>CM057449.1:1546945000-1549445000 GCA_016271365.2 Neoceratodus forsteri | reverse complement strand
GTGGGCCATGAAGCCCTTATCTACCAACAACTTCTATGTTTCTGTGTGTTTCTACGACCCTTGATCAGATTAAATACCCACTGAAATACATCTATGAAGAGTCCGTCAATTCAGGTATCATCCCGGATGACTGGCGTTGAGCTCATGTCGTTCTGATTTTTAAAAAGGGGGATAAAACTAACCCCAGTAATTACTGACCAATTAGCCTCACTTCAGTATGTGGGAAATAGTCAAACAACATCATTAAAGACAGATTTCAGGTACAGATTTCTGATTTAGATCCTGAACCAACATTGCTTTACCCAAGGAAGGTCATTTACCACTAACCTTATTTGTTTCTAAGAGAATTTCAACCATTTACTAGAAAATAAGATTGATTGTGATATCACGTATTTGGATTTCAGTATGGCATTCGATCTGGTTGATCACTGGGTCATAGTCAACAAGCTGTCTGATGTGGGGATTGATTATAGACTTTAAACTGGACGAATCAGTCGTTAAAGAATTGAACATAGAGGGTTAGTGGTAAATGGCCATCAATCTGCACCTGGGTTTGTTAGTAGTGGTGTCCCAAACAGGGTTCTTCTGTCCTGGGTCTGCTTATTTTCCGAATATTTATCTCCAACTTAACATCTGACCTAAAAACTAGTCTACTAAGTGCGCGGATGACACCAAACTTGGTGGTCCGTGTGTCACTTTGGAACAGCAATATTCAGTATAAGACGACCTAAATTTTATACATAAGTGGGCCAAAAGGTGGGAGATAAGTTTTAACAGTGGCAAGTGTAGGGTTATGCATTTGTAGGAACATAACCGTTGCCACCAGTGTATTTTAGGTGATAAGACCCTGTCCCCAACTACATCTGAAAGAGATCTGGGGATTAATGTAACTAGGGATCTCGAAAACAAATCACAATGTAACATGGCAATATCATGGGCCAACGGCATCCTTTGGGTCATTAAAAGAAATATAACATTAAAGGAGAACTGCACTGAACCTGTAAGTCATTTTTCCCAACAGAAGCTGTTTTTAAATACTGGTTAAAATTCTGTTTTTGTTCCATTTATACTGGCCTTTTAGTAATTTGAGTGGGCATTTATGTTTTACAACCTGGTGGTAAGCACCATTTTAGAACTGTATGATATAGTTTATGTCGGCCCACTTATGTATAAAATTTAGGTCTTCTGATACTGAATATCGCTGTTCCAAAGTGACACATGGACCACAAAGATTGGTGTCATCCGCGTACTTAATAGACTCGTTTTTAGGCCCTCACCACCTCAGGCCAACTGCCCCCTTTCACAAATCTGTGTCCTACTCTTAGCCTCCTCTCCTTATCTCTGCATTTTAGTCTTAGTTTAGAACATCCCATACCCTTCTCTGTACAATGCCTACCTTTGGTTGCGCATAATTTAGTACTTATGTTGTATCCTAACAACTATCCTACTCTCTTACTCTAAATTCTACAACTTTGAGGTATATGACAGGGTCATTCCTATGACCGCGCTTGCATAATTGAACAATACCTGTAACCTTGTAACTCTTGATACCTAGGCAGCACTTACTATGTATTTTATGTATTCTGTGTACTCAGCTTGTACCTCATGATACCTAAGCAATACTTACTATGTATGTTATGTATTCTGTATACTCATACAGCCTCTGTACCATGTTATCGTCCCTTTGTTTCTTCCATCCATGACACGGCGCCTTTGTAAAAGAGCCTCTGGCTCAAAGGTGTTATAATTTCAAGACTTCAATAAAATAATAAAAATAAAATGTCCCTCTCAGCCACAGAGTTCTATAGTAGAACACAGTATGCATTGTGCCACCAACAGAAGAGTAGAACTGGGACATAACTACATCATCCAGTTCTAAAATGGTTCTTACCAGCAGTGGGCAAATCAAAAAAAAAAAAACACGAGGATAACTAAAAAGCCTAGATAGCTACAGCAGTAACAGAATTTGATCCGGTATTTAAAAAACAACTTATACTTTAAAAAAGACATATAGATTCAGTGCAGTTCTCCTTTAAGAAATTCTAAGGTAATTTTTCCCCTGTACCGAGCCTATATACAGCTCCATCTTGATTATGCCACTCAGTTCTGGTGCCCTTATTAAGAGAAAGGACATTAATAAACCGGAAAAAATTCAAAGACGGGCAACCAAATCCATAAATACATTAAGAAATTACCCAAATACACATAGAATGAAGGCACTTAACCTGATGTTCTTTGAAAACGGTCAATTAAGAGGTGATTTGCTGCTCATACATGAGGTAGACAAGAATAAATATTTAATGAAATGGGTTTTGACTTTAAAAGTGCTGATAAAATCAGGGGCATCCACTTCATATATTAGGGAAAGTGTTTTAAACCAAAGAAAGGCAGTACTTCTTTACCCAAAAGGTGGTTAACCCTTGGAATGCACTCCCTTTAAATGTGGTCATTAGTAAGAATAAAGCTGATATCAGAAAGAGACATGATACTTTCCTTGGTCAGAATAGTCCTCTTAAATATGATCTCTAATGAAGCAAAATGAGCTAATAGACTAACTAGCTCCTAATCCTCTTTGTATGAACCTCTGTATAATTATACTAGTGGCGGCAGTAGCCAAAAAACAAATATTGAAGCTCTGGCTCGATAGGACAGCCCTCACATACCAGGAATGGCTCACAGATATACTGGAAGTACTACGACTAGAAAAACGATCACACAACATTTGGATAGCACAAAAAGCCTACTTAAACAGGTTTGAAAATATTGATGCCCCAATTACTATTCCTCAAATAGACAGACCCCGCTGACTAAAATTGCTAAAAAACAACTTCCACAATACAGAAACATTGTCCTTAAGGACTCCACATACACATGTAATAACCTCCCTACCAGACATGCTAAGTATGTTTAATATGAACAATAACAATTGGTAAGTAGCTACCTTGATTTAATGACACAGAGTTGAAACTAGCAGACAACAGCTACAGTACCTTGGAACCTACCCAATGCGATTCTGGAGCACCAAGTGATGCCCCCCCCCCCCCGAATCCTAGTCTTTTGTTGTGAACCTCATCATATGTTATGCTTCCAGTTCCCTCCATGTTGGGAGTCCCCACCGCAGAGTTCGATTCCTCACCTCAACTGTCTACAGACCTGAGTTACACAATATCATCCCTCAAAAGGATCACCCATTTGATCTAATCCTGTTTTCAACCATGTCCATACCCAGGGGCTGTGGGTTGCACAGTCGACAAACACAGCAAGAGAAACTCGTTATATAGTATCTATGGAACTCTTACATGGGATGAAACATACTCAAATTTATGTGCAACAGATTTTTATGTATGTTTGTCCAAGTTCTATATGCTGAATAAAATTCAGCAAAAAATGTATTACACAAAAAGTCGACTTCCTGCCTCTACAGAAGCCCAGGAGGGAAGGTCCACAGTGGTTCAACAGCCCTGTGACCAGCATAAGGAAAGAGCACAACCACTGCTGCAACCCTCATATGATGACAACTGCAAGGGATTTTGGGATTTCTACTTACAGAAAATGCCACCTTGCAGGTCAGCAGAATCAGTCTGGTTCAATCTACTATAGTGCAGTAAACAATACATAAAAAAAAAATACATGTTTTTGTACACAAAATGCAAATTGGGACCAGCCCCACACTTGGATGTGGGATTCTTAGTGTTGACTATTCCCCTTTAAAAGACAATGAAAGATGAAACCAATCCACATACCTACTGTATTCTAATGTGTGACACAAATGTAATATGTTTATGATTTTCTAATTGCTTTTGTTCAACATACTGATTGTCATGGCCTAAACTAGTTTACACATTTATATACAATAAAACACAATAAAACAATACTGATAAAAAAAAGTAAAACATGATGAAATGATGGAATTGTGAAATGTATTCTTGTCCTTTCCAGTCAATATTCAGATATAGTGGTTCAATTTATAGGCCACAGTGATGCTTAGTGGATGCAGTACATTACATAGAGAATAAAGTATGGGGTGGTGTGTGTAACGAGAAGTATACACACACCCGAGGGGTTAGATGCTACTAAACCCCGGAGAGCTAAGCTCGAGGGGTTTATGTTAGCATCTAACCCCGAGAGTGTGTGTAAACTTTGAGTTTACACACACCATCCCATATTTTATTTTATATAATTGCTGGGTTTCCCTTTTTCGCCTCAGCAATTATATAAAATAAAGACTTTCCAGGGCGGCCACAGTTCGGCTTACTTTCAGTTTGAGCCCAGATTTGAAATGCCATGAATTAAAAATGGTTTCTCCTTTTTTTCCAGGATTCCGAAGTTTCCACACCAGTTTCTATTCCATAGTGAGGAAAAAATAACAAGAAAACTTACTGCCGAGTTCTTCTGGCGGTGTTGTTTCAGGCGACATGGAAGTGGCGAGCAGTCGCGCTGTTGTGTGCACATATCAAGGGAAACCGTGCGCGTTTGCCGTTATAAACACTCCTATATAATGGCAAATTGCGCCACCGTTTCCCTATGGGAAAAAGAGGAAGCCAGTTATTATGTGTTCAAATATTGTTAACGGTTAACATAAAACTATTAAGAACAACAGAAATAATCAGATCTCAGCTCTTAAGAGATTCTGTATAAGCACAATAGTTTTCTACACATGAATTTTATATTTAAAAAAAAATCTCACCTTTAACACTTGGTTGCAGCATTTGATAAAAGATTCCCTGTCAGCCACATGCTCCAGTACTTCAGATGCTACGACAGCATCAAACAGTTCTGCAGCCTCTTCTGTAATGTCCTCCAGTGAGCATGCTTTGTACTGGATTCGCTCGTTCAGGACAGAGTCAAAGGATTTATGCAGCTCTGCTGTTTTAATGCTGTCTTCCAAGGGATCGATTCCAGTAACCATTGCCCCAAGTCTAGCAAGAGGCTAACAAAAAAAAGTGTAAGTATCTCAAGGACATGCATAACATACATAAATATCAAATCTCTTGGCAAGTTATCAGAACTGCCAGATAATTAAAAACTTAATAACTGTGTGCAGAGAACAGATGAAACACAAGGATTATACAGAATAAAAAGCAAGTAGTGCAGCTTTGTGGTTACAGCACAGAACAGTGGAAACCTAAGCTTAAATACCACCATTTACTTATCCTATTTTGATTTGGTTTTGTCATTTTGCACACCAGGATAACCACACGTTAAGTGTAATACATATTTCCAAGCAGGTCCTTGGGGGACCAGTTACAGCAGCAGAGCAGGGTCAAAGCAGTTAAAGGTTATAGTATCAAAAGATGCAAACAGGTTGCACAATTAGAAGAATACAATAATTGGTATACACCAATTTACAAACTAGACTGAGCTGGAGGTACTAAACTAAGAAATAGAAAGAAAACAGTGGGTAATACCCAAAGGATTAGCTGAGAGTCGGATGAATAGCCTTTATAAATGGATACAGATGAAAAGAGAGAATAAGAGGATGTAATCAAATTGGGGTCTGTTAGGCTAGTTATGGTAACATTTGTATGGGTGATGAGGAGGCTGGAACAGAGCTCTTTTAAAGGCATGAATGTTGCCAATTTCTTTTAGTATGGTTACTGCATTCCAGGTGACTATACAGATACCATATGCACCAACTGATCTGCATGCCCTAGGAATGTAGAAATGGTTTCTGTAAGTGAATCTCAAATTATAGGTCTGTGGCGGTCTTGTTACGAGGTAGCACAGGTATTCAAGAAGGAGTCTGATCCCTGCACACATTTCTGCACCAGGAAAATGTTAAATTAAATCTCTTCTACTGGCAATGGGTGAGAAGTAAAAGGCTGTTATACAGGCTGCAGTGGTGAGTGTTCCAGCTGCATCTAAGAGCAAATTTATAAAGATTGTTGATCGCTACTGTATCTTTATGAAGCACTGGCATTCACTATTCTGTAGATTTTCCTCCCATACTCATAGGCATTAAACAGAGATTGTTTTATAAGTGATTTTCTGATGATTGTGCTTAAGCAGGGCCAGTTCTGGTGAAGAAGGCCAAGCCTTTGGTTTGCACGTCCGACAGTTCTGATGTGTTCACTAAAGGAACGTTTCTGGTCAAGCCACAGACCTGTACTGCACATTCACCAGAGGTGCTCCTGGTTGATGTTATATGAAGGGAGGTGGGGGATAGTGTCTTGCAGCTGAAAAGCACTGTTTTAGTTCTAGAGTTAAGTAATAGAAACATATTTCCTTCCAGGTCTGCATTGAATGAAAGGCTGTTTGTACTGCAATATTAAAGTGACACTGTCAACCTGCTTTTCATCATACTATTTCTAGTTAAAACCTACATTTTATGATTGCTTACCTTTTCTAAAATTCATTGATGTTGCTTTTTGTTTTGTCTGTCTCCTTGTTTAGCAGAACTGAAATGCATGCTAATGTATATTTGTAAACAACCTGGTTTTGTTTACAATCCTGGATCTGTTCTTACTGCATACATCCTGAGCATTAGAAACACCCTCAATCGGTGCAGTTACTCATGATTCTTTAGGCTCCTTTCCTCCCACTGCATCACGAGGGGCTAGACTGTGCTGTGGGTGTTTCCAAGTCCAGGAAAGATGCAGTTGGAGTTGATCAAGAAATGTAAACAAACCTGTTTTTGTGTAGTAACACCAGTATGGTGGGTAGTCCGTTTTTCACTTTTTTAAAGATAAAAATACTCAGAAACAAACTACCAGCTACATCAGCAATCTTTACAGAATGCTGGCAATCATAAAATGTGTTTTTTAAACTACAGACACTCTGAGGCCTAAGGGGGTTGACAGTGTCCCTTTAAGTTTGGTGATGGAATCAGATGAGGCTTAGATTAGATCATATCAGCATGGTAGAGACTGATACTGAGGTTTGAATAAGAGTACAAAATGTGTAGATCTGATTTATTCTGTGACTATGGTACTCACTCACTATGTGACCTGAGCAAATCACTTAACCTACTAATGCTCCAGTCCACCTACAGTGGTGGCAAAAAAGAGAGAAACAGAACCGTACTAAAAATGGGATGTGGATGCTTGCAGCTTAGTTAGATTATGATCAAATTTGCAACAGTCTGTTTTTTTACAGTACTGTATATGGTGAAAAGCAGAAATTCTATCAGACTTACTGTCATTTATTTTTCTGTTGGCACCAGCGTCAGTGGGAATGACTTACAACATGGGTCATACATGCACCCCACCTAAGCATAATACATTTTAAAGTCCTCTCTCAGAAACTAAATGTCTTCCATGACTCCTTTTAGAGAATCATTAATTTACACAAAACCCCAGATGTGCTTGAATTCACTAAAATATCACCTAGAATTAAAAGTACATTGTTGAAAAATTGGGGGATTCTCCAACATTGTGATAAACCTGAACTGTTCTGTGATATGCTAACGGTTACATTTAGTAGCACTCCAAATCTGAAGCAGTTGTTACCATCGAGCCATTTACAGCCACTCAGATGAGAGGAATCTAGAAACTGGTTGCTTTCTAGACCTACTAGGCAATTTACATGCAGACACTGTACAATTTGTAAACATGTATCAGTGAGAACAACACTGATTCAGCCCACTTTGGATGTAAAGGTTGACCACTTTCGTAGTTTACATGCTGGTTTGTAGTTGCCCAAAGGTACATGTGGGAAGAACTATAAGGATGCTGAGGGACAGATTGCAGGAACATACAAGGGACATCCAGAATGGAAAAATTAGTTCCTCCATGGACTCCCATTTCAAAGAATGCCATGTGTGATGGCAAATTCTCTCACTGTAAGTATTACCTGAGCAACCACTCCCGTCATCACGGGGCAAAAACCACACCACTGGGTTTTGTCTTAACGTCGCTTTATTTGATCAAACACACATGCATGTGGGACTTCTACAGGAGAAGTTCTCCGATTACAATTTACAGCAGCTTTTATAAGCTAGATTTTGCACTTCTTATCTTGAAAATACCAACATTTCAGTATAAGCCAATCATAAGACAGCATAACAAGTTTTTCAGCAATGTAACAGAAAAAGAAAAACAAGTTTATGTATGAGGTACTTTTCCACTACTTATTCCATTTCTTTCCCAACACTGCTTGATACATATGCCTGGGTCAAGCTGACCTGAGAAAGAAACAATGAGTTTACTCACACCATAGCAACGTACAGCTTGCCTTCAATGCCTCGTGCTGTTATTTTTTATATTTTGCCCAGGCATGCTCTTATCTTTTATATTTTGTCCAAGCCCATTATTTAGGCTGGTACAACCAGTTCTGCTCAGTTTTATCTATTTTCTGTTTTACAAATGTACCTCAAGTAACCTTAGTACAAATTCTATAACCCTTAAGAAAAAGAAAACATGAACTCAGAAATTTCTACTACATTCATTATGACTTTGTTACAGCATGGCTTTCAAAGCAAGCATAGCTTCAAGGCATTTAATAGCAAATATAGCTTTAGGATATATAAAAATTCCCTCACACATGACATTAATCTAAGTTGTTTGAAATATGGGATCCTGAGATGTGTACCTGCATTGCTATGGGGTGGGGATAAGGTCCAGCTATTATTACAAAAGGAATCAAAATGGATTTTTATAACGCAGGCTTTGAAGCCACTGGGGAAGAATGATGATAATGATTTTCAGTGTTTTTACAGACCAACAAAACGTTTTTCTTGTTACAGATTTTTAAATATTATTTGGATGTCCATCAAAAGCAGAAGTCAGCTATGATTGGCATTTTCCTCCATTCGGGCGATCCCTTAATATGTCCTAATCACTGGCTTCTGCTGAATCAGAGTATCTGGACTTTCTCTATGGACTATAACCTATATTTAATTGGCATTTAATATGCATTATAACATGGGTGCGAAAAAGTAGGAAACCCAATTAGTCAAAGGGCATCAGGTGATGATCGTGGATTGAATCTCCTATTTAATCCACGATTGCTGTGAATGTCCCTGAAGCAATATCCCTGGGCACAGAAAGTGCCATCAGGGCTTGTTCCCTGCTCCACAAAGGCAAACAGAAAGGCAGTCACTTAAAATGGGTGAAATGGGAGACAGCGAACTGAAGTAGTGAACGTGAAAGCTGGTTGTCCCACAGTGGAAGCAGTGCATTTTTAGCAAACGAGACCGAGACATTGGGTTCCCCTGCTATGATGGAGTAGGAAAAATGGGAGAGCAAAAAGATGGAGGAAAAGCTAAGACACAAAAAGACTTGGGAGCCAACACAACGATCAGGGAAGGAATCACTAGTGAAAAGCCTACTGACCCAGCTAATATGGAAAGGGAAGAGATGACACAAGAGTACATGTTGTCAGGAGATCAGATTAACAGAACAAAAGGAGGGGAGACCAAGACCACCAAGCATCCACCAGACATTGAACAATTAAAAAAAGTAAAAAAAAAAAAAAAGAAGTAGTAAAAGCAAGAGTGCAGCACAAGTCGGAGAGTGACAATAACAATTTAAAGGTTCAGGAAAATCTAAATAGAAAATCTCCGATAACCAATAGCGATTCAGCAAAAGGAGGAGTAACAAGGCAAACTAAAACCCAGGACGACGGAATAGAAAAACACAATTAGTACTATCATTATTTGGTAATTTAGTAACTCCAATCAAATTGAAATGGAATTTCTGACAGAAATTTATGGGGTAGGAAAGTTAAAGGATGAAAATCAGGAGAACTTGAGTAAATGGATGCAACATTTACTCCATATGACAACTGAAGATGGAGAAATCCATTTCATGAAATCCCCCAGATCCAACTTTTAGTGACTGTGTTTTGACTTACTGTCAACTAGAAATGACAGCTAAAGCAATTTAGGAAATTGAACCAATTAAGTGGTATTTACATGACTCCACCACAGAAAGTTCCACTCATATTACTAGAAGAGAATCACAGAAAGGGGAAGGAAAATGAATGGAAAAAGATGGTGAAACAAATAGGGGATAAAGAAGATAAATTGAAAGAAGTAACAGAAATCATAAGAAAATTTGAGGGAAAACAAAAAGAATGGGAATGTAAAACTGTGACTATCTTCGGCTGGGAAACAGATAGGTCTGATACAATCTACTCAATCAAGAATGATCTGTTGTCCTTTTTCACACACAGCCTTCAAGTTAACATACCCAGGAATGCAATAAATAGAATTAAGGTTTATAAATGTGTATATGATACTTCACAAATAGATATCACTTTCAAAAACTCTTCAGTAGCAGCAGCACTGTTAAAAGCGACTGTAAAAGCTGATAGATTGGGTATTCATATAATAAGCCCCCAAGTTCTGATTTTGTAGAAATCAATGACTGAGCATCAGGAAACAGAGGATCCAGAGGGTCCTCTGAAACAAAAGGGAGTTCCTCTCCAAAGAAATATAACTAACCTCTGACAAATATCTATAACAAAACATAGACACACTGAAGTAATGGGTGAAAATACGGGCCAGGTTAAAATAATATCCTGGAACACAGAGGGCCTGCATCTTAAAGTTGCAGATCGAGAGGTTAGAATGTTTTTAGAGGAAAATGAGATGATCTGCTTACAAGAGACTTGGTGTGAGGACACCGCAGTACCTCCCCTGCAAGGCTACATGAGTTTCTTCATTCCAACAATGAAACTGAAGAGATTCGGATGGCACAAAGGGGGTCTGGTGACTTACATTAAGACTGCATTGAATTATAAAGTTACTAATCTCCCTACTGCCTCTGACTGTTTATTAATGTTGTACTTAGAAAAGGACCAAGGAAACCAGAAACTGATCCTTCTAAATGTGTACATGCCTCCTTCCAACACTAAGGATAAATTGAATGGTACACTATCACAGATAAAATTGCTACTAGAAAGCAAGCATAATAATTACATGGGGTAACATTGCTACCCTAATAACGGGATATTTCAATGCCAGACTACCAGCTCATGGCCAGCTCTCAGGAACCTGTAATGATCTGTCTCAACATCTTAACCTGACAAACCCCAGAATAAATAGTACAAGAAGGTCAAAAGATCAAAAAAGTAATATCAGAGGGAAAAGCATTATATAAAATGATGACAACCCTAAATTTTAATGTACCAAACGGACGCTCAATAGGGGACCAAAAAGGTAATTTTACATATATGAACTCCAAAGGATCATTGATAATTGACTTAGTATGGACCAATATGGAGGCTCTAAAAGTAGTTTATGAGTTAAAGGTGGTAAAACGTCTAGAATCTGTGCATGCACCCTTGGAGGTAATATTACAAACTGATCAGAACATGGCAAGGCAAGCAGCTGTACACATAAAGGAAGGCATGGAGATTATAAACCAACAAAGGATAAAATGGAACAATAAGTCAAAAAAAGAACTGAATAATATTTTACATATAGGACTTAGAAACTCATATAAATATTTTGGAAGAATCAAACTGTGAAAAGACAGTAGAAATGTGGCAAAAACTAAACTTACTGATTAAACTTCATTGCACAACTGCACAGCTTGTAGAAAATAAACCAAGAAACTCCTGGTTTAATAGAACATGTAGGAAAGCTAAACAAGAATTAAATACAAAAAAATCAGACAACACAAAAAAGAAATTACAGTAAATAAGGGTAAGAGAAGCAAGAACTTAAATTTAAATCTAGCTAGGAAGGAGTACAAGAAAGTCCTGTAGAAGGAACGAGATAAATACAAAATGGTTTTATGGGAGAAACTAAGACGAGCTGTGCTAAGAAAAGACCCCAAGCAATTCTGGAAATTAGTTAGTCAAGGTTATAATAGTTACTCTAATAAGGTAGAGGCTTATATTACCCTGGATACATGGACAGAATACTTTACCAAATTATATTTTTCAGAAGAAGAAGAAATTGATTTCCAATAATATGTTAATACTAAAAAAAAGAATCTACCCGCTACCTATACGTATTACAAAACATGAAATTGGTAAAGCTTTACTCCAACTTCCCTTAAACAAAGCATCTAACCCAGACTTGATCGTAAGTGATATATATACTGTGTATATATATATATATATATATATATATATATATATATATGCCATTCATAGATTGGTGGATTCCCATACTGAAAACCATCTGTTAACATATTCATACAATGCCATACTTTTCCAAGAAGATGGCTGGGTAGAGTACTGATTCCAATATTCAAAAAAATGTGACTTAAGAGACCCAAAAATGTACAGACCTACAGTATAAGTCTTATTGATATAACACAAAAAATATTTACTAAAACAATATCACCTAGACTCATCTCCTGGCTTGACAAACACAATATACCGAGTGAATTTCAAAATGGGTTTAGAAGAGCAAGATCAACGATCCAACACTGTTATGGCTTAAGCTTCCTGGTCTGGAAATATGTTGAAATAAAAAGGGACAATTAGTCTGCTGCTTTGTGGACTTTACGTCCGCTTCTGACAGCATTAGCAGAACCTTGCTGTGGAAAAAGCTAGAGAACTATGGGACAGAACAGTCTTTATTAAATACCATAATCAGGTTACATCAAAATCTTGGAGTAAGGTACAATATGATCAATATGGTCATATTACGAAGAATTTCCAATAAATCAAGGGGTACGACAGGGATGTCTGTTGGCACCACGTTGTTTAATATATACATTAAGAAAATTTTTGAAAGTCTTTGGGATCCCGACTTTCACTCTCCAATGGTGGCAGAGACAAGAGTACTGTGTCTTGCCTACACTGATGACCTGGTGTTAATATCCACCTCAGTTTGGAGCTTAAAAGGAAACTGGTACACTTTGCTAAGTTATGTAAATAACTTAAACTGAGAACAAACAAAGAAAAAACTAAGGTGGTGATATTTGGAAATAAAAGCAAAACATTGCCTAAAATTTGGATAAAGCAAGACAGGACAGAAGTGACGAAATACTATGATTACCTGGGTGTTAGATTCTCAGAAAATTTTACTTTGAAAGAACACCATAAAATGACTAATACTAAACTAAAAGCAGCCACCAACGCTTTTAACATATTCTATGCCAAAAATGGGGACGAGTTCAGTACCATGAGTGCTTAAAGTCTTAAATGCAAAAATAAAAACAAGCACCTTGTATGCCGTGGAAATATGGGGCAACTCTAAACCTAAAGTACTGGAAGTAATTATGAACAAAATGTACAGATACATATTAACGGTACCCCAGTCAGTTCCCACAGTCATCCTAAGGATGGAACTGGGCCAAACTGCAGTTTCCACTTTAGCTGTTGAGAGGAGGCTATTGTAAATTGTTCCTATTGCAAGAACACAGACTCCCTAGAAGGTGTCTAGAAGAGGAAATCGTATATTCAATGAATGGATTTATATCCCCTAGCATACAGTGCATAAAGAAATACATTTTACCCTATGGGCTAGGGCATTTGAACTGGGAAATGTTCCCAAGACTATGGGATAATATAGTTCTCCAGGTCAAAACAAGGCTTAGAGGCATAGATATGGCTATTTGCCTCCAATTATGTAAACTATAGACAGAAACTCGAAGGAACTACATATCCACTCTGCAAATGTGGAACCAAACCAGTGGACAATTTAAAACACATTATATTGATATGTCCCTGTATAAAAAAAATGGGTCCAAATGGTTAGGTGAGGTACTCTGTGGTCTTGGTCTCTCTCCTGAACAAACACTGATTTTTCTGTTCTCCACTAACGATATACTGAACAAGCTAGTTAAGATTTTTATCAGCTGTACACTTGTAAAAGATTTCTAAGTTTTATACAAGATAGAATCATGAATTAAGATCTATGCAGCACTGTACATATGCCATATTGTATGATTGTATAATATGGCAACAAACTTGAAATATGGAAATGTTATATTTTATAAGCTTTATTTTAATGTGAATATTTATTGTATGTATGCATTTAAATGACTGTAATGGCTATGCAGCTAATCAATAAACATTTGTGCATTTGTTTGCTGTTGTCGACTATGAGATTTGAGACCCCTGAGCTTGCAGCAACCACGGAGGAATCCTCATAGGTACTGAGCCAGAAAAACCATAAATATGGAGGCTGCCATGAGACCCAGGAGGCAGGGCATGACCCAGGCTGAAATCTGATTGCTGCAACACATCAAGACTGCCAGCACCAGCAAGGATAAGGCCCTGTCCTCAAGGACAAATGACTTCACCAAGACTGTATCCAGGAATGCCTCTATGTACTGGAGCATCTGGCAAGGTTCAGAACAGACTTTTTCCACATTCACTAGCAACCCAGACTGTCAACAATCTGTCTGGTGCGGTGCAAAGTGTACTCTACCTTGGCTGCTGAAGCATTCTGGCACCAGTCATTCAGGTACAGGAAGACAGCGCTTCTCCCATCATAGTACCATGGCCACCACAACAAGGCATTTGGTAAAGACAAATGATGCCATGAAAATCCAAGGAGCAAAATCCAAAACTGGTAGTGATGATCCTACTGGCTGGAGTGGAGTAATCGCTAGTGGTACTGCCTGGTTTTGATGTGCAGGTAGGCATCCTGCACATCTAGGGTGCAAATCCAATCCCCCTCCGACAAGAGAGGGAGAAGGGAGCTTAGTGTCAGCATGCAGAACTTTTGGTATGCCACATGCTCATTTAGCCCTCTGATGTCCAGAATAGGCTAGAAGCCTCCAGTTTTCTTGGGCACCAGGAAGTATGAGGAGAAGAGCCTCTATTTCTATAGGGGGGACAGGATGAATAGTCATTTTGTGCAGCAATGCTTGCATCTCCTCCCCCAGGATGATTAAGTGCTCGAGGGACTGGGCCTTGTAGGGTTACTAGGGATTGTGACACCAACACCATTGCGTATCCATGCTGGATGATGTCCAAGATTCCTCTGTCTATGGTCATTTAACACCATCAAGACTGATCACCCCCTACCCAATTCCCCAGTCAGGGATCTGGAGGTGGAGGCATAAAAAGGAGGAGGACGTGGCTGGCAAACCCCTGTTCCACAGCCCTTTGGGGCTTTGCAGAGGGTTCTCATGAACTGCTGCTGGGTTGTGTAATCACATCCCTGACCATGAAGAGTGTAGCAGAGAGTGTTCCTGCAAAAGTTTGTAGTTGCAGAACTTTTGAAGGTATCACTTGAATAAGTAATTGTTATACTGTAGCTAAAATGTAGTATACTTTGTGATTTTAAATGTAGTTGTATAATTGGAACTGTGATGTTTTTGTACTTTGAAAGCTGCCCATGGGTCACCACTGCAAAACAGCATATGCTTAATGGTTACAACCCTAAAAAAATGAAAAGGTACCTTTGCCATGGCCACATTAAGAGTCGTTCATGGAAGAAGAATGAGAAGTCTTCACAGACTTCTTGGAGGTCTCTGGTTCAACGATTTTTACTTCAGAGTCAAAGAGCTTGTTGCCTTGAAGGTGGTGTGCAGGACCGACTGCTGCACATCCTGGGCAAATCCCGCAACATGGAGCCAGGAGTGATGTCTGAAGCAAATGCCAGAGACAGCAGCCCTGGCTACAGCATCCCAAGCATCACAGACTGATCTCAGGAGATGCTTACTAGCTTCAGAGCACTGTGACACAACTCTAAGTGTCTCAGCCTTGTCAGGCACACTGCTGACAATATAGTCCCTCTCTCTCAGCACGCGGTTCTCACACTTTGTCAGACACACTTGGCCATTAATCTACAGTCAAGGAGAGCACAGTTAACATGCACTTACCTATAATGTCCAATTTCCCGAACAGTTTTTTCAGGAGATCTGGTGCCTATGCTCGGGGGAGGGGGGGGCCTTGAGACCTAGCTACTAGGGAAAAATGAATTCCACTGATAAAGATATACTGATATAAAAACAGCTTCCACTGGTCCAATGTTCACCCTCTTGATGGGTGCGTGTGTGTGTGTAGAAAAAGAACTGTAGTGTAAAGGGCCTGCCCATGTTATAAAATGCGACGTGTGCTGAAGATGTGCATGTCTCTGTCGTGCAAAAGCTTCCCGCAAGGTCCTGGCACTGACTGCTTACAGCCCAATGTATTATGGCTCTTTAAAATGCTTTCAAAGAAGATACTCTACTCCTTAGGAAGCCAGGCATGGAGCCATAAGGATGGTTGGTCTGGTGTACCAGGGTGCAAGCTTTCTAAGACAGAAGCCCCAGTAGTAGGTATAGCAGAAACAGAGTCTTTACTGCCAATTCCCACAGTAGTGGTGAACTGATCTGTTTAGGCCACACCACTGAAACAGAATCTGACAGCCGGAGACCGATGGTCCATCAAGCCTGCCCTTACTATAAAACCTCAGATCAGGCTTGTCCTGGCTAGTTCTAGACTGAGCTTGGTCAGGACCTGTGGAATCAGCAGGAGAGGAGGAAAGACAAAGGGATCTCCCTTTCCAGCATCAGAGCAATGCAGTTTGCCAATGTACTCCATGACCAGGAGCAAGCAAGTAAAACAAAAAAGTGGCAGTTGCGGAGATTCCAGAGGTGGACTGGGGGGGGCTGTGGATTTAGTATACCTAGATTTCAGCAAGGCATTTGATAGGGTTCCACATAGGAGGCTGATAAACAAGCTGGAGAACCTGGGAGTTGGTTGCAAGGTAGTGAGATGGGTATACAGCTGGCTGGAGAGTAGAACCCAGAGGGTGGTGGTGAACGGAACATACTCTGCAGTTGGTAGAGTGACCAGTGGCATTCCCAATGGATCAGTGCTGGGTCCAGCCCTCTTCAGTGTCTTTATCAGTGACATTACAGAGGGGCTGGAAGGGAAAGTATGCCTGTTTGCAGATGACACAAAGCTCTGCAACAGAGTGAACACACCAGATGGGGTGGAAAGATTGAAAAGAGACCTAAAAAGATTGGAGAACTAGTTGAGGGATTGGCAGCTGGGTTTCAATGCAAAGAAGTGCAAGATAATGCATATGGGGCGCAGAAACCCAGGGGCAGTTTACCACCGGAGGGGAGAGGAAATTGCAAGTTCCAAGCAGGAATGGGACCTGGGGGTTGTCATCTCAGATGATCTGAAAATGTCAGAACAGTGTGACAAGGCAATGGGGAAGGTGGGCAGGATGCTGGACTGCATAGGTAGGGGAATCACCAGCAGGGGGAAGGAGGTAATAGTCCCACTGTATAGATCATTAGTGAGGCCTCACCTCGAGTACTGCATCTAGTTTTGGAGACCCCATCTTCAAAAAGACAAAAACAGGGTGGAGACGGTACAGAGGAGAGCAACTAAAATGGTGACAGGTCTGCATGATAAACCTTATGAGGAAAGGCTGAGGGAGTTAAATATGTATTCACTGGAGGAAAGGAGGGGAAGGGGGGATATGACTGAAACTTTAAAATATCTCAAGGGAAAAAACAGAATACAGGATGGAACCATCTTCAAAAAAAAAAGGCTCAAGGACTAGGGGGCACAGTATGAGGCTGGAGGGGGGGAAGGTTAAGAGGAAATGTGAGGAAGTACTTTTTCACATAATGGGTGGTGGACAAATGGAACAGTCTGCCGGCAGAAGTGTGGAAGCAGACACGGTTACTGGTTTCAAAAAAGCACGGGACAGACACAAAGTGAGCTTGTAAACACAAGGGAAGGGGACAGCGGGTTGATCAAGATCAGCTGAGAGTCACAAAAGGGCAAATGTGGTGTGTCTGTGGGCCCTTATCTGCCGACAACTTCTATGTTTCTAGGTTACATTTTCTGGGAATGCAAAAAAGTCCAATTCTGACATTCCCCACATGCTGAACAGAAATTCAATCATGTCTTGCCGCAGTTCCTACTCATGGGGCTCGACTACAGACGGACTCACACCATCTCCCAAAACACTGACGGCACCTGCCATGTATAGCATGAGAAGGTGAACCTCATGGGCCATGGCCCAGTTTCAAACCCTCACTGCCTCCAGGCACACAGAGTACGACTGCATGCCCCAATTTTTTTCAGGTAATATAGTATGCACTATTTGATTGAATCAGCAGGGAAACACCCTAAACCTGAATGGCCAGTGCCAGGCACCATATAGCACAGTTCTCATTTCCAGCACATTTATGTGGAGGCTTTTCTCCAGTGAGGACCTCTGGGTTTAATGACAGCACAAGTGGTCATGCCACGCAGGCTGAAGGCATCTGTGGTGAGGACTACATGCAGAAAGAGAGCATTCCAACGCAAAGATTGTTGCTCTGCTACCAAAGTAGGGCATCCAGAAGGGGACAGCAGAATGAGATCAAATGGTCAAGGGGCTGAAAGGCCTGCAACTGCTGAGTTTACAGCAAGCACTGAGGAATCCTCTTTTGTGGGCGAGCTAGAGGAACCTTTAATATGGAAGCCGCCATGAGACCCAACAGTCACAGCATGACAATGGCCGAAACGTGGTTGCTGTGCTTCACTAACATTTGGATGTGTGTATAGGGCTTAGAGTGAGTGGGGGAGGGCTGTTTGGTTTTAAGTTTTGGTTTGAATTTGTTAAAGAGCTGGGTATTGTTTTTGGGTGTGGTCGGTACAGCCAATGTAACTATGTGTGCAGGTCTCAGGCTTCTCATGCTTAATTACTCTCCACCCCAGCTGTTGGACCGCCACCCCTTCGATGACAACCTCCTCCCAGTGGTGGCCTACAGGCACTGTAGTGAGGTGAGACTCATAAGGAGGTGGGATGGTAGGTGGTGGGGTGTGAGGGGTGCTAATGTGGGGTAGTACTGGAGTAGTGAGGACCAGGAGGCATCCTGGGGAGAAATGGGACCCAGGGACAAGCCACACATGTTTGGTTCCCATGCCCAGGGCTCCCACCAGACCATGTGGGTAGGTAGCTGTTAGGCTGGCATCCTCTGTTCGTCCCCTTCAAGTGGTGCTTTGCAATTCCAGACTGATCAGGAACAATACAACAGCAAACTTAGACTCCCAGACCCAGTCCTATTGCTCCTTCACTTGTTGATGTGAGCCATTTAAGGGGAAACATGGCAACATTTGATAGGAAATATGTGGAGGGCTCCAGGACATTTTGGAAGATACCATACAGTCAGTCCTTGATGTTTGGGACCATGACCTAAACACATCAATACCATACCTTACTTGGTTAAAGTACACACTTCCCTCTTTCCAAAAAAAAAAAAAAAAAAAACAGGTAGGGTAGATGTGAGTTAGGGTCAAACAATAGTTGAGCAAGAGGTAACAAGGGGCTAAAGAAGACAAAACAGAAAAACAGGCAAGGAAGGACATAGTTATGCCAGGAGTGGTGCAGCGCAGTGGCTGTGGGGCGGCAGTCTTCAGGGCAACTTTCTGAAGACCACGTTGCTGCCCTATTTGTATGTACCTCTCTGGGCTGAGGAGAGAGGTTGGCAGACTCAAGGTTGAGTTGGCCTGGGTTCAGAGGACCTACTCCCCCACCCAGGGACCACCTAGTCCACCACCGCTACCTCAGAGGTTGCCCAGAAGGAAGACCAGCTGAACAACAGAGGGCTCGGGAAGGGCTAGGGTGGTGAAGCATAGGCACATCCCCCAATCTGGTACCACTACGAAACACCTGCACTGCACTGGCCAAGAGGGAAAGTCCAACAGAGACACCCAAAGTAGAGACGGGGGTGGATGTGGGGGTCCTCCATAGTGGAGACCCCAAGAGGGGGGCAGAGGACCCAGAGGAGGAGGAAGCAAATCCTGGTGGGGGACTCCATAGTAAGGGGGATACAGCTGGGGGCGGGTAAGGATGAGAAGAGGGTGGTTAGGTGCCTTCCTAGCACCACAGCTGGCAGGAATGAAAAAGAGAATCCAAAGGATTGTTGGGGCAGCAGGAAGGGAGAGAGAGCTGGATGTCACTATCAATCTGGGAACAAATGACCTGGCTAGGTATAAGCCATCAATAGTTCAGGAGGACTTTAGGTAATTGGAGAGGGGTTTTCAGCAAGCAGCATGATCTGTGACCTTCTCTGAGGTGCTACCTGTCTACAACAGGGGGAGAACAGGATTCTCCGCACCAGAATCTTCAATGCATGGTTGAAGGAATGGTGCAGAGAAGAGGGTTTTCGGCTTGACTGGGGCTCCGCCTGGAGAGATAAGGGCCCGTACAGGGGGCAACGGCCTGCATCCATCTAGGAGGGGAACCACGGTCCTCAGTGAACAGTTTAAATGCTACACTGGTGAGCATTTAAACTATCTGAGGGAGGAGGCAGAATAAGACATGAAGACGTAAACTGTCCCCCAACCACAGACTCACGAGGTCAGCAATGGGAATCCTGAGGGAGTGAAATCCAAGAAGGAACCAAATAACAAAGGAATCCAAGGCGTGAAAGGAAAGAGAGATAGTAAAAAAAAAAAAAAGAGTGGAGGAAATAAGGAAGAGCAAAGGGGAAGGGGGGGGCAGGATAATATGGACAGCCATGTGTGCAAATGCTCGAAGTCTGGGGTATAAGACTGCAGACCCCTAGAGGCCACCAAGGCAGATGTGGACCAGGACATTGTAGTAATTACTGAGTCCTGGTGCAATGAAAACCAGGACTGGGATGCAACCATACCAGGGTATACTCTTTTCAGAAAAGACACAGTAGGCAAAAAAAAAGAGGGAGGAGTGGCTCTTTATGTCAGGGACAACATAAAAGCTATGGAAATACTGGGAGAGCAGGGAAGAGCTGAGGTACTGTGGGTCACCCTGGAGACACGGAAGGGGGCTGCTATTTGCACAGGAGGGATATACAAACCTCCAGCACAGAGGGGAAGAGGTGAATAAGGATATGATGGAAGCAATCCATAGGATGGCACACAAAGGATGGTGTTGCTGGTAGGGGACTTCAACCTACTGGACATGGATTGGAGCCTACCAGCTGTGGCAACAGTCAGAAGTAGGGATATCCTGGACTCCCTGCAAGGGGCGTTCCTAAGGCAACTAGTTAAGGAACCCACTCGTGGGGGGGAGGGAGCAGCAATACTGGACCTGGTACTGACGAATGGGGACAGTGTTGCTGACGTCACAGTAGGTGGTCACCTGGGGACCAGGGATCACTGTATGGTGTGGCTCAATATAAGAACTGGGTCAGAACTGAGCCACACTAAGATGAGGGTCCTGGATTTCAGGAGGGCTGATTTTAAGAAAATGGGAGAATGCCTCAGGGACACCCTAGCAGGGATAGGGAAACTGGGAGGAGTCGAGGAACAATGGGCAAAAATAAAGGAGGCATTGAAAAGGCAACCAATCTCTGTGTCAGGCAGGTTAACAAGGGCAAGAGGAAAAAAGAGACCTCTATGGTTCTCTAGAGACACAGTGGAGAAAGTAAGGGCAAAAAACTAGCATTTAGAAAGAACAAGAGGACACGGAGGAGGATAGGGAGAGCTACCAGGAAACAAAGAGTGGCAAAGAGAGCAGTTAGGAGCACAAAGGCACAAACAGAGGAGAATACTGCCCAGTCATTAAAAAGGGATAAAACATTTTTTGAAATATAAGTGAGAACAGAAAGACCAAAGGAGGGATTGTAAGGCTAAAAGGGGAAAGGGGAGGGGCTTGGAAGGAAGAGAACCAAAAAAGAAGCAGACATATTGAACAATTTCTTTTGTTCAGTATTTACAGAGAAAGGGATGGGGGCCAGGCCAAAGATATGGGGGACAAGGGCATTAAAGGAATGGAGGTGGACACTAATCCTTTTACAAAGGAGAAAGTCCTCAAGGAACTAGCACAGTTAAAAGCAGACAAGACAATGGGACCTGATGGGGTACATGCTAGGATACTGAGGGAGCTCAAGGAGGTGCTGGTTACACCTCTGACAGCTCTGCTCAACCTATCACTAGAAACAGGGGAGGTTCTGGGGGAATGGAGGAGAGCAGATGTGGTCCCACTACACAAAAGTGGAGCTAGACATGAGGCAGGAAATTACAGGCCTGTTAGTCTGACGTTGGTAGCAGGTAATGTAATGTAATCGCTACTGAAGGAAAAGATTGGGGAATACCTTGTAACCAGTGGATTACAGGATCGGAGACAACATGGGTTCACAGGGGAGAGGTCTTGCCAGACAAACCTGATTGAGTCCTTTGACTGGGTGACCAGAAAAGTGGATCAGGGAAGAGCAGTATATGTGGCCTACCTGGATTTCAGTAAGACCTTCAACACCGTTCCACATAGAAGACTGGTGAGTAAGCTGGGCAACCTAAAAGTAGGTCCAAAAGTAGTAAAATGGGTAAGAAGTTGGCTAAGCAATAGGAGTCAGAGGGTGGTGGTAAATGGGGTCCATTCTGGAGAAGGTAAAGTGACAAGCGGGGTGCCACAGGGGTCAGTACTAGGCCTGATCCCTTCAGTGTTTTTATCTGCAATATTTCAGAAGAGCTGGAGGGAAAGGTATGACTATTTGCAGATGACACAAAAATCTGCAACAGAGTGGACACACCGGGGGGGTGGAAAGAATGAGGGATAATCTAAAAAGCTGGAAGAATGGTCAAGGGAATGGCAGCTGGGTTTCAATGCAAAAAAGTGTAAAATCATGCACTTGGGGCACAGAAACCCAGTGGCAACGTACCACCTGAGTGGGGAGGTATTAGCAACCATAAAACAGGAAAGGGACATGGGGTAGTCATTTCTGATGACCTGAAGGTAGCCAAGCAGTCTGATAAGGCAGTGGGGAAGGCTAGCAGGATGCTCGGGTGCATAGGGAGGGGCATCAGCAGCAGAAAGAGGGAGGCAGTATTACCCCTGTGTAAATCACTGATAAGACTCCACTTCAAGTACTATCTCCTGTTCTGCAGGCCCCACCTCCAGAAGGACATAGACAGGGTGGAGGCGGTACAAATGAAGTCTACCAAAATGGTGCGGGGCCTGCATCAAAAGCCCTATGAGGAAAAGCTCAAGAAACTAAATATAGTGCAACCTCAATTATCCAAACCACTTGGGACACATCCGATCGGTTCAGATAATCAGGAGTTCAGATGAACGGGGTTACATTGAAACCAATGATACTGAATTGTGCTGACAATAAAAGCCGCTGTTCCCCCACTGGCAGCGTGTTGGTAGCAATCACACAAACCACAAACCGCAAAGAAACCAGAAACCCCCAGAGTACACCGGTTGTTTAGGATCTCTTACCCCCACAGTATGCCTGAGATCTTAACTGTTCTATTCACTGGGCAGATCCCCCACAACCTGGAAGAATGACCTGAGCAGGGTTACACTGAAATCAATGATACTGAATTGTGCAGTCAGAAACTACAGTACCACGCTATTACACTGGCAAACTGTAAATAACAAAAGACTGATCGTGTTTTAAAGAGTACTGCACCCAACACACAGCCACTGTAGGTATCCATTTTTCCCACTGTTCCCTACTGTCAGCATGCCAGCAGCAGTCACACAAACCACAAGC
This sequence comes from Neoceratodus forsteri, assembly GCA_016271365.2. Classification (NCBI taxonomy): domain Eukaryota; kingdom Metazoa; phylum Chordata; order Ceratodontiformes; family Ceratodontidae; genus Neoceratodus; species Neoceratodus forsteri. Next base: position 1,549,421,730 of record CM057449.1, on the reverse strand, counting down.
CGCAAAGAAACCAGTCACTCTCACACTTGACGAGGTACTCCATCCTCTGACCCACATCCTTAATCTATCGCTTACTATGGTTAAGTTCCCCAAAATTTGGAAAAAGGCTATGGTCACTCCTGTCTTTAAAAGTGGTGATCGAACCAACTACTTTAAACCCATCTCAATACTCCCACCCCTTTCTAAAGTACTTGAAAAGGCCATCAGTGATCAGCTGATTGACTACCTTAACAAGTACAATCTCCAATGCCCTGAGCAACATGGTTTCAGGAAGCAGCACAGTACTACCACTGCACTAGCTGAGTTTGCCAGCTTCATCCATGATGCACTAGACCGTGGCCACATGGTGGGGGCTACGTATATTGACCTTACGAAGGTCTTCGATACGGTCAACCATGGTCTGCTTCTAACCCAACTGTCCTCAACAGGACTCTCACCAGAATCGGTTACGTGGTTCCAAAGCTACCTAACTGAACATACTCTGCAAGTTAAACTTCTGAACACCCTCTCTGACCACAGAAACGTAACAACTGGAGTATCCCAAGGCTCTATCCTTGGCCTCCTTCTCTTCGGCTTATTCCTAAGTAAGCTTCCCGGGACCTGCCTAGGCCATGTTCTCCTTTATGCAGATGATACAGTGTGGTTTACAAGTCAGTCCAACCCTACTATCCTTAATCAACGATTGCAAACCAGCATCTCGCTCATAGAAAGTTGGTTCCTTAAACACAAGCTTCTTATCAACTACAAGAAAACAAAGTCCATGACCTTCACAGCACCGCAAAATAAACACAGATTCTTTCAACTGCAAATACGTAACAACCAAAACGAAGTACTGGACATGGTCCAGACATTCAAATACTTAGGGGTCACCCTTGGCTGCTCCCTCTCCTATATGCATCACATCAATTTGGTTACTAAAGCAGTCAACTCCAGATTAGGCATCCTGTATAAATACGGACACAGTCTAACTGATGAAGCCCTAAGTCTCGCTGTGCCCAGCTCAGTTCTGTCGGTCATCGACTACAGTCTAGCAGTCTATGGTGCAGCTACTGACACAGCCCTGCAGAGAATCAAGATGGCCCTTAACAAAGCCTGTAGGTTGCTCCTAGAAGCCCACCGTTTAACGCACACCTGCGGGGCTGCTCAACTTGGAATGTATGATCCTTCACCTAGTCTGCACACTTGCCAAGAAGTCCATGCTAGGCCTCACCTCCCTCAGGGTGCTTGACCTCCTATATCCCATGAAAACAGTACGAATACCAGAAGTCGGGGTAGTCAGTCACTACAAATACCATTCCGCTGGCACCCCAAAGGTCAACGATCCTTTGTGTATAGAGGCTCCATATGGCTAAACTCACTTAGCACTTACCTCTTGTCCTGTACCAAGTTAGGACAATTTAAATAGAATCTGAAGGACCATCTAGTAGGCAACAACTCCAAGTGTGATTGTGATCCGTCTCGTAGCCTACAACTCCAAGTGTGACTGTGGTTGTCTACCACCCCTGATTGGTGCACTTTGATCTCTCTCTCACCCTAAGCACTCACAACTGGCCATTAGCTCTTTATACTCCCCTTAACTCTTCCATTTTCCTACATTCTTTTACTCCCCCCCCTACTGCTCTCTATACCCTTCCATCCTAGGTGCCACTCCTTCCACACTGTTCCCAACCCCCCTTGACAAGGCTTGTTTTTTTTGCTGCTCTCCTGCCCTCCACCTACACCCCTGGCCTCTCTCGAGTCCTAATTTTGAATGTCTGACTCGCTTTGACCTTAGAAAATTTCACAGTCTACCAACTACCCTATGCAACTGTATGAAATGTGTGTAAATATATGCAATGTATGTAAACATTTTGTTTATTTTTTTCTCTTACCTATTTTTAATTATTGTGTTCTTTTTTGTAACATTTCTATCCGTTGTTTTGTAACTACTGTCCGTACATGACGCGGAACCTATGAAAATGAGCTTGTAGCTCATAGGTTGTGAATCCTAGTATCAATAAATAAATAAAATAAATACGAAACCCCGAAGAGTACACTAGCTCTTTAAGATCTCTCACCCCCACAGTATGAGTATGCCTGAGATCTTAACTGTTCACTTCACTGGGCAGATCCCCCGCAACCTGGACAACAAAAACCTGAAACCCCTCTTTGAAGAGTTCAGCAAGATCTACGAGCTGACAGTGGTGAAGTGCAGGTTCACTGGCATGCACAAACGTTAGCATCCAATTTCTTAACTTCTGCACAGTGTAACATGGCGATCAGTACAAGAGTAGAGGTGCAGAATTTGGGGGACCACTGCCTGCTTTGTAACCAGGCATGCTGGAGGTTCAGAAAGTCACCAACACACTAATTTTGGAGCAATAACATGGAGATTATAAGCTGTAATAGCTTATTGTGAACACCTGTTAATTGGCACTAATGAAGCACTGATCATTGTACTTACTGTCAATGGGAGCAGTTGGGGGACATACCGCAGGCTCTTTAGACAGGGAGGTTCAGTAAACCAGGGGTCGGATAAACGGGGTTACATAGAAACACAGAAACATAGAAACTGAAGGCAGATAAGAACTGCTAGGCCCATCTAGTCTGCCCATTTTCCCTGCCTCCTGCAAAAGCCGCAGACCCGACTTGATCTCCGGCTTTACCTCCTCGTTCCTATTGCTAGGGGTCCCCATGCCTGTCCCATGCATGCTTGAATCCCCCCCACTGTGTTTTCCCCCACCACCTCTGCTGGAAGTCTATTCCATGCATCCACCACCCTTTTTGTGAAGAAATACTTCCTCACGCTACCCCTTACTCTACCTCCCTCCAACCTCATGTCATGCCCCCTTGTTCCTGGACATCTCCTTTTCTGAAAGATGCTACACTCTGGTACCCTATTTATGCCTTTTAGACATTTGATTGGTTCTATTGTACCCGGTCTCTTCTCTCCTCCAGGGTATACATACTGAGGTCTCCCAATCTCTCCTCATATGACTTTTGGTGCAGGCTCCGCACCATCTTTGCTGCCCTTCTCTGAGTGGCATCACCACCTCCTTCCTTCTGCTGGTGATACCTCTCCCTATGCACCCCAGCATCCCACTGGCTCTCCCCACAGCCTCAGCACATGCTTGTCCACCTTTAGGTCATGAGATATAATTACTCACAAATCCCTTTCCTGTTTGGTGATCATCAGTCCCAGTTCCCACCCTCCACCCAAAAAACGTGTAATCCTTCTCTGGGTTCTTGCACCCAAAATGCATGATTTTGCACTGAATCTCAGCTGCCACACTCTGGACCATTCCTCCAGTTTATCTAGATCCCTCCATATGTTTGCCACCCCTTCCGGAGTGTCCACCCTGTTGCAGATCTTAGTGTCATCTGCAAATAGGCACACTTTCCCCTCCAGCCCCTCTGCAATGTCACTTATGAAGACATTAAACAGGACTGGGCCCAGGACTGATCCCTGTGGCACCCCGCTGGTCACCCTCCTGTCCTCAGATTGAGCACCATTTATCATGACCCTCTGTCTTCTATCACTCAACCAGTTCCTAATACAGTTTACCACCTTCTGATCCACTCCCAGGCTGCCCAGCTTGTTCACAAGTCTTCTATGTGGAATGGTATCGAAGGGTTTGCTGAAATCCAGGTAGGCGACATCCACCATTCGCCCCGATCCATGACCTTAGTCACCCAGTCAAAGAAATCAATTAAATTTGACATGACCTTCCCAACTGTATGTACTTTCTAGAGGAAAGGAGGGAAAGCGGGGGATAAAAGAGAATCTTCAAATACCTCACAAGTATTAATAAGGTACTGGAAGGTAGCATTTTCCATAGAAAAAGATGCTCCAGGACAAGGGGGCATGCTATGAAGCCTGGGGGGGCTCAGAGGAGATGAGAGGAAATACTTCTTCAGAGAGAGGGTGGTGGATGCCTGGAATAGCCTCCCAGCAGAGGTGGCGGGTGCTAAAACAGTAACAGGATTCAAGTATGCATGGAATAGACACAAGGGGACCTTAGAAGTAAGGCAAGGGGGAATGAGAAGACTGGAGATCGAGTAGAGTCTGTGGTGGCACAGTGTGTAAGGAACACAGGGCAGACTAGGTGGGCTAAGAGGTCCTTATCTGCCAAAAGCTTCTATGTTTCTATCACTTCTTTTTTGTGATCGAGAGAGTTCACGTGGAAGTGCAGAGTAAAGTTTTTTTGCACCCCAGCCAGGTTGATTAAATTTAAGCCTTCTGAGTCTGGCCACTGCTGGAGACAGTGTGGGCACCCATATGCTGACCACAAGCACGTGTTTTGGTCTTGCCCTACCCAATATTGTCTACTTTTTGGGAGGAACTCAGGGACCAGATTTGTCTGTTGTCTCTACCACCTAATGTGGTTTCCTCTTCGATGGTTCTTCTATCCATTCCCCCACTGGGTCTTAGGGTGGCCCCCCAGTCCATGATGTTTTTATACATTTTGGCTGTCAAAAAGGCAATCACTAGGTGCTGGATGCAACAACAGCCGCTGACTCACTGCAGAAATATAAATAATGGAGCGTATCACAGCCTCATTACAAGGCAGGCTACCTCAATTCTTAACAAAATGGTGGGGTTGGATTCAATTTTTAATGTCAATGGATGACTCATTTGTTCCATAATAACTATCTGTAACTTGATGGGCGATATAGACACAGTGCAAAGATGAGTAAAAACCTGTTGTTTTTTAGCAGTGAAGAGTCATACGTTTTGACCCATTGGGCTCAGTTTTCAAGAAGACCTTAGATTGCTGCAATCTGCGGTGATCTATGACTGCGACAAGGTTGGGATGCATTAGGAACCCTGCACCACATTTAAAAAAATTGAGGTTCCCTTTGCCCAAGACCCAGGATATGCCACATCCACAGGGTTGCGCCGGACAGGTGGCGCACCTGTGGAGTTTGGTGGAAGGCTCTGTCTAAACCCCCCAAGCCCATCCGAACACTCAAGGGGCCACAAAGGTGGGGGTGGTATAAGGAACGACAGGGGCACAGCAGCAGTGGGAGGGTGCTGAGGTGGCACCCTGCAGTGAGGCCCTGCAGACGTGTATGCAGCTGATCAGTCTGGCTATGTGAAGTTGGCAAAATGGGACCCCAACCCAACAACAGGTGCACACAGCCCTGGCACCTGCCCCAGAGGTGACAGTCACCACAACACCATAGGCAGGTATCAGCCTGCCACCACATGGGGGCCGAGTTCCAGGGCACTGTCGCAGGTGCCCAGGGACCATTCCCATCCATCTCCAGCACCTTACACCCTGCAGCCACTGCTTCCCACTTATGATGCTGTGGTAAGTGGCACCTCTGGGGCAGGTGCCTGGGTTGCATGCATCTGTTGCTGGGTCACGGTCCCATGTTGCCAACTCCACATACCCAGGCCAATTGGCTGCCTACACGTTTGCTGGGCGCCCCCACAGGGTGTCAGCTCAACACCCCCTCATTGCCATCATGCCCCGTCACTCCTTATGCCACCCTTGTGCTCTTCATGCCCCCGATTCCTGTCTTGCAGCCCCCCTCAATCGCCGCCCTGCCCAGCAGTGGTGCAGGGCCCCTAGACCACCTCTTGGCTGGTGTAACCTGAGCCCCATGTTGCAGCCACAGCGAGACTTACAGAATCCCAAAAAATGGGGATGTGCAGCCCCGCCGTGGTGCAATGTCCCTTGCAACCTGGTGCACAGGTGCTTTTGCCACAAGGGTGGTGCAGCAGGGCTTTGCCACATGGCATCCAGATATCGCAGCAGCCATTTAAAAATCGGGATTGCCACAAACTATGATGCAAGGTGCCACTTGCGTCATACACCTTTGGTGCAGGCACCTTGCGTCACAGTTCTCTTTTTGAAACTCAAGTTCATCCTATCATGCTATACACAGACCACAGAGATAAGGATGCTGGTGATTAACTGTGAGTTTTTCTATTCCTTTCAGTTATGTTATGCCATGTCTTATCATATACTGACTCAATACCACTTAGATTTTAAAAAAAAGAAACAAGACTGCAACTAGAAACGGACTTGATTTCCTCGGTCAATCTTGTTTGCATCACAGAAACCTGGCTGAGTGATGATGCTGGCCTAGTTCTGGAGGCATCTATCCTGGCAGGATTCTCCATGGTTCACTGCCCGAGGAGGGATCTCTGGGGTGGGGGTGTGGCCATCTGTTTTAGATATGAACTGAAATATTCCGTGCACCCAGTGGGTTCTACTCCTGTTGCTTGAGTATGTGGCCACATGTGGGGATCCAGGTGCAGGTTGCAGTATCCTTCTGGTGTACCGGCCCCCCTCGGAGTTTGGGCAAGACTTCCTCCAGACAATGGATTCACTGGGCCTCACGGTTGTTACTTCTGCAACCCACAGACATGGTCATGCCATGGACTTAGTATTCTTACTAGAGCTTGAGGTAGGGAACCTCGAGACTGATCTGGTCATTTGGTTGGATCATTGCATGGTGAAGTTCTTGTTCAAGCCCCCCCCCCCCGGTAGTCCTCCCCCTGTTGAGATGGTCCACTACTGCCCGTTAAAGGGGTTGTCCTCAGCAGGACTCCAGGGGGTAAAGGACCTCTCTTGTGTGATGGTGGCTTGTGGGGCGGGATCAGGAAGGGTGGTGATGGTTTATAACAGGGCTATTGCCTTGGCTCTCGACTCTGTCACAGCAGTGCATATACAACCTGGTCTTCTCACCTGAGATCCCATTGGTTTGACAGGGAACTCAGTAAGATGAAGACCAGGGGTCAGAGGTAAAAGCATAGTTGGTGAAAGTCCAGGACTGATGCGGACAAGCGGACTTTGAAAACTCACTACGGGGAGTATCGAAAAGCAATCTCCTGTAAGAAGACAGCATTCCTGTCCAGGGAAATTGCTTCAAGAAGGAACAGACCAGCTCATCTCTTTCTGATTATGGACTGGTTACTTCATCCTACTTGTCTACAACCAATAAAGACAGTTTTAGCTGCCGAGTGTGAAGCATTTACTCAGTTCTTTTCTGACAGAGTGTTTTTTATCAGTTCGAGCAAGGGAAAGGTTAGGGGCCAGGAGGGTACTAACAGAAGAGAGGAGAGAAGTATGGTGGGAGGATAGTAAGGGATGGCAGGGAGGTAGGGGGTATATGCTGGAAAGGATCATCCGGATATGCCAGGAGTTTGGGGAACAAAATGGTGGATTTGGAGGCCATAATGGTGGATGAGGGCCTGAACATTGTGGCTATAACTGAGACCTGACGGTCAGAGCATCATACTTGGGAGACAGGTATCCCGGGGTACAGACTTTTTAGAAAGGATAGGGCTGGAAGAAAGGGGGGGTAGCACTGTACAACAAGGACGAGATTAGGGCAACGGGATGGCAGAAGGAGCAAGGGGAGACGGCGGTCCTGTGGGTCACACTAGATTAACAGACTGAAGCATCATTAAGACTAGGGGTGATTTACAGACCTCCTACACAGGGGAGAGGAAGGGGATAGGTAGCTGTTGCAGGCAGTTAAACGGATGACTCTTTAGGGAGCGCTCCTGCTAGTGGGGGACCTAAACCTCCCCGATGTGGACTGGGATATCCCAACTGCAGCTTCAGCCAGGAGCAGAGAAATCCTCGAGTCACTACAAGGGGCTTTCATGCAACAGCTGGTTAGGGAACCCACTAGGGAGGGTTAACATACTGGACATGGTCTTCATCAATGGGGAAAGTGTGGAAGAAGTTGTGGTGGGTGACAGCCTAGGTATAAGTGATCACAATACAGTGAGATTCAGGGTGAGGACAGGGAGGGAAACAAATCGGACCAGCACGAAGGTTATGAACTTCAGGCAGATGGACTTTACCAGAATGAGGGAGATATTCAGGAAACAAATGGAGGGAAAGGGGAAAGTAGGAGACATGGAGGTATTATGGGAATCTATTAAAGGGGGGTTACTGAAAGCAACTGAACTTTGTATAAAGAAAGTAAGAAAGAACAAAAAAAAGAAGGAAGCCACTCTGGTTTACCTGGGAGGTTTTAGGGTCAATTAGGAAGAAAAAAGGGCATTCAGAACATATACTGTAAGAAGACCCAGAGAAAGGAGGACAGGGAGACTTACAGGGAAAAGCTGAGGGTAGCAGGGAGAGAAGATTAGGAGGGTTAAAGCTGACACAGAAGAGAGAATTGCTACGCAGGCCAGAAGGGAGGACAGAACTTTTTTGGGGTATGTGGGAGAGAACAGGAAGGCGAGGCAGGGGATAGTACGGGTGAGGGGGGGAGGAGGGAGTACCAGTGGAGGGGACTTTGAGAGGCAGAGGTACTTAACAGCTACTTCTGCTCAGTCTTCATGGTGGAGGAGGAGGCAAGGGGACCAGAGTTAAGAGGAAGGGGAAGGGAAGACAAAAGGGTGGATCCTAGCCTGTTCAGTGAAGACAGGGTAAGAGAAGAACTAGGAAGTTTAAAGGTGGACAAGGCAATGTGGCCAGATGGCTTGCATCCTAGGGTACTCCAGGAACTAAGGGAGGAGCTGCAGCACCTCTGACAAGGCTGTTTAACTTGTCCCTGGATGCAGGGTGGGTGCCAAGCAAATCCAAAATAGCATGCTGCTGGGTACTGGCAAGCAACAAACAATCCAAAAGTACCAGCACTGGGGGGGGGCAGCACCCCTTAGAAGAAATGTGAATTCTAAGGTGTGAAGCAACTTAAAAGGTTTGAGCATGCTATTTTGGATTTGTTTGAGTTTTAGGAGTTTGTGTTGCTCCTTTTTAACATGCTCCCTTTGAACACCTGTGTAAAATCCTTGATGGGAGCACAGTGTATAAAAGGAGCCAATCAGACACATTAGCTATTGAGGCATTAGAAAGTTAGGGACTAAATTAAGGGTCCCACCTTGACGCTGGTGATTCAGCTTACTCAAACTGGAATTGCAGTCTGAAACTAAGAGGACCCACTCTTCACATGGAGCTAAAAGTAAATATAGCCAATTTTGGCAGTGGAAAGTTCAAATATGCTATGTTGTGTTGGGGTCTGTGTGCGCTAGTACTTCTGGATTGTTTGGGTGCCAAGCGACTGGAAGAAGGCTGATGTGGTGCCACTGTATAAGTGGGGCAGCAAGGAGGAGGCAGAGAATTATCGCCGAGTCAGCCTCACCTCGGTGGTGCGTAAGGTGATGGAGGTACTAATAAAGGAAAGGGTGGTAAAATACCTTGTGGACAGCGGACTGCAGGATGACAGGCAGCATAACTTCACAAATGGGAGGTCATGCCAGACGAACCTAATAAGAGTTTTCTGATTGGGTGACGAAGGTGATCGATCAGGGAGGGGCTGTGGATGTGGCCTATCTGGACTTCAGAAAGGCCTTCAACACCGTCCCTCAGAGGAGGCTGGTAAATAAGCTGGAAAGCTTAGGGGTGGGACAGAAAATAACTAGGTGGGTGGAAAACTGGCTAAAGGACAGAAGCCAGAGGGTGGTGGTTAATGGGGTACATTCCAGGGAGATGGAGGTGATGATCGGGGTGCCCCAGGGGTCGGTACTGGGACCCCTCCTTTTTAATATCTATATCAGTGATATAGCAGAGGGGCTAGAGAGGAAGGTGTGGCTTTTTGCAGATGATATGAAGATCTGCAATAGGGTGAACACCCCAGGGGGATTGGAGGCCATAAGAGAGGACCTAAAGATTCTGGAAGGGTGGTCAAAAACTTGGCTGCTGAAATTCAGTCCCAAAAAGTGTACAGTAATGCACATGGGGTGTAAAAACCTGCAAGCCGCTTAAACACTAGGGGGGACGTAATTAAGCAAATTGAGCAGGAGAGGGATCTGGGGATTATAATATCAAACAATCTTAAGGTGGGTAACCAGTGCAGCAAAGCAGTGTGCAAGGCAAACAGAATGCTGGTGTGCATAGGGAGGGGCATAACAAGCTGAAAAAGGGAGGTACTGATGCTTCTTTATAAAGCCATGGTGAGACCTCACCTGGCGTACAGGGTCCAGTTCTAGAAACCTCACCTATGCAAGGACATAGATGGGTTTGAAAGGGTTCAGAGAAGGGCAACCAAGGTGGTGCACAGTATGCACAGGAAGCCATATGAGGAGAGGTGGAGGGAATTGGATATGGAACTATTGGAGACTAGAAGGGAGAGGGGGGACATTTAAGTACGTGATGGGGATTAATAAGGTGAGGGAGGGGAGCTTATTTACAAGAAAAATGGGTGCTAAAACTAAAGGTCCTAGTCTAAGATTAGAAGGAGGAAGATTTAAGGGCAACGTGAGGGGGTGTTACTTCATGGAGAGGGTGGTGGAGTCCTGGACCAAACTACCTGAGGAGGCGGGGAGCCAAAATGATGGAGGGATTCCAGAGGGCATGGGACAGGCATAAGGGGTTGATCAGTGGAGGGAAGGGGAGGTCCCCTGACAAAGTGGATGAGTTGAGGGGGTAAGGGGCAGACTCAATGGGCCAGAGAGGTCCTTTTCTGCCATCCGATTTCAATGATTCTATGTTTCTATGAGGTCTGAGATTACTCCACTTGGGCTGTCATAGCCCTGCAGGGGAGGTTAGGCCAGTGGGGATAGAAGAGGTTTGTGAGGTAATCTCAAAATTGCAGCCCTCTTGTTGTGAACTGGAATTGGGGCTGAGATGTCTCCTAGTGAGCTGTGTGGGGTCTGTATCTCCAGTGTTGGCTAAGATTGTCCAGTGTTCTCTTTCAGAGGTGTCTTTCTCTAGCACTTTGAAATAGGTATTGGTGAAGCTCCTACTGAAGAAACAATCTTTGGACCTGGACTGCTTAGCAAATTTCAGACTGGTCTCTAACCTTCCCTTTCTAGGAAAGGTTACTGAGAAGACAGTGGCACTGCAGCTGAAGGCACATCTCACTACCTTTGAGATCTATAAGCCTCTCCAGTCGGGATTTAAGTCTAGGCACAGTATGGAAACCATGCTGGTCAGCGTGCATAATGATCTCCTCGGGACTAAAGAGAGAGGGGTAATACAGGTTACTCACCTGTAATAGGAGTTCTAGGAATGGTATATGTTGTTCATCCACACTGTCTGGCAGGTATCCTTGTCGCTTTAAATCTTGCCGGAAGGTCTTCAAGCTGGCTCCTCCCACCCACCCGGGTGGTAAAACTCTCGGCTCTGCCCCATGACGCGCCAGATCTGGCCAGCTGGAAGCTCAGGGTTGTGTCGAAGCCAGGAGGTCGGTGGTCAGGATGAACAACATATACCATTCCTAGAACTCCTGTTACAGGTGAGTAACCTGTATTTCTAGGGACATGGATATGTTGTTCATCCACACTGTCTGGCAGACTCCTAGCAGTTCTCCGGGAGGAGGGAGACAAGACGCACACCCCCTACTTAGGGAATAAAACTGGAGAACTGAGGCCCCAAAACCAGCATCCCGGCGTGACTCAAGGTCGATGTAGTAATGGGTGATGAAGGTGTGTGCTGACTTCCAGGTAGCAGCCCTGCAGATTTCCTGGATAGGGACGTCCCTGGAAGCAGCCACCAATGCAGCAGTATGGCGGGTAGAATGAGCTCTAACCCCTCTGGGAGGCTCCATGCCCGCCAACTTATTACAGAGATCTATGCAAGAGGTGACCCACCTGCTTATCGTCCCGCTTGGCTGCAGGTCTGCCAGGTGCGGCTTCAGCGTGAGGGTGACAAACAGCTGGCGAACCTCTCCCAATTTTACCGCAAGGCCTTATAATAAGCAAGCGCCTTCTAGGGTCCAAAGTATGGAGCCTGTATTCGGCCTCCGAGGTGTGATTGGGGTAGAACACAGGCAGAGTCAGCACCTGGTTAAGGTGAAACTCTGACACCACCTTCGGAAGGAATTTCGGGTGGGGGCGCAGGACAACCTTGTCCCTGTGGAAGACCAGGTAAGGAGACTCGATGCAGAGCGCCTGGAGCTCTCCCATCCTTCTGGCTGACGTGATAGCCACCAAGAAGGCGGTCTTCCACGACAGGTGAGAGAGTTCACACCTGTGCATTGGCTCGAATGGCTTGCCCATGAGCTTTGCCAGTACCAGCAGTAGATCCCACGGAGGTGGAGGTTCTCGCACCGGAGGGGAAATGTGGTCAAGGCCTTTGAAAAGCGCCAGACCACCTCTCCACCACCGACTGCCCTGCCCGCGCTGCAAGCAGAGATGGCTGCCAGGTGCACCTTAAGGGTCGTCGACCTAAGCCCTTGACGAGAAAGGGACCAAGATAGTCCAAGATGCTAGCCAAGGAACAGGAGGAAGGGTCCAAGCCCTTGCCCTGACACCAAATGGAAAACCTCTTCCATTTGAAGGCATAGCATTTCCTGGTCGACTCCTTACGGGACGCCTCAACTACATTGAGGACCTCGTCGAAAAGACCCAAGGCCTGGAACTCTAGCCGCTCAGGAACCAGGCCGTCAGGTGCAGGGATTGAAGGTCCGGATGGAACACCTTCCCCTGATTGACTGAGAGCAGGTCCGGGCGAGCTGAAAGCTGTCTCGGGAGCCTGGAGCTCAGGCTGAGGAGATCTGGGTACCAGAACTGGTGGGGCCAGTCTGGGGCTATCAGAATCACCTGCGCCTTGTACCTCCTTGCTTTAAGAAGCACCTTGTGTATCAAGGGAAATGGGGGGAAGGCGTAGAAGAGGCCCGGGGTCCACGGCCTCGAGAAGGCATCCCGCAGCGAGCCCTGCTGAGGGGGGCGGCATGGAACAGCTCAGCTTCGCTGCTCCCTGGAGGCAAACAGGTCCACCTGAGGTGTGCCCCAATGGGAGAACAGATCTTGTACTACCTCCGGCAGGAGAGACCACTCGTGGGATGCAGCCCTATCGCGCTTAGGGCCATCGGCCAGGGTGTTGGAGGCTCTTGCCACATGAATGGCTAGGAGATCCGCCCCAGGCTGCGAGAAGTGACCAAATTTGAGAGCTTCCTTGCATAGAAGCATGGAGCGCGTCCGCCCTGGCAGTTTAGATAGTACATGGTCGTGGTATTGTCCGTCTGGACTCGGACCACTTGACCCCGGAGAAACGGAGCGAAGGCGGTGAGAGCTAGGCGGACCGCTCGGAGCTCCAGCAGGTTGATGTGGCATCGGGACTCCCGCGGGGACCACAGGCTGTGCGCCCGGTGTTCCCCCAGATGGGCACCCCAACCCATCAGAGAGGCATTGGTCGATAGAGAGACCGTCAGCTCGGGGCGGACAAACGGGATGCCCTCCTGCAGATGAACTGGAACGGTCCACCACCGGAGAGCGTTCCACATCCCCTGGGTCACCGTCACTAGCTGGTCCAATGGATCGCAGCGTTGTGACCACTGGCTGGCCAGTCCCCACTGAAGAGGGTGCATGCGCCAGCTGCCCAACGGACCACGCTGGTGCAGGCTGCCATGAGACCCAGGAGGTGCAGGAAGTCCCGGGCAGGGCGCGATTGCCCAACCAGAAATGATTGGGCAAAGGAGGAAAGAACCTCGGCCCTGTCCGCCGGGAGCCGTGCTCTGGCTCGAAGAGAGTCGAGCTCTGCCCCGATGAACAGAATCACCTGCTTCGGCTCGAGTTCCAACTTGGCCTCGTTGATAAGAAGGCCGATTTGAGAGCAAACCTGGAGGGCCAGATCTCTGGACCGCTCCACCTCCTGTCTGGAGGGGGCTGCTATCAGCCAATCATCCAGGTAAGGGTACACCCGGACCCCTCGGCGCCGCAGGAAAGCTGTCACCACTGCTATGTATTTGGTGAAGGGATCCCTCCGCTCGAAAGCGAAGGAACCTCTGATGTGACGGACGGATAGGGACGTGAAAGAACACGTCCTGCAGGTCCAGAGAGCAGAACCACACGCCGGGTTCCAGGGATGGTATTATCTGAGCCAGAGTGACCATCCTGAAGGTTCGAGACCTAGGAACTGTTTAGGTCGTGTAGGTCGAGAATGGGGCGCCAGCCCCCCGTCCGTTTCGGAACCAGGAAGTACCTGGACACAAACCCCGGGTCTGAGGAAGGGTCCGCCACCTCCCTGATCACCTCCTTTTGGAGGAGGAGAGCAATGTCGGCTCGGCGAGCCGACAGTGAGGCTGCGGATTCCGATGCCCCCCGAGGTGCGACGGCTCTGAAGGGCGGGGCCTGCTTGAATTCCAAGGGCAGGCCTTTTCCCACCACCTCCAACACCCACCTGTCCGTGGTAATAACGGACCAGGCGGAAAGGAAGTGACGGAGCCGTCCCCCCACGGGGGGAACCTGGGGTGAGGTGACGGGGTTGGGGGCGACACCCCTCAACCCGTCACTGAGCAGGCTTGGAGGAGGGACCAGCCGAGGGACCTCCTGGGCCTTTACCTCCCTGCTTCCTGTTGGAGGAAGCCGACAGCTTGGGCTTGGGATGCCAAGTCCGTACCTGCTGGCCCTGACGTTGCTGGGCCGGACGTGCCGCGGGCGCAGAGGGACGAAAGGGCTTAGGCTGTGGCTGCGCCTTTGTCCTTCTGAGCGGATGAGACCGAGTCCAAGGTAGCATTGGACTTCTCGATCCTCTGCAGGTGACCTTCCACCCCAGGGCGAAGAGGTCGGGGTCCCCAAGAAGGGGACATCCGCCAACTTGTGCTGGGTATCCAAAGTGAAGGTGGATATCCTCAGCCAAGCCCGACGACCATGGCAGCACTGCGCCACCACAGACCTGGCACATGAGTCCCCAATGTCCAAAGCAGTCTGAAGCTGCTATTTGGCCACTGCCCTGCCCTGGTCCCAGCCTGCCCAACCGCGGGTCTGCAGATCCGCTGGAAGATGAGGGACCACTCCGTCCAGGAGCCCAACAGGGCGTGACAGAAATGTGCCATAGGGACGGCGAACTGGCCTACGGCGAGGCAAGGGAGGACGCAGCGTAGACTTTTCAGCTCGCATAGTCCAATTTCTTGGACTCCTTGTCGGGAGGTTTGTCTGACGCCCCTAGCGCTCCCGCACGCCGGAAAACGCTGTCGGTAACCAACCCTCGGCCGAGGGGTGTTCAAAACCACAAAGGAACCGTAGGGACCGCTGATACTTCCTGGCCATCCTGCCGGGCAGGGCAGGAAGCAGGGCGCTGCCAGAGCTCCAAGGCCGGGCCCACTATGGCCTCAGCCACCGAAAGGCCTCCGTAGGGGATTCCCCTCGGTCCAGAATCTCCGTGAGAGGATACCTGGCCCGCTTAGAAATGGGTTCGAGCTTCATCCCAGTGGACTCAGAGATGAGCCGAAGCAATCCCAGGAAGGACGAACTTCTATCGTCCACCGACTGTCCTCCTGAGGACTCCAAGTCCACTCGCTTGGAGAAAAGGGAGGAATCGTCTTCGGACTCGGAAGAGTCCTCAAAGAGCTGCCTCGGGCCTGAGCCACCCTCCACCTGCCAAGGTCGATCGGGAGTGAGGGTGACAGACAGCCTATGGGGCAGTCACTGAGCCGACCGAGAATTCTTGGTCGGAGCCCCAAATAACGGCTGTGGAGGCAGAGGTTCCACCGGAATCGGTGGGGCAGCTGGTTTTGGCCTAACAACCGGCCTGGAAACAGGCTCCTCGGATAAAACGAGGGGTTGTTTCGGCCGCTCCGGTGACAGCCACTTAATGGCCGGGGAAGGCGACAGCGTCGGCTTGTTCCCAGTCAGAAGGAGCTGTTGCCACGAGGTCCTCATATCACGACGAACTTACGGAAGGCTTCCTCGTCCGGTGGAGGAGAAGAGGACCGAGCGCGGCGCGCCGCCGCTGTGCTAAGACCGCCGGCGGCGCGGGATCGGCTGGACCGCCAAGAAGTCCGGAGACCGAGACCGAGAAACCTCGGCTTTCCCGGTGACGGCGAGGAGAGTGTCGAGGACCGCACTCGTTCGGGAGGGTTCAACCAAGGCTCCGGAACCGAGGCACAGACAAGCCAACGGGTCCTCAACTCCCACTGGGGAACTGGGGAGAGGGATTTTGGCTTCTCCTGCCGACAACCTGTCCAGCGGGTAGAGAAAATCTCGACCGCATCGCGAAGTTCTCGGCCAACTGGCCCGGACGGGGACACCGTGAGACCAGTGGCCGGTCAACGCGGTCGACTGAAGCTTCCACGTCGCACAACCGGGAGGGGGATCTTCCCGCTCCCAAGAGCGAGACGGTGGGACTTACCCTTGCTCTTTTTTGACCGAGAAAATGGTCCAGCAGAAGTTGGTCCCTCACCTTTGGTAGAGAGGGTCAGACAAAGCTCCTTAAAAGAAGCTGAATAAGAGGCACCGAGAGAGAGCGGGACAAATGCCGCAGCCGAGGTAGAAGCGGCCCGCGCCGCCTCCTCTTCGAGGGCGATCATCTGCTCGAGCTGATCCGTCCGAGCCCGCCGCCGCGAGAAACCGCCGACCGGCCTCTTTTGACTTCACCGGCGAAAACGCTCGGACGCCCAGATGTAAACGGGCAGCACGGTCTTCGAGGATGTAGGAAAAAGAAGAGCACAGGTCGCAGGCCTCCGGGTCGTGCTCAAGGCCCAAGCAGTAGACGCACGTGGAGTGCGGATCCGTCCGAGACATCTTCTGCCCGCAAGGGCATCTCCGGAAACCAGGAGTCGATCTGTCCACCGCAGCCGTGAGGGAGAGAAGACCAAAGTCTTTTAAGCAAAAAACTTTTAAATTCGAACAATCGAAGAATTAGGAACCAGTCTTATACGCAGAGCGTTAAGGAGGGAACCTGAGCTTCCAATCGGTAAGGAAGATCTGGCGTCATGGGGCGGAGCCAAGAGTTTTACCACCCGGGTGGGTGGAAGGAGCCAGTTTGAAGACCTTCCAGCAAGATTTAAAGCGGCAAGGATACCTGCCAGACAGTGTGGATGAACAACATATCCAAGTCCCTAGAATGGTCAATTCTCATTCTACTTAATCTTGCCTTAGTATTCAACACTGTGGACCATGGTGTGTTGTTGGATAGCCTAAGAGAGCTCTGTGGAAGGCACCGGGACCGGATTGAGTACTTCCAAGAATGCTGAAGGAGCTGGCAGAGGTCAAGGTAGGACCCTTGACAGACTTATTTAATTCATCTCTAGACACAGGATGTATACCACAGGACTAGAGACTGGCTCACATGGTTCCCCTCCACAACAGTGGACCCAAGAACAAACTAGGGAACTATAGGCCAGTAAGTCTAACATCCATAGTGGGGAAGCTAATGGAGACGATCCTAAAGGAGAGGCTAGTGGCATTACTGGAGGTGAAGGGGGTGCAGGACAGGAAGCAGCATGGCTTCGTCAAGGACAGGTCATGCCAGACCAACCTGGTGGAATACTATGACTGGGTGACTATGCAAATTGATGGGGGCCATGCGGTGAATGTCCTGTACCTAGACTTCAGTAAGGCCTTCGATTCAGTACTGCATGAGAGACTTGGAATCAAACTACAGGGTACAGGGGCAGGAGCAAAACTGGTAGGGTGGGTGGAGAACTGGCTAAAAGGCAGCAGAGGGTGATGGTAGGCAGGGAATACTCAGCCCCTAAGCTTGTGACAAGTGGTGTTCCACAGGGGTCGGTGTTGGGCCCAGTGCTGTTTGGCATATTTATTGCAGACATCTCAGATGGCATCAGCAGCAAAATCATCCTATTTGCGGATGACACCAAGACGGGAGTGGTGGTGGACGACCAGAGGGGGTGGCGAGGGCTACAGGAGGATCTGGCAAGACTGAAGGCATAATCTGACAGATGGCAGCTGGGGTTCAATGCACAAAAATGCAAGGTACTACACTCCGGAACAAACAATCCAAGGAGAAGCTACCCTCTCGGGGGGAGGGGGTGCAGTTGGAGGTAAAAAAAGAGGAGAAGGATCTGGAGGTGCTCATCACAGGAGCAATGAACAATTCTGCACAATGCAGAAAGGCAGCAGCAATAGCTAACAAAATGCTGGGGTGCACTGCAAGGGGCATTACCTTGAGAAGAAGGGAGGTTATTCTACCATTATACAGATTATTGGTTAGACCCCACCAGGAATACTGCATACAGTACTGGTGCCTGTACCTATGAAAGGACATTAGGCTGCTGGAGGGGATGCAGCGTAAGGCAACGAAGAGTTAAACATGTATACACTGGAGGAGAGGAGGGATGGGGGGGGAACATGATTGAGACCTTCAAATACATGAAAGGGATAATCAAAACAGACACAGAGGGTCTATTCAGGAGGAGTGTGGGGAGAGACACTAGGCCATGCCATGAGATTGGAGTGGGGTAGATTCAGGAGGGAGGTGGGGAGGCATTTCTTTACGGAGACAGTGGTGGAAAAGTGGAACGCACTACTAGCTGAGGTGGTGGCATGTAACTCCATGGAATGCTTCAAGAAGGGGTGGGACAGGGCAAAGGGGCGGGTAAAGGGAGGTAAGGGAAGGGGGGTGGGGCACCTGCTGAATAGGGAGCTAGCTGCAATCTCGAGCAGCTTAGATAGACCATGATGGCCTTTTGCTGCTGGCAATTTTCGTATATTCGTATCACCAGCTGGCTTAAGTCCTTTCTTACAGACAGGATGCAAAAGGTGGTGACGGGAATTTCTCCTCATGCCTGAAGCCCGTGTCTTGTGGAGTTCTTCAGGGTTTGACCCTCTCACCCATGTTGTTCACAGTGTACATGCTGCCCTTGGGGTAGATCATCACATGCTAGACTGGGTTTCTACTGCTATGCAGATGACTCCCAACTGTATTTGTCATTTCATCCAGGACACCTGACACAGTTGAGGTACTAAATTTGTACTGGGCCAAGATCCAGAACTAGATGTCCTCTAGCTGGCTGAATCTCAACCTGGACAAGACGGATGTCTTGGTGACAGAACCTGGTCATTGGCAGGGTGCAGAGGTGGTGGGAGGGGTGACAGACCTGGTGCTTTGTCCCTCTCAGCTTGTAGCCTTTGCTAAGGTGAAGAATCTGGGGGTCATTCTGGATAACAGATCAACACTGGAGGCTCAGGTGTCATCTGTTGTCCGGAGTGGCTTTTATCACCTCAGGAACATCGCCCAGATTAAAGCCTTTATTCCATCTGGTTTATTAAGATCTAGGATTACAAAATACCTTTGAGCCAAGGCTCTTTTACAAAGGTTCCACGTCAGGAAAATACAGAAAATTGTAGAAAAAGTAACATTACAAGGAGACTAGACACTTCACAGAGTAATACATTTTGTAATGGTTATTAGGACCTTAGGTTTTAACAAAAGAGGGAGAAACAGTGAAGCAGCTAGTGGCATTTGTCAGGCTAGATAAGCCAGTAAGTGCTATATCCTTAGAGGGGGGTGAGAGAGGAGGAGTGAAGAGGGGACAGTAGACAATACACTGACGGGATTAAAGAAGGAGGAATAGAAGACGGGAGGCGGGGGGGTGAGGAAAAGTGCAAGCTGGGTATATGAATGCAGGGTGTGGCAGATTTGATTGGTGTGAGGTGGGGGTGCAACAATCTGCTCAAATGGTGGTTCCATAAATTAGAAGAAGCAATCGCAGGAGCTAGAGGTTGTGAGGTGTTGTCAAAGGCTGGTTTTGAACATTCCAATGGTATTGGCAGAGGAGATAGAGTGGCTGAGGTCATTTAGACAGAGAGACGCTTTGTAGGCGAAGGAGCGTTGGCCCAGGCTAGTGCGACAGTGGGGGACTTTCAGAATCTGCCACTTAGATCTCCTGGAGCTCTGTCAACTGGTGCTTTCAGGCAGTAGGGCTAGGACGCCAGGGGGTGCCAGGCTGAGATGGATTTTCTTCGCCATAGTACAAGTGAGGTATCTGATGCGGTTCGATAGTTGGAGCCAGCTGGTCTGAGAATACAAGTTGCAGGTGTGGGTAAGACAGTGGGCACCGGTGATGAGTCAGCAGGCCTTATTTAAAGCAACTGATATCTGCCTGAGGGTTGTCATCGTGGCAGAGCTGTAGATGATGAGACCATAGTCAATGACCAAGATCACAGAGTTCTGTACGGCTGTCTTCAGTGCCTCAGGAGTAAGGTGTCAGTGTTTATAAAGTAGACCAAGACATCTATTAGCAGTGGATCCAGTAAGATCCCGAGATACTTGAAAGACTGGACCTGATCAAGCGTGTTACCATATGCATTGGAAATAACCAACTGGTGCTGCTTATGCAGGTTTTTGGAACTGTGAAAAAGCATGGATTTGGTTTTCTTGTGGTTAAGCACCAACTTGTGCTTTTGGAACCAGGACTCAATGGAGCTGAAGCCATGCTGAAGAGAACGTTGAAGAGACGAGGGGTCTTTGTGAGATGAAAAGACTACTGCATCATCAGCATACAACATAATGGGCTCCGAGCATGATTGTGGTAGTGAGTTCAAAAAAAGGCTGAAAAGGAGGGGTCCCAGGATGGAGCTCTGTGGTACCCCAGAGCGAACGGGCAGGGTGTCGGAGAGAGCAGAGGCAATTTTTACTCTTTGGCTCCGGTGACCCAGGCAGCTGTTGAACCATTGTGCAGAGTCAGGTGACAGGCCAGCATTTTGCAGTTGATCAATAAAGAGTCCATGGTGGACAGTATCAAAGGCCTTGGATAGGTCAATTAAAACTGCCCCAATGAGCTGTCCATTGTCAAGCGATTTGTGAACTGCTCCAGTGAGCTCAAGGAAGGCAGTGGTGGTGCTGTGACCTTTCCGGAAACCATGTTGTTTTGTGGTTAGGATGTTGTATTTCTCTAGACGGTCAGTGAGTTGGTCTGCCACAATCCGCTCAAGGGCCTTAGACAGCGGAGGAAGAATTGAGATGGGGTGACTTGCCATCACTAGTTCACACTTTTGTGACTTCCAGACTTAACTACTGTAACGCTCATTAACTTGAGGTTACTGGAAGGGTCCTATATCACCGGCACAGAACGCAGAGGCCAGGTTGCTGACAAGCCTTCTGAGTTCCTGCTTTGTGACCCCGATCCTGCATAACCTGTACTGGCTGCCTTTGAGGTGGAAAATCATCTTCAAAACCGGTTTACTGACCTATAAAGCACTGTATGGACTGGGTCCTAGCTATCTAAGTAAACTCCTGACTCCCTACCATACCCATCACTCTCTCTGCTCCTCCAAGGTGGGCCTCCTGGCGGTTCCCAGGTCACAGCTTAAATCACCTGCTGACTAAGCTTTTGAGATCCTTGAGGGGGATCCCTTCGTTGGAAGCCTTTAAGAGTAGCCTGAAGTCTTACCTCTTTAAGAAGGCCTTTGGGTCACAGGTAGGACCCCAGCACACTGGCTGCTATCTGATTTGATATTATTTATTCAATTTAGTTAATTTAATCTATTTTATTTTCTACCTGCCTTATTAATCATATAGCTATGAATTAGATTTTATGTACAGTATATATTTTTCCTGACCTATGTACAGCACCAGAGAATGTTACAGTACTTACTTACTAAGGCTAACTTGAGGTACTAAAGCAGATACACTGGCTTTGGGTAAAAAGGCATTCACCTGGACAACATACATGACTTCCCCGATGTACAGTACTAGATCCTTTAGCAAGGAACTAGGACAAACTTCAACACATTCACCAGTCACCAGTACCCCTATACTTTCTAGCAGCTGTCTGGTGTGGTGTCAGCTGTGTCACAAACCCACTCAGCAGGTCAGGCCCTCTGCTCCCACAGTGCCAACCTCTGAGCGCAGTCTTGTGAACAGGAAACAGAAACAGGATAACCCTCCTGTCTGTTTTGTGGGTTCGAATCAACCTTTGGTCTCAAGTCTTGGAGGGATTCAAACTGTGAACCTCTTGCTAGCGTATCCAATATACAGGCTCAGATAATTCTGCTCTTCAGGGGGGCCAGATATGTTTTGCTTACGGGCACCTAACTAGGCATACAAAATGAACCCTTAAAACTCTATTAAAGACCGTAGGAAAAACTCTTACCTTTTCCCAATTTGGTAAAACCAGTAAGCTTTGTACAGTGTCAGCTTTAACCATGTATGCTTCACTTGTCAAGAAAAAGAAATTCAAAGGCACACCAAGTAGTCTCTAAAGTAGAGATTTACTTAAAGATAGATAAAAAAAATTGTAAAATGTAAATACAGAACTATATATCACAAAACACACAAATCACTTAAAAAAAAACTGCAGACTAAATCTCCTACCACAGTACTCTTAGAATTGTCTCTTATAAGGTATAGTCTTCTAACAGTGCCTGATGTTGCTTTTTCAGAGTCCAAAACATTTGTGTGTAAATGGAAAACAGAACACTGTTTAAAAACTGGCTCTGCCAACCTCTATGCGTGAGGTCACCTAGCTCCTCCTTGTCAGAATATAAAAAAATATACCAACAGAATGTCTTATTCAGAAGGTAAATTAAAATTCTGTGACATCAGCAAAACTCATTTTTTTTAAAAGACTTTCTTTGATCTTATGAGCAGCTTCCCCCTTCCAGGACATCAAAGGACTTGTTATGACTCTCTGCCAAATCTCACGGAGGTGCAACATGCCTTGTATCACCATGTGAAATTAATTATGTTTCCTCTGAACGTCATAAAAGTTTATGATCTATCTTGGCAGCTGGCAAGCTGCAATTAGTCACAAACAGGAGATCCTAAATTTTAAGTCTCTTCTAGTCTGTAATTATCTTTTGGCCTTCCTGGTAACACCTTGTAGCCAAAACCTGGGAGGGGGGAATGTTAACCCACAGACTATCTCAGCATTCCCCATGACAGACACTTAATAACACATTTTTATATTACAAAAAGCATAGCTTAATCAGAACCAGTTGTCCAAGTGTCACAATCCTCCCCACCTAGACTGAATTTCGGGGTTCTATCCCCTGCATGGGATGAGCTTCCCAAATCAGTTCACTCCTCGTACACATGAGACAGCTCATTGGAGTTCTGATTTCTGGCTCCAGCCCTATGTAGAATTGTCATATCATACCCCTGCAAAGCAAGACTCCATCTTAGCAATCTACCATTGTTTTTCCCCATCTGCGTCAGCCAAACCAGGAGATTGTGGTCAGTCTGCACCACAAACTGCTGTCCATATATGTATGGCTCCAACTTGTTTAGGGCCCACACTATGGCAAGACATTCTTTTTCCACAGTAGAGTATGCCTGCTCCCTGGGAAGTAACTTCCTACTCGGGTACACTACTGGGTGATCTTTCCCTTGGCTGGATGTCTGACTCAGTACTGCCCCAATACCCACATCTGAGGCATCAGTCTGAACTATAAAGGGTCTGCTATAGTCATGAAACTTGTCAAAACAGGAGCACTGCGCAGTGCCTCCTTTAGTTTGGAAAAGGCTTCCTCACAGGCTAGGCCCCAGGTAATTTTCTTTGGCATCCTTTTCTTTGTCAGGTCAGATAGGGGAGTAGCCAGGGCACTGTAATTGGGTACAAATTTCCTGTAGTACCCTGCTGTCCCTAGAAAACTCCTGACCTGCTTCATTGTTTCTGGTCTGGGCCATGCCTGGATTACTTCTATTTTTATCTGGTTAGGATGGAGCTGTCCCCGGCCTACTACATGCCCGAGGTATGCCACTTCTCTCATGGCCACCAGGCATGTCTCGGCTTTGACAGTGAGTTCGGCCCTCTGTATCCTGCCCAGCACTTCCCTAAGGTGGGATAGGTGTTCCTCCCAGCTGGTACTAAAGATGGCAGTGTCATCCAGGTACGCCATGGCGTACTCCTCAGCACCATTTAGCACCTGGTTCACCAAGCTTTGGAAAGTGGCCGGGGCATTCTTCATTCCGAAAGACATTACTTTAATACAAATAAGCCTATCGGAGTGATGAAGGCCGACCTCTCCCTAGCTCTGTCTGTCAACTCTACCTGCCAATACCCTTTTGTCAGGTCAATGGTCGTAAGGTAGGTCGCCCCTCCCAACTTGTGCAGGAGTTCGTCCGTCCAGGGCATCGGGTGGGTATCTGACTTCATGACTGATTCAGTCCACGACAGTCCACACAGAAACGAGTAGAGCCATCTGGCTTGGGCACAAGGACTACGGGTAAGGCCCAGGGGCTGTGGGATCTCTGGATTACCCCTAAATCCAGCATCTCCTCCACTTCCCTCCTAATGTCCTTTTGGACAGCCTCTGACACCCGATACGCTGTCCACCATATGGGCGTCTGTGTCCCTGTCTCCACATCATGAGTCGCTAAGGAGGTTAGTCCAGACTTGGCGCTAAACAATGGGGCAAAGTCTGCTAAAACCTCCCTTACTTCCTGGATCTGGTCCGGGGCCAGCTGGGGAGACAATTTTACTGTCTCCACAGAGGACTCCCGCTTGCTTTCTTCCAGAAGGGGGTCTCCTTCGTCCATCCCTTCCCCAGGACTACACACTGCAAATACCATGTCAGCCCTATTTGTACATGGCTTCATCATGTTGACATCGTACATCCTTTCTGTCTGTCTTCGGTCAGGTAACTCTATAATATAGTTCACGTCATTTACCTTCCTAACCACTTTATGCGGTCCTGCCCACTCAGCCTGCAGTTTGTCCTTCGAACGGAATAAGGACCATGACTTCCTGAGCCACCATGTATAAGCGAGCTCTGGCTCTGCGGTCGTACCACACTTTTTGTTTCTGTTGGGCAGCTGCCAGGTTGCTCTGGGCTGTCCACATAAGTTCCTTCAGCCTTTCCCTAAACTTAAGGACGTAATCCACTATGGGCATTCCCTGGGTGGCGTGCTTGCCTTCCCAGTCCTCCCAGATCAAGTCTAGGGGCCCACGTACCCAGCATCCATATAAGAGTTCGAAGGGGGCAAATCCTGTCGACTCTTAGGGCACCTCCCTGTATGCAAACAACAGGTGGGGAAGGTATTTCTCCCAGTCCCTCCCATGCTGTTCGGCAAACGCCCAGAGCATTGACTTCAGGGTACCACTGAATCTTTCCACAAGCCCATTGGCTTGTGGGTGATATGGTGTCGTGCATCTCTTCAGCACCCACACTTCTCCCATAAATTTTTCATCAGTTCCAACATGAAGGAACCCCCTCGATCGGTGACAACCTTCTGTGGAAACCCAACATGGGAGAAAATCCCAAGTAAGGCATCTGCCACCTTGTCTGTCCTCAGTGAGGATAGGGCAACTGCCTCTGGATACCAGGTGGCATAATCCACCACAGTCAGGATGAATCTCATCCCTGAGGAGCTGGGGGTATTTAAAGGCCCCACAATATCCATTCCCACCCTCTGGAATGGCTCCTCCACTATGGGCAATGGAATCAGGGTGGCTTGGGTTTTCTTGCCCGCCTTTCCTATTTCTTGGCACCGGTGACAAGACCTGCAATACTCCTTCACCTGCTGGGTGAAGTTAGGCCAATAGAAATTCTGGGCTAACCGCTGCATAGTGCGCGTGATTCCCAGATGACCAGACAAGGGAATATCATGTGCAATCTTGAGCAACTGCTCACGATACCCCTGGGGAACGACAAGCTGCCTGCCTAGCACCCCTCCCTCTGCCTGCACAGCCTGAGTATACATCAGTCCATTTTCCCAATAAACCTTATGTCTGCCGTCACCTCCCTGTGCCCCGTCAGAGTCTGCCCAAGCCCTCAGCTTCTCTAGACTAAGGTCACTTCCCTGAGTATCTGCAAACCCCTCACACATTCCCAAGGCATGGGACAGGTCCCCTTCAGTCGCTAAACTAGGGTCCCTAGCACTAGCGTTAGGACACTCAGGATCACTGTCAATCCCAACCCTCTGACAATGAGTCACCGCTACCTCTCCAGAGTAACCCTCTGTAGCTGTGTGGTTACTTGCTACTGGGGAAATTTCTGCCCCCTTTTCATTAGTCTCCCCATCTGGAGACACAGGCTGGGGAACCAGCTTCTCACTGGTTTCCACAATGGCTTCTGTGGGGTTCAGGGAACTACAATTTTCCCTTGCCGCTTGGCTATGGGTAACTGCACATACCATCCCATTTGAGACTGTTGCCCAGGATTACATCCACTGCTAACGTTTTGGCTACAGCCACCTGTTGCACAGTTCCCCCTGTTTCACCCCAGTCCAGGATAACACTGGCCAGTGGCAATGTTTTCTCTTCACCAGTGAACCCTTGTACAGTGACGTATTTATTAGGTATAAGCTGACCAGGCTCTACTAGATCCCCTTTTACCAATGTCAGAGATGTCCCTGTGTCCCTTAACCCTTGCGTCTGTACACCATTCACCATGACTGGGTGCATGTGTTCCCTCATGTTCATAGGTATGCTTCCAGGGACACACAATCAACCCACTTCTTTTCTAGTACCATTCTGCGTATTATTGCTCATTCTTTTGGGACAATGTCAGGCAATATGCCCAGTTTCTTTACATAACCATCTTTCACTTCTCTATTCAGAGAAATCTTTTCTCTGAAACCTGGGGCTAACTGGTTTCGGTGGAGGCAGTGATGGTTTTAGCTGCCCTGAAGGCACGCTTTTCCCTTTCTGCGCTGCCACGCCCACCCCTTTCGCTCTCAGAGCAGGTCTGCTCTTGGCATAGCGATCCGAGAGTTCAGCAGCCTCTTGCACTGTTTTAGGATCTCGGTCCTCTGGCCAGGTTTTCAGCTCTGCTGGGCATGCCCAGAAAAACTGTTCTAACAAAATCACATTTTCAATTTTATCAACAGAGTTTGCTTCAATTCCTTACCACCAACATTTTAAAAACTGACGTTGTTTCATGGCTAGCTTCTCATAGCTCAAGTTAGGGCTTCTCCTGAGCTTACGGAATTTAGCTCTGTATGATTTAGCAGTTAATTCAAATTTCTTTAACAGTGCAGCTTTAAGTTTGCTGTAATCATCACTGTTCTCATTGTCCATTTGACCCAATGCATCCCGAGCTTTCCCAGTAAGTAGTGGGGATAGCTGGAAGCTCCAGGACTCCCTAGGAATTTTAGTCTGAATACAAACTTTTTCAAAAGAATTTAAAAAGGCATCCATATCCTCCCCCTCTTTAAATTCGGCTATCAATTTGGAATTCAATTTGTAACCCAGTCCTGTAGTCCCAGTTAAACCCAAGCCACTTACCTGCTCTGGTGCCGCTGGTTGGAGTCGTAGCTTCTCTAGTTCGTGTTGCCTCTGGCGCTCATGCTCCTCACAGTCTGCGTCTCAGCATTCTCGCACTGCCTCCCTCTGTTCTTGTTCCCTCTTCCCCTCTGCAGCTCACTGGCGCTGATGCTCCTCACGCTCAGCCTCCCTCTGTTCACTGTCCCTCTCCCTCTGGAACTCCAGCTCCATTCTGCGCAACTCAATTTGCAGCCTGAGTACTTCTGGATCCAGGATACTGGTGACCTTCCCCTGCTGCTGTAGCCCTTCGCTGACAGTGGCCCATCTGCTCTCCTCATCGGACCTGGACACTGCACTGGCCACTAGCCCTGCCACACTCAAGGTTTGGTCCTTTTCAGCCACTGTCTGTGACTCGATGCTCTGGGTATCTGCTACCATCAGGGCATCCACAAGGTTCTGTTTGCTGGCTTTCGCCTCGAACGGGACTACTCTGCCCACGCACAACTGCTTTAAGTAGTCTACAGTGTGCCTGCTATAGTTGGAAGCCATCTTCTTCCCTAACTACGGCTACTCTGACTTGCACTTTAGAAAAAAAAAATAAAATGGGTAGGAACTTGACTGTACACCAAGTGATATAGTTCTGTCTCCTTTTCAAAAATAAATCACTGCCTTTTTCTTTCTTTGCAAATGAGCTGACAGTCTCAAGCTGACGCACTGAACAATAAAAGCTTGTAATACCCAAATATATCTCACCGCTGCCAACCAATCTGTCACAAACCCACTCAGCAGGTCAGGCCCTCTGCTCCCATAGTACCAACCTCCAAGCGCAGCCTTGCGAACAGTTAACAGAAACAGCGTAACCCTCCTGTCTGTTTTGTGGATTTGAATCAAACTTTGGTCTCAAGTCTTGGAGGGATTCAAACTGTGAACCTCTTGCTAACGTAACCAATGTATAGGCTCAGATAATTCTGCTCTTCGGGGGGGGCAGATATCTTTTGCCTACAGGCACCTAACCAGGCGTACAAAATGAACCCTTAAAACTCTATTAAAAACCATAGGAAAAACTCTTACCTTTTCCCAGTTTGGTAAAACCACTAAGCTTTGTACAGTGTCAGCTTTAACCATGTATGCTTCACTTGTCAAGAAAAAGAAATTCAAAGGCACACCAAGTAGTCTCTAAAGTAGAGGTTTACTTAAAGATAGATAAAAAAATGTAAATACAGAACCATATATCACAAAACATACAAATCACTTAAAAAAACAGGTTTAAAAGTGCAGATTAAATTGCCTACTACAGTACTCTTAGAATTGTCTCCTCTAAGGTATATTCTTCTAACAGTGCCTGATGTTGCTTTTTCAGAGTCCAAAACATTTGTGTGTAAATGGAAAACAGAATACTGTTTAAAAACTGGCTTTGCCAACCTCTTTGCGTGAGGTCACCTAGCTCCTCCCTGTCAGAATATAAAAAAAATCATACCAATAGGATGTCTTATTCAGAAGGTAAATTAAAATTATGTGACCTCAGCAAAACTAAATTTTTTTATTCAAATGACCTTCTTTGATCTTATTAGCAGCTTCCCCTTTCCAGGACATCAAAGGACTTGTTATGACTCTGCCAGATCTCACGAAGGTACAACATACTTTGTATCATCATGTGAAATTAACTGTGTTTCCTCTGAACGTCATAAAAGTTTATGATCTATCTTGGCAGCTGGCAAGCTGCAATTAGTCACATAAACAGGAGATCCTAAATTTTAAGTCTCTTCTAGCCTGTAATTATGTCTTGGCATTCCAGGTAACACCTTGTAGCCAAAACCTGGGAGGGAGGAATGTTAACCCACAGGCTAACTTAGCATGCCTCATGAGAGACACTCAATAACACATTTTTATATTACAAAAAGCATAGATTAATCAGAACCAGCTGGCCAAGTGTCACAGAGTGTACTCCACTTAGGCTGTTGAGGCCCTCTTCAGGACCCAGCCAGCCAGGTACAGGAAAACACAGTTTCTTCCAACAAAGTACCGTGGCTACCATAGCAAAGCATTTGATAAAGACCCAAAACTAGTAAGGTTGCCCTTCCAGAGAGAAACAAAGGTATTGTCAGTGACACTGCCAAATTTTTCCTGATCTGATCTTATCACAAAAGTATTTCCTGCATATTACAAGATGTAATTTTTTTTGTACTGCGTAATGTATATCTGTAATTGTAAATTGTGTTAGCAGCTGTGGCTGTTTTGTACTGTGGCTCTTGGCTGCACCCAGAAAAGGCACTTTGGCTCAGTGTGTCATCCTGGTAAACAAATAAGATGAATGAATGAATTTTGATGTGCAGATAAACATCATGCGTATCCAGGAAACAGAGCCAGTCTCCCTGATAAGAGTGGGAGGAGGGACCCTAGGGACAGCATGCATAATTTTTTGCAGGCCACATGCTTGCTGAGGTATCTAATGTCCAGAACGGGGTGGAATCCCCCATTTTCTTGAGCACTAGGAAATACCTGGTGTAGAATCCATGATTTATCTCAGTCAGCAGGACCTTGGGTTAGCAGTGGCAAGGCCTGGGAGGAGTGACTGGGAGTTGCAACATCAATTCCAAGACATATCCATGTTCGATAATTTCCAGTACCCATCTGTCTGCAGTCCCTTTCTGTCACTAGAATAGAAACTGGGAGATCCTATCGTTAACCAAAGCCCCTAATGGGGGAGCTCAGGAGAAATGATAGAGTGGGAAGCCAATGGCCCCCTTAACCATGTTCTTTTGGTGGCTTTATAGGCTGCCCCCATGAACTGTTGCTGCTGTTGTACATAGCCCCATCCCTGACCAGGTGAAGGGTAGACGTGAAAACCCCTCTGAAAGGAGCCTCTGCCACAGTTCATCCATTGAGGCCCAAGACCTGTGATGGCAGCCATGACAACCACGGACTCTGTGTCAGGCTGAATGAATAATACTTTTTGTCTTCCTAGGGACAGCAGGAAGGGTGTTAGGCTGGTGCCAGGCAGTCAGGGTGGCATCCTCTAAGACAGCATAAACTGTAGGAACAACCACTGAGGGGGGGGCTCCTTCAACCTACAAAAAGTCATAGATGTTCTTTTTTGAAGAATCCTGTTCCAGAGAAAAATCAAAGTCTCCTGGATTTGCTGCATTAAAGCCTCAAAAGTAGGCTCCTCAGAAGGAGAACGAGACCTGTACAGGACAGTGTCATCACTACCACTACCACCAGAGGATACAGCAGAACCTACAAAATGTTCTTGCCCCAAAGAGTAGATGATTCCTGGGTCCTCCTCCCCTAAACTTCCTCCTCCTCCAGCAGGTCAGGGTTATACACATCCTCCGACTCTTCAAGAGGAAAAAGCCGAGAAGTCACACACCTGTAAGGGGGGGAAGCTTGTGGAGATTTGACAGGCCCAGCAGGTAGCACTGATGGCAGTGGCTAAGGAACAGCCTGTTATGTGAACACCGGCAGCACTGGTTAATAGTTTCCTTTATAAACTGGAGAACCCTGCCAGTAAAGCACCAAAAATGGTGACGACAGCTGTGGATACTGCAGCGCCAGTTGTAGACATTTACAAGCCAGTCCCTGCTGACAATGTTACTACACCAGAAGGCTGTGGCACCTTGGCTATCGGATCCAAGCCTTTTGCAGATCGGAGACTGGCCCTGCAGGGGCTGAACCCACCTTTTTCACCAGCCAATGACTCTCTGACAACAAGCGAGCTGACTATGCCAACTCTGTACTGAATCTATTAGCATAGTGCAAGTGGTGAAATCGCTGTCAAGACTGGGAGGTTGCAGCTTTACATTGGATACCGGAGGAGCTTGCCTCGGAACCGGGAAATCTACACAAGGCTAAAGGGAAGTGGGCACATAGTGTATTGTTTGCTCTAACTGTGCTGCAGAGTAACGCAGAGGATATAAGGAATGGAGGGGGACTATTTAATTGTTCAGGGAGCATTTTGAGATGCAGTTGCTTGTCTGGTTAAGTGGGAATGAGGGTACTGCTGAACAGGACAATTTATTAACTTGTAACGAAGTCCCAGGTATAATCTCTGTACTTATGAGTGGTGGTGATTTGTGTGCTTGTTGCTTCACTTTCAGGTTGCGTTTCACAGTTTCTTTTTTGACCGTACAGTGCAGAGTGAGCAGCCGAAAATGCATCAGCAGCACTGATACAACTTTAGGGGCCGACTGATTCCAGCAGGGAGCAGGTTAAGCCCGCCCTACCATCCCCATCCTACCCTCCCCAAGCTAGTCCACCTTTTCCTGTGTAGGTCAGGACTAAGGGGACTACAGCCACTTTACAAAACCACATCTGCATAACAGCAAAGTACATACAAGAAAAAAATAAAATAAAAATAATTTTTTGGGAGTTAGGAACTAACAGCAGGGAGCAAGGTAAAAGGGAGGGGAATAATCTAGATCAGGAAGATGCAGGGAGTGGTGCAGTGCATTGGGTGTGGGGCAGCAGTCTTCTGGAGAACTTTCTAGGTACTATGTTGCTGCCCCATCTGCAGGTACATCTCTGGGCTGAGGGTGGAGATTGCCAGTCTCTGGGCCGAGCTGGCGGAAGTACTGGGAACCTTCACCCCAACCCACAGGCCACCATGTCCCCAACCACTGCCACAACAGCTGCCAGGCAGAGGGCAGGATGGACTATGGTGGGCTCAAGGAGGGTAGACAGAAGCACATCCTCCATCCAGTCCAGCTTAAGAACTCCTATGATGTTCTGAAGGAGCAGGGGAGACCCACAAGTGAACCCAAAGCTGCAACCAGAGAGGAGGTGAGGGTCCTCCAAGAGGGATACCCAGTGATAGGAGGTAGAGGACCCCAAAGGAAGAAGTTGTTACTCCTGTTGGGGGACTCAATTGTCCGAGGGATGGTTCTGAGCAAAGATAGCAGGGAGGAGAGGGAGGTTAAGTGCTTTCCAGGAGGCACCGGTCGGAGGTCGCTGTCCACCTGGGGACAAATGACCTATCCAAGGACAAGGCAAGCATAGAGCAGGTGCAGCAGGACTTCAGGGAGTTGGAAGGGTGCTGGGGAAGGTAGCAAGCTCTGTGATTTTTTTGGAGGTGCTACCAGTCCACAGTATGGGGGAAGACAGGAATCGCCTTATCAGCAGCTTCAACAAGTAGCTGAAGGACTGGTGCAGTGAGAAGGGATATAGCTTCACTGGGGACCCACCTGGAACAATGCAGCCTGTTCAAAGGGCACGGATTGCCAAGAGGGGGATGGCAGTCCTCAGTGAATGGTTTAAATGTATCCTGGATGAGCATTTAAACTAGCCGGGGGGGGGGTCAACGGGAGCAGGGAGACTTGAGTAGCCCACCGCCACAGGCTGGAGTAGCCAGAAATAAGGAACATGAATGTAGGTTGCAGAAAGGAACATCAGCACCAGATGCAAAGGGAAAGGCAGGGGTAGGTAGGCAGGAGAAAAAGGCCAGTGGGGTTGGGGGAAAGAAGCATGAGGGTAAATACAAGATTACAGGGAGGACAGGCAGCAAAACATGGAAGGCCATGGTTACAAATGCCCGCAGCTTGGGAAATAAAATCCCAGACCTAGAGGCACTGATAGCAGAGGCAGACCTGGACATAGCAGCAATAACAGAGACCTGGTATACTGCAAATCATGACTGGTATGCAAATGTTCCGGGATATGCCCTTTTCAGGAGAGATGGGGGAGTGGCCCTGTCAGAACAAAGGCTTATAATATCACTTTTTACAATGATGCACTTGGATTCACCTTGGGCCTTACCAAAAAATTATTTCATAAATTACCAAAAATAATAAAAATTCACATGTGATACTATCCTATGCTCTCCAGATTCAAAAATGAGGTTAGTTACCCCACAATCGTGGGCATCTTTAGCAAACATGTCCTTAAACTGAAGGAACATTTCACAGACCTCTTCTGTTTCTACTTCTGTTTCACAAGTACAATTTTGTATAGCTTGCTCAACTTGTCCTTTAAAATCTGGGAAGGGTACATTTTTACCTATTTCTACCTCATCTTCTATTATCTCAGAAACATTTTCAGCATCGATTGCATGGACCTCTCTAAATTGTTTTGTTTCATTAACCATGGTGGACAGTACAAGATACTCATTTTCAACTTTACATGCCTGTATTTCTTCCTTATCTACTGGACAAATCTCTTGTAAAGCAATTAAACCATTTGGTATGGACCTGATTTCTTCATCTGCGTCATCCTGAACAATGTCTTCTAGTAACTCCCCAAAAACTGGAACAACTAACTCCAAATCATAAAAGGATTCCCCTATCGCTACCCCTAACTCACAGTTAGCTGCTATAGTGACAGGCTCTACTGTTGAGCTATGTACTAAGAGGTGCATTACTCTGCTGCTCATCTCCAAGCAAGGTATGGAGTGGATTTTTAAACCCATTTTACTAAGTTGCTTGTCAAGCACAAAGAGTGCAGTCTTATCAGGCCTTTCTTGACCTTTTTTTACATGAACCCTAAGAGAGAAATCCAAGGCATTACTTGGAATTCTTGTAGTGAACTCATTTACCACCTGGCACATTTGAGCAATAGTTTTTCCAGACCTCAAGCCCTGTGGTGTCACTTTTATTGGATAAAGGTTCCCCTTTATTCGTGACCAAAGAACATCATTGGTTAGGTCAACAGACACACCCAGTCGTACAAGGATGTCTAGCCCCAGGTGCATGGGAGATTTTAGGCCTTGTACTACCCTTACAGGGTGTTGTATATTTTTTTTTTGCCCTATTTGGAGATTCAAAGCACAGATACCCATGTTTTTTACGCTACTGGTCTGATATGGGACATCTTCCAATCACTCCTGTTTCTTTACACATGTTAAACTAGGCCTCCGCCACTTTAACATCTTGTAAAACAGTTCACTAATTAAACAGTGCTCATAACCTAAGCATAACACAGAATTTACTGTCTGCAAATTCTCTGCTTTGATAGACACCTTTAACCTGCATTCCTCTGACCTTATATTGCAGAGTAAGGACCAGTGACTTGGTGGCCGTGTTACATTTCCACCATCCCCAGAGGGTGTTGGGTACTCAGAATTTAATATCTCTGTGTCAACTGCAGGGCATACTTCTGAGATAGCACGGTCCACTTCCTTGGTGAAGAAAGTGAGGCCTCTCGCATTAATCTCAGACTTTACCACACTATGCTTTGACAGACGAACCATGTGGGTTCTACTTCTCCATGGAGCCAACTTTTCAGGATCACCTAGTACAGATACATCAGAACATACAAAATTAAATTTAAATGTTGCATCATTTCTCTCAAGACAACATGATTCTGATTGTTTAGCAACCTTAAGACTCTTCCCAAATGGAATGGGCCGGTTTACCTATGCCCACAGGATTCCATGGAAATAGTCAATGATAGGCCAAAATCTTTTTTAGGAGGTCATTTCCAATCAAGAAATCATCCCCAGTCCTATCAGTGATGCACACCAGGTGGTGGACTTCCATCTTGCCAATCCTCAATTTTAGCCACACTTTACCTAGGGTCTGCTGACCCCCGTAACCTACTACTTGTAAGCCATCAGGAGTGTTTTCAATACCTTAGAGTTACCTACTGCATCAACCAGTTTGTCATAAAAGCTTCTGGACATCAAGGCAACTTCTGCTCCAGAGTCAACTAAAGTTTTACGACTTAGGCTGTTTTCAGTGTTGATGTCAAAGTAAAAACTATCTGCCCCCCCTTAGGGATTAAGTTGCCCAGGTAGAATTTGTTTTTCTTAACTCCTGGCAACATGACAGGTTCACTGTGACACTCTACACTGCTTGCAACAGTAACTTGGGATACCTCTAGGGTAAGGTCAGGTTCTGCATTAACACTCTCATTTTCCAATTTCATAGCAGTTTTATTACCATCGTCAGCAATTGCAATTTCATTGACCTGGGCAGCATTAGGAAGGACAGAAGGCTCACTGCCTATTACTACTGGTTCCACTGCTACTAGAGATTGCAGGCAAGTTTTGCACAGGTGCAGGAAAACCAGGAGGCAGAGGAGGAGGTGGAGCAAAGCGTTGGAGAAACACTTTTATGTCTCCCATCTGGTTCTTTACTCCCTGTATTTCCTCCTGTGACTTCTTGATCATCTCCTCCATATTTGGGGAGCTAGACTGAGATCTATCTTGGAAACTGTAACAATCTTGCTCACTGTTATAGTTTTAACGCCCCCTATAGGCACCTCTACCACCTCTGTAGTATCCTCTCCCATACCCTTGGCCACGTCCTCTACCAGGATCATAACCTCCATAGGAGGGTCCTTGGTTTTGGTATAGCTGAGGTTGTGGGAACTGTTGAGGGTTCTGATGGAACTGTGACTTAGGGCCAGGTGGTAGAACCACCACAGGGGAAGCTTGGGCAGGGTTGGCAGGTTGGGTTACTACTACAGGGTCATGCACAGCCTTAGGCTGCTCTACAGCTTTTCTTGGTTCAGTGTTGTTACCTCTTTTCTTCTTTTGTCTCCTGTTTTTGGGGGTAGATAGCTCACCCCCTTCCATAGCCAAAGTATCTGAGGTAGTTACTTCAGACACTTGGACCTTGAGATTGGGGGCCCCCCTCCCTTTTTCTGTGGAGGAGAGTCATCGCCTCTTCCAGAGTCCCAGATGTGTTCTGCCTGTCTGGCAATCCAATGAATGTCCCTGGGCCTCCTGTTAAGCTCAAGTGCCAACTGTGTCCTGACAGCAAGGGGTAAACCTTGGTAATATGCATCTCGGGAAGTCATCTAAATCACTGTCTGAGTGATCTTCTGTTCCAAAGTACACATCCTTCAGCCTACAATAATATTCTCTAGGACTTTGATTAACTCCACACCGCATTTGGTAAGCTGCACGTCTGGCTGCCCCTTAGTGCGATATTTACCAAACTCCTTCTTTAGGAATTTATACAGCTTGCCAGGTTTGTTCCTACTTTCTTTAGACATTCTTGACCACTCAGCTCGAGGATCATCAACAGACCACCTAATCACAAAACTCTGTTCTCCCTCATCAGTTATGGACAAAGATTCAAAACACTCTTTTAGTTTCGAATATGATGCTCAATGCCTTCTTTCGCAGATTTAGAATTACACCTCTCACCTACCAGTTTCAAAGATTATGTAACAGTCTTTGATTTTAAATACCCCTGTTCCTTTTCAGAAATCTTTCTATTTTTCCTAGACCCATCAGATGACTCATCTTCAGAATCAGAGCTTCTTTTTTGTCTAATTTTATATCTTTTTTTATGCCTATTACGTGGTTCCTCTTCTGAATAGGAATATTCCTTTTCAGAGGAGAAGTTATCTCGGCCTGATTCCTCAGATGCGTTTATTCTTACATGAATTTTACTTTCACTTTTGGTATCACCTTTTTGGGCCTTTAAATCTCTGACTTCTTTTCCCAGTTTACAGAGGCGTTGCTCCAAAAGAGAACACCACTCTTTCCATTGGCTATCATCCTTTAATTCATTTTGTGAGGTTGCACCTTCACATCTCCCCTTTTTTGTTTGTGTGTCCAGTCCTTTTGCTACTCTCCTTGTCTGTCCCTATTAGTACACTGATCTCTCTACCTTTATTTATTTTCTCTTCTTGCACTATTTCTTGTTTTAATTCTTTTTCGGCACTAGAATAAACAGGTAAGCAGGGTTGGCAAGGGCCTGTTCCATTTGTGGGTCCTGCACTGCGGAAATCCCAAGAAGGATAAGCCCCTTGTTCATTACCCTGGAGTAGATACCTTAGGGGTGAACAGCTTATACTTCTTTATTCCGAGGTTTCCTCTTCCCATTTGGCTAGGAGGTGTCTTTACCTGTCTGCCCACTGTTTCTTATCACTGTCATATTGCTCCCTTAGATCATTATACATTTGTACCATTTCATTTAGCTCATGGGTAACCTGTTCATTAGCATGCACTAATTTTGCTTTTTCCCTTTCCAAATCTGTGCCCCACTGTTTAAGCTTCTCATTAGTCTTTAATATTTTGGCCTTCTCTGCCTCTGCAGCTAAGCACTGCTCTTTCAACTGTTCATTCAGAATTTTCAATGCAGCAAAGTCAATCTTAAAATTAATTAGGACAGAGTCTCCATCAGATATTTTCACATTAATTACATCTAACTGTGTTTGTGTTTTGAGCAACTGAATCTGGCCTGCAAGTCTACTACATCCGTGAGATCTCACTCCTAGTTGTTCCCTCAACTGTCTTGCTTCACTTGTTAAACATGTTTGTCCGTGATTTAGCTGGTTAGTTAGCTCTAAATAGTTTTCATTCATTCTTTCAAGATCTTTTATTCTTTCCTCCTTATTCATAACTGAAGGCTGAGAGAATACTGGAGAATGTATCACTACCTCAGATTTTATAACTTTTGCACACAGACCTTGCACTGACACGGTTTTGTAAAAATAGTCACTACTTCAACAATAGTAATCCCCTTTAAACAACAATGGTAACCACAATGCTTATGTAATACAGTTTTGAACAAAGAACCAAATCTTTTCCTTGTAGATTTGCTGCCAATTACTTCTTTCTGTCTTTTCTCACAGTCTAGGGGCAATTTTATCTTTAAATCCTCGAGAAACAAGAACAGAAAAATATTACTTCTGCCATTCAGTAACTTGCAAACAATAACAGTAATAATTTTTATTTCCCATACACCCTAAGTGTGGACTGTTATTCACTAACAATAATCTCACGAATAAGAATCCCAAAGATGTCGGAACAAAGGCCTATATCATCACTTTTTAAAATGATGCACTTGGATTCACCTTGGGTCTTACCAAAAAATTATTTCATATATTACCAAAAATAATAAAAATTCATTTGTGATATTATCCTATGCTCTCCAGATTCAAAAATGATGGTGAGAAACACTGTTGCCACACTTTGGATTATATAAGAGATAAATATATATTTTTTTCACATAGATACAAGTCCTAAATATTCATAATTAGCATAAATATCAAGCATAATAAAAATAATGTAAACATAAACTGCAATGGAAACAAAACAACAGGTGTTAGAAAATTAAGTAACTCAAAACAAATTTCAGCAAATAAGCAATGCAAATGAATAAGTGATATTCAGCATAATAAATGACAGTTTATACTATTTTTTCAGTATACTTATATCATGACCTTTTCTTTTTACTATGAGAACTTGCAACTCATTACTCTAGTGTCTCAGGTTATATCTTTGTACAAGAATTGTTTCAAACTTTAGCATGCAAAATGTATTTTATTTACATCTAAATTCTAGCTTAACTATACACCCAAGGTTTTGGAGCTAAAATGCACGAAGTTACCACCCCAGATAGACAAATAAGTACTAAAAGGAGAATGATGGAATACTTATGTTTTAGTTATCTGTAGGTGCGGTCTTCTACTTTTTAACTTTCAAAATCTTGGTGAGAACGCCTGATTTTGGATGACAAATGTCCGTAGTGGTTGGTTTTCCTTTAGTCTTCTGTCCTTTCCCTTGAACCTGGAACTGTAGAGTCTTCTGACATCAATGAAGCAATGCAGGCTGGATCCTTCTTGCTTGACATCACAAATCATCAAAAGCGACTTCAGGATTTAGTAGGAAAAATCAGACAGCAAGATTTGGGCAGTCTAGCAGTACAGTTTGTAGAAAGATTGCTCCCTGTTGACAGCAATGTGGTTTTGGTAACTAGACTCTGTGACTCTTTTCTGTTTCAGTTCATCTCTGCTCTTGAACCTGCAACTCTGGACTCACTGCTATTTAACAGCACTGCAGACTTGCTGGCTGTTAAATTCCAAAGTTAGTCTCTTGTTCAAGCTTTTAACAGAAATTCCAAAACATTACTTTAGTCCAGATTTTCAGTATGCAAACCCTAGGCCTTGCTTCATCCAACACTGGGAAGAGTCCTTCCTGTAACAGGCAGTCTTAGCAGCTGGACTTTGTTGCAGCACTGTGCAGTCTTACAAGCTGTATCTAACACCCCCGTGTGGTGGCAATGGCTATATCCAAAATGCTGGTTCCCAGCAGGCGTGGCTTCAAGCTTTTGGCCTAGTACAAGCCCCAAGCTCATCCAAAATTGTCAGGGCAGCCAACAAAGGTCCTCACACACCAAAGAATCAGGTAGTTCTGGGCCGACTTTGCCAGCATCCCATTTTTGTCCCACTTGCTGGGCAACATCACCATCAAATTATGACTGGTTTGAGTACTCTTTGAGGGTGTTACTGTTAGCCCCTCCTAAACCATTTTTTCATCAATATGACCTCATCTTCAAAAACTATTTTTGATATAAAATAATTTTTATTTCTTGCATCTATGTGCACCTTGTTACCAATGTAAAACCTACATTTTCAGATGCAGCTAAAATAGAGGGTTCATTTGAGACCAAACATGATGGTGTCAATTCTAATATAAAATCTATAATCTGTAAAAACATTATAAAATTTTTCCTTTATAAAAATCTAAAAGTATTTACAGATTCCAGAAGTATATTTTTTCCTGTTCAAAATGATGTAAGTTTGGCATACCTGCTATCATTAGAAACTTTATAAACTTAGCAAACTTCTTTAAGACAGTGATTCCCTTTGTCCGTGGTTAATGATCCATAACTTCATGTTGCTTTGGAGTTTATCCAGAAGGCTTACAAACCACGCGACTAGATGTTGCTTGTTAGATAATCATTCAGGACATTGAAAAGGTGGCAAGGTCAACTTACTTTAGGCACCAAACTTGTCAATATATTTTAAACAGTTTTGGGGCTACAAAATTTTGTAAATAGTTCACACTACACTTTGCAGATAGGTTTAAAACTTAATCACTGGTTAGGTTCATGCCTTTCCAATAACCTGAATAATTCTGAAATGTATCAGTGTTTTTGTATATTTTCTATAAATAAAAGTCTTAGGGCCAGATATTCAAAACTTTGCCCCGGGGCTAAATTAGCACTGCTCAGTGGGCAAACTTAGCCTGGAGCACAAAGCAAGCTATACTGAAAAGGAACTAGCCCGGTGCAAAACCAGCTGAATATAGCAAACAAAGGAAGCCGGGCAAACAGGGCCAGGAGTGCAGGGCAAATATAGCCCGGGAATAAGACAGTACTGAATATAGCAACAGGGAAGTGTACACTGCTACTGCAGCTCATTAGACCCTGGAGAAAGCCAGTGTTATAGGTGGAAAACATCATGTGTGATTGCAAAGAGATGTCTCACATCTACTGCAAACAACAATGTAAGCCACACACTGCAAAACTGTGCTATGCTGAAGTAAGGTTTGCCCTGGGCTAACCTGATTGCACAGTGCTAACACATTAGCCCGAGGCAAACGGGAGCCATATTCAAAGCTCCCATGCAAATGAGCCTACTTAGGTAATCTGTCCGGTGCTACTGCATGGAGCACACAGCACCAGCTACTGGTCAGAATGGAAGTACAGGCAGGATGCTGTAGGCAAAGGCATGCCCACAGCTTCCTCTGTTGGTCGGAACAGAAGTACAGGCTGGAAGCAGCAGGAACTTTGTGGTGGCAGGCACAGTCGGAGCATACATACCTCACAACCCCTTGCCTCCTGAGAAGGGACAAGGCTTCAAAGGATCAGGGACAAAGACCCATAATCAGAGAAACAGTTTAATAGGTATGCACTCAGAATGCTGATAGAATAAGGGGATTTGTATTAAGAAGCAGAACCAGTCTGCAACAGTCATATATGACATGAATGTGTGAAGTTAATCCCCACTGTTCTGTTACAGTAACACATATACTGTGAAGGACTGAGGAACATTAGGAGGTTAAATCAGGGTCAACCCTGAACAGCAAGGACAGTCAGGAGGTATGAGTGCATACAACGCACCCATGCATATGTGTGCTTGATACACACAAATGACCCTGGTAGTCTAGTGGACCCCCACCCCCAAGCATGAATCTCGACCCCTGTTCCACCATATAACATTATTTTTCCCTGATAGTCTAGTGCCCCCCACCCCACCCCCTAGCATGATCCCCGACCCCCGTAGCCATGGTAATTAAAAGAATTTCCCTGGTGTTCTAGTGGTCCCACCCCAAATATGATCCCAACCCCGTAGAAAGCGGCAATCAAAGAATTTCCTCTGGATCTAGTGGTCCCCCACCCCCAGCATGACCCCGACCCTCAGTAGCCCCAAAAGACAGCAATACCTGGT
This sequence comes from Neoceratodus forsteri, assembly GCA_016271365.2. Taxonomy (NCBI): domain Eukaryota; kingdom Metazoa; phylum Chordata; order Ceratodontiformes; family Ceratodontidae; genus Neoceratodus; species Neoceratodus forsteri. The sequence goes on along the minus strand of CM057449.1, from coordinate 1,549,380,825 downwards.
GGTCTAGTGGTCCCCCAACCCGAAGTGCGCCGTCGCCTCCCATATACAGACTAGGTACGGCCCGGTGACTGGCTCAGCCCTCCTCACCACCACGGCCGGCCACCAACTGCAGTACGCATGAGTACTATAGAGTACCAGACCACCATGTATTGCTGTCTTTTTGGGGCTACTGGGGGTCGGGGATAGTGCTGGGGGGGTAGGGGGACCACTAGAACACCAGGGAAATTCATTGATTACCACGGCTACGGGGGTCAGGGATCGTGCTTGGGGAGTGGGGGGACCACTAGAACACCAGGGAAATTCTTTAATTACCACAGCTACAGGGATTGTAGTTGGGGAGTGGGGGACCACTAGAACACCAGGAAATTATTAAATTACCCACTACGGGGCCGGGATCATGCTGGGGGTGGGGAACCACTAGCACACCAGGGATTACTGTGCTTATTCAAGCTACCGGGGCTCGGGGATCATGCTGGGAGGGCACCACTAGAAACATAGAAACATAGAATTTGACGGCAGATAAGGACCGCTTGGCCCACCTAGTCTGCCCAGTTCCCTACCTGATGGATAAGCTGCAGATCCTAGTTAACCAACAGCTTACTTCCTCCTACCCCCCACTAGGACTGCCTTATGCCTGTCCCATGCATTCTTGAATTCCCCCACTGTTCTTGACTCCATGACCTCCTCAGGGAGGCTGTTCCATGCATCCACAACCCTCTCTGTGAAAAAATACTTCCTCACATTACCTCTGAGCCATCCCCCCTCTATCTTCAAATTGTGCCCCCTTGTTCTTGCACATCTCTTTTTCTGAAAGATGCTACCCTCTTGGACTTTGTTGATTCCCTTGAGGTACTTGAAAGTTTCTATCATGTTCCCTCTCTCCCTTCTTTCCTCAAGGGTATACATATTAAGCTCCTTTAGTCTTTCTTCATATGTCTTCTGGTGCAGACCGTGCACCATTTTAGTTGCCCTCCTCTGGACAGCCTCCACTCTGTTTATGTCTTTGTGGAGATGGGGTCTCCAGAACTGCACACAGTACTCCAGATGGGTCTCACCAACTGTCTGCACAGAGGGATAACAACTTCCTGTTTTCTACTATTGATGCCTCTTCCTATGCATCCCAGTATCCCCCAGCCTTCCTTACTGCCTTCTCACATTGCTTGCCCACCTTTAGGTCATCTGATATAATTACCCCCAGGTCCCATTCCATTTTTACTGTTGTCAGTATCTCACCCCCCATTGAGTACGCTTCCTCTGGGTTTTTGTTTCCCATGTGGATTACCTTGCACTTCTTTGCATTGAATCTGAGCTGCCATACATTTGACCATTCCTCCAACCTTGCCAAGTCCTTTGTCATCCTTTCCACTCCATCTTGTGTATCAACCCTGTTGCAGATCTTTGTGTCGTCTGCAAAGAGACATACTTTTCCTTCCAGTTCCTCTGCAATGTCACTTATAAAGACATTAAAAAGGACCGGTCCCAGTACTGAACCCTGTGGTACCCCACTAGTAACCCTCCTTTCTTCACTGTGTACTCCATTTACTACTACCCTTTCCGTCCTGTTGCCTAGCCAATTTTTTATCCAGGCTACCACCTTGGGACCCACTCTAAGGCTAGCTAACTTGTGTGTTAATCTTTTGTGTGGGACTGTATCAAATGCCTTGCTAAAAATCTAGGTAGGCCATGTCCACAGCCCCTCCCTGGTCTACTACTTTGGTCACCCAGTCAAAGAAATCTATTAGATTTGTCTGACATGACCTTCCCATTGTGAATCCATGCTGCCTTGGGTCCTGTGCCCCACTTGCCTCTAGGTACTCAACAATTCTTTCATTCAGAAGTGATTCCATCATTTTCCCTACCACTGAGGTCAAACTAACTGGTCTGTAGTGTCCTGCCTCTGTCCTGCTCCCACTTTTGTGAAGAGGAACCACATCTGCCCTCCTCCAGTCCTCGGGTACCACCCCATCCTCCCATGATTTGTTAAAGAGAGTAGTCAGCGATGTCACTAGTTCTACCCTTAGCTCTTTTAGAATTCTTGGGTAAATCCCATCAGGCCCCATTGCTTTGTCCACCTTCAATTTTACTAGTTCTTTCAGAACCCTTTCTTCTGTAAATGGACTGGTATACCCCCGTCTTCAGAGTGTTTCTCTTGTTTGGTTTAGGTACCTCTCCTCCTCTTCCTTTGTGAATACTGAACAGAAATATTTGTTCAGTATCCCTGCTTTTCACTGTCACCCTCTACCCACATTCCCTCCCCTTTATTAAGCCTTAGTATCCCTTCTTGGGTCTTTCTTCGCTCCTTAATGTACCTATAAAAGGTCTTATCCCCCTTCTTAACAGAATTGGCTATCCTTTCCTCGGTTTGGGCCTTTGCTATTCTGACTGCCTTCCCAGCCTCTTTCTGTTTTAACTGATGAAGTTCTCTGTCCTGCTCCTTCTGTGTTTCCTTATATTTCCTGAATGCTACCCTTTTCTCCTTAACCTTCCCTGCCACCTCTTTTGAGAACCATAGCGGTTTTTTCCTTCGTTGTGTTTTACTGATTTGCTTTACACAAAGGCTTGTTGCCTCTGTGATGGCTGTTTTGATTACTCCCCATTGCTCCTCCACCCCTCCTTCTTGCTTGTTTGCTAGTGCTTTTCTGAGACACTCTCCCATTTTCCCAAAGTCAGCCCTCCTAAAGTCCAATACTCTTGCTTTTGTATGGCTTGTTTGTATGGCTGTGTTTATCGTGAACCACACTGTTTGGTGGTCGCTTGTTCCCAGATGGCTACCCACTTCTAAATCTGAGATTCTTCCTCCGTCCCCATTTAAGAGTACCAGGTCTAAGACTGCTCCCTCCCGAGTGGATTCCAATACCAGCTGTCTGAGGCATGCCCCCTGTAGGGCATCAAGAATGACCCTGCTCTTGGATGTGCCCGCAGCAAAGGTGCTCCAGTTAACATCTGGCATATTCAGGTCCCCCATCAACAATATCTCCCCTTTTTCTGCCATTCTAAGAAAGCCTTCTATCATTTCCTTGTCCATTCCTTCCCCCTGAGATGGGGGTCTGTATACAACCCCCATGTGGATTGTGGTGCCATTTCCTGTCTCCAGGGTGACCCAGAGTGCCTCATCTGCTCCCTGTTTATTCTTTAGTTCTGTTGCTTTGATCCCTTCCTTTATATAGAGAGCTACTCCTCCTCCTCTTTTACCCTCCCTGTCCCTCCTGTAGATTGTGTATCCTGGTATGCTAACATCCCAGTCATGGTTCTCTGTGTACCATGTTTCTGTGACTGCCACAATATCCAGGCAACCCTCTTCCATCAAGGCCACTAGTTCAGGGAGCTTGTTACACAGACTACAGGCATTGGTACTCATCACCCTCCACTTTTTGATAGTCTTACCCCTTTTAGCCCCATTCCTGTCCTTACTGCCTTTGCTTTTTTTCAAATTTACCTCTGTTCTGCTCCCTAATAACTTCTCTACCTTGGGGTTTACCTCACTAATCAACATGTTTTGTGGGGGGAGGCTGGGATTTCCCTGCTCCTTTTCAGTGCCTCCCCCCTTGGCTAGTTTAAATGCTTGCCAATGAAGCATTTAAACCTCTCACCTAGGATCCTGGTTCCTCCCTGGACAGATGCAGACCATCGCACCAGTATAGGTCTGCATCCCTCCAGGTGGCTCCCCAGTCCCCAATGAAGCCAAAACCCTGAGCTCCACACCAGTTTTTCAACCACTCACTGAATTTCCTGGTGAGGAGTGCCCTAGCATCTCCCTTGCCATAGACGGGCAGCACCTCCGAGAAGGTTACCGTATGCGCTACTTGTCTAAGGCCCCTCCCCAACTCTACAAACTCCTCTTGCACTGCTCTGATCCCATTCCTAGCCAGGTCATTTGTCCCTAAGTGGACAATGACATCCAGCTCCCTCCCTCGTGCAGCTCCTCCCACGATCCTGAGGATTCGCTTCCTGTCCCTCCAAGCCGTGGCACCAGGAAGGCACCTTACCTCCCTCTCCCCTTCCTCCCCCATTTCTACCCCCTACTGATTGAGTCCCCCACCAGGAGTTGTTTCCTTCCCCTGTGGGGTCCCATGCCACCCTCCTGTGGGTCTCCTTTGTGAAGGTTCCCAGCATCCTCCTTGGTCTCCAAAGCAGGTGCCTCCACAGAGGAACCACTATCCACCAGAAGAGCGAATGAATTGTGGAGAGGTACAGCTGGAGGGATGCAACTCTGTTCCACCACCCTCTCCCTTCCTGAGCCCACCCTGGTTCAGCCTCTCCTCTTTCTTGGCAACCTCTGAGGTAGTGGCATTGGCCCTGGTGGTCCCTGGGTGGGGGAGGAGGTTTCACGAATCCTAGTCAGGTCAGCCTGGAGACGGGCAACCCCCTCTCTCAGACCAGAGAGGTGCCTGCAAATAGGGCAGCATCGCAGCCTCCTGAATGTCTCCCGGAACACTGCAGCCCCACAGCCATTGCACTGTACCACTCCTATTATGTCTTATTTTGTGTCCCCTCTACTGTTTCTCTGTATGCTTACTCTCTCCTCTCCTTACAACTCTCACCCTTCCTGTTCTGGGACGGAAACTTCCTATCTTCTTCAGTAGCCTCCTTCTTCCTTGCTCAATGTCAGACCACCAGTAGCTGGGGGAGGAAAGTGAGCTACTTTTTTCCTTTAGGGTTGACAAAACCAGTGTGTCTCTATGATCCTTCCCTTCCTACTGCCGAACAGGAAGTTCCTGTTGACAGTCAAATCCAGTGGCTATAAAAGTAGAACTGGCTTAGGGTGGGTGGGTGGAGGGATGGGATGGAGGGCAATTACTAAGAAAAAAGGCTAGCAACAGGAAGTTGTAATTTGAGTCACCTGCTTTTATAGTGTCTAAGCCGCATCCCAATTAAGCTCTCTTTCCTCCTACTGGTTTAGCAAAGTCAGCTGATACAGTACCCTTCCCAGCACAGAACACGCACTGACTTTCTTTCTTTTCTTTCTTTTTTTTAACACTAAATAAGACCCCTTCTACTTCTAATAAAGTATCTTTCTACTTAATCTCAACAGACACAACTCCTGCGGAGATATAAGTTTTAAATTAATAAGAAAATGTAGCTTCTTTTAATTAGCTGCTTTCTGCTCTATAAGCAAGGCTAGCAACCTACATTACAGCCAGCTTTTTGTCGGTGGTATTTAGTGCCGCGCTAATACCTGTAGCGTGGCGTTATACATTTGAATATGCCGCACAGCCGGCATTCATGGCCACTCCCCTAACTCCCACCCCAGCATACATTTACTTTTAGCGTTGGTGCTATCACACAGCGCCAGCGCTATTAGGGCTTCTGAATTTTGCAGCCTGGCACAAATCCAGCACTATTTCAGCGCTACAGCTTTGCACCAGGCACAATGCTTTGAATATCTGGCCCTTAATTTCTTAAAGTCAGTCTATTTCAGTCTATGTTAACTTCTGGTATCTGGTCTGGCTGGTACAGAAAAACAAGGTAATTAATTATGTCAAGTTTCTATGACAATAATCTCTTAGTCTCTCAGCTTCACGCTCTTCTGCTAATAATTGGAATAGGGGCCATTCAATATAAACAGACTTGAAACATTTTTTCTCTGAAGTTGTCCATGTATGCTATATCCTTTTTTTTTTTTTTTTTTTATGGCATCATTCCTCCATTTCAGCATTCAAGCCTTAAGTAGCATTGTCCTTGTTTTAGAGTTCATATTACAGTACTTAATAATTAAGCTAATATAAGGATACAGAATAGCAATTAAGAATCTAATAAAATATTTTAATCAAATTAGTTCTGTTCCTACAGGCCTGTACGTGAGAGATGGGATAAAATCAACGGAGGTTCAGGTAAACATGGGAAGGCCAAGGAACTGTGGGTCACCCTTCAGCCAGGAAATGACACGGCAATCCGCACGGGGGTGACTTACAAACCTCCAGTGCAGGGGTAGTGGGGGATAGGGATCTAGTGGATCAAATTCACAAGATGGCAGCAAAAGGTGAGGTATTGCTGCTGGGTGACTTCAATATCCCAAACGTGGATTGGACCATCCCAGCAGCTGCTTCAGTCAGGAGCCGTGACATCCTGGATTCCCTACAGGGAGCAGGCCTCAGATAGCTAGTGGTTGCTCCCACCAGAGATAGGTTGATTCTGGACCTAGTAGTGACCAATGGGGACAGAATCACAGATGCCCAGGTAGAAGGTCTTTATTTACTGAAATGTTTCACCAGGAAGGCACACTGAGCAACAAGTTGCTCGTCTCACAGTGCAACCTGGGCAGGAGGGGAACAATGAGGATTAACAACAATCAATTACAGATACAGAGAACAGATACAATAAGGAGCATTTGATTCAGAATAATACACTCTTCACAATAGTAAGTATCAGACTTTAGGCTGCATCATTTAAAAAGGCTTTACAGTTCAATTTGTACAGACAGTTAGAGACTAAGCAACTGAATACACCAGTAGGAGGACAGAATACATGAGACAAAAGCTCGTTAGACAGTAATGCAGCTGTACAATCATAGTGTAAAGATGTATACAGAGCTGCGGACAGAGATAGGCAGCAAGTGCTAGGTGCAAGCAAGGTCAGTAGTAGGCCATTGTCCAAGATTGAGAAGTGAGGGAAGATGCTAAGGGAAGCTATAAAGGGAGGTAGGGGTAGCTTAAGAATAGGATGAGGGGGAGAGGGGGGAAAGACTGCCGATACCAAGTACCTCTCCAGGGTGTAAAGAATCCTACCAGGGGGTGGAATCTGAGCGCAGACAAGAACAGAGAAATTAAGAGGAGTGAAGAAAGACTGCCGAAACCAAGGTAAACCTCCAGGGTGTAGAGAACCCTGCAAGGGGGCGGGAACAGGTAGCAGACAAGAACAGTGAAAATAGGAAAGCTGAAGGCGAGCCACAATACTAGTTCTAGTTCCCCCCTCAGGATGCAAGAACCTTGCGGGGGGGTCAGGTAACGGTGAGCTGGACAGAGTATATAGGGGTTAGGGTGAATTAAAGCAGGTACAGCAAGAGGAGAAGTAGTTGTGTAGAGCAGTACCAAAGGAGTAGGTAGAGGAGGAGTGATGTATTTGTTAGGGGAGAGCATTCCAGAATTTGGGGAAGTGGTGAGAAAAGCCAGTCTGGCCTACAAGGGTAGATCTGCATGGGATCAACATGGTGTGACTGTCAGCAGATCTCAGGGAGTGAGAGATCCGGGGAGGTGAGATAAGGGAAGCGTGGAGGTAGGGAAGGAGTTCCCCAAGTCAGAATTTGGAGGTCAGTTTAGCAATGTTGGTAAGCCACCGGTTAGACAGCAGAGGAAAGGCTAGAGCATGATAAAGGGCATAGTGATGAGTACAAGAGGGGGCATCTAGGGCAAAGCGGCAGAAGGAGTTAAAGAGGGAGTCCAATTTGGCCAGGGAAAATTTGGGAGCAGCACCATAGACTATGTCACAGTAGTCTAAAATGGGGAGAATCCTCTTCTGAACAAGTTTGCACTTCGCAATCAATGGGATGGAACTGCGGTTCCTGCACAGAGTGCCAAACTTGGGGTACAGTTTGTTCAAGATGGCGTCAATGTGTACGGAGAAGCTGAGGTGTTGGTCAAGCCAAACCCCAAGGTATCTAAATGAGAAAGTGTGCTCCAGGGTTGTCCAATTTAGGGTGTGGAAGGAGGACATGTTAGAAAGCCTCGAGAGTCTCTGCCTGGTGCCAAAGGTCATAGAGACTGTCTTCTTGGCATTGAGTGAGAGCTGGTGTGAAGTAAACCAGAGCTCGACTTGGTTGAAGTCATGCTGTAAGCTGGTTACCACGGCTGCAGGGTTACTGCCAGAACAGAATAGGACAATGTCATCGACATACAGATGGATGAAGGAGGTGGAACAGACTGTGGGAAGGTCATTTATAAAGATGGAAAAAAGCAGGGGATCTAACTCTGAGCCCTGGAGGACACCAGTGTTGATAGGGAGAGGAGGGGAGATGGAATCAGAGATTCTTTCCTACCGGTGAGGTAAGGTTTAAACCAGTTTGTGGTAGATGTGGTCAGGCCAGCAGAAGAGAGGGAGAAAAGGAGGAGGGAGTGGGAAACAGTGTCGAACACTTTGGCTAGGTTGACAAAGATGGCTGAGGTGATCAGGCCATCGTCCATCCCAGTAAGGATGAAGTCAGTGAGCCTGAGGAGGGAGGTAGAAGTAGGATGGTTCTTCCGAAAGCCCAGTGGGGACGGAGTGAAAAATGAGGTATCACAGAGAAAGGGTGAAAGTTGGGAAAGAATCAGGTGTTCTTGGAGTTTAACAAGTTTTGGGAGTAGAGAGATAGGGCGATAATTGCCAGAAGCCGATGAGTCACCACCCTTGGGAAGAGGAATAACTACAGCATGCTTCCAGGAGGAGGAGACTTGCATGTCATAAAGGAAAGTTTAGGATTAAGGTCAACTAGGATCCAGTGATCACCACATAGTGTGATTTAGCATGGGGACAGAGACACAGACTAGTCACACAAAGACAAGGATCCTAGATTTCAGGAGGACAGATTCTTGAGGTGTGTCAAGGAGGCAATGGTGAGAAGGGAGTTGGAAGGGGGAGTTGAACAGTGAGCACACCTGAAGGAAGCCATAGAGGAGGTGATGAAACAATGCATTAAGATGGTAAACAAAGGCAAGAGAAGGAGGAAACCACTATGGTTCTCGAGAGAGGCGGCAGACAAGGTAAGGGCCAAAAGGATGGATTTCAAGAAATATAAGGAGACTCAAAGGGAGGAAGACAGGGAGTAGAACCTAAAGAACTGAAGCGGGGAAAGCTGTAAGGAGCGCAAAGGTGCAGACCAAGGAACAATTAGCGAACATGGTGAAGAAAGAGGACAAGACATTCTATAGCTACATCAGCGAAAGGAGAAAAAATGGGGGGGTTGTAAGGCTCAGAGGGGGATACAGGGGAATGTAAGGAAGGGGACATGGAAAAGGGCGGAAATACTGAAACAAATCTTCTGTTCAGTATTCACTAAAGAAGGGAGGTCAGGGACCACAGCAGAGTAATAGATACGGGGGTAAACACAACTCAATTCACAGCGGAGAGAGTCCTGGAGGAGCTCACAATGCTGAAGGTGGACAAAGCATTGGGACCAGATGGTATACACCTGAGGATATTAAGGGAGCTGCAGGGGGAGCTAGCAGCACCCCTGGCAGCCACATTCTCCAAGTCACTCAGCACAGGAGTGGTTCCAGAGGATTGGAAGAGGGCACATGTAGTCCCTCTACACAAAAGTGGGAGTAGAGAAGAGGCAGGGAACTACAGGCCAGTCAGCCTCATCACAGTAGCAGGTAATTTCATGGAGGCACTGCTTAAAGAAACAATAGTGGCACACCTGGAATCCAACAGTGTCCAGGATCCAAGACAACATGGATTCACAGCAGGAAGGTCATGTCAGATGAATCTAATAGATTTTTCTGACTGGGTGATAAAGGAAATAAATTGGCTGGGGGCAGTGGACATTGCCTACCTCAATTTCAGCAAGGACTTTGACACTGTTCCTCATAAAAGGCTTGTTAACAAGATGGGTAGTCTGGGCATGGGGCACAAGTTGATAAACTGGGTTAAGAACTGGCTAACAGACAGGAGGTAGAGGGTGGTGGTAAATGGGATTCAATCCGGGGAGAGGAGGGTGACCACAGGGGTACCTCAGGGATCGGCCCTTGGGCCAGTCTTGTTTAATGTCTTCATTAGTGACATTGAGGAAGGGCTGGCAGGAAAGGTCTGCTTGTTTGCAGATGACACCAATATCTGCAACAGGGTGGATACTACAGACGGGGTGGAGAAAATTAGAAGGGACCTGGGGAAGCTTGAGAAATGGTCAAAGGAATGACAGCTGAAGTTCAATTCAAAGAAGTGCAAAGTGATGCACCTGAGATGAGGGAATCTAGGGGAAAGCTACAGGATTGGGGAGGGAGTTGGTAAGGATCACCAAGGAGGAAAGGGACCTGCGGGTTATCATTTCTGATGACCTAAAGGTGTCTACGCAGTCCAAAGGCTGCAGGGAGGGCCAGTGGCATGCTGGGGTGCATTGGCAGAGGTATCACCAGCAGAAGGCAGGAGGTGGTGATGCCATTGTATAAAACACTGGTGAGGCCGCAACTAGAGTACTGTGTGCAGTTCTGGAGGCCGCACCTTCGTAAGGACATTGACAGGTTGGAGACGGTCCAGAGAAGGGCGGCGAAAATGGTACACAGCTTGCATCAGAAAAGATATGAGGATAGACTAAAGGACCCAATATGTACTCACTGGAGGAGAGGAGGGAATCGGGGGGACATGAGTGAAGCATTCAAGTACCTTAAGGGTATAAACAAGGTGCAGGGGGGATCTCTTCCAATATAGGAGAAGTACGAGAATGAGGGGGCATGCTATAAATTGGAAGGTGGCAGATTGAGGGGAAATGTGAGGAAGTTTTTCTTCACAGAGAGAGTAGTGGATGCATGGAGTATTCTGTCCAGGAGGTGGTGGGAGCGAGCACAGTCGAGGGATTTAAGTATGCCTGGGACAGGCATAAGGGAATCTTAGTGGTAGGAAGGGGTGGAGGAAAGCCATTGACCAGGTAGGGTCAGAGGCTGCAAACAAGAGTAGGGCTTATGGGCAGACTGGATGGGCCTATCAGTCCTTATCTGCCACAATTTCTGTGTTTTCTGTGTTTCTATGGCATTTAAACAGTGTCTGTCAGCCGTAACTGTAGCCATGCCCCCCTGAGGGAGAGGCAGAGCCTCTCGATGTGCCGGGCCAGCTAGATGTTCGTTTATGGTGTTTTTTTGATTTAATAAATTATTCCATTACCTCTGGCAACCCTGAGTGTACATTGCAGTCTTTTTGTTTGGTAGTTGGGTTTGCTTGTTTTCGGCTGCACTGAGCTTGTACAGTGCTCTGCTTTTTTCACTTCGGTATCCTTGTCTGTTTGCTCCATGCCTTACTTTTGCATTTGCGGCTAGGTGAAACCTGCACAAACCACATGGTTTGCACACTGTGGGATAGGTTTAGGCAACAATGTACAGATCATGGGTGTCTTCCCTATAAATCAGCTTTCTGCAGAGACTGTCGAGAAGAAGTACCATACTCAACCTTGAAATGCAGCGGCAACTGACCATCTTACAGGAGTAGCTACCAAAAAGAAATTAATTTTCATTGTGCCCGACAATCTCTCAATAATGGGACAGAAAGAACAGAGGTAGATGAGGCAAGCTCATGTTATATAAATAACACCGTCTGCCACCGACGTACACGTAGGCACATCGATGTGGGTAGCCACATCATTGCATAAGCTTCCCACAAGGTCCTGACACCAGCATAAAGTCCAATGTATTATGGCTCTATGGAGATACGCTTGAAGAGACCTTATATTACAGGAAACTACTATCAAACTGCCTCTGTGTCACGGAAACTGCAACACATTGTAATCAGACTTTTTGCTAACTCCAGTGTAAGAGTCACTGGGTTCCTGATTTCTGTTAAGACTCTTAATAAGATAAGCAGAAGGGTCAAATATTGCAGTGTTATTTTAATATTAACCATCGAACGTATTTTTCTTTTTCATTTTATTGTGATAAAAGAGAAAATAAAATCAAAATCTAGTCGGTATCACCCCACTTAGTAGTACTGTTATTTTAGGTGCTGGGGTGGGACTCAAAGATAAATTACACTGAGAAACAAAGTTTGAGCCAAGTACGAATAACTAAAGCAAAATTAGCTGCCAGTTGCGGCTCCAAGTCTCCAAGCCATATCAGCCGGATGTTGTAAGTATGCAATAGAGAAAACATTTTTCAGACACACATTTCCAAGCATTTTTTATAGTTAAGTATTTTCTTCCAGTGGGACTCCTGAATACTTTAGTGGGATGCCTGAAAGTCACAAGGCGGGGATTCCGGACTCCCAACTGCAATTTTTCACCAGAAGCTCTAGTAGTGATTTTTACGAATTCACATAACTGGAAAGCCAAGGTTAGCACACTATTTTCTGCTTAACAACTTCACCTACAATTATTCTGCCATGCATCTGCCAAGGCTAAAGGGAAAGTCTCCTCAGCCTTTTATTCTGTTTCCCTGTGTAGTGTCTGTAGGCATGCAATGACTGCCTCTATTGCTCCCTCCTAATTTCATCAGGATTTAAATGTAAATGAAGGTACTTCAGTCCGGTGTAAAAAGCTGTTTGACTCCATTGCAAAGGTCATGACCTGACTCATGTAAGGCGTCCTGGAATTTTATGATGTTTTGGTGCTAAAGCCTGCAGTAGGTACACTGTATTAGTTAGTGCCGTTGCTGTCCTCTGCCACCCCTATGTTCTTCTTTTATGTTGGGCATGAAACTTTTAAGGCATAGTTAAGTGTGCTGCTCTTTTCTGTAGTTTTAAGTGTATCTGAGTTAGAAAAAATGCTTTTAGAGAATGCAGGGACTTCCCAAGACATGTAACAGAACTGAATAAGAGTATAACTTCTGCTGGCTTGTGCATGTACGCATCATCAACTCCCATGATGCCTTGCATGACTGGGGTCATGACCTTTGGAATGAGATAAACAGGTTTTGATACCAGGGCAAGACAGAGTGAAGCAACCTATTTATTTATTTCATTTTGAAAACCGGATATGCCCACTGGAACCAGAGGTCCCTTTTTCAGGGGCGACCCAGGATTAATTGCATGCAAATGATTGAATATACAAAACATCAAATGCAAAAGGAGCAATACGACATTGGAAACACAGTTCACAATTGCCAGACAATGGCTGAGTTAATTATCTGCATAGAACAATATCAGTTTGGTCATATGAAACATTGTATATCTCATTTATATTTAAATTAGGATGCACTGGGGGGATGCAAGGGAGGGAATCATGATTGTTTATGCCTGCAAACTACACAGGTATACAGAAAACAAGCTGAGGAGACTTTCCCTTTAAAGTAAGTGTATAAAACTGGAGCAGTGTTTCTCATAAAAGTTATATGGTTTTCTGAAGCACAAATGCATTTTAAATTACAGTGACAGCAAGTAAATCCAGTTCAATATTTTACTTTTTATTGCTTCCAATGAAAAATAGCAAAACTGTGTGCATCAATTAATTCTCACAGATATAACTATTGCTGCTGTTTTAAACCACATAAAAATCCCTGCCCTTGTACATCCTACAATTTTCCATGCAAGACTGTCATTTTGACAGTAGGAACACGAAATGTACTAGAAATACAGAACAACCCAGGATGCTCTTTATTTTTTTTTTTTTTAATTTTTCTGCTAGGGTCAGACATTTCATTTTTCCCAGTCTCCCCTGCTCTGATTACTCCTACAGAGTACTACGCACTCAACTCTGCTCCCCCCAAAAAATCCAGTTTATAGCCCTACCGAAAGAAGAGATACCTTCTAGCTCCCCCTTCCCTCTGGAAAGCAACCCCAATGTCTCCAAGACATGCCTGCCTTCCACAAGCCCAATAAGTGAGTGAAGCACCTGCGTTTCCTCTCAAAATTGGGCATCCTGTGTAGCAACACAATGCACGTTCACCAAGTCACTAGGCCAGACCCAACATGCTGCAATTTATTCTCTGATGTCAGGAGCAGTAGTGGAAAGGATTGTCCTTTACTCTTTCCAATAAACAAAGTAGCATCAGTTTCATCCAGCTTCCCCTTTTATTTACGCTAACACAGACCCTTCACCTCCACATCGGAAAACAAAGGTAAAAAAGCAACCTGTAAAGTGGTTAGAGCAAACAACTGAGAACCATGAGAGTCTGGGCCAAATTCCAGCTCAGATGCTAACTTGCCATGACTTTGTGAAACTTAACTCATTCCTATACTGTTTCACTGTCTATTGCTGCCATTATACAAATTAGAAAATCGTAGCAATAGTTTAGAACTCAGAATTACCTCACTTAACAGTCCGCCACCACAGCCAACATCCAGAAGTTTTATACCAGACAGAGGGCTTCCTGGTTGATGACTACCAACATAATTGATGAGTGTGTCCCTAGGAAAGAAAGTATTTGTAGTGGGTTTTATGGTCCATTTTCAATGCTACAAAATAGTAATAGCAGGACAGAAACAACTTAATTCTGCTGCAAAGAGCACCAAGTGGTGAATACTGACTCAACCCCACCATACATAAGGATACAAACAAGCTCCCTTCTTTTTCTTTTCAAGCTAGAGAAAGAAGAGTTACGTACTTACCATCCCAGTAGAACTTCAAGAGAATCTCTTCCCTTAAGCCACACCTTTAGAACTATATCCTCATCAGCACTAGGACCACAAAGAAACTTTTGCTTGCCAGGGGCCAAGTGTCAGTGTCTATATAAATGTGGGTGGCCCCATCTCTCCTCAGTTCCCCACCGGAGACTGTGCTTGGAGGATTCTCTTCTTGGGGAACCAGGAGATTATATCAGTGCCTCTTACATCAGGCAAAAGCAGGCGCAGGAAATGGCAGCCATGGAAATTCCCAAGGCAGAATTGGATGCCATATTCCCCTACATGTGATAAAAAAGGGGAAGGAAGGAGGGAGGGCCGGCATGACCTAAAGGAAGAGATTCTCTCAAAGGTCTACTGTTATGGTAAGCAAGTAACTGTTCCAGCTTCTTCAAAGATACCTCTTCTCTTAGGTTTCACCTTTTTTTGGAATGAGTCCAAAAAGTTCCAAAAGCTAACTGGGAGGTTTATGTCCAAACTGCGACGTTTAATAAAGGTGTGGACAGTACTCTAGATGGCTGCAGCACAGATGTCAACCGCAGAGACATTTCTGAAGCAAGCAACAGAGGTGGTCATACCCCTTGCAGAATGACCGTGAACCACACCAGGAGGTTCCTTACCGTACTTCAAATAACAGAATTTAACACTGTGTGCTAGTCATTTGGACAGGCACTGTTTAGACACAAGGGCTCCCCCTTTGCTTGGGGCAAATTAAACAAAAAGCTAAGAGAACTTTCTGCAGTCCTTGGTGTGATTCATATAGTATCTTAGTATTCTATATATGTCCAAAGTAAGGAGCAATGCCTCATACTTACTGGCATGCTCAGGATAAGAAACAGAAAAGTAGATGGTTTGATTTAAGGTAAACTCAGATACTACCTCTGGGAAAAACTTACGATTTGTACGCAAAGAAACTCCATCACTGGGGAAAATCAAATAAGGAGGCTCACACACACTAGAGTCTATAGCTCTGAAATCCTTTGAGCAGAAGTGACTGCAACTAAAAATAATACTTTCCATGATAAAAAGCATAACTCATAGCTCTCGGCTGGATCACAAGGAGCCAAAGTAAGCTTTTCAAGAACACAATTCAGGTCCCAAGATGGGACTGGATTACGAATGGGAGGTTTCATGTGTAGATTACCTCTTAAAAAGGTATGGGAGACCTCTAATTGGGCTACCATACGCTCATCAACAGCAGCATGGAAGCTGATACAGTTGCCAGATGCACCTTCAATGAGGAATACTGCAGGCCAGAATCGGATAGAGTAAGCAAGTATTCCAGCACTGCATTTACTGGACAGGTGAATGAGTCCATATGCCTGGAAGTGGCCCACAAGTTGAAACGCTTACACTTCAAAGAGTAAGTTTGGTGGAAGTCTTTCTGGCCACAACCAGCACATCAGCTACTTAGGTGACACCCCAAACCGTACAATGGCGATGTCTTCAGGAGCCAAGTATGCAGGTACAAGGAGTTCAGGTCCAGATAGATCAGAGACTCCTTGTCCTGTGACAGCAGGCTTCTGCACACAGGAAAGGGTACTGGAGATTCCAGTGCTAGTTGCTGAAGCAGTCAATACCATATCTCTCAAAGTCAAAGCAGTGCAGTGAGGATGAGGGCTGCACTCTCCATCTTCAGTTTCAATAACACTCTCAGTATTAATACAATGGGAGGTAATGCATACAGACACCTCCCTTTCCAAGAGAAAGACAACGTGTCTTGCCCAAAAACTCCAGGCCCTGGAGCAATGAGCAGAAATGCAGCAGTTTTGCATTGTGTGGGGATGCAAAAAGTTCCAAATCTGGACAACCCCACCTTGCAACATGGTCATCTACTACAGAGGTCAGCAGCTCCCATTCAAGCATCTGGGACTGTGATCTGCTTAGCCTGTCTGCTAAGACATTTTGGACACCTGGTATATGCATGGCTGCCAACTCTAGGTCATGTTCCAGTGCCCAGTACCACACTCTCATTGCTTCCTGACAGAGGATAGGAATGAATCTTTCTTTCTTTGTTGATATCAACTGTGATATCCGCACATTTCACAACGGCTGCTGCCATGAGTCCCAGGAGACACAAGAAAGTTCTGGCTGGGACATAATGACTGTTATATTCCAGTTATGCTTGAGCCATGAGATATTCCACCCTGTCCAGGGGCAGAAACACTCTGCCTTGTTCCGTGTGTCTAGGACCACCCCTATGTTGTGCAGTCTTTGGCAAGAAGTTAGTACTGACTTTGGTACATTTACTGTAACCCCCAGGTTGTCGAACAATTGCCTTGTTCGGGACAGTGTGTGCAAAAGTTGGTTTCTGAAAATGGCTTTCAATAGCCAATTGTCCAAGTATGGGATGACATACATACCCTCCCTGCCAAGGGCTGCTGCAACCACTGCCAAGCATTTGGTAAAAACCTGTGGCACAGAAGAAGAGCCAAAGGGCAATACTCAGAACTGGAAGTGCTCCCTTCCAGGACAAATCGCAGATACTGTCTGTGATACTTTCTGATCTTGATAAGATGGTATGCATCCTTCATATCCAGGGAGCAAATCCAGTCCCCAGTTTGTAAAAGGGGAATCAAATTCTACAGAAAGACCATCCGAAACTTCTTGTATTCTGTGTAGAAATTTAGGGCTCTCAGATCTAATACAGGCCTGAGATATCCCATCCATTTGGGGATCAGGAAGTATTGAGATAAGAAACCTTTGCTCTTCTGCCGAGAAGGTACAGGTTCTATGGCCTTTTTCAGTTAAAGCTTGTACCTCTGCTTTCAACAGGGACAGGTGTCCTGAGGGCTACGCTGAATGAGACTGAGTATGCTCTGGAGGGTTTTCTAATAACTCCACAGCATGTTGCTTTGCAATTATTTCCAGGACCCACTCATCTATGGCACTTTCCCTCCACTGTGTCAGATGTAGGGAGAAGCAACTGCTACCACCACTTTCTGTGGCTGAAGTGGTATGGGGGGAGTCTGACATGACTCATGTGAAGCCTGTGGGGGCAGAGCCGCCATCTCTGGATGTTTTGGAATGGTTTCCTGGAGAGGGAAGGACCTGGCAAGGCTCCACCACTTTTACCTCAGCCTTGCTGACAGTAGGCTTTGCGACCACCTTTAGCAGAAGGCTGACAAAAGGATCCTTTATCCTGACCTCTACCAGGCACGGGATACACATATTTGACTGCCTTTAAAGTCATCTTAGAGACCTGAACGCATCGAAATGCCTCTTTCACATGGTATCCAAACAGCCTGCTGCCTCTAAAAAGTGCATTCAGAACTGTTTGTTGCACCTCAGTTGCAAACCCAGCCACCCTAAGCCAAGAATACCTTCTCATGCAAATGCCGGTGGCAGCTGTTCTGGTAGATGCATCTTAAACATAGGCTGAGTGTAGTAGATGTCTGCCTACCTCATCTCCAGCAGTCAAATTCTTAAGTAATTTATTCTTGGCAGTGCCTTCAGGAAGGGTCAAAGCTGCAGTTCTGACAGGTTTCCAGAAGTTATTTTGATATTTAATCATATGAGACCGGTAGTTAGCAATACGCAGGTCTAGTGAGGCAGAGGTATATGTTCGCCTACCAATCACATCAAGCCGCCTACATTCCTTATCAGGGGGCAGTGTGCTCATGAGCTTTGGTGCCCTGGGTCTATCATGGGCAGCCATTATGACCACCAAATCTGTTTCAGGCTGGCTGGCATAATAAGGCTTGGCAGCAGGGGCAGGGTACTGCTTGTCAGCCTGCCTCAGTACAGCTAGTATAGTATTTGGCCTATATTATGCAGCAAATGTTGCATCCTCCAATGCAGGGTAAACTGCAGGAACAATGATGGATGGAGTACATGGTAGTTTCAAAAAGTTCATCAAATTATTTTCAGTGGAATCCTTTTCTTCCACAGCAAATCCCATTGCAGTTTGCATCTGCTGCAACATGGTTTGGAAGGTAGGGTCTTTAGAAGGAGATCTGGGTGTATACACCACAGAATCCTCACTGCAAGAAGATAATGTGGAGCCAGAACGTAGAGCAGTGTTCTTCTCCATACCCCTCTGCCTATTCATAATCTTCCTCCATTATGAGGTCTGGAGTAAATTCTTCCTCATCAGTATCCCTGTCAGTGACGAGAACTGAAGACCTCTCTGACAGCGCTGGAGGTCTCTGCTCAGTGGTTATTTGCTGTGCACCAACTGAGGATGTTGATGGGGCCTGCGATGCAGAAGTCCCTACTGATGGCAGTATGGACTGCACAGGCAAGCCTGGAAGTATGTGTCGTATTATATCTGAAAATGATGCCAATACTGCATGCGTGTCGATGACACCCAGACCAGGGGCCGTGACCACTGCAGATGATGATGATGGGCTTGGACCTGTCGATGAGAGCGACATACCATCCATAGTAGGTATAGTAGTGCCTAAGCCAGGCCCCAACCGTGGTGTCTGGTCGACAGTCATGGGGGGCTGGCATCACCACTGCCAGAGCAGACAATGGCGATGTAGATAAAGTACCTGCAAGCCACAATGACAACCTAGACCTTGCAAGGGAAGTAAATCTATACTTGTCCTTATGCTTATGTCCCAACAACCTATCTTCTTTGCGATCTTTCGACTTCAACAACTTCAAATCGGTCTATGTGACTGGCAATGCCACTTTCTCACCCTGGGCTTTTTCCATGGCCACTACAGTTTTTTCTAAAAAAAACTACTCCAGCACCTTTCTCCTGAATTGCCTAGTTGCTTGATTGAAGCCCAGGCAAGTCTAACAAGTCCTGATGCTGTGAGACAGACCTAAACAACAGACACACATTTTGTGAGTGTCGTCTCTATATATCCTGTCTCCACATTCGTAGTACCAGAACAACTTCGATGTTTTCAGAAGCATGCAGCGGCAGCAATATCACAAAAAATGTAATGATTACTGAAGTATAAAGAAATAAACGACAAAGGCTAGTTGGTCGGCGTTTCCGCAACAGGTCCAACGAGTGCAATCAACAATGAGAAAAGAACTGAGGAGAGATGTGCCACCCACGTTTATGTAGACGCTAACACATGACATCATCATAGGCAGCCCCCAGCTAGCAAAAGTTTCCATGTGGTCGAATCGCTGATGTAGGTATAGTTCCAAAGGTGTGGTCTAAGGGAAGAGATATCCTAGAAGAAGATATCCCTGTATTTGGCTGGTGTCTTTAAAAGGAATTCTACTCCATGTTGTGTAAGGACTGGGTCTGTGCAAATCTGAACATTTCCATAAATAACAAATCTGAACATTTCCATAAATAACAAAAACGTCTATCTTAGAGAATCAAAAAGAATGCAAAAGCCTGATAAGACAACACCTTGGATGACAAAGCTATTTGACCCTGGGTGTCACTATTGTACTCCTTCCACATTAATGAAAGATCACTGCTATCTATGGCTAATAAACGTCGAAGCATGCCTCTCAAGTATCCCTCAGTTTTAAAGACATCCCTGATTTGGCCTTAAAAAATGTCCTCAGTTCCTCCTAAATTTAGCAATTCTGTCACTAAGGAGTTGGGATTTAAAACATAAAACATTGCCAGACATCAATGTTACAGTCTAGTTTTTCATCAGGAAATGCTTGTCTCACTAATCCAACTGCTGAAGCAGCTTTTTGAGCAGAAATGACCACTTACAGAGATGCTTCCCTGATTGTTGTCCTCTTCCCTGTTTTATTTTAACCCTTGCCCCTTATTTGTGAGACAGAAGGTTTAATGGTATGAAGTGAAGTCAGGCAGGCCTACTGGTTTGTATACAGCTCACCAAGCTTTACCGAATTAAGAAACAGACTCTGGTCCTTAAGCCCAGAGCCCACAGACAGAGCCTCCTGGCTAGGGTGTTCCTGATGTACCATACTGTAACATCTCCTTGCTGACTGCAGGAGCATCAGAGGCACAGCGGGTACAGAGCACCTGTGCTAATGGTTAATGTAAGGTACTTGTTCTGTCACCAATGCAGAAATGAGGCAAGTCCTTTAAGAACAAGGGTTCAATATAAGCAGCACAGCAGCTATACCACTGAGCTTACTAGGGACAGTACAAACAGTCCCTCCTGGACCTGTGTGCCAGGTCTTCTGCAGACACCCTCTGCCATGTACATTTTAGCAATTATTTTTGTTGCTACACCCCAAAAACTAGACAACAGCTACAGGGGGACTACATCCGAAAAGAAATATGGCAAAGAAAACTTTGCACCAAGTTGTGTGACTCATCAGGCATTATGTGATTTCAGCCAATCAGCACTGAGAATCGTACAGCTTCATATTCTGTACACGGTTGTTACGTGGGAAAATTAAAGTGAAATGTTACACTGCAGAGGCAGGGGAAGGAGCCTAATACTCATTTTTAAAAATAATAAAAAAAAAAAAAACATAAAACTTATTATAAATCATTCTCGCTAACTGTGCTGATTTATACATGTATTGATGAGACCCCTCTGAAGGTGGCACCATCCTTTCAATACCTTGGAGTTATCTCGACTCGCATCTTGATTTCTCCCTCCATATCCTCAATGTTTTGTAAGACAGTTAACACTAAACTTGGTCTGGCCTACCAGGTCAAACACTGTCTTATGCCCAATACCCGTTTTGCCATCGCCAGGGAAACAACAGTTACATAAAATCTTACTGTAACAGTAGATCTTAGAGAGAAGATCCTGCAGTAGGTCTTCACATATAGGACTGCACCCCTGGCATCAGAATCACATGGCAAACTTGTAGCTAGCAATCATCGACAGGGACCACCCCGGCATCGGGTGACGGGACATCAGCGTGACTATAAAAGGGGGCGGTCTCCCACCCTCCCTCCAGTTCTTCCGCCGGAGACTTCTAAAAAGGAAGCATAAAAAGGAAATGAAACCAAACAACTCCTGAGACCCCGTGCCCTGGATGAGACAAAGTCCTGGGAAGGGAATAAAGAGAAAAAATGCAGGAGCTGGGGGAAAGGTGGGTGGGAAATGTAGACCTACTCCAGGAACCTCTCACGTAGATCTACTGTTACGGTAAGATCTTGCATAACTGTTATATCTTACTTTGAGAGGGTCCCTGCAGTAGGTCTTCAAATATAGGACTGAATACCAAGCAGTCCAATGAAAAAGGAGGAGTCAGAGATGAGGTTTCAGGAGGAGGAAAATGTCTACCAACTGAATGTCTATTCAAGACATGAGGCCTTGCAGGACTGCAAGACTGAAACCAGCCCTACGCCTAGAGGCGATGTGCAGATTGTAATGCTTAGTGAAGGTGTGGACAGAGGACCAAGTGGCTGCTGCACAAATGTCCACAATGGACACATTCCTGAAGAAGGCAGTAGAAGTGGCCACACTCCTGGTGGAGTGGCCCTTAACCGTACCTGGAAGGGGCTTCTCAAACTTCTGGTAAATGTAATGGATACAATTTCCCAGCCACCTAGACAAAGTCTGTTTCATGATACTCTTGTCCTGGCACTTAGGGGCAAAGGCTACAAAGAGCTGGTTCGATTTTCAAGCCTCCTTAGTACTTGAGGTATACCACCACAAAATCCTGTGCACATGAAGGATGTGGAGGAGATATTCCCCCCCCACTGGAATGCTCTGGGAAGAACACTGGCAGTTCAACACTCTGGTTAAGTGTCAATTCCGAAACCATTTTCAGAAGGAAGAAAGGAAGGGTTAGTCCGCAGAACCACCCGGTCTCTGTGGAAAATTATATAATGCTCTCCACAAACTAGAGCCTGAAGCTCTGAAACTCTGAGCTGAAGTGATAGCAACTAAAAAGAGCATCTCCATGCTAAAAAATGCATAGTACAGCTTGCTGCCAGTTCAAAAGGGGGCAAAAGGGGGCAAAGTAAGCTTTTCTAACATAAAGTTAAGATCCCAGGGGGGAACATGATTCTGGACCGGAGGTTTGATATGAAGGATCCCCTTCAAGAAAGTTTTGGAAACCTCTAGTTGCACTAGGGTTTTACCCTCCAACGGAAGATGGTAGGCCGAAACTGCAGAGAGAGAGAGAGACAGAGAGAGAGAGAGATGACCTTCAGGGAGGAATAACTGAGGCCCAACTCTGACAGATGCAGGAGGTACTCTAAAACCTGGGAGGCCAAGCAGGAAAAGAGGTCTAGGCCTTTAGCAGATGCCCAGATGGAAAATCTCTTCCACTTCGTAGCGTACGTGGATCTGGTGGAGGGTTTCCTGTCCTCCACTAAGACCCAAGCAACCCCAGAAGAGACGCCATAGCAAGAAATCATTAAGTCCATAGGTGCCACACATGAAGAGACTTGAGCCTCGGATGTACCAAGGTGCCCTGCTCCTGGGACAGAAGGTCGTGGGAGAGAGGAAGAGGTAGTAGGGGTTCCAGTGCCAACTGCTGTAGCAATGGAAACCAAATCTGCCGAAGCCAGAGAGGGGCTATTAGAATCATGTGTGCCCCCTCTGCCTGAAGCTTCAGCAGAACCCTCTGAAGAGTAGGAAAGGGAGGGAAAGTGTATAGAAATCTCCCTGTCCAGGAAAGAGACAGTGCATCTCGCCAGAAAGTACCACGCCCAGGAACGAGCAAGCAAAGCTAGGTAATTTTGCACTGGATGGGGAGGCGAAGAGATCTAAGTCTGGTCGACCACACTGAAGAAATAGATCTTCTACTACTGTCTGCTTTAGTGCCCAATCATGAGCCCTGGTGACTGATCGGCTAAGACTGTCCGCCAGAATGTTGTGAACACCCAGCACATGGCCTGAGATCAAGGATACTGCCCAGTACCACTCCCGCATCGCCTCTCTGCATAGAGGGTACAACCAGGTGTCTCCCTGTTTGTTTAAGTACCAGACAGCGGCCATGTTGTCTGTCTGGATAAGAAGTGTTCCCGAATCAAAAGCGACTGGAATGTCTGTAGAGCACAGAGCACTGCTCTCATCTCCAGAATGTTGATATGAAGGTTCTCCTCTATGGGAGACCAAGAGCCTTGGGTCCGATGGCCTCCCAGATGCGCTCTCCATCCCAAGTTTGAAGCATTCGAGGTAAGTATCATGGATGGAGACAGAGGGTGGAAGGGAACCCCCACTGAAAGGTTGGTTGGGTCCTGCCACCAAAGGAGATCCTTTTGCAGGCTGCTGGAGACTAGGATTCTCTGGTCCATGTCGTCCAGGTGCTGATCCCATTAGACTCAAAGAGGCCACTGGGTAACCCTCATGTGCAGTCTGGCCAGACAGACTGTGGGTATGATGGCTGCCATCAACCCCAGCAGCCGTAAGATCGAACGTGCCATGGTCCACCGGTATGAGGCCACAAGTGCCGCCTGGGAGACAAAGGTCTCTGCTCAGTCAGTCAGTAGAAAGGCCTTGCTCTGGACCATGTCCAGCACTGCTCCAATAAACTGGAGGTGCTGGGAGGGTATCAGCTGGGACTTGGGGAAGTTGACTGAAATGCCCAGGCTGGAGAAAAGGTCCAGAGTAAAGGAAAGGGATTCCTTCAGACTGTCCAGAGAAGGGGTGGAAAAGAGCCAGTCGTCCAGGCATGGGAACACAAAAATTCCCTTGTGGCGTACGAATGCTGCAACCACCACTAGGCACTTGGTGAATACCCGAGGTGCCAAGGAGAGGCTGAATAGAAGGGCTCTGAACTGGAAATGTTCCACCAGGAAAGAGAACCTCAGGAAGCAGCGGTGAGCCGGTAGAATGGGACATGGAGGTAAGCATCCTGCATATCCATAGAGCACAGCCAAGTGTTGTGCAGGAGCTGGGGTAACAGTCCCTGGAGAGTCAGCATGCGGAACCTCTTGTACTCTACAAAGAGACTGAGCATGCTGAGATCAGGGATGGGCCTTAGATCCTCTGTCTTTCTGGGAACCAGGAAGAAGTGGAAGTAAAACCCCCTTCCTGTGTGTTCTGGTGGAACTCACTGAATGGCTGCTTTCTGCAGTACAGCTTGGATCTCTTGGATGACCTGATATTGTTGGTCTGACAGGTAGTAAGATCTTCCCAAAGGGTTGAAGTAAGGTCTCTCCAGGAACTCTATCAAGTGACCTCTTTCTGTGAGTTGAAGAACCCATGCATCTGCAGGGAAGGCCTTCCACCCGTCCAGGTGGAGGCTGAACCGTCCTCCCACTGGTTCCTCCGCGGGAATAGAATGGAGTGGAGGGGGGTTAGGAAGTCAGGACGTGAAGGGGAGCGGTGCTTTCCCCCCCAGAAGCAGTTTTGAGAAACTTGGCGGGGTTGGGCTCGAATCCAGGAGCAATGCTTGGTCTGTCGCCTGCCCTGGTTCTGCTTGTTCCATTTCCGCTGGCGACGAAATGACTGCTGCCACTGTTTTTGTCCAGAACGGTACATTGAACGGACATCCTTCAAAGATTTGCCACTCCCCTGCAGCTTGGTAATAATATCTTTGGCATCACCGCCGGACAGAACTGGACCCCTGAATGGAGCATCCAGAAGCGAGCTTTGCGCATCTTGAGCCAACCCCACCAGGCAAAGTCAAGCTAGGTATCTACAGCAGATGCCAGCAGCTGCACCTTGTGCCATAGAGTCCACAGAGTTGAAGGTGGCACAGAGGGCATGGTGGCAGGATGACTTGTTCATCTGAACCTTGTCCAGGAGCTTATTCCTGAGCTGCTCATCAGGACACTCCTATAGGTCTTTTTCCAGATCTGATAGGAAAGATTTCTGGAAAGCCACCATATGAACGACATAACTTAAGGAGTGAATGACGCAGGTGGAAGAAGAGTAAATCTTACGACCGATACTGGTCCACCTGCTTTGACTCCTTATCGGGGGGGGGGAGGTGCGAAGATGCTTAGGTTGGACCGATCTATCATTAGCAGCTGTGATTATAATAGAATCAGCCTTAGACTGGGCAGTCTGGTGGGAAACCCCTTCCAGGGAATTGTAGGTCCTATCTGCCTTCTTAGAAATGGCTGGTATGGATGCCGGCTGCTGCCAGATGGTGGACATGAGGTCTTCATGTGGCCCCATCTAAGGAGGGATGGGGAGTTGGTCCACACTGACCAAGTCCAGGTGCTCTGCCAACCTCCTGCGTTTGGGGTCCAGTTCTTGGGAAGTCCATCCACAGGATATTTGGACAGTCCGGAAGAGCTCCATGAAGGAAGGATCCTCTGAAAGGGATTCTGGAGATTGTTTTGGTTGAGGCTCAACTGGAGAATGAGGTTCAGACAGGTCACCCACATCAGAATCCTCATCCGATTTGGAAGATTCCGGTCTGCTGGGCAAAGATGTCTCTGGGACCAGGAGCCTGTGTTCAGTGATGCCGAAAGGCAGAACACCCAAGTCTCTGTCCGAGACTTGGCTAGAGCATGTGGGGCTACCTAGTAATACCCTATGAGGTGAAGTGGCCCTGACAACTATTTGAGGCTGGCCCAACTTCTGGAGAAGTTGGGACTTAGCATCTTTCCACCATGCGGGAATGGCCTCCAGTTCCGGCGGTGGAGATAGCAGATAACCCGGGTATCCTGCAGGACAGGAAGGGTAACCAGGTGCCTGGTACCAGTAAGGGTGCTGGTAACCCTGAAAGTGGAAAGTCTGACCTGGCGTCGGAGGAGAGTATCCCGGTGATGGACCCCCGACATCAGATACTGTGGATACTGAGAAATATATCTAGGGTAGTACCCGGTTGGGCCTGACGAAGGGCCCTGCCAGAGGGGGCACTGAAGGGCAGCTAGGTGGCGGATCGGTGGCAGAGTAGATGGGGGGGATCCTGAGGGTAAAGAGGGAAGAGTGTCTATACCACCTCCAAAAGTATCCAGCGAGGGATCCGGCACCAGATGAGGATTCGTCGGTGGAAGAGAACCTGGCGAAAGGGGGAGTTCTGGTAGAGCCCCCATCAAAGGGTCCTGAAAGGTATCCAACGGAAGAGAAATTTGAAGATCAGGCAAAAACATCGGATAAGGATAGTGAATCCCAAGAGGAAGAACCCTGGTGGGATGAGGTGGGACCTGCGAGCACTCTCTGCCCAGTGTCGAGGTCCACAAGGGACAGAAGATACCATGCGGACGCCGGATGGTCTGGTATCCAGCTCAGAGGTAACATGCAGGCAAACGAAGGAGGATCCGTCGACCAACTTACTGGATGTGGCCAGACTGACAAAAGCCGGAAGACTAGCCAGGCTGATTGGCCTGGGTTGGGCGCCCGGGGGCAGAGCCAGAGGGCAACTTAGCAGCAGGGCTCAAAACAGGTACCTTGGAAGGATCCTCCAAAGAGGAAACCCCCAACTGCCCACTGATCTCGGCGGGGGAAGGGGGGGAAAGAGGGCGTCTGGTCTGCCAGAGCAGAAGAAGGCCCTAGAGGTGGGGTACTCACAGAGGTGGAGGGCCCACACGAGATGGCATCGGCTGTCTGGCTGGATTTCCCCTGAGGAGAGTGGCTCCATTCCTGGTGTCTCTCCTTGTCCTTCTTTCTCTTCTTCTTCTCCAGGGCCGGCGACGACGATCTTTTTCCATCGATGCCAGTCTTTGGGTCAACAAATGGGCATTGAGGGTCCTCTGACAATGGGTGCGTGTGGCCTGGTTGAAGCCCTGACAAATGGAGTACTCGGCAGAGTTATGTTTAGGCCCCAGACAGAGGACACACTAGGAATGGTTGTCCTCGTGCAGAATCTGCACACCGCACTTGGAGCACTTCTTCTTGGGCCGAAGAGATGAAATACACTGTTGTGATGATTGGAAATTAGAAAAAAGATTGAAAAATACACTATGAAAAATGGCGGGCGACTGACAGCTGTTATACTGCGTTAGGTCGGACGATACAATTCAACGGCGGGAAAGAACTGGTGGGTGGGTGGGGAACCGACCCATCTTATAGTCACGCTGATGTCCCGTCACCTGACGCCAGGGGCAGTCCCCGCCGATGACTGCCAGCTACAAGTTGCTGTGCGGTCCTGACGCCAGGGGGTGCAGTCCTATATGTGAAGACCTACTGCAGGAACCCTCTCGAAGTAAGATGTCTTTATTCCTTCCCTCAACTATGGACTCATCTCATTTACTAATGCTTCCAAGTCCTTGCTCTCCAAATGGGAGACTGCCTACAATAATATTTGCAGGTTTGATCTCTCACTAAACCGGGAGACTCACCACTGCGACTTCAACAGCTGACTAGGCTGGTCATCCCCCTCAAACAGCTGCCTAGTCTTTCTAGGATGTTTCACTGATGAAAGAGTTAGGATTGGTGCCCCTGCTTAAAGCAGTAGTGCATGACAGTGGTGAAAATTTTGATCCATACTTTTTAATTCATAGTTAGATTGTCCCTCATGTCCCGACTTGTATGACAGCCTTGTTTCAACATTTTTAATCTTCTTTAGCACTTTTTTTACAGTTGAAATAATAAAAGAAGTGGTCTTTTTAATATGGCTTGGACCAGGTTTTCTTCACTAGTCTCTGTGGTTTCTGAACACCCTTTAAGATTCGTTTTCATGTGACTATAATGGACTAGCATGCAGTAGACACTGCTCCCTGACCTTGTGGGACAACGTGTGCAAAACCAGGTAAAAATACTGTTGAAAACCTGGCCCAAGAAAGGGTAAAAGGAACATTCCTTTTATTATTTTAAACATGAAAAAAAGTGCTACAGCTGACTCAAACTTTGGAAAGAAGGGCATCATGCAAGTCAGGAGATAAGTGTATATGTAACAGAGAATAGAAAAGTACAGGTCAGAATTTTCACTGCTATCATGCACCACTACTTTAAGTTCTCCACCTGTCCTATCCCCCGAGATGCAATGAAAAATCTCTTTGTTTTTCATTTTTATCTTTATTTTTACAATTTTTGGCCAGGAAAGACACACTAAGCTGGGGCTTGTTTCCAGGTGCATGCCGGGAGCACAGTGAAATTAGGTGACTTGCTCACAGTCACACAGTATGCAAGAGGTGACTGTGGGATTCAAACCCAGTTCTCCAAGCTTACAGCTCAGTATTCTTAACCAGCACGCTGTACTGCCTCCCTCTTGTTGTCCCCAGGACAATAGTGGACCAGCCCTTTAGAGTCACTGTACCCCAAACTATGGAACTCCCTGCTGGTCTCAGTTCGTAGTCCCTCCTCTCACGTACAGTTCAGGAAGTCCCTGTGAAGTCACCTTAAGGCTAACTCCATGCATGATTTACATAATTTCCTGGTGTTTTCTGATGTTACTTTACATTCAGTCTGATATCTGCAATATCTATACTGGACCAGCTGATATGCATTCAATTTTGTTTAAATCATGTTTTAGTTTTCTACTCCTGCCTGCTATACCTTTTATTATTGTGTTCCTTTTCTGGGTTGGAATGTTGTTCACCAAATCTGTATCCATGTTGTTCTATTGTTCCAGTTTCATGATCAAGTATTATTGCATTGCTTCTCTTTATTGTACTGCTTGTCTTGTAACCTCCCAAAGTCGTACCTGAAAATAGGTGCACTGGTGTCTAGAGTACTTACTTGGTCATTAAAAGCAATACCTAATAAGTTAATAACTGCTGCACAAAATGTCTCTTATGGTATAAGAGCATCGTCTCACAGTCAGGGAAAACAGAACTGCTCAGCCTTGCTTTGCAGTCCTCTCAACCAAACTGCATGAGATGACACCCTTATACAATAAGAGACATCTCGGACAGCACCTATAAATTTATAGTATGAATTTTAATGGCCAGCACCACACAAGGTGATCATGTGGCCTACACCAAGAAAAGGTGCGACTAATTTGCCCAAAGATACAAACGTCCCTTAATACAGCTCGATGAACTGATGGGAGGGCGCAGGTATCCAACACATGTTTAACTTGAGTCCCTTCACACTGTAACAGCACTCTAACCATTTGGCCACCATACGAACAGTCAATATTACAGGGGGAAAAAAATCTCTTGAAGATGGTAGTGATTATTATTAAGAACTGAACTCTGAAGGAAACAGGGTGACAAGGGAAGGTATTCTCACTTAGCAAGTGGGAGGGAAGTACTCGATGGACCAGTGTTCTCTACCCAATTACATACATACGTATATATGATTTTTCACAGTAGTGAATATACTGAATAAACCACACACTTTAGACATTTAGTACACTCAGAGAAAGGAGAATGCTCTACTGCCATTATTCCTTGTGAATCTTTTTATTTCCAACTACCAATCTCACTTCCTACAGGTGATGTTTCAAGCTCACCAAGCCACTTTGTTCCAGTCTAACAGGGGTACCTTATTTTCTTTCTCAGATTTCATACACTGTAACACTATTTTCTTATTCAGTGAAGCTTTCCTGGTCAGTCAAATGTCTCCAAAACATAATTTGTTCTGACAGTTATGAAGTACAGCAATGGCTGACAGTCTCCATTGCCTAGGGAACCCTAAAAAAAAATCCTATAGACTTTAGACATTTAGTACACTCACAAGTGATGTAATGGAGAAGTAGTGTAGAAGAAAAACAGTGTGTAGGAACCAAAACAAGTGAAATGCGAGAAAAACTATCCAAACTGTTTGATTTCTGCATGTCTTACAGAATTTAACAAGTCTACTAGTTACCCCTGCTCCCATGAACTTTACATAAATATGGAGCTGAGTGTGTGAATGACTTCACTTGTTATTAGTAAAAGCAGAGACGGATAATTTGGAGGGCCCACTGTCCAGTTTGTTTTCAAGTCATGTAGCTGAATTTTCAAAATGGTTCCACAATAACTAATTTAGAATGCAAACTGAATTTGCACTTTCTGAAGTTCTTTAAGTCTGTGGCTCTTTGTGTCCATCTCAGCATTAACAGTAATGGCATGCTTCAGTCTTGCTCCCCCACTTCCCAGGAGCTGATCTTGTGTAAGCTGTCCTTTCCTTTCTCTTTCACTGTCTTCATCTGTAGCATCTATTTCTGCCCTCACTTCAAGCTGGCTCCCTCCCAGACCTCCTCTCCTCTCTCTCTCTCTAGAACCTCCCCTCATCAGGTTATCTCCTGGTTCTGGAGGCCTTTATGTAAAGTGGAGCCCCACCTCATCAAAATCACTCTTAGAAAACTGAATCCCTTGACCTCACTCAGCTAATCACTGATCCCACCCACCTAAACCTCCACAAATTCAACCATTCCCTCATCAACTGGGTCCTCTCCTTGCACTCCACCCCATTCTTGAAGCTGGCATTCTCTTGGATGCCTTCAATGACCACAGGATGGTCCACTATGTCCATAAAATCTGCTGCTTTTACTGCCTCCCTCTCCAAATTACATCTGGTGTAGGTCTTTCAGGTCTTTTGACATTTCTTCCCAACTGGATGATCTTCACCAAACTGCCTGCCCCCCCCCCAAACAATGTTCACAGACAATGACAAAGCTTTCTGACTTCCAATCCAATATGTACCCAAGAGCTCTCATGTCTGTTGGTTCCACCTACCCTGGATCGCAGCAGAGCTCAACACACAGTTTAGAGTCTGTGACTCTTTTTGGCACCTCCATCTGACCGTTAGTTCATTAATGGACTTACTGAGGTACAAACAACAAAAAAATGCCAGCACAAAGGCTACTACTAGTACTGCAAAACTAATCTCCAGAACAAAAACTCTGCTGCCAAATTCTGGAAGGTAATATATCCATTTTTGACCATAGCCCCCCTACCCTACTGACAACCTCAGTCTTCAAACTTAGAAGCTCCCCTATCTCTGACCCATTGGAGGTTACAGCTACTTTTAACAAACCTGTACACTCTCTCTTCTCCCCACTCCCACCTGTGACAGGGTAGAATAGGACCCTGTTACATTTGTTATGGAGAAAGTGTTTAAATGCAAGGATCTACTCTTTCCTTTTCTGTCTCTTCTCTGTATGGTTGCGCAACCCAATTTTCCTGTGAGAGTTCGGATTTGATCACTCCGACAATCTCGCAATTCTTTGCCTCTCTCTGTCTCTCAGTCCTCTCTTGCTGTCTGTTTTTCTCCACTGCATATCTAGATCTGCTGATATAAAAATGTGTGCAAATCACTGTATGGAAATGTAACTGATATTGGGATCCCTTGTGTTTGGAAAATATATAGCATTACTGCTGAAATGGATATAATTATAATTTGAAATGACTGTAAAAAGCTGTTGAAAGCTAGAGGTTACTATAGTGCACATCTTCCAGCCTTTTGCAAAAGCTGCAGAAGGGGCCTCAGCTCAAAGCACACTGTGTTCTAGCAGCTCCTGAAACTTACAAGAAGAGAAAACTTACAAGGACAGGATGTTTGCTAAGGGTGGGGGTTAGAAAGGACTTATAAGAGAACTGAGCTGCAATTGCTAAAAAGATTAGGAGAACAAGGGACACAGAGACAAAGAAAATCTTATTTTATTTTGCCTTTGTAAATAGTTATTCTGAATAAGTTTATTTTATGATTCTGCCAGTGTAAATAAATAATTTTTGGTGAATTCTACAACTGCTCCTGGTTTTCCTATGCTTCCTGACCTGTACCTCGTCGACACCACCCACTCTTTCAACTCCACTCCTTTCCTCCCTCCCCCTCTCTATCCTATCCATCCTGCTCTTCTCTATCCCGACCCATCACTCCTACCATCACCATGTCTGCTCTTTGTTCTTCAAGGTTCACAGGCAGGACTGGCTGGTCCCTAAACTCCCCCCTCATTTACTTCCCCATGACTGCCATTCTAAACCTTTCATTCTTTCTTGGGTCGATTTCCCAGACCTGGAAAAAAGCCAAAGTTCTCCCCCTCCACAAAGGGGGAAGATTCCTCATCCCTGGTGAACTACTGACAATCTCACTTCTAAATGCACTGGTTAAGGTGCAAGAAAAATGTGTCCTTCATAGGCTCCTTTCATTTCTTGACTTCTTCTCCTTCCTCTCTAGCTTCTGTAGATCCCACTTCACAATATTCTCCCTTCTTTGTGTCAAAGACTCCATCTTAAAGGGGTGGATTAGGGTCAACTCACTGCAGCCATAGGGCGTATGATGCTATGGCCAATCCCATCCTCCTCAATAATCTGACAGGGACTGGACTCTCTGAACTTATGGTTGGCTTATTCTGTTACTAATTCTCTGACTGGCATAAGTCAGTTAAGGTCAGCAACTCCTTATCTCCCCTCCCACCAGATCTGGAGTCCCACATGGCAATATAGGTCCTATGCTATTCCTCATTTTTCTTAACAACCTCCCTTCTGCCAGTGTCTCTCAACAAACGGCATTCATAATATTTATTTATTTACTCACTGCCTGATTAATAAACTTTATTATTTGAAAACTGGTAACCGGGAAAGGCAACAGGGGAGGCAAATACATTTCATGGACACAGTTCACAGTTAAATACAGTTACATAGCACTGACATAGTTCACAGTTGCAATAAAGTTGAACAGAATATAATAAAACAAGAGTAAGTAGGGCCGGCCCTGTGGCACTGAGTGATGGGTGTTCGCTCGGCATGCTGGCAAACTGGGTTCGCGACCCGAGCCCAGGATGTCAGGAGCAGTAGGTGGGAGCTTAGGGCATCCTATGGACGCCTCCTTCCCGGGGAGGGGGGGTGAAGGTGCACTGCAACCTGTCTAGTGGCTCCTGGTGGCTCCCCAGGTGGTGTGGGTGACCATGCACTGCTGGACATCACCATGCAGGACGCACACTGTGGCACACCTACAGTGGGTGGGTGGGGCCAGAAAAACAGGAAAAAAGACTCCTGATCGACCAGATGATGGCCACCGGTCCTTAGCACCTCGGTAGCCCCATGCTGACCCCTCGCCAGCCCCAGACTAATTGGATATGCCTACAGGCACCTCTCCTCTGGAAGGGGGGGGACCCGTCTGATGAAGGGATAAGATGGCCAACAGAGTTAAGCTAGCCCTGGCAAAAAGAAACACAGGTGAGGGGGTACAGGCAAAGTGGGCAAGCATTAAGGATGCAATACTTGAAGCAACATCCCATTGTGTTAGACAGAAAAGGAAGTGCAAAAGAGGAAAGAAACCACTTTGGTTCTCAAATACAGTAGCAGAAAAGGTCAGAGCCAAAAGGCTGGCCTTCAGGAAATATAAGGGAACACAGCGGGATGAAGATAGGGAGACATACCAAACTGTCCTAAGGGAAGCAGAGAATGCAGTAAGGCAGGCAAAGTCCCAAATGGAGGAAACACTAGCACGAACAGTAAAAGAAGGTGACAGGACTTTCTATAGATACATTAGTGAAAGGAGAAAGTCCAGAGAGGGGTATTGCTAAGCTCAAAGGAGAAAAGGGGGCATGCGAGGAGGAGGACCCTGTAAAAGCATCTATCCTAAACATATACTTTTGCTCAGTATTTACTGAAGAGAATGTACGGCAGGGCCCACAGCTCAGCACCATGGACACAGTGGGGAGGGAGGTGAGCACTACTGCCTTCACAAAAGAAAGGGTCCTACAAGAGCTCGCTAAGCTCAGGGTGGACAAGGCAATGGGACCTGATGGCATACATCCCAGGGTACTTAAGGAACTAAGGGTGAAACTAGCAGAGCCATTAGCAAAACTGCTTAGCGAGTCTCTGAGCACATGAGAGGTCCCAGAAGACTGGAGAAGAGATCATGTGATCCCACTCCACAAGAGTCGTAGCAGGGAGGAGGCAGGGAACTACAGACCAGTCAGTCTTACCTCAGTACTGGGCAAGATTATGAAGGCACTCCTTAAGGAAAGGATAGTGCAACACCTGGAATTCATAGGGGCACAGGATCCAAGACAGCATGGGTTTACAAAAGGAAGGTCCTGTCAAACTAATCTCACAGATTTCTTTGACTGGGTAACCAAAGTGGTGGACCAAGGGGGAGCAGCTGATGTCGCCTACCTTGACTTCAGCAAAGCTTTTGGCACTGTTCCACATAGAAGATTGATAAATAAGCTGGGTAGGCTCAGGGTGGGTCAGAATTTGGTCAACTGGGTGGCAAACAGGTTGACGGGCAGAAAACAGAGAGTGGTGGTAAATGGCATACAGTCAGAAGAGATGCAAGTCACAAGTTGGGTACCTCAGGAATCAGTCCTGGGACCAGCCTCTTCAATATCTTCATTAGTGACATTGCAGATGGACTAGAGGGTAAGACTTGTCTGTTTGCAGATGACACCAAGATCTGCAACAGAGTAGATGATCCAGATGGGGTGGGCAGACTCAGAAGAGATCTGGATAAACTAGCAAAATGGTCAGAAGAGTGGCAACTGGGATTTAATGCAAAGAAGTGCAAGATCATGCACATAGGGAAGAGAAACCCTGAAGCCACCTATAGACTGGGAGGGGAGTTGCTGGCAGTCACAAAGGAAGAAAGAGACTTGGGCACCATCATCACCGATGACCTGAAATCATCCAAGCAGACCTCTAAAGCAGTAGGTAAGGCTAGGGGATGTTAGGTGTATGAGTAGGGGTATCACAAGTAGTGGAGGGAGTAATAATCCCTCTTGACAAGACACTGGTTAGGCCCCATCTGAGTACTGCGTACTGAGGCCACACCTTCACAAGGACATTAACCAAACTGAGGCAGTCAGAGAAGGGCAACCAAAATGGTGCAGGGACTGCATCAGAAGACATATGAGACAGATTAACAGAGCTCAATATTATACCCTTGAGCGAAGGAGGGAGAGAGGTGATATGATCGAGACATTCAAACACCTTAAGAGCATTAACAAGGTGAAAGAGTCTAACATGTTTAAATATAAGAAAAATAGCAGGACAAGAGGACACAGCATGACATTAGAGGGATGCCGATTAAGGGGGAATGTGAGGAAATTCTTTTTCACAGAAAGGGTGGTGGATGCATGGAACAGCCTACCTCAGGAAGTGGTGGCTATGAATACAGTGCAGGGCTTTAAATAGGCATGGGATAAGCATAAGGGAGCAATACAGATGAGTATGAATAGATAGGCCACTGACAGAGCAAAGGCCGATGGCACATTTATAAGGTAGAAAAAGAAATGGGCAGACTGGATGGGACTTGCGGTCCTTATCTGCTGTCAACTTCTATGTTTCTATGGGTCACCCAGGGGATGACCGGCAGTAGTGGGGGCAGCGGATGGTGACTTAGGGCAGTGGTGGTGGCCGAGGGTCCTAGGTGGCCTGAAGGTGTGGCCGGTCGGGGGTAGGAGGAGAAAACAAAACAGGAGTAGGTACAATAAGAGCAAACAGCAAAAATCAGGTGCTTCAGCCACACCTATACCAGGGTAGGATGCAAACATGGGTGGGGGGTGCAGATTACACTGTACTCTTTGCCATGGGAGTTTGAATCCCTGAGTTGTAATCCTCAGGAAAGCAAGACTTTTACAATGTCCAACACTAGTCAGCCAGCTCTTTTTTAAGGCCAAAAGGAATGTCTCCTTGACCTTTGGCACAAGCAGAGACTTGCTAGACTACTACCTACCCCTGTCTTCAAGACTACTGATGGCACACCCAGTGAAGCAGTCCCCCCACTCCAAGTTACTTGGTGTGGCTGGATTAAAACCTTTATTTCTCTACACATTTCAACTGTTGGGGGATGCATAAACCTCTATGGAGGCATTCTCTTCCTTGGTATTGAGGATTCCCTCTCTTCCAACCATCAAAAACATGTCATGAGATTTACTTATAGAGAGCTCACACTACCAGTAATTTTTTCTCAAATTCTTTTATTTTCTAGTAGAATGTTCCTTAAAGTCTTATTTTCTGTTGTCACTTGCTCAAAATAGGTGATGTTCAGTGGCCTTATATGTGTTGAGTAAGAACAGGTTACTGACCTGTAACAGTAGTTCTAGGAGTGGTATGTGGTATACATCCACACTTCTGGCAGTGTCCTTTCCTCTTTAAGGCTTGCTAGAACGTCAAGCTGGCTCCTCCCACCAACCCAGGTGGTAACAACCTCGGCACCGCCCCATGATGTCAGATCTTTCCAGCTGAAAGCCAGACCGGTGTACCACTTGCCAGGGAAGGTCGGGTGGGTCAGTGTGGGTGTACACCATATACCACTCCTAGAACTGTTGTTAGAGGTGAGTAACCTGTTTTTCTAGGGACATGGATATAGTGTACTTATCCACACTTCTGGCAGACTCCTAGCAGTTCTCTGAGAGGAGGGGACAAGGTGCACACCCCCTATTTAGGGGACAAAGACTGGAGAACTGAGGCCCCAAAACCAGCATCCCGGCATGACTCAAGGTCGATGTGGTACTGATAAATGTAGGTGTGGGCTGACCTCCAGGTAGCAACCCGCCAGACTTCCTGGATAGGGATGTCCCTGGAAGCAGCCACCGAGGCAGCAGTATGACGAGAAGAATGAGCCCTTAGCCCTAAGGGAGGCTCCCTACCCGTTAACCTATAGAAGAGGTCAATGCAGGATACAATCCACCTGCCAATCATCCACTTGGCTGCTGGTCTGTCAGGAGCAGCTGTCAACGTCGCCCACATTGCCCAAGTGCCTAAACACAGAGTCCGCCACAAGGCCCTCAGCCGAGGGGTGCTCCGTGAACCCCAAAGGGGACTGGATAGGGACAGCATACTTGTGAGCCATTCTGGCCGACGGCGCAGTGCAGGAGACCGGATGTTGCCACAGGTCCAAGGCAGGGCCCAGAATGGCCTCTGCCATTGGGAAAGCCTCCCCAGGGGAATCACCCTGGTCCAGAATCTCAGTAAGCGGATAACTCGCCCGCTTCTGAATGGGCTCCATCTTGAGACCCATGAACTCCTAAGATGGAGCAGGCACATGAAGGGTGTAGGGCCTTCCTCAGTGGAGAGATCCTCGGTCAACTCCACGTCTACTAGAAGAGAGTGCAAGGAGGAGCCCTTCGACTCTGAGGACTCATTAAAGAGGGGTCTACTGCCTGAGTCCCCACTGACCCTCCAAGGATGGTCAGGGGTGACGGTGACCGATAACCGATGGGGCAGACTACAGGCCGGGTGGGACTCCTTGGTCAGACTAGAGGCCAGGTGGGACTCCTTGGTCGGAGCACCAGTCTTCAGTTATTTTGGTGGAGGCTCCACCAGAATCAGCAGAAAAAGCTGGATACGGCTGAGCTGGGACCTGACGGGAGAAGGCGTTGGTCTCTGTGGTGAGAGCCAAATGATGGCCGGGGTTGAAGCCAGACTAGGATTCATCCTGGTAAACAGGAGTTGTTGCCACATCAAGTCCTTGTAGCGTTGATGCAACTTGTGCCAAAGCCTCTCCTCACCCAAGGACAAAGAGTAGCAGTGGCGCTGCTTCTCTGAGTGCTGAAAGCGTGAGAGCCAGCACTGACGTGGGATGCTCGACTCAGGGGATGGAGAGCAGGACCGCGGGGGGGGGGGGAACTGATGGTGGGTCTCAGAGGGAGCCAGCAAATGCTGAGGAACCTCTGGTTCTGGAGTCTCCCAAGGGAGGGGCGATGGCTCAGTTGACTGATCCATCCCCTGAATCAAAGGCAGGACCTGAGTCCTGGATAGGTAGGTGTTGACCTCTTCAAGCAACAACGAGTCAACTGGCTCGAGAAAAATCTCGGCTGGATCTCGACCAACTGGCCAGATGGGGAAACCATGGGGCCAGCAGCCTGGGCCGAAGCATCGACTGAAGTTGAAACCTCTGGAGAAGCGTGGGAATCGAAGGCCTGAGAGCGCTCCCAATCCCACGATCGACGGCGAGACCGTTTCTTGGTCTCTTTTTTTAGATTTAGATTTGTGCTTGGAGGGACCCTGCCCATGAGTAGGAAGGGCCTGGCACAATTCTTTGAATGCCCCGCTAAAGGTGGCACCCAAGGAGAGCGGCAAAAAGGCCGAAGCCGAGGAAGCATGAGCGGCGCCCTAAGCCACGCCCTCCTCGAAGGCCGCAAGTTGGTCAGAGGACCCTGCAGCCACAGAGATCACCCAACGGGCGTCCTTGGATTTAACTGGCGGGTCCTGATCATCTGGACAACCTAAGAGCAGGTGCGCATGACGATACTCCAAAATGGACAGGTGAAAAGTGCGACAAATGCCGCAAGCCTTGGGACTGTGCTCATGGCCCAGACAGCGTACACACACACATGGTGTGCGGATCCATCCGGGACATCTTCTGCCCGCAGGCACATTTCCGGAAACCGACAGCAGACTTCACGTCGCCTGTCGTGGCGGCAGAAGAAATAAGCCTGAAGTCTACGTTTTTTTATTAGAAATAGAAGAAATAAAGCAAAGGGCCTCTCCAGCACGCGAGCGGTAAGGAGGGAACCTTCTTCCTCCAGCGGAAAGGAAGATCTGACGTCACGAGATGGTGCCAAGAGACTTATCACCTGAGTGGGAGGGAGGAGCCAGCTTGAAGATGTTCCGGCAAGCCTTAAAGGGGAAAGGATACTGCCAAAAGTGTAGATAAGTACACCATATCCATGTCCCTAGAAATTTTCTTTGTGAAGCTCTCACCACTGTGAAAGAGTAGAGTGCCATGCATGGACAGGCTGGCTCACTATGACAGAAGAGAGCATATATAAGGGTAGTTGATATGGGCAACCTAGGACAAGTTGCGTTCAGATGCAAGGTATAGCCTTGAGAGAATTACTAAAGAGAATTAGTAAAGTCCTTAAAGAGGAAAATTCACAAAGGGGTGATCACTGTTAGCCAGGACAAAGTGACCTGCTAGGACATGAAACATTGCCTTTTTTTAAGTAAGCGATTAGAGAAAATAAAATAATTTTTTGCCATAGACATTTTTCTCCGTGGTCGGTGTGGGCGGGCTCTCACCCGGCAGCCCACCGCACTGGTTTGCCATGCCTGAAATCCCCCACGGATCTCCTTCCATGGTGGGGCCAGGAAGGGGAGGGTCATACTTCCCCAACCTGGAGACATACATCCAGATGGGGCAGGCGACTAGCTGACAGTGCAGGGCAGAGGAAGGCGGGCAGGGCTTCATTTAGCCCACACCAACCCTTTTCCTCTTTTGCCCCCTAGCCACGCCGGCAGGCAAGTGTGTGTGTGTGTGTGTGTGTGTGTGTGTAGGCACCCAAAAGAGAAGGCAATGCTGTGTCTAAGCACACTAAGTGTCAAAAGGAGGCAGAGTAAGTTTCTTGAGAACAAAGTTCAAGTCCCAAGGGGGGGCAGGAGTATGTACAGGAGGTCTCAGATGGAGGACCCCTCTAAGAAAAGTCTTAGAGACCTCCAGTTGAACAAATGTCTTGTCTGCAAAGGGGACATGATAGGCCAAGACAGCCGCCATGTGGACTTTCAGAGAAGAATGACTAAGACCCAGGTCAAAAAGATGGCATAGGTACTCCAGCAGAAGTCCCGCTGAGCAGGAAAAGGGTTCCACGTCCTTAGAAGCAGCCCATATAGTGAACCTTTTCCACTTCATGGCGTAGGTAGATCTAGTAGAGGGTTTTCTAGCCTCCACCAAAATCTCCGCCACTTGGGGAGAAACCCCAAAACGGGATTGAGTTAAGTCTGCAGGAGCCATGCATGCAGCTGAAGAGATTTGAGGCCTGGATGGACCAGGGTCCCCTGATCCTGGGTCAGCAAACCTCGTGATAGAGAAAGAGGAAGAGGATGATCCTCTGAGTATTGTTGTAGAAGAGAGAACCAAACTTTCCTGGGCCAGAAAGGAGCAATCAGACTCATTCGTGCTCCTTCTGAAGATAGTTTCTGTAAGACTCGTGGGATAAGTGGAATTGGAGGAAGGCACAGATGAATCTGTCCTTCCAGTCTAGAGACAGAGCGTCTCTCCAGAAAGTGCCTCACTCTGGAACGAGCAAGTAGAAGATAGGAAGCTTTGCGTTTAGAGGGGATGCGAACAGGTCAACCTGTGGTGTTCCCCAAAGCCGGAAGATACTGTCTAGGACCCCTTGGTCCAGTTCCCACTCGCGAGCCAGAGCAGACGAGCGACTTAGCCTGTCTGCCAAGGTGTTGCCGACTCCTGGAAAATGAATTGCCGTGAGGTGAAGGTCGTGTTGTGTTGCCCAATCCCAAACCCTCACTGCTTCCCTGCAAAGAGGGTAGGACCGAGTCCCCCCTATTTGCAGATGTACCAAATCACGCACATGCTGTCTGTCTGGACGGCTAGGTGGCTGGGAAGAATGTATGGGTGAAGGACTTGGAGAGCGTATAACACTGCCCGAAGCTCAAGCACATTGATGTGAAGTGTCTGTTTGAGCTTGGACCAAGGGCCCTGGGTCCGATGGTGACCTAGATGGGCTCCCCAACCTTCGCCCGAGGCATCTGTGGTTAGAGTCTGGGAGAGGGGAGGATGAAAGAAAGGAACTCCCTGAAGCAGGTTCTCTTGAACCATCCACCATTGCAAGTCTCAGAGCATCAGCAAGGAGACCAGAACTGGGTGATCTAAGTCGTCCACTAACTGATCCCATTGGGAGCGGAGAGTCCACTGAGAAACTCTCATGTAAAGCCGAGCGCGAGGAACTGTTGGGATAGCAGCCGCCATGAGCCTGAGAAGGCGAAGGACCGACCTTTCACTGACCCGCCTGCGGCTGGACAACAGACTTATTTGAGTCTGGAGGGTGGACGCCCAGTCCGGTGACAGGAATGCCCTGCCAATGGTCGTGTCTAGAATTGCCCCGATAAACTGTAGTCACTGAGATGGGATCAAGTGAGACTTGGAATGGTTGATGGTAATACCCAGGCAGGCAAAAACCTGCTGGGTAAGGGTGAGGCAGCGCAGGAGTTCCTCCCTGGATGAGGCCGCCAGGAGTCAATCGTCCAGGTATCGGAAACCTGCACCCCTTGGGTATGCAGGTAGGCCGCCACCACCACTAGGCATTTGGTAAATACTCGGGGCACCAAGGACAGGCAAAACGGAAGTGCCTTGAACTGGTAGTGGTCCCCCTGGAACGCAAAACAAAGATATTTGCGATGAGACGGGCGAATGGAAATGTGCAGGTAAGCATCCTGCATATTCAGGGCGCATAGCCATTGACCCGATCGGAGGGGGGGCAGATGGCTCTGCAACGAGAGCATTCTCAACCGTTTGTATTCCACAAAAAGATTCAGGGAACTGAGATCTAGAATAGGTCTGAGATCGCCTGTCTTCTTTGGGACCAGGAAGAAACAGGAATAGTAACCCGTCCCTTGAAGATGAAGGGGGGCGGCTTCTATTGCTTGTTTGAGTAGCAGAGCTGAAATCTCTTCCTGGACCAAGAGAAGATGTTCCCGTGACTATGACAACTTTAGGGGGGGTGGTGAGGTGTACGGGACGACATACACCGACGATGACCTGACGAATGTCAAAAAAAGTCAAAATTATTTAGTAAAAACCGATGAAGGGAGGCTGTCGAAGCAACAAACTTTTCCGCGAGGCACTGTACGAGCTAACGGCGGGAAAGAACTGGGAGGCGGGCGTCAGGGACTGCCCCTTTATACCGATGTCTCCCGACGCCAGTCACCTGACATGGGGACGGTCCCTCGCCAGGGACTGCTAGATAGAAATTTTTCAGTGGGGTCCTGCCGCCTGCCA
The DNA here is from genome assembly GCA_016271365.2 of Neoceratodus forsteri. Taxonomy (NCBI): domain Eukaryota; kingdom Metazoa; phylum Chordata; order Ceratodontiformes; family Ceratodontidae; genus Neoceratodus; species Neoceratodus forsteri. Next base: position 1,549,339,393 of record CM057449.1, on the reverse strand, counting down.
ACGTCAGTCCTATATGTAATTACCTACTGCAAGAGCCCTCTCGAAGTAAGATAGAGCCTTCCTCCCATCGTCCCTGTCTCCTCGCCTTCAAAGCCCCCCTCAAGGACAGTACAATTACGTAAGAACTTACCGTAACAGTAGATCTTCGAGAACAGCTCTTGCAGCAGGTTACACCATTAGGACTGAAGCCAACAGGTACCAGGACCCCACGGAAATTTTCTAGCTAGCAGTCTTCAGCTGGGACCGCCTCTGACGTCAGTCCCGCCCCCGACGTCGGGCATAGTACATAAAGAGGCGGTCCCCCCATAATCCTCAGTTCTCCCGCCGGAGACTCCCGGCCGCTGGATGACATCAGAAGAGGAGACCGAGGATCCGCCACCAGATGGCAAAGACTAATGAATAGGAATGTCCCATCCCATAAGATGGACGCTTGACAACAACCTACCTCCAAAAAGGGGGATGGTGGGTGGGAAGGTACCTGCAGCAGGAGCTGTTCTCGAAGATCTACTGTTACGGTAAGTTCTTACGTAACTGTACTATCTTATTTCGAGATACAGCTCTTGCAGCAGGTTATACCATTACAACTGATTTCCAAGCAATAGTGGCAATCATGCCCCACCGGGAGGAGGAAAGGTAGAGACCTCGATATAAGTCGAGCCTAGGATATAAGTCCCTGAAGGACGGCTAGACCGAACCCTGCTCTTCGCCTCAATGCAATGTCCAGGCTGTAATGCCTGATAAAGGTATGCACAGAGCTCCAAGTAGCTGCAGCACAAATAGCTGAGGTGGAGATGTTCTTCAACGCCGCAAATGAAGCCGCCACCCCTCTTGTGGAATGACCCTTGACTGCACCCGGTAAGGATTTATTGCGCTTGTCATAACAGAAAGTGATGCACTGGATGAGCCACCTAGAGAGTGACTGTTTGGAGACAGGAGCTCCTATCATTCTGTTAGCGAAGGAGACAAAAAGTTGGTCTGACTTCCTGAGCTGTTTGGTTCTGGTCAGGTAGTATCTGAGGCACCGATGCACATCAAGGGTGTGCAGAAGGGCTTCTCCTCGATTAGAGTACCTTGGGAAATACACTGGAAGATCAATATCCTGATTAAGGGTGAGAGCTGAAACCACCTTAGGCAAAAACTTTGGGTTTGTCCTGGTGGAAAACCAAATTAGGCTCTTTGCACATAAGAGCATGCAATTCCGAGATCCTTCTAGCTGAAGTAACAGCAACTAAAAATAACGTTTTCCAAGAGAGAAAACGTAGCTCGCAATCCGCAGCTGGTTCAAAAGGTGGCAGCGTAAGCTGCTCCAGGACAAAAGGTAAGTCCCAAGGAGGGACTGGATCTTTGATGGGAGGCCTAAGGTGGAGGACGCCCGTTAAGAAGGCATGAGTAGTGTCCAGCTGGGCCACTGTCCGATGGCCTACGGGGGCATAGTAAGCAGAAATTGCACAAAGGTGCACTTTAATCAAGGAGTAAGCCAGTCCAGAGTGGAAGAGGGAAAGCAGGTAGTCCAGAACCAGCTTTTCTGGACAGTCTAACGGCGGGAAGCTGCGCGCTTGCGCCCACAAACAGAATCTATGCCATTTCATGGCGTACATTGCGTGGGTTGCCGGTTTTCTGGCGGCAGAGAGTATGTCTGCCACTTCTTGCAAGACCCCGTATCGCATCATGGCTATGTCTCTAGGAGCCAAGCGTGCAGGTTCAATGAGCGTAAGTCTGTGTGGACCAATGAACCCGCCTCCTAAGACAATAGATCGGAGCTGATTGGCAAAGGAATTGGAGGTTCCCAGGATAGCTGGTGCAAAAGAGGGAACCAAATCTGTCTGGGCCAAAAGGGTGTGATCAGAATAAGTGTAGCTTGCTCCCTCCGAAGTTTTAAGAGAACTCTCTGGATCAATGGGAAAGGAGGGAAGGCATAGAGGAATCTGCCCGCCCAGGAAAAGGACAACGCGTCTTGCCAGAAAACACCAGGCCCTGGATCTAGCGAGCAAAAACTGGGCAGTTTTGCTTTGGATGGGGACGCGAAAAAGGTCTAACTCTGGAGTGCCCCACCTGTGAAACAGATCCTCTGCCACCTCCTGTAGAAGTTCCCACTCGTGGACCCTGTCCTGAGAGCGGCTCAGACTGTCTGCGATAGTGCTGCCCACTCCCGGGACATGTACTGCAATTAGGTTTGCGCCGTGTTGCAATACCCACTCCCACACTCTCATGGCCTTCCTGAAAAGCGGGCAGGAGTGAGTGCCTCCTTGTTTGTTGAGGTAATACATCACCGCAGTATTGTCTGTTTGTAACAGGAGTGTACCCGGTGGAATCTCCGACTGGAAGACTTGCAGAGCGTAAAGGACTGCCCTCATTTCCAAAATGTTGATGTGGAGATGAGACTCCTGGGCTGTCCACAGGCCCTGAGACTGAACACCGTCCAGGTGTGCTCCCCACCCGAGCCCTGAGGCGTCTGTGGAGAGGGTCACAGTCAGAGACGGCGCTGTGAAGGGAACCCCCACAGAGAGGTTCCCTGGATTTAGCCACCATTGCCAATCCTGAATGATGACTTTCGTGATTCGGATTGGATGCTGCAGATGGTCTTGCCTTTGGTCCCACTGCACCCGAAGCATCCACTGGGTTACCCGCATGTGGAGACATGCCAGCGGGACTATTGCAATGGCTGCAGCCATGTGTCCAAGCAGGCGAAGGACCAGTCTGGCTGGGACGGTCTTCCTCACCGACAAGTCCCTGATGAGGGATCTGATGTGTTCCGCTCTGACCGAGGGAAGAAAAGCTTTCCCTCTGATGGTGTCCAGAACTGCTCCTATAAACTGCAGTTTCTGGGATGGCACCAGGAGTGACTTCTTGTAGTTGATGAGAATACCCAGTGACTGGAAAAGGGACTGGGTGCAGTGAATAGCCATCATCAGTGCCTCCCTGGAGGGCACCATGAGAAGCCAGTCGTCCAGGTATGGGAACACGTAGTGGCCTTGTCTCCTCAGAGACGCCACTACAACCGCCATGCACTTCGTGAATACGCGAGGTGCCGATGACAGCCCAAAGGGAAGAGCTCGGAACTGATAATGGCGGCTCTGAAACTCGAAGTGCAGGAACCTCCAGTGCACTTCAGCAATTGGAATATGCAGGTAGGCGTCCTGCATGTCCAGGGACGCAAGAAATGCATCCTGCTTCAGCATGGGAAGTAGACCCGGAAGGGTCACCATGCGGAAGCGTTTGTATACGACCGAAAGGTTGAGGTCGCTGAGGTCCAGTATTGGACGGAGGTCTCCTGTTTTCTTTGGAACCAGGAAGTTGTAAGAATAGTACCCTAGTCCTCTCTGGTTCTCTGGGACGTGCTCTAAGGCTTCCTCTTCCAAAAGTGCGAGCACTTCCTGCTGTATGAGCAGGGCATGCTGACCCGAATATCGGGAGAGCAGGGGAGGCCTTGTAGGTGGACTGCCTACAAATTCTATATAATGGCCTTTTTTGACCAGCTGCAGAACCCACCTGTCGGTGGTGATCGACTGCCACCCTGGCAACTGGCGTGTGATGCGACCCCCGACTTTCTTTTCCCGTTGATCCTGAGGAGGGGTGGGGGCCGGGAAGGAGTCATGCTGTGGCAGTGTTTGATCCGGCAGGCTGGGCCGACTTTGCAAATCGTTGGCCTCTGCCTGGGGATGACTTGGCCTGGGCCTTGCGGGTGAAAGTGCCCCTTTGCTGTTGGCCGGAACGTTGCTGTTGCCTTTGTAGCCAGCCACGGATATGGCTCTGGTTCCTACGAAAGGAACTAGGCTGAGACCTGTACATAGCTTGTACAGATCGGACTGCCTTCCTTGCGTCCTGAAGTTTGGTGATTACTCTCTCAGAGGCTTCACCAAATAGGACCTCACCATTATAAGGGACGTCTAAGATGTTCTTCTGGACGTCCAGGGTAAAGCTGGAGACACGGAGCCAAGAGGGTCTCCGGAGACACACGCCTGAGGCTGCAGTTCTGGCTGAAGAGTCCGCAGAACCATATGCGGCTCTGAGCACTTGGGTCCCCACATCCAAACCCATGCGGAGGAGGTTCAAGAGCTCCTCTTTGTGGTCACCATCAGGCTTCTTCTCGACCAGGTCCTGTCCCTGCTCCCACAGTGCATTCTGGAACTGAACCATGTGGGTGAGGTAATTCAGTGACCTGATGGCGCAAGTCGCGGCCGTGTACATGTGCCTACCCAAGACATCTAATTGCTTGGATTCCTGGTCCGGTGGCTGTGTGCTCAAATGCTGAGGTCTCTGAGACCGGTCATGTGAAGCAGTGATGACCAGGGAGTCAGCCAGAGGATGGTTCGCCATATACTGGTCCTCCCTAGGGGCCTTGTATAGGCGGTCAGCCTTCTTCGGCACTGTGGGGGTGGAATGCGGACATTTTCAGTTGGCCTTGGTGACTCCACAAAGGTAGCCACCAAAGGCAGCACTACCACAGGCTTCGGGTCTTTCTGCCGAAGGTAGCGAGCAAGGCATTGTCTCTCAGGGTCGAGCTCTTCCGCATCCCACCCCATGTTCTCCTGGATGTGCCTCATGATCTCCACGAAAGAAGGATCATCCGGAGGAGACCTGGGTAGGCCGTGTGGGTCCGGAGAGGGAACGCTGATAGGAGAAGGTGATCTGGAGCACTCCGAAGTGTCAGATCTGGAATCCTCCCCAGACGGAGTGTACTGGCGTCGTCTGGGTGACCCTGAGGGGGACCTAGAGGGAGGTCTTCTCCTTTCTGAAGATCTGCCCCCAGGAGGTGGTGTCTGCTCCTTGGAGGTTGGTGATCGTCCTACAGGCCCCTTAGATGGAGGAGGAGGCGTAGGAGGTGAAGGAGTAGGTGGAGGTGGAGTCGGACTAGGAGGAGGACATGTGGTGACCACATCTTTTTTGATGGTGTCCCACCAGAAGGTAAAAAGTTCTTTTACCTCTGCCAGATTCATACCTGACAATGGGCCTGGCGCCGGTGGCCGAGGTCGGGCGTCAGGTCCCCGGGGTTCTACCGCTCTGGGGAAGGTTCCCGTGGGAGCCCGGCATCTCCGGTGTCACCCACCTGGTCCTCGGACTGTGTGGCGTCCTCCTCAGATGAATCCTTCTAACCGGCGTCCACCGGCGACGGTGGTGCGGTCCTCTTCTCACGAGTAGCCGACGTCCTTGGTGGCGAATGCCTGGCCGGTGACGGTTGTTTAGGTGTCGCCAGCTCCTGGGAGCGCCGGTGGTGTTTGGCCGACGTTGGGTCCGACATCCGTTTGAGGGACATCAGGTCTTTGGTCTTCGAAGGGCGGATCCGAACCACCACGGAAGCGGAAACTGCCTGGCGTCGGTGTCGCCGGCGGGAACAAGATTTATAGTGCTCACCGGACTTCGACGAGGCCTTAGATGGAGTGGAAGAGGCCGATGGCCTGGAAGTCTTCAGAGACTGAAGAGAAGAGGAGCCGCTGGAAGATCTGACCTGAACCGGGGGAGGTTGCGACCAAGCCCTGGAGGGAGATCGGTCCGATTTCGAGCCGAAGCTTCGGGAGTCCGAGACTCTCGCAGAAGACCTGGATCTTTCCTTTTCCCAGTCCTGGCGCTTGTGGGTTTTACCTGATGACTCCCCCCAGGAGGAAGGTTCTTTATCCATAATTTTCAGTTTCTCCTCCAAGAGAAACACTTGAAGGGCCTTCTGGTTGCGGATCCTGGTGCGACTGTTGAAGCCCTGGCAGAAGGAGCAGGCCTTGGTATTGTGTTCTGAGCCTAGGCAGCGCACGCAGGCCGAATGTGGATCCTTGAAGGGGATCTGTTTGTCGCAGGCACACTTCATTATGGTGACCCTCTACAGAAGTTGTTGGAGAGGACATCAGTTGATCAAAGTCAAAGGCAGGCGAAAGATAAGGTAGTTCTACTAGTCGTCATGCGCTAGAAAAGAGGCGGAGGCCGATACTGGCGATGTCGATGTAGGGAGAAAGAACTGAGGATTATGGGGGGACCGCCTCTTTATGTACTACACCCGACGTCGGGGGCGGGACCGACATTGGAGGCGGTCCCCGCTGCAGACTGCTAGCTAGAAAATTTCCATGGGGTCCTGGCGCCTGCCGGCTTCAGTCCTAATGGTGTAACCTGCTGCAAGAGCTGTATCTCGAAGTAAGATTATATTTATCCCCTCCAGTACCTACATCTAAATTTTTCCCCCTCTCCCTTCTTCCCCCTCTTCCTCCCTCCCTTCCCCCTCTTCCTAGCCCCATGGCAGCCCACCCACCTGTCCTCCTCTCTACTACCCCTCCCCTCCTTTTTTCTCCCTCCCTGCCACCTTCCCTTCCTACATACAGATGCATTACTGACATTATAATTCACTGTATATTTGTTCTTAACTTACTGTAAATTTGTTCTTTGTAATTGCCAGGTTTATTGCCACGGGTCCTCTGTCAGCTGTATATTTGCATCATTACTGAATCTGTATTTCCCTGATTATTTTAATTTTAATTGTATCTTGTTATTTTAGTTTTTTTTATACCCTTGTTAACCCCTTTATCGCACATCACCCCTAGAAACAGACTCTGAATCAGAGTGATTTATACAATTTTAAATCAATCAACCATATGTTATTTTTTATTTGATTTTGTTAACTGTAAAGGCCACTGAACAAGTGTTTTTTTTTTGTTTAGTTTTTTTTTAATGGCTAATACTAATTTGCTTTTTAAGTAGTACTCATTCTGTATCTTCCTGTAAGTTTGAAAACTTAATACCAAAAAAAAAGATTATTTATGAAGCCACATCTTAATGCATACATTTGTTGTACTTACAGAGCTAAAAAAGCCCATCTGCTTTACTTAAGTTCTCCAAAGTTAATTAGGCAAGCAAAACAAATGCTATGCAAAAAATAATTGTTCTTTTTTTCTGAATATTGATCACACTGTACACAAGTACCTCATCTTTTGCAAGACACAAATGTGAAAGCTCTATGCAGACATTATTTAAGCAAGAGATAAAAACACAAGCAACATGGTAACTACCTGATAAATGGAACTCTAAGATCATTCATAGAATGAAGAGCTGAAAATTCTCCCTGTTCGTCCCACCACTTCTGTGCCAGGGACTGAAACTTCTTCATCTCAGTTAGATCTACTGTTGGCTGGGAAGTCGTATACATTCTCACCATGAAAGGGCTAAAAAAAAAAAAAAAAAATGTCAACCAATCAGCGCTTATTTACTAAAATCTGCCAAATATCTAGACATATTTTTACAGTCATCTAAAGAGACATCCTCTTTTTTTTATATTTTGTTTTTTATTTAGTTTCATAGTAACCAAATACATACATTGTTTGATTTCAGGTACAGGATACGACACACATTTGGTCATGGTAGACAATTCTTATCCTTTCATTCTCTGATACTACGCTGTGGGGAAAAGCATAATGTCCATAAATGTCCAACAGAAAGTCAGTATAAGCCACTGCAGCAGGACCATGGATGACCAACCCAAACTGGGTACTGAAAAGTCCAGAGAATCCCTTCTAAATAGACGGGCCTATGTCAGCAACTTGGCCCTGGAGTATAGGAGTATGTAATTAGCAGAGAACCAATCCCTTTCATACATTTTAGATGCCCCACATATAACTCTCGGAAATCCCGAGATACAGAAAAAATCAACTCAAAAGGTAATATCAAATTTGAACAACCAAGATCTTGTAAGATATAATTTTAGCATTGAGGTAGGTACAACTCATATCTTAGTGTTCCAGTAGACGGCAGTAAGCCCAAAACATTTTTAAACTTTTCTCTACCATTATGTCGCAGTAACTTTCAATTATAAGTAGCCCTTAAGTAAACCTTTAATATAGTACAACAGGTATACTGTATATAGTAATGTCTCTTAAACCTCAGAGACTCTAACATTTATGAACTTCAGTAACAGTCAGAGACATTGTAAAGCAGTTCCCAAAACAGGGAGTCAATCTGTAAACTAATTATTTATGTTCAGGTCTCAGTCATCATCCTCCGATTCAGTCAACTGTCTAGCGGTAGCAAAATCCTTTCTGATGTTCTCCAGCTTCTGACCAGCATCAGCAGGGTCACTGTAGATGTAGGTTTTGCCAGCATATAAAATCTTTAATCGTGCCAGCATCTGCAGGGCATGATTAATCTCCAACTCCCTTAGGCCTGCTCGCACAGCATCAGAGCCACGTTGTCTCATCCGCGTGGCATAACTAAGGTCTGGAAAGCATCTCAGGATTGCTCTATCCGGCAAGGTGAGAGGACCCGTTGATTTGGCCTTTTGTAGAATTAAATCTCGAACATGGAGAACAAGGAATCCCTCACTTATGCTTAACAACTGCAAACTCCACAGCAGTATCTTGGGGGGCTGGGTACAGAGCCTACGTAGGGAAAAGGTTCTGCAAGACAGCAGTGCCAAAACTGGCATCTCTCCTGAGCTAAATGTCCAGGCAGCAGTGCTTTATAGAAGTGTGTACTGTCTTGCAGGTAGCTGCTTTACAAATCTCCTGGATGGAGACACCTCTGGATGTAGCCACATAGGCAGAGGTGCCCCACATTGAGTGGGCCCTTAGGTGGAAGCTTGCCTGCTTTACCATAACATACCTGAATACAGGCCACTATCCAGCGAGCAACAGTTCTCCTGGACGCTGGCTTTCCTTGCCCTACATCACCACAGGTGACAAACTGTGTAGTGGTTGAAGCTGACATCCTTTGTGTAGTCCAAATAATAACTCAGAGCTCTCTGAAAATCCAGGCTGTGGAGTCTCTACTCCCCTGGTGTGGATCTCTCTGTAAAGAACAAGGGAGTGTGACAGACTAGTTGAGATGAAATTCGGAGGCTACTTTGGGAAGGAATTTCCTACTGATCCTCAAGACTACTTTGCCCCTGTAGAAGATGATGTAATTAGGATCTGTACACAGGGCTTGGAGCTCATTCACCCTCCTGGCAGATGTGAGGGCTACCAGGAAAACTGTTTTCCAGGTGACATACTTCACTGCAGCAGTTGCCATAGGCTTGAAAGGAGCCCTCATCAGCTGTGCAATACACAGGTTCAAGTTCCAGTGAGGGACTGTATCCCTAAAAGAAGGGATCAAGTGGATCAGGCCCTTGAAGAACCTCTTGAAAACAGCCTGGGTGAGCCAGCCAAGTGGCGCAGAGGGTTGCGGCATCTAGCCTTACCTCACGTCATGTCGGTGACCCATGCCGGCAACCCGGGTTCGGGAACGACCTCGGGTTGTTGGGGAGTTGCCGGGGGGTAGGATTGAGCCACCTCTTGGCAGCTCTCCTCTCTTGGGGTGGACGCTGTCCTTTCGGTTGTCCCATCACCACCGTGAGGAGATCCAGTGGGGGCGTAAGCGGGGAAGGGGGCAGCTAGTAGGGTGGGGTGCTCCGCAGTGCCTGGTGTGCAGATGCCTTCACATGCGTACGTCAGCGCTTCTGATGCGCGTGGGCAGGGACGGGCGAAAAAGGGAAAAACCTACAAAATCTAAAATAAAAAATAAAATTAAAAACAGCCTGGAAGGCTAGGGACCTATCCTTGCCAGCTGAGACATATGCTGAAACTGCTGCTAGACACACCTTCAGGGTTAAGAGCCTGAGGTCCAGCGACTGCAGATAGACCAAATAATCCAACATATTGGATAGGCTAGCCTGAAAAGAGCTAAGCTGTTTAGAGGAGCACCAAAGTGAAAACCTTTCCCATTTCAAAGCACAGGTTTTCCTGATTGCTGGCTTTCTGGGAAACATAAGCACATTTAGATCCTCTTCTGAGAGGTTTAACCCACAGAATTCTAGCTCTTCAAGCACCAGGACCTGAGTGCAGGGTGCGTGGGTCTGGGAATGTTATCCTGCCCTGAGGCAAGGGCAGTAGATTGTACCTCAGAGGGAAGGTGAATGGAGGTTTGACGGAGAGGGACAGGAGCAGAGAGTACCAGGTCTGCCTGTCCCAGTCTGGAGTCATTAGAATTATTGTTGCAGGCTTCCTTTTGAGTTTGAGCAGTGCCCTCAGTATGAGTGAGAATGACGGAAATGCATGAAGGAACCTCCCTGTCCAGCCAAAGAACAGGGCATCCTCTGGGACTGTCCCCACTGAGGAAGGCCTGCAACAAAAGAGTGTGGGGGGGGGGGCTGGTAGTTTTACCAGAAGGTGAACAGATCTATCTCTGGTGTGCCCCACCTTCTGAACACTGCAGAGAGCACTTGCTTGTTCAGAGTCCATTCATGGTTTCCTTCACTGATCCTGCTCAGGGAATCTGTGAGGACACTGTCCTTCCGTGTCAGGTGTACTGCGAATAACTGCACCTCCAGTGTATATGCCAGGCTTCAGATTTTCATTACTTCTGCGCACAGTTTGGAAGATCTTGTTTCTCCCTGTCTGCTGACATAGTGCATGGTGGTGGTGGTGTCTGTCCTGATCTGGACCAACTGAATCCTGATGTGGGAGGAAAAGGCCTGCATTGCCAGATATACAGCTCTGAGTTCCAGGAGGTTTATATGCTCATGAGACTCTAGTAGTGTCCACAACTTGCTTACAGCAAAGTCTTCCAGATGTGTGACCCAGCCCAGGAAGGGGACTCCCTCTCTGAGGTTTTCTTCTTCCTTCCACCAGTCTAATGTCCTTAAGAGGCACCTTGTCACAGGTACTAACTGACAGAGGGACCTGCCTTTGGGACTAGTAAGCCCCTAGGTGATACTGGATATCCCACATTTGGAACCAAACACCCGGTACCACTGCTGTGGAGGCAGCCATGTGCTCTAGCAAATGAATGAAGACTCTTGCGGGACTGGGCTATCCTGCCCTGAAAGACTTTGCAAAACTTGTCAGATTTGCCACCCTGCCTTTCCCTGATGGGTGTCCAGCTCTTCTGCTATGAAGTCCAGAGCCTGAAAGGATTCTGTCTGGGACTTTGGAACATTTTTCAGGAAACTCAGATCCTCTGGGTACACTGCATAAGCAAAAGAGAGGCTTTGGCCTCCTGATATGACTTCTCTGAGACTAACCAGTCATCCAGGTAAGAAAAGACCAGTACCCTTTGCTTCTTCAAGTGTGCTGCTACTACTACCAGGCACTTCATGAAAACTCTGGGTGCTGAGGAAAGGCCAAAGGGGAGGGTTGTGAACTGGCAGTGGTAGTTCCCTACCCTGAATCTGAGGTACTTTCTATTGGAGGGTCTTACTGGAATGTGAAAGTAAGCATCCTCCAAATCAAGAGACCCTAGTCAATGTCCCTGTTGCCATGATGGAATCACTGTGCCCAGTGTCACATCTTGAACTTCTCCTTCTTTAAGTGTTTGTTCAGAAATCTCAGGTCTAAAATGGGTCGCTACACTTCATTTTTCTTGTGGGTCAGAAGTATCTTGAGTATAACCCCTTCCCATATTGGTAAGGGGGAATTATTTCCACTGCACTTGCTTGCAGCAGCTTTTTTCGCCTCCAACTCTAGCAAGAGTCTTTCTGCTGAGGTATGAGGTGGGAAGGCCCTGTTGTGTCTGCAGTTTTTGGGAATCTTTTGATCTGCAGGGAGAGACCCTGGCTCACTATCTCCAGGACCCACTTGTCTGTGGTAATGCTCTTCCATGCCTGGAAATAGTAAGCCAACCGCACGCGCACACACACACAATCAATGGTTGGGTGACCTGGACAGATATGTCAGTGGTTCTGCTCAGCCTGCACCTTGGGGACTGGAGTGGCTTCCACACACTTGACGCCTTTTTGGTTTTTTCCCCTGAAAAATCCCTTTTGGGGAGGGTATTCATATATCATGTACACTCAGGGGAAATAACTCCAGCCCCTACCTCCCCTTCCATAAAGCCTATGGGAAGTGGAGGCTTTCTCCTTCTTAGTTTTACTTCTGTAGGTTGTCTTATACTCATACACCTTTTTCATATAAGCCTCTGTTTTGTCACCAAACAAGGAATTGTCCTCACAGGGAAAATCCATGGCCTTAGTCCAAGTGTCCTGTGAGAGATTTGTAATTCTGAGCCATGCAAACCTCAAATATATGGCATGTGCCATGACCTTAGAAGCAGTGTCACTGGCATCCTCTGCCATATGAAACTGGTATTTGGTGGCATCCATGGCAGCCTTTGCTGTGCTAGCCAGGTCCTCAGCTAAGTCGCCAGCCACATTCTCACTCATAGCCATCACCGAGCTCCATAGTGCCTTTTGGTACTGAGCTGAATAGACCATATAAGCTGCCTGTCTCAGCAGCAAAGAAGCTGAAGTGTAGACTTTTTTGTGCATATTGTTCAGCTTCCTGTAACCCTTTCTGGGGGCTGTGAGGAAAGGGCTATATTGGCCTTGTCACAGGCAGCTGTCTGTACCGCACCCTCATGGTCAGGGTGCCTATCCAAATATTTAGCACCTTGCCTATCCAGCTGATATTTTTTCTCAATTTTCTTATCAATGCAATGCCAGCTGCAGAAGTGGGGGCTCCCAAAATCTTGCAAGTGGCCTTCTTGTGGGACTTACAAAAGTGCAGAAACAACCTCTTTGTGTCCCACCATATCAAGAAACTCAACCTCATCCTCATCCTCTGCTGTCTCTTGGGGTGAAAGGTTGAGGGTATTTGCCATGTGCTTGACAAAGAAGTAATGTGAGGTGTTATCCTCTGAGGACTGCAGGGGGAACCAAACTCCTATACAAGGGAACCATCAGGTTCTATTGGTTCTGTTTTGTCATCCTCCTCCTCATAACAGAGCTCAGTCTCCTCCACCACAGGCACTGTTACAGGTATTGGAGCCAGGGGATTGGGGCTGTATGGTCATAATGGCTCCCATAGCTTGGAAAGCCTGAAAATGCTGCCATGCTTTAGCCATGTCCTCCATAGAGGGCATTCTATTCTTGTCGAATAGCTTCTCCTTCACTTCTTCAGCAGGAGGGGCAGCGATATACTTCTCTTTCTGCTTTTTCTCAGCAGGCACCAGTTCTGATGCCTGCTCAGCGGCCCTTTGAGACTTGGAGGACTTGGGGTCTCCCTGTCAGATGCCCTGACCACTGTGTCAACCCTAGCAGACTTGTCCTTCTGCTTACTCTGAGGGGCTGGACTCTCACCAGAGCCTGGTCGTGATGAGGAGGCAGACTGAGATGCCATTATTTCCTCAAGTTTCTTAGCCCTCTTTTTGACAGTTCTGTGGCAGAACTTGATACACAGCTCACAACTGGTAAAATCATGATCAGGACCCAGGCACTTAAAACACAACTGGAATAACTGATGACCTGATGAACAAAAGACGGTTCAGATTTCCATAAAAAGGAGACAGCCGTTGGGTTCCCAAATTGGAATCCCAATTTAAAATAATTTAAAACTATCTAAATAGCTAAATGGAGAAAAATATTGTCTTGGTTCCCTTAACCAGGAAGAAAAAATTACTACCACAGTAATCTTGTTTCTTCCCAGCGATACTTAGGCATTCAGAACTTCTGCAGTGTCCTTTTAAGACTGAACTGCCCAGAGAGAATTTGGAATGGAACGCAAATGATGGAATCTTTGTGCATGCTATTTTCAAATGCTGCCTTGAACTAACTGCCTAAGTTCTAAACCCTCAGATTTCCTTGGAGCCTGGAAAGACAGGCATCAAAAACTAAACATCTATATATATATATATATATATATATATATATATATATATATATATATATATAAAATAATAAATATAATGATAATGGAAATAACACCCAAATGCCCCCAAGAGCGGAAAACCACCAAAACTGGAGATCATAAAATGTAACAGTACCCCTGAATGTCAGAAATCATCTGGAGTGGGAAAAACAACAAAATGATCCCAAATCACAAACAATAGTGCCAGATTGTGGCACCTATTTAGTAGGTCACAAAAACATTCCCAGGAACGCAGAGGCTACTGGTTCTTGAAGGGGAGGCGGGGGGTGGAGTTCTGAATACCAGAGTATCACTGGGAAAAAACAAGATTACCATGGGAAGTAATTTTTCCTTCTAACCCCAGCAATACTCCAGTATTCATAACTTCTGCTGTCTAAGAAGCAGTACCTTTGCAGGTGGGCACAGAACCTACTTTGGAAACAGACTCTGCAGGACTGCTGTGCCAAACCTGGCATCACTCCTGGACAGGATGTCCAAACTGTAATGCTTTGTAAAAGTGTGTACTGTTTTCCATGTAGCTGCTTTACAGATGTCCACTAACGGGACATCCCTGACAGCTGCTATGGTAGCAGCTGCGCCCCTTGTGGAATGGGCCCTCAATCCTATTGGGGGTTCCCTTCCCACTTCAGAATAACAAAACTGAATGCACTGTACTATCCAGTGAGAAATGAACTTTTTAGATGCTGGGTTATCCTTTCCCACATCCCCATAAGTCAGGAACAGCCGTTTTCTGTCCTGCCTATGGTCCTTAGTGGCTGTCATGTAGTACTAACAGCTCTCTTAACATCCAGACTGTGGAGCCTCCTTTCACCAGAAGTAGAGTGCTCAGTGAAAAAGATAGGTAGGGTAATGGTTTGGTTCAAGTGGAAATCAGAAACCACTTTAGGGAGAAATTTCCTGTTTGTTCTCAGAACCACTTTTTCCTTGTGGAAGGAAATATGGTCCTGGTCTATGCAGAGAGCCTGGAGCTTGCTGATTCTTCTAGCAGAAGTCATTGCCACTAGGGAAACTGTTTTCCACGTGACATATTTTAGATGAGCTGAAGACATGGGCTCAAAAGGAGCCCCCATGAGTTTAACTATACATATGCTGAGGTTCCATGCTGGCACTGGCTCCCTGTGAGGGGGGTGCAAACTGGAAAGGCCCTTAAAGGACCTCTTAAAGACAGGGTCTGAAGCAAGAGAAATCCTTTGCCTGGCTGAAATGTAAGTAAATGCTGCAGCCAAATGTACCTTCACGGTACTGGGCTGAAGGCCCAAAGAATGCAAATAAGTAAGATAATCCAGCATGGCTGGTACCCCAGCCTGTGTTGGCACAATTTTCTGGGTGGAACACCAATTAGAAAACCTTTTCCATTTTACAGCATAGGTTTTCTTAGTGCAGGGCTTCCTGTAGTCCCTCAAAATATCCAGGACAACTTCAGAAAGGTTTAGGCATGGATATTCTAGGTCCTCAAGAGCCAGGCCTTGAGCCTAAGGGATCTGAGGTTTGGGTACAGGAACCTCCCTTGATTGGAGGTTAACAAGTTGTGCCTCTTGGGAAGGTGTATTAGTTTGGCCACAGACATGGAGAGCAGTAGAGAGTTCCATGGCTACCTGGGCCTATCTGGAGCCATCAAGATCATGGATTCTGACTGAGACCTGAGCTTGAGCAAAACCCTGTACACCAAGGGGAAGGGAGGAAAAGCATACAGATGTTTCCCTGGCCAATACAAAATTAGAGCATCCAGGGGGACTGTTCCCCGCTCTGGTGGTCTGCAACCAGTAATTTTGCAGGTGGTGGTACTCATGGAATGCGAAGAAGTCTACCTCTGGAGTGCCCTACCTCCTGAAAATCACTTCCACCACTTGCCTGTTCAGAGTCCATTTGTGATGGGTCTGACTGATCCGACTCAAGGTGTCTGTCAAGGTATTGTCCTTGCCAGGTAGATAAATGGCCTGCATAGAAACTCCCAAGGAGTATGCTAGACTCCATATTTTCATGGTTTCTGTGCAGAGAGGGTTTGACCTTGCCCCTCCCTGCTTGTTTATGTAGTACATAGTGGTGGTATTGTCTGTTCTGATCTGTACCATCTTTCCCTGTAGCAGTGGAGTAAAGGCCTTTAGTGCCAACAATACTGCCCTGAGCTCCAGCAGGTTTATGTGCAGGACTGACTCTGCACTTGACCATGTGCCTTGCGTAGTGTGATCTCCCAGGTGGGCACCCCACCCCAATAATGATACATCCATTATGAGAACTACTGATGGGGGCTCATGTTGAAAAGAAACCCCTTCTCTCAGATTGGTTTCCTCTTTCCACCATTCAAGGGCCTGTAACAGAGTTCCTGTTGCTGGAGTCAATTTTGAAAGAGGGTCTCTTCTCTGGCACCAGTGAGCCCTGAGGTGAAACTGGATGTCCCTCATTTGGAATCTGGAACCCAGCACTGTGCCAGTGGCAGCTGCCATGTGGCCCAACAGCTGAAGAAACTGTCTTGCAGTTTTTGGTTTGGTTTGGATAAATGAACCTGCTATCTGTTGGATGCTCCTTAACCTGTCCAGAGGCAGGTAAGCCTTGCACTGCAGGGTATATAACTCAGCTCCTATGAACTGCAATACCCAAGCAGGCTGAAGGACTGAATTTTTTAGGTTTACCAGGAATCCTAGAGACTCCAAGAGCTCGTGGGTGAGTTGCAGCTGCTCCCTGACGTGCTGGGGTGATTTTCCCCACCACCAGCCAACTGTCTAGGTACGGGAAGACTGTGACACCTTGCTTTCGAAGGTGTGCCACTACCACTGCCAGACACTTTGTGAACACCCTTGGTGCTGAAGTGAGACCGAATGGCAGGGTTGAGAACTGATAGTGACCTGAAGGGAGTCTGAACCCGAGGTATTTTCTGACAGACTCCCTTATGGGGATGTGGAAATAGGATCTTTTAGGTCCAGTGAAGCCAACCACTCTCCTTTTTGGAGGGTTGGCAAAATCAGTGCCAGTGTTACCATTCTGAACTTTGGTTTTGTTAGGTATCTGTTTAAGACCCCGTGGTCTAAGATGGACCACCACTCCTAATTTTTCTTTGTGGTAAGGAAGTATCTTGAGTAAAATCCCTTTCCCTTTAAGTGGATTGGTACTGGTTCCACTGCTTGTGACAGAAGCAGTTTTTGAACCTGTTTCCAGGAGTTTTCTCTCTGCATTTGAGGATTTTGAAAACTCGGGTTCTTAAAGGTAGGAGGGATTTGAAGGTTGGAGACAATCCTTGGCTCACTACTTCCAGGACCAACTTGTCTGTGGTGATGTTTTTCCAAGCATGAAAATAGTGAGTCAGTCTGCCTCCTACAGACAGTAGGGAGGTGACCTGTACACACACGTCAGGGTGCCTGCTTTGCTTAATAAAATAAAGACTTTGATTGAGATTGAGTTTGGGATTGGCAACCATGCCTGAAACCCGTTCTACCCCTGCCTCCGAAGTATCCCTGCTGTGGATACAGCTGGTACTGAGGCATAGCCATGGCCTGGAAAAAGGGCCTGCTTTGAAAGGATCTGCCCCTGTCTCTACTTCCACAGGGTCCTGTGAATGGGGAAGCTTTGTCTTTTGCAGAATTGCTTCAGTAGGTGGCCTTGTAGTCATCCGCTTTTTTCATATAAACCTGTCTTTTCCCAAGAGAAGGAGTTTTCCTCCAATGGGAAATCCATTGCCTTGGTTTGTGTATCCTAGGTAAGATTTGTGGATCTTAGCCAAGCAAACCTTCTCTGAGCCACAGTATTTGCCGTCCACCTGGCAGCTGTGTCATTCGAATCAGCAGCCATTTGAAATTGATATTCGGCTGCTTCCAAACCAAACCTGGCTGTTTGAGCTAAGTCAGCTAAAGGGGAGACTGTGCCTTGTCTGACATAGCAAGGACCGACTGCCAAAGAGATTTTTGGTATTGTGGAGCATAGGTCTTGCAGTTTGCCTACCTGATGGCCAAAGAGGCCAGAAGGTAACCTCTCTTGGCCGTACTATCAATCTTCCTAGAGTCTTTGTCTGGGGGGGGGAGCTAGTGGAAACTTTGCCTTGTCACAGGCTGCCACTTGCACCACTCGTTGGTGGTCAGGGTGAGAGAAATGAAAATTACGTACCTACCGTAATTTTGATCTTCTCTTGTATCTTCACCATTCATTACTGCTTGGGTTACTGCCAGAGCGCGCACCCTTCACGGAGTTTTTTTGTTTGAGTCAGCTCCAGCAAGCTGCCCTCGACAGCCACGTTATCAAGGCCATAGGGCGCCGCTAGGTGCCTAGACTCCTCCTCCATCTCAGTTCTGGTAGCCGGAGAGGCGAAAACAAAGGATAAGGAAAAAAGGAGAGCGAGGCAAGAGAGCCGAGGGACATAAAAAGGAAAGGATATAAACTGAAAAAGGAATAAGCCGGTAGAGGACAGACAGAGGAGAGAGAATTCCTACCCTAAGAGACTGCAGGGCCTCCTTTCCGGGGCGGCTCTAGGGGAGGAACAGATAGAGAGAAAGAGAAAAGAAGAAGAAGAAGAAGGAGAAGATAAGAAGGCATGTTGAGAGGGGAGAACAGTGCCCATAGAGGCATTGGTTGAGAGGCTTATAAGCTCGAGACTAAAACCAAGGAGCAAGAATCCCTGCTGATAGGACTGAGAGAGGGTTCGACTGAACTGCCTCCACAGATCGGACATAAAGGGCAGATTCTCTAATCTCTCAACATGCCAAGTCCCTACATCCTAGCTGCGAGCTCACAGACTGCCCGGGCAGAAAATCTGTTCCTGAAAGAGAGCGCCCACCTAGGAAGGGGGATATGCCCCTTAGCACCCTATTAAGTGCTAACACAGAAGTGTATGGGGTAGGATTATGCCATACGAAAGGCAGCTCTGTATGAAAAGACAGAGTGGGAACTCAATCAGACTACCTTAAGGCAAGGCAAGAGCAACCGCTCAAGGCTAAAAAGTGCAAAGCACCAGCCAGAATGAGCTGAATAATAATAACACCTGCCAGGGGGAATCTAAATTTCTTTGAGGCCGAGCCAGGCACGGTCTCTTAAACTGTGAACTACGTAACGTGATTAAGGTGCCCAGAGGTCGCACCCTAGGGGCAGTCATAAAGAATTCCCTCAGAATAGGTATTTACCTTGAGGAAAAAAGATCCATTCAATAAGAACGGAAAATAGAATTTTTTTTTTTTTTTTTTTGGCATAAAGGCCAAAGGGAGGGAGAGGAACGAGACAGGAGGGGGAGACGCCACAGTAGGAGGCCACTGAGGGGAAGGTGGGCGGGTATCAGTAATGAATGGTGAAGATACAAGAGAAGATCAAGAATTACGGTAGGTACGTAATTTTCTTATCTTCCCTTGTCAGTCTTCACCATTCACTACTGCTTGGGTGAGTACCAAGCTCCCCCCCAATAAAAGGGGGGGGTAGAAACCCTGAGGGAGCAAGACCCCCAGCCTCCTGTTGGTGAGAAACAGAAGGGGAAGACCCTGGGCTACTCAAGAGAGAAGCCTATGGGGGAGAAGAGCTAGGAGGTGCCTCCCGAGGACGGGGAGATGGAGGAAGCCCCTGCAGAAGTCTCCTAGCTCTGGAGGAAAAGAGATGTGTCCCCGGAAAGCGGAGCGAATCACCCTACACCGGGCCAGGGGTGACAACCTTGACAGATGAAGCCATGCCGTCCGTCTAATGCAGATCGCTGTCCCTGCAAGCATGGAAGCCACCTCATTGGCGCAGAAGATGCCCTTGCTTAGTGTCTTGCCAGCTCCAGGCCTACAGCAGAGAGGGCAATAGCTTGTCTGGTTTGCTCCATATCGGCATTGATGCTAAGATTTGGGAAAGCATCGACCACAAATGCCTACTGTAGGCAGCGTGATGGGCCCGATGAGATGCAATGCAAGACATCGCACGAGAGGAAGAGAACACTCTTTGCCCCCACCGGTCGAACTGTAGAGAATCCGAGTCCGGTGGACAGTCGTGCGCCAGGCGGTGGCGCCCGGAGGGAGTCTCTAGGTATGCCAAACCCGAGGGTGGGTTGGGGAGAGTACCTAGGGATTCCGATGGGGCACAGTACCTATGTTGGCAGTCTGCCAGGGCTGAAGAAAGGGCGGCTGGCGACTGCCAGGAACGGATAGACGCCTCCTGGAAGAGAATAGGCCAGGATAGTACCACCAAGTGCTGGGCACTGAATTCACCAAGGAATTCACGCGTCTCCCGTTCAGTACTGTCTCGCCTAACATAGGAAATTTGAAGATCCCTCAACATCCTCAAAAGGAATCGCTGATATTCAGTGACATCAGCATCGGAGGAGAGATGAGCAGTGGGTTCCTCTCCCTCAGAGGACGGAGACGAGGATGATGGAGAGCTGGAGTGTCCAGAGGACTCTTGCGGCGGTGGGGATAGGCAAAAGACCCGCTCATTCATGCACCTAACATATGAGGGGAAGGCCGCCGCAGAACCTCTGAATGCCTCCCAGGATAACGGGCCCATGGGACCGACATGGCCCAGTAGAGCGGGGGGTGGCTGCAGAGGAATGGGAGAAGGGCACCTACGGAGAGGCAACTGTCCTCTGCTAGGGCTCTGGAATCCGGGGAACGGAGCCCGCGCTGGCAGGATCCCCGACAACAGACCAGGTCACAAAACGGAACCCTGGGGATGCGCAGCCTGGAAGAGCCCAGAAGGGGATCCTCCCCTATGGTGAACCTGGGACTGCATGAATCCAGAAGGGCAGCCCACAGCAACGCCACCAGAGGGGTCCCCGGGGTCCAAAAGGGAAAGACGGGGCCCAGCGCTACGGCTGCGAGCCACACTCGAGGGGTGGCAGGCAGAGACCAAGACACCTGAACCCTGCCCCTCGACCCCTCGGACTCCGAGAACGCCCTCCTCCTCGACCCCAGTGACCCCCCCACCCTGAGGGGGTGCAGAAGTACCAGGGTTGGTAGCTGCCACGAGCCCCCCAGGAGGGAGAGCCCCTCCCTCCACCCCCGCTGCATTGCCCCCCAGGGACCCCAGACCACCCCCAGCCTAGGGGGCCTCAGGGGAGGACAGCAGCGGGGACAGAGGAATAGGTGCGCTGGGCCGCCTAGCACCTCGTGCCACCAGGGACCCTGACTCTGAAGAGTCAGGTTGCCAGGACAGGTCCACGTCTGAATCATCAGCCTCCGAAGAGGAAGAGATCAGCTGGACCACAATACTAGCAACCCCAGGGGTCCCCGGTGAAAGCGCGGGCCCAGCGCCGGACGACCTCAGACCCCAGACACCTAAACCCGGCCCGGCTCCCCAGCAAGCGCCGGCCAGACCCACGGCACCACCATCGGCGCCGGGACCCCATTTGGCGCTGCCAGGAGAGCGAATTGGGCCCACGGCACTGCGAGCAGCGCCGAAGGCCAAAACAGTGCCGCCATCGGCGCCATCTCGATCACCGGCACCACAAGCCAGGCTGTGATCCGAAACGGCGCCGGAAAGCAGCGTCGAGGGTCCACCGATGCCGGGCCCAGCAGGTGTGGGCCTCAACACTGGGGGAGCCTGCACCTCCGAGGAGGTGACTGCCGAGGCGGTGTCCCCGCCGCGGCCCCAGGAAGGACCTTGACGTTCCTCCGACACCGCAAAAGAAGCTTCCTCTTCGGCAAGAGAAGATGAGGAAGCCTCCTCCTCTACAGACCGTATAGGGCCGAGAGGGGACCCGGAGGAAGGGCCTAGAGACCTTACCTGGGAATCCCTGGAGCAACGCCGTCCCCCGAAAGTCGGCAGGGCCTTGCCGATCTTGAACGCGCGGACTTCTAGGACGCAGCGGTCCATGGAGAAACAGGCATCGCACGCATCCATATCGTGGTTGGGTCCCAGGCAACAAAGACAAACATCATGCCGACCCATGACAGAAAAATGCCGGTCACAGGAGCACCGATGCATAGGGGCGCAGCCCGCCTTCGACTTACGTTTTGCCCCCAAACCTGACATGATGTGAAAAAATTTAGGCTAAAAACAGCAAAAGTTCTCAGCGCCATCGAAAGAAGAAATGAACAGAACGGTCTTACCGGATGACGGCGTCGAGAGAAGTACGAGAATGAGTCTGGCTTGTATGACGCAGAAGGCCTAACTTCAACTATCCGCGCAGCAGGTGCAGCCTCGACGGTGGGAGAAACAGAACTGAGATGGAGAGAGGTCTACGGCACCTAAGCCGCCCTCGCGCGCCAGCGCGTGCGGTGCGCTCGGCGCGTTCGATGGAGCCGACTCAAGAAGAAAAAAACTCCCGAGAGGGTGCGCACCTCGGCACTAACCCAAGCAGTAATGAATGGTGAAGATTGACAAAGGAAGATCAAAAATTCAGCACCCTGCCTTTCCAACTGATACTTTTTATCCAACCTCTTATCCAGAGGAGAAGCAGTATTAGGTGTTTGCAAAATCGTTAAGACATCTTTCTTAAAGAACTTGTTAACTGGAAGAAAAAGCTTTTTCATAGGTGTCAGCCCCATCATTTACATATATTCAGCTTCTTCTTCATCCTCAATCACCTCACCTCACTTGTGGGGATGTCTAATGCATCCACCATCCTTCTTACAAAAGTAAAGTGTGAGGAAAAATCCTCTGATGCCCTAGAAGGAGAACCAAAATCTTGTTCAGGGGAAACCTCCGGTTCAATGGGGTCCCCATCATCCTCCACATCAATATCAACATACTCTTTTTGTTCAAAAAGAGAAAATTGAGAAGAAGAGCCAGTCTGTTTGGCAGGAGTCTGAGGCAGAGAAGCAGTCAGCCCCTGTAAAGCATGGATAACGCAAAAGGCCTGTACAATCTTATCAGCAGTTGGCATCTTTATTGCAGGCACAGAACAGAAGTCCCCAAATGCTGCTCAGCTGGGGGTTCTGTGTGCTTTGTTTTCTTAGAGTTTTTAGATGGAACCAGAGTCAGCCGGTTCAGCAAGCCTCTTTGGAACTGCTTGTGTACCTATCTCAGGGGAGGCAGTTACAGCTGTTGTTATTAATGTGGTTTCACCCACAGAAACAGAGGGTGTCGGCTAGTCAGAGCTCGAGGGACCCTTAGGAACAGACAGCTTTTTCTTGAGCCTTTCAAGGCGTTTTTCAACATTTTTTTCAGGAAAAGTTTTGCAAATATCACAGTCTGTTTTTAAATGTTCAAAGCTCAAGCAGACAACACATAAATTATGTTTGTCTGCCTTGGCAAAAATCTCACCACAATCTGAACAAGGTTTGAAACCAGGTTCACCGGTTCTTCTTTCAGGTTTTTCAGACATTCTGTGGGTTAAAAAATGCCCAAAACAAATAACCGCTAAATAAGAAAGATTTTTAAAACTTAATTAGCACATTTGAGTTTTAAGAGATAACAGTTTGATCATGGTTTACTTTGATTAGTATTTTATCTTTAACTATTTTTATTGGATTACTCAGACAGGTGCCTATTATTCTCTCTCTTTCTTATAACACTGTCCAGGCACATAAAAGCACCCTTAGTTAGATTTGAAATCCAAGAACAGAGTACAGACAAGGAGCTCAGGACCACACGACTACTGAATAGGGCAGCAACAGATCTTCGGATTCACCCCCCTGTAAAGAGAAAAGATTACATTGATCCTTCGATGATCACACAAAATATATACATCAATAGGGAGTGATGATGAACAATAACGCGTACACATAGAATGAGGACCACACTATGATGGGAAGGAAAATGTTACGGACTGGAGGTGGAGACGGGAAAAATGGAGGATGGGTAAAGGGGGACAGGAAACAGAGAAGTGGAGGGGGGGGGAATGAATGGGCATAACAGGAGGGCACCACTCAACGACAGCCTAAGGTGAATAAGTTACACACTGATCCACACAATGGGTAGCATCAATAACACTCTCATTTTCTAGGATTTAAGACCACTGAGGGAGCTACCACCCACCACAGAAGATGCCATGAAACTCTGAAGGTGTGGACAGGATCTTCTGGCTCTGTCTGGTCCATGTCTCCATCTGGGATCTGGTTTGTGATGGTCGCTATTGGGGTCTGGGCACCCATGCATGTAACATCTTTCCTTGTTATTTCTATACGAGATTACATCATTCAAAATGGAGAGAAAGGGGAAGATAAAAGGTAAGGATAAGAATAGGCGAGGATGAGGAAAATGAAGAAGACTAAAAGGTTTGAAACTGGCCTATAGTAATAAAGGACGTATAGATGTGCACCTAGTGTGCCTCATGCAATACACACAGAGCTAACACATAAAACAGTGACCAGTTGAAGTATAAGCAAATGAAATAAGAAACTGGGGGCCAAACTGTGCAGCATGAAATCAACATGAAAATCGTCAATGGATTTAAGATATCTGAGTTGTGAAGTAAGGTCCAAAATATGGTACTTGATGAAAATTGGGGAAAATATTGCGGCCAATCATTGTATGTTTATGTGGATGTACTTGTTAGGTTAAGGGGGGGGAGAAGAAAAAAAAAGGGGGGAGAGAAGAGCAAAGCAACTATTCTGGGACAGGTCAGAAGCAGTTAAACAGGGGTATTTGGTATAAAGATATGTTTTAAAAATAAAAAGGCTAGAATGCAGTAAATATGAGACAACCCTATCAACAACCTGAGACAACTGAAGGATAGAGTTGAGACACTGTAAAAATGAAATGGGCCAAATGCTGCGGCTGATTTTTGTTCATGAATGTTTGACTTTTTTTTTTTTTTCTTTAACTTGGAGCCAAATAAAATATGAGTTTTAAAAAAATTATTTGGCGCTTGTGGTCAGTTCCTGAACTGATAAGAAACAGATCAGGACTGGGAATCGAGCAGAAAAATAAACCGGGGCTAGCGGTTCAAGAACCGAAATTAGCGGTTCACAAAATAAATATTTTTTAATAAATTTACACTAAACTAACGGAGTTCCTTAGTCAGGGAACCCTGACAACTACAAAATAAACCCTCACCAATTATACTGAACCAGGAGAAACCGAGAAAAATATATTTTAAATACAAAAACAACGCTTTAGCTAAATATAACAAATAGCAAAAGGCAGCAAATGAAAAGGAGAACAATACTTATGTATTTTTATAAGTTTTATCGCGTCAGGACAGGTAGATGAGAAGGTCATCTCCGAGTTTCTGGTACTGACAGGCGGAGAGTGAAATCTGAGGGTTTAGAACCTAGGCAATTAGTTCAAGGCAGCATTTGAAAATACCATGCACAAAGATTCCATCATTTGCATACCATTCCAAATTCTCTCCGGGCAGTTCAGTCTTAAAGGGACAATGCAGAAGTTATAAATACCAGAGTATTACTGGGGTTAGAACCAGGACTTCTAAAATAAGGAACCACAAAGCAGCTTGCAAGTATACTCAACTGCTATTAAAATGAAAATGCTTACATATATTCTTTTTTTTTTAAACAAACGTGGTTCTGCTAAGGTGGGAACCGTGCCTCAGAGGCCTTTCTTCCATTCCCGGAACCGATATGGAATCAAAGAAACTAGCGATATTAAGCAAAAAATACCAGAGTAGTCAAAAAGTAACTAAAACACTGTCACTGAGAAATAAACAAAAAGTAAACCGCAGATGTCAACAGAGTGAACAGCGACTTCAGGGCAATGCTTCCTCTCAAGTGGAGAAATACATCTGCCATTAGCAAGCAGGGATAAGCATGACCACTCTGCAGAGTTTCAAATTTCATTCTAGGTTCTCTAATTAGCATAACATTCTAAAACTCAGGGGCTGCTTATTCCAGGTGAATGATGCAATTGTAAAGCATGAGGGAATCTTGGGGTCTGAATTTCGAATTTTCAAACTTAGCTTACAGAAAAAGTGTCACGATGGCTCAACGGCAGTGCATCCTTTGGGAACAAACTTGAGTTGCTGTGCTAGGAGGCAGACCAGGCTGTGGCAGCTGCAGCACTGCAGTGTGCCTTGGTCACAGAGTGTCAGTGATGCGCTCTGGCACTAGGCGACCCCTGTGACTGGGCCACAGAGTTTGCTCCTGCCGCAAGTTTTTGCTGTGTATGTGCAAGATCGCTGGACAACTGTTCTCATGTCTGAGAAGGTGAGAGGGACATTAAAGGTAGAAAAACCAACATCCATATATATGACGGTCTGGGTCGCTGAGAATTTCCTGGGTTCAAAAGCATGCTTGCAATGGATCCTACTCCAGACAGTAGATTGTCTTGGGGGCTGCCCTCCCCCTAGAGCCTCTGCCCAGAGGGAAAGCCATGAGAGTAACCAATGAGCTACCGGGACCAAAGACAGGGTCAGAGGACACAGACATAAGAAAGGAATATCCCTGGAATCAGAATATATCCAAGGGATAACATGAGTGGCTCGGAAGAAAAACCTCAAAGAAAAAACAGTTCCTGGTGATCATGCATTTAATGTACAAAGAGGTAGAATACCAAAGAGACAGTCTGTAAGAAAAGCAGTATATAGAGTCCAAAAAAGGACACTAGGAGAGAAAAAAATATTGATTTAGTAAGTTATTTATGCAGTATTAGCCCCTGCTAAGCATGTGAAACACAATCTGTAATGATAAAGAAATAATGAGACATAAGAACACTGGCCCCTGGAATACATTCCAATAGTTTTCTTTACCAACTAAGCCATTAGTGCCCAAGTGTGTCTAAGTGTTGGTAAAGAGTACCGGGACAGTAGTTTCTCATTACAATCTATGTTTCAAATGCACAGCAGTGGTTAATGCTGCACAAATAACTAAGTGCCTCCTCAACTGTTAATAGCAGCACGAGTAAGTCTAAGAAAGAAGGTGACTGCAGGAAGCGGCTCAGACTAACCAAGAGGGCCTATAGCTCAGTCAGTTCGTAAAGAGCATCAGGGCAGTATTCCAGGGCAAGGGTTTATTTCCAGCATGGTGTCCTCTTTCTCATTACAATTTGTGTTTCAAACCTCTTTTTTTAAAGAGCGGAATAATGGCTGTAATTGCTGCATGGATTCTGATTTAAGTACAAGAGAATGTCACTTCTGTTAACACCCCCAACAAATATATATGTTATTCATAAATAGTAGTAATGCAGAACTTTATTGTTAGTGCACAGCTGCTTATAATACTTCCTGTTCAGATTTAACCCTCTGTATTTCAGGGAGCTACCATATCTCACTGTCATTCTGTTGTTTTTCTAAAGCCTTTTTCTAAGTGCCCAGTACAGTAAGCCACTATTTCTCCAAGAAATGCATAAACACTATATGTGGTGAATATCTGTGAATCACATACATTATGGCTAAAATAAACTTTCTACAAAGTTACAGCATCTTTGTATGTCAACTGAATCAGTAGACAATGTTAGGAACTGACTGAGACATTGAAAACAGTTGTACTCAAAAGCATGGCCTCTTGTGCCAGCTGTTTCAACACCAACATTTCTCAAGGATTTATACGGGTCACATTTCTCTTCTCCCTTTTATAACTGACCTTCCCACCACCTGTATAATTTTTTTTTTTTAATTTAGATCATTCTTAACTCTTAGTTGCCCAGTGCTCAGGCTACCACTGGCGACCTCTCGGTCCAGGCCAAGCTATCTTGTGTTGTTCCATGGCTTACTCTCTACAGTGGGGTCCTTTGATTGGAGGCACCCTCCAAACTCAGTCCCTCAGAGTCTGGTTAGGAGGTGGGTTGGCCAGTTTGCCCAAGTCTCAGTCCTATCTGCATCCTGACAGACGGTGATATTTTTTTAGTATATCCTCATGCCGTTTCTGTGATGAAAGATTGCTGGGTCCACTGACCCTTGACATGTCCTCCTCTTCAGGACCACGTATAGTCTCTAATGGCCTTGCATATATCATCAGCTCTTTGAGCACCCTCTCATAAGAGTGCAAGCTCCCTGTCCTACCAAGAGGGGTCACTGCTGTGGTGGGCAGTCCTGCACAATGGATACCAAATCCTATCTCAATGGAAGGGATTTAGGGTGTTTCTGAAAAAGAGTCATTAACAGAGGTACAAAGTCACTGGTGCTGCGAACCTCAGTACAGAGTGGTGCAAGTAAAGAGGGAGGCCAGCCCCGACACTGCAAAAGATCACTGTGTTAGTTGCACTCAGGGCAAGAAGCAGACAGGTAAAAGAAATGCTGCAGCTCAATTTATCTTAGTAGCACAAGCCACGCTTCAGCAGTCACAGCAGCATAGAGCACATACAAATTGCAAGTGCACACCCACACTCTTTGACAAAGACTCTTGACAAAGACTCTAGCCAGTGGGAAAGTGCCAAGAGCAGGGCTTTACAGGATACAGGAACTATTTTTGGCATCAGGACTATCTATAGTTTTCACTGTTTTGTCTTGCAATCTGTATATACTGTACGCTGTTGTGACTGCTGAAGCGTGGTTTGCGATACTAAACTAAATTGAGCTACAGCATTTCTTTGTCCTGCCTGCTTCTTGCTCTGAGCGTAGTTAACACACTGATCCATTAACAAAAGAGTACCAGGGTTGTTTCGCTCACATTGGTACTTTCAAAATTATTCTTGCCTTTTCCCTTCTCGATTTCACTAATACTTTCTATATCAGAGAAAATGGAGGAAACGCATACAAATAGTTGTCCTTACATGACAGACTAGAGTGCTTGCATCCACTGAAATTGTGCCCGTCGTTAGCAGTATGCAGCAGAAAATTAGTAGTTTTCTGTTCTCCCAGGGAAAAAAAGGCAACTCTATCTCTGAAACACCCAATTTTTTTTGAAACATGGTGTCCAGAACTGGCTGAATTAATGGGCACGTGTGGGTAACGTGACCCATCCTGCCAAATGCATCTTCAAGTACATTATCCTCCCCCCCCCCCCAAGGTGTACTGCAATCACATTTGTTTTTAATTGGTAGGCTAAATCCCAGATGTTCATTGTTTCTATACAAAGCTTTGGAGCTCTGGCTCCTCCTTGCTGGTTTTTGTAATATAGCATAGTTGTGTTCTCAGTCCTCATCTGAACCAGCTAGTTTTTGACTAATGAGGAAAAGGACTGGAGTGACAGAATCATAGCCCTCAGTTCCAAAAAGCTGATGTGTTTCTTCCTTCCATGTGCACTCCTTACACCCATTTACTGACCTGTTCCCAAAATGGCCCCCCTTATCAGTAGGGATGCATCAGTCATAAGAATCATAGTAGTCCGTGGCTGTAGGAATGGACCCTTCCTCTCTGAGGTTGTTTATTTCTTTCCACCATTGCAGTGCATTCAATAGCTACATTTCACAGGAATCTGCTTGAGTAAGGGCGCAGATCACAGACTCCAGTAATGCTTTACATAATACTGGAAGTCTATATTCTGCATCATTGCCCATGGGATCACTGATGTGGAAGACATTCACCCAGTAGTATGAGACGGTTTTGAGCTGTCCCAGTACTATTTACTTGAAAAGAATCTGCATACTAGATGTCAAGGCTCTCTGCATTGGCAGAAAGGATTACATGCCTACCCCCACCCCATGGCAATCCTTTCAAATATATTTTCTAACTCACTTTTACTTTGGTTTCATGATTTTCATCAAAGTGGGGTTGATTGGTTATCAGATTTCAGCAGAGATGAGAGTTAAACTCAACCAACAGACGACAAGGTGTTTTCCATGGCTGGGTACCTAATCTAACATTTAAAACATCAGGGTAGGGGAGGTATGTAGTCCACCATCTCAAATATAGGAAGCAAACAGCAATCAGACGGGGAGCTAGAGGATGAAATTTAAAGAACAACAAGGCAGGGGAGGTGCTGCTGGGTGACTTCTACAAGCCTGACCTGGACTGGAGGATCCCAGCACAGAAAGTGTGACAAGTCAACAGCTGGTGGGAGGTTTTCAGGAATCATTCCTAGTACAGAGGGGAGGAGCCCATAAGAGGATCATCCATCCTTAGCTTAGTCCTTACAAACAGGGACAGTACAGGGAATGTCACAGTGATAAACCCACTGGCGCCAGAGATCACTAGACAGTATGGACTCATATCAAACGGAAAGCGTGGGGAATCGATCCAAATATCCTGGATTTTAGGAGGGACAGTTTTGATAGCATGAGGGAGCTGTAGAAGGGGAAATTAGAAGGGGTAAGAGGGGCTGGAAGAAAAGTGCAATGTGATATAAAATTGGATATCAAAAGTCACAAATCTCTGTGTTGTAGTGTAATAGGAAGGAATAAGAGGGGTAAGAATTCATTGTGGTTCACAAGGGAGGTGGAGGCAGCAGTGAGGGCTAAGAAAAAGACATTCAAAATATACAAATCTAGCCAAGAGGAGCGGATAGGTAGTGTTTCCTAACACGACGAAGAAGGCCCACAGAACCGTAAGGAAGGCTTAGGCTGACATAGAGGGAATGAGGAAGGGAGACAAAAAACTTACTTCATTATACATAAGAGAGGTGAAACAAATAAGGAAAGAACTGTTAGATTTTAAGATGCTAAATGAGTGGGAGGAGGAGAAAAGCAAGGTGGATATCCTGAATGAATATTTCTGTTCCGTGTTCACAATCGAGGAAAAGAAAAAAATACTTACCATAGTAATATTGTTTCTCCCAAGGGATCTCCTAGTAGAATTAGACAATTAGCAGTCAGTCCAGAGCTGCTGACTGCCCCCAGAATTTTGAAGTAGAATGTATACAAATTACAGAATTTGGAATGCATCATTCAAAAGTTCTGCCTCTAGGTGTCATCTAACTGCCAGATTCAACTCTGTGAATGAAAACACTTGACTATTAAATAATTCTAAGCAAAACATCCGTAACAACAATACCCTCCCCTTGGTAAAGAGGACGAGTTCTAAACGGGACAAGAGAGACACAAAAAAGGAAAACTAAGTATCCTAGTCATACTTGTGTGCATTAACAAATATGTAAAAAGATAGTCAAGTCAAGTCAAATTTATTTAAAAGACGCCCAATCCCAGAGGCTCTGGACGCCGTACAAATTTTAAAGGAACATAATACATAAAATAAATAAAATTACAAATTATGAATAAATCATAGTCTAATGTAGTCTAAACATCAAATGCCTGAGAAAATAAAAATGTTTTCAGGCGGACCTTAAAGATATTTACAGACGAGGCCTCTCTGACCAAAGCTGGTAATAGGTTCCATAGAGCGGGAGCCACAACGCTGAAAGCTCTGTCACCGGCTGACTTCAGCCTCGCTCTAGGAATGGTCAGGAGGCCACTGCTGGAGGATCGAAGAGGGCGGACAGATGGAACAGGTGTCAGGAGGAAGATAAGTCAATGATTAATGGCAACCTTATAAACTCCCATAAAAAGTACTGCTGAACCTACTCAGGTTATATAAGGGGCGGTAGGGATAGGAGGTCTAATCCTACTAGGAGATCCCGTGGAAGAAACAATATTACTATGGTATTTTCTTCAAACCCCAGGAATCTCCTTGTGGTATTAGACAATTAGCAGACTACCATGCAGTGCATGGGGAGGTGGGTACAGAACCTATTTATGAAAAAGGTTCTGCAATACTGCAGTGCCAAACTTAGCATCAGTCCTGGACTGGACTTCCAGGCAGTAGTGCTTTGTGAAGGTGTAGGCTGTACTCCAGGTAGCCGCTTTACAGATTTCCAGCAAGGGGATGTCCCTTGCAGCTGCCACAGAGGCAGCAATTCGATGAGTGGAATGTGCCCTGAGGCACTGAGGTGGCTATTTGTCAGCCTTACCGTAGCAGAACTGGATGTAGGATACTATCCAACATGCAATCGACCTCTTTGAGGCAGGCCTGCCTTTTCCCACTTCACCATACAGTAAAATAATAAACAGTTGTGAGTGGGAATTCCTAAGGTCCTTAGTGCATCTAATATAATAGCTGAGACACCTTTTTATGTCCAAGCTATGCAGTTTCAATTCACCTTAATTGGATTTAGCTGTGAAAAATACAGGCAGAGTGATGGACTTATTTAAGTGAAACTCAGTTACCACCTTTGGAAGGAATTTCCTGTTTGTCCTAAGTACTATTTTGCCCTTATGCAAGATAATGTAATTGGGATCAGTACAAAGAGCTTGGAGCTCACAACACCTTTTGTGCCGAAGAAATTGCCACCGGGAAAACAGTTTTCCATGTGACATATTTCAGTTCAGCTATACCCACTGGCACAAAGGGAGGTTCCATGAGTTTGGCTATACATAAATTCAAATCCCAAGGAGGCACTGGTTCCCTAACAGGAGGGAACAAATGTGCCAATCCTTTGAAACATTTTCTAAAAACGGGGTGTGAAGCAATTGTTCTCTAAGCACCTGCAGACACATAAGCAACTTCTGCTGCTACATGAACCCTAAAGGTTGCAGGCCTGAGGCTTTGGGGCTGCAAATGCACTAGTTAATCAAGCAGCGTGAGCAAATCTGCATTAAGTGGATTGATTTTTCTTAGGCCTGCACCAGATGGAAAATATTTTCCATTTTGAAGCACATGTCCTTCCTGTGGAAGTTTTTCAAGAAGCTTTCAGCACTTTAAGTACCTGTTCTGGCAGCTAAAACTCAAAACATTCTAACTCCTCAAGAACTAAGCCTTCAGTTGAAGGCTCTCGAGGTTTAGAAAAACTATCTGCCCCTGAACACCTGTCAGAAGACTGTATCTCTGGAGCAGACAAATGGGTTGCCTGATGGACAGGGTGAGCAACAAAGGGTACCATGGCTGTCTAGCCTGGTCTGGTGTAACCAGTATCATGGTTGCAGACTGACTCCTCAGCTTGAGGACTCTCAATAGCAGTGGAATTGGAGAGAAGGCATAAAGAAGTTTTCCTGCCTAATTCAGGGTCAGTGCCTCCATGGGCACTGTGCCCAAAGAGGGTGACCCGCAGCAACAAAGTGGAAGCTAGTGATTTTCTTTTGAGGCAAACACATCTATGTCTGGGATGCCCCAACAACTGAAAATTATGTCCAACACTTGACTGTTCAAGGCCAATTCATGATGATCTTGGCTGATTCTGCTGAGTGAATCTGCCTGTCTATTGTCTTTCTCTGGGAGATGAATGGCAGACAGATGCACTTCCAGGGAGTATGCAAGGAACCAAACTTTCATGGCTTCTGTGCATAGCCCTGAAGATCTGGTGTCCCCTTGCTTACTGATATACCACATGGTAGTTGTGTTGTCCGTCCTGACCTGGACTGACTGACCCCTCAACAGAGGGGCAAAGGCATTTAGGACAAGGAGGACTGCTCTCAACTCTAAAAGGGAGATGTGCAGTTTGGATTCCTGAGATCATCAAATTCCATTGATTTTTTTAAAAACAGATCCAGAAACAAATGATTTGATACCTTTTATTGGACCAACATGGATGTTACAGAAAAGAACAAAGTGCTTTAGCTTTCGAACCAACCAGGTCCTTCTTCAGAAGCTTTGTGGCAGTTTTTTCAAATATCCCATACTATTAACACCAGATTATATAGAAAAAGCAGAAATAATTCTCATTGGTTTAACATATACATTTAAAACATAATAGAAGATTACGTCAGAGAAGCTAATTAACACCAGTATGCCTTAAACTGAGGAGCCTCAGAAGGGCAAAAGGTTATCAAGAATTCTCTACAGCCAGAGAGTTCTTGTCACATAAATTTTAAAATGTCTCAGTATGCCAAGAAAGCATTCTAGTGATAAAAAAACCTTGGTGGCATTCTCCTAATACATGTAAGATGAGCTTACAACTTACATTCCAATTGTCCTGGTATATTAAAGGACAGATAATGAGAGACAAAATCCTGAAATTAGGTATAACTGCAAGTTGAAATCAAACCTCAAATTAACCTACACATATAAACATGATGCATGAAAGTATCACTTGTAAGTGTAAGTGCAAAAAAAAAAAAAAAATCCTTGTCAAGGACCCCAAGAAAGCGAGACCATGAGCCTGATAAATGCAGATTTCAACACAGAGTCTGTGTATAACAAAATGCACAGAATCAGTCTAAGCAATCTAAATAAAACCCAAAGGAATTACACCTTTAATGACCCCCAAGTAAATGAGATATGCATCTTAATCTGAGCAGTTGAAAATGTGACAGTGTGAAATCCACCCACTGACAACTAATAGAAGGAAATAAATGCACACTATATGAGAAACTAAGTGTTCTAACCACATAACAACTGCCCATGCCACGCTCCACCCACATATGTGTGTACATACACCATACCACACCCCATACACACACACACACACACACATCACACCCACACAACCACAACACACAACAAATATAGCAAACACATTCTGCACACACACACACACCACGCACAACAAACAAAACACACATACACACCATACCCACAACACATAAAACACAACACACACCAAACACACACATACATACATCAGTATACACACACACACACACTCAAGCACTCACCACAGTGTTAAGGTGAAAAGTCAACAATGTAGATAACCATAAACTTACAAAATCAAAGGCCGCTGAAGAACTAAACTGTTTATGTCCATCTTTTAAAGTAAAGGTCTGTGTAAGTTTAAGTGGAATAATGTGTCATGTACCCAACATCAATGTTCAATCCATCGCCACCATATTGAGAAGTAAAATAAGTCTAATTTCAGAAGCCCGTCTCTGTGCTAGTACTGTTGAAATGTCCTTTTAAGACCATCACAGACATATCTGAGATTGAGTGGTCATCCTGGGAGAAGTGCCGGGCTACTGGTTTCTCAATCATCTTGTGATTAATAGAATGTCTGTGGAATTCATTCTAGTGCGGAGTTGTTGGCTTGTCTCCCCACATAACCTGTGCGAGGACATTTCTTGCATTGGATAAAATAGACCACATTACTTGATGTACATGTATAATTCCCTGTATCCTGAATAGTCTGTTTTGTGATGTAACCACACAGTCTGAAGTGGAAATGAGGTTACATGTCTTACATGTGCGTTGATGACAGAGATTGTGTACCATATGATGTCATGGTATTCTGTTCGGTTCAAGTTGACTCCTAATAATCAGGTTGGCTAAATTAGGTGGTTGTTTAAAAGATAGTAGTGGTAGTTCTTGAAAAATACAGTTAAGGGTTTCATCCTCACTAATTATTGGATGGAGATCCTTAGTAATCTTCGTAGGAGTTCAAGGTCAGGATGGTATGTGACTACTAAGGGTATTCTGTTGGTAGTCATCCGTTCCTTATATTGCAGTAGCTGTTCTCTTGGGACCTGTGTTTGCGTTCCACTGCTCTGTCAATTTCCTGGATGAGTGTCCCTGCTCAATAAAGGTGTTTTCAACATCGCCAGATGTGTGTCTCTGTCTTCCTCATTTGAACAGAGCGGTGATACGAAGTGCTTGACTATATATAACAGATTTCTTTGTGTGGCTCGGGTGATTACTTTTCTTGTGTAAGTATCTCTGTCTGTCTGTTGGTTTCCTGTAAAGACAGGTATGTAGGGTACCATCCTTAATAGTGACAGTGGTATCCAGAAAATGTACACTTGTGGCAGAATATTCTAGGGAAAGCTTTATAGTTGGGTGGAGGTTATTAAGTTCTTGGTGAAAATCTTTAAGTGTATCAGTGCCCTCTGTCCAAATTATAAACAAATCATCAATGTAACGGAAATAAGCGAGTGGTTTATGTGTACAGTGCCTTAGAAAATCCTCCTCCAAATTCGCCATAAAAAGATTAGCATACTGAGTCTCAGATATGTCTGTGATGGTCTTAAAAGGACATTTCAACAGTACGCAACAGAGACGGGCTTCTGAAATTAGACTTATTTTACTTCTCAATATGGTGGCGGATGGATTGAACATTGATGTTGGGTACATGACACATTATTCCACTTAAACTTACACAGACCTTTACTTTAAAAGATGGACATAAACAGTTTAGTTCTTCAGCGGGCCTTTGATTTTGTAAGTTTATGGTTATCTACATTGTTGACTTTTCACCTTAACACTGTGGTGAGTACGTTTGAGTGTGTGTGTGTGTGTATACTGATGTATGTATGTGTGTTGGTGTGTGTTGTGTTTTTATGTGTTGTGGGTATGGTGTGTATATTGTGTTTTGTTTTTTATGTGCGTGGTGTGGTGTGGTGTGTGCAGAATGTGTTTGCTATATTTGTTGTGTGTTGTGGTTGTGTGGGTGTGTGTGTGTGTGTGTATGGGGTGTGGTATGGTGTATGTACACACATATGTGTGGGTGGAGCGTGGCATGGGGCAGTTGTTATGTGGCTAGAACACTTAGTTTTCACATATAGTGTGCATTTATTTCCTTCTATTAGTTGTCAGTGGGTGGATTCACACTGTCACATTTTCAACTATTCGTATTAAGATGCATATCTCATTTA
This sequence comes from Neoceratodus forsteri, assembly GCA_016271365.2. Lineage (NCBI taxonomy): Eukaryota > Metazoa > Chordata > Ceratodontiformes > Ceratodontidae > Neoceratodus > Neoceratodus forsteri. The sequence continues at coordinate 1,549,303,634 of CM057449.1, read as the reverse complement.
CTTGGGGTCATTAAAGGTGTAATTCCTTTGGGTTTTCATTTAGATTGCTTAGACTGATTCTGTGCATTTTTGTTATACACAGATTCTGTGTTGAAATCTGCATTTATCAGGCTCATGGTCTCGTTTTCTTGGGGTCCTTGACAAGGATTTTTTTTTTTTTTTTTGCACTTACACAAGTGATACTTTCATGCATCATGTTTATATGTGTAGGTTAATTTGAGGCTTGATTTCAACTTGCAGTTATACCTAATTTCAGGATTTTGTCTCTCATTATCTGTCCTTAATATACCAGGACAATTGGAATGTAAGTTGTAAGCTCATCTTACATGTATTAGGAGAATGCCACTCCAAGTTTTTTTATCACTAGAATGCTTTCTTGGCATACTGAGACATTTAAAATTTATGTGACAAGAACTCTCTGGCTGTAGAATTCTTGATAACCTTTGCCCTTCTGAGGCTCCTCAGTTTAAGGCATACTGGTGTTAATTAGCTTCTCTGACATAATCTTCTATTATGTTTTAAATTATATATTAAACCAATGAGAATTATTTCTGCTTTTTCTATATAATCTGGTGTTAATAGTATGGGATATTTGAAAAAACTGCCACAAAGCTTCTGAAGAAGGACCTGGTTGGTTCGAAAGCTAAAGCACTTTGTTCTTTTCTGTAACATCCATGTTGGTCCAATAAAAGGTATCAAATCATTTGTTTCTGGATCTGTTTTTTAAAAGGACCAATACGGCACCTACAACATTTTTTTGCATTGATTTTTTTTATTTATTTTTTTATTTGATTTTTTCAATTGTTTAACCAGGAGTGACACACAAAGCTGAAAGCTTGTTTACAGGTGCGACCTGGGAGCACTGGGAAGTTAAGTGACTTGCTCAGGGTCACACAGTATGCAAGTGGGGGCTGTGGGATTCAAACCCAGGTCTCCAGATTTGCAGCTCAGAGCCTTAAACCACTGCGCTATACTGCCTCCATTTTTTAGATCTCCCCTGTGTGTCCCCCCCACCCCTAGGAGGGAAGCATTTGTTATTAGGACCACAGTGTGGTGCAGCTGCTGAAAAGGGATGCCCTGACAGAGGTTTTCCCTTTCTTTCCACCTCTGCAGGGCCAGTTACAAAGTTCTTGTGACTGGCACAAGCTTTGAAATGGGGTCCCTTCTTTGGGACCAATGGGATCTGAGGTGATAACGAATATCCCTTATCAGAAACCTGGAGCCCAACACTACTGCAGTAGTTGAGGCCATGTGTCCTAGTAATGCTAGGAACTGTCTTGCAGTTCTAGGGTGGCCTAAGGCAAAGGAATTTGCTCACGTCAGTAGATTTGATACCCTCTCCTGTGGGAGGAAAAGTTTTACCCTTAACAGTATCCAGTTCTGCTCCTATGAACTCCAGTGACTGAACTGGCTCCATCTGAGACTTCTGAACACTGAGAGGGAAACCCAGTGACTCCAGGGTACTTTGGGTCACCCTGATGGAATCCTTTAACTGTTGGTATAAATTCCCTATAATTAGCCAGTTGTCCAAGTAAGGAAATGCACTGATTCCCTGCCTTCTGAAGTAAGCTGCCACCACTGACAGACACTCCGTGAATACCCATGGGGCAGAAGTGAGCCCAAAAGGAAGTGCTGAGAACTGGTAATGACCTAAGGGAAGGAAGAACCTTAAATACTTTCTGTGGCAAGGTCTGATTGGGATGTGAAAGTAAGCGTCCCTCAGATCCAGAGATGCTAGCCAGTTTCCTTTCCTTAGGGAAGGAATAACTAAAGCCAGTGTTACCATTTTAAACCTGAGCTTTGCCAGGTGTTTATTTAGGTATCTGAAATCCAGGATTAGCCGCCAATCTCCATTTTTCTTCTTGGTCAGAAAGTATCTTGAGCACATGCCTGTTCCCTTTTGGGTAAGGGGGACTGGCTCTATTGCCCTGGCTTGCAAGAGCTTTTTTACCTCTAACTCCAGCAGAATAGTCTCTGCTAGAGACAAAGGCCGGAAAAGTCTGTAGGCCTGGAGTTTTGGAAAACTGTTTGAACTGAAGACAGAGACCCTGACTCACTACTTCCAATACCCAACTGTCTGTAGTAATGTTCACCAGTGTTGGAAATAGTGAGCCAACCTGCCCCCTACTGGAATTGGGGGGAGCAGCCTAATCTGTGCAGTCAAGGATTCTGTGGACTGTGGTCTGGGAGCTGGAGCTGGAGTTGGAGTTGAACTGGCTTGTCTATCAGACCTCCTGCCCTTGCCCCTGTAATACCCTCTGACCTGTGTGTACTCACTCTACAGGTATACAGTATGGGGCATATGACCCGGGGCAGTACCCCCTACCCCACGTACCCTTCTTGTGAGTCTAAAAAGAGTAGAGACCATTTCTCTCTCTCTCTCGGAGTTACTCCTGTAGTTAGTTTTGTACTCCTCTACCTTTTTCATGTATGCCTTAGTTTTGTCACCAAAAAAGGAAGGGTTTTCGCAAGGGAAATCCATAGTCTTCAGGGTATTAAATAGCTGGTATAACATAGCAAAATGCTAAGCAAAACAGGGGGTAATGCTAACCATTTTTGAGTGGGTCCATGACACAGTACACAACATTAATAAAACTATATAATTGTTTTAAATTTTGTTAATCAATCTGTGCCAAGTGCTATGCATGTTCACAACTGATTAGCACTTTCACACATCAAACTGCTAATCATTTGTTCAGCTTATTTAAAACCCTGGCCTTTAACTGAGTGCCTGGTGTAAGACTGGCTGCTCTGAGCCAAGCAAACCTTCTTAAAGAGACTGAAAGGGCCAACATTCTGGATGCAGTGTCATTTGCATTCACAGCCACGTGAAACTAGTGCCTGGTAGCATCTAAAGCCATTCTGGCAATTCTGGAATCTTTGTCTGGTTGATGAGATGCCAGGGGTACTTTTGCCTTATCACAGGCTGCGCCTGTATCACCCCTTCATGATCTGGCTGGGTATACAAATAATTAGCAGAACCCCTATCCAGCTGGTATTTTCTCTCCACCTTCTTGTCCACCCCAGGGACAGAGGAAGGTGTCTGATGGATTTTAAAAGTAGCCTTTCTAAGGGAATTATGGTTTGGAAGGACCACATTTCTCGTGGAAGCCAAACTCATTATATCTAAAAAAAATCTGCCTCTTCCTCATCATCCATGGATTCCTGTGAGGGGAGGTTCAAGGTGTCAGTCATTTGCCTGACAAATGAAAAATGGGATGAAAAGGGGAACCAAACTTCTAGTCTGAATATACCTCTGGTTCAATGGGTTCCCCTAGATCCGGATCCTCCTCTTCCTCCTCATTGTACACTTACAGGCCTTGGTCAATGGGAACCGGCGATGAGATTTGAACCGGTGAACCCAGTATGGAACCTGCAATCTGTAAAGCCTGAATGACTTGCAGAGCTCTAGCAACTTCCTCCGCAGAGGGTATTTTATCTTTGTCTGCTGGGAGCTCCTTTGCTTTTTCAGCAGGAGGTGCAACGACATGTTTCTCTTTATGTTTCTTTTTAGCTGGAACAGATTCAGGAGTCTGCTCATTTGTTCTTTTGTGCTTAGTATGTTCAGACCCTTTCAGGAATTTTTGGGTCTGGGGAATCTTTAGTGAGTCTCTCCTTTGTTTCTGATTGAGGACAAGAAGAACCCTCTTCAGTTTGCTTTGGTGACACTGAGTTGGGAGCAGAAGCCATTTGTTCCAATCTTTTGGCTCTTTTTTAATAGTTTTTGAGCAAAAAGTACAGCACACTTCAAAGTTTGAGAAACTATAACTGGAACCCAAACTCTATACACAAATTGTGGTGATCAGCCTCAGCAAAAATCTGGAAGCACCTAATACAATTTTTAAAACCTGTGGGTTCTGTCCTCTTTTTAGGTCAGTCTGACATGCCAAACTGTCAGCAGACTGAAAAACACTTCCCCAAAAATAGGTTTTCAACAAATCGCAGTCGGTTCCTTGCGTTAAAAAGGAACTGCGATTTAACACAGTTTTCCTACTTTAAACAAAACACGATCGGTTCCTAACAGAAACAAGAACTGATCACAACTGAGACTTAATGATAAATGTATTTTCAAACCCCAAAACACAACCGGTTCCTAGCAAGAACCGGGAACCGATCATGAGTATAAGCAAAGTTGTTTAAATTTGTAAATAAATAATAAACTTTACACAAAGCGCTAGAAGTAAGAACCACTACAAACCCCTGATTTAAAATGAGAACTCGCTTCCAGGGAACTGCTAAAACAACGAAATAATATCCAAGTAGTCTAAACTTTCAGTAAAAAACTACTAGAGGCAGAATATGAACAAAATAGTGAATAAACACATTTTTACATAAAATAAGCAATCTTACGGCAAAGTTGCTGTGGAGCTATTGGGAGAAAGTCTTGCTGTCTGAATGGAAAAACTGAATCTGGCAGTTAGAGGACACCTAGAGGCAGAAGTTTTGAATTATTATTTATTTTTAATTATTTTGTATTTGCACCCCGAAGCCTGGTGGGCAGCTATGGCCCTCCCTCGGAGGGACTCATCCTCTGGCCCTGCACGTCCCCACTCATGCCGACCCCGGGAACTTCTCCTGTGGCGGGGCCAGGGAGGAGAGCGCCAGCCATCTCTCCCCCTCTAGAGCACAATCTAAAATCCGGGGGTGGCTCAGGGACGCAGGACCATTATGGAGCCCACCAGCTCCTTTTTTCCACCTTTGCTCCCATCCCCCCCCATTGATGTAGAGACGCCAGTACATGCTGCCCGACCCGTACTTCCCTCCAGTCGCCGCCAGAGCGCAATCAACAAGCAGAAGGACACCCCCAACCCCCGAGAGAGGAGAGCAGTCATCCAGACGCTCGATCCTCTCTCACCCTCCCAACCCCCAGCGGTCAAGGCTCGTTCCCCAACCCAGACTGCCGGCATGGCACAAGGTGTAGCAACCAGTGCCTCAACCTCCAGCGTCATGGGGCCAGCCCAGAAGTTTTGAATTATGCATTCCAAATTCTCTAATTTGCATACATTCTACCTCAAAGTTCCGGGGGTAGTCAGCAGCTCTGGACTGACTGCTAATTGTCTAAGGGGCCACTACCTGACAGGGCCATCAGGGCAAAGGGGAAGGGAGGGGAGAGTATCAACGAGAATCCAATCTCGGTGACTAGGGTGCCGTAGTTTAAGCATTCTTAAGCTGAATAAGTCTACAAGCCCTAATAGGCTGCATTCTTGTGTACTAAAGGAGATGAGGCAGGTCCTAGCAGAGCCACTGTGTCAAAATTATGAAGGAGCAGGTCAAAAATATGACAGTTAAAATGTAACGTCACAAAGTGCAAGATGATGCCTTTACCAGCAAAGAATCCTAACACTGACTACAGCATGCAGGAGGTAGTAGAGGAAGGCGCTACAAAGGAAAGGAACTTGGAGGTAATAATTTCAGACCATCTGAAGATATCACCATAACACAATAGGGTAGTGAGTAGTGCGATTGGATGTTGCGATGCATGCGGAGGGGGAGGATCCCTAGCAAGAGAAAGGGGTGCTGCTACCACTGAATAGGTCGCAGATTCATGCTCCCATCAAGTACTGTGTGCAGTTCTGGAGAAAAAAAAATTTCACAGCTATTGCAGTTTTATAATTTGCGATCAGAGCCTAGGCAGTTAAACTGAATGCCTGCCTGATTTTGGAAGTAAATTTATAAAGACTTCACATTTTTTGAAAGTAGCCTCTACCCTCAAGTCTGGCTTCTGAAAGCATAAGGAGGTAATTAACAAAATATATTAAAAAACACTTTCAATTTAAAGAAAAAAGCTAACAATTTAACTGGATTTAAACAGTTTGCATGACTCTCCCGCTTTGTGGTCTGCAAAAGGTATGCTATTAGCACTATCCTCTGGTCCAATAGCAATCAGAACCAAGAATGAGTAAACATAACTAGAAAACTGTAAAGAGTGCTGAATACTGTAAAGGATGCAAATTGCTGATCTGATGGTGAGGGAAGCTCTAAGGCAACTAGTCTCTTCAGCGGAGAAACTGATCGAGCAGTTAGGCAACGGGGGGGGGGGTGTAATCACCATAGAGAGTATGTAGAAATGATCACTGATCCACTCCACTATGCAGAAACCACGCTTCATGAGATGCTGCCAACTGGACAAGTATGTTTCATTCCTGGTGTTACAACCAGAAGCAACAATTTCCACATATATACATAATACGGGGATCCCTTAGTCAGCTGCCAATTTCAAATATTCTGGTATTTGGGCTTATCCTTTAAACTTTAATCACCCCTCCCTGAAGGATTTGTCAAAGGTCAGGTTCTGACCACCTGCGTTCTCTGTTTATTTATTTATTGGGAACTCGGAATTACAAACCTTTGAGCTAACAGCTTGTTTACAAAGGATCCTCGTCAACACTTAAGGAGATACATTTTGTTGCAACAGCATAATTACAGCAGACAAACTGACACTGGGGTTGTACTACTAACATTAAGTTTACATAGGAACAGGTAGAAAATACATTTACAGTTTACACAACTCAAGACATGAATGAAGCAGCTGGTAGCATTGTCAATTTCCCAATGGAGTTACGCAATGTGCAGCCATCTGAGAGAAGTTAAGTGCAGAGAGACAAGTTGGGGTCTGGCAAGTGCAGGTAGGTGGGAGGAGAGGAACAGGTCAGGAAAATGGGCTAGAGGATGTGAGGGTATACTGGAAAGAGGGCAGGTGGAGGGGAGGAAGTGGAGGGGCAGAGGAAGTGGACAGAGGACAAGGCAGGAGGTAATGTGGGTGAACTGGACAGACGGCAGCTGAAGGGGGAGGTAGTGAGGGGGTAATGGACAAAGGACAAGTTGGTAGGGTGGGGGAGAAGGGGGTGGAGGGGAGAGGAGTAGGTGTAACCCAGCCAGAGCAAGTGGGCAGTTGAGTGATGGGTTGGATGCTGGGATTACGTTTAATATTATAACATCTGCCTTGAGTCCTCCCAGTCCATCAGCAACAGTGGCTATTTATTTTGAGAAGGCCTTCCACTCCAGCGGTAGCCCTGCAGTTATCCCCCAACATCCATGGAGTTTTCATAGCTGGTACCATATATAAAACCAGCCTTTATGTGGATGATCTCCTGGAGACTCTTCTGGACGCCAATAATACATTACAGGAGATTATGCGGCTTCTTAAATACAAACATACGATTTAGCCAGCAGAAGAAGAAGAAGGCCATTTGGTCTATCTAGACTGCTCGACAGCAAAGCCCCTGATCCAGAGATTACAGTGGGCCTTACCCCCCCCCAACAACCCTGACCTTCCCCTTCTTGCCCTACCACCTCTTGAATACCCACACTGTCCTCTGATTTACTACCTCAGATGGGAGATCATTCCACCCTGACACCACATGTTCGGTAAAGCATGATCTTCTGACCGCCTTTCTGAACCTTGCTCCTGCAAGTTTGTAACAGCGCCCCCTTGTCGTCTTGTTTTCACTAAGATGAAAAAGGTCTCTGACATCCACCTTTGTTTATACCTTTCAGGTTCTTGAAGATTTCAGTCCTGTCCCCTCTCCCTCCTTCCCTCCACTGAGTACATAGTGAGTTCTCTCAGTCTGTCCTTATATGCCCTGCCCTGCTGTCCTTGAGCCATCTTTCATATCCCAAGGTTATAACAACAGACCCACTCACCACACTTTCTTTACTAAAGATGTCAATATTCATTCAATATGCATAAAAATCAACCACATCACATAAGTTTGCTATCAAAAAGCCAACGTTTGGCCAGCCTGGTGGTGCTGAGGACTGAGGCGCTGGATGCCTTACCTCGTACCACGCCGGCGACCCGTGTTCAGGAACGAGCACAGATCGATGGGGGTTGGCCGGGGAGGAGAAGGATGGAGCACCCAATGGCTGCTCTCCTTCTCCGGGGAGGCCACCTGCAAACTCCCGCTGCGATGCCGCCACCTGGGGGTGCTCGGGTGGAAGGTGCAGTATGCAGAGATAGCAGTAGAAGGGCGGCATGCAGGTGTCGCCAGAGGGGCAGAGCAGGAGGCACGTCTCAGCGTGTCTCCTCGCTCCTAGCCTCTCAGTGCATGTCGACATGGGGGGAAGAACAAAGGAAACAACCCCCCGTCACTCCTAGGTGACGACTCCTTGCTGCACACACACTCGCGGTTGGTCGGGCAGACTCCGTTGTGCAGGGTCCACTGCAGAACAGCTGCTTGGGAGGTTCAATGGGAGGGTTCCTCCTCACCCCACCTGGGGGTTAACCAGGCATCACGGGTCCAGGGCCGTGTGACCAGGTACTCTAGGGACAGACTCCGACAGCAGCGAGGTGTGTGTATGAGAAGTCTGAATGAGTGGAGGGAAGGGGTAGTAAGGCGTACGAAATACAAAGTACAAAAAAAAAAAGCCAACCTTTCAAGGCCAAGCTGCCTCCTCAGGGCTAGGCAGTAAACTGTTAAAGGTGACAGGAAACAGTTTTTGTGCACCTCTAGATGCCCTCCTGATTTCCTTTTAGTTTCTAGCCAATATTCTGATTTTTGGTTTTACATTTCTTTGTTAAATAATCTAATTTTTTGCCTTTGTAAATACCCTGAATGCCTCTATCCTCAGCAGCTGCCGCACTCCGTTTTCATATTGCCTGAACATTCTATGACATCAGTAACACCATTTCATGACATTCAGATAAATAGCTGGAACAGTGTTAGTGATATCAATGAATGTTTTAACAATATGAAAAGAAAGTGAAGTAGCTGGTGAGGAGAGTGGAATTCTATGTAGATCTGAGGGCATCACAAAGCTGGATTATTTATATAACAAAATGTGGTCAACGCATGTCAAAATACGTAACTGGCATGGAAGGAAAATGGGAGGGCAGTTAAGTATGTAAAAATAATTTCATATCACATTTAAGGCATATATTCTGAAACACATTGTTTTAAGTAGACCAAACACTTGACAAAAATCATTAAAAAATTAGCTGTACAGAGTATCTGGCAATTTTTCATTTATATTCTTCTAAGTTATGGGTCATTCACAATAATCCCCACATGACAGACCCCCATCAAAAGTAAACCAGCATTTTATACTTATTAAAATATTGTCCAATGCTGTCTACATTTTTGGGTACATTATGAGATGGCTTCCTAAACTGGAACTGCCCATTTTGAAAACTCAAACTCTGGGCACACTGGAGTCATGGAGGCTGGTGGCTGCCCATGTTTAGGGGCTATCATTTGGGCTTCTTGGGCACCCAGGCCTCCCACGAGTTCTTATGATGTTGGGATGGCTGGCCACTACTGCTGTATATGAAATATGGTGGTGGCGGTGGTGTGTGTGTGTGTGTGTATCTATACTGGGGATTCCCATCTTGTTCTTTTTTTTTTTTAAATTGAATAAACTTTATTCAAGTTCCATAAGATACATAGGATATTGACAAATGTAAACAATAACAAAAAGAAAAGAACACAATTATGAGCGTATAGTCAGTAACAGGTTTCAGGAACTCTTATCTTAACATGATCTCCAACCTATTCCTTAACCCCTTACAGAAGAGTGTACTGTACATGTTAAATAACGGTAAAGATGACAAAGTACACATATACCAGTAATTTTACACATAGTACATAAGGCTCCATAGAGACTGACTACTGGGGACTACCGAACTCGCTAAGATGACATCACGGCACTGCACTGCACATTCCCAGCAGCCTTAGTCTCTGATCAGTGCGGTCTTCTAAAAATGTTTCCTGGTTTCGGCAGTTTGAAAAAAGTTGCCGAAAATGTGATAAACAGCAAAATTTAAGGTAATGAATAATAATATTCAAACCCTCTCCCTGTCCGCGCTAATTCCAAGGGAGGGTTTCGGGAACAGTGTGCTCCATTATAATTGTGTTTAGGTAGCCTTTAATAGGGAGGATGTCTTTTGTAACATTTGCTTTTTGCGTTTAGAAGCCAAGCATATTAACTCTTCCCGGAAAGCACATTTTAAAGCACCCCAGAGAATATAGAGCATTGTGTATGAATAGTCGTACACAACAAGGATATTCTTGTATCCAGAGGTTTTCTTGGTAACAGATGACCTCGAGAGCGCAGCTCGAGAGGTGCTCTCTTACCAAGGGAATCTCGAGATACAAAAATATCCTTGTTTGAGTATGACTGCTCATACACAATCTTTTATAGTGTATGAGCAGTCACAGCATAGTAAATCACACAAAACCAGCTAGTGAAGATTTTTTAACTGGCACAGTATGCTGGAGATGTTTCTGAAAATTCAAGTAAAAAGACACCTTTCAGCTTAAAGGGGAACACTATTCATTGTGCCTGTTTCATGCTCCAGTAGTAATGCCCCCGATTAGCTCCATTGATATTTGTAAATATTTTTCAGTTTTCAGCATTATTTAGCTTACCTTAATTTATAAGCCGACTCGCCGTGCTGTTTCTTGTGAACAACCGCGCCATTTTCCTTGACTTTTTTTTGAGATTGTGGTTCGTGTTGGATGGTGTGCACGTTCACAGGCTGCATGTGCTTCTGGGTATGCCGCATGTTGTCCTGGGATAAAGGTTTTATCCGCAGCTGCCCACTTTCTCTCAGTAAAGCGTCGACATAAATAGTAAAGCCACTTGTCATGTAAATTCACTGAAGTGCTGCTAAATAAACTGTTTTGAAGTAAACCATGACTGGCGCATGTTGTCCTGGGATAAAGGTTTTATCCGCAGCTGCCCACTTTCTCTCAGTAAAACGTCGACATAAATAGTAAAGCCACTTGTCATGTAAATTCACTGAAGTGCTGCTAAATAAACTGTTTTGAAGTAAACCATGACTGGAAGTTCCATTTATTTCTTGCATAGTTTTAGGCGGTGGAACCCAGACACAGCAGGGTAGTGTGGTGGCTTATGAGCATTGATGGTGTGGTGTAGTTGGCAAAGACAAGGTCGGAAGGAAAGACAGCAGACACAGTTTATTGTTACTCACTCACTATTGCTGTCCGTGATTTGAATCCCTCTTTTGTTCCTCGCTTGTATTCCCCCCCCAATCAAGGCTCATACCGCACTTCATGCATCTCACTCGCTTTCTGACAGTGTGATCTGTGAAAGCGTCATACATTTGTGTTTTTGCTCTGAGTTGTGTACGACCGTTGCTAGCTCTCCATTGCCATATTTGCAGCAGCAATGTCTGCTCGTTATTTTCCTCAATTCTTGACATTGTGGTATTCATAACCTGGATAGTGTCTGCATCGAAGGTGGTGTCAGTCACTGATAGGCTGCCATTTTTCCCCGACACGTGTTAATTCATTTTCCCACTTCAAAGGAACGTTTTTCAGACTTATACACATTTGCAGCCACATAGAGCGAGGTATTGTGACAGACACTGACATGCTTCAGACACTGAGGGGTGGTAATAGCAGCTCGCCCACCTGACCACACCAAAAAACCACCTGGCCACCTAAAAAAACAGTACACACAGCCACAGTATATGCCAAAGGAATACACATCACAGAACTGAATATCAATACGTTTAATTATAATAAATATGCAATGTCACTAAAGGAAGCACAAGGAATCTGTGAAAAAAAGACAGGGACACAATAGGTATGACAGAGGAGGAAACTTTATTTACACCGGATGTAAATGGAATGAAGCAGGTAACACCGATGAGAGGTCAGGAGATGGGCGCATTCATGGTGAAAAGGAGTGACAAGCGCATGCGCATAAGTAATAAACACATTCACTGACTCACACAGTGCAGCCCAGAGTAGAGATGCGACCGCACACAATAGGGTAATTTGAATGCCAAGTGCGGCTCAAGCCGCCGCAGACGCACAGCATGGAAAACGCTGCACGTTGCACACAGGGAATTATGTAAGTGAATAATTTAAAACTACAAAATTTGTGAAGAAATCTGGTGGCAGGCATCATGAAAATAGAACTCAGTCAGTTTGGGGATGTTTTTACTCTATTTACTGCTGTTCACCTTTAATTGGATAGAGGAAAGTAACTTTGTGGCAGCATTCCAAGTTGTTCTGCTGTAGTAGTGACATCACTACTGCAGCAGAATAATAAATTGATGTCACTACTGCAGCAGAACAAGCATATTCCAGGCATGGAATTCCATGCATAACAGCATTCCACCATGCACTATATTCCAGTTGTTCAGTGGAGGAGAATTAAAGTCTAAGAAGGAAGTGATAAATTTATGAAGGTGCTCAACCAACTCATTGGATTTTAACAACTAATTGTTTAACCTCCAAAGTTTGTCCAACATCAAAGATGGGGAGAAGCTGAAGTGAATAAGAACTGGATGGTGTTCTGATATCACTTAAGCACTATACTGGCACAAGTAAATTCCGGAGGGGTGTTCAACTCCCAACAGAAAAAAGTCGATCCTAGAGAACGAGTTGTGGGGAATAGAATGAAAGGAGTATTCTCTTTGATTAGGACAGAGAATCCTCCAAGGGTCAACCAGCCCTAGTGAGTCCATAAGCTCCCTAAGAGCTAGTTGGCCCGGAGTAAGGCTCTGACGGTATCCACTCAAGCAGTCTAAGTAATTATAAACGACTATATTCCAGTCCCTTACATGCAACATAGGAAGGGAGGCCCATGGTAATAATATATTCAGTGAGGTAGAGAAAAAATTTGTATCATCCACCTTTGGGCCATAAATGACCCTCAGGATGACCTCTAGGTGTCCCAACAAGGCTCGCAGGAATAAGTAATGGCCTTGGGGGTCCGAGAGTTCCTGTAATAAACGAAAGGGGACCTTCCTGCCGACCAAAATAGCAACTCCTCTTGTGTGAGTCTGACCCCATCCCAAAAGCTTGACCAACCCACGAGTGTCTAAAGCAAGTAATTTGATCAGAGGAGAGGTGGGTTTCCTGAAGCAGGCCAACTTCAACCTGTAGCTTGTGCAAATGTAATAGAACTTTAGCTCGTTTTGTTGGGGACTGAGCACCTCTAATGTCCGAAGAACAAAAACGATAACCACTTAACATAGCCATTGCTAATAATAAGTCTGTATATAAGTACCAGTCTCATTTTGTAACTTGGGATTGCAAGTTACAAAAACTAAAACATTTCTCCTCTAGGACCCACCCCACTCCATATTATAGCTAACAAAACCAAACAGATCATTTTAACAAATACCCCCATCCCAACCACAATACCCATTATCTATCCCCAATCAGAAACTCCCCAGAAAAATTCCTCCCTTACCCCAATAAACAAATTAACAAGACCAATAAAGAACCAAAATTCGCTATTTATATCTAAAATACAGAAAATGATTATTGTTATAAGGGTACCATCAAGCATCACTTGACAGAAAAAGATCCAAAACAACAGGAAGGTAATACGGCAAGTAAGAATATAAAACCAAAAAATATATATTTAAGTCTTCTTTCCCGTTTTGAAAAAAAGGGCATGAACTGGGAAATTCCCCTATACCATATGGTACCCCTATCTGTCTTAGAACTAAAATCCCTCCCCATCTTCCAGTGCATGATACCTTTCAGTTTGAACAGACTATACCCTTGCACATGCTCCCTCCCACCCCTCCTGGAAACAGAAGCAGAAACTTGAATAGAGCCAGTCAATAAATCTATCAGCTAAAAAGAAAAGATAGCCCCACCCTTTAGCCAAACTATATAATAATCACACAATACCAGTCAAAATGACATTCCCAGACAGCTATGTTAACGAAAAATGAAAGGTATGTATAACCATGACTATATCATACACTAAAACTAGAATGAAGAGAACAGGAACCACTAAGAGTAAACAGTTTCATAAAAAAACTTATGAAAGGTGAGAACTGAAAGTGCTGGTAACAATAGTCCCTATTTTTTAATCAAACTATTTAAACTTGTTACGCCTTAAAAAAGTAGAATAGTAAATTCCAACCATATATGGAAACAATGCAAAATAACAATACAAACGTAATGGAATAAAACATATTAACCTAACGTGGTCTATAGAGATGCATAGTTTGGCAACTACCGAAGGTGTCATAGATAATGGAAAAATACATTCTATAGTTTGGAGACCACAAGAAATCATCTTGAAGCAACAGAGATGACCATACCAGGACAATGATATCTTTCTGTCTAGAGTAGCACTGGAGCAGGGCAGTTCCCATCTTGTATCTATTTGTATGGCTCCCTCACACTGAATAGTATAATTTATCTCAACATATACAGGCTTCTTGCAAGGCTTGGAAAGACCTATCCATTATTATCAAGCAGTCGCAGTCATCTACTTCTCAGCACCCCCCCCCCCCCTTTTTGGGGTAACCACTGCACTACTGTAGATAATATGGGGATAGCCCTCTGCATTACTGTAGATAAACCCATAAATTAGGGGTCTTGGTGCCACAAAGGTATCCACAGATTCTGACATCTGCTGCTGCCAGAAAATGCAGACCTTGTCTCCCTCAAAGGCCTTAAAAGCAGATATGGTTTCCACAACTAAGATCTCTGGCAATACTTCCAACTTTGGAATGCAGTGCAGAGTTCTCTTGAAAGAGGAAGGAAATGCCTCATATGCCCTAAGGGTACTGTTAAGCAATCACAAGTGGAAGGCAGGTAGAATTCATCACTCTCTCCCTACTGAGGTGGACGAGACTCAGGTGGGATGAAGAGTAAGCTCGGTACCCCTATAGCTGCAAAGCTGTGGGAAAGGTTCTGGACCCTAACACACACCATCTGTTGGGACAAAAGGAGCTGTCTTATTCTAATTAAAGTGCTACTGATGGTATCAAACTCTCCAGGGTCTACGTACTTTAGAAGTGCTAGCTTATTATAACGGTTGGAGATGCAGAGAAGTAGTAGGATCGCGTTTACATTTTTTATGGTCTTGTCCTCATCTGGCCTCTTTATGGAAAGAGGTACATGCAGTCCGTGAGGAGGCAGTGGTGAACACCATTCCATGCAGGCTCCATATTCATCCTGGGAGAGATGTCCAGGCTACCAAAGGGTGATTACACATTGCATAGGTGGCCAGTAGCAGCAAGTGTGGAAGCTAAAGGAAAGTACAGTTACCTAAGAACTTACTGTAACAGTAGGTTTTCGAAGCTCTTGCAGCAGGTAATACATATAGGACTGTTGCTGTCCAGTGACAGGCCCCCACGGCAAACTTTTCCAGCAGTAGCTAGTGGGGACTGCCCTAACCAACGTCGGCCCCACCTACGATGTCCCATGTGGTATATAAGGGGCGGCGGTCCCCAGTGTGCTCCAGTTCTTGTGCTGCCAGAAGCACCAGCAGAAGGAATCCCGCGATGTGAACGGGAACAAACAGCAAAAGACAATTTCTGATCCAGCAGCAAGCTAGAAAATATGTTCGGCTGATGCAGAGCGAGATCCACCGGGGGAAGGAGGAAGGGAAGTATACCTGCTGCAAGAGCTTCTCTCAAAGATCTACTGTTACAGTAAGTTCTTACGTAACTGTACTACCTTACTTCGAGAGAAAGCTCTTACAGCAGGTAACACGTATAGGACTGAGTCCCAAGCAATATAAACTGAAGACAACTGCCAGGGGAGGTAGGAGAGAAAGGAAGAGAGGTAAATCCTCAGGAGATTACACCCTGCAGAACTGCAAGGTCAAAACCTGTTATGCATCTAGAGGCGATGACAAGACTGAAGTGCTCGATGAAAGTGTGGACCGAGTGCCATGTAGCTGCCGCGCAGATGTCCAAAGTTGAGACCCTCGAGGGTGCGAAGGAGGCTGCCACCACTCTGGCAGAATGATCCCTGATCGGGCCCAATAGGGGTTTGTTATGCTTTTGGTAGCAGAATGTAATGCAGCGTACCTGCCATCTAAAGAAGGTCTGCTTGGAAATCGGGCTGCCCAAGGAACATGGGACGAAGGAAACAAACAACTGATCGGACAATCTGGTCCCCTTGGTCCTAGCCAAGTAAAATCGTAAAGTGCGATGAACGTCCAATTCGTGGAGAAGTGCCTCACCCCGATTAGAGTGCTTGAACATCCTGGTTCAGTGTCATTTCAGACAAAACTTTGGGGAGAAACTTAGGATTGGTACGCAAAGCTACCCTGTCATTGTGAAAAATCAAATAAGGCTCCTTGCACATCAGGGCCTGCAGCTCGGAAATCCTTTGAGCAGAAGTAACGGCAACTAAAGTAAAGTAAACAAACAAAGTGAAGAAAGAAAACTTAGCTTGCAATCCGCAGCAGGTACAAAAGGTGGGAGGGTACGCTTCTCCAGGATGAACAGAAGGTCCCAAGGGGGAACAGGGTCCCTAATAGGGGGCTTTATATGAAGGATGCCTCTGAGGAAGGCACTGGTAACCTCCTACTGAGCCACTGTTCTGCCCTGGACAGGGGTATGGTAGGCAGAAAGAGTGGCCAGTTGTACTTTTATGGAGGAGTAATTCAGCCCTGATTCAGACAGTGATAATAGGGATTCCAGCAAAGTGTTAACCAGACAGACCAAAGGATCTATGTGAGTGTGCTGTAGCCCACAGGCAGAATTGTTTCCATTTCATTGCATAAGTGGCTCTCATGGAGGGCTTTCTCGCCTCCACCAGGACTTCGGCTATCTTGTACGACACACCGAATCGAAGCTTGGCTAAGTCTTGAGGAGCCAAGCATGAAGGTGAAGGGACTGCAGGTTCGGGTGAACAAAAGTCCCACTCTCATGGCCTCCCTGCACAGGGGGTAAGAGTGTGTGCCTCCCTGTTTGTTGAGGAAGAAGACCACCGATGTGTTGTCCATCTGGACCAGAAGGTGACCGGGCGTGAATGAAGTTTCCAGGGCTTGAAGAGCATAGAGGACTGCTCTCGTCTCCAGCACAGTGACATGGAGAGATTCCTCGGTCAGAGACCAAGACCCCTGTGTCTTGAGTGCTCCTAGGTGCACCCACCATACCGAATGTGAAGTGTCCGTGGTCAGGACCTATCCAGGAGCTTCCTTCTGAAACGGAATCCCCTCCAGTAAGGCCAGGGATGTCGTCCAGCAGAGGAGCTCCTTGTGGACCAGCTCCATTATGGAGACAGGCATGTCCAGGTCGTCCCACCTCTGGTCCCATTGTACCCGAAGAGTCCACTGAATGGTCCTCAACTGAAGTCTGGCAAGGGAACGGTAACAATGGCAGCCGGAGGAGCAATCTGGCTGGCACAGTGGAGACAGAATAAATCTGCCTGGCTACAGCCCGAATGCGGTCTGCCCTGGTCTAGAGGTAGGAATGCCTGACCCTGAACAGTGTTTAGGAGCATCCAGATGAATGGTAGGAGTTGTACAGGGCTGAGTGACGACTTGGCTGGACTGATGGTAATCCCCAGGTTGCGGAACAGGTTGCAGGGGTCCCAGATGGCAGTCTGGAGTTGAGTGGTGGAGTGTGCTAGGAGCAGCCAGTCGTCCAGGTACAGGAACACGTAGTGACCCATCCTGCGAAGCGCTGTGGCTACCATCGCCAGGCATTTCATAAACACCCTTGGTGCAGAAGAGAGACCGAAAGCAGGGCCCTGAACTGGAAGCATTCTCCCTGGAATGCAAACCGAAAATATTTTCAATGACCTTCATCTATAAGTATGTGTAGGTAGGCATCCTGCATATCCAGAGGTGCAAGCCAGCCTCCTTGACAAAGCATAGGAATGAGGTTGTGCAATGTGACCATCCTGACATCTGTATGCTACGGATAAGTTCAGGTCGCTGAGGTCGAGGATTGGCCTCAGTTCTCCCGACTTCTTTGGGACCAGGAAGAAGCGGGAACTTGAACCCAGTGTCTCTCTCCTGTGGAGGAATGGGCTCTATTGCGTTTTTGGACAGCCGTGCCTGAATCTCCTGCTGGATGAGGACTGCATGTCCTGCTGAGTGACAGCATAGCGTGCACACGAACTCTATAGAGTGCCCGTGTTCTATAAGCTCATGAACCCACTGTTCGGAGGTCACTTGTTTCAGGCTTCTGGATAAAGAGAGAAGCGACCTACCACCTACTCTCATGATGGGATGTCATGGAGAGGTGCGTTGGGCTAGAAGTTATGCTGCTGGAGAAGGAGGGAAAGCAGCTTGGACGGACTTAGCCTGTCGAGAGGCCGAGGATCCCCTAAGGGCCACCGCATCGACCAAAGCCACTTCGCTGAGCATATGGTTGCTGAAAGAGTGGTTGCTGAGGCTGTTGATAATTCACTCCATTTCTTCCGCGAAGAGAACGGAACCCTTAAAGGGCGCATCTAGGATGTTGGACTGAACATCCTGCGTGAACCCCGCTACCCGGAGCCAGGAATGATGCTGTAGACAGATGCCCGTAGCTGCAGCTCTAGCTGATGTGTCCGCAGAGTCGTAGGCAGACCATAACACAAGCATGCCCACATCTAACCCCGTCTGGAGTAGCTTTGCAAGTTCTGCCTTCTGAAGGCAGTCGGGCATTCCCTGCAATATGTCCATACCTTGTTCTCAAAGGGCATTCTGGAACTGGACCATGTGTGTCAGGAAGTTTAAACTCCTGGTGCTGCAGGTGGCAGACGCATACACCTTCCTGTCAGCTGTTTGGACTCCCTGTCTGGAGGCTGGGTGCTCAGATATGGCCTACCTAGACTTTAGCAAGGCATTTGACACAGTCTCGCACAAAAGATTAATAATCAAGTTAGCTAGCCTGGGGGTGGGTCCCAGGGTGGTAGCCTGGGTAGAAAACTGGCTGCACAACAGGACACAGAAGGTAACAGTAAGAATGGAACACATTCTGAAGGGGAGTTACTAGTGGAGTACCTCAGGGCTCAGTACTGGGTCCAGTCCTCTTTAACGTCTTTATAGGTGACATTGCAGAGGGTCTGGAAGGAAAGGTATGCCTTTTATGGATGACACAAAGATCTGTAACAGAGTTGATACACAAGGCGGGTAGAAAGGATGAGAAGGGACTTGGCAAGGTTGGAGGAATGGTCAGACATATGGCAACTTAGATTCAATGCAAAGAAGTGCAAAGTAATGCACCTGGGAAATAAAAATCCAGGAGAAGAGTACACAACTAGCAGGGAGGTACTAACAACAACAATAATGGAAAGGATCTGGGTGTAGTCATATCAGATGACCTAAAGGTGGGTATGCAATGTTGAGAAGTCAGTAGGAAAGCCAGGGGATACTGGAATGCATAGGAGGGGCATCACAAGTAGAAAAAGGAAGTGGTTATCCCTCTATACAGACAGTTGGTGAGACCCCATCTGGAGTACTGCGTGCAGTTTGGAGACCTCATCTACTCAAGGACATAGACAGGATGGAAGTAGTCCAGGAGGAAGGGCAAAAATGGTGCAGGGTCTACATCAGAAACCATATGAAGAGACTGAGAGCTTAATATGTATACCCTTGATGAAAGGAGGGACGGGGGACATGATAGAAACTTTTAAGTACCTCAAGGAATCAACAAAGTCCAGGAGGGTAGCATCTTTCAGAAAAGAGATGTGTAAGAACAAGGGCACAATTTAAAGTTAGAGGAGACGGATCAGAGGGTAATGTAGAAATTCTTTTTCACGGAGAGAGTGGTGGACGCATGGAACCGCCTTCCTGGAGAGGTTGTGGGGTCTAAAACAGTGGAGGAATTCAAACATGCATGGGACAGACATAAGGCAATTATAGTGGGGGGTTGCAGGAAATAGGCTGTTGGTTAACTAGAATCTGAATGAATATTAAATCCAAGCACCCTCACAGCCACCTCAAAAAACGTTTTAAATAATGAAAATCATGTTTATTACAGACCACAATCAGGCACACAAAACAGACTGACATTTCACTTGGCTGACTGCCAAGCTTCTTCAGAGTAAAAGACATTTAACATGTAATGTACTTAAGTATCCTTTTTGCCAAGCCATGTGATTCCTAATACACCAATAGAATTTAAGAACAAATCAATGTCTGCTTAAAAAGCAAAAATCCTTAAAGTTATATGTATTATAAAAACTTGTTCAAATACATCATATAGAATTTTAAATACAAAAAACATCTCCCAGTACTAACACAGTACTAGTACTAAAGGCATGAATGATAGTTTTGAGTTGACAGCGTTTTTGAAGAAATACAAATAAATATATAGGATTCTTGTAAATTTAATATAGGACCATTAGAAATAAAGTATTTTTAATAAAACAGAATCCCCAACTATACATATATGTTTTAGACATTCTTCAGATATTTTTAGGCATACCTAACAAATATGGTTTGCTGGAATTAGGTTGTTTGGTTCCCCTTTTCTGATTATTGTGTTAGTACTGGGAGATGTTTTTTGTATTTAAAATTCTATATGATGTATTTGAACAGGTTTTTATAATACATATAACTTTAAGGATTTTTGCTTTTTAAGCAGACATTGATTTGTTCTTAAATTCTATTGGTGTATTAGGAATCACATGGCTTGGCAAAAAGGATACTTAAGTACATTACATGTTAAATGTCTTTTACTCTGAAGAAGCTTGGCAGTCAGCCAAGTGAAACGTCAGTCTGTTTTGTGTGCCTGATTGTGGTCTGTAATAAACATGATTTTCATCATTTAAAACATTTTTTGAGGTGGCTGTGCAGGTGCTTGGATTTAATATTCATTCATGCTCTTTGTGTTTTCCGTAAGCACCGCACTTCATCCTGGTGCTCCTTCATTTCCCTTCTTTTTGGGAATTACATTGTTTTTAACTAGAATCTGCAGCTTATCCAGTAGGTAGAGAAATGGGCAGACTGGGTGGGCCAAGTGGTCCTTATCTGCCGTCAAAGTCTATGTTTCCATGTTTGGGCCTCTGCAAACGATCGTGAGCTGCTGATAACCACAGAGTCAGCAGTAGGTTGTACAGCCAAAAAGGGGTGTTCCTTACGTGCCTGGTACAGCCAGTCCGCCTTTTATTGGGACAGCAGTGGATGAGTGAGGGCACCGCCAAGTGGCCTGTGCGACGTCCTCAAAAATGTCCACCATGGGGGGAATAACAACAGGCTTGGGGTCTTTTTTCCTGAGATACTTGGCGAGCCTCATGCGTTCAGGGTCCAAGTCCTCCATATCCCATCCCATGCTGGCTTGTATATATCTCATAACCTCCACGAACGACGGGTCGTCCGGAGATGATTTTGGGCAAGTCTTCAGGTTCGCCAGGTGGTGGGTCCTCATAGGAAGTAACAGAGTAGTCCGACATGTGGTAAGAGTCAGTGGAGGAGATTGAAGGAGATCTGTGTCTCCTGCGCTTGTGCCTGAGCCTGTCGGAGGGGCTAGAGATACTAAAGCTCCTGTAGCCAGACTTACGACCCCTTCTTTTCTCTGTCCATTTATGAGGTCTCTCAGGAAACGGTGTTTGCCCTTGTCCTCATCCGAGCGGGGTTGAGGGGGCACTTCTTCAATGGGTTGGGGCGGAACCTCCTCTCTAGGGATCGGTGCCAGGTCAGGATCAGCCGGAGTGACTGGTGTAGGCACAACCGGAAGGATATCCAGTCTAATCGTTTCCCATCAATGTGAGAACAGGTCCTTGACCTGACTCAGGCTAAGCTTGGGAGAACCGAGCTCCGGGTCCAGAAGCGGTTCTGGAGCTCCAGTGTCAGTGCTGACATCAGTCCTGTCCGGCGTCGGCGGTCAGACTGGCAGGGGCATCAGGGTATCCTGGGTGTCAGGGCCTTCATCGGGACCTGAAGGGACACCATGACCCAGAGTCTGATCAGCCAGCGTCGGTACATCATCCACCCTGGCATCAAGTCGAGGCGAGGATGCCGGGAGCAATGGGGACTTGGCCAGAGGAAGAGGCAAGGCAGCCTTGGGAGCACCGTCAGCAGACTTGCATT
Source organism: Neoceratodus forsteri (assembly GCA_016271365.2). Lineage (NCBI taxonomy): Eukaryota > Metazoa > Chordata > Ceratodontiformes > Ceratodontidae > Neoceratodus > Neoceratodus forsteri. The sequence continues at coordinate 1,549,281,929 of CM057449.1, read as the reverse complement.
GGTGGGGCTCTAACACAGGCTTGGAGGGACTACCAGAGGGATGCTTGTCCTTTGACGAAGTAAGGTGCTTTTCTGAAGACTTGTGGGCATGCTTTGGCAGAAGGGAGGAGGACCTCCCTGCCGAAAGGCCCAAAGATTTTGCCTTCTTCCAGGGATCAGTGCTGCATACAGAGGCTGACCGAGGAGCAGTGTGTTACTTACCTGTGTCAGATGAACAGCCCAGCGAGGCTGAAGGAGGCTTAATCTTCAAGGGTTGAAGGGTAGCAGAAGGCCCAGAAGACTTCTCCTTGACCGCAGGACCTCTGGAGGAGGCCAGGGCCTTGACCACCGTAAGGCGGGAGTCGTGGCCTGACGACCCAGATGTGGAGGTGGTGTGGGATCCGAAGATCTTGACCTAGACAAGGACCCCTCCCTGTCTCTGTCCCGCATTCTGTGTCTGTCCTTAGGGTCTGGAATGTGGTTTCCCCGAAGAACTGTGAGAATGACGGGGAGAATCCCCTTCTGAGGATGAGTTCCTCTGCATTGCTGCCAACTGCTGCTGAGCCAGAAAGGCCTGGAGAGACTTCTGTCAGTGGATGTGGGTCCAACTGTTGAAAGCTTGGCAGTGAGGGCAGGACAGAGTGTCATGGTCTGGGCCCAGACAAAAAAATGCAGGCCGCGTTACTGTCTTTAGATGGAATTTGTCTACCACAGGCGCACTTATTTGTGTGCTTGGATGGGGTAGTCGACATGCAGAAGATGGGAGAAGAAAAACGGTCGAAAGTGATGACTGGAGTCAGAAGTATTGAAAAAGCGGTCGAACTGGCAAAAGAGAGCCGTGGAGCCTACATTCGCACGTCGATGGCAGAAAAGAACTGGAGCACACTGGGGACCGCCGCCCCTTATATACCACATGGGACATCAGAGGCGGGGCCAATGACAGGGAGAGCGGTACCCGCTAGCTACTGCTGGAAAAGTTTGCCATGGGGGCCGGCCGGCGCCAGTCCTATATGTGTTACCTGCTGCAAGAGCTTCCTCTCAAAGTAAGATCTCTAGTTACTACACTGGAGATCAAACACCTTGCAAAGTCCTATTTTCAAACAAGCTTTGCCACAGGCCTAAAATGGTAGAACCTTTTTTGACAAGAGAGGGCTTAATGTCAAGGCCTAATGTCCACGTGTATGTCACTCGGATGCTAGTGACCCATGTTCAGGAATGAGCATAGGCTGGTGGGGGCTAGCCAGGAGAGGATGGACTGAGAATCCCCCAGACTGCTCTCCTTCCTCAGTGGGGGAGACACTGCTCCCACTGCATAGCTGCTACCAGGTGGAGACCAGGTAGGATCACAGCTGGGAAAAACAAGAAAGGAATGGGGTAGCTGCCAGACATCTGGCATGCATGCATGGTACTGCTTTGCACACACTGCCTTTAATCATACGCAACAATCTGCTCTGACTTCTGCTTGGCCATGCACATCTTCCAAAACTAGCACCACCTGCAGGCCATGTCCCCTGATTTACTGACTGGCTACAGATGCAAAGTAGTTATATTCCTCTGCCATCCTCCCTAACTGGTCTACACTGTCATGGAGGGAAAGGCTGTGCCATAAGAACTGTTACGTAAACATTTACCGTAACAGTACATCTTTAAGAGAATCACCTTCATTAGGTCACACCTTTGAAACTATAAGCCGTTAAGAGTCAGGACCACATGGAAACGTTTTGTAAGCCGAAGGCCACCCACCATGATGTGCAGCATCTATACATATATAACGTGGATGGCCCCATCACTCCTCAGTTTTCTGCCAGAAATTAGTCTTGAGGGACTTTCAGCCGTGAGGAACCAGGAGACAAGACCACCACTAGGCATTCATAGAGAGGCATTGTGCTGGAGACAGGATGCATGAAGTAAGGTTTTAGGCACAGCATCTGATATGATCCTTACTGAAATCAAAAGGGCGAGGAGGGAGGGGACGGCATGGCCTAACTGGGAGATTCTCTAGAAGATCTACTGTTACGGTTCAGTTCTTACATAACTGTTTTATCTTCCTCGAGGATACTCCTCCATTAGGCCACACCTTTGGAATGACTCCCAAAGCAGTACAAAATAAACTCGGAGGATGGCCCAGTCTGATATGTAATCAGGACAGAAGGCCTTGCACTACAGCAATACCAAAACCAGCACGTTTACGAGAGACAATGTCCAGACTGTGATGTTTTGTGAAAGTGTGGCTGCAGCACACATGTCAGCAGCAGGGACATTTTTAAAATAAGCAACTGAAGTGGCTATACCCCTTGTGGAGTGACCACAAGCAACACCAGGAAATGCCTTATCGTACTTCCTATTACAGACTTTCTATAACAAAACCTAACACAATGTGCCAGCCATTTAGACACAGAGGCTCTCTCTTACCCAGAGATGAACAAAAAGTTGAGAGGACTTTCTGCAGTCCTTAGTGCAATGAATATAATGCCTAAGTATTCCCTGTACATCTAAAGTATGGAACAGTGCCTCATGTGGCATGCTCAGGATAAGACAGGAAGGTGTATCATTTCAGTGTAAATTCAGATACCACCTTCGGTAGAAACTTAGGATTCGTATGCAAGGAGACTGTCTTTGTGAAAAATCTAATAAGGGGGCTTGCACATTAGAGTCTGAAGCTCAGAATTCCTCGGGAGCAGAGGTCATCGCAACTAAAAACAACACTTTCCATGACAGAAAACTTAAGCCACAACTCACAGCAGGCTCAAAAGAAGCCAACATCAATTTCTCAAGAACGAAATTCAAGCCCCAAAGCAGAACTGGATTACAGATAGAAGGTTTCAAATGAAGAATACCTCTCAGAAATGCATAAGATGTACAAGACATCTCTAATCTCGGATTTGGGCAACTATGTGGCCAAAACAGGGGCAGGGAAAGCAGATGTAGTGGTCAAATGCCACCTCCCCGATACCCACCACTGCGATCTTTACTCCCCTCTAGGTCTAAACCCCCTCTCTCAAAGGCGCTATATTCACTCCATCACTCTCATATCTAAATTCTGGTTCAATCTGCTTCCCTCCTATCTTACGGAATGTCTATCCTTGGTCTCTTATTCTCCCTATGAGCTGAGGCACAGAAATGAAAGGTCCTTCATCGACTGGAAAGATTTCTGGGAAAGGACTTGCTTTAGATTTGATTGCCTTCACCTCAACAAGGAGGAGGTAAGGGCATTAGGGCAAAAATAGGACGCACTCCCGGCGAGTTTAAACTAGAAGATGGGGTGGTGGTGACCAAATGGGAGCAGGAATATTGAACCCCAGTCACAACCCCCCCCAGAGCCTTGTAACAGCGCCCATCATCAATCACATAGACATAAACAACAGGAGCGCACAAAGTCGTACAAGTTAAACAAAGTACAAGGAAACAAAGGATTCAAGGATGCCAGGCTCTGGAAGGCAATGACAACCAATGTCCGGAGTCTGGACAGAAAAATCCCAGAACTCTCAGCCACAATAGCAGACGCAGGATTGGACTGGGTCACAGTCACTGAAACATGACTAAACAAGAGCCGTGAATGGGATGTTGCAATCCCAGGTTACATATTATTCAGGAAACACAGAAAAAGACGTGAGGGGTGGGGGGGTTGCGTTAGATATAAGGGAGGACATAAAAGCTATGCAGGTCCAAAGGTCCCAAGACGAACCTGAGGTACTCTAGGTCACTCTCGAACTGGGCTCATGCTCAGCCCTCAGACTAGGAGTGTTATACAGGCCTCCCTCACAAGGGGCAGAAGGAGACAAAGCAATGCTTGAAAACATACTAAAAATGGCCGAAAAAATAGAAGTTGTGCTTATGGGGGACTTCAACCTCCCAGACATGGACTGGAACTCATGCACAGCATCCACAACTAGGAGCAGAAATTTCATAAACACCTTGGGAGGAGCTGGACTTAATCAGTTTGTCATGGCCTCCACTAGAGAAAACACAGTCCTGGACCTGGTGCTCACAAACAGCGGCAGGGTCCAGGAGGTGGAGGTGGGGTGCCATTTGGGGTTAAATAACCAGAAATCTGTCTAGTTCAAGGTCAAAAAGGCAAAGGAAACAAGCCACACTAAGACACGGGTCATAGACTTCAGAAGAACAGACTTCGATCAGATGAGAATAAGCTTAAGGGATCTCCTCAGGAGGAAGGGAAAAGGAGGGGTAGAGGAATGTTGAAACATAGAAACATAGACTTTGACAGCAGATAAGGACCGCTTGGCCCATCTAGTCTGCCCATTTCCCTACCTACAGGATAGGCTGCAGAGCCTAGTTAACCAACAGCCTATTTCTTCCTACCCCCCACAAGAATTGCCTTATGTCTGTCCCATGCATTCTTGAATTCTCCCACAGTTTTAGACCCCACAACCTCCTCAGGAAGGCTGTTCCATGTCCTCCTACCCTCTCTGTGAAATAATACTTCCTCACATTGCCCCTGAACCGTCCCCCCATCTTTAAATTGTGTCCCCTTGTTCTTACATGTCTCTTTTTCTGAAAGATGCTACCCTCTTGGACTTTGTTGATTCCACTGAGGTACTTAAAAGCTTCTATCATTTCCCCCCTCTCCCTTCTTTCCTCAAGGGTATACATATTGGATAAACATAAGAGAATCACTAGTGGAGGTTACTGCAAAATACTCCAGGCTAGTCAGTAAGATGAAGAAAAAAATAAATCTGCTATGGTTCACAAAGGAGGTGGCAGCTGCAGTGAGGGAAAAGAGACTAGCTTTCCAAAGATTCAAGGGCTCAAACAGTGAAATAGATAGGGAAGCATACAAGTGCAGCTTGAAGGAGGCAGAAAGGTGATCAGAAAAGCAAAGGTGCAGACTGAGGAAGACAGCGTGGGGTTTTAAAGGAGGCAATAAGGCCTTCTTTAGGTAAATAAGTGACAAAAGAAAAAACAAAAGAGGCATTGTCAGGCTCATAAGCAGGGATGGGAGAAGGGCAGAAAAAGACAGTGAAAAGGCAGAAGTCTTAAATAAATACTTCTGCTCAGTCTTTACTAAGGAGGCACCTGGTAACGGACCCACCCAAAGGGGACAGAAGTCACCTAGGGAGAACGGACACAAGCCCATTCACAATAAAGAAGGTAAGGACAGAATTAAAAAAACTAAAGGTAGATAAAGCCATGGGGCTGGACGGAGTCCACCCACGCATACTGAGGGAACTTAGTGATGAACTGACATCTCCACTGGAGGATCTTTTTAGCTGATCCTTGAGAGAAGGGACAGTTCCCCAGGACTGGAAAAGAGCAATAGTGGTCCCCATACACAAGAATGTTAGCAGCGAGGAGACAGGAAACTACTGCCGGTCAGTCTCACCTCAGTGATGGGTAAGATGATGGAACTGTTGCTCAAAGAAAGGATATTAGCATTCCTGGAGGAATCTTGGCAACTGGATGCCAAGCAGCATGGCTTCACAATGAGAAGGTCCTGCCAGACTAACCTGATCGAGTTCTTTTGACTCAGTTACTACAGCTGTGGACCAGAGGGGAGCTCACTGATGTTATCTACCTTGACTTTAGCAAGGCCTTCAACTCTGTACCACACAGAAGGCTGTTAAACAAACTTGACCACACAGGAGTGGGGCAGGAAGTGGTAGCATGAGTGAGTAGCTGGCTTGAACACAGAACTCAATCTGTGACAGTAAATGGGGCAGCTTTAGGGGACAGGGAGGTGACAAGCGGGATGCCACAGGGGTCTGTCCTCAGACCATTATTCTTTAATATCTTCATCAGAGATATCAGAGAGGAGCTGAGCGGGAAGGTGTGCCTCTTTGCAGATGACACAAAGCTCTGCAACAGGGTGGACACTGCACAGGGGGTAGAGCAAATGAAAAGTAACTTACTTCAGGCTGGAACATTGGTCCAACTTGTGGCAGTTAAAATTCAACACGAAAAAGTGCAAAGTTACACATCTGGGCAGACACAACCCAGAGACAGACTAATACCTGGGAGGGGGGAAGCTAGCAACCACCCATCAGGAGCGGGATCTTGGGGTTATCATATCAGACAATTTGAAGGTAGGCGGTGTGGTGGAGTCAGACTGCACCCTCGTCTGTAACTGATGGACCACTTTTCTAGCTCCTTATTTCCTAGCAACAGTTAACATTTTTCTCTTTGCTGTTTTCTCCCCCCCCACTCCCCCCCAGTTGGCCACCTAGCGTAGCTCTTTACTATCGCTACTAAACTTCCTATTAGTTCTCTCTTTTCATTCTTTTTCCATTTCCATCCATCCAGTCCCTGGAATGATGCCAAACACCCGGAGAGGTGTTGTGTAAAGTACATAAGTGCATTTTGTGTACAAAAAGCATTAAGGCTATTTTAAATGGGAATAAATGCAGTTAATAAAGCCTTTTTAAAGAAAAAGGATTCCAAAGTCATATACTAACATACTAAAATGCCAGCAGAATAGGCCCAACGGTCTTTACGTGTCTGCTCGTTTGGTCAACCCCCACCTGGAGCTGACCTTGCCCCATCCTCTGAAGCCTCCCTTCCCAGTCCCAGATATTCCCACTGCACAGGACTTTGCGTCCAGAACCCTTCCCTGTACCTGTCCCACCCCCTCTTGAACCCCTTCACCGTCGTAAAACAATAATAATTTCATGATTAGTACAGTTATAAGAAATCCTTAAGGTATTTTCATAAATGCACAATATAAACCTGTTACTGTATAAGGTTCTATGTATAAAAGAGCTTAGTCACTGTGGATCAGAGATATAGAAAATCAGTATCTGTGAATATATACACTGTACCTTTAACTGAAATCCCCTGACACAATCCCGTCCTCTCTTGGTTTTGAAACATGTCCAGACATGTAAGGACTCAGTCAGGTGACCCTACCAAAAAGATATAAAAAACCTTTGCACAGAGTTTACTTTAGTTCAGCCCAGTGGGCCTCAGCCCTGAGAGAGAGGAAAGAGGTTCTACTGCTACTGTAGACAAGCGTTGAATGCAGATGAGAAGGGTCTGTGGAGCTCTAGAATCCAGGACTGTATTTTGTGAGAAACTACTGATGTTCAGTAGTGATTTTCTTTGCAATTTTTTTGTTTTCATTTATTATTTTTTGAACTTTTGAAAAATAAATATCACACCAAGGTGTGTTTTAAACCTGTAAATCTGCCTCGTCTGAAGTTTATTATCAGACGCTGTGACAGGCAGACAATGCGAAAAGGCAGCAAAGAAGACCAGCAGGATGCTGGGATGCATAGGAAGGGGCATCACAAGTAGAAGAAAGGAGGTGATGCTGCCACTGTACAGGTTCCTGGTGAGACCCCCACCTTGAGTACTGTGTCCAGTTCTGGAGACCTTATCTCAGGAAGGACATAGATAGACTGAAGACAGTACACAGCAGGGCAACAAAAATGATACAAAGTCTCCATAAGTTGCCATATGAAAGCAGGTTACAGGAACTCAACATGTACTCCCTGGAACAATGCAGGGATAGAGGGGACATGATTGAGACATTTAAGTTTCTGAAAGGTATAAAGAGAGTTTCTACCCAGGAGCTCTTTATGGTCAATAGCACCACTAGGACAAGAGGACATGAGACGAAATTGAGGGGAGGAAGATTCAGGGGCAACATGCAAAGGTTTTTCTTCAGAGAGAGTGGCTGACCCATGGAATGGTCTACCGGCTGGAGTCATTGACTCCAGAACAGTAGGGGAATTCAAAGCAGCTTGGGACAGACACAAGGGGATTGTCTCACAGAAATCCTAAAGGTGGGGGTAGGGCTCAGGGCAGACTAGATGGATCTTTGGTCCCCATCTGCCGTCAATTTCTATGTTTCCACATCCTTCACCCGGCCTCATCCTTCCTCCTTAGCAGGCAAAGCTGCTTTCTCCAACCGGCTCCCCTTCTAATGGAACAAGTTTTCCCCTTCCATCAGGAACTTCTCTCACTTCGCCTGCAAGCAACAACTCATCCAACATCCAGCCCCCTTGCCTCTGTCAAACTTGAGCTCCTCCTGCTACCTCTCCTGGCCGTCCTAACTCTTGTCCTCCAAGCACTTATTAATCAAGCGCAAAATGTTGAGCACTTACTCATGTTTTTCTCTTTGCAAATGTCACACGAATAGTAATTACTATTCACCACTGTATCTTAACTGTTGTTTACTGAATCATGTTGAATTGTAACTTACTTTGTGCATTTATGTTGTACTCCCCTCCCCCCCCAGGTTGCACCTGGAATCAAGCCTCAGCTCAGTGTGCCTTTCCCAGTTACCAAAAGTTTAAATAAAAAATAAATAAATAAAATGCACCTTAAGAGAGGACTACTGCTGTCCAGAGCCAGGTAACGAAAGAAAGTATTCCAACACAGCATTCATAGGAAATGCAGAAGGGTCCATATTCTGAGAAGCAGAGTGAAACGCTTCCATTTCAGGGAATAAGTACATCTAGTAGAAGGTTTCCTAGCCACAATCAAAACATCAGCAACCTTAGGGGATACCCCCAAAACGTGTGATGGCTAGGTTTTCAGAAGCCACGCATTCCAGTGTAGGGACCACAGACCCCTTGCCCTGAAACAACAGACCCTGACACAGAGGTAAGGGGACAGAAGCTAGATGTTGAAGGACTGGAAACCATATCTGGTGAGGACAGAACGAAGCAATGAGAATGAGAGTGGCAGTCTCCACCCACAGCTTGAGCATAACCCTCTGTGAGGGGAATGGTGGAAAATGTGTATAGGGATTTCCCTTTCCAGGAGAGAGACGACACATCTTGCCAAAAAACTCCAGGCCCTGGAGCGAGCTATCAAAAACGCAGCAGTTTTGTGTTGTGTGGGGACACAAAAAGGATCGGCTCTGAATGACCTCATCTTGCAAAGAGGTCATTTACCACGGAGGATAGCAGTTCCCATTCATGAACTATACACAGAAGCTTCTTAACTATCAAGATGTTCTGGAGACCAGGGAGAAACACGGGCGACAGCTGACGGTCGTGAGACATAGTCCGGTATCATACCTTCCTTGTTTCCCTGCATAGGGGACAGGAGTGAGTGCCCCCTTGTTTGTTGATGCAATGCATCACACTAACGTTGTCCGCCTGGATTAACAGACAACTGCGTCAGAGATACTTACATAGATACACAGATGTTGATGGCAGATAAGGGCCTATGGCTCACCTAGTCTGCTCAATTGCACATGTAACTTTGCTTCTTCAAGCTTCTCCAGAACTGGGTTGGCCTCCCCAGAGTACCAGGATCCCCAATGCCTATATCATGCATTTTAAATCCTGTAATTGATTCAGCCTCCACCGCCTCCTCCGGCAGGGCATTCCATTTTTCCACCACCCTCTCCATGAAGAAATACTTTCTCACATTCCCTCTGAATCTCCCTCCCTCCAGTTTCACCCCATGTCCCCTAGTCCAGCAGCCTCTTTTTAATGCAAAACTGTGTTTTCCTGCACCTTGTTCATCCTCATTAGGTATTTATATGTCTCAATCATGTCACCCCCTCCCTCTTCTCCTCCAGGGAGTACATATTTAATTCTTTCAGCTTGTCCTCATAGGTTTTGTGATGTAATCCTTTCACTATCTTTGCTGCCCTTTTCTGAACCACCTCAACCCTAAGTCCTTATGTAAGTAAGGTCTCCAGAACTGGACACTGTACTGTAGGTGTGGCCTCACTAATGTCCTGTATAGTGACATTATGACCTACCTTTTCCTGCTGGTGTTACCCCTACCTATGCATCCCAGCATCCTGTTTGATTTACCTGCTGTCCTGTCACACGGACTCCCTACCTTGAGGTCATCAGAGATGATAACCCCCAGGTCCCTTTCCTGCTTGAAGCACTCTATGTCCTCCCCCCACCAGCTGATATTTTGTCCCCGGGTTTTTGTGCCCCATGTACATTATCTTGCATTTTTTTTGCATTAAATCTCAACTGCCAGTCCCATGACCAGTGCTCAATCTTCTGCAGCTCTCTCCTCATTCTATCCACACCCTCCTGCATGTCCACCATTACAGAGCTTTGTGTCATCAGCGAACAAGCAAATTCTCCCTTCTGAGTCTTCTGTAATGCCACTGATAAAGATGTTGAAGAGGACTGGACCCAGTACTGATCCCTGATGCAACCCACTGGTGACCCTTCCCTCTTCGGAGTGACAGCCATTAACCACCACCCTCTGTGTCCTGCAATCCAGCCAGTTTCCCATCCACTGTACCACCGTCCTTCCCACTCCCATGTTCCCAGCTTGTTTAATAGCCTTCTGTGCAGCACTATGTCAAAGGCCTTGCTGAAGTCCAGGCAGGCCACGTCCACTGCCCCCCACCCCACCCCGATCCACCTTCCTAGTCACCCAGCCGAATAATTCAATGAGGTTAGTCTAGCACAACCCCCCCCCCAAAGTAAAACCATGCTGCCTTGGGTCCTGTAGACCACTGGCCTCCAGGTGTTCTACTGTTCTTTCCTTCAGAAGTGCTTCCATGATCTTCCCCACTACTGAGGTCAGGCTGACTGGTCTTTAGTTTCTTCCTCCTGGTTCCTGCTTTTGTATAGGGAGATTACATCAGACATCCTTCAGTCTTTGGGTATCTCTCCTGTTTCCAGTGACTGGCTAAACAGGGTTGCCAGAGGTTCAGCCACCACCTGTCTTAGCTCTCTCAGCACCCCAGGGTATACCCCATCTGGGCCCATAGCTTTATCAACTCTTAATTCTTCCAGTGCCATTAGGACCCTTTCCCATGGAAAAGGACTTTTATCCATTTCCGTGATCCAGAAAAGGCCTGGAGGCTGAACAGGACAGCCTACATTTCCAACACACTGATGTACAGCTCGACCTCCACCTTGGTCCATGACCCTGCATCTGGTAAGGGCAGCTGTAAGCACCCCAGCCAGAACCCGAGGCATCCGTGGTGAGGATCTGTACAGGAGCTGGTACAGAGAAAGGAACGCTCTTCAGCAGGCCATCATGATCCATCCACCAAAACAGTGCTCTACAAAGAGGTTACATGATAAGAACCATGTGCTCCAGCTCATCTGTTAACTGAGACTACTGGATTCTGAGAATCCACTGAGGTATCATCATATGAAGACATGCTAGTGGCACAGTCACTATGGTCACCACCATGAGGCCCAGGAGAGGTAACACTGTTCGTGCAGAGACACAGTGGCTCCTGTATACCAAGTATGCCTGAGCAATCAGAGTGTCTGTCCTGGGGCAGGAAATGTCATCCCTCCTCTGTGTCTAAGACTGCCCCTATGTACTGTAGTCTCTGGCACACAGTCAACACAGATTTTGGCACATTTACTGTGACCCCCCAAATCGCTAAACAACTGATGTGTCCAAGATAGGGTGTGAAGCAGAGCCTCTCTGGAGCTGGCCTTGGGGAGGCAGATATCCAGATAAGGGAAAATATATAGGTATTTCCTGTGAAGGGCTGCTGTAACAACTGCCAAGCATTCAGTAAAGACCTGTGGTGCAGAAGACAAGCCCAAGGGCAATACACCTTGAACTGATAGTATTCACCCACCAGCATAAAGCGGAGGTACTGTCTGTGTGATTTCTTGATCTTTATATGAAAGTATCGATCCTTCATGTCCAGAGAGCAGAGCCAGTCCCCTTTTCATAGTAGGGGAATCAGAACATGAAGTGATACCATTTAAAATTTTTTGTGTTCGATGTATAAGATGAAAGCCCTGAGAGCTAATACAGAATGCATATCCCCTACCCATTTCAGTACTAGGAAGTGTCAGGACTAGAACTCTTGGTTTCTCTCCTGAGACGCAACTGGTTCTATGGCATATGTTTGAAACAAAGTCAGAACTTCTTCCTTCAGAAGGAATAAAAGGCCTGCAGAATAAAATGAAGGAGGCAGAGGATGATCTGGAGGAGTCTATAACAGACCCAGAGCATGCACCCTTGCAATTATCTCCAGAACCCACTTGTCTGTAGTGATCTCCCACCATAGTTTCAAATGCAGGAAGATCCTGCCCCCCCACCTCACCCCCTGGAGGTAACAGCTGAGGAGGGGAAAAGAGATGAAAGACAGTCAGGTGGAACGGGGGGGGGGGCACTGGAAAGGATTCCTTTGGGTGCTTTTGCACGGGCACCGGGGGGGGGGGGAGACCCAGAAGAGGACCACCACCACAACTACCACAGCCTTTCAGACAGAAGGCACGACTACCTCGAGCAGCGGGCTGACTAAAGGAGCCCCGACCATGTCCTCTAGCAGGAGTGGTATACAGGGACTTCACAGACCTTAAGAGTCATTTTAGAATTCTGAAGGCCACATAGGGCTTCTTCAACATCATAGCCAAATAATTCTGACCCTTTGAGAGAAGCACTCAGAACTACCTATTGCACATAGGTGGCAAACCAGCAACTCTAGGCCAGGAATATCTTCTCAAGCAATGGCAGAAGCATCAGACATATTATAAGCTAAGAGCAGCAAATGTTTGCCAACCTCAACACTATAAGATGATGATTTAAGCAAATCAGTCTTGGTGGAGCTCTCAGGCATAGCCTGGGCAGCTATATAAGCAGCTTTCCACAAGCAGTTCTGACATTTGATCATGTCGGCCTGGTAGTTTGCAATCCTGCATTGTCAGTGGCTCAGCAAGCAGCACACTCGCCTCTGAGGCCGGGAAAGCAAGAAGACTGTGGGTTCTTTCCCCACACCAGGCACTTGGGCTAAATCCCACTACTGACACTGTAGTGCAGCATGAGGGGGGTGCTGCACTCCTGAGGTGCCGTCTTTCGGATGAGACGTTAAACCGAGGGTCCCATCTGCCTGTTCTGGTGGTAGTTCAGGTGGACATTAAAGATCCCATGGCACTTTCTGAAAAGAGTACGGGAATTTCCCCAGTGGCCTGTCCAAATGTTGCCCCATTCACAAAAAATACCACCAACAGCTTAATCTGGTTCAAGGTCAGTTGGCATTCATCAGTATCCCTTCCCCCAGGTCATGCCTGAAAACAGGCAGAATTTGTCTGGTGCACTTACCCGGTCAACAGAAACTAAATAAATAAGGCCCAGGAATGAAGAGGCATAGGTACATTTGACCATCACATTCAGCTGCCTCAATTCCTTATCAAGAGGCAAAGTACTCCTATGTCTATGAGCTCTAGACCTATCATGAGCAGCCATAATGATCGCAGAGTCAGTTTCAGGCTGGTTACCATAATAACGCTTAGAAGATGACACAGGATACTGCTGATCAACCTTTCAAGGGACTACAGGCAGTGAGTTTAGCCTGTACCATGCAGCAAAAGCAGCACCCTCAAAGGCAGAATACAGAGGTGGAATATTAATGAAGGGAGAACAGGGCACCTCCAAAAAATTCCATGAGATTCCGTTTAGAGGAATCTTCCTTTTCCACAGCAACGCCCATGGCAAAGTGCATTTGCTGCATCAAGAATTGGAAAGATGGGTTCTCAGGAGGAGACCTCAAGGTATAAACCTCAGAGTCATCACTACAGGACGAGAGGGTAGAACAAGCGTGAGGGAGACCACTCACAAATTGTTCTCCTCATATTACTTTTCTAAATCTGCCTCAAAGTCCATGAGGTCAGGATTATAATACATATCGTTATTGTCAACACAAGCAATGATGGGAGCCACAGAACAGACTCTTGATGATAGTGGCGGCTTACAGAAGGAATCTGTGGCATGCTACCAGAATCCGTCGATGGTGGAAACAGCATCAGTAGGCCTCAATGGCAGAATAACTGCCTGCAATGGCAACTCTGCAGAATGTGTGGAATCATTTCAAAGAACAACACTAGCACAGCCTGGGATTTTACAGTGACCCAAAAAGGGGCTAAGACTACCTGCATCAAAAGACCTTGACCCAACGACAATGGTGTCATACAGTCCATAGCAGGTATGGCATAGCTTAAGCCAAGCCCCAATACTGGTATCTCAACGGTCGGGAGGGCTATAGTCGAAACTGTCAGAGTGGGCATTGACAAGGACGTACCTTTTCTCCATGGCAACCAGGGCTCACCGGCAAAGCAGACTTGTCCTTTTTTCTATGTCTGTGCTTACAGCCAAATGACAAGGAGGTCCGAGACAACGACTGTTCCTTGTCGTTTTCCTTAGACTTCAATGGCTGTTTCTGAGCCGATGGCGAGGGAGAATCAGATTTGGGGCCCTTTTCCTTCTCCATGGCCATCAACGCCTTTAATACAAATACATTTTCCAGAGCCTTCTTATGGCTTCACCTCACAAACTGGTTGAAATTCTGCCAGATCTCACAAGTTCTCACGTTATGAGAGAGAACCAAACAGCACACACAAACTGCATGTCTTTATAAATGTAATATCCACACTTACAATAACTAAACAAAGGCTCTTTCAACTTCAGCGGCATAAAGAGAAATGAAAGTACACTAAAGAAAAGGAATATTTTTAATTTACTTGTCCTTCAGAAATAAACTTTGAGTAAGGTGCTCATTTACAAAGGCTCCACATCAGCAAAACAAGACAATACATAGGGATATACTAGATTATATAGAAACTTGGTATCCTGACACTCAGAATAGCAAGTCCAGATAGCCGAAATCCAGAAACCCGATGGCACCACTTGCCCGGCGTAATGTTGAGCAACACATACCATGAGTTACATGCAGGGACTGCCCCCCCGATGTGGGAGGTTCTCACCCCTACACTTCCCGTAACTAAAATATCTAACTCAGAAGGGGAGTGGACCACAGAGTAAAATGTTAAGTAGTTACAAGGGTGCAGTGTGTAAAATGACGTGACCCAAACCAGAACTGGGGTCACATACAGCACGCTGGTCAACCTACCAGTGATTTACCCCTCCACACCACCGGGGCAGCTCGGCCAGCAGCCCCATTCAGCCATCCTTTCCCATACTGCAGAAGGGGTACGGTAGCATTCCATCACATCCGCTACCTTACCCCATCAGGACGAATACCATCGGGTTTACTACCATTGGGATATCCCATCTATCAGGCAATGCTGGGGTGCTGGATGTCGGGATAGTGAACTACAGGATAAAGTACAGTTATGTAAGAACTTACCATAACAGTAGATCTTCGAGACCAGCTCTTGCAGCAGGTTACACCATTAGGACTGATTCCCAAGCAGTAAGGGAACAAATTCTTATTGGAAGGAGGATAGGAGAGATGTCTCAGAGTTCTGGACAAAAGTCTCTGAAGGACCACCAAGCCAAAACCAGCTCTGCGTCTAGAGGCAATATCCAAACTGTAGTGCATGATAAAGGTCTGTACAGTGCTCCAGGTTGCTGCTGCACAGATGGCTGAAGTGGAGACATTTTTGAGCGCAGCGAAGGAGGTAGCCATCCCCCTCATTGAATTACCTTTTACTGGTCCCGGTAAAGTCTTGTTGCGCTTCTGGTAACAGAACATAATGCACTTTACCAGCCATCAAGAAAGTGACTGTTTGGAAACAGGAGCACCAAGCATTCTTTGTGTGTAGGAAACAAAGAGCTGGTCCGACTTACGATGCGTCTTGGTTCTGGTCAGGTAATATCTGAGACACCTATGCACATCCACAGTGTGCAAAAGGGCCTCCCGCCTGTTACAGTGATTTGGATAGTACACCGGCAGATCTATATCCTGGCTGAGAGTGACAGCTGAGGCCACCTTGGGAAGGAACATAGGATTCATTCTTAAGGACACCCTGTCCTTGTGAAAAACCAAATAAGGATCCTTGCACATAAGTGCATGAAGCTCAGAAATTCTTCTGGCAGAAGTAACGGCAATTAAAAGAAGCATCTTCCAAGGGGTCAATCCACGAGCTTGAGCCCAGATACAGAACCTGCACCACTTCATGGCATAAGTGGCGTGGGCGGAGGATTTTCTGGCTGCTATCAGAACATCCACAACTTCCTGAGAGACCCCGTATCTCAGGACTGCTATGTACTTCGGAGCCAGGCATGCAGGTTCAGAGAGCAAAGATCCAGACAGACCAAGGAGCCTGCCTCCTGGGATAGAAGATGAGAGCTGAATGGCAGAGGCACCGAAGGTTCCTGGGCCACCTGATGTAAGAGAAGGAACCAAATTTGCATGGGCCAAAAGGGCGCTACTAGAATAAGGCATGCCTGCTCTTGTCGGAGCTTCAACCGAACCTTCAGGATCAAAGGGAAGGGCGGGAAAGCGAAGAGGAACCTGCCCGTCCAAGAGAGGAACAATGCGTCTCGCCAGACAACACCAGGCCCTGGATCAAGCAAGCAGAAACTGGTCAGTTTTGCATTGTATGGGGAAGCGAAGAGGTCTAATTCTGGTGTCCCCATCTGTGGAACAGGTCCTCTGCGACTTCCTGAAGTAGTTCCCATTCGTGGACTCTGGCCTGTGATCGGCTTAGACTGTCCGCTATAGTTTTGTTCACTCCGGAAACATGCACTGTAATGATATCTGCGTCGTGTTGCAGTACCCACTCCCAAACCCTTTGAGCCTCCCTGCAAAGGGGATAGGAATGAGTGCCTCCTTGTTTGTTGAGATAGTAATCACCTCGGTATTGTCTGTTTGCACCAGAAGAGTACCAGGTGGGATCTCCATCTGCAATGCTTGTAGGGCGTAAAGGACGGCTCTCATCTCTAGAAAGTTTATGGGAAGCTGGGACTCCAGAGACAACCAGGAGCCTTGAGTCCTGACCTCGTTGAATGTGAGCTCCCCATCCGGACCCCGAGGCATCCATGGGGTTGCTGAAGGAGGCGGCGCAATGAAGGGGACTCCCGTCGAGAGGTGGTCTGGGACAAGCCACCAATTCCAGTCTTGGGTGACAGTGTTCGTGATCCGGACTGGATGCTGCAGATGATCCTGCTTCTGGTCCCATTGTGCCCTCAACATTCACTGGGTAACCCACATATGGAATCGAGCTAGGGGAACTGTTGCAATGGCAGCTGCCATGTGTCCGAGCAGGCAAAGGACGGACCGGGCCGGTACCATCTTATTTCCTTTATGTCCCCTATGAGGGATCTAATGCATTCCACCCTGTCCTGAGGAAGGAATGCCCTTCCCCGAGTGGTGTCCAGAATTGCTCCTATGAACTGCAAGTTCTGAGATGGGACAAAGTGCGACTTCTCCTGGTTGATAGTGATGCCCATTGGTAGGAAGAGCGAACAGGTATCTTGTATCACGGACATCAGGGCCTCCCATGAGGGTGCCATGAGGAGCCAGTCATCTAGATAAGGAAACACATAGTGGCCTCTTCTCCTGAGAGCTACTGCCATGACTGCCATGCACTTCGTGAACACTCAAGGTGCTAAAGACAGCCCGAAAGGGAGGGCTCGGAACTGGTAGTGGCATCCCTGAAACTTGAAGCGCACAAATTTCCGGTGCGCTCGAGCGATCGGGAGGTGTAGGTAAGCAGCCTGCATGTCCAGTGATGCCAACCAAGTGCCCTCTTTGAGCATGGGAATAAGACTCGGTAGGGTCACCATGCGGAAACGCTTGTACAACACAAACGTGTTGAGGTCACTGAGATCCAAGATCGGGCGCAAGTCCCCTGTTTTCTTTGGAACCAGGAACAAGTGAGAATAGTAACCTTTTCCTCTCTGGTTCAGTGGAACGTACTCTATGGCCTCCTTGTCAAGGAGGGCCAAGATATTCTGCTGAATAAGCAGGGCATGCTAACCCGAGTAGCGGGAGAGCAGTGGAGGTCTGGATGGTGGGTGATCGACATGGGTGTAGGCAGGCATACTCCAAGCACTCCATGGTGTGCAATTTTATTTAAGGGGGTAGCAAATAGGCTCTGAACTGCTTCCTTTTTCCATGAAAACTAAAAGAAAATACTGAACCTTTCTGCAATTTTATTCATAGGAGTCAAAACTAGAAGGACTGGTCACTAATACTCTCTTTGCATCCCAAAGGCAATACAACTTTACAGGCTCTGGGCTGGTATGTGGATGTGTTAGGGACAATGCATGGCATTTGTATTTACTCATGCCTGGCAACAACCATTATCATGAGATACAAAAGTTGTATTTATTGTGCCAAATGAGGCAACAAACATGGTCCTGGTGTACATCTGTATATTGTCTGGCTACACGGGGGTGAATCCACTTGGTGTGCAGATCTGAAATCCCTGGCTACACCCCTGGTGATCGAGAAACTCTATAGAGTGACCTCGTTCAACCAACTGCAACACTCACCGTCCATCCCGAAAGGTGATGAGAGATGCGACCCCCAACCGTCTCGACCCTTTGATCCAGAGGAGAGGCAGGGGGCCAGGAAGGAGTCATGCTGTGGTGGGGTTGGACCTCATGGGCTGGGCTGCTTTGGGATGCTTTGGGCCCTGGCCTGAGGGGAACCTGGCTTGATTTTTGCGACCGAAGTTGCCCCAGGGCTGCTGGCTGGAACGTGGCTGTTGCCACTGTTGGCGGCCACGAAAATTATTCTAGTTCCTACAAAAGGAACCAGATTTCAGTCTGTACATGGCCTGTACAGTCCTGACTGCCTTCCCGGCGTCCTGCAGTTTGGTGATGACCTTCTCGGACTCCTCACCGAACAGGACCGCTCCATTATAAGGGACGTCTAGGATGTTCTTCTGGATGTCCAGGGTAAATCCGGAGACTCTCAACCACGAGTGTCTCCAGAGACAAATGCCTGTGGCTGCTCCCCTGGCTGCCGAGTCCACTGAGTCATAAGCAGCTCGGAGAACCTGGGTCCCCACGTCTGATTTAGCAGCTCCTCCTTCTTTTTGCCATCCGGAAAGTCTTTTAGAAGGTCTTGGCCCTGTTCCCACAGGGCATTCTGAAACTGCCCCATGTGCGTCAGATAGCTTAGAGACCTAGTTGAGCATGTAGCAGCCGCATACATGCGTCTTCCCATAGAATCTAACTGCTCAGATTCCTGGTCCAGTGGCTGGGTACTCAAATGCTGAGGCCGCTGGGACCTATCATTAGAAGCAGTGATGACCAGGGAGTCGGCCAGGGGTTATTGCGCCAAATACAGGTCCTCCATGGGAGCTCTGTAGAAGCGATCAGCCTTCTTCGGAACAGCCGGTGTAGAATGTGGACACTTCCAAGCTGCCTTGGTGACGTCCATAAAGGCGTCCACCAAAGGTGGAACCACCACAGACTTCAGGTCTTTCTGCCTGAGGTAACGGGCAAGGCGTTGTCTCTCAGGGTCTAAGACTTCTGTCTCCCACCCCATATTTTCCTGGATGTGCCTCATGATTTCTGAAAAGGAGGGATCATCCGGAGGTGACCTTGGGAGGTCCCATGGGTCTGGAGATGGGGGACTGAAGGAAGATGGAGACCTGGAGGTGTCGTATGTATCCGGTCTGGAGTCATCTCCCGGTGAATGACGTCTGCCCCTGGGTTGCTTTGTTCTCGGGGACCCTGAGGGAGAGCAGGATGGGCGTTTTCTGTCTCTTGATCTGCCCCGAGGAAGTGGAGTTGGTTCCTTGGGGGTCAGGGGTCCTGCACCTTTGGCGCCCCGAGGAGGAGGTGGCTGAGGCTTGGGGGCAACCACGTCCTTTCTGATGGTTTTCCACCAGAAGGTGAACAGTTCTTTCACCTCCTGAATATTGATACCCGATGACGGGCCCGGCGTCGGTGTAGGCCTGTCACCGGGGTCAGGCGTCGGGTCCCGAGGAACCACTGGGTCCGGTGACGGTTGCCTGGGTAGGCCGGCGTCCTCCGTGTCGCCCACCTGGTCATCCGGCAGTGCAGTAGCCTCTTCACCCAAGAACCTCTGATGTCCAGTGTCCACCGGCGTCGGTACTACTATTGACAGGGTAGTTGTTTTGTGGTCGCTGGGTCGTACGCCTTCTTGGCCTCAGTCATCCGCTTGAGGGATGTCAGCTCAGCAGTTTTTCTTTCAGAAGCCTTCAGAGGTTGGGAAACAGACCTGAAGTTGGTGTCCCGGCGTCAGTCAGACGTACTCCCCAATTTAGAGGAGGACTTTTGTGCCTGTCCGAGGAATCAGGCTTGGAGGCATCCAGCTTCCGAGTGGTCTTGAGCGGGTGTAAGGAGACAGAGGAGCCCCCTGAAGACCTTACCTTTACCGAGGGAGGTTGGGAGTGAGCCCGAGAAGGAGACCTGTCGGACCGGGTAGAGCTGGAGCTGGCCCTGGATTCGGAGGCCCTGCTGGGGGATCTCGCCCTATCAGAGTCCCGATGCTTGTCCCAGTGTTTCCCTGACTTGTGGGAAGATTCCCCTTTGGAGGAAGGTATTTTCTCCATTTTTTTCAATTTCTCTTCAAGAAGGAATCCCTGAAGGGCCTTTTGGCAGCAGATCAGGGTCCTGCTATTGAACTGCTGGCAAATTGAGCAGGCCTGGGTGTCGTGCTCCAGGCCCAGGCACCTGACACAAATGCTGGTCTGCAAAAGGGATCTGTTTGCCGCAGGCACACTTAGAGGGATGTCCTTCGAGAGAAGGGGTTGGAGAAGCAGACATGGATTGACTATAGAAAAAGAAAGGATTTCACGCATCGTATCAAGAGAGCAGGCATCCGTGAGGCCAATGCTGGTGAGTCGACTGCAGGAAAAGAACTGGGGATGCTGGGGGACCGCCCCCTTTTATGTGATGACTGACGTCGGGGAGTTGCGGACGTTGGGGGCGGTCTCCTGCTGGATACTGCTAGCTAGAATTTTTCCATGGGGTCCTGGTGCCTGCCGGCTTCAGTCCTAATGGTGTAACCTGCTGCAAGAGAAGTTTCTCGAAGTAAGATTGTAAGTATACCATACATAGCACATAATTACTATTTACATAAACATAGGCACAATCGGGTAACACATCAAACAGTTAAGAATAGGTTACAATAACGTACCAGGAGTTTAGGTTCAGCCTAGGAAATAGAGTAGACCAGTCAGGTATGTAGGCATTGTTAAGCTAGCAGTCTCTGATTGGAGGAAGAAAAAGGGGGTAGAGGACCTGAGTAAGGCCAGGAAAGGGGGGGCAGTGTATAGTGTTAGAGATGATCCATCAGAGGCAGAGGGGTGATAATAGGAGAGGAATGCAAGAGAGAAAGGGTGTGGGGGAGGTGAGGGTATTCAGCAGGAAAGAAGTATGCAGAGGGCCACAGGGGAGGAGCTGCCAGTGGCAATAAATGCATTAGTAATAGGGAAAACTAAAATTCCAGAGTCGGGGAGGCATTTTTACCACAAACCATGGCATTATCAAGGAGAATGTGTGGAGGAAAGTAGATAATGAGCAGGAGCTGAGGGTTATGACGCTTTCCTACAAGCATCTGATTCACTTTTGGTAAGGTGATGTTTCAATTCAGGTTTGAAGGTAGGGAGGTTAACAATGTTGAGTATTTCTGCCGGGACCTCATTCAACCAAAGTGGGGCCCTATAAGTGAAAGACCGTTGTCCAAGAGCAGTTCTTGTCTGAAAGGGACATTTAGTGGACACGTGCCTTGCCCCATGTTTCGTAAACAGATTGAGTCAATTGAAGAATATCTATAACGCAAGGGGGTACTTGTCCTAACAGTGTTTGTTTTTTTTTTTACCAAGGAGGCATGTCTGTTATTTTATCCTATTATTCAGATTTAGCCATTTGGTTTGTTCATACAGCGCACAAGAGTGTGTTAGATTATCTGCTCCTAGAGAGTGTCTGCAGGCCCTATTAAGGGCTGTCACTGCCCCCTTGAGTGCTGTATCAGAGGCTGCATCATAAACGACCAGGCCGTAATCTATTATTGACAGAACTGAGCTAGAGACAGAGAGGCGGCGGGCTGTGGGCATTAGGTATTGTTTGTGCCTATAAAGGATGCCTAGCTTGGTGTAAACCACTTTTACCACCTGATCAATATGCTGCGTGAAAGAGAGGGCATCATCAACCATGACCCCAAGGTACTTGAATGAGTGCACTTGTTCAAGGGGGGGCTGCCTTATAAATGATGATAGTCAGTAGTAAGTTGATTTTCTTATGCTGGTGGCTAGATACAAGCATAGTTTTTTGTTTTTTTTTTTATAATTGAGTAGAAGTTTTTGTGAGTTGAACCAATCCTCCAGTTAGTAAAAGGTGGACTGTAACTGCCTTTGTAGCAGATCGAGTTGGGAATTGTTATTTAGCATAGAAACACAGAATGTGACAACAGATAAGGACCGCTTGACCCACCTATTCTGCCCATTTTCCTACCTAACAGATAAGCTGCAAATCCTAGTTAACCAACAGCTTACTTCCTCCTACCCCCACACTAGGACTGCCTTATGTCTGTCCCATGTATTCTTAAATTCCTCCACTGTTCTTGACTCCACGACCTCCTCAGGAGGCTGTTCCATGCATCCACAACCCTCTCTGTGAAAAATACTTCCTCCACATTACCTCTGGCAGTCCCCCACTATCTTCAAATTGTCCCTTGTTCTTTTGCACTCTCTTTTCTGAAAGATGCTACCCTCTTGGACTTTGTTGATTCCCTTGAGGTACTTGAAAGTTTCTATCATGTCCCCTCTCTCCCTTCTTTCCTCAAGGGTATACATATTAAGCTACTTTAGTCTTTCTTCGTATGTCTTCTGGTGCAGACCCTGCACCATTTTGGTTGCCCTCCTCTGGACAGCCTCCACTACATCTATGTCTTTGCAGAGATGGGGTCTCCAGAACTGCACACAGTACTCCAGATGGGGTCTCACAAACTGTCTGTACAGAGGGATAACAACTTCCTGTTTTCTACTACTGATGCCTCTCCCTATGCATCCCAGTATCCCCCCCAGCCTTCCTTACTGCCTTCTCACATTGCTTGCCCACCTTTAGGTCATCTGATATAATTACCCCCAGGTCCCTTTCCATTTTTACTGTTGTCAGTATCTCACCCCCCATTGTGTACTCTTCCCCTGGGTTTTTGTTTGCCAGGTGCATTACCTTGCACTTCTTTGCACTGAATCTGAGCTGCCATACATCTGACCATTCCTCCAACCTTGCCAAGTCCTTTCTCATCCTTTCCACTCCATCTTGTGTATCAACCCTGTTGCAGATCTTTGTGTCATCTGCAAAGAGGCATACTTTTCCTTCCAGTTCCTCTGCAATGTCACTTATAAAGACATCAAAAAGGACCGGCCATAGTACTGAACCCTGCGGTACCCCGCTAGTAACCCTCCTTTCTTCACTGTGGAATCCATTTACTACTACCCTTTGCATCCTGTTGTCTAGCCAATTTTTTTATCCAGGCTACCACCTTGGGACCCACTCCAAGGCTGGCTAACTTGTGTATTAATCTTTTGTGTGGGACTGTCATGACCATGACATCCACATCCAAAAATATTTTGCTCCTGCAGGCCTCTGGAAGGGCATTCAGGAATAAGCTGGAGAGCAGTGGGCCCGTTTGGATCCTTGTGGGACATCGAGTGAGACTTCTCTAACACTAGAGGTAGTTGTCCCTATTTTGACGCTCTGTGACCTGTGCCACAGGTAGTCCTGGAACAACAGACTGGGCTGATGGTCAATCCCATGGAAAGCAGTTGTTCTAGCAGGACAGAGAGGTTGACAGTGTCAAAGGTCTTGGTGAGATCTATAAATATTGATCCCACTAACTTGCCACAATCCATAGCATTATGGACACAGTCGGTAAATTCAACCAATGCAGTAGCTGTGCTGTGGCTCTTCCAGATGCCATTCTGTTGAGGACACTGTAGATTATGTTTCTGGAGGTACCCCATAATTTGATCAGCCACAATCCTCTCCAGCACTTTAGAAAGTGGGTAGAGTACTGAAATGAGCCAGTCACTGGCAGTACAGGATCGATCCCTGCTTTTGAGTACTGGGGTCACCAGTGCCAACTTCCAGACTGATGGGAATTTCGCCAAGGTGAGGGATTTATTAAAAACGTTCATGATGGGGACTATAACTTCATCAAGAACAATGGCCACCAGCTTCATGTCAATTTTATCACTGCCAAGCCTTGTTTTTCCTAGGACCTTTTTTTATATATGTCCTGGCCTCCCCGACAGTGATGTGTTTGAAATAGAAGTTTGATTGTTTAGAGTCAGATCTCGGGGTATTCGGGGAGGGTTCAGTGGCCTAGAGGAAGCTGGGGGTACAGAGCTTAGATCTGAGAATGCTGCGTTAAAGGATTCAGCGATACTGTGTGGGTCCAAAATGGGGGTACCATTAACGTTTAGCATTGTGGAGTGTTTCCTGTCTTCTTTTCCTAACAGGTCTTTCATGTTCTCCCAGAATCTCTTCCCATTTCCCCAGTTCCTGTCCATCTGTTCTTTACAGAATTTTGCTTTAGCGAGCCTAGTAAGGTTCATGTACCTATTCCTGTCTGCCCTGTAGTTCTGGTAGTCAACTTGATTGCCAGAGTTCCTTGCCCTGCTCCACAGATTGTCCCTGACCCTCATTAGCTCTAAAATGTCCAAAGTAATTTGTGGATCCTCTGAGTTTTCTTTTCCTGACTGGGGTATAAATGTCGCAAATATTGTTGAATTTATCAGTGAAGTATTTCAAAGCTAAGTCAATATCCTGGTGCTCGAGAGAGGGGGCCAGTCGACCTGTGACAGGGCTGCTTTAAATGCACTTAGCTGCCCTCTCTTGATAACTCTGCTTTTAAAACAAGACGGTGAAGCTTTTTATATTTGTTTGACCACCTGCAAATTACTGGAGAATGGTCACTCAGGGAGTCAAATATAAACAGCAATGGCTTAACTGATGATATTTCTTTCAGCAGGTCGGATAAGGATGGTCAATGGTGGGAAAAAATACTGAAACGTGATGGGGCTGCCCATGTATGCACAGAAGCTGCAAGTCATTGTGGGCAACCCCCGGCTTGCAAAAAATGTTCTGAGTGGTACTGATGGCTTACAGTTCCAAAGGTGTGGCCTAACAGCTTATAGATCCAAAGGTGTGGCCTAATGGAGAAGATATCCTCGATGAAGATCTACAGTTAGGCAAAGCTTCACAATGCGACATATCACAAGATTCAAAGAATGGTGACAATGTAGTATCAATATAGCGCAGCCTTACCCACCGATATCTCAGGACTGCTACCAGCTACAGGTAAGCCAAATACTTTTCTTAATCTTTCAAACTATGAGGGACATGGCTCAGAAATGTTCCCCTTTAACATGTCGGGATGTCACAATATACCATGATACTGGAGATCACCCGCACTGATACAGTGTGCAGTATCAGAGATCATGATAATCGTGGTCCATAGTATGATGTGGCTTTGGGATCTTTGAACTTATTTGTGTTACAGAAACATAGAATTTGTTGACAGAAAAGGACTGCTTGGCACACCCAGTCTGCCCAGATGGTCCCTGCCAATTCTGCTTCCACAAACACTAACTGGTCTCCAATGACCCACTCTACCTAGTCACAAATATTCCCTTATGTCTATCCCATGCATGCTTGAAGTCCCCTACTATCTTAATCTCCACCACCTCTGCTGGCAGTCTATTCCAGGCATCTACTGTACCACTCTTTCAGTTCAGTAGTACTACCTCACATCCCTTTTTAACTCCCCCTCCAGCATCATCACATGCCCTCTGGTCCTTGTGGTCTTCCTCCTTTGAAAGAGACTCCCGGACTTCTGGTGACGTTACGGACTGCATAGCATCTGGAGAGATATGCTATGCTACCACTAAGGGATAAAACCTTCTCCCTCAGCAGAAGAAAGCGATCAAAAAGGGTGAAAATGCCTAACAGGAGTGAGGGAGAAGACAGACAAACCAGATCCAAAGCCCAAAGAGCTAAAATTATTCAGGATGGCTCCAGATTTCAAGACAACAACCTGAATTGTAGCTGCAGCTTGTCCCCAGCCAGCTTGAGAGGTCCGAGCTACGATACACACTGCAAAGGGGAGAGGCTAACAAGAAACAGATTTCAGCTGCTATTGAAGGAAATCAAGGCGTCTCATAGGGAGAAGAAGCAGGAAATCAAACTACTTAATGAGAGACTGGACAAAGTAGAAGGCAGACAGGTTATAAAAAGCAGAGGAATGCATGGCGATCATGGAAGATGGCGCCATTCTACTTGGAATGGCTCTGGAATCATTACTACATTGTGCTGAAGTGCTACAAGACAAATGCATGGATCCTGAAGCCCTTTCCAGAAGAGACAACCTGCGTCTGATAGGCTTTCCTGAGGGACCTGAAATGGGCCACATGTGCGACTTTATAACAGATTTATTGAAAAAGGTGCTTGCGCTGCCACCCACCATTGACATTAGAACAGAACGAATCCATAGGGCCCTTCTACCTAAGTCGACAGACCCACAAGCTAATCTCAGGCCAATACTGATGAAGTTTGCAAGCTACCGGATCAAAGAAGAAGTACTCAGGATAGCCTGGCCAAAAAAGCGCTCAAATATAACGGAGCCAGACTATACTTGGACCAAAACTACCTGGCGGACATTGTAAACAAATGCCTGCAATATATGCACCCAATTAAAGTCCTTAGAGCCAAGCAAATAGGAAACAGCCAGAACTATCCCTATTCACAAAAAGGGTGATGTCAAACTTACAGTATGTCCAACTACTGACCCATCTCTCTTCTACCCACTCTCAGTAAGCTTCTTGAGAAAACAGTCCACAGCCAGCTCGCTGAACACCTCACCAAGTTTAATCTCCAAACCCCCTGCCAACACGGATTTAGGCCTGGACACAGCACCACTGTGGCACTGATGCAACTTACCAGCAACATCAAATGTAATATGGACCACGGCCTACTCACCGGAGCTGTCTTCATAGACCTTTCCAAAGTTTTTGACATGGTTCATCACCCTCTCATGCTGAAGAAGCTCCAATCCGTAGGAGCATCTGACCCAGCTCTATCCTGGTTCCGCAGCTACCTGGACAATCACACTCAGGCAGTAGCTTTTCACAAGACCCTCTCCTCCCCCATAAAGATCTCACGTGGAGTCCCACAGGGGTCCACTCTCTGACCTCTCCTTTTCTCCCTCTTCCTAAACAATATTCCCGCTCTTTCCCGACACAGCTGCACTCTTATGTACGCTGATGACCTTGTTCTCTACTCAGGGTCCAAATCGATAGAGGACATCAACTCCACTCTCTCAATTGATTTTCAAGTCCTTCAACTCTAGCTCTCGAACAGCCATCGAAACCTTAACCAGGACAAAACTCGAGCTATGCTATTCGGTTCCTCAAAAAAACTGCTGCCCTCCACTGCCCCCAGGCTCTTGGTACACTGCCTAGACGGTTCCCCTATCACCAACACGGCATCCTTCAAATACCTGGGGGTCACACTTGATCCCTGCCTTGACTTGTCATTACATCTCAACACGTTTTGTCGAGCTGTCAATGCAAAAATTGGTGGCGCCTATCGTGTGCGCCACTCCCTCACTCCTTCAGCCAGATTAGCAGTTGCGAGGGGAATCCTCTTACCCCAGCTCCAATACACTCTTCCCCTTATCTACGTTGCCAACTCTTCTATACTCAGTAAATGGGACATCGTCTATAACAACATCTGCAGATTCACCTCAACTGCCCCTCGTCGTACTCATCGCTGCCTCCTCTAATCTGGTTTAAACTGGCTATCACCTAAGGATCTACAGGCCTACTCCCTGGGATGCTTTATTGACTCTCTGTCTAGACCTCCCAGCCCTGACTATCTGGCTAACCTGCTGACTCCTGCCTCCCAAACCCGTACCCTCAGGTCCTCCTCTGTTCCTATGCTCTCTACCAGACCTTGCGCTACAAAAATGGGTGAACAGGCATTCTCTCACTTTGCTCCTAAGTTCTGGAACACACTCCCCCTTCAGGTTAAAAATTCTGCCTCCAACCGGGAATTTAAAAACTCGCTATTCTCTCACTTCACACCCGTGGACACTGCAAATGCTCGTAATCTGCTTCACCCTATTGCCGGCCTGAGGCACGGACACAAGCCTATTTTTTGTTCTATATGTCATTTATTATGCACTGTATCTGATTTTGCTGCTCTAATCACCTATGTATGTTGTTAACTGCTCCTGCCGTCTTATGTTTTCCCTGATTGTCATCATGTACTATTGTAATATGTATACCAATGTCCTGTGCTCTCCCGGGCCGTGCCTGAAAATAGGCAGGTTTGTTGCCTAGCGCACTTACTCGGTTACCAAAAGCTAATAAATAAATAAAATACATCACTGAAGGAACAGCCGCAACCGAACACCAGATGGAACATGGTCCGGAGACAACAGCTCAAGACTGCAGGGCAACGGCCAGCTTCTTCTACAATGCAGGACATTCGAGGATTTCTGCAAAAAGTACAGGGAAGTAACAGGAAGAATGAAAAGTGGCGTCATAATTCTTACTACATAACTTAACCATCGACGTAGCATTCCCTAAACACCACGAGAACAGTTTAAAGGTATCAATAATCCTCACAAGGTCACAGCAATCGTACTATATCACTCTGCGTTTTATTCCCCCTAACAAGACACCCTTGGATAACATATGTCCTCTTAGTCTTTATTTTTTCTTGAGAAAGGATGTTACAGTAAACAGTACCAGACTGGACCCTGGAGCTCTTCCCCTGCCTAGCAGTTTGGAGCAGCTTATACCCAACCAAAAATAAACACTCTAGCATAGGCCACTCAGTGTGTCTTTAAAATGGTGGCAGTTTCAATCCCACCTGGGCAGACCTGAAGGAAACAACTTACCAAATAAAAAGTACAGTTGGGGAGAAAAAAAAAAAGAGTGCTGCTACTGTTATATTCCCCACACTGAGGGAGAGAGGGCTGGTGTGGAGATCAATTTTGCAAGGCAGATGTCTTTACGCTGAGCCAGACCAGTGTCAGCCAGTAGCAGCAAAACCAAGAGGCCGTTTTGCACCTCACATCTAGTAATGGAACTTTCAAAAAATGAAAAGGCAATGGTCCTGCTCTGACTCAACTGAAAACTAACTGGTATCATCAATTCATTGCCCCAACAGGTCGGAACATGGAACTGTGGAGTTAGCGGGGGCTAGTTATTTTGTTAAAGGAAACTCTGTAATGTTTTCCTTTTTTGGGGATCATTTTGCTGTAGCACTAAGCACTGTACTTGAATTTCTGTTTTCTGAGGGCCATGCAAGGAAGAACTTGGAATCAAAAGGGAACAGGAAAGTGATCTGCAGACAACAAACCCAGATGCAATAGAAAAAATAACATGGGGGACTGAGAGGGGGCTTGGAGGGGAGGGTACGGGGGTAGGATCTTTGACCCTCGCTCTAAGAACTAATTCAGTGGATTAAGGGCCCACAGTTGTCTCGAAAGCCTAATAATCGGGAAGGGGGGTGAGGTTGGGGGCTCACTCTCTGGGCTGCTGCACCTCACCCCGCCACCCAGACCTCAGATCAGTACCTGCTGTTCTGAAGGCAGGAAGTAAACTGAAGATAACAGGAAATGGAGGGCTGGATGTCCCCTGCTGCAGAGGTCTAATTCCTGCCTTCCTTTCAGCATCAGGAGGTACAGCCCATGATTAAGGAAGCCTGGAGACCAGCTTAGGAGACAGAATAGCTATACAGATATTTGATAAGTGGCAACCATAATAATAGCCATTACTAAGAAATATACCTTCCCTGTTACAAATAGGTATCAGCAGGGGGAGACACTATATATTTTGAACACGGGAGAGCGGTTCTCTGGATGTGTGCAGAGACTCCGAGGACAGAGAAGAAGACATACAACTGAGGACAGGCTGGTCACTAGGGCCACTATAGAAACACAGAAGTTGTCAGCTAATGGGGACCTTATGATCCATCAAGTCTGCCCTTGTTTTCCTACCCCCCCACTTAGCTGCCTGCTTGAGTATCCTGCAGTTCCTGTCCCATGCCCGCTTGAATTCCCCCACCATCCCTTCCAGAAGACTATTCCATGGTTTAACAATGAACTCCGTGAAGAAGAATTTCCTCATATTGCTCCTGAACCTACCCCCGGGAGAAGGTCATGCCCTCTTGTCCTGCTACAGTGTTTTACCTGAAAGAGGTTCTGCACCTGTACCTTGTTGTTGCCTTTAAGGTATTTAAATGTGTTTATCATGTCCTCCCCGATTCCTGCGCTGCTCTAGGGAGTATAGACTGAGTTAATTGAGTCTGGCTTCCTAAGGTTTCTGGTGCAAGCACTGCACCATCTTTGCTGCTCTTTTCTGTACCATCTCCAGCCTATCTATGTCCCTCCTGAGGTGTGGCCTCCAGAACTGAATGCAGTTTTCCAGGCGGGGTCTTACCAGGGATCGATACAGAGGCATGATCACTTCATGTCTCCTGCTTGTGATGGCCTTCCTGTGCATCCGAGGATGCCACTAGCTTTTAGTGCTGCCTTCTCACACTGTTTGCTGACCTTGAGGTCATCGGATATGATCACACCCAGGTCTCACTCTGGCCTTGTAACCATCAGCTGCTCTCCTCTCATTGAGTACAGTTTCCCTGGGTTATGTTTTCCCAGGTGCATGATATTACATTTTTTGGCACTGAATTTCAACTGCCATATCCTTGACCATTCCTCCAGCTTTCAGAGATCAGATTCCATGCTTTGTTGCCCCTCTGGTGTGTCAACCCTGTTGCCGATTTTGGTGTCATCAGCAAACAGGCACACTTTTCCCTTCAGTCCATCAGCAATGTTGCTGATGAATATGTTGAAGAGGATCAGCCCCAGAACTGAGCCCTGCGGTACCCCGCTACTTACCCTACCCTCCTCTGACAGAGTGCCACTTACTAATACCCTCTGTGTTCTCCCATTTAACTAGTTCCTGACCCAGCCTATTATCTTAAGCCTAACTCCCATGTTCTCCAGTTTACTGACTAGTCTCCTGTGCAGGACCAAATCAAATGCCTTACTGAAGTCCAGGTAAACCACATTCACTTCCCACCCTGATCCACTATGTATACAGAAAGGGCCTCCTAGTTAAAAAGGAGCCAAATACTGGGGAAAATAATGTACCTTTAGAGGGCAAGTATCACCATAGGCTGAGATCAGTAAACACTTGGTGGGTGGGGGACGGAGTCGGTTTAGTGAGTACGTAAATTGCGCCACTGACGAATGCTCACGCTGCTTTATTTGGGCTCTCTTTTTAATAATGAGGTCCACAGAGTGGGCCTCAAGTGCGGGGCAAAACCCTCCACTACTACTCCCAGATGGGGACAACCGTGAGGGTAGGTTGGGCCCACCGAAGGACAAGGGGATATGAAATATATTCCCCACCTTTGGAAGAAGTTCTGTTTTATATGAAAAGGGGGTAAACTGCTATAATTTAAGCAAGATCAGGGACAAGCCGGCCGGTGGTGCTGAGGTTGGGCGCTGGACGCCACACCTGCGCACCACACACCAACAGCAGGATGGGAGGGACTCAGGCATCAGGGGTCAGCGGGGAGGAGAGGATAGCCGTCCATAAGACTGCTCTCCTCTCCTGGGGTGGGTTCTGGAGATTAGCCACAGTGGCGGCTCCCGGTGGAGACCGGGGGGCACTGCAAGTGGAGGCAGGGACTTGCATCGGGGAAGGCAGCGGTGGACGTCTGCGAGAGGGGACAGGTGCATGCTCTCTGCATGGTGACGTCATTGCACTTCCGCGCCTCGGGGGCAACGTAACCAAGCAAGGCGGAAACATCCCAGCCGCTGGGAGGATGATAGTGGACCCAAGGGGGTGGCTCACACGTCCACCGCCGGTCCTTCTGGTTAACTCTCCCAAGTCCTCTCCGCTTCAAAGGTCGGTTGGAGAGGACTCTGTCCCCGATTTCTTGCCGGAGGGTTCAGGCAGGATGGTAGAGTCACTCGGGTGGGCCTGGCCTGAGTGGGGCCCCAGTGGTTGGTGTCCGGAGTAAAGAAAGTCTACAACACAAAAAAAAAAAAAGACTAGGGGCACCACAGGTAGAAGTAAAATCTACCCCATTGTTTACAAAATGTCAGACCAGGTAGCTAAAATCCTTACC
This sequence comes from Neoceratodus forsteri, assembly GCA_016271365.2. Lineage (NCBI taxonomy): Eukaryota > Metazoa > Chordata > Ceratodontiformes > Ceratodontidae > Neoceratodus > Neoceratodus forsteri. The sequence goes on along the minus strand of CM057449.1, from coordinate 1,549,250,210 downwards.
TACAGTGTTAATGGTCTTACGCACCCCATCAGGAGGGAAAAATGCTAATATTTGTATAACAGAACAAACCTGACTTTATACTCCTTCAAGAGACCAATCTTTTGCAATTGGAACACCAAATATTATCCAAATTTGGTTATGGACAACTACATTCCTACTCCTCCTACAAAACAGGGCGGAGGAGGGGTATGGCGGTACTAATTCCAAACAGAACACAATTTGAGACCACTGAGGTCACTTGGATTTTTATAGAAACCTATTATCTCTCTGATAGCAGAAAAGACAGGGGGATACTGATCTGTGGAGGAGATTTTAACCTTACTCTTACCCCCACAACTGGACAGTACCTGGGAATTCCCAGAAAAGAACATCAAGTGGTCAAAAGAGTTAAAAAATTAAGGAATTAGGCCAGATAGATACTTGGAGGCATCTGCAAGGCTCCAGCAGAGGCTAAACAATCTTCTCTCACATGCCCCAAATGTACTCCGGAACAGACCTTTTTTGGCTCTAAAAAAAAAAAAAAATGCAACACACCTTGAGACATACATGTATCGCCCTTTAAGATCATCGGATCACGCTCACCTCTACCTAGATCTTAACTTAGGTAACTTGAAAAAAAAATTTCATTCTGGAGGCTAAATGTCTCCCTACTACAGAAGAAAGAAGTAAGAGACCAAATCTTGAAAACTATCCAGCTGACGGTGCAAGAAAATTCCTCAGGAATACTATGGGATACTGTGAAAACCTTAGTAGAGGGGAAGCTCATATATCTATTTCAGTGGGTAAGAAAAAGCAAAGAATAGAAGAACCGAAAACATTACAATCCAAAATAATGTTTTTAGGAAAGCTGCAGCAAGTAAAAATAGATAGGAAGAGAGGAAAATAATTCAATGCTCTTAAAAAAGAATTGAATAAACTACTGGTGGGACACATGCAGTGCTGACTGGTTGTGTGCCCAAGACAGTGTGTCGCGTGTAACCCCCCCTCCCTTGTAACTAGCAGGGTTGCTCCTCTCACCACATGGCACCAAAGAGAGGGATGGGGGTTGTCACTACAGTTTACACTACATCTACTTCTGAGCCTGCCATACACAGACAGGCAAACCAAGTGTGGCAACTACCTGACTCACACCTGGTGTGACCATTTACCATGGCCATCAACCTGGATTCCTGGGAGAAAACATCTGCTCACAATTATGCTAGGTTTGCACCTCTGCACAGGGGTACCCAAGTAAATCCAGACACAGTGGAAGCAATAATAGTACTGTCCAAACCAGGTTGGGATTCTAGAGTGTGGCTTTTACTCACATACACAGAGAATGATCACAAAGCGAAGATGGACCCACAGGAATTCTCCTACTGGTAATGGTAGATTATTGCGGTACAGAGAACATACACAGCGAACCCACAGGTTCTGATTTGAACAGCGAACACTCTGGTTCTGAATTACACAACAAACTCTCTGGTTCTGAATTAGGAGATTGGCACACATGGCCAGTTACTGGTACACTTCCCTTGACTAGGCACACACGGCCAGTACTAAAAGACTTTCCCATATTTCATGAGGAATACTGGTGGCACACACGACCACCAAAGAGCACATCTCAGCTCACAGAAAATCCAACCCACGTCTGGGTAACTATTTCCATCAGGCACTGGCCAAATGCACTGACTGAAAATTGAACTGGTGCCCAAACTGAACCCTGAGAGGTAAACTGGTTACTCAAGATGGGGGGTCTCCCACCTTTTGCTTCCAAGTTTATACTCGGCTATTCATCTGGTTAATAACACCTTCACAGAAAACTTGCAGATGCTATCTTGAAATGTTTTTCGCACTTAACATACTACGTGACTAAAAGTTCTGTACTTGGACAGTCTCTCTCTAGACTCCAACATAGGCAGACACTTTTAAAAACAGAAACAGTCTAGGTGACAGCGTCTCTTTGTCAGAGAAAATTCACCAAGGAATGCAGGTGCCCCTCCTGGGCTGAACACAAAAGTACTCACAGATTCCGAAGTTGTCACAGGCAGCTTCACTAGACAGACTGGGAGAGGGGACTGCCCCTGAACCCCGAAGATCGTTCAAAACCCACTTGGAACGGTTTCCACCACTTCAATCTCCGTCTTCTATGTTCTTCTTCTAGGGTGAGAACAAACTACCCAAAACACAGTGGTAGCTTTCTGTCAGAGCTAAAACTGAGGAGCTGCTGCAGGCTGCAGCCTTCTCCAGGAACTCCACTCTACAGACTGCAAGAACATTCTAAAGCCATCTCCCTTGCAGCTAGCTCGAGTGTGGCTTATGCTGCTGTGACAGTTCCATGATTACATCATCACTCCAGCTCAGCTGAGACTGAAAAACAGAGTGTAACACTATGAAATCCATTTACTTGGCATTGCATAGGCTGCCTTTCCCTACCTGCCGCTGGCTCTAATGGGATTCTAATAACCCCTGGAAACAAGTAGGTTACACACGCAAAACAGATGCATCGGCCAGCACTGTAACAATGTATAAACAGTATGCACAACTGGCACAAAACATGCATCCTGTTTGAATATGGGACTCTGGATGCATGGCACAAAGCAGGCGGCTGCCATGGTGGGCGTAGCACATCCAGGGCCGGGGTTGTACACTGCTATTGGGAGAATGCGTGGTGCATACCTGGATGCGCCGTTCCCCCTAGGGCAATATTCAGCCAGCACATGCTAATGAGTTCATTAGGCATGCATGGTGCAAACAGGCCCTATGCATGCCCATTATGGGCTCATTAGCATGGCTGTGCTGGGCCAGCCCCCTTCCAGCCCTGACCGTCACAGGCAAAGCCAGTCCCCATGCCAGCCCTGGCAGTCCAGTGGTACGCCCCCCTCCCATCCCCACTCCCCATCGGTAGCACGAGCAGACTCCCACCTGGCCCCGATCCCAGTTAGTTACAAATACATCCCCATGCCCAATCTCCGATCGACGTACATGTATCCCCCAACCCCTTTTCCATAGTGCAGGGTCCCCCTCCCATGCCCGATCACAGTAGACCTATGCCCCGATCCAGTACCACATTGCAGAGGCACCCCCACCTGTTCCCAATCCACGATCGCAATACAAAGGTACACCAACCACTGATCCAACATATAGTGGGTCCCCCAACACTGACAGGACCGGACCCCCGACTCCAATCTGGCAGGCGGCAACTGGCTCGAGCCCTCCACATAACACCACGGCCAGCTGCCGACTGATCTGTCAGTGCAATGCACTGTACACAGTCTGGCAGCGCTCATGTGCGTCGTTGTACAGTGCAGTGAAGTGACAGAAGCAGTCAGTGGCTGGCTGTAGTAGTGTGTGGAGACTGAGACAATCACCAGCTCCGCTGGATTGGGGAGCGACGGGGGGCCAGTTCTGTTGGGAGGGACACCACTATGGAAATACTGGGGTGTTCTGCTCATGCTGCCGGGCATCAGGGATTGGGGCTGGGGGCTATGATTATCTCCGATCGGGAATGGGGCTGGGTTGGGAGCATGGATGTCCTATGGATGGGGAATGGGGCCGGGTGGGAGGATTCTTCCTCTGTCAATCGAGGATGGGGCTGTGATCCTCCTTTGAGCGAGGATCGGGGCCAGGTGGACACAAAGCCCTATGGTAAAGTGGGGGGGTTGTCATGTTATCTGCATCAGGGACTGGGGTTGGGAGGGTGGACCCTACACTATAGTGATGGGTTGGGGGACTGCTGCACTAGGGGCAGGGACCAAGTGTGTGGGGGGGTGGGGTTCCCCCGGTCCACTGGGTCTGGCAGGCTGCCGTGCACCTGTCTGCACTACAACAGCCTGCCTGTGGGTGGCCGGCCGAGTTAGGTCATTTTTTCTCAGCCGATCTTTGTGCGGCACATTTTTGGGCCTTGCAGGGCGCATTCTCAATGAATATGTCCATGCACGGCATATTCATGGGACCACCACTTAATTCTTGCACCACATACATTATTGTGTACCCTGGCCCATTCCCTTGCGGCCAGTGCATCCCGCCCATCTGAATATCGTGCTGTGGTGCATTGTTGGGGTTGCACAGCGCATCTCCCTTTTCTGCCAAGATGCGCCATGCATCTACTTTGAATATGGGTGCCCTGGACTATAAGGGTGAGCAAAACCTCAAATATTTGAGACAGAGGTATTATGAGGGAAGTCCCCGGGCAATTAAGTTACTAGCATGTAGACAGAGAGCTCGGTGGGCCAAAGCATATATTTCCAGGGTATTACATCTGGGAACAAAACAATATCTGGAGTACTGCGTGCAGTTCTGGAGACCCAGTCTCCGCAAAGACACAGACAGGATGGAAGCTGTCCAGAGGAGGCCAACTAAAATGGTGCAAGGTCTGCACCGGAAGACATATGAAGAGAGACTTAAGGAGCATAATATGTATAGCCTCGAGGAAAGGGGGGACATGATAGAAACTTTCAAGTACCTCAAGGGAATCAACAAAGTCCAAGAGGGTAGCATCTTTCAAAAAAGTGTGCAAGAACAAAGGGCTAAATTTGAAGATGGATGCGCTCAGAGGTAATTTAAGGAGTATTTTTTCACAGAGAGGGTTGTGGATGCGGACTGCCTTCCGAGGAGGCCAGAGTCAAAAAAACAGTGGTGGAATTCAAGCATGCATGGGACAGTCATAAGGCAATTCTAGGGGGTGGGAGTAGGAAGAAGTAGGCTGCTGGTTAACTAGGATCTTCAGCTTATCCATTAGGTAGGGAAATGGGCAGACTGGGTGGGTCAAGCGGTCCTTATCTGCCATCAAATTCTATGTTTCTATGTAATATGTTACCCAAACCGACCAGGCAGTAGAGGCCTTCAAACACTATTATAAAGCGTTGTATAAAGCCACACCCGGGCAACCTCCAGCACAGACTGACAATTACCCTGGCACAACTGCACCTACCACAGGTGACTGAACAACAGAATAAAATGTTCTTCAGACAAGGCCACTGGCTACACTTGACACAATATTTATCTTGTCATATTGTTACTTTGTTTATGTAATTACTTTCTTCATGTTGTACTACTTATTGAAACCACTGTAATTTGCTATTCTTGTGACTTGACGTGGAACCTCTGCAAAAGAGCCCTTGGCTCAAAGGTCTTTCCAATTTGTTAAATAAATAAAAATGTTATGTGCCCCTACATCATCGGGAGAAATAGCGCAGGTAATCAAAGACAGAAAAACAGGAAAATGCCCGGGGTCAGATGGCCTCATGACAGAAGTTTACAAGAGGTTTCCAGAGGAGACAGTCCCACTTCTGAATGTAACTTATCAGGAGGCCCTGGCAGAGGAGGGCAAGTTACCTTCCTCATGGAATTATGCAGTCATTTTGGTCATCCCCAAGCCAGGCAAGGACCCTACACAATGTCCGTCATACAGGCCCACATCAATTTTATTTATTTAGTTACTTTTTGTTGACCGGTTGGGTGCACTAAACAAGCTCGGCCCATTTTCAGGCACAACCCAGGAGAGTTACAGACATGAATGATCCAGCAAATACAAAACACAAACTGAGCAGAGACACAACAAATAAACTAAGGCAGCAATAATACAAGTGCAGGGGTACTAAAGATCAGGAAAATACAACATGATAAGGTAAAGACACACCATACAGCAATAAGGGAGAACAGCTGCAAGAGAGTAAGGAAAAATATACCAAGTAAAGTGCATAGGTCAGTGTGGAGGAAGCAGAAGCACTGGATTGGTGAGATTGCTGTGGCAGACAGCTGCACGTGCATTTATCATTAGACATTAGGAATCTGCGGAGCTCATTATTTTTAAATGGAGACTATAAATTCCTCACAACCATTATCTCTAAAAGGTTACAGAAAATAATCCCAAACATAATATAGACTAAACTGGTTTTGTAGCAGAACAACAGGCCTCAGATAATGTAAGAAGAACTATACACTTAGTTGATCTGTTAATTTTCAAAAAAAAAACATTTTCATGAGTATAGATGCTGAAAAAGCATTCGACCAAGTTGATTGGAACTTCCTCTATAGGGTCCTTGCCTTGTTTGGATTTTCCCCTTGCCTTTATCAATCATTTACAAACCCTATATCAAATACTACAAGCCTATACTAAAGCTAATGGTCATCCCTCTACCACTTTCAAACTAGGCTGTGGGGACGAGACAGGGTTGCCCCTTACCTCCCATCTTTTTTGCCCTATACACAGAACCACTGGCACAGAGAATCAGGCAAGATCCAGAGATCAAAGGTATACCAACAAGCACAACAGAACATAAAATAGCCCTTTATGAGACAATGTGCTTTTATAACGCAGGGATCCAGAAGGCCCCTTAGACAAGGTGATGGCACTTATAAGCATTTTCTGCTCTCTCTGGGTATACTTTAGCTACAGTCCTTCCTGTATTATTATCTCATCTACGTAGACATGCTACATTGTGTGTCCATCAATATTCCTCCGTTGCTCTGCAACAATTGTTTTACCTAGGACCTTATCTGAATGTACTGTGTATTTTTTTAGCATTGTAAGCATTGTATGCAATGTAATTTTTGTGTCCATCTAGGACCACCTTGAAAATGAGCTTCCTCAATGGTGCCATTCCTGGTAAAATAAAAATTAATGAATACTCTAAATGCATCTAAGATTGAACTTCTATTAATTATATCCCCCCCCCCCCCCGAGAACTTGAAGATAGATACCCAATGAAGTAGGCCTACAGAAATTAAAATACCTTGGGGTCTATCGGAGACCCACTAACACTTTCCTTTATCAGGATAATACTTTTCTGTTAACACAAACACTGAAGGAGGATTTCCGGAGATGGTCTCTCCCACTGCATTCCCGAATACAAGCAATAAAAATGAATGTACTCCCTAGATATTTATAGCTATTTCAATGTGTCCCAGTACTTTTAACTAAAAAGTGGTTTACAGAGGAACAAAGAAAGATTCATAGATTCATATGGGCTGCCCACCAACCAAGGATAAAAAGTTCAATACTCCTTGCCAGGAAGGAGAGCGGCAGATGTGTTTTGCCCATACTTGAATACTTCTGAGTAGCTGCCCAGATGAAGGTAGCATAACAATGGGGACTCCCATCATTACGAATCACACTGGAAAATAATAGAATGCAGCACAGTGAATTAATTGCCTCTATCAGCCCTTCTTTATGATGACTCCTTCTGACGTTCCAGGGATAGCAGCACATTCGGACTCCTTGGTGAATGGAGAGTACTCGATGCAACACCCCCTTGTACAGCAGCGTAGGCATGGCACTGACAGTGTAGGTGAACACATGTAACGGGCTCACCCCCAGCTTCAGGAAGGGCACCGAGAGACTCCTTAACCAAGAAGGTGGAAGGCAGGGCTATAGGAGAGAATAGGGAAAAATCCACCAGCCTGGCAAGTCAGATGATGGCAATCAAGTGACCCGCTTCCACTCAATAAAAAGAAAAATCCCCTGGCCTTCAACACGCTACATCCTACTCCCAGCCACCATCATGCTTCCTCTTTGTGGAAGCAGAAAGACCCTGAACTAGAAAAAATCAGAAATCAGTGTCACACTTGGGGTATCTCTAACTGAAGTAGCTGAGCTATCACAGACACATCACCAAGTTACACAAGGTGGGCAGGTACACTTACTGGTTGGAACTTAGAAACAACAGGCTGAACTGGCCACTGACAGGCAGTATGGCTCCAGTTTCACAACCAATATCACATGCACAAGCATAAAAGCCTCAGTGCACCGATCACAACAATGGAAGCCACATTCAAAATGGCCCAGTTTTCTTGCTGGTTGGAAAAAAAAAGAAAGAAAAGCTCCTGCTCAATAGGCACCAGCAACTCTATCTGCCTACCAGCTGTCCACCCCAATGTCTGAATGACATGCTGTTTGCAGTTCTTTATCAGCGCTATAGTAGACCTGAAAGTCTGGAAAGTGAGAGAAAAACAAATAAAAACAAGGAACCGTCCCATATGACATAAAGGATAAATGGTCACGGTGGGCCAATTCTCACTAGATATCCCTGTACACTAACAAAACAAAAAGCACTGCTGGTTATAAAGCTCTCCCATGTGAAAACATGTAGCTGCCACTACCATACTATTATGGGTAGGAGCAACAAACAAATAGGTAGGAGATGGGGAACCTCGTTAATAGAATGGCTGTCACCCTCCATAGAAATCCTCCTATTTGAATTTGATAACATCTTATTTTAGAGGCTCTGACCTTGACAGACCTTTCTATTTTACCACTGAATCAGAGCTCATATTTAAAAAAAAAAAAAAACGAGAAAGGGCACAAGCACTCAGATTCCTGTGCGTTTTTTATTTTTATTTTTTTTGCAGTACGAACGGTGTTCCTGTATATCTTCCCATTGATATTGGAACTCAAATTAACAGTAACACGATTATTTTTGGGCCTGTGACCCACGATCAGGGGTTTTCATCACACAACTTGATTTGCACAGCAATATAATTTTGTTTAGAAATACTCTGACATATCTTATTGGATCTACCAGTATCTATTCTATACAGATGTGTCGGGATTGAAATAGTTATTCTTCAGAGTGAGACTTGGAGCTTCGTTCTGCTTTTCATATTTGCTACTGTTTTGAGTTCAGTTACCTCTTGACCGCCACTTCCAATACTAAACTAAGGGAAGGGACACTAGCAGCAATGCATTAAAATAAAAGAGACGGCGACCTCGACTCTGGACTATCTCACTCGGTCTGGGTTTCTCCCCCTCCTTGGTTTGATGGTTTTGTTGCGTACCCCCAGGGCAGTTAGTGCCTACGTTCTGACACAGATAGATGGTGGCCACCGTGCAGCGAGAGTGCGCTGCACCTCCTTCCTACTTCCACTGAAAGTCAGCCTCCGGCTGCACCTCCGCTCCGCCCAGACGATCTGTTCGAGAGTCCGAAACATGGACCAAGCCCTTCTCCCGGAGCTCGCCCCAAGTATCAGCTGCTTCGCCAACATCATGTCACGGTTCTTGTGAAAAGAAAACAATGTTTTGGTATCAAGACTTGGGCCGTGGTGCTTTAGCAAAAATAAACCGTGCAGATTCAAACCCCTAAACCTTAGGTTCCTATCTAGTTTAATGGCTACACAGACAATGACGGCAGAAAAAGAGCAGTGGTTTCTCCAGGCTGCCAGAGTTCCCTCTTTAACCCTAGGCCTTACTGTCCCTCTAAGGTCACCCCCCCCCCCCAAAAAAAAAGTCTGTTATTTCAATCCTCTGCTTCTGATCTTAAGATCAAGGCATATTCACTGGGCCACTTAAGCCCACTAAAGGTTGTGGTAAAATGTCCATTCTGACACAAAATTATTTACTCACAGATTATATTTATTTATTTATTAAATTTTGATAATCGGGTGAGCCCACTGGGCCCCGAAGGTCCCTTTTGCAGGGGCGACCCGAGGGTTACAAACTACATTACATGGGATTGTTTCGACAGGATACATAATAAATGTCATACATTATTACATGGGATAGTATACAACTAGATACATTAATTACATCACATAGATACATAGAAGGGCAGACAGTAGTATCAGTGTAATAAGTAGGAGCGTATAAAGGAGTAAAACGCTTTGGAGTACCTTATCCTAACACATACACTTTGTGGGGGTAGCCAGGTGAGTCTTAAGCCTGAGTGCGGAAGGTATAGCGGAGGTGGTTTCCTGAATGCCTTTGGGAGGGAGTTCCATAAAGTGGGGCAATAAAGGCAAATGACTTCCCACCGCCTTTGTTCTGACCCTTGGTACCGAGAGGAGTGTCCTGTCGGTGACGGAGTTGTCTGGGGTTCCTATTTGTGAGATGAGCCCAGCTAAGCTGGGTGGGAGGGAGGGAGAAGTTTGTAGGTGAGGCAAAGGAGGGTACTGTGCCTGTCCTCCTAGGGGGGCCAGTCTAGGTGGGACAGCAGGTCACAGTGGTGGGTCCTCGGGCCAGCTAAGGAGGCAAAGTGGGCCACTTTGTGGTAGAGAACCTGTAATTTATTTAGCTCTTGTTTAGCTGCTCCCTGGATAACAGGGGCCGCATAGGTGAATGTGGGGAGCAGAACACTCGTAGCAATGGAGACCCGGGCCGCTGGTATCAACTGGTCTTTCAGCCTGTACAGGGTCCCAAGTTTAGAGTGGATATTTTTGGTTACCTGTTCAACGTGCCCCTTGAGGGTGAAGCCCTGATCCAGGGTGAGTCCCAGGTATTTTATGGAGGGGACCACCTCGATAGTCTTACCTGAGGTGGTCATCAGTTTGAGGAGTTTACTTCTATCCCGATAGCCAGATCTGGGGCCAAACAGCATGGCCTTAGTCTTGTTCAGATTGATGACCATTCTATTAGTGACTAGTCACTCCTCTAGGGACTCCAAGTCATCTTGGAGCCCAGAGCAGAGTTCTCCCATGTTGGTGGTGGGACGATAGAGGACTGTGTCGTCAGCATATTGTACCACTGAACTCCCTCCACAGTGGTTGCTGAGGTCGTTGGTAAATAGCGAGAAAAGAAGTGGGCCAAGTATTGACCTTGGGGCAACCCTTCAGATAGGGAAGAGGCTCAGACAGTGAGTCTTTCCATTTTACCTCTGTGACCTGCCAGAAAGGTAGCTGAAAACCATGATAGGGATTGTCTGTTCAGTCCAACCTGCCTCAGTTTGGAGAGCAGCAGGTTGTGGTTAACGAGGTCAAATGCTTTAGATAAGTCTATAAAGACTGCCCTTGGGGTCCCCTTGTCAAGCTCTCTGAGTACATCTGTTGAGAACTTGATGAGAGCAGTGTCAGTCCCATGATTGGTTCTGAAGCCATGCTGTGAGGGGGCTAGAAGTTGGTGGGTTTCTAGGTAGTCACGGAGTTGACCATAAATCAACCTCTCTTGTATCTTACCGAGGCTACAAAGTAGGGAGATAGGCCTGTAATTGTTGGTTGATTCTCTCGTACCTCCCTTATGGACTTATACTGAGATAAAATGTATACATAAATAGCCCCTAATTAGGGTTGAGTAGGCTGTTTGCACATCCACTGTGCCACTTGAACCCACTAAAAGTGGTGGGAACATGTTCATTCCGGCATTAAATTATAGTGTATGGTGGAACGTCGTTCTCCACCGAAATCCATCATTGTCAAAACCTTGTAGTCACACACTAGCGATGTTCGCAGTGCATCAGAAGGATTTTTTCTACTGCACTGCGAACGTCACACACTGTGTCCTCGAACAGCATTTGACAGTTAGGGCTCACTCCATAGAAAGGACACAAAGCGAAAGCAGCAATGTCGGTGGCAGTACTAATGTTTAGTTAAAACGTTCAAAATGTAAAGTTCTGAAACAGTTAAAATGTCAAGCGTGAACACGTTCAAAATGTAAAGTTCTTTTTTCCTTCTAGTAACCCAGGAAGAATGTTTGGAAGCAGAAACATGCTGTAGTGATTTTTTTTTCTCAAAAAACGACCTTCCACCATACGCTATAAAGAAAAGTGCATGGGGAACAGTTGACAACAGGGCATCTTTCACTAAGATTGGCACTATGACTCTGGATTACCTCTCGACTAAGCTCTCTAGGTAATCCGTGCATCATGCCAACTCGTGAAAGAATAGCCTGTTGTCAACTATTCTCATGCACTATCCTATTACTCATAGATTGTATGCAAGCAATAAGACACAAGGTGTGGGTTATGGCCTTATAAGAGCACAACCAGGTGCATTATTAGGCACTTGCGCAGAGTGCCCTTAACACCTGGGAAGCATACCTCTCAACTATCATACATTATGAGGTACGTCACTCATTTTACCTCTCAGAAACCCTTTGTCCATCATGGGGAAGGTGATATTCCACATTCCCCACTGAGACTTTAAAGCAGAAATTCATAATAATCTATTATACTCAGTTATACAAAAACATTATGGGCATTAGTGCACTGATAGCTATAGTGTTCTGAGCTTCCAGTGCCATGTTAGACGATGTGTCACACATTTTGCTCATTTGTCAAACATCGTGTCACACATTTTGGTGGCGAAAGGTTGAGAGGTATGCTGGGAAGTGCTCTTATCAGGCCATAACCCACACTTCAGAGTGTCTTATTGCACTTATAAAATGGGCACACTAGTAAAATATATATATATATTTCCAGGCTTCGCTTTCTACCATTGGTGAAACCGTGCCATAATTTACCGTCATAAAGAAGTGTTTATTATGGCAAACATGTGCACGGTTTCCCTCAATCTGCGCATGCTCAGCCATAGCTCTTCCATGGTTCTGAACGCTCGCCGCGCTGCCTTCGCCAAACCGCAGCGCCACTCTCAGCGGTAAGTCATTCTTCTGTTTGTTTTTTTTTAATTTATCATTACTCTGCACAACTAATTTTGCACAACTGTGAAAATTTAAATCAGGAAAAGGGTTTAAAAATAAAAATCGATATTTTCCATCGAAATTAAAAAGAAAACAATCGAATTCTGCCAAATCTAATCACATGAACATATGAAATTGCCAGCAGATACAGGCATTCAGTCTATCTAGTCTGCTTGAATGTGCAGCACTTCAGTCCATTAGACTGCAGCTGCCCCCCCCCTCTCATATGCTCACCATCCCATCTCCAACCCGCCATAAAGGCCATGCTGAAAGTTTTGGGGGAAATTATTGAAAATCTGTGAAGTTATGAGTGAATGTTAAAATTATTTCAACATTCACTCCTAACTTGTCATTTTACCATATTTGTCCACCAAATTTTCAACAATTCTACTTATGACTCCACCTCATGAACACGGTAGGTGAAAATTTTCAGATTCCACCCAAAATGTGATTTCGTGAAGCGACTGCAAAATCACCATTCAGCACAGATTTGAAAAAAAAAAATCACCTACCTTGTTCTAGAGGTGGGGTCCCAAAAAGGCCATATTGAAAATCTGGTGAACAAATGTTGAAAAATGACAAAGTTATGAGTAAATGTTCAAAACACAATGAAATACAGTAACCGGACTTACCTCATTTTCTCATCTTGCAATCGCCGGTTCCAACAGCAAGACATCTTTTCAACTGAACAGTGAATCTCAGCCATGGAACACATTTAGGTGAGTGAGGGCATGTATAGGGTGGGGGTGTGGGGGACAGATTGGTAAAGTGTAAACTGAGATGGTTGTCACCACTGCTTCATTTTTTCCTCTGTGATTGTAACCTGTTTTTGTCTGATATTTGTATGGTTTATCTCAATAAAAATGATTTAAAAAAGGTAGGGAAATGTGGTGTTAGGGTTTCCAACCCTAATCCCCCCCCCCAGTAGCAAAAGGACAGTACCACACAAGCAACAACAGACAGCTATCATCAGGTAAGACAACACACAACTGTTTCCATATAACTTACTAACACTTATGTGCTACCTTTAAAGATTTGTATCTGAGGCTGCATAAGCACAGGCTCCATGGGGCCTGTATTTATGCAGCCACACCTGTGTCTGTATGTCATATGGTGTGCATGAGTACCTCTGTATGCAGAAGCGTAGGCCCCATGGGGGTCTGTGCTTCTGCAGACAGAAGTACTGCTGCAGTGTGGGCATCATATGCTCACCTTAATAAATGTTTGCCAATATCAAGGCCAGCAGAGGAAGCCTTCAGCATTTCTTTCTTGGCAGGGCTATCAGTCAGTGTTTTGAGCTGTAGCCATGGTCAACTTCCAGAGACTAGTCTGATACTTGAACATAAAAACTTGGTAGTTGGGGGCGACCCTGGATTAATTACATGTGTGACACTTGGCCAGCTGGTTATGATTGTTCTATGATATTTGTAGTATACAAATGTAGTGTGTGATTGTCTCACATAAGGCAGCTGTGCCATGGGTGCCCCACCCCCAGGTTTCAGTTACAGTCAAGTACCTGAAACCAGGAGGTAGTTAAAAGACCAGAGAGACTTAATTAAGGGTCTCCTGTTTTTCTGTCTTAATTAGAAGTGATCCAGCTGCCAAGATATAGGGCTTGTAAAGTTTTATGATTCCTATAGGAAGAACTTTTTTATACCACCATGGTGCTAAAGTTGTAAAAAAACCTTTGATGTTCCTTGGGAAAACAGGAACTGCTCAAGACCAAAGAGGAAAGGCTTGATTAAAGGCTGTCATAATTTGGGGAATTAGTTTTTGCTAAACTCACATTATTTAAATACCTTCTGATTGGACATTATGTTTGTATTTTTTTGAAAGGGGTGTGGGGAGACACAGTTTAAACTATACTGTGTCTGAGCTGTTTGATATATTCCATCTTGGGAGACAGAATCACACAACTCTCTGATAAGCACTTAGAGGTAATACAAGAGATAGAAAAGTATCTAACTGTATGTTGGTAGGGGTTTGTATGTAGTTTTCTTTGTTTTCTTTTAAGTGATTGTATACTTTGTGATACAGTGTTCTATGTTTACATTTTTCATATTTTTATCCATTTTTAGTAAAATCTATATTTAAAAGATACTGCCTTGGTCTTCCAAGTTCTTCTTTTTTTTTTTTTTTTTTGCATGTGACGTATAGAGGGTTAAGACTGACAAAAACTGTTCAAAAGCTTGATGGTGTTACTAAACTGGGAAAAGTTAAGAATATACATACGTTCTTTTATAGAGTTTTAAGGGTTCATTTTGGAAGCCTGGCTGGGTGCTCCTGGCGTAAGGTTGTACCACAATCCCCGAAGAGGGTACGAATCTGCGCCTGTACATTGGGTGTGCTAGCATAAAGTTCACAGTTTGAATCCCCCCAGAACTTGAGACTAAAGGTGATTCAGACCCACAAGTAGATAGGAGGGTTACCCTGTCTGTTACCTGTTCACATTACTGTGCTCGGAGGTTGGCACTGTGGGAGCAGAGGCCCTTACCTACTGAGTGTGTTTGTGACAGATTTGGTTGGCAGCAGTGCGGATAAAATTGATAACACAAGCTTTAACTGTTCAGTATGTCAGCCTAATACTGTACAGCACGCTTGCAAAATAAGGCAGTGATTTATTTTTAAAATGGAAACACAGCTATATCATTTTGCTTACAGTCAAGTTCCTACGTGTTTGATTTTTTTCCCCTAAAGTGCAAGTTAAAGTAGCAGTAGTTAGGGAAGAAGATGGCTTCCAACTACAGCAAGAACACTGCAGACTACTTGAGGCAGTTGTGCCAGAACAGAGAGTTCTGCACGAGGTGAGAGCCACCAAGCAGAACCTCGTGGATACCCTGATGGCAGCAGATGCCCAGAGCATCGAGTCAGAGACTGTAACTGTAAAAGACCAAACCTTGGGCATGGAGGGGCTAGCAGCCAGTGCAGTGTCCCGATCCAGTGGGGAGGAGAGCAGGGCCAGTGCAAGTGAAGGGCAACAGCAGCAAGGGAAGGTCACCAGCATTCTGGAGTCATAAGAAATCAGGCTGCAGATTGAGCTGCGCAGAATGGAGCTTGAGTTCCAGAGAGAAGAGAAGCAAGAGCAGCGAGCTGCCGAGGAGAAGAGGGAGCTAGAATGGAGAGAAGCGGACCATGAACAATAAGAGGCAGACCGTGAGGAGCATGAGCACCAGAGGCAACATGAACTGGAGAAGCTATGACTCCAACCACCCACACTAGGGCATGTAAGTGGTTTAACTGGAACTACAGGACTGGGTTACAAATTAAATTCCAAAATAGCTGAATTTAAAGAGAGGGAGGATATGGATGCCTTTTTAAATTCCTTTGAAAAAGTTTGTATTCAGGCTAAAATTTCTAGAGGGTCCTGGAGCTTCCAGTTATCCCCACTACTTACCAGGAAAGCTGGGGATGCATTGGGTCAAATGGACAATGAGGACAGGAATGATTACAGCAAACTTAAAGCTGCACTTTTAAAAAAGTTTGATTTAACTGCAGAAGCATACACAGCTAAATTCTGTAAGCTCAGGAGAAAGCCTGACATGAGCTACAAGGAGCCAGCCATGAAACGATGCCAATGTTTAAAATGTTGGTGGGAGGGAACTGAAGCAAACTCTGTAGATAAAATGGAGAAGGCTATTTTGTTAGAACAGTTTTTTGGGGAATGCCCAGCAGAGCTGAAAACCTAGCTGGAGGACTGAGATCCCCAAACAGTGCAAGAGGCTGCTGAACTCTCGGACCGCTATGCCAAGAACAGACCTGCTCTGAGAGCGAATGGAGTGAGTGTGGCAGCGCAGAAAGGGAAAAGCGTGCCTTCAGGGCAGCTAAAACCCTCACTGCCTCCACTGAAACCAGTTTGCCCCAGGTTTCAGAGAAAAGATTTCTCTGAGAAAAGAAATGAATGTTGGGTCTGTAAAGAAACTGGGCATATTGCTAGACTGTCCCAAAAGGGTGAGCAATATGCAGAATGGGGCTAGGAAAGAAGTGGGTTGTTTGTGTGTCCCTGGAAGCATGCCTGTGAACATGAAGGAACACATGCATTCAGTCACAGTGAATGGAGTACAGACACAAGGGTTGAGGGACACAGGGGCATCCCTGATTCTGGTAAAAGGGGATCTGGTAGACCCTGGTCAGCTTATACCCAATGAATTTGTAACTGTGCAAGGGTTCACTGGTGAGGAGACCACATTGCCACTCGCTAGTGTTCTCCTAGACTGGGGTGAAACAGTGGGAACTGTGCAACAGGTGGCTGTAGCCAAAATGTTAGCAGTTGACGTCATCCTTGACAACAATCTCAAACAGGGGATGGTGTGTGCAGTGACTCGTAGCCAAGTGGCAAAGGAAAACTGTAGTTCCCTGGACCCCACAGAAGCCATTGTGGAAATGACTGGGAGGCTGGTTCCCCAGTCTGTGTCTCCTGATAGGGAGACTAATGAAAAGGGGGTAGAAATTTCCCCAGTAGCAGTTAACTACACAGCTGTGGAGGGTTACTATGAAGAAGGAGGGGTGACCCACTGTCAGAGGGTTAGGGATGACAGTGATCCTGAGTGCTCTGACACTAGTGCTAAGGATCCTAGTTTAGAGACTGAAGGGGACCTGTCCCATGCCTGGGGAGTGTGTCAGGAGTTTGCAGCTGCTCAGAAAAGTGACCCCAGTCTAGAGAAGCTGAGGGCTTGGGCAGACTCTGATGGAGCACAGGGAGGTGACAGTAAACATAAAGTTTATTCAGAAAATGGACTGATGTATACTCAGGCTGTGAACACAGAGGGAGAGGTGATAGGCAGGCAGCTTGTCATTCCCCGGGGGTATTGTGAGCAGTTGCTCAAGATTGCATATGATATTCCCTTGTCTGGTCATCTGGGAATCATGTGCACTACGCAGCGGTTGGCCAAGAATTTCTATTAGCCCAACTCCACCTAGCAGGTGAAGGAATATTGCAGGTCTTGTCACTGGTGCCAAGAAATAGGGCAAGAAAACCCAAGCCACCCTAATTCCATTGCCCATAGTGGAGGAGCCATTCCAGAGGGTGGGAATGGATATTGTGGGGCCATTAAATACCCCCAGCTCCTCTGGGAAGAGGTTAATCCTGACTGTGGTGGATTATGCTACCCGATACCCTGAGGCAGTCACCCTATCCTCACTGAGGACAGACAAAGTGGCAGATGCCTTACTTGGGATTTTCTCCCGTGTTGGGTTTCCGTAGGAGGTTATCACCAATCAAAGGGGTTCCTTCATGTTGGACCTGATGAAATGTTTGTGGGAGAAGTGTGGGGTGGTGCAGAGGCACACGACACCTTATCACCCGCAAGCCAATTGGCTTGTGGAAAGATTTAATGGTACCCTGAAATCAATGCTCTAAGCGTTTGCTGAACAGCATGGGAGGGACTGGGAGAAATACCTTCCCCACCTGTTGTTTGCATACAGGGAGGTGCCCCAAGAGTCAACAGGATTTTCCCGCTTTGAGCTCTTATATGGACGCCAGGTATGTGGGCCCCTAGACTTGATCCGGGAGGACTGGGAAGGTAAGCATGCCATCCAGGGCACTCCCATAGTGGATTACATCCTTAGGTTTAGGGAAATTCTGAAGGAGCTTATGGGGACAGCACAGAGCAACCTGGCAGCTGCCCAACAAAAACAAAAAGTGTGGTACAACCACAGAGCCAGAGCTCGCACATACATGGTGGGTCAGGAAGTCATGGTCCTTATTCCAGTCCGGAAAGACAAACTGCAGGCTGAGTGGGCAGGACTGTACAAAGTAGTCAGAAAGGTAAATGACATGAACTAATATCATATAGTTACCTGACAGAAGACAGACAAAATGAATGTACCATGTCAACATGATGAAGCCATATGCTAATAGGACTGACATGGTGTTTGCAGTATGTAGTCCTGGGAAGGGGGTGGACAAAGAAGACCCCTTTCTGGACTTGCTGGAAGAAAACAGGAGGGAGTCCAATGTGGAGGCAGTTAAACTATCTCCCCAGCTGGCCCAGGCAAGATCAAGGAAGTAAGGGAGGTTTTAGCAGACTTTGCCCCACTGCTCAGCACCAAGCCTGGACTAGCATCCTTAGCGATGCACAATGTAGAGACAGGGACACAGACGCCCATATGGTAGACAGCATATCGGGTGTCAGAGGCTGTCCAAAAGGACATTAGGAGGGAGGTGGAGGAAATGCTGGATTTATGGGGTAATCCAGAGATCCCACAGCCCCTGGGCTCACCCATAGTCCTTGTGCCCAAACCAGATGGCTCTACTCATTTCTGTGTGGACTATCACAGACTGAATGCAGTCACAAAGTCAGACACCCACCCAATGCCCCAGATGGATGAACTCCTGGACAAGTTGGGAGGGGTGACCTACCTTACAACTATTGACCTGACAAAGGGGTATTGGCATGTAGAATTAACTGACAGAACTTGGGAGAGGTCAGCATTCATCACTCCAATAGGCTTATTTGAATTTAAAGTAATGGCTTTCAGAATGAAGAATGCTCCCGCCACTTTCCAAAGGTTGGTGAACCAGGTGTTAAATGTTGCTGAGGAGTACGCCGTGGCATACCTGGATGACATTGCCATCTTTAGTGCCAGCTGGAAGGAACACCTGTCCCATCTTAGGGAAGTGCTGGGCAGGATACAGAAGGCAGGGCTCACTGTCAAAGCTGAGAAGTGCCAGGTGGCCATGGCTGAAGTGGCATACTTTCAACATGTTGTAGGCCAGGGACAGCTCCATCCTAACCAAGTGAAAATAGAGGTGATCAAGGCATGGCCCAGACCAGAGACACAGAAGCAGGTCAGGAGTTTTTTTGGGACAGCAGGGTACTATAGGAAATTTTTACCCAATTACAGTGCCCTGGCTGCTCCCCATCTGACATGGTAAAGAAAAAGATGCCCAAGAAAATTACCTGGGAACCAGTCTGTGAAAAAGCCTTTACCTGACTGAAGGAGGCACTGTGCAGTGCTCCTGTATTGACAAGTCCTGACTATAGCAGACCCTTTATAGTCCAGACTGACGCCTCAGATGTGGGTATTGGGGCAGTACTGAGTCAGACATCCAACCAAGGGAAAGATCACCATTTAGTGTACCTGAGTAAAAAAGTTACTTCCCAGGGAGCAGGCTTACTCTACTGTGGAAAAAGAGTGTATTGCCATAGTGTGGGCCCTAAAGAAGTTAGAGCCATACTTATATGGGCAGCATTTTGAGGTACACACTGACCACAACCCCCTGGTTTGGCTGACCCAAATGGGAAAAACTAATGGTAGACTGTTAAGATGGAGTCTTGCCTTGCAAGGGTATGACATGATGATCTTACATAGGGCTGGAGTGACCAATCAGAATGGCAATGGCCTATCGTGTCTGTATGAGGAGTGAACTGACCTGTGGAGCTCATCCCATGCAGGGGATAGAGCCCCAAATTCAGTCTAGGTGGGGAAGATTGTGACACTTGGCCATCTGGTTACGATTGTTCTATGATATTTGTAATATAAAAATGTAGTGTGTGATTGTCTCACATAAGGCAGCTGTGCCATGAGTCCCCCCCACCCCAGGTTTCAGTTACAGTCAAGTGACCTGATACCAGAAGGTAATTAAAAGACCAGAGAGACTTAATTAAGGGTTTCCTGTTCTTCTGTCTTAATTAGAACTGACCCAGCTGCCAGGATATAGGGCTAGTAAAATATTATGATTCCTATAGGAAGAACATTTTTATACCACCATGGTGTTAAAGTTGTAAAAAAAAACTTTGATGTTCCTTGGGAAAATGGGAACTGCTCAAGATCAAAGAGGAAAGGCTTGATTAAAGATTGTAATAATTTGGGAAATTAGTTTTTGCTGAAGTCACATAATTTAAAATACCTCCTGATTGGACATCATGTTTGTATTTTTTTTATATTCTAAATGGAGGAGCTTGATGACTCATCGAAAGGAGTGTGGGGAGACACAGGTTAAACTATACTGTGTCTAAGCTGTTTGATATATTCCATCTTGGGAGAGAGAAGCACACAACTCTCTGATAAGCACTTAGAGGTAATACATGACATAGAAAAGTATCTAACTGTATGTTGGTAGGAGTTTGTCTGTAGTTTTCTTGTAAGTGATTCTATGCTTTGTGATATAGTGTTCTATGTTTACATTTTTCATATTTTTCTCCATTTTTAGTAAAATTTGTATTTGAAAGATACTGCCTGGGTCTTCCAAGTTCTTTTTTTTTTTTTGCATGTGACGTATAGAGGGTTAAGACTGACAAAAACTGTTCAAAAGCTTGATGGTGTTAGTAAACTGGGAAAATGTAAGACTATACCTAAGGTCTTTTATAGAGTTTTAAGGGTTCATTTTGGAAGCCTGGCTAGGTGCCCCGGAGTAAGGTTTTACCGCAATCCCCAAAGAGGGTACAAATCTGTGCCTGTACATTGGGTACACTAGCATAAGGTTCACAGTTTGAATCCCCCTAGAACTTGAGACTAAAGGTGATTCAGACCCACAAGCAGATAGGAGGGTTACCCTGTCTGTTACCTGTTCACATTACTGCACTCAGAGGTTGGCACTGTGGGAGCAGAAGGCCTGACCTGCTGAGTGCATTTGTGACAACATGTAGAACAATTGAATGGACAGTACAACATTAACAGGCAGAAGGAATGATACACTGAAAACACTGTATACAAGGTACCAAGTAAATACTGGATTAATTACACTACATTGAACATTAAATTTAGGTAATAGAAAACAAAACCCTGTATAATCATATACATGAGAAACACTTAACATGTGGGATAATACAATACAGAAAGTTTAGATCAAACAAGCGCCCTTTAGGTACATGACATCTGAGTCAGACAAGAAAAAGAACAGTTATGTAAGAACTTGACGTAAACAGTAGATCTTCGAGGGGATCTCAGTCATCAGGTCACACCATAGGAACTTCACCACTGGTGAAGCAGAATCCACACTGAAGATTTTCAGCAGTACCACTGGGGCTGCCCACGCCAATGTCACCTGCTGACATCACCAACCCTACAAAGGCGTGAGCAGCCCCGCTTGCTTCTCAGTTCTCCCCCTCGCCCCAGAGACTAAGGGAGCAAACCCATGCCATGGGGGACCAAGGAGAGAGAGGTACCCAGGCATCAATAAATGGCTGAATACACCAGTTAGCCAGTTCTGAGAGGACAGTCCCATAATAGGAGGATGGTGGGAGGGAAGGCAGACCTGATGACTGAGATCCCCTTGAAGATCTACTGTTACGGTAAGTTCTTATGCAACTGTTCTATCATCTTTGAGGGTATCTCAGTCATCAGGTCACACTGTAGGAATTAGTCCCAAGCAGTTACAGGTGCAGCAGAACAGTCTGGGAGGAAGGTCAACCAAAGCCTATGACAGGAGGCCCTGCAAGACAGCCCGGCTGAAGCTTACTTGGGCTCTAGAAGCAATGTCCAGACTGTAGTGCTTGATGAAAGTATGGACAGTACTCCAGGTGGCAGCAGTGCAAATGTCAGTGGCCGAGACGCCTTTGAAACTGGCCACAGAGGTAGCCATGCCCCTTGTGAAATGGGCTTTCACTGTCCCTGGCATAGGTGTCGGCAGGCATACTCAGTGTACTTTGCTGAGTACAGTAAAATCTGGAAAATCCATCTGCAACATGATCCTCAGGCTAGGGCAACAAACACAAACAGAGCTGAAGTAAAATAATAAAGCTGCCTTTTTCATTCTTGTGCATGGGGGATTACACAGCAGCTAGCAAGTACTCAAGTGAACTTGTGAGTTAGCACAGTGAATGGCACTATGCCATGAGTTGGACCCTATACTGTTTGTTCCTTTGGACCTCTGTGAGGCTGGCTACCTGGCACAGAGGCTATTCACAATGTATCTTAAACATTGTAACTAAAATCTAGCCAACTTCTGTCTGATTGGTAGTGCATGTGTTAGATAAAATACAATGTTGTGACTCTTGTTAGGATTATTGGCTTACTAACATGTTGTTGACTGAAATGGGGAGTAGGTTAAGGTTTTTGTGGTAGAGCAGCGCAGAACATCCTTTGGTTTGTGTTTACATGGGGGGGCAACAGTTCCATCAGCTCTCGAGTACAAGTTTAAAATTCCTGGCTACACCACTCCCTGGCAACTCTTTACCATGCTTGTTGTAGCAGGATACAATACAATGGGCAAACCATTTCCTTAGCACCCTCTCTTCTTGGGGCGAATGAAACAAAAAGCTGCTTTGTTTTTCTACAATACTTAGTTCGGAGCAGATAATACTTCAAAATTCTGTGGACATCTAAAGTATGGAGCAGTGCTTCCCCTGGATTGGCACACTCTGGAAAATAGACTGGATGCTAGACAGATTAGTTCAGGGTAAACTCAGACACCATCTTAGGGGAAAACTTAGAATTCATGTGCAAAGACAACCTGTCTTTGTGAAAAATCAAATAAGGCTCTTCACACCAGAGAGCCTGAAGCTCGGAAATCCTTTGAGCAGAGGTAATAGCAACTAAAAAAATGCTTTCCAGGAAAGAAAGTGTAGCTTGCAAGTTGCAGTTGGCTCAAACGGCGACAGGGTCGGTTTCTCCAAAACAAAATTTAAATCCCAAGCCAGGACAGGGGAATGGATTGCAAGTTTCAAATGCAGGAGTCCCCTGAGAAAAGTAGAAGATACCTCTAACTGAGCCATGGTACTGTCATCAATGGGCTTGAGAAAGGCAGAAATAGCCAAAAGGTGCACCTTGAGGGAGGAATACTGGAGGCCTGAATCTGACAAAGAGATCAGGTAGTCCAAAACCTGGCTCACCGGACAGGAGAATGGGTCCAGCTGATGTTTGGCAGCCCAGATGGTAAACCTCTTCCACTTCATGGCATATGTGGCTCTAGTGGAGGGCTTTTGCCCTGTTATGAGGACACCCGCTACCCATTGGGATACCCCGAACTGGGCAATGGCTATGTCCTCAGGAGCCAAGCATGCAGATGAAGGGACCTGAGGTTCAGATGGACCAGGGTCCACTGAGCCTGCATCAGCAGATCTCTGCAGAGGAACCGGAGGTTCCTCCACTAACTGTTGCAGTAATGGAAACCATATCTGCCATGGCCAGAATGGTGCAACCAGGATCATGCTGGCCCCCTCCATCTGCAGCTTGATTAGCACCCTCTGAATCAGAGAAAATGGAGGGAAGGCATAAAGGAACTTCCTGCTCCAGGAGAGGGACAAGGCGTCTCACCAGAAAACTCCAGGCCCTGGATCTACTGGCTCTGGATCGAGTAGAAACTGGGTAGTTTTGCATTGAGTGGGGACACTGGCAAATAGCTCTTCTTTAATGGATGACAGAAGCTCCCATTCCTGCATGCTGGACTCAGTCTGGATAAGGCTGTCCGCCAGGGTATTTTGCACACCTGGGACATGGATGGCTGAGAGAACCAGACTGTGATCCAGTGCCCAGTACCAAACTCTCAAGGTCTCCCTGCACAAGGAGTACAAATGTGTTCCCCCTTGCTTGTTGATGTAGAATATAACACTGAGATTGTCTGACCGGATCAACAGGTGGCCCAGAATGAGATGATTCTGAAAGGCCTACATGGCATACAGGACAGCACACATCTCCAGGACGTAGATATGCAGGGACACCTCGGTCTCAGACCACGTCCCTTGAGTCTGAAAAGAATCCAGATGCACACTCCCTTCTGAACTGAGGCATCTGTGGTGAGGATCTGTTGGTGGGGGGAGAAGAGATCTGAAAAGGAACCCCTTGTAATAGATTCTGTAGGTCCATCCACCACTGAAGCACCTTGCAGACTGGGGAGGAGGCCAGCATAAGTTGTTCTGAGTTGTCTGTCCATTGGTCCCATAGCACCCTGAGTGTCCACTGGAGCACCCGCATATGCAGTCTGGCCAAGGGCACCATGGCAAATGTTGTGGCCATAAGACCCAGTAGCCTCAGATACACCCTCACAGTAACATAATGGCTCTGGGTGACCTCCTGAGTCTGGGCAATGAGGCGCTCCACCCTGTCGAGGGGCAGAATGGTTCTGCCCTGTGCCATGTCCAAGACTACCCCTATATACTGCAGCCTCTTGGATAGGATCAAGATGGACTTGGGCAGACTGATCATGATGCCCAGGGAAAGGAACAGTTGGAGAGTCCTCTCCAGGGTCCAGAGGAGCTGATCTCTGGACAGAGCTTTGAGAAGTCAGTCATCCAGGTAGGGGAGAATGTACAGTCCTTCTCTCTGGAGGGCCACAGCTACTGCTGGTAAGCACTTTATAAAGACCCGCAGCACAGAGGATAAGCCAAAGGGTAATACCTTGAATTGGTAATGTTCACCCTGAAAAAGGAATCAGAGAAACATCCTGTGTGGGGGACACACCAAGATATGCAGGTAGGCATCTTGCATATCCAGGGAGCACAGCCAGTCACCCTGCTTGAGTAGAGGCAGCAGACCTGGCAGAGTGACCATGTGGAATTTTTTTGTACTGGATATAAAGACTGAGGTCCTTCAGATCTAAAATAGGCCTCAGATCTCTGGTTCTTTTGAGGACCAGGAAGAACCTGGAATAGAATCCTCTGTTCTTTTGGCACCCAGTTACTGGCTCTATGTTTCCACAGAAGGGACTATACCTCCTCCCTGAGAACCATTACATAGGCCGGAGGGGGGGAGATAGGTGGAGGCTATTGGCTGAGTCTCTGGAAGCATCTCTAGAAGTTCCAGAGTGTGACCCCTTTCTATAATTTGAAGAATCCAAGCATCTGAAGTGATAGTTCTCCATTGATTGAGATGGAGGGAGAACTGACCACTGACCACCACCTTTTGGTTGGGGACCAGAAGAGAAGGGTCTGGCAAGGAGTCAAGCAGAGGTGGATCCAGCCAACGGGGCTGATCCGTCGCCTCTGGGTCACTTTGAGGCAGTGTCAGAGGAGGAGGAGGTGGGCAGGGTGGCTGAGATATTTCTCTTGCCCTGGCAGCAGAAGCCTGCTCCAGACTTATGGAATACCTTACAAAAGGGCGGGCGTTGTGTGCTCCTAGGCTGCATATAATAAAGTGAATGGACAGACTTGACAGCCCTACCAGATGCCTGCAAATCATTGATAATGTCTTGGACATCTGACCCAAATAACTTGTAGCCATTGAAGGGGGCATTCAGCACCTTCTGCTGGACATCTGCTGCAAACTCTGAGACTCTCAGCCAGGAGTGCCTATGAAGGCAATGCCAGTGGCAGGAGATCTGGCCCCAGTGTCTGAAATATTGTATAAGACCCTAAGGAGATGCTTACTAATGTCCTCAACAGTTTGTAAGCATTTGAGAAACTCCTGTTTCTGGGAACAGTCTGGGAGGGCTTGGGCAGCCGCTCTGCCCTTCCTCCAGATGGTATTCTGGTACTTGACCATATGCGAAAGATAGTAATCCAAAGCCCCAGAGTGGAGGTGGTATAGACCCTCTTGCCCCAAAGGTCTATCTACCTGGATTCCCTGTCAGGAGGGAGGGAACAGAGGTGCTTGGGCACCTTGGACCTGTCATGTGCTGCTTTAATGGCCACAGAATCGGTCTCTGACTGGGTAGTATAGTAAGGAAGGTCCTGGGGGGCATGATAAAGCTTATCCGCTTGTCGGAACATGGCAGGTACCATGTCTGGCCTATGCCAGGCCGCAGTAGTAGCATTCCTCAAGGCAGGAAAGATGGGAGGAATGACCTTAGGAGTAGATTCTGGGATCTCCAGGAAGTCCACCAAGTCCCATTTGGTGGCATTTTCCTGCTCTGTATGAAAGCCCATGGCTGAGGACGGCTGCTTCACCACATTAAAGAAGGTAGGATCTTCAGGAGAGGACCTAGGAGTATGTTTGACACTGTCTTTGCTAACTGAAGATGCCGTGGACCTGTCTGAGGAAAGAAGCTCCTCCTCCTCCTCTTCCTCAGGTAGAGTTGGGCCTGGGTGGTACTCCTACTCGATGTCAACCTGCTCCAACCCGTGATCCAACAAGCGAAATGCCAATGGCACCCTTCAAGGTAGTAAGGGAGGAGGCCCAAGAGGAGTCAATGATTGGGCCATGGAGGGCACCATGGACCCAGGTCTGTATGAGCCCAACTGGTGCACTAGGGCTGTAGTGATCTGAGTCAAAATTGAATTAAGATCGACAGCAGGAGAGGGCTGTGTTGACAGTGGAGGGGTTGTTGGCACAGGGTATGATGAACCATCTGTCGCTTGAGAGCCCTGGGGAAGCATCTGGCATTGACAGAGGGGCTGTCGTCGATGACCCAAGGGTCGATGGACTGGGGGCTGACAACCCAAGGGTCGACGGCCAGACTCCTTGGACAGTGGGAACTGCCACTGCCATTAGGGGCCTGACAGGAGCAGAGGCCTGGGCAGCAGAGGATGTAGCTGCAGTCGCAACTGATGGAGTACCCCTGGAGGACGAAGAAGAAGCCTTCGGGAAGCGGTCCCAATCACGGTCTTTTTTGTTACTTTTCCCTGAGGACTTGTCTCAGGCCTTAAAGGCCTGGCAGCTTGATGAACCCACTGGCGACTGGGAAAGAGAGATCCCGGAAAAACCCTGCCCAGAAATGGCTACCTGTTGCTCCATGAGGAATTTCTTCGAAGTCTTTTTGTGTCGCCTAAGGGTTGTTTGGTTGAATTTCTGGCAGAGCTCACAGAGGCATCATGGTCAGACCCAAGACAGCAGGCACAGAAATTATGGTCATCTGAAGAGGCAATCTTCTTTCTGAAGTGGCAGTGACAGAAAAGAGAAGTGGAGGGGATAACCCTTGACATAAACAAGATAAAGGAATCTCTTATTTAAAAGAGATTTAAAAGTTTAAAGTAAAGAAAAATCATAGGCAAAATGGCATGAAACTGCATCTGAGCTTCTTCGGAGACCCATGCGAACACAGTCAATGGTGGGAAAGAACTGAGGAGGGAGTAGGGCCACTCACGCCATTATAGGGTTGGTGATGTTGGCGTGGGAGGCCCCAGTGGTACTGTTGAAAATCTTCTGTGTGGATCCCACTTCACCAATGGTGAATTTCCTGCAGTGTGACCTGATGACTGAGATGCCCCTGAAGAAGATCAGAATATATGCAGTGTACAGATATACTGGTAGGTCATAGGACCAGACCAGAAGCTACATTGTTCATCTGTGGAGACCTTAATTAACTATAAGCAAGGCCACTGATTTACGGTGATTAAAACAATGAAATCCATTTTCAAGCCTTCAGATTCCGGAATTGCACCGGTGATTGTTACTCTAATTTCTGGATTTTACCGGGATTCTGCCATCATTCTTTTAGTATATGCATAAATAATCAGAATAAAAGAAGGCTTAATATATATAGCATTAAATAAAGCAAACTGAAAATAGTACAGGAAGGAATTATAAGAAAAATACAAGTTTTTGTAGATTTACTGATCTGATATAAAATGCCAGATTCCATGAAATCTTTGTTTTTACCGGTGTTCAGACAGCTCTGATTCCGAAATTTTACCGGGTTTTCTGGTAAAATCCGAAAATCAGTGGCCTTGATTATAAGTAGTGTGGTCAGAGAAGGCAAAAGCACAGGCACCGGTCAAGTAGGTGAGTTTTTAGACCCTTTCTGAAGCTGTCTAAGGAGCCTGACATTTGCAAGACCTCCAGTAGTGCATTCCAGAGATATGGGGCTATGTATGCAAAGGATTTGTTCCCCATAGCAGATCTGATCCTGTGCACCTGAAGCAGTTTTTTGCTAGAGGTACAGAGCAGCCTGCATGAGCGCTAAGGGACAAGGAGATCATCAAAACTAAGGGGAGCAGATTTACGTATCAGTTTGTACTCCATGGATAATAGGAGTTATTGGATCCGACTAGCAAACAAAGGTCAAAACATCGCAATGGAGCTTCCTGGGAGGGGGATATCGCTGCAAAGTGTGCAAGTTTGTTATACAGTATTTCTAGCCCATTTGTCTTGGACCTACTTAGGGACTGCAAGATAGGGGCAGAATATATGAGTTTTAGAAGCAGGATACTATTTTCTATAGACAGTCTAGAGTACAAGGTGAAGTGGCAATTCAGTCTATATAGAAGATTACATTTTTGGTGGTTGGTTCGGGTAATCTGATCCACCTGTGCCTTAAAAGTGAAGCCTTGATCAAGGAGTAGGCCAAGGTATTTGATCATATCCACAACCTTAACCATTAGACCCGAGGAGGTTGTGAGAGGGAGCAGGTGTCATCTATCAGGGCCTAGTTGTTTGGATCAAAATAAGACCGCCTTTTTCTTTTTGACATTTAGTACCAGTTTATTTGATAGGATCCACTTTTCTAGGCTTTCAAAGTCATTTTGCAGTTGGGTATTGAGTACCAAGATGTTATGGGAGCTCTTGCAAAGGGCAGCATCATATGCATACAATAAGAGATGACTGCTGCCACAATTGTTGCCCAGGTTGTTAATAAATGAGGAAAACAAAAGAGGGCCTAGTATTAAGCCCTGGGGTACACCATCTGAAATTGGCAATTGGGTAGATATGGCACCCCTCCATTTGACCATTGGGGTCCTGTGAGAGAGATAGTGGGTAAACCAGGAAAGAAAGTTAGAGTCAAGACCAAGTTGTTTTAGCTTCCACATGAGAAGCTCATGGTTGACCTGGCCAAAGGCCTTGGTGAGATCTATAAAGATGGCCCCTGTAGGGATACCACTATCGAGTGCCTGTAGTATATCCATAGTGAACTTAACGCAGTATCAGTGCCATGGTTGCATCTAAAACCATGCTGCTGATTGGATAATAAGTGATGCAACAGATCCTCAACTGATTATACACCAGTCTTTCCTGAATCTTTGCTAGGACACAGAAGAGGGAAAAAGGCCTGTAGTTGTCTATTGATTCCCTAAGTCCACTTGTCATCGAGGCACAGGTCAGGAGCATAGGAAAACAAGGAGAAAGAAAAGACAGAAACAGCAAGTGAAGGCAGAGAGATATGTAGCAGGAGGCAGAGAATCATCTAACATGAAAATTTGACTGTGCAGTCAGATAGACAAGAGACAGAGAAGGAGAGAACAGAACAGGTCCTTGCGTTTAACTCTGTCTGCGTAACAAATGGGACAGAGACTTATTTCACCCTTTCACGTACCCCCTCTTTAAGAGGGAACCTGTTTTAAAAACAGGTTTCCAAAACTTTCTTTTAATCCTCTTCTAACATTATGTTATAACCTTTACAGTTCTGTGCATAGGTAGTATCCCTTTTTCCATAATAACCAGTACAGCAAACATTTCAGTCTAAGCAAGCACATTTTTTTTAATCTTCTGAATTCTCAATTCTGATGTTTCTAATTTATGAGTTTAGCCATTAGTATTGCACCAAAACCAGTACTCTGTTTGTTACCTGACTACCTTTTTTTTATGCCTCTCCCAGCCCTAGAGGAAGCATACCTATTGTCCCAGAATGCCACCCCTTTCCCCAGGTGGTCTTCTTTTGTGGGCTTTCTGCTTCTCATTGTCTCTAGGAAGTAACCGCTCTTTTCTGCAGGGTAACCACGCCCTTCTCGATGGGTGCTACAGCCAACATTGACAGGTAATGCAAGCTCTACAGTAGGTTGCTACCTGCCTGTAGACTCCTGGCCAGTAAAAATGTAGCAGAAGGTTTGCCAAAGTTTCCCTCATTAGATGCCCCCTCCATGATCAGTGTGTGCCCACTGTATCACCTGCATCCGACATTTGGTGGGAACCACCACTGCTCTTGTATCTTGTTTAACCTGGGGTTAGGGTGTAACCTGAATAGTGCCCCTTTCTTGACAATATAATGGGGACTGACTCTGTTAACCACCCCAGGACCAATAAGTACACCATTTCACATACTGGTATAACCTGCAAACATGTATATCCTCATTTTGTAGCATACCCCAGTCTCTGAACCTCCAGGCAATCCCTGGTTTAGCAAAAATAGCAATCCCTTCAGCCATCTCACCAGCTTCATCCTCTCCTTTCAACTGCTGTTCTAAAAAGGCCATGCCTCCATCTCAGATCATATAATCTGCATCTCGGGCTGTCTTTTCTTCTCACCATGATCAAGCACCTCTTCATTGTCAGTCTCTGCACCACTCACACCTGATCCTCCATGACCCAGCACCAGCCATTCCTCCTTCTCCGATTCTGGATCAACAAGGTAGCACCCGGGAAACACAGGAAGTTCCAAATGCTCCATCTCGGGAATCACAAGTCTTAACTGGTTCTCTGTACTGCGACTGGACTCCCTCTGGCCTCTGTCAGCAACAGGTGGGGCCTCTCCTCACCTCTCCACTTTGTCTGACTTGTTCGGGGCTTATCTTTCTTGGTGGACTCAAAATGCTGCCCCTGGTGGATTAGTCGGACCCCTGGGTATCCTTGCTCAGCCTCCATCTATTGTTCTGTGAGCCAATTCACCAGTTCTGTTAAGGTTTTCACCATCTGCATCATTTCCTTCACTGCCAAAAAGTCATATTTTGGCCATTCTATAGTGTCTCTATTAGGTACACTACTGCCAGCCATCTGTTTGGTGGTCATGCCTATTCTGGACACACCCCTGCTGGATTCTTGCCTGGCCACTCTTGTCAGACCTGCTGTTTGTTATATACCCCACCATTTGAAGAAGGCAGACATGCTTTCAGGTTCTGTCCCTGCCTCCTCTTTTTCCATCACTGGTTCTGGCTGTACAGTCTCTGTCTGGACTTTTGTCTCTGCTTCCACCGTGGCTGCCATTCTTCTGGTAATAACTCCTGAACTTGGTGTTGTAGAATCCATATGTTTCTGCTATGCTTCCTTGGTACCAAGTCTAGTGCCATGCACAAAACTCCTAGATTAGAGTATGCATGGCATAAATCCCACATAGGCTGACACCATCTGTCATTGAGGCATAGGTCAGGAAGCATAGGAAAACCAGGAGAAAGAAAACACAGAAACAGTAAGTGAAGGCAGAGAGATAGTGGGAGGCAGAGAATCGTCTCACAAGAAAATCTGACTGCACAGTCAGATACACAAGAGACAGAGGAAAGAACAGAACAGATCCTTGTGTTTGACTTTTTCTGTGTTAACAAATGGGACAGGGCCTTATTCAACCCTGTCAAACCACATTTGTGAACAGTGACTACAACTGCTTCTTTACACTTTCTAGGGATTTTACTATCAAGGAATCATCTGTTAAACAGCATAGCAACTGGAGACACTATGGCCGATGCAGCCGCCCTCAGTAGCCTAGGTTCCAATTTGTCAGAGCACACTGAGTTCAAGTTTGGCTGTAGAGGGGCCCAGCAGTTGGCGGCTGAAATTGTGAACAGGTGAGAAGGGGTCCCAGTACCGGGACAAAGCCACCTCTACCCCCGATGTCCACAACAGCCCCTCAGGAAACATAAAAGCACTTGGATGTGCTTATATTCAGTGTGGAGCCCTTTGTAGAAATTCAAATTCAGGCACCAGCTGTGTACCTACCGCTGACTGGCTGGGTCAACTAGCGCTGTGGTTCCGGAGTTTAAGTTCGGCCATAGAGGGGCTCAGTTGTTGGCAGCCGAAACTGTGATGCAAGGGAGAGGGGGGTCCCAGTACCGGGACAAAGCCACCTTTATTGATGTCCACAGCAGCTCCTCAGGAAAATTAAAAGTGCTCGTACGTGCATATAATCAGTGTGAAGCCCTTCATAGAAATTCAAATTTAGGTGACAGCTGCGTACCCACTGCTGATTGGCTGGGTCAACTGGCATTACGGTCCTGGAGTTCAAGCTCAGCTGTCAAGGGGCTCAGCAGTCAGTGGCCAAAATTGCGATGCAGGGGAGAGGGAGGCCCAGTACTGGGACAAAGCTGCCTCTACCCTCGATGTCCACAGCAGCTCCTCTGGAAAATTAAAAGTGTTTGGACGTGCTTATATTCAGTGTGAAGCCCTTTGTAAAACTTCAAATTTAGGGGTCCTAGAGTAATCATGGGCATCCATGGTCACCACAGAGTCCGTTTAAGGCTGAGAAGCTTAACAGGGTGAGACAGACAGGGCAAGATACTGTTTGTCAGCCTTTCTTAGGACTGCTGGCAGAGTGCCAGGTCTGTGCCAAGCAGCAAATGTAGACTCTCCCAATGCAGAGTATACAGTGGTACGATAATAATGGGAGCAGCTGATACCTTGAAGACCTTCAGTTACTGGTGACTTGGTTCCAGACCAATAAATTGTTTCTTAATGCCAAAAGGACAAAGGCCACCCTTTTTGGCCCAAAAAGCCTAGGTCCTAATAGGCAACATATCCTGACCCCTTACTCTATCTGATGGGCCTGCAATTGAGGTACTGTAGTTGGATCCATTAAGTGCCTAGGGGTTTATCTAGACCAAGACAGTATTTTCAAAGACCATACAGATCACATAACTAAATCTCTGAATTAAAAGATCGGTCTCCAGTTTTGCCTAGTTCTCTTTCTTCTTACACAATCATGGCTCTGCATTGCCAGCAGCATTCTTCTCCCTACTCTGCTCTATGAGTCTTCAGTTTTATATTCTGTCAGGAGCATGGAGATGCAGAAGCTCAAAGCTCTCTACCATAAAATGGGTCACTTTGCAATTGCTGCTTCACCTAGGGAGCAACACTGTAATATTTTACATTCACTACCGTGTGGGGTCAGATGGACTGGGAGGGTATGGGGGGGGTCCTGGTTACTGCTGTGCATAGGACCCATGGCAGGGTAAATCCGGCCCTGACTAAATTGGTCATCACTTGAAGGAAAGCTAGCCTACTCTTCTCTGTGCCTTGCTCCAAAACTTATGCTCAAAAATGCTCCTCCTAGCCTAAAAGACCTGCTAATAGCCAGACTGAGAGGCAGACCCTGAGATCCTCTGACCGATCACTCCTCCTCATTCCAAGAGTTAGGACTACTGAAGTCTACAGGTCATTTGCCACCCCCATTCTGACCTTGTGAAATATCCTTCCAAACAGCCTACAAGAATGCTCATCACTTGGTGGTTTTAAGAAGGGCCTAACAACTCATTTGCTAGAACTTAGCATTTGCAACTGTAATTGCAGACATGTCTCCATTTGTGTTATACTAAAGCAAATCAGTATGGTTCATCTACCTCCTGACGCTCCCAGTGTTTTGTTCTTAAACTGCTTTAGGACAAACATGCTTCCAGAATGCTAAGTTTAACTTCTGACAGACACTTTTATTGGAAGCTTATCTTTGACTTCTGATGATGCAATATGTAACTATTGTACTCTTAGCTATTATATATTGAAATCCATACATGTCAATGTATCTTGTTTAAATGCTTAGTCTATGTATCTGTTGTAACTCACAATCTTGATATTGCATGTACATTTATTTTGTCATTGTCAAAATTTCCCATGTAATTAATTCCGGGGTTGCCCCTAAAAAAGGGACTCCAACAGTCTCAGTAGGCCTACCTAGTTAACATTAAATAAATAAATAATAACTTTTTTTTGTTCTGTTTTTTACTGGAATCGTCTTCTTCACTGTCACATACCATCACATCCTGTATTTGAAGAAAGCCTGGAAGGAGCGATTCTCTGAAGAAGATGTGGGGTTATAAGTCACAGAGTCCTCATTGCATGAAGATAAGGCTGACTTGGAAAAGAAATCTGCATCATAAGGTTCCTCATCTCCATCTTCATCTCCCAAATCCTCCTCCATTTCCAGGTCAGGACTGTATTCTGTGTTGAGAAAGAAAAAGTGCGCACAAGAGATACGATGCAAAAAATGAAAGCTGCCACTTATTTTGCATAAAAACTGAAAACACTTGCACTTGAGAGTTTGTTTTTAAATAGCCCAAAGTGCTAATTTATTCAGCAGGATGCCAAGCACAAACCAAATCTTCTGCGCTTTGACGCCAATCTGGGTCTTCCTTAGGGAGTGTATCTAAAGTGCATACAGACAGCAGGTGCTTTTATTTCATTGAATTTAAAGTGCTACACACCAAAAATGTGAAGAGTGATGAAACACATCTAACAACAATTTTCTAAAAAAGATGTTTACGAAGCAGTACTAAGCATAAATATAGGTTCAGATTAGAAGCCTAGAAGTAAATATTTACTATGATTAGTTTTGTAGTCTTGAATTTTTAAGTCATTATAATTCAGCTTTCTGATTGGCTGATAATATAGCTGAACCTAAAATTGGATTATAGAGGAAAACTGCCAAATCTAATACAACAGATCTGCTTGGCAAACATTCAAAATCAAAGACTTAATCATCATATTTCAAATCTTTAGGTTATTATCACTTTTTATATTTATAGGTGGAAGGTCGAAGTTTGGGTCGGGAGGTCAAAACTTAAATTAAAGAACAAGATTATTTTAATGCTATATTAATATAAAGGACGGATAAATCCTTGTAATTGCTGGGAATGCTTTTGAAAGTACGTAATAAAATGGAGAAAGGGGAATGGGGAAGGGACTTGAGACTGTAAAACTAATCATAGTAAATATTTACTTCTAGGCTTCTAATCTGAATTTATATTGATGCTTAGTAGCACTTTAAATTCAATGAAATAAAAGCAACTATTGTCTGTATGCATTTTATATATGATCCCTAAGGAAGACCTGGATTGAGGTCGAAGCACAGGAGCTTTAGTTTGTGCTTAGTGTCCTGCTGAATAAACTAGCACTTTGGGCTATTTAAAAATGAACTCTCAAGTGCAGGATTTTATTCCATCTCCTCATCATCTCAGATGACTACAGAGGCAACTGATGAAGCAAACGGAAGTACCAGTGGTGCAACAGGTGTGCTTTTTGGTGTTGACTGTGCCAATGGGGGAGGCCCTATTGAACAAACCGGCACTGCCACTTGTAGCGACGGAAGAAGGTATGTTAACATCTCTGAAAATTAGGCCAGCATAACCTGTGAGTGGACACCACCTGGTGTAGGGGCCACAGTTATGCATATCATCAGGACGGAACCCCTTTGATGCCTGCATGCTGTGGTAGATATGGCAGTGCCAGAGCCAGGCAATGACCTTGGTGTCTCAAGGACAGTCAGGGGGGCTGTAGTCGATGCCATCAGAATGGGCATCAAGGACTTACCCTCCTTCAACAGAGACCTCAACCTCACCTCTGAAACTTGCTTCTCTTTATGCTTTTGGTAACTGGAAGAGGATGTTATCAACAATTTATACTTTTCTTTGAATTTTTTCCTCATCCTCACCAATCTTGGCAGCAATGCAGTCAACAACCACTGGGATACTTCTTTACCCGGAGCAGACAGTCGTGAGGGAGAAGCCAACTTGAATCCTGTGGCCTTCGCCTGAGCTTCCACTGCTTTTAGGGCAATGAAAGTCTCCAAGGCCTTCTTTAAGCATCTCCTTGTGGTCTGGTTAAATCCCTGGCAGATTGTGTAGTTTCTCACGTTGTGGGATAGGCCCAAGCAAAACACACACACACACAACACACACACACACACACACACACACACACACACATTGTGGGCATCATCCTTGTAGATCTTGTAACCATAGGTACAAAACCTAAACAAAAGGTTCTTTCAATGGTAACATACAGGGACCGTGCTAATTGAAATTTAGTTAGAAAAACAAAAACCAACAGTGATGTAACAAAGCAACAGCACTGTTACTCTACAGATCTGATGAGCATGTCGACAGTGAAAGAAATCAGTGAGGGGGCCGCCCACATTTTACAGACACCCACGATGCACATCAACATGGGAGATCACCAGCTAGACAAAAGTTTCCCGAAAGTTCTGACACTGATGGCTTACAGTTCCAAAGGTGTGGCCCAATGGAAGAGATATGCTTGATGAAGATCAAAAGAAACCACATGACCCAAAGTGGTGTTTAGCCATGAAACATGAGCAAAAATAAAGTGGTCTATGCAACAGTCAAATAATTCTAAATTAAAGGCAGAGTGAGAGTATCATTTTTTGTTGGACCTTCTTCCTCAAAGAAGTACTCATCACTGTCTGACGGGTGGCTCAGCAGGCTCTGCTGTGTGGGGCTTTCATTTTCAATAACCTCTTCTGTACTATCTTTTTATTAGGATTTCCACATATACATATACAAAGCTTCTGTCCATGACATTGTTATACAAAAAGTACATTTTTAAATCTGCATATATGCTACAGCATCACACATGATAAGAAGATCTCTAATTAAACAAAAGGAAATCATGGAGAACCCAGGTAAAACTTGCAGAAGACTAACTAGGCAGCCTACCTGATCAAGACAGGAGCTTGGGGTGTGGAGTGGGAGGCCCCAAGGGAATATTTACTAGAAGGCACAGTTGCATACCCCAAAGGGAAAAAAAATGCAGAACTGTTCAACAAATGATCATAGCTGCCCTAGTACCCTTAAACTATACATCTGGTGGGGCTACAAGAAAAATATAAAAATAGGGAAAAACAGATATCTTTCACAACTCAGAATTCAGAATAAGTTCCAGTACCCCCTAATATTCATATAATACACATAACCACTGTGTCAACTCATACAGGAAATGAAGGGTGGAGCTGAAATCATTTACAGCCCAGAGGGGGGAAAAACAACATTAAAACATACATAGAGAGAATGAAGTGAATCCCACCCAAAACTCCTTACCAACAGCATAAAGGCATAGTCAATCATTAAGCAATAAGAGCAAGACTCAAGTCCAACTGCAAAATATAAATGCTGCTATTGCAAAAATGTAACAAATTAAGTGACCTTTAGGTACAATGAACAGATCATTCGGATGATTGTTCTTGTTCTCTCCCTGTTACTGCCAGATAGTTGTTAGCAAATGAGAGGCAGCTTCAGCACTGGTAAAAAAAACACGTTACTGACCTGTAACAGTAGTTCTAGGAGTGGTATACGATGTTCATCCACGCTGTCTAGCATTGTCCTTTCCCCTTTAAATCTTGCTGGAAGTTTTCAAGCTGGCTCCTCCCACCCACCCGGGTGTTATAACCCTTGGTTCCATCCCATGATGCCAGATCTTTGCCTGCTGGAAGCAGAGGTAGTGCACCTGAGCCTGGGGAGGAAGGGTGGGTCCGTGTGGATGAACATCATATACCACTCCTAGAACTACTGTTACAGGTGAGTAACTTGTGTTTCTAGGGACATGGACATGATGCTCTATCCACACTGTCTGGCAGACTCCTAGCAGTTCTCCAGGAGGAGGAAGGCAAGGTGCACAAACCCTACCTAGGAAATATGGTTTGGAGTACTGAGGCCCCAAAACCAGCATCCCGGAGTGACTCTAAATCAATGTGGTAATGGGAAATGACAGTGTGTGCTGACTTCCAGGTAGCAGCCCTGCAGATTTCCTGGATAGGGACTTCCCTAGAAGCAGCCACCGATGCAGCAGTATGGCAGATGGAATGAGCCCTAAGCCCTCCAGGAGGCTCCCTACCCACCAACCTATAGCAGAGATCAATGCAAGAAGTGATCCACCTGCCAGTCATCCACTTGGCTGCAGGTCTGCCAGGTGGAGCTTCAGCATAGGTGACAAATAGCTGGTGAACCTCTCCCCAAACTCCAGCTGTGCGCTCTTTGTAGTAAGCAAGTGCTCACCTCAGATCCAGAGTATGGAGCCTGTATTCAGCCTCCAAGGTGTGATTTGGGAAGAACACCAGAAGAGTCATTACCTGGTTCAGGTGAAACTCTGACACAACCTTTGGGAGGAACTTAGGGTTGGGGCGCAGCATAACCTTGTTCCTGTGGAAGACCAAGGAAGGAGACTTCACCGAGAGCACCTGGAGCTCACTGATCCTTCTGGCTGATGAGATAGCCACCAGAAAGGTGGTCTTCCATGACAGGTGAGACACGTCGCACCTGTGCATCGGTTCAAATGGCTTGGCCATCAGCTTTGCCCAAACCAGCAACAAGTCCCATGGTGGTGGTGGTTCAAGCACCAGAAGGGAATGTGATCTAAGCCTTTGAAAAAGCACCAGACCACCTTCTCCTATGCCACCGACTGCTGACTGACCTGCATCCAGTATGTAGAAATGGCTGCCAGGTGCACCTTAATGGTAATCGACTGAAGCCTCCCTTGGGAGAGAGAGAGACCATAGGTAGTCAAAAATGCTAGCCACAGAACAGGTCTAAGGGTCCAACCCCTTGCCCTGACACCAAATGGAGCCTCTTCCATTTGAAGGCATAGCATTTTCTGGTTGATTCCTTTCTAGATGCCTCCACAACAGTGAGGACATCTTTGGAGAGACCCAAAGCCTGGAACTCTAGCCGCTCAGGAACCAGGCTGTCAGGTGCAGGGATTGAAGGACCAGGTGGAGTACCTTCCCCTGATTGATTGAGAACAGGTCCAGACATATGGAAAGACACCTCAGGAGCCTGGTGTTGAGGCTGAGGAGATCGGGGTACCTAAACTGATGGGGCCAGTCCAGAGTCACCAGGATCACCTGTGCCTTGTCCCTCCTGACCTTGAGAAGCACCTTGTGATCAAGGGATGTGGAGGGAAGGCATAGAAGAGGCCTGGGATCCATGACCTCGAGAAGGCATCCCCCTGCAGTGAGCCCTGCTGAGGAGGGTGGGCACAATACAGCCTCAGCTTTGTGTTCTCCCTTGAGGCAAACAGGTCCAGCTGAGGGTGCCCCACTGGGAGAACAAACTGTGAACTACCTTCAGATAGAGAAACCACTCATGAGATGCCTCACCCACCTGGCTGAGGGCATCTGCCAGCTGATTGGAGGCTCCTGCCACATGGATGACTAGGAGATCCACCTCTAGGCTGCACACGAAAGTCCAAATGCGGAGGGCTTCCTTGCATAGGGGTAGGGAGTGGATTCTGCCTTGTTTGTTGAGGTAGTATATGGTTGTGGTGTTGTCTGTCTGGACTTGGACCACTTGACCCTGAACAAATGGAGCAAAGGCAGTCAGCGCCAGCTGGATTGCTCGAAGCTCCAGCAGGTTGATGTGGCATCGGGACTCCTCAGGGTTCCAGAGCCCATGGACTCTGTGTTCCCCCAGATGGGCACCCCAGCCTATGAGAGAGGCATCGGTCATCAGGATGACCATCAGCTCAGGGCAGACAAATGGGATCCCTTCCTGCAGATGCTCTAGGACTAACCACCACTGGAGGGCGTCCCACATCCTCTGGGTCACAGAGACCAGCTGGTTGAAGTGACCCTTGCGCTGAGACCACTGGCTGGCCAGCTCCCATTGCAGGGACCGCATATGCCAGCAGGCCCATTGGACCATGCTGGTGCAGGCCACCATGTAACCCAGAAGGTGCAGGAAGTCCCGGGCAAGGCGCAAGTGCCCAGCTAGAAATGATTGGCAAAGAAGGAGAGAACCTCCACCCTGTCTGCCAGGAGCCAGGCTCTGGCTCAGCAAGAGTTGAACTCTGCCCCGATGAAGCTGATCACCTGCGAGGTCACAAGTTCCAACATGGCCCCATTGACCAGGAGGCCAAGGTTGATGCAGGTCTGGAGGGCCAGGTCCCTGGATCGCTCTACCTCCTGCTTGGAGGGACCTGCTATCAGCCAGTCATCCATGTAGGGGAACACCCAGACCCCTTGGTGCCTCAGGTAAGCTGCACCACTGCTATGCATTTGTTGAAGACCCTGGGGGCTGAGAAGAGGCCGAAAGGCATGGCCTGGAACTTGTAGAGGGTTCCATCAGCTCGACAGTGGAGGAAACTTCAGTGGGACAGATGGATTGGTACATGAAAGAACAAGTCCTGAAGAGTCAGAGAGCAAAACCACATGTCTTGCTCCAGAGGTGGTATGATCTGGGACAGAGTTACCATCCTGAAGGTGCGGGACTCGAGGAATCTGTTCAGGTCATGCAGCTCTAGAATGGGGCACCAGCCCCCCCCCGTCCGCTTTAGCACCAGTAAGTACCTGGAGACAAACACTGGGGGTTCCAGAGGATCCATAACTCTGACCATGACCTCCTTGCAGAGAAGTTGGGCTATGTCATCTCAAAGAGCCGATCGAGTGTCTGTGGATATCAAGTCCTCCCGTGGAGCACGGGCTTGGGTGGGAGGGTACTGCTCGAAATCTAGGGGCAGATCCTGACCAACCACTTCCAGAACCCACCTGTCCCTGGTGACAGTGGACCAGGTGGAAAGTAAGTGGTGGAGCCGGCCCCCCACAGGAGGACCCAGGGGAGGTGTGACAGGTATGAGGGTGGCACCTCCCCCATCCTGTCACTGAGCAGGTTTGGAGGAGGAGAAGGATCTGGCTGAGAAGCCACTGAGTCCCTTCCCTCTGGGCTTTTGGACCATTGAGGCTGTGGACTTGGGCCTTGGTCACCAGGACTGAGCCTGCTGGTCAGACTGATGCCAGGCTGGTTTCACTACAGAAGTGGAGGGCCTAAAGGGCTTACGCTTCTGCTGCTTGGAGCCCTTGGGATCCTTCTGGGCAGACGTCACAGAGTTCAAGGTGGCACTGGACTGCTCAATACACTAGAGGTGACCCTCCACATGGGCCCCAAACAGATTGGTGCCCAAAAACAGGACATCCACCAGATTGTGCTGAGCATTTGCCATAAACATTGAGATCCGCAGCCAAGCTTTATGGCGCATGGTAACTAAGGCCGCCACCAAGTGCACACAGGAAGCCCCGATATCCAGAGCTGTCTGAAGTTGCTGATTGGCCACAGTTTGACCCTGGTCCTGGACCTGCTTGACCGTAGTCTGGAGGTCTGCAGGAAGATGAGGAATCGCCTCATCCAGAGAGCCCAAAAAAGCATGGGAGAAGTGTGCCATCATGACAGCCAAGCTTGCCTGGTGGAAGCCGAGCAAGGAGGCAGCATAAACCTTTTTAGCCGAGTGGTCTAATTCCTTGGACTCCTTATCCAGCGGTCTGTCGAAATCCCTCAAATTGCCTGCATGCCGAAACATGGAGTCAGCCACCAACCCTTTGTCTGAAGGGTGCTCCATGAACCCCTAGAGGGTACCGGTGGGCACTGCATATTTATGGGCTATCTGGGCTGAGGGCGCAGGGCAGGAGGCGGGGCACTGCCAGAGCTCCAGGGCAGGGCCAACAGTGGCCTCAGCCACTGGGAAAGCCTCCATTGGAGAGTCCCCTTTATCCAGAATCTCTGTGAGGGGATAGTAAGCCCACTTCTGGACGGGCTCCAATTTCATCCCCATAGACTTGGAGATTAGACAGAGGAAGCCCATAAAGGACATGGGTTCTTCCTCCATCGAAAGGTCCCTCACCGATTCCATGTCAATCGGACAGGAGTGCAGTGAGGAATCCTTGGACTCTGAGGAGTCTGCATAGAGCAGCCTACCACCCAAGTTACGCTGGACCCGCTGTGGGCGGTCAGGTGTCAGAGTGACTGACAGTCAATGGGGAAGTCCTAGAGTTGGCCGAGACTCCTTGTTCAGAGCACCAGTCGGCAGCTGTTGGGGCTGTGGCTCCACCATGATCTGTGGAGAGGCCAACTTCAGCCAAACCGAGGCAGTCTATACCGGCTCCACAGGCTAAGAAACTGTGTTGAATGGCCCCACCGAGGGCATCGGTGTAGGGCAACAGCCAAGTGATGGCCAGTGTGGGGGCCGGGGTTGGCTTTGGACTGGATGACACCAACTGTTGCCATATCAGATCTTTGCAGTATTAACACAGTTTGCATTGAAGCCTCTCCTCACCTGAGGAGGATGAAGATGAGCAGTGGTGGTGCCACTTCCCATGGTGCCAAGAGTGAGACTGCTGATGCCAGTGGGACCTGCTCAACACACAGAATGAGGAAGACCTAGACCTCGGCCACTAGGGTGCCGACGGGGAATCTCGGAGGCAGCCAGGGAGTGCTGCAGCTCCTCCTGGTCTAGGTCAGTGACCGGAGTGTCACCTTCGGTGGTCACCAGCAGAACTGGAGTCATGAACAAGGAGTTGTTGGCCTCTTCAGACAACAACTGGTCGAGTGGGTAAAGAAAAATCTCGGCCACATTGTTGGCCAGCATCTCGACCACCTGGCCTGCTGGAGGCACCATGAAGCCAGAGGCCAAGGCTGTGGTTTCGACCGTGGTCAAAACCTGGGATTCCTGAGACTGAGAACACTCCCATTCCAAAAACATCGATGGCGAGTCTTCTCCTTTTCTTTCCTGGACTCCTTCTTGTGAGACCGAGAGCTGTGCGAACCTGAAGTGCCCTTTCCCATGGTTGGGAGAGACTGGCACAGCTCCTTGAAGAACCCTAAATAAGTGGAGCCCAACTTGAGCGGA
Source organism: Neoceratodus forsteri (assembly GCA_016271365.2). Taxonomy (NCBI): domain Eukaryota; kingdom Metazoa; phylum Chordata; order Ceratodontiformes; family Ceratodontidae; genus Neoceratodus; species Neoceratodus forsteri. Next base: position 1,549,207,813 of record CM057449.1, on the reverse strand, counting down.
ACAAAGGCCAAAGCCGAGGAGGACTGCGCGCCGGCCTGAGCCACCTCCTCCTTGAAGGCCTTAAGCTGCTCCAGCTGCTCAGTGGATCCCACAGCCACAGAGACCACCCAACGGTCGTCCTTGGATTTGACTGGCGGATGCTGTTTTTCTGGGCGGCCCAACTTCAGGCGGGTGAGGCAGTCCGTGATGACTGCCATGTGAAATGACCAGCAGATATTGCAAGCCTGGAGGGGGGATTGTGCTCGTGGCCCAGGCAGTAAACGCATCTGTTGTGTGGGTCGATACACAACATCTTCTGCCTGCATGAGCACCGGTGAAATCCAGACAAGTACTGGGCCTCCATTGCGGCTGCGATCGAAGATCGAGCTGAAGATGAAACTCTGATGAGTTTAAGTTTTGGAAGTAAATCTGAAGCTTTGAGAGTCAGAGCCTACTCAACATGGGAGCAGTAAGGAGGGAACCTGCTTCTTCCAACAGAAAGGAAGATCTGATGTCATGGGGCAGAGCCAAGGGTTATTCCACCCAGGTGGTTGGGAGGAGCCAGCTTGAAGACTTCCAGGAAGATTTAAAGGGGAATGAACAATGCCAGACAGTGTGGATAGAACATCATATCTTCATCCCTAGAATATGTAAAAGCCTCAATCTAACAGGATAAAAAAGTTAGGCTGCCACCCCCAACTTCACATACTGATTTCTACACTCCAGCAGTTCCTTTCTTCTGTTCTGGGTGCTGGTCAACACACCAGAAACCAACCAGAGCTTCTTACCCTGAAATGTGGAGTCCTTCTTCTGGGCCACCACCAGCCACTCCTCTGATGATCTTAACTGTACAACAACCACCACCTGTTCTCTGTCCAGCTAGAACTCTTGGCCAAGATGTACTGGAACACTGGCACCAAATTTGTATTATGGAGTTCAGTAAGCCTAACACCTGAAAATTGGCTGCATGATGCTGGTTCTCAATTGACACCAACCTGCCGAGCATGGCCTAACTCTCACAACCCAGTATCATTTCCACATTAGCCAGGCACTCTGAATGAGTCTGCAGGTCCTTTTTGCATTAAACCACAACTCCCTCAACATCTGCAACATTCTGTCCAAGAGCTTACAGCCATGTGTAAATACTGTCAACCTTATCCTCCATATTCTATATAACAGAAAATATTCACTGTATTGCAGGATCAACCCCAATCGACATCCTGCCATTACACCACCAGTTTCCAATTAAAAGGAAAAAAAGATAGGCCTAGCGAATTGTGGGCAGCCCCCGGCTAGCAAAAGTTTCCATGTGGTGCTAGTGCCTGACAGTTGTAGGTCTAAAGGTGTGGCTTAATGAAAGGCATATCCTCGAAGAATAGTTTTTTTTTTTGGCATAATCCTGATCCTGAAATATGTCTTCAATACGGGAATAAGAAAACTGAAGGAAACTGCTGACACTACAGAAAATTTAAGCCAAAAGGCATAAAAAATGATGGATCTACCAAGAAACACGTCCTCACAGCTCCTCTGCTGGCTCTGCCCCTTCCCCATTTTTAATAACCTTTTTTCCCATTTAAGAATCAGAAGCAAACCCAGATATACCGAGGAATGTTTGCAAATTTTGTGATTAAAAAATTGACTTTGTAATTACATTCCATTCAAGAATACAGAACATTTAGAGTTAAAAAAAAAAACCAACAGAAAATGTATTAAACACTGTTATGCCACTCTGACTGAAACAAACCTGAAGTCAGTAAACTGTCAATTCCCTTTTAATAATAGCTACTTTCATTTATCAAACTTTGTGGCAGTTTGTAAATCTTTCCTCTGGTTTACCTCCAGAAGCATCATGTAAATTTGTAGAGGTATACTTCCTATGCACTTACTGTGAGTTCTATGTAGTTGCAATACCGTAAGAATACCAGAATTTTAGTGCAGTTAGAGACTGACATGGTACACATGGGTATCTGTAATTATCTCTGAAGAGAGGGATACTTGTTCTTCTGTTGTAGTGTTTTGCCTGACTCTAGTCTCCATTAGGGATTGCAATGAGGACTTCCAATGAGCCCCATTTACACAACTGGCCTGGTAGTGCATTCCTTAGACTATGGGCAAGTCTCTCCAATCTTAGTGTTTCAATGGGGTCTACAAGTCATTCTATGTATGCTGGAGCTGTTCGGTCCAGCCAAAGCTTTAAAATGTGCATTTTGGCTGATGCAGCTGTAAGGGAAACTGCATGTTAACTGAGTATTGATGCAATGGATTGAAATATGTTAGCTGTAACACAGATCTCTAGGGCAAATAGATTTTCTAGGCTGAAGAGTGGACTGAGATTAGATCCTATAGAATACCAGAAGTCTGCCTTGGAGGGCATTCCAACATCCAGTGTAGTAGGTTCTTTGGATGCCCACACTTCATACAGCTGGCATGGTACAAAAAGTACAGTTTTGTACTTACCATAATGGTAGATCTTTGAGAGGATCTCTTGCAGCAGGTCATACACTTGGGAAACATCCGCCAGAGGGCACTCTTTCACGGTAACTTTCACCAGCAGTGTTGACTAGGTGCTGCCCACGATAATGTCAGTCCATGCATATGTATAGGAATGTGGGCAGCCCCTAGTGACTTCAGTTCCCAACTGGTGACCAGCTCACAGAGCAGTACACCACGGGGGAAACTGAGGAGGCCTGGGGCACATCCCAGTAGGACAATGAGAATTGAAGCAGAAGATGGTTGTCCCAGAGAAGGAGGGGTAAGGCAGGTGGGATTGTGACCTGCTGCAAGAGATTCTCTCAAAGATCTACCATTACTATAAGTATGAAACTGTACTATCTTCTTCGAGGGTATCTCTTGCAGCAGGTCATACACTTGGGATGATTCTCTAGAAGAAAAGGTGGTTAGGAGAGGAGTCCCTGGAGAACAGTATGGCCAAAGGCGGTGTGCCAGCTGGAGACCATGTCAAGACTGTAGTGTCTAGTAAACGTATGGACCATAGACCAAGTGGCAGTGTTACATATATCAGTTACAGAAATGCCCCTGAGGCATCCTGCGGAAGTAGAGACAGCTCTGGTGGAGTGTGCGTGCACAGCACCAGGGAGAGACTTGTGGTATTTGGTGTCATAATAGGTGATACAGTGTGCTAAGCAGTTGGACAAGGTTTGTTTCATTACGGAGTTGCTCTCCTTTCAGGGAGCAAAAGCAATGAAGAGGTGCTTGCATTTGCAGGAGGACTTTGTTCAAGCTATGTAGCAACGCAGGATGCAGAGCACAACCAGAGTGTGGAAAAGGGTCTCTCCTGGCTTCATATGATCAGGATAGAGGACAGGTAAGTGTATGGACTGGTTTAGAGTAAATTCTGAAACCACTTTTTGGAAGGAATTTTGGGTTTGTGCAGAAGAATACCCTGTCCTTATGAAAGACAAAGTAAGTCTTATGGCACATGAGGGCCTGAAATTCTGAAATGCGTCTGGCCGAGGTGACAGTCACCAGGAAAAGGGTATTCCAAGGAAGTGCATCTCACAGGTAGTAGCCGGCTCAAATGGAGATGGGGTTAGTTTTTCCAGAATAAAATTGAGGTCCCAGGGTGGAACTCGATTCCAGATAGGGAGCTTGAGATGCAATAGACCACTGAAAAACATTCTGGCAAGGTCTTTTTGGGTGACCTTCTGGTGTCCGATGGGTTCGTGGAAAGCCGAGATAGCAGCCAAGTGCACTTTGATAGAGGAATAGCTTAAACCCTAACTGGACAGGGTGGAAAGATAGTCCAAGATGGTAGTTAAAGGGCAGGAGTAAGGATCCAGACTCCTATTGGCAGCCCATATGGCAAAGCATTTCCATTTGGCATCATATGACTTTCTGATAGAAGGTTTCCTGGAGGCCAGAAGAATTGTGGCCACAGAGGAAGAGATGTCTTGTTGAGCTATAAAGACATCCTCAGGAACCAAGCATGTAGATGTAGGGATCTGAGATTGGGATGGAGAAGGGTTCTGTGGGTCTGCATGAGCAGATTGGGTTGGAAGGGGGATGGGATCCATTACAGACAATTGCTGGAGGAGGGGGAACCAGATCTACTGCGGCCAAAATGGGATGAGCAGAATCAGGGAGGCATTCTCCAGCTGGAGCTTGAGTAACACTCGCTGAATTAGTGGAACTGGAGGGAAGGCATATAAGAGGTGTCCATGCCAGGAGAGGGACAGGGCGTCCATGGAGTTGCCGACTAAGTCCAAGGTGATCGAACAATATTGAGGTAGTCTGTGACTGTCCATAGAGGTGAACAGATCGATCTCTGGAGTCCACCACAGTTGAAATATGTCTTGGAGAACCTCCATTGCCATTGTCCATGCGTGGCCCTATGCATGACAGCTCAGGTGATCTGCAACTATGTTCTGTGGCCCTGGAACATGGACTGTTACCAGATGAAGGTGAAGAGAGAGAGGGCCTGATGCCAAACCTTCAAGGCCTTATGGCACAGAGCCAATGATATTGTGCCCCCTTGCTTCTTGATGTAGAACACTACCCAAGTGTTGTCCAGTTGGATCAGCAAGGGACCGGGGACAAGGAAAGGCTAGAAGGCCTGGTGAGCCAGATGAATGAGCTGCATCTTGAGAATGCTGATGTGGAGGGATGCTGCATCTGGTCCCCAACAGCCCTGCATTTGGTGAGGACCAAGATGGACGCCCCAGCCCAGGGTGGAGGCATCCGTCATTAGTGATTGGGTGGGGTGGGGGGTCAACTGAAAATGCACGCTGATCCAGAGGTGTGTAGGATCCGACCACCAGGAGAGCCCCACCGGAGGGCTGGGCGTCCACGAATGAAGTCTTCAAGTCCCCATCTTTTGGTACCATTGGTGGCGCAGGGTCCACTAGACCAGACACATGTGTAAATAGGGCATATGGCACAGTGGAAATGGCAGCCACCATGTGGCCATGAAGCTGCATGAACTGGCGATGGTAATTTGGTGAGCTGCAAGGCACTGCTGTGCGAGGGAGAGGTGCTTGAGAGTCCTGTCCTCTGGAAGGAAGGCCCTGCCCTATGCGGTATCTAAGACTGCTCCCATGTAGTGGAGGTGTTAAGATGACTCCATGTGGAACTTGGCTACATTTACTGTATACCTAGTTCCTGGAAGAGCTCCAAGGTGCATGTGAGAGAGTGGAGCAAGCTGTCCCAAGATGTGACTTTTATGAGCCAGTCGTCTAAGTATGGGAATACGTAGTGTCCTCTGCGACGAAGGGCCATGGCTATTATCGCCAGACACTTTGTGAAGACCCAAAGGGCAGATGAAAGACTGAAGGGCAAGGCACGGAATTGGTAATGATATCCTAGTAGTCGGAATCAGAGATACTGCCGATGGGCCGCGTGTATTTTGATATGAAGGTATGTGTCTTTAATGTCTAAGTGCATAGCCGGTCTCCTTGGTTTAAAAGAGGCAAGACTGTTTGCATAGTGACTGTGGAATCTCTTGTACTGGATGAATCAGATGAGATCCCAAAGATCCAGGACAGAGCAGAGGTCACCTGTGCACAAGGGGACCAGAAAGAAATGTGAATAAAACCCCTTGCCTAGCTCAGTTTGAGGCACAGGTTGAACCACCTGCTTTTGAATCAAAGAGTGGTTGGCTGGTGGGCTGGGCCCTTCTGGCGGGAGGCACAACAAAACGATGGACTGTAATAGGCTCACAGCAAAATTCTGGGCCCAGTTATTGCCCTCCTACCAATAACTGGGCCCTGAATTTTGCTGTGAGTCTACTACAGTGGTACTGGTACCTGTCGAAAAGTTAGGGGAAGTTAAGGGACCAGTAGAGGTCACAGTGGTGGGTGGAGGGTGGGCAGTCCAATGTGAAAGGATGGAAATGGCCATCTTTGAGAGGAAGACAGCTGAGCATAGTACATCATGTGGACCATACAGAGAGTATGGCCCGAGACCTGCAAGTCATTAAGGATGCCTTCTGTTTCTGTGCCAAAGAGCTTGTGCCCACTAAATGGAGCATTCAAGATGGACTGTTGTACATCAGATGTAAAACCTGAGGTGCAGCGCCACACATAGCACCAGAGGGAAATACCAGTGGACGAGGCATGCACAAATGTATCTAAGGCATCAGAGCTGGCACTGAGAAGATGGCAAGTGATACTGGCACCCATCTTAAGGATAGCTAGCAACTGGGTCAGTGTCTGTGGATTGGGGAAGTTTTGCTGCTACTTCAGAGGCGGCATCCCAAAGCATTGTCTGATACTTGAGCATATGCCCATATAGTTCACGATACACATGACCAGGGTGGATGAGGCATATACTCTTTTTCCCATCAAGTCCAATTTTCTGGAATCCTTGTCAGGAGGCAGAGTACTCATGTGTTTGGGACACCTGGTCCTATCATGTGTAGCATTTATGACCACAGAATCCATCTGGGGAGCCATTGCAAAAAAAAAAAAAAGGGGCGGTCCACAGGGGCCTGGTAAAGGCAATCCATCTTCATAGAAATGTGAGGGACCGTGTAAGGATTTTTTATTTATTTATTTATTTATTTACACGTTTTACCAGGAAAGGCATACTGAGCAGACTACCATTGGATTCCAGGTGCGTCCTGGGGGTTGTTGGGGGTGGGATGTTACATACATATGAAATACAGTGATGCAAAATACAGAATATCGAAAATTCACACAGATTATATACAAAAGATATATACAGGTATATAAACAGTATGTACACAGCATGCAACAGGCAGTAATCAGTAGAAAAGTGCAGTGACAACTAACTGGGACAGAGTTAGAGCATTTCGAGGGAAACCATAGTTTTAGCGGCTGGCGAGCTGACTCATTCTAGTGTGAGTCTAGGCAGCATGGGCAGTTGGTGGAGACTTGCCCTTTTAGGAGGGAAATTTGTTGCCGAGAGGAGGGGGCATGCCATATGTCCGTAGGCAGGGAGTTCCATAGTTTTGGTAGTCGGGCTCTAAAAGCTGACTGGCCGGCAGAGGTCGCCATGTACGGGACTTGAAAGAGCTGGGAGTCGGAAGTCCTGAGTGAGTATGTAGATGGTGTTTGAGCAGTTAGGGTGGAAGCGAGGTAGGAGGGCAATAACTGGGTTCAGAATTTTGCTGTGAGTCTATTACAGTGGTACTGGCGCCTGTCGAAAAGTGAGGGGAAGTTAAGGGACCAGTAGAGGTCACAGTGGTGGGTGGAGGGTGGGCAGTCCAGTGTGAAGTGACAGAAGGAGTTGAAAAGGGAATCCAGCCTAGCCAGGGTGGATTTGGGGGTGGCACTGTATACTACATCCCCATAGTCAAAAATAGGGAGGATCATTTTCTGCAGTATTTCTTCGCGGGCTGGCAGGGAATGCAGCTACGGTTACAGTAAAGTGCACCCAGCATGGGGTGCAGTTTTTTGTGGGTTGCTTCGATGTGAGTAGAAAAGTCGAGGTGTTGGTCCAGCCAGACCCTAAGTATCTGGAAGGAGGTGCAAACTCTAAGGGGTCCCATCAAGGGTTTTGAAGGTGGGGGAGGCAGGGAGTCGGGAGAGCCTCTGTCTCATGCCGAAGGTTAAGGAGACCGTTTTCTTGGCATTGAGAATAAGTTGGTTAGTGCGAAACCAGTGCTGAACATTGGTGAAATCTTGCTGGAGTCTGGACGCTACTTCCAGTGGGGAGTGGCCTGAGGTATACAGAACTGTATCGTCTGTGTACATGTGAATGGATATATGCGGGCAGGTTGATGGCAGGTCATTTAGGAAAATGGAGAACAGGATTGGGCCAAGGACAGATCCTTGGGGGACATCAATGGTGACAGGGAGGGGGTTGGAGGTGGAGGCACCAATTCTTACTGATTGGGACCTGTCTGCCAGGTATGATTTGAACCAGCTGATGGCCGCACTGGAGAGACCTGCATTGGAGAGTTTCGACAGGAGAAGGGCATGTGAGACTGTGTCGAAAGCCTTAGCTAGGTCAATGAAAATGGCAGATGTTATGTGACCTTTGTCTATACCTGTCAGGATGGAGTCAATGAGTCTGAGGAGGGACGTGACAGTGGAGTGGAATTTCCTAAAACCAGACTGGTTTGGAGTAAAGAAGGAGGAGGAGTCAAGGAAGGCGGTAAGTTGTGTGAGGACTAGCTGCTCCTGCATTTTGGCTAGAGTGGGTAGGAGGGAGATGGGGCGGTAGTTTCTGGGGGAGGATGGGTAGCCACCTTTAGGGAGGGGGATGACTGTGGCATGCTTCCAATCTGAGGGTAAGGAGGCCGTAGTGAAGGAGAGGTTGAAAAGGGATGCTAGAGGTAAGGCGATTGCTGGGGCAGAAAGGTAGAGCATTTTGGCATCCAGACCTGAGGGGCATTTACCCTTTGAGGGATTGAGAGCAAGCAGGGCATTGAGTACTTCGGATGGAGTAACCAGGGAGAAGGAGAAAACCGGGCAAGGGGTTTGAGTGGGTAGGGATGTGGATGTCAATCTGCTGAGATGGCATACTGATAGGCCTGGATAAGTGGAAGGACCACAGTGGCCGGGTCCTACGGTAAGTCCAAATATTCAGCCGAGTCTCGGCATTGTTAGTCTTGTTTGGTGGTTGTGAACCCCAGGACCTGCAAGAAACTGGGGTCATCTAGAGGAGAGCAGGGAGTGTAGAGCCTGGGATCCCCCACCTGCAGAGGAGAGAGTAGAGGCGCTAGAGGGGGTACACATCCCATCGTCAGCTGGGTCCTCTTGTTTCTCCTCCTCCATATAGTCTAAATCCTCCTCCCTGAAGGCCGGGAAGGAGGGAGGAATGGGAGGCTCATGGCGAACCCCCTTTCTGGGAGGGGGTGATGAAGACAAGGGAAGTGGAGGTGGAGTCTGTTGTATGGCCGGCGTGACCTCTAACACCATTTGGACCATAGAAGCAATGTCAACTCTGGGAGCCATTGACAAAGATGAGGAGGAAGGAGGAATAGGAGGAACCCTCGTGGACTCCTTGTGAGAGGGGGACATCACTGAGGGGATCGGCCTGGGCTGTGGATAGGGCTGAGAGCCCAAAGCTTGAGAAAAAATGCCCAATGCCTGGGCTGATGGGCCATGATGAGAGATGGGCTGTGATGGTGGAGGCAAGGACAGTAAATCCGTCAAGGCCAAACCCTGACCCATGCGAGAGGGTAGAGAAAGGGTAGATAATGGGTCAAACATGCCGAAATGCAGAGGTCATTGACAAAGAACCCAGTCCCATACTAGAGGGACGGGTCATCAACGAGGGTCAAGCAGAGCTCATCGACAAAGGACCCAGTCCCATGGTGGCGGGATAAATCATTGAGGGTCAAGTAGAAGTCGTCGATGAAGGACCCGGTACCATGCTGGAGGGACGGGGTTGTCGACAAGGGTCAAGCAGAAGTCATTGACAAAGGAACCAGTCCCATGCTGGAGAGATGGAGTCATTGAGGAGGGTCAAGCAGAGGTTGTCAATAAAGGACCCAGTCCCATGCTGGAGGGATGGTCAGCGACAAGTTTTTTTTTCTTTTGCACTGGACTGGGGGAGGCCAGAGCCATCAGTGAGTGACCTGAGGTGGAAGCTGTCGATGGCTGGTTGAATTCCTGGCAATGATGACAGGATCAAACATTGTGGACAGCTCCCAGACACAGAGCACAGACAGAGAGGTTGTTGAATCTGTAGATCTTTCTTCCACAATGGCACTTGTGGAAAAGGGAATCCAAACTAGAGATAAGGAAAAACAAAAACTTTCTTCATCGAGGTAGCATCGACACACTTGTGGTGAAAGTAGCACGTAAAGTGAGCTGGGAGACAGTGGGGAAAAGAACTGAAGCTGCTGGGGGCCACCCACATATTTATACATATGCATGGACTGATGTCATCATGGGTGGCCCCCAGTCAACACTGCTGGTGAAAGTTACCATGAAAGAGCACCCTCTGGCAGACATTTCCCAAGTGTATGACCTGCTGCAAGAGATACCCACGAAGAAGATCTCCCATTCTCCGAAGCTTCAGGTTGTATAAAACAGATGTGTAAAATCTTGGATTGTCTTAAGTTTGTGGTCTATTACTGATGAGGATGCTTTTGCAATCTGCCAGATTTTTCCCCAGTTCCATCCATCTGTGGCTCTGTGTTCATCCTTGGATGTTGCAGCTGGCTCTCTACACATGTAGTAGAAGTAGTAAAAACTTTATTTTTATACAGGAAAACAAATCTTTAGGCCAATAGGCCTAGTTTACAAGACTGTCCTGTTTGTAACTTGTTGCCTATACATTAAAAATGTACAACTAAAGAAATAATTTTACATACATGACAATACCAGAACAATTAGTCTCTACATTCTTCCCCTATCATCCTTCAGGGCTCTCACTATCTGTTCACACCATTACCTGAAGCATAGACAAATGACAGGACTTAATACAACTAATTCCCATAGAAACTTGCTGTACACTGGAAATGAATGAGCTGAATAGGGTAATTTATTCCAGTATTTAGCAGCTTGATGTTGTAAGGTTTTTTCTCCATATTTATTTTTCTTAACAGAAATAGAAATCTTATTTATTTGACAGGTCCCTTTTCATCTTAAGTTTAGTTGATCACGCCCTCCAAACAAGCCTTCATTTATGTAATTCTCCGGGTAATCTATATGATATTTGTAGATTAATTTTTGCCACATCATGGCACATTTAGTTTCAAGTGGTTGCCTGTTTATACTGCCATCATTTTGTACCCAAAACTGTTCTGTTGAAAGTATTTTTTTTTAACTTGCTGTAATTTGCCTAGTCTGCCCCCTCTGACTTTGCTTATCTCCATCACAGAGCTGCCACTATCTCTCTTCCCACCCCGTGTAAATCCTCTCTAACTTCTCCTGATCCCCTTAGCTGTGCTTTACTTTCAAACTCCTCTTTGTCTCCTTAACCGCACTTTCTCCCTGTACTCTGGCATGGCACCAGAACAAGCAATCCTCCATCTTGGTCCTGGTTCGCGGGCGCCCCCCCCCGACTCTTTCCTTTCTCTCTCACTCTGCTCTCCACGCCCACCGATTTAGCCCCTGCCTCACTCCTTTGTTTTCCCCTGAACTAATTTCTTGTCTGGTTCCCTCCACACAGATTACAGCCCCTGATTGGGCTTGAAGCAGCAGGGCCTCAGCTCATTCAGCCAGCCGCCCAACACCACCTCCACAGGTTGCTTCCAACCTCTCCTCAGCCAGGTAAGATCCGTGGCCTGACTGGTAAGCACTGAGTGGCCCCCATTGGCCACCGCTCGCTGCTGCTGCATGCTGATTGGAATACTGAGCCTCTGTTGACCACTGATTGGCCACGCTCCTTCTGTTCTCTAACTGCCTTCCTGGGCTTCTGCGCCCATAGCATTGCTAACTGAAGTGCCGAAAATTTAAATTTGCGCCCCCTCCCGCACCTCCTTCCTTAATTAAATAAGCCTTAGCTCCTCCCTCCTTTATTAAGGACCTCCTTTCTTTTACCTATTGAATCCCTACCTTAGGACCTCCTCTTTCTACAGCCCACACTCTCTATCCTCTCCAGCGCCCTCACACTCTCATCCTATCCGCTTTCTGCCCAGCTCTTCCCTCATGCCTGTCTCTCCCTCTTCCTGATCCCTGATTTCTCAGGGAACAATGGCGCTGTCCTTCTTGCCCTTTTTTCTAGTTATCCTTGCATCACTGGTACCTCTCTGCTATCTGCCTGGAGCCTGTAACCCCTCTCTTCCCCTTAGCTTCCTAGTCAACTCTCTCTACACCCACTCAGGCACTTTAGCCATTGCTCCTTGCTCCCCAACCACACCCTTCCCTGACTTTATCAGGATGCACTTTAATAAGCATGACTGGGGGAGACTGGCACAATTGATTGCCATTCCATCCCTGGCACACACTTCATCCCACGGATGGTATGATCTGGTTCAGAGTTACCATCTGGAAGGTGTGAGACCTGAGATATTGATTCAGGTAGTGGAGATCTAGGATGGGGCATCAACCCCCCATCCGCTTGGGCACCAAGAAGTACCTGGACATGAAGCCTGGGTCTGTAGGAGGATCCAGCACTGGAGCTACTGCCTCCTTGCGGAGGAGCTGAGCAATGTCATCTCGAAGAGCCAGCTGAGTGCAAGCTGAGATCCTTTCCTCCTGAGGGGCGTGGGCTTGGCTGGGAGGGTACTGCTCAAATTCCAGAGGCAGTCCCTGGCCGACCACTTCCAGAACCCACCTGTCCGAGGTGATATCGGACCAGGCGGAAAGAAAGTGGCACAGCTGGCCCCCCATCGGAGGACCCAGAGCTGGTGTGATGGGTGTAGGGGTGGCAACCCCCAACCCGTCACTGAGCAGGCTTAGAGGAGGAAGAGGAGGCTCCTGGACCAGCACCTCAGCCTCCTTTACGGGACTGTTGAGGACCCTGCTTGGGCCTGGGGTACCAAGCTTGAGCCTGCTGTTGCTGCTGTCCTCCTTGCTAGGAGGGCTGCCTAACTGCAGTGGAAGAATGCCAAAAAGGCTTCTTCTTCTGCTTCTGCTGGTTCTTGCCTGAAGAACCTTTCATAGAGGTAGCATCCAAGGTGGCATTGGACTGCTCTATGCGCTGGAGGTGACCAGCCACTCCTGGACCAAAAAGGTCGGTGCCTAGGAAGGCACATCAGCTAATGTGTGCTGGGTATCTGCCGGGAAGGAGGATAGCCTCAGCCAAGCCCTGTGGTGAGTGGCCACTGCGGCTGCTGAGGAGCGGGCACAGAAATCTCCAATGTCCAGAGCCATCTGGAGTTGCTGTTTTGTAACAGCACAGCCCTGATCACGGACCTGCTTCACTGTGGTCTGTATGTCCACCAGGAGATGAGGGAGGACTTCATTTAATGACCTCAGGAGGGCATGAGAGAAGTGTGCCATGATAACAGCCGAGCTGGCCTGACGAAGGCCTAAGGAGGAGGCCACGTAGACCTTACAGGCAGAATGGTCCATATTCTTGGACTCCTTGTCCGGGGGGGATGGTCAGTGTCAGCTGAGCTACCAGTACGTCTGAACACAGAAGTAGTCACTAGGCTCTCAGCCGAAGGATGTTCTGTGAACCCTGCCAGGGAACCCATAGGCACTGTGTACTTGTGGGCCATATGGGCAGATGGAGCTGGGCAGGAAGCAGGACGCTGCCAAAGCTCAAGGGCTGGGCCAACGATGGCTTTGGCCACTGGAAAGGCCTCCGTCAGGGTATCCCCCCTTTTGAGGATATCCATAAGGGGGTACTCTGCCTTTTTCTGGATGGGCTCCAGGGGCATTCCAGTGAATTTGGAGATCAGGTGGAGGATGCCCTGAAAGGAGGAAGGGCCTTCCTCCAATCCTGCCACGGATGACTCGTCATCCCCAGGATGAGAATGTAATCCAGTGTCATCCGACTCCGAAGAGTCAGGATACAATAGTCTCCCACCTAGGTCTCCCTCGATATGCCAAGGGTGATTGGGGACGACCGTGATTGACAGATGTCGGGGAAGCCCAGTGTCTAGTCAGTCCTCCTTCAAGAGAGCCCCTCCCTGAGGCTGCTTAGGCGGTAGCTCCACCAAAATCGGTGGAGAGACTGGAATAGGCCGAGCCAGAATATGGGCCAGCCCCATGGGTGGTGGAACCAAGGCCTTTGGTTCCAGAGGGGTCGGCGTCGGCCTTGGTGGCGGAAGCCAAGTGATGGCTGGGGTGGCCGGCAGGGCCGGCTTCTGCCAGGCCAAAATCAGCTGTTGCTACATAAGATCCTCATAGCGTCAACAGAGTTTCCGTTGAAGCCTCTCCTCATCTGAGGAGGATGAAGATCTGTGGCAGTGCCTCTTCTTAGAGTGTTTGTGGCCCTTTTTCGGCCGTTCCACCAAAGGAGTCCTGGTCCGCGATCGAGACCGAAAGGGTTGGTTAGGTCGATCAGGAGTCACCGGAGTCAGTGAAAACCAAGGTTCTGATACAGTTTCCTCAATCAGGACACCTGAGGGCAGTGTCACCTCATCGGGAAAGGAAAGAATTGGAGTCCTTTCTAAAGATTCAACTGGAGTCGGAGATAAAGGCTTGATCGGGTCGAGCGTAATCTCAGCTGGTTCAGCCGTGTCCTCGGTCTCGGTCCCTTGGCCAGATGGAAGATCCATAAAGCCAGCAGCTGAGGAAGCGAAGTCGAGAACACATGTTCCTGGGACTCGGACCTCTCTCGGTCCCAGAAGCATCTCCGTTTAGTCAAAGACTTAGGGTCCTTATACCTCTTCTGAGGGCGGGAGGAGTGTGAGTCTGAGGGCGCCTCACCCCTGGTGGGGAGAGACTGGCACAACTTCCTGAAGCAGCCCGTAAAAGTAGAGCCAAGGTTGAGTGGAACAAAAAAGCTTAGACTGGCTGAAGCTTGAGCCGCTTCCTCCTCAAATGCCTTCATCTGCTCCAGCTGCTCGGTGGGTCCCGTAGCCTCGGAAACTGCCCACCTCACCTCTTTTGATTTCACCAGCGGATTCCTTTTCTCTGGTCTCTTTAGGCATGCCTTGCGGTCATCCAGAACATTGGGATGGAAGGCCAGGCAAAGAGTACAAAACGTGGTGTTATGTCCGACACCTAGGCAATAGACACACAAGAGGTGGGGATCAGTGCACGACATCTTCTGGCTGCAGGTACACCGGCGAAATCCAGGGGACGATTTGTCCTCCATGTCCGATGTGCAGTAATCGGAGTCATTAACTCTGACAAGTTTTAGAGTGATTTACAGTAAAAACCAACGATGTGAATCCAGGGCCTACAAATTGCTGAAGTAGCACAAGAGAACCTGAATCTTCCAGCGGAAAGGAAGATCTGGCGTCATAGGGTGGAGCCAAGGTATTTACCACCCGGGTGTGTGGGAGGAGCCAGCTTGAAGACTTCCAGCAAGATTTGAAGGGGAAAGGGACATGCCAGAGAGTGTGGATGAACAACATATCCACACTCCTAGAATGGGAGGTTTCCGATGCAAAATGCCCCGCAGGATTGTGCAGGACACTTCAAGCTGGGCAACAGCTTTGACCTCAATAAGTGCATGGCATGCAGAGATGGCAGAAAGGTGCATCTTGAGTGAGGACTACCCCAAGCCTGAATCTGAAAGGAAAAGAAGGTACTCCAGCACCCCAGCTCAGGCCAGATGAATCTGTCATGAGAATTTGATGGGGGCGTCAAGAGCTGAAAGGAGATTCCCCCCCCTTGAAAGAGGTTGGGCGGATCCAGCCACCATGACACAACTCTCCAGACTGGGTCAGAGACCAGGACCAACTGGTTCTGGTCATCCATGTGTTGGTCCCACTGAACCCTCATTGTTCACTGAAGAATCTGCTTATGCAGGTGGGCCAGGGGAACCATGGCACCAGCCACTCCCATGTGGCCCAAAAGGTGCAGGAATGCTCTGGTGGGGACCTGTCAGCTGGAGAAAACCAGACAGGCCTGCTCCATCAGTTGCTCCGCCCTGTCCTTGGACAAAAAGGCCTTGCCCTGGCTGGTGTCTAGGATTGCCCCAGTGAATTGAAGGCACTGGCAAGGGGAGAGGCAGGACTTCAGCAGATTGACCTGGAGTGGCTACTTCCCTCTCCTACCCTCCTCCACCAACCCCTTCCCCCCCGACCTCTGCCCAGTCACGCACCTTACCTCTTTTCCCCAGGACTCCAAGCCCTCTCCACTCTCGCACCCCTGCCCTTCCACTCCCCCACCCTTTTTCTGACAAGGTGCCCCTAACGGTGGTTACCACAAGCTGAACACCCCACTTTCTCCCTCCCCTCACTCTTAAACCCCCACCCTCCTCTTCCCCCAACTCTACCATGTTATTGCTCCTGCTGTTTCTGTCTTTGCCTGTTTTGCTAAGGCTCTATCCCAATCCCATGTTCCATAATAGTTATTTTACCATTGTCAATTGTTTTATGTTCTTTGTTACCCTGTGTTTTACTACTGTACGTTTGCATTATTTTCCTGACGTGAAACCTTTGCAAATGAGCTTGTAGCTCAAAGGCTGTAATCTGAGAATTCAATAAATAAAAATAAAATAAATTGAGAGTGACCCCCAAGGCCTGAAAAAGGTGGAACGTGTATTCCAGAATCTGAATCAGGGCATCCCTGGAGGGAGCTGCTAGCAGCCAACTGTCCAGGTAGGGAAACACATAGAAACTCTGCCTCCTCAATACAGCCTCTACTACCACCAGACATTTGGTAAATACCCAGGGGGCCAAAAAAAGACCAAAAGGGAGTGCCTGGAATTGAAAATGGGCTCCCTGAAAGTGGAAGCGGAGGAAGCAATAATGGGCAGGAAAGACTTGGATGTGCAGGTAGGCATCCTGCATGTCCAGAGAGCACAGGCAGTCCCGCTGGTGCAAAAGGGGTAACAGCCCCTGGAGAGTGACCATCCGGAAGCGCTTGTACTTGATGTACAGATTCAGATGGCTCAGGTCCAGGATGGGCTGAAGATTCCCAGTCTTTTTGGGGATAAGGAAGAAGTGAAACTCCCCTTCCCCATTGAACCAGAGGGACAGGCTCTATGGCTCTTTTTTGAAGAAGAGCCTGAATTTCCTCCCAAACTATAGGCAGATGAGCGGGGGAGGGTAAGTGGAGTATACCGAGGGATTTTCTGGAGATCATTCTAGAAACTCCAGCGTTTGACCGTGCTCTATGATCTGAAGCACCCAGTTGTCCCTGGTCACCCCCTCCACCCTTCTAAGTGGAGTGAGAACTGACCCTGGACTGCCTCCTTTGGATCCTCATCCAGGGAAGGGGGGTGGCTAAGAAGTCAGGAGGTGGGGGCCAGAGCAGGTGGGGGGCCACCAGGGCCCTGGGAGCTCTGGCAGTGGCAGCAGCAGGGGCTGCTGTAGCCTTACGTTTGTGCTGACCCTTGGCAGGCTAGTTCTGAGACTGCTTATGGGAGGACCTGTGAAAGGACTTGATACGGCCTGCTCTCTGGGCTGAGTGTGATAGAGTGAATGGACAGACTTGAGGGCACGCCCTGACTCCTACAAAGTGGAAATGATATCCTGGACATCCCCTCTGAAAAGGTCCAAACCCAAGAAGGGGCATCCAAAATGCTGGCCTGTATGTCCAAGGCAAAGCCAGATACCTGTAGCCAAGAATGGCACTAGAGATAGACCCCAGCAGCTGCCCCATGCCCAGTGGCATCCACAGCATCATAAGCAGCCCGGAGGACATGATTGCCAATGTCCGAGCCCGATTTCGGGAGTTGGGTGAACTGCATCTGGGTGGGGTCCTCTGACAAGGTCTGCACTGGGTCCCTCGCTTAGTCCCAAAGAACATTTTGATACTTGAATATGTGGGCCAGATAATTAAGGGCCCAGATAGCCAGGGTAGTAGAGGCGAACACGTTTGCCCAGGTGATCCAGCTGCCTGGACTCCTGGTCCTGGGGAAGGGTACTAAGGTGCATGGGCTTCTTAATATTGTCATGCGCCACATCACTCACCACAGAATCCACCTTAGGGTGGCCCCCTAAAAAGGGTTTGCCAGCTGAGGCATAGTAAAGATTGTCCGCCTTCTTAGGCAGAGGAGGGGTGGTAGATGAGTGATTCCATGCTGCCCTAGTGACATCCTCATAGGAGTCAATCAAAGGGGCAGCACCACGGGGAGGGCATCCCGTTGCTAGAGACAGATAGACAGATGGCCAGGTGGCATCTCTCCAGGCCCTGCTCCTCCATCTCCCAGCCCATGATGGACTGAATGTGGCTCATGACATCCATGAAGACTGGATCATCGGGGGGACTTTGGTACCTCCTTGGGATGGTCATCGTCATCCGAGGACTCCCCAGGTGAGGATGAAGACTCCAAAAAGTCAGATTCATCCTCGGTAGTCTCAATATCTGGGACAGACGCCGGAGGTCGGTGCTCATCCCTGAGAAAGCCTACGCTGACTTTGGGTTGTTCCCTGGAGGATCCTGACATGCAGGGGTCACTTAGCCCAGCCAGGTCTGGGTATTGGGGCTGGGGGCCCTGGGGAGGATAGAGAGGAGACACTTGAGGGTTGGGGGTCTGCCTCTGGATGATGGACCACCACACCAAGAACAGGGCATTATAATCCACAGGAGGCGGTACACTGTACACCAATGGGAAAGGATAAGAGGACACCAAGTAAGGGTACAACGGTGGAGGAGTTGGCATAGGGTATCTAGGCGTAGGGCCACCCGGCATCAGCTGAAGATCCAGCGTTGGCCCATCAGACATCGGCTGCAGCGTGGGTTGTGGCAGGGGAGATGACGGGTTTAGGCCCATAGTCTGGGGCTGCAGAAACACTGGCGGCGGCCCAGCAGGCATCTGCCTGGAATGCTCATGGAAAGGATTCTCCGGCACCAGCCTAGCCAGAGAAGCAGGCACCTCAGGGGAAGAAAACCCATAAGGCAAAGGTAGATGTGATGCTGGAGAGGAGTAAATGGCAGTAGCCTGCTGCGGGCATTGCCTAGAAGGCATGACATGGGTCCCAGAAGTGGTAACCAATGAAGGCAGCATTGTGGCCAGGGGGCCACGGTTATGGATCCGACACTGGAGGAACCAACACTGGCCAAGCCACCTGGCTGAGAGCCCATAAAAGATATGGCCCTGAACATCAGGGGCTGGGAAGCAGGAGACGAAGTCCCCTGCCCCAAAGAGCCACCACCCAAGACAGCAATAAGGGAAAGCAGCAGAGCCACCGGAAGCCCGGAAGAGAGGGCTGGCAGGGCTGAATAGGCCAACCCCGCAGGAGAACAACCCCATTCCGGTTGACGGTTTGTGGGGCAACTGTGAGCGGGAAGCAGACCCCTTCTGGTCTCAGTGTTTATCCTCGTGTTCATGCTTCCTGGATTTCTCCTTTTGAGATGATGTGGAGGCCCCAGAGGAATGTGCCAGCAAGCTCCTGGCCTGCAGCTCCTTCTCCATCGCGACCAACTTCTGCTTCAAAAGGTGGCTCTCCAGAGTTTTTAGACAACATCTCCGAGTGGCCTGGTTGAATTTTTGGCAAAACTGGCAGGCTTCAGTGTTATGGCTGGGGACTAGGCAGATGAAATATGCAGCGTGGCCATCCTTTTCAGGGATCTGTTTGCTGCAGGCGCACTTTGAAGAGTGGTCGGAAGACGAGGCTGATAAAGAAGACATAAACCCATTGAGGAAAACACCGAAAATTCTATGTTTTGAACTTAGAAGAACAAAAAATAAAAAAGCACGGGTAATGATGGTCGACTGTAGCTGCAGCGTCGCTAAGGTCCAACTTGCATAGGTTGACAGCGGGAAAAGAACTGAGGTAGGTGTGGGGAACCACTCACCTTTATAGGTTAAGCTGATGTCAGTAGTGGGTGGTTCCCCATGGTAGACTGCTAGCTAGAAGTTTTCTGTGTGGTCCACAGCTTATTCCTACCAGTGTGGCCTGCTGCAAGTGCCTTCCTCAAAGTAAGATCAGTATTTTCGGTCTATTTAGCATACTGGTAAACATTATGGCTCTGCCTTCCAGGTGCCCCAGATGTCAGCAACTGGAAAGGCAAACTTTTTATATATCAAGATGAGGACCCCATGTTCCTTTTAATGCTGTGTCTATCCAGTCCCTTTGCATGAGGTTTTTCATGCTTTGTCTTGATGTGGGTCTCCTAAAGGAATGCTACTGTTTCAACACGTTTTAGATGCTGTTGAACCAGTCTATTTACTCTGCACTGCATGTCCTTAATGTTCCAAGAAATTAGACTGAGTTTGTTAAGATGACATTTTGTTGGTTATTATGTCTTTTAGTATCTTTGCTCCCCTGCTAAAGTGGCAAGGTCTGTGAGGTCTTTTAGTTCAGCTGCCTGTGCCTATGACTGTTTCCCCCCTTTCCATTTGCTTTTTATACATTGGATGTTAAACCCACATGCAGTCTACACTGAATTAAAACTGACCATGATGTACAGTGCTGTTTGCTAGAGCGGTATGGCCCTAAACCAGGCGATTCTTAAGTAAATGCTATGATTAACTTGTGTAACAAAGTACAACTTTACAGAAAAAATTTCTCATTTGAAGACAGGGTAAACGAGAGGGGGCAGTGTAAAGCAGCAACATGGCGGTCGCTTCTTGATACAGCTCTAAACAATCACCTACAAAAAGATCGAGATTAGTATTTTAAACTCTGCCTGCTGATCTGCATTCGATCCGAGGTGTACCTGAACTTCTCTGGTGAAGAATGAGTCTAAAAAAAGACACCAAGCATGCTTCTCATGGTTTGGATGTCTATCTTTCTTCAGCAAGCTCCTTGTCGGGATCATGGCTGCCTGCTGCTGGCATAATGGCGCAACCGGAGCTCCCTACTGCAAAGATATTAGCAATGCTTTTGAAACTGCAGGCAACAGGTGACGAAACAAACAAATGCCTGGTGGCTGTGGAAGCTAAATTAACTGAATACGATACCAGAATTACTGTGAGTTCTACTTCGATCCACGAACTTAAAGAGATAAACAGTAGACATGCCGAGCATAACGCCACGTATGTGTGGGACTTCCAATACCTAAAGGCCAAAGTAGAAGCCCTGGAGAATGTGCAGCGTCAGACAAATATTAGAATAGTGGACTTTCCACCTCGTTTGTGGCTAAAACTGAAATATATCAATCTGTTCACAGGCTGATATTCACCGACCTGCAGCTATTGCCCTCTGATTCGGATGTTAGGCTGGTGAAGGTATTCGCAATCTCTCAAAGGCCACGTTCTTATCAAGGTGACTCCATGGGACGACCTATGACAGCAATAGCCACCTTATCTCCCCCCGAGGCTCGGATTTCTCTGCTACAGGCGTTGAGGGCCAAAGGCGATATTCAGTGGGAAGGGAGTCGATTGGCCATTTTTCCTGATCTGACAGGCCAAAAACAAAGAATTGCAGTCCATCAAAAGAACTTTTGCAACATGGTGTGGCGGCCCAGCTCAATTACCCAGTGAGGTTGCAGGTCTGCTATAAGGCTGAAACGCATGTCTTTGTAGATCCTGAGGCTGCTGCAGCATTTGCAGCAAAAATCATTTAGGACTTGCACCCCGTGGAAGAGCTGGATGAGGAAGGGTGAAACCTTACTGACTGCTCAAAGGTGTTTTTTTGTCCCTATTGCCATCTGGATATATCCAAAGCCAAGACTATGGAACTTTATGTTCTTAATTTGATTATTGGCGGTCACGCTATGCCCGCTTATTAGTGGTCTCTGATGATTGTTACATCTTGGGATCATTGCTAGATTCTACTATGGTTCAAATAATAATGTGTGCATTTTTTTTTTTAAACAAAATCCTGTGAGCATACATTGCTACTCTAAGTTAGATATTTGGCTATTTGCCAAATGGTATGGGTTTTTTTCTAAAAGAAGGTGTTTCTGCACCTCTCAATTTAACTTTCCATCAGCTCCTACTGTGATACCCTGTATATCCGCTCAGTGGGTTGCCATGTCTCACCATGGGAATGAGGATAAGCAAAACAATTTAACTGAGGCCAGGACAGTGTGTTAATCCTGTCCATATCTTAAATACCCCCCTCCCCACAAGTCTCTAGTTTTGCTTGGGACCTGATGTGCTGGCTTTATTATATGTTTTAAAGTTGTATCCTTGGTGAGAGTATCACTGACCTACAGACCAATCAGGTTGGACTTCATTCCTGTTTCTTAATGCTGGTGGCTTCCAGAACTGTATGGACTGATGAACTTTAATTAAATAGATGTGATCTAAAATTCTAGCCCTGTACATTCAGTTTGAGGATCTGCATATCCCTCACTGGTGATTTTATGAAGTATGATTTTGCCGTATAATCATAAAACCTATTAATAAAAAGTTCAAAAGAAAATATGACATTGTAAACTACCAAAAAGAACTATTAGCGTACTTGCCATAACAGGAGATTTCCAAGAGAATCCCTTCCGTTAGGCCATACCTTTGGAACTATACCCACATCAGAGCTACAGTAAGACTACACAGAAGCTTCTGCTAGCCAGGGGCCACCCATGACAATGTCATACATCTATATAAATGTGTGCTGTCCCATCTTCCTCAGTTCCCCACCAGAGATTAGATTCGGAGGACCTCCACCCATGGGGAGCCAGGAGATTAGACCAGTCCAGGTATACAAAACAAAGCACAGGGCTGGATATATGCTGCATGGATTAGGTACAGGCACAATATCTGATGTTATCCTCACTGAATCAGAATGAGTGTGGATGGTGGGATGGCACAATCTACTGTTATGGTAAGTACATAACTGTTCTATCTTCAAGGATAGCTCTTCCATTAGGTCACACCTTTGGAATGATTCCCAAGCAGTACCAAAACATCAGAGGGCGACTGCTACAACCTGATATATTCAAGACGGCAGGCCTTGCAGCACAGCAAGCCAGAATTGAGCACATCTACAGGAGACTATGTCCAGACTACAGTGTTTAGTGAAGGTGTGGACAGTAGTCCATGTAGCAAAAGCACAACTGTCAGCAGCAGAAACATTTCTGACACAAGCAACCAAAGTGGCCATTCTCCTTGTGAAGTAACCACAAACTGCATTAGGAAGTTCCTTATCATACATTTGTGACAGAACATAATACAATGTGCTAGCCAGTTGGACAGGCACTGTCAAGACACAGGTGTGCCCTGCTTCTCAAGGGCAAACGAAACAAAAAGCTGTCCAGATTTTCTGCAGTCCTTCGTGCAATTCACATAGTATCTCAGTATCCTATGTAAGTATGGAGCAGTGCCTCACCCTGACTGGCACGCTCAGAGTAACAGACAGGATGGTGTATAGCTTGATTCAATGTAAACTCACATACCATCTTCGATAAAAATTTAGGATTTGTACACAAAGAAACTGTCCTTGTGAAAAATCAAATATGGAGGCTCACACATTAGAACCTGCAGCTCTGAAATCCTTCAAGCAGCACAGTGTTTTCCATGACAGAAAACGAAGGCCACATCTCATGGCCATCTTAAAAGGAACTGTCAGTTTCTCAAGGACATAACTCAAGTCCTAAGGTGGAACTGGATTGTGGAAAGGAGGTTTTCTATGAATAATACCTCTCAAAAAACATGTGGGCACCTCCATTTTTGCAACCGTATAGCCATCAACAGGTATAAGTAAAGCTGATACAGCAGCCAAATGCACCTTAAGCAAGGAATACTGTAGATCAGAGTCTGATAGGGATAGCAAGTATTCCAGCACTGCATTTACACGGCATGTAAATGGAACAAAATTCCTGGAAGCAGCCCACAAAGTGAACCACTTTCACTTCAAGGAATAAGTATGTCAGTGATAAGGCTTTCTGGCCACATTCAGAACATCAGCAACCTTAGGGGATACCCCAAATCTTGCTATTGCCATTATGTCAGGAGCCATACATGCAGATGAAAGGACTTCACATCCGGAGGACTAGGGATCCCTTGTCATAGAACAGACCCCAACACAGAGCTAAGGGTACCCAGAGGCTCCACTGCCATCTGTTGTAGAAGTGGAAACCATATAACCAAAAACACAAAGGACTGAATTTTCCGCGTTCAGCATGGTGAGAGGATCCGCGATATCCAGGTATAAACATGACATGGAGAAACATTAACTGAAATAGAGAATAAATGAGGTCACATGAAGCAACAGAAAGCAAGAGATAAAAAAATATCCAGATATGCAGGATCGTAAATAAACATTAAAATTAAAAGAAAAGAACTATACATGCTATTACTTTGGATGAAGGCATCTCTTGATAAAGCCAAGACACTTGGTGAAACGTTGAGGCTTGCCGATATTTAAATAAAGAAGAAATTTTGAAATTTAAGAAAGACTGTCTACAGAACTGAATTTGTTAAGCGCCACCATATTTGACACTCTGTAACAGAGTACATGTTCATATCTATTGACACATCAGGAGTGGCAACAAAAGAAATAACTAAAATTTCCATTTCCTGTGGGACTGTGCTTTACTCTACGACAAGGCCATAATGAAGCAAGTGTATTACAGGAATTGGAGGAATTGCATACAGGAATTTCCGTTTCCAAGAGAGGGACATTTTTCACCAGAAAACTCCAGGGTCTGGATCGAGTGAGCAGAAAATAAGGATTACTCATCTGCAACCATAGTTCTAGGAGTGGTACTTGGTATACATCCACACTTTAGTAGTCTTCCTTTCCCTTTAATTCCAGCCAGAACTTCTTCAAGGTAAGCTCCTCCCACCCACCCAGATGATATCCTCCTCGACTCCACCCTGTGACATCACATCTTGCACTCTGGAAGCAGGGGTCAATGTGCCACTTGCCAGGGGAGCTTGGGTGGGTTGTGTGGATGTGCACCATATACCAGTCCCAGAAAGCACAGTTATGTAAGAACTTATCAGAAGATCTTTGAGCGAGGCTCTTGCAGTAGGTATTTCCCAATAGGACTAAGCCATAAGGCATCAGGACCCCACGGAAAAATCTTCTAGCTAGCAGTCTCTGGCAGGGACTGCACCCATGTCAACTGACCAGCGTCAGCCCGCATCAGTATAAAGGGGCGGTCACCACGCCACCTTCCATTTCTCCCATTGGAGGCAGAAAGGGCATGACAGGAAAAGAGGAAATGCCCCCTAGAAAGAAAAGAAAAACTCAGGGAGATGGAGAGAAGGAAAGTAATACCTACAGCAAGAGCCTCTCTCGAAGATCTACTGTTACGGTATGTTCTTATGTAACTGTACTATCTTACTTCGAGAGGGCTCTTGCAGTAGGTATTCACCAATAGGAATGAGTCCCAAGCAATATGGAACAAGTCTGAAACCAGGGAGGAGAAGTATCATCCACAGACAAACAGAATGGAAGAAGAGGGACTCCAGAAAGGAGCCCCTGCAACCGGCCCGCCGACGCAGTGGTAGGGCTACCACTTGCGGCGCCAGCGACCCGGGTTTGGGAACGGACTCGGGCAGCTGGAGGGCCGGCTGGGAGGAGGAGGACTGAGCGCCCAGTGGCTGCTCTCCTCCTCTGGGTGGGGTGGGATGCAAGTCCTGCTGCCATACTGCCACCTGGGTGACCACAGGTGGAGGTGCAGCGAGACTACACACAGGGTGGGAGGACATCTGCCGGGAGCGTCAGCACACCGCGACGTGCCCTGCCCCTAGGCTTCCCCAGCGTGTGGACGTCCTGAGGGCAGGGAGACAAGAAAAATGGAAAAACCCTGCACCAGGCTCCCGTAGACGGGACCCGGTCAACCCAAGAACACCCAAAACCAGGCTCCATAGAAGGGCCTGGCGAGGCCTTCCGACACAGACTTAAGGACCGGGAGAGGACTTGGGGAAGCCCCTCTCCACCCCGCCCGGGGGGTAAACCAAGGCAGGATGGGGACAGGCTAGCCGGTACCCAGAGGGAGGTACCTGGGGTGGGACTATGGGACCGTACACAACCTAGGGATCCTAGAAGAAAGGAACCTGGTGCAGCGAGGAGGTGGTACAAAAAAAAAAATAAAGAAGAAAGGAGCCCCTGCAAGACCGCCAAACCGAAACCTGCCCTGCGGTGAAAGGCAACGTCCAAACTGTAATGCTTCATAAAAGTATGTACAGAACTCCATGTGGTGGCTGCACAGATTTCTATAGCAGACACATTCCTGAAACAAGCAGCAGAGGCAGCCACCCCTCTGATGGAGTGACCTCTTACCTGACCCGGAAGGGTTTTGTTGTACTTGTCATAACAGAAAGTGATACAATTAGCTAACCATGTATAGAGTTTCTGCTTGGAAATAGTGGTGCCTTCCCTCTTGGGAGCAAAAGAAATGAAAAGTTGATCCATTTTTCTGAGGTCCTTGGTTCTGTTAGTATAGTATCTCAGAAGTCTGTGAATGTCTAAAGTATGCAAAAGATACTCTCCATGGTTAGAGTGAGCCGGGAAAAAGACCAGGAGCTCGATGGACTGGTTCGGGGTGAACTCAGCCACCACTTTAGGAAGGAACTTTGGGTTAGTATGAATGGCCACCCAGTCCCTGTGGAAAATCAAATAAGGGATTTTACGCATAATGACCTGTATCTCGGAAATCCTTTGAGCAGAAGTGATGGCCACAAGATGAAGCTTCTTCCAGGAAAGGAAATGCAATTCAGCATCAGCTGCTGGCTCAAAGGAGGGCAGTGTGAGCTTCTCCAATATGAAATTAAGGTCCTGGGGGGCTGGGCTATGGATAGAGGGCTTTGCGTGAAGAACCCCCTCTAAGGAGACTTGGAGACTTCCATTTGAGCTACCGACTTGTCCCCCACTGGGAGATGCTAGGCAGAGATGGCCACCAGATGTACTTTCAGCGATGAGCAGCTGAGCCCCAGGTTGTAGAGGTACCTCAGATAATCCAGGATTCTGGTTATAGGGCAGGAAAAGAGTTCCAGGTCCTTGGAACCTACCCAAATGAAAAACCATTTTTCCACTTCATGGTGTAAGTAGACCTGGTAGAAGGCTTTCTGGCCTCCACCAGGATGTCAGCAACCCAAGAAGAAACACCGTGAGCAGCAGCTACGTCTGCAGGAGCCATGCATGCAGATGGAGAGATTTGAGACCTGGATGGACCAGGGTCCCCTGATCCTGGGTCAGCATGTCCTGTGACAGTGGAAGAGGAATAGGAGGCTCTTCTGAGAATTGTTGCAGAAAAGAGAACCAGACTTGCCTCTGCCAGAAAGGATTGATGAGAATCATGCGCACCCCTTCCACCCGGATCTTGTTCAGAACTCTCGGGATCACAGATATTGGAGTGAAGGCATAAACAAATCTGTCCCTCCAACACAGAGACAGCGCGTAGTGCCAGAAAATGCCTTGCCCTGGAGCAAGCGAGCAAAAGGTGGGAAACCTGGCGTTGTCTGGGGAGGCAAACAGGTCTACCTGTGGAGTCCCCACTGAGCGAAGATGTCGTTTACCACATCCTGCTAGATTTCCCACGCATGGGATCTGTCTGATGAGCAACTGAGAGTGTCTGCCAGAGTGTTTTGTACTCCCAGTACGTAGACCGCTATCAGGTGTAGGTTCTGCTGAGATGCCAAATACCACACCCTCATCGCCTCCCAGCACAGGGGATAGGAACGAGTTCCTCCCTGTTTGTTGAGGTACCAAACAATGCACATGTTGTCTGACTGTACCAGGAGGTGGCTTGGAAGTATGAAGGAATGAAGAGCCTAAGATCATACAGAACCGCCCTCAGCTTGAGAACATTTATGTGCAACTGCTTCTCGCTGTGGGACCAATTCCCCTGGGTCTTGTGTGACCTGAGGTGGGCTCCCCACCGGCCCCTGAGGCATCCATTGTCGGAGTCTGGGTGGGGTGGGTGGAGCAGAATGGAACCCCTAGACTGAGGTTCTCCTGAACCAACCACCACTTCAGGTCCCTGATCATCGGGTCTGAAATGAGGACCTCATGATCCAGATCATCCTGGGACTGATCCCATTGGGTTCTGAGGGTCCATTGCAAGACCTGCATGTGGAGCCGTGCCAGAGGGACAGTTGGAATGGCAGCTGCCATAAGGCCTAGAAGGCGAAGGACCTTCCGGGCTGAGACCCGTTTTAGAGAGGACAGGAGCTGAGCCTGGAGTTGCAGAGTCGCTATCCTGTCCGGAGGGAGGAAAGCCCTGCCCAGGGTCATATCCAATACTGCCCCAATTAACTGCAGCCATTGGCAAGGAACCAAACGAGACTTGGCCTGATTGACAGTAATGTCAAGACTGGAAAAAATCTCCAGGGTAAAGGAGAGAAAAAGCTGAAGATCCTCCCTGGAAGGGGCTGCTAAAGGCCAATCGTCCAGGTAGGGAAATACCTGGACGCCCTTGGTACGCAGGAAAACTGCCACTACTACCAGACATTTGGTAAACACTTGGGGAGCCCAGGATAGGCCAAAGAGAAAGGCCTTGAATTGGCAGTGCTCCCCCTGGAAACGAAAATGGAGAAACATGCGGTGGGAGGGGCATATGGGGATATGCAGGTAGGCATCCTGCATGTCCAAGGTGCATAGCCAAAGTCCTGACCCGAGTAGGGGGAGAAGGCTCTGCAGAGAGAGCATTCTGAACCTCTTGTACTCCACATACAGGCTGAGGGTGCCGAGATCCAGAATGGGCCTCAGATTGGTTGTTTTCTTTGGCACTAGGAAGAAATGAGAATAGTAACCCATCCCCCGGTAGGGGAGACTGGTTCTATCGCCGCCTTCCTCAGAAAGGAGTTTATCTCCTCTTGCACCAGAGGAGTTAGCAGTGGGGGGTAGGATGACAGTGGAGGAGGTTTGTGGGGGTGGGTTTGAGTGAACTCTACGGAGTGCCCCTCTGAAACTAGTTGGAGCACCCAGGAGTCGGAGATTATCCTCTCCCATTCTGACAGGTGGAAGGAAAACCTTCCCTCCACCGGGTCCTCTGGACTGTCCAGAGGAAGAGGGAGAGGCAGGGAATCAGGAGGCCAAGGGCAGAGTGGTGGCCACAGTTTCAGAGGCCTTACAGTACTTGTTCAGCGGGGGTTTGACCACTGAAGTGGCTCTATGTTTGTCTGGGCATCGAGCCTGCGTCTGTTTTTGCTGACGGTGGTTCTGGTGCCAAAAGGGATGTTTCTGTCCTTGGGAAGGTTTATACATAACCTGAACTGACCACAAGGCTTGCCCTTTATCTTGTAGGTTGTTGATAATGTCTTTGACATCACCACCGAAGAGTACCGACCCCCGAAAGGGGGCGTCCTGGATGGCAGTCTGTACCTCGGATGCCAGGCCTGAAACACAAAGCCAGGTGTGGCATCGCAACCCAGTGGTGAAGGCTGAACTTCTGCCAGCTGTGTCTACCGCATCATAGGTGGCACAGCGCATATTGTATGTCTACAAGCCGACCTGGCCGCGCAGACAAGGTCTCCCAGTTCCTGTTTGGTCTCAGAATCTGGAAGAGAATCTAATTTAGATTCTACCTGGCTGACAATGGACTTCTGTAAATCCCCCATGTGGGCCACGTAATTGAGGGCCCTAATGCCCAGGGTAGAGGAGGCAAAGACCGTCTTCCCATATTGGTCCAGAAGCTTAGATTCCTTGTCAGGAACGAAGAGCTCAAATGTTTAGGATTAGCAGTTCTGTTGTGGGCGGCACTGATGACAACCGAATCCACCTTAGGGTGAAGGCTAAGAAAATCTTTGCCTTCTGGAGATTGGTAGAGCTGATCTGCCTTGCAAGAGAGGGGAGCTAAGGAGGAAGGCTGCTTCCAAATAGTTGAAATGAGATCCTCGTGAGGTTCAATCCAGGGTAGAATCAGGGTGGGTGAGGACTCCGTCAGATCCAAATGTACAGCTAACCTCTGCCGTTGGGGATCTTGCTCCACCGTCTTCCAATTGTAAGTTGCTTGGATTTTCTTTAATAGCTCCAGGAAGAAAGGATCCTCCGGAAGGGATTTAGGAGAATCCTTTGGTTTGGGAGTCTCTGGAGTATGAGGCTCATCTCCTGGGTCACAGGGCTCGAAATCACTATCGGGTTCCAAGGACTCTGGAAATGATGAAGTAACTACTGGAGGTAGGGGAAGTTCAACCCATCTGGACACATCCAGAAGTCGGGAGAATTCCCTAGGATGAGTGCCAGTTGAAGGTTCTGGTCTGGCATCCTGTAATGTCAGAGGGGTCTCCTCAGGCTGACGTGCAGGACCCGGCATTTGGTCCAGCATCAGCTGATGTTTATCCAGTTCCAAAGTGAGCTGGGATTTGGCTTCAGCCCACCAAGATGACAGTACTGACTTCAAGTCCACCTGCAGCTGAGGAGGAGGACTTGGAAATGGGTAATTTGGGAACCCATAGTACTGGTACCTGAAATCCGATGGTGGTAAGCCTGGGCAAGGAAATCTAGGTCCTGGGTACTGTGGCATTGGGTATCCCAGCGCTGGAGGATCCAAAGGAGCCAACGGTACTGACGGAGGCCCAACCAGAGGACCTGATGGGTCTGACATCGGCCCAGCGGGCGGAGAGGATGGAAACGAAGGTCCCATAGGAGGGTCCGGAAAAATGGGCCCTGCTGGCCTAGATGGCGGAGCAGAAGGTCGGTTGTTGGGCAATGGCAAGCCAGAAGGTGATGGCGGAGGGTCTGTCTTCTGATCTGGAGGCTCTGGCATTGGGGGGGGCGGCACCCCTGATGGTAGAAGCATCCCTTGGCCCTCATCCCCAGCTAGGAGGTGGCGGGGGGGACGGAGGAGCCTCCAGAGGCAGCTGGTCAAATGTCAGCTGTTGCGACCCCCGAATGTCAGGTATAGCATCAGGACCTGATGGGGGATCGCAGGCTGGGCGTTCGTCTGACTGGCCGACTGATGACTTATCAGCCTTGTCTGGACAGGAAGCAGCAGAGCTGGAGCCCAACTTATTGGACCCACTCACACCAGTAGGCCATGTGGAAGAAGCAACCGTAGTAGAAGTAGAGGCCTTCTTTGCCGCGGAGGCTCCCGTCGGGCCCAAGCACAAGCCTGACAGAGGGTCTGATGCACACTTTGACACCATCAAAGTGGTCATCGGAGAACAGTCCCCTGGAGGGGAAGATACCTTTAAGGCCACAACTCCAGCTGAAGTTGACAGGGTTGTGGATGAAGAATCCCTGTCCCTATGCTTCTCCTTGTCCCATTTTTTCTTATGGTGGCCTTCGGGAGAGGCTGACATCTGTCTGAGTTTTTTCAATTCTTTTTCCATGGAGGCCATCTTTTTCTTTAGAATATGGGCTTCCAGGAACTGCTGCTGCCTTTAACGGGTGACTGAAATGAATTTCTGGCAGTGGTCGCACTCCTCCACGCGGTGGTCTGGGCCTAGACAGAAGAGGCACAGGAAATGGCCGTCCTTATGTGGCAGCAGGGATCCGCACAAGTTGCACTTGTTTTTATGTGAGTCAGAGGGCGTCAGGGATGGCATACACAGCCGATTAAACTAGACAATCTAAATAAAGAAACTTTGAAGAAGTAGGAATGGGAGTAAATACTCATCCAAAATGGCGATGCTAGTAGTGCTGTTCTTCCACAAGGTACTTTCACAAGCCGACGGTGGGAAAGAACTGGAAGGCAGGTGTGGGGACAACCCCTTTATACTGATGTGGGGTGATGCTGGTCAGCTGACATGGGGGCAGTCTCCACCACAGACTGCTAGAAAGATGATTTTTCCATGGGGTCCTGGCACCTGACAGCTTAGTCCTATTGGTGAATACCTACTGCAAGAGCTCTCTCGAAGTAAGATCTATGGTTACAGGTGAGTTACCCTCATTTGTAGGGGCATGGCTATGGTGCACTGTCCACACTTAGGTAGACTCCTAGTAGTTCTCTGGGAGAAGGTAGCAAAGGGCACACCCCTCCTTAGTAAACAGGGAGTGAAGAACTGAGACCCCAAAACCATCATCCCAGCATGACTCAAGGTTGATGTGGTAATGGGAAATGAAGCTGTGTGCTAACTTCCAGGTAGCAGCCATGCAAATTTCCTGGATAGGAACGTCACTGAAAGCAGCCACCGAGGCAACGGTATGTTTGGTGGCATGAGTCCAAAGCCTTACAGAAGGCTCCCTATGAGCCAACCTATAGCAGAGGTTGATGAAGGAAACAATCCACCTGCCAAATCATCCACTTAGCTGCTAATCTGCCAGGTGTGGCTTTAGTGTAGATGACAAAGACCGGGCGAACCTCTCTCCGAACTCCAGCTATGCACTCCATGTAATAAGTGAGCACTCACCTCAAATTCAACGTATGGAGCCTGTGCTCGGCCTCCGAGGTTGGACTGGTGAAGTACACTGGGAGACTGATCACCTGGTTAAGGTGAAACTCAAACAACCTTCAGGAGGAACTTCAGGTTAGGGTAAAGGACAACCTTGTCCCTGTGGAACACCAAGTACAGAGATTCCACTGAGAGTGCCTAGAGCTCACTGATCCTTCTGGCAGAGGTGATGGCCACCAAGAAGGTGGTCTTCCATGACAGGTGAGACATATCACACCTGTGCACGGGTTCGAATAGCTTGCCCATGAGCATTGCCAAGACTAGCAACAAATCCCATGGTGGTGGTAGTTCACACACCAAATGGGACAGGTGGTCAAGGCCTTTAAAGAAGCACTGACCACCTTCTCCTGCGCAACAGTTGGCAAACCAACCCACACCCAGTATGCCGAAATGGCTGCCAGGTGCACCTTGAAGGGTGACCTCAGGCCAGACTGGGAGCAGGACCACAGGTAGTCTAGAATGCTAGCCAGGAGCAGGACAGGGGTCTAGCTCTCTGCCCTGGTACCAAATGGAAGAGTGCTTCTATTTGAAGGGGTAGCACTGGCAGGTTGACCCCTTCCAGGAGGCTTCCACAACCTGATGAACCTCTTCAGAGAGACCAAAAGCATGGAACTCTAGCCACTCAGGAACCAGGCTGTCAGGTGCAGGGACTGAAAGTCCAGGTGTAAGACCTTCCCCTTGTGACAGAAAAGCATATCCAGGTGTAGAGGCAAGCACCATGGAGGCCCACTGCTGCTGAGGCTGAATAGATCTGGGTACCACAACTGGCGCAGTCAGTCCAGGTCTACCACAATCATCCTCAACTTATCCCTCCGCACCGTGACTGGCACCCTGTGGACTGGGGAAAGGGAGGAAAAGCATAAGAGGCCTGGGGTCCAGGGCCTCACAAAGACATCCCTCATCAGTGTACTGCACTGAGGTGGGCAGGCACAGAAGAACTTTAGCTTTGCATTCTTCCAGGAGGTGAACCAGTCAACCAGGGGAGTGCCCCACTGGGAGAACAGGTGGCCTATCATGTTCTGATGAAGGGCACTCATGAGATGCCTCAACCACTCTGCTGAGGGCATCCACCAGCTGGTTGGAGGCTTTGGCCACATGAATTGCAAGAAGATCATCATCCAAGCAGCACATGAGGGTCCAGGTGTCGAGGGATTCCCAACATATGCAAAGGGAATGTGATCCACCCTCCCTGCTGTGGTAGCAGTCGTGGTACTGTCCATTTGGACCTGCATGACCTGACCCCACAACTGATGAAGTGAATGCCATCACAGCCAGACACACTGTCCACAGCTCCAGAAGGTTGATGGACATCAGGACTCCTTGGGGGTCCAGAGTCTGTGGGCCTTGTGGTCCCCCAAGTAGGTTCCCCGACACACCAGAGAGGCGTCAGAATGACCTTTGGCTCTGGATGAATGAGTGGTACTCCTTCCTGCAGGTGCTCCAGGACAAGTCACCACTGGATGGTGTCCCACATCAGCTGTGTCACCATGACTGACTGGTCCAGGTGACCAAGGAGATAAGACCATTTCAGGTCCAGCTCCCACTGCAGAAACACATCCACCAGTGGACCCACGGGACCATGCTGGTGCAGGACACTATGTATGCCAGCAATCGCAGGACTTCCCCGGCAGGGCATGAGTGCCCAACCTGAAATGATCGGGCAAAGGAGGTAAGGTTAGCTGCCCAGTCCGCTGGGAGTCAGGCCTTAGCTCAGAGGGAGTCAAACTCTGCCCCAATGAAGTGGATGACCTGCGAGGGGTTCAGTTCCAACTTGGCCGGGTTGATGAGAAGAACCAAGGCCAAGTAAGTCTGGAGGGCCAGATCCCTGGACTGCTCCATCTCCTGGGATGGACTGGCAATCAGTCAGTCATCCAGGTACAAATATATCCGGACCTCACGGTGCCTCAAGAATGCTGCCACCACTGCAATGCACTTGGTGAAGACCCTGGGGACCAAGGAGAGGCTGAAAGGCATGACCTGGAACTCATACAGAACCCTCTCTGTATGAAAGTGAAGGTAACACCAGTGGGACAGACAGCTTGGGATGCAAAGAAGGTGTCCTGGAGGTCCAGACAGCAGAACCACATGCCCTACTCCAGATATGGAATTATCTGATTCAGAGTCATCATCCAGAACTTGTGCCTTCTCAGGATTGGTTCAGATCATGCAGATCCAGTATAGAGTGCCAACCCCCCCAGTCCGCTTTGCGACCAGGAAATACCTGGACACAAAGCCCTGGCTGGCCATGGTGTATGGGACACAGGCTACATTACCTTTCTCCATGAGCTCAGACATGTCCTCCCTGAGGGTGGACAGCATGTCCTGAGACACCATGGGCTCCCACAGGGCATGGGCCTGGTAGGGTGGGAGAGCCTCGAAGTTGAGAGACAAACCTCCACACACCACATCCAAGACCTATTTATCCGTAGTGACAGTGGATCAAGTGTGCCAGAAATGGTGAAGGCGGCCACCCATGGGGAGCTGAGGTAGGGACGTGATGGCTGGGAGGCAGATGCCCCCTGAACAATCGCTGAGCAGCCTTGGAGGAGGCCCTGGTACTAGTCACCAGAGGAGCACCCACTGTCCCAGCCTCCAGGTTTCTTGGACCCTGGCTGGCTGACTTGGATTTAATGTGCCAGACCTGGAACTGCCCTGACTGGGGTTGCTGTAGTTTATGCTGCTGGGATGGAAAGGAACGAAAAGAGAACGTTTTTTTCTTCGGCTTCTGTCCCTTGGGGCCTTTGTGCATGAACATGATAAAATCCAGGGTGGCGCTGGACTTCTCAATTCTACTGAGGTGTCCCTCCACCCCGGCCCAAAAAGGTCAGTACCCAAGAAGGGGACACCCACCAGTATGTGCTGGGCATCCAAAATCCAAAGCCAGGCTCTGCAGCACATAGTAACCACCACTGCCACAGACCAGGCACAAGAGTTGCCAATGCCCAAGGCAGTCTGAAGCTGTTGTTTGGCAAGGGCATGACCCTGGTCTTGAACCACTTTGACTGCCAAATGCAAGTCCACAGAAAGGTGGGCAAGGAAATGGTCCAGGACCCCCATAAAGGCATAACCCAAGTCGTCCGTCGTAACGGCAGAGCTCACCTGTCGGAGACCCTGGGGGATGCAATGTAAACTTTCTTTGCTGAGTGATCCAGCTTCTTAGATTTCTTGTCAGGGGGGGCCTCGTTGATGTCCCCAACATTACACATCTTATAAAAGATGGAGTATGTCAACAACCTCTCGGCCGAAGGGTGATCCTAGAAACTGGGGCGAGACTTGGTATGGACCACATATTTGCAGACCATACGGGAGGAGGGCACTGGACACAAAGCAGGATGCTGACACAGCTCCAATGCAGGACCCAGAATAGCCTCTGCCATGCCGGCCCAGTAGCACACAGGGCTGAGGTGCTGGATGCCTTACCTCACGCCACGCCAGTGACCCGGCTTCGGGAATGGACTTGGGTTGTCAGGGAGCCGGCATGGGGGAAGGGGAAGAGTAGGACTGAGCAGTTGGGAGGCAGCACTCCTCTCCTGGGGTGGTTAACCCCAGTAATCTACTGCCACCAGGTGGAGGTCAGTGGCTCGCAGAGGGGCGACACATAGGGGAGGGCACCCTGTGACGCAGTGCAGTGCCTCCACACGCATGACTGAGGTATGGGTGGTGTGTACTGGTGAGAAAACAGGAACAAAACTCTATTATATATATATATATATATATATATATATATATATATATATATATACAGGGTGGGAGAATAACTCTGCAACCACAAAGGCAACCCTTGGGGAATCATCCTGGTCCAGGATTTCTACCAGGGAGTATTTGGCCTGCTTTTAAACCGGCTACAGAAGAATCTCGATCAACTCCAAGATGAGATGGAGCAAGGCCCCAAAGGACACAGGACCATAGTTGGAGGTAAACTCCTCGGCTGACTTTTGACTGAAGCCCAGGGTCCAAGAGGAGTGCACTGAGTGGACTTATCAGGGTATGACAACTCTTCAAACACCACCCTCGGCCCTTTGTCATCATGGACTATCCCGGACTCATCTGAGTGGGTAATCTGAACAGACAGCTGGTCAAGAAGGATAGTAGCTGTGCGAGCAGCCTTAGACAGTGCCCCATGCAAGGGCTGCTTGGACAGAGGTTCCACCAGGATCAGTGGAGAGGCCAGCATAGGCTTGACCAGATGGGGTGGGACCAGGACAGGCCTCACCAGAGGGGACAAGAGAAATGCCAAGGCCTGCGGGAGAGGCTGACCCTGACCGAGAACCCATTGCTGCCACATCAGCTCCTTTATAGCGCCACCAAACCTTGCTGCAGAGCCTCTCATTGATTGAGGATGAAGAAGAGCAGCACTGATGACATGTCCTGGATGAAAGTTGAGCATGGGAATGCCCAGATTCCCGAGACCGCAATCTGGATCAAGACTGGGTCCTCGACCTGGACCAGCAACAAGCATGTCAATAGCGAGGAGATGCAGGAGGAGGGGCTGTGTACTTGACACAGAACAGGTCCTGCTGCAGAACCCCTGAAGAGTGAATCTCTTGGGGAAGAGACAGCCTGATCATCCAACTGCTCCTGCACCTCTTGAGAGAGGACTGAAAAGACCGGGGTCCTGGTTTGAGAAAAATCTCAATTGGCTGGTCGGCTCGCATCTCGGTCAACAAGCCTGACAGGGTCACTGTGGAGCTAGTGGCTTGTTTTCGACCTTAGAAAGGATAGGCTGAAGCTGGGAGCTCTACAGCTGTTGAGCGAGCCAAGAAGTCATGGGAACGGGAACAGCATGCCTGTTCGCTGTCCCATGACCTACAGTGGGTCCGTTCAGATTTCCTGGATTTATCCCCTCAAGAAGGGCCTCCCTGAGGGTCTAAAGAGACTAGCACATGCTGAATGAGCCCAAGAATGAAGCCCTGACACTGGTGCCCATCGGGAGCCACGTAGGAGCCAAGAAAGATATGTTGTGGTCTAAGCCACTGCCTCTTTGAGAGTGGCAAGCTGGAAGGCAGAACCTGCCACTAACCAAAATGACTTTGCAGGCATCCTTGGAATGGACCAGATGATCCCAATTGTCCAGACAGCCTAGATAGAGGCGAGTGTACCGGTCCTCGAGTCAGGAAGGAAGCAGACTTACACAGCCAGCAACATTTTCTGGTTACGCACAACACAAAGGCTGAAACCACGTCTAGTTCTGGATTCATAGCATTCCAAGGTGAAGAAAAAACAATGAATGGTGCAAAGGATTCGCTAGAAGACAAAAAGGGAAAAAACTGGCCTACATTGTGCACAGAGAGCTGCGAAGGAGGAGACCTGACTGTTCCAGAGAAAAGGAACATCTGATGTCACAGGGCGGAGCCAAGGAGGATACCACCCAGGTGTGTGGGAGGAGCTTAGCTTGAAGATGTTCCAGTTGGAATTAAAGAGAAAGGAAGACTGCCTAAGTGTGGATAGTGCACCATATCCATGTCCTTAGAATACAGCAGTTTTGCGTTGTGTGGGGACGCAAAAAGGTCCAACTCTGGACGTCCCCATCTTGTGAACACGTCGTCTGCCACCGAGGTCAGCAGTTCCCACTCTTGCATTTTGGACTGTGACCTGCTTAGCCTGTCTGCCAAGACATTATGGAGCCCTGGGAGATGCACGGCTGACAGCTGTAGGCCGTGAGACAGAGCCCAATACCATATTCGCACTGCTTCCCAGCATAGTGGGCAAGAATGAACTCCCCCTTAATTTGTTGATGTAATGCATCACACTGGCATTGCCTGTTTATATTAACAGAAGACCAGGGCCTAGATGCTCTTGAAAGGCCTGGAGGCTACATAGGACAGCTCTCATCTCCAGGACATTTTTGTGTAATGTGGCTTCTACCTTGGTCCATAACCCCTGAATCTGGTAAGGGCCAAGATGAACTCCCCAGTTGGAGCAGGAGACATACGTGGTGAGGAT
This sequence comes from Neoceratodus forsteri, assembly GCA_016271365.2. Classification (NCBI taxonomy): domain Eukaryota; kingdom Metazoa; phylum Chordata; order Ceratodontiformes; family Ceratodontidae; genus Neoceratodus; species Neoceratodus forsteri. The sequence goes on along the minus strand of CM057449.1, from coordinate 1,549,170,328 downwards.
CTGTGCAGGAGGTGGTACAAGGAATGGAACACCCTTTAACAGGTTTTCAGGATCCATCCATCCCAGTAATGTTCTACAAAGTGGAAACATGAGGAGAGCCATTTGGTCCAGCTCATCCGTCAGCTGATCCCACTAGACCCTTATTGTCCACTAGGGAATTCTCATATCTAAGTGAGCCAGTGGCATCATCAGAATGACCACAGCAGGGGACGTAACACTGTTCTCGCAGATACACAGCAGCTCCTGTATATCAGCTGTGCTTGAGCAATGAGGTTTTCTGCTCCGTCTTGTGGCAGGAAAGCACATCCCATCTCAGTATCTAAGACTGCCACTATGTACTGCAGTCTTTGAAAAGGAGTCAACACTCACTTTTGACACATTCACTGTGATCCCCAAGTCATCGAACTGACATGTCCAGACAAGTTGGCTTTCAACAGCCAGTCATCCAGATAGAGGAAAACATACAGGCCCTCCTAGTGAAAGACTGCTGTCACTACTGCCTAGCATTCTGGTAAGAACCCATGGAGCAGAGGACAAGTCAAAGGGCAATACTCTGAACTGGCAATGTTCCCACTCCAGCACAAAGCAGAGGTATTTCCTGTGAGTTTTCCTTATCTTTACATGAAAGTAAACATCCTTCATATCCACAGAACAAAGCCAGTCCCCTGACTGCAGCAGGGGAATTACAGCTTGAAGGAATCTGATCCAAAACTTCTTGTATTCTATGCAGAAGTTGAGGTCCCCAAGATACGGCACAGGAACTAGTTCTAGAGCATATTTTTTGGAGTAATGACTGCACTTCTTCCTTCAGAAGCAACAGATATCCTGGAGGATAACATGAAAGAGGCAGAGGATGATCTGGAGGGGAGTCAGTTAGCACGAGAGCATACTCCCTTGCAGTTATCTCCAGGACCCATTTGTCTGTTGTAATCTCCCTCCATTTTTCCACATGTCAGGAGAGTCTGCCCTCTCACAACCACACCTGGAGGCATTCGTGGAAGCCGAAGTGGGTCCAGGTACGAATCAGGCAGAGCCGGCAGGGCACTGCCATCGGCACTTGCTTTGGATGTTTTTGCATAGGCACCTGGGGAGTGACCCAAAAAGAGACCAGTTCCCTTATCTCTGCCTTCTGAGCAGAATCCATATCCACCTGTGGTACCAGGCTGACAAAATGATAATCTTCCATGCCCTCTAGCAGGAGTGGGATAAAGAGATTTTACAGATCTCAGAGTCATCTTGGATGCCTGAAGGCCTCTGAGGGCTTCTTCAACATCATATTCAAAACATTTTGTCCCTCTAAAAGGGGCATTCAAAATGGGCTGCGGCACATCTGGGCAAATCACACTACTCTGGGCCAAGAATCAAGAATATCTCATACAAATGCCTGAAGCTGCTGCCCTGGCAGAGGCATCAGAGACATCACATGCTGAGTAGAGCAAGTGTGTGCCCACCTCAGCACCTGACATTAAAGTATTAACTCATTCTTCATCAAGCCTTCAAGCAAAGCTTGAGCTGCAACCTTGGCAGCTTTCCACAGGCTGTTCTGATATTTAATCATATGGGCTATATAATTTGCAGTCCTAAGGACCAGTGAGCAGAGGCATAAATATGCTTGCCTATCATGCCCAGCCTCCTAGATTCTTTATCTGAAGGCAGAGTACTCATACATTTAGGTGCCTAGCTCTACTATGAGCAGCCATGATAACTACAGAGTCAGTTTCTGGCTGGCTAGCATAATAAGACTTAGCTGCTGGAGAAGAATACTGCTTATCAGCCTTTCTAGGGACTGCAGGCAATGAGTTAGGTGTGTACCATGCAGCAAAGGTAGCATCCTTTAATACAGGATATATAGGTGAAATTATTATGATGGGAGAAGCTGAGCCCTCCAAGAATTCCAACAGGTTTTTCCTTGTGGAATCTTCTTTAGCAAAGTCTATGACAGCCTGCATTTACTGCATCATGGCTTGAAAAGTGGGATCCTCAAGAGGAGATCTCGTGGTATACACTACAGAGTCCTCACTGCAGGATGAGAGGGCAGAACTACAGTGGGGCACCACACTGTGTTCTCCCTCATATTCCTCCTCTAAAACCACAAGGTCAGGACTGCATTTTGTCTTGTTATCTCTGTCGACAACGAAAGTCACCCCCCCTCACACGAGTGCACTGGCGACACTGCTGGAGGCCAAGAGGCAGGAATCTGAGATGTGCTGGAAGCAGCTGTCAACAGGGTTTGAGTGCCCACAGGCCCCATCGATGGTAATGTCACCTGTATAGGTAATCCAGTCGGTATGCATCGAATCATTTCTGAAAATAAAGCCTGCACTGCTTGAGAGTCGATGATGCCCTGGGCAGGAGCCGTGGCTACTTGTGTCGATGACGGGCCTTGGACCGACAATGAAGGCGCTGTACAGCCCATAGTACGTATAGTAGTGCCTAAGCTAAGCCCTGACCTTGGTATCTCATTGATGGTCAGGGGGGGTTGTCAATGCCACCAGATCTGGCGATGATGCTATTGATTTTCCGTGTCTTACTGGTGACCGGGATGACACCAGCGAAGAAGATTTCTCTTTATCCCTATGCATGTGTTTGTGTCCAGATGACAAAGATGGCCTCAACGTCGATCTTTCTTTGTCCCTGTTATTCAATTTTGGCAGATTATTCTTGGCCGACATAGAGGAAGAAACTGATACTGGGCCCTGATCCTTCTCCATAACAGTTAATGTTTTAAAGAGAAGGAACTTTTCTAGATCTTTTTTGCGACCTGATTGAAGCTCTGACAAATCTCTTAAGTCATTACATTGTGAGGCAGATTCAAACAAACAACACAGACTTTGTGGGTGTCTGCCTTACAGATTTTATCTCTGCACTTCCAATACTGAAAAAAAGTCTTTTGGCAGCATGCAGAAACAAAAAAAAACAAGCATTTGTCAATGCCGAATGTTTGCTTGCTGGCATTGGCATTGGTAGTGTAGAAGTTACAGAGCTGCATAATAGGAATGGCAGCGAAGTAATGAACTGAAGCCAACCCCACCACCACCCTGCAGAGAGTGACAGGCATTGGGATGTGCCTTTGGGTCGTCAGGCATAACGACCACGCCATTTCACCACACCCTACCCTGCAGACACTGACAAGTGTCACGGTGTGCCTTGGGGTCTTTGGCCCTTATGCGCACCCCATTCCATCAGGAAATACGGTGAGATGAGTGCGGTATAGGAGAATGGGGTGAAGTTTGGGCCCGAAGAGTCCGAGGCACACCTTGATGCCTCTCACTGGCTGCAGGGTGTGGGTGGGGGTGGAATGGTATGAGCATGACAAGCAAGAATCCCAAGTCACACCCCTGATGCCTGTCATTCTCTGGGGTGGGCGTTATGGTTGGAAACCTATTGCCTCAGGCATTCGTCAGTATTTTCACCTAAATTTTCAACATGGTTTTTTGTGACCCTCACCTCATGAACAGTGGCAATATCAGTTTGTTAGCCGAAAACTGCTTTTGCACAGCGACTATGGCATTTGGCACCACAGGTGCAAAAACACATTCTGAACAGGATGTGAAAAATGGCGGTACTGTTCATGGGAGGTGTAAAAATAGCAATGTTGAAAATCTGCTAATAATCTTAAAAAAATGGTGAAGTCACGAAGGCGCAGAGAAACTGTGCAACGACATCCGTAATGTAACTAGTTTGGGGATTTTTACAGCAGATTGTTAACACAGGCATTTTGTGACCTCCAATCATGAACAGTCTCAGTGTGATTTTCTTTATCTGTCCCGAACAATGATTTCCCACATGACCACACATTTCTGTGCTGAAAGTGTGAAAACACATTTCGGCCATGTTGTGGAAAATGACAGCTGTACTGTTCATAAGGAGGTGTGAAAAATGCCACTGGTGAAAATCTGACTGAAAATATTACAAATTCATGAACTTACGAAGGTAGCGTGGGAAATCGCTAATGCTCACTCAGAATACACAGTCATTTTATGAGTTTTGTCACCAAATTTTCAACATAGCCATTTTAAGACCTCTGCTCATGACCAGTGTCACTGTGCTTTTCTTAATCTGTCCCAAACATTGTTTTCACACACCGACTGTACCATTGTGTGCTACATGTGTGGAAACAATTTTAAGAGAGAGTATGAAAATGGTAGCTGTACTGCTGATAAGGAAGTGCAGTAAAATGGCATTTCAGTGAAAATCTGGTGTGCAAATATTACAAATTCGCAAACTTGCCAGCGCATAGAGAACTGCGCAACGGTGCTCCTAAACAGTCATTTTGGGAATTTTTTCACCAAATTTTAAACATAGCCATTTTAACACCTCTGCTCATGACCAGTGTCACTGTGATTTTCTTAACGTGTCCATACATTGATTTCGCACACCAACTGCGCCATTGTACTACATGGGCAGAAACATGTTGTGGGCGAGATGTGAAAAATGACAACTGTACTGCTCATAAGGGTGTGGTAAAATGGCAATGTTAAATCTGGAGTGAAAATATTGAAAATTTCATGAGAACTTAGAATGGTAGAACTCTTAGCGCACACCGTAAAACAGTCATTTTAGATTTTTTTCACCAAATTTTCAACATAACCATTTTAAGACCTCTGCTCATGAACAGTGTCACTGTGATTTTTAATGTAATCCTGGTATGAGCTGATTTCTCAAGACACCGACAAGCGCCAGTGTGCACCACATGGGCGGAAACACATTTTGGGTGAGATGTGAAAAATGACAGCTGTACTGCTCATAAGGAGGTGTGTAAAATGGCAATGTTGAAAATCTAGAGTGAAAATATTGAAATTAAACTTACAAAAGGTAGGAATTGCAAACGCATGCTCATGAAACAGTCATTTTAGGAATTTTTTCACCAAATTTTCAACATAGCCATTTTAAGACCCCTGCTCATGAAGTGTCACTGTGATTTTCTTAATGTGTCCCGTACATTGATTTCTAACACCGACTGCGCCATTGTGCGCTACATGGGCAGAAACACATTTTGGATGAGATGTGAAAAATGATGGCTGTACTGCTCATAAGAAGGTGTGGTAAAATGGCAATGTTGAAAATCTGGAGTGAAAATATTGAAAATTTGCGAACTTCTGATGATGCGTAGGAACTGCATAGCATAGCTAAAACAGTCATTTTATGAATTTTTCACCAAATTTTCAAAATAGGCTTTTGAGAGCCCACCTTATGAACACTGGCAGTGTCATTTCATTAATCATTCGGAAAGGTGATTTCACGCAGTGGCTGTGAAATCACCCTTGACCCGAGTAATGCCATGACAGTGACAGCATTCATGAGAAGGGGTCCCAAAAACCCCATGTTGAAAATTTGGTGCAAAAATTCCAAAAAATGCCTGAGATATGTAATAAAGTTGAAAAACCCTATCTAGCCCATTATACAGCTTACCGGCATTTCCTCAGTTCGCGGTCGGCTTTGAAGAGTGCAGACGTGTTCTCGGTCCACGAAGATCATCACGCCAAGCCCGGAGGTAAGTATGGGGTGGGTGGGTGTGGGGAGCAGGGTGCACAGTGGGTGGGTGCGGGTTGTGGGAGGAGGCAGGAGAAGCGCCGAAGACAGTTTTGTATTCACAGGTTTTCTTTTTACTAAGACGGCGAGGACATTTGGCACGCTGGGTGGGCTCCAGCATGGCAGCTGGAAGGGCGTTGGTGGGGGGCAGGAGCCGACGGGATTGGGCACCCCGCCAGCCATAATATCATTTTGCCACACTGTGGGCCTCAGCGTGGCACCTGGATGCTTGGGGTGCAGCCGATGGGGATTGGGCACCCTGTCGGACATAACATCATTTTGCCATGCTGGGGTGAGCTCCCAGTATGGCACCTGGAAAACTTTGGGGCGTGCAGCCGATGGGGATTGGGCACCCGTTGTACGCAAACATTTTTGCCACGCTGGGGTGAGCTCCCAGCATGGCACCTGGATGCTTGGGAGTGGGGGCGTGGAGCCAACGGGGGCCGTACAGAGTGGGGGAAGGGGGAAGGTGCATGAGCATGCAGTGTGCGTGCATGCGCGCGTGTGTGTGTGTGGAGGGGGAGCTCTGCTCACTGAAGTGGAGTTCTCCCTTTCAGCTGTATGCCACTGCATTTTCAGCTGTCATAGACAGCTGGAGCACTGATTGGTGCACTGTGACCGCACCTGAGAACACAATGACTGAATTGGAAGAGGCTGACACACCTCTGGAAAACTCGGACGATGGCACTATGTTTCTTGCACATGCGTGCAAGCAAACATAATTAATTTAAATTTAAAATAAATTATACAACAGCAAGTTGATGTTTTCTTCAGCAGGTCCAATAAGGATGATCGACAGCAAGAAAAGAACTGAGAAGAGATGGGGCTGCCCATGTTTATACAGACACTGACATATAACGTCGCTGTAGGTAGCCGCTGGCTAGCAAAAGTGTCCATGTGGTCCTAGTGCTAATGTGGGTATATTTCCAAAGGTGTGGCCTAATGGAAGAGTGTAAGCTGGTGTGGGATAAAGATGAAGCACTCAGACAAAATTAGCAGCAAAAGGAAACTTAGGTTTATTTTTAAACAGCGGACTTGACAGCGATAAAACAAACAAACAAAAAAATCATAAACGTAATCAACAGCCAGTAACAGCTAGCGCACATCAGGGTGTTGCTAGTTCCACACCCTTGTACTCACTGGCTGACTTCTCTAGGTAGACAGTATTTATACCTTTTACAAACATGTGACACAATAACTCCGCCCTTAATATTTCCTTTTGTGAACTATGTTTTTAGAGAAAGCATTAATGAATTTTATTTACACAAAATGATAGATTTAAATCATAACCACATCTTTCAGGCTGTTTATAAAGTTATTACAGTCTTTTATGAACTTTTAATACTTACAGAGGAGCTTAGAAGGACCGCCCCTCCAGTTAGCAGCATAAAAGAATGTTGATTCTGGCCGGCCGGCTCTTAGAGAGTGCTGCAACAGGAGGAGGAGCCCTTGAAACTGCAGAGCTTTGGAAACAATACCAGGAATTATCTCCATTTCAGTAAAGCTCCAAAAACCTGTCCGCTCATTCAGTTTCTAAGAGAAAAGGGGGTAAGATAAACTTTCTGGACAGTTTTACAATGTTCACTTTAAACCGCTCCTAATTTACAACTGAATGTTCCTTCGCGATAGTGCGAGCGTTCGAGCAGTAACCATTGACCGGAGCTAGCACTATCACTATGTCTTCCCCAGCTGTTCGTCTTCCTGCAGCCTCAGGGCGGCTTGGAAACCAGGGTTAAAGCAAGTCTGATTACAGGGAGTGGCTATAAGTACCGAAACTGAGTTTCTTTTACAACATTATGAAAAAGCATACATGGAGTGTCCTTTTTGTTTAAACAAGCGCAGCACGAAGCTTAGCGCTACACCACGATACCGCGGTCATTTGAACATAAATTGTCTAAGTAGCAAAACCCATACCTAGGCTCCTAGCATCTTTAGGGGCTAATAAAAATTAACGGATATTATGTATTTTTATTTAAAGGGGTCTGGAGTGTACTTGAAAGAAGATAACAGGAACAAATGACAAGACAAAAAGTTTCACAAAACGGGTGGCCAGCCCAACAAACAGAACATGGAACAACACAATAACGAGACCAAAAAAGAAAGGAATGTACATTCCAGACTATCCTTAAAATAAAGATAATACCTACAGCAATTATAATATGAAGGGGGGGGGGTTCTTCTGTTACAAAGAGGTATCAGGAGAAAGTATAGTGTTGTGGTTAAGGGCACTGAGCTGCAAACCTGGAGATTTGGGTTTGAATCCCATCAGCCCCTACCTGTAAACTGTGTAACCCTGAGCAAGTCACTTACCTTCCTTGTGCTCCCAGGTCGCACCTGGAAACAAGCTCTGGCCTAGTGTACCTTTCCTGATTAAACAATTTCCCCTTTCCCTCTCCTATATCCTCAAGGAAGATCTATGGTAACCATACTTAAATGCTGTTAAACAGTTCCTCCATTTTTTCCATTATATATTGACTCAACCTGAGGTCAAACATCTAGTCAAACCATGAATATACTAACATACTAACATACTAAAATGCCAGCAGAATAGGCCTAACGGTCTTTCGCATCTGCTCGTTTGGTCAGCTCCCACCCTGGGAGCTGACCTTGCTGCCCCCCTCGCCTTCTCTGGCTTCTCCCTTCCCAGTTCCGGATATTCTCACTGCATTGGATTTTGCTTCCAGAACCCTTCCCCTGTACCTGTCCCATCCCCTCTTGAACCCCTCCACCGTCTCTGCCTCCACCAGCCCCCTAGGCAGCACATTCCATGGCTCCACCACCCTCTCAGTGAAGTAGCACCTCCTCCTTTCTCCCCTGAATCTTCCCCCCTCCAGCTTCCACCCATGCCCTCTAGTGGCCCCTCCTCCTTCCTTCGAAGCACCCTGACTGTTCCTCCCTATTTACCCCCTTCATGTACCTGAAGACCTCTATCATGTTCCCCGGTCCCTTCTCTCTTCCAGCGTATACATATTTAGCTCTTCGAGCCTCTCCTCATAGGTCCTGTCCCCCAAGCCCCAAATCATTTGGTTGCCCTCCTCTGGACCTTCTCCAGGAGTTTAATGTCCCTGTTTAAGTGTGGCCTCCAAAACTCCATGCAGTACTGAGTGCGGCCTCACCAAGCAGTTATACAGAGGGGTATCACTTCCCTCCTTCTGGAGGTGATCCCTAGCGATGCATCCCAGCATCCTGTTGGTCTTGGCTGCTGCCCCCCTACAAGTCTCCAAGTTGTTCATCTTGACATCCACCACCACCCCCAGGTCCCTCTCAGCCATCGAGACTTGTAGCATTCCCCCCCAGGGTGTACACTTGGCCCAGGTTTCTGACCCCCAGGTGCAGTACACTGCATTTCCCTACATTGAACCTCAGCTTCCACTTTCTAGACCATCTTTCCAGAGCTTCCAGGTCCCCCTGTAGGGCCACCCTCCCCTCCTTCCCATCCACCACCGCCCCCAGTTTTGAGTCATCCATAAGAGACTCATCTCGCTCCTGATTCCTGTTCTTATGTCAGAGGCGTAGGCATTGAACAGGAGGGCCCAGGACTGATCCTGTGGGACCCCACTAATGACCCTCCTTGGGGATGAGACTATCCGCCAACTCGACCCTCTGGGTGCAGTCCTGGAGCCAATTGCCTATCCATCTGATCATCTGGTTCCCCACCCCCATTTCTCCCAGCTTATCCAACAGGCCCACGTGAGGAACAGAGTCAAATGCCTTGCTGAAGTCTAGAAAGAGGACGTCCACTGGTCTACCCAGGTCCAAGGCACTCGTCACCCAGTCATAGAACTCCACAAGGTTTGTCTGACACGATTTCCCCGGGATGAATCCTTGCTGTCTATCGTCCAGGCACCCTGACTTTTCCAGGTCCCTCCCTAGCCTCTCCTTGACAATGCCCTCCATCACCTTGCCCACCACCGAAGTCAGGCTGACAGGCCTGTAGTTCCCTGCCACCTCCCTTGATCCCCCCTTGTGGATAGGCACTATATGCGCCACCTTCCAGTCCTGGGGCACCCACCCTGTCCTCAGAGAGATGATGAAAAGCTCTGCCAGGGGTTTTGCCAGGATATCCGCAAGTTCCTTCAGCACTCTGGGATGTAATTTATCCGGCCCCGGTGCTTTCTCCGTCTTAAGGGACCTGAGGGCTTCCCTCACTCTCTGTCTGCTGTGATTTCCACTTCTGCTACCTCTTCTCCCTGCTTAGCCTTCCCCCCTCCTGCCAGTGATGCCTCCACCTCTCCCCAGACCCACCGATCGGTAAGGGTCCCCCTCCTCAGTATCACTGTCTCCTCCCATGTATGATGCAGCACCCCCATTTTCCTTGGTGAAAACTGAGGTGAAGTACTCATTTAGTACCTCAGCCTGCTCCCCCGGGTCTTGTGCCCATCTCTCCCCTGTTTTAATCCTGCTAACCTGCCCCTTCACCCTTCATTTTTCCCCAATGTATCTAAAGAACCCCTTGTTCCCTCTCCTAATTTCCCTGGCCAGGTTCTGCTCCTTCCTCACCTTAGCCACCCTCACCACCCTAGTGGCCCTTCTAGCCATCAGCTCGTACTTCCTTCGATCCCTTTCACTCCTTGAGCACTTGAATTGCCTATAGGCTGCCTTCTTTCCCCGCACCACCTCCTGGACCTCCCTGGTCCACCAGCAGTGTTTTTGGGCCCTACTGCATTTTCGTCTTACTCTTGCACAGGTGCTGGTAGCATCCTGCACCCCTCTCCTGATGATTCCCACCTACTATCAGCGTCCATGTCTGACCCAATCCCATCCAAATGCTCCTTAAGGATCCTTCCCATTTCCTTAAAATCTGCCCCCCTGAAGTCAGTTACCGCCGTCTTTGTGCAGCCTTCTATCCCTTCTAGGTCCAGGCAGAACCAGACTGTGGCATGGTCACTCCCCGCCAACGGGTCCCTTACCTCCAGGTCCCCAATCTGGTCACTGTCTGCCAGGACCACATCCAGTACCCATGCCTCCCTGGTCGGTTCCCCCACCTGCTGAGTTAGGAATGCGTCTTGAAAGACATCCAACAACCTCTGTTCCCTGGTCACTGAGGATGCCATAGTCTCCCAGTCTGTTCCTGGCATGTTTAAGTCCCCCAACACCACCACCCTTCCCCTCCCAGTCTGCAGTGTCTCCCAACATCTGCCACCAGACTCTCCTCCAGCTCCTCTGCCAGTGCAGGGGGTCTATACACCACTCCTATTTTTACTCTCTTGCCCCCCCTTGTTATCAAGGTGACCCAAATTGCCTCCATGGTTCCCTCTGCCTCCTCTACTCCCCCTATGCCAATGCAGTTTTTGACCATGATTGCTACCCCTCCTCCCCTTCCCTCCCCGTCCTTCCTGAACGTAGTGTAACCCTCCAGGTTCAGGTCCCAGTCAGGTCCTGCGGTGGCCCAGGTCTCAGTGACCGCTGCCACATCCACCGCTCCCTCAGTTAGCATCGCCTGAGCTCAGGCATTTTATTGCCCAAGCTCCTGGCATTTAGCAGGACTACCTTCCACCCTTTCCCTATACTTCCATTTCCTCTGCTCGTGTTCCCATGGGGATTCCATTTTCCCTGGTCTGCACTTTACCAGTCGGCCTTTTCCCACAATCCTCCAGCTCCCCAGGGGGGTGGAGACAAAGTCCCTCCTTTATCAGCACCCCCTCGACAGCGTTTTCTTCCATCCCTCCCCCTTCACAAGTTTAAACCCCACTTTTCATAAATGAACCCCTCTATTTTCAATTTAAGGATTCCCTTCCCCTCCAAATTGAGATGGAGCCTATCTCTAGCATACAGCTCCTTATCCTTCCAGGTCTCCCCCCAATCCCCCATCAACCCATACCCTCTGGCCTCACACCACTCCCTGAGCCACTGGTTTATCTCCCTAATCTTCCTTTTGTGTTCCCCACTAGCCCTTGGCACCGACAGAATTTCTGAGAAGGAAACTGTGCATCCTATCTCATGACAGACCCTGGCAAGCTCCCTGAATCTTGCCTGTATCTCTAGCTCCCTATTTCACTCAATGTCATTTGTACCCAGGTGGACCAGTATGTCCGGGGAACCCCCACAATCCTTTGCCAGCTGATATACCTCGTGCTTGGCCCTGTGCACCGTTAGTCTAGGGAAGCATTTTGTTCTAACTGGCCAGGCTTCTCCTTCCCTATCCCATTTGATACCCCTGATCATAGAATCCCCCAACAGGAGCACTCTGACCGCCCTTTTCCTCCATTCCCCCTTCCATGTTCCTCATCCTTTCACGGCCCCTCCACCCAGCCGGCTCCTTGTTCCTCCCCATCTGGGTGCCACATGTCACCCCTCCTTATTTACCCTGGCCACCCCTTCCCCTCCGATCCTATGCCTCTCCTCCTCCCGAGTATCCTTCTATACCTCGCTAACTCCCCCCTCACTGCTCGCGACTGGTCCTTCTCCCCCATCCGCTAAACTAGCCTGTCTCGTCCTCCCTCCCTTCCTTCCTGTCTCCTTTCAGTCCCTCCTTGCTTGTCATGCTCCCCTGGCATAAACCCTCAGCTCCCTTTACTGTATCCTCCTTGTACTTCTGGTCCTTCTCCTTGCCCTTACCTCCCAACTGGTCCTTTTCCTTGTGCTTTCCTCTCTCTTCCCCTGCCCCTCCTGCTCTGATTCACTGCTTCCCCCATTTTCCTGCATTCCAGGTTCCCCCCTGTTCCTCCTGCTATCCGGCCCCCGCCTCCTGCCCCTACCCCTTTCCATCTCTAACCACCCCTGTCGTGGCTACATCACCCCCCCATCCTCAAGCAGAAGAAGAGAATTGAAGCGGTTACTGAGCATAAAGTCCGATCCACCTCCCCACCTTGCTTCCTTCTGTCCAGCCCCGGCCATCTGCCTACTTCCCTGAGAATGTTGTCCCTCTGGCCCCCCTTTGTGAGGGTCCCCAGTTACCTGCCTGCTTCCTTGGTAGTGTCCTCCTTTTGGGCCGCCTCTGCCAGGGTCCCTATGTGACCCCCGAGTATTCTCCTGCACTCCTTTCCCTATGCCCCCACCTCCAGTGCTTGGTGCAGCCCGTGGGAGATCCTGCCCCCTTCCCCAACCATACCTCCCACTTCCCCAGCTGTCTCCTAATCCCATAACCTCCTCCCTAAGCTGTGCCAGCTGGTAGCACACTGGGCAACCACCACACTTCCAAGCCGAGTCCAGTATCATGGCTGCTGCACACCCTGTGCACCCCACCACCCTCCCAAAGATGCCGGCCCTAATGACGTGTGGTCCCATCCCCTTCCAAGTAGGTTTCCTTGGGTGAGCCACCAGGATCCCCACTAGTCCAAGATACACCTCTACTGCCTAATCAGGTCACCCACTAATCCTAGATACAGTCCCACAGTAAACCGGTAACCCTGTTACTAGGTGCAGTACAACACAGTAAACTTATAAGGGAAATGAACAACTCCCTAAGCTCCTTTCTCCCAGCCTTTAAATCCAACCCCAGTGGCTAGAACTACATGAGCTGCACCTGCAGCCTTTTCCTCCAATTGCAGGGCAGGTGTTCCCCTATAAATTAGCAGAACTCTGAGGGGAGGAGGGTGGGTCTTGGCCTACACCCGACTCTCGAGACAGTGTATCAACCCTGTGTCTACCCTCTAAGCCTGGCAGCCAAAGAACCAGCCCCAAGCAAATCCCACCAAATAGGTTTTAAATCAGAAGAAATAGGCCTCCACCAGCGCAGCCTGTTACACAGTGAAACATCCAACAAAGGAGCCCACTTACAGCCACCAAACCAGTTTTCAAACTTCCAACATCCCCCAAAACAATACCCTGCTAGCCCCTTAGAAGTAAGAAAGAAAAGAAATAATCTACTACCAAGTAAAATCCGCAAGAAACTCTGTGAAAACAACAAGAAGCAGCTACTGTCCTGGAACACAACTGATCCTATCCCCTTCCAGTTCCTTCTGAGCATATACTACACGTATACCATCAGAGCATAAGCAAAACTGCACACACATTTTCCTTTCTATTCTAAAGGGGCCCAGTTCTGTAAGTTAATGGTCCCATGTTTTATATTAGACTTGATCAACTACTGCTTGCCTTGGGAGAGCCAGGTACTCAATTATCGAGCCTAAAGTGCACCTCCCACCCCGTTTCATAACAGCCTTTCCGGGCTGGCCTTCTGAGTTTTTATCGGGGGACACTCAAATCTCAAGTGTTGTCCCTCAAGAAAGGAACTTCTCTGTGTTTCACTATTACTGAGCATTGGTATGCCTATTCAGAACCTCAATCTATGTAGTGAGAGCCACATTCTTTAAATCAATTCATCCCTTTCTTTTTGAGACAGCCCATAAACTGCATTTTAACATCACAGTTATCCTTACCTGAACACCAACAGCCCACCTCCCGAAGGGTAGACAACAGAAGAAAAATAAATAAAATTCCCATGTGGCAACAGGAACAGAAAAGGCCTAAGTAAGGAACACCAGGCCAATACAAGGTCCCAAACCAGAACCAGACAGCAGCTTTACCAGCATGGGTAGTGACAGGAATACCACCAACTGTGCCACAGACAAGCCCGCTATAAGAGCATGAAAGGGAGAACAGGCCATGATACACAGCCACATAAGAGCACAGGAGGTTACAGTCTAATAGGGATAGGAGGGACGCTAACTAGGACAGGAACAGGGGTTCAGGGAGCAAGCAACACAGCAAATACTAAAAGTCTATAGAGCAGAAAACACACATGCTAGGAGATGGCCTCCCAGTTGCCAACAGAACAACCAAGACAGGGAAAAAACCTGCCCTGGGATGGGTGTAAGAGCCTCACTTATAAAGGGGAGGTGGAGACAGATTAGAAGATGGGTAATTAATGTAAATCAAAACTGACGGGGACCAGTGCCACCGTCTAGAGCAGTAGCAAACTCCAGAGCAAAAAGAGAGGAAGGACCCTTTCATGAGAAGAGGAACCTGTCCAAGCTGTAACACAAGGGCAGACCAGTGGGACAGGAACCCTATTTGGCACAAGGACTAGAAAAACCCACAGGGCAAACGACGGGCCAGACCAGAGGTAGGAACCAGATGCAGGGGAAGTGCCAGTGGCAATGAGGATACATGCAATGCTGAAACATACCCTGCATAATCAGGGGTCACGAAGAAGTCTCACCTGTGACAACAGGGGAATGATCAACAGAAATCCTAGCCAGTACTGAGGGAGGGACTGCATGAAGAGCTCAAAAGGCCAACACAGGACAGAAGCAAAAGAAAAGGTTGTGCAGGTACAGGATTAAAGATGAGTCCCTGGCCACAATAAATAAGGCCAGAAAGGGCAATGATAGCAGCAAAGTCAACTTGTGACATGAAAGCCAGTGCCATGCAGTCACAAGCCTGCTGGGAGTATAGCCCAGAAGCTGCAGGATGAAGCAACAGTTATTTATTTGGTTTTTGATAACCAGGTAAGTGCACTAGACGTACAATGCCTACTTTCAGGCTAGACCCGGGAGAGTACAAGATGGTTACAGTCAGTAAATTTCAGTATTGACAGTACAGTACAGGAAACATGTAGATTACAGTAAGGATTACAGTGAACATAGGAGATAAGTACAGCAGTGTAGCACATTAGATCATCAGACAAAATCAACAATAGGCTATGAGGACTAGAGTGGTAGTTTCAAAACAAACAGTAGCTTGGCGAGCAGCACAGCATAAAACATAACATCAGGTATTACAAATTGCTAAATTTAGCAATTCAGAAATTTAAAAGTGCCAGTAGTGTTGGAGCAGGTTTAGCAGAAGGTAGAGAGAGAGAGGCAGGAACAAAATGACAGGTAGGATAGAAGGAGAGAGGAGATACATTATGCCTGCACAGAGATGCAGAGGAGACGTTGAAAGAGTGGAACTGGTAGGACAGTCCAATGGCAAAAAACTTGCGGGGGATGAAAAATGTTGCAGGGGGAAAGAGGCTATGAGGTGAGCAGGAAGTAACCGCTTGAAACAATTATAAGTAAGGGATTGATGGATGGTTAGCGGTATAGAGTTCCAATATTGAGGAGCACGTGGGAAAGACCTGGGATCCCATATTTGTTTTACATCTAGGAACATGTAGGAGGCTTTGATCCCCCAAATGCAGATTATAGTGAGGGCTGGGCTGATTTAGCATGCAAGCAAGTGAGGAAGGGACACCAGAGCGAATTATGCCATCAATCAGGGTGCCTACGGAGATGAGGCGGTTATCTGCTGGAGAGGGCTAATTTGGGGGGGGAAGGTGGGGCACATTGTTTAATCAGGAGTAGCACACTAAGCCAGATGTTGTTTCCAGATGCAACCGGGGAGCACAAAGAAGTTAAGTGACTTGCTCAGGATCACACAGTATGCACCTATGTGGCTGTGGGATTCAAACCCAGGTCTCCAGAACTGCAGCTCAGAGCCTTAACCCACTGCACTGTACTGCCTCCTCCAATTTAGATCCTTGTATAGTTGGCAATGATGGGTGAGGTGGTGCGATGCTAAGGCCAAATGGCAGATGCTGTTGGAAGTGGAGTCCCATTTAAGGAGACAGATTTTGGCAGCTCCCAAATAAGTAACAGAGCCGTAGGTAAGAGCAGGCAGCAATATGCCCCAAGTGATAGCAACTCTAGCAGAGGGTGTAAGAGCATAGTTGGTTTTGTAGGCAAGGCCAATTTTGGAATTAACGGATTTACAGGTGGTTGAAATATGAAGGTCAAAGTCAAGAGAAGGGTGGAGCATCACCCCCAAGGTATTTGAAGCTGCAAACATTTTCAAGAAAGGAGCCATCATAAAGTTCAGTTACACAAGAAGTCTGCCCCGACATCACGCATGGTATAAAAGGGTTGGTCCCGGGCCGGCCTGTCGGCGCAGCGGTGGGATTTCCACTTGCGACGCCGGCAACCCAGGTTCGGGAATGGAACCGGACCGTCAGAGGGCCAGCCAGGGGGAGAAGGATAGAGCGTCCCATGGACAGTTCTCCTTCTCCGGGGGGAGGGCGAGGGTAGCACTCGGTGCACTGTGGACCCCTTCCGGAGGCCAGGGGAATGCAGGTGGCTGATGCTTGCAGTTCTGGGAGGCGGGGCGGACGCTGGCATCATTGCATGTCCCCGCCTCCCCATCGAAAATGGACGAAAAAGTAGGAGGCGGGAAAGGACCACCGTGGGGATGAAGCCCTCCCCGGAGGACCTCAATTTGCCACCATTGTTGCGGGTCCCCAACCAGACACTAGCCCATGGCTACCAGGAATGGTGGCCGGGGCCCCGCCCTCCGGGGGGTAAGCTGGGGGTGACCGGGGACCCTGGCAACAATGGACGGTGGCGGAGGTCTCCGGGGGCCGTGACCAGGGCTGAAGGCAGACGGGGTCCTGCCACAAAAAAAAAAAGGTTGGTCCCCCAGCACCACCTCAGTTCTGCAGCTGGAGACCCTGGCACAGATAGAAAGAATGGAGAACCAAGGAGGATGCTATATGGAGGATTTCTGATTGTCAGGCTGAGAATGCAGAAGGAATCACCAGGGGGAAGGAGGGAGGGAAAGCAGCACCTGCTGCAAGAGCTCTTCTCGAAGATCTACTGTTACGGTAAGTTCTTACATAAAGTACAGTTACGTAAGAACTTATCTTAACAGTAGACCTTCGAGAACAGCTCTTGCAGCAGATTACACCATAAGGACTGAAGCCAGCAGGCACCAGGACCCCATGGAAAAATTCTAGCTAGCAATATCCAGTGGGGGACCGCCCCCGATGTTGTCCCTACCCACGACGTCTGGCATCATATAAAAGGGTCGGTCCCCCAGCATCCCTCAGTACTCCCGCTGGAGACTCCCGGCATAAAAGTGAATTTTGAAGGGGAGACCAAGGATCCACTTCCAAAGGAAGCCAAGGAAACAGCCATAATCTGATCGCATCTGAGACACCAAGTCTGAAGACCAAACCTCCTGAAGGGAAGGTGGGAGGGAAACTACCCTGCTGCAAGAGCTGTTCTCGAAGATCTACTGTTACGGTAAGTTCTCACGTAAATGTACTATCTTACTTCGAGAAACAGCTCTTGCAGCAGGTTACTCCATAAGGACTGATTCCCAAGCAGTAAGGGAACAAATTACCCTATTCAGGAGGAGGATAGGAGGGATCCTAGAGTGAACCATAATTAGGACAAAAGTCCTTGAAGGACTGCAAGGCCGAAACCAGCTTTACGCCTAGAAGCAATGTCCAAACTGTAATGCCTGATAAAGGTATGTACAGTGCTCCATGCAGTGGCCACGCAAATGGCCGATGTAGAGACGTTCCTAAGCGCCATGAAAGAGGTAGCCACTACCCTCATGGATTGTCCTTTCACCAATCCCAGTAAAGGCTTGTTGCACTTTTGGTAACAACAGAACATGATGCATTTAATCAGCCACTTGGAGAGAGTTTGCTTCGTTACAGGTGCTCCTTGCATCCTGTGAGCAAATGACAGGAAGAGCTGATCTGACCAGCGATGGGACTTGGTTCTGGTTATAGTACCCGAGGATCCTATGCACGTCTAATGTGTGCAGAAGAGCTTCCCCTCTGCTAGAGTGGTTGGGATAGTACACGGGAAGGTCAGTATTCAAACTGAGAGTTAAGGTTGAGACCACCTTGGGAAGAAACTTAGGATTTGTTCTTAAGGACACTCTGTCCTTGGCAAAACCAAGTAAGGTTCTTTACACATGAGCGCATGAAGCACAGAAATTCTTCTAGCGGAAGTAACCGCAATTAGAAATAACGTCTTCCAAGAGAGAAGATGCAGCTCTCAATCCATGGCTGGTTCAAACGGGGGCAGTGTGAGCTGCTCTAGGATGACAGGAAGATCCCAACGGGGAATCGGGTCCTTGATAGAAGGTCTCAAATGGAGGATGCCACGCAGGAAAGCACGGGAGGCCTCTAGCTGCGCTAGTGATCTCTGACCTACCAGAGAATGTTATGCCAAAATGGCACAGAGGTGTACCTTTATGGAGGAATATGCTAGCCCTGATTTACACAGGAAAAGGAGGTAGTCCAGCATTGACTTCTCGGGGCAGTCAAGTGGAGCCAAGCCACGGGCCTAGGCCCAAAGTCAAAATCTGCGCCATTTCATGGCTTAGGTGGCATGAGTGGAGGGTTTTCTTGCCGCCATTATTACGTCTGCCACCTCCCGTGAAACCCAGTGTCTAAGGACTGCTATGTCCTTAGGAGCCAGGCATGCAGGTTCAGTGACCTGAGGTTCAGGCGGACCAGGGAGCCGGCTTCCTGGGACAACAGGTGTGAGCTGACCGGCAAAGGAAACGGGGGTTCCTGGGCCAGTTGGTGCAGGAGTGGGAACCAAATTTGTCTGGGCCAAAAGGGCACCATTAGGATCATTGATGCTCCCCTCTCGCAGAGCTTCAGTAGAACCCTCTGGATCAAAGGGAAGGGCAGAAAAACATAGAGGAATCTGCCCGTCCAAGAGAGGGACAGTGCGTCTCACCAGAAAACACCAGGCCCTGGATCTAGCAAGCATAAATTGGGGAGTTTTGCGTTGTATGGGGACACAAATAGATCTAAGTCTAGTGTACCCCATCTGCAGAAAAGATCCTCTACTACTTCTTGCAGCAGTTCCCATTCATGAGCCTTGGCCTGTGACCGGCTTAGGCAATCTGCGATGGTGTTGTCCACACCAGGAACATGCACTGCAGTGATCTCTGCGCCGTGCTGTAATACCCAAACCCACACCCTCCTTGCTTCCCTGCAAAGAGGGTAGGAGTGAGTGCCTCCTTGCTTGTTGATATAGTACATCACCGAGGTATTGTCTGTTTGTAACAGCAGGAGACCTGGTGTGATCTCTGATTGAAAGGCCTGGAGAGCATACAGGACTGCCCTCTTTTCGAGGATGTTGATGTGGAGGTGAGACTCCAGGGTTGACCAAGATCCCTGGGTCCTGACTCCTTCCAGGTGGGCTCCCCAACCGGACCCTGAAGCATCCATGGACAGAATCAGAGTTGGAGCAGGCACTAAGAAGAGGACTCCTCTGGAAAGGTTATCTGGGACGAGCCACCATTGCCTGTCTCAGATGACAGCATTCGTGACCCGGACTAGCTGATGTAGTTGATCCTGCTTTTGGTTCCATTGAACTCATAGCATCCATCCTGGCTGGGACCAACTTCTTTTCCATGATGTCCCTTATGAGGGATTGGATGCATTCTGCCCTGTCCTGGGGCAGGAAAGCCTTCCCTGGACCGGTGTCGCGAACTGCACAGATAAACTGCAACCTCTGTGAAGGGATGAGGCACGACTTCTCCTGATCAGGGACACTGGTTTACCGGGATTGAGAAAGGGCATATTCCATTTTGCACTTTGTAAAAAATGGTATTGTCACCGTGTCTGCTAAGCCAAAATCCGGTGTTACCGGTATTTGGTTCTGTGTACTTTATTTAACAATGTTTAACTCTGCTAACATGCATTTTGGCAATTTTGTCCTCCACTATTGCACATCCTTCCATCCTTGTACCAATTGAAAGTTATTTTAGGTACAAGATGTGATGGCAGCAGCAGTAGCACTACAGCCCCATCCCTAAGGTGTGATGGAAGCAGCACTACGGTCCCATCCCTCAGGTGCGATGGCAGCACCAACAGCACTACAGCCCCCATCTCTCTGGTGTGATGGCAGCAGTAAAAGCGCTACGACCGCTCTCCCACAGGTGTGACAGAAGCAGCAGCACTGTGGCCCCCATCCCTTAGGTGTGATGGCAGCAGTACTACATTCCCCATCCACCAGTGGTGATGGCAGAAGCACTACAGCCCCCACCCCTTCAGTGTGATGACAGTAGCAACAATACAGTCCACATCCTTCTGGGGAGATGGCAGTAGTGACAGCACTATGATCCCCTTTCTTCAACACCCACACTCCACATGCACAAGTTACAAATGACTTGGTCTCTCTGCTCATTAGATCTCATATGTGAATTAATCTGAACCATCACCGCTAAGGTGGACTACCTTTGTATTTTTCTATCTATAATTTAACTGCCTGAATTGAATTTCTGCCTGTGACACCGCTGACCAGGGTTAGGGAACAGACTTGGGTGTTGGAGGGCCAGCCGGTGGGTGAAGGCTTGAGTGTCCAATGACCACTCACTTCTCCTGGGAGGGAGGTGGGTTCACAGCTCAGGATTTGCTGGCCCCTGCTGGAGGCCAGAGGCATGACAACACGTCAGTCCTCACTGTGGGAGGGAGCATGACGGACATCGGCTTGTACTATGACATCATGTGGCCTGTCATGCTCCCAAGAAAATGGGAAAACACCCACTGGCCAACTGATGGATGGCTGCTTGTCCCTCCATAAGCCAGAAGCCCCAGACATGTATCTGTTCTCACCCCTGCCATGCCCAGGATACACAGGAAGCTCTTTGGGGCAATTCTCCTCCCCATGTAGCCTCCCAAAGGGGTAGGAGCCCACTCAATGAAGGGTTACTTTGGGTTACCTGGGAGCACAGCAGTAAGGGGCAGTGAATGTTGGTTGGGACTCAGCAGTGGTAGTAGGGGACCTTGGTAGGCCATAAGGAGTGGATGGCCATGGGGTAGGAAGAGCAAGAAAACTGCTTGAATTTGCTTCTTTGAAATAAAGTGTCTTCACCTAAAAAATCCACAAGTAATTAGTGGAGGCCCTTCAAATGGATATATGCATCTCCCAGACATGTGGATGCTTTTTTTACTTGGTGTCCATGAAAAGGGTGTCTCCCAGTCTTCATGTCTTTGTTCAGATGTGAATTGAGCACCACTCTGCCCAACAGCATCATACAGCCCCTGGGGTCTTACCTTCTGTACGTCATTGACTGTGCTTTCAAAATCCACTGGACAAACATAAGTACACTCAAATACTTAACATTTGCTTTTTGTTGAAGCAGTCTATCAGAAAACCTTTTGTTGTCACAGAGACTGAAACAGCAAGTGGGAGAAAAAGTGAAAATGATCCAATTCAACTAAATGGGGTGCTGACTGTGAAGTTTTTTCAGAAGTAGTAAGACAGTTTTTTCCTTGTGAACATACTTTCACTCAGACTAGTTTTCATTCAAACAACTGAGGATGTTGGATGGCCCTGTTGATTATAAACTTGAATAAGCTAGTTGGTAACAGTGATCCTGTATTTAACAATCTACAACCTAGATGCTCTTATGCAAAGAATACAATAAAAACCTGACTAAACTCTAAAAACAAGCTCATAAAATGTATCTGAACAGTTATCTTTACCTATACAGAATCATTGCAGCCCAAGTAAAACTCAAGTAAATTACGTGGTACCCTGACTACTATTCTATGATGTAGTAAACAAATACTGGTATTTTTTATATATATTCTTTGTAAACCAGGTAAGGCCCACTAGGCAGAACTGCCTATTTTCGGGAGTGACCTTGAAGCACTGGGGAGGTTAAGTGACTTGCTTGTAGTCACACAGTATGTAAGTGGAGGTTGTGGGAATCAAACCCAAGTCTGTTGGATGTATCCAGTTCGATCATTGTTTGTTACTCTAACCACTAGGCTATACTGCCAGCCTTAATAACACCCTTATATGTTTTAATATATGATTTTAATAGTAGTGCACAGTACCTACAGTACAAATTATGAACACGAAACACTTTACAACATTTTACTAAAACTGAACTATCTGCCACTCCATCCGCTTATTTTTTCTTACACCAAAGTCGGTGAATAGTTGACAGAGCACTGTAAATAGCTTTTGATCAGGCTTCATTAGTCTACATCCAGAAACAGATAACATTTGTTTATTCTGGATTTGTTTAATATTGATTTTCTGTGGCTCGCTAAACAGAATCCAGTACTGTAGGAGGCAAATGTATTTACATTTTGGAAGAGGTATGTTTTTTACATTTTGGAAGAGGCAACACATCTTATCCGTTTAGGATTCATGTTAGAAACAGAAGTTTTTCTTCATATTTAAAACATATTCAAGTGTAAGTGTATTCATTTAATAGTTTATGCTGACTAATATATGCTGTAGAAAACAGTAAAGGATTTATTGTGAAGCACTCAGGATCTATAGTAGAACTCCTGCAATTTCGCAGCAAGTTTTGCAAAAAATCTCTGCGATTTCAGGTTACTTTTCTTGCAATTTTCCAGTGGCCCTGCCCATGTGTGCTGATACTTGTAATTTTTTTTTTGTATAATACAATGTAATATAAATAGTAAAAGACTCTTAGGCACATACTACATGAAAACTGTGGTTTCAGGAAGGAAAGCAGTTCTCAGGTGATGGAGATGTTGGTGGGAAGCATGGGTGGTTAAATTGAATGGCTGATTACAACAAAGCAGTGCGGCTGATTTCCTTACTGACTCTATAAACAGCAAAGCAGAAAGAATGTGAAGCACAGCAGCATTCATTTTAAGATGCTGAAATCTGGGTCGGCCCACTGGTGCTGCAGTAGCACTACTGCTTGCAGTGCCAACAACCCAGGGTCAGAAGCAATCTCGGGTTGCTGGAGGTCTGGCCAGGGGAGTAGGATCGAGCACCCAGGGGACTGCTGTCCTCCGGAGAGGGTGGGCTGCAGGTCGGTGCTGCAGAGTGATCAGGAGGGGGGGGAGAGGATGCTAGCCAAGATCTGGAGCAGTGGCATGTCTGTATGTGATCTACCTCCTTGGATCTCCTCTAGTGCTGATGCCTCAGGGACAGAGACCAGAAAAATAGGAACAATCACCCCACATTGGCCACTGGCAGAAGGGACCCAGGTGCCCCAGACTTCATAACCAGGCTCCATAAGGGACCCACTGGGATGCCCGACACACACAATAAGAGAGCGTGGAGGGGTGACCTGGGGTTCCCCTTGCTTCCCACCTGGGGGGCACAACCCAGGCAGGATAGGGGCAGGCCCACAGGAGCTCCTGAGCATTACCTGGGAGTGAAGCTAGGGGATACCCAGACTAGGGATCTCTGAAAAGTGGAGACTGATGCTCTGAAAAGGGGACATAGAAAGAGAAAATAAAAAAAATTAAAAAAGATGCTGGAATCTTAGAGATTCTGTGCAGTAACATGCAATTTCCGTGAGGCACCGGTACAAGAATTCAAAATCCGCAAACCAAGCAGGATTCCATGATTGTTACCGGTGTTACCAGTAAAAATGGAAAACCAGGGTCCCTGCTCCTGATTGATAGTAATGCCCAGCGTCTCAAAAAGGGAGCAAGTGTCTTGAATTGCTGCTATCAAAGCCTTGCCAGAGGGGGCCATGAGGAGCCAGTCATCTAGGTATGGGAATACATAGTGGCCCTATCTCCTGAGGGCCGCTGTCATGACTGTCAAGCCTTTCGTGAACATGTGAGGCACTGGGGACAGTCTGGAGGGGAGTGCTCGGAACTGATAATGGCGTCCCAGGTACTCGAAGTGCAGGAATTTCCGGTGTGATGGAGAGATGGAGATGTGTCCTGCATGTCCAGTGACACAAGCCATGCACCCTGCTTGAGCATGAGGATGAGACCCGGAAGGGTGTTAATGGGGAAGCATTTGCACAACACGAAGGTGTTGAGGTCGCTGAGATCCAGGATTGGGCATAAGTTCCCTATCTTTTTTGGAACCAGGAAGAAGTGTGAATAATACCTGTCTCCTCTCTGGTTCTGTGGCACTGGTTCTATGGAATCCTTGTCCAGGAGTGCCAAGATCTCTTGCTGTATGAGCAAGGCTTCCTGACCTGAGTAACGGGAGAGCAGAGGAGGTCTTGATGGTGGGCTGTCGAGGAACTCGATAGAGTGTCCTCGACTTATTAGTTGAAGAACCCACCAGTCAGAGGTTATCCTCTGCCGCCTGGACAGGTGGTGAGAGATGCGACCCTCAACCCTTCCTTCCCTCGGATCCAGAGGTGGGGCAGGTGCCAGGAAGGAGTCATGCTGTGGTGGTATTAGTTCCGGTGGGCTGGGCAGATTTTTGGTTTCTCTGGCCCTGGCCTCTGGAGAACTTGGATTGACCCTTACGTTGGAAGGTGCCTCTGGGTTGATGGCCGGAACGTGGTTGCTGTCTCTGTTGCTGGCCGCAAAAATGGTTCTGGTTCCTACAAAAGGACCCAGACTTGGGTCTGTACATGGTCTGTACAGTCCTCACTGCCTTCCTGGCGTCTTGTAGCTTGGTGATGACCCTTTCAGAGTCTTCACTGAACAGGACCGAGCCATGGTAGGGGATGTCAAGATTATTTTTCTGAATGCCCAGGGTAAATCCAGAGACCCTTAACCAGGAGTGTCTCTGGAAACAAATGCCTGTAGCAGCACCCCTGGCCACTGAGTCTGCTGAGTCATAAGTGGCTCGATGGACTTGGGTCCCCACGTCAGACCCAGTGCAGAGGAGGTTCAGCAACTCCTCCTCCTTCTTCTCACCCTCTGGAAAGTCTTTCAACAGGTCTTGGCCCTGTTCCCACAGAGCATTCTGAAACTGCACCGTGTGTGTGAGGTAATTGAGAGACCTGATGGAGCATGTAGCAGCCACGTACATGCATCTCCCCAGTGAATCTAGCTGTTTAGATTCCTGGTCTGGTGGTTGAGTGCTCAGGTGCTGAGGTCCCTGAGACCGGTCTTGTGAGGCCGTAATGACCAGTGAGTCAGTCAAGGGCTGCTGTGCCAAATAAGGGTCCTCCATGGGTGCCCTATAAAGGTGGTCGGCCTTCTTGGGTACTGCCGGAGTGGAATGAGGATGTTTCCATGCTGCCTTGGTGACATCCAGGAATGTGTCCACCAATGGTGGGACCACCACAGGCTTAGGATCTTTCTGCCTGAGGTATCTTGCCAGTCATTGTCTTTCGGGGTCTAAGTCTACCATCTCCCACCCCATGTTCTCTTGGATGTGCCTCATTATATGAGAGAAAGAGGGATCATCCGGTGGTGACCTGGGCAGGTCTTGTGGGTCTGGTGATGGGAGGCTAACTGAAGAGGGCAACCTCGAAGAGTCTGAGGAATCAGAATATGAGTCACCCCCTGATGGAGTGCGGTATCTCCATCTGGGACATTTGGGTGGATGGTCAATGGGGAACCCGGAGGGAGTCCTGGAGGGGTGTGCTCTCTTTCTTTCGTGATCTGCCCCTAGGAAGTGGGGTAGGCTCCTTTGGTTCGGGGGTACCCTGTTGTCAGGTTCCTTCGGAGGAACACCCTGAGGAGGCTTGGTGGGTATCACATCCTTTTTAATGGTGTCCCACCAGAAGTTGAAGCAGTCCTTCACCTCTTTAAGATTTAGGCCAGATGACGGTCCTGGCATCAGTGCCTGCCTGTCGATGTGTTCGGGCGTCGGACTCTGGGGCGTAGCTGGGTTCCTGAGGCAGTCCGACGTCCTCGATGTCGCCCGCCTGGTCATCAGGAGGGAGGGCCCTGACGTCCTCTTCAGAAGATTCCCGGCGATCGGTGTCAGCAGGCGGAGGCGGTGGGGGTGGTGTCCGGTCCTTCGCCCGTTTCGCAGGTGTCATGTCAGATGCCTGCTTGGGCTCTGAGGTCCGCTTAAGGGACGTTAGCTCTGTGGTCTTCCTCGGAGGGGCTTCTGGCCCTCTCGGAGGTTGGGAGAGCAAACGGTGGTCAGTGTCCCGGCTTTGGGCTGGTGCGTCGGCACCTGCCTTAGGGGCCGATTTGGACTTATGCCAGTCAGAGGCCTCAGGCCTGGCTGCCAAGCTGGAGGACTGGCCTTCCTTGGATTTGGTCTTAAGAGGCTGAAGGGAGACTGAGCTATAGCCTCCCAAAGAATGTACCTTCACCGGAGTGGGCTGACACCAAGCCCAGGAGGGGAATTTCTCAGACCTCGTGGAGCTGGAGCTGGCCCTGGAGTCCGAGGCCCGACTGGGGGATCTGTCCCTATCCCTATCCCAGTGCTTTTTGTAGTGTTTCCCTGAATTATGGTGGGAAGAGTCTTTCTCCATGGCTTTCAATTTTTCTTCTTGGAGAAACCCTGAAGTGCTTTTTGGCAGTGGATCCTGGTCCTGCTGTTAAATTGCTGACAAATGGGGCAGGCCTTGTTGTCATGCTCTGGGCCTAGACACCACACACAAGCTGTGTGCCTGTCCTTAAACAGGATCTGCTTTCCGCAAGCACACTCTGAGGGGTTTCCTTCGATAGAAGGAGTCAGAGAAGACATGCTTGATTTTCTGACGAAAACTGAAGTTCGAGCATCATTCGTCTGCTAGAGATGTCCATGAGGCTGATGCTGGTGAGTCAATGACGGGAAAAGAACTGAGGGATGCTCGGAGACCGCCCCTTTTAAATGACGATGGACGTTGGGGGCGGTTCCCCACTGGATATTGCTAGCTAGAATTTTTCTGGGGGGTCCTGGCGCCTGCCGTCTTCAGTCCATATGGTGTAACCTGCAAGAGCAGTTTCTCAAAGTAAGATCTGTACTATCTCTGTCTTCGAGGGTGACTTCTTGCAGCAGGTTACACCATTAGGACTCAGTCCCAAGCAGTACAAGGGTCACCTCGGCTCAGGGCAGAGGATAATATAAAAACTGAATCTCTCAAGAAAGGAGGCCCTGTAGGATGGCAAGGCCAAAGCCTGTCCTGTGCCTGGAAGCAATGTACAAACTGTAGTGGCTAATGAAAGTGTGGACTTAACTCCAGGTGGCAGCTGTGCAGATATCTGCAGTGGACACATTCCTCAAAGAGGCAAAGGAGACAGCAACTCCCCTGGTAGAGTGGCCTTTTACCGGGTCCAGTAAAGGCTTTTCGTATTTTTAGTAACAGTAAATAATGCGATTAACCAACCATTTGGATAAGGTATGCTTAGAAACAGGCGCCCCTAACATTCTGGGAGCAAATGAAACAAACAACTGGTTAGATTGTCGGGATTCCCGAGTACAATTCAGATAATATCTGAGAGCCCGGTGAACATCCAGAGTGTGAAGGAGAACCTCCCCTCAATTTGAGTGCTCTGGGTAGTATACGGGAAGGTGAATGTCCTGGTTAAGAGTAAATTCGGACACCACCTTATGCAAAAACTTAGGACTGGTCCGCAAGAACACCCTGTCCTTGTGGAAAACTAAATACGTCTCTTTACACATCAGAGCCTGAAGCCGCTTTCCAAGAGAGGAAGCGTAGCTCGCAATCTGTGGCTGGTTCAAAGGGAGGCAAGGTAAGTTTCTCCAAAATGAACAAAAGGTCCGGTGGCAGAATAGGGTCCCAAATGGGAGGTTTTAGGTGTTAGATGCCACGTAGGAAGGTGTGTGACAAGTCCAGTTGGCAAGGGTCTTGCCCTGTATTGGTGCATGGTAAGCTGACATGGCAGAGTGGTACACCTTTATGGATGAGTAGCTCAGGCCCAAATCTGAGAGCGAAAGGAGGCACTCAAGAACCAAGTTTACCAGACAGATAAATGGGTCGAGGTGACAAGCAGTGGCCCAGAGGCAGAACCACTTCCACTTCATGGCACAGGTGGCCCTGGTTGAGGGTTTTCTGGCAGCCACCAAGAAATCAGCCACTCTAGCAGAGACTCCAAACCAGGAGACAGCCAGGTCTGTAGGAACCACATGTGCAGGTGCAAAACCTCAGATCTGGATGGACTAACGTTCCATTCTCTTGAGAGAGCAAGCATGAGCTCGGGGCAGGGGTAGCAGCGATTCCATCGCCAGTTGTTGAAGTAGATGGAACCATATCTGACAAGGCCAGAAGGGGCCACCAGGATCATCTCTGCGCCTTCTGACTGCAGCTTGAGGAGAACCCTCTGGATGAGTGGAAAGGGGGGAAGGCATAAAGGAACCTCCCTGTCCAACAGAGGGACAACACATCTCACCAGAAAACACCAGGCCCTGGATCTAGCGAGCAGAAATTGGGCAGTTTTGCATTGTGTGGGGATGCAAAGAGGTCCAGCTCTGGTTGGCCCCATCTGATGAACAGATCATCTGCGATGGACTGCAGGAGCTTCCACTTGTCTGCTTTGGTCCTTGATCAACTGAGCATGTCGGCCAAAGTGTTCTGAACACCTTGGACATGGACTGCCAAGAGATCCAGGTGATGATCTATGGCCCAGAACCATACCCTCATGGCCTCGCAACACAGTGGATATGAATGGGTTCCCTCCTGTTTGTTGATATAGAACACCACCAACATGTTGTCCATCTGGACAAGGAGGTGACCTGGGACCAGCTTGGTCTGCAAAGCCTACATGGCGTATAGGATTGCCCTCATCTCCAACACATTGATGTGCAGGGACTCCTCCGGCGACAACCACATCCTGAGGTTGGGGAGGTGTGCTCCCCAGCCCATGCCCAAAGCATCTGAGGTCATAAACTGCACAGAAGGTGACCACTGGAATGGCATACCTGCCGAAAGGTTGGACGGTGTAAGCCACCACTGAAGGGTCTGGCGGACCGGATCCGAGACAGAGACGAGTTGATCCAGGGCCAGCTCAGTTGATCAAGGACCAAAGCACAGGCCATCCCAATGCTGGTCCCACTGGACCCTCAAGTTCCACTGAATCACCTTCATGTGGAGAAGAGCCAATGGCACAGTAGAGATTGCTGCTGCCATGTGGCCCAGGAGTCTGAGGATCAATATGGCTGAGACAAGACAGGTAGAGGAGATGTTTCAGGTGTGATCCTGAAGTCGATCTGCCCTGACCACCAGAAGAAAGGCTCTGCCTTGGACGGTGTCCAGAAGGGCTCCTATGAACTAAAGTTTTTGGCTGGGCCAGGTGGAGGACTTCTGAAGGGTCAGCATGACCTCTGGGTCTTGGAAGAGAGAAAAGGTGTCTTTCATGGTGTGAAGCAGTTTTTCCCTGGATGGAGCTGTAAGAAGCCAGTCATCCAGGTATGGGAAGACGTAGTGGCCCTTTCTCCTTAGGGCCAATGCCACTACTGCCAGGCACTTGGTAAAGACCAGAGGCATCGAGGAAAGGCTGAAGGGCAGAGTTCTGAACTGGTAGTGTCGCCCCTGGAAGTTGAATCTCAGGAATCTTTGATGGGGCTTGGCTATAAGGATGTGCAGATATGCATCCTGCATATCCAGGGATGAAAGCCAGTCTCCAGGATGGAGAAGGGGTATCAAACACTGGAGGGTCACCCTCTGGAAGTGCTTGTACTCCACAAACCTGTCCAGGTTGCCGAGGTCCAGGATGGGTCACAGATCCTGTGTTCTTGGGCATCAATAAGAAGTGGGAATAATACCCCTTTCCCTTCTGAGAGGGAGGGACCAGCTCTATAGCATGCTTGTCCAGCAGAGCCTGAATCTCCTCTTGAATCAGAGCTGCATGAGATGGGGACTAGTGAGAGTGTAGTGGGGGGTTGTCTGGCGGTACATCCAGGAACTCTATCGAGTGCCCCTTTCGATTACTTGTAGAACCTATTGGTCAGAGGTGACTTTTCTCCAGCCCTCTATATAGAGGGAAAAGCAACCCCCCGACCACCTCCCCTAACAGCTCTGCAGGAAGAGGAGGGTTCTGCAAGAAGTCAGGCATTGGTGGGGGTGGGCAGGGTAGCCTGGAAGGACTTAGCAGCTCTAGGGCAGGAGACTCTGGAGTGCTGGGAGGGGGCACTGTGCTTATAACCCCCTCACTGCTGTTGCTGCTGGTTATGGGGCAGTTGACCCGGGGTGCGCCAAAAATGCTGTCTCCGAAATGTCTTTTCTGGACTGGCTGAAATGCTTTGCCAGAGTCTTGCAGCCTAGTGATGATTCTCTCCGAGGAGTATGGAGCCCTTGAACGGGGCATCCATGATGCCCTCTTGGACGTCCTGGGTGAATCCGGAAACTTGGAGCCAGGAATGCCGTCTGAGGCACACTCCAGTGGCAGCAGCCCTGGCTGCTGTATCTGCAGAGTCGTAGGCTGATCTGAGAACATGCATGCCTACATCTGAGCCTGTATTCAGGAGGATCTACTGCTCGGACTTCTGGGGCAGTCCAGAAGGCCTTGAGCCAGCTCCTTGCCCTGTTCCCAAAGTTAATCTTGGAACTGCACCATGTGTATCAGGAAATTGAGAGAACGTATGGTGCAGGTGGTAGAGGAGTAGACTTTCATGCCCAAATTATCCAATTGCTAAGACTCCTCATCAGGGGGCTGTGAGCTCAAATGCCTTGGTCACTGAGACCTGTCATGGGCAGCCGTGATCATCATGGAATCCACCGCAGGTTGTTCGCCTAAGAAGAGTTCATCCCTGGTGGCCCTATATAGGCAATCCGACTTTTTGGGTACAGCCAAGGACATAGACGGGTGCTTCCAAGCCACCTTAGTCACATCCTGGAATGTGTCCACCAGTTTAGGGTCTTTCTGGCGCAGGTATTTAGCCAGACGACCATGGGTACTGGCGGCTTTCTCTGTTTTGCTGATAATTTTCTGCACTGGATGTAATTACGAAATTTTGTGTTTATTGAAACCTTTTTGCATTTAAAAGGTGACTTTGTCTTCTAATTAGGGTGTGCAACAATAACTTGGTGGTATTTAGCCAGACGATGCCTCTCTGGGTCAAGGTCCTCTGTGTCCCATCCCATGTTTGCTTAGATATGGTGCATGACCTCCATAAATGATGGGTCATCAGGTGGGGACCTGGGGGTTTCCCCTGGGTCAGGACAGGGAAGACCTCCAGGCAAAGAGGACCTTGAAGAGGAGGAAGAGGTATGGACTGACTCCTCTGAAGATGACCGGGACAGTGAACAATGGTGCCGATGTCTGTGTCATTCAGTGGACCTAGAGAAGGAGCTGCGACTTCTGTGTCTATGACCTGAGCGGCACCTGTTCACATTTTCTGGAGGAGGGGTAGCCGCTTTCAGGAGGGGAGTGCTCTCCCTGGGGGCAGGCTCCTCCACTAGGGTGGCAGGCTTTGGTGGGAGGAGATCACCCTTGATGGTGTTCCACCAAGAGAAAAAAGGTCCTTGATGTCCGACAGTGGGATTCGGAGTTACTGAGGGCCATCTGATGTGAAGAGATTTGACGGATCTGGCGTCTGGCCTGGAAGTGGCGTCGAGTCTTTAGGTGCAGCCCGTGTCTTTGCTAGCAGTGGAAGTCGGGCTGGATGATGGGGTATCCGATGTCAGTCTTCATCCCAAGCATTCTTTGGAGGGTGATTCTGGGCTGGAGGTCACGGGACACAAAGCCGGGGCTGCTAGTTTTGAGACAACTTGGGTGGGCGGACGCCAGTCCAAGACATCGGCCAATGTCTGCTGCTCTGATGTCTGCTTACGGGATGAATATCTCGAGGGGGTCTGAGAAGCAGCTCTCCTGTAGGAGTGCTCCAACCCCCGACGTTGGTCCAGGAAGTCAGCGCTGGTGGTAGTGGCTGACTTGGATGATGACTTTGCTGGTTCAACAACAGTAGATGACCTGTCACCCAAGGAGGAGCCAACGGCACCACCTGACTGCTGGCCAGGGCTCTGTGAAGATGGGCGGAGTTTCAGGGGCTGAAGGGCCAGGCCCAAGGTGATGGACCCAGAGTCTTTACCACCCAATGCCCAGATCAAGGTGGGTGTTCTCACTACCATGAGCCCGGTAGGAGAGCGAGCTGCCTGGGAGCTGAATTCACAGGAGGCAGATCTGGAATCTAAGCCCAACTTTTGTGGAGACTAGGACCTGAAGTTTGAGGAAAACTTCTCCTTGTGCTTGTCCTTGTGGTGATGCTCCCCCAAAGATTTATTGTGAGAAGAGCCCTCCTTTTGTGAATCCTTCTGCATGGTAGTGCATTTTTGTTCTAGCAAGAAGGCCTGAAGGGCTTTTTGGCGGCAAATCCTGGTCCTGCTCTTAAACTTCTGGCAATGTGGGCAGGCCTCGGTGTTATGGTCTGGGCCTAGGCAGAGAAGGCAGGCCGAGTGTCTATCTTTCTACGGTATTTGTATGCCGCAGGCACAGTTCAACTGGTGCTGGTTGATGGAGGATATCAGGGAAGTCGACATGCAGGTAAAATTCCGAAGAAACTGTGGAATAAATGAAAATAAAAAAGGTATTGTAAACACAACCAATATGGCAGTCAAAATAAGCAGAAGGTGTCCAAGAAGCTGATGTGCATGGGTTGACAGTGGGAAAAGAACTGGGGTGGTGCTGGTGGACTGCCCCTTTTATACCATGTGTGATGTTCGGGGCAGGCCAATGTTGGTGGCGATCCCCTGCTCGATATTGCTAGCTAGAAGTTTTTTGTGGGGTCCTGGCACCTGCCAGTTTCAGTCCTAATGGTGTAACCTGCTGCAAGAGCTCAGCCTCAGAGACAGATCACAGGATTTTTAGTTGCCCAGGACAATTTTTTTTATCTATTTGCAGAGCCAAATAGCATGGACTGTGACTTGCTTTCATTGAGGACAAGTTTGTTTTGCAGGAGCCAGGTTTGGATGTTGGCAAAGTCCGCAGAGAGGTTGGAGTTGAGGTCAGTGATGGCCTTAGAGCTATAGCAAAGGACAAGGTCATCTGCATAAAGTAAGGATGAACAATTTGTAGCATTGAGATTGATATCATTGAGGAAAATGGTAAATGGAAGTAGGCCAAGAATTAACCCTTGAGGTACCCCAGTGCTTATTGTGACAGGTTCTGAGACAGCTGTCTTAAAGATCATGTGCAATGGTTTTTACATAGTTTTAAGAAAAGCTTGAAAAGCTGAAATTCATGTCCCTGTGTCATGATTAGTGTTACCTGAAAATTTCATGCTGTTTGGTTTTGTGGTTTTCTTTAAATCAGCATTTGTTAACTTGCTCTACAGTGGCTAAAATAGTGGAGTTATTTCTGTCCTCTCAGTCAAACTCGGAGAGTGATTACATCATTTTGGAGTAGCTTGCTATTTCAGATTCCCAATCAGAGCAGCACTCTGTAAAATTAATTGTTTGCTGAGCTCTCCAGGTTTCTTACAAACCCAGTCTCTGGTTTGTGTTTAGATAGATCAGTTTAAAATCCATCCTTCTCTTCCTTTTAAAAAGCTAATCGTTCAAGTTTCAATGCGAATTGAAATAGTGGAAATCTTTATCTGTGAGAAATCAGCTTGTATGTATCACAGCTCTCAGTTCTTTCTAATTAAAACTCAGATTTTTTTCTTCTAAGTATTTAACACAGGGCTGTTTAATGAATATAAAAAAATCTAAACTTTGCTTATTCACAGAAACAGTTTGTCTTTGATGTAGCCTTCATACATTCATGTAAGAACATTTCTTTTTTCATGTCAGATTGATAAACAAGTGCCTGTCGCAATCTGCTACAGTATTTCAAGCATATGTACTGTCTGAACTCACAAACTTCACTTCTTTGGTGTTTTCTGTGTGAAAATAGAAACACTGTATGGCATCCCGATGCACCATGTCTCTGCCCTCACAGTTTGGCAGCCGCAGTCTACTGCCACCTGTCCCCTGCCCCACAAGCCCCCTGCCTTCTGCTCCACATTTGAGGCTGCTGCACCCTGCTGCTCATAGTCTTCTCCCACACAGTCAGAGATTGTGCACCTTGCTGCCTCCATCCCCTGCTGCACCCTGCCATCCCCTGTCCAAACAGTTGGGGTTGCTGCACCCTGCTGCCCTCTCCCCCCCCCACCCTCACAGTTAGGGACGCTATACTTGTGGCCCCCTGTTCCTGTCTTCACAGTCAGGGCTGCTGTGCTATGCTAAATCCTAAAGTGCCAGGTTCCCTGCTTCCACAGCTGGGGCTGCTGCACTATGCTGCCCTAGCCACCTGAGGTGGGACTATTGCTGCACTCTGCTACCCACTTCCATTACCTCAAATGGGCAGGGCTGCTGCCCCCACATGTACCCCATCTTACAGTCAGGGCTGCTGTACCCTGATGCCCCCTGTGTCATGCCCCACAGTTGAAGCTTCTGCACCATGCTGTCCTATATCCCCGTCACCACAGACAGGGCTGCTGCACCCTGCTGCCCTCTCTCCCCCAGGTGTTGGCTATAAGTTCCCACACATGCTCAATATAAGGACAATCTCCTAGGGGGTCAAAAAACAAAACAAGGAAATGTTAAAGACAAGGCAATTCTATTTATAAGGCGTCCAATCCCGGAGACTCTGAGCGCCATACATAAATAATAACATACAGCAGTAAATTAAAACATATAATAAAACCTCATTAAAACCATATCAGAATTAGTATTCAGCAAAATTAAGAGGTTTCCAGAGGTCAATCTTCAAGGAACTGGCCGAAACTAAGGATGGCATTAGCAGTCAAAGGCCAGGCTGAAGAGGTGGGCCTTCAGCCTCCCCTTAAACACCTCAATCAAGGGAGCCTCCCAAACTGTAGGTGAAAGTGAGTTCCACAGGGCTGGCCCAAAGACACTTAAAGCACAATCTCCCGAGTTCCTGAGCCGAACCCTGGGAATGCCCAGGAGGCTCCTCAAGGAGGAGTGGAGGGAGCGAGCAGAGGACATCAGTGTCAGGAGCTCAGACAGGTAACCAGGACCCAGCCCATATAGGGCCTTAAAGGTGAGGAGACACACCTTGAAAAGGACCGTCCACCTGACTGGCAGCCAGTGCAGGGCACGCAGGACCGGAGTCACATGACTGGACCTCGAAAGGCCAATCAGCAACTGAGCTACTGCGTTCTGCACCAGCTGCAGTCTGTGGAGGGTCCCTCCCATGACCCCAAAGTACAGAGCATTACAGTAGTCAAGCCTAGAAGTCACAAAGGCATGGACCAGTGCCGGCCGGTACTCGTGCAGAATGAGGGGCTTAATCCGGGCAAAGCAAAGGAGGCAGTATAGCGTAGTGGTTTAAGGCTCTGAGCTGCAAACCTGGAGACCTGGGTTTGAATCTCACAGCTCCCACTTGCATACTGTGTAACCCTGAGCAAGTCACTTAACTTCCTTGTGCTCCCAGGTCGCACATGTAAACAAACTTTAGCTTAGTATGTCTCTCCTGGTTTAAAAAAAAAAATGTTCCGCAAGTGGTAACAACCATTGCTGACTACACATGATACATGATCTTCAAAGGTCAATCTGCTATCAAGGATCATGCCCAGATTTTGCACCCTCGGAGAAACCACCAATGGCGCAGACCTCAGAACAAGTACAGAGTTGGCCTCTGGTGGCAACCCATCATGCCTGCAACCAGGCTCGATCAGCAGTACCTCAGTCTTGGCCGGGATGTGTCTCAGCCAGCTGGAAGCCATCCAGTCATTGATTTTAGCCAGACACCTGTTAAGCACATCAACAGCTCCTGATGTTCTGGGTGCAAAAGAAAAATACAGTTGGGTGGTATCTGCATAGCGGTGAAACTCCACACTGTATTGTCGAATGATCTCGCCCAGGAGCAACATGTACACTGCGAACAACATGGGCGACAAGATCGAGCCCTGAGGTACTCCACAGCACAGAGGCATTGGGGAGGAGAAATTCCCCATCACTACCCGCTGCACTCTGTCCGAGAGATACAACTCAAACCATTTGATGACAGTACCGGCGAGTCCACAAAACTCACAGAGCCAATCAAGAAGCACTACGTGATCCACAGTGTCAAAAGCTGAGGAGAGATCAAGGAGCACAAGAACTGACCTGTCTCTTCTATCTCTAGCCCTGAGTAGATCATTATGCACTCTCACTAGAGCAGTTTCAGTGCTATGTATGGCTCGAAAACCCGACTGGAAAGGCTCACAGGTATCTGAGGACACCAGGCGATCCTCAAGCTGCTGTGCCACCAATTTCTTGACAACCTTGTGCAAAAAGGCAGGTTTGGAGATTAGATGGTAATTCGCAAGAAGTCTAGGTCGAGGGAAGATTTCTTTAGGAGGGGCTTCACCAGTGCTTCATTCAAAGCAAGTGGGAAGACCCCACTGCCATCAAGCACCTGGCAATCCTGGGTAAACACCAGGTCAATGACATCGACATATCCCATTAAGAAACATGTCGGTGCCAGGTCCAGGTCATAAAAGGTGTGCTTTGGCTCTAAGATCACCTTAGTCACTTCAAGGAAAACTACAACCAAAACCTGAAAAAATATATGTTGTGCAGAGTGTTTTAATTTGTATGTGAAGTTCTAGTGTTTCCTTCCCTCTGACTGGTATTAGGAGTTTTTCCCAAATTAGTCTGCTAGCTTTATGCTAGTTTTACGATCCCTGGGGATCTCCATACCTGATAGTGTAATTGTATTTCTGGTTCCCACAGTGCATTTTGTCTCATGCAACTGTGATGTAAGAGAGACCCAACATTCAGCACACGCATGCCAAACTAAATATCTTGGAAGCTTTACAAGCTGCACAAAAATTACCAGCAGCAAAGTTTTTCAGGACAGTAAAACCTTTAGGATGAGGGTGGTCACCAAGCTGAATTCTACAGATTTTAAAAAATAGCCATCTCTGTTGTTGTGAACTGATTGTAATGCAATGCTTTCTACTGGATTTATGGGCTGTGCTACATCACCATTACATGAAACAAGGTGCACTGTAGGACAAAGAAATGCAATAAAACTATTTGATATGGTGATCTCCAGGGGTCATAAAACTACCCTAAAGCTAGCAGGCTAATTTAGGAAAAACTCCTAATACCAGTCAGAGGGAAGGAAACACTAGAACTTCACATACAAATTAAAACACTCTGCACAACATATATTTTTTCAAGTTTTGGGTGTAGTTTTCCTTTCAGACACCTCCACTGGCCTACACTCCCCCCTAGGCAGACTGAGTGTCTCTGAAACTCCCAACCTGATCACTGCAAGGCGAGAGCGTCCCTTGCAGAATCCTCGACCGGATGGCCAACACTCTGTCAGTGAAAAACAGAGCAAACTCTGCACATAAAGTGACTGAAAACATTTTTTCAGCTGAAGATAGGCAGGATGTAAAAGCCTATCCATGGTCCGAAACAGCAGAGATGGTCTGTTTTTCCCCATAGCAATTTCCCTGGACAGAAATTCTGCCTTCTTACGAGAAACTGCCCCCTGGTACTCAGCATAGTGAGTCAGCCTCCAGCCAGGTCTTCCGCCAACAATGCTCCAACTTCCGACCCCTGATCTTCATCGCCTTGAGAGCTCCATCAAACCAGGGAGATCTCAAGTGAGAGGATCTGGGTCATATATGGACTGGTGCGATGGTATCTAGAGCTTCGGCAGCCACCCTGTTATAGGTGGCCACTGCCTCTCCAGTGCCAATTGAACATGCTCCATCAACCCTAGATAGGTCAGCTAATGCCAGCTGTCCCTCTGGGTCAATGCTCCTTAAGGGGCAAGAGCTGACCATCTCTACAGGGGAGGGACTTTCAGGGGGTCCCCAAAGCTGAATTCCATGGTGCAATGATCAGAACAAATGACCTGATCAATCCTGAGGTTGTCAATCTCAAGACCCAGCTGGAACACCAGATCGAGTAGGTGGCCATGCTGGTGGGTGGCAGCAACAACTGTTTGTGACAGGCCCAGTGATTGCATCAACTGGAAGAAGTCGTAACCATAACACAAGGATTCATCGTCGACCTAGGCATTGAAATCCCCCAGGATTAAACACCTGGGGGACTCCAACACCTGGTCAATGACAACGTCTGCTACCTCCTGCAGGAATCCCCCCACCCCGGGGGGGCACTAAACGAGGAAAATCCTGAAACCTGCACCTCCATGCACGGCAACGCACTCAACAGATTAGGTGTTAACAACTGGGTGCACCGAGAAGCCCAAGCTGGATCGAAAAACAATGGCCACTCCCCCACCCCTGCAATCCTTCCTCGAACAGTGCACCATGGTGTATTTGGTGGGGACGGAGGCCTCAAAAACTGGGCAGCATTGTCACCCAGACAGGTCTCCATGATGCAAGCCAGGTCGACAGAAAAAATCAAGCCCTCAAAGATAGTGGTCTTGTCCTTCATCGACCTGGCATTGCAAAGCACTGCCCGAAGAGGATTAGAGGACACAGCTGGTCCTCTAGCTACCTGCCCACTTGGTCTGGCGGGAGCCCTGGGTACAGAGACCAAACATGTTGGGCCTCTTCCTAGGCTCTGTTTACACCCAGGGCATCTCCTGCACCAGACAACCTCAATGCTGCTCACCACCCACTCCTCAGCTGCACCCGGCACTCGACAAACCAATTGCCTCCTAGTAATACCAACCTCCCTACAGCACCTCACTATAATATCTGAAACTGGGAGGTCAGTAAGGGGGTAAAGGTCGTGGAGCCAAGAGGCAGCATAAGTGATGCAGGGGAGGCCGTGGCACCAACACATCACCTACTTGGCTAGACCAGTCCCAAGAAAGCACTAGATGTTACCATAAGAGTGCAATGACAAAAGGAAACTCATGTATTAACAGTCACACTCACCACACAGACCACCACACACACAGCAAACCCACAGATTAACACT
Source organism: Neoceratodus forsteri (assembly GCA_016271365.2). Lineage (NCBI taxonomy): Eukaryota > Metazoa > Chordata > Ceratodontiformes > Ceratodontidae > Neoceratodus > Neoceratodus forsteri. The sequence goes on along the minus strand of CM057449.1, from coordinate 1,549,131,691 downwards.
AGATGTTAAAAACAACCCTCAAACCCACTCACACAACCACTCACTCCACTATGAAAGATTTCTAAGTAAACTTCCACACACCACCAATCACCCCTTCCCCACACAAATCACACACAAACCCCCCACTAAACAATTCACCCCACTCCCCAAATCACTTTAATAAAATAATAAAATAAATAACCATAAGGGAGAGATAAATAGTGTACTGCAGTAAAAGTTCCAAATTTAATGCAAAAATAGGAACAGTCACTGATGCAGTGCAAATATCAGAAACAGGCAGGAATCAACTACCCAGTCCAGCAATTCAAAGCCTTTCCAAGGCTGGCAACTTACTTTTCAATGCAGACAGACAGAGGTGCTCACACCACCACAGTCAGAGATAAAATAGTTGCAAATTCAAAGCAAGTTTGAAAGTTTTTAGAGTTCCAAGGAGCCCTTCAAAGAGTACAGTTCAAATGCAGCACCCCTCTCACCAGTGCTACTTCGACTGCAAAAGGTTTTAGTGATAGGCACTCACCCCAGAGAGCAGGGAAAACTCCAACCAGAGGGCAAAATGCTCTTGCCAAAATCTCGGCTCTCAAATTGGAGTTTTGAAGAAGAAATAAATCCACCCCAGCAAAGTCCACAAATGCAGGCAATGACCCCCTTTGGCCTCTCACCCGGGGGTTACGTTGCACACAGCCCACAATAAGGTGTGTGTCGGGGAAGCTGGGCTGCCATGCTATCGGCAGACGGTAGCCCAGACTTACTTTCTACGGCCAGCCCTATCAGTGATGGCCTCGGGGGGGGGGGCTGGCTCAGGTTTCCAGGGGAGGGATCATAGTGGGGTATTTGAGGACAGGTCAGTGGGGAGCTCTCCCTCCTCTGATCCTGTGTTTTCGATACCAACATCGTTGTTATGACCTGTGTTTGCAACGTGTTGTTTAGCACCTGTCAGCATTCTGTTTACAGCTTCAGGGGTTTTGTTCAGTGCTTCAGTCGGCTTGTTGCCACCGAGTGCTGCTGTCCGCCTTTTCCTCCACTCAGTCAGCTGTCAGCGATCAGAAAACTGCGCCACCTGTAATTCATCTGGAAGGTAAGTGGGGGGTTCCCCGCCTGCTGGTTGGGTCTCTGGGCTGCAAAATTTGGGACATGGAGGTCAGTACAATTTATTAAAAAAAAAAAAAAAAAACACAAGCACCCACAGCGAGTTGCTAATTCTGGATTAACTGTTTGGGGACTTCTGACTCCGAAGATGGAGCTTCCTTACACATTGCTTCAGCAGAGCCAGTCCCGGCCTGGGACAGGCCTCACTAGGCCCACACCAGCAGTGTCACTCGGACAGGCCAAGGAAAGCCCCAAAGGGAAGGTATCAAGATGGCAGAGGCAGGTGCTGCACAGACAGAGGGTCAAATCCCACAGTTGGGAGATCAGTCCAAGATTTATTTAATTTATTTAGTTTTGTTGATCAGGTAGGTGCACAAAACAAATTCTACTGTTTGCGGGAGTGACCCGGGGAGGGGGATACAGATGGGTGCCTGCTGACCTTGAGCCAGATTGAGCTGTTGGGGAATTTTTAGTAAGATGTAGGAATGTTTTACAGGAATTTTCTGCAATGCCTTTTTTTCTCTGTGGTGCATACTGGGGGGGGGGGGATTTATATGACTCTGTACACAATGCTAAGTGGCCTGGCCCTGTGTTAAGCATTTCAGTTCTCCGTAACCGTTTAAGTTCGGTAGGGTTTACCATGGGGCAGACCTGGTATAGTTATGGAATAGTGTGTAGAGTGCTGAACTGGTAACGGGATACTTTCGTAAAGTAGTTACGTAAGAACTTACCATAACAGTAGATCTTTGAGAGAGGCTCTTGCAGTAGGTATTCACATATAGGACTGACCTGCCAGGCGTCAAGACCCCACAGAAAAATTTCTAGCTATCAGTCTCTGGAGGGGACCGCCCCCACGTCAGGTAACCAGCGTCAAACGATGTCGGTATAAAGGAGCGGTCCTTCACGCCCGCTTTCCAGTTCTTTCCGCCAAAGGCCAAAGAGGCAAGATGAGAAGACGATATTTCCCCATGGAATGGAGCAAAAGCTTAGAGAGCGGAGGCGGGAAGGTAGTACCTACTGCAAGAGCCTCGCTCGAAGATCTACTGTTAGGCAGGTTCTTACGTAACTGTACTATCTTACTTTGAGAGGGCTCTTGCAGTAGGTATTCACATATAGGACTGAGTCCCAAGCAGTCTGGAACAAGGAAAAGTACTCAGGAGGAGGACTGTCATCCATAGCATGGAACCTCAGGCTGATTGGGTCTCATGAAACGAGACCTTGAAGAACAGCCAACCCTAAGCCTGCTCTACGGCGAGAGGCAATGTCCAAACTGTAGTGTTTCATAAAGGTATGGACAGAAGTCCAAGTTGCGGCTGCACAGATGTCTGCTGCTGACACATTCTTGAAAAAAGCCACAGAGGCAGCTGTTCCTACATAGATACATAGATACATAGACAGTGTCGGCAGATAAGGGCCTATGGCCCACCTAGTCTGCCCATTTGAGCTTGTAAGTTCAGTTTGTTTTCCTAGAAGTCTATTTCCCCTTACCCCTGACCTCTAGAATTCCTGTATGTCTATCCCATGCATTCTTAAATCCCGTGATTGTTTCAGCTCCCACCACTTCCTCTGGCAGGGTGTTCCACTTGTCCACCACCGTTCTGTGAAGATATTCTTTCTCATGTTTCCTCTGAATCGTCCTCCTCCAACTTCATCCCATGCCTCTAGTCCTGAAACATCTTTTTCGCTTAAAATAGTGTTTTCCTGCACCCTGTTCCTCCCTGTAAGATACTTGTATGTCTCTATCATATCCCCTCTCTCCTCCTCTCCTCCAGGGAGTACATGTTCAGTTCCTTCAACCTGTCTTCATAGGACTTGTGATGCAACCCATGCACAATCTTTGTTGCCCTCCTCTGAACCTTCTCTACCCTGTCTATGTCCTTACGTGAGGTATGGTCTCCAGAACTGTACACTGTACTCCAGGTGGGGCCTCACTAGTGTCTTGTATAGCGGAATTATGACCTCCTTTTCCTGCTGGTGATGCCCTGCCTATACATCCCAGCATCCTATTTGCTTTACCTGATGCCTTGTCACTGTTTCCCTACCTTGAGGTCATCAGAGATGACAACCCCAAGATCCCTTTCCTGCTTGGTGCATGCTATATCCTCACCCCCAACTGATATATTGTGCCAGGGTTTTGTGCCCCATATGCATTATCTTGCACTTCTTTGCATTGAATTTCAACTGCCAAACCCTTGACCATTCCTCAAGTTTCTGCAGGTCCCTTCTCATTCTGTCCACACCCTCTGGTGTGTCTACTCTGTTACAAGCTTTGTGTCATCAGCGAACAGTGAAATTCTGCCTTCTAGATCCTGTGCAATGTCACTGATGAAGATGTTGAATAGGACCGGTCCCAGCACTGATCCCTGTGGTACCCCACTGGTCACTCTTCCCTCTGTGGAGTGACAGCCATTTACCACCACCTCTGTGTCCTGCCACCCAGCCAGTTACCTACCCACCACACTACTGTCCTGCCCACACCCATATTCCCCAGTTTGTGTAATAGTCTTCTATGTGGCACAGTGTCAAAGGCCTTGCTGAAGTCCAGATAGGCCATGTCCACTGCCCTCCCTGATCCACCTCCTAGTCACCCAGTCAAAAATTCAATGAGGTTGGTCTGACAGACCTCCCTGGTGAAACCATGCTGCCTTGGGTCCTGTAGTCCATTGACAACCAGATGTTCCACCAATCTCTCCTTCAGTAGTGCTTCCATGATCTTTCCCACTACTGAGGTGAGGCTGACTGGTCTGTAGTTCCCTGCTTCCTCTTTGTTCCCACTTTTGTATAAGGGGACTACATCTGCTGTCCTCCAGTCTTTGGGTACCTCCCTGTTTCCAGTGATTGGCTGAACAGGATAGCCAGAGGTTCAGCCACCACCTCTCTTAGTTCTTAAGGACCCTGGGTGCACCCATCTGGCCCCATTGCTTTATCAGTCTTATTACTTCCAGTTCCTTCAGGACCCTTTCTAGTGTAAAGGGACTTGTGTCCATTTCTGCACCATTCCTTGTACTCCCTTCAGACCCATTACCCCTCTTCCTTAGTAAAGACTGAGCAGAAATACCTGTTCAATATGTCAGCTTTACTGTTGTCATCCTCCACGGCTCCCATCCTCCCCTTCAGTCTCACTATCCCTCCCTTTGTCCTTCTTTTTTTCACTTATGTACCTGTAAAGGTTTTGTCCCCTTTAACCACTGATTTTGCAATGTGTTCTTCTGTCTGAGCTTTGGCTTCCTTACTGACTTCCCTGCCTCCCTTTGTTTCTCCTGGTACTTCTCCCTATCCCTTCTGCCTGTGTCTTTTGTATTGCCTGAATGCAATCTTTTTGGCTTTCACTTTCTTTGCTACCTCTTTGGAAAACCATAATGGTCTCCTCTTTCTTTTCCTCTTGCTAACCTGCTTAATGCATAATTCTGTTGTTCTTATAATCCCCATTTTAAATACTCCACTGTTCCTCAATCCCTGATTCCTGTCCCATTCCTTAATGCCTCTTCAAGCATCTCCCATTTTCCAAAGTCTGCCCCCTAAAATCCAGGATACGTGTTTTGTGTGGTTTGGTTCTGCTCTTTCTGTGATTTCAAACCACAATGACTGGTGGTCACTGTTACCCAGGTGCTCCCCACTGTTACCCCCATCACACTGTCCCTGTTTGTGAGCACAAGGTCCAGTATTGCCTTCTGCGAGAGTTGGTTCCATGACCAGTTGCTTGAGGAAGGCACCCTGAAGGAGTCAGGATAAATCTGCTCCTAGTTGATGCTGCTGCTGGGATGCTCAGTCCATGTCTGGTATATTGAAGTCTCAACCAGTACTACCTCACCCTTGTCTGCCATCCTTTGGATGACTAGCATCAGCTCCCTATCTGTTTCTTCCTCCTGGGCTGGTGGTCTATAGACCACACCTGTGGGATGGCTGGCCCCATTTTCCTTTCAGCTTAACCCACAGTATCTCTCCCCATTTGTTCCTCCTGGATCTGTGTGGCCCTTATGTCATTTTTCACATACAGTGCCACTCCTCCTCCCTTCCTGCCTGCTCTGTCTCTTCTGAATATGTTGTAGCCAGGTATGGCCATCTCCCAGTCATGGTTATCATTACACCAGGTTTCAGTGATGGCCACAATGTCCAGGTCTGACTGTACCATGACAGCCTCCAGATCTTCCATCTTGTTGCTAAGGCTCCTGGCATTTGCACATGGCTTTCCATGATTTGACCTCCTAGACTGCTTCACTGTTCTACCCAGCCCCTTCCTTGGTTGTCATTTATCCCTGGTTCTCCTTGCTGTCTGCCCTTCTGCTGAATTTTGCCCTTTTCTGCTTATCCACCTTTTGGACACTAATCTCCATCTTTTGCACACTGCTTTGCAGAGATAGCCACTCCTCTGGTTCACTGGTTCCATTACTAGCTGTGGGGGGTGAGCAAGTAGGTACCGTCCTTGCTGGCCTGCCACCCCCCTTTGCTAGTTTAAATGCTTGTCAATGTAGCATTTAAACTTATCATTGAGTGCTTGGATTCCCCTCCAGGATGGATGCAGGCCGTCAGGCTTGAATAAACCTCCATCCCTCCAGATGGGTCCCCAGTCACCAATGAATCCAAACCCTTCCTCACAGCACCAGTTCTTCAACCATGAGTTAAAGTTCCTGGTGCATGCACTCTATGCTCTCCTTGCCTCTCACAGGTAGTACTTCTGAGAAAGTGACAGAAGTAGCTACTGCTTGAGACCCCTCCCCAGTTTCCTAAACTCTTCCTGAACTTCCTTTGGCTCCCCATTTGCCAAGTCATTAGTACCTAGGTGGATATGACATCCAGCTCACCCTCCTGTCTTGCCTTCCCAGTGATCCCAGTATCTTCCTTCCATCCCTCCATGCCGTGGCACCTGTGAGGCACCTCACCTCCCTGTCCTCCCACTCCTGTGTTCCTAGCTGGATCCCTATGATGTGAGTCCCCACCAGGATTCACTTCCTCCTCCTCTGGGGTCCACTGCTTTCCCACTGAGGTCACCTCCTTACCTAACCTCCACATCCTTTCCTTCCACTTCCTGGGTACCTCTATTTGGTTGTCCTCATTTGCCAGTGTGGCATATGAGTTCTTGAGAGAATAGGATCTGGGATGTGCCTCTGCCTGACTGCTCTAACCCTCCTGAGCCCACTGTCATCCAAGTGCTCTCTTGCTCGGCATCCTTTGAGGCAGCTGCATTGGACTGGGTGGTTCCTGGACAGGGGTGATGGTACTCCTGACCCAGTTTACTTCCGTTCTGAGTCTGGCTACCTCATCCCGCAGTCCCGAGAGATGCATGCAGATAGGGCAGCACCTCAGTGTCCAGAAGGTCTGCCTGAATATGGCTGCCCCACAGCCACTGCATTGCACCACTCCCCACATTATACTGCAATTCCACTACTTATCTGCTACTGAAGCTCTCTTAGTTCTCTTTTTATTTATTTACAGTACTAAAAATCCTGTAACTGATCCTCAGATATATATTTTTTAAGGAAAAACCAATAAATAAATAAATGAGTCAAAACACTTCGTCGTGCTGAGGTGGTCTTCTTCCCCATATGCCCCTCCCTTCACACCTCTTACTATACCCTGTGTTTAGCTCCTGTCAATCAGATTTATCAGGGCATATAATTAAAGAGTTGGGAAGGGTGGGAGGGTGGGAGGATGAAAATTGCAGCAATTAAAGACAGCACAGAATTACACCACCACTATTTTTTAAATTTTCAACAGCCCAAAAACAATTATAAGTAAAGACAACACAGAAAGAAAGTATAGTGTCACTACAAGCCTACAATCTAAGTTTAAAAGAAAAATACCAGTTACCAGTTACTCTGAAGCACTGAATTGAATATGTTTCCTTCCTTCACGTTCTGGCTTCTCTGGTGGAATGACCTCTGACTTGAACCGGCAGGGTCTTGTTGTACTTGTCATAACAGAAAGTGATACAATGAGCCAACCATTTTGATAGGCATTTCTCAGAAACAGCATTGCCTTCTCTTTTGTAAGGAGACAAAAAGCTGATCAGTTTTCCTGAGATCTCTAGTCCAAGTGGTGTAGTATCTCAGTATTCTGTGAACATCCAAAGTATGCAAGAGGTACTCCCCTTGACTGGAGTGTTGCGTAAAGAAAGCGGGTAGCTCAATGGATTGATTCAGCATAGATTCAGCCACCACCTTAGGAAGAAACTTAGGGTTGGTGCGTGAGTCACACGTTCCTTGTGAAAAATCAAGTACAGGATTTTGCACATCAAGGCCTGAAGCTCAGAAATGCGCCGAGCAGACGTGAATGCCACTAGAAAGAGCATCTTCCAAGAAAGGAACTTTAAATCAGCTGTGGTTGCCGGCTCGAAGGGAGGCAGGGTAAGTTTCTCCAGAATAAAATTCAAGTCTCAAGGAGGAGTAGGAATGCGGATGGGGGGTCTCAAATGGAGAACGCCTCTAAGGAAGGTCTTGGAGACTTCCAACTGAGCAAAAGCCCTGTCTCCAAAGGGAGCATGGTAGGCTGAAATAGTGGCCATGTGGACTTTCAACGAGGAATAGCAGAGATCCAGATTGAACAGATGACGCATGTAGTCCAGGACTTTATTGGCTGGGCATGAGAAAGGTTCAAAGTCCTTTGAATTGGCCCAAATAGAGAATCTTTTCCACTTCATGGCGTAGGTGGACCTGGTGGAAGGCTTCCTGGCCTCTACCAAGATGTCCGCTATGAGAGGTGAAACTCCGAAGTGGGCATTGGCTACATCAGCAGGAGCCACGCATGTAAATAAAGGGATTTGAGTCCTGGATGGACAAGGGTCCCCTGATCCTGGGTCAAAAATTGTTGCAACAAAGGAAGAGGAAGTGGAGGTTCCTTTGAAAACTGTTGCAGAAGAGAGAACCAAACTTGCCTGGGCCAGAAAGGAGTGATGAGAATCATTCAAGCTCCCTCTGATCTGAGTTTGTTCAGGACCCTTGGGATTAAAGAAATGGGAGGGAAGGCATAAACTAATCTGTCCCTCCAAGCAAGAGACAGAGTGTCCCACCAAAAAATGTCTTGCCCTGGAGCAAGCGAGCAGAAGGCAGGAAGTTCTGTGTTTTAGGGAGAGACAAAGAGGTCTATCTGAGGTGCCCCATCACTGAAAGATGTCATTTATGACTTGTTGATCTAACTCCCATTCATTGAAACTGGCTGAGGACTGACTGAGTTGGTCTGCCAGTGTGTTTTCCACTCCCGGAATGTGAACCACAGTCAAGTGATGGTGATGTTGGGTTGCTCAATGCCAGACTTTCATTGCTTCCCAGCACAGAGGGTAGGAACATGTTCCTCCTTGCTTGTTGAGATACCAGACTGTGCACATGTTGTCTGATTGTGTGAGGAGATGGACAGGGAGGATGAAGGAGAGTGGAGCCTGAAGGGCATAAAGGACTGTTCTCAGACTGAGCACATCTATGTGCAGATTTTGTTCGAACTCGGACCAGCTGCTCTGAGTCCTGTGAGACCCTAAATGGGCACCCCAGCCTTCTTCTGACGCATCTGTCATCAACGTCTGGAAGGGGGGTTCGATGCAGAAGTGAACTCCCAGGCATAGGTTCTCCTGAACCATCCACCATTGCAAGTCCCTGATCATGGGATCGGAAACTAGTACCTCTTGGTCTAGATTGTCCATAGTCTGGTCCCATTGCGACCAAAGCGTCCACTGAGAGATCCTCATATGGAGCTGAGCGAGTGGGACTGTTAGAATGGCAGCCGCCATTAGCCCGAGGAGGTGGAGGACTGACCTGGCTGTGACCCTGCTGTGACTGGACAGAAGATGGGCTTGAGTCTGAAGGGTGTCTACCTTGTCTGGAGGCAAGAAGGCTTTGCCGGTGATTGTGTCCAGAATCACCCTTATAAATTGGAGGCATTGGCAAGGGACCAAATGGGACTTGGTTTGGTTGATGGTGATACCCAGGCTGGTGAAAACCTGCAGGGAAAGGGAGTGCAGGAGTTCCTTCCTGGACAGAGCAGTCAGGAGCCAGTCATCCAGGTACAGGAACACCTGTACTCCCTGGGTACGCAGGTTGGTCGCTACCACAAACAGGCATTTGGTAAACACTCGGGGGGGGGAGTCCAGCTGGGAGGGCCTTGAATTGGTAGTGGTCCCCCTGAAAGCAAAAATGAAGGAATTTGTGGTGGGAAGGGCATATGCAGGTAGGCATCCTGTATGTGCAGAATGCATAGCCACTGTTCCTGCCGAAGAAGTGGTAGAAGGTTCTGCAAAGAGGGCATTCTGAAGCATTTGTACTCCACGAACATGTTCAGGGAGCTGAGGTCTAGGATAGGCCTCAGATCCCCCATCTTCTTTGGAACTAGGAAGAAATGGGAATAGTAACCTGTTCCCTAAAGATGGGTGGGAACTGGCTCTATCACTGCCTTCGAGAGAAGGGAGATGATTTCCTCTAGGACCAGAGGAAGATGTTGCAGGGAGTAAGACGATTGGGGGGGGGTCTTCGGGGTGGTTTCTGCAGAAACTCTATTGAGCGTCCTGTTGATATCAACTGGAGCACCCAAGCATCTGATGCTATCCTCTCCCAATCCGGCAGATGGAAGGAGAATCTCCCCCCTACCAGTTCCTCTGGAACCTCCAGTGGCTGTGGGAGAGGTAGGGAGTCAGGAGGTGTGGGGCAATGCAGCAACCAAGGCTCCCGTGGCTTTTTTGCTGGGGGGGGGGAGTCTTGGTTGCTGGAGGGGCCTGATGTTCATTGGCCTGTTTGCCCTCTGGTTTTTGTCTTTGTTGGTTTTGTTGATGAAACGGATACCGCTGCCCTTGAGGGGGCCTGTACACAGAGTTGACAGACTTGAGTGCAGTGCCCTTCTCCTGCAGTTCAGTAATGATGTCCTTGACATCACTCCCAAACAGCACCGAACCCCTGAAGGGAGCATCCTGTATGGCAGAATGCACTTCAGGGACCAAACCTGACACACAGAGCCAGGCATGATGCCATAGGCCTACGGCGAAGGCCAAGCTCCTTCTAGCTGTGTCCATTGCATCGTAAGTGGAATGAAGCATGTGCCAACTGGCCAAATGAGCAGAATGGACAAGATCATCCACTTCCAATTTAGATTCCACCTGACTAAGGATGGTCTTCTGAAAATCCCCCATATGTGCAAAATAGTTAAGGGCCCTAATACCAAGGGTAGAAGAGGAATAGATCTTCTTCCCGTATTGGTTCAGAAGCAGGGATTCCTTATCAGGTGGAGATGAGCAGAGGTGTGTGGGACTGGCGGAGCGGCCATGAGCGGCACTGATGACAACCGAGTCCACCTTGGGGTGGAGGCTAAAAAATGTACACCCTCAGGAGCCTGATAAAGCCTGTCCACCTTCCTCAGAAGGGGGGCCAACGCAGAAGGTTGTTTCCAAATGGTGGAAACAAGATCCACGTGAGGCACTATCCAGGGTGGAATCAGTGTAGCAGCAGTCTCGGGCAGATCCAGATGGGCAGTGAGTTCCTTACGCTTTGGGTCTGGCTTCACTGATTGTCATTGATGTACCTCCTGGATTTTCCACAATAACTCCAGAAAGGAGGGGTCCTCCAGAGGAGACTTCGGAGGAGTCCTCGGCCTAGGGCGTTCCAGAGTACAGGGCTCATCTTCAGGGTCAGAGTGGCCAGACGCTGAGTCAGAAGTATCTGATGAAGAGGAAGAAGACTCCTCCCTGTGAGGGGGAGGGACGGCCCCTTTGGGGAGTTACTTGGGGCACTTATCTTCCCCTCCTCGGGTGCCAGATGGCTCTCCTCCAGTGTTGGGAAGGGGGGGGAGTCTCCCGTCTCCGATGTAGGGGATCCTGTATAGGGTCCAGCGTTAGTAGATGACTCTCGACCTCCCTAGTGAGCTGAGCCTTGGCCTCAGCCCACCAGGAGGCCAAGGTCTCCTTCAAATCCACCGGCAGCTGGGGAGTGGGCAGCGGAGGTGGAGGGGTATACAGATATTGAGGGTATCCGTAAAAGGAGTATCCATAACCCGACAGCGGGTAGCCCAGCGTCGGGTACTGCTGTGATGGATACTGCAGCGTTGGGTACTGGGGCACCAGATACTGAGGAGCCGGGTATTGTGGCACTGGGTATTACGGTGTCGGGTACCCAGGGCTCTGACGGAGCAGAGGGACCTGGCAGAGACCCTGCTGGCAGGCCAGACAGTGATAATGCTGGCCCTGTGGGCATCAGGCCCAGCGTGGGTATACCTTCGATAGGGTCCGAAAGACCTGATGGAAGGATAGGCCTATCACCAGGTAAGGGGACACTGGATGGCATCGGGTAGGCCAGCATCGGGACCAGCGTCTGAGGGTCCGGCATCAGGGGGTCCAGCCCAGAAGGAGGACTACATAACAGCAGCATCCCAGTATCCTCGGTGATGACCGGGGAAGCAGGATTATAATCCCGTGGGTCAGTCGAGGAGACATGGTGAGACGTTGCGGAGAGCCTCGGGTATCGGACTGTTCTATTGGGTTCGGGGCAGGCTTCTTGGGCAGGCGTCGGTGGAGCTGGCGTCTGACTTATCAGCCGAATCTGGGCGGACGTCGGAGGAGCTGGCGTCTGACTTATCGGACGGACTCCCTGCCCAAGGAAGACCACGCATGAGATGCGGCCTTGTCAGGAGGAGTTTTGGCTGGGCACTCCCCCAAAGGGGCAAGTGACTTAGTAGTCTTGTCCAGGTGAGCGTCGGTAGGACCGACGTCTGACTTACCAGACCCACTCTGAACTGAAGGTCACGTGGAAGAAGTGGCCTTCATGGCAGCGGAAGCCTCCTTTGCTCCAGAGGCTCCCGAAGGGCCCGAGCATGAGTCAAAAGGGACGGGCGACACCTTCTTGGTAACCACCGAGACGGCCATCATGGAGTGATCCCCCAGAGGGATGCTACCTTAAGTGCTGCGACTCCAGCCGGAGTTGCAGCTGCTGTGGAAGCCAGTTCCCGCTCCCGGTGCTTCTCCTTGTCATGCTTTTTCTTGTGACCTTCGGGGGAAGTAGACGCCTGGCTAAGTTCCTTTAACTCTTTTTCCATGGAGGCCATTTTCTTTTTTAGGATATGGGCTTTCAGGAACTGCTGCCTTCTTTTGCGGGTAGCGGAGCTGAACTTCTGGCAGTGCTGGCACTTCTCCATGGGGTAGTCTGGGCCCAGACAGAAGAGGCACAAGGAGTGGCCACTCTTGTGTGGAAGTTGGGAATCACACGAGTCGCACTTGTTCTTATGCAATTCGGAGAGTATCAGGGACGACATACACATTGAATCGTTGAAAAAAAATCGAAAGAAAGAGAAAACAGGTCAAGAAGTTTGAAAACTTAGGGACTGACGAATTACTGACGAGCGCTGTTCTACCATGAGGAACTTTCACAAGCCGATGGTGGGAAAGAACTGGAAGGCAGGCGTGGGGGACCGCCACTTTATACCAACGTCGTATGATGCTGGTCACCTGACGTGGGGGTGGTTCCCCACCAGAGACTGCTAGCTAGAAATTTTTCTGTGGGGTCCTGATGCCTGGCGGGTCAGTCCTATATGTGAATACCTACTGCAAGAGCCCTCTCTAAGTAAGATCACTAATTTTATCATGAGAAAGGTTTTGAATATTCCCAGGCCAGAAATAATTTTACGAAACTTGCATCTCCACAGTACAGGCAAGCTGCAAGGGGGGGGATGGCCAAGATTACCCAGAGGGCATGTATGCAGATATTTAAATACATAACTGTAGATGACTAATAAAATGCATAACTTGATAAAATACATTAGCATTTTATATTACAGTACCACATTGAGTATTGCTCACTACGGGGCGACTAGAACAGGTAGTAGCGTAAAACATAGAGATGCTCCAGGGACAGAGTTAAGTGATTACGACAGTGCGACTTTGGGTCATTTCAAAACAAATTGACTGCAGGGATAATGGTTTTGTTTTCTGTTTTTTCTCTTCCCCATACCATAGGTTGGGTTCTACTGTCCATTGTCTTGTCTTAAATCCGTTAATCCATTATGGCTGCCAAAAGGATGAGACTAGAGCTGACTTCCCAGGCCTTGGCTGGTCACAGCTCACAGCAGTCCAAGGGTCTCGATCGGGCCTTCATGGAAGCTTTTCAGCGAATGAAGGAACTGGGAGGTCCCAATTGGTGGGAGGCTGTGGCCAGGCTGGACCCGACGCTGCAGGCTATTGCCCCCATAACGCAGACCCCGCAGGCGAGTGAGTGAGGCGGGGCCTAGTACTAGCAGCGGGAGCTCAACTGACATACTAAAGACAGTGTCTGGCAGGCATCCTGCATGTCAGAGACAGCCATCTACATGCCTCTTGGAATCAGTAGCTCAATTGCCTAAGGGGAGGAATGCGGGATGAAGTAAAGGGAAATTCTCTGCAAAGCGCCAAGCAAGAATCACAGAGATTGGAGATTGACAGAGAACGGCGGAACAGCCAGGAGGAACTGCAGCCATGCTGCGTGGAACACCTCTGATGTCCAGAGAACAAGAGGAGCCGAGGCTCATCGGGTGCGATGGACATGAACCCTCAGGTGAGTCTGGGGGTTTGCTTTCAGAAGACTCACTCCACACCTTAGAAGTGGAGGAGTTGATGGAGGTGGAGGAGGACCAGTAGGAGGATAATGCATCCTCCATATCTGTGCAACACCATGAGGTTGCGGACATGGCAGTCCATTGCAGAAAGGGAGGGTTACCCCCCCGGAACCTGCCCTAGGGAATAGTGCAGGGTCACAAACAGGGCTACTCAGAGCCAGCAGGGAGTGAAGGGCTCGCACACATACATTACACCTGCTCTCACAAGCACCAATGCCCCTCCAGACAAACCCATTGTCATTTGTGACTGGGATTTTGAGCACCGGCAGTCCTGTAGCCCACCACCCCACATGGGGAGCTCAGTGGCAACTGGAGATGACCCATACGGGCAGGACCATCATGTGGTTGGGGGGCACTCCTGTGATTCTGAGACCAGAGGGGAGGTTCCGCATCAGGTCCCAGCATGGGCCCCTGACCAGACACACCCTCAGACACTGGGCCTGGCAGCCAGTGTTGGTAACGGCATGGGTCAGACCCACCTGGAAGCGGGTCTACACACAAATCCATGGTCTTTCTTTCCATGAGGGCCTTCATGGTTGCAGGGCCCCCCTTTCTGGCCCGCATTCCCGTGGGGATTTGGTGGCTCTGCTGGTCAGAACCCCTGGAGAGGAGGGGGGAGCCACTTCATCACAACAAATGGGGCTCATTGTTCCATTTCCATAAGTGCTGGGACAAGTACAGAGTACGGAGGTGGTCCAGTAACTGCTATCTAGGGCTCCCCCCATACCCTCACAGAAATTGTATCCCTAGCTGGTTCGGGGGCAGTTTCAGGGTATCAGTTTGTAGCGGGGGATGCTGCGATGCGAGCCTGGAATGGGGATGACGTCCCAGGTGGAACTGGCATATCTGTGGGTTGCAGTGGTAGGAATGGACAGGGTACCCTTGCCTCGGCCCCACCAGGGGATCAGGGAAAAAACTCTGCCGACCTGGGAAAAGGTCTGGGTGTGCCAGCAGGGTCCTCCAGGGCCATGACAGCAGCTCAGCCTGGGGCACAACACCACCCACTCCCTCTGCCGCAACGACTACAGACAATAAATATAGGTTACTCACCTGTAACAGGAGTTCTAGGAGTGGTATATGTTGTTCATCCACACTGTCCGGCAGGTATCTTGCCGCTTTAAGATGGGCCAGAAGGTCTTCAAGCTGGCTCCTCCCACCCACCCAGGTGGTAAAACCCTTGGCTCCGCCCCATGAAGCCAGGTTATGCGCTTAAGCCGGGGAGGTCAGGTGGGTCAGTGTTGATGTCCAACATACACCACTCCTAGAACTCCTGTTATAGGTGAGTAATCTGTATGTCTAGGGACGTGGATATGTTGTTCAATCCACACCATCTGGCAGACTCCTAGCAGTTCTCCGGGAGGAGGGAGGCAAGGCACACACACCCTACTTAGGGAACAGGGACTGGAGAACTGAGGTCCCAAAACCAGCATACCGGCATGACTCGAGGTCAATGTGGTAATGGGAAATGAAGGTGTGTGCTGAGTTCCAGGTTGCAGCCCTGCAGATTTCCTGGATAGGGACATCTCTAGGAACAGCCACCAAAGCAGTGGTATGGTGGGTGGAATGGGCTCTTAGCCCTACAGGAGGATCCTTGCCCACCAACCTATAATAGAGATCAATGCGGGAAGTGATCCACCTGCCAATCGTCCACTTGGCTGCAGGTCTGCCAGGTGCAGCTTCAGTGTAGGTGACAAACAGCTGGCGAACCTCTCCCCAGACTTCCGCTGTATGCTCTTTATATTGGGTGAGCGCTCTTCTCAGTTCCAAAGTATGGAGGCTGTACTTGGCCTCCAAGGTGCGATTCGGGTAGAACACCGGCAGAGTCAGCACCTGATTCAGGTGAAACTCTGACACCACCTTCAGAAGAAATTTCAGGTGGGGGCACAGGACAACCTTGTCCCTGTGGAAGACCAGGTAGGGAGATTCGATGGAAAGTACCTGGAGCTCCCCAATTCTTCAGGCTGACATGATAGCCACCAAGAAGGTGGTCTTCCACGACAGGTGAAAGATGTCACACCTGTGCATCGGTTGAATTGGCTTGCGCATGAGCTTAGCCAATACTAGCAGTAAATCCCATGGAGGTGGAGGTTCATGCACCGAGGGGATATGTGCTCTAGGCCCTTGAAAAAGCACCAGACCACCTTCTCCTGCGCCACCGACTGCTTGCCGGCCTGTGCCTGGTAAGCAGAGATGGCTGTCAGGTGCACCTTAAGGGTCATGGACCGAACCCCTTGCTGGGAAAGGGACCACAGATAGTCCAAAATGCTAACCAATGGGCAGGAAGAGGGGTCCAATCCCTTGCCCTGACACCAAATGGAGAATCTCTTCCATTTAAAGGCACAACATTTTCTGATTGACTCCTTACGGGATGCCTCAATGATGCTGAGGACCTCATCGGAAAGATCCAAGGCCTGGAACTCTAGCCGCTCAGGAACTAGGCCATCAGGTGCAGGGATTGAAGGTCCGGATGGAGTACCTTCCCCTTGTTGATGGAAAGCGGGTCTAGGCATGCTGGAAGCTGCCTTGAGAACCTGAAGCTGAGGCAGAGGAGATCTGGATACCAGAACTGGCGAGGCCAGTCTGCGGCTACCAGGATCACTTGTGCCTTGTCCCTCCTCGCCTTGAGGAGCACCTTGTGGATCAAGGGAAATGGAGGGAAGGCATAAAAGAGGCCTGGGGTCCAAGGCCTTGAGAAGGCATCCCCCTTAGCTTTCTCCCTGGAGGTGAATAGGTCCACCTGAGGTGTGCCCCAGTGGGAGAACTGGTCATGTATTACCTCCGGCAGGAGAGATCACTCGTGAGATGCATTGCCTATCCAGCTGAGGGCATCGGCCAGACTGTTCGAGGCTCCTACCACATGAAAGGCTAGGAGATCCACTTCCAGGCTGAGCACGAGAGACCAAATGTGAACAGCCTCCTTGCACAGAGGCAAGGAGTGCATCCCGCCCTGTCGGTTGAGATAGTACATGGTTGTGGTGTTGTCTGTCTGGACCTGGACCACTTGACCCCCGAAGGAATGGAGTGAAGGCGGTCAGGGCTAGCCGGACTGTTCAGAGCTCCAACAGGTTGATGTGGCAGTGGGACTCCTGAGGGAACCTGAGTCTGTGGGCTCTGTGCTCCCCCAGATGGGCACCCCAACCCATCAGAGAGGCATTGGTCATCAGGGTGACCATCGGCTTGGGGCGGACAAATGGGATTCCCTCCTGTTGATGAGCTGGGATGAGCCACCATTGCAGGCTCTCCCACATCTCCTGGGTCATGGAGACTGACTGGTCTAGGTGACCTGAGCACTGAGACCACTGGCGGGCCAGCCCCCACTGCAGGGGGCGCATATGCCAACAGGCCCAATGGACCACGCTGGTGCAGGCCTTTTGAGACTCAGAAGGTGCAGGAAGTCCCAGGCAAGGCACAATTTCCCAACCCGAAATGATTGGGCAAAGGAGGAAAGAACCTCGGCTCTGTCCATCAGGAGCTGGGCTCTGGCTCGGAGAAAGTCGAGCTCGGCCCCGATGAACTGAATCACCTATGAAGGCATGAGTTCCAACTTGGCCTCATTAATGAGGAGGTCAAGTTGACAGCAAACCCAGAGGGCCAGATCTCTGGACTGCTCCGCCTCCAACCTGGAGGGGGCTGCTATCAGCCAATCATCCAGGTAAGGGTAGACCCGGACCCCTCGATGCCGCAGGAATGCTGCCACCACTGCCATGCATTTGGTGAAGACCCTGGGAGCAGATGAAAGGCCGAAGGGCATGGCCCAGAATTCATAGAGGGTTCCCTCTGCTTGAAAGCGGAGGAACCACTGATGAGATGGACGGATTAGGACATGAAAAAAACGCGTCCTGCAGGTCCAGGGAGCAGAACCACATGCCCTGTTCCCGGGATGGTATAATCTGAGCCACAGTTACCATCGGGAAGGTACGTGCCCTTAGGAACTTCTTCAAGTCATGCAGATTGATAATGGGGCACCAGCCCCCCCCCATCCATTTTGGAACCAGGAAGTACCTGGACACAAACCCTGGGCAAGGAGGAGGATTCGCCACCTTGCTGACTACCCCTTTGTGGAGAAGCAGAACTATGTCATCTTGGAGAGCTGACAGGGAGACTATGGATCCAGTGGCCCCCCACAGGGCACGGGCTCGAAAGGGAGGGACCTGCTTGAGTTCCAGAGGCAGGTCCCTGCCGACGACCTCCAGCACCCAGCAGTCCATGGTGATAGCAGACCAGGTGGAAAGGAAGTGGCTGAGCCAGCTCCCCACGGGGGGACTCTGTGGTGGCAAGATGGGGTTGAGGGCGGCACCCCGCAACCCGTCACTGGGCAGAATTGGAAGAGGAGGAACCGGCTGAGGGGTCACCTGGGCCCTTCCCCCAGGCTTCCTGACCAAGAAAGCAAAGGACTTGGCTTTAGGGTGCCAAGCATGAGCCTGCTGACCCTGCTGCTGGGTGGATCTTGCCATAGAAGTGGAGGGACGAAAGGGCTTACGCTGCTGATGGCGACCTTTGTCCCTCTGAGCAGATGCAACCGAGTCTAAGGTGGCATTG
Organism: Neoceratodus forsteri; assembly: GCA_016271365.2. NCBI lineage: Eukaryota > Metazoa > Chordata > Ceratodontiformes > Ceratodontidae > Neoceratodus > Neoceratodus forsteri. Next base: position 1,549,113,514 of record CM057449.1, on the reverse strand, counting down.
GATTTCTCAGTGCGCTGGAGGTGACCCTTCACCCCAGACCCGAACAGGTCAGTGCCCAGAAAAGGGACATCTGCTAGCTTGTGTTGGGTGTCTGCCATAAAGGTCAAGATCTGCAACCAAGCCCTACGGCACATGGCCACTGCGGCTGCAGACTGGGCACAGGAGTCTTCGATGTCCAGAGACAACTGGAGCTGTTATTTAGCCACCACCCTTCCCTGATCCTGAACCTGCTTGACCATGGTCTGAAGGTTGGCCAGGAGATGAGGGAGCACCTCATCCAGGGAGCCCAACAAGGCGTGAGAGAAATGTGGCATCAGAATGGCTGAGCTAGCCTGATGAAGGCCTAAAGAGGTGGCAGCGGGCACTTTCCTCCCAGAATAGTCCAGCTTTTTGGACTCCTTATCTGGGGCTTGTCCATATCCCTTGTGTTGCCTGAGCACCTGAAAACAGAATCAGCCACCAACCCCTCAGCCGAGGGGTGCTCCGAGAAGCCGGAGAGGGAGGTGGTAGGGACCGCGTCCTTGACCAGTGACGTCAGCTCAGTAGGCTGAGGCAAGTCCTCGGAGGGCACCGGGAGCACCGGTGTCCAAGAGAGTTGTTGGCCTCCTCTGTCAACAACCTGTCAGTGGGCTAGAGAAAAATCTTGGCCTCATCGATAGGAGTCTCAGATGGCTAGTCTGACGGGGACTCAGTGAAACCAGTGGCCCAGGCCGCAACCTCGACCAAAGCCGAGAGGCGATGATCCGGGGAGTGAGATCTCTCCCACTCCCAAGAACGTCGACACTGGGACTTACCTTTCTTTGGATCCTTCTTCTTGGACCGAGAGGTAAGAGACCCAGAAGGACACTCTCCTTTAGTCGAGAGGGACTGGCAGAGCTCCCGAAAGGAAGCCATGTAGGAAGAGCACAAATAGAGTGGGATAAAGGCCGAAGCTGAGGAGGAGCTCACCGCAGCCGAGGCCGCCTCCTTCTCGAGGGCCGTCAGCTGTTCTAGCTGTTCCAATTATTCCACGGAGCCCGCCCTCACGGACACCCCCAAACAGGCCTCCTTCGACTTGATCGGCGGGTACCGTTTCTCCAGTCACCCCTGCTGAAGTTGGGCAGTGCGGTCCTCAAGCACCAATGGAGAGAAGGACAGACAGAGATCGCAAGCCTGCAGATCATGGCCGTGTCTGAGACAGTAAACGCATGTGGCATGTGGGTCAATGCGAGACATCTCCTGCCTGCAAGGGCACTGACGGAACCCGGGAACGAACTTGTCTTCCATCGCAGCCGCGAGGGAAGGTGGAGAAGACTGAACTTGAGTGAGTCTGAGAGTAAGTTTTGGGAAAAAATCCAAAGATTTAAGATCCAGGGCCTACAAAACACGAGAGCTCTAAGGAGGGAACCCGAGCTTCCAAGCGGTAAGGAAGATCTCACATCATGGGGCGGAGCAGAGGGTTTTACCACCCAGGTGGGAAGAGCCAGCTTGAAGACCTTCCGGACCATCTTCAAGCGGCAAGGTACCTGCCAGACGGTGTGGCTCGAACAACATATCCACGACCCTAAAAATGGGCATATTCAGGTTTCGAGGATCCTTTAGGGATCACTTATCGGATAATGTGAGGCAAAAAATTTGGAAGGGAGACTACATAGATATGTTTTCTCTGCTACACGGGGAACTCCCAGAGGAGGAGAATGACAAAAAAGGTAAAAAAGAACGGGTGCGGAGGCCGACGGTCCCCTTTACTTTTGAAAACTGGACAGCAGCTTTCGACATTTTTATGTCAGTGTATGGGATGAAGTACCCGGACAAACTGCTACCCTTACTTACTTAAGTACAGGGATACCATTAAGTTTGCCTGAAATTGAGTCAACAACCCAGTCTGAAATGGGAGAATATGCATCTTGACTTGTGGGCCAGGTATATGACCGGGGCAGGCCTAATTCAGTAACATACACAGATAGCGGGCATGTGATTTCCCGTCCCAGCACCGCTGACAAAAAAAAAGAGTTCAAGAAATGGGACAAGAAGGTATGCTACGATTATAATAAAGGGAAGTGCTTTCAGAGCCAATGTAAATTTTAGCATGTCTGCAAGACTTGTGAGGGGAGTCACTGGGTCACCGAATGTAGAAGAGCCATGTCTGGCCCAGCAGGGCCATCCCATTCTGACAAGGCAAAGTCCAGAGCTGGCTAAACTGGCCAACACTCCAGTGGATTTGCAGAGAATGTTGATATGGCTATCCCAGTACCCCGACCAATGAGCAGATTTTCTGCGTGCAGGTTTTAGCACAGGTTTTGAAATCCCCTACAGAGGTCCCCATATGGCTACGTCTGCCTGCAACCTAAAGTCTGCTTTTGCCCTGCCTACAATGTTGGCACTCAAGATAGACAAAGAGGTGCGAGCGGGATGGGTAGCTAGCCCTTTTGGGCAGCCTCCTTTCCCAACACTCCGGGTGTCCCCGCTTGGGCTGGTTCCAAAAAAAAATGATGGAGAATACCACCTGATTAACCACCTTTCTTACCCGAAGGGAAGATCAGTGAATGACCACTTTGCACTGGAGGACTCATCAGTGAACTATGCGTCCTTGGATGCGGCGGTTGACTTAGTGCATGGATTAGGCACCGGCACTTTTATGGCCAACAGTGACATAAAGTCAACTTTTCGCTTATTACCGGTGTGGCCAAGGGATTATGAACTCCTTGGCTTCACTTTTCAAGGGCAATGGTATTATGACATGGAAATGACCATGGGCTGTTCGATTAGCTGTGCTGCTTTTGAGGCATTCTCTACATTCCTGGAATGGGCCACCAAGGTGTTCAGGGGGAACACTGCGATAATTCATTATCAAGATCGTTTTCTATTTGCAGGTCACAAGGATTCCGGTAAGTGTCAGGATACTTTAAATGGTTTTCAGACCCTGATGGGCAAATTTGGGGTACTGCTGGCACTGGAAAAAACAGAGGGTTATTCCACGTTTATTATTTTTAGGCATCGAGCTTGATTCAGTGGCCATGGTGTCACAACTACATTTGGATAAGGTACTAAACCTACATAGATTGCTAGGTGAGGCCATCAGAGCTCGAAAGGCCACCCTACCTCAATTACAGTCCCTGCTAGGCCACCTCAACTTTGCATGCAGGGCAGTGAGCCCTGGACGCCTGTTCCTCAGAAGACTGGCTGCGGCAATGGCTGGTCCCACAAAGTCCTACCACCATATACAGATGTCAAGGGGCCTCAAGGCCAACTTGTGGTCTGGGAGATCTTTTTAAGGGATTTTAATGGGGTAAGCATGTGGCAGGACAAGGCCCACCATCACCATGGTTTGGATATGGTGACTGACGCTTCTGAGGGTTTGGGTTTCGGGAGTATTTCTAGGGGTCATGGTTTGCAGGAATGTGGCCACAGGATTGGGAGGAGCAGGGATTAACTAAAAACATGCTGCTAGAGCTGTTCCCGATCATGGTAGCAGTGCGGTTATGGGGTCACAGGCTGAAGAACCAGTCTGTGCTGTTCTTCTCTGACAACAAGGCAGTGGTGGATATCATCAACTCACAATCTTCCAGGTCTGAGGATATGAAGAGGGTACTACGGGTGTTTGTGTTATGCTATCTCTCTCTGAACATCACATTCCGCGTGAGACATGTGCCCGGCAAGGATAATGTGATCGCTGATGCCTTGTTTTGATTGCAGTTCGATCACTTCAGACAGCTGGCACCACACACGGAGGCATCCCCAGCACTGATCCCGGACTTGCTATGGCAGCTTGGGAGGAAGGAAAGCTTTGACTGGTTCAGCTCACTGTTGCCCCCTCGAACTGGAACAGGTAGTTTTGCAGCATTTGCCTGTTTCTGTGGGCAACAGGTAAGCAAGACCCCTCAAAAAACACAACAGCAAGTGCAAGATTATGTGCTCCACCTTATTCAATTGCCCCAGGCCCCTTCCGCCATCCAAGCACAATTGTCCGGGATAACTTTCATCTGGCAGACACTACGCCACCCCAACCCGACCAACAATTTCACAACCCGCAAGATGCTGGAGGGATGGATCAGATCCAGGGAAAAAAGGTGGGACCTCAGGAAGCTAATTGGCCTGGTTGAGCTCTCCAACATACTGGCAGCCCTAGAAGCAGTATGTAGCACATGATACGAGGCCCAGTTATTCAGGGCCCTTTTCTCATGTGCTTTTTATGGTGCATTCAGGATTTCTGAGCTGGTGCCGGAATCAACAGCATCTTGGGGGGGCCTAACATTCAGTTGGAGGACGACTCCTGAATGCCTGACAGGGTGGACCTCCGGCTCCAAAGATCCAAAACAAACCAAGCTGGCCCTCCAACACTGATCACATTACATTTCAGGGGCTGGTGAGTCCTGCCCATGGTCCTTGATGCAGGCCTACCTGGCAGACAGACCACTGGGGGGATGCATTTGTTTGTGCATGGAGACAGATCCCCTGTGACCAAGTGCCAGTTTACGGCAATCATGTGTAAGGGTTTGTGGTTCACTGGTAAGGCTCCCAAGGATTTCGGCACTCACTCATTCCGAATCAGGGCGGCCACAGAAGCCTCAAGATTGGGCTTGGGGGAGGCGCAGATTAAGAGAATCGGCAGATGGTCATCAGTGGCCTTTAAGGGATACATCAGGCCCCAACAGTGCTCACAGGCTTTACAAGGGCAGCAGAAGTCTTAGGGAAGAAAAGGACAATGTTTAGGGGGCATGCGTTGGGGGCAGCTGATGGACACTGTGCTCAGACTGGGGCTGGACAGTCAACCACCACTGGCACTGGTATTACACTTGGGGGGCAATGATTTGGTGGGACTGGGGGCCCCAAGACTTTGCACAGAAATCAAGCAGGTTTTGGCCCAGCTTCAAGCCCTGCTCCTGACAACCAGGCTGGCCTGGTCCATGATCATCTCCCGGTGGCAGTGGAGTGGCACCCATAGCCTTAAGAGCATTGAGAAAGCTAGGGGGGAGGAAATTGCCATATGGTGTCACTTCCTCATACCTAGGACATGTGATGCAATGTATGGCAGGGATGGAGTACACCTGTCGGAGATTGGGAATGACTTTTTTAATGCCACAATTCAAGACTTTTGTGATGCTGTATTAAAGCAGGTAAGACTTCTAGTGCATTAGGGAAAAATGTGCATATGGCAAAAATTCATGGCTGGATGGTTTAAAATAAGCGGTCGTGGTATTGGGTGACATGGGCCCTTGTGGCATCACCCTGGGCGGGTATGCTACAAAGGGAAAGGGTCACTCAAAACACGGTAAGCATGGCACGGGCACATGACTGGAGGATGGGGAAGGTGGCCCTGGGCAGGCACCAGCCCTGTTCAATAGTCATGGGAATTCCCTGAGATGCAATTGGGTGGTGGGGAACTGTCCAAGGGAGAGGCATGGCCCTGGGTGGGTCTGCCAACTCAAAGGTCATAGTTCCCCAATTGGAAGCACCATACCATATGAATTTGCTGCCCCAGGCATCTTTTGCATTTGTAAAGGTTTTAAATATGTATGAAAACTGTATGTAGATATTTTAGAGTTGTTTGTAAATGTACACCTACAGTTGTTATATGTAAAGCTGCAGCCTTTTTTATGCCAAAAAACGAATCCTGGTTTGTGTGTGTAATTATTGTGGGTCCGATTGGGCAATGACCCCCCTTGGTCTCTCACCGGGGATGGGTTATGTTGCACATGGCCCATAATAGGGTGTGTGGGGGGGAAGCTGGGCTGCCATGCTATCGGTGAATGGTAGCCCAGACTTACTTTCTATGGCCAGCCCTATCAGTGATGGCCCTCAGGGGGGGTGGCTCAGGCTTCCGGGGGAGGGATCATAGTGGGGCATTTGAAGACAGGTCAAGTGGGGAGCTCTCCCTCCTCTGTTTCTGCACTTTCAATACCAACATCCCACCCACTCACCCTTTATGGCCAGGCAGTTGGCCATGGGTGTGAAAAAATTGCATGGCTGCAGTGCCTGACTAGCCCATATGGGTTGCCTGCTAAGTCACAGCAATGGTTAAGGGGTTGGGGTGTAAATTCATGGCTGGATGGTTTAAAACAAGTGGTCATGGTATTGGGTGACATGGGCCCTTGTGGCGCGACCCTGGGTGCATGCACTACAAAGGGAAAGGGTCACCCGAAACACGGTGGGCATGGCAGAGGTGCATGACTGGAGGATGGGGAAGGTGGCTCTGGGTGGGCACCAGCCCTGTTCAATGGTCATGGGGATTCCCCGAGATGCAATTGGGTGGTGGGGAACTGATTGAGGGAAAGGCATGGTCCCGGGTGGATCTGCCCGACTCAAGGGCCATAGTTCCCCAACTGGAAGCACCATGCCATATGAATTTACTGCCCCTGGGATCTTTTGCATTTGTAAAGGTTTTAAATATGTATGAAAACTGTATGTAGATTTTTTTTTTTAGAGTCATTTGTAAATGTAAATCTGCAGTTGTTATAAGTAAAGCTGCACCCTTTTTATGCCAAAAAACTAATCCTGGTTTGTGTGTGTAATTATTGTGGGTCCAATTGGGCAACTCGCAAGTGTCAAAAGGATGAGATTCCAATGGATGCAGGCAGGAGATCATCAGACAGGCATTAATCACTCCTATGAATAAGGGTTATAAACGGTCTGCCTCTCTCGGGCCCAAGGATCCGAATTACAGCTTGCCCAGGACAATGGGAGGCAGGCGGGGTTTTCCCAGGAGGCAGTGAAGCTCCCACCTCCTGCCACACCAGTTACCTCCACCACTCGAATGCTGTCCCTGCACAGAAGATCCCTCCTAAGCCTTTGAAGCAGCCACCAGGGAAACCAGGTCACAAACTTTCCTTCTTTTAGGGTACACTCCTTCCATGGAAACCACTCCGCAGTAGCCAATGCTAGGCTGACATTCCGAACCTACAGCCTCTCTTCTTAGATCTGCAACCAAGCCAGGTGAGCGCCCAAAAAACTTCAATTTGGCTCCTTCGTAACTCAAAAAGAGCAAGAAAAAGATAACTGCAGCAAATTAATCTTTCAGGATCCACCCTTATTTTAAAAGAAAAACCTAAGATCCTATCCTTCCTCACTTCTTGTGACTTGCCTAACGTGATTTCCCTACATTATAGAAGCAAACAAAAATAAATAAAAACCTAACTCTCCCACAGCTGTTCAGCTTGAAAATTTGCTCAAAGGAGCCCAGCGTGGCTGCCATCTTTCCTGCCCCCCCACTTGCACACTGTGTATGACCTGCTGCATACTGTGCAACTCTGAGCAAGTCACTTTTTTTCCTTGTGCCCCCAGGTCACACATGGGGGCACAGGAATTAAGCAGATGTATATACATTTATTTTCTTATTTAAGTGTACACATTCTGTAATAAGCATCTTCCACATTTTTTTTTTGAATAAATCTCTTATATAACTAGAGTTATCACATGGGATATTCCTAAACGCCTCCCATTTTTTAATGACATAGTGACATCTAGCTCTGAAGCTAAGTACCCAAGATTGTTAATGTCCAAAAATGATTGGCAATATGTTTGCATATATAAAGACTGTAAAAAAGAAGAGAACTGTGTTCACCATATTGAGTCCCCCTTTTTTAGTGGCCAGTAAGTAACAGCTCTCCTAACCGGGTTCAATCTACTGCCCCATAATTAAAGAAAAAATAAATTATAAACTCTAACTTCAAGTTTAATAGGAAGAGAAAAAATGTAGCTAATAGAAATATAGGGATGATAAATTATTTTAACATGTGTATCCTTTTAGCTCATGACATGGGGTATGACTTCTATCTGTGCACTTTACCTTCAGCTTTTTCTATTGCTGCCACCCAATTTGTCAATGCAGGATCAGGACCCCAAAGAGAATCCCCAAAATGTGTGAAGAGGTTCCTCTTGAATCTGGATCCCTGCAATCTCGGATACTTGCAATTCCTGTCAGACCACAATTGCAGCCCCCTTACTCTTTTGTTTTTTTAATAGAGGAACCAGATACTTGTGCAAAGGAATGTATAATTGCCAGTGCTTGAGACCCTGACCTATGGTCTGCCACAAGGAGACATATGTCATCCACTTATGTCAACACACTAGGGAAATACATATCTGATGGGCTTAACATATGTTTTATAGAAGTATCTGCATTTAATTTCCTGAGCAAAGGGTCTATTGCAAATACATAAAGCAAGGGGCTCAAGGGGCACTCCTGCCTCACCCCTCTCCTAATAGGAATGTGAGGGCCTGCTACTGTATCAACGACTTCTGACTACTCCTGCCTAAAAAGCCTTGGGCATTATTGCTCCACGGTCATAGGCTAACCATGACATACTGCACCTTGGTCACTTGGTAGAAACTTGTACTACCAAGTGTTTCTGTTTCTGTCTAACATGTGCATATTTAGAAAAATGTGATGAGCTGTATATACCTGTCCGCGATCCAACTAGCCTAGGGGATGTATACGACAATGTGATAAGTTATATTATGACCAATCCAGTCCTTGAGCTATGCTCCACTCCTATGTATGATGACCTGTATATATCTGTCAGTTGAACTAGCTAGTCTAGAGTGTATAATCTGAAATGTGCTTACTACTGTATGTTTCCCCAGTGTCAAATGATGTATTTCCCACATGTTTGTTTACTCTGACAAAAACTGTACTCTCTTTGCCATGTCTCCTTGACTTTTGTTCCTCATGTTGTACTTTCCCGGGTCGTTCCTAAAAATAGGCATAATACTTGTCTAGTGTACTTACCCGGTAAACAAAAGCTAAATAAATAAATAAATATACCATTAAGAAGAGGACTCACTGATGCATGTTTGTATAATATTTTTAACCAAATGATAAATAGAAGTGGGATTCCATAACACTGCAATACCTCAAACAGGTATTTGTGTGCTACTATATACAATGTTTTGGTCTGATCTAAACTAAGAACATAACCTCCGCCGGTAGGTGAATCATAAATTTCTCTTACTACTCGTAAATTGTCAATTATGGATCTTTGTGGAATTGCACATGATTGTATAGGGAATATCAGTGTAGCTGCTGCTTGTGACAGTCTATTACACAATATTTTACATGGGATCTTCCAATCAATATTAATTAAGCTAATAGGGCGCCAATTATTTATCTCCTCTTTTTTCATTCTTTTTGTGTAGATAGATTAACAGGCTGTCTGCTAACATGGGAGCCAAGGGATGGTGTCTTTCATTATTTCATTAAAAATTATTATAAGATATTAAAATAAAATATCTATTGATTTTTTGTAGAATTCACTTGGGATTCCATCTGGTCTCAGTGAAATTACTGGTCTTGAGATGTGTCACCACTGTCTTAATTTCTGCCACAGAAATAGATTTAATCAATTCCTTCTTGATAACTGTAGTTACTGTAGGAATATTGAGCCCTTGCAAGAATGCATCTAAAGTGCCAGATGTAGCTGCTGGCTGCCCACATAGTGCTTCCGTATGTAGTCACTACCTGTAAAATTGCTTTGTTATCTTTAACTAACTGCCCTAAGTTGTTTTTTATTTGTGCCACATACTTTTTCTCCACTCTCTGATTGTGGGTATCATAAGGGTTTATATTCTGAACTTTGTCTTGTAGTCTCTATTTTGTTCTACGAACAGAGAGTTTGCTCTGTTGTATTGAACTTCGTACATTTCCTTTTTGATATTAGAGATTTGACTAGAGCAGTCTAACCCCAAATCAGCAGCCAATGAGGTTAATTTCTGCAACTGTCTCTGTAGTTCTAAATATTGGAAGTATTTATTTTTTGTTTACTACTTTAGCCAATTTTTTACAAAAGTTTTTAATTTCAATTTTGGTTTCTTGCCACCAGAGCAAGGGATTATCATACAGTTCAAACACACTAATCTTAGCTTCTAAAACCTCTTTTAGTTCCATCCAGCCATTCCCTTCTTCTAAAACCATGGTGTTCATTTTCCAGTAAATGTGTGAACCAAGTTTATTTTTTTTTTGGGGGGGGGCCTAACTGTATTGTACCCAAAACATGGTTTGAAGACTCAGTAGGAATAACTTTACAACCACTACATGGTATCCATTTGGATAAAAATAAATAATCTATACGGGAGGAAAGTCAGCCCTTATAGAATGTATGTTTGGAAGGTGTTACTCCAAAGGTGGTACTGTCAATTAATTTGGCTGTGTTAGTCAAGGAGTGTAAAAAATTTGAGTCACTGTATATTTTTTGGGTTCTCCCTGTTTTATCTGAAAGAACAAGTATGCAACTGAGGTCACCCCCAAATATTACAGAATTTGTTGTATGTAAATATGGCTGAATTGTTTTTAATACATCAATTCTCTTGGTTTTAGTTTGTAGATTATATAAGTTAATTAATCTCCACTCTTTGTCATTATATATGATATCCAACAAAAGTGCCTTCCCCATATTAAATCAAGTAACCTAGTAACAGTTGTACCTGAAGTGTTAAACAAAATCTCTACCCCAGCACAGGATTACTCCCCCAAGGACTAGAAAGAAGGTCCACTAAACCATTCTCTAGAGGCCTGCTGGATCTCCCTAATGGAATGGAGGTGGGTATCCTGCAAGAAATATACCTGTTGTTTTAAACCTCTTAATATTGAGAAGGTGGTACGTCTTTTTTATTTTCCATGCTGTTAACAATCAGAGTATCACAGGTAAAATCAACCGCCATATTTTTAGCCAAAAATGTGTGTGTGTGTGTGTGTCGGGGGGGGGGGGACGACGACGACATACCAAGATTTTCATAGATGATTCTCCTTTCCCAGAGATTTCATATTAAATTTTTTTTTTACTAGATGACCTAGAATCACTGGACACAATCTCAGAGTCAGTCATTGGATCTGGTTGTGAAGATGCCACTGAGAGGGCATCAGAGCCATCCTCAGTGTCAGTCCACTGCTTCCTTTTAGCCAAAGGAGCATATCTGTTTTTTATTTGCAGGGGATCCTCTGGATGAGAATTAGCCCCTGAATTATTTTTGTTGGCTTGACTTTTTGTAAGTCTCCGAGAGACCCTTTGCTTCCATGGCGTTTCTTAAGGAGGAGGCATAGTCTGAACTTTTTTCTGCACTGGGTCTCAGCTGTGGCTACCATAGGAACTAGACTTTCTTGTAGTTGTAGGAGATCATCTATCACTGCAGTGGCCCCACTAGAGGTTGAGAGCATTGGAGGCGCAGTGTCAGAGGAGGTCAATTCTTGTTGCTGTTTGAGATTTTCTGGCTGAGCAGGAATACCTTCATTGGTACTGGAGTCATCCAAACTCCTTTAAGGGCTCGATTACTGTCTAGGGGGCCTTGCTGCTGCCTGCTGTTGTAATGGCCTCCTCCTAGTCTAGTCCTCCTGCTCCTAGGAAGGATTGTTATGAAATGCCCAGGGACAGTTTTTGTAGGAATGTGTAGTATCATCACACAGATTACAGTACATAGGCTTCAGGCAATTGATGCTGAGATGGAATACTATCACATAAGGCACATTCAAGCCTATCACAGGTGCTCTTCAGTTGAGTGTATGCCCCACACCTGAAACAAGATTTAGGTTGGCCTGCATAAACGCAAAACCTCAGTCCCTTACGAGGTAAAAGCAGCTAGGCAAATGTTGGATGACCCCATTCATCTGAGGGAGTCTGACTCGGAAGAGCCAACCTTCTGTCCATATTTGTTTGGTATCAATAATCGGGTCAGGAGGACCCAGAACAGTACATTTGGTTTTCAGCTATCTCATGATATCCAACACTGCCACCTAGTCACAGATCTGAATGCAGGCTTGTTTAGGGAGATAGCAACAGAGGCTGCCCATAGGGGGTATACTTCACCTGTTGGTACCCCTGCCAAAAAGTTTCCTACCCACTGCCATTTAAAAGCTCAGGTCAAAATTAGTCTCTCCGTAAGTGTATGAGCACATATATCTCTGTTGGTGAAATTTCCAAACTTTCTTTTATCAATTTCTTCACAACATATTTATGGTAATGGAATGTCTCCAGACCTCCCCTATATCCAATTCTTATGGCATTGTGCCATTCTGCCTGTTCTTGTGGTGTATGAAATAACCCCACTTAAGTATGCCCTTGGGGCCTTGTATTATGTTTAGGAGCTGCACCTGTATCAGCTGCTATATTTGTACTGGAAGCTGCAAACTGTGCTTGTGAATGCTGTGGTGGTGGGTGGGGGGGGCACATCTCTTGCTTACTCGGTCTCACCAGGGACTGTAGAATTCTCCTCAAGGGTTATTTGTTGGCTTGACCCCTTCCCCTGTTCATTTGCTGAGAAGTGCAACATAAGATTTTAAATTAAGTTTAAACTTGAAGGGATTTCTAGGGGGTCGGTCAGTGCTTCTTCCACACCAGAAGCCATACGCTCTGGCGTTTGCCAGGGTTAGCCAGATTCTGTTCTAACCCATTCTGCTCCATTCAGGGCATCAGCAATCGATATGCCTGAAGCAGATATGTTAGTATCATAGTTTGGTAGGGATGAAGCTGTTCGGTAGAGTGAGAAGAGCTCCAGCTCCTTGTCCAGGGTCAGCTGTTATGGCCCACCTGGCCCCTGTCCTCGGGGGGGAGGAATGGGTTCCCTCGGGAGTGGAGAATCATCCCTAGAGATAGGCCCCCTCCATGTGGGTGGACTTTTGTGGAAGGAAATCCCCCTTGATCATATTTCACCAAGAGGAAAAGAGGTCTTTGACCTCCAACAGCTGGAGCCTTGGTGCCTTGGGTGGTAAGCCGGGGTTGGCAGCCATAGTGTGGGTTAAGGCTGATGGTGGTGTACCTGACGATGGTCTGCACTCCATGTGTTCATCAGCCAGTAGCAGGGGAGAGGCTGGTGATGTTGAAGTCAAGGTGGCAGGCACTGAGGCTGGGGGTGCTGGCCTGGAGGTACCCTTGGAGGGCTGGCATCAGTGCAGGTCCTCGGCTGATGACCACTTATCTGACGTCCACTTCTCCAGTGTTGGCTTGTCCGACGATCGGCCTTTTGGGAGCTGAGAAGCAGACCTCCCATAAGAGTGATCCAAGCCTCATCTGTCCAGAGAGTTAGCACCAGTGGGAGTGGCCAACTTGGATGATGCTTTCACCGGCCGGCAGCAGAGGATCTGTCACCCAGGGATGAGCTGGCATTGCCACCTGACTGCCGGCCCATAGCCTGAGAGGATGGACGGAGTTTCAGTGGCTGCAGGACCAGGCCAGAGACCCTGGACCCTGAATCCTTGCCTCCCGATGCCCATACCAGGGCAGGTGGTCTCATTACGGTGAGCCGGGTAGGAAAGCGCGCTGCCTGGGATGCAGAGTCCAAGCTCTCCCGGGAGTCGGAGGACCTGGATTTCAATGAGAATCTTTTTCCCTCCCTCTCTCTCTCTCCTGGTTTCATTGTGGTGGTGCTTCCCCAATGACTTTTTGTGAGAGGGGCCCTCCTGAGATGGAAGAATCCTTCTGCATAGCAGCAAGTTGTTGTTGGAGCAAGAAGACCTGGAGGGCTTTTTGGCAGTGAATTCTCGTCCTGCTATTAAACTTCTGGCAGTGTTGGCAGGCTTTGGTGTTGTGATCTGGGCCTAAGCACAGAAGACAGGCTGAGTGTCCATCCTCAGATGGTATCCGTTTGCCGCAGGCACACTTCGACTGGTGCCGGTTGATGGACGACGTTGAGGAAGACAACACACAGATGGAGAATGGAAGAAACAAACTTTTTCAGCAAAAGAATAAAGTGTTAAAAATGCAGTCAAAATGGCAGTCGATCTCAGCAGAAGGCATCTGTGGAGCCGATGTGTACGGGTCAATGGCAGGAAAAAAAGTACAGTTACGTAAGAACTTACCGTAACAGTAGATCTTCAAGAACAGCTCTTGCAGCAGGTTACACCATTAGGACTGAAGCCGGCAGGCACTAGGACCCCAAAGAAAAATTCTAGCTAGCAGTATCCAGCGGGGACTGCCCCCGACGTCGGCCCCTCCCCAATGCCAGGCATCACATAAAAGGAGGCAGCATACCCAGTTCTCCCGCCGAAGACTCCCGGTTCAGGTGTGACATCTGAAGGGGAGACCGAGGATCTGCTTCCAAAGGAAAGTTCGTAGAAGGCATCAAAAGACACTGTAGCCTAAGAATTAGGTGCAAAGACTCAACCTCCAGAGGGGAAGGTGGGAGGGAAACTACCTGCTGCAAGAGCTGTTCTCGAAGATCTACTGTTATGGTAAGTTCTTACGTAATTGTACTATCTTACTTCGAGAACAGCTCTTGCAGCAAGTTACACCATTAGGACTGATTCCCAAGCAGTAAGGGACCAAGTTGTTATCGGGAGGAGGACAGGAGGAATGCTCCAAGCTTCAGGACAAAAATCCCTGAAGGACCACCAAGCCGAAACCAGCTGTGCGCCTAGAGGCAATATCCAAACTGTAATGCCTGATGAATGTGTGTACAGTGCTCCAGGTCGCTGCTGCACAGATGGCTGAAGTGGAGACATTTTTAAGTGCAGCGAAGGAGATATCCACCCCTCCCAAGTAGAATGACCCTTCACCGGCCCCAGTAAGGGTTTATTACACTTCTGATAACATAACATGATGCACTTTACCAGCCATCTAGAAAGCGACTGTTTAGAAACAGGAGCACCGATCATCCTCTGAGCGTAGGAAACAAACAGCTGGTCCGATTTACGATGGGCTTTGGTTCTGGATAGATAATATCTGAGGCACCTATGCACATCCAAAGTGTGCAACAGGGCTTCCCCCTTGTTACCGTGATTCGGGTAATACACCGGTAGGTCTATATCCTGGTTGAGTGTGACAGCCGAGACCACCTTGGGAAGGAACTTAGGATTTGTTCTTAAGGACACCCTGTCCTTGTGAAAAACCAAATAAGGATCCTTGCACATGAGTGCATGAAGCTCAGAAACTCTTCTGGCAGAAGTAACAGCAACTAAAAGGAGCGTCTTCCAAACGATGAGATGCAGCTTGCAATCCACGGCTGGTTCAAAAGGAGGCAGCGTAAGCTGCTCTAGAACAAAAGGAAGATCCTAAGGTGGAACCGGGTCTTTGATGGGAGGTCTCAAATGCAGGATGCTGTGCAAAAAGGCACGAGAAGCCTCTAGTTCAGCTAGAGACCTGTGACCTGTCGGAGAATGGTACGCTGAAATAGCGCATAGATGGACCTTAACGGAGGAATAGGCCAGTCCTGCCTCATAGAGGGATAGGAGATAGTCTAAAACAGACCTTACAGAACACTCCAATGGGGTCAACGCTCGAGCCTGAGCCCAAATACAAAATCTACACCACTTCATGGCGTAAGTAGCATGAGTAGAGGGTTTTCTGGCTGCCACCAGAACATCTGCAACTTCCTGAGAGACCCTGTATCTCAGGACTGCTATGTCCTTAGGAGCCAGGCATGCAGGTTCAGAGACTGAAGATCCGGATGGACCAAGGAGCCTGTCTCCTGGGATAGAAAGTGAGAGCAAAATGGCAGAGGTACTGGAGGTTCCTGGGCCAGCTGATGTAAGAGAGGGAACCAAATCTGCCTGGGCCAAAAGGGTGCTACTAGAATAAGGCACGCTTGCTCTTGATGGAGCCTCAATAGAACCCTGTGGATCAAAGGAAAGGATGGGAAAACATAGAGGAACCTGCCCGTCCAAGAGAGGGACAACGCATCTCGCCAGAAAACACCAGGCCCTGGATCTAGTGAGCAGAAATTGGTCAGTTTTGCATTGAATGGGGACACGAAGAGGTCTAATTCTGGTGTCCCCCATCTGTGGAACAGGTCCTCTGCGACTTCCTGAAGCAGTTCCCATTTGTGGACCCTGGCCTGTGATTGGCTTAGGCTGTCCGCGATAGTGTTGTCCACACCGGGAATATGTACTGCAATAATGTGTGCGCCGTGTTGCAATACCCAATTCCAAACCCTTTGAGCCTCCCTGCAAAGGGGACAGGAATGAGTGCCTCCTTATTTGTTGAGATAGTACATCACTGTGGTATTGTCTGTTTGAACCAGAAGAGTACCCGGCAGAATCTCTGTCTGGAATGCCTGTAGGGCATATAGAATGACTCTCATCTCCAGAATATTTATATGAAGATGAGACTCCAGAGACGTCCAGGAGCCTTGAGTCCTGGCCCCGTTGAGGTGAGCTCCCCATCCGGACCCCGAGGCATTCATGAAGAGAGTTGCTGAAGGAGGTGGCACAGTGAAGGGGATTCCCATCGAGAGGTGGTCTGAGATGAGCCACCAATGCCAGTCTCAGATGACTGCATTCATGATCCGGACTGGATGCTGTAGATGATCCTGCTTTTGGTCCCATTGTGCTCTCAGCATCCATCGGGTAACCCGCATATGGAGTCGAGCTAGGGGAACCGTCGTAATGGCAGCCGCCATGTGTCCGAGCAGGCAAAGGACGGTGCAGGCTGGTACCGTCTTCTTTTCCTTTATGTTCCTTATGAGGGATCTGATGCATTCCGCTCTGCCCTGGGGAAGGAATGCCCTTCCCTGAATTGTGTCCAGAACAGCTCCTATAAAGTGCAAGTTCTGAGACAGAACAAGGCACAACTTTCTCCTGATTGATAGTGATGCCTAGTGATAGGAAAAAGGAACAGGTATCCTGTATTGCAGACATCAGGGCCTCCCATGAGGGTACCATTAGGAGCCAGTCGTCTAGGTACGGAAACACGTAGTGGCCCCCTCTCCTGACAGCTGCTGCCATGACTGCCATACACTTCGTGAACACCCGAGGTGCCGAAGACAGTCCGAAGGGGAGGGCTCAGAACTGGTAGTGGCGTCCCAGAAACTCGAAGTGCAAAAATCTGCGGGGCGCTCGAGTGATTGGGAGATGTAGGTAAGCATCCTGCATATCTTTCCGTCTTTCAGATGAGACGTTAAACCAAGGTCCCATCTGCCTGGATTGGTAGTAGTTCAGGTGGATGTTAAAGATCCCATGGCACTTATCGAAAAGAGTAGGGGAATTTTTTATTGAAAGCATAACAATTATATACAATTCAGTATTACATCATACAAAATCATAAAAAAAGGAAAAATCAAGAACATAAATATTATTTCATACAGTAACCTCAAACATAAGAAAACCGTTATAACCAACCCCCCTCCCCCACCCCACTAAAAGAGTAGGGAAATTTTTTTTTTTGAGAATAACAAATCAAAGCAATACAAAACAATGTTTCCTCACACAAAAGAAAAGTACAAAACATAAGAAAAGCAAAAAGTATTACTGTCATACATATCCAACAAAAAACTGTCTAATACAAAAATAAAAATCTATTCCAAACCCTAAAGATAAAGGAACCCCCAAAGTATTAGAATAATAGAATCAAAAACAATACAGAACAGTATTACCCCACACAAAGGCAAGTGTTTGAAACATAATAATGATAATACAAACATGCCAAATCAGAACAGATCAGAAAAAAAACAGAAAAAGTAAATCAAATCCCAAAAAAACGGAAAGAACCTTCCCCTCCTAGAAAGGATAAAAAAAATATTGTAATGAGAACATAGTAAATCATATACAGTTCGGTAAAATTAATAGTAATATGGTATCTATGAACCATCCTATATACTAATCAAGGAAAAAAAAAAATCTCATGGTAATCCCTTCAGCAGACAGTAGTAAAGTAGAAAAATCCATCGTCCCCCTCTTATCGAAAAACCAAAATCCTACACATAATACAAGCCTAATTTCCCACAAAATCAAAGTTCTTCCACAAACCATACCACTGGATACCAGAAAACTTCTCTCTTTCTTCCAGTTTCCATTTATGCACTTCTGTATGAATAATCTGAAAAAGTTCCCAAGGAGAAATAACGTGTTGTTGCAAAGCTAATCTACAATGACCTATCCAAATCCAATAAAGAAAATGAGCATAAATAATTCTAAATGTTCCATGATGTACTCCAAGAGGTAAGGATGGAATAATACCAAAATACAATAGATTAGGTGCCGGAGGAACAGAACCTATCTTTTTCCATCTATTTTTAACTATATCCCAAAAGTCAATTATATATGGACACTGAAAATATAAATGGTCCATTGTTTCAATTTTCAATGTACATGTCTCCCTGAGACAATATCGATCCATTAAAGCCTTATGCTTATGATTTCCCTTTACATTAATGCGCCCATGTAAGCCCAACCAAACAGTATCCCACATATGAGCCGGAAGTCTGGAATCCAAAATATATTCTGAAATTAGTTTTTGCTCTGGCTGAGTAAAGTTTATAAATACTGGTATATTAAAATACTATATAATAATTTGCTTATAAATGGTTTTCCTGGAAAGAAGGATGGTATCACTCATCAATACTCCCCATTTCTTTATGTAATCAATAACCCCATCCCATCGTTTCGGTAGGCGAGGAGTACATTTATTTTTATGTAAAAAGATATTGTTTGACCATTCCTTAATTACCCCTACTAATGCTGCGTACCCCCACTTACTCCATAGCTGTGTACATCCTTTAACTAAAGGAACAATATTATTATACAGAAAAATTGTAAAGAAAAATACCACTGGATGTACCATATCCAAACCCCCTGATTTAATGGGGTTATATAAAATGTCCCGTTTTACCAGATTTAAACTGCTACCCCATACACAAGAAAAGAAACAACCCATTAAGGAAGTTTCTAAACACGATGGCAGGGAAAATATTGAACTAAGAAACACAAATCCGGGTACTAAAAAGGATTTTAATAAAAAGATCCTTCTTTTTTTGATAACTTCCACCAATTCCATGACTTAACTTTAGAATGTCCTATATCTAAGATTCTCTCCCAATTCGTACGTGTCATATCATTCCCACCAAAATAAAGACCCAAAATACGACAAGGTACCCTAGAAATGGGAATATCGCTTATAAAGTCTTCCAAATCATTAAAACCGTAACATCTAACAATAAGATTTGGCTACATTTAGCCTGGCTCCAGTAATTTTACCCAGTTCTTGTAACAAATCAAAAGCTATCCGAACAGAAGTACTATCATGAACCAATAAACAGATGTCATCCGCATAGGCTAGTACTTTATGTTGAAACACTTTACCCATACCTAAAGCATGAATATTTGGTGAATGTTGAAGTATGCGAAGCAATGGATCCAACGTAAAGACATATAAAACAGGACTTAAAGGACAACCTTGTCGTACTCCTTTCTGCAGCAAAATCTTCTGTCCCATCCAGCCATTCTCATAAGGTTTAACATTTGCTAATGCATAACAAAGTTTAATCCTTTGTATAAATAAATCCGGAAACCCATAGGCAGCTAAATAATTCCAAAGAAGGGAGTGTGAAACCCCATCAAATGCTTTCGCCTGATCTAAACTCATGATATACCCTGCACCAACCGACTCTGTTAAAGAATTCTTACTGTCCAATATCTCCCGTAACAATAATAAAGCCTCTGTAATGCGACGACCAGGGACCGAACAAAACTGTGTGGGAAAAATAAGCTGATCCATGACCGACATCATTCTGTTACTAATTAATTTAGCAAATACTTTAAAATCGACATTTAATAAGGTAATAGGTCTCCAATTCTGAATGTCATCCCGCTCACCTGATTTGTACAAAACAACCATCAAGCCTTCACACATAGAAGAGGGTAAAAAGAAATCTGTCCAAAAGTAATTAAACACGGCCAAAAGGACCTGTGGAATAAAGTGCCAAATAAGTTTATATAATTCACTGGTCAAGCCATCCGAACCAGGTGCCGTATCCCCTTTTAAAGATTTAATAACCGTATCCAGTTCTAAATAAGAGAACGGTAAAATTAAGTCAGCCTGTGAGCTAGAAGATAACTGGGGTAAAGCAGCAGATTTCAAAATTTGGTCAGTATACCCCATATCTGGGTTCAGAGTCCCGAACACTGATGTTATATAGTCCTCCAAAGTTGCCATAATACCCACATTATCAGTAACAGACCCACCATTCGATGTAGTCAAACCATGAAAGAATTTCTTTTCTGTTTGTTTTTGACAGTTAATAAAGGGGTTCCCCTGGTCCAATTTCCCTTGAGTTCCAAAAATTTGTTCCTGTTGTAGTGACAACATTCTATCATATTGAAACAATTCCATCTTAATCCTTATCTCTTGGATTTCAATAGACACATCTACCTGTCCCAAATGATGTTTGGTGAGTAGGTCACCTAATTGTTTCCTTAATAGTAAATACATAGAGTATTTTGAAAACTGTTGACCCCGTCCCATTTCCTTAAAGAAAGCACATAAACAGCACTTCAGATCTTTCCACCACTCCCCCAAATTATCATACAGAAACCTAGTAGAAAGATTATCCTGAAGTATCCCATACAGAGTTGACAAAATTACAGGGTCTTTTAAAAGTGAAGAATTCAACCTCCAATAACCCAGACCTGCCATTCTTTGAGAAGGAGAATCTATATAAACCCCAATCAACATATGATCGGAAGATTCAATCAGTATTGAAAACATAGCACCTTGCTTTAATGATTTGTTAATAAAAATCATCTCAATTCAGGAAGCCAAACGACCTCTATAATACGTGGGTTTTGCCAATTTCGACTTCCCAACAGATACTTGTTTCAAACCCGCATGATTTATCATATCCCATAAAAATGTTCAGTCACAATAAACTTTATGGGAAGAACCTTCATGTAATACATTAATATTAAAATCCCCTGCAAAAAAAATAAGAATATGGCTGTATTTTTTTTAACGTTATTCTGAGAGCTTTTGATTGATAGCCATAAATATTAATCAATCTACAATGAACATTTTTCATTTCTGTGTCTAACAAAAAAGCACGGCCTGGTTCAATATCAACCATACGTAGACACTGAATATCAGAAGTGAAACAAAACCTACTCCACTACAAGTATCCACACCTGAGGACCAAAAGGATAAACCTCCTTTCCATTCTTTCTCAATCTGATGCTCATCATTAAGAGAGTGTATTCTAGTGTCTTGCAAAAAGAAAACATCATAAGGCAGTTGTTGAAGAATCCCAAAAGTAACAAGACGCTTTTTCCTGGATAATACACTATTCACATTCAAACTAGCAACCCGTAAACCAGATGAATTAGGGAGGAAGAGCTACTAGCTTACCACTGGATCTAGTCACCCTTTTTTGTATAGGCGCAGGTTGATTTTTTTTTGACATAGAAGAGCTAGCAGTTAGAGGGGGAAAGGGGTCAGGTCCATCCCTGTCATGGGTAAGTCAGAATCCACCTGCTCACTCCAGGAAAATACTGAAAACCTATTTGATAAAGGCAAAGGAGAAAGAGGAATCACTTCCTTAGTCTGTGAATGGGATCAGGACTTTAGAGGAAGCAAAAAGCCATCCTCAGTTGCAGAAATACCCAAATCGTCTCTCTTATCCACCAAAGGAGGAACAGCATTATCTACCACAGCAATGGCTGAAGGGTCTGATAGACACAAATCTGGAGTATTCCCACTATGGTCTGCCAGAAAATTATCTAATGTCACTGTTCTTACAGGAGAACTATATGGAGTGACAAAAGGGGTTACAGTGCCAGTTTGCTCATTTCGTAACTGTACTTGTGGTTTAGAAGGGAAAGTTGGAAGTAACTCTAAGTTGTCTAAAGCCACATTTGTAGCAGAATTGGAAGGACGGCCACTCCGGAACCCAGGTCCTGGTGTACGGCCCCGTCCCCTACCATGGTTTGGAAAAGAACCTTCATGAGGCTGTTCATTGGCATGATCAAAACGCTGTTTAGCTTTATTCAGGAAATAATCATGATCTGATTCCCCCACCATGTTGTGGGCAGCCCAGGGACAATCCTGAAAAGAATGTTCTTCTTCCCCACATAGATTACAAAATGGCCGGGCAGTACACCGAGGAGCAGTATGACCTAACATCCCACAATGGAAACACCTTGTCTGGTCACAATCAACATTTAGGTGATCTAATGCCCCACATCTATAACAGCTCTTGGTCTGTCCTGCATAAAACAGGACTCCCCGATCCCGACCTAAAAAAAAAAGAACTGGGCAAGTGTGAAATTCCGACCTCAGTCTGATTTAATTGTACTCTGAATAACCAACCCCCATTCCAAAATCCATTCTCATCTATAATGAGCTTTGGCTGTTCCATAACAGTACATTTCTTTTCTAACCAAAACATGATATCATTGATACAGACCCCCTCATTCCGAAACAAAACAGTAACAGTTTTAATAGTCTGTTTCGTAACCAGAATAGCTAAAAAGTCATGCCAAGCACCAAAATCCCGACGAGTATAATATAATTTCCAAAACCTGTCCAGTGACTGCATAGTACAAAAGCTTAAGTCATATATCCGATCCCCAGGTGCATGAATAAATGCATATACTTCTGAAGGAGCAAAGCCGATAGAGTCCTTAATTAGTGTTTTACCCACCCAGATCCGATCCAGGACCATGGGTGCAGTCCCTGTATATTTGAGACGAACCAAAAAACGTCTATTCGCCACTTCTGCAGGTTTTTTAAACAGACCTGCAAATGTTTTAGGCAATTCTTTAACTGGTGTAGTTCTCTCAGGACCTTTGGTTCCATTAAGTATAGAATCCGAAATAGTCTTACCTTGAATCTCCGATAAAGCTGCACTATCAAGAGTAGCATAGGAGTCTGATTTTTGTAGTACACAAGACCCCTGGGGGCCTATGAGTCCTTGTCCGTGCACTATAGCTCATGGAGCAGAGAATACTACTGCATCCGCCATTTGAGCAGCAGGCCCATCTTGCACAATCAGTGGCTGAAAGTCGCCGTCCAAGGCAGTCGAGAAAGAAGCTACCACAGGTTCTAGAGACCCCGGTAAGGGCGTGATTGGATCCAGAATCCAGCGATCCCCCTCCTGTATCCATCCGGCATTCTGCAACACCACCCCAGGGGTCCACTCAGTATCTGGGGTAAGCGTCTCGGACAAGACGTCATCGACCTGTTCCTGACCCTCTACTGAAGGTAACTCAGACAAAAGGGTAGATTGATCCATTTCAGGCTCCAAAGGTAACCGTTTACTTCCTCCAGGCAGCGGACTTAATACTGATCTTTTCCATTTTCGTTCCTCTAACAACAGTTTACTAGCCATAAATTCTTGTTCTGCTACTGTAATGAGGTCCAATAGTTGTTGCTTCTTTACATCCAAATACCATTGAAGATTCTCTTCTTCTGAATCTTGTACAGCCGTGAGCTGCTCTCTCGATGTAGAAGATTCTGGAGACTGAAAGTCAGCCCCCAAATGTTGGCATTCCATACCAGTCGTAACTTGGATTCCGACAACCTCTGGTAACTGTTCCACAGTAAGTCCTTCTCCCTCCATATCCAAAGTTACACTGACCTCCATTCAACTCTCCTGCAATGTGTTTGCATCGTGTGCAGCAAGAGTAGGGGAATTTCCTTGGTGTCCTAGCCAAATTTCCCGCATTCACTGAAAATACCACCAACAGCTTAATCTGGTTCAAAGTCAGTTGGCATTCATCTGTATTCCCCTCCCCCGGGTCATTCCTGAAAATAGGCAGGATCTGTCTAGTGCACTTACCCGGTCAACAAAAACTAAATAAAAAAAAAATATATCCAGCGACACCAGCCATGTGCCCTCTTTGAGCATGGGAATGAGACCTGGCAGGGTCACCATGTGGAAATGCTTGTACAGCACAAAGTTGTTGAGATCACTGAGATCCAAAATCGGGCACAAATCCCCTGATTTCTTTGGAACCAGGAAGAAGTGGGAATAGTAACCATTTCCTCTCTGGCTCAGTGGAACATGTTCTATGGCCTCCTTGTGTAGGAGGGCCAAGATCTCCTGCTGAATAAGCAGGGCATGCTGACCTGAGTAACAGGAGAGCAGGGGAGGTCTGGTTGGTGGGTGATCAAGGAACTCTATAGAGTGACCTCGTTCGACCAACTGCAACACCCACTGGTCAGAGATGCTCCTCTGCCATCCTGAAGGGTGATGAGAGATGCGACCCCCGACCTTCTCGACCCTTTGATCCAGAGGAGGGGCGGGGGCTGGGAAGGAGTCATGCTGTGGTGGTGTTGGCCCCCCGGGCTAGGCTGCTTTTGAATGCTTTGAGCCCTGGCCCGAGGGGAACCTGGCTCAATTCTTACAGCCAAAGTTGCCCTTGGGTTGCTAGCCGGAACGTGGCTGTTGCCTTTGTTGGCGGCCATGAACACGATTCTAGTTCCTATGAAAGGAACCAGATTTTGGTCTGTACATGGCTTGTATGGTCCTGACTGCCTTCCCAGCATCCTGCAATTTGGTGATAACCTTCTTGGATGCCTCACCAAAGAGGACTGCTCCATTATAAGGGACGTCCTGGAGATTCTTCTGGACACCGGGGTAAATCCAGAGTCCCTCAGCCACGAGTGTCTCCGGAGACAAACACCTGTAGCTGCTCCCCTGGCTGCCGGGTCTGCTGAGTCGTAAGCAGCTCAGAGAACCTGGGTCTCCACATCAGACCCAGTTTGGAGGAGGTTTAACAGCTCCTCCTCCTTTTCGCCATCTGGTAGATCTTTAAGAAGGACTTGGCCTTGATCCCAGAGGGCGTTTTGAAATTGCATCATGTGCGTCAGATAGTTCAAAGACCTAATAGAGCATGTAGCAGCCGCATACATGCATCTACCCATGGAATCTAATTGCTTAGATTCCTGTTCTGGAGGCTGGGTGCTCAAATGTTGAGGCTGCTGGGATCTGTCATGAGATGCAGTAATGACCAGGGAGTCGGCCAGGGGTTGTTACGCCAAATACTGGTCCTCCGTAGGAGCCCTATAAAGGAGGTCAGCCTTCTTTGGAACAGCTGGTGTGGAATGCAGATGCTTCCAAGCTGCCTTGGTGATGTCCATAAAGGTGTCCACCAAAGGTGGGACCACCACAGGCTTAGGGTCTTTTTGCCTGAGGTAATGGGCAAGGCGTTGTCTCCCGGGGTCTAGTTCTTCTGTCTCCCATCCCATATTGTCCTTGATGTGCCTCATGATTTCCAAAAAGGAGGGATTATTGGGAGACGACCTTGAGAGGTCCCGTGGGTCTGGTGATGGGGGACTGAAAGGAGATGGAGACCTGGAGATGTCAGACGTATCCGGTCTGGAGTAATCTCCTGATGATCGACGTCCGCCCTTGGGTCACTTCGGGGCTGGGGACCCTGAGGAAGAGCATGATGGGCGTTTCCTGTCTTTCGATCAGCCCCAAGGAGGCGGAGTTGGCTCCTTGGGGGTCGGGGGTCTGTCACCTTCGGTGCCCCTAGGAGGATGTAGAGGAGGTGAAGGAGGCTGAGACTTAGGAGGAACCACGTCCTTCTTGATGGTTTCCCACCAGAAGGTGAACAAATCCTTCACCTCCTGGATGTTCATACCTGACAACGGACCCGGCGTCGGGTTCGGGTCCCGGGGAAGCACTGGATCTAGCTCCCTGGGCAAGCCAGCATCCTCCGTGTTGATGGTCTGGTCATCTGGCGGCGTGGCAGCCTCTTCGCCTGAAGACCCCTGACATCCGGTGTCCACCGGCATCGGTGTCATAGTCGGTTGTTTTTTGGGTGCTGGGTCGGATGCCTTCTTGGACTCAGTCGTCCGCTTAAGGGACGTCAGCTCGGAAGTCTTCCTTTCAGGTGTTTTAGGAGGTTGGGAGACGGACCTGAAGTCGGTGTCCCGGTGTCAGTCAGATGCACCTCACGATTCGGAGGAAGACCTTTTGTGCCTGTCCGATGGAACAGACTTGGGAGCATCCAATGCCCGAGAGGTCTTGAGCGGGTGCAGGGAGGCAGAGGAGCCCCCTGAAGACCTTACCTTTACCAGGGAAGGCTGGAAGCGAGCCCAGGAAGGAGATCTATCGGACCGAGCAGAGCTGGAGCTGGTCCTGGACTCTGAGGCCCTGCTTGGGGATTTTGCCCTGTCCGAGTCCCGATGCTTCAGATTTATAAGAAGATTCCCCTTTGGAGGAAGGTCTTTTCTCCATCTTTTTCAATTTCTCCTCGAGGAGGAATCCCTGAAGGGCCTTTTGGTGGTGGATCCAGGTCCTGCTATTAAACTGTTGGCAAATTGAGCAGGCCTGGATGTCGTGCTCTGGGCCCAGACTCCTGACACAGGCAGAATGATGGTCTGCAAAGGGGATCTGCTTGCCACAGGCGCACTTAGAGGGACATCCGTCAGGAGAAGGAGTAGAAGAAGCAGACATGGATTAAAGTTTTATTTAAAATAAAGATTTCATACGTCGTAACAGTGCAGCAGGCTTCTGTGAGGCCGATGCTGGTGAGTCAATGGCGGGAAAAGAACTGGGGATGCTGGGGGACCGCCCTCTTTTATGTGATGCCTGATGTTGGGGAGGGGCCGACATCGGGGATGGTCCCCCACTGGATACTGCTAGCTAG
Source organism: Neoceratodus forsteri (assembly GCA_016271365.2). Lineage (NCBI taxonomy): Eukaryota > Metazoa > Chordata > Ceratodontiformes > Ceratodontidae > Neoceratodus > Neoceratodus forsteri. The sequence continues at coordinate 1,549,087,248 of CM057449.1, read as the reverse complement.
AATTTTTCCGTGGGGTCCTGGCACCTGCCGGCTTCAGTCCTAATGGTGTAACCTGCTGCAAGAGCTGTTTCTCGAAGTAAGATCAGTAGCTCTTCAAGAGAAGCTCTTGCAGCAGGTATCACATGTAGAACTGACACCACCTGGCAGCAGATCTCGGCAATTCTTTTCTCTCACAGTACCGACGTGGGACCACCCACTGGGCATCTGCTCTGCCCCCGACGTCACCTTGTATAAAGGTAGTAGACGGTTCCCACGTGCTCCAGTTCTTGTACACCAATGACAGGCCAAAGCCAACATCTGTGGAGAAAACAAGTCCACAAAGAACTCCAGGCAAAACAAGGCCTGCAACAGAAGGCTAAACCTTTTTGGCTCAGAGCAAAGAGGCTTACTCCCGGAGGAAGGAGGGAGGGAAAATCATACCTGCTGCAAGAGCTTCTCTTGAAGATCTACTGTTATGGTAAGTTCTTACGTAACTGTACTATCTTACTTCAACAGAATGCTCTTGCAGCAGGTAACATGTAGGACTGATTCCCAAGCAGTATAAAACTAAAGACAAACCTTTGAAAGGGGTGGGGGTAAACATACAGAAACGCGCCCAAGTGGTACGAAGCTTGAGACAACCCTTGGGAAGGGGAAGTGAACATACAGACACACTCCCAAATGGTATAAAACGTAACACAACCGATGGGAGAAGGGAGGAAAGGCAGATACACAAGGGGAGGGAGATCTCTCTCGAAAAATAAGGTCCTGGAGAACTGCCAGGCCAAAACCTGCTCGGCACCAGGAAATAACAATCAGACTGTAGTGTCTGATGAAAGTCTGATGAAAGACCTTACCTTTACCAGGGAAGGCTGTGAGCGAGCCCAGGAAGGAGATCTATCGGACCGGGCAGAGCTGGAGCTGGTCCTGGACTCTGAGGCCCTGCTTGGGGATTTGCCCTGTCCGAGTCCCGATGCTCCAGATTTATAAGAAGATTCCCCTTTGGAGGAAGGTCTTTTCTCCATCTTTTTCAATTTCTCCTCGAGGAGGAATCCCTGAAGGGCCTTTTGGTGGCGGATCCAGGTCCTGCTATTAAACTGTTGGCAAATTGAGCAGGCCTGGATGTCGTGCTCTGGGCCCAGACTCCTGACACAGGCAGAATGATGGTCTGCAAAGGGGATCTGCTTGCCGCAGGCGCACTTAGAGGGACATCCATCAGGAGAAGGAGTAGAAGAAGCAGACATGGATTAAAGTTTTATTTAAAATAAAGATTTCACGCGTCGTAACAGTGCAGCAGGCTTCTGTGAGGCTGATGCTGGTGAGTCAACGGCGGGAAAAGAACTGGGGATGCTGGGGAACCGCCCTCTTTTATGTGATGCCTGATGTTGGGAAGGGGCCGACGTCGGGGATTGTCCCCCACTGGATACTGCTAGCTAGAATTTTTCCGTGGGGTCCTGGCACCTGCCGTCTTCAGTCCTAATGGTGTAACCTGCTGCAAGAGCTGTTTCTCGAAGTAAGATCAGTAGCTCTTTGAGAGAAGCTCTTGCAGCAGGTAACACATGTAGAACTGACACCACCTGGCAACAGATCTCTGCAATTCTTTTCTCTCGCAGTACCGACGTGGGACCACCCACCTGGCATCTGCTCTGCCCCCGACGTCACCTTGTATAAAGGTAGTAGACGGTTCCCACGTGCTCCAGTTCTTGTACACCAATGACAGGCCAAAGCCAACATCTGTGGAGAAAACAAGTCCACAAAGAACTCCAGGCAAAACAAGGCCTGCAACAGAAGGCTAAACCTTTTGGCTCAGAGCAAAGAGGCTTACTCCCGGAGGAAGGAGGGAGGGAAAATCATACCTGCTGCAAGAGCTTCTCTTGAAGATCTACTGTTATGGTAAGTTCTTACGTAACTGTACTATCTTACTTCAACAGAATGCTCTTGCAGCAGGTAACATGTAGGACTGATTCCCAAGCAGTATAAAACTAAAGACAAACCTTTGAAAGGGTTGGGGGTAAACATACAGAAACGCGCCCAAGTGGTACGAAGCTTGAGACAACCCTTGGGAAGGGGAAGTGAACATACAGACACACTCCCAAATGGTATAAAACATAACACAACCAATGGGAGAAGGGAGGAAAGGCAGACACACAAGGGAAGGGAGATCTCTCGAAAAATAAGGTCCTGGAGAACTGCCAGGCCAAAACCTGCTCGGCACCAGGAAATAACAACCAGACTGTAGTGTCTGATGAAAGTCTGATGAAAGACCTTACCTTTACCAGGGAAGGCTGTGAGCGAGCCCAGGAAGGAGATCTATCGGACCGGGCAGAGCTGGAGCTGGTCCTGGACTCTGAGGCCCTGCTTGGGGATTTTTCCCTGTCCGAGTCCCGATGCTTCAGATTTATAAGAAGATTCCCCTTTGGAGGAAGGTCTTTTCTCCATCTTTTCAATTTCTCCTCGAGGAGGAATCCCTGAAGGGCCTTTTGGTGGCGGATCCAGGTCCTGCTATTAAACTGTTGCAAATTGAGCAGGCCTGGATGTCGTTCTGGGCCCAGACTCTGACACAGGCAGAATGATGGTCTGCAAGGGATCGTGCTGCAGGCGCACTTAGAGGACATCCATCAGGAGAAGAGAGAAGAAGCAGACATGGATTAAAGTTTTATTTAAAATAAAGATTTCACAGCGTCGTAACAGTGCAGCAGGCTTCTGTGAGGCTGATGCTGGTGAGTCAACGGCGGGAAAAGAACTGGGGATGCTGGGGAACCGCCCTCTTTTATGTGATGCCTGATGTTGGGGAGGGGCCGACGTCGGGGATGGTCCCCCACTGGATACTGCTAGCTAGAATTTTTCCGTGGGGTCCTGGCACCTGCCGTCTTCAGTCCTAATGGTGTAACCTGCTGCAAGAGCTGTTTCTCGAAGTAAGATCAGTAGCTCTTCGAGAGAAGCTCTTGCAGCAGGTAACACATGTAGAACTGACACCACCTGGCAACAGATCTCTGCAATTCTTTTCTCTCGCAGTACCGACGTGGGACCACCCACCTGGCATCTGCTCTGCCCCGGACGTCACCTTGTATAAAGGTAGTGAGCGGTTCCCACGTGCTCCAGTTCTTGTACACCAATGACAGGCCAAAGCCAACATCTGTGAGAGAAAACAAGTCCACAAAGAACTCCAGGCAAAACAAGGCCTGCAACAGAAGGCTAAACCTTTGGCTCAGAGCAAAGAGGCTTACTCCCGGAGGAAGGAGGAAGGAAAATCATACCTGCTGCAAGAGCTTCTCTGGAAGATCTACTGTTATGGTAAGTTCTTACATAACTGTACTATCTTACTTTGAGAGGATGCTCTTGCAGCAGGTAACATGTAGGACTGATTCCCAAGCAGTATAAAACTAAAGACAAACTTTTGAAAGGGGTGAGGGTAAACATACAGAAACGCACCCAAGTGGTACGAAGCTTGAGACAACCCTTGGGAAGGGGAAGTGAACATACAGACACACTCCCAAATGGTATAAAACATAACACAACTGATGGAAGAAGAGAGGAAAGGCAGACACACAAGAGGGGGGAGATCTCTCAAAAAATAAGGTCCTGGAGAACTGCCAGGCCAAAACCTGCTCAGCACCAGGAAATAACATCCAGACTGTAGTGTCTGATGAAAGTGTCAACAGAATGCCAAGTGGCGGCAGCACAAATGTCAGCCGCTGACACTCTTTTGAGCGCCACAAAGGAAGCAGCGACCGCTTTGGTGGAGTGCTCCCTGATCGCACCTGGAAGGGTTTTCCCACCCTTTTCATAACAAAAGGAAATAAAATGAACCAACCAATGTGACAGCGTTTGTTTGGTGACAGGGCACCCCAAGGACCTGTCCTCAAAGGACACAAAAAGCTGATCCGATTTCCTGACCTCCCTGGTTCTGGACAAGTAACAGCGCAAAGCACGATGCACATCTAAAGTGTGTAATAGTGCCTCACCCCTATTGGAATGTTCCGGGTAATAAACCGGAAGTTGAACCACCTGATTCAGAGTAAGCTCCGAAACAACCTTGGGAAGGAATTTAGAATTGGTGCGTAGATCCACCCTATCTTTATGAAAAATAAGATAAGACTCCCTACACATCAAGGCATGGAGCTCGGACATGGATCTAGCAGAGGTCACTGCCAAGAGCAACGTCTTCCAGTAGAGGTATCGAAGCTCACAACTCATGGCCGGTTCAAAGGGGGGAAGCGCAAGTCTTTCCAGAATGAACAATAAGTCCCAGGGAGGAACAGGGTCCCGGACAGGCAGACAGAGATGCAGGATCCCCTTGAGAAAGGTTTGAACTACCTCCAATTGAGCCACTATCCTGTCCTGGATGCAGTGATAAGCGGAAACAGTGGCCAGGTGTACTTTAATGGAGAAGTAGCTGAGACCCAAGTCCGACAGGGATACCAGGTATTGAAGGATAGGGTTGGCTGGACAGACCAGAGGGTCCAATCTCCTGGCTGTGGCCCAAAGACAAAAGCGCTTCCATTTCATGGCGAAGGTGGCCCTCGTAGCGGGCTTCCACGCCTCAACCACAATTTGGGCTATATTGTCAGATACTCCGAATCAAAGCTTAGCTAGGTCCGTAGGAGCCAAGCATGCAGAAGGAGGGAGCATAGATTGGGATGGACCAGAGTTCCCTGTTGCTGAGAGAGTAACTGACCTGAAAGAGGAAGGGGCCATGGAAGCTCCACCGTCAGATGCCTGAGCAGTGGAAACCAAATCTGTCTGGGCCACAGAGGGACTATCAGGATCATGAGCACCCTCTCTGACTGGGCTTTGTGGAGTACCCACTGCAAGAGGGGGAAGGGAGGAAATGCATAAAGGAACCTCCCGTTCCAGGATAGGGACAATGCATCTTGCCAAAAGGCTCCAGGCTCGGGACCAAGCGAGCAGAAAATGGACAGTTTTGTGTTGGACTGAGACGCAAAGAGGTCCAACTCTGGCGTTCCCCATCTGGGGAACAGTGCATCTGCCACAGACTGTAGCAGGGACCACTCATGAGAGAGTGGCTTGGCCCGGCTAACAGCGTCTGCAATCATGTTCGGGGAACCCGGAACGTGAATTGCTGAAAGAGTGATGTGATGCTCCATCGCCCAGTCCCACACCCTCATAGCTTCCCGACAGAGGGGATAAGAGTGTGTGCCTCCTTGCTTGTTGACGTAGAAAATCATTGAAGTGTTGTTAGTCTGAACATTGAAGGTGACCAGGAGAAGGAATGGAGCCAGAGCCTATAAAGCATACAGGATGGCTCTGAGCTCAAGTACATTGATATGCAGGTTCTCCTCTAAAGGGGACCACAGCCCTCGAGTTCTGTGGGTCCCCAGATGAGCCCCCCATCTGGTCCTGGATGCATCTGTTGTGAGAGTCTGGGCAGGAGTGTCTGGCTGGAAGGGGAGACCTTTGCAGAGATTCTGAAGGAACCCACACCAGCGGAGTTCCTGATGGATTAACTCAGAGATCTTGATAGGCAAATCCAAGTTGTCCCTGGTTTGGTCCCACTGGACGCGATGCGTCCACTGAATAGTGTGTATGCACAACCTGGAAAATTGACCGAAACTATGGCGGCTGCCATGTGGCCTAGAATCCTGAGAATGAATCTGGTGGGTACGACAGATGCTGAACAGATCTGGGTTGCCAGAGCCCTGAGGTGCTCCGCTCTGTCGGGAGCAAGGAAGGCTCTCCCTAGGGAAATATCCAAAAGAGCCCCAATGAATTGGAAATGTTGAGAAGGCAGCAGCTGAGATTTTTCTGGGTTCACTGTGATCCCCAGACATCGACAGAAGGAGAGAGTGTCCAGTATGGTCTCCCAGAGACGTGAACTGGATGGGGCCAAAAGAAGTCAATCATCTAAATAGGGGAACAGGAAGTATTCGTCTCTACGCAGAGTTGCTGTAATGACAGCAAGACACTTTGTAAAGACCCTGGGTGCAGAGGAGAGGCTGAACTGGTAGGACCGACCTTCCTGAACCTCAGGAATCTCCGATGGTTCTGGCATATGGGAATGTGAAGATATGCATCCTGCATATCCAAAGACACCAGCCAGTCCCTGGCCGTCAAGAAGGGGAGGAGATTTTAGAGCGACACCATTCGGAATCTCCGACAGGAGACCCAGCGGTTGAGGTCGCTGAGATCCAGGATAGGCCTCAGGTCCCCCGACTTCTTGGGAACCAGGAAGACATGGGAGTAGAAACCAGAGTCTACCTCTGCCTCCAGAACATGTTCTATGGTGTCCTTGTCTAGGAGAGACTGGATTTCCTGTCTGACAGGAGCCCTGTGGTCTCTTGGATAATAAGACGGGGCGGTGGTCCATCCAGCGGTAGGGATTCGAACTCAATGGAGTGCCCGAACTCCATGAGGTTGAGGACTCACTGATCAGAGGTCACTTCTCTCCAGGCTTGGGCATAAAGAGAAAAAAGTACAGTTACATAAATACCTACCGTAAACAGTAGATCTACGAGAACAACTCTTGCAGGAGGTTACACCATTAGGACTGAAGCCGGCAGACGCCAGGACCCCACAGAAAAATTCTAACTAGCAATATCCAGCGGGGAACCGCCCCCAACGTCAGACCCTCCCCGACATCCGGCATCATATAAAAGGGGGCGGTCCCCCAGCATCCCCAGTTCTCCCGCCGGAGACTCCCGGCCCAAAGGTGACATCTGAAGGGGAGACCGAGGATCCACTTCCAAAGGAAGGTGTAATAACTTCATAACTGGATGGCGTCAGAGATGCTGCAGCCTGAAGACTAGGTCAGAAGACTCAACCTCCTGAGGGGGAAGGTGGAAGGGAAACTACCTGCTGCAAGAGCTGTTCTTGAAGATCTACTGTTACGGTAAGTTCTTACGTAACTGTACTGTCTTACTTCGAGAAACAGCTCTTGCAGCAGGTTACATCATTAGGACTGATTCCCAAGCAGTTAGGGAACTATTTCCTGATTGGGAGGAGGATAGGAGAGATCCTGGTGTGAACCAAATCTTATGACAAAAGTCCTTGAAGGATCACCAAGCTGAAACCAGCTCTACGCCTAGAAGCAATGTCCAAACTGTAGTGCCTGATAAAGGTGTGTACAGTGCTCCACGTAGCTGCTGCACAGATGGCTGACGTAGAAACGTTTTTGAGCACTGCGAAGGAGGTAGCCACACCCCTGTGAAATGTCCCTTAACCGGTCCTGGTAAGGGTTTGTTGTGCTTCTGGTGACAGAACGAAATGCATTTAACTAGCCATCTGAAGAGAGATTGCTTCAACACAGGTGCACCCTGCATCCTGTGCGCAAACGATACAAACAGTTGGTCTGACTTGCGATGGGATCTGGTTCTAGAAAGATAGTACTGGAGGCTCCTATGTACATCTAAGGTGTGCAACAGGGCTTTCCCTCTGTTAGAATGGTTGGGGTAGAACACTGGAAGGTGGGCATCCTGGCTGAGAGTTACAGCCGAGACCACTTTGGGAAGAAACCTAGGATTTGTCCTTAAGGACACCCTGTCCTTATGAAAAACCAAATAAGGATCTTTGCACATGAGTGCATGTAGCTCAGAAATTCTTCTGGCAGAAGTAACAGCAACTAAAAATAGCATCTTCCAGGCAAGGAGACGCAGCTCGCATTCTGCAGCTGGTTCAAACGGGGGCAGCGTAAGCTGCTCTAGGACAAAGGGGAGATCCCAAGGTGGAATTGGATCCTTGATAGGAGGTCTCAAGTGGAGAATACTGCATAGGAAAGTGCAGGAAGCCTCCAGCTGAGCTAGAGACCTGTGACCTACTAGAGAATGGTATGCAGAAATGGCACAGAGGTGTATCTTAATAGAGGAGTAGGCAAGCCCTGATTCATACAGGGATAGGAGGTAGTCCAAGACTGACCTCTCCGAGCTGTCTAGTGGGGCCAGACTATGAGCCTGAGCCCAAATGCAAAATCTGCTCCATATCATGGCATAGGTGGAATGAGTGGATGGCTTTCTTGCCGCAACTAAAACATCTGCTACGTCTTGCAAGACCCTGTATCACATGACTGTTATGTCAGGCATGCAGGTTCAGAGACTGGAGGTCCGGACGTACCAAGAAGCCTGCCTCCTGGGACAGCAGGTGAGAGCTGACTGGCAGAGGCACCGGAGGTTCCTGGGCGAGTTGGTATAGCAGTGGGAACCAAATCTGCCTGGGCCAAAAGGACACTACAAGTATGAGAGATGCCCACTCTTGTCAGAGCTTCAAGAGAACCCTCTGGATCAAAGGGAAGGGGCGGGAAAGCGTAGAGGAACCTGCCCATCCAGGAGAGGGACATCGCATCTCACCAGAAAACACCAGGCCCTGGATCTAGTGAGCAAAAATTGGGCAGTTTTGCATTGGATGGGGATGCGAAGAGGTTTAATTCTGGTGTCCCCCATCTGCGAAACAGATCCTCTACAATTTCCTGTAGCAGTTCCCATAAATGGACTCTGGCCTCCGAGCGGCTCAGACTGTCTGCGATGGTGTTGTCCACTCTGGGAATATGCACTGCCACGATTTCTGCGCCATGCTGTAATACCCAATCCCACACCTTCTTTGCCTCCCTGCAAAGGGGGTAGGAGTGAGTGCCTTCTTTTTTTTTGAGTTAGTACATCACCGCGGTATTGTCTGTTTGTAACAGAAGGGTACCCAGTGGGATATCTGACTGAAAAGCCTGTAAGGCGTACAGGACCGCCCTCATCTCTAGAATGTTGCTGTGGAGGTGAGATTCCAGAGTCGACCAAGAGCCCTGGGTCCTGACTCTGTTTGGGTGAGCTCCCCATCCGGACCCTGAAGCGTCCGTGGAGAAAGTCAGAGTTGGAGCCAGCACTATGAAGGGGACTCCCATAGAAAGGTGCTCTGGGACAAGTCACCATTGCCAATCTCAGGCGACTGTGCTCGTGATCTGGACTGGCTGATGCAGTTGGTCCCTCTTTTGTTCCCATTGGGATCGCAACATCCACTGGGTAACCCGCATATGGAGTCGAGCTAGGGGAACCATCGGAATGGCTGCCGCCATGTGTCTGAGCAGGCAAAGAATGGTCCTGGCTGGGACAGATATCTTTTCCATTATCCCCCTTACGAGGGACCTGATGCATTGCGCCGTGTCCTGAGGTAGGAATGCCTCCCCTTGATTGGTGTCGGGGATCGCCCCAATAAATTGCAACTTCTGAGAAGGAAGTTGACACGACTTATCCTGGTTGATGGTGATACCCAGCAATTCGAAAAGGGAGCAAATGTCTTGAATCGTGGCCATCAAGGCCTCCTGAGAGGGGGCCACGAGGAGCCAGTCGTCAAGGTACAGAAACATGTAGTGGCCCTGTCTCCTGAAAGCTGCTGCCACGACTGCCACACACTTTATATGTATACTCAAGGTGCTGAGGACAGCCTAAAGGGTAGAGCTCGGAACTGGTAGTGGTGTCCCAGGAAGTCGAAGTGCAAGAATTTTCGATGCGCTCGAGCGATCGGGAGATGGAGGTAGGCGTCCTGCTTATCCAGTGACACGAGCCATGCACCCTGTTTGAGAATGAGAATTAGACCCGGAAGGGTGACCATGCAGAAGCATTTGTACAACACGAAGGTGTTAAGATCACTGAGGTCTAAAATCGGGCGTAAGTCCCCTGTCTTTTTTGGAACCAGGAAGAAGTGAGAATAGTACCTTCTTCCTCTCTGGCTCCATAGTACTGATTCTATGGCATCCTTGTCCAGGAGTGCCAAGATCTCCTGCCAAATGAACAGGGCATGCTGACCCGAATACTGGGAGAGAAGGGGAGGCCTTGCTGGTGGCTGGTCGAGGAACGCTAGAGAGTGCCCTTGACGTACCAGTTGAAGCACCAACCAGTCAGAGGTTATCCTCTGCCATCCCAGAACATGGTAAGAGATGAGACCCCCGACCTTTTCTTCCCTTGGAGCCAGAGGAGGGCTAGGGGCCGGGAAGCAGTCATGCTGTGGTGGTGTTTGCCCCGGCGGGCTGGGCAGACATTTGGTGCTTCTGGCCCTGGCCTGTGGGGAACCTTGCCTGACCTTTTCTGCCAAAGTTGCCCCTTGGTTGCTGGCCGGAACATGGCTGCTGCCTTTGTTGCCGGCCGTGAAAGCGATTCTGGTTCCTACGAAAGGAACTAGACTTGGACCTGTACGTAGCTTGTACAGTCCTGACTGCCTTCCTGGCATCCTGTAACCTGGTGATTACTCTCTCCGATTCCTCACCGAACAGGACCGCTCCATTATAGGGGACATCTAAGATGTTCTTCTGGATGTCCGGAGTAAAACCGGAGACCCTCAACCATGAGTGCATCCAGAGACAAATGCCTGTGGCTGCGCCCCTGGCTGCCGAGTTGTAAGTGTCTGACCCAGTTTGAAGAGGTTGAGAAGTTCCTCTTTCCTTTTGCCAACTGGGAAATCCTTCATAAGGTCTTGGCCCTGTTCCCATAGGGCGTTCTGAAACTGCACCATGTGCGTTAAGTAGTTCAGAGACCTTATAGAGCATGTAGCAGCCGCGTACATGCATCTCCCCAGCGAATATAACTGCTTAAATTCCTGGTCTGGTGGTGGAGTATTCAAGTGTTGAGGCCATTGAGACCGATCATGTGAGGCTGTTATGACCAGGGAATCGGCCAGGGGCTGCTGCGCCAAGTACGGGTCCTACAATGGAGCCCTGTAAAGGTGGTCAGCCTTCTTTGGAACTGCTGGAGTGGAGCGTGGACATTTCCATGCTGCCTTAGTGACGTCCATAAAGGTGTCCACCAATGGTGGTACCACCCCAGGCTTTGGATTTTTCTGCATGAGGTATCTGGCAAGGCATTGTCTTTCGGGGTCTAAGTCCTCCATCTCCCAACCCATGTTCTCTTGGATGTTCCTCATCACCTCAGAGAAAGAGGGATCATCCGGTGGTGACCTGGGGAGGTCTCATGGGTCGGGTGATGGGAAACTGATGGGAGTAGGAGACGTGGAATTGTCAGATGTATCCGGCCTTGAGCCATCCCCCGGAGAGAATCGTCTGCCTCTGGGTCGTTTAGGGCTGGGAGACCTGGATGGGGGTCTTCTCCGTTCTCTTGATCTGCCCTTGGGAGGTGGTGTAGGCTCCTTAGGGGTCAGGGGTCTCTCATCTGCAGAACCTTGAGAAGGCAGTGGAGGTGGTTTAGTGGGCACCACATCTTTTTTTAATGGTGTCCCACCAGAAAGTAAATAAGTCCTTGACCTCCTGTAAATTCATGCCCGATGATGGGTCGGGCTTCGGGCCTTGGGGAACTATCGGATCTTGTGACAGTTCCCTAGGCAGTCCAACGTCCTCTGTGTCACTTGTCTGGTCATCAGGCAAAACCATGATCACCTCCTTAGAGGACCCCCGGCGACCGGTGTCAACCAGCGTCGGTGGGACAGGTGTCGACTCCTTAGCCCATTTAACGGGCGTCAGGTCGGTCACCTGTTTGGACTCAGAGATCCATTTAAGGGAATGTCAGCTCCATCATCTTCCTTGTGCAGACGTTTGGTCCTTTCAGAGGTTGGGAGACTGATCAGTGATCGGAGTCCCACATCAGTCCAACGCCCCGCAACCCTGCTTGGCAGAGGACTTCGACTTATGCCGGTATGAAGTCCCAGGCCTGGCTGCGGAGTTGAGCGTCCGAGGATCTTTCATCTTCAGCGGGTGTAGGGAGACTGAGGAGCCTCCTGAAGACCTTACCTTCACTGGAGGGGGCTGAGAGTGGGCCCGGGAAGGAGACCTATCCGATCGCATGGAGCTGGAACTGGCTCTAGATTCTGAGGCCCAACTTGGGGATCTAGACCTACCCTTATCCCGGTGTTTGTCCAGGTGCTTCCCTGATTTGTGGGAGGATTCCCCTCTGGAGGTGGGGTCTTTCTCCATCTGTTTTAACTTCTCTTCAAGAAGAAACCCCTGAAGGGCCTTTTGGTGGCGGATCCCGGTCCTACTATTAAACTGTTGGCAGACAGGACAGGCCTGTATATTGTGCTCTGGGCCGAGGCACCGCACACAGGTCGTATGGTGGTCTGTGAACGGAATCTGCTTGCCGCAGGTGCACTTGGAGGGGTGTCCTTCAGTAGAAGGAGTAGGAGAAGTGGACATGCGGGTGGATGTTTAGAAAAAAGATTTCAAGTCGTCGTTCATCTGTTTGAGGCATCTGTGAGGCCAATGCTGATGAAATCAATGGTAGGAAAAGAAATGGGAGGCTGAGACTGTGCACTATATGATGCTGGACATTGAGTCAGTCCCCACTGGATATTGCTAGCTAGAAATTTTTCGTGTGGGTCCTGGCATGCCTACCTTCAGGCCTAATGGTGTAACCTGCTCAAAAGCTGTTTCTCAAAGTAAGATCACCCTGCCACTGGCTCTCCCGATGAAAGGTCTGGGAAAGGAGGGTCACCTGAATAGTCAGGTTGAAGGAGGTGGAGGGAGGGCGGCAGCAGAAGGTCTAGCCAGTCTAGAGGGTGTAGAGGCAGCACCTCTGGAACCCCCTCATTGACCAAAGCCTTCCTTCTGTGTGTGAGACTGAGCACGGGGCTGCTGAGGCTGATGCCCCCCTCTGGCACGAAAACAGGGCTTGCAAAAATGCTCTCATTTAGGGTGGTACACAGACTACATGGAACAGATGGCCGTTCTGGAGTCCTGCAGTTTGACAATAACCTTCTCTGTGTCTTCCCCGAAGAATGCAGAGCTTCTGAAAGGGGTGTTCAGAAGGGTCGTCTGAACCTCTGGGTCGAACCCTGAGACCTGGAGCCAGAAGTGGCACGGAAGGCAAATTCCAGTTGCAACCACCCTCGCCGAGGTGTCCGTAGAGTCATACGCCACTCAGAGGACATGGGTACCCACATCTGAGCCTGTTTGCAAAAGGTTTGCAAGCTCCGCCTTCTGGGGGCAGTCGGCACACCTTGCAAGATGTCTGGTCCTTGGTCCCAAAGGGCATTTTGGAACTGGCCCATATGAGTCAAAAAATTAAGGCTCTGTATGCTGCAAGTGGCAGACAAGTACCCTAGACCTAAGGAATCCAGCTGCCCAGAACTCTGTCAGGCTGGGTACTTAGGTACTTAAACCTCTTGAACAGTCATGTGCAGCTGAAATAACCACCAAATCAGCTGTGGGGGGTTCGGCTAGGTATAAAAATGGTCCTTGAGGGCCCGGTGCAAGCGACAAGCCTTTTTGAGCACCGCAGAGAAAGCATGTGGGTGCCTCCAGGTTGCCAAATGCCATCCTGGAAGGCATCCACTAATGGGGGGATAGCCACCAGCTTGGGGTCCTTCTGGCATAGGTACTTTGCCAGATGCAAGCATTCGGGATCCAGGGCCTCTGTATCTCATCCTGTATCCTCCTGTATATGACACATGACCTCCATAAAGCTGGGGTCATTGGGAGGAGATTTAGACTGTTCCTCTGTGTCGCCAGGAAGCAAGCCAGGGCTGGAATCAGGAAGGGAAGGGTCCAACTCCCCATAGGCATCAGGGGAAGAAGAATGTCATCTCCTTTTTTTGTGCCTAGGCCTCCTGGGCGAAGGAGAGTGGGAGGATGAAGGAGTGCTTGTCCTCGTGTTTCCTGGGGCTAGCAGGAGTCTTATCCCCCTCGTTCCCAGATGGGACAGGAGAAACCTGGGCATCTGGCTCAGGGACTGGAGGAGGCTGAGGAGTAGGAGGGAAGATCAGGTCTTGTTTAATGGTTTCCCACCAATAAGTAAAGAGCTCCTTTACCTAAGACATACCCAACCTGGGGGACTTAGGCTTAGGAGGCAGTGTCGGATGGCCTGGACCCACACCGGTGTCAGTCAGATCCAGCGTCGGTGGAATAAGCGACATCGGTAATGCCTCCATAGCACTGTCATCGGGTTCTGGTGTTGGGTGGACCAGAGAAAGATCTCAAGGAGAGATGTCGGGGTGCAGACAGGCAATGTTGGAGGGACTGATGACGGCTGAGGTATGGTTGTCTTAGCTGGCGCCAGAGGAGAAGCCGAAGGCTTGTCCGGTGTCAGAGTCGAACCGTCATCCGACAGGCGTTCCTTGGCCGAAGAAGGGTGGGGATGATCTGAACAAGAGGCCTTAGATGGCCTAACAACATATGGGGCTTTTCAGAGTGGTCTCTGTCTGAGTCAGCAGACTGGCGCCTGTCAGGCTTAGACTTAGGTGGCAGGAAGAAGCCTTGGAAGCAGAGTGCCCCGAAGCCTGTTTGGCCTCCCAGGGATCGACCGAGGTCGACTGGGAGGAAGATTTACTTTTAGCCGCTGTGGAACCAGTGTTGGATGGCCTCTTGTGGGCTGAAGAGCTGGGGTCCGAGAGTTTTTTAGCAGTAGTGCGGGTCCGAGGTTCTATGAGCCGCTGCGGGTCCAGTGCCAAGATTTGATGGGTTGTGGGGCCCCTTGAAAGAGGCTAGGCTGGGAGGCTTGAGGGAAGTAAGCGGTCCTCATGTCCGGAGGGAGCCAAGCGACCAGTGGACTGGGAGCTGGAAGTCCTAGGCCTGGAGGGCGAGTGGTTCCAGTGATGGTGCTTCTCCTTCCAATGTAAAAACCAAAAACAAAGCGCTGCGTCAGCATGTGATCTAAAAGCAAAACAAAATGGTTATATTAACTGCACGCCGAAAATAGAGTTAAAAATCTACGTTTCGACCTTAGGTCTTCTTCAGGAAATATCTAAAAGAGAAAAAAAAAGTATAGAGGGGAGGTAAAATGAGGGATATATATACATGTGGGGAAAAAAGAAAGGGGAGGCTCAGGGAGAAGAAGTGATAATTGGTAAGGTTAAGAGAGAATCTGTGAAACAAAAAGGTGATGATGGGAAAGATGAAGCAAAACAGGAGTGAAAGAGTTGTGGAAGTTCCCAGGTGGGGACTACTTAACAGGGCCTAGTAAGAAGGCTGCAAGGTGACAAATGTGTGGAAGGAGACAGAGATGGAGACTTATGGTGAAAATGAAAAATTAAATAAGTACAAAAACAAATAGACTTTAGGGACACTGTTAGTGTGTCTCAGTAGGTAGCACACTCGCCTCTGAGGCCGGGAGATCAGAGGGCTGTGGGTTCAGTTCCCACATTTGGCACTTGGGTTAATATCCCAGTACTGACACTGTAGTGCAGCATGAGTGGTGTGCTGCACTTCTGAGGTGCCATCTTTCGAACGAGACGTTAAACCGAGGTCCCATCTGCCTGGATTGGTGGTAGCTAAGGTGGATGTTAAAGATCCCATGGCACTTATCGAAAAGAGTAGGGGAATTTCCCCAGTGTCCTGGCCAAATTTCCCTCATTCACAAAAAATACCACCATCAGCTTAACCTGGTTCAAGGTCAGTTGGCATTCATCTATATCCCCCTCCCCCGGGTCATGCCTGAAAATAGGCAGGATTTGTCTAGTGCAATTACCCGGTCAACAAAAACTAACTAAATAAATAAATAAAAAGGTGGGGGGAGGGAGTGGCTGAAAGACGTCAGTGGAAAAAAAGTATTCCTTCTGATGTTTCCTGGGTGGAGAAGGGGAATGAGATTCCTGCGCAGAGGACGTCTGCTGCATCTGGGCCAAACGTTTTTCCGCCAAAAAGGCTTTAAGAGATTTTTGCCTGCGGATCCTGGTGCAGCTCTTGAAGGCCTGGCAATGGGTACAGGTGCCGGTGTCATGGTCTGCACCCAGGCAAAAGAGGCAGGCCAAATGTCCGTCCTTAGCAGGGATCTGTTTTCCACAAGAGCACTTATTACGGTGCCCGGTTGAAGTGGAGGACATGCGTCGCAGTTTCGCAGAGAAACATGAGGAAAAAATAATTGTTCTTAGCTGAGGAACCGATAGAGAGCCGAGAGCTGAACTAACGTGTTGCCACAGCGGGAAAGAACTGAAGCACGTGGGGACTGCCTACTACCTTTATAATGGGTGACGTTGGGGGTGGAGCCGATGCCAGATGGGTGGTCCCATGTCAGTACTGCTAGAGAAAAGAACTGCAGAGATCTGCTGCCAGGTGGCGTCAGTCCTACAGGTGTTACCTGCTGCAAGAGCTTCCTCTCGAAGTAAGATCTGAGGGAACACTGGGGTACCACCCCCTTTATTGTGTACGTGACGTTGGGGTTAGGTCAACGTCGGGGGCTGTCCCTCGCTGTATATTGCTAGCTAGAAGTTTTCCGTGGGGTCCTGGCGCCTACCAGCTTCAGTCCTACCAGTGGCACCTGCTGCAAGAGCTCACTCTTGAAGTAAGATTCTTTTTTTCTGTATTGCCTTATTGCTACACTGAAGCCCTGGCAAATCTCACGAGTCCTGACGTTATGACAGAGGCCTAAACAGCAGGCACACACATCGTGGGTGTTATCCTTATATATTTTTTCACTGCAGTCGTAGTAGTGGAACAATGGCGTTGGTTCTGACGGCATACAGTAGTCTACAGTATCACTACATTATTAGTGATTCTTCTTATAGAAAACAATAAAACAATGGCTAAGCGTATTCGTTTCCACAGCAAGTCTGACAAGTACAGTCGATGGTAGAACAAAAACGAAGGAGAGATGAAACCTCCCGCATTTATGAAGGTGCTGATGTGTAAAGTCCTTGTGGGTGGCCCCCGGGTAGCAAAAGTGTGGTCCTAGCACTGACATGGATATAGTTCCAAAGTTGTGGCCTAAAGGAAGAGATATCCTTGAAGATCTCCCCCGACCAGCTAAGGACTAAAGCATCCTCTGGGATGAACTCACTACTGTAGGGTCTGCAACTAAAGAGTGGGAGCTGGTTGTTCTCCCAGGAAGCAAGCAGATCTATGTCTGGTTTACACCACCATCTCAACACTGCTGCCAGCACCTACTGGTTCATGGTTTGTGATTTCCCTGGCTTATCCTACTCAGGGAGTCTGTCCACACAGTCTATCCTTGATAGGTGTACTGTGGACAGCTGAACCTCCAGGGAGCAGGCTAAGTTCCAGGTCTTCATGGCTTCTGTGCACAACTTTGAAGATTTTTTTTTTTAAACTTTATTTACCCTCCTTGGCAGGTCTCTGCAATTCTTGGCCACCCTACTAGACTCTGGTCATTTGGGAGCTTGCCTGCGCTATGCGCATTCCGTCGGAACTCCCGAGCTGGCCCGGAAACATAGAATTTGATGGCAGATAAGAACAGTTTGGCCCACCTAGTCTGTCCATTTTCCTACCTAACGTATAAGCTGCAGATCCTAGTTAACCAATGGCTTACTTCCTCCTACCCCCCACTAGGATTGCCTTATGTCTGTCCCGTGCATTCTTGAATTCACCCACTGTTCTTGACTCCACGACCTCCTCAGGGAGGCTGTTCCATGCATCCACAATCTTCTCTGTGAAAAAATACTTCCTCACATTACCTCTGAGCCATCCCCCCTCTATCTTCAAATTACACCCCCTTGTTCTTGCACATCTCTTTTTCTGAAAGATGCTACCCTCTTGGACTTTGTCGATTCCCTTGAGGTACTTGAAAGTTTCTATCATGTCCCCTCTCTCCCTTCTTTCCTCAAGGGTATACATATTAAGCTCCTTTAGTCTTTCTTCGTATGTCTTCTGGTGCAGACCCTGCACCATTTTGGTTGCCCTCCTCCGGACAGCCTCCACTCAATGTCTTTGCGGAGATGGGGTCTCCAGAACTGCACACAGTACTCCAGATGGGGTCTCACCAACTGTCTGTACAGAGGGATAACAACTTCCTGTTTTCTACTATTGATGCCTCTCCCTACGCTTCCCAGTATCCCACCAACCTTCCTTACTGCCTTCTCACATTGCTTGGCCACCTTTAGGTCATCTAATATAATTACCCCCAGGTCCCTTTCTATTTTTAATGTTGTCAGTATCTCAGCCCCCATTGTGTACTCTTCCCCTGGGTTTTTGTTTCCCAGCTGCATTACCTTGCACTTCTTTGCACTGAATCTGAGCTGCCATACATTTGACCATTCCTCCAACCTTGCCAACTCCCTTCTCACCCTTTCCACTCCATCTTGTGTATCAACCCTGTTGCAGATCTTTGTGTCGTCTGCAAAGAGAGATACTTTTCCTTCCAGTTCCTCTGCAATGTCACTTATAAAGACATTAAAAAGGACCAGTCCCAGTACTGAACCCTGCGGTACCCCACTGGTAGCCCTTTCTTCACTGTGGACTCTGTTTACTACTACCCTTTGCGTCCTGTTGTCTAGCCAATTTTTTATCCAGGCTACCACCTTGGGACCCACTCCAGTGCTGACTAACTTGTGTATTAATCTTTTGTGTGGGACCGTATCAAATGCCCTGCTAAAATCTAGGTAGGCCATGTCCACAGCCCCTTCCTGGTCTACTACTTTGGTCACCCAAATAAATCTATTAGATTCATCTGACATGACCTTCCCATCATGAATCTATGCTGCCTTGGGTCCTGTGCCCCACTGGCCTCTATGTACTCAACAATTATTTCCTTCAGAAGTGATTCCATCATTTTCCCTACCACTGAAGTCAGACTAACTGGACTGTAGTTTCCTGCCTCTGTCCTGCTACCACTTTTGTGAAGAGGAATCACATCTGCCCTCCTCCAGTCCTCAGGTACCACCCCATCCATGATTTGTTAAAGAGAGTAGTCGGTGGTGTCATTGGTTCTACCCTTAGTTCTTTAAGAATTCTTGGGTGAATCCCATCAGGCCCCATTGCTTTATCCACCTTCAATTTTATTAGTTCTTTCAGAACCCTTTCTTCTGTTAATGGACTGGTATTGACCCCCATCTTCAGAGTGTTTCTCTTGTTTGGTTTAGGTACCTCCCCCTCCTCTTCCTTTGTGAATACTGAGCAGAAATATACGTTCAGTATCCCTGCTTTTTCACCGTCACCTTCTGCCCACATTCCTTCCCCTTTATTAAGCCTCAGTATCCCTCCTTCGGTCTTTCTTCGTTCCTTAATGCACCTATAAAAGGTCTTATCCCCCTTTTTAACAGAGCTGGCTATCCTTTCCTCGGTTTGGGCCTTTGCTATTCTGACTGCCTTCCCAGCATCTTTCTGCTTTAACTGATAAAGTTCTCTGTCCTTCTCCTTCTGTGTTTCCTTATATTTTCTGAATGCTATCCTTTTCTCCTTAACCTTCCCTGACACCTCTTTTGAGAATCATAGCGTTATTTTCCTTTGTTGTGTTTTGATGATTTGCTTTACACAAAGGCTTGTTGCCTCTGTGATGGCTGTTTTGATTACTCGCCATTGTTCCTCCAACCCTCCTTCTTGCCCATTTGCTAGTGCTTTTCTGAGGCACTCTCATTTTCCCAAAGTCATCCCTCCTAAAGTCCAATACTCTTGCTTTTGCATGGCTTGATTGTATGGCTGTGTTTATCGTGCACCACACTGTTTGGTGGTCGCTTGTTCCTAGATGGCTACCCACTTCTAAATCTGAGATTCTTTCTCCATCCTCATTTGTGAGTACCAGGTCTAAGATTGCTCCCTCCCGAGTGGGTTCCAATACTAGCTGTCTGAGGCATGCCCCTTGTAGGGCATCAAGAATTACCCTGCTCTTGGATGTGCCTGCAGCAAAGGTGCTCCAGTTAATATCTGGCATATCCAGGTCCCCCATCAACAATATCTCCCCTTTTTCTGTCATTCTAAGGATGCCTTTTATCATTTCCTTGTCCATTCCCTCCCCCTGAGATGGGGGTCTGTAATACAACCCCTATGCAGATTGTGGTGCCATTTCCTATCTCCAGAGTGACCCAGAGTGCCTCATCTGCTCCCTTTTTACTCTTTAGTTCTGTTGCTTTGATCCCTTCCTTTACATAGAGCTACTCCTCCTCCTCTTTTACCCTCCCTGTCCCTCCTGTAGATTGTGTATCCTGGTATGTTGACATCCCAGTCATGGTTCTCTGTGTACCATGTTTCTGTGACTGCCACAATATCCAGGCAACCCTCTTCCATCAAGGCCACTAGTTCAGGGAGCTTGTTACACAGACTACGGGCATTGGTACTCATCACCCTCCACTTTTTGATGGCCTTACCCCTTTTAACCCCATCCGTCTTTACTGCCTTTGCCTTTTTTTACATTTACCTCTGTCCTGCTCCCTAATGACTTCTCTACCTTGGTGTTTACCTTACTAATTACCGTGTTTTGTGGGGGCAGACTAGGATTTCCCTGCTCCTTTTCAGTGCCTCCCCCCTTGGCTAGTTTAAATGCTTGCCAATGAAGCATTTAAATCTCTCACCTAGGATCCTGGTTCCGCCCCTGGACAGATGCAGACCATCGTGCCAGTAGAGGCCTGCATCCCTCCAGGTGACTCTCCAGTCCCCAATGAAGCCAACACCCTGAGCTCCACACCAGTTTTTCAACCATTTATTGAATTCCCTAGTGAGGAATACCCTAGCATTACCCTTGCCATAGACAGGCAGCACCTCCGAGAAGGTTACCGTATGCGCTACTTGTCTAAGGCCCCTTCCCAACTCTACAAACTCTTCTTGCACTGCTCTGATCCCATTCCTAGCCAGGTCATTTGTCCCTAGGTGGACAATGGCATCCAGCTCCCTCCCTCGTGCAGTTACTCCCACGATTCTGAGGATTCGCTTCTTGTCCCTCCAAGCCATGGTGCCAGGCAGGCACCTTACCTCCCTCTCCCCTTCCTCACTCACTTCTACCCCCCCAATGACTGAGTCCCCCACCAGGAGTTGTTTTCTGCCCCTATGGGGTCCCATGCCACCCTCCTGTGGGTCTCCTTTGTGAAGGTTCCCAGCATCCTCCTTGGTCTCCACTGCAGGTGCCTCCATAGAGGAACTACTATCCACCAGAACAGCGTATGAATTGTGGAGAGGTACAGCTGGAGGGATGCAACTCTGTTGTACCACACTCTCCCTCCCTGAGCCCACCCTGGTCCAGCCTCTCCTTTTCTTGGCAACCTCTGAGGTAGTAGCATTGGCCCTGGTAGTCCCTGGGTGGGGGAGGAGGTTTCATGAATCCTAGCCAGGTCAGCCTGAAGATGGGCAACCTCCTCCCTCAGACCAGAGAGGTGCCTGCAAATAGGGCAGCATCGCAGACTCCAGAATGTCTCCTGGAACTCTGCCACCCCACAGCCATTGCACTGCACCACTCATATCATGTCTTATTTTGTGTCCCCTCTCCTGTTTTTCTGTATGCTTACTCACTCCTCTCCTTACACCTCTCACCCTTCCTGTTCTGGGACAGCAACTTCCTATATTCTTCAGTAGCCTCCTTCCTTGCTCAGTGTCAGACCATCAGCAGCTGGGGGGGGGGAGCGGGCTACTTTTTTCCTTTAGGGTTGACAAAACTAATGTTTCTCTATGATCCTTCCCTTCCTACTGCCAAACAGGAAGTCCCTGTTGTCATTCAAATCCAGTGGCTATAGAAGTAGAACTGGCTTAGGGTGAGTGGATGGAGGGCAATTAGTAAGAAAAAAGGCTAGCAACAGGAAGTTGTAATTGGAGTCACCTGCTTTTATACTGTCTAAGCCACACCCCCAATTAAGCTCTCTCTCCTCCTAGTGATATAGCAAAGTAAGTTGATACAGTACCCTTCCCAGCACAGGACACACCGACTTTCTTTTCTTTTTTAACTCTAAATAAGACCCTTTCTACTTCTAATAAAAGTATCTGTCTGCTTAATCTCAACAGACATTGACTCCTGCTGAGATAGAAGTGTTAAATTAGTAAGAAAATAGTAACTTCTTTTAGTTAGCTGCTTTCTGCTCTACCAGCAAAATTTCTGTCTTCCAAAGGCTAGCAACAGGAAGTTGGAAGCAACAGGAGACTTCATCGAGCAGAGACCTCCAATTTCCCTCCCTTCCTAGCCCCGGAAGCAGTGATTGCGTGTGGATGGAGGGCCACATGAGCACCGCAGCTCCAGTCAACAGCTCTTTCCACCCTCCCCTGGCCTTGCGCCCAGCCTCTGAGAAGCAGCACTGCCACTCAGCCTCCAATGGGGGCAGCCAAGCACAGAGTCCCATCTGTCCCTCCCGAGGTGGAGAGCTTGCCAGCCAGCAGCCACTCACAGTCCTCTCCCTGCCCCCCCAGCCGACCTGAGCTTGTTCCCAAACCCATGGCACAAGGTGTGGCATCCAGTACCTTAACCCTCAGTGCCACTGGGCCAGCCCAACTTTGAAGATCTTGTTCCTCCATGCTTGTTTATGTAATACATTGTTGTGGTGTTGTCTGTTCTTATCTGGACAGACTGACCCTTTATTTGGAAGGAAAAACCTACACTGCCAGGTACACTGCCCAGAGTTCCAGAAAATGTATGTGCTCCAGAGTCTCCTGTGTACTCTTGGGGCTACTTATAGTAAGATCTGCAAGCAGGGTGCCCCATCCTAGGAGGGAGGCATCTGTTGTGAATATGGCTGAGGGGAATGGTTGGAGGAAGGGAACTCCCTCTCTGAGGCTGCCTTCCTCCTTCCAACACTTCAGTGCCCTTAGCAATGATCTGGTTAAAGGCACCAGCAGCTTGGATAGAGGGTCCCACGTCAGAGACCAATGGTCTCCTAAAGTGATACTAAATATCTATTATTTATTTATCTATTTATTTGAGAAATCGGTTTACAACCTTTGAGCCAGAGGCTCATTTCCAAAGGTACCTCGTCACAGTGAGGACAATACATAACAGACTTACATATGATGCAGAAAAACAACTGAATTTTGGTTACAGCATTTGGATTAATGGTAGCAAGCACAGGAGACAACTGAATTTAGGGTTACAACATTTGGATTAATGGTAGCAAGCACCAGTGACTACATCCGGTCAGCAGATAAGCAAGTTTGCAAGATGTAGCAAGGTCAAAGCAGTATAAACAGCAATGGATGAGGATTAGTGCAATGTGGAGTGGATGCTGCCCAGTGGGCATTGTCAGGGTACTGTGCGCAGCAACTCAGTTATATACAGGTGCAGCTTCGTGTGTTAAATAGTTGGCTGTGAAGTGCGAGTTTGAATTTGGAAATTGTGGGGGCATCTGAGATGGGGCAGGGAGCGAGTTATACCAGGACGGAGCTCTAAAGCAAAGGATCTCTGTCCATGGGATGTTCTGGATCTTGGGACCAGAAGAGTGGCCTTGCAGGAGGACCGTGTGTGAGACCAAGGGTTGGGCTTGTCGGAGCAAGGCTGTCAGCCCAGGTGGGGAAAGTCCTAGAAGGTTTTTTTTTGTTATTAGCAAGTTTGGTAGCAAAGACGTTCGTCCAGATTCAGCAGTTTCGCCATGTCATAGAGTGCATAAGGCAAGCCATCCTGGGGGCTCCAGTGATTAGCCTGCATGCTTTATTTAAGATGAGGCAAATTTTATTGAGGGCGGTCGTGTCAGCAGCACCATATACTGGGAGGCCATAGTCGACCAGGGATAGTATAGAGGAAGTGACCGCTATACAGAGGGCAGTCAGGGGGAGACAGTTTTTATGTCGGTATAAGATGCCAAGTCGCACATTAGTGGCTGAGGCAAGTGCATCAATGTGGGTGTGGTAGGTGAGTGCTGAATCAAAGGAGACCCCAAGGTACTTATAGGAGTGGACCTGCTCAAGAGGCTGTTTGGACTCGGGGAGGATATGGAGTGGGAAGTTGCTGGCTTTGTTCTGGGGGTGGGCAAAGAGCATTGTCTTTGTTTTTTTGAGATTAATGACCAGTCTGTGCTCTTCAAACCAGGTATCAACATCATTAAAGGATAGTTGTAGAGAGTCCTGGAGGGAGATAGGGTTACGGTGGCGGCAAATATGACAGCACTCTCCATACAGCAGAATTTTCTCAGCGCAAGCACTGGGCAGGGTATTAAGATAGAGAGAAGAGTAGAGGTCCCAGGATGGATCCCTGAGGAACTCCTGAACGGATGGGACTAGTATTGGAAAGTGCCCCATTAATTCTGACACATTGGGAGCGGGCAGATAGGTAGCTGGTGCACCATGCAAGAGGCCCAGTGGCGAAGCCAATGCGGCAGAGGGCATCCAGCAGGAGGGGGTGGGAGACAGTGTCGAATGCCTTTGAGAGGTCGATGAACACTGCTCCGGCTAGGGAGCCAGAGTCCAGAGAGGAGTGTAGGAAGGTTGAGAATTCAAGTAGTGCAGTGCGGTGTGTGGACCAGCAGGAAACCGTGCTGTTCTGGGCAGAGGATGTTGTATTTGGTCAGGTATTCAGAGATTTGTGTGGCAACCAGCTTCTAGTGTTTTGGAAAGGGGGAGTATGGAGATTGGACGGTATTTCCTCAGAAGGACCTGTCACCACCTTTGTGAATGGGGTGACAATGGCAGCCTTCCATGCAGTTGGGAATTGCCCAGACAGAGGGATTTGTTGAGAAGGCTATAAATGGGGCAAGAACCTGATCCAGAACCAGACGGAGAATTCTGGGGTCAAGCTAGTCTGCACCTGGATTATTGCTTTTTAGTGCTCCGGCCCAGGTGGGGTCTGGCTTCCTGGGCAGTTACCCTATGCAGGTGGGAAGCAGGGCACAGGAGGGTTGGAGCAGGTAGGGAGGGTGGCGGGTCAAAGAAATTACTGGGGAGGATGGAGCTCAGGTCCGTAAAGGCTGTGTTGAGGTAGTTTGCGATGTTTACTGGGTCTGTAATGGATGTGCCGTCCATGGTGATCTGGGATGGGGAAGGGGAGCGTGCACTCCCATTTAATTGTTTGACATTGTCCCAGAAAGTATGGGCACATCCCCAGGAGGAGGTGAGAGTGGCCTGGTAATGATCAGCTTTGGCTTTACGGATGGCCCGGGTACACTTATTCAGTGCAGCATTATAGGCCTGTCTGTCAGCCATCCAGCCTGATTCTAAGGCACAGTGCCATAGGTTATCCCTATGCTTGAGCTGTTGTAATAGGGCAGGAGTAATCCAGGGCACATTGTGTTTTTGGTCTGAGCAGCCGTGATGGGTGCGAAGAGGTCACAGGCTCGGTTAAAGGTTTGGGAAAAGAGGGCAAGGGCAGTATCTATGTCAGGGGCATGGCGAATGGGGACCAGTTTATCTGAGTAAGAAGTTCCTTGAGGTTTCTCAGCCCACCTGGTCTGAAATGCCCGGCGCTGTGTGGCGGAGCTGTGGGTCTGGGTGAGAGGGTTACCCAGCCGGAATAGGATAGGGGAGTGGTCGCTGAGTGAGTCGGGAGGACTTGGATGTCCAGGATCTTTTGGGTGGTTGGTGATGATTACATCTAGGAGGGTGCTGGTGCCATTCTTAGGGTTTACTCTAGTGGGTTGGGAAAGCGAGCTGTGTCAAATCAATAGCTGCGAAGGAGTCGGCGGAGGCTGAGGTGGCATTGAGCCAGTTCATTTTAAGGTCCCCACAAGGACTTGTTCTGCCTTTGCGGGAGGGTGGCAAGATAATCCGCTAAGGATAACAATGCCGGGTTTGGTTCTTAGGGGAATGTAGGCAGAGGTGAGATAAAGGGGGCCTTGGAGGTGTCTGGAATAAGTTTAGGGTAAGGGCCTGCGCCCGCTAGCAAGGGCTGGAGCAGGGAGTGCTGGCCAACGAGTGTATCCTTGGTATAGATTGCACAGCCATCCCCACGCTTGTTCGCCACGATCCTCCCGTATAAGGTGTAGCCAGGAGGGAGACAGAGGAGTCAGGGTGGACTTTGAAAGCCAGGTTTCACCAGTGCAATGACATCCGGTTTATGCAACATGACCCAGCATTGAGGGCATCATACTTTTCAATATGCTGCGATGTTCATGGAGGCAATGGTGAGACCAGGGGCCCACCTGGTGGGTTGGTATGGGTGGGGTCTGGGTTAGGATGCATATTGCCTGTAAGGAGTCAAAGGAGGATAACTGCTCTAGCCAGGGGGCGATGATGTGTGGGCTTCCAACGGGTGTGAGTGGATGGGGAGGGGACCCTAAGGGAACAGGGGATGGGAAGGGTTTGCCAGGTGGGGAGGGCAAGAATGATTAAATGGCAGGGGGAGCCTGGGGAGGCAGTGGGGAGGTGCCCAGGGGATGGGTGCTGTAGGCTAGTGAACATGCACAGTGTGGGGTGAGATCTAACTAATTCAACATGAATTGTTGGCGCAGGTACCAGTGAGCCAGGAGGGGTGACTGGCTGGTGGGACAAGGGTACTAGCAGGAGGATGAAGGGGAGGCATTTTAGGAGGAGGTGGACTAACATGGCTTCCCCTTCCTGTGTGTTAATTTATAGGCATCTTCCCGCCGAAATCTCTTCCCCGCCCACAGCACTTTTCTCTAAACCAATAGACAGTCACACCAGCTTGTTGACCCAACCAATCAGCAACTTCGCTACTCCCTATTGCCAACTATCAATATCCCCCTCAGAATGGAGAGCTTGCTACTGATACTCCTGTCACTAATAGCCATAGGGTTCCACAATGAAGATGACCCTATTATACAATCTAAAGTGGTCAACCCACCTAGTTTCTCTGGAACATCCCTCATGGCTGACACCCATACCCTCATACATGTCTTGCCATTGCTGCATCGACTACAGTGGTACAATCACCATAAAGTTACACACATCACCACATATATGTCTCAGACAAGGCCCCATTACTGGGTATATAGATCCCACTAAGCCTAGTCATCAAACTGCTAATTGGTATCCCGACACACTACCTTAAATCCACAGGGAGCACCCAAAACAAAGAGTGGCAACGGAATAAAAACGGAGGACCAAAGACAGCCCTCTCCCGATCACTGGCAGCCCTTATGAAATTACTGATCTTCCTATTGCTCTGTATTGGTAATGTAGAAATCAACCCTGGACCTCTTGAAAGCATCACATCTCCCTCAGACCTATCCTCAATTAAAGACCTCAGTTTCCTGATATTAATGTATGCAGTCTGTTGAAAAAATTTACATTGCTACAATCCTGGGTTGCCCATACCTTGCCAGACTTTCTTGTGATAACTGAGACATGGCTCAAGACCACCACAATGGACAAGGAAGTTAACCTACCTAACTATCAGCTATTCAGAGCTGATCGCCAAACAAGGGGAGGCGGAGTAGCCATATATGTAAAAGCTGGTTTAGTTGTATCCTGTACTGTTGCAACATCTATGCCCAAGGAATTTGAGTGTCTATCTCTAAAAGCCTCTCTCCCCAATACAGCAGCTTTCCTTTTAATTGGATGCTACAGACCCCCCTCTGCTGAACACAAGCTCTTATCCCACCTGGGAAACCTGGTCAAGTCCTGTACTGAAGAAGTCATTATCATAGGGGACCTGAATTTCAACTGGCTCACCCAGGCAGCTACACCTCTGGTATCATTCTGTGACACCTATGGGCTCACACAGTTAATTAATGAACCAACAAGACTAAATGCAAGGAATAGTAGTAACAGTACTCTACTTGACATCATACTAGTGAGTAAACCACATCTATTCACACACGCTGGAGTGCTCCTATGCGACATAAGTGACCACTGCCCCATCCAGCGGTAAGATCCAACAGCATTAAAACAGATCCTGCAAAATTCCTCATGAGGAGAGCCAAGATTAAACATCAATATTGAAGGATATCTGCATGATCTAGCCTACTCTCCACACTGGCAAAAGTTCTATCTTGCACATTCTGTAGAAAAGCTCAGCAGGTGCTAAATAGCATTATATTAAATGCCCTTAACACCCATGCCCCAATCTCTAGTATCCGAAAAAAAACAAATCCTGTCGCTGGTTTTCAGCTGACCTCAAAGCTGCACTGCTGGAGAGAGATAAAGTTTGGAAAGCAGCAAGAAAACTAAGAATATCATGGACTAGATGATCTTTAGGAAAGCCAGGAATAAATGCACTAGGAAAGTTAGGGATGCAAAGGCTGCCTACTACCTGCCCAGCTCGACTCCCCTACCATAATACTGCTAGATTTTGGGGCACCATCAAGGGTATGATGGGCCAGGATGTTAACAACCCCCTTCCAACCCATTTACACAGTAACTATGGCCCCATTACTGGCACATTGGAAATCCTGGATGCATTCAACAACCACTTCACAACAGCTGGCCTTGCCTTTGACTCCTCCCCAGCTAACCTATTAAGGGATCATTTAAGCTCCCACTATACTGGTGAACAAAGAGTTGACTCCTCCTTTAGCTTCAAACCTATACTGTTGAAACAAGTTGAGGATCTATTATGGCATCTAGATACCAAAAAAAGTGCAGGAGCAGATCTTCTGGACCCATTCTTTCTAAAGATTGCGTGTCATGTGCTTGCAGTCCCCCTAACTCACCTCTTTAACCTTTCCCTAAACTCTGGCTCTATTCCCACACTGTGGAAGACAGCCCAAGTGGTCCCCCTTCTAAAATCAGGGGACCCTATGGATCTTAATAACTACAGGTCCATTTCCATCCTACCTATGTTATCCAAGATGCTGGAGAAATTAGTGAGTATTCAGTTAAGGGAAAATCTGGACAATGCTAATCTATTAAATCCAGCTCAATCTGGATTCAGGACCAAACATAGCACTATCACTGCATTAGCCAAGGTCACCAATGATTGGCAAACCAAACTGGATAAAAAGAACAATGTCTGTGCAGTATTCCTGGACCTGAGCAAAACATTCGACACTGTGGACCATGAACTGCTACTCTCATCTCTACACTCCATTGGCCTAGAAGATCCATCCTCCCTTAAGTGGTTCAGATGCTACCTCTCCGGTAGATCACAGCAGGTAAAAGCTGAAGGTGACCTCTCCCCATTAAGACCACTGTCAAGAGGAGTCCCCAAGGCTCTATTCTGGTCCTATCCTTTTGCCATTTATATAAATAAAATTGATTCAACCTTACCAAGTCCTCAGTACATCTCTTTGCTGATGACACTGTACTGTATGTCAGCAACCCTTCACCTAAAGTTGCTCATGAAATCCTACAAGCAGAATTTCTCTGTTACAACATCAGCTTCTAGAAAAAGCTTCATAAATGCAAAGAAAACCAAAGCAATGATGTTCACAACCCAAAACTCCACCAACACATCCTCTTCAATCAGTCTCCCCAGATATGCACTATACTTGAGAAAATCTGGAGTATGTTGAAAATTTCAAATACCTAGGTGTGTGGATTGACAACAGACTTGACTTTACTCAGCATCTAGAACAACTGCTGAAAAGCTTCCTAAGGCTTGGCCTCCTCTACAGATTAAAACCCTTCCTTAATAGAGATTCAAAGATGAGATTAGTCCAGGCCATCTTTCTATCAGTCATTGACTACGCAGACTTCCTCTATAGTCACTGCTCCACTCCCTACCTTCAAAAGTTGGATACCTTATACCTTAGAGCAATAAGGTTCATTACAGACCTGCCATATAATACTCACCATTGTTCTCTCTATGATTCAGTTGGATGGGTTTCCCTTCATGTCAGAAGGAGCAGAAATGCAGCTTTATGGATCTACAGAGCTTTATCAAAAACTCCCAAGCTATATCCTGGACTGCTTCAACCTGACCACTCCCAGCTCCTATGCCTAAGAAGCAACAATATCATCCTGCTCAAATTGCCCAAAGTCAACACCAAAATAGGGAGGGCAGCAATCAGCTACTCTTTAGTCATAGCATGGAACACCCTACAAAATCCTTAAAACTGTCCATTATCATTCCATTTACATCCTTCAAGCAGCACTGTACAGCCTTCTTCACAGAGAATGCAGTTGCTACCACTAGAGATAGAATAGTCATCCCACAAACCTTATTCCAATCACATACGGCATATTCCTTCCAGCCAGACACCGCCAGTATATGGCACCCAATATTCCTTCACCATCCTTGTACTCATTATGTGAGTGACTGTCATAGCCCTCATTGTGATATATATGTATTGTACATATTGTAGATGTTAGTTTAACTTTCTCTTGCCAAGCTTTAACATGTGAATTCTCTGTATATTATTGTGTTATAAATAACATTTTCTTGTTTCTGTATGTATAACTGTCTCACAAGTATGTGATGTAATTGCTGTGCACCAACTCGAACCTTGACCTTATCAGGTCCATCTTGTAAATGAGCCTTGCTCAATGATGATCGCCTGAATAAATAAAGATTTGATTGATTGATTGATTGATGGCTCTAGTAGCAGCCATAGGGTAGGAAGGTAGAAGTATTTTGGTTGAGTTCCAACTAGCGTGGATACCACTTTGGATTAGTGGTAGTGTCACAGACTCTGGTGGACAGGGTACCAAGTTCAAGTCTCGCTCAGGGCAGCTAGAGGGTGCCTGGGTGGGAGCAGAGATCACGTTCTAGTGGGTCTGATGCAGTCAGGGTTAGGGCTGAAAACAGGGTGCAAAATAGTGACTCCTAGTGCTCACTGGGTGTAGGTTTGGGGGTGTAGTTAGGAGTACGATGCTGGGCAAGCTGTGGGACTGGGTGCTGGGAGAGGTATGGGCAGAGGTAGCTATGGGTTCTAGAAGGGGAAGTGGCACAGGCAGTGGGGGAGGTTCTAGGAAGTGGTGGGGGAGGAAGTCAGATAGCAGAGCTTGAGGTGGGGAAGGGTCAGTCCCTCTAGTGGCCAGCAGGTATAACCTGCAAATGGAAAAGTGGGGACTTAGTAAATACAGCAGACAGGAAGTGATGTCAGGCAGAGACCAATAAATGAAGGGGCGGCCCTGGGTGGGAGGGTGGCTGGGGTGGGTGGGGCAGTCACGTGCATAGTGTGTCAACAGGCTAACACCTCACACATGGAGCTGCTCAAGAGGGTAGATTTAATTACCTCTAGCAGCCATGTTCTGTTCTGTCCGGCTCCAGGAGGGAGGCGCTTGTGTTGCTTTTGGGTGAGGGCAGGTGAATCGGGGCCTATATGGGAGAGGAGGAACAAAGGGGTTACTTGATTATGCAGCGGAAGGCCAGTGTTGCTTCTGCTCTTCTTGAGAGAAATAGTCCCATACCAGTCCTCGAGAGAATGGAGACGCCACACCAACACACCGAGAACCAGGCAGGTAAGCAGCACAGTTACACAGACTCAAGGTATACCCC
The DNA here is from genome assembly GCA_016271365.2 of Neoceratodus forsteri. Lineage (NCBI taxonomy): Eukaryota > Metazoa > Chordata > Ceratodontiformes > Ceratodontidae > Neoceratodus > Neoceratodus forsteri. Next base: position 1,549,056,484 of record CM057449.1, on the reverse strand, counting down.
TAGAACACCCAAGTTGCTGGCCTTTAGCTCCTACATGCAGAGAAATGCAATTTACAAAGATTCTGTCCCCTAGAGATATAAGACTGTAGTCGCTAGTTCAGGCAGAGCAAATGCAGGTAAAACTGTTATAAAACCCGGTGAGACGCAGATGCTAGCAATTCCACAGCACTCCCCTTCACAGTCCCTCCCTATCAATGCAAGTCAAGCAGGTAAAGAAGTCCATAGTATGTTGAGCCCAAATCCAGGTCCTTAGGCTGTAGCGCAATACAGCTAACACCCCACAAGGGAGCTGCTCAAGAGGTAGATTTAATTACCTCTAGCAGCCACGTTCCGTTCACGTCCAGCTCCAGGAGGGAGCGTTTGTGTTGCTTCTGGGTGAGGGCAGGTGAATCGGGCCTATATGGGAGAGGAGGAACAAAGGGGTTACTTGATTATGCAGCGGAAGGCTAGTGTTGCTTCTAAGGCCTGTGCGGGAGAAATGTCCCATACCAGTCCTCGGAGAGAATGGAGACGCCACACCAACACACGAGAACCAGGCAGGTAAGCAGCACAGTTACACAGACTCAAGGTATACCCCCTAGAAACACCCCAGTTGCTGACGCTAGCTCCTACATGCAGAGAAATGCAATTTACAAAGATTCTGTCCCCTAGAGATATAAGACTGTAGTCGCTAGTTCAGGCAGAGCAAATGCAGGTAAAACTGTTATAAAACCCGGTGAGACTAGATGCTAGCAATTCCACAGCACTCCCTTCACAGTCCCTCCCTATCAATGCAAGTCAAGCAGGTAAAGAAGTCCATAGTATGTTGAGCCCAAATCCAGGTCCTTAGGCTGTAGCGCAATACAGCTAACACCCCCCACACAAGGGAGCTGCTAGGAGGTGGTTAATACCTCTAGCAGCCCGTTCCGTTAAATCCAGCTCCAGGAGGGCGTTTGTGTTACTTCTGGGTGAGGGCAGGTGAATCGGGGCCTATATGGGAGAGGAGGAACAAAGGGTTACTTGATTATGCAGACGGAAGGCCAGTGTTGCTTCTGCCTGTCAGGGAGAAATGTCCCGATACCAGTCCTCGGAGAGAATGGAGCGCCACACCAACACACGAGAACCAGGCAGGTAAGCAGCACAGTTACACAGACTCAAGGTATACCCCTAGAAACACCCTAGTTGCTGGCCTTAGCTCCTACATGCAGAGAAATGCAATTTACAAAGATTCTGTCCCCTAGAGATATAAGACTGTAGTAGCTAGTTCAGGCAGAGCAAATGCAGGTAAAACTGTTATAAAACCCCGGTGAGACGCAGATGCTAGCAATTCCACAGCACTCCCCCTTCACAGTCCCTCCCTATCAATGCAAGTCAAGCAGGTAAAGAAGTCCATAGTATGTTGAGCCCAAATCCAGGTCCTTAGGCTGTAGCGCAATACAGCTAACACCACCACACAAGGAAGCTGCTCAAGAGGTAGATTTCATTACCTCTAGCAGCCACGTTCCGTTCCGTCCAGCTCCAGGAGGGAGCGTTTGTGTTGCTTCTGGGTGAGGGCAGGTGAATCGGGGCCTCTAGCAGCCACGTTCCGTTCCGTCCGGCTCCAGGAGGGAGCGTTTGTGTTGCTTCTGCTTTGGAAACTGGCTCTTTGTACCACAGCAGTGAAAGAGACCATGTGTCCCAGTAACACTAGAAAATCCCTTGCAGATCTTCATTGACCTGCTTGCAATGATTCTGCAGATGAAATCAGATTAGCAACACCTGCTCGAGGGAGGAATTAAATGCCTTCTCTTGCAGGGTAGCTAGTTCTGCACTGATAAAGTCCAGAACTTGAACTGGTTCTGTTGTTGTGACTTTTGAAGGTTTATGAGGAAGCTGAAGTTCTCCAGTGTATTCTGCGTTAGCAGAACGGAGACTTTGCTTAGTATTGTTCCTCAGACCAGCTATTCATCTAGGTAGGGAAAACCACAACTCTCTGCCTTTCCAAATGTGCCACCACAGCTAGGCACTTTGTAAACACTTGAAGCCGAGGTGAGGCTGAAAGGACACGCACCGAACTAGTACTGGCATCCCCAGCCTGAACCGATGTACTTTCAGTGACTGGGTCTTACCAGAATGTGAAAACAGGCAACTTTAAAATCCAGTTACCCCAGCCAGTCTCCTATTTGCAGAGATTGTATCAGTGGGCAGTGTGTGGCCAATCTGAATTTTTCTTTAAGTGTTTGTTCAGGTATCTTAGGTCTAAAATGGGTCACCACTCCACATTTTCTTGTGGGTCAGGAAGTATCTGGAGAAAAGTCCTTTGCCCCATTATGTAGCATTCTTTTCCACTGCATTTGCTTGCAGGAATTTCTTTACCTCCATCTCCAACAGGAGTTTTCTGTTGGAATGTGAGGCTGAAAACCCTATTGGTTCTGCAGCTTTGGATACTTTCTGAACAGCAGGACAAACCTTAGCCCAACATGTCCAAGACTCAGCTGTCTGTGGTGATGTATGACCACTCTTGGAAGTAGTAAATAAGTCTTCCTCCTTACTGGTAATGGACAGGTGACCCAGGCAGAGTTCTCAGGGGTTTTGTTTCTGCTGGGGCTTAGGTGCTGGAGTTGCCGCTGCACTGCCTCTACAGTAACCTCTTTGTGAAGGATACTCCTAGGAGACATACTCAGGAAGGAATTAACCCTAACCACCCCTTCAATAAGGTCTGAAGTGGAGGCCTTCTCTTTCTTAGTATTATTCCTGTAGGAGGTTTTGTACTCATCCACCTTTTTCACATAAGCCTCAGTCTTGTCGCTAAAAGGAATTTCCTTCAAAAGGAAAATTAATTGCTTTTATCTGGGTGTCCTGGGACAGATTTGTCGTTCTGAAGCCAGGCAAACCTACTTAAGAACACTGCATGAGCCATAACCCTAAGAGCAGTGTCACTTGTGTTTGCTGCCATGTGGAACTGGCAATTTGTCGATCTATAGATGATCTAGCTCTGTCAGCCATGGCTGTGCTGACTCACCAATATCTTCTTCTTTCAGAGCCAGCAGAGTTCTATAATGTCTTCTGGTACTAAGCTGTGCAAGCCAAGTAAGATGTCTGCCCGAGAAGCAGGCAAGCTGCCATGTACAATTTGTTGCCCGTACTATCCAGCTTTCTGGATGATTCTCAAGAGCCTGAAAGGATAAAGAGACTTTGGCCTTAACACAGACAGCAGGCTGGACCACACACTCATGATCAGGATGAGAACAGAGGTACTCGGCACCCTGTGTATCCACCTGATATTCTCACTTTTCTTGTCGATGCCAGCAGCTGAAGTGGGTGCTGACATGACTTTGTGTTTTGTTTTTTGCTGCTGAGGGATTAGTGGATGAGAAGCAGCAACCACCTTGCTGGGACTAACCCCATCATATCCATAAATTCTACTTCCTCTTCATCCTCCTCAATTTCATGGGAGGAAATGTTGAGAAAATTTACCATCCACCTTACAAAGGTATAATGAGAGGTATAGTCCTCTGAAGGCGTAGAAGAACCAAAGTCTTGCTCAGGAGAACCATCTCCTATGAGTTCTCCTTCTTACTCTTCATAGTAAATTTCAGCATCCTACTTCACAGGCATAGAGAATGGAATGAAGCCCAGCAGGCATATTCAGGAAATTCCCCACGTGCTTGAAAGGCCTGGAGATACTGCCATATCTTTGTGATGTCCCTAATGAGGCCTTTTAAGTCAACTGGTGGTTTCTTTCCTTTTTCAAGAGGAGGAACAGAGGCATGTTTTCATCTTTTTTCTTGGCAGGCAAAACCTCAAGGCAGTTATTAAAAAAATAAATAAATAAACTTTTTATATAAAATGTTATATTGTGGTTCCCAAAATGCAGGGACCACACCAAGGAAGGGTCTCTTCCGGTTCCTGGAAACTGGAGAAATAACCTAAAAATGAAAATGATGTAACTACCATAATTCCTGATCTTTCTGTGTATCTTCACCATTCATCACTATTTGGGTACCTGCCAGAAGTCAGGACCCCACGGGAGCTTTTTTTTTTTTGCATTGGCGAAGCCAACGCAGTGACAGTGCCGCCGAGGCTGATGTGGCACTTGCGGGTTGGCCATTAGTTGTCGTAGGCGCTGCCCCCTCACCAGTTCTGAGTCACCATAGAGTAAAAAATAGGGAGGGAGGGACAAGAAAGTTCAAGGAACAGAAAAAGGAAAGGATATATAAAACAAAGGAGGAATAAACATCTGAGAGGACAGAAGAAGGAGGAAAAAGAATCTAAGAATTGGGAGGCGCCCCAATCTCTGGGAAAATGGAAAAGGAAAGGAAAAGAGGAGGAGGAATATTTTTACTGGGAGGAGAGGACAGCGCCATCTGACCCTGCAATCTGGACCCCGGAGGTTAACAGTGGAAGTGTTAATACCTTCTGCCTAAGGAGTAAACAGGAGAATCTGGCAAGGCAAGCAAGGTCTCGAGTCAGAATCAAGCACTGACAAATAACAACTTCTGGCAGAGGATGACTGCCCTCGAGGGATTAGTTGTAATGACTTGACCATAGTCCAGGAGCTGAGGCATGTCCTATCCTCTAACCAAAAGAAACAGGGGAAGAGGAACTTCAAGGTAGAACCTCCTTCCAAAAGAAAATACCAGTGTTTAGTCCCGAAGGACAAGGGGAAGAGGGGAGGAGAAAAGGGGCTGCAATTCCAGCACCCCACCCCTAAGAAGGGGTGGAAGCTGAAGGCGGTGAGGAAAAGCCCCCCCTCACCTCCCTCCAGAAATCAACTGCAGGAGGCAGTCCCCCATGTGCCTCAAGGTTCCCCCACTCCTGGCCAATCAGAAAGGGGGGGAAGGGAGACCCAGAGACTGAGGCTCTGGGGGAAGGAGGGCAGGATTTAGTGATGAATGGTGAAGATACACAGAAAGATCAGGAATTATGGTAGGTACGTAATTTTCATATCTTATCTGTGTCAATCTTCATCATTCATCACTATTTGGGTGAGTACCGAGCCCCCCGAAGGGGCCTGATAGGACCCTAACAGACTAAGCCCCTTAGCCCCCGGTGGGGGATACACGTTGGGGGGAACCTTTACAGGCCTGGCAAGGCCCAAGAGTGAGACGGGGACCCCCTGGAGGTGGAAGAAAGGTGCCCCAATAATCGCTGTCTCACCCTGTGGGAGAAAAGGTGGGTTCTCCAGCAGGCAGAGGAAATCACCCTATGCCGGGCCATGGGTGACAACTGGGAAAGATGAAGCCACGCAGTCTGTCTAATGCAGATTGCTGTCTCTGTGACTCTAGAAGCTACCTCGTGGGTGTCATAGGATGCCCTCGCTTGGTGCCTTGGTAGCTCCAGGCTCTGAGCAGAGAGTGCGATGGCCTGTCTGGTTACCTCCGTATCAGGTAAAGAGGCTAGAAGCTGACCTAGCCTGGACCAAAAGAACCTGTCGTACGATGCACAGTGGGTCTGATGAGCTGCGATGGATAACAGAATCCGTGCCAAGTTGAAAACCCTCCTACCCCAGAAATCAAAATCCAAAGAGTCTGAATCTGGGGGTCATTCACGGTAAGGGGTGCGAAGCCCAGAAGGAGTGTCCAACTGTGTCAAACCCAAGAGAGGGTGAGGCATGTGACCTGGAGACTTCGAGGGAACACAATACCTCTGGCGAAGTTCCCTTGGGGCTGAAACAGGAGCAGGGACGTCGCCAGAGCTGCAGTGACACTTCCCGAAAGGGGACAGGCCAGGCGGGAACAACCAAGTTGGTTGCACTGAAGTCGCATAGGAAGGCACGCATCACATGTTCAGTATTGCTTTCTGTGCGGGGGGGGGGTGATCCGGAGATCATCCATCATCCTCATGGGGAAGTGCTGATAGGAAGCCAGATCAGCCACACGGGAGATGTATATGGAAGATTCCTCCCCCTCAGAAGAGGAGGAAAAGAGAAGACGAGTCCGGAGAGTCAGGGGCTGGCTGCTCAGGGGGAGGGTGGAACACCCACTTGTCCATAACCCTAACGTAAGTGGGAAAGTGAGCAGCTGATCCCCTGAACTGCTCCCAGGTCAAAGGTCTGGTAATACCAGGGAGAGAGGGGGATGGAGACAGAGGAATAGGGGCCAGATCCTGCAACAAAGAGGAACATCCTCTGCCCAGGCAAGAGGGCCTAGCAGATGCTCCCAACAGGGAAGGAGGCCCAGAAAGCCCAGCAGCCAACAGCTGATCAACCTTTCTGAAACTGCTTAGACCATGCCCTGAGGAAGAATACCCCTTGTGAGGTGACCGGGACCATGAGTGTCCAGAAGGATGGTCCCTGGCCTCCAAAGAAGAGGTCCCTCTCGAGCAGAGCGAAGGGGAAGGACGAGGATCTGCATTACGGCTCCTTCCTGAACCTGGGCATTATCCAGGGAAAGACCACTGCACAGAACCCAGGTCCCTCGACCCCCTGGACTCCAAAAGAGCCCTCTGCTTTGAAACCACCAACCTAGGCAGCTGTCAACTCAGAGTAGTCTCCAAGGAGACCACCCAGGGTGCAGCATCCTCCCCTTCCAAGAGTGTGCCGGGCTGTCCCAAAGTTGGTCTGTCCATGCACACCAGAGAAGTGGTTACTCCAGCAGAGGGGCAGACAACTCCCTGACTCCAGGCTGCACAGCAGTCATCCCTGGACCACTGCTGCCAGGTCAGTGCGACTGACGTCAGAGGGAAGCTGAGTGGGGACCGCAGAGGTAATCAGTGAGGGATAAGAAGACTCTGAGGAGTCCAGATCGGACCCAGAATCCTCCAAGGAGGAGGAGGTGGAAACCGAGGTCCAATACCAGACCACCCTCCGACCCCTGCTCATTCCTAGGTCACGAGAGGTGCCATTCTCAGCCTCGCACTGCACCCCCCTCAGTGCCGCGAACAGCACTCAAGTCGGAGGTGGTGCCAACCACGGCTTCGAAACCAGAGTCAGCGCTGCCCTCCTCCCCAGCACTGCAAGCACACCAGAGCAACAGATGGTACCAATGGCGGCGCCCAACCCCTCGTGGTGCCGGGGTTAGAGACAGCACCGTTCCCTTCCCCGGCGCCATGAACGGCATCAGAGCTAGAAACTGCACCATCCCTAGCCCCAGCATTGCGAATGGCGCTGAGACCAGAAACAGCCCCAGAAAAGTACAGTTACGTAGGAACTTTCCATAACAGTAGATCTTCAAGAGAGTTTCTTTCAGTAAGTCATCACATATAGGTTCCTTCAGTAGGTCATCACATATAAGACTGCCGCCACCTGGCGTCGGGCCGCACGGCAGATTTTTCTAGCAATGCCTGATGGGGGACCGCCTCACCCCCCCATGTCACATGACCAGCGTCAGCATGACTGTATATAGTGGGCTGTCCTCACGCCCACCCTCCAGTTCTCCTGCCGGAGCCAGGAAGAAGCCTAACAGCAGGAGTGAACAGGATTTGGAATCCTGTAAAACACAAAATAAGGGGAAGGAGGGAGGAGGGAGGGAAAATATAACCTACTGAAGGAACCTCTCTCTCAAAGGTCTACTGTTAAAGTAAGTTCCTATGTAACTGTACTATCTTACTTCAAGAGGGTTCCTTCAGTAGGTCATCACATATAGGACAGAGTCCCAAGCAGTCTCTCCAAGGAGAGACTGAGAGAAACTAGGGAGGAGAACTAACTCCAACAGAAAAAACTGGAATCCAGAATGGACCCAGCCTAGGACAGAAGGCCCTGCAAGACAGCTAGGCCGAAGCCAGCCCTCCGCCTAGAAGCGATGTCCAGACTGTAACGTTTGGTAAAGGTATGGACAGAACTCCAAGTAGCAGCGGTGCAAATGTCGACCGCAGAAACGTTACACAAGAAAGCCGTGGAGGCAGCCATGCCCCTAGTAGAATGACCTCTAATGGGACCCGGCAGAGGTTTTTCATACTTCTGGTAACAGAACCTAATGCAGTTGCCTAACCATTTGGACAGGCCTTGCTTAAAAACCAGTTTGCCTTTCGATCTAGGGGCAAAGGAAACGAACAGCTGGTCACAGATACGGAATTCTTTGGTTCGGTGAGTGTAATACCGGAGAATCCGATGAACATCCATCGTATGAAGGAGTGCCTCACCTCTGTTAGAGGGGGATGGGTAATACACAGGAAGCTCTACTGATTGATTCAGCATGGCTTCTGACACCACCTTGGGAAGAAACTTTGGATGCGTTCTGAGGACTGCCTGGTCCCTATGGAAAAATCAGATAGGGCTCCTTGCAGACTACAGCGTGAAGCTCTGAAATCCTTCGGGCTGATGTGATGGCCATGAGAAACAGCGTCTTCCAGGAAAGGAAGTGGAAATCACAGCTCATAGCTGGCTCAAAAGGAGGAAGGGTGAGCTTTTCCGAGACGAAGTTCAAGTCCCAAGTAGGAGTTGGGCTGTGGATGGGGGGTTTCAGATGGAAAATCTCTTTCAGAAAGGTTTTTGAGACCTCCAACTGAGTCACGGGTTTACAATACACAAGCTCGTGGTACGCCAAGATAGCTGAAATGTGGACCTTCAAAGAAGAGTACGACAGACCAGAAATAGACCGGTCTGACAAGTGAAGGAGGCATTCCATGACTTACGGGGCAGAACAACAGAAGGGGTTCCAACTCTTAGCAGTCACCCAGATGGAAAACCATTTCCACTTCATGGCATAAGTGGAACAAGTAGAGGGTTTTCTGGCCTCAATGAGGACTTGAGCAACCTGGGAGGAGACACTGAAGCAAGAGATCGCTATGTCTGAAGAAGCCATGCATGAAGATGCAGGGTCTTGAGCCCCAGATGTAACAATCGACCTTAATTCTGGGTCAGGAGGTTGTGAGTCGCTGGAAGTAGAACTGGTGGTTCCCTGGAGAGCTGTTGCAGCAGCGGAAACCAGATCTGTTTCGGCCAGAGAGGAGCAATGAGGATCATCTTTGCCCTCTCCACCTGAAGCTTGAGAAGGACCCTCTGTAGAATGTGAAATGGAGGGAAGGCATATAAAAATGTCCCTGTCCAAGAGACAGACAATGTCTCATTCCAAAAAGCACAGTGCTCTGGAACGAGTGAGCAAAAGCTGGGAAGTTCTACGTTGGATTCAGAGGTGAAGAGGTCGATTTCCGGACACCCCCAATGTAGGAAGATGGATTCCGCCACTTCCTGATGCAGTTCCCACTCGTGAGCTAGGGTCCGAGACCTGCTGAGACTGTCTGCCAGGATGTTTAAAACACACGGAAGGTGCACGGCCACTAGGACTAGATGGTACTGGACTGCCCAGTTCCACATCCGCGTCACCTCCCGGCACAGGGGGTATGACCAAGTTCCCCCTTGTTTGTTGATATACCAAACCACCGACATGTTGTCTATTTGGATTAGCAGTGATCCCTTGGGAATGAGGGACTGGAAGGCCTGTAGAGCATACAGGACCACCCTCATCTCCAGAACATTGATATGCAAAGAAGTCTCCAAGCTGGGCTATAGTCCCTGGGCTTGGTGCTCCCCTAGATGTGCTTCCCATCCCATATTCGAGGCATCCGTGGTGAGGGAAGCCAAGGGTGCCGGGCTCCAGAAGGAAAGCCCCAAGGAAAGACTCCGAGAATCCATCAACCAATGCAACTCTTTCTGAACTGCTGAGGAGACCAGTATCAAATGGTCCAGGTCATCCAGGAGCTGATCCCACTGCACCTGCAAGGACCACTAAATGACCCTCATGTGAAGCCTTATCAGGGGAATGGTCGTGATGGAGGCCACCATCAGGCCCAGAAGGTGCAGGACCTCCCAAGTCAGGATGGTCCTGAGAGGAGCCACTTTGGAGGCCTGACAGAGAAGGGTCTCCACCCTGTCTGGAGGAAGAAAGGCTCTGCACTGGACCATATCCAGGACTGCCCCAATAAACTAGTCTCTAGGCAGGGATGAGGGAGGACTTGGGAACACTTACTGTGATCCCTAGTCTGTTGAAGGGGTCCAGGGTGAAGGCAAGAGCCGCTAGCAAAGAATCTCTGGACGGGACTGAAATCAGCCAGTCGTCCAAATAAGGGAAAACTGCAATACCCCTGTGGCGCAAAAAAACCGCAACCACTGCCAGGCTATTGGTAAAGAACCGTGGTGCAGAGGACAGACCAAAAGGGAGCGCTCGAAACTGAATGTGCTCCCCCTGGAAGCGAAAGCGCAGGAACCGGCAGTTGCTGGGGAAGATGGGGATGTGCAGGTAGGCATCCTGCATATCCAGAGCACACAGCCAGTGGTTCTCCATAAGGAGTGGAAGGAGGCTCTGGAGTGTCAGCATCCAAAATTTGTTGTACTCGACAAACTGATTTAGCTGGCTTAAGTCGAGCATGGGTCTCAAGTCCCCTGAAATTTTGGGAACCAGGAAAAAGTGGGAGAAACCCTTTCCCCTTTGCCAGAGGGGAATGTGCTCTATTGCTTCCTTGAGTAAGAGCGAGTTTACCTCTTTGCAAACGAGGAGGGCCTGGTCCCACGAGTAAGAGGACTTCTTTGGTGGAGTTTCCAGGGGAATTTCCAGAAACTCTATGGTGTGTCCAATGGACACTAGTTGCAGGACCCATTCGTCGGAGGTGATCGCCCTCCACTCCTGTGAGTGGCGGGCGAACCTCCCCCCCACCTGCTCGCCATCGACAGACTGAGGAGGCAGTGGGGATGAGGAGTCAAGAAGTGGCAGGGCATTCAGGGGGAGGACCCCCTGAACATCTCTGGTTTTTGGAGGCAGGGGGGTGGCTGTACTCGTGGCCTTACGCTTCCCCTGGTGGTGCGCCGGGGTCTTCTCTCTCTGCCTCCAGGTCCTTTTCCAAAAAGGGCTGCTGCTGCTGGGAGCCTGACCGCTACATTGACCTCACAGACCTAAGGGCAAGACCCCTGTCCTGTAGGTCTGTGATAATGTCCTAGGTGTCCCCACCAAACAGCGCCAAGCCCCTAAAGGGGGCGTCCTGAATCACCGACTGGACCTCGTTAGCAAATCTGGAGAGGCAAAGCCAGGAGTGCCGTCTAAGGGCAACGGCAGTTGCCGAGGTATGTGCCACCAAATCGACAGAGTCGTAAGTGGTGCGCAAGGCATGTCTACATGAGACTTTGGAGTGGCAAAGATCCTTGGCAAGTTCCTCCTTTAAAGGCGATGGGTCCATGGACTGGACTTGCACTTGTAACCTGGCCAAGGCAGCCTTTTGGTGGGACACCATGTGGGCCACATAGTTAAGGGACTGGAGGGCATATGTGGCAGACGAATAAATATTTCTTCTGAACTGGTCCATCTGCCTCAACTCTTTGTCTGGAGGAGAGGTGCTCATGAGCTTTGGTGCTGAGGAGTGATCATGAGCCGCAGAAATGACCAGAGTCAGCCTTGGGATGTACCTTCAGGAATGGGGCATCCTTCGGCACCCGGTAAAGTCTGCCCGCACGTTTGTGGACATCCGCAAGAGAATGAGGCATCTGCCAGATGGTAGTGGTGAGGTGTCATCCAAGGAGGAATGGGGACTGGGGAGAGAGAGACTCTAGGTCGAGATGTTCCACGAGCCTCTGTCTCATAGGGTCCTGATCCTCAGACTCCCAGTCAAAGTAATCCTTCATGGACCTCAGAGGGTCTGAAAAGGCATGGTCCTCTGGTGGAGATTTTGGGGAAACCTTGCCTTTCAGGCCCTTGGGCTGCTCTGGGACCTCCTCTGAAGAATCATCATCCCCCTCTGAGCTATCATCATCGTCTGCCTCCTCAACAGGATGGTGTCGGGTATCAGGAAGGGAAAAAACCCGATGAGTCTTCCCCAAGACATGGACAGTAGCAATGGAGGAACTGCTCAGGGAAGGGGACCTGGGAGACCGCAAGAGTGGAAGCCTAGTCTCCAGGTCCAAGACCAACTCCGACCATGCCCCCTGCCACCAAGACTGAATTAGAGCCTTGAAATCAGGAGCAAGTGGAGGAGAAGGGGGGTGGTGGAGGAGTAGGCAGAGGCTGAGGGGGGGAGGAGGAGGTGGAATTATTAGTGGAGGGTAATAACTCTGGAATCCCTGATAAGCAGAGTAGGGATTAAACCCAGGGTAAAACTGTCCGAAATGACTCCAGTCGAGAGGGGGACCCGCTGGGTAGTGGTCCCCAAGAAACCCCTGTGGGTAATTTGGGACAGTGCAGGATCGAGAGCAAATACCCGTTGTCAGGTCTGGTGTCGGGGGTACTCATGTCGGCCTCACGTATTATATATCAGCTGGGGGTCCAGCGTCGTGACAGCCCATGTCAGGGGAACTGACGTCGGAACCCCCACGACCCGATCCGGTACAGGACGAAGGGGCCCTGGCGGCAGGACCTGAGGGGGGCTGAGGCCAGTCGAAAGGTCCAGGCTGCGGGACTGTCATCAGGACATCTGGCATCGGAGGGGGCACCGGAAATCCCACCCGAAGGCAGAGGAGGGGCCTCCACGGTAAGGCCTGCTGGCTGAGGAGGAGGAGCCTCCTTCTCCTTGACCCTGAGAGGGGAACGCGGAGATGACCCCGAACCGTCAACAATGTCGAGGGGTTCTCCGCTATAATTGCCAGAGGTACCCACCAGAGCAGGGGAGGGCACGGGCGAAGGAGGAGGAGGGAGAGGGACTTTCTCCCTCTGGTTCCTCCGGACGTAGGGTGAGGTGCCTTTAGGCCCTGATGGGGGAACCACACCTGTGTAACTGTCAGGAATGGCCATCTTAGCGGGTGGAGTCGGGTGCGTGGGGGAGGAGCCCCCAACCGGCTTATCGACCTGTGTAGGGCGAGTACCCACAGCCAGGGTAGTCAACTTACCGGCTGCCATGTGATCCCCAGAGGAGCCGGGGGGGCCGACTTATTGGCTATGGTGGTGCGGTTGTTGGAGGAGCCGACGACCGGCTACCCCACTATGGTCTTACTAGACTCACCATCCAATTTTCTGGGCAGCGGCTGGGACTTGCTCATCGAGGGCCACGAGTCGCCCACGGGGCACTCCTGCTCCCTGGATTTCTCCTTATGCTTCTTGGAAGGAGAAGATTTTTCAGCAGAGGACTCTTTTAACTGGTCCATCTTATTTTCAAGGGAAGCCAGGTGGGCTTTTAAAAGATGGGCCTCCAAAGTCTGCTGTCTCCTTTTCTTTGTGGCCTTTAAACAGGCACTAAAAACTATTTTGTGGAGTCAGGCTTTTTCATGAATTGTTATGATTTGTCATTGTTGTTTTAGGAATTATGTTTTAAATACTGTAAAACACCTTGATATTTGAAAGGCGCTTAATAAAAAAAAATATATATTATCATTATTATTATTATTGAAGGTCTGGCACTCAGGGCAGGAGGAACAGGATGGTCTGGGCCTAAACAGAGGACGCACTTGAGGTGACCGTCTTTGTGCGGGATCTGCATGCCACAAGATGAGCACTTCTTCTTGGGTGAAGATATCAAGGAATAAAGACACAAAAAGGTGAGGAAAAACCGCTCAAGCAACTTTCACGATGATTACTAATGGAAGTCTGCAATGTGACTGACACGAGGCGATGGTGGGAAAGAACTGGAGGGTAGGTGTGGGGACCGCCCACTATATACAGTCACGCTAACGTCAGTCACGTGATATCGGGAGGGGTCCCCTGTCTGGTATTACTAGAAAAGTCTGCCGTGCGGCCCGACGCCAGGTGGTGCCAATCCTATATGTGATGACCTACTGAAGGAACCCTCTCGAAGTAAGATCAGAAGATACACCTCCCATAGCGCCGCTCCTATTGCCAGTGCCTTGAACAGCGTCGACAGCAGAAATGGCGCAGAGAGATGGCCTGGCACCAACCATGGTGCAGTCTGAACCCACGGCGCCGTGAACGGCATCGAGGCCCAAAACGGCACCGGCAGATGGTGCCGAGGCTGGTGCCGCCCCGGGCACCAGGACGTAACACCGGGGGAGCCCTCGCCTCTGAGGAGGTGACTGCCTGGACAGTGCCTCCTGCCCGGGGCAGGATCTCCTACACACGCAGAAGAAGCCCCTGCCATGGCAAGGCTTGATGAGGTGGAGGCCTCCTCCTCTGCGGTCCGTATAGAACCAGGAGGGGACTCGGAGAAAGGGTCAAGTGTCCATGCCTTGTCCTTATGACTACGAACCCATCCCTGAAAGTCGGCGGCGTGCGCCCTACTTTCAACGCACGCAACTCAACAATCCGACAGTCCATGGAGAAGCAGGCATCGCAGTTGTCCATGTTGTGGGAAGAGCCAAGGCAGGAGGGACACCGATCATGCTGGTCCATGATGGAGTACTGGCGTCTGCAGGGGCACAGACGCATAGGAGGCTGCCCTGCCCTAGATGACTTCTTGCACCTGAACCAGACATGATCTACTAGCTAAAACAATGAAAAAACAGCACTCAACATCACTGAATAAAATAATAAAAGAAACAACCTTACCAGCAATCAGCAGCGTCGAGCAGAGGCGAATAGAACCAACGAGTACTTTCTTCCTCGATGTGCAAGGGCCGAATGAAACTAGGCCTCGCTAGGCCGCAGGCGTATGTCGCAGAAGGAATTCCGAAGCTCCACACAAGGTCCAACCTCTATGGCGGGAGCTGAAGAACTGGCGAGGGGGCGGCGCCGACGACAGCTAACGGCCAACCTGCGAGAGCCACGTCAGAAGTCGGCCTGGAGGGCGGCACAGTCACTGCATCGGCTCCGCCCATGCAAAGAAAAAAAAAAAAGCTCCCACGGGTCCTGACTTCTAGCAGGTACCCAAATAGTGATGGATGGTAAAGATTGACACAGATAAGATTAAACAACACAATAAATAAATACCCTAACACAAAGTATTGAGAAATAAACTAAAATATTTAAACATAATTTGAAAATAAAACAATATATTGTAAGCTGACCAGAAGTGTAGAGATTACTTCAGTGGACATCTCTCTTCAGGCAGAGAAATAAATCTGATGTTACAGGGCAAGGGTGAGCGCAAGCACACAGCAGTTCGAATTTCATTAAAAATTCCACCATTCGCATAAAATTCTACATCTCCACATATGTTCATTCCAGGGGTATAACTGCTGTTGTTAAACATAAATGAGGGATTCCTGGGGATTGAAACACCCTGTTCACTACAGCCAGAACACATACTGACAAAAAGCGCAGTTACGTTAGAACTTACCATAATAGTAGATCTTCAAGAGAAGCTCCTGTAGCAGGTCACACCGGTAGGACTAAGCTGGCAGGCACTAGATCCACAAGGAAAACTTCGAGCTAGCAGTCTACCATGGGGCCCCCACCCACTGACATCAGCACAGCCTATACAGGAGAGAGTACAGTTACGCAAGAACTTACCGTAACAGCAGATCTTCGAGAACAGCTCTTGCAGCAGGTTACACCATTAGGACTGAAGCCGGCAGGCCCCAAGACCTCACGGAAATTTTCTAGTTAGCAGTATTCAGCAGGGACCGCCTCCGATGTCGGTCCGGCCCCCGACATCAGGCATAGTACATAAGGGGACGGTCCACCAGAATCCCCAGTTCTCCCGCCGAAGACTCCCAGCCGCTGGATGACATCAGAAGAGGAGACTGAGGATCCGCCATCAAATGGCAGTCAAAGAGATGCTGAGACATCTGATCCTAGGAGAAGGATGTTGGTACTAGAATATACCTCCAGTGGGGATGGTGGAAGGGAAAGTATCTGCTGCAAGAGCTGTTCTCGAAGATCTACTGTTACGGTAAGTTCTTACGTAACTGTACTATCTTACTTCAAGAAACAGCTCTTGCAGCAGGTTACACCATTAGGACTGATTCCCAAGCAATCATGGAATTCCCACACCATTAGGAGGAGGGAAGGTAGAAATATTTAATGAAACCAAAGCCTAGGACAGAAGTCCTTGAAGGACTGCTAGACCAAAACCTGCTCTTCACCCTCGATGCAATATCCAGGCTATAATGCCTGATGAAAGTGTGCACAGAGCTCCAAGTAGCTGCAGCACAGATGGCCTGGTGGACACATTCTTAAGGGCCACAAAGGAGGTAGCCAACCCCCTTGTGGAATGACCCTTAAACGCGCCAGGTAAGGGTTTGTTGCGCTTCTGGTAACAGAACGTAATACACTCAAATGAGCCACCTGGACAACGACTGTTTGGAAACAGGAGCTGCCAGCATCCTGTGGGCAAAGGAGACAAAAAGCTGGTCTGATTTTCGGTGGTGTTTGGTTCTGGTCAGGAAGTATCGGAAATGCCTATGCACATCTAGGGTGTGCAACAGGGCCTCTCCTCGATTCGAATAGTTGGAAAGTACACTGGTAGATCGATGTCTTGATTAAGGGTGACAGCTGAGACCACCTTAGGCAGAAATTTGGGATTAGTCCGTAAGGATACCCTGTCATGGTGAAAAACCAAATAAGGCTCTTTGCAAATGAGTGCATGGAGTTCAGAAATTCTTCTAGCTGAAGTAACGGCAACTAAAAACAACATCTTCCAAGTGAGAAGACGTAGCTCGCAATCGGCAGCTGGTTCAAAGGGTGGCAGCATGAGCTGCTCCAGGACAAAGGGTAGATCCCATGGCAGAATTGGATCCTTAATCGGAGGTCTAAGGTGGAAAATACCTCTCAGGAAGGCTTGTGCCGTGTCCAACTGGGATACGGTGCAATGGCCTATCGGACAATGATAGGCTGATATGGCACAGAGGTGTACTTTGATCGAGGTAGGCCAAGCCTGTCTGAAAAGAGACAGGAGGTCAGTAAGACCGACTTTTCTGGACAGTCTAGAGGCAAAACCCCCACTTGGCAGGCCCATAGACAAGCAGTTGCCATTTCATGGCATAGAGTACCCTTATAGTGGCGTTTTTCATGACCACTGCAGGACATCCAGCTACCTCTTGGCAGGACCCGTGTCGCAAAATGGTTGTGTCTCTAGGAGCCAAGCGTGCAGACTCAACGAACGAAGGTCCGGATGGACCAAGGAGCCCTCCTCCTGAGACAAGTGAGAGCTGATTGGCAGAGGCACCGGAGGTTCCCGGGATAGCTGGTGTAGTAGAGGGAGCCAGATCTGCCTGGGCCAGAACGGCACGATGAATATCAGCATCGCTTGCTCTCTGCGAAGTTTCAGAAGAACCCTCTGGATCAACGGAAAGGGGGGGGAAAGGCACAGAGGAAACACCAGGCCCTGGATCTAGCAAGCAAAAATTGGGCAGTTTTGCGTTGGATGGGGACGCAAAAAGGTCCAACGCTGGTGTACCCCATCTGTGAAACAGATTCTCTACTACCTCCTGGAGTAGTTCCCACTCATGGACTCTGGCCTGAGAGTGGCTCAGGCTGTCTAAGATGACGTTGTCCACTCCTGGGACATGAACAGCAATGAGGTCTGTGCCGTGTTGCAAAGCCCAATCCCACACCCTCATGTCCTCCCTGCAAAGCGGGTAGGAATGGGTGCCTCCTTATTTGTTGAGGTAATACATCACCACGGAATTGTCTGTTTGTAACAGAAGAGTACCCGGTGGAATCTCTGACTGGAAGGCCTGCAGGGCGTAAAGAACTGCTCTCATTTCCAGGATGTTTATGTGGAGATGAGAGACTTTTTTTATACTTGCTTTACTGTATCTCACAATTTCCCAGCACATCCCATTATACATACATTTTACACAGTTATTACATCTTTAGGTAGGATGACAAGCTAGAAATCCATAAATGAATAATATCCCATCATTCCTTTCTCAGTACTATAATATTAAAAGATATGAGTATATCTTTCTTTTTTTTTGTATATTCTGTTTATTGAAAGTTTTCAGACACATAGACCGATACATACTATGCACAACAAGCAACACATATAGACACAAATACGTACATACAAACAAATCCCAGTCACATCATTAATTTATCATATATATTCCACTTATAAAAATGTAGTCGAGTGTGCAAATATATCCCATTAACTTATGTATACTTAACTACCCCCAGCTAATCATACCCATTGATAAAAGGCACAAAGAGCAATCCCCCGTCCCACTGCCCATTTATATTATGCAAGAGGGCCAGGCCCGCCTGCATTCCCTGACTCCTGGATTAACTGTTCATAATCCCCCGCAGCCACAGGAGGTGAATCCCAAGCCCTGTCAAGCGCTCTAGGCTTAGATATTCAACCCCGCACGGAGCATTAAGTTTTCGGACACACTCAGGGTTGCCAAGAAAGGCGCCCAATCTGTCAAGAACCTCTCCTCCTTATCTCTGACTAATCATGTGTCACTCTAAAGCCAGTGAGCGTAGAACCAGCCTTCTCCAGTCAGCCAGTGTGGGTCCCTTTCCATCCACCCAGGTGTTCTGAATGCAATGCCTGGCCAGCACAAACACCACCCTTGCCCATCTAGGTAATAATTGCCACTCCACTTCCCCTTCTATTCTTTCTACCCCAAATAGACAGACTAGTGGGTCACGGGTCAGTCGGCCCCCCATCCCTTTGTTTACCTCCTGAACTACCCTCCCCCAGAAGTTAGTCAAGATGGGACATGTCCAGAAGCAATGAAAAAA
Organism: Neoceratodus forsteri; assembly: GCA_016271365.2. NCBI lineage: Eukaryota > Metazoa > Chordata > Ceratodontiformes > Ceratodontidae > Neoceratodus > Neoceratodus forsteri. The sequence continues at coordinate 1,549,038,089 of CM057449.1, read as the reverse complement.
GGTACCCAGCCCTCTCCTACACCTTCTGCAATTCGGTGAGCGGGGTGCACCCTATGCATTGCCACTGGTGGCCAGTATATTCTGTGCAAAAACCTATAAAAGGCCTCTTTAAATTTATTACAAATCATAATTCCCTCTGGCAAACCTAGCACCAGCTCCCAGTTCCCTTCTGATATCTGCAGTCCTATATCTTTCTTCTTCACTAGTAACCATTAACAATAACGAATTACCTGGTTATTACTTAACATAACTCTCAATCATCCTCACAGTCTCACAAAAGCGCCAGTTTTTATGGGGGGACTCCCCCCCCCCCCATAAGATCAATTTTTCCCTCTGTCCCAAACCACTGTTCCTCTCTTGCTCCCTCCAGGCTTGTTCCATTACCTCTGTCCATTCTTTTAGGATCATGATTTTCAGTCTCATATCTCTATTAGGTCTGCCATTCTTCCTTTCCCTCATATAGCAGCCATCTTGTCCATTTATTCTGGTATTCCTGGTTTAGTTGCCTGAGAGGAAAGGTGATTTTCTCCATATCCATTATGTTTTCTATTAATTTGGCCCATTCCCTCAAATCCAGACTGCCTCTCTCTCGCCACCTCTTGGTAATAGATTTCAAAGTTGCAATTACAAGTATTAACCACAGGTACCTTGCCTCTCTCCCTTTTATTTCTTGTGGAATACCCAGAACCATATGTTCAAGTCTCAGAGGTGTCTGGACCTCAAAGATTCTAGAAATGTGTCGCCTGACTCCCTCCCAGAAGGAGACAATCTCCGGGCAAGCCCAGAAGATATGTGCCTGGGATGCACTACCCTCTCCACATTGCCTCCAACACTCTGAGCCCATCTCCGGGATGGAATGACCCAGTTGTACAAGAACCAGGAAGAAACAGATCCTCACCTTCCAACCGAACTCCTTCCACATTGGGGAGGACGTGGTACCCCAAGTGCTCCTCCATACCTGGGACCATTGTCGGTCTGTAATAGAGATGTTCATGTCTCTCTCCCATCTTTCCGTGATATACTGTGAGGAGGTACTAAGGTCATTTAAAAAATTTCTATATAACATAGTGATCATATGTTTAGCATTTGTTGCATTCCAAATCTGTTGAAATGGTAGATCCCCTCCCTCCTGATCTCTCACCCAATTTCCCTTACCCAACTGATCATTTATATAATCCCTTAACTGGTAATATCTTAATCTATCTTGTGGGGTAATACCAAATTTTAATTGTATCATCTCGAAGGACATCAGGGAGGATCTGTGAAAAAGTTGATATGGTGCCTGAAATCCTTTTCTTGCATGTCTTAGGAGCCAGTTATCTAGTTTTGCTGGTACAAAATTGGGGTCAAAGGCCCACCATATGTATTTCCATATTTGTTTTTTGGTATTACCTCTACTAATGCCCCTTCTCCAACCCTCTAAAACTGCTGCCGTCCCTGAGTAAATCGTAGTTCCCTGCAGCCTCCCCTCTACAAACAGGGCTGCCTGCAGGGGGACCTCTCTAACCTCTGCTAGGTCCAGCCTTTTCCAGTGGGAGGTGTATGCCTGATTGCCCCACAATAATGCAATCCTCATTTGAGATGCTATCTAATACCCCTGCAAGTGGGGAAAAGCCAGGCCCCCTTTGTTTTTGGGAAGAAATAATTTGTTTTTAACCCTCGGTCGCATTGTTCCCCCACAAAAAACTTATAAACATCTTTTGCCAGGATTCAAGATCCCTCTGGGAGACAGCACAAGGGACGCATTGGAATAAATAGAGCAGCCTGGGCAGGGCATTCATTTTTAATGCTTGATTTCTGGAGTGCAAAGTTAGGGGGAGCAATGTCCATCTTCTAAAATCTACCTTTAATTGTTGCACTAGTGGGGGATAATTCAATTCGAACAGACTGGCCATATTTTTACTTATCTTGATTCCCAAGTACTTGATAGCTTCCATGTCCCATTTCATTGGGTATTTCTGCTTAATTTCAGCAGATGGGGTATAAAAAAAAAAAAAACTAAGGACCTCAGTCTTACTCCTGTTCAATGTAAAGCCTGAGAGTGAGGCATATGTCTCTATCTGTCCAAACACCTCTGGTAGTGAACTATCTGGGTCTGACAAATATAGTAGGACATCATCGGCATATAAAGCTAATTTCTGTTCTTCACCCTCCCCCATTAAGATCCCCTTGACACCTCCATTCTGTCTTATACTCTGAGCCAGGGGTTCAATGTAAAAAGTGAATAATAGTGGCAAGAGAGGGCATCCCTAACTCGTTCCTCTTCCTAAATGGACAGCCTCTAAAACATGACCATTCACACATATAAAAGCCAAAGGGGACGTATATATCTTAAACAGAGCCCTCACAAATTGCTGAGGGAAACCAAACCGGGAAAGGACCTGGCCTAGAAAGGCCCAAGATACTTTATCAAATGTTTTTTCGGCATCTAGACTCATAAGAAGGGAGGGAGTCTTTGTATAGTTAATCTGATCTATAACATGAGATGTTCTTCTCAAGTTATCCTGAGCCTGATGTTCTGGGACAAAGCCGGCCTGGTCCATACCAATGAGACCAGGGAGGTACTGTTGTATTCTTTTAGCTAAGATGGACGTAAAAATGTTATAGCCAGTATTTAGTAAGGAAATTGGTCGATACGAAGAGCATTTAGTAGGGTCCTTTCCCAGCTTGGGGAGTACTGAGATCACAGCCCTGTCCCATGAGGGGGGTATTTGCTCATCTTCACTAAGCACAGCTTTGTATAAGCCCAAGAGGCTTGGGAGTACCATCCCCTCTGAATGTCTTATAAAACTCCGATGGTAACCTGTCTGAGCCTGGGCATTTACCCGCTTTAAGTCTTGAGATTTCTGCAATTACCTCTGATTCCATGATAGGGGTTAGCAATGACCTCCCCTGTTCCTCCGATAACCCTGGTAACGCTAGTCCCTCCAAAAAGGCTTGTACTCTTTGTACACACAGTGTCTTATCTGGTGTATGTAACTTACCATAAAATAATTTGAAGGCATTTGTTATCTCCCTTACCCCATGGACCATTTATTTTCTCTGTGGGTGCCATATTGACATTATTGTGGCTTTAGCCCTCTGGGCACGGAGCCTACTAGCCAGTAATTTCAATGATTTCGGTCCCCCCTCATAATATTGTTGTCTTAAAAAACGTAGCTTTTGTTCGACCTGGTAGTCTAAAATATAATTTAGTTCTTTTTTAAGTGTCTTCAGCTGTTTAGTCCTTGTTCTGTCTATTTTACCTTTCTGGAGATCTTCCAGGTTCTTAATTTGTGTGGATAACATTAGCTTTTTAGCCTCCCTATCCTTTTTCTTTTTGGATGCTATCGAAATGAATTTCCCCCTCAAAACTGCTTTTGCAGCATCCCACCTTATTGCCGGAGATGTGGCTTCGGGTAGATTCTCAACCATATAATTATCAAACGTTTCCTTAATGCTCTCCTTAACCTCTTGATCATTCAGCAATGATAAGATTGAGGCGCCAAAAAGTATTTCTCTTGACCTCTCCTATGTCAGTCCTCACGAAAAGAGGAGCGTGGTCAGAAAGACCCATATCTCCCATTCAACGTTCTTTCACTCTATGCATATCTTCCCCGGGCACCATAAAATAATCTAGCCAGGAATACAACTGGTGTGCAGCCAAAAAAAAAAGTATAGTTCCTCCCTTTACCATTAAAATACCTCCACACATCTTGAAAACCCAGTTCCCTCACCAATTTCTGCACCTTCCTCACTGTCCCATGTATTGCTCTCGGTATTTGTGATGTGGTGTCTAGGGCAGGGTTCAGTGCCAAATTAAGATCCCCACATATTATGGTACCCTTGGCCCAGCTCAATAGGGTGGTCAAAAAGGTCCTATATTCTTGATATCTAGAGCCCGGTGGAAAATACACAGAGGCCAAGGTGACCATCACTCCCCCAAACCTGCCTTTCATCAGAGCGTAACAACCGTCCTTATCTGCCAAAATATCCATCTTTTCAAAATGAGTTTTGGCTGGGACCAGAATCACCGTCCCCCTTCTTCTGCCTTTCTTATACGAAGATGACACCATTTCCCCAAACCCAAATTTCATCAATTTGGCATGTTCTTGCTTTGACAAGTGTGTTTCTCGTAAAAAAAAAAAATAAAGTCAGCTGAAGTTTTCTTCACAAAACTCATAACTTTGCTACGTTTAACAGGGTTGGTGAGGCCGCTCACATTAAAAGAAGAGAACAGCGAGCCCGTCCCAGCCATCGTTGCCTTATTAATCTGTTTCCCAAACCGGCTAAAGTCAGTAACATGAGCATCAGTTGTACAATTAGGATGATAAGAATTACCTGGTACAATAAAATTAAATCTTTAACATTTCCATTAACACTGTCAGCCAACATGGCTCCTATCCAACATTTTAAACAAAAGATAGCTGACTTCCAAGGTAGGAGATTCATAGTAAAGAATCTCTAGTTACCCTCACACCTCCTTCCTGTAGATCTTAATTGAAAGTGGAGAGCAAGGCGAGGTACGCTTGCCCTGTGCCAGAAGCCCTCACCTGGAGCCGCCCTACAAGGATGCTCAGCTCTGTGAAACTATCAAGAGGAGGGGGGAGGGTGGAAGCCCCACCCTTGACCTTTGATGTGTTGCAATAAGCTGCAATAATAAAAAAAGAAAAAATGTTAAAGGATTAAAAACCCACAAATTAGCAACTTAAGGAGTGTCAACAAAGTAAGTGGGTCCAATTAAATTAAAACACAACACGCAGCAGATAGTACTTGATCTCTTATCCCACAGGCAGACAACCTTCTACCTCTTTTAGGCTGCGTATACTCTTTCACCTTGTGTGGGTATGGGCTAGGAAAGCAGGTCAGCGCTTGACTGACACCATTGGGCGCCCCCCCCCGAGCAAGCCATGCGTCATCCGCATGATAGGCCGCAGCACCAGAAGCCAGTATCCGTATACCATCTAAAGAGACCCTTTGCATTCCTTTATTCATGCTAGGGAGAGTTTACCCATGGGGTGAATGAGCCTCCTTTATGTGGGCCGGCCGTAGCAGCATCTTGCCTGATTTCCAGATCGGTGGGTCCCAGTCGTCCCGAGAGCTATCAGGCCCTCAGTGCAAACCAACCCATTCCTTATGATTTTAGTTTTCATTTTTAATGTTTAGGCCTCTGCACGGTCTATTTAGCCCCTGATCCTCCGAGCTAGAGTTATGGTCATAGATTAGGGCTCACAACCCTCTGAGAACACCGCGCTCCCTGCTATAGTATTTGTCTCCCAAAGTTATTTGGCTCCTAGTAGCTTGCACCACCATGCTTCAGTCACCAGACTCTCAGGGGTGAGAGCCTCCGCAGTGCCCCCCGATACCGATCGCTCCCCCTCCCAGCCCCTTCCAGATATATATCCATTTGTTAGTCCATTCTCAGATTTTTAAATACAGTCAACCCAAACTGTATATTTGATCTACAACAGTTTAAGAGAAAAAAACAAAAGAAAGTTCCTTTAGCTTCATCAGCAACTTGCCGTTTCAGTCATAAAAGTTCTAGTCCACCACCTAGTCCTGAATGCTGAAGCCCCAGAAAACAACTGCCATTTCAGGAGCCTCCTTTCTCTTCCATCCCATCTTGCAGCTGCGAAATCAAAACGCCCCCGCTCCTCTCGAACCACTTGCTGTTCTGAGCTCCTATCCATGGGTCTTTTCGTTCCAATCTTGTTCCACAGAGCAGAAGTGTCCCCCTTTTCCCTCGTCCCTTGAGTCCCACAAATGGCCAGTTATTGTTTTGGAGTTGTCTCCAATTCTATTCCACAGGCAAATGAGGTATGTTAATTTCCAATGTATGTAAAAACTCCTCTGCCGCTTCTAGTTCCTGAAAGGGAATTGGGCCTTTCTCCGTCATTATCTTTAGCCTAGCAGGGTATTCCACAAAAGCCTTACAGTTCTTGTGTTGCAACAACTTCACAACCGCCAGGACCTGTCTTCGTTTATTTAGCAGTTGGGGAGTATAGTCCTGATCAAATTACAAATGGACATCTCCAAAGTAGATTTATTTTTTTCCCCCCAGGCTAACATTAATACCTCTTCTTTTACCCTGTAGTCTAAAAAAGCTATCACTATGGAGCGAGGTCTTGCCTTCAGGTCCCTAGGGCGAGGGATTAAGGATCTGAGGGCCCGTATTATATTTAATTCTTTATCTTGTGGGAGGTTCAGGATCTCATGTAAGAAAGAACTCATGAATTCCACCATGTTTTTGGACTCTGTACCTTCCGGTAAATCGCGGATTCAAATAATGTTGCAGCGATTTCTATTTTCGAGTTCCTCCAGCTTTTGTTCTACTTTGTCCTCTGGTGAAGCTCGAGCAGCGCAGTATTATGGGCATCTGTCATGAGAGTATAGTCTGACATCATGGTCTCTAAACTTGTTCTTTGTGCTAAGTCCAGAATATCTTGTTTTTGACTAGAGACATTTTTGTCCAGGCGCAGTAATATTTCATTCATTTGTTTTAAGATAGAGCAAAGTTGTTAAGATGTTATAGTATAATTCTTCTCTCCTTGGCTTGCCCCCTCCGCGTCATTATGCTGTATTTCCATCATTGGCTGCACCAGCACTCGTGGGCCTAACTCTGTCAGCGTTTTCTGTTGTTTACTCGTCCCACCTGAGCAATTTTCCTTTATTTTGTGTTTGGCCGGCATCAAGTAGTCTGTTATTCTACGTTTGAATGACAGGATGGGTTTTCTTATTTATAGATTATAACAGATTTAGGTCAGGTTGTAGCAGAGCTAAAAAGCTAAGCTGCGATACAGGAAGTCGACCAGACCGGAACAGAAATGAGACTCTTGGGCTGTCCACAGGCCCTGAGACCATACACCATCGAGGTGTGCTCCCCATCCGAGCCCTGAGGCATCTGTGGAGAGTGTCACAATCGGAGACGGCGCAACAAAGGGGACCCCTGCCGATAGATTCTTCGGATCTAGCCACCATTGCCAATCCCGGATTACGGTTCTCGTAATCTGGATTGGAAGCTGCAGAAGGTCTCACTTTTGATCCCATTGGACCCGTAACGTCCACTGGGTGGCCCGCATGTGGAGACGAGCAAGCAGGACTGTTGCAATGGCCACAGCCATGTGTCCGAACAGGCAAAGAACCAATCTGGCAGGAACTGTCTTCTTTGCCGAAATGTCCCTGATGAGGGATCTGATGTGTTCCGCTCTGTCCTGGGGGAGAAAGGCCTTCCCTTGGACAGTGTCCAGAACTGCACCTATGAACTGCAGAGTCTGAGACGGAACCAATGGCAGACATCAAGACCTCCCGAGAGGGTGCCATGAGAAGCCAGTCATCCAGGTAGGGGAACACGTAGTGGCCTTGTCTCCTCAGAGTCGCCGCTATGACCGCCATACACTTCATGAATACCAGAGGTGCCGATGACAATCCGAAAGGGAGGACTCTGAACTGATAATGGTGGCCCTGGAACTCAAAGCACAAAAACTTCCTGTGTGCTTGAGCGATGGCTATATGCAGGTAAGTGTCCTGCATGTCCAAGGACGCTAGAAAGGCGCCCTGCTTGAGCATGGGAATCAGACCTGGGAGGGTCACCATGCAGAAGCGTTTGCACAGGACCGACTCGTTGAGATCGCTGAGGTCCAGTATTGAATGGAGGTCCCCTGTTTTCTTGGGAACCAGAAAGAAGTGAGAATAATATCCTGCATCCCTCTGGTTCCTTGGAACTTGCTCTATCACTTCTTTTTCCAGGAGTGCGAGCACCTCCTGCTGTATAAGCAGGGCATGCTGACCCGAGTAACGGGAAAGCAGGGGAGGTCTTGCCGGTGGGTGGTTGAGAAATTCTATGAAGTGGCCCTTCTTGACCAATTGGAGAACCCACCGGTCAGTGGTAATCGATCGCCACCCTGAAAAAGTGGCGAGCTTATGCAACCCAATCTTGCTACCTGTTGATCCAGAGATGGGCGCAACAGAAGGAGTCATGCTGTGGCAGTACTGGTCCTGTAGGCTGGGCCAGTTTAATGTAGTGTTGGGCACTGCCTGAGGGCGACTTCGACTGGGCCTTCCCGCTGAAAAATTGCCCTTTTGCTGGTCGGGCAGTGGCTGTTGCCTTGCTGCCGGGCTGCAAAACGGCTCTGGTTCCGTACGAATGGAATGGCCTGGGCCTGTACAGACTCGACTGCCCAGCTGCCTGAAGTTTGGTGATCACCTTCTCAGAGGGATCACCAAAAAGTACTCGCCGTTGTAGGTAAATCAAGAATGTTCTTCTGAGGCCGCCCACCGGTGCAGCGGTTGGATTTCCATTGCAACGCCAGCAACCCGGTTCGGGAATGATCCCGGGAGCTGGAGGGCCAGCCGGGGAGGGGGGAGGAGGCTTGAGCATCCTAAAGGGCAGCTCACCTTCTTTGGGGGGGAGGGAGGATCCAGGGTTCGGTGCATGTCTGACCTCGGGTGGAGACTCCAGATGCGGCAAGCCCAAGCCAGCAAGAAGGGTGGCATGCTGGATGTCAACGCTCAGCGCCTTGATGTCAGGGCACACAGCACGCCAAAGAAATGGGAAAACTGCAGCCTCACTGTAGATGGAGCACAATGGCCCCGATCCCCAACACGCCCCTACTCTGCCCTAGATGACGGCATCCCACGAAAAGAAGAGGAAGGACCTCAGGGTGTAAGAGCCCCACCACATACCTCACGTGGGGGTATAACCAAGCTACATGGGGGATGGACCGCGCTAGGCTCCAGGTAAGAGGGCGGGGACTGATAAGGCCATATGTGTGTCTCCTGAACAGTGGGGGCGCTACGGGTGGGGTGGGAGAATAAAATAGAATGTTCTTCTGTACGTCTGGGGTGAAGCCGGAGACACAGAGCCAAAAGTGTCGCCAGAGACAGACGCCTGAAGCTGCAGCTCTGGCAGACGAGTCCAAGGAATCACATGCAGCTTGTAATACCTGGGTCCCCACATCAGACCCCAAGGGAGAAGGTTTAGAGTTCATTTCTGCCGCCATCCGAAGCTTACTGACCAAGGTTCTGTCCTGTTCCTGTAGGCTCTGAAACTGTACCATGTGGGTCAGGTAGTTCAGGGACCTGATGGAGCATGGAAGCGCCGCGACATGCTGCCTCCCCAGGGCCCAGTTGTTTGGATTCCTGTCTGGTGGCTGTGTGCTCATGTGTTGCGGTCTTTGGGACCGGGTCATGTGAGGCCGTAATGACCAGGGAGTCTGCCAGAGGTTGTTGAGCCAGGTACTGGTCCTCTCTCTCGAGGCCTTGTACAGGCGGTCAGCTTTCTTCAGCACTGCAGGAGCGAAGTGCTGACGCTTCCACGCAGCCCTGGTGATGTCCACAAAGGTGTCCACCAATGGTGGCACTACCACATGCTTTGGGTCTTTCTGCCGAAGATAACAGGCAAGGCGCTGCCTTTCGGGGTCGAGGTCTTCAGCATCCCACTCCATGTTGTCCTGGATGTACCTCATGATCTCAGAGAAAGAGGGATCATCCGGAGGAGACCTGGGAAGGTCATGTTGGTTGGGTGATGAAAAGCTGAGTGGAGAAGGAGATCTGGAGTAATCCAAGGAATCCGATCTGGAGTCCTCCCTCGACAGAGTATACCGCCGACGTCTGGGTTGCTTGGGGCTGGGAGACCCTGATAGAGATCTTGAGGGAGGCCTTCTCCGATCCTGGGATCTTCCCCTAGGAGGTGGAGTCTGCTCCTTGGGGGCTGGTGGTCATCCTGCTGGCCCCTGTGGTGGAGGAGGGGGCGAAGGAGGTGAAGGAGTAGGAGGGGGAGGAGGAGGTTTCACTGGGACCACGTCTTTGCGGATGGTGTCAAACCAGAAAGTAAAGAGTTCCTTTACTTCTTGAATATTCATGCCAATGACGGGCCTGGCGCCGGTGGTCTGTCGCTGGGGTCGGACGTCAGGTCCTCGGGCGTCTCCAGGATGGGCGAAGGTTCCCTTGGAAGCCCGGCATCCTCTGTGTCGCCCGCCTGGTCTTCGGGCAACACGGTGTCCTCCTCCGTGGAGTCCCCGTGACCGGTGTCTACCGGTGACTGGGGGGTGGTCTTCGGCACCGGTGAGGCCGTCTGTCGCTTGGCTGATGACTTCAGGTCCAGTGAACGCCTGGCCGGTGTCTGGTGCTTGGCCAATGTTCTCGGCTCCGGCAAACGCCTTGCCAACTTCAGGTGCTTGGCCAACATTGGGTGCTAGGTCGACTTCAAGTCCATCGTCCGCTTGAGGGACGCCAGGTCGTTCATCTTCCTGGGTGGAGGATCCGGGCCCCTAGGGGGCTGTGAGACTGACTGAGAGTCGGGGTCCCGATGTCAGGTGGAAGAGGAAGACCTGTGTCGTTCAGAGGACTTTGAAGAGGCCCGAGAGGGAGTAGAGGAAGCCGAGGGCCTGGAAGTCTTAATGGGCCGAAGAGTCGAAGAACTGCTGGAAGCCCAGACCTTGACCCGAGGGGGCTGAGACCTAGCCCTGGAGGGAGAGCGGTCTGATCGGGTGGAGCCTGAGCTCTGCGAATCCGAGGCCCAGTTCGGGGATCTGGACCTTGACTTCTCCCGGTGCTTGTGGACCTTGGAGGAAGAATCGCCCCTGGAGGAAGGTTCTTTGTCCATCCTACTAAGTTCTTCCTCTAGCAGGTAAGCCTGAAGTGCCTTCTGATGGCGGATCCTGGTGCGGCTGTCGAACCCCTGGCAAAAGGTGCAGGCCTTGGTATCGTGGTCCGGGCCTAAGCAACGCACGCAGGAAGAATGAGGATCCTTGAAAGGGATCTGTTTTCCGCAGACACACTTTGAAAGGTGACCCTCAAATGAAAGAGTTGGAGAGGACATTAGTTAGATAGAAACTCTTGAAGTTCTAAGTCGTCGTGCACTAGGTAGAGACTGAGAGGCTGATGCTGGCGAGTTGACGGCGGGAAAAGAACTGGGGATTCTGGGGGACCGCCCCTTATGCACTATGCCTGACGTCGGGGGCGGGACCAATGTCGGGGGTGGTCCCCGCTGAATACTGCTAGCTAGAAAATTTCCGTGGGGTCCTGGCACCTGCTGGCTTCAGTCCCAATGGTGTAACCTGCTGCAAGAGCAGTTTCTCTAAGTAAGATCAGTCTCCACACCACCTCAGTTCTCCCGCTGGAGACCCCATATGGGCAGCTGAAGGAGGAACAAGGTTTCCTGAGAGTCAAAAGACAAGCAGAGGGAGGGGAAGCAGGGCATGCTGCAAGAGCTTCTCTCAAAGATCTACTGTTTTGGTAAGTTCTTACATAACTGTGCTGTCTTACTTCGAGGAAGGCCCTCGCAATAAGCCACACCACTAGGACTGAGTCCCAAGCAATACCGGTATTACCAGGATAACATCACCGGGAGGAGGACAAGTCAGCAGTCAAGAGCTCATGACAGAAGGCCTTGAAGAACTGCCAGGCCAAATCTGGCTCTACGCCTAGAGGCAATGCCCAGACTGTAATGCTTGGTGAAAGTGTGGACAGAACTCCAGGTGGCACCTGCACAGATGTTGGCAGGAGACACATTTCTGAAACTATAGCGGTAGCCATACTCCTGGTGGAATGGCACTTGACCACCCACCAGAAGGGGCTTGTTGTACTTGCAACAGCAGTAAACCATGTAATTAGCTAACCACTTGGAAAAACACTGTTCAGAAAAGTACAGTTACGTACAAACTTACGATAACAGTAGATCTTCAAGAGGAGTTCTTGCAGCAGGTAATACCTGGACCCCACTGAAAACTTGTAGCTGGCAGTCTGAGGCAGGGGGCTGCCCCCGTTGACTCCGCCCGACATCAGACATGGTATAAAGGGAGCTGTCCCCTGGCGACACCTCAGTTCTACCTCCAGAGACCCAGCTAGAAACAAACTTGTAGAACCAAGCAGGAATTCTCCACCATGGCTTGGTGATAAGATACCCCCCCAAAAAAAATATCCTGGGGGATGGAGGGAGCCACCTGCTGCAAGAGTTCCTCTCGAAGATCTACTGTTACGGTAAGTTCTTACACAACTGTACTATCTGTCTTCGAGGGTGGAGCTCTTGCAGCAGGTAATACCATTAGGACTAAGTCCCAAGCAGTACCCAAGGACAGGCCCAGGTCTGATAGGGTGGTGGGAAATATGCTGAAAAACAGCTGATGAAAAGCATCTATGAGATGCCGGCTGAAGAGGCATTCTTGAGAGCTGCAAAGGAAGATGCCACTGCTCTGGTGGTATGGCTCCTAATAGCACCAGGAAGAGGTCTGTCATGGTGCTGATAACAGAATGATATACACTGTATTAGCCAACGGGCTAGTGTCTGCTTTGAAACAGGAGCGCTCAGCATTCGCTTAACAAAAGAGATGAACAACTGGTCCAACTGTCTTGAGGAGCGAGTCCTATGGAGGTAATACCTCAAAATACGGTGAACATCCAAGGTGTGCAACAGTGCTTCGCCTTGGTTAGTAAATTCCGGATAGTATAACAGAAGGTTGATATCCTGGTTAAGGGTCAGTACAGACACCACCTTCGCATAAACTTAGGGTTTGTATGCAGATTCATCCTGTCCCTGTGAAAGACTATGTAAGGTTCTTTACATATCAGAGCCTGAAGCTCAGAAACCCTTCGAGCAGAGGTAATGGCTACTAAGAGGAGGGTCTTCCATGAGATGAAGCACAGCTCACAAGAAGCTGCCAGCTCAAAGGGAGCAAAGGTGAGTTTCTCCAGCATGAAAAGAAGATCCCAAGGAGGAACAATGTCCCTCTTGGGAGGCCTGACATACAAGACCCCTCGAAGGAAGGTTTTGCAGGCATTAAGCTGTGCCAGAGATTTGTCTCCTATCGGGTCATGATATGCGGAGACCGCACATATGTGCACCTTGATGGATGAGTAACTCAATCCTAAGTCCAGAAGGTGATGGAGACACTCTAGCACGTGCCTGGCCGGACAACCCAAGGGATTTAAGGCACAGGCTGAAGCTCACAGACAGAAGCATTTCCATTTCAGAGCATACGTGGCTCTGGTGGAAGGCTTCCTTGCTGCAACCAGAATTTCAGCCACCCTGCTTGACACTCCTAGTCTCTCTTCCACTAGGACTGCAGGAGCCATGCATGCATGCAGGTGAAGAGATTGAAGAGCAGAATGGACGAGAGTCACCTGTTCTTGTGACAGTAAGTGGGTGGAGAGTGGCAACTGAACTGGAGGTTCCAGAGACAGTCGCTGGAGCAATGGATACCAGATCTGACGAGGCCATAGAGGAGCCACCAGAATCATTCTGGCTCCCTCTGACTGCAATTTGAGCAGTACTCTCTGAATGAGGGGAAAAGGAGGGAAGACGTACAGGAACTTCCCTGTCCAAGAGAGGGACAATGCGTCTCGCCAGAAAACACCAGGCCCTGGAACAAGCGAGCAAAAATTGTGCAGTTTGGTGTTGCACGGGGACGCAAAGAGGTCCAACTCTGGATGGCCCCAATGATCGAAGAGGTCATCTATGACATCTTGGAGCAGTTCCCACTCGTGGTTCAGAGAGGTAGAGCGACTGAGACAGTCGTCGAAAACATTCTGGACCTTGGGCAGATGAACTGTGATGAAGTCCAATCTGTGTTCTACTGCCCAGTCTCATACTCTTATGGCCTCCCTGCAAAGAGTATACGAGTGAGTTCCCCCTTGTTTGTTGATGAAGAAGACTACTGGTGTATTGTCTTTGTGCACCAGAAGAGGACCCGGTGAAAGCTGTTCTCTGAATGCGGTTAGCGCATTCAACGCTGTTCTCATTTCTAGAACACTGATATGTAGAGAGCTCTCTGTGATAGACCAAGACCCCTGGGTCCTGTGATCCCCTAAATGAGCCCCCCAACCTGACAAGAGAGGCATCTGTGGTTAAAGTCTGAAGAGGTCGGGGTCTCCAGAAAGGAACTCCTCCTTCTAGACTGTCCTGGCGGAGCCACCATTCCAGAGAACGATAAACTGCTCAAGAGATCCGGCTTCAGAGATCCAGATCGTCCACTGATTGGTCCCACTGAACCCTGAGGTGCCACTGAAGAGTCCTCATATGGAGTCTGGCTAAGGGTACTGTGGCAATGGCCGCCGCCATGTGTCCCAACAGCTGCAGGATCATCTGGGCAGGGGAAAAGGAGGTTCTTTGAAACCCGCTGGCCAAATCCTGAAGGTGATCTTCCCTGTCCAGAGGCAGAAAGGCTCCCCCCATCCAGTGTCCAGGATAGCTCTGATGAATTGCAGCTGTTGTGTCAGCCAGGGGTGTGACTTCGGCCAATTTACTGTAATGCCCAGTGAAGAAAACAAGAGCCTGCGTCTCTCTTAGGGCGATTAGGAGCTCTTCCTCCGACTGAGTGGAGGGGAGCCAACTGCCAGGTAGGGGTAGATGAAGAGGCCTCTCCTGCGGAGAGCCACTGCTAGGCATTTGGTGAAGAACCTGGGGGCTAAGGAAAGGCCGAAGGGTAGAACCCTGAATTGGTAGTGCTGGTCTCTGAAGCTGAATTGAAGAAACTTTCTGTGGGACTTCAGGACCTTGATATGCATGTAGGCGTCTGTCATATCTAGGGAGCACAGCCAGTCCCCTTGCTGAAGCAGGGGGAAGAGGCTTGCCAGGGTGACCATTTGAAACCTCTGGTATTTTACTGAGAGGTTGAGCTGACTTGGGTTCAGAATAGGACGGAGGTCTCCAGTTTTCTTCAGGACGAGGAAGAAATGGGAGGCATAACCTCTCCCTTTCTGGGTCTGTGGGACGGTTTGAATGGCTCTTTTCTCTAGGAGCTGCTGGATCTCCGCTTCTAGGAGAAGGCTGTGATCTGGTGGACAACGGGAAATGGGAGGGGGGTTGTCCAGCGGGATAGAGGTGAACTCTATCGTGTACCCTTTCCGAATGGTATCCAGAACCCATTGGTCTGCAGTGATACTGGACCATTCGAGCGGGTGAAGCACAAACCGCCCTCCTACCTTCTCGCTCTGCCTGTCCGCTAGGTGAGGAGGGCAGCAGAGGGAGTCAGGCTGAGGGGGTAGTGGGGGACTGGGACCTAGGAGTTTTGGGCTGCTTGGGGCCCTGAGAACCTTGTGGGGCAGGGTGCCCATGCCTCTTGAATCCTTTGTGATTGGTTAAAGTTCTAAAGGATAAAGTACAGTTACGTAACAACTTATCGTAACAGTAGATCTTCGAGAGGAGCTCTTGCAGCAGGCTATGACCATTAGGACTAACGCCACAGGCATAAGACCCACTGGAAAACTTCTCAGCCAGCAGTATCCAGCAGGGACTGCCCCCCCCTCCCGTCGGCTCCACCCCGTGAGCCCTGGTGCAAAAGGGGGCGGACCCAGTTCCCCAGCCAAAACCCGCGAACAGGCCGACAAGAGAAGGAGGCGAAGCCTGAAGATGATGATCTGTACACCTTATTTGGGGGATGGAGGGTGGGAAAGCAGCGCCTGCTGCAAGAGCTCCTCTCGAAGATCTACTGTTAAGGTAAGTTCTTATGTAACTGTACTATCTTACTTCAAGTGGGAGCTCTTGCAGCAGGCTATAACCATTAGGACTGAATCCCAAGCAGTCCCACGCTAAGGAGGCGTTGAATCCTGGGCGGTGGAAGATGATAAAGGCTGGAAACAGCAAGTTAAGTCCCTGAAGGACTGCCAGGCCGAAGCCGGCACAGCATCTGGATGCAATGTCCAAGCTACAGTGCTTCACGAAAATGTGCACAGAGTTCCAGGTAGCAGCCGCACATATGTCCCTAATGGAGACATTCCGCAGAGCAGCAATGGAAGCAGAGACTCCTCTAGTGGAGTGACCCCTCACCAGTCCCAGAAAGGGTTTATTGTGCTTCTCCCAGTAAATACAATGCAGTGGACAAACCACTTGGAGACAGCCTGCTTGGACACCGGTTTATCCGTATTGTGGCGCAAAGGCCACAAACAGTTGCTCCGAATTACGGTGAGTAGCCATGCACTTAAGGTAATGCCTCAGTGCCCTGTGAACATCCAGAGTGTGAAGGAGAGCTTCTCCCCTATTAGAGGGAGAAGAGAAATAAACTGGAAGGTCAACCGACTGGTTGAGGGTCAACTCTGAGACCACTTTAGGAAGGAACTTAGGATTCGTTCTGAGGGAAACCCTTTCCCTATCAAAAATTAAATATGGCTCTTTACATATTAGAGCCTGGAGCTCGGACATTCTTCAAGCTGAAGTAATAGCAACTAAATAACAAACCTTCCAGGAAAGGTAACGCAGCACACAGTCAGCTGTGGGTTCAAATGGAGGAAGAGTAAGCTTCTCCAACACAAACAGGAGGTTCCAGGGTGGGATAGGATCCCGAATGGGAGGTCTCATGTGTAAAATCCCCCATAAAAAGGTGCGGGCCACATCCAATTGGGCTAAAGTTTTGTCTCCCAAAAGGGTGTGATAAGCAGAAATGGCCCAGATGTGCACCTTTATGGAGGAGTAGCCCAAGCCTTGTTGATATAAGGAGAGGAAATACTGCAATGCTGAGTTCACTGGACAGGTAAGGGGGTCCAAATGGTGAGATGACACCTATAAGCAGAAACGCTTCCACTTCATAAGTGGAGCAAGTAGAGAGCTTCCTCGCTGATACAAGTACGTCTGCCACCTCTTGGGATACCTCCCTGCCCAACAAAGGGACAACGTTACTGGCCAGAAAACACCAGGTGCGGGCTCTCGCGAGCAGAAAACTGACAGTCTGGCGTTACGTGCTGACACAAAGAGGTCCAGCTCTGGATGACCCCATGTGTCCAAGAGCTGATCCGCTACTGATTGCAGTAGCTCCCACTCATGTGCCTTGGACTGAGACCTGCTTCGGCTGTCAGCCAAGTCGTTTAGGATGCCTGGAACGTGCACTATGGACAGAGAGATGTGCCGCTCCCATGCCCAGTACTAGACTCTCATCAACTCCCTGCACAGGGGGTAAGAGTGAGCACCCCTTTGCTTGTTGATATAGAAGGCGACTGCCATGTTGTCTGTCTGAACAAGACGAGAGCCTGGAATGAGGTCCTCTTGAAAGGCATGGAGCGCATTGAGGACCGCTCCCATCTTCAAGACACAGATGTGGAGTTCACGCTCCATAGGGGTCCAGGTGCCCTGCGCTTGGCAGGCCCCCAGGTGCGCCCCCAACCCAAATCCGAGGCATCCATTGTAAGAGTCTGATTCGGGGGCTCCGGATGGAAAGGGACCCCTTTTCCCAAATTTACCGGGTCCAACCACCAAAGAAGCTTTCTCTTTACTGGCTCTGTGACTCTGACCATGTGGTCTAGGTAGTCTGAGCACTGATCCCACTGCACCCTGAGCTTCCATTGTGGGATTCTCATGTGGAGGCGGGTCAGAGGAGTGACGAGAATGGCCACCGCCATGTGCCCCAGAAGTCTGAGGAAGGTCCTGGCCTGGACCTGAGGGGTTACTAAGACCGATCCAGCAATCTCCTGCAAGCGATCACCCCTCCCCGGGGGTAGAAAAGCCATGCCCTGGACCAAATTCAGGACTGCTCCTATGAAGACGAGCCTTTGGCTGGGCTCTGGGGAAGACTTGGGAAGATTCAGGGTGATCCCCAGATCTCGGAATAGAGTATAGGTGTCTCCGAGAGCTTGAAGAAGGCATGACCTTGACAGGGCCACAAGCAATCATCTAGGTAAGGGAAGACATAATGCCCCTGGCGCCTTAGAGCTGCAGCCACTACTGCCAAGCATTTTGTGAAGACTCGAGGAGCAGAGGAGAGGCCGAATGGGAGAACCCGAAACTGATAATGCTCCCCCTGGAAGTGGAACCTCAGGTATTCCCTGTAAGGTGGAAAGACCCCGATGTGCATGTACGCATTTTGCATGTCTAGGGAGCAGAGCCAGTCTCCCTGGTGCAGCAGAGGAAGCAGTCCTGGCAGAGTCACCATCGGGAACCTTCTGTACTCTATATAATAGTTTAAAGAGCTGAGGTCCAGAATGGGACGAAGGTCTTGTGCCTTTTTTGGAACCAGGAAGAAATGGCAGTAATACCCTTTCCCCTGCTGCTGCAGAAGGACTGGCTCGATCGCCCTTTTCCGCAAGAGGGCCTGAATCTCTCCTCCTATGAGTGGAATGTGAGAAGGAGGCTATCTCGAGGACCTTGGTGGAGTGTCTTGGGGGGGGGATCTTGGTGAACTCCAGTGTATGTCCCCTCAGGATATCAAGGACCCACTGGTCCGTAGTGACAGAGCTCCAGCACTTCAGATGAAGGGAGAAGCGACCCCCTAATGCCTCCCCTGAAGCGTTGGGAGGGAGTCATTGGGTGAAGCCAGGAGTGGGCAGAGAGGCCTGGGAGGACTTGGGGACACGAAAAGGAGCGCCTCCAGGCTGCTGGTTGCCGGCTCTCCTTTTAAAACCACCTCTCTGGCCTTGCTGGTTGCCACGGGCTTGGGCACCTCAGGACTTCCGAAAGGGCCGCTTCTTTGCTTTCCTCTGGTCTCCTCTGTACATCTGATGGACAGACCATATGGATTTCCCCGACTCCTGGAGACAAGAGATGAGCGACTCTGTCTCCTGCCCAAACAAGACGGAACCCTGGAACGGGAGGTCCCGGATCCCAGACTGCAGGTCTTGGGGAAAGCCTGAGACTCTCAGTCAAACATGGCGCCAGAGATAGACCCCTGACACTGCTGCTCTGGCCGCCGTGTCTGCTGTGTCGTACAAGGCACGGAGAACATGCATGTCTACGTCCAAGTCCGACTTAAGGACATCCAGAATCTCCGTCCTGTGTGTGGAGTCTGGCAAGGCATTCATAAGCTCTTGTCCCCGTTCTCAGAGCGCATTCTGCTACTGAACCATATGCATCAGGAAATTAAGGGACATAATGGAGCAGATGAAGGCAGACTAGACCTTCTTGCCCACCTGGTTCAAATAGAGAGACTCTGGGTCAGGAGGCTGGGACGGAGATCGGGAGCAGAGAGTGAGCGAGGCAACAGCCTCTTGGGGGTCTTCTTCAGCGAAGGAACACCCTCTGGTTGAGGTTTACCCAATGGGTCCGGAACCTGTGACGGGGCCGGCTTCAGGGGGTTCTGTTTCTGGATTTGGCCCCACCAAAAGGAAAAAGTTCCTGGAGCTCCTCCTTGATAAACACCAAGGTTGCTGTCTCCGGAAAAGGGACCTCTGAAATGTCTGTCCCTGAGGGGGAGCCTCCTGGAGAGCCCCGAGGGGAGGAGAACTTGAGAGATATAGACACTGTCCCTTCGCCGGTAGCGTCAAGATCCTTCGCCCCTTCTACCGGCATCGGTACCAGGACTGACAATGGTTTCTCATGGGGGGGCGCTGGAGTGTCCTCAGATTTCAGGGGCTTGCCCTTATCGGGCGAAGCAGGGACCTTGGCAGGCAGGGCCATGGCTTGTGCCTCCGAGGTCTTAAGGGTGATTCTGAGTGGCTTCATCTTGGGCCTAGCAGGTTTCTCCCCCAGACATACCTGCTTTGCCCTGTGCTTTTTTTGTAGGAGCAGAATCCTTCTTGAAGTGCTGCTCTCCAGAGCCCGAGGAAGAGCAGGGTTTCTTAGGGGAGGACCGAAAGCGGGACCGGAACCTAGACCGGTAGCAGGACCGACTATGGTCCTTGTCTCGGGACCGTTTGGATTTCTCCTTGTGCTTGCCCTTCTCCCCAGAGGTGTGCAGGTCCATCTTCTGCTCCAGAAGGAACGCCCTGAGAGCCTTCAAACGGCAGATCCTGGTCTTACTTGTGAAGCCCTGGCAGATGAAACAGGCCGTGGTGTCATGGTTAGGCCCCAGGCAAAAGACACACTTAGTGTGGCCACCTTTGGATGGAATCTGAAGGCCACAGCTGCACTTGGTGCAATTTGGTCCCGAGGAGGAGACCGATGACAGGGACGACATTCGTCGGTACTGAAAAAAACGTCTAAGTAGTAGTGAAAATGCGAAAAAAACACGTTTTTTGGTTGGTAACTGGAAAACTAAGAACTTTCCAATGTGCGCATGTCGCGGTGGGAAAAGAACTGGGGTGGAGCTGGGTCCGCCCCCTTTTGTACCAGGGCTGACGCCGGGGTGGAGCTGATGTCGCGGGGGGGCAGTCCCTGTTGGGTACTGCTGGCTGAGAAGTTTTCCAGTGGGTCCTAATGCCTGATGGCTTCAGTCCTAATGGTATTACCTGCTGCAAGAGCTGCACCCTCGAAGACAGATCAGGAGTGCCCTCTCTCTTTGGGGCAAACAAAACAACTGATCAATTTTCCTCAAAGACTTGGTGCGGTTTGTGTAATACCACAACATTCTGTGAACATCCAAAGTATGGAAAAGCCTACCCTGATTAGAATACTCAGGAAAAAAAAATGGAAGTTGAATGGGTTGATTCAAAGTAAACTCAGACACCAACTTACGTAAAAAAGTACAGTTACGCAAGAACTTACTGTAACAGCAGATCTTCGAGAACAGCTCTTGCAGCAGGTTACACCATAAGGACTGAAGCCGGCAGGCACCAGGACCCCACAGAAAAATTCTAGCTAGCAGTATCCAGCGGGGAACCCTCCCCGACGTCGGCCCCTCCCCTGACGTCAGGCATCACATAAAAGGGGGTGGTCCCCCAGCATCCCCAGCTCTACTGCTAGAGACTCCTAGCCCAAAGGTGACATCTGAAGGGGAGACAGAGGATCCGCTTCCATTAGGAAGGTTTGTAACAGGATGGTGTCAAAGCCGCCTAGAAACTAGGTTAGAAGACTCAACCTCCAGAGAGGAAGGTGGCAGAGAAAAGTACAGTTACGTAAGAACTTACCATAATAGTAGATCTTCAAGAACAGCTCTTGCAGCAGGTTACACCATTAGGACTGAAGCCGTCAGGCGTCAGGACCCCATGGAAAATTTCTATGCTATCATTCAGCGAGGACACATCTCTCCGACGTCGGTCCCGCCCTCGACATCAGGCGTAATACATAAGGAGGCGGTCCCGCCAGAATCCCCAGTTCTCCCGCTGGAGACTCCCGGCCACTGGATGACATCAGAAGAGGAGACCGAGGATTCGCCATCAGATGGCCAAGACTAAAGGACAAATCATCCCAACCTAGAAGATAGATGTTAGGCAATAACGTACCTTCTCTAAGGGGGAAGGTGGGTGGGAAGGTACCTGCTGCAAGAGCTGTTCTCGAACATATACTGTTACAGTAAGTTCTTACGTAACTGTACTATCTTCTTCGAGATACAGCTCTTGCAGCAGGTTACACCATTAGGACTGATTCCCAAGCAATGGTGACACACTAAAGCCATCGGAAGGAGGAAAAACATAGAGTACCACCCTGCTCGAACCTAGGACAGAAGACCCTGAAGGACGGCTAGGCGGAAACCAGCCCTTCGCCTTGAGGCTATAATGCCTAATAAAGGTATGCACCGAGCTCCAGGTGGCTGCAGCACAAATGACTGAAGTGGACACATTCTTCAGCGCTGCAAAGGAGGTGGCCACTCCTCTGGTAGAATGGCCCTTGACCGTGCCCGGCAAGGGTTTGCTGCGCTTGTCATAACAGAAAGAGATACATTGAATGAGCCAACGTGAAAGGGTCTGCTTCGAAACAGGGGCCCCTTTCATCCTCTCAGCAAAGGATACGAACAGCTGATCCGTTTTTTGGTGCTGTTTGGTCCTGGTCAGGTAATATCTAAGACACCTATGAACATCCAGGGTGTGAAGCAGCACTTCTCCTCGATTGGTGTACTTAAGAAAGTACACTGGTAAGTCGATATCCTGATCAAGGGTAAGGGCTGAAACCACCTTAGGCAGAAACTTAGGATTTGTCCTCAGGGATACCCTACCCTGGTGGAAAATTAAATAAGGCTCTCTGCACACGAGTGCATGGAGTTCGGAGATTCTTCTCGCCGAAGTAACTGCAACTAAAAACGTTTTCCATGACAGAAACCGTAGCTCGCAGTCCGCGGCTGGTTCAAAGGGTGGCAGCATAAGCTGCTCCAGGATGAAGGGCAGGTCCCAAGGAGGAACCAGATCCTTGATAGGCTGCCTAAGGTGGAGGACCCCCCCTTAAAAAGGCATGAGTAGTATCCAATTGAGCCACCATACGATGGCCTATGGGGGCATGATAAGCTGAGATTGCACAAAGGTGCACTTTGATCGAGGAGTAAGCTAGCCCAGATTGAAAAAGGGAAAGCAGGTACTCCAGAACCAGCTTCTCAGGACAGTCTAAGGGAGCAAAACCTGCACCACTTCATGGCGTATGTTGCGTGTGTTGCCGGTTTTCTGGTGGCAGAAAGTACTTCTGCCACCTCTTGCGAAACCCCGTGTCGCATCATGGCTATGTCTCTAGGAGCCAGGCATGTAGGTTCAATGAATGTAAGTTCGGGTGGACTAGTGAACCCTCCTCCTGAGACAACAGATAGGAGCTGATTGGCAAAGGAAGCGGAGGTTCCGAGATCGCTGAAGCAGTAGCAGGGGAACCAGATTTGTCTGGAGCCAGAAAGGTGCTATCAGGATTAGCGTCGCGTGCTCCTCACGAGGGTTGAGGAAGAACTCTCTGGATCAATGGGAAAGGGAGGGGAAGGCGTAGAGGAATCTGCCGCCCAGGAGGAGGATAACTGCGTCTCACCAGAAAACACCAGGCCCTAGATCTAGCGAGCAAAAATTGGGCAGTTTTGCGTTGGATAGGGACGCGAAGAGATCTAATTCTGGAGTGCTCCATCTGTGGAACAGATCCTCTGCCACCTCCTGCAGAAATTCCCACTCGTGGACCCTGGCCTGGGAACGACTCAGGCTGTCTTCGACGGTGTTTTTCACCCCGGGAACGTGAACAGTAACAAGGTTTGAGCCGTGCCAAATTACCCATTCCCACACTCTCATGGCCTCCCTGCAAAGGGGGTAAGAGTGTGTGCCTCCTTGTTTGTTGAGGTAATACATCACTGCAGTATTGTCTGATTGCAACAAGAGAGTACTCGGTGGAATCTCCGACTGGAAGGCTTGCAGGGCATAAAGGACTGCCCTCATCTCCAATATGTTGATATGGAGATGAGATTCCTGGGTAGTCTATGTTCCCCGAGACCTCAACCTGTTCAAGTGCGCTCCCCACCCCAGCCCTGAGGCATCTGTGGAGAGAGTTATAACCGGGGACGGCGCTGTGAAAGGAACCCCCACGGAGAGGGTTCCCGGATCTAGCCACCACTGCCAGTCCTGAACCACGGCCTTCGTGATTCTGACCGGATGCTGCAGATGGTCTTGCCATTGGTCCCATTGCACCCTTAACATCTACTGGGTTACCCGCATGTGGAGTCTTGCCATCGGGACTGTAAGAATGGCAGCAGCCATGTGTCCGAGCAGGTGAAGGACCAGTCTGGCTGGGACGGTCTTCTTCGCTAACAGGTCCCTTATGAGGGATTGAATGCGTTCTCTTCGGGAAGAAAGGCTTTTCCCTTGACGGTGTCCAGAACTGCTCCTATGAACTGCAGTTTCTGGGACGGTACCAGGAGAGACTTCTTGTAGTTGATGAGGATGCCCAGAGATTGGAAAAGGGTCTGGGTACATTGGATGGCTATCAGTAGTGCCTCCTTAGAAGGGGCCATGAGAAGCCAATCGTCCAGGTACGGGAACACGTAGTGGCCCTGTCTCCTCAGAGATGCTGCCACAACTGCATTGCACTTGGTAAAAACCCAAGGTTCTGATGACAGCCCGAAGGGAAGCGCTCGGAACTGATAATGGCGGCTGAGAAACTCGAAGCGCAGGAACCTCCTGTGCGCCTGAGCAATAGGAATGTGCAGGTAAGCGTCCTGCATGTCCAGGGACGCCAAGAAAGCATCCTTCTTCAGCATGAGGATTAGCCCCAGAAGGGTCACCATGCAGACGCGCTTGTAGATGATCGACAGATTGAGGTCGCTGAGGTCCAAAATTGGATGGAGGTCCCCTGTTTTCTTTGGAACCAGGAAGAAGTGCGAATAGTATCTTGCTCCTCTCTGATTCCCTGGAACGTGCTCCAAAGCTTCCTTCTCTAGAAGCGTGAGCACCTCCTGCTGTATAAGCAGGGTGTGCTGACCCGAATAGCAGGAAAGCAGAGGAGGCCTTGTAGGCGGGTTGTCTACAAACTCTATATAATGGCCTTCTTCGACCAATTGTAGCACCCACCTGTCGGTGGTGATCGACTGCCACCCTGGCAGGTGGTCCGCGATGCGACCCCCGACTTTCATTTCCTGTTGATCCGGAGGAGGGCCGGGGGCCGGGAAGGAGTCATGCTGTGGCAGCATTGGATCCTGCAGGTTGGGCCAACTTTGTAGCTCGTTGGCCTCTGCCTGAGGATGTCTTGGCCTGGACTTTTCGGGTGAAGGAGCCCCTCTGTTGCTGGCCGGAACGAGGTTGTTGCCTTTGGGTCCGGCTGCGAAAGCGACCCTGGTTCCTGCGAAAGGAACTAAGCTGAGACCTGTACATAGCGCATACAGATCTAATCGCCTTCCCGGCTTCCTGCAATTTGGTGATCACCTCCTTCGAGGCTTCACCAAACAGAACTTCACCATGAAAAGGGGCGTCCATGATGTTCTTCTGGATGTCCGGGGTAAACCCGGAGACACGGAGCCATGAGTGTCTCTGGAGACACACGCCTGAGGCCGCAGCTCTGGCCAAAGAGTCCGCACAGTCGTACGCGGCTCTAAGAACCTGGGTCCCCACGTCCGAACCCGTACGGAGGAGTTGCAACAACTCCTCCTTCTGGCCACCGTCTGGCAATTTTTCGGCTAGGTCCTGTCCCTGCTCCCACAATGCGTTCTGAAACTGAACCATGTGGGTGAGGTAGTTCAACAACCTAATGGCGCAAGTCACAGCCGTGTACGTGCGCCTGCCCAGGACATCCAACTGCTTGGACTCCGGGTCCGGTGGCTGCGTGCTCAAGTGCTGCGGTTTCTGAGACTGGTCATTTGAGGCTGTAATGACCAGGGAGTCGGCCAGAGGATGGATCGCCAGGTACTGGTCCTCCCTTGGGGCCTTGTACAGGTGGTCAGCCTTCTTCGGCATTGCCGGGGTCAAATGTGGACGCTTCCACATGGCCTTGGTGACGTCCACAAAGGTGTCCACCAAGGGTGGCACTACCACAGGCTTGGGGTCTTTTGGCCGAAGGTAGCAAGCAAGGCGTAGTCTTTCAGGGTCGAGCTCTTCAGCGTCCCACCCCATGTTCTCCTGAATATGCCTTATTATCTCGGAGAACGAGGGGTCATCCGAGGGGGACCTGGGAAGGTCGTGTGGGTCCGAAGAGGGGATGCTGATTGGAGAAGGAGATCTGGAATCCTCCATGGACGGGGTATAGCGACATCTTCTGGGACTCTTGGGGCTGGGTGACCCTGAAGTGGATCTTGACGGAGGCCTTCTCTTTTCTAAAGATCTGCCCCTAGGAGGTGATGCTGGCTCCTTGGGGGACGATGCCCATCCTGCTGACCCCCTAGGTGGAGGAGGGGGTGCAGGAGTCGGAGGGGCAGCAGGCGCAGGAGGAGGTTGGG
Organism: Neoceratodus forsteri; assembly: GCA_016271365.2. Classification (NCBI taxonomy): domain Eukaryota; kingdom Metazoa; phylum Chordata; order Ceratodontiformes; family Ceratodontidae; genus Neoceratodus; species Neoceratodus forsteri. Next base: position 1,549,012,716 of record CM057449.1, on the reverse strand, counting down.
TGGTGACCACATCCTTTTTGATGGTGTCCCACCAGAAGGTGAAGAGCTCCTTCACTTCTGCCAGATTTAGGCCAGACGACGGACCGGGCGCCGGTGGCCTGTCGTCGGGTCCGGGCGTCGGATCCCCGGGGGTCTCTGGTTCCGGAGAAGGTTCCTGTAGGAGCTCAATGGGACCGGGGTCGCCGGCCTGGTCTTCGGGCTGGGTAGACTCCTCCTCCAACGCCTCCCGACCGACATCGGTAGGCGGTGGTGTGGTCCTCCTTTCTGCTGTAGTGGACGCCGGTCCCCCCGCCAGCGTCCTCTGGGGCGAATGCCTGACCAGCGACGGATGGTCGCCAGTTCCTTGGAGTGCCTATGTGCCTTGGCTGACGTCAGGTGGGCCAATGGGTCCGACGTCCGCTTAAGGGAGGTCAGCTCCTTGGTCTTACGCTGGGGTGGCGGCGGTTGGGAGACAGACCTGATGTCGGAGGCCGGATGCCGGAAGGACAACTTATGGCACTCCCCAGACCTGGATGAGGCCTTAGCCGGAGTGGAAGAAGCAGGCCTGGAGGTCTTGACAGGCTGCAGAGAGGAGGAACCATTGACCGATTTGACAAGGACTGGGGGAGGCTGAGAGCGGGCCCTCAACGGGGAACGGTCTGACCTGGATCCAGAGCTGCGGGAGTCTGAGGCCCTGGAAGGGGATCTGGGTCTCTCCTTCGCCCAGTGCTTTTCGCGGTGCCGGTGGGACTTCCCTGAATATTCCCCTCTGGAGGAAGGGTCTCGGTCCATTGCCTTAATTTTCTCCTCAAGGAGGAGAGCTTGGAGGGCCTTCTGGTGGCGGATCCTCATATGGCTGTTAAAGCCCTGGCAGAAGGAGCAGGCCTGGGTGTCGTGGTGCGGGCCCAGGCAGCGGACGAGGCAGTGAGGATCACTTACAAGGAATCTGATTGCCGCATGAGCTACTTGATGAATGGCTCTCCACGGAAGTTGGAGGGACATCAGACGAATTCCGATGAAAGAACTGTTGAAATTCTCCTGAGTCGTCACGTGCTAGGAGCGGCCGAGAGGCCGATGCTGCAGTCGGCGGGCGGGAAAAGAACTTCTGGGATTCTGGTGGGACCGCCTCTTATGTATTCGCCTGATGTCGGGCGGGACCTGACGTTGGTGAGGATGTCCCGCTGAAGACTGCTAGCTAGAAAATTTCTGTGGGGTCCTGACGCCTGACGGCTTCAGTCCTAATGGTGTAACCTGCTGCAAGAGCTGTATCTTGAAGAAGATCTACCTGCTGCAAGAGCTGTTCTGGAAGATCTACTGTTATGGTAAGTTCTTACGTAACTGTATTATCTTACTTCGAGAAACAGCTCTTGCAGCAGATTACACCATCAGGACTGATTCCCAAGCAGTTAGGGAACTATTACCTTATCGTGAGGAGGATAGGAGAGATGTTGATCAGATTTCAGCACGAAAGTCCCTGAAGGACTGCCAAGCCAAAACCTGCTCTGTGCCTAGAGGCAATATCCAAACTGTAATGCCTGATAAAGGTGTGTACAGTGCTCCAGGTTGCTGCAGCACAGATGGCTGAAGAAGAGACATTCTTGAGCACTGCGAAGGAGGTAGCCGCCCCCCTCGCAGAGTGACCTTTTTCTGGTCCCGGTAAAGGTTTGTTGCACTTCAGAACGAAATACATTTCACTAGCCATCTGGAGAGTGACTGCATAGACACAGGTGCGCCTTGCATCCGGTGTGCAAAAGAAACAAAAAGCTGGTCTGACTTTCGATGGGATCTGGTTCTAGCCAGATGGTATCTGAGGCTCCTTTGTATGTCCAGGGTGTGTAACGGCTTCTCCTCTGTTAGAATGACTGGGGTACTACACCGGAAGGTCTATGTCCTAGTAGAGCATGACAGCTGAGACCACTTTGCGAATAAACTTAGGATTTGTCCTTAAGGACACCCTGTCCTCGTGAAAAAACAAATAAAGATCTTTGCACATAAGTGCATGAAGCGCAGAAATTCTTCTGGCAGAGGTAACGGCAACTGAAAATAGCATCTTCCAGGTGAGGAGATGCAGCTCGCATTCCGTGGCTGGTTCAAAAGAGGCCGGTGTAAACTGCTCTAGGACAAAAGGGAGATCCCAAGGTGGAATTGAGTCTTTGATGGGAGGTTTAAAATGTAGGATGCCGCGTAAGAAAGCGGGGGAAGCCTCTAGCTGTGCTAGAGACCTGTGACCTCACCGGGTGGAATGGCATGGAAATGGCGCAGAGGTGTACCTTAATGGAGGAGTAGGCAAGCCCTGCCTCATAGAGGGATAGACGTAATCCAAAACTGACCTCTCCGAGCAATCCAATGGGGTCAGTCCATGAGCCTCAGCCCAAATGCAAAATCTAAGCCACTTCATGGCATAGGTGGCATAAGTGGAGGGCTTTCTGGCCACCACCAAAATGTCTGCAACATCCTAAGAGACCCCGTATCTCATGACTGCAATGTCCTTAAGAGCCAGGCATGCAGGTTCAGTGACTGAAGATCCGGATGGACCAAGGAGCCTGCCTCCTGGGACAGTAGGTGAGAGCTGAATGGCAGAGGCACTGGAGGTTCCTGGGCCAGTTGGTGCAATAGAGGGAACCTAATTTGCCTGGGCCAAAAGGGCGCTATCATAATGAGAGATGCCCACTCTTGTCGGAGCTTCGACAGAATCCTATGGATGAAAGGGAAGGGTGGGAAATCATAGAGGAACCTGCCCGTCCAAGAGAGGGACAACACATCCCACCAGAAAACACCAGGCCCTGGATCTAGCGAGCAGAAATTGGGCAGTTTTGCATTGGATGCGGACGCGAAGAGGTCTAATTCTGGTGTCCCCCATCTGCAAAACAGGTCCTCTGCGACTTCCTGAAGCAGTTCCCATTCGTGGACTCTGGCCTGTGATCGGCTTAGATTGTCCACGATAGTGTTGCCCACTCTGGGAACATGTACTGCAATGATTTCTGCGCCGTGTTGTAGTACCCAATCCCATACCCTCTTGCCCTCCCTGCAAAGGGGGTAGTAATGAATGCCTACTTGCTTGTTGAGATAGTACATCACCACGGTATTGTCTGTTTGTAACAGGAGGGTACCCGGTGGAATCTCTGACTGGCAGGCCTGTAAAGCGTACAGGACAGCTCTCATCTCCAGAATGTTTATGTGAAGGTGAGATTCCAGAGACGACCAGGAGCCTTGAGTCCTGACCCCACTGAGGTGAGCTCCCCATCCAGACCCTGAGGCATCCGTGGAAAGAGTCACTGTTGGAGGCGGCGCTACGAAAGGGGCTCCCGTCGAAAGATGCTCTGGGATGAGCCACCAATGCCATTCTCGGATGACGGCATTCGTGATCCGGACTGGATGCTGCAGCTGATCTTGCTTTTGGTCCCATTGGGCCCACAACATCCACTGGGTGACCCGCATATGGATTCGAGCTAGGGAAATAGTTGCAATGGCAGCCACCATGTGCCCGAGCAGGCAAAGAACGGTCCTGGCTGGTACCGCTTTCTTTGCCATTATGTCCCTTATGAGGGATCTGATGCATTCCACCCTGTCCTAAGGAAGGAATGCCCTCCCTTGAGTGGTGTCTAGAACTGCCCCTATAAACTGCAATTTCTGAGACGGAAGAAGGTACGACTTCTCCTGATTGATGGTGGTGTCCAGCGACTGGAAGAGGGGAACAGGTATCCAGGATCGCGGACATCAGGGCTTCCAGTGAAGGTGCCATAAGGAGCCAGTCATCTAGGTACGGAAACACATTGTGGCCCTGTCTCCTGAGAGCGGCTGCCATGACTGCCATACACTTCGTGAACACTCGAGGTGCTGAGGACAGTCCGAAGGGCAGTGCTCAGAACTGGTAGTGGCGTTCCAGAAACTGGAAGCACAGAAACATTTGATACGCTCGAGCGATCGGGAGATGTAGGTAAGCGTCTTGCATGTCCAGCGACGCAAGCCATGTGCCCTCTTTTAGCATGGGAATGAGGCTCGGGAGGGTCACCATGCGGAAGCACTTGTACAACACAAAAGTGTTGAGATCGCTGAGGTCTAAAATCGGGCGCAAGTCTCCTGTCTTCTTTGGGACCAGGAAGAAGTGAGAATAATATCCTTTTCCTCTCTAGTTCCGTGGAACATACTCTATGGCCTCCTTGTCCAGGAGTGCCGAGATCTCCTGCTGAATGAGCAGGGCATGCTGACCCGAACAGCGAGTCAGTAGGGGAGGTATTGACGGTGGGTGGTCAAGGAACTCGATAGAGTGCCCTCGACTTACCAGTTGCAACACCCACCAGTCGGAGGCTATCCTCTGTCATCCTGAAAGGTGATGAGAGATGCGACCCCCAACCTTCTCTTCCCTTAGATCCAGAGGAGGGGCAGGGGCCGTGAAGGAGTCATGCTGTGGTGGTGTTTGTCCCTGTGGGCTGGGCAGATTTAGGATGTTTCTGGCCCTGGCCTGCGGGGAGCCTAGCTTGACCTTTGCGACTGAAGTTGCCCCTGGGTTGCTTGCCGGAACGTGGCTATTGCGTTTGTTGTCAGGCATGAAAATGATTCTGTTTCCTATGAAAGGAACCAGATTTGGGCGTGTACAGTCCTAACTGCCTTCCCGGCATCCTGTAGCCTGGTGATCACTCTTTCAGAGTCCTCACCGAACACGACTGCTCCATTGTAAGGGACTTCCAAGATGTTCTTTTGGATGTCCAGAGTAAAGCCGGAGACTCTCAGCCAAGAGAGTCTCCGCAGACAAACTCCTGTGGCTGCTCCCCTGGCTGCCGAGTCCACTGAATCATAAGCAGCTCAGAGACCTTGGGTCCCCACGTCTGACCCAGTCTGAAGGAGATTAAGCAGTTCATCCTTATCACCATGCAGGAAATCCTTCATAAGGTCTTGGCCCTGTTCCTAAAGAGCATTCTGAAACTGCACCATGTGCATCACATAGTTCAAAGACCTTATAGAGCAAGTAGCAGCTGCATACATGCATCTTCCCAGTGAATCTAATTGCTTAGATTCCTGGTCCAAATGCTGGGTACTCAGGAGTTGAGGCCGCTGAGACCGATCATGAGATGCTGTTATGAGCAGAGAACTGGCCAGGGGTTGTTGCGTCAAGTATGGGTCCTCCAATGGAGCCCTGTAGAGGTGGTCAGTCTTTTTAGGAACTGCCGGAGTCGAATGTGGAAGCTTCCAAGCAGCCTTGGTGACGTCCATAAAGGTGTCCACCAATGGTGGGATCACCACAGGCTTCAAGTCTTTTTGTCTGAGATAACGGGCAAGGCGCTATCTCTCGGGGTCCAAGTCCTCTGTCTCCCACCCCATGTTCTCGTGGATGTGCCTCATGATTTCTGAGAATAAGGGATCATCTGGTGGTGACCTGGGGAGGTCTCGTGCGTTGGGTAATGGGGGACTGAAGGGTGATGGAGACCTGGAAGTGTCAGATGTGTCTGGCCTGGAATCATCCCCGGAGAGGGTCGTCTGCTTCTGGGTCATTTAGGGCTGGGAGACCCTGAGGGAGACCGTGATGGGCATCTCTTTCACTCTCTGGACCTGCCCCTGGGAGGTGGAGGTAGCTCCTTGGGGGTCAGGGGTCTTTCATCCTCAGAGCCTGGAGGAGGAGGAGGAGGCTTGGTGGGCACCACATCCTTTTTAATGGTATCCCACCCAAAAGTAAACAGGTCCTAGACCTCCTGCAAATTCATACCAGATGACGGGCCGGGCATCGGTGTAGGCCTGTTGACGGGGTCGGGTCCTGGGGAACCACCAGATTCGGCGACAGTTCCACGGAGCAAGCCGGCATCCTCCATGTCGCCTGTCTGATCATCAAGCAGCATGGTGACCTCTTCTCCAGAAGACCCCTGACGACCAGTGTCAGCCAGCGTCAGTAGTGCAGGCGTTGGTTCTCTAACCAGTTTGGTGGGTGTCAGGTCGGTCACCCTCTTAGACTCAGACGTCCGTTTAAGGGACGTCAGCTCCATCGTCTTCCTTTACGGTGCTTTCAGAGGTGGGAGACTAACCGGTACTCAGGGTCCCGGCGTCGGTCTCACGCCCCACTAGATTTTGAAGATGACTTGGCCTTGTGCCAGTCTGAGGATTCAGGCCAGACGGCAGAGTCTGGCGCCTGAGAATCCTTGGTATTAAGCGGGTGCAGTGAGGCTGAGAAGTCCCCTGAAGACCTTACCTTGACGGGAGGGGGCTGAGAGCGAGCCCGGGAAGGCGATCGATCAGACCACATGGAGCTGGAGCTGGCCCTAGACTCTGACGCCCGGCTCTGGGATCTCAACCTACCCAAGTCCCGATGCTTGTCCTGGTGCTTCCCTGCTTTATGGGAGGATTCCCCCCTTGGAGGTAGGTCCTTTCTCCATCTTCTTGAGCTTCACTTCGAGAAGGAACCCCTGAAGGGCCTTATGGCGGCAGATCCTGGTCCTACTGTTGAACTGGTGGCAAACAGGACAGGCCTGGGTATCGTACTCCGAGCATAGACACCTCAAGCAGGCCGTGTGGTGGTCAGCAAATGGGATCTGCTTGCCGTAGGTGCACTTGGAGGGGTGTCCTTCGATAGAAGGGGTAGGAGAAATAGACATGGAGTTTATTAGAAAAAAGAAAATTTCTGATTGAAGATTTCACATGCCGTTCGTCTCTTCAGGCGTTGTGAGGCAGATGCTGGTGAGTCGACGGCGGGAAAACAACTGGGGATGCTGGGGGACCGCCCCCACTTTTATGTGATGCCTGATGTCGGGGGAGGCGCCGATGTCGGGGTGGTCCCCCACTGGATACTGCTAGCTAGAATTTTTCTCTGGGGTCCTGGCACCTGTTGGTTTCAGTCCTAATAGTGTAACCTACTGCAAGAGCTGTTTCTCGAAGTAAGAGCTTAGGATTAGTGTGCAAAGACACATTGTCTTTGTGAAAAACCAAATAAGGCTCTTTACACATCAGAGCACGGAGCTTGTAAATCCTTCGAGCAGAAGTAACAGCAACTAAAAAAAGAGCACTTTCCATGACAGAAAGCACAGCTTGCAACCGATAAAAAGGGAGATGAAGTGAGTTTCTCCAACAGAAAGTTGTGGTACCATTGAGGGACCAGGTTCCAAATGGGAGGTTACAGATAAAAATGCATCGTAGGAATGTGCGGGACACATCAAACTGAGCAACCGCTTTGCCCTCAACAGGTGCATGATACGCAGAGATGGCAGAAAGGTGCACCTTAAGGGAGGAGTACCCCAGGCCTGAATCTGAAAGGGAAAGGAGATACTCAACACCTGATTCACCAGGCAGGTGAATGGATCCAAATGGCGAGAAGTGGCCCAAATGGAGAACTGCTTCCATTTCATAGCACAAATGGCCCTGGTGGAGGCCATCCTGGCCGCCACCAGGACGTCAGCAACCCTAGAGGACACCCCAAGGCAGGCAATAACGTGTTCCACAGGAGTCATGCATGGAGATGCAGGGGACTTGAGCTCCAGATGGACCAGGGTGCCCTGGTCCTGGGACAGCAAGCTTGCACACAGGGGCAAAGGCACCAGAGGTTCCACAACTAGCTGTTGCAGAAGGCAGAACCAAATCTGGTATGGAACTTGAGTAGAACCCTCTGCAGGAGTGGGAAGGGAGGAAATGCATACAGAAACCTACCCTTCCAGGAGAGGAACAATGCATCTCACAGAAAACTCCAGGCCCGGGATCGAGCGAGAAAAAAAAGTGGCAGTTTTGTGTTCAGTGGGGATGCAAAGAGGTCCAATTTTGGACAACTCCACTTGTTGAAGAGGTCTTCGATCACTGAAGTTAGAAGCTCATACTCATGAGCTCAAGACCTGGAGCAGACTGTCGGCCAAGACGTTTTGGACGCCTGGAATGTGAACGGCCGAGAGCTCCAGATTGTGCTTGATAGCCCAGAACCACACTCTCATCGCCTCCCGACACAAGGGGTAAGAATGAATCCACTCCCCAGCTTGCTGATGTAGTACACCACACACATTATCCGTCTGCATGAGCAGCAGACCAGGAAGAAGATGAGAGTGAAAAGCTTGCAAGGCATAAAGGACTGACCACATCTCCATGATGTTGACGTGGAGATCCTTTTCCACTGGGGACCAGGTACCCTGGGTCTGATGTTCGGCCAAATGAGCACCCCAGCCCAGGCCAAACACATCTGTCGTAAGAACATGCTGGGGAGTCAGAAGCTGAACAGAGACTCCCCAAAGGAGGTTGGCTGGATTCAACCACAACAGAGTCCTACGGACCAGATCAGAGACCATGTCCAATTGGTCTAGGTTGTCGGAATGCTGATCTCACTGGACCCACATGGTCCACTGAGGGACTCGCATCTGCAACTGGGCCAAGGGAACCATGGCGATTTCCGCCATGTGGCTCAGAAGGCGAAGAAAGACTCTGGCTGGGACCTGCTGACTGGAGGAAACCAGTTGGGCCTGTGCCATCAAGTGCTCCGCTCTGTCCTCGGGCAGAAAGGCCTTGCCTTAAAAAATGTCCATGACAGCCCCTACGTACTGGAGGCGCTGGCAAGGAGAAAGGCAGGACTTCGACAAATTTATGGCGATCCCAAAGGCCTGGAAAAGACAATGTTAATTCCAGAGTCTAAACCCGTTTCCCGGAGGGGGCTGCAAGCAGCCAGTCTTCCAGGTAGGGGAAGACAAAGAAGCCATGCCTCCTCAATGCGGCAGCCACCACTGTCAGGCATTTGGTAAATACCCAAGAGGCCGAGGTAAGGCAAAAAGGGAATGGCCTGAAACTGATAATGGGCTCCCTGAAAGTGAAAGAGGAAGATGCGATGATGGGCAGGAAAGACCCGGATATGCAGGGAAGCATCCTGCATATCCAGAGAACATAGCCAGTCCCCCTGGTTTAACAGGAGTAATAGTCCCTGAAGGGTGACCATCCTGAAACGCTTGGACTCTATGTACAGATTCAGATGGCTCAGGTCCAGGTTAAGCAGGAGGTCCCCAGTCTTTTTGGGGACGAGGAAGTGGGTGTAAAAAAAAACAGGTTACTCACCTGTAACAGTAATTCTAGGAGTGATGATGTTCATCCACACCATTTGTCATGTACCTTTCCCTTTAAGATCTTGCCGGTAGGTCTTCAAGCTGGCTCCTCCCACCCACCCAGGTAGTATAACCCTCAGCTCTGCCCCGTGACACCAGATCTTGCCCACTTGAAGCTAGGTTGTGCGTCGAAGCAGGGGAGGTCGGTTGGGTCCATGTGGATGAACATATACCACTCCTAGAACTATTGTTACAGATGAGTAACCTGTTTTTCTAGGATTGTGGATATGTTGTCCATCCACACTATTTGGCAGACTTCTAGCAGGTCGGGAGGAGGGAGGCAAGGCGCACACCCCCTACTTTGGGAATAGAGACTTGAGAACTGGGGCTCCAAAACCAGAATCCCGGTGTGACTCAAGTTCGATGTGGTAATGAGTAATGAAGGTGTCTGCTGACTTCCAGGTAACAGCCCCACAGATATCCTGGATAGGAACGTCCCTAGAAGCAGCCATAGATGCAGCAGTATGGCAGGTGGAATGAGCCATTAGCCCTACGGGAGGCTCCCTACCCGCCAACCTATAACAGAGATCAATGCAAGACGTAATCCATCCGCCAATCGTCCGTTTAACCCCTAGGTTACCCAAGGGCTACTACCCCTGCCTGCATGGCTAGTAGCAGGTTAAGGGGCCAGAGTTCTGAAACAGGTGCCTCCACCCGGAGGTCAGGGTTGGTAGTGGTCAAACTAACCTTGGCACAGCCCTCCGGGACACTGTAACGTCCTCTTTTCCTTCTACTGGCCTGAGCAATATACGACAATCACTTTCACAGTACCCCTTGTACATCATTCCAGTAACCACACTGTTTGCACTTACCACCAGGGCTGGTTCCTCTGGCTTGACCCTGGGGACCCCCTGTAAAACAAGATTATGCACAGTAAACAGCAACAGTACAGTACTCTTGGCACAAACTGGAACCACAGTCAGGTTAAATGATTTATTCAGGGGACTCGAACAAGGATGGGGCGTAATCAGGTTGACTGACTAAAAGGCTACATTAATCAAACAGTTATGCATGCGCTTTAAGTCCCCACACAGTCACAAACTCTGGGTACCCAGGTAGGAAAATGGTGGGCCAGCCAGGAACGTTGCAGCTGGTTGGGGCTCTGTGATGGAAGAAAGCAACAAGCACAACACACACTACTTGTAATCCAGGGCCGGAGGGCTCAGTTTGTGAAAGAAAAAGCAACAAATCAGATGACAACACTTTAGAGTTAGCTGTTGTTGCAGGAAGCTACCCCAATGTTTACTCATGATACCCAATACTGGAGACAGGCAGGACGAAATCGAGACTGCAGGTTGTTGAGTTGGAGTGCCCGGAGAAGCGGGGCCCACGTGAATCACGGAGGCGTCATTCCTGTTTAAGTGTTGAGCAGCGGGCTGATCCCCAGGCAGGTCTCTCATCAATGGCTTTCTCTGTGCAGCGGGTAGTCGGGCTGGGCCAGTGTGGCAAGGCCCAGGCCCAATGAAGATGATTTTGGATTCAGTCCGTGGGGCTTGATGCAGCTTCTAGCAAGCAGAATACAGTTCAAACCACAGTGGGGAACCAAATTGTGACCCACTAGCAGCACACAGCACATTTACACACAAGGAAATTCTAATGCAGCTTCCAGCAAGCAGAATACAATTCAAACTACAGTGGGGAACCAAATCATGACCCACTATAAGCACACAACACATTCACATGTAAGGAAGTTCCACTGTACCAGGCAAAAGGCTCTCCGGTTGCAATTAGAGTCTCTGCACAATCCGGGAGTTCAGAGGTGGCTGGAAGTCCAGACAGGCCGATCACATTCAGGTAGGAGCTTGGTCACAATTCATTAGCTTACTTCGCTCTCCAAATTCGGATTCAGTTTGAAAAAGGAACAAGTTCCCTCTTAGGGACAGTAGGGAGGTATGCAGGCCAAAATTCAGGCTTGCTGCTCAAACCATCTCAGGCTGTTACTTCTTCACTTCCCAACTTAGATCTAACTGAAACTTAAGCAGTTTGGGACTTTCTCCAAGATCCAAAAGGTTTGGTTGGTTGATCTGTCACAAGGGCTCCCCCTCCAGGTTATTTTAGGTGCAAAAAGACCAAAACTACAATTCCTACAAGTTTTGACCCCACCAAGCCCCTATAGGCAGACTCCATTTTAGAGTCCTAAACGTACAGATTGGCCCATTTCAGCAGTCAAGGACCAAGATGATGGAAACAAACAGAACTGTCCATGCTGCAAAGAAGGCAGGTTAGAACAAACTGCAATATTATTACTACTCTAACAAATGATCAGCAAACAAGCACATCTTCTAACAGAGTTCCCTTTTAGATTAATTATGACAGCAATCCAGGCAGCTCTTAAAGAGACAGTACACAGAGGCTATATAGGCACTCTCCGGCAGTCACATTTAAACTGCAAAAACGTAGGACATCAGCCTGGCAGTGAGCATTTAGACAAGCTCAAGGAAGACTTTTCGGGGACCCCCATTTGTAGGGGGATTAGATCTGCTTTGCTGCAGGTCTGCCAGGTGCGGCTTCAGAGTAGCTGAAACAGCTGGCGAACCTCTCCACGAACTTCAGGCGTCGACTCCTTATAATAAGAGAGCTCTCGTCTCAGGTCCAGAGTACTCTGCCTCTGAGGTGTAGTTTGGGTTGAACACAGGCAGAGTTAACACCTGGTTAAGGTGAAAAGTACAGTTATGTAAGAACTTACCGTAACAGTAGATCTTCGAGAACAGCTCTTGCAGCAGGTTACATACACCATTAGGACTGAAGCCGGCAGGCACCAGGACCCCACATAAATTTTCTTGCTAGCAGAATCCAGCGGGGACCGCCCCCCCTGACGTCAGGCATCATACAAAAGGGGGCGGTCCCCCAGAATCCCAGTTCTCCGGCCGGAGACTCCCAGCCGCTAGATGACATCAGAAGTGGAGACTGAGGATCCGCCGTCAAGGAAGGTATTCAAAGTGGTGTGAAAACACCTAATCCTAGGTAGCAACTAAAGGAATAACTCTACCTCCAGAGGGGATGGTGGGAAGGAAATTACCTGCTGCAAGAGCTGTTCTCAGTTACGGTAAGTTCTTATGTAACTGTACTATCTTACTTGCAGTAACTTAGACCATTAGGACCGATTCCCAAGCAATAGTGGAAACCCCTTGCAGATGGGAGGAGGCTAGGTAGAGATCGAGAGTTGGATGAAGCCTAGGATAGTAGCCACGCAAAGACTGCTAGAACAAAACCAGCTCTTTGCTGTGATGCAACATCCAGGCTATAATGCCTGATAAAGGTGTGCATGGTGCTCCAAGAAGGCGCTGCGCAGATAGCTGACGTGGACACATTCTTTAGAGCAGCAAAGGAGGTAGCCAACCCCCCTTGTGTAATGCCACCTAACCGAGCCCGGTAGGGATTTGTTACGTTTCTGGTAACAGAACGTGATACACTGGATAAGCTACCTGAAAAGTGATTGTTTAGAAACAGGAGCTCCCAACATCCTGTGGGCGAAGGAGACAAAAAGCTGATCGGATGTACAGTATTCCCTGGTTCTGGTCAGGTAGTATCTTAGACACCTATGCACATCTAAAGTGTGTAGCAGGGCCTCTCCTCTATGAGAGTATTTAGGGAAGTACACTGGCAGATCGAAATCCTGATTAAGGGTGAAGGCTGAGACCACCCTACGTAGAAACTTTGGATTTGTTCTTAGGGACACTGTCCTGGTGAAAACCAAATAAGGTTCTTTGCACATAAGTGCATGTAGCTCAGAAATCCTTCTGGCCGACGTAACTGCAACTAAAAATAGCGTCTTCCATGCCAGAAGACGTAGCTCGCAATCCACGGCTGGTTCAAAAGGTGGCAGCGTAAGCTGCTCAAGGACAAAGGGTAAGTCCCAAGGAGGGATTGGATCCTTAATCGGAGGCCTAAGGTCGAGGACGCCTCGCAGGAAAGCTCATGCGGATTCCAACTGAGCTATGGACCGCAGGCCTATAGGTGTGTAATAGGCCGAGATGGCACAAAGGTGTACTTTTACTGAGGAGTAGGCCAAGCCTGCCTGAAATAGAGATAGAAGGCAGTCTAGGACCGAACCTTCCAGACAAACCAGTGGGGAAAGGCCTCGTGCTTGAGCCCAAAGACAAAAACGGCGCCATTTCATGGCGTACGTGGCATGAGTGGCCGGTTTTCTAGCAGCTGCTAGGGCATCTGCTACCCCTTGTGAGACCCCGTAGCGCAAGACAGCAATATCCCTAGGAGCCAGGCGTGCAGGTTCAGAGAGCGAAGATCCGGATGGACCAAGGATCCTGCCTCCTGGGACAATAAGTGAGAGCTGATTGGCAGAGGCACCGGAGGTTCCTGAGACAGCTGGTGCAGCAGAGGAAGCCAACTCTGCCTGGGCCAAAAGGGCATGATTAGTATCAGCGTTGCCCACTCTCTGCGAAGTTCCAAAAGAACCCCCTGGATCAACAGGAAGGGAGGAAATGCGTAAAGGAATCTGCCCGTCCAGGAGAGGAGCAATACGTCTCGCCAGAAATCACCAGGCCCTGGATCTAGCGAGCAGAAATTGGGCAGTTTTGTGTTGGATGGGGACGTGAAAAGGTCCAACTCTGGTGTACCCCATCTGTGAAACAGAACCTCTACGACCTCCTGGAATAGTTCCCATTCATAGACTATGGCCTGAGACCGACTCGGGCTGTCTGCGATGACACTGTCCACTCCTGGGACATGTACAGCTATAAGGTTTGCACAGTGTTGCAGTACCCAATCCCATACCCTCATGGCCTCCCTGCAAAGCAGGTAGGAATGACTGCCTCTTTGTTTGTTGAGGTAATACATCACTGCTGTATTGTCTGTTTGCAGCAGCAGAGTACCCAGTGGAATCTCCGACTGGAAGGCCTGCAAGGCATAAAGGACTGCTCTCATCTCCAAAATATTTATGTGAAGATGAGCTTCCTGGGATGTCCACGAGCAGAGACCTGACTCCATCGAGGTGTGCCTCCAACCGAACCCTGAAACGTCCGTGGAGTGTCACAATTGGAGACGGCGCAACAAAGGGGACCCCACTGATAGGTGCTCTGATTCGAGCCACCATTGCCAATCCCGGATGACGGCCTTTGTGATCTGAATTGGAAGCTGCAGATGGTCTTGCTCCTGATCCCATTACACCAATAACATCCACTGGGTCTCCCGCATGTGGAGACAGGCTAAAGGGCTGTCGCAATCGCCGCAGCCGTATGTCCGAGCAGGCAAAGGATCAGTCTTGCAGGGACCATCTTCTTCAACAAGATATCCCTTATGAGGGATCTGAGGTGTTCCGCTCTGTTCTGCGGCAAAAAGGCTCTTCCCTGGATGGTGTCCAGGACTGCTCTTATAAACTGCAGTCTCTGCGACGGAACCACTTTCAACTTCTCCCGATTGATGATGATGCCCAGTGACCCGAAAAGGGAATGAGTATAGTGGATTGCGGATATCAGAGCCTCCGGGGCCATGAGGAGCCAGTCGTCCAGGTATGGGAACACATAGTAGCCTTGTCTCCTCAGAGCCGCTGCTACTACTGCCACGCGCTTCGTAAAAACCCACGGTGCCGAGGACAGTCCGAATGGGAGGGCTCGGAACTGATAATGGCGACTTAGAAACTCGAAGTGCAAGAATTTTCTGTGCATTCGAGCTATAGGGATGTGCAGGTAGGCATCCTGCATGTCCAGTGACGCTAAGAAGGCACCATGCTCTAGCATGGGAATTAAACCTGGAAGAGTCACCATGCGGAAGCGTTTGTAGAGCACAGAGGCGTTGAGGTCGCTGAGGCCCAAAATCGGATGGAGGCCCCCTGTCTTTTTGGGAACCAGAAAGAAGTGGAAATAATATCCTGCACCTCTCTGGTTCCGCGGGACGTGCTCTATAGCCTCTTTTTCCAGAAGTGCTAGCATCTCCTGCTGTATGAGCAGTGTGTGCTGACCCCAGTAACGGGAAAGCAGGGGAGGCCTTGATGGTGGCTGGTCGAGGAATTCTATATAGTGCCCTTTCTCAACCAGTTGGAGAACCCAACTGATGTGATTATTATCTGCCATCCCAAAAGATGGTGAGCAATGCGACCCCTGACCTTTGCCAGTTGATCCGGGAGGCGCGCAGGGGCCAGAAGGAGTCATGCTGTGGCAGCATTGCCTTCTGCAACCTGGGTCGGTTTGGTACATCTTTGACCTTGGCCTGGGGAAGACTTGGGCTGGCCTTTACGGGTGAAAGTGCCCCTCTGCTGCTGGCCGGAATGTGGTTGCTGACGCTGTTGCCGGCCGCGAAAATGATTCTGGTTCCTCTGAAAGGAACCCAGTTTTGGTCTGTACATAGCCTGCGCAATCCTCACCGCGTCCTGAAGCCTACTGATGACCTTTTCAGAGGGTTCGCCAAACAGGACCTCTCCATTATAAGGGACGTCAAGGATATCTTCTGTACGTCCGGGGTAAATCCGGAGAGACAGAGCCAGGAGCGTCTCCAGACACCTGAAGCTGCGCCCCTGACCCTGTGCGGAGGAGGTTCAGGAGCACCTCCTTCTGCTCGCCATCCGGTAGTTTGTCAACCAGGTCCTGACCCTGTTCCCACAGGGCATTCTGAAACTGAACCATACAAGTCAAATAGTTCAGTGACCTGATGGAGCATGTAGCAGCCGCGTACATGCGCCTCCCCAGGGCATCCAACTGCTTGGATTCCTGGTCCGGTGGCTGTGTACTCAGATGCTGTAGTCATTGAGACCTATCATGGGAGGCCGTAATGACCAGGGAATCGGCCAGGGGTTGTTGCGCCAAGTACAGGTCCTCTACAGGAGCCCTGTACAGGTGGTCAGCTTTCTTCGGCACCGCAGGGGTGGAGTGTGGCGGCTTCCCACAGCCTTGGTGGCGATCGCGAAGGTGTCCACGGTGCACCACCACAGGCTTAGGATCCTTCTGCCGAAGATAACGAGCTAGGCGCTGTCTTTCGGGGTCGAGATCTTCCGATTCCCATCCCATGTTCTCCTGGATGTGACCTGGGCAGGTCTTGTGGGTCAGATGATGGGATGCTGATTGGAGAAGGAGACCTGGAGGTATCTGAGGTGTCAGGTCTAGAATCATCCCCCAGTAGAGTGGACCATCGACGTCTGGGTCACTTGGGACTTGGGAGACCCCGAGGGAGATCTTGAAGGGGGGCTTTCTCCTTTCTTTGGATCTTCCCCTAGGAGGTGGAGTAGGCTCCTTGGGGGTTGGTGGTCTTCCTGCTGGCCCCTCTGGTGGAGGAGGGGGAGTAGGAGGTGAAGGATTAGGAGGAGGAGGTTTTACTGGAATCACGTCCTTCTTTACTGTGTCCCACCAAAAGGTGAAGAGATCTTCGACCTCCTGAATATTCATACCAGACGACAGTCCTGGCGTTGGGTCTGTCGCCGGTATCAGGCGTCGGGTCCAAGGGCGTCGCCGGGTTTGGCGAAGGCTCCTGTGGAAGCCCGGCATCCTCACTGTCGCCTGCCTGGTTATCAGACAGCGTCAGATCCTCCTCTGTGGAGTCCTGGTGACCGGTGTCCATCAGTGACGGGGAGGCAGTCTTCGGCTCTGGTGAACATCTCACTGACGGATGCTTAGCAGACGTCTGGTCCATTGGCACTTATCCGATGAAGGGTTGGTAGCCCGCTTCGGGTCTGTCGTCCGTTTTAGGGATGTCAGGTCCTTAGTCTTCCTGGGAGGGGGATCTGGACCCCTAGGAGGCCGATCTGGCGTCAGTGTCCCGGCGTCTAGCAGAGGAAGCTTGAGGTATTTTTGAAGAGGACTTGGACCGGTGACAGTCGGAAGACTTCGAGGAGGCCCGGGAAGGTGCTGAAAAAGTGTCTGAAAGCCTGGAAGTCTTGATGAGATGCAAAGAAGCCGAAGCATTGCCTGAAGACTTAACCTTAGCGGGAAGGGGCTGAGAGCGAGCCCTGGAGGGAGAGCGGTCTGAGCATGTGGACCCTGAGCTCTGACACCACCTTCGGAAGGAACTTCTGGTTGGGTTGCAGGACAACCCGGTCCCTGTGGAAGACCAGGTAAGGAGACTCCACCAAGAGCACCTGGAGCTCCCCAGTCCTTCTGGCTGACGTGACAGCCACCAGGAGGGCAGTCTTCCATGACAGATGTGACATCTCACACCTATGCATTGGTTTGAATGGCTTGCCCATGAGTTTTGCCAAAACAGGCAGTAAATCCCACGGAGGTGGAGATTCACGCACCGGAGGGGATTTATGATCGAGGCCCTTGAAAAGACGCCAGATCATTGTCTCCTGTGCCACCGTCCGCTTGACCAGCCTGCGCCCAGTTAAGTGGAGATGGCAGCCAGGTGCACCATAAGGGTAGTCATCCAGAGACCTCTTTTGGAGATGGACCAAAGGTAGTCGAGGATAATGGCCACAGGACAGGAACTAGGGTCTAGACCCTTGCCCTGACACCAAATGGAAAACTTTTTCCATTTGAAGGCTTAGCATCTCATGGTCGACTCCTTCCTAAACCTCAACCACGCTGAGGACATCGTTGTAAAAATCCAAAGCCTGGAACTCTAGCCGCTCAGAAACCAGGCTGTCAGGTGCAGGGACTGAAGATCCAGATGGAATACCTTCCCCTGACTGACTGATGTCAGGTCCGGGCGTGCTGGAAGACACCTCGAGAGCCTGTTGCTGAGGCTGAGGAGATCTGGATACCAGAACTGGTGTGGACAATCTTGGACTACCAGGATCACCTTGGCCTTGTCCCTCCTCGCCTTCAGAAGCACCTTGTGGATCAAGGGAAATGGATGGAAGGCATAGATGAGGCTTGGGATCCATGGCCTTGAAAAGGCATCCCGCAGCATCAAGCCCTGCTGAGGATGGCAGGCATGAAAAGCAGTTACATAAAAACTTACCGCAACAGCAGATCTTCGAGAACAGCTCTTGCAGCAGGTTACACCACAAGGACTGAAGCTGGCAGGCACCAGGACCCATGGAAAAATTCTAGCTAGCAATATCCAGCGGAGAACCGCCCCTGATGTCTGGCATCATATAATAGGAGTGGTCCCCCAGCAACCCTCAGTTCTCCCGCCAGACTCCAGGCATAAAGGTGGGTTCTCAAGGGGAGACCGAGGATCCACTACCAAAGGAAGACCCATGAAAATAATTACTCTGATCGCGTCCTAGACGCAAGTCTGAAGACAAAACCTCCTGAGAGGAAGGTGGGAGGGAAACTACCTGCTGCAGGAGCTGTTCTCGAAGATCTACTGTTACGGTAAGTTCTTACGTAACTGTACTGTCTTACTTTGAGAAACAGCTCTTGCAGCAGGTTACACCATAAGGACTGATTCCCAAGCAGTAAGGGAACAAAATGCCCTACTCAGGAGCAGGATAGGAGGGATCCTAGAGGGAACCGTATTTATGACAACAGTCCCTGAAGGACTGCAAGGCCAAAACCAGCTCTACGTCTAGAAGCAATGTCCGAACTGTAATCCCTGATTAAGGTATGTACAGTGCTCCAGGCAGCGGCCACACAAATGGCTGATGTGGAGACGTTCTGAAGCGCCATGAAAGAGGTAGCCACTCCCCTCATGGAATGTCCTTTCACCGATATCGGTAAAGGCTTGTTGAGCTTTTGATAACAGAATGTGCTGCATTTTTCCAGCCACTTGGAAAGAGTCTGCTTCGAAGCAGGTGCTCCTTGCATCCTGTGAACAAATGAAAGGAAAACCTGATCTGACTGGTGAAGGGATTTGGTTCTGGTGAGATAGTACCCAAGGATCCTGTGCACATCTAATCTGTGCAGAAGGGCTTCCCCTCAATTAAGAGTGGTTGGCATAGTACACTGCAAGGTCAATATCCAGATTGAGAGTTAAGGTTGAGACCACCTTGGGAAGAAACTTAGGATCTGTCCTTAAGGACACACTGTCCTTGTGAAAAACCAAATAAGGTTCTTTACACATGAGTGCATGAAGCTCAGAAATTCTTCTAGCAGAAGTAACCACAACTAAAAATAGCATCTTCCAAGAGAGAAGACGTAGCTCGCAATCTACGGTTGGTTCAAACTGGGGTAGCGTAAGCTGCTCTAGGACGAAAAGAAGATCCCAAGGGGGAATCAGATCCTTGATAGGGGGTCTCAAGTGGAGGATGCCACGCAGAAAAGCGTGGGAGGCATCTAGCTGTGCTAGTGACCTCTGATCTACTGGGGAATGGTATGCTGAAATGGCACAAAGATGTACCTTTATGGAGGAATACGCTAGCTCTGATTCATACAGGGATAGGAGGTAGTCCAGCACTGACTTCTTGGGGCAATCAAGTGGGGCTAAGTTGTGGGCCTGAACCCAAAGACAGAACCTGCGCCATTTCATAGCATAAGTGGCATGAGTGGAGGGTTTTCTTGCCGCTACTAGTACGTCCGCCACCTGCTGCAAAACCCTGTGTCTGAGGACTGCTATGTCCTTAGGAGCCAGGCATGCAGGTTCAGTGATCTGAGGTTCGGGTGGACCAGGAAGCCGGGTTCCTGGGACAACAGGTGTGAGCTGACTGGCAAAAGAAATGGGGGTTCTTGGGCCAGTTGGTGCAGGAGTGGGAACCAAATTTGCCTGGGCTGAAAGGGCGCCACTATGATCATTGATGCTCCCTCCTCGCGAAGCTTCAGTAGAACCCTCTGGATCAAAGGGAACGGCGGGAAGGCATAGAGGAATCTGTCTGCCCAGGAGAGGAACAATGCGTCTCACCACAAAACACCAGGCCCTGGATCTAGCAAGCAAAAATTGAACAGTTTTGAGTTGTATGGGGACGTGTCCCCCATCTGCGGAACCGATCCTCTACTACTTCTTGCAGCAGTTCCCATTCATGAGCCCTGGCCTGTGACCGGCTTAGGCAATCTGCGATGCTGTTGTCCACCCTGGGAACATGCACGGCAGTGATTTCTGCGCAATGTGTAATACCCACAACCACACCCTCATTGCCTCCCTGCAAAGAGGGTAGGAGTGAGTGCCTCCTTGCTTGTAGATATAGTACATCACTGAGGTATTGTCTGTTTGTAACAGCAGGAGACCTGGCGTGATCTCTGACTGTTAAAGTCCGGCCTTCCAGCGGTTCTTCGACTCTTCAGCCCATCAAGACTTCCAGGCCCTCGGCTTCCTCTACTCCCTCTTGGGCCTCTTCTAAGTCCTCCGAACGCCACAAGTCTTCCTCTTCCACCCGTCGGGACCCCGACTCCAGGTCGGGCTCCCAGCCCCCTAAGGGCCCGGATCTACCCAGGAAAACGGAGACCTGACGTCCCCAGCCGCTACGATGGACCCCACATCGCCAGCACCCGGGTTGGCCAGGCTGTCGCCGGACCCGAGGACATCGGCTAAGCACCAGACGCTAGCCAGGTGTTCACTGGACCCGAAGTCGTCGGCCAAGTGACAGACATCAGCTTCACCAGAGCCAAAGACTGCCCCCCTAGTCACCGGTCACAGGGATTCCACAGAGGAGGACACCACAATGCCTGAAGACCAGGTGGGCGACACAGAGGATGCCTGGCTTCCGAGGGAACCTTCGCCCAACCCAGAAACACCCGAGGACCAGATGACCACCGGCGCCAGGCCCATCATCGGGCATGAATATACAAGAGGTAAAGGATCTCTTTACTTTCTGGTGAGACACCATCTGTAAAGACGTGGTCCCAGTAAAGCCTCCTCCTCCTCCTTCACCACAGGGGCCAGCAGGACGACCAGCAACCCCTAAGGAGTAGACTCCACCTCCCAGGGGTAGATCCCAGGATCGGAGAAGGCCTCCCTCAAGATCTCCATCAGGGTCTCCCAGCCCCAAGCGACCCAGACGTTGGCGGTATACTCTGTCGGGGGAGGACTCCAGATCAGATACCTCGGATTAATCCAGATCTCCTCCTCCACTCAGCATTCCATCACCTAACCCACATGACCTTCCCAGGTCTCCTCCGGATGATCCCTCTTTCTCTGAAATCATGAGGCACATCCAGGACAACATGGGGTGGGATGCTGAAGACCTCGACCCCGAAAGGCAGCGCCTTGCCCGTTATCTTCCTCAGAAAGACCCAAAGCATGTGGTAGTGCCACCCTTGGTGGACACCTTTGCGGACGTCACCAAGGCTGCGTGAAAGTGTCACCACTCCACTCCTGCAGTGCCGAAGAAAGCTGACCGCCTGTACAAGGCCCGAGAGAGGACCAGTACTTGGCTCAACAACCTCTGGCACACTCCCTGGTCATTACGGCCTCACGTGACAGGTCCCAAAGACCGCAACACATAGAACACAGCCACCAGACCAGGAATCCAAGCAAATGGATGCCCTGGGGAGATGCACGTATGTGGCTGCTACATGCTCCATCAGGTCCCTGAACTACCTAACCCACATGGTACAGTTTCAGAACGCCCTATGGGAAAAGGGCCAGGGCCTGGTCGATAAACTTCCGGATGGCAATCAGAAGGTGGAGCTCCTAAACCTTCTCCGCACAGGGTCAGATATGGGTACCCAAGTACTATGAGCCGCATACGATTCTGTGGACTTGTCCGCCAGAGCTGCAGCTTCAGGCATCTGTCCACGGCGACACTCTTGGCTCTGTGTCTCCAGCTTCACCCCGGATGCACAGAAGAACATTCTTGACATCCTCTACAACGGCGAAGTTCTCTTTGGTGAACCCTCGGAGAAAGTTATCACCAAACTCCAGGACGCTGGGAAGGCAGTCAGGTCTCTACAGGCCATGTACAGATCCAGGCCTGGTTCCTTTCGTAGGAACCAGAGCCGTTTACGCAGCCGGAAACAAAGGCAGCAGCCACGTTCCAGCCAGCAACAAAAGGGCACCTTTCAGCGGAAAGCCCAGGCTAAATCATCCTCAGGCAGAGCCCAACGCTACACTAAACTGGCCCAGCCTGCAGGGACCAGTGCAGCCACAGCATGACTCCTTCTGGGCCCCTCCTCTGGATCAATGGGCACAAAAGGTCGGGGGTCGCATCGCTCGCCACTTTTCAGGGTGGCAGTCGATTACCACCGACCGGTGGGTTCTCCAATTGGTCAAGAAAGGTCACTTCATAGAATTTCTCGACTACCCACTGGCAAGACCTCCCGTTTTCCCGTTAATCGGGTCAGCATGCCCTGCTCATACAGCAGGAGGTGCTCGTGCTCCTGGAAAAAGAAGCGATACAGCACGTACCACGGAACCAGAGGACTGCAGGGTATTATTCTCACTTCTTTCTGGTTCCCAAGAAAACAGGGGACCGCCGTCTGATACTGGACCTCAGCGACCTCAACAAGTCGGTCCTGTACAAACGCTTCCACATGGTGACCCTCCCAGGTTTGATTCCCATGCTCAAGCAAGGTGCCTTTCTAGCATCCATGGACATGAAGGACGCTTACCTGCATATTCCCATTGCTCAAGCACACAGGAAGCTTCTGCACTTAAGAGTTCCAGGGCCACCGTTATCAGTTCCGAGCCCTCCCCTTCGGACTGTCATTGGCACCTCAGGTATTCACGAAGTGTATGGCAGTCGTAGCAGCGGCTCTGAGGAGACAAGGCCATTACGTGTTCCCTTACCTGGATGACTGGCTTCTCATGGCACCCTCTTGGGAGGTCTTGATGTCCGCCATCCATTATACGCAGTCTCTGTTCGAAATGCTGGGCATCATGATCAATCACGAGAAGTCACGCCTGGTTCCGTCACAGACTCTGCAGTTCATAGGTGCAGTTCTGGACACCGTCCAAGGGAAAGCTTTTCTTTCCCAGGACAGAGCGGAACATATCAGACCCCTCATCAGGGACATTTTAGCGAAGAAGACCGTTCCTGCCAGATTGGTCCTTTGACTGCTTGGACACATGACTGCGGCCACTGCAACAGTTCCGCTTGCTCGTCTCCATATGCGGGTCACCCAGTGGATATTACGGGTCCAATGGGATCAAAAGCAAGACCATCTGCAGCTTCCAATCCAGATCACGAAGATTGTAATCCGGGATTGGCAATGGTGGCTAGATCCGAAGAATCTATCAGCAGGGGTCACCTTCATTGCGCCGTCTCCGATTGTGGCACTCTCCACAGACGCCTCGGGGCTCGGACAGGGAAAACACCTTGATGGTGTCCAGTCTCAGGGCCTGTGGACAGTCCAAGAGACTCATCGCCACATAAATATCCTGAAAATGAGAGCAGTCCTTTATGCCCTGCAGGCCTTCCAGTCAGAGATTCCACCAGGTACCATTCTGTTACAAACAGACAATTCCGCGGTGATGTATTACCTCAACAAACAAGGAGGCACTCATTCCTACCCGCTTTGCAGGTAGGACATGAGGGTGTGGGATTCACCTTCGACTTGTCCCTCTTCACCATGAGTAACACCTTGTGGATCAAGGGAAATGGAGGGAAGGCGTAGAGCAGCCTAAGGTCCATGGCCTCAAGAAGGCATTCCCCTGCAGCGAGCCCTGCTGAGGGTGGCGGGCATGATACAGCCTCAGCTTGTTGTTTTTCCTGGAGGCAAACCGGTCCATCGGTTTGCCCAAACGGGAGAACAGGCTGTAAGCTACCTCTGGATGGAGAGACCAGTCGTGGGATGTTTGGCCTATGCAGCTGAGAGCATCCGTCAGCTGGTTCGAGGCTCCTCCCACATGAATGGCTAGGAGATCTGCCTCCAACCAGCTTATGAGGGTCCAGATGTGGAGCGCCTCCTTGCACAGCAGACAGGAGTGTGTGGCGCCCTGCTTGTTGAGGTAGTTACATGGTCGTGGTACTGTCTGTCTGGACTTGAACCACTTGACCCCGGAGCTGAGGAGCGAAAGCTGACAGTGCCAGTCTGCATGCTCTGAGCTCCAACAGGTTGAAGTGGTATCGGGACTCCTCGGTGGTCCAGAACCTATCGGCCCTGATGTCCCCCATGAGGGCTCCCCAGCCCATGAGAGAGGCACTGGTCGCAAGGATGACCGTCTGCTCGAGGCGGACAAATGGGATCCCTTCCTACACCCGGTCTGGGGCAGTCCACAACTGCAGAGCATTCCACATCTTCTGAGTTACAGTGATCAGCTGGTCGAAATGACCATATCGCTGAGTCTACTGGTCAGCCAGCTCCCATTGAAGGGGTCACATGTGCCATCTGGCCCAATGGACCACCGAGGTGCACGCCGCCATGTACCCCAGAAGGCACAGAAAGTCCTGGGTGGGGCACAAATGCCCAACCAGAAATGACCAAGCAAATGAGGAGAGAACTTCCGCCTGTCCACCGGAAGCCGAGCTCTAACTTGACAACGTCGAGCTCTGCCCCTATAAAGCCCATCACCTGAGAAAGCACGAGTTCCGACTTGGCCTCGATCAGCAGGCCGAGTTGGGAGCAGGTTCTGAGGGCCAGATCCCTGGACCTCTCCACCTCCTCATGGGTGGAACCTGCCAAGAGCCAAATGTTGAGATAAGAGTAGATTCTGACTCCTCGACGCTAAAGGTGGGCCGCCACCACTGCAATGCATTTGGTGAAGACCCGTGGGGCCGATGACCGGCCGAACGGCATGGCTCGAAACTCATACAGGGTCCCCTTGACCCTGAAGCAGAGGAACCGCTGATTGGACGGACGGATTGGGGCATGAAAGAACGCGCCCTGTAGAGCCAGTGAACAAAACGTTTCGCTCCAGGGATGGTATGATGTGGTTCAGAGTGACCATCCAAAAGCTGCGGGACCTGAGATATTGATTCAGATCGTGGAGATATAGGATGGGGCGCCAACCCCCATCCGCTTGGGCACCAGGAAGTACCTGGAGACAAAGCCTTGGTCTGTTGGAGGATCCAGCACTGGAGCTACTGCCTCCTTGCAGAGGAGCACAGCTACGTCATCTCGAAGAGCAGACTGGGTGAATGCAGAAATCCATTCCTCCTGAGGGGCGTGGGCTCGGCTGGGAGGGTACTGCTCAAATTCTAGAGGCAGTCCCTAACCGACCACTTCGACAACCCACCTGTCCGAAAGTGACAGACCAGGCAGAAAGGAAGTGGTGAAGCTGACCCCCCACGGGAGGACCCAGAGCTGGTGTAACGGGTGTAGGAGTGGCCACCCCCAACCCGTCACTGAGCAGGCTTAGAAGAAGAGGAGGAGGCTCCAGGATCTGAGCCTTGGCCTCCTTTACAGTGCTGCTGAGGACCCTGTGTGGGCCGAGTGTGCCAAGCTTCAGCCTGCTGCTGCTGCTGTTGATGTGGCTGCCGGACCACAGGGGAACAGTGCCAAAATGGCTTCTTCATTTTCTTCTGCTGGTTGTTCCCCAAGGAACCCTTGGCAGAAGTAGCATCCAGGGTGGCAGTGGACTGCTCTATACGCTGAAGATGACTGGCCACTCCTGGACTAAACAAGTCGGTACCCAGGAAGCGCACATCAGCAAGCTTATGCTGAGTATCTGCTGGGAAGGAGGAAAGCTTCAGCCAAGCTCTGCGGCGAGAGGCCACTGCAGCTGCCAGTGAGTGGGCACAAGAATCCCCAATATCCAAGGCCGTCTGGAGCTGCTGTTTAGTAAAGTACACTTATGTAAGAACTTACCGTAACAGTAGATCTTCGAGAACAGCTCTTGCAGTAGGTTACACCATTTGGACAGAAGCCGGCAGTCGTCAGGACCCCTTGGAAATTTTCTAGCTAGCAGTATTCAGCAGGGACCGCCCTCGACATCAGACATAGTACTTAAGGGGGCGGTCCCCCAGAATTACCAGTTCTCCCGCCGGAGACTCTCAGCCGCTGGATGACATTAGAAGAGGAGACTGAGGATCCGCCAACAAATGGCAGTCAGAGAAATGCTGAGACACCTAATCCTAGGAGAAGGATGTTGGAACTAGCATCTACCTCCAGTGGGGATGGTGGGAGGGAAAAGTATCTGATGCAAAAACTGTTCTTGAAGATCTACTGTTACGGCAAATTCTTATGTAACTGTACTATTTTACTTTGAGAAACAGCTATTGCAGCAGATTACACCACTAGGACCGATTCCCAAGCAATCCTAGAAATCCCACACCACTGAGAAGAAGGAAGGTAGAAATCTTTAATGAAACCAAAGCTTAGGACAAAAGTCCTTGAAGGACTGCTAGACCAAAACCTCCTCTTCGCCTCGATGCAATATCCAGGCTATAATGCCTGATGAAAGTGTGCACAGAGCTCCAAGTAGCTGCAGCGCAGATGGCCGAGGTGGACACATTCTTAAGGGCTGCAAAGGAGGTAGCCACCCCCCTTGTGGAATGACCCTTAACCGCGCCCAGTAAAGGTTTGTTACGCTTCTGACAACAGAATGTGATACAATGAATGAGCCACCTGGACAGCGACTGTTTGGAAGCAGGAGCTGCCAGCATACTGTGGGCAAAGGAGACAAAAAGCTGGTCCGATTTTCGGTAGTGTTTGGTTCTGGTCAGGAAGTATCGGAGACACTTATGCACATCCAGGGCGTGCAACAGGGCCTCTCCTCGATTCGAATAGTTGGGAAAGTACACTGGTAGATCAATGTCTTGATTAAGGGTGACAGCTGAGACCACCTTAGGCAGAAATTTGGGATTAGTCCATAGGGATACCTTGTCTTGGTGAAAAACCAAATAAGGCTCTTTGCACATGAGTGCATGGAGTTCAGAAATTCTTCTGGCTGAAGTAACGGCAACAAAAAACGTCTTCCAAGTGAGAAGACGTAGGTCGCAATCCGCGGCTAGTTCAAAGGGTGACAGCGTGAGCTGCTCCAGGGCAAAGGGTAGATCCCATGGCGGAATAGGATCCTTAATCGGAGGTCTAAGGTGGAGAATACCTCTCAGGAAGGCTCGTGCCATGTCCAACTGGGATATGGTGCGTTGGCCTATCGGACAATGATAGGCTGATATGGCACAGAGGTGTACTCTGATCGAGGAGTAGGCCAGCCAGTCTGAAGAAGAGACCGAGATAGTCCAAGACCGAGTTTTCTGGACAGGCTAGAGGCAAAACCTCACGCTTGGCCCATAGGCAAAGCGGCGCCATTTCATGGCGTAATGAGCGCGATGGCCGTTCTGCCACTAGAACGTCCAGCCACCTCATGCGAGACCCCGTGTTGCAAAATGGCTACGTCACTAGGACCCAAGCGTGCAGGCTCAGTGAACGAAGGTCCGGATGGACCAAGAAGCCCTCCTCCTGAGACAAGTGAGAGCAGATTGGCAGAGGCACCGGAGATTCCCAGGATAGGTGATGTAGCAGAGGGAACCAAATCTGCCTGGGCCAGAATGGCGCAATGAGCATCAACGTTGCCCGCTCTCTGCGAAGTTTCAGAAGAACCCTCTGGATCAACGAAAAGGGGGGTAGGCAGAGAGGAATCTGCCCACCCAGGAGAGGGACAACGCGTCTCGCCAGAAAACACCAGGCCCTGGATCTAGCGAGCAAAAATTGGGCAGTTTTGCGTTGGATGGGGACGCCAAGCTCTAACTCTGGTGTACCCATCTGTGAAACAGATCCTCTACTACCTCCTGGAGTAGTTTCACTCATGGACTCTGGCCTGAGATGGCTCAGGCTGTCATATGACGCTGTCCACTCCTGGGACATGAACAGCAATGAGGTTTGCGCCGTGCTGCAAAGCCCAATCCCACACCCTCATGGCCTCCCTGCAAAGCGGGTAGGAATGGGTGCCTCCCTGTTTGTTGAGGTAATACAGCACCGCGGAACTGTCTGTCTGTAACAGAAGAGAGTACCCAGTGGAATCTCCAACTGGAAGGCCTGCAGGGCGTAAAGAACTGCTCTCATTTCCAGGATGTTTATGTGGAGATGAGTCTCTTGGGCTATCCACAAGCCCAGAGACCGGACACAGGGGAGATGTGCTCCCCATCCACACCCTGAGGCATCTGTAGAGTGTGTCACAATTGGAGACGGCGCAATGAAGGGGACCCCCGCCGATAGATTCTTCGGATCTAGCCACCACTGTCAATCCCGGATTACGGTCTTCATGATCCGGACTGGAAGCTGCAAATGGTCTTGCTTTTGATCCCACTGAACTCGTAACATCCACTGGGTGACCCGCATGTGGAGATGAGCAAGTGGGACTGCTACAATGGCTGCAGTCATGTGTCCGAGCAGGCAAAGGACCAATCTGGCAGGAACGGTCTTCTTTGCCTAAATGTCCCTGTTGAGGGATCTGATGTGTTCCGCTCTGTCCTGGAGAAGAAAAGCTTTCCCCTGGACAGTGTCCAGAACTGCGCCTATGAACTGCAGAGTCTGAGATGGAACCAGACAAGACTTCTCTTGATTGATCAAGATGCCCAACATCTCGAACAGAGACCCAGTATAGTGAATGACTGACATCAAGGCCTCCCGAGAGGGCGCCATGAGAAGTCAGTCATCTAGGTAGGGGAACACGTAGTGGCTTTGCCTCCTCAGAGTCGTCGCTACAACCGCCATACACTTCGTTGAATACCAGAGATGCTGACGACAGTCTGAGAAGGGAGGCTTGGAACTGATAATGGTGGCCCTGGAACTGGAGCGCAGAGAAACTTCCTGTGCCGAAGCGATGGGTGTATGCAGGTAGGCGCCCGTGCTATCCAAAGACGCTGAAAGGTGCCCTCTGCTTGAGCATGGAATTGGACCTAGAGATCACCATGCGGAAGCTGCGTTGTACAGGACCGACTCGCTGAGGCCGCCGAGGTCCAGTATCGGATGGAGATCCCGCTTTTTGGGGACCACAAAGAAGCGAGAATAATATCCTCGCGCCCTCTGGTTCCGCGAACGCGTTTCATCGCTTTTACAGGAGCGTGAGCACCTCTGCTGTATAGCATGGCATGCTGGACCCGGTAATGGAAAGCAGGGAGGTCTTGCCGGTGAGTGGACGAGAAATTCTATGAAACGGCCCTTCTTGACCAAGTGGAGAACCCACCGGTCGGTGGTGATCGACTGCCATCCTGATAAGTGGCGAGCGATGCGACCCCTGACCTTTTGCGCCCGTTGATCCGGGGGCCGGGAAGGAGTCATGCTGCGGCAGCACTGGTCCCTGCAGGCTGGTCCAGTTTAGTGTAGCATTGGGCTCTGCCTGGGGACGACTTAGCCTGGAGCTGAGACTGAGGAGATCTGGATACCAGAACTAGCGGGGCCAGTCTGGGGCTACCAGAATCATCTGCGCCTTGTCCCTCCTTGCCTTGAGAAGCACCTTGTGGATCAAGGGAAATGGGGGAAAGGCATGAAGAGGCCGGGGTCCATGGCCTCGAACGATCTCCTGCAGCAAGCCCCTGCTGAGGGGACGGGCATGAAACAGTTCCAGCTTTGCATTCTCCCTGAGGCAAACAGGTCCACCTGAGGCATGCCCCAGTGGGAGAACAGATCTTGTACTACTCGGCAGGAGAGACCACTCATGGGACACAGCTCTATCCGGCTTAGGGCATCGGCCAGAATGTTGGAGGCTCCTGCCACATGGATGGCAGGAGATCCGCCTCCAGGCTGCGATTTGAGGACCAAATGCGGAGAGCTTCCCTGCACAGAGGCATGGAGTCGTCCCCCCTGGTGTTTCAGGTAATATATGGTGGTATTGTCCGTCTGGACCTGGACCACTTGACCCCGTATAAACGGGAGCAAAGACGGTGAGGCTGATGAACCGCCCAAAGCTCCAGCAGGCTGATCTGGCATCGGACTCTAAGGACCAGAGGCCGTCGGGGCCTGTGTTTCCCCCAGATGGGCACCCCAGTCCATCCGAGAGTCATCGGGTCGATAGAGGGTTGGCTCGGGCGGACAAACAGGATGCCCCTCCTGCAGATGAGCTTTGAACGATCCACCACCAGAGAGTGTTCCATCTCCTGGGTCACTATCACTGGCTAATCCAAAGGACCGAAGTGCTGTGACCACTGGCTGGCCAGTCCCCACTGTAGGGGAAGCATGTGCCAACGGGTCCAATGGACCACACTGGTGCAGGCCACCACAAGGCCCAGGAGGCGCAGGAAGTCCCGGGCAAGGCACAATTGCCCAACCTGAAATGACTGGGCAAAGGAGGAAAGAACATTGGCCCTGTCCACGGAAGCCATGCTCTGGCTCGCAGAGAGTCGAGCTCTGCCCCGATGAATTGGATCACTTGCTTTGGCACAAGTTCCGACCTGGCCTCATTGATAAGGAGGCCAACTTGAGAGCAAACCTGGAGGGCCAGATCCCTGGACCTCTCCACCACCATTCTAGAGGAGGCCACAATCAGCCAGTCGTCCAGGTAGGGGGACACCCGGACCCTTCAGTGCCGCAGAAATGCTGTCACCACTGCCATGCATTTGATGAAAACCTTGGGCGCTAGAGAAAGGCCGAAGGGCATGGCCCAGAACTCGTAGAGGGAACCCTCTGCTCTGAAGCGGAGGAATCACTGGTGGGATGGACGGATTGGGACGTGAAAGAACGCGTCCTGGAGTCCAGGAGAACAGAACCACACGCCTGCTCCAAGGATGGAATGATCTGAGCCAGAGTGACCATCCTGAAGGTTCGAGACCTTAGGAACCTGTCCAAGTCGCAGGTCTAGAATGGGGTACCAGCACCCCATCCGTTTCGGGACCAGGAAGTACCTGGACACAAACCCTGGATCTGGTGGAGGATCCGCCACCTTCCTGATCACCTCCTTTTCGAGGAGCAGGGCAATGTGGGCTCAATGAGCCGACAGACAGGCTGCGGACCCCATAGCCCCCCGTGGGGCGACGGCTCAGAAGGGCGGGGCCTGCTCGAACTCCAGAGGCGGACCCTTTCCTACCACCTCCAGCACCCAACGGTCCGTGGTGATAGACCAGGCGGAAAGGAAGTGGCGGAGCAGTCCCACCGGGGGGGGGGATCTCAGGGGGAAGCGACGTGGCTGGGGGCGACACCCCTCAACCCATCACTGGGCAGGCTTGGAGGAAGGACCGTCCGAGGGACCTCCTGGACCTTTCCTCTCTGCTTCCTGTTGGAGGAAGCTGCATGTGGCAGGTGCCAAGTGCAAGCCTGCTGGCCCTGATGCTGGTGTTGCTGGGCCCGGATGTGCACTGAGGGCAGAAGGTCAAAGGACTTATGTTGCTGTTGACAGCCTTGTCCTTCTGAACAGGCGTGACAGAGTTGCACTTTCAATCCTCTGAGGTGGCCTTCCACTCCAGGGCCGGAACAGGTCGGTCCTCAAGAAGGGGCGTCCGCCAACTTGTGCTGGGTATCTGCCGTAAAGGTGGATATCCTCAGCCAGGCTCGGCGGCGCATGGCCACTGTGGCCACTACTGACCGGGCACAGGAGTCTCCGATATCAAGAGCCGTTTGGAGCTGCTGTTTCGCCACTGCCTTTCCCTGATCTCACACCTGCTTGACCGTACTTTGGAGATCAGCCGGGAGATGAGGGATCACCTCATCCAGGGAGCCCATGAGGGTGTGGGAGAAGTGCGCCATCAGTACGGCCAAACTGGCCTGATCGAGGCAAAGGAGGACGCAGAGCAGTACGCTTCGCCGAGAGTCCAGCTTTTGGACTCCTTTGTTGGGGTACTTATCCACATCCCTAGCATTCCCAGAACACTGGGGTGTTAACCAGACAAATAGCGGTAGGGACAGCATACTTCCTGGCCGAAGGTGCAGGACAGGAAGCCAGCCGCTGCCATGGTTCAAGGCTGGGCCAACAATGGCTTCAGCCACGGAAAAGCCTCGTGGGAGAATCCCTCGGGTCCAGTATCTCCGTCAGGGGACACTTGGGCCGCTTGGATACGGGCTCGAGCTGCATCCCGGTGGACTCCGAGATGAGCCGAAGCAGACCCATGAATGATGATGGGCTCTCGTCCATCAACTGTCCCCCGTAGGACTCCAGGTCAAGGGGCCTGGAAAACAGGGAGGAGTCGTTAGACTCAGAGGAGTCTGCAAGAGCTGCCTGGGGCCTGAGCCACCTTCCACCTGCCGAGGACGGTCGGGAGTGAGGGTGACAGACAACCAGTGGGGCAGACCCTGACCCGACCGAGAATCCTTGGTCGGAGCCCCCGATTTCGGTTGTGGAGGCGGAGGATCCACCACAATCGGTCGGGCAGCTAGTTTTGGCCGAACAACCGGCCCAGGCTTGGGCACCTCGACCACCGCGACGGGTTGTTTCGGCCTTTCAGGTGATAGCCACTTAATGGCCGAGGAAGGCGACGGCGTCGGCTTGTTACTGGACAGAAGGAGCTGCTGCCACATTAAGTCCTCGTAACGTCGACGCAATTTGCACCGAAACCTCTCCTCTTCCGAGAAGGAAGACGAGGACGAGCTGCGCTGCCACTTTCTTCGGTGCCGAGACTGAGACCCTCGGTGTTACTGAAGGTGGGTCTGGAAGGGAACGGGGGAAACCCGCTCCTCCCTCGGCTCAGGAGCCTTGACCGGGGACTCCAGCATGAGAGGCGCAGGCAAGTCCTCGGTTTCCACCGGGGGAACCAGTGATGAAGGGTTGTCGGCTTCACCAGTCAACAAGAGTTTTACCACCCGGGTGGGTGGGAGAAGCCAGCGTGAAGACCTTCCAGCAAGATTTAAAGCGGCAAGGAAACTGCCAGACAGTGTGGATGAAAATACAATTACGCAAGAACTTACCGTAACAGTAGATCTTCGAGAACAGCTCTTGCAGCAGGTTACACCATTAGGACTGAAGCCGTCAGGCGCCAGGACCCCACGGAAACTTTCTAGCTAGCAGTCTTCAGCGACCGCCCGACGCTGTCACCTACCTACCACGCCGAAGCATAGTACATAAGGAGGTGGTCCTCCAGAATCCCCAGTT
Source organism: Neoceratodus forsteri (assembly GCA_016271365.2). Classification (NCBI taxonomy): domain Eukaryota; kingdom Metazoa; phylum Chordata; order Ceratodontiformes; family Ceratodontidae; genus Neoceratodus; species Neoceratodus forsteri. The sequence goes on along the minus strand of CM057449.1, from coordinate 1,548,980,086 downwards.
CTCCGACCAAGACTCACGCCACTGGATGACATCAGAAGAGGAGACCAAGGATCTGCCATCAGATGGCGGAGATCAAAAATAAATCGTTCCATCCCAGAAGATGGATGTTAGGCTATAACCTACCTCCTCCAAGGGGGAATGGTGGGCAGGAAGGTACCTGTTGCAAGAGCTGTTCTCGAAGACCTACTGTTACGGCAAGTTCTTACGTAACTGTACTATCTTCTTCGAGATACAGCTCTTGCAGCAGGTTACACCATTAGGACAGATTCCCAAGCTATGGCGACAATCTTACGCCACCGGGAGGAGGAAAGACAGAGATTACCACCCTGTCCGAGCCTAGGACAGAAGTCCCTGAAGGACGGCAAGGCCGAAACCTGCCCTTCGCCTAGAAGCGATGTCCAGGCTGTAATGCCTAATAAAGGTATGCACCGAGCTCCAGGTAGCTGCAGCACAGATAGCTAAAGTGGAAACGTTCTTCAGCGCTGCAAAGGAGGTAGCCACTCCTCTGGTAGAATGGCCCTTAACCACGCCTGGCAAGGGCTTGCTGCGCTTGTCACAACAGAAAGAGATACATTGGATGAGCCAACGTGAAAAGGTCTGCTTCGAAACAGGGGCCCCTTTCATCCTCTTAGCAAAGGATACAAACAGCTGATTCGCTTTCCGGTACTGTTTGGTTCTGGTCAGGTAATAACTGAGGCACCTGTGAACATCCAGGGTGTGAAGCAGTGCTTCTCCTCAATTAGTGTACTTAGGAAGTACACTGGTAAGTCGATATCCTGATTAAGGTAAGGCCGAAACCACCTTAGGCAGAAACTTGGTGGCCTAAGGATTTGTCCTCAGGGACACCCTATCCTGGTGAAAAACTAACTAGGGCTCTTTACACATGAGCGCATGTAATTCGGAGATTCTTCTCACCGAAGTAACTGAAACTAAAAACAACGTTTTCCACGACAGAAGACGTAGCTCACAATCAGCAGCTGGCTCAAAAGGTGGCAGCGTAAGCTGCTCCAGGACAAAGGGCAGGTCCCCGGGAGGAACCGGGTCCCTGATAGGTGGCCTAAGGTGGAGAACCCCCCTTAAAAAGGCACGAGCAGAGTCCAGTTGAGCCACCATACGATGGCCGATGGGGGCATGATAAGCCGAAATAGCACACAAGTGCACCTTAATCGAGGAGTAGGCTAGTCCGGATTGAAAAAGCGAAAGTAGGTATTCCAGGACCAGCTTCTCGGGACAGTCTAAGGGAGAGAAACCACGCGTTTGAGCCCATAAGAAGAAGAATCTGCATTTATATAGCGCTTTTCTTACATCCAAAGCGCTTTACAAGCAATGCTAGACTGGTAGTGAAGTGACTGAATGTGTGGTGGCGGCCATATCGCACATCATCACCTACACACAGCCTGGATAATTGCAAGAACCGGCTTATGGGAAGGGGAATGTTGGCCAGGACACCGGGAATGTTCCCTACTCTTTGCGAAGAGTGCCCTGGGTTCTTTTACTTCCACCTGGACACCCACCAGGACGGGTAGAAGGGACCTCGGTTTAACGTCTCATCCGAAGGACGGCACACCCCAGCAGTACAGCACCCCCCAATACTGCACTCGGATGCCAGCGATTTTTAGGTGCAAGTCCAATCTCGGTGTGGGGCGAGAACCCACGACCTTCTGGTCCAGAGGCGGATGTGCTACCAACTGAGCCACGCAAAACCTGCACCACTTCATGGTATATGCCGCGTGTGTTGCCGGCTTTCTGGCAGCGGATAGTACTTCCGCCACTTCCTGCGAGACCCCGTGTTGCATCATGGCTATGTCTCTAGGAGCCAAGCATGTAGGTTCAATGAACGCAAGTCCGGGTGGACCAGTGAACCTTTCTCCTGAGACAACAGATGGGAGCTGATTGAGAAAGGCGGAGGTTCCGGCATAGCTGATGTAGAAGCAGGAACCAGATTTGTCTGGGCCAGAAAGGCGCCACCAAGATAAGCGTTGCATGCTCCCTGTGAAGTTTTAGAACTCCTCTCTGGATCAATGGGAAAGGAGGGAAGGCATAGAGGAATCTGCCCGCCCAGGAGAGGGACAACGTTGCCCTCGCCAGAAAACACCAGGCCCTGGATCTAGCGAGCAAAAATTGGGCATTTTTGCTGGATGGGGAGGCAATAGATCTAATTCTGAGTGCCCATCTGTGGAACAGATCCTCTGCCACCTCCTGTAGAAGTTCCCACTCATGGACTCTGGCCTGGGAGCGATTCAGGCTGTCTGCAATGGTATTGTCCACCCCGGGGACGTGAACTGCAATGAGGTTTGCGCCGTGTCGTATTACCCATTCCCACACTCTCATGGCCTTCCTGCAAAGGGGGTAGGAGTGTGTGTGCCTCCTTGTTTGTTGAGGTAATACATCACCGCAGTATTGTCTGTTTGCAACAGAAGGGTACTCTGTGGAATGTCCGACTGGAAGGCTTGCAGGGCATAAAGGACCGCCCTCATCTCCAATATGTTGATGTGGAGATGAGATTCATGGAGTGTCCATGTCCCCTGAGACCTCACCCCGTCCAAATGCGCTCCCCACCCCTGAGGCATCTGTGGAGAGAGTGACAGTCGACAACGGTGCTGTGAAGAGAACCCCCACGGAGAGGGTTTCCGGATCTAGTCACCACTGCCAGTCTCAAATCATGGCCTTCGTGATTCGGACTGGATGCTGCAGATGGTCTTGCCTTTGGTCCCACTGCACTCTCAACATCCACTGGGTTACCCGCATGTGGAGTCTTGCCATCGGGACTGTAGGAATGGCCGCAGCCATGTGTCCGAGCAGGCGAAGGACGCAGTCTGGCTGAGATGGTCTTCTTTGCCTAAAGGTCCCTTATGAGGGATCGAATCGCCCGCTCTGTTCAGGAGAAAATCTTCCCTTGACAGTGTCCAGAACTGCCACTATGAACTGCAGTTTCTGTGACGGTACCAGGAGAGACTCTCGTAGTTGATGAGGGTGCCCGAGATTGAAAAAGGGTCTGGATACACTGGATGGCTACCCGTAATGCCTCCTTGGAAGGGGCCATGAGAAGCCAATCGTCCAGGTACGGGAACACACAGTGACCCTGTCTCCTCAGAGACGCTGCCACCACTGCCATGCACTTGGTAAAAACCCAAGGTGCTGACGACAGTCCGAAGGGAAGTGCCCAGAACTGATAGTGGCGACCGAGAAACCGGAAGCGCAGGAACCTCCTGTGCGCCTGAGAAATAGGAATGTGCAGGTAAGCGTCCTGCATGTCCAGGGACGCCAAGAAAGCGTCCTTCTTCAACATGGGGATTAATCCCTGAAGGGTCACTATGCGGAAGCGCTTGTAGGCGACTGACTCATTGAGGTCGCTGAGGTCCAAATTTGGACGGAGGTCCCGTTTTCTTTGGAACCAGGAAGAAGTGCGAATAGTATCCTGCTCCTCTCTGGTTCCCTGGAACGTGCTCCACAGCTTCCTTCTCTAGGAGCGTGAGCAACTCCTGCTATATGAGCGGGGCGTGCTGACCCGGGTATCAGGAAAGCAAAGGAGGTCTTGTGGGCGGGTTGTCTACAAATTCTATATAATGGCCTTTTTCGACCAACCGTAGCACCCACCTGTCTGTGGTGATTGAACGCCACTCTTGCAGGTGGTCCGCGATGCGACCCCCAACCTTCATTTCCCATTGATCCTGAGGAGGGCCGGGGGCCGGGAAGGAGTCATGCTGTGGCAGCATTAGATCCTGCAGGCTGGGCCGACTTTGTGGCTCGTTAGCCTTTGCCTGAGGATGTCTTGGCCTGGGCTTTCCCAGTGAAGGAGCCCCTCTATTGCTGGCCGGAACGAGGTTGTGGCCTTTGAGTCCAGCTGCGAAGTGGCTCTGGTTCCTGTGAAAGGAACTGAGCCGAGACCTGTACATGGCATGAACAGATCTAACGCCTTCTTGGCTTCCTGCAATTTGGTGCTGACCTTTTCCGAGGCTTCACCAAAGAGAACTGCGCCATGATAAGGGGCGTCCATGATGTTCCTCTGGACATCCGGGGTAAACCCAGAGACATGGAGCCATGAATGTCTCCGGAGACACATGCCTGAGGCCGCAGCTCTGGCCGAAGAGTCCGCAGAGTCGTGAGCGGCTCTAAGAACCTGGGTTCCTACGTCCGAACCCGTACGGAGGAGCTGCAGCAGCTCCTCCTTCTGGCCACCGTCTGGTAATTTCTCAGCCAGGTCCTGTCCCTGCTCCCACAAAGCGTTCTGAAACTGAACCATGTGGTGAGGTACAATGACCTAATGGCGCAAGTCGCGGCCACGCGACGTGCGCCTGCCAGCTACGCCAAACTGCTTGACTCAGGGTCCGTGGCTGTGTGCTCAAATGCTGCAGTTTTTGAGACCGGTCATGTGACGCTGTAATGATCAGGAGTCGGCCAGGGATGGTTCATCAAGTACTGGTCCTCCTCGGGCCTTGTAGGCGGTGCGGCCTTCTTCGGCATTGCGGGGGTAGTGTGGGCGGCTTCCACGCACCCTTGGTGACATCCACGAAGGTGTCCACCAAGGGCGGCACTACCACAGGCTTGGGATCTTTTGCCAAAGATAGCGGGCAAGGCGTAGTTTTTCGGGTCTCTTTTCAGCGTCCCACCCCATGTTCTCCTGAATATGCCTCATTATCTCGGAGAACGAGGGGTCATCCGGAGGGGACCTGGGAAGGTCGTGTGGATCCGGAGAGGGGACGCTGATTGGAGATGGAGATCTGCCCCTAGGAGGTGATGCTCGTCCTGCTGACCCCCCTGGAAGGAGGAGGGGGTGCAGGAGTCGAAGGGGCAGTGGGCACAGGAGGAGGTTGCGTGGTGACCACATCCTTCTTGATGGTGTCCCACCAGAGGGTGAAGAGCTCCTTCACTTCTGCCAGATTCATGCCAGACAATGGGCCGGGCGCTGGTGGTCTGTCGTCCGGTCCCGGGGTCTCTGGTTCGAGAGGCGTTCCCGTGGGAGCTCGGCCAGGTCCGGGTTCGCCAACCTGGTCTTGGGCTGAGTAGACTTCTTCTCAGGGCGCCTCCCGACCGACGTCGGTAGGCGGTGGTGTGGTTCCCTTCTCTGCGGTGGCGGACGCCGTTCCCCCTGCTGGAGTCCTCGGGGGCGACTGCCTGACTGGCGACGGTCGACGGACGGTCGTCTGTTCCTTGGAGTGTCTGTGGGCCTTTGACCGCGCCGGGTGGGGTGATGTCGGATCCAACATCCGCTTGAGAGAGGTCAGCTCCTTGGTCTTACGCTGGGGAGGCGGCGGCTGGGAGACAGACCTGACGTCGGAGGCCGGATGCCAGGAGGACAACTTGTGGCACTCCCCAGACCTGGACGAGGCCTTAGCCGGAGTGGAAGAGGCAGGCCTGGAGGTCTTTACAGGCTGCAGAGAAGAGGAACCACTTACCGATGTGACCAGAACCGGGGAGGCTGAGAGCGGGCCCTCGACGGACAGCGGTCCGACCTGGAGCCGGAGCTGCGGGAGTCCGAGGCCGTGAAGGGGGATCTAGGTCTCTCCTTCTCCCAGTGCTTTTGATGGTGCCGGTGGGACTTCCCAGAAGATTCTCCTCTGGAGGAAGGGTCACAGTCCATAGCCTTGATTTTCTCCTCAAGGAGAAAAGCTTGAAGGGCCTTCTGGCAGCGGATCCTCGTGTGGCTATTGAAGCCCTGACAGAAGGAGCAGGCCTGGGTGTCGTGGTCCGGACCTAGGCAGCGGACACAAGCCGAGTGAGGATCCTTAAAAGGAATTTGTTTGCTGCAGGCACACTTTGAAGAATGGCCCTTCACGGAGGTTGGAGAGGACATCAGACGAAATCCTTAGAAAAAACTGCTGAGATTTTTCCTAGACGTCGTGCGCTAGAACTGACCGAGAGGCCAATGCTTGCAAAGTCAACGGCAGGAAAAGAACTGGGGATTCTGGTGGGACCGCCTCCTTATGTACTACACCAGGCGTTGGGGGCAGGACCGATGTCGGAGGCGGTCCCCGCTGAAGACTGCTAGCTAGAAAATTTCCATGGGGTCCTGGCGCCTGACGGCTTCAGTCCTAATGGTGTAACCTGCTGCAAGAGCTGTATCTCAGATGATCGACATATCCATGTCCCTAGAAATAATGCTTTCCAAGACACAATGCATAGCTTGCAACTTGTGGCTGGTTGAAAGGAAGGCAAGGTAAGTTTTTCAACAAAAGGAAGTCCCAAGGAGGGACAGGGTCCCTGATGGGAGGTTTCAGGTGTGAGATGCCATGCAAAAGGTGCGGACAAATCCATTTGTGCAAGGGTCTTGCCTTTCAGGGCGATGATAGGCTAAACTGCATAAAGATGTATCTTGATAGAAGAGTAACAAAGTCCTGAATCAGATAAGGAGAGGAGATACTCCAGGACAGAATTCACTGGACAGGTGAATAGGTCAACACCACGGGTAGAAGCCCACAGTCAGAAGTTTCCACTTCATAGCGTACGTGGCCCTGGCAGAAGGCTTTCTTGCAGCCACCCTAGGGGAAACCCTGAAACGGGTCCTAGCTAGGTCTGCAGATGCCATGCATGGAGGTGCAGCGATCCGAGGTCCAGGTGCACCAGAGTGCTCTGCTACTGGGACAGCAAGTGTGAGGACAGGGGAAGAGGAACTGGAGGCTCCACTGTTGGCTGCTGGAGCAGAGGGAACCAAATCTGATGAGGCCAGAAGGGTGCAATCAGGATCATGCTTGCCTTTATGACTGCAGCTTGAGAGGACTCTCTGCAGCAATGGAAAGGCATACAGAAACCTCCCTGTCCAAGAAAGGGATACGCTGCCTCAGCAGAAAACACCAGGCCCTGATCTAGCGAGGAGAAACTAGTCAGTTTGGCATTGAACGGGACGCAAAGAGAACCCAGGATACCCCACCTCTGGAAGAGATTCTTTGCTACAGACTGAAGGCATTACCACTGTGGGCCTTGGACTGGGACCCGCTTAGGCTGTCAATCAAGGTGTTTAGAATGCCTGAAACGATATGGCAGCGAAGTTCCAGACTGTGTTCTACTGCCCAGCACCAGATTCTCATGTCCTACCTATGGAGGGGGTACAAAGAGTCCCTCCTTGTTTGTTGATGTAGAAGACCCCTGACACACTGTCCACCTGGATCACCACAGAACCTGGTGAGATATCTGGCTGGAACATGTGCAGAGCATAGAGGATCGCCCTCATCTCCAAAATGTTGATATGGAGATTCAGTTCTGAAGGAGACCAGGTGCCCTGTTTCACAGTCTCCAAAATGGGCTCCCATGCTAGACCCGAAGCATCTGTTGTCAGGATCTGGTGAGGGGTATCTCTCCAGAAAGGAACCCCTTATATGTATGCAACCCAGAAGTCCTTGGCTAAGGTTGATCAACTGTATTACAGGATGGGAAAATACATTCTAAATAAAGTGCAGATACCACTGTTCTGTTTTCCAGGAACTTGATTGGTTGCTCCCACTAAAATGGATGGATTACCTTTGGACTGTGATCTGCCATAGATTTATGTACCCTAACAAAATCAGCATCCACTGTTGCATTTAGTGCAACTGGAACCACACCTGATCATCCATCCATATTAAGGAAATCCTCGGAAGGTTCCCATAACTAGAATTTTAAATAGGATGGGGAATATGACTTTACAAAATAGCCTGGCCAGAAGCTGGAATAAGTTACCTTCCGAATTGACTGAAATAGTATATTTGCACAAATTTAAACTTGAACTGTTTAATTTTTTGAAGGTTAAATGCTATTGTTTTTAGCTTTACTTATTACTGTTTCGATAAACTTATTTGCGCAGTTTATTATTTGTACTGTATTTGTTTACCACAGGAATTTGTCAAAAATGAGGGTCTCCCAACTAACATCTCCTGTATAAAATAAATCTTTTAACAACCACCACCACCACCCCATGTTCCAAACTGGAGGGATTCGGCCCACCACTCCCCGGATCTGGCACACTGCCCTAGAGACCAGCACCTGGTCCCACTGAACCCTTAGGGATCACTGGAGAACTCTCTTGTGGAATAGTGCCAAGGGAACAGTCGCGATGGCGGCTGTCATGTGACCAAGAAGCTGGAGGAAAGTTCTGGTTGGAACCTGGTGAGAGAAGGAAATCTCCTGAGCAAGGCCCTGAAGGCAATCTGCTCTGTCAGCAGGAATGAAGGCATTTCCCTGGATGGTGTCCAGGACTGCCCCTATGTACTGCAACCTTTGGAATGGCCATGGGGAGGATTTTGGTAGGTACAGAGTGATCCCTAGGTCTCTGAACAATGAGAAGGTGTCTTCCAGGGTTCTCAGATGCTGGTCCCTTGAGGGAGTAGTTAGGAGCCAGTCTAGGTAAGGGAAGACATAGTGACCCTTCCTCCTGAGGTCCACTGCCACCACAGCCAGGCACTTGGTGAAGATAGAGGGCGCCAATGACAGGCCAAAGGGCAGAGCCTGGAACTGATAATGACTTCCCTGGAAGGTGGAGCATAAGAACCTTCAGTGAGTGCAGGAGCATGATATGACGGTACGCGTCCTTCATGTCCAGTGTTCAAAGCCAGTCCCCTGACGGAACATGGGGAACGGGCAGGCTCGGCAGGGTCACCATCCTGAACCTTCTGTACTCCACGTAGGTGTTTAGGTGGACGAGATCCAGTATCAGGTGAAGATCTCTAGTCTTCTTGGAAACCAAGAAAAAATGGGGGTTAAAAATCCTTTCTATGGCCTATTTGGACAGGTGTACCTGAATCTCTGCTTGGATCAGGATGGCGAAACGGGAAGGGACAGGAAGGTTGTCCGGAAGCAGTTTCAAGAACTCCAGGGCATGCTCTCCATCTATGAGTTGTAAGACCCACTGATCTGAAGTAATTTTGGTCCAACCCTCAAGGGAGAGGGAGAACCGACCCCCCTGCCCACCTCCCCCAGGAGCTCCAGGTCAGGTAAGGAGTCAGGCAGAGACACTGGGGGTGGGCAGGGAGACCTTGGCGTTTCTAGGGCCCAAGGTCCCTGAAGGCTGGGAGGCGGCTTTACATTTAAAGGCCCCTCTGGGTTGCTGGCCTTTGGAGTGCTGAGCAGCTGAGCGACGAAAAGGCCTGCATCTGGAGGGAGTTCTTTCAGATTTGTACATCTTATGAACTGACTGAACAGCCTTTCCAGAATCCTGAAGGCCCGTGATAATTTTTTTCAGCATCTTCCCGGAAAGGCCCCGGGCCCTGTAAAGGGGCATTTAAGATAGTTTTTTGAAGGTCCTGGTGAAAACCGTAGACTCGGAGGCAGGAATACCTATGAAGGAAGATGCCAGTGGCAGTCACGGTAGCAGAGTCTGCTGAATTATAGGACGAGCGAAGGACATGCTTACCTACGCCCACGCCCGATTGAAAGATATCCAGCAACTCCGACTTCTGAGAGAAGTCCGTTGGTCTGCATCAGTTCCAGAGCCTTTTTCCATAAGAAGTTATGGTACTGTACCAAATGTGCCAAGAAGTTAAGAGAGCGGATGGTGCAGGCAGCTGAAGAGAAGACCTTGAGGCCAAACTGGCTGATTCTCAAACACCTTGTTTGGAGGCTGAGAACTAAGGTGCTTAGGCTGGTTGGACCTACCATGAGCCACAATCAACACCATATAATTGGCCCTAGGTTGCTCCCCAAGTAAGGTTCATTTCTAGGGGCTTTGTAGAGCCTGTCAGCTTTCTTAGGAATCGCCGAGGCAATGGGGGCATTTCCAGGCTGAGCTTGGTAACATCCTGGAAAGGGGACACCAATGGAGGCACAACCAGGGCTTAGGGTCATTCATTCCAAGAAATTGTACAAGGTGATGTCTCTCTGTATCCATGTCCTCGGTATCCCACCTATTGAGGAACTAGATGTGGTGCATCACATCTATAAATGTGGGATCATCCAGAAGTGACCCCAGAGAATCCTCGAGGGTATCCGGATGAGGAGGAGGGAAATATCTCTCCTGAAGACCTGGGTGAGGAGGAAGCGTCCGACTGAATCCTCCAATGAGGGAGATCAAGAAATAGAAATTCACGATTTCACCGTAATTCTTGATCTTCTTGGACGAGTCTCCACCACTCATTCACACTATGGGATAGCACCAGAGGTGCTAGGACATGCCGAGCCAAACATTTTCAGAAGGTTCGCACCAAGACAGGACCACGCATGCGGGCATCGCGAGACTAACTCACGCCTGTAGGCTATCTCGCGTCGACCCTCCAACCACCCTCAGTACCTTTTCGACAGAGGAGGTGCAATGTAACTAGTAAAATAACTTATCCTAACCTTCCAGGCCTGAAAGGTCCGGATGACCCTTGCAAGAAATGTCACTTGAGCAATGTCTCCACAGCGGAACCACAAGGCCGTGAAGACCAAAGAAACAAAACGAGTGAGCCCAGGGATGGTGGGAGGGCGTGTGACTGAGTGGGGAGATCGAGCCCAAGAAGATAAAAAATTACGTTAAGTACGCAATTTCCATATCTTCCTGGACTGCAGTCGCCAGCACTCAATCACACTAATAAGAGAGTACCAAGCTAAAACCAACCCACCCAGAGTAGGGTGGCAGGAGACAGGGCTCACTCAAAGAACATCCAAGGACTGTCCAACTGAGAAAAGAGCCATCTGGAAAAAAAAGATCCAGAACACAGTGCCTCACCACCTTGCAGAAAACTGCAATGGACACAAAATGAAATTCCCAGGAGGTCGCAACCACTCTAGAAGAGCAGAGAGAACTCGCCTCCAATTTGGTCTAAGCCACAAATTAAGAGTGTCGGAGACTGCTACTAAACCAGCCTAAAACATCTCAGGGCAAGGAGGTGATCCAACTGAGGAAAGCTGATGCCACAAAAATGTTGGGAGGTAGCTCTTAGTTCTGTGAAGAAAGTCACAGAGCCGCTTAAGCAATCAAAGAGTGAAGGGAGCACTCCCTTCCTTCTGGAGGCAAGGCAAAATGTCTTACTAACTGAAAGAGATGGAGGTAAAGTCTACTGGATCAAGGTAGACCAAGAAGCGCAGATGGATACCCCCCCCACTACCAAGTATGGCTGACCTGTGAACAACAGGTCCAAGAGGCACATGAACCCCTTACTTGGTGAGCAACAGGAGGTCCAGGAAGGGTTAGCACATCAAAGGAGAAAGGTTTCCACTTAGACACTTAAGCCTTCTTGATGGAAGGCCAAAGCACGAATTAGAAGCCTCTTGTGGTAGTCTGGGAGAACCAGAGCCTACCCATTTCTTATTCCAAGAGAAATCATTCTGCCCGTTTGCCTACAACTCTAGTAGCAGTCTCTGACTCAAGGGAAGGGAGGGAAAGTGTACAGGAGGACGTGCCCACTGCAGAGAAGCATTCCTACAGGAAAAACCAGGGTCTGGTTTTCTGAGGCAAGATAGGGACACAGAATGGACCAAGTTCGGGCTGACCCATTGCTGAAAGTGACTCAACGTGGTAGGCACCACTCACTCCGGCCTTCCTGAAAGGGAGTAGGAAAAAGGCTCTAGGTTGCTTGCTAATGAAAAATAAACCCAGATTCACCACCTATTCAAAGTGCGTAACTTCGTGCCAGAGGGTTTCCTTTGCCCTGGAGGAAACTAGGGGAGCTCCTAAGAGAAGAAGCTGCTGAAAGATGAAACTAACACCTACCCCTAAATGGAAAAACTCTTCCTGGGAAGGGAAAGGAGAGCTGAACAATTGCTGCTGAAGAGGCCAGTCCGGAGCGACTGGCACGGAAACAATATGCAGGAAGTGAAGGTATGAATACCAAGAACCCATCTCTGAACAAGGACCTACCTGACCTTTACGGATGAGAAAGGAAGCATGTCGTCTGTTAACTTGGAGCAAGAAAGGAGCAGGAAACTGCAGTTACGCAAGAACTTACCGTAAGTAACTCTTGAGAGAGGTTCCTGCAGTAGATTTTCACATATAAGACTACTTCGGCATCAGGTCCGCACGGCAAACTTGTAGATAGCAATGATCAGCGGGACCGCCTCGACAATGGGGCTGCCAGGACGCCAGCCCGCATAAAAGGGTCGATCTCACACCGCTTCTCCAGTTCTTTTCCAACGGAGACCTATAGAAAGGTAAGGATGAGACCAGAGTAAAACTCCTCAGACCCCACTTCCACCCAGTCCCCAAGGACTAGAAAGGATGGAAAATAAGGATAAAACATCCAAAAACTGGGGAAGGAAGAAGAAAATTAGATCACTGCAGGAACCTCTCCAAAGATCTACTGTTAAGGTAAGTTCTTACGAACTGCAATATCTTACTTTGAGAGGGTTCCTGCAGTAGGTCTCCACATATAAGACTGAATACTAAGCAGTGCCAGAGAAAAACGAAAACATAGATACATCCGGGAGGAGGAGAAGTCGCCATGAGAAATCACAGTTCTGCGTCGAGAGGCAATGTCCAGACTGTAATGCTTAGTGTAAGTGTGAACAGACGACCATGTGGCCGCCGCACAGATCTCTGCCATGGACACATTCCTAAAAAAGGCAGTAGAGGTCACCATGCTACGGGTGGAATTTCCTTTTACTGCCCTCGGGACTTCCCATATTTCGTATACGAAAAATGGATGCAGTTAGCTAGCCATCGAGAGATGGTTTGCTTGGATATAGCCTTGCCGTGGCACTGTGGAGCCGAAGGCTACAAACAGTTGGCTTGATTTCCGAACCTCTTTAGTCCTGTTTGTGTAGTACCTAGAATCCAGTGCACATCAAGGGTGTGCAGAAGGTATTCCCACTGTTGGAATACTGTGACAGTACGCTGGTAATTCCACACTCTGCTTCAAAGTGGTTTCCAAACCACTTTGGGTAAAAAGAAGGATTAGTCCAAAGGACTACCCGGTCCTTATGAAAATCAAATAAGGTTCTTTACAGACAAAGAGGAAAATTACGTACTCACCGTAATTCTTGATCTTCTTGACAGTCTCCACCACTCATTCACACTAGTGGGATTGGCGCCGAGGCACTAAGACCCATCGAGCAAACTTTTGCTGGAGGGTCGGCATGTAGAGACGGCTACCAAGGAGACATGGCGCCAGAAAGCAGCGCCTCGAGCGGGTAATGACCATCTCGGCGACGCACCCTCCAACCGCCTCAGTACCTTTTACCAAGGAGGTGCAGCGCAACTAACGTAAGGGTAAACCTAACATTAAAACGGACATAAGATAGTCCGTATGACCCGTGTAAGAAGGGTCAGCAAAGAAGTCCTCACGGCCAAAGATTTGAGGAGTGAAGACCAATACAGCGGTGAGCTCGGGGGATGGAGGGTGGGCGTGTGAATGAGTGGTGGAGACTCGTCCAAGAAGATCAAGAATTACGGTAGGTACGTAATTTTCCTATCTTCCTGGACATAAGTCTCCACCACTCATTCACACTAGTGGGAGAGTACCAAGCTGATAATCCCCCAAAAGGGCGGCAGGAGAGCCAGAGCTCACGCGTCTAAGATAGAATCCCATTAAGGATAGTTCTGCCGACGCGAATGTCGCCTGGCATGAACATCCAGTGCATAGTGCTTAACGAAAGTATGCACTGAGCTCCAGGTAGCGGCGCTGTATATCTGCAATTGAACATTGCGAATTTCCGCTAGGATGCCATGACGCTCTAGTAGAGTGAGCGACACTCTACCTTCTAATTTAACTTGAGCCATGGAATAGCAATGACGAAGGCATGCCACTAACCATGAAGAGATACATCTAATAGCGACAGGTTGACCCAGCCGGGTGTCGCTGAAAGAAACGAACAGTTGCTGAGTCTTCATAACATCCTGGTTCTATCTAAATAGAACCGCAAGGCTCTCTTAACATCCAAGGAATGAAGAGCTCGCTCTTCATTTGGAAATTAGTAAGTAAGCGGGAAGTACCAGAGGTTGGTTCAGATGGAATTCTGACACAACCTTGGGAAGAAATTTAGGATGAGTACGGAGAACTACCTTGTCCTTATGGAATACAGTATACGGAGGGTCCGTAACCAGGGCATGTATCTCAGAGACCCTGCAGGCTGAGGTAATGGCCACCAGGAAGGCAGTCTTCCAGGTAAGAAATTTTAGCTCACAGGTAGCTAAGGGTTCGAAAGGCTTCCGAGTGAGCATGTCCAGCACCAGGTTAATGTCCCAGGCTGCAACTGGACGCTTAACAGGGGGTCTGGTATGGAGAATCCCCTTAAGAAATCTCTTCACCATAGGTAACTGAGCCAGAGTTAAGGAAGAAACCGGCTCATGGAACGCTGAGATGGCACTAAGGTGAACTTTAACTGTGGAGTACTGAAGACCCAAGTTTGATAGGTCCAAAAGATACTCCAGAACCTTGCCAGGAGGACAGGAAAAGGGATTCCAAGAGGATTTTGCACACCAGAGAGAAAAATGTTTCCATTTGGAAGCGTACGTTTTTCGGGTGGCTGGCTTCCGAGCAGCCAGAAGGATGTCTGAGACTCTACGAGAGACGTTGAACCGATTCAGTTCTATCTCTTCAGGAGCCAAGCATGAAGGTGAAGTGATTTCAGGTTGGGATGGACCAACGAACCCTGAGTCAAAAGACTGATTTGCAAAGGAAGTGGTCTCGAGAGGCTGCCAACATACTGTTGAGTAGAGGAAACTATAGTTGCGAGGCCAGGAAGGAGCAATGAGAATCATCTTGGTCCCCTGAGACTCGAACTTGAGGAGTACTTCTGGATTAGAGGAAGTGGTGGAAAGGCTGAAGAAAGCGCTTTGTCCACCGCAGCCTGAACGCATCCTGACAGAAAATGCCAGGCCCTGGATTTCTGGAGCAGAAGAGAGGCAGTTTTATGCTGAGTGGGGATGCAAAAGGTCCAGGTCTGGAGTCCCCACTCTTTGAACAGGGACCGAGCCACGGCTGGATCGAGAGACCACTGTGAGGGTCTGCCTCCGCTCTTGCTGAGGTGATCTGCTAGGTCGCTTTGTATACCTGGCAGATAAACCGCTTGAATCAGAGACTTGTGCTCCAAGCACCACTCCACACCCTCATTGCTTCCCTGCAAAGGGATAAGAATGAGCACCGCTTTGCTTGTTGATGTAATACATCACTGCTTTGTTGTCCGCTTGAAGGAGAATGTTCTTGTGACAAAGGACATCCTTCAGAGCTCGGATTGCATAGAGGACCGCCTCATCTCCAGGACATTTATGTGGAGATGAGTTTCAACTGAGTCCATACACCTTGAGTGTGGAGGGAGAGACAGTGAGCTCCCATCCCATTAGCGATGCATCTGTGGTGATGGAGATCTGATGATCCGGGGAGCAAAGGGAATCCTTCCAGGAGATTGCTTTCTTGAGACCACCAGGTGAGAGACCTTCAAGGCTCCGCCACCTTGATGGGAAAAGACTGGGGTGAGAGGTCGGGACCACTGAGTGGAGAGCATCCATTGGGTGGTTCTCATGTGCAGTCGGGCCAGAGGGACAGTGAAGACCGAGGGCGCCATGAGACCCAACATTGCGTTCATCGAGAGAGCTGTAACCGATTGGTTCTCCCTGATGTAACGGCCATCACGAAGGATGTCGAGTCTTCTGTCCTCTGGAAGGAAAGCCTTCGCTGAAGAGGTGTCTAGAAGCGTCCCTATGAAAAGGAGCCTCTGGGAGGGTTGCAGTTGAGATTTTTTCAAATTCAGCAGAACTCCCATGGACGTGAGAAGACGAGAAGTCGTTTGCACGGCTTCCAAAGTCCCTTGGCCAGAAGGGCTTGCTAGAAGCCAATCGTCCAGGTAGGGAAACACTGGAGTCCGGATTTTCCTGAGATGCGCCAAGAACTGCACAACACTTTGTAAAACTCAAGGCGCCGAGGATAGCCCAAAGGGCAGGACTCTGAACTGATAATGCTGACCCAAAGCTACAAACCTGAGGAATTTGCGGTGGTCGGGTGGACGGGATATGCTGGTAAGCATCCTGCATATCCAGAGAGGCCAGCCAGTCGTGGTTGATGCAGCAAGGGTAACAGGGTACCTAGGGAAATCATCTTGAATTTCTCCTGGGAGGAATTTGTTTAACTTTCTGAGGTCTAGAATGGGGCAATCCCCAGATTTCTTTGGAACCAGAAAGTAATGGAGTAGAACCTGTGTTTCGTAGATGCGGGGCACCAGTTCTATTGCCCTGTTGTTCAGAAGGCCCTGGATCTCCGCGGTGAGGAGGTCTGACTGAGAGGCCGACAACCTGGGTTGTCGTATGGGAGGACAATTCGGGGGGGTTTCCAAGAAATTGAGAGAATAACCCTCGCGAATTATCCGAAGGACCCATTTGTCTGAGGTTATGGACTTCCACTGGTTGTAGAAGTACATCAGACGACCTCCCACCGGAGGAGAAAGTTCCACCTCGGCAGAGTGGATGGAACTTGGGCCAACGACTATAAGGTAGCGCTTGGAGCTTTAGGTCCCGCGCTTTCTGCTGCGCTCTTCTTTGAGGTTGGGCAGGTTGGCTTTTATGGAAGCTTCCCTGCCTCTGCCTCGAAAGGACTGACGACTATGAAACTGACGCCTGTTCACATGTCCCCGAGAGGGGCAGGCGGAGGTCTGGCCAACTTAATGGCCGATCTAGTCTTCTGAGTGGCCTCTAGGCTTGCACCCTGAGGGCCAAAAAGAAAGGAGCCATCAAAGGCAGCGCCATCACCTGCTGCTGAGCATCATTCGTGAAGCCAAAGTACGCAGCCAGGGAATGGCGCCAGTACAAATCCCGCGGCTGCTGAGCGAGAAGCAGTGTCGAAGCGTCCATGGCGGCTTTGACCTGTTGGTTATTGGACTCAATACCTCTAATAACGGTCAGAAGAAGCTCTGACTTGAATCCAATCTGGAAGAGCTTCAACCATTCTTTTCATAGAGTGCCACAGGATATACTCATACTGAGAAAAATAGCCTTGATAACTGGCAATACGCATACTTAGAGTGGAGGCAGCAAAGACTCTCTTACCTAATGTATCAATCTTACGAGACTCTTTGTTAATAGGTCGAGCTGTAGTAGTTTGAGGAAGAACGACCTTGTCATTCTCTGCCAGGACTACAATAGGATCCGCACAGGCTTGGGATGCCAAAATGGGACGATCCTTGGGAGCTGAATACTTCTTATCAATGGATTTAGCCACTGAGGGAATAAGAGCAGGGTTATTCCATACCATTTGAGACAGCGTCTCGAAGGAAGGCTGAATCGAGGAGTCAAACCGTAGGGATCTCCAAGCATGAAGATACTGAGTCTTAATATCTCCCAGGATCGATGTCTGTAGTCTGGAGAGAAAGAGTGGATCCCAGGTTCTTCAACAGAGACTTAAAGGACAGGTCCTCACCACAGGCTCTGTAGCAAAGAAAGATCCTGTTTCTCCACTTCATCACCCAACCGAAGGTCTGGGTCAGCTCAACATCATCTCCTGATGGTCCAGAAAGGACTGTTTGGACAGGAAAGGAGTGAAAATTAGAGAGGAGGAAATGGCAGAAAACAAGGAGAGTCCCTTGGCTGCCGGGCGCGAGACGGCAAAACGGGCTGGAGACGGCATCGAGGAGGCGACGGGCGCCAAGAGGCACGCGCCCCGCAACGCTTCGGGCGGCGCCGCAGACGACACTCGCTAACAGCGCCGCCAGATCCAACGGTACCACAGGCGGCGCTGAGATCACAAGGGCGCCAACAGCGCCGAGACCACGCTGCACCGCTAACAGCCACAGCGCGTGTTCAAAACGGGCGCCGCACAGCCACAGACCCTGCAGAAGGCGCCGAAAAGCCCCGGGAACCTGGAAAGCAAGAGAAGGAAAAACAGGAGATAAGGCATCGGTGAGGCCCCCGCGCCGCAGCCATGTGAGGGGGAAACAACTAAGCACGGAGTCGCTAGCACCGAAGAAGGCCGCCGACTAGGAAGGTCCAACCGCCTCTACCTGATCGCTGAGGAGTCTCGAGGGCTCCGAGGTAACCGAGCCAGGCAGAAGAACCAACCTCCGAGCCCATCGCCCATAAGAGCGCCCACTGATGAAACTGCTCATCTGGAGCCCTACCTATAGGCGGGAGGGGCTCGATGTCGAGGACGACGACATCGGAAGTTGGCGACTCAAGAAGGAGACGGCAACTAGCAACGATAACCCACCGCCGACGCCGCAGACATACCAGAGGGCACCTCAGTGATGCCTTTCTTTTGACCTGTGGGGTCAAGAAGAGCTCGAGGCCGAACGGCGCCAGAATGCGATCATAACTTTATGCCGGGGGGGACCGCCCCATCCCCGGCATCGGACTGACCGTAGTCGGAACCCCGCTGAGGAGAAGGAGGCTGACCGACCCAGCCCGCTGACTGAACAGTTTACATAAGTCTCCCTACCACACCTGACCTGCTCATGGTCGACTCCTCAGTAGGCTGAGACTTCTTCAAGTAAGTTAAATTTAAATATTAGAAAAATTTACGAAAAATAGAATAAACTAAGCAATACTACTATCGTGATAATGTTACAAAAACAAACTGAAAACTATGCGCTAGTTTGAAGTTTGACTCCGAGAGGCGAGCGACGCCGTCACTGAAGCGCATTTGACGCGGGAAAAAAAGGAACTGAGGCGGTTGGAGGGTCATCGCCGAGATGGTTATTACTGCTCGAGCTGCTGCTCGCGCCAGGTTCAAGGGCGCTGCCTCGCCGACCTCCAGCAAAAAGTTTGCCCCGATGGGTCTTAGTACCTCCGCGCCAATCCCACTAGTGAATGAGTGGTGGAGACTTATGTCCAGGAAGATCCTGTAATTCGGAAACCCTTCTGGTCAAGTAACTGCAATTAAAAATAAGGTCTTCCAGGAAAGGAGCAAAGCCGCAGGAAGAAGATGGTTCAAATGGGGTAAAAGTCAGCTTCTTGAGCATGAAATTCAGGTCCAGGGAGGACAAGGATTCCGGATTGGGGCTTTAAATGAAGGATGCCTTCAAAAGGTTTTGGCAACCTCCAGCTGAGCAAGATTTTGCCTCAACCGGAGGTGGTAGGCCAACACCGCAGAAAGGTGGAGCTTAATGGAGTAGTTAAGGCCTGTGCAAGGTACTCTAGGACCTGGGAAGCTACACGAAATGGATCCTCGCATCTTGCTTGGGCCTATATTGTGAAGTTCCTCCACTTCATTAGTGTAAGACCTGGTGGAGGTATTCCAGCTCCACTAGAATATGCGCAATCCCAAGACACCCCATAATGAGAAATCGCTATGTCCACAGGTGCCACCCATGAAGATGGAGAGACTGAAAGTCGGATGCACCAGGGTGCCTGCTCCTGAGTCAGAAAGTCATGGGAATGGGCAAAAGAACCGAGGTTCCAGTGCCACCTGTTGCAGCAGAGGATACCAAATTTGGTGCGCCAAAGTGGAGCAATGAGGATGGCATGAGCCCCTTCTGTTGTAGTTTCACCAAGACCTTCTGAATGAGAGGAAAGGTATGACATACAGAAACCTCCCTGTCCACGAAAGAGACAGCCGCCTTGCCTAAAAAGCACCATGCCCAGGAACGAGCGAGCAGGAGACAGGTATTTTTGCATTGTATGGGAGGTGAACAGATCTATCTCTGACCAACACAGGCAAAGAAAGAGATCTTCGACCACCTCTGACTTGGTAACTCCCACTGTGGGCCCTGGCTACTGATCGACAGACTGTCCACCACGACGTTGCTTATGCCTGGGATGGACTGCTGTCATAAAGGCTGTGCTGAATCGCCCAGTACCACACCCTCATTGCTTCTCTGCAGAAAGGATATGAATGGGTTCCTCCTGTTTGTTTAGATACCAGACTGTGGACATGTTGTCCGTCTGGACTAGAAGAGATCCCGAACCAGGCGACTGGAATGCCAGGAGCACGTAAGAACCGCCCTGGTCTCCAGAACATTGATGTGGAGCATCAGCTCTGAGTCGACTAAGACCCTTGTGTCCTGTGAGTCCCCAGTGGTCTGCAGCGCCTGTGGTGAGAATTTGGGAAGGAACTGAAGGATGGAAAGAAATTCCTTCGATAGGTTTGAGAGATCCTGCCACCAGTGACGATCTCTCTGAAGACTGTTGGAGATCATGACCTTCGTTCATGTCGCCTGTCCTCTGGTCCCAATGGACTCAAGAGACCACTGGGTGACCCTCATGTGAAGCCTGGCCATGGAACTGTCGAAATGGCGGCCACCATCAGTCCTAGGAGATGGACCACGGAGCTGCGCTGGGATCCATCAGGCCTGGGCCACTAGAGTGGCATGAGAAGCTAAGGTCTCGCCCGATCCAATGGCAGAAAAGCCTTGTACAGCTCCAATAAACTGGAGTCTCTGGATGGTACTAGCTGGGACTTGAAAAACTGATCGCAGCCCAGAACAGCAAACAAGTTCAGAGTGAAAGAGAGAGACTTTCAGGCTGGTAGGAGGGTGCTGCAAGGAGCCAGTTGTCCAGAACAGAAAGACATAAATGCTATGACAGAGTAAAATCACGCCACCACCGCTTAGCATTTGGTGAACACTCTGGGGCTGAAGAAAGGCCAAAAGGGAGTGCTCTGAATTGGAAATGCTTCTCCATAAAGACAAAACGGAGAAATCAGCAGTGGGCGGGAGGATAGGAGTATGCAGGTAGGCATCCTGCATGTCCAGGAGCACAGCCACAAATTTGAGTGGAGCAGGAGAAGGAGCCCTGAAGGGTCAACATATGAAACTTCTTGTACTCGACAAAGATGTTTAGTGTGCTGAGGTCCAGGATCGGTCTCAGGTCACCTGTTTCTTCGTAGCATGAAGAAGTGGGAGTAGAATCCTTCCTATTTGGTTTGTTGGGACGGGTTCTATGGCCTTCTTTAGAAGAAGTGCCTGAATCTCCTGAGACACAATGGAGACCTGATCCCAAGGATAGAAGGACTGTCCCGGCGGTTAAGGGTCTGGAATGTCGCTGAATTCTATTGAGTGACTTCGCTGGATGAGCTGAAGCACCCAAGCTTCTGTGGTGACGAACCTCCAACCGTCCAGGTGGAGGCCGAACTTCCCTCCGACTGGGTCCTCCTGTGTTACTGGAGGGAGCGGAAGGAGGGGAAAGGAGTCAGGACGCCGAGGGGAGGGAAGCTTTTGCCCCAGAGGCCTGTTTAGGAAATTTGGCCTGTGGAGTTTGAGCTCCAGATCCAGGAGCGCGTTTCTTCGCTTGGTGCTTAGCCTGGGATTTGTTCCACCTTCTTTGGCAGCGAAAAGGCTGCTTTTTCTGACCAGTCTTGTATAAGGAACGGACATCCGCAAGAGCGCCCGCCTCCTGCAGCCCAGTAATATCTTTAGCATCGCTGCCAAAGAGGACGGAACCCATAAAAGGAGCATCCAGAAGAGAGGACTGAACGCCCTGCACCAGGCCTGCTATACGAAGCTAGGACAGGTGACAGAGTCAGATCCCGGAGGCTGCAGCTCCAGCCACAGAATCCACCGAGTCGTAAGTCGCCCGTAGGGCATGATGACACGATGATTTCCCCATCCTGTGTCCAGTAACTTCTTCCTCAGGGTTTAATCCTGAACCTCTTAGAGGTCTCTTTCAAGTTCCAAAAGAGAAGCTTTTTGAAAGGCGACCATATGCAAGACATAATTAAGGGAACGTATTGCACAAGAGGTAGAACAGTAGATTTTACACCCAAACTGATCAAGCTGACACGAGTCTTAATCAGAAGGCGAACAGCTTAAGTTTTTGGGCTGGGCTGAACGGTCGTGAGCGGCCGTGATGACCATGAAGTCAGCCTTAGGGTGGGAGTTAAGGTAAGGGATCCTTTCTGAGGATTAATAGGTGCAGTCTGCTTTACGCGAAACCACTGGTATGGAGGACGGTTGCTGCCAAATTGTAGTCACAAGGTCCTCATTGGGCCCCATCCATGGGGGAATGGGGATAGGGTTAGAGGTGGCCAGATCCAGGTGCTCCGCATGGCATTTTCTTTGCGGGTCTACCTCTTTGGACAGCCATCCGCCAGACGCCTGAATGGAACGCAGCAAATCTCCGAAAGAGGGGTCCTACGGGGGGAGACTTGGGAGAGTCTTCCGGGGGAACCTCTATGGGAGACCTAGGGTCCAACAGATCCGTGTCTGACTCGGTGTCAGAGGGCTCAGAACCGCTAGGAACAGAAGGGTATGGTTCTGTGGTGCCAACAGTTAAACAGCCCGAAGCTCTGGTCCAAGGAGGCGGTGGAGAGGTGACCCTAGGGGTGGGTGCTTCTCCCACTGACTGTCTTAACTCTGACAGAAGTTGAGTTCTGGCATCCTTCCACCAAAGGGGAACGGACTTGTGGTCTGGTACCGGAGGTGGAGGAGGAGGGAGCTGGAAGCTAGGATAACCCGGATACTGAGGATACTGCCAGGAAGGGTAACAGTAATAGTTCCCGGGATACCCTGGCGTGGGGTATCCTGGGGTAGGATACCCCGGCATCTGTTAAGAAGGCGTTGGGTAACCCGGTGTCGGGAGGACTGCCAGAGGCACATGGCCCGGCGTCGGGTACTGAGTGACCGACAGAGGGCCGCCCGGGGCCGGGAAGGAGGGTTCAGAGTCTGGGAACCCAACCGAAAGACCCACGGGGGGGCACTGCTGTAGCGCCAGCAGATGGCGTAGGATCCGGGAGCGTGCCCAGAGAACCACAGTGTGGAGGCTCCATGACATGATCCCGGCCGCGGGCGACTCCTGGTCCGGAGACGGCAGAAGGCCTGGCAAGGGGCTCGAGGGCCCCGATGGCAGGTCCGAAAAGCATCCGCTAATGCAAAGAGCAAAGGATCGTGTGGCGAGTCCCTGGGGTGAAAACCCAGAGAACGATGGGTCGACTTTGTCCCTCACTTGTCCAGCGGGGACCCAAACTGGAGCCCGACGGGAGAGTTAATGGCTCTGGACAGATGTCAAGGAGCCAAGTCCGATACAGCAGATCTGGCAGAGCTAGAGATGGCTGGAAGGGCCGCTAGACTGATCGGTAGAGGCCGCGTGGCCTTTGGAAGCGAGCGTGTCTTACTGGCAGGACAAGACGAGGAAATTACAACCTCCAAGGAGGCTACTCCCGGCTGCCTGCTCACCTCAGCAGTAGGGGGAGAAGGGGCCTGCCCAAGGAGGCGGACGGGGCACTCAAAGTACTCACAGTTGCAGGCCTCTCGTGTGGCGATGGACTCTGGTCCCAGCGCTCCTCTTTTTCTTCTTTTTTGGGGCCGGTGATGACTACCTTTCCCTGTTTTTGGAGCTCCTTTTCCACAGACGCCAAGCGTCGGGTCAGAAGATGGGCCTCGAGGTACCGTTTGTGCCTGGTTCTGGACACCTGGTTGAAGGCCTGGCAGATGGAACACTCCTGGACGTCGTGTTTAGAACCCAGGCAAACGAGGCAGTGGGAATGGACATCCCCGTGCGGGAGTTGATCGCCGCACTTAGAGCACTTTTTCTTCTGTCTAGAAGACATCAATTTGAAGAAAACCTTTTGAGAAAAATATTAGTAAGAGGCGAAGAAAACATCGACAAAATAGAACGCGGACATTGGATTGCTGTTCAAACACGAGCTGAACATTACTGAGGCGAGGCAGGAAAGAACTGGTGAGCGGCACGGTACCACCCCTTTATAGTCTGGCTGATGTCGGGGCAGTCCCTGCTGATGACTGCGATCTACAAGTTTGCCATGCGGACCTGACGCCGGGAGTGCAGTCCTATATGTGAAGACCTACAGCAGGAACCCTCTCAAAGTAAGATCCCGGGTTCTGACTCACCGTGGGGTCACTGCTGTTGCTCTGAGGCTCTGATCAAGAGAAGAGAGTCTGAATAAACAAAACCAACAGACTGGGCTGCTGCCTAGGTCTAGGGAACATCTCTAATTAATCTAATCTCCCTCGGGGAAAAGCAATGACCCATATGTCCGCTGGGTTGGACTTCTCCTAGAAGCAGAAGTCAGGAGCTTTCCATTGTAGTCTAGAGACGACCGCCTAAGGCAACTGAGGTGGAACCTGGGCCGGATCCAGAAGGATGGTATCGGGAAGTTTCGGACGACTCCTCTGCTGTGAAGATAGATTATACATTATATATATATATATATTATATACATTATATATATATATATATATATATATATAATCTATTTAACAATTAGTTACAGCCTGACAAGGCTCTCAGGCTTCTACCTTGAAAGGACTGTTTGATACAAGAAAGATGAAGATGTCGTTGATCAGAGGGGCAGGGGGAGCCTGAGCATCCGTAACTTAAAACGAGACCAGATCAATAATCACAACTGAGATGTTAATCCCTGCTGCCGGAAGCCACCGAGAAGGCAGTATCACAGGGGCCAAAGAACCCCTCAAAGGAGTGGAAGAGTCTGGAAGACTCCCGACCACTGAATTAGTGTGTTCCATAGGGTGTAATTGTACTGACTGAAGAGAGTCCAGATAGAGAAGTGTTTGTTCCATGGAAGAACCAAATGTTATGGTGGACCCCATATCCCTGAAGAAAAACTGAAAAGAAGAACTTCCATCACAGACTCTGCTGACAGAGAAGGCTTAGTTTCTAAAATGAGTCATCCACTGTAACACCGACAAGTAGAACAGGGAGAGAATCATCCAGACGCACTTCTAGCCCAGAAGGACCGCCAAAAGGAGGTCTAGGCCAGAATCACTAGAGACTCCGCCACCAGGAAAGGTGTTGAGGAGCTCGATGCCATTTAAGAAACCAAGTGCTGAGCGGAATGTGGAATTCCGCCGGCAGAACAGCGCAGAATAAGAGTCCCACCAGTGGAAAACCCGCTGGAACGACTCGGGATCCCATGTGGACCCCAATCCACTAGGATCTGTGGAAATATTCCATAGAACAGGACTTCATTCCGTGGAAAACACTTCGCAACAACTTCCGCAGAAGAGGAGGTCCATGGAAGGGAACAACTCCGCCACCTGTTGTGCCGGAAAGCACTAACTGGCAGGCATCACCCGTGGTACCGGCATCATCCACAGCGCCATCCGCGACACCCGTGGTACTGTCCTCAGAGCCGTCTGGCGCTGCACAGCACCATCGGCCCTCTCCATGGCGCTGCACGACACCAATAGCGCTTTCCAAAGCGACGTGCAGCACCGAAGGCACCAATGGAGCTGCACGTCATGAACGATACCCACGGCGCTGCGCAACACCAATGGCACCACCCACAGTGCCATGCAGGAAAACTGAACACAAGTTGAACCCCCTGCTCCCAAGGAGCGGCCCAAAGGTGAAACTGCTCGCCGGAACTCCATCAAGGACAGAGATGGAACCAGTGTCGAAGAACACGGCAATTAGGAGGGGGACCAAGGGGAACCCACCAAAGTCAGTTCAGGCCTACCGCCCCTCACCACCGGCAATCCCTGCGCAGACATACCACAGGGCGACCTCGAACGGTACCGATTCTTCTTCCCCAAGGAAGGAGAAGAGCTTGAGGCAAGCTTGAGCCAGATCATTGGAACCACCAGATTTGTGCTTTGGCAGATTTGGAGCCCCTTCCCCCTGAGCACATAACTGTCCATGGTCGGACCCCTCCTTCACAAAGGGCGGTGGACAGACACAGCCCCTCTGCCATAACAACTTTCAAACGAAGTCCTCCTACCGTCACCGCTACCGTCCAAGGATGACTCCACTGATGGCAGGTGAGGATTTCTTTTTCATCTTCTTCCTGACCTTTTTCTTCTTAAAATAAGAAAATAATACTAAAATATTGAACAAATAAATGGATTAATGCTGCTGTTGTCTAGGCGAAAACTTTGACTCTGGCAGACAAGCGTATCGACATCAAGCTCACATGACCGTGAGAAAAAAGGAAATGAGTTGGTTGGAGGGTCGATGCCGAGATAACCTACACAGGCGCGAGCTGGTCTCGCAGTGCAGCGATGCATGGTCCTGTCTCAGCGCTGACCCTTCTGAAAATTTTTGGCTCTGACTTGGTCCCAGCCTCTGGCACTATCCCATTAGTGTGAATGAGTGGTGGAGACTGCAGTTCAGGAAGATTAGGAATGCCGGGTCGGCGCCTGTAGGTGGATCTGAAGGAAGAACGTTCATTCATGCTGCCTAAGGGACCCCCGTCCGAGCAATCAGTAGGGGTAACCTTCCCCAGCGGCAGTATGGGTTTTCCTGGGTGGAGGCTGCTTAGGAGGAGCCAGAGGCTGGGCCCCTGAGGAGTGGGTTATGGAGTCAGGGAGGGTCGGTGGGCCCATAGGCAGCAGGTCCCCTTTAATGGTGTTTCACCAGGAGTTTAACAGAGCCCCTACATCTGTGAGGGAGACAAGAGGGGCACCGGGGATAGGGGGGAGCATTAGTGGGCCCTGGTATCGGACCAGCTGGAGCAGACGATGCTGTTGTCAGGTCTGGAGTCGCAGGGTTAGCTGTTTGCAGCTGTCACGGGTGTCTGTATATCCAGTGTCGGGTTAGGTGTGCCAGGTTCTCAGGCCAGCTCAGGAGGAGCCAGACGGCTGGCAACGCCCAAGGCTTGGGGATGCTGGGGGGGGTTTGCTTGGTTCTACCTCAGGGAGGCTGGGGTCAAGAGACTGGAGTCTGCCAACAGTGGTCCGAGTACCGCCAGCGCCGCCATCTAGAGAGTGAACTCCTTCTGGGGTTCCTGCCCTGACATCTCTTGCCATCGCTGGACCCTGAAGACCAATCTGACGATGGAGACGAGACTAGCCAGGCGGACGGCAGGCTTTGACCTGCCACCTGAAGAAACACCAGCTTATCCGCCTGACTTAGGCCCTGTGGAATGCTTGAAGGGCCCAAGACTTAGGGCAGTGTGGGCTGAAGAAGACCCAAGCCCGGAAGACCCCCCGCTGGACGTCAAAATTAAGGTGGGATGTTTCACCAATGGGAGCCCGGAAGGAGTGAGGGCTGCCGAGCAGAGTTCGACCTCCCATAGGAGGAGGAACCTTGGGGCAAGAAAACCCATGCATGTATATACATTAGATAACCGGACGTTAGTCACTACAGATACTGAAAAGGATTTGAGAGTTCTGATATCTGACGATTTCCTTCCAAACTTACAGATAAATGAGGTTATCCTTAGAGCAAACATGGTCATTTGGGCCATCAAACGAAATATTAAATCTAGAGATGGTATAGTTTGATGCCCTTTATACAGCCTATGTCATCCCTCATCTGGACTTCTCATCTCAGTTGTAGTGTCCATTTAAGAAACAGGACTTGCACAATTAGAAAAAGTACAAAGGATACACCAAAACAGTGAGAGATCTAGGAGATGTCCTGTACGAAACCAGACTAACCTTATTAAATTTGATGCCTTTCTATAAGGCGTTTAAGAGGTGATCTACTTATGTATGATATTATAAATGATCCGTATTTAACAACAATTTTAGGTTTCCACTTCAAGGAAAAAAAAATTTTTACAGCATATCTACTACAGTTGCAATTAAAGAAATGTAATCTTGTTCCTGGGAAGTTTTTCTATACATTACGTATTATCAAGCCATGGAACACTCTACCAATAGAAGTGATAGTAGTTTCCAATCAATATTTAAAGCAAGGTTTGATAAGTTTATTTATCCTGGTTCAATCTCTAGCTATTACTAGTCAACAGGAGCAATTATGGGCCTTATGGCTCTCTGGCTCCTAACAGATCTTAGTATGAATCCTAGTATGAAGAGGTCACTGTCTTATGTGGGGGACCTAGAACAGGAGTTCAACTGGGGTCCTATCCTTGTCCTGGTGATGGTGTTTCCCACTAGATTTCTCATGGGTCGAGGAGGAGGTCCCCTGAACTGAAGGAGGAGAGGAGCTTTGTCCGGAGGGGGTCTTCGGCATAGCAGCCAGTTGTTCCAACAGGAAGGTCTTCAGGCGGTGGATCCTGGTCCTGCGGTTGAAGCTTTGACAATGATGGGAGGCCTCAGAATTGTGGTCAGGGTCTAGACAGATGAGGCGGGCTGAATGGTTGTCCCCTGAAGGTATTTGCTTGCCGCAGGTACACTTGGGATTTCACCGCTCAGATGACGAGGAAGGAGAAGACATGCAGAGAATTGGTAACGGATACTGTTTTTCAGTAAAATAATAAAGCGCAAGTAAACACGAAAATGAGGGACAACTAAAAGTAGAAGGCATCCGTGGAGCCGATGTGCAGAGGTCGATGACAGGAAAAGAACTGAGGTGGGGCTGGGGGACTGCACCTTTTATACCACTGGCTGACATTGGGGATAGGCCATCAGGGGCAATCCCCACTATAGACTGTTGGCTAGAGGTTTTCCGTCCGGTTCTGGCACCTCGGCTTAGTAGTCTCTAGTGTAACCTGCTGCAAGAGCTCACACTCGAGTAAGATCGTCTTTCAACAAAACTCTCATCAATGCATCCCCAAGAAGGCTATGTAGTACACTGGAGATGGAAGAGACCGTCTCAAAGGTGCAAGGAAGTACAGTGTGATATCCTGCCTTGAAGTTTATGAAGGAAGAAACACTGGAGTTCCTCAGAGATTATAATCTCGGGCCGAATAGAAATAACCCGACCTAGACCGAAGTTGCCAATTGTATAATATACTGCTTCTATGCAAAGACAAGGTAGAACTCTAACAGTCCCTAGAACCCAATGCCAAGTGAGAGCAGGACCATTTCTTTTTGCAACAGTGGGAGCACTGCCTACCTCTCAGTCATGCGATACCTGGTTAACAGAACACTTAGAGAGGATGAGTGGACACAAAC
Organism: Neoceratodus forsteri; assembly: GCA_016271365.2. Taxonomy (NCBI): domain Eukaryota; kingdom Metazoa; phylum Chordata; order Ceratodontiformes; family Ceratodontidae; genus Neoceratodus; species Neoceratodus forsteri. The sequence continues at coordinate 1,548,951,562 of CM057449.1, read as the reverse complement.
AACCTCGCTGCTAGAGCAGCCAGTCTTTTCAGATGAGTTAAACTACAAAAACTGATATTACGATCCCCAAGAAAATAAGCAGCTAAACATCATGAGGTAGACTAGAAAGCTATCTGTAGGTAAACTGGTTTTCTGATCCCTGATGAGGAAAACGCTGCACTTGGCCAGCAGGAGGAAAAAAAAAAAAACTGAAAAGGTTGCATCTGATGGCGATATTTATGCTGGGGAGGCACAGACGCTGCCAGCCCTAAATGTTCCGATTCCAATGTAGTCCTGCCACTACTGGTGCCAAGATCAGAACGTGAGAATCTATGGGAGAAGACTAATTCTTTTTTATATGTTTTATTATATCATAATTCAAGACATACCATATATAATTTTTCTTTACAAATATTACCTATATACAATTTACACTGTCATTTCTTAGTTATGACCAGATACATTTTCAATTCCATTAATAGGTTTCTATATTAATTCCTCCCTACTATGGAGACTGAAATTATAATTTTTAACAGTATAACAGGGATGGTAACATGGCCCCATTTCTTCCATGTTGATATATCAGTGCCATTATCATTACTGATGTCATCCGTCAATATCTCAAAAGGACAGTCCCCAAATCCATTACACCATCTATTTATAGGAAAGGTTTTATATTTGGGGCACTCTATTGTTCTAATATAAATCTTCTAGTGATCACTGTTGCTATACAGTACATTTCCAACTTAGATGCATCATAAACTCAATGGGAATCTGTTTTTCCAATATTGATTCCAGTAATGAAACTTTTTTTATCCACCATGGCTTTATCTTAGGACAATCCCAAAGACAATGTGCCAAATTTTCCAGTCTTCCACACTGATACCAAGTCAGATTTTTTTGTTTAGAAAAGTTGCCTAAAACTTGGGGAGTAAAATAGGCCATCAGTTATTTTTTTTTTGTATGGCTTTATTCTTTGCAAAGAGGTAAATCTTTGTTGGCTTTAAATCTCAAATTTTTCCATTGCTGTACAATATAGTTTATATTTCTGTAGCCCACCTTTTATTAATTTTTTTCCATGGGTCTTTGAATAATTTTCTGACAGATTCTCCGAAGTAGTTTATTGGTACCCATCTCAGTGATCTGTTTGTGTTTTTAATTCAGTATTTTCTTTATTTACTGTTTTTAATAGAATTTCAAATTTCCTTTTTAGGGTTAAATATTGAAGGTAGTTAATTCCTAGGACTTCCTGAAGTATCTCCTTAAAATCTACATAATAACAAAATACTCCTTTTATTAGGTGGTGCCATTAGACTTTTGTTATTCTATTTTTTTTTACTGCATCTTTTCTTTCACCTTGCCACATCCGATAACTATCCCATATATTTAGATAAAGCCACGTCAAATCCTTCGCCTCCATTAAATTCTCAATAGCATATTTAATGTATGTTTCTAATGATGCAAAGATTTTAGGGTTTTTAGCTTTGTAGCATATCCCATATAATGTTCTCTTTTTTTCATAATTTGGCACAGTATCCCATAGCAAGAACTCCCAATACTTCTCTCTTCCTTCCACAAAAGCCCATTCCCACCACACGTTTAGTTGAGGAGTCACTGCTGACATGGATTGTTGTATAAGAAGACTGATTCTTGTAAGATTTTCTTGTTTACCTAACACCTCTGAAAGGGTGCAGAGCAGACACAGAGTCATGTTTGACCTTCAATTACCATGTTTTTCTTTTACATTTCAGTTACTTTTCCAGGCAGGTCCACTGGTCTTTACTTAAAATTTATGGTGGCCAAAACACAGCATCGTTAACCATTTCTGTGGCCACGTACTGAAGTACCCCCTTATTTCCAATTTACATTAATAAGCTTTTTTTCAACTTATTTTCTTACTCTCTATTCTCGATTGTCCTCCTGCATCTCTACATCTTCAGCAGTCCTGATCTCCTCCATGCAGATCTCACAGGTCCTGCAGCTTTCCAATCCCAACTCAGAGCCATCTAACATCTCTCCACACCACAGAAAATCTCCCTGCAGAGGGAAGAGCTCCTGATGTGCTCGAACTTCTGATATGCTCTGCCATCTAAACGCCATCAGGGAGGGGACTGAGCAGGCACAACGGGGAAGGTCAACAGGGGATAAGAACAGGTTACTCACCTGTAACAGTAGTTCTAGGAGTGGTATCTTCTGCCCACACTCTCTGGCATGTCCTTTCCCTTTAAGTTCACGAGAGTCTTCAAGCAGGCTCCTCCCACCCACCCAGGTGGTAAAGACCTTAGCTCCGCCCCATGATGCCAGATCTTAGCCCGCTAGAAGCAAGGTGGTGCGCCTAAGCCGGGGAGGTCGGGTGGATGCGTGTGGATGAACAACATATACCACTCCTAGAACTACAGTTACAAGTGAGTAACCTGTTCTAGGAGCATGGATATGTTGTTCATCCACACTCTCTGACAGACTCCAAGCAGTTCTCCGGGAGGGAGGCAGGCAAGGCGCACACCCCCTATTTAGGAAACAGAGATTGGAGAACCGAGGCCCCAAAACCAGCATCCCAGCGTGATTCAAAGTCGATGTGGTAGTGGATTATGAAGGTGTTTGCTGACTTCCAGGTAGCAGCCCGACAGATCTCCTGGATAGGGATGTCCCTGAAGCAGCCACCGATACAACAGTATGGCGGTAGAATGACCTCTTATCCTCTCGGAGGCTCCTTGCCCACCAACTCATAGCACAGACCATGCATGATGTGATCCATCTCGCAATGGTCCATTTAGCTGCAGGCCTGCCAGAAGCGGCTTCAGCGTAGGTGACAAACAGCTGGCGAACCACTCCACGAATATCCGCCGTCCTCTCCTTATAATAGGAGACAGCACGTCTCAGGTCCAGAGTATGGAGCTTGTACTCTGCATTCGAGATGTAGTTAGGGTAGTATACCGGCAGAGACAACACCTGGTTAAGGTGAAACTCAGACACCACCTTTTGAAGGAATTTCGGGAGAGGGCGCAGGACGACTTTGTCCCTGTGAAAGACCAGATAAGGGGAGTCCACCGAAAGCGCCTGGAGTTCCCCTGTCCTTCTGGCTGACATGATAGCCACCAGGAAGGCTGTCTACCACAAGTGTGAGAGCTCACACTTGTGCAAGGGTTCGAATGGCTTGCCCATGAGCTTTGTCAAAACCAGCAAGAGATCACACGGAGCTGGGGGTTCACGCACTGGAGGGGATATGTGATCCAGGCCTTTGAAAAAGCACCGACCACTGTCTCCTGTGCCAATGTCGGCTGACCGGCCCACACCCAGTAAGCAGAAATGGCTGCCAGGTGCATCCTAAGGGTCGATGACCGTAGACCTCCCCCCTTTGGAGAAAGACCAATGGTAGTCTAAAATGTTAGCCAAAGAGCAGGATAATTGGTCCAGACTTCACCTGACACCAAATAGAAAACCTTTTCCATTTGAAGGCATAGCATTTTCTGGTCAATTCTTAAGAGATGCCTCCACCACCGTGAGACATCCTCGAAAGACCCAGAGCCTGGAACTCCAGCCGCCAGGAACCAGGCTGTGAGGTGCTGGGATTGAGGTCGGAAGAAAGACCTTCCCAGGTTCAATGATATCAGATTCAGGCACATGCAGGCCTCTGGGGTCCTGCAGCTGAGGCTGAGAGATCTGGATACCAGAACTGGCGGGCCAATCTGGGGCCACCAATCACCTCGCCTTTCTCCTCCCTCACCTTGAGAAACACCCTTGTGGATCAAGGGAAATGGAGGAAGGCATAGAGAAGGCCTGGCGCCCACGGCCTCAGAAGGCATCCCCGCAGCGAGCCCTGCTGGGGGCGGCGTGGTACAGTCTCAGCTTGGCTGCTCTCCTGAGGCAAACAGGTCCACCAACGGGTTTGCCCCAATGGGAGAACAGATTGTAAGCTACCTCTGGATGGAGACCACTCGTGGGATGTCTGGCCTAAGTGGCTGAGAGCATCCGCCAGTTGGTTCGAGACTTCTGCCACATGGATGGCAAGGAGATCTGCCTCCAACCGGTAGGAGCACCTACTTGCAGAGCAGACGGGAGTGCGGCCACCCTGTTTGTTGAAGCAGTACATGGTCGTGGTATTGTCCGTCTGGACTTGAACCACTTGACCCCGGAGCTGAGGAGCAAAAGCTGACAGGGCCAGTCTGACTACTCTGAGGTCCAACAGGTTTGATGGGGCATTGGGACTCCTCAGGAGTCCAGAACCTGGGGCCCTGTCACCCATGTGGCCCCAGGCCCATGAGAGAGGCATCGTCATCAGGACGACTGTTGGTTCAGGGCGGACAAATGGGATTGCTTCCTGCAATTGGTCTGGGATGGTCCACCATTAGCGGGCATCCCACATCTTCTGAGTTACAGTGATAAGCCGTGAAAGTCACCATATCGCCGAGTCCACTGAGCGGCCAGCTCCCATTGGAGGGAGCACATGTGCCACCTGGCCCAATGGACCACCGAGGTGCACACCGCCATGTAACCCAGAAGGCGCAGAATGTCTCGGGCAGGGCGCAAGTGCCCAACCAGAAATGATCGGGCAAAGGAAGAGAGAACCTCCACTCTGTCCACCGGGAGCCGGGCTCTGGCTGATGAGAGTCGAGCTCTGCCCTGATAAAGCCCATCACCTGAGAGGGCACGAGTTCCGATTTGGCCTTGTTGATCAGGAGGCCTAGATGGGAGCAGGTTCGAGAGCCAGATCCTGACCTCTCCACCTCCTGAAGGAGAGAACCCCAGGAGCCAGTTGAGATAGGGGTATATTCGTATCCTTGATACCAAAGATGGGCTGCCACCACTGCAATGTACTTGGTGAAGACCCGAGGGGCCGGTGACAGGCCGAACGCATGGCCCAGAATCCCGGCCAGGGTCCGTCGACCCTGAAGTGGAGGAACCGCTGGTGGATGGACGGACTGGGACGTGAAAGAACGCATCCTGTAGATCCAGGGAACAGAACCATGTTTCGCTCCAAGGATGGTAAGATATGGTTCAGAGTTACCATCTGGAAGGTGCGAGACCTGAGATATTGATTCAGGTCATGGACATCTAGGATGGGGCGCAACCCCCCCCCCCCGTCCGCTTGGGCACCAGGAAGTACCTGGACACGAAGTCTGGGTCTGTAGAAGGATCCGGCACTGGAGCTACCGCCTCCCTGCGGAGGAGCTGAGCAATGTCGTCCCGAAGGGCCGACTGAGTGCGAACTGAGATCCTTTCCTCCTGAGGGGTGCGGGCTTGGCTGGGAGGGTACTGCTCAAATTCTACAGGCAGACCCTGGCCGACCACTTCCAGAATCCACCTGTCCGAAGTGACATCGTACCAAGCGGAAAGTGATGGAGCCGGCGTGATGGGTGTAGGGGTGGCAACCCCTGACCCGTCACTGAGCAGGCTTGGAGGAAGAGGAGGCTCCTGGACCGGCACCTCGGCCTCCTTTAAGGGGCTGTTGAGGACCCTGCTTGGGCCTGGGGCACCAAGCTTGAGCCTGTTGTTGCTGTGACCTCCTGATAGGAGGGCTGTTTCAACCGCAGGGGAAAAGTGCCTCCTGATTCCTGTCCGAAGAACCCTTTGCAGAGGTAGCATCCAAGGCGGCATTGGACTGCTCTATACACTGGAGGTGACCTGCCAGTCTCGGACCGAAGAGGTCGGTACCAAGGAAGGGCACGTCAGCTAACTTGTGCCGAGTATCTGGCGGAAAGGAGGATAATCTCAGACAGGCCCAGCGGCAAGTGGACACTGTGGCTGCTAAGGAGCAGGCACAGGAATCTCCAATGTCCAGGGCCGTCTGGAGCTGCTGTTTGGCAACAGCATGGCCCTGATCACGGACCTGCTTTACCGTGGTCTGCATGTCCGCTGGGAGATGATGGAGGACTTCATCTAGAGACCCCAAAAAGGCATGAGAGAAATGTGTCATGATCACAGCAGAGCTGGCCTGATGAAGGCCCAAGAATGAGGCTGCATAAACCTTCCAGGCAGAATGGTCCATATTCTTGGACTCCTTGTCCGGAGGGCGGTCAGTGTCAGCTGAGCTACCCATGCGTCTAAACACAGAAGCAGTCACAAGGCTCTCTGCCGAGGGATGCTCAGTGAAATCCACCAGGGAACCCATGGGTACCGTATACTTGCGGGCCATGCGGGCAGACTGAGCTAGGCAGGAGGCAGGCGTTCCCACAGCTCAAGGGAATGGGCCACCAATGGCTTCGGCCACGGGAAAGGCCTCCATCGGGGTATCCCCCTCTTGAGGATATCTGTGAGGGGTATTCCGCCTTCTTTTGGATAGGCTCCAAGGGCATTCCGGATGATTCAGAAATGAGGCGGAGCATGCCCTGAAAAGAGGAAGGACCTTCCTCCAAGCCTGCCACTGATGACTCGTCATCCCCCGGATGCGAGTGCAGACCAGTGGTATCAGATTCAAGAGTCTGATATAAAGGTCTCCGCCTATGTCTCCCTCGACACGCTGAGAGCGATTGGACTACAGTAAAGGACACGATGGGAAGGCCGATGTCTGTCCTATCCTCTTCCAGGAGCCCTCCCTGAGGTTGTTAGGTGGTTGTTCCACCAAAATCGGTGGGAGACAAACAGGCTGAGCTGGAATGCGTGCCGGCCCTATGGGTGGAGGAACCGGGATTTTCGTTTTTGGAGGGGTCGCTCCGGCCTAAGAGGCTGGGGCCAAGTAACTGCCGGTGCAGCCGGCTTCTGACCGGTTAGAATTAACTGTTGCCACAAGAGATCCTCTTAACGCCGACGGAGCTCAAGTCTCCTCGCTCGAGGAGGATGAGGCCGTCGCACTAATTCCTTCCTAAACTGCTTGTGACCTTCATCGATTTTCTAATCAAGGGGTACTGGTCCTGATCAAGACCAACGGGTCGGCTCGTCAATCGGGAGAAGCCGGAGTCGGGAGAACTGAGGTTCCGCACCTTTCCTCGATCAGGACACCCGAGGCTGGGTCTCTCGCTCGGGAAGGAAAGGATAGGTGTCCTTTCCAAGGAGTCAGAGACCAGAGTCAGCGACAACGGCTCGATCGGGTCAACAGAAATCTCGCCGGTTCAGCAGTTTCTCGGCCTCAGTGCCCTGACCTGACAGAAGGTCTGAGAAGCCAGCGTCGAGGAAGCGATCTCGACTGAGGTGGAGACCACAAGGTCCTGAGAATTGGACCGTTCTCGGTCTCAGGAATGTCTTCTTCGGGTGAAGAAGATTTAGGTTCCTTGTCCTTTTCCTAGGGCGGAGGAGGTGAGCTCGAGGGCGCCCATCCCTGGTAGGCAGAGACTGGCACAGCTCCCTAAAGGACCCAGTGAAGGTAGAACCCAGGTTAAGCAGCACGAAAAAACTTCGGCTGGCCAAAGCTTGAGCAGCTTCCTCTTCGAAAGCCATCTGGTCGAGCTGCTCGGTGGATCCTGCGGCCGCGGAAACCGTCCATCTGGCCTCCTTCGATTTCACCGGTGGATTGCGAAGCTCCAGTCTCCCACTTTTAGGCACACCTTGCAGTCGCCCAGGACACTGGGATGGAAGGCCAGACAGATGGTGCAAGAGGTGGTGTCATGCGTACGACACCCAAGCAGTAGACACACTAGAGGTGGGATCGTGCGCACATCTTCGTCCGCAGGGACAACAGCGAAACCGGGGACGCATTTGTCCTCCGCGTCCGACGCTCCGATCGGGTATCATAAACTCTGATGAGTTTTAAAGAAAGTGATTGTGGTGAAAACAGTCGCTGAGAATCCAGGGCCCATTAACTGCAGAAGTAGCACGAGGAACCTGGAATCTTCCAGCAGAAAAGAAGATCTGGTGTCATGGGCGGAGCCAAGGTATTTCCACATCGGGTTTGGTGGGGGGGCCAGCTTGAAGACTTTCCAGTGAATTTAAAGGAAGAGGATATGTTAGAGTGTGATGAACAAACATATCCACGCCCTAGAAATACAGGTTACTCACCTGTAACAGGAGTTCCAGGAGTGGTATATGTTGTTCATCCACACTATCTGGCAGGTTCCTTGCCATTTTAATTCTTGCCAGAAGGTCTTCAAGCTGGCTCCTCCCACCCATCCAAGTGGTAAAACCTTCGGCTCTGCCCCATGACGCCAGATCTAGCCCGCTGGAAGTCAGGATGCGCGGAGCCGGGGAGGTCGGGGATTGTGGATGAACAACATACCACCAGAACTCCTGTTACAGGTGAGTAACCTGTATTTCTAGGACGTGATATGTTGTTCAATCCACACTGTCTGGTAGACTCCTAGCAGTTCTCCGGGAGGAGGGAGGCAAGGCGCGCACCCCCTACTTAGGGAATAAGGACTGGAGAATCGAGGTCCCAAAATCAGCATCCCGGCATGACTCTAGGTCAATGTGGTAATGGGAAATAAAGGTGTGTGCTGACTTCCAGGTAGCAGCCCTGCAGATTTTCGGGATAGGGACATCCCTAGAAGCAGCCACCGAAGCAGCGGTATGGTGGGTAGAATGAGCTCTTATCCCTTTGGGAGGCTCCAAGCCCAACCTATAGCAGAGATCTATGCAGGAGGTGACTCACCTGCTTATCGTCCCCTTGGCTGCAGGTCTGCCAGGTGCGGCTTCAGCGTAGATGACAAACAGCTGGCGAACCTCTCCCCGAACTTCAGCCGTTCGTTCCTTATAATAAGCAAGCACTCTTCTAGGGTCCAAAGTATGGAGCCTACATTCGGCCTCCGAGGTGTGACGGGGGTAGAACACTGGCAGAGTCAACACCTGGTTAAGGTGAAACTCCACCACCACCTTCGAAGGAATTTCGGGTGGGGGTGAAGGACAACCTTGTCCCTGTGGAAGACCAGATAAGGAGAATCTATGGAAAGCGTCTGGAGCTCTCCCATCCTTCTGGCTAACGTTATAGCCACCAAGAAAGCGGTCTTCCACGACAGGTGGGAGACATCGCACCTGTGCATCGGTTCGAATGGCTTGCCCATGAGCTTAGCAAATACCAGCAGTAGATCCCACGGAGGTGGAGGTTCTCGCACCAGAGGGGATATGTGATCAAGGCCTTTGAACAAGCGTCCAACCACCTTCTCCTGCGCCGACTGCTTGCCGGCCCGCGCCCGGTAAGCAGAGATGGCTGCCAGGTGCACCTTGAGGATCGTCGACCAAAGCCCTAGCTGAGAAAGGGACCACAGGTAGTCCAAAATACTAGCCAAGGGGCAGGAAGAGTGGTCCAACCCCTTGTCCTGACACCAAATGGATAATCTCTTCCATTTGAAGGCGTAGCATTTTCTGGTCCACTCCTTACGGGATGCCGCAACGATGTTAAGGACCTCGTCGGAAAGACCCAAGGCCTGGAACTCTAGCCGCTCAGGAACCAGGCCGTCAGATGCAGGGATTGAAGGTCCGGATGGAGAACCTTCCCCTTGTCTGAGATCAGGTCCAGGCGGGCTGGAAGCCGCCTCGGGAGCCTGGAGCTGAGGCTGAGGAGATCTGGGTACCAGAACTGGCGAGGCCAGTCTGGGACTACCTGAATCACCTACGCCTTGTCCCTCTTCGCCTTGAGAAGCACCTTGTGGATCAAGGAAAATAGAGGGAAGGCGTAAAAGTGGCCTGGGGTCCATGGTCTCAAGAAGGTATCCCCCTGCAGCGAGCCCTGCTGAGGGGGCGGCGTGAAACAGCCTCAGCTTCGCATTCTCCTTGGAGGTGAACAGGTCCACCTTAGGAGTGCCCCAATGGGAGAACAGTTCTTGCACTACCTCCGGCAGGAGAGACCACTCGTGAGATGCAGCGCCTATCCGGCTGAAGGCATCATCCAGACTGTTGGGCTCCTGCCACATGAATGGCTAGGAGATCTGCCTTGCACAGAGGCAAGGAGTGCGTCCCACCGTGACGGCTGAGGTAGTACTTGGTTGTGGTGTTGTCTGTCTGGACCTGAACCACCTGACCCCATACAAACGGATCGAAGGCGGTGAGGGCTAGTTGAACCGCTCGAAGCTCCAGCTGGTTGATGTGGCATCGAGACTCCTAAGAGGTCCAGAGGCTGTGGGCCCGGAGATCCCCCAGATGGGCACCCCAACCCATCAGAGAGACGCCTGTCAGTGTGACAGTCGGCTCGGGGCGGACAAACGAGATACCCTCCTGCAGATGAGCTGGGACGAATCAGCACTGCAGGCCGTCCCACATCTCCTGGGTCACTGTCACTGGCTGGTCCAGAGAACCATAGTGCTGTGACCACTGGCTGGCCAGCCCCCATTGCAGGGGGTGCATATGCCAGCAGGCCCAATGGACCACGCTGGTGCAGGGCTCTATGAGGCCCTGAAGGCGCAGGAAGTCTCGGGCAGGGTGCAACTGCCCAACCAAAAATGACTGGGCAAAGGAGGAAAGGACCCCGGCCCTGTCCGCCGGGATCCGAGCTCTGCCCCGATGAACTGAATCATCTGCGATGGCACAAGTTCCGATTTGGCCTCGTTGATGAGGAGACCAATCCGAGAGCAGACCTGGAGGGCCAGATTTCTGGACCACTCCACCTCCAACCTGGAGGGGGCTGCTATCAGCCAGTCGTCCAGATAAGGGTACACCCGGACCCCTCGGCGCTGCTGGAATGCTGTCACCACTATCATGCATTTGGTGAAGACCCTGGGAGCTGGAGAAAGCGCGAAGGGCATAGCCTGGAATCACAAGAGATCCCTCTGCTCTAAAGCGGAGGAATCGTTGATGAGACAGACTGATTGGGTCCCGGAGATCCAGAGAGCAAAACCATACGCCTAGTTCCAAGGATGGAATGATCTGAGCCAGAGTGACCATCCTGAAGGTGTGCGGCCTTAGGAACTTGTTAAAGTCGTGCAGATAGAGAATGGGGCACTAGCCCCCCGTCCGTTTTGGGACCAGGAAGTACCTGGACACAAACCCTGGGTCTGGACGGGGGTCCGCCACCTCCCTGATCACCTCCTTTTGGAGAAGCAGGGCAATGTCGGCTCAACGAGCCGACAAAGAGGCTGTGGAACCCATTGCGTCCCCCCCGGTGGGGCAACAGCTCGATAGGGAGGGGACTGCTCGAACTCCAGAGGCAGATCCCTGCCGAAAACTTCTAGTACCCAGCGTCCATGGTGATAGCGGACCAGGCAGAAAGGAAGTATGGAGCCGCTTCCACGGGGAACTCGGGAGGAGGACAAGGCTGGGGCTACACCCTCAACCTGTCACTGAGCAGGCTTGAGGAAGGACCGCCGAGGGCCTCCTGGGCCTTTCCTCCAGGCTTCCTATTGGAGGAAGCAGCAGACTTGGCCTAGGGGCTTGGCAGAGCCTGCTGCCCTGTTGCTGGTGCTGCTGCTGGGCCAGACGAGCCGCAGCAGCAGAAGGGCGATAGGGCTTACGCTGCTGCTGGTGACCTTTATCCTTCTGGGTAGACGTGACCGAGTCCAAGGTGGCACTGGACTTCTCAATAATCTGGAGATGGCTTTCCACCCCTGGCCTGAACAAGTCAGCGCCCAGGAAGGGAACGTTTGCCAGCTTGTGCTGGGTGTCCGCCGTGAAGGTGGAAATCCACAGCCAAGCTCTGCAGCGCATAGCTACTGCAGCTGTTACTGCCGGGCACAAGAGTCACCGATGTCCAAAGAGGTTTGGAGCTGCTGTTTAGCCACCGCACTTCCCTGATCCCGAACTTGCTTTACCATCGTCTGAAGGTCAGCCAGGAGATGGAGAATCACCTCATCCAGGGAACCGATAAGGGCATGTGAGAAATGTGCCATCAATACAGCCAAGCCAGCCTGTCGAAGGCCTTGGGAAGAAGCAGCGTAAACCTTCCTTCCGAGTAATCCAGCTTCTTGATTCCTTATCGGGCGGTTTGTCCACATCCCTAGCAGTCCCGAACGCTGAAAACAGTATCGTCACCAGCCCCTCTGCAGAGGAGTGCCCAAGAAACCGGAGAGCTTAACTGGTGGGATCATGCATTAGGCCATACTGGCCGAAGGCGCAGGGACAAGAAGCAGGCCGCTGCCACAACTCCAGGGTCGGGCTAGCAATGGCTTCGCCACCAGGAAGGCCTCTGTAGGAGAATCTCTCTGTCCAGTATCTCCGTGAGGGATACCTGGAATGTTTCTGGACTAGTTTGCGCTGCATCCCAGTAGACTCCGCTAAGTCGAAGAATACCCAGGAACGAGGATGGGCTCTCGTCCACCGACTGACCCCCAGCGGATTCCAGGTCAATGGGCATGGAGTACAGGGAGTAGTCGTCATCAGACTCCGAGGAGTCTGCAAACAGCTGCCAAGTGCCTGAGCCACCCTCCACCTGCCGAGGCAGATCAGCAGTGAGGGTGACTGACAACCTGTGGGCCAAGCCCTAACCCGACCGCGAGTCCTTGGTCGGGCCCCAGTCTTCAGTTGAGGAGGCGGTGGTTCCAATTCACAATGGGTGGAGCAGCCTTTTCATGGCCCTCGATGACTATGAGGGTTGTTTCGGTCGCTCCGGGTGTCAGACAATTGCCGGAGAAAGCAACGGAGCCGGCCTGCTACCGATCAATAAAAGTTGCTGCCACATCATGTCCTCATAGTGCCGACGTAACTTACGTCGGAGCCTATCCTCCGAAGAGGATGAGGACGACGAGCGGTGGCGCCGCTTTCCATGATGTCGAGACAGACCGCCGATGTCAGCGGGATCTACTCTACTTGGAAGAGGACCAAGACCTTTGGGGTCGCCGAGGGTGGGTCAAAGAGGGAGCGGAAACCTGCTCATCCCCTGGTTCAGGGTCCTTTACCGGGAACTTCGGCACAGGAGGCATGTGCAAGTCCTCGGTTACCACTGGGTGAACCGTGAAGAAAGGTTGTCTGCTTCTCCAGTCGATAACCATCTAACGGGTCGAAAAATCTCGACCATCGCCGACAGATGTCTCGCCGGTTGACCTCACGGGACACTGTGAAGACAGTGGCCTTAGCCACAACCTCGATCAAGTAGAGAGTCAACAGTCTGGTGAAGGGATCTCTCCCATTCCCATGAACGCCGACGTGGGACTTACTTTTGGTTCTTTTTTTCTAGACCGACTGAATGTCCCTATGGCCCTTCTCCTTGGTGGTGAGGGACTGGCAAGCTCCACAAAAGAAGCAGTATAGGAGGAGCTCAACAAGAGCGGATAAACACCGCGACCGAGGAGGAAGATGAAGCGGCCTGGGCCCACAGCCACGTACACCGCCCAACGGGCCACTTTTGACTTCACCAGCGGGTACCGTTTCTCGGGATGCCCAAGTTGCAGTCTGGCAGCGCAGTCCTCTAGAACCGAAGCCGAGAAGGACTTACACAGATCGCAGGCCTGCTGATCATGAGCAAGACCCAGGCAGTAAATGCACGTGGACTGCAGATCGGTCTGGGACATCATCTGCTTGCAAGGGCACCGATGGAAGCCGGGAGTGGCTGTCCATCACAGCCATGAGGGAAGATGACTGAAGTCTTGTAAATTTTAAAACAATTTTTCGGTAAACCCGAAGAGGTAGGATCCAGGCCTAAAATGCAGAGCGCTAAGGAGGGAACCTGAGCTTCCAAGCGGTAAGGAAGATCTAGCGTCATGGGGTGGAGCCGAGGGTTTTACCACCCGGTGGTGGGAGGAGCTAGCCTGAAGACCTTCCGCAAGAATTAAAGCGGCAAGGAACCTGCTAGACAGTGTGGATTGGAACATATCCACATCCCTTGAAGCCAGTGTTATCCATCAATTGGTTTTGTTTTGTTCCTGTATATTCCTGCCTGCTGCTCATGTTTACAAGGTCATCTGATGTCACAGTAAAGGGGTGGTGTGGGTGTGTCATATGGTCAACTATGGCATCCAACGCTCTTCACAACAGGCTAGCTAGGCCTGCCTCTAACCCTCCTCCAGCCTTCCACAGCTCCATCTAGTTCAAAGTGGTGCAGGTTCAAGACCAACTTGGTATGCCCACACTGGGCCAGGTTTATAAGCTTTTTCACGCCTTTTAATGGTTCATACAAAATCAAACCTACAGCTGGCTTCTAAGGCATACAATTTAGGAAGAAAAAAAAAAAAAGACTTGAAAAACTTTTATTGACAGCACAGTACATTCAATAGTAAGACTAAGATTACATCTGAAAGAGAATGGCATATTGTGTTCTCAACCCTACTAACCTGAAAGAATGTACAGTAATACAAAGAAAGTCTATTGTTGTAGATCAGCACTTAACTGTAAGCAGTAGTTGAGAAGTTACACCTATTTACAAATTAAAAAAAAATCTACTTTCACCTACATAGTTACAAAGTGCCTCTATAATGAGGCAAGCCTTTAAAACTCATGGAATTTTTTTAACAATGTTGTGGCATTTGTGCCAGATCCTTTGTCAGCGTTTTCGATGAGCAGGTGTTACTGACCTGACGGAGAAAAAAAAAAAAAAAACTTTAGAAACATGCAATTGTTCCATCTGAAAACACAAATCATTCACTTTAAATGTAAAATAGATTACATTTGCAATATGAAAAAAATACCATTATAGACATTTCAATAACTATTTAAAAATACACATCTAGAAAATAATCAGATAAAATACTTAAAAAGGGTACTACCTTGATCGGGACTTAGACTTGTGTTTGCGGCTTGCCTTCTTACCAGACCTTTGAGATTTCTCCACGGAGTGTGATCGACTACGTTTAGATTTCTTAGCCTTCTTTTCTCTGCTTCCCCCTGGTGATCGAGAACTGCTCCTTGCACTAGACTCTGAATCGGAGTGTTTTTTCTCAGCTTTTGTAGACATCTTCTTGCTTGATCTGTGTTCTTGTCTAGAATCCTGTCGTGAAATCTTACTGTATGAATCACGAGATTCGGTCCTTACAGTGTCCCTCCTTCTGTAAGATTTACTGTCCTCTTGGTTTCCTAATCTATCTTTTTCCTCCTGTTTTTCCCTCTCTCTTGTTTGCTTTAGTTTCTTTTTGTCTTGTTCCCTCTCTCTCTCCTTGTCCTTTTTCTTTTTATCTTTATCAATGCTTCTGCTTCTTTCATTCTTTCTATCCCTGTCTCTACTACTTCCTGTATGCTTCACTCTGCTTCGACTACGACTTCTATGCCAGTCATCACTTCTGCGTCTATCTCTACTTCTACTGCGACTGGCTCGCCTGTCCCTAGATCTGCTTCTACGTTTCTCCCTGCTTCTCCTTTCCTGGGAGCGACTGTGATTCCTACGTCTTTCGCTGTCCAGGCTTCTGTTTCCACTAGATCTTCTCCTGTCCCTATCAATATCTCTACTTCGGCTCCTCTCTCTTTGGCGCCTACGGCTATAACTTGTGCTTCTGCTACGCTGTCTTGCTTTGACTGGAGTTCTGCTTCGAGTACGCCTTTTTTTCCTTTTAGGAGAGGAGGAGCGAGAAGTACTGTGGCTGCTGCCTGAACTAGAACTGGATGAAAAGCTCGATCTACTACTACTGCTGCTACTACTGCTTCTGCTACTACTACTACTGCTGCTGCTACTGGAACTTCTAGAACTACTACCATTCCCTGGTAACTCCCTCTCTGTCAGTATTGGTCCTTCAATGGACTCAGAGTCACTTACAGATTCTTTCTGTTCAATAATTACTTCACCCTCATTTTCATCAAATTCCTCTTTAACTGAACTGCTATCCTGTTCTTTACTGCTCTGTTCAATTGCCTCTTGGGCAGCCATTTCAGCTTGTTGTCGTTCTTCTGAAAAAGAAAGAAAAATACATTTAAAATAACAAACTATGCTGATTAGTTTTCTTTAAATATCACACTATGCCTTACCTTTGCTCCCTACAAACGGAGTATTAAAAAGAACCTCTCTGTTCTAAGATTATGTCCGAGTGCGTGTGTATTTTAAGGACTTTTTCTTCTGGGGACAGATGCCCTTCTGTGATTCCCCATCTTAGCACTCAAACAGTGTGTCACAAAAAAACTTACTGCAACAGTAGATCTTCGAGAACAGCTCCTGTAGCAGGTTACACCATTAGGACTGAAGCCAGCAAGGAGCAGGAACCCATGGAGAACTTCTAACTAGCTACATACAGCGAGTACCTCCCCTGACGTCACATACATTATTGAAGAGGCAGTCCCCCAGCATCCTTCAGTTCTCCCACCGGAGACTCCGGTATAGCAATGTTCATTCTGAAGGGAGACCGAGGATTCGCTTCAAGGGAAGACAATTACTGATGATAATGCAAATGCAGATGACCTCCTGAGGGGAAGGTGGGTGGTAAAGTACCTGCTGCAAGAGCTGTTCTCAAAGATCTACTGTTACAGTAAGTTCTTACGCAACTGTACTATCTTAGTTCGAGATACAGCTCTTGCAGCAGGTTACACCATTAGGACAGAGTCCCAAGCAGCGTGCAGTAGCCCCTAAAAATGGGAGGTGGATAGGGAGAGGAAAAGGAACCCCCTCATGAAAGAAGTCCCTGCAGGACAGCAAGGCCAAAGCCAGCTCTGCTCCTGGAGACAATGTCTAGACTGTAGTGGCTGATATATGTGTGCACGGTACTCCCAAGTAGCTGTCGCAAAGATGTCTGAAGCCGAAATGTTCCTCAGGGAGGCAAAAGAGGTTGCCTTCCCTCTGGTGGAATAGCCCTTTACTGGTCCTAGCAAGGGCTTGTTCAGCTTCTGATAACAAAAATCAATACAGTTTACCAACCATTTCTAAAGTGTCCGTTTTGACAACAGTGCCCCTAACATTCTGGGGGCAAACGAAACAAACAACTGATCTGACTTTCGGTGCATTCTGGTTCTAGTCAAATAGTATCGGAGTATCCTGTGTACATCCAATGTGTGCAAGAGAGTTTCTCCTTTATTAGGATACTCCAGGTAATAAACAGGAAGGGGAATCTCTAGGTTGAGAGTAAGCTCTGACACTACCTTAAGTAAAAACTTAGGATTGCTCCTTAAGGACACACTGTCCTTATGGAAAATCAAATACGGCTCTTTACACATAAGAGCCTGAAGCTCTGAAATTCTTCTGGTCAAGTAACTGCAACTAAAAAGAACACCTTCCAAGACAGAAGGCGAGGAGAGGGGGCAGATGGACTGAAGGTCAGAGAAGGGAGATAGGGAGTTAAACATGGCTGGATTGCTTTACTAGCAGCGCATCCCTTTCCAGGTGCAACCATGATTCCCGATTTCCCACCATCCTCCTATCAGATTTTTGCATTTTCCTTAAAATAAGAAATGCAGTGCTGGCCATGTGGCATGGAGTTTTGAGGGCCTGAGCACCTCACCTGTCACCATGCTGGTAAACCAGGTTTAGAAACAGACCTGGGTCGCAAGAGGGTGACTGCATGAAGGAGGACTGAGCATCCATTGATGATTCCCTTTTCATTCTGTCCTTTTAATCCTCTGGTAGCCCCTGACAGGAGCTGCGGCCTCCCTCATGAGGAGATTAACCCCCCAGCTCCTGACATCCCCATATTGCCAGCCCCAGCCAGACTCCCGCAGACTGCCCCATAGTGCCAGGAGAGAGGGGGCGGCATTCCCTCCCCCAAAGACCCAATCCAGATCGCTGGGGCTGAACCTCGCAAATGCTGGAAGCCATCACTGAGCCTGCAAGGCTTCATTTTCCTGTTTTCTCCCTCCCCTCCTCCGACGCCATGACATCGGCATGCTCTTCCAACCAGTACTGCCCTCCAGCCATTGCTGCAAAGGGCAGTCAACGAGCGGGATAACATGTTCTCCTTCCTGAGATAGAGAGCAGTCCTCTATGCTCGATCCTGTCGCCCTGCTGACCCTAGCTCGCTCCTCGACCTGAGTCACAGGTGTGGCGCCCATCATCTCAACCTCCGCACCACTGAGCTGGCAACGCTCTCCTTCTTTGAGGAGAGGTGACAAGAGCAATTCACTGCATGACTGCAATCTCGAGGAGGCTGGATGATGCAGCAGTAACAGCCTTCTAACTGGGTTCCAGAGGTCTAGTACATCGTCACATACTAGCACCATCATACGTGTGCCAGCCCAAGGGATGGGAAAAAAGGTTGGGGGAGGTATGTGCACCAGTCAACTTACTTAGATAAAACTGGCAGATAAGGACTGCTTGGCCTATCTAGTCTACCCATTTTCCCTACCTAATGTGATATCGCAGACCCTACTTGATCTCCAGCTTTACCTTCCCTTTCCTAATCAATAAGGTTCCCTTATGCCTGTCCTATGTGTTCTTGAATCCCGTTACTGTTTTTGCCCCAACCACCTCCACTGGGAAGCTTTTCCAGGTATTCACCACTCTTTCTGTGAAGAAATACTTCCTCACATTTCTCCTGACTCTACCCCTCCAGCATCAGAGCATGACCCCTTTTTCTTGAGCACCTTTTTTTCTTAAAAATGCTTCCCTCTTGTACTCTATTTGTATCCATGAGGCATCTGAAAGTCTCCATCATAACCCCCTCTTTTCTCCAGGGTGTACATATTGAGGTCCTTTAGCTTCCCTCATAGGGCTTATGATGCAGGCCATGCATCATTTTAGTTGCTCTCCTCCTGACTACCTCTACATCCTTCTGGAGATGTGGTCTCCAAAACTGAACACAGTACTCTAGGTGAGGTCTCACCAATGATTTATACTGTGGTATCATCACCACCTCCCTCTTTCTGCTGGTGACACCCCTCCCTATGAACCCTAGCATCCCACTAGCTCTCCCCAATGCCTTGTCACACTGTTTGGCCACCTTTAGGTTGTCATATATGATTATCCCAGGTCTCTTTCCTGCTTGGTGGTCATCAGTACCACTAACCCCCCCCAAAATCTAGTATTTCACCCTGGGTTCCTCTGCCCCAAGGGCATGATTTTGTGCTTCTTAGCATAGAATCTAGTTGTCACACTTTTGACCACTATTAATTTTTTCTTCCCCACACACACCCGCCCCCGGAATGTCTACCCCACTCCAGGTCTTTGTGTCATCTGCAAAAGGCATACCTTCCTTCTAGCCTCCTCTGCAATGGTGCTAATAAGACATTAAAACAGGACCAGTCCCAGTACTGATCCTTGTTGCACCCCACTGGACACCCTCTCTTCCTCAGAGTGAGCTCTGCTTACCACCACTCTGTTGTCTATCCCCACCACTTTCTTACCCAATTTACTACCTCTGGACCCACTCCCAGGCTGCCCAGCTTTTATGAGTCTCCTATGTGGAACTGTGTTGGAGGACTTACTGAAATCTAGGCAGGCTACATCCAAGGCACCACCCTGATCTAACAAAATGACAAGGCTTGTGCTACTTTAACATGGACTCGGATCTGTACCACAAGTCGGGTTAAAATCATAAAACTAAGTTTTAAAATGCCACCTAGTAGACTTGCATGCAGCATGCATCCCCTGCACTAGGCATATGATGGTCTCACAAAACAAGGAAGCACAGGATGGCACTGCGATCCGGAAGTGGAAGGGATTGAGCAGCTAACCCCCCTAGGGGGAAAATATGATCCCTTCCCTTCCCTTCCTGAGGGGACTAAGGAGAAAAATGTTCAACTACTATGGAGGAACTCCCAGACAGGTAAGGTAGTCTCCTGATGATTTTGCAGGCAAGGAGAAAAATCCAGGAAAGGCGCTCTTTAAACAAGGAAGTAAAAATATTTGCTTATTCACATTTTAAAATGTATTGTACTCTGTGTGTATAACACATGTATTAATTGTGTATTTGAATTTTTATGTAAAAAATGCAAGCAATTTTACAGAAACATAGAAACAGACTCTAATGGCAGATAAGGACCACTTGGCCCACCCAGTCTGCCCATTTCCTTACCTACTGGATAAGCTGCAGATCCTAGCTAACCAACAGCTTACTTCCTCCTACCCCCCACCAGAATTGCTTTGTCTGTCCCATGCATTCTTGAATTCCACCACTGTTTTTGACCCCACAACCTCCTCAGGAAGGCTGTTCCATGCGTCCACCACCTTCTCCGTATAAAGTTCAGAGATTTTATTGGGAAAAAATAATTTTTTTTTTTTTTTACATCTTTTACTCTGTGTTATTTTACATCAAAGGCTTCAAAATAATGTGCATAAATGCATAGCATTGCTTGAAAAAGAGTCAAATATGCAAATTATGTAAAAAAAATTGAATTTAAATAGTTTTGCTAACATTGTTGTACAAGTGGCAAAATGATCACGATAATAAGGTTATCGCGATAATTTCATCACGGTTTTTGTATCGTCAAAATGTTATCATGACACCCCTAGACACATGGCGGATTCCCTGCAGGGGAGGGCCTCAAACAACTGGTACTGACTAACAGGGAAAGCATCTCAGATCTCCGGGTAGAATGTCACCTGGGGGCCAGTGAACATCACATGGTATGATTCAATTTGGCCACTACAACTAAATCATCCCATTCCAAGGCAAAAATATGGGACTTCAGAGGGGCTGACTTTGATAAGATGGCCAACAGAGTTAAGCTAGCCCTGGCAAAAAGAAATACAGGTGAGGGGTACAGGTAAAGTGGCAAGCATTAAGGATGAATACTTTAAAGCAACATCCCACTGTGTTAGAGAGAAAAGAAAGTGCAAAGAAGAAGGAAACCCTTTGGTTCTCAAAACAGTACCAAAAAGGTCAGAGCCAAAAGGCTGGCCTTCAGGAAATATAAAGGAAGGCAGCAGGATGAAGATAGGAAGGCATACCAAACTTCCCTAAGGGAAGCAGGAGAGGCAGTAAGGCAGGCAAAGGCCCAAACAGAGGAAACACTAGCACAAACAGTAAAAGAAGGTGACAAGACTTTCTACAGATACATTAGTGAAAGGAGAAAGTCCAGAGGTGGTATTGTTATGATCCAAGGGGATAAGGGGGTATGTGAGAAGGACGCCATGTAAAAGCATCTATCCTAAATAGATACTTCTGCTCAGTACTTACTGACGAGAAGGCAGGACAGGGCCCACAGCTCAGCACCATGGACAAAGGGGGGAGGGAGGTGTGCACTAGTCCCTTCACAAAAGAAAGGGTCCTACAAGAGCTTGATAAGCTCAGGCTGGACAAGGCAATGGGACCTGATGGCATACACCCCAGGGTACTAAAGGAGCTAAGGGTGGAACTAGTAGAGCCATTAGCAGAACTGTTCAGTGAGTCTCTGAGCACAGAAGAGGTCCCAGAAGACTGGAGAAGGGCTCACATGATCCCTCTCCACAAGAGTGGTAGCAGGGAGGAGGCAGGGAGCTACAGACCAGTCAGTCTTACATCAGTAGTGGGCAAGATTATGGAAGCACTCCTTAAGGAAAGGATAGTGCAACACCTGGAATCCATAGGACCACAGGATCCAAGACAACATGGGTTTACAAAAGGAAGGTCCTGTCAAACTAATCTCAATAGATTTCTTTGACTGGGTAACCAGAGTGGTGGACCAAGGGGGAGCAGTTGATGTCGCCAACCTTGACTTCGGCAAAGCTTCTGATACTGTTCCACACAGAAGATTGATTAATAAGATGGGTAGGCTCGGGGTGGGTCAGAAGTTGGTCAACTGGGTGGCAAACTAGTTGATGGGCAGAAAACACAGTGGTGGTAAACGATATACAGTCATAAGAGATGCAAGTCACAAGTGGGGTACCTCAGGGATCAGTCCTGGGGCCAGTCCTCTTCAATATCTTCATCAGTGACACTGCAGATGGACTGAAGGGTAAGGTTTGTCTGTCTGCAGATGACACCAAGATCTGCAACACAGTAGATGATCCAGATGGGGTGGGCAGAATGAGAAGAGATCTGGATAAACTAGCAAAATGGTCAGAGTGGCAACTAGGGTTTAATGAAAAGAAGTGCAAGATCACGCACATAGGGAAGAGAAACCCTGAAGCCAACTATAGACTGGGAGGGGAGTTGATGGCAGTCACAAGAGAAGAGAGAGACTTGGGCATCATCATCACCGATGACCTGAAAGCATCCAAGCCGACCACTAAAGCAGTAGGTAAGGCTAGGGGGATGTTGGGGTGTATTAGTAGAGGTATCACAAGTCGGAAGAGGGAGGTAATAATCCCTCTTTGCAAGACACTGGTTAGGCCCCATCTGGAGTACTGCATGAAGTACTGGAGGCCACACCTTCACAAGGACATTAACCAAATTGAGGCAGTCCAGAGAAGGGCAACCAAAATGGTGCAGGGACTACATCGGAAAACATACAAGGACAGATTATTGGAGGTCAATATGTATACCCCAGAGCAAAGGAGAGGGGAGAGAGGTGATATGATCAAAACATTCAAACACCTTAAGGTCATTAACAAGGTGTAAGAGTCTAACATGTTTCAATATGAGAAAAATAGCAGGACAAGGACACAACATGAGATTAGAGGGAGGCTGATTAGGGGGTAATGTGAGGAAGTTCTTTTTCACAGAAAGGGTGGTGGATGCATGGAACGGCCTACCTCAGAAAGTGATGGGTATGAATACAGTGCAGAGCTTCAAACAGGCATGGGATAGGCATAATGGAGCAACATGAGTATGAATAGATAGGCCATTGACAGAGCAAAGGCCAATGGCACATTTATAAGGTAGAAAGAGAAAAGGGCAGACTTGGATGGGCCTTGCAGTCCTTATTTGCCGTCAACTTCTGTGTTTCTATGTAGCTCACAATCCACGGCTGGTTTAAAAGGAAGCAATATGAGCTGTTCCAAAATAAAAAGATGATCCCAAGGAGGTACTGCGTCCCTGATGGGAGGTTTCAGATGGTGAATGCCATGCAGAAATGTGCATGACAGTTCCAATTGGGCTAGGGATTTGTCTCCAAAGGGTGCGCGGTACACTGATTAATGCTGAAAGGTGCACCTTTATGGAGGAGTAACTTAGGCCTAAGTTTGACAAAGAAAGGAGGTATTCCAATACAGAGTTCACTGGACAAGTAAGTCAATGGGTCCAGACCACGTGTTGAGGACCAAATGCAAAAATGTCACCACTTCATGGCATACGTGGCCCTAGTAGAGGGTTTCCTTGCTGCCACAAGGACATCTGCTACTCTGGTGGAGACCCCACGGCGAGAAATCACTAGGTCTTCAGGAGTCATGTGTGCAGGTGTAGGGACCGCAAGTTCGGATGAACTAGGGACCCTTTGTTCTGCGACAGTAAGTGCGAGCTCAAAGGTACAGGTAACAGTGGCTCGCTTGCTAGTTGTTAGAGGAAGGGGAACCAGATTTGCCTGGGCCAAAGTGGGGCCACCAGGATCATGTCCGCTCCCTCCGCCTGTAATCTAAGTAGGACTCTCTGAAAGAATTGGGGGGGGCCATAAAGAAATCTGCCCATCCAGGAGAGGGTAAACATGTCTCGCCAGAAAACACCATGCCCTGGATCTAGTGAGCAGAAACTGGGCAGTTTTGCACTGTGTGGGGATGCGAACAGATCTAGCTCTGGTGCTCCCCACCTGTCGAACAGAATTTCTGCCACTTGTTGCAGGAGCTCCCACCCGTGTGTGCTTGATCTGGTGCAACTCAGCATATTCGCCAGTGTGTTCTGTACTCCTGGACATGAACTGCAGACAGAAATATGCTGTGATCCATGGCCCAACACCATACTCGCATCGCTTTCCGACAAGAGTTGGTATGAGTGGGTACCTCCTTGTTTGTTGACATAGAACACTACTGCCATATTGTGTTTGAATCAGTAGATGTTCTGGGTGCAAATCTGTCTGGAAAGCCTGAAGGGCATACAAGACTGCCCTCATTTCCAGGACGTTTATGTGCAGAGCTCCTTCTGAGCCAGACCATACTCCTTGTGTCCTTCTGTCATCTAGATGGGCTCCCCAACCCGATCCTGATGTGTCAGTGGTCAGAATCTGTGAAGGTGTGTCCGACAGGAAGTGTACCCCTGTTGCTAGATGTACTAGGATTAGCCACCACTGAAGGACTCCGTGTATGGAACCGGGGACTGATACCAACAGGTCGAGGTCGTCCTGTCTCTGATCCCACTGGACCAGGAGGGCCCACTGAATCGTCCTCATACGGAGATGAGAAAAAGGAACTGTGGCTATGGCAGCTGCCATATGGCCCAACAGTCTTAATATGGTTTTTGCTGTGACCTGTCTGACTCTGGATATGTCTAGTCGATCTGCTCTGTCTTGCAGTAGAAAGGCCTTCCCCTTGATTGCCTTCAGGACTGCCCCAATGAACTGCAGCCTCCAACATGGGGTGAGGAACGATTTTTGTTGGTTGATGGTGATACCCGTTTCCGCAAAGATGGAAAAGGTGTCCTGCAACGCCTGACTGAGTCCTCTCCTGGATGGTGCCATGAGCAGCCAGTCATCCAGGTAGGTAAAGACGTACATGTCCCCTTCTCCTGAGTGCCGTGGCCACCACTGCCAAACATTTAGTGAAGACTCTGGGTGCCGACGACAGACTGAATGGCAGTGTCCAGAATTGGTAGTGCTGACCCCTAAATTCGAACCGCAGGAACCTCTTGTGGTGCAGAGCGACTGGCGTGTGGAGGTATGCGTCCTGCATATCCAGTGATGCTAGTCAAGCACCTTAGCGCAGCATCGGGATCAACCCTGGTAGCGTGACCATCCTGAAGCATTTGTATGCCACAAAGGTATTTAGATAGCTGAGGTCCAGTATGGGACGTAGGTCCCCTGTCTTTTTGGGTACAAGGAAAAAGTGGGAATAATATCCTTTCCCTCGGACCCATGGGACAGGTTGTAGGGCTTGTTTCTCTAGGAGGGCTCAGATTTCCTCCAGGATGAGTGAGGCATGATGGTGGGAATACTGGGATAGCAAAAGTAGCCTGGATGGTGGTTACCCGGTGAACTTGATAGAGTGGCCTCTTTGAATCAGTTGAAGAACCAATTGGTCAGAGGTAATTCTCTGCCATCCCTCCAGATGTTTTGAAAAACGACCCCCTACCACCGCTTCCTCCTACACGAGTGGAAGAGGAGGGCTCTGCATGGAGTCAGGCTGTGGAGGGGGAGGGGGGGGTTTGCCTGTGGGGATTTGGAATTACGTGCGTTGGCACCATCTGCTGCTCGAGGGCGACCTTTGCAGGTGAAGTTCCCTCTCTGTTGTTGGCCATATCCAGGCTGCTGGCCTTGTTTCCCCTGGAAACGCTGCTGCGGTTTCCGAAATGGCTTCGGCTTGTACATGGCCTATACAGATCAGGCTGCTTTCCCTGCATCCCGCAGTTTATTGATAATCTTTTCAGATTCTTCTCTGTAAAGTGCTGACCCTTTAAAAAGAATGTCCAGAATGTCCGTCTGAACATCAGGTGTGAAGCCTGAGACCCTTAACCAGGAGTGCCTGAGAAGGCATACGCCCGCTGCTGCTGCTCCCCTGGTGGCTGAGCCCGGGGAATCGTAAGTCGCCCTCAAAATCTGGGTGCCCACTTTAGAGCCTGTTTGCAGAAGCTTGACGAAATCATCCTTTTGTTCCCCTTCCGGTAGGTTTCTGGCCAGTTCCAGTCCTTGTTCCCACAGGGCATTTTGGAACTGAAACACGTGGCATAAAAATTTAAGGATCGGATGGAGCACGTGGAGGATGCAAACATCTTGCGTCCTATGAAGTGTAATTGTTTTGACTCATGATCCGGAGGCTGGGTATACTCGGGTGTCTCGGCCTTTCGGATCTATTATGTGTGGTGGTAATGATCTTAGAATCCACCACTGGTTGTTCCCCCCAGGTAAGGGGCTTCCAGTGATGCTCTATACAGGCGGTTGACCTTTTTAGGGACCACTGAAGAAGTGTAGGGATCCTTCCCAGCAGCTTTTGTCACATCTTGGAAGGTGTCCACCAGTGGTGGGACCACTACTGGTTTAGGGTCCTTCTGGCACAGGTACTTCGCCAGACGGTGCCGTTCCGGGTCCAAGTCCTCTGTGTTCCAGCTCATGTTATCTTGCTTATGCCTCATGATATCCATAAATGTGGGGTCATCTGGAGGGGACCTTGGTAAATCCCTTGGGTCCAATGAAGGGATACTGAGAGGCGAGGCGGACCTGGAACATGAGGAAGAGGACAAGTAGTCATCTTCTCAGGAAGAACAGTCCGTCCTTCTGTGATGGCGCTTCTTCTTATGACCTGAATGTGACCTCTGCCACTTCTTGTCACGAGGACGACCTCTCGGGGTGCTGTTCTCCTTGGGAGGAGGGGTCTCCTTGGGTGGAGGACTAGGTGACCTCGGAGAAGGGACCACATTTTTTCTGATCATTTCCCACCAAAAGGAAAAAAGAAGATCTTTGACCTCTGCAGACCGGAGGTCGGACCCTTCGGTGACTGCGACGTTTGGCCGTCAGTGACCTTTGTATGGTCGCCTGATATACCCATTGTCTGGTCGTCTTGTATCTGAGGTTCCTGGTTGAGGTCTGCCTCCTCGAGACCTCCCAATGTCTGGTCGTCGCTCAGACAACCGACACCGGTGTCCTCGGTGCGGATCTGCCGGGACATGATGACATCCGTAACAACCTCGGTGGTAGCCAAGGTATGGTCATCCCTGTGTTTATCAGACATCATCTTAGCCAACATCTGGTCGGAGGGCTGTTTTATAGACATAGTCAGGGACGCAAGGCCCGAGGAGCGGAGAAGCCGACTGGGAGTGGTCAGAGCCCTGGCATCAGTTCAGGGAGTCGGAATCTGTAACCGAGGCCGACTTGAATGGCGCCTTTATCAGGCGGTCTATAGCGGTAGACCGGCCAGGCTTACCTGAAGGCTGGTCAGTGTGAATCTTCAGAGGTTGCAGGATAGTTCCTGAACCAGTACCAGAACCACCAGACGTCTGGGTCTTCGCCGTAGGCTTCTGGGCCTTGGACTGAGACAGAGAGTGATTTGACCGGCTGGCCGAGTCCGAACTCCCCCTGGAGTCAGATGTCCGGGGTTTGGATGGGAAGCGCTCTTTCTCCCTTTCCCTCTGTTTTTCTTTGCGTTTCCCTGATCTATGAGAGGAGTCTTCCCTGGAGCATTTCTGCATTGCTGCCAATTTTGCTCCAAGAAGAAAGTCTCCACAACGTTTTGGCTGCGAATCCTTGTTCTGTTATTGAATTGTTGGCAAATGGGATGGGCTCTGGTCTCGGGCTCTAGGCACCACACACAGGCAGAGTGGCCTTCCTTGAACAGAATTTGTTTGCCATAGGCACACTTGGATGACTGCCTTTCTATGGAGGACTTCAGGGAAGACGACATACGAAATTTAAGTGAGGAAAATTAAACTTACTAAAGAAATTAAAACAGATACGTATGGTGTCAACTGGTGGCTGAAGGCATCCACGGAGATGATGCTTGTGAGTCGATGGTGGGAAAAGAATACAGGGATGCTGGGGACCACCCTTTTATGTTGTATGGGATGTCGGGGGTGGTCCCCCGCTGTATGTAGCTAGCTAGAAGTTTTCTCGTGGGGTCCTGCTGCCTGCCGGCTTCAGTCCTAATGATGTTACCTGCTGCAAGAGCGGCATCTCGAAGTAAGTTATGCAGTAACAGGTAGTGTGGTCTGTGGTCCCTTCAGAGACTCCAAGTCTGATTCAATCTGTCCATGAGGGGCTACCAGCAGCAGCACAGTAAATGAAAGAACCAAGGCTGCTCCAAATCCCAGGTCCCTCACATGGTAACACACTGATACAAGTATCAAACAATACAAATATGGTTCAAAGAAGCCACCATCGGACCCCTCAGGAGCCTGCAGCGCTAGTGCAGGCATTTGCTGTGAAGGACTAATACAGGAGGCTCTCCCCATCCCCGGAGCAGCGGATCAATCGGACCCCTCAGGAGCCTGCAGCAGTAGTGCAGGAATATTCTGTGAGGGCCTGATAAAGGAGGCTCTCTCCATTCCCAGAGCAGTGGATCAAAATAGCTGGCATCGAACCCTTAAGGAGCCTGCAGCACGACTGCAGACATTTGCTGTGAGGGCCTGATACAGGAGGCTCTCCCCATCCCATCCCTGGAGTGGCGGGTCAAAGAAGCTGCCATCGGATCCCTCAGGAGCCTGCAGCGCTAGTGCAAGTACACAGCCCACTACTGTGCTTCAGCGTTTTCCCACCATTGCTAGCACAGTGGCTGCTCCACCCATCCTCCAACCCTGGGTGAGCATTTCCTTTACAGCCTGAACGTGACTTAGATCCCAGAAGCGGCTTATACCAACTGTCCACTAGGGGTTGCTGCTGCACTACCTTACACCTCTCCACAGGCCTTAATAGAAAATGACCACCCTTATCCTACAGCACCCCTTTTATCTCAGGATCTATATCTCCCCACATCACTCACACAGAGGCAGCCTCTCATCCACTCATCCTCAGCACTTAGCTTTTACTACCCCAGAATCATCCGGTGCTGGATTCGATCCCCAGCCACAGAAGCCCGACCCATCCATGGCTTGCTGCTCCACTCACTAGGCCATACTACCTGTAACTGTTTTCAGCTGGTGTAATCTACTAGTACCTCAGCCCCCCCCCCCCCCCGGTATGCTCCTCTGTCCAGCTGGAGTGATCCAATAGTGCATCGGACCACATGATCCCCTCTCCTGCTCTTGGTATGCCCCATGCCCTTAACAGCCCACTTGAACTTACTGATGTCAGATAGGTTAACAAATGCTGTTTGGTCGTTCCACTAGGTCATACTGTAGCTAGTATGAACTTATACTTCATGGGAGGGGCCGTCAATGGTGTTGACTCGAGACTTTAAGCTAATAAGAAAGAGCAGAAGGGGCCATTTGTGAGTTAGTGGATTTTGGGAGGGCTTCATTCATAGGGCTTTGGTGGAATAATTAAGGAGGATAAAGCTGATGGGGAATTTGAAGGGCTAAATTTCCAAAGAGACACATTCATTTGCTACTGTGCTGTAAACCTGGAGTAATCATATAGGTGGAAAATGGGGCAGAGGGGAGACGCTAGATTTATTCCAGGATACCAGATGGAGCGTCAGACACGGAGACAACGGCACCAGGTGGACTGGAGACTTGAGCCTTGGCAACAGGCAGTTGGATGGGGAAAGGAGGGCATGTGGAATCCACTGGGAAATTCTAGGGACCATCAAAGACGACGGGTCTGGGAGGGACAGATAGCAAACCGGTAGGATCTGGGAAGGATAGTTTGCTGTAATAACTGTGGGGCAGCGTTTTTTCTGGACAGAATGTAGAGAGTTGGGAGTTGCTTGGTGTGTAAGTAGCTGGCAAATCTTAAGGAAGAAATTAAGGCATTAAGAGGGTTGTTGGAGACCTCTAAAATACAACAGTATATGGAGCAAAGAGCAAAGGGGAAGAGAGTTCAGTGGAGGCACAACGTGAGAGAAGTGGACGAGGGGGACTGAGACAGACTGTGAGAAGGGGGGGGCGCAGATCTGAATCACCAAACGGCGGGGCAAGTTGGTAAGGCAAGTTGGCTGGGTGGATTATCATCCTAACGAGGGAGGACCAAAGGGGGTGACGGCTTCAAGAAAGGAACTGAGACAAGAAACAGAGGGAGGGGCAAAACCATATCTAGGGTTACCAACAAGAAACTGATATGAGATGTTTTGTGGGGGTTTGTAGAGAATTGTGGGACACGGTGGGGGGAGAGAGAGAGACAGTGAAACCATGGAGAAAACAAAAGCATGACTGGAAGAGATAGGGACTGAAATACATAAGGAGGAGGATGCCATGGAGAAGAGAAATGCCAGAGTGGAAGTGAGGGGGACTGAAATTGACAAAAACGCTGTCCTCCAGGGGGCCAGTACACATAGGAATACTGTGGAGGCTGTTTAGAAGCATGGGGGAGGGGTGAAGGAAGGAGCAAGGGGAAAGAACAACCAGAGGCTAAGGAGAAAAAGGGCGTGGTAGTGGAGGGTGATGAACCAATAAAGAGACAGAAGGAAGAAGTTCAGGGGGGGGCAGGAAGGAGTGGGCAGAAGAGTCATCATCTTGGGGGACTCCATATTTAAGTGGATCAAATGGGGGATAAGGTAAAAGGGGGGAGTTCCATCTGGATGGAGTGCATGCCAGGCATGACTGCACACAAAGTGAAGCATATTATTCCCACACATGTTAAAGGACAAGGTGGAAAGCCTCACACTGTGGTGCACACTGGCACAAACCATTTAGTGGACAACAGTGTGCTGAAAGTACAATCAAGGTTCAGGGAGCTGGCCAGGATACGTACCAGAGTGTGTGATACAGTGGCCTTCTCCGAAGACCTACCTGTTCCAAGGGCAACGTCAGACAGGAAGCAAAGAATTGCTGAGTTTAATGCTTGGTTGGCAGAATGGTGCAAGGCTATGGGTTTGGGCTGGTAGGGAGGTGGGGTCCACATGGGATAACAAAAACTTGTATGCCAGTGATAGGCTCCACCTTAACAAAGATGGCTTGGCAGTTCTGAAGCAGAGGCTGAGTGAGTTTGTGGCTACATCTTATTTAAACTAGGAAAGGGTGGGGGGCGTCAGGCTAGGAAAGATGTCCAAAACACAAGGACAGGGAGTCTCATCTTCCCCGCAAGATGGGGTTAGGAACGGAGGAGTTTTACCTGGGGCGCCATGTTGGCAGGAATATGTAACAGAGGGGGATGTTACACAGATGCTGTCGGCAGATAAGGACTGCTAGGCCCATCCAGTCTGCCCATTTAAGCTGCCTAACGAAGCATCATCCAGTGACCCTATCTGGTCATTGGCTTTAGCTTTTTCTTCCTTTGTTTCTGTCTCATGCAGTTTGAAGCCCGCCACTGTACGGGCTGCCACCATCTCCTGGGCTATTCCATGCATCCACCACCCTTTCCGTAAAAAATAACTTCTTGACATTTCCCCTTATGCAGCCACCCCTCAGTCTCATGTCATGTCCTCTTGTCCTGTCACTACTATTAATCTGGAATATGCTGTCCCCTTCCACCTTGTTAATGCCCTTGAGGTACTTAAATGTTTCTATCAGGTCACATCTCTCCCTTTGTTCCAGCGTGTACACACCGAGGTCCCTCACTCTCTCCTCGTAAGGCTTGTGATACAATCCCTTCGCCATTTTAGCTGCCCTCCTCTGCACTGTCTCTATTTTGTCAATGTCCTTTCGAAGGTGTGGTCTCCCAAACTGTACACAGTATTCAAGGAGAAGTCTCACCAGGGTCTTTTACAGTGGAACTATTACCTTCCACCTCCCTCCTTCAGCTTGTGATTCCCCTTCCAATACACTCAAACATCCCACTGGCCTTTCCCATCGCCTTTGCCGTCTGCGTAGTGGCCTTCAAAGTTATCTGTAATTATGACCAAGTCCCTTTCCTCCTTAGTTACTACTAGCAGCTCTCCCCCAACCTGTAGTTCGCCCCAGGGATCCTGCTCCTCACATGCATAATTTTGCACTTCTTTGGGTTAAACCTTAGCTGCTATGCCCCTGACCATCTCTCCAGCAGTTCCTGTTTTTTTTCTCATCCTTTCCACCCCCTCTGGAGTATCCACCCTGTTGCAGATCTTGTCGTCATCCACAAACAGGCAAACCTTTCCCTCCAGCCCATCTGCAATGTCAATGATGAAAACATTGAAGAGGACTAGCCCGAGCAATGACTGGCCCGAGAACTGACCACTGAGGTACCCCACTGGTCACCTCCCTTTCATTTGATTAGGTTCCATTCACCACTACCCTCTGTTTTCTGTCCCTTAGCCAGTTTCCAATCCAGTTCACCACCTTGCGTCCCAACCCCAGGCTGCCTAGCTTGTTGACCAGTCTCCCATGTGGGACTGTATCAAAGGCTTTGCTGAAATCGAGGTAGGCAATATCTACCGCCACCTCCCTCCCCTGGTCTACTGCCTCGCTCACCCAGTCAAAGAAATCTATCAGATTAGTTTGACAGGATAGTCCTGCAGAGAACACATGTTGTCTGGGATCCACCAGTCCATTTACTTCCAGGTGTTCCACTATTCTTAAGGAGTGCCTCCATTACCTTTCCGACTACAGAGGTTAGACTAACTGGCCTGTAGTTCCCCGCTTCTTCTTTGCTACCACTCTTGTAAAGAGGGACAATGTTTGCCCTTTTCCAGTCCTCTTGGACCACTCCAATGTCCAAGGACTTGTTGAACAGGACTGCCAGTTCAGTCCTCAGTTCCTTTAGACTCCTGGGATGTATGCCATCTGGACCAATGGCTTTTTCCACCTTTAGCTTCGCCAGGTTTTCTAGGACCCTCTCCTCTGTGAATGGACTGGTGTTTACCTCCTTATGCTTAGCTCCTCTGAAGTCCAGCTGACGACAGTGGATAGAGCAGACAGAAACCACAGGTGGGCACAAGGTGAAAGGAAAACACTACGGGAGGGATGGAGGGTTGTGTGCCCGAGAACCAGAAGCCTGGCAAATAAAATGGATGACTTGCAAGCACTGTTAGTGGAGGGTGAAGTGGAAATCATGACCATCTCAGTGTCGTGGGCATCCAGTCACAATGACTGGGATCTTGAAATGCCAGCTTACAAGCTCTACAGGAAAGACAGGGAAACAGGGAAGGGGGGTGGTGGCTCTGTTTGTGAGGGAAGAAATTACCTGTACAAGGGATCAGGAAGCAGAGGGGGAAACCAGAAGCCCTGTGGGTGCAAATCCAGTCGTCAATGGGGGAGAAGGTCAGAATGGGAGTGGTCCATCAGCCGCCCTCACAGGGAGCAGAAGATTATGTGAACCTGAGTGAGCAGATTAGAACTCGGGCAGGCAAAGGCAAAGTAGTACTTACTGGTGACATCAACCAACTGGGAAATACTGTCAACGACCAGCTCTAAGGAAAGGTATGTCCTGGATGCCTGCCAGGATGGCTTTCTGGAGTAGGGGGTCAGAGACCCTACTAGGGAGGATCCAATTCTGGACTTGGTTTTAGCCAATGGAGACCATGTCCATGATCTAAGGGTAGAGGTCCCACTAGCGGGAAGCGACCACAGGACGGTATGGTTCATTCTGGCATTGGGGCATGAAAAATAAACTCACAACAAAGTGGTAGACTTTAGAAGGATGGGAGAAATCATGAAGGAACATCTCTCTAGGATTAGGCCAGAGATGGGAGTAGAGCAAAGGTGGGAAGCAATAAAGGTTGGTATCACAAAGTCTACACAGTCCTGTACAAGAATCAAAAGCAAAAACAGCATACAAAAAAAGGCCTATCTGGTTCACCACCGAAGTTGCACGTAGGGTGAAAGAGAAAAGAATAGCCATTCTTAAGTACAAATGAACACAGAAGGGTGAGGATAGGGACTTTTATCTGATGATTAAGTCTAAAGTAGCAAGCAGTACAGTCAGGGCAGCGAAGATAAGGTGGGAGCTTCAACTGGCTGCGGGAATCAAGTCAGGGGAAAAAGATTTCTTCTGATATGTTAAGGAAAAGCGGTGGAGGAAGGAGGATATAGTGAGACTGAAAAAGGAGGGGGGGATGGGTGCAGAGTAGTGAGGAACAGGAAGAAGTATTAAACTAGTACTTCAGCTCAGTCTTCACAAGAGAAACAGAGGGAGCTATACCTAGGGGCAACAGGAAACCTGATTCAGGGGGAACGGCGGGATTAGAAGCACCCATCTCGGTAGAAACAGTGTTAAAGGTACATAGGAGCATCTGGGTGGACAAGGTGTACCCACAAGGGTGTTAAAAGAGATGACCGACATTCTGGCTGGCCCATTGGCAGACCTGTTTACTACCTCTCTAGAGTCTGAGGAGATGCCAAGGGACTGGAGGCTGACTCATGTGGTGCAGCTCTACAAGATTGGTCCTAAGGATGACCCAGGGAACTAGCGCTCTGTCAACTTGACCTCCACAGTGGGAAAGCTGACGGAGTCCATCCTTAAAGAGAGACTAGTGAGTTATTTGGGGTCATGCGGTCTCCCAGACCCTAGACAACATGGTTTCGAGTCAGGAAGATCATGCCAGACAAATCTGGTCAACTTCTTTGACTGGGTCACAAAGACAGGGGACAGGCGGTGGATGTGCTTTATTTAGACTTCAGCAAAGCGTTCAATTCAATCCCACAGAGAAGGTTTATCAGCAAGCTCGAGGAACTGAGGGTAGGGGGAAGCTAATGGGATGGATAAAGAGCTGGTTGCATAACAGATGCCAGTGTGTGATGGTATGGGGAAAATCTCTGAACCAAGGCAGGTCACCAGTGGGGTACCACAAGGTTCTGTCCTTGGCCCGGTGTTATTCAATGTCTTCACTGGGGACAGAGCGGAAGGGATTAAGGGTAAAATCGGCCTGTTTGTGGAGAATACTAAACTCTGGAAGGGTGGATACAGAAGAAGGGAGCTACAAGAGGACCTGGCTAAATTAAAAGAGATGGTCAAATACCTGGCAACTGGTATTCAATGCTAAAAAGTGCAAGGTTATGCACCCTGGCACACAAAACCCGGGGGTGGAGTACCGGTTGGGGGGTGAATGTAGTAGAGTCTGAGGAAGACAGAGACCAAGGGGTGATCATCACCAATGATTTGAAACAATCTGCGCAGTGCAGCAAAGCGGCGGCTAAAGCTTCGAGAATGCTGGGTTGCACAGCCCGGTGGTTCACATTTAGGAGGAAGAGGAGGGTCATAGTGCCCCTGTACAGATCTCTGTCAAGACCGCTAATGGAGTGTGGGGTACAGTTCTGGCGTCCTTACCTAAAAAGGACATAAACTTGCAGGAGGGGTACAGCGTAGGGTGACCAAGACGGTTCAGGGCCTACAACACAAGCCCTATCGGGAGAGACTATAAGAACTTGGCCTGTACACACTGAAGGAAAGAAGAGAAAGGGAGAGATGACAGAAACCTTTAAGTACCTTAAGGGCACAAACAAAGTCAATAATGAGGGCTTGTTTAACATAAAGGGTGCAGAAATAACAAGGGGACATCAGCTAAAGTTTTTTTTTTGGGGATTTAAAAGAGATGCAAGGAGGCATTTCTTCACCAAAAGAGTGATCTCGGGATGGAATAAGCTTCCAGATGAGTTGGTTTCAGCAAATACAGTGGGAGGCTTTAAAAGCAGTTGGGATAGGCTTATCAGGAAAATCGGGGCAGGAGGAGGAATTCTACTGTAATCTGACAGCTGAGCTGCAATCTCGAGCAGACTAGATAGACTGTAATGACCCTTATCTGCTGGTAGTTTCGTAAATCCGTATGTAAGTAGGGTTTAAGTACTTTAATGCTAGGCAGCAGATTCTTTGTCTGGTAATAGCAACTACAACCCATACATTTTACAACTACACAGACTGAAGAATTAGCTATCTGATATGCATGGCTTTAATGCTAGGCAGGAGGTTCGTTGTATGATAAAAGCCAATACATGCCACACATTCTACCCTAAGAAGCCTCACTGGCGATCTGCTATGCATGGCCTATACACAGTGCAAAGATCTGATAAACTCAGTATGAAACTAGACGATCTACACCCACAGTTCAGTGATTACATGTCAACTGTCATTTGGAAGCCCTGAACACTGTCACAGCTGAATAACTTTACATTTGGGAATCACCTTTTCCTGAAAAGGCGATTCTATAGTCTCAATGAACTTAACTATTGTTTGAACTTTAGATAGGTAAACAAAAGTTTGGCGCTTTACAATAAGTGCTAGTTCAAATAAAACAGTGATACAGACATGACATCTAGAGGAAGGCCCCACACATGCATGTACACAGACATACCTTCCAACTGCTTTTCCAGCAGCAGCTGCTCTTCCCTCTCCCTTTCTCTTTCTTTTCTCCGAAAACTATCAAGTTTGTGCCTGATTCTGCGCCTTAGCTCCTCCTCATCAGTGTCAGAAGATTCAGAAACTCTCTCATTTTTTTCCTCTTCACTGTCCTCTGATCCATAGCCGCCCAGTCCACCTGTGTGCACAAAGCCCAGCCTGTTTCACAGCTGAAGACAAAGTAATTTTACCCAACACTTACACAGGTGGATTAAGAATAAAATAAGGCTTACTGACCCCTGGCTCCAATTAATTCTTATCTCATGTATTTATATATACCTCAATGGCACTCACACAAGTGTGACAGGAGTGATCTAACATGCATTTTTAGGGTGTAAAATTCAAAGACGAGCAGTTCTGGCACCATTACAATGTGAGAGCACTCTTTCCAGTTGCAGAGTGCCATGCCGTTGGTGGCATATACATATATTTTCTAGTGAGGGCAACCAAACTGTTTAAAAATGCAGCTAAATAAGCCCTGTGAATGTACCCATTTCTACTGTGCATAAGACACTCTTCACAATACAATTCAATGTGCAGGCACAGAGGGAGGAAAACTTACTGTATCTGGTCTGTTCCCCCACTATCTCAGAATAAGAGCTTCTCATAACCGAGGGAAAGGGAGTATTCGAATTGTACAGGTGCCCTCCCCTCAATATATATACCACAATCAGTTAAAAACATTTTTGACATGAGCAGAAGAACTCATGTGCACAGGTTTAGAGCACAGGTTACTTCTTAACTGTATTTTAGCATCAACAGGATCATTAAAATAACTATTTTCACCAGTTAATGGCCCAGTAAATTAGACTCCGTGGTTCACTCTAGTAATCAGTGTGGGTCAACGACTGAACTACATGAAGTAAGGTGAACAGGGATGGCACATTTCATGCCCAACGGCTGATGTGCAGAGAATAGAATACGTTTTAAAGATCAAATGTGTTACCCGAAATTTCTGTTTTTTTTTTTTTCCCTTTCTTTAAAAAAAAAGGAACATATTTTCCAACTGTCCTACACTTAAGTGGTCACGTATTACTGTGATCTTTTTAACAAATAGACTTATAGGAAAATGTTTTCATCTTTCTAAACTGACCATAAAAATAAAAGAACAATATAATCTATAAAACGGGTTATATATATTTATATTTCATCAATGTCCTACATAAAGAATGTAGAGGGTCAACCACTAATTGGGAGTCCCTTTTCAAATACAGCAGATGCCCATTTTCCTCTGTTAGTGTTTGTAATTCCAATTTAGAATGTTAAAGGTCAGAAAAAGACTAATGGCTTGAGACACGTACCAAAAAAAAAATACAGATATGTAGTGAGTATGCCTGCGTTCATCCTTGTGAAAGACCCATGGTCTTTTCCAGAATGAACTCATGGTATTATTAAAATAGTACATATTTCTACAAATACACTTGGGAAGTTTTGACCAGAAATCACTGGTACTTCCTAAAATAAGACAAGAATGGCACTATTTTGCTTGTTTTGTTCATCCCTGTGGAGCACATATTTACTGGATTTAAAAATGGGCTCTTGTTTTTCAGTTTTACAGCTATCAGAACAAACGTAATTTTGAAAATGCATTCGGTCAACATTCCCTAACAGTCCAAAGCAGCCTCTAATATACATTTCAGATTTCTGAACAAAAAAAATAAATAAGATATATCCAAGTACGAGTGAAAATATGCTTGCCTTGCATAGCTACCAAGTTATATTCCTTCTGGTTTTTAATTAAATGCTTTCACCTTTTTGCATGCTGGGTAAATGTTCAGATGCCAGAAACTGAAGTAATGAAACACTGTCTGCTCTGAGTAATGACATGTTTCCAGCAGCTGCCTACACAGCTCCCATCAGATAGATACTTAAGAGGGGAATGAAACCATGCCTGTGCAGAAAGTACAGGGGCCATGAGGTCTCCAATAAGCAAAATCACAATATTATTGTATAGCAGGTAATATTCAGTCTGTATATTTTAGCCATTTCCACAGATTGCAAATTAGTGCTGAAATAAACCGAGAACAAATACTAAGTGAAAGCCACACAGAAGTCTGTGATTCAAGTCACAATGGCTGGATGGCAGAACGCAAAACTGATTATCACAAACATTCTTTCATTTAGTATTTCCTACGATTCTACTACTGTTCAGTAGTTTTTCCAACAAGCTGCCAAATTCTTATCTCCAACTATACCTCCAAAATGCTAACTGCCTACCTCCAGATTCCTTGATTGCTGCAACTGTGAACTGCTGATACCTCAGACATACAGTATCAATGAGGGAAAAGAATAAACACACAGAAGGAACAGAGGAATGATAACATAAAAGCAAAGGTATAGCCTTCAAACTTTCCCTGAAACAATGCTGAAACTACGTGGTACAGTTGCGTCCTCTAACCCACTCAGTCCCGATGCTACCTCCAGCTGCGTGTGGTCAGATGCTGCATGTATGAACTACTCATACCTCAGACACAAGGAACAGAGAAAAGATAACAGTACAAGCTTAGCCTTTAAATTTTCCCCGAAACAACATCGACTGCAACAGCATCCTCTAATCCACCCAGTCCAGATGCCACAAAGTAGTTATGTAAGAACTTACCGTGACAGTAGATCTTCGAGAACAGCTCTTGCAGCAGATTACACCATTAGGACTGAAGCCGGCAGACATAACGATGTGGTTCTGATGGGGAGACCGAGGATCTGCTTCCAAAAGAAGACCAATAGGAATTATTATTGTTATTGCTAAAATAGCTGACCTCATGAGGGGAGGGTGGGTAGGAAAGTAAATGCTGCAAGACCTGTTCTCAAAGATCTACTGTTACGGTAAGTTCTTGAGTAACTGTACTATCTTACTTTGAGAAACAGCTCTTGCAGCAAGTTACACCATTAGGACTGATTCCCAAGCAATAATGGAAATCCCACACCACTGGGAGGAGGGAAGGAAGAAATCCTTAATGGAACCTAAGCCTAGGACAGAAGTCCTTGAAGGACTGCTAGACCAAAACCTGCTCTTCACCTCAATGCAATATCCAGGCTACAATGCCTGATGAAAGTGTGCACGAAGCTCCGAGTAGCTGCAGCACAGATGGCCGAGGTGGACACATTCTTACGGGCCACAAAGAAGGTAGCCACCCCCCTTGTGGAATGACCCTTAACCGTGCCCGGTAAGGGTTTGTTGTGCTTCTGGTAACAGAATGATACACTGAATGAGCCACCTGGACAGCGACTGTTTGGAAACAGGAGCTCCCATCATCCTGTGAGCAAACGAGACAAAAAGCTGGTCCGATGTTCGGTGGTGTTTTGTTCTGGTTAGGTAGTGTTGGGAGACACCTATGCACATCTAAAGTGTGCAACAGGGCCTCTCCTCGATTAGAATACTTAGAAAAATACACTGGTAGGTCAATGTCCTGATTAAGGGTGAGAGCTGAGACCACCTTAGGCAGAAACTTAGGATTAGTCCGTTGGGATACCCTGTCTTGGTGAAAAACCAAATAAGGTTCTTTGCACATGAGTGCATGAAGTTCAGAAATTCTTCTGGCCGAGGTAATGGCAACTAAAAACAACGTCTTCCTAGCTCGCAATCCGCAGCTGGTTCAAAGGGTGGCAGCGTGAGCTGCTCCAGGACAAAGGGTAAATCCCATGGCAGAGTCAGATCCTTAATTGGAGGTCTAAGGTGGAGAACACCTCTCAGAAAGGCTCGTGATGTGTCCAACTGAGATATGGTGCGTTGGCCTATAGGAGTGTGATAGGCTGAGATGGCACAGAGATGTACCTTAATCGAGAGGAGTAGGCCAAGCCTGTCTGAAAAAGGGACAGGAGGTAGTCCAAGACCAACCTTTCTGGACAATCCATAGGTGAAAAACCGCATGCTTGAACCCATATACAAAATCTACGCTATTTCATGGTGTAAGTAGCGTGGGTAGCTGGTTTCCTAGCAGCAAGAACGTCTGCTACCTCTTACAGAGACCCCGTATCGCATCATGGTTATGTCTCCAGAAGCTACGCAGGTTCAGCGTAATCTAAAGTCCGATGGAACCAAGAAACCCAGCCTGGAGACAGCAAGTGGGAATCGACTGGCAGAGGCACTGGAGGTTCCCGGACAGCTGACGTAACAGAGGAAACCAGATCCGCCTGGGCCAAAACGGCACGATAAGTATCAGCATCGCTTGCTCTCTGCAAAGTTTCAGAAGGACCCTCTGGATCAACGGAAATGGGGAGGGGGGAGGCATAGAGGAATCTGCCCGCCCAGGAGAGGGACAACGCGTCTTGCCAGAAAACACCAGGCCCTGGATCTAGCGAGCAAAAATTAGGCAGTTTTGCGTTGGATGGGGACGTGAAAAGGTCTAACTCTGGTGTACTCCATCTGTGAAACAGATCCTCTACTACCTCCTGGAGTAGTTCCCACTCGTGGACTCTGGCCTGAGAGCGGCTCAGGCCGTCTGCGATGACACTGTCCACTCCTGGGACATGAACAGCGATGAGGTTTGCGCTGTGTTGCAAAACCCAATCCCACACCCTCACGGCCTCCCTGCAAAGCGGGTAGGAATGGGTACCTCCTTCTTTGTTGAGGTAATACATCACCGCATAATTGTCTGTTTGTAACAGAAGAGTACCCGGTGGAATCT
Organism: Neoceratodus forsteri; assembly: GCA_016271365.2. Taxonomy (NCBI): domain Eukaryota; kingdom Metazoa; phylum Chordata; order Ceratodontiformes; family Ceratodontidae; genus Neoceratodus; species Neoceratodus forsteri. The sequence goes on along the minus strand of CM057449.1, from coordinate 1,548,911,549 downwards.
CCAACTGGAAGGCCTGCAGGGCATAAAGAACTGCTCTCATTTCCAGGATGTTTATGTAGAGATGAGACTCTTGGGCTGTCCACAAGCCCTGAGACCGGACACAGTCGAGATGTGCTCCCCATCCGCGCCCTGAGGCGTCTGTGGAGACTGTCACAATCGCAGACGGCGCAATGAAGGGGACTCCCACCAATAGATTCTTCAGATCTAACCACCATTGCCAATCCCGGATTACGGCCTTCGTGATCCGGATTGGGAGCTGCAGATGGTCTTGCTTTTGATCCCATTGGACCCATAACATCCACTGGGTGACCCGCATGTGGACACGAGCAAGCGGGACTGTTGCAATGGCCGCAGCCATGTGTCCGAGCAGGCAAAGGACCAATCTGGCAGGAACGGTCTTCTTCGCCAAAATGTCCCTGATGAGGGATCTGACGTGTTCCACTCTGTCCTGGGGAAGAAAAGCTTTACACTGGACAGTGTCCAGAACTGCATCTATGAACTGAAGAGTCTGTGACAGAACCAGGCGTGACTTCTCTTGATTGACAATGAGGCCCAACGTCTCGAACAGAGCCTGAGTATAATGAATGGCTGACATCAGGGCCTCCAGAGAGGGCGCCATGAGAAGCCAGTCATCCAGGAAGGGGAACACGTAGTGGCCTTGTCTCATCAGAGTCGCCACTTCGATCGCCATGCACTTCGTGAATACCCGAGGTGCTGATGACAGTCTGAAGGGAAGGGCTCGGAACTGATAATGGTGGCCCTGAAACTCGAAGCGCAGAAACTTCTTGTGCGCTTGAGCAATGGCTATATGCAGGTAAGCAACCTGCAGGTCCAAGGAAGCTAGAAAGGCGCCCTGCTTGAGCATGGGAATCAGACCTGGGACGGTCACCATTCGGAAGCGTTTGTACAGGATCGACTCGCTGAGGTCCAGTATCGGACGGAGGTCCCCTGTTTTCTTGGGAACCAGAAAGAAGAGAGAATAATACCCTGTACTCCTCTGGTTCCGTGGTACGTGCTCTATCGCTTTTTTTCCCAGAAGCGTGAGCACCTCCTGCTGTATGAGCAGGGCATGCTGACCCGAGTAACGGGAAAGCAGGGGAGGTCTTGCCGGTGGGTGGTCGAGAAATTCTATGAAGTGACCTTTCTTGACCAAGTGGAGAACCCACTGGTCGGTGGTAATCGACTGCCACCCTAAAAAGTGGCGAGCGATGGGACCCCCGACCTTTTGTGCCCATTGATCCAGAGGAAGGCCGGGGGACAGGAAGGAGTCATGCTGTGGCAGCACTGGTCCCTGCAGGCTGGGCCGGTATAGTGTAGCGTTGGGCTCTGCCTGGGGACGACTTAGCCTGGGCTTTACGCTGAAAAGTGCCCCTTTGTTGCTGGCCAGAATGTGGCTGCTGCCTTTGTTGCCGGCTGCGAAAACGGCTCTGGTTCCTAAGAAAGGAACCAGGCCTGGATGTGTACATGGCCTGTACAGATCTGACTGCCTTCCCAGCGTCCTGGAGTTTGGTGATAACCTTCTCCGAGGGTTCACCAGAAAGTACTTCACCGTTGCAGGGGACATCAGGAATGTTCTTCTGTATGTCGGGGTGAAGCCGGAAACACGGAGCCAAGAGCGTCGCCGAAAGCTGCAGCTCTGGCGGACGAGTCTGCAGAATCGTATGCGGCTCATAGCACTTGGGTACCCACATCTGACCCTGTGCGGAGAAGGTTTAGGAGCTCCGCCTTCTGATCACCATCCGGAAGTTTATCGACCAGGTCCTGGCCCTGTTCCCACAGGGTGTTCTGAAATTGTACCATGTGGGTTAGGTAGTTCAGGGACCTGATGGAGCATGTAGCAGCTGCATACATGCGTCTCCCCAGGGCATCCAATTGTTTGGATTCCTGGTCCGGTGGCTGTGTGCTCATGTGTTGCGGTCTTTGGGACCGGTCATGTGAGGCCATAATGACCAGGGAGTGTGCCAGCGGTTGTTGAGCCAAGTACTGGTCCTCTCTTGGGACCTTGTACAGGCGGTCAGCTTTCTTCAGCACAGCGGGAGTGGAGTGTGGATGCTTCTACGCAGCCTTGGTGACGTCCGCAAAGGTGTCCACCAAGGGTGGCACTACCACAGGCTTTGGGTCTTTCTGCCGAAGATACCGGCAAGGCGCTGCCTTCCGGGGTCGAGGTCTTCAGCATCCCACCCCATGTTGTCCTGGATGTGCCTCATGATCTCAGAGAAAGAGGGATCATCCGGAGGAGACCTGGGAAGGTCAGGTGACGGAATGCTGGAATAATCAGAGGTATCCGATCTGGAGTCCTCCCCTGACGGAGTATACCGACGACGTCTGGGTTGCTTGGGGGCTGGGGGACTCTGATAGAGATCTTGAGGGAGGCCTTCTCTGGTCCTTGGATCTACCCCTAGGAGGTGGAGTCTGCTCCTTAGGGGTTGGTGGTCATCCTGCTGGCCCCTTTGGTGGAGGAGGGGGCGTAGGAGGTGAAGGAGGAGGAGGAGGAGGAGGAGGTTTTACAGGGACCACATCCTTTCGGATGGTGTCCCACCAGAAAGTAAAGAGATCCTTTACTTCTTGTAGATTCATGCCCGACAATGGGCCTGGCGCCGGGGTAGGGTGTCGGGTCCACGGGCGTCTCCGGGGTGGCCAAAGAGTCCCTCGGGAGCCCGGCATCCTCAGTGTCGCCCGCCTGGTCTTCGGGCAGCACTGTGTCCTCCTCCATTGAATCCCTGTGACCAGTGTCCATTGGTGACTGGGGGGGCGGTCTTCAGCTCCAGTAAATGCAAGGCCGACGTCGGTCGCTTGGCCGACGACTTCGGGTCCGGCGAACGCCCGGCCGGTGTCTCATGCCTGGCTGGTGTCTGCGGCTCCGGCGAGGGCCTGGCCAACTACGTATGCTTGCCCGACATAGGGTGCTTGGCCGACGTCGGGTCCGACGTCCGCTTTAGGGACGTCAGGTCTTTCGTCTTCCTGGGTGGCGGATCCGGACCTCTGGAGACTGATCTGAGTCGGGTTCCGACGTCGTCGGGTCAATGAGGAAGACTTGTGTCGTTCGGAAGACTTGGAAGAGGCCCGAGAGGGAGTAGAGGAAGCAGAGGGCCTTGAAGTCTTGATGGACTGGAGAGTCGAAGAGCCTCCTTAAGCCCGGACTTTGAACGGAAGGGGCTGAGAATGAGCCCTAGAGGGAGAGCGGTCCGACCTGGTGGAGCCTGAGTTACGGGAGTCTGAGGCCCGGTTTGGGGATCTGGACCTTGCTTTCTCCCAGTGTTTATGGGCCTTGGAAGAGGAATCGCCCCGGAGGAAGGTTCTTGGTCCATCCTACTAAGTTTTTCTTACAGCAGATAAGCCTGAAGTGCCTTCTGACGGTGGATCCTGGTGTGACTGTTGAACCCTTGGCAGAAGGAGCAGGCCGTGGTGTCATGGTCCGGGCCTAAGCACTGCATGCAGGAGGAATGAGGATCCTTAAAAGGGATCTGTTTCCCGCAGGCACACTTGGAAAGGTGTCCCTCAAGTGAAGGAGTTGGAGAGGACATTAGTTTGGAGAAACTCTTGAAGTTCTAAGTCGTCGTGCGCTAGGTAGAGACCGAGAGGCCAATGCTGGTGAGTCGATGGCGGGAAAAGAATTGGGGATTCTGGGGGACCACCTCCTTATGTACTATGTCTGACGTCTGGGGCGGGACCGACATCGGAGGCGGTCCCCACTGAATACTGCTAGCTAGAAAATTTCCGTGGTGTCCTGGCACCTGCCAGCTTCAGTTCTAATGGTGTAACTTGCTGCAAGAGCTGTTACTCGAAGTAAGATCACCAGAAAATGCACTCTAGATTCCTGGAAGACGGAGCACCCCAGCGCAGACCCCACAAGCCCACCTGCCTGCCCCAGTCCGATGCCCTGACGAATGGATGTAGTTCAGGGGTGAAGGTCCCCATCTCTGTCCCTGCCCAGGGGGCAATCCGACGCTACCTGGAGGGACTACTGCGGGGTAAGGTGAAGCTGAGCAGATGCAATTGGTGACCCCCGAGGCGGTGGAATCTGGAGGGGCAGAGGGAGTATAAATACAAAGTTAAAAAAAAAAAAAGAATCCCCTTCAAGAAAGTTTTTGAAACTTTCAACTGGGCTACTGTCCTGCCATCCACTAGGGTATGGTGGGCAGAGATATCGGACAAATTGACCTTCAGCAAAGAATACCACAAGCCCAAATCATAGGCATGAGATACTCCATGACTGACGGAGCAAGGCATGAGAACGGGTCCAACCCTTCGCAGTGGCCCAAATGGAAAAATGCGTCCACTTCATGACATAAGTGGTCCTTGTAGATGGCTTTCTGGCCTATACAAGCACTTGCGCCACCCTGGAGAATACTACAAAGCACAAAGCGGCTACGACCTGCGGTGCCACGTGTGAAGATGAAGGTATTTCAGCCCTGGATGGACCAACATGCCCTCCTCTTGGGTCAGGAGGTCGTTGCAGAGAGGCGGGGGGGGGGGGCTGGAGGCTCCACTGCTAGCTGCTAAAGGAGTGGAAAAAACAAACCTGACAAGGCCAAAAGGGGGCACTCAGAACCATGTGGACCCCTCCACCCGTATCTTGAGCAGCACCCTCTGTAGAACCGAAAAGAGAGAGAAGGTGTACAAGAACCTCCCTGTCCAGCAAAGAGATAGCACGTCTCACCAAAAAGCACCATGCCCTGGAGCGAGCTAGCAAAACTTCGGTAGTTTTGCATAGTATGAGGAAACGAACAGATCCAGAGTTGTCCGACCCCACAGGTCGAAGATGTGGTCGACCACCTCTTTCTTGAGCTCCCACTCATGGGCTCTTACTCTGGTGCGGCTGAGACCGTCTGCTAGGACATCTTGCACGCCTGGAACGTGGACGGCTGTGAGGTGATCCCGATGCAGAACAGCCCAATTCCACACCCGCATCGCCTCCCTGCATAGGGGATACGAGCAGGTGCCTTCTTGCTTGTTGAGATACCAGACCACGCACATGTTGTCCGACTGGACTAACAGTGTACCCTGGAGAAGCAGATGCTGAAAAGCTTGAAGGGCATACAACACTACCCTCATTACTAACACACTGATGTGTAGAGATAGCTCTACTTGGGACCATCTGCCTTGGGGTTTGTGGTCTCCCAAATGTGCACCCCAACCCATCCCTGATGCTGGTGGTGCTGAGGGTTGAGGCGCTGGACGCTACACCTTGGGCCACGCTGGCAACCCAGGTTCAGGAACTAGCCCGGGCTGCTGGGGGAAGAGATTGAGCGTCTGAAGGACTGCTCTCTCTTCCCTAGTTAAGGGCTGGGGAGATGACTGCTGAAGGAGCGACCTCTGGCGGAGGCTGGAGACTGCCAACAGTAGTGTCGTAGCGTATGCCGGGGGGGGGGGTGTGGAGCCGCGACAGTACACTGCCTTGACAGCCGGGCTCCACAGGGGTGTAACCAAGCATGCAACCCCCCCTTCCAACGATAGGCGAAGGCACCTCCCTCCGCAGTCCACACTCCCAGAAACGGAGTCCCCCGGCCCGGTGTCTCAATACTTAAAGAAAGAGCACCCTTGGGGCCACCTTCCAGAGGGTAGACCTGGGAGATGCCCGGAGCCGGAGAGGAGCTGATGGGGCAGCCGAGCCACGCAGGGAGGGAGAGACTGCGATCTTGGAGGTCGCTGGACAGAGTTCGGTGGCATGGTAGGGGCGAAAAAGAGGTTGAAAAAAACAAAAACAAAAAAAATCCCTGATGCATCTGTAGTCAAGAATCTGGGTGGGAGGAGGGGACTAAAAAAGGACCCCCTTGGTGAGACTGAAATGATCCTGCCACCATGAGAGATCCTTCTGCATGGAATCAGATACCATAACCATCTGGTCCAGGTCGTCCAACCACTGGTCCCACTGTGCTCCGAGCTTCCACTGCGTAATACGCATGTGGAGCTTGGCTAACAGCACAGTGTGGATGGACGCTGCCATCAGGACCAACAGATGAAGAATCAACCTGGGCGAGACCTTCCTGCTGGAGGCCACCATACAAGCCCGTCTCTGCAAGTTTTCCACTCTGTCCAGAGGGTGTAAAATCATACCCTGAACTGTGTCCAACACTGCCCCAATGAATTGCAGGTGCTGGGAAAGGACAAGTTGGGACTTTAGAAAATTCACAGTGATCTCCACTATGCCACCACGACCAACTGGCTCTTTTGTTGCGGACGACGTAATGTATGCTGTTACTGCATCCAAGATAAATCCTCTGAGCATCCAACATGGCACAGAACAATTTCTGTTAAACAATTTATCAAATGCTTGACCACTTTTGTGGTCTATGTTTTTTTAATATGTCCGTGCCCCAAAATTTCTCTTGAACACGTCCAAACCCTCAAAGAAAGGATGCAGGAGCATCTACGTTAAATTCCAAAAACAACTTGACACTCCAGTTTGTTTGCACTTTGCTCAGCATCATGATGGTAACCTTGAAAGGTTCAGATTTATCGGTATAGAGCATATACAATACACCCAAGAGAAAGCAACAGAAACGTTTATTGTAGTGTAAATCCTCTGCTTTGTGTGTTCATGCATATACTAAAAGCTCCTCCTCTCATTTTCATTGGTATTCTCGTAACAAGGTGTTTAATACTGTTTCACCATACAGCTTTCCAGTTTTACAGGGTTCTTCTACACAGACGTGCTACTGAGCGCCAGTCTTAAGGACGCCTATTTCAGGATATCACATTAAATTTACTGTTGAAATACCTGACTATGGCACAATAGCCCTACCCCCCTGATGAAGCCTCACACTGTAGAGGTAAAGCATCAGGGTAACAGTGCTGTGATTCAGTAGCTGCATTAAACCTACATGACTTGGCCTTCCATTCGTGAGTTTATTTTTTACTTACTACCCTTTTATTTTGGAGTGCTGTTCAAGTGTGTTTTTCCATACAATATTCCATACTGGGGTTCTTGTACCTGAAGTACATTACCTTGCATTTTGCAGCAATGACTTTTAACTGCCAACCTAGGACCACCTCTCCAACCTATGCAGGTCCCTCTGCAACTCCCTTACCCCTCATCTCTGTTCATCCACTACAGAACTTACTGTCATTTGCAAATAAACACACCCTGCCATGCATCTCTTCTTTGATGTTGCAGATGAACATGTTGAAAAGGAATGGACCAAGAACTGACCCCTGACGCACTCCATTTATGACCTCCCTCTGCCCCCTACTTGACTTAGTTTACCACCACCCTCTGCTATCCCCCCCCTCAACTAACAACTTCCCTGCACCTAGATCCTAAGGATAATGTCCACCTTAAAGTTATGGGATGGCCACAATGTCACCTCTATGATACGGTTTCTAAATGTTACAATTTTTCTGTTTAATTATGTATTTTGCATTAAGTTCACTTAGCATTTCATTGGGAATATTGTTTGGCCTTTGGCTCCCTCTAGTGTTCCTGCTGTTACAACAGCACTTTATGGCTATTGGTGGGCAGACAATATGTACTAGTCAAAAGCACCAGCACTGCCGGCCCCAAAAGTTCTGGTTCCCATGTGGTCCTGTCACCTCCAGCTCGAAGGCCAAACAGTAGCACTCTATGAAGAAGATTCTCAAAAGATCCTGCTGAATCTTCCTGCCTCAGGGAGCAAAAAAGATTGGGGTTCTCGCTCCCCAATCATCATCTTCATCCAAGAGGTCAAGACTGTACTATTCATCCACCTCCAGCATACATGGCAATAATTTCTTTATCAAGCCAGATAATTCTGCCAAAAAGTAATCTGGAATGGAACGGTGGCAGAGGCAATCAGTGTCAGGGACAGCACCTGCCGAAGTTTCTGAGGTGCTCGTAGAAGAATGCAGAACCTTGAATATCGACTTGAGACATTTTCAGGTATGGGTTTTAGCCTTGCAGAGGCTGAACCCACCTGTTTCAATGGCATACTGGTAGCATTTGACAACCATCCACCTTAGAGAGTGTGGCTCTGGACTGCTGACAGATGAAGGGAGTCACTAATGAGCAGTCAAATGGATTTCGGTGGCTCTCTGTTGAGGAAGGCTCCAACTAGGTGACAACTCTGCTGGTGACCACATCAATTTATGCAAAGACTTCAACATGCCTCGATTCTCCATCGACGACTTGTCTCAACAGGGTTAATGGTGGATTCACCAACTTGGCGGGCACTGCCCTCTTATATAAGCACTAACAAGAAGGTAAGCATATTGATGAGGTAGGCCCCATTGGTTACAAATGACTCCTGCAAGGAATGAACATAACTCAAGGACATCATTATGACAGAGTGCGTTTCTGCAGCAACAATGGTGAAAAAGGGTCTTACTCAGCGATGACATACACCGGCAATTCAAGATTCTTAAGGGACTAGCTACTAGAAAAAAATTCCAAATAAGCTGCACTCAAAGGGGAAAAATACATAACCACAAACCTCTGGCAAAGACCTCTCGACTGAAGCACCAGGGCATCATGCACAGCATCTTTTAAGAGCAGGGCTCACATTAACTTCACTTAAATGTGTAAACTTCAGCCATTTGTTTGCTAGTTATTCATTTTTCCCCTTTCAAGTGCTACTTATTTGGAATCCTTGCATATGCTGTTTGGGCTGGCAGCACTGGCTTGGTGTCCTTGAACACACTCTCTCCTTCCAAAATTTTACCAGAAAAGGAATAAATACTAAAGATTTAGCGACACAGAACAGCTTCCACCGGTCCAACACTCAACTCGATGGCAGCAGAAAAAGAACTGTAGTGGTTGGGACCTGCCCACCTTATACTGGTGCTGCTGTGTGCTGGTGACATGCACATATCTGTGTCAGTGTGGGCGTCCTCATGGTTGCAAAAGCTTCCTGCAAGGTCCTGACCTAGGCGGCGTACAGTCCAATGTATTATGGCTCTATGGAGACAGCCTTGACTTGTTTTGATGGTGCCAGTGGCAGACTTGATGATTTAGCAGGTACTAAGGCATTCCTGTCCATTTTCTCAAGAGAATGCTCCAAAAATGTTCCAACTATGCCTCCACGTAACCTGGTTAAAACACCAGATACAGGTTTTACATTCTATGACAGGTCTAAATAAACACAGAATTCGTGGGCATCCTTAAGGTAGACAGGGTTTTCACAGCAACAATGATGAAACAAGTGCCTTACTTGGAGACGGCATACACCAGTTCGTTATTCATGATTCTCAAAGGAGCAGCAACCAGAAAAAGAATAAATTCCGACAACAAAGATTCAGTGATGGAAAATAGCTTCCACTGGTTCAACATTGACTCTCTCAATAGGAAGAGAAAAGAAACTGAAGTGGTTGAGGCCTGCCCACTTTATAAGGGTGTCGCCGTGTGACAAGTGATGCACATGCAGGCGCATCAAAGTAGGTATCCCAGTTGACGCAAATGCTTCCTGGCAAGGTCCTGAGGACTTACAATTCAATGTATTATGGCTCTTTGGCGATACTTTAAAAAAAGACTACAGCATTTAATGCCACAGGCAACACTGATATTCTCTCCCACCCCAAGGACAGGGGATTGTGGGGGGGGCAGTATTGTCAGCAGTGCTAATGCTGCACCTCCCTTATTTCAGGCTGCAAGTCAGTGACTGCCAGTAGCACTCTAATTTTGATGTCCCATGCTGAGACTGCAAATGATGCAGTTGCAAGGGCTTCTGGGGCACTGTCTATTTCTGAATGTGGGTGGAAGCATGATCAACTAGACAAAATAACTGAAAAAGAAAAAAGAGGAGGGGTAGCATGATCAACTAGACAACTGTGTGAAAAAGAAATAAAGGGATGGAAAAAAGCTTTTTCTTCTGGATTTGCAATCAAGACTTCATGTTCCCTGTACATTACTACAAGCATGATTTCATTCTCCTTTAAAGAAGCACTACACCATCACATACTGTAAATGTTATCTTTTTTCATGTCGCCAATCGGCTCCATTTCTATAGCAGTTGGGGGATAAAAACAGTTTTTTTGGTTTACTTTTAATGTTAGCAGTAGTCTTCGGTATCTATCCTGGGTGCCTCTACCTTCTGCTTGGTGAAATCTCAGTTTATTCACAAGAGCTGTATTAGCAGCAAGAAGATGATGTCACAGCACCTGTTGACACTATGCTCGTCTTCATATCCTTAAAGAGCAACTATCCACATAATTTGCAAAATTCCTCCCAAGAAGCATGGGTAATGTTTACTTGCCCCAGACAGACATGAATGTTTGGAACAAATCAAGGCCACCACTTAACAAGGACTGTGGGGGTGGACCGGGTAATGAAGCTGTACCGGGAAATGGAAGGGATCGGCGCAGCGCAGCTCCACGGAGCCAAAATACGATCCCTTCCCATACAAAACTGGGACTACTTAAAAAACAAATATTAGAAGCATACAACTTTGGGGCAGGAAAGGATTACTCATGCTTCTTGGGGTTACCAGCTGGATAGCTGCTCCTTAAAAACTCTCAAGAAATACACAAAGTAAAAATAATTGAAGAAATATTCTGCTCCAACCCTTCTAAGAAGTTTTTGAAACTAATTAAAATTATTTGTTCTGTTATTCTTAATCAGCAGAAAGACATACTGTGGAGACTAATGGGCGTGGACGCATCATCTTCTACTGTGAATGCAGCTCCCAGGAGCAAATCCAAGATTTCAACAATCAGAAAGTTGAGTTACCCAGGATAGTTACAAAGGGCTACTGCTAAAGTAATCCTAAACTAAAACAAAATGTTTATATCCCTAGACTGCTATAGAAATGGATCTAAATGGTGACTAGAAAACAGATAACATTTACAATATGCGAGGGTGTAGTGCTCCATTAAGATCATCAAACTCAATTTAGTAGCAGTGCAGAATTAAAACTCAGAGTTGGGCAACAAGATTGTAGACTCCAGATATGGATTATTACAGCTGAGCATGCAATGACTGCTGTCAAGAAAAAAAAAAAAAACTGTTTACCATAGTAACGTTTTTTCTTAAGGGATAAACCAGAAAGCTTTACAATAGCAACCAATCCACTGGATTGAGTTGCCCCAGAGATAGAACTTATGCTAATTTTGGAACCTTGAAATTTAAAGAAGGCAAATATCTGCACTGTGGTCACACTCCCTCCAACAGTCATAAGAACATAAGTAGTAGCTGGCAGAAGGAGACTTCCAGGCCTATCTTGTCTGCCCGATTTGTGTCGGGATCTTGTATTTTATTCCGTCACTGATGTGTGTGATCCCTTCCCCCCTTCCTTTATCTTGTCCCCACATCTTCCCTCTGTGTTTGTCCCAGGCTCTTTTGAAAGATCCCACTGTCTTGGATGACACGACTGCCTCTGATAGTTCGTTCCATGGCGTCACCACCGTTTCTGTGAAGAAGCGTTTCCTCACATCCCTCCTGTATTTTCCTCCCACTAGCTTTAGGCTGTGTCCTCTGGTGAAGGTGTTTTCTCTTACAATGAAGAGACCCTCCCATGCTACCTTGTTTATACCACTTAGGTACTTGAAGGTCTCTATCATATCCCCCTAACTCCAGTAAGCACATCCTCAAGGACTCCAACCTCTCTCATGACTTGTCCTGCTGCCCCCTGATCATCTTAGTCACACTCCTCTGTACCCCTTCCAGCAGTTTATTTCATTTATTTATTTATTTATTTTAAGGTACAGGTGCTAATACCTCACTCCATACTTCCAAGTGAGGCCTCACCAATGACCGATACAGTGGCAAAATAACCTCACGGTGTCTGCTACTGAATCTGCGTGCGATGCATCCCATCATCCTGTTGGCCTTTGCTAATATCTTTGTGCACTGTGTGGACAGCTTCATGTCACTAGTGATTGCTACTCCTAGGTCTTTTTCTTCCTCCAACTTCGCTATCTGTACTTCTCCTATTTAGTACTCGGCTCTTGGTTTTTTGCCCCTATGTGCATCACCTTGCACTTCTTGGCATTGAAGCCCAGCTGCCAAATCCCTGACCATTTCTCCAGTATGGCTAAATCTTCCCTTAGTTCCTGTACCCCCCCCCCTCCTGAGTGTCCACCCTCCCACAGATTTTGGTGTCGTCAGCAAAGAGGCACATCTTGCCTTGTCTATCCTCCCCAATGTCATTTATAAACACACTGAACAATACTGGGCTCAAGACCGATCCCTGCAGTACCCCCGCTAGTGACCTCCTTTGTACTGGAGGCTACCCCCGACCACCACCCTCCGGGTCCTGCCCCCCAGCCAGTTCTCCACCCATCTGACCAATCTTTCCCCCACCCCCAGTGCCTTCACAGTTTTATCAGCTTTCTGTGTGGCACCAAGTCGAAGACTTTGCTAAAGTCCAAGTATATGATGTCTACTGCCTGACCCTTGTCTACCGCCTTCGTGACAGTCAGATAACTCAATTAAGTTCGTTTGACAAAATCTTCTAGCCACAAACCCGTGTTGCTTACTGTCACGCAGACCATTCTCCTCCAAGTATTTCACCAGTCCCTCCTTTAGTATGGACTTCATAAATTTGCGCATTATAGAGGTCAGGCTTACTAGCTTATAGTTGCCGGAGTCCTCTCTGGGACTGATTTTGTGGAGTGGCCCTACATTAGCTGTTCTCCAGACCACCGGCACCACCCACGTTCAGGAAACTACTGAATAGAACTGCCATCGAACCTGCCAGTTCATCGCCCAATTCCTCCGAGTACCCTGGGGTGTATCCCATCCGGCCCTGGGGATTTATCCACTGTTAGCACCCTCAGTCCCACTCTCACCCTCTCTCTCCAGATAACCCCTACTGGTTCTACCACTGTTCCCTCCTTCCTGATCCCCACCGGTGGCATCAGCCCATCTTTTACAGAGCAGAAGTATTCATTTAAAACCTCTGCTTTTGCTCGGTCTTCCGTTACCCATTCTGTCCCGTTTGAGTCGGACTATGCAGTCTTTTTTGTTCCTTTTCTCTCTTATATAGTTAAAGAAGGCATTTTCCCCCTTTTTTTATCCAGTCAGATTTGTTCCAAAAGCTGAGAGCTGCTGCTACCACTGAAACTAGCTATATGGTTACGTAAAGTATTTTCAAAAATGAGTTAACATTTTTGAAAAAATAATTCAATTAAAGGACACCTAAATAGCTATTTTCTGGATTGTCAAAAGTTTAATTAAAAAAAAAAAAACACCATCGGAAATCATATCAAGCTAGACCCGGGGTGGCATCTTAAACTATAATGCCCCTTACCAGTGTTATACAGAATTAACTAATTTATAGTATGTTTTAATACTGTAAACAAAGATCCCTCGATTTTCAACGTCTGTGCCACGATCTAGCCATAAGATGGCGCTGACTTGAGACGTGATTACATCACTGAAACGAGACTGCTACCACAGACTAACAGAAGCCCTACGTACCGGCCCATTTCAGCTCATACTGTGAAACGTCTAAAGTGCACCAACATGCTAACAGGCATCTAACACGTGCACCAGAATCTGATGCATGTGTTAAATGCCAAATAGCATGTTGATAGGCTTTAGAAGTTTTATAGTATGAGCTGAAATGGACTGGTATATAAGGCTTCTATCAGTCTGTGGTAGTTGGCTCACTCCACTGACAATCATATCTCACCTCGGTGCCATCTTATAATCTTTGCTTACAATATTATGGTATACCATCAACATAGCATTTCAATAATAGTGCAGTGAAATGCATGCTGTGGAAATAGCATGGATAAAATGCATGCCATGGTGATTTGCCCTCCTCCACTAGTAGTAACAGTAAACTGCCCCGAGGTTTCCTCCAGGCCCTGGAGCTGTCAACAGTGTTTTGTGCTATTTGCGAGCGCAGTTTTGGTGTCTGCATTTTCTCTGCGCCATTATTAACTGTGCTGCCTTTTTAGCAGATTTATTGTAGACCCTCATATTATAACATGGTAAAAATTGGTTAAACCTGTATAACAAAGGTATTATTAAAATGCCATCCCAGGCTCCAGCTCACCACAATTTCCGATTTTTAACATAGTGACCACAAAAAAATTTAAAGCTTACTGATGTATCTCAGAAGCAACATTACTACTGTAAGTTTTTCTTCTAATCCCAGGAATCTATCAGTATAGCTTTACAATAGCAGACTCCATAGCAGTACCTTGGTAGGCTAGGTGCAGAACCTACTTATGAAAAAGGTTCTGCAAGCCAGCAGTGCCAAAACTGGCATCCCTTCTAGACTGTTTGTCCAGACAACAGTATTTTCTGAAGATGTGTACTGTCTTACAGGTAGCTGCTTTACAGATTTCTTGAAGGGGGATGCCCCTTGTTACTACCACAGAGGTAAAGGTACCATTGTGCAATGTACCCGTAGACCTCTGGGGGGGTATCCTGCCAGCTTTTTCTTAACTCATTTGCTCCCGGTAGCCATTTTGGGTCCATTCCAGCAATGGATAGTTCTGACGCCATATGGCATATATGGGAATAATTGAGTTGTCAGACTTGAATGCAGGAGACTATTCAATGTGAGACAGTTGCTGGTTTACTCTTCCCAACTTCCCCATAGGTGATAAAAAGCGGAGGGCTACTGGACCCGACATCCTTTGTGTGGTCCAGGGAATAACTAAAAGCCCTCTTTACATCCAGGTAATGCGAGTTTGTCTTCTCATGTCCTGGAATCTTCGGTCAACAGCACAGGGAGGGCAAATGACTGGCTGAGGTGGAATTCTGACACTACCTTACTGAGGAATTTTAGTCTCGAGGGCAACCTTGTCCCTCTGGAAGATTATGTAGTGTGGATCTGTGCAGAGGGCTTGCAGCTCGCTCACCCTCTTGCAAATTTAACAGCAACTAAGAATGCTGCTTTCCATACAACATACTTTTGGTCAGCAGTAGCCATAGGCTCAAAGGGCGTTTCCACAGCTGACCAAAGCACACATTTAAGTCTCAGAAAGGAACAGGGTCCCTCTCATGAATTTACAAATGGCCTACGCCTTTAAACAACCTATTAAAAATAGACTGAGGCTACAGACATATTCTTGCCAGCTGATATGTAAACTGGAACTGCTGCCAAATGCACCTTCGGGTGAGGACCTCAGGCTTAGTGACAGCAGGTGCAGTAGGAAATCCAAAACTATAGGCAGGCCTGCCTGCGCAATATTATCTTTCTGGGAGCACACCAGAATAAAAATCTCTTCCATTTTGAGGTGTATGTTTTCCTTGTCGCTGGTCTTGTAGAAACCTTCATAACTCTCACACCTCCACTGATAACTTGAAGCTAAAGAATTGTAGCTCCTCAAGAACCATGCCCTCAGACATAGAGTTCTGATGTCTGGGAATGTTAAACTGCACTGAGACAGGGTCAGGAAAATGTGCCTCAGTGACAGGCAGACTGGAGTTCTGCAGGACAGGCTCACGAGTATGGAGTACCAAGCCTGTCTGTCCCAGTCTGGTACTACCAAAATCACTGTTGTTGGCTCCCTCCTGAGCTTTATGAGTTCACTCTGTAAAAGTGGGAATTAAAGGAAGGCATAAAGGAAAGAACAGTTACATAAGAACTTATCATAACAGTAGATCTCAGTCATCAGGTCACATCGTAGGAACTTCACTGTCAGTGAAGCAGGGTTCCACACCGAAGATTTTCAGCAGTACAACTGGGGCCGCCAATGCCACTGACGTCATCAACCCTATAAAGGCATAAGCGCCCCTGCTCCCTCTTTAGTGCTTTCCCCCGGAGACACAGGAAGTATAGCACTAGCCACAGAAACATAGAATTTGACGGCAGATAAGGACCGCTTGGCCCACCTAGTCTGCCCATTTCCCTACCTGACGGATAAGCTGCAGATTCTAGTTAATCAACAGCTTACTTCCTCCTGCCCCCCACTAGACTTGCCTTATGCCTGTCCCATGCATTCTTAAATTCTCCCACTGTTCCTGACTCCACAACCTCCTCAGGAAGGCTGTCCATGCATCCACAACTCTCTCTGTGAAAAAATACTTTCTAACATTACCTCTGAGCTGCCCCCCATCTTCAAATTGTGCCCCCTTGTTCTTGCACACTTCTTCTAAAGATACTACCCTCTTGTATCTTGTTAATTCCCTTGAGATACCTGAAAGTTTCTATCATGTCCCCCCCTCTCCCTCCTTTCCTCAAGGGTATGCATATTAAGCTGCTTTAGTCTCTCCTTGTATGTCTTCTGGTGCAGATCTTGCACCATTTTGGTTGCCCTCCTCTGAACAGCCTCCACTCTGTCTATGTCTTTGTGGAGATGGGGTCTCCAGAATTACACGCAGTACTCCAGATGGGGTCTCACTGTCTGTCTGTAGAGAGGGATGATAACTTCCTGTTTTCTACTGCTGATGCCTCTCCCTATGCATCCCAGCATCCCCCCAGCCCTCTTTACTGCCTTCTCACATTGCTTGCCCACTTTTAGGTCATCTGATATAATTACTCCTAGGTCTCTTTCGATTTTTGTTATTAACTCACCCCACACTGTGTACTCTTCCCCTGAGTTTTTGTTTCCCAGATACATTACCTTACACTTCTTTGCACTGAATCTGAGCTGCCACGTATTTGACCATTCCTCCAACCTTGCCAAGTCCCTTTTCATTCTTTCCACCCCACCTTGTGTATCAACCCTGTTGCAGATCTTTGTGTCATCTGCAAAGAGGCATACCTTTCCTTCCAGGTGCTCTCCAATGTCACTTAAAGATATTAAAGAGGACCAGTCCCAGTACTGAACCCTGCGGTACCCCACTAGCTACCCTCCTTTCTTCACTGTGGACTCCGTTTACTATTACCCTTTGCGTCCTGTTGTCCAGCCAGTTTTTTATCCATGGGGGACCAAGGAGAGACAAAGATGTTGCCCAGGCCTATAAGAAATGCTAGATACACCAGATAGGAAGTTACAGGAGAAAGCCCGGCCCCTTCCAAAAGGGGTGGGTGGGAGGAAAGCAGACCCGATGACTGACAGCCCCTCAAAGATCTACTGTTACGGCAAGTTCTTATGTAACTGTTCTTCTTTGGGGGTATCTCAGTCACCAGGTCACACCACAGGAACGAATCCCATGCAGTTACAGGTGCAAACAGGTGGTCTGGGAGGAAGGCCAACCTTAAACTTAAGACAGGAGGCCCTGCAGCACAGCCCTGCCAAATCCTGCATGGGCTCCAGAGGCAACGTCCAGACTGTAGTGTTTGGTAAAAGTGTGGACAGTACTCCAGGTGGCAGCTGCGCAAAAGTAAGCAGCTTAGTCCCCTCCAAAACAGGACACAGAGGTAGACTTGCCTCTTGTGTAATCAGCTCTGATCGCTCCAGGCAATTCTTTGCCGTACTTGTAGAAGAACACAATGCAATCTGCCAACCATTTAGATAAACATTGTTTAGAAACTGAAACACCCTCTCTACCTGGGGCAACAACTGCTTCGACTTTCTGTGTTCCTTGGTCCAAAGCAGATATTTAAAAATTCTGTGTACATCTAACATATGGAGCAGTGCTTGCCCTGGACTGGCATGCTCTGGAAAGTAAACAGGGAGGTGGATAGACTGATTCAGTGTAAACTCAGATACCACCTTAGGAAGAAACTAAGGATTCGTGTCCAAAGACACCCTGTCTTTATGGAAAAATCAAATAAGGCTCCCCACACTAGAAAGCCTAAAGCTCTGAAATTCTCCGAGCAGAAGAAATGGCAACTAAAAATAACACTTTCATCCGAACTGGTCTAATTGACGAGAGCCCTTGTCAGGAGGCGAGGAACTTGGGTGTTTCGGCTGAGCTGACCGGTCATGAGCGGCAGTGATTACCATGCAGTCAGCCTCTGGATGGGTGTTAAGATGCTGAATCCCTTCCGGGGGATAATAAGTCCGATCTGCCTTTCTGGAGACCGCTGGTATGGAGGACGGCTGTTGCTATATCGTGGTTACCAAATCCTCATGGGGTCCCGTGCATGGAGGGATGGGGATAGGATCAGATGTAGCAAGATCCAGGTGCTCAGCCAGTTTTTTTCGTTGCGAATCCACCTCTTTCGAGGGCCAGCCTCCAGCTGCCTGTATTGAGCACAAGAGGTCTCCGAAGGAAGGGTCCTCTGGGGAGACTTGGGGGACTCCTTAGGAAGAACCTCAACAGGAGATCTGGGGTCCGAAGGTTTGGAGTCAGACTCCGTGTCGGAGGGCTCTGAGCCACTGGGGATGGAAGGATCCACCCCAGCAGATCCCACAGCTAAAGAACAAGAGGCTCTGCCGGAAGGAGGCAGTGGAGGGGGGCCCTGGGTAGGGGAATGTCCCCCACAAACTGCCTGAGCTCCGATAGTAGCCGAGTTCTGGCCTCCTGCCACCATTGGGGGGCCAACTCACGGTCTGGCGCCAGGGGTGGCAGAGGAGGAGGCTGGAAGTTAGGGTAGCCTGACTACTGAGGCCAAGATGGGTAGTGATAACCCGTCTGAGGATAGTAAGAGTACCCAGGGTGCCCCGGCGTCGGGTATCCCGGTGTCGGGGAAACATGGCCAGGCTTCGGATACTGTGGAGTCGACAGTGGGTCACCCGGAGGCGGGACAATGGGTTCTGGACCCGGAAACCTGCCCGAAGGATCTAGTCCTGCCGGGGAGGTGCCACGGCACCTCTAGGAGGCGCAGGATCTGGGATGGCCCCCGAAGGTCTTGAGGAAGAGGCTCCATGGAAAAATCCCGGCGGCGACGGACTTATGTCCATGGACAGCGGTAGGCCTGGTAAGGTGGGGGAAGGTCCGGAAGGAGCCCAGACGGCAGGTCTGAGGACGATCCTGCTGGAAGAAAAAAAAAAAAATCAGAGGATCGGGTGGCAAGTCCCTGGGATGAATGACCTGGGGGGACGATGGGTCGTTCTGCCGCTCACTCTGTCAGGCGTCGGGGGCCAAACTAGAGCCCAGCGGGAAAGTGGAGAGATCCGAGTGGGAGCGGAGGACCGTCGTCCGACTGAGCGGACGCAGCGGGGCTGGTGGTGGTCGGAGACCGCTGCTAATCGTCTGGAGCCATGCACCCCGATGGGCGGAGCGCGGTGTCTTATCGGCTGAGCAAGGCGACTTAACTGATACCTCAGAGAGGCTACCACAGCTGCCCGCTCACCTCAGCAGGAGGGAGAAGGTGCCCGGCCTACAGAAGCAGGCAGGGCACTAGCTGAAGTACTCACAGTTTGGAAGGCCTCCGCGTGGCGGCGGACTCTGGTCCCGGCGCTATCCTGCTTTTCTTCTTTTGGGGCCGGCGATGTGACAACCTATCCTCAGTTCCTGAGCTCCTTTTCCATCGACGCCAGTCGTCGGGTCAGGAGGTGGGCCTCGAGGGTCCACTTGCACGTGGTTCGAGTTGCCGGGTTGAAGGCCTGGCAGATGGAGCACTCCTCGGTGCTGTGCTTGGAACCAAGGCAGAGGAGACAGTGCAAATGGACGTCCCCGTGCTGGATTTTGGGCGCTGCACTTTGAGCACTTCTTCTTCTGTCTAGAAGACATCAAATGGTAGGTAAATCGAAGAGAAAATTTTACTATGAGGTGAAGAAAACAGACAAAAAGGACGGACGTTAGATCGCTGTTCTATCGCATGCCGAACGTACAGAGGATACAGCGGGAAAGAACTGGAGAGAAGGGCGCGGGACCGCCCTTTTATAGTCGGGCTGACGTCACGTCACCTGACATCGGGGTGGTCCTCGCTGATGACTGCTATCAGAGTAATAAATTGGGAGATGAATGTCCTGATTAAGGGTGAACTCGGACACCACCTTTGGGAGAAATTTAAGATTAGTGAGCAGGGATACCCTGTCCCTGTGGAAAATCAAATAGGGCTCTTTACACATCAGAGCCTGAAGCTCAGAAATCCTTTGAGCTGACGTGATGGCAACTAAAAATAGCACTTTCCAAGACAGGAAGTGTAACTCACAACTTGTGGCTAGCTCAAAGGGAGGCAACGTAAGCTTCTCTAATAAAAACAAGAGATCCTATGGGGGAACAGGGTCCCAAATGGGTAGCTGAATATGCATCTTACCTCGCAGGAAGGAGCAGGACAGATCCATTTGTGCCAGGTTCCTGCCATCCACTGGTACATGATAAGCTGACAGTGCAGAAAGGTGTACCTTTATGGACGAGTAGCCAAGACCTGCATTGGACAGGGAAAGAAGATATTCCAGGACCAAATTCACCGGACAGGTGAAAAGGTCCAAATGAAGGGCAAAAGCCCATAGGCAGAAGCACTTCCATTTCATGATGTAGGTGGCCCTAGTCGAGGTTTTTCTCGTGGCCACTAGGACCTCCACTACCTCTGCTGACACCCCGTACCGGTCCCTAAGTCTGCAGGAGCCACACATGCAGGTGCAGAGACTTGAGATTCAGATGCACTAGAGTCCTTTGCTCCTGGGAGAGCAAGTGAGAGGACAGGGACAGAGGATTTGGAGATTCCATTGCCAAATGCTGGAGCAATGGAAACCAGACCGGCGCTATGAGAATCATGCCTGCTCGTTCCACTTGAAGTTTGAGCAGTACTCGCTGAAGTAGTAGGAAAGGAGGGAAGGCATAAAGAAACCTCCCTGTCCAAGAGAGGGTCAACGCATCTTGCCAGAAAACACCGGAACCATCTAGTGAGCAGAAAATGGGCAGTTTGATGTTGAGCGGGGGGACACAGAGGTCCAGTTCTGGAAGTTCCCATCTTTCGAAAAGATAGTCTACTACCTCCTGTAGTAGTTCCCACTCGTGGGCCTGAGACCGAGAGTGCCTTAGGCTATCGGCCAAGGCGTTTTGTACCCCTGGAACATGAACTGCTTTGAGTTCTCGATTGTGCTCCACTGCTCAGTACCAGACTCTCAGGGATTCTCTGCAAAGGAGATAGGAGTGAGTGCCCCCTTGCTTGTTGATGTAAAACACAAAGTACAGTTACATAAGAACTTACCATAACAATAGATCTTCGAGAACAGCTCTTGCAGCAAGTTACACCATTAGGACTGAAGCCGGCAGGTGCCAGGACCCCACGAAATTTTCTAGCTAGCAGAATTAGCTGATCACTTCAGATGTCGGTCCCGCCTACCTACATCAGGCAATAGTATACAGGGGGCGGCCCCAGAATCCCCAGTTCTCCCGCCGGAGACTCCCGGCCGCTGGATGACATTAGAAGAGGAGACTGAGGATCCACCATCAAATGGCAGTCAGAGAAATGCTGAGAACACCTGATCCTTGGAGAAGGATGTTAAAACTAGAATCTATCTCCAGCAGAGATGGTGGGAGGGAAAGTACCTGCTGCAAGAGCTGTTCTCGAAGATCTACTGTTACGGTAAGTTCTTACGTAACTGTACTATCTTACTTCGAGAAACAGCTCTTGCAGCAGGTTACTCCATTAGGACCAATTCCCAAGCAATAATGAAAATCCCACACCACTGGGAGGAGGGAAGGCAGAAATCCTTAATGGAACCCAAGCCTAGGACAGAAGTCCTTGAAGGACTGCTAGACCAAAACCTGCTCTTCGCCTCGATGCGATATAAAGGCTATAATGCCTGATGAAAGTGTGCACGGAGCTCCAAGTAGCTGCAGCACAGATAGCTGAGGTGGACACATTCTTAAGGCCCGCAAAGGAGGTAGCCACCCCCCTTGTGGAATGACCCTTGACCACGCCCGGTAAGGGTTTGTTACGCTTCTGGTAACAGAACGTGATACACTGAATGAGCCACCTGGACAGAGACTGTTTGGAAACAAGAGCTCCCATCGTCCTGTGGGCAAAGGAGACAAAAAGCTGGTCCGATTTTCGGTGGTGTTTGGTTCTGGTCAGGTAGTATTGGAGACACCTATGCACATTTAGGGTGTGCAACAGGGCCTCTCCTCGATTCGAATAGTTGGGAAAGTACACTGGCAGATCGATGTCCTGATTAAAGGTGAGAGCTGAGACCACCTTAGGCAGAAATTTGGGATTACTCCATAGGGATACCCTGTCTTTGTGAAAAACCAAATAAGGCTCTTTGCACATGAGTGCATGGAGTTCAGAAATTCTTCAGGCCAAGGTAACGGCAACTAAAAACAACGTCTTCCAAGTGAGAAGACGTAGCTCGCAATCCACGGCTGGTTCAAAAGGTGGCAGCGCAAGCTGCTCCAGAACAAAGGGTAGATCCCATGGTGGAATTGGATCCTTAATCGGAGGTCCAAGGTGGAGAATACCTCTCATAGGCAAAAACGGCGCAATTTCATGGCATAAGTAGCGTGAGTGGCCGGTTTTCTCGCAGCCACCAGAACGTCAGCTACCTCTTGCGAGAACCCTTGTCGCAAAATGGCTATGTCTCTAGGAGCCAAGTGTGCAGGCTCAGCGAACGAAGGTCCGGATGGACCAAGGAGCCTGCCTCCCGAGACAACAAGTGAGAGATGATTTGCAGAGGCACCGGAGGTTCCCGGGATAGTTGATGTAGTAAAGGGAACAAGATCTGCCAGGGCCAGAATGGCACGATGAGTATCAGCGTCATTTGCTCTCTGCGAAGTTTCAGAAGAACCCACTGGATCAACAGAAAGGGGGGAAAGGCATAGAGGAATCTGCCCGTCCAGGAGAGGGACAACGTGTCTCGCCAGAAAACACCAGGCCCTGGATCTAGCGAGCAAAACTTGGGCAGTTTTGCGTTGGATGAGGACGCGAAAAGGTCCAACTCTGGTGTACCCCATCTGTGAAACAGATCCTCTACTACCTCCTGGAGTAGTTCCCACTCACGGAATCTGGCCCGAGAGCGGTTCAGGCCGTCTGCAATGACGTTGTCCACTCCTGGGACATGAACAGCAATGAGGTTTGCGCCGTGTTGCAAAGCCCAATCCCACACCCTCATGGCCTCCCTGCAAAGCGGGTAGGAATGGGTGCCTCCTTCTTTATTGAGGCAATACATCACCACGGAACTGTCTGTAACAGAATGGTACCCAGAGGAATCTCCGACTGGAAGGCCTGCAGGGCGTAAAGAACAGCTCTAATTTCCAGGATATTTATGTGGAGATGAGTCTCTTGGGCTGTCCAAAGACCCTGAGACCGGACAGTGTCGAGGTGTGCTCCCCATACGAGCCCCGAGGCGTCTGTGGAGAGTGTCACAATCGGAGACAGCGCAATGAAGGGGACCCCTGCCGATAGATTCTTCGGATCTAGCCACCATTACCAATCCCGGATTACCGTCTTCGTGATCCGGATTGGAAGCTGCAGATGGTCTTGCTTTTGATCCCATTGGACCCGTAACATCCACTTGGTGACCCGCATGTGGAGACGAGCAAGCAGGACTGTTGCAATGTCCGCAGCCATGTGTCCGAGCAGGCAAAGGACCAATCTGGTAGGAACGGTCTTCGCCAAAATGTCCCTGATGAGGGATCTGATATGTTCCGCTCTGTCCTTGGGAAGAAAAGCTTTCCCCTGGACGGTGTCCAGAACTGCACCTATGAACTGCAGAGTCTGTGATGGAACCAGGCATGACTTCTCATGATTGATCATGATGCCCTGCGTCTCGAACAGCGACTGAGTATAATGGATGGCGGACATCAAGGCCTCCCGAGAGGGTACCATGAGAAGCCAGTCGTCCAGGTAAGGGAACACGTAGTGGCCTTGTCTCCTCAGAGCCGCCGCTATGACTGCCATACACTCCGTGAATACCCGAGGTGCAGATGACAGTCCGAAGGGAAGGGCTCGGAACTGATAATGGTGGCACTGGAACTCGAAACGTAGAAACTTCCTGTGCACTTCAGCAATGGGAATATGCAGGTAAGCGTCCTGCATGTCCAAGGACGCTAGAAAGGCGCCCTGCTTGAGCATGGGAATCAGACCTAGGAGGGTCACCATGCGGAAGCGTTTGCACAGGACCGACTCATTGAGGTCACTGAGGTCCAGTATCGGACGGAGGTCCCCTGTTTCCATGGGAACCAGAAAGAAGTGAGAATAATACCCTGCACTCCTCTGGTTCCGTGGCACGTGCTCTGTCGCTTCTTTTTCCAGGAGCGTGAGCACCTCCTGCTGTATGAGCAGGGCGTGCTGACCTGAGTAACAGGAAAGCAGGGGAGGTCTTGCCGGTGGGCGGTCCAGAAATTCTATGAAGTGACCTTTCTTGACCAACTGGAGAACCCATCGGTCGGTGGTAATCGACTGCCACCCTGAAAAGTGGCGAGCGATGTGACCCTCGACCTTTTGTGCCCGCTGATGCAGAGGAGGGGCGGGTGCTGGGAAGGAGTCATGCTCTGGCAGCACTGGTCCCTGCAGGCTGGGCCGGTTTAGTGTAGCGTTGGGCTCTGCCTGGGGACGACTTAGCCTGGGCTTTACGCTGAAAGGTGCCCCATTTGTTGCTGGCCAGAACGTGGCTGCAGCCTTTGTTGCCGGCTGCAAAAACAGCTCTGGTTCTTACTGAAGGAACCGGGCCTCAATCTGTACATGGCCTGTACAGACCTGACTGCCTTCCCAGCGTCCTGGAGTTTGGTGATAACCTTCTCCGAGGGTTCACCAAAGAGTACTTTGCCACTGTAGGGGACGTCAAGAATGTTCTTCTGTACATCCGGGGTGAAGCCGGAGACACGGAGCCAACAGTGTCACCGGACACAGATGCCTGAAGCTGCAGCTCTGGCGGACGAGTCTGCAGAATTGTATGCGGCTCGTAGTACTTGGGTACCCACATCTGACCCTGTGCGGAGAAGGTTTAGGAGCTCCACCTTCTGATCGCCATCCAGAAGTTTATCGACCAGGTCCTGGCCCTGTTCCCATTGGGCATTCTGAAACTGTACCATGTGGGTTAGGTAGTTAAGGGACCTGATGGAGCATGTAGCAGCTGCATACATGCATCTCCCCAGGGCATCCAATTGTTTGGATTTCTGGTCCGGTGGCTGTGTGCTCATGTGTTGCGGTCTTTGGGACAGGTCATGTGAGGCCGTAATGACCAGGGAGTCTGCCAGAGGTTGTTGAGCCAAGTACTGATCCTCTCTCGGGGCCCTGTACAGGCGGTCAGCTTTCTTCGGCACCGCAGGAGTGAAGTGCGGACGCTTCCACGCAGCCTTGGTGAAGTCCGCAAAAGTGTCCACCAAGGGTGGCACTACCACAGGCTTTGGGTCTTTCTGCCGAAGATAACGGGCAAAGTGCAGCCTTTCGGGGTCAAGGTCTTCAGCATCCGACCCCATGTTGTCCTAGATGTGCCTCATGATCTCAGAGAAAGAGGGATCATCCAGAGACCTGGGAAGGTCATGTGGGTCAGGTGATGGAATGCTGAGTGGAGAAGGAGATCTGGAGTAATCCGAGGTATCCGATCTAGGGTCCTCCCCCAGAGTATACCGCCGATGTCTGGGTCGCTTGGGGCTGGGAGACCCTGATGGAGATCTTGAGGGAGGCCTTCTCCGATCCTGGGATCTACCCCCCTGGGAGGTGGAGTCTGCTCCTCAGGGGTTGGTGGTCGTCCTGCTGGCCCCTGTGGTGGAGGAGGGGGCGTAGGAGGTGAAGGAGTAGGAGGAGGAGGCTTTACTGGGACCACGTCTTTACGGATGGTGTCCCACCAGAAAGTAAAAAGATCCTTTACCTCTTGTATATTCATGCCCGACGACGGGCCTAGCGCCGGGGTCGGGTGTCAGGTCCTCGGGTGTCTCCAGGGTGGGCGAAGGTTCCCTCGGAAGCCCAGCATCTTCTGTGTCGCCCGCCTGGTCTTCAGGCAACGTGGTGTCCTCCTCCGTGGAATCCCTGTGATGAGTGTCCACCGGTGACTGGGGGGCGGTCTTCGGCTCCAGTGAAGCCGGTGTCGGTCGCTTGGCCGACTACTTCGGGTCCGGTGAACGCCTGGCCAGCATCTGGTGCTTGGCTGATGTCAGGTCCGTCGTCCACTTGAGGGATGTCAGGTCCTTCGTCTTCCTGGGTGGTGGATCCGGGCCCCTAGGGGGCTGGGAGAACAACCTGGAGTCAGGGTCCTGATGTTGGGTGGAAGAGGAAGACTTGTGCCGTTTGGAGGACTTGGAAGAAGCCCGAGGGAGAGTAGAGGAAGCCAAGGGCCTGAAAGTCTTGATGGGCTGAAGAGTCGAAAAACCGCTGGAAGCCCAGACTTTAACCAGAGGGGGCTGAGACCTAGCCCTGGAGGGAGAGTGGTCCGATCGGTTGGAGCCTGAGCTCCGCGAATCCGAGGCCCGGTTCGGGGATCTGGACCCTGCCTTCTCCCGGTGCTTGTCCTGGTGTTTGTGGACCTTGGAGGAAGAATCTCCCCTGGAAGAAGGTTCTTTGTCCATCCTACTAAGTTTTTCCTCTAACAGGTATGCCTGAAGTGCCTTCTGACGGCGGATCCTGGTGCGGCTGTTGAACTCCTGGTAAAAAGTGCAGGCCTTGGTGTCGTGGTCCAGGCCTAAGCACCACACGCAGAAAGAATGGGGATCCTTGAAAGTGATGTTTTCGCAGGCAAACTTTGAAAGTTGTACCTTAAATGAAGGAGTTGGAGAGGACATTAGTTGTGTAAAAACTCTTGAAGTTCTAAGTCGTCATGTGCTAGGTAGAGACCGAGAGACCGATGCTGGCGAGTCGACGGCGGGAAAAGAAATGGGGATTCTGGGGGATCATCCCCTTACATACCATGCCTGACGTTGGGGGCGGGACCCGCTGAATACTGCTAGCTAGAAAATTTCCGTGCGGTCCTGGCGCCTGCCAACTTCAGTCCTAATGGTGTAACCTGCTGCAAGAACTGTTTTTCGAAGTAAGATCCAACATGTCTGTCTGGATCAGTAAGGGGCCTGGGAGGAGATCCATCTGAAATGCCTGTAAGGCGTGCTGAACGGTTCTTATCTCCAACGCACTGATACGGAGTCCATGTCCCTCCTGTCTGATTTTCTCTGAAATGCGCGCCCAACCCCAGTCCTGAGGCATCCATTGTCAGGATTTGCTGAGGACTGAGACTTTGAAAAGGAGCCCCGGTCCCTGGTAAGGAGGAAGTGAGCCACCATTTCAAAGTCTGACGCACTGCACTGGAGATCCAAACTTGCTGCTCGAGATCGTCCGAATGCTGCTGATCCCACTGTACCTTGAGGTTCCAATGAAGTACTCTTATGTGGAGATGAGCTAAGGGCACTGTGGTGATGGCAGCTGCCATGTGGCCTAGGAGTTGCAGAAGCATTCTGGCTATCTGGCCTGAGGAGACGATTTTCTGAGCCAGCGCCTGCAGGCAATCTTCCCTGTCCAAGGGGAGGAAGGCCCTCCCGTGGACAGTGTCCAAGACGGACCCTATGTATTATAATCTCTGACTGGGCCAGGGGGAAGACTTGGGAAGATTCAAGGTGATCCCCAGGTCTCAGAACAGTTGGAAAGTACTTTCCAGTGTGTGACACAGCTGCTCCTTTGTGGGAGCTGTCAGAAGCCAGTCGTCGAGGTAGGGGTAGTTGTAATGTTCCTGCTTCCTAAGAGCTGCTGCCCACCGCCAGGCACTTGGTGAATACTCAAGGTGCTGAGGAGAGGCCGAACAGCAGTGCTTGAAACTGATAATGCTAGCCCTGGAAGGTAAAGCAAAGGTACTTTCTGTGGGGTGGCAGAATTTTTATATGCATGTATGCATCCTGCATGTCTAGGGAGCAGAGCCAGTCCCCTTGATGTAGCATGGGCAGCTATCCTGTCAGCGCCACCATTCTGAACCTTTTGTATTCGATAAAATTGTTCAGCTTACAGATTCAGGATGGGGCGAAGGTCCTCGGTCTTTTTTTGCATGAAAAGAAAAAGTGGAGCAATAACCCCTTCCTCTTTGACTCAGCTGGACTACCTGGATTGCCTTTCTGCTTAGGAGGGCTTGGATTTCTGCCCAAATGAGGCCTGTGTGGGATGGGGAGCAATGGGTGAAAATTGGTGGGTTGTCTGGAGGAATTTGGGTGAACTCCAGAGCGTAACCCCTTTCTATAATTTTGTTTACCCACTGATCTCCTATAATGCTGGACCAACCTGTGAGGTAAAGGGAGAATCGCCCTCCTACTGCCTTCCTCTGTAGCTTTGCCGGGTGGGCCAGCAGAAAGTTATGCAGAGGTAGTCAGGGTTGGCAGGGAAGCTCTGGCATTTTTAGTATTCCTTGGGCCCTTTGCCCCCGTTGATAGAGGGGTGCCTTTCCTTTTCTATTCCCCTCTATGCTGCTGTCGTTTCCACTGTTGGCCTTGTTGCCTGTGAAAGGGTCGATGTCTGGTTGGGGTTGGCTGTGATTTATACATCTTGTGGACTATGGGAACCCCCCCCCCCCAACCTGTGATCATCTTTTCTGCCTCCTGACCAAAAAGAAGTGATCCTTGAAAGGGGGCATCCAGGATAGCATCCTGCAAATCCTGTCGAAAGCCTGAGACCCTCAACCAAGAGTAGGGCCGGAGGCATATCCCCGTGGCGGCTGCTCTGGCAGCAGTGTCTGCAGAGTCATATGAGCACCTGAGGACGTTTTTGCCAACATCAGCACCAGACTGTAGGACGGCTAAGAGCTCAGTCCTATTAGGGGGAGTCAGGTTGTGATCTAGCCAGGTCCATAGCCTTGTTCCAGAGAGACTTCTGATACATAACCATGTGTGCCAGAAAACTTTATGAACGGATCATACAAATGGCAGATGAGTAGACCTTCCGGCCAAATTGGTCCATGTTTCTAGACTCCTTATCCCGTGGTTGGGAGCTCATATGCTTCAATTGCTGAGTCCTTCCATGTGCAGCTCTAAGGACCATAGAGTCTGCTTTCGGTTGCTCGCTTAAATGTGGTTCTTCCCTAGGGGTCCTATATAAATGGTCAGCTTTCTTAGGAACCACCTAGGTGTGAAAGGGTGCTTCCAGGATAGTTTCTTAACGCCCTGGAATGGCTCCACGAAAGGTGGGATGACCAAGGGTTTTGGATCAGTGGCCCCTAAGAATTTTGCCAAACGGTGTCCCTCGGTGTCTAAATCTTCAGTCTCCCACTGGTTAAGGAACTGAAAGTGTCTCATCACATCTAGGAAAGTGGGATCGTCCAGAGTCCTTGGGAAATCCCTCCTTGGATCCAGAGATGGAAGAGACAAATCATCTTCTGACGAATCGTATAAGGAGGAGCCTCCGCTGGACTCCTCTGAAGATGTGACTGGCGTCCACTAGAGCGATTCTGGGGTCTAGAGGACGATCTGAGTGACAACTGTGCTTCTGTTGTCTGGGGGCTCCTGTCCATCCCCACCTGCAGCCGGGTGGGCTGGCGTGGGGGTGAAGAAGGCTTTCTGCGTGGAGGGGTCAATTGCCTAGGAGGAGCTGGTGTAGGGGTTCCTGTGGGAGTGGGGTTCAGCTCCGGAGGTCTGGGCAACAGACCCTCTATGATTATGTTCCACCAGCTGGTAAACTAAACAGCGTACTGACCTCAGCCAAAGGTACCATGGAGCCTGTCTGTGAGTCTGGCATCGGGATAGGGGCACCTGAGGGGCCTGGCGTTAGATCCTTTGATTTAGTCCCACCTGTCATCAGGTCTGACAGTGTCGTTGTGTAGGGCGTCAGGTCAGGTGGTGTCTCATCCCCCGGTGTCGGGTGCTCTGGCATCCGGTCATCGGGCTCCCGAGGGGGACGTAGCGACTGAGTGTGTGGTGCCTGGTCTGTGGCCCTCAGTCAGTTGTTAGGTCCCCCGTCATTTGCTCTGTGGTCACAGACTTTATAGAGCCCTGTGGTCAGGTGATGGCTTGGAAGGTGTCATCTGCTCTGGCTCCGTAGTGGAGTCAGAGAGCATTGTGGTCTGTCTGCCAGAGCCCCAGCTGATGACTGCTTGGAAGGTGAGCGTGGTTTCTTGCGGCACTCATGTTCCTGATGCCTCCTGGCGTCGTTGGACCCTAGTCGTCTTGTCCGATGACCCAGAGGCAACGACCTTGCAGACGGCAGGTTCCGACCTGCCGCCCGACAAAGTGTGGGCCGATCATTCTAGCCGAGACCCTTGTGGGGCCTGATAGCCAGGGAAACTGAGGCCTGAGAAGGCTCTAGCCTGAAAGACCCCCCGCCGACCGCCAGGGTGAGGCAGGAGGCTTCATCGACGGTAACCCAAGAAAAGCAAGGGAAACTGGAGGGGCTGAGTCCGAACTCGCGCCAGAGGTGGAACCTTTGTGTGGAGACCTGGGTTGGGATTCTGACCTGCACCTATTCTTTTCTCAATGGCGATGCTTCCTGCTCGATTTCTTCTCTCTAGGGGAGTAATCCTTGGCCGAGGAGGAAGACGAGCTGTGCCCCCGAGTGGGTCTTCTACATGGCGGCTTTTTGTTCAAGGAGGTAGGCTTTAAGGTCTTCAGGCGGCAGATGCGGGTCCTCCTCTTGAAGCTGAGGCAATGAGGGCAAGCGTCCGGCTCGTGGTCAGGGCCTAGGCACAGAAGGCAGGCTGAGTGGACGTCTTTTG
This sequence comes from Neoceratodus forsteri, assembly GCA_016271365.2. NCBI lineage: Eukaryota > Metazoa > Chordata > Ceratodontiformes > Ceratodontidae > Neoceratodus > Neoceratodus forsteri. The sequence continues at coordinate 1,548,881,345 of CM057449.1, read as the reverse complement.
CCGGGATCTGCTTGCCACACGCGCAATTCGATTTCCACCGCTCTGTAGATGAAGTTGGCTGCGTAGACAAAAACGACGACTTCAGTAATTCGACCAAAACAAATTGCAACTGCACAAAAGCGTGAAAAATGGCGGTCGACTGGTAGCAGTAGGCATCCATGGAGCCAAGACGCATAAATCCAACAAGGCCAATAAGTAGCTATTAGAATAATTTCTGGCCGATCCAACTGCAAATTGAGGACGAGACTCTGCAGCAATGGAAAGGTAGGGAAGGCGTACAGAAACCTCCCTGTCCAAGAGAGGGACAATGTCTTGCCAGAAAACATCAGGCCCTGGATCAAGCAAACATTGTACAGTTTGGCGTTGACAGGGGATGCAAAGAGGTCCAACTCGGGCCAGCCCCACCTGTCGATTAGCTCTTCGCCCACGGACTGAGGGAGTTCCCACTCGTGTACCCTGGACCGAGACAGACTTAAGCCGTCGGCCAAGGTGTTTTGTATGCCTGTAATGTGCACAGCAGTGAGTTCCAGATGATGCTCGATGGCCCAATACCAGACTCTCATGGCCTCCCTGCAAAGTGGGTGAGAGTGAGTTCCCCCCCTGCTTGTTTATGTAGAAGACCACTGGCATGTTGTCCATCTGGATAAGCAGAGGACCAGGGAGCAGATTCGTCTGGAAAGACTGGAAATGACTGCCCTCATCTCCAGAATACTGATGTGGAGATGTATCTCCTGGGGAAACCAACTTGTGTCTGATGGTTTGCCAAATGAGCACCCCAGACCTGACACGTCTGTAGTCAGGATCTGAGAGGGCGAGACCTTTAGAAAGGGGACCCCCAAGGACAGATTGGAGGGGTCCAACCACCAGGCCAGAGTTTGACACACCAGAGTGGAGACCATCACCAGCTCCTCCAACTCGTCTGAGCACTGACCCCATCGGACTCACAAGGTCCACTGGTGGACCCTCATGTGTAAGCGTGCAAGAGGGACCATTGCGATGGCCACTGCCATGTGTCCTAACAACCGCAGGAATATTCTGTCTGGGACCTGGCGAGTCAAGGAAACTAGGCGAGCCTGTTCCTGGAGATGCACCGCTCTGTCTGGGGGCTGTAAGGCCTTGCCTATAGCACTGTCCAGAATTGCCCAGATATACTGCAGCCTTTGGCTGGGCCATGGAGAGGATTTTGGGAGACTGAGGGTTATGCCCAAGTCCCGAAACAAAGTAAAGGAGTCCTCCACAGTGCTGAGCAGCTGAACCCTGGACAGCGCAGCTAGCAGCCAATCACCCAGACAGGGAAAAATATAATGATCCTATCTCCTGAGGGCCGCCGGAACAACAGTTAGGCACTTTGTAAAGACTCGGGGAGCCGAGGACAGGTTAAATGTCACGGAATTAATAATGGATGCCCTGAAAGCGGAACTGAAGGAACCTCAAATGGGGCTTAAAGACCAGTATGTGGATGTACGCATCTTGCATATCCAGGAAGTACAGCCAGTCCCCTTGTCGAAGGAGGGGGAGCAGGCCCAGAAGGGTGACCATTCTAAAACATGTGTAGTCTCTGTACTTGTTCAGGTGGCTGAGATACAGGATGGGTCATAGGTCCCGTCTTTTTCGGGACCAGGAAAAAACTGAAATAAAATCCCTTTCCCCTCCGATCTGGAGGAACTGGCTCTAGGGCCTGTTTCAGCAAAAGCACCTGGATCTCTTCCTGGACAAGGGAAAGATTTGACAAAGGATAATGGGAGTGTATGGGAGAATTGTCTGGAGGTATCTCCATGAACTCCACGACATGTCAACTCTCTATCAAATGAAGAAAAGTACAGTTATGTAAGATCTTACTGTAAAGTACAGTTACGTAAGAACTTACCGTAACAGTAGATCTTCAAGAACAGCTCTTGCAGCAGGTTACACCATTAGGACTGAAGCTGGCAGGCGCCAGGACCCCACGGAAATTTTCTAGCTAGCAGTATTCAGCGGGGACCGCCTCAGACGTGGGTCCCGCCCCAGACGTCATGCGTAGTACATAAGGAGGCGGTCCCCCATAACCCCAGTTCTCCCGCCGGAGACTCCCGGCTGCTGGATAACATCAGAAGAGGAGACCGAGGATCCGCCATCAAATGGCAAACAAAGAGGCTATAAATGCCTTATCCTAGGAGAAGGATGTTGCGACTATAACCTACCTCCAGCGGGGATGGTGGAAGGGAAAGTACCTGCTGCAAGAGCTGTTCTCGAAGATCTACTGTTACAGCAAGTTCTACGTAACTGTACTATCTTACTTCGAGAAACAGCTCTTGCAGCAGGTTACACCATTAGGACTGATTCCCAAGCAATACTGGAAATCACACACCATCGGGAGGAGGAAAAGTAAAAATCCTCAAATTACATCGAGTCTAGGACAGAAGTCCCTGAAGGACTGCTAGACCAAAACCTGCTCTTCTCCTCGATGCGATATCCAGCCTGTAATGCCTGATGAAAGTGTGAACGGAGCTCCAAGTAGCTGTAGCACAAATAGCTGAGGTGGAAACGTTCTTTAAAGCTGCAAAAGAGGTAGCCACCCCTCTGGTGGAATGACCCTTAACCGTGCCCGGTAGGGGTTTGTTGCGCTTCTGGTAACAAAACGTAATACACTGGATTAGCCACCTGGACAGTGACTGTTTTGAAACAAGAGCTCCCATCATCCTGTAGGTAAAGGAGACAAAAAGCTGGTCCGATTTTCGGTGGTGTTTGGTTCTGGTCAGGTAGTATCTGAGACACCTATGCACATCTAAAGTGTGCAGAAGGGCTTCTCCTCGATTAGAGTACTTAGGGAAATACACTGGTAAATCAATATCCTGATTAAGGGTGAGTGCTGAGACCACCTTAGGCAGAAATTTAGGATTAGTCCTTAGGGATACCCTGTCTTGTTGAAAACCAAATAAGGTTCTTTGCACATAAGTGCGTGTAGTTCAGAAATTCTTCTGGACGAGGTAACGGCAACTAAAAATAACGTTTTCCAAGAGAGAAAATGTAGCTCGCAATCCGCGGCTGGTTCAAAAGCTGGCAGCGTGAGCTGCTACAAGATGAAGGGTAGATCCCATGGTGGCATCGGATCCTTAATCGGGGGCCTAAGGTGGAGGACACCCCTCAGAAAGGCACGTGTCGTGTCCAATTGAGCTATAGTGCGTTGGCCTATAGGGACATGATAGGCTGAAATGGCACAGAGGTGTACCTTAATCGAGGAGTAAGCCAAACCAGAGTGGAAAAGGGACAGCAGGTAATCCAGTACCAGCTTCTCTGAGCAGTCCAGACACGATAAACCGCGTGCTTGAACCCATAAGCAAAACCTGCGCCACTTCATGGCATAGGTAGCCGGTTTCCTGGCGGCAGTGAGAATGTCTGCCACCTCTTGCGAGACCCCGTGTCACATCATGGCTATGTTTCTAGGAGCCAAGCATGCAGGTTCAGGGAACGTAGGTCCGGATGGACCAAAGAACCCGCCTCCTGAGACAGCAAATGGGAGCTGATTGGTAAAGGCACTGGAGGTTCCCGGGATAGCTGATGCAAGAGAGGGAACCAGATCTGTCTGGGCCAAAAGTGCGCGATCAGTATAAGCGTCGCTTGCTTCCTGCGAAGTTTTAGAAGAACTCTCTGGATCAACAGGAAAGGGGGAAGGCATAGAGGAATCTGCCTGCCCAGGAGAGGGACAACGTGTCTCGCCAGAAAACACCAGGCCCTGGATCTAGCGAGCAAAAATTGGGCAATTTTGCGTTGGATGGGGACGCGAAAAGGTCTAGTTCTGGAGTACCCCATCTGCGAAACAGATCCTCTGCTACCACCTGAAGTAGTTCCCATTCGTGGACTGTGGCCTGAGAGCAGCTCAGACTGTCTGCAATGACGTTGTCCACTCCCGGAACATGAACGGCAATAAGGTTTGCACCGTGTTGCAAGACCCAATCCCACACTCTCATGGCCTCCCTGCAAAGCGGGTAGGAATGGGTGCCTCCTTGTTTGTTGAGGTAATACATCACCGCGAAATTGTCTGTTTGTAACAGAAGTGTACCCGGTGGAATCTCCGACTGGAAGGCCTGCAGGGCGTAAAGAACTGCCCTCATTTCCAGGATATTTATGTGAAGATGAGACTCTTGGTCTGTCCACAGGCCCTGAGAACGGACACTGTCGAGGTGTGCTCCCCAACCGAGCCCTGAGGCGTCTGTGGAGTGTGTCATAGTCGGGGACGGCGCTATGAAGGGGACTCCCGCCAAGAGATTCCACGAATCTAGCTACCATTGCCAATCTCGAATTACGGCCTTCGTGATCCGGATTGGATGCTGCAGATGGTCTTGCCTTTCGTCCCATTGTACCCGTAACATCCACTGGGTTACCCGCATGTGGAGACGGGCTGAGGGACTGTTGCAATGGCTGCAGCCATGTGTCCGAGCAGGCGAAGGACCAGTCTAGCAGGAACAGTCTTCTTCACCAAAAAGTCCCTGATTAGGGAACTTGTGTTCCGCTCTGTCCGGGGGAAGGAAATCTTTCCCTTGGACAATGTCCAGAACTGCACCTATGAATTGCAGAGTCTGGGACGGAACCAGACTTGACTTCTCATAATTGATGATAATGCCCAACGTCTCGAACAGAGACTGAGTGCAGTGAATGGCAGACATCAGGGCCTCCTGGAAGAGCGCCATGAGAAGCCAATCATCCAGGTAGGGGAACACGTAGTGGCCCTGTCTCCTCAGAGATCAGGCTACGACCGCCATGCACTTCGTGAACACCCAAGGTGCCGATGACAGCCCGAAGGGGAGAACTCGGAACTGATAATGGCAACCCTGAAACTCAAAGCGCAGGAACCTCCTGTGCGCCTGAGCAGTAGGAATATGCAGGTAAGCATCCTGCATGTCTAGGGACGCTAGAAAAGCGCCCTGCTTCAGCATGGGAATCAGACCCGAGAGGGTCACCATGCGGAAGCGTTTGTACAGGACCGAGACACGGAGGTCGCTGAGGTCCAGTATCGGACGGAGGTCCCCTGTCTTCTTTGGAACCAGAAAGAAGTGAGAATAATATCCTAGTCCCCTCTGGTTCCTTGGTACGTGCTCTATGATTTCTTCTTCCAGAGGCGCGAACACCTCTTGCTGTATGAGCAGGGCATGCTGACCCAAGTAACGGGAAAGCAGGGGAGGTCTTGTAGGTGGGTAGTCTAAAAATTCTATGCAATGCCTTTCTTGACCAACTTGGAGAACCCACCTGTCAGTGGTGATCGACTGCCACCCTAAAAAGTGGCGGGCGATGCGACCCCTGACTTTCCTTGCCCGTTGATCCAGAGGAGGGGCCGGGAAGGAGTCATGCTGTGGCAGCATTGGTCCCTTCGGGCTGGGCCGGCTTTGTGTAACGTTGGCCTCTACCTGGGGACGACTTGGCCTGGGCCTTACGCAAAAAAGTGCCCCTTTGCTGTTAGCCGGAACGTGGCTGCTGCCTTTGTTGCCGGCTGCGAAAATGGCTCTGGTTCCTACGAAAGGAACTAGGCCTGGATCTGTACATGGCCTGTACAGATTGGACTGCCTTCGCTGCGTCCTGGAGCTTGGTGATGACCTTCTCATAGGATTCACCAAAGAGTACCTCGCCGTTGTACGGGACGTCTAGAATATTCTTCTGTACATCGGGTGTAAATCCGGAGAGACAGAGCCAGGAGTGTCTCCGGAGACAGACACCTGAAGCTGCCCCCCCGGCAGACCAGTCCGCAGAATCATATGCGGCTCTTGACACTTGGGTCCCCACATCTGACCCTGTGCAGAGGAGGTTCAAGAGCTCCGCCTTCTGCTCGCCATCCGGTAGTTTATCAACCAGGTCCTGACCCTGTTCCCACAGGGCATTCTGAAACTGAACCATATGAGTCAGATAGTTCAGTGACCTGATGGAGCATGTAGCAGCCGCTAACATGCGCCTCCCCAGGGCATCCAATTGCTTGGATTCCTGGTCCAGTGGCTGTGTACTCAGATGTTGTGGTCGTTGAGACCTATCATGGGAGGCGATAATGACCAGGGAATCAGCCAGAGGTTGTTGTGCCAAGTACTGGCCCACTACAGGGGCCCTGTACAGGCGGTCAGCTTTCTTCGGCAGCACAGGGGTGGAGTGCGGACGCTTCCAGGCAGCCTTGGTGACATCCGCAAAGGTGTCCACCAAGGGTGGTACCACCACAGGCTTCGGGTCTTTCTGCCGAACGTAACAGGCTAGACGCTGTCTCTCAGGGTCGAGATCTTCTGGATCCCATCCCATTTTCTCCTGGATGTGCCTCATGATTTCAGAAAAACAGGAATCATCCGGAGGCAACCTAGGCAGGTCTCGTGGGTCAGGTGATGGGATGCTGATTGGAGAAGGAGACCTGGAAGTACCTGGGTGTCAGGTCTGGAATCATCCCCCTGCGGAGTGGACAGTCGACGTCTGGGTCGCTTGGGACTGGGAGACCCTGAGGGAGATCTTGAAGGGGGCCTTCTCCATTCTTTGGATCTTCCCTCGGAGGTGGAGTAGGTTCCTTGGGGGTCAGTGGTCTTCCTGCTGGCCCCTGCAGTGGAGGAGGGGGAGTAGGAGGTGAAGGAGCAGGAGGTTTGACTGGGATCACATCCTTCTTTATTGTGTCCCACCAAAATGTAAAGAGATCTTTGACCTCCCGAATATTCATACCGGACGACAGACCTGGCGCCGGTGGTCTGTCGCCGGTATCGGGCATCGGGTTTGAGGGAGTCGCTGGGTTGACGAGGCTCCTGTGGAAGCCCGGCGTCCTCTTGTCGCCTGCCTGGTCATCAGGCACGGCAGGTCCTCCTCAGTAGTCCCGCGACGGGAGGCAGTCTCGGTTCGCCAACGCCTCACTGACGCCGGGTGCTTAGCAGACGTCTGGTCCGACGGGCATTTAGCCGATGGAAGGTCGGAAGTCCGCTCCGGGTCTGTTGTCCGTTTTAGGGACGTCAGGTCCTTAGTCTTCCTGGGAAAGGGATCCAGATCCCTAGGAGGCTGGGAGGCCGATCCGGCGTCGGAGTCTCAGCGTCTGTCAGAGGAACCCTCTTTAGAAGAGGACTTGGACTGGTGACGGTCTGAAGACTTCGAGGAGGCCCGAGAGGGTGTCGAGGAAGCCGAAGGCCTGGAAGTATTGATAGGATGCAGAGAAGCCAAAGTGCTGCCCGAAGACTTAACCTTTACTGGAGTGAGCTGAGAGCGGGCCCTGGAGGGAGAGCGGTCTGAGTGCGTGGAGCCTGAGCTGGTGCGCGAGTCTGAGGCCCGGTTAGGGGATCTGGACCTGGCCTTCTCCCAATGCTTGTCCCAGTGCTTATGGGACTTAGAGGTAGACTCCCCTCTGGAGGCAGGGTCTTTATCCATGCTTTTTAGCTTTTCTTCCATGAGGAACCCCTGAAGTGCCTTCTGGCGGCGGATCCGGGTGCGACTGTTGAAACCCTGGCAAAAGGAGCAGGCCTTGGTGTCGTGGTCCAGGCCTAAGCACCGCAGGCAGGATGAATGTGGATCCTTGAAAGGGATCTGTCTGCCACAATCGCACTTGGTGGGATGTCTTTCTGAGGAAGTAGACGGAGATGCAGACATTGAGTAGGTAAAACACTGAAAATTCTAGTCATCGTTCGCTAGAGTGGGACCGTGAGGCCGATGCTGACGAGTCGACGGCGGGAAAGGAACTGGGGATTCTGGGGGACCGCCCCCTTTTATATGATGCTTGACGTCGGGGGCGGTCCCCGCTGAATACTGCTAGCGAGATATTTTCCGTGGGGTCCTAGCGCCTGCCGGCTTCAGTCCTAATGGTGTAACCTGCTGCAAGAGCTGTTTCTCAAAGTAAGATCCACTGATCCATAATTCTTTGCCATTCCTCTAGACAGAGAGAGAAAAGTGAGCCCCTACTGCCTCCCCAAGGGGTTCTGTTGGAGGAGGGGGAGTCAGGTAAGCAGTCAGGCCGAGGAACCGAGGACAGGTAGGGATACCTGGGAGGTTTTAAGGGGCTTTGGAACCTGAACCTCTGGAGGTCTGGGCAGTGGCCTTGCGCTTAAATGCTCCTTGATTCTGTTGGCCTTGGGACTGTTGCCCAGACAACCTCCGAAATGGCTGGCAATGATTTTGCTTCTGATTAGATCTGTACATGGTATGTACAAATCTGATGGCCTTGCCCGACTCCCGGAAATTAATGATGATCCTCTCAGAGTTCTCACCAAAAAGGACGGAACCATGGAAAGCGGTGTCCAAGATTACAGCTTGAATGTCCGGGGTAAGGTCTGAGACCGGGAGCCAGAATACAGACTAAGGCAAATTCCTGAGGCAGCTGCCCTAGATGCCGCATCTGCCGTGTCGCAGGACAAACGTAAAACATGGGTAGCAACATCAGAGTCTGATTGCAGAATGTGAAGCAGCTCAGCCTTCTGGGGACCATCCTGCTGAGTTTGAACCAGCTCCATGGCCTTTTTCCACAGGGTGTTCTGGTACTGGACCATGTGGTCCAAGAAATGTAAGGAGCAGATAGCACAGGTAACAGAAGCATACACCTTTCTGTCAAGTTGGCCCACCTGCTTGGAGTCCTTGTCTGGAGGCTGGGTACTTAAACAATGTGGCCTCTTGGACTGGTCGTGTGCTGCAATGATGACCATAGCGTCTGCGGCTGGCTGCTCCCCAAAATAGGGTTCATCCCGGAGAGCGCTGTAAAGGCGGTCAGCTTTTTTGGAAACCAAGGGTGGAAGACAGGCGTTTCCATGCCAACCTAGTGACGTCAGTAAAAATGTACACCAGAGGAATAACCACCATGGACTTCAGGTCCTTCTGGCGGAGAAAGACAGCCAAAAACAGTCTTTCAGGGTCCAAATCTGCGGTAACCCAGCCCATATTCGACTGGATGTGCTGCATAACCTCCATAAAGGTCGGGTCATCTGGGTGCGACCTAGGGGGTGTCCTTCGGGTCAGCAGGACAGGGGGGTAACCTGGAATTGGACGACTTTGAAGAGGATGCACTACAATCTGATTTCCCTAAGGAGGGAGACCTCGAAGTCAAATGCCGGAGACGACGACCATGAGACCAACGTCTGTGCCTGTCCAAAGATCTGGAGGATGAGCAGTTATGCTTCCACCCACGATGCTTGGAGTGACCTCTGCCCATGCCATCCGGCTGCGGGGTAAACTCCTTGGGTCGCGGAGGCTGCTCAGGAGGAGCTGGAGTCGGGACCTCCAAAGAAGTAGGAGTTTTAGGAGGGGGTGCCAGTTGCGGAATCAAGTCGCCCTTCACCGTGTTCTACCAGGAGGTGAAAAGGGCTGTTAAATCTGGCAAGCGGATTCTGAAGATTATAAGGGTGAACTGGCACCGGTTGAGGGACGTTAAATGGTCCCGGTGTCTGTTTCTACAGAGGCGGCAACCCAGGCGTTGGATCCTGTAGATTCGGGTTAGGTGGCGTCAGCCCGGTAGCTGTCGTCAGGTTCGACGGCAGGCCCTCTGCCGTCCAGTCCACAGCAGTGGTTAGATTCACAGGCGACGCAGGACGATCTGGCGATGACAGAACAGGAGTTGCTGAAAGTGACGCCAGGGCAACCGAACTGGCGTGGACTGACGCCGGTCAGGAGAAGCTGCCGGTGTCGTTTTGGAAGACGCCTGTTTAGGGGAGCTAACTCCCAAACAGAGTAGAGGTATCACTCTGCCGGAGGCTGACGTATGCCCCGGCGCCACTGAGAGGCGTCAGCCCTGGAGCCCGAGGTCAACTTAGCGGATGCCCTGGCTGGGTGTACAACAGGCAAAGACCCGCCGCCCAGAGAAGACCCGGCCAAGCCACCTCACTGCTGGTCCGAAAGCTGATGAAATGGCTGAAGTAGCAGGGGCTGGGAGGTGGAGGACAAAGTCCCTGACCCGGAAGAGCCACCGAGTCTGAATGAGGGCAGAAGGCTGCACCACGGGAAGCCCAGAAGGGGAAGAGGGCTACCACGGGAACAGAGTCCAACCTCCCACGGGAGGAGGAACCCGGAGCCTGTCGACTTAGCGTGAGGAGACCAGGAACGGGAGGAATACTTCTCCTTATGCTTCTCCCTGTATTTATGTTTTCCATCTGACTTTTTCTCCCAATGGGAGGGCGAGGTGGTGGGAGGCCCCACAAAATGAAGACAGAGGAGGAACTTTTTCCCTGGATTTGTTTCTCCGTCACTGCAACCTCCTTCTCTAACAATAAAGTTTTATGGGCCTTTTGGCAGCGGATTCTGGTTCTCTGGTTGAACTTCAGGCAATGACCACAGGCCTCAGGGTTGTGTTCCAGGCCTAGGCAGAAGAGGCAGAGAGAGTGGCTGTCCGACGGGATCTGCTTGCCGCAAGAGCACTTGGACCACCGCAGATCCACTGAAGAACTCAGAGAAAAAGACATACAGAGACAAGGAAGACTTTTTGAAATTTAACTGGAAAATAAAAAAGCACGAAAAAATGGCAGTCAACTGGAGCAGAAGGCGTCCATGGAGCCGATGTCCGCGGCTTGATGGCGGAACAGAACTGAGGCGGGGCTGGGGGACCGCCCTTACATACTACTGGCTGACGTCGGGGTGGGACAACGTCAGGGGAAGGTCCCCCGCTGTATACTGCTAGCAAGAAGTTTTCTGTGGGGTCCTGGTGCCTGCCGGCTTCAGTGCTTATGGTGTAACCTGCTGCAAGAGCTCCCCCTCAAAGTAAGATGGCTAGGTTCCTGTCTCCTTGGCTTCTGTACATAGCCTTGAGGATCTTGTTCCTCCTTGCTTGTTACTTTAATACAATGTGTTGGTGGTGGTGTTTGTTCTGATTTGAACAGACTGGCCTGTATTTGGGAGGGAAAAGCTTGCACTGCTAGGAGCAGTGTCCTGAGCTCCAGGAGGCCGATTTGGGTCTCCTGTGTGCTCTAAGTTCCACTCAGGTTTAGATCCTCCCAGTGGGCACCCCACACTAGGAGTGAGGTGTCTGTTGTAGGAAGAGAATGCCGTCTTTAAAGGTTGCTTCTTCCTTCATCACCCTACTACCTTTATCAAAGGTTTTGGACTAGCACTAGCTTGGACAGAGGATCCCACCCTTGGGAACAGCAGTCCCTTAAGAGGTACTAAATGTTTCTCAACTGGAACCAGACCATGGCAAACAGTTCGGTAGAAGAGTGCCTGTGTCCCTGGAGTTGCAGAAAACCTCTTGCAGACCTTGGCTGGTCTACTGCAAAGGATTTTGCAGTGGTAATCAGACCAGATACCCCTGCCTGTGGAAGAAAAGCTTTTCATGCAGGATATCTAGCTCTTTGCCTATGAAGTCCAATATCTGAGCTGGTTCTGTGCAACTTCTGTAGGTTTATCGGAAGTCATGGCTTTCTAAAGTGCTTTTTGCCATCTGTATGGAGCACCCTGCCTACTGCTGTTTTTCCAGAGACTAGCCAATTATCCAGGTAGAGAAAATACCACCGCACCTTGTCTTCTCAAGTGTTCAGCCACCACAGCTAGGCACTTGTGAAAACCCCTGCTGCGGAGTTGAGATCGAAGGGAGGAGATGTGAACTGGTATTGGCAGTTCCCTAACCTGAACCTGCGGTATGTTCTGTGTGAATGTCTGTCTGGGACATGGAAGTAAGTGTTTTTCAGATCCAGAGACCCCACCCAACTTGTGACAGCGCTGGGGGGTTTAAAAATGGGTCAAACTGGACCCACTGGTGTAAAAAATGTGGGTCTAAAGAGGAGCCTGCTGGTCAAAACATAATTAGTGGCAGATTTTGAAAAGTTCACATTCCCTTCCTTTACATATTGTTATAGAGTAGGTGCATCAATTTGGACCCACTGGCAAATAAAGAGGGGTCAATCTTTGGCAGGATGCAACTTTTGTCCTTCAGGTGCATGTTAGCATTGTCCCTGCACCCAACTGCAGGGGTGGTTATCACTTGAGCTCAGTGTGACCATCATTTTTCTTTTCAATGTGTTTGTTCAGATATTGCAGGTCTAAAATAAGTTGCCATTCCCCATTTTTCTTGTGGGTTAGGAAGTATCTGGAAAACAGACCACTGCCCCTCTGTGAGGCAGGGACTTTCTCCACTGCTTTTACTAGCAGAAATTTTTTTACCCCAAATTCCAGAAATGTTTTTTCTACTGGAATGTAAGAGGGGAACAATTTTGGTTTCTGTGGCTTCAGGAATTTCCTGAACTGCAGGGACAAACCTTGGTTCACTACTTCCAGGACCCATTTGTCTGTGGTGATTTTTGACCATTCCTGAAAGTTACAAGGTAGCCCCCAACCCCCCAATGGTTGGGCGACCTGGGTAGAATTGTCAGGGGTTTTGTTTTTGCTGTGGCTTAGAGACTGGTGCTGCAACTGTGCACCTAGTGCCCTTCCCGGCCCTATAGTAACCTGTTTGGGACTGATACTCATAATAGGCATAATGCCTTAGGCAGTAACCCCACGTCTGCCTCGCCTTTCATAAGGCCTCTTGGAAATGGAGGCCTTTTTTCCCCCCAGAATTGTTTCTGCAAGTTTTGTACTCGTCCACTTTTTTCATACACTATATGCCTCTGTCTTGTCACCAAACAAGGAATTTTCCTCAAAAGAGAAATTCACAGCCTTAGTATGTGTGTCTTAGGATAGGATGGTAGCACTAAGTCAGGCAAACCTCCTTACAGATACTACATGGGTCAGTACCCCTGAGGCAAAGTCGCTGGTATCCAGGGCCACATGGAATTGATATTTTGAGGCATCCAGTGCCGATCTGGCTGTGTCAGCTAAGTCCTGTGTCAATCTACTGTTTCCTTTTTTGCTCAGAGCCAGGACCAAATTCCATAATGCCTCCTGGTACTGGGTTGTATATGCCATGTAAGCTGCTTGCCTGAGGAGAGAGGAAGCTGCTGTATATACAGGTTACTCACCTGTAACAGGAGTTCTAGGAATGGTATATGTTGTTCATCCACACTCATTGGCAGGTATCCTTGCCGCTTTAAATCTTGCCGGAAGGTCTTCAAGCTTGCTCCTCCCACCCACCCGGGTGGTATAACTCTCGGCTCCGCCCCATGACGTCAGATCTGGCCCGCTGGAAGCTCAGGTTGTGCGTCGAAGCCGGAGGTCGGGTGGGTGTGTGGATGAACAACGATACCATTCCTAGAACTCCTATTACAGGTGAGTAACCTGTATTTAGGACATGGATATGTTGTTCATCCACACTCATTGGCAGACTCCTAGCAGTTCTCCGGGAGGAGGGAGGCAAGACGCACACCCCCAATACTTACTTGGGAAAGAGAGACTGGAGAACCGAGGCCCCAAAACCAGCATCCCGGCGTGACTCAAGGTCGATGTGGTAATGGGTAATGAAGGTGTTTGCTGACTTCCAGGTAGCAGCCCTGCAGATTTCCTGGATAGGGACGTCCCTGGAAGCAGCCACCGTTGCAGCAGTATGGCGGGTAGAATGAGCTCTTATCCCTCTGGGAGGCTCCATGCCCGCCAACTTATAGCAGAGATCTATGCAGGAAGTGACCCACCTGCTTATCGTCCGCTTGGCTGCAGGTCTGCCAGATGCGGCTTCAGCGTGATGACAAACAGCTGGCGAACCTCTCCCCGAATTTCAGCCGTGCGCTCCTTATAATAAGCGAGCGCCCTTCTAGGGTCCAGAGTATGAGCCTATATTCCGCCTCCGAGGTGTGACTGGGGTAGAACAATCGCGAGTCAAAACCTGGTTAAGGTGAAACTCCGACACCACCTTCGAAGGAATTTCGGTGAGGGAGAGGACAACCTTGTCCCTGTGGAAGACCAGGTAAGGAGACTCTATGGAGCGCCTGGAGCTCCCATCCTTCTGGCTGACGGATAGCCACCAAGAAGGCGGTCCTTCCACGACAGGTGAGAGAGAGCACACCTGTGCATAGGTTCAATGGCTTGCCCATGAGCTTTGCCAATACCAGCAGTAGATCCCACGGAGGTGGGGTTCCACGACTGAGGGAAAATGTATCAAGGCCTTTGAAAAGCGCCAGACCACCTCTCCTGCGCCACCGACTGCTTTCCGCCCGCGCCTGTAAGCAGAGATGGCTGCCAGGTGCACCCTTTAGGGTCGACGACCTAAGCCCTTGACTAGAAAGGACCATAAATACCCAAGATGCTTGCCAAGGAACAGGAGGAAGGGTCCAAGCCTGTTCCTGACACCAAATGGAAAACCTTTTCCATTTGAAGGCATAGCATTTTCTGGTCGACTCCTTACGGCTCAACTACATTGAGGACCTCGCTGGAAAGACCCAAGGCCTGGAACTCTAGCCGCCAGGAACCAGGCCGCCAGGTGCAGGGATTGAAGGTCCGGATGGAACACCTTCCCTGATTGACTGAAGCAGGTCCGGGCGAGCTGGAAGCTGCAGCGGAGTCCTGGAGCTGAGACTGAGGAGATCTGGGTACCAGAACTGGCGAGGCCAGTCTGGGGCTATCAGAATCACCTGCGCCTTGTCCCTCCTCGCCTTGAGAAGCACCTTGTGGATCAAGGAAATGGGGAAAGGCGAAAAGAGGCCCGGGGTCCACTGCCTCGAGAAGGCATCCCCTGCAGCGAGCCCTGCTGAGGCGGGCATGGAACAGACTCAGCTGCGTTCTCCTGGAGGCAAACAGGTCCACCTGAGGTGTGCCCCAATGGGAGAACAGATGCTGTACTACCTCCGGCAGGAGAGACCACTCGTGGGATGCAGCCGCTATCCGGCTCAGGGCATCGGCCAGGGTGTTGGAGGCTCCTGCCACGTGAATGGCTAGGAGATCCGCCTCCAGGCTGCGCCACAGTGACCAAATGCGGAGAGCTTCCTTGCATAGAAGCATGGGCGCGGCCCCGCCTGGCGGTTTAGATAGTACATAGTCGTGGTATTGTCCGTCTGGACTCGGACCACTTGACCCGGAGGAACGGAGCAAAGGCGGTGAGAGCTAGGGCGGACCGCCGAGCTCCAGCAGGTTGATGTGGCATCGGGACTCCCGCTGGGACCAGAGGCCATGAGCCCGGTGTTCCCCAGATGGGCACCCCAACCCATCAGAGAGGCATCGGTCAATAGAGAGACCGCCGACTCGGGCGGATTTAACGGGATGCCCTCCCTGCAAATGATCTGGAACGGTCCACCACTGGAGAGCTGCCCACATCCCTGTGTCACCGGCACAAGCTGGTCCAAAGGATCGCAGCGTTGGACCACTGGCTGGCCAGTCCCACTGAAGGGGACGCATGTTCCAGCGGGCCCAACGGACCACGCTGGTGCAGGCCGCCATGAGACCCAGGAGGCGAGAAGTCCCGGGCAGGCAATTGCCCAACCAGAAATGATCGGGCAAAGGAGGAAAGAACCTCGCCCTGTCCGCCGGAGCCGCGCCTGGCTCGAAGAGAAGTCGAGCTGCTTTATGAATAGAATCACCTGCTGCCTCGAGTCCGACTTGGCCTGCTGATAAGGAGGCCCAGTTGAGAGCAGACCTGGAGGGCCAGATCTCTGGACCACTCCGCCTCCTTCCTGGAGGGAGCTGCTATCAGCCAGTCGTCCAGGTAAGGGTACACCGGACCCTCGGCGCCAGGGAATGCTGTCACCACTGCCATGCATTTGGTGAAGACCCTGGGAGCTGGAGACAAGCGAAGGGCATGGCTTGGAACTCGAAGAGGGATCCTTCCGCTCGGAAGCGAAGGAATCTCTGGTGAGACGGATGGATAGGGACGTGAAAAAACGCATCCTGCAAGTCCAGAGAGCAGAACCACACGCCGCGTTCCAAGGATGGTATTATCTGAGCCAGAGTGACCATCCTGAAGGTTCGAGACCTTAGGAACTTGTTTAGGTCGTGTAGGTCGAGAATGGGCGCAGCCCCCGTCCGTTCGAACCAGGAAGTACCTGGACACAAACCCTGGGTCTGAAGGAGGGTCCACCACCTCTCTTATCACCTCCTTCTGGAGGAGGAGGCGGTGTCGGCTCGGCAGGCCGCCAGTGAGGCTGGGGATCCCGAAGCCCCGAGGCGGCTCTGAAGGGTGGTGCCTGCTCAATTCCAGAGGCAGGCTCTTCCCACCACCTCGAGACCCACCTGTCCGTGGTAACAGCGGACCAGGCGGAACGGAAGTGCTGAGCCGTCTCCACGGGGACCCAGGGTAAGGTGACTGGGAATGGGGCGACACCCTCAGCCCGGCCACTGGGCAGGCTTGGAGGAGGACAGGCCGAGGGACCTCCTGGGCCTTTTCCTCCCTGCCTCCTGTTAGAGGAAGCCGGCTTGGGTTTGGGATGCCAAGGCCGAGCCTGCTGGCCCTGACGTTGACTGGGCCGGGCGCCGGGGCACAGAAGGACGAAAGGGCTTAGGCTGTGGTTTGCGGCCTTGTCCTTCTGAGCGGAAGAGACCGAGTCCAAGGTAGCACTGGACCTCTCGATCCTCTGCAGGTGACCTTCCACCCCAGGGCCGAAGAGGTCAGTCCCCAAAAAGGGAACATCCGCCAACTTGTGCTGGGTATCCGAAGTAAAGGTGGATATCCTCAGCCAAGCCCGCCGACGCATAGCCACTGCGGCTGCCACCGATCTGGCACGAGTCCCCTATATCCAAAGCAGTCTGGAGCTGCTGTTTGGCCACTGCCCTGCCCTGGTCCCGCACCTGCTTAACCGTAGTCTGCAGATCGGCGGGAAGATGAGGGATGACCTCATCCAGGGAGCCCAACAGGGCATGAGAAAAATGTGCCATGGGGCGGCGAACTGGCTGGCGAAGAAGGAGAGGACGGTGAACTTTTTCGCCCGACATAGTCCAATTTCTTGGACTCCTTGTCAGGAGGTTTGTCCACATCCCTGGCGTTGCCGGGCGTGCCGAAAACGCTGTCGGTAACCAACCCCTCAGCAGAGGGGTGTTCCGAAAAACCGGACAAGGAACCGGTAGGGACTGCATACTTCCTGGCCATCCTGGCCGAAGGCGAGGGCAGGAAGCAGGACGCTGCCAGCTCCAGTGCCGACCCACTATGGCCTCGCCACCGGAAAGGCCTCCGCCGGAGAATCCCCGGTCCAGAATCTCCGTGAGGATACCTGGCCCGCTTTGGAACGGGTTCAGCTCCATCCCGTGGACTCGAGATGAGCCGAAGCAGTCCTAGGAAGGACGACGGCTATCGCCCATTGACTGACCTCCTGAAGACTCCAAGTCCAGTCGCTTGGAGAAAAGGAGGAATCATCTTCGACTCGGAAGAGTCCTCAAGAGCTGCCTCTGGCCTGAGCCACCCCTTCACCTGCCGAGGTCGGTCGGGAGTGAGGGTAACCGACAGCCGATGGGGTAGACCCTTGGCCGACGAGATCCTTGGTCGGAGCCCCAGTTGGTGGCTGTGGAGGCGGAGGTTCCACGGAATCGGTGGAGCAGCTGGTTTGGCAGAACAACCGGCCTGGGTATAGGCTCCTCGGATAAGTGAGGGTTGTGTCGGCGCTCGGTGACAGCCATTTAATGGCGGGGAAGGCGGCGGGTCGGCTTACTCCCGGCCAGGAGAACTGTTGCAACATAAGGTCTCATTGCGTCGGCGTAATTCTGACAGCCTCCCTCGTCCGAGGGAGGAGGACGAGGACAAGCGGCGACGCGCGCTATCCTGTGCGGAGACCGAGACCGCCCATGACGGTGGGATCGGCTGGACCGCCGAAGAGGTCCGAGACGAGACCGAGAGTCCCGGAATTTCCGAGGTCATGGTGGGAGGTGTCGGCCAGAACCGCACTCCTTCGCTCGGATGGTCCATCCGAGGGCTCGAACCGGAGGCACAGGCGAGCCCACGGGATCTCAACCCTCCCGGGGAACCGGGAGAGGACTCTGGCTGCCAAAGGCGACAGTCATTCAACGGGTCGAGAAAATTCGACTTCATCGGTGGGAGTCTCGGTCAACTGACCTGACGGGGACACCGTGAGGCCAGTGGCGGCCGAGCGGTCGACCGAGGCCGACGGTCGGCGACCTGAGGAGAGGGACCTTCCCGCCTCCCAAGAGCGCCGACGGAGGGACTTACCTCGCCCCTCTTTTGGACCGAGAATAAGGTCCCGCAGACGTAGGCCCTTCTCCTTTAGTGGAGAGGGACAGACAAAGCTCCTTAAAGAAGCCGTGTAAGAGCCCAGAGAGAGCGGGATAAATGCCGCGGCCGAGGAAGATACGGCCCGCCGCCTCCTCTTCGAGGGCGACCATCCGCTCGAGCTGATCCGCCGAGCCCGCCGCCGCGGACACCGCCAACCGGGCCTCCTTGGACTTCACCGGAGGGAAACGCTTCTCGGGACGGCCCAGTTGCAATCGGGCAGCACGGTCTTCGAGGACGTAGGCCGAGAAAGATGAGCACAGGTCGCAAGCCTGCGGGTCGTGCTCAAGGCCTAAGCAGTAGACACACGTGGAGTGTGGATCCATCCGAGACATCTTCTGCCCGCATGGGCATCTCCGAAATCCGGGAGTCGATTTGTCCATCGCGGCCGCGAGGGATAGAAGACTGAAGTCTTTTGCAAAATTTATTTTTAAATCCATAAGCGGAAAATAGGAACCAGTCTCAAACGCAGAGCGTTAAGGAGGGAACCTGAGCTTCCAAGCGGTAAGGAAGATCTGGCGTCATGGGGCGGAGCCGAGAGTTATACCACCCGGGTGGGTGGGAGGAGCAAGCTTGAAGACCTTCCGGCAAGATTTAAAGCGGCAAGGATACCTGCCAATGAGTGTGGATGAACAACATATCCATGTCCCTAGAAATACTTTTTTGGCTATGGTATCCAGTTTTATGGAATTCTTCACTGGAGCCAGGGCAGAAAACTGCACCATATCCTTTTCTCACGCAGCATCCAGGAGCACTCCTCATGATCAAGGTAGGCATACAGGTAGTCAACTCCTGCTTGTCTACATGATACTTTTCAACTTTTTTTTAATCAATGCCAGCAGATTAAACAGGTGCTATCATGATTTTGGTAGTGGCTTTTTGGAGGGATTTGTGGATGGGGAGTAGAAACCAAGGGTTAAGTTAATTTATTTTTAGTGTAAGTCTAAAACTTCCATGATTCAAAATCTGGAAACCATTCCAATTTTTTGGAAGTCAAAATACTTCCAGGAATCCACTTTTAGAAGCTAATATTCTAGGAAGAACCAATTTATGGATGGTAATATAATATAGTACTGGTAAAATATAATTTCTTTCCAAAACAAACAATTCCGACTTCCATGTTTGTAATTTTGAAATTCATCTAATTTTTTTTTAATTCACCTTTACTGAATAACTTGTGCACATAGCTCACAACACTTAATATGTCAGGATCAGCAGTCATAATATTAATAAGATCTGTAATTAAATTTGCAAGTCAAGCACGAGTTCATCATGGCAAGACAACCCAGTAACTTCCAGAGGTGCATCTCAAGGTGTAAATCAAGTAGTTTATTGGAAGTTGTCCCTCACCCTTCGACCTCTCAATCAGGAGGTTGCAGGTCTTCCCCCTGTTCACCTGTCTTACTTTAGAGTTACGTATGAGATAACCTGCAGGGAGTCTTTGTATATAATCCAGCGTGTCCATCTCCTCACGAAACTAGTCAGAGGTCCTTAGATTCATCTTGCTAGTTCTTCCATGTGTTGTATTTCTTGTACTATGTCTAGCCATTGCTGATACGTTGGTGACTCATATTTGAGCCATTTTCAGGCTATGTCCTTATGCACAGAGGTCACTAAGCTGTTCCACAAACAGATCTTGTCAAGACCTTCGACTCCAACTGGGGGGAGGCCCAAAGATGTCATCTCATTTTTGGTTTTGCACCTGGAAGTCAATGACTTCCTTCCCCCTTTATTCTGGAAGTTTTTGCCTTATTTTGTGAAGTCAAATACTCCAAAAATGGAATTAACTGAATTCCTAGCAGCAACCTATTTGTGGGAGCCAGACCCGTCATGTCTATAAATTCCACCTCCTCCTCATCATCCTCTGCAGCTTCAGGGGAGGGCATACTGAAGGTATTTACCATTTGCCTAACAAAGGAATAACGGGATGTATAATCCTCTAAAGGCGTAGCAGAAATTCTTGCTCAAGTGAACCTTCTGGTTTCAGGGGTTCACCCTCGTCATCATCGTCACAGTACATTTCTTCCTCCTTCCCAGGCAGCTGGCATGGAACAGGAGCGCCAGGGGGGAGGATATTCATAACATTTCCCGTGGCCAAGGCCTGGAGAAATTGCCATGTCCTGTCGTGTCCTCTGTTGAGGGCATTTGTCTTGTGTTCACTGTCTGCTTCCTTCCATTTTCAGGAAGAATGAAAAACAGGCATGTTTTTCTTTTTGTGTTTTCTTTGCATACACTTTCTAGTGCCTGCTCTGAGGCCGTTTTACCTTTGCCATCACTGGACAGAGGGTTCTTCTTTTCGGACACCTTGGGTTCTGAACCATCTTTAGCACGCTTTTCTGATGACTTAGCAACTTTTTTTTTTTTTTTTTTTAATCATCTGTCCCCTTTTACAGGCACTGCTACTGTTTCAGAAGGGGAGAACCATCATCTGAGCCTTTTCTGTGCTTTGCTGACATGGAGGCAGACAGAGAAGTCAAAGTCTTCTTTTTTAGGGCCTTTTTCTTTTAAGTTTTAGGGCCTTTTTTTGTTAGAGTACATAATTTATAAAATTGTGGTCTGGGCGCAGGCACCTTAAGACTCAGCTCATGGCAGTCTGCCTTGCCAGGAGCTGGAAAAGTACAGTTACGTAAGAACTTACCGTAACAGCAGATCTTTGAGAACAACTCTTGCAGCAGGTTACACCATTAGGAACAAAGCTGGCAGGCTGCAGGACCCCACGGAAAACTTCTAGCTAGCTATACCCAGCGGAGGACTGCCCCCAGTGTCGGCCTGCCCCGATGTCAGATATCTCTCAAAAGGGGCGATCCCCCTGCATCCCTCTGTTCTCCCGCAGGAGACTCCCAGCATAGCGATACAATACCGATGGGGAGACAGAGGATCTGCTTCCAGAGGAAGACCAATGTATTTTGTGTGAAGAGATAGACCTCCTGAGGGGAAGGTGAGAGGGAAACTACCTGCTGCAAGAGCTGTTCCCGAAGATCTACTGTTACGGTAAGTTCTTACATAACTGTACTATCTTACTTCGAGAAGCAGCTCTTGCAGGAGGTTACACCATTAGAACCGAGTTCCAAGCAGTGCTGGTAAAACCCCTCATCTTGGGAGGGGGACTGTCGAGGGTGAGAGAGAGCAAGAGAGAGGGAGAGAGTCCTCTTAGGAAAGCAGCCCTTGAAGGACTGCAAGTCCAAACCTCACCCTGCGCCTGGAAGCTAACACGTTCCGTAGAGAAGCAAACAAAGTGGCTACTGCTCTGGTGGAGTGACCCTTTACCTGCCCAGATAAAGGTTTGTTCTGCTTCTGGTAGCAGAAGGTGATACAGTTTTGCCACCACTTCATTAGTGTCTGCTTAGACACTGGTGCCCCGAGCATTCTGTGGGAGGAGGATATAAACAGCTGACCAGATTTGCAGAGAGCCTTTGTCCTGGTCAGATAATATCTGAGGCTCTGTGTGTGTATAACGTGTGGAGGAGAGCTTCCCCCTTATTGGAGTATTTGGGGAAGCAGATCGGCAAATCTATGTCCTGACTGAGGGTAAGTTCTGACACTACCCTGGGAAGGAACTTGGGATTAGTTCTCAAGGACACCTTCCTTGCACATAAGTGCATGGAGGGTTCCTTGCACATAAGTGCATGGAGCTCCGAAATCCTCCTTGCTGAGGTGCCTGCAACTAAAAATTATGCCTTCCAAGAGAGAAGGCATAGCTCGCAATCCATGGCTGGTTCAAAGGAGGCAGTGTCAGCTGTTCTACCACAAAGAGGAGGTCCCAAGGGGGAACCGGTTCCTTCATGGGTGGCTTCAGGTGGAGAATGCCACGCAAGAAGGCACATGATACCTCTAATTGTGCTAGCGATTTCTGTCCAATTGGTGCAGGATATGCTGAAATAGCACAGAGGTGCATCTTAAGTGAAGAGTATGCAAGCCCTGCTTGTGACAAGGAAAGGAGGTAATCTAGAACCGACCTTTCCAAGCATGTAAGCGGGTCTAGACTATGGGCAGACGCCAAGGGGCAAAATCTGCACCACTTCATGGTGTAGGTGGCATGGGTTACAGGTTTCCTTGCTGCCAACAGGACATCTGCCACCTCATCCAACACTCCATGTCTGAGTATGGCTATGTCTTTAGGAGCCAGGTGTGCAGGTTCAGAAACTAGAGGTTCAAATGTACCAGAGACCCCCCTTCCTGTGACAGCAAGTGCGAGCTGACTGAAAGGGTAATTGGTGAGTCGTGTGCTGACTGATTTAGAAGAGGAAACCATATCTGTCTGGGCCAGAATGGTGCTACCAGGATCATGGTCGCTCCTTCTGCCTGCAGCTTGAGCAGGACCCTCTGAATCAAAGAGAAAAGAGGGAAGGCATAGAGAAACCTGCCCGTCCAAGAGAGGGACGTGTCTCGCCAGAAAACACCAGGCCCTGGAACTAGCGAGCAGAAATTGGGCAGTTTTGCATTGTATGGGGATGCAAACAGATCTAAGTCTGGCATTCCCCACCTGACGAACAGCATTTCTGCCATGGGCTGAAGGAGTTCCCATTTGTGGGCGCTGGATCGCGACCTGCTCAGAAGATCTGCTAGCGTGTTGCAGGCTCGGGGAACATGCACTACAGTGAGAGTGATGTTGTGTTGCAGTGCCCAATTTCTTATCCTCATAACCTCCCGGCACAGTCGGTAGGAGTGAGTGCCCCCTTGTTTGCTGATGCAGACCACCACTGAAGTGTTGTCTGTCTGAATCAGTAAGTGTCCTGGGGGAATCTCTGATCTCACTGCCTGAAGTGCATAAAGAACTACCCTCATCTCCAAGACGCTGATGTGGAGATGAGCCTCCGACAGAGACCACAGGCCCTGTGTTCTTGTGTTGTTCAGGTGTGCGCACCAGCCAGACCCAGATGCATCCGTGCTGAGGACTAGGGAGTGGGCAGGTGGTGCAAACTGAAGCCCCACCGAGAGGTGCTCTGGAACCAGCCACCACTGTAGGTCTTTTACAATGGAATTGGGAACCGAAACCAGCTGATCCGAATGGTCTTGACGCTGGTCCCACTGGACTCTTAAGGGTCCACTGGGTGACCCTCATGTGATGACGTGCGAGAGGAACTGTGGCAATGGCCGCCTCCATATGACCTAGGAGGCATAGCATGGTCCTTGCCGGGACCTGCTTCTGCATACTGATCGTCCGGATCAGCGCTCGTAGGTGTTCCGCTCGGTCTTCTGGCAGAAAGGCTCTGCTCCTGCTGGTATCCAATACCGCACAGATAAACTAAAGTCTTTGTGAGGGGATCAGTGAAGACTTTGCTAGGTTGATCGTGATGCCTAGAGAGTGGAACAGGGTGTAGGTGTCCTGCACTGCCCGGTTCAACTCTCCCTGAGATGGGGCCATTAGAAGCCAGTCATCCAAAAAGGGGAAGACATAGTGACCTTGTCTCCTGAGGGCTACTGCTACTACCGCCAGGCATTTGGTGAACACCCATGGGGCCGATGAGAGGCCGAACAGGAGGGCCTGAAACTGGTAGTGGCATCCCTGAAACTCAAACCGCAGGAACTTTCTGTGCAGTAGAGCAACTGGTAGATGGAGGTAGGCATCCTGCATGCCTAATGAGGCCAGCCAAGTATCTGGTCTGAGCATCGGGTTGAGACCTCGCAAGGTGACCATTCTGAAGCGTTTGTACGCCATCGAGCTGTTGAGGTCGCTGAGATCCAGGACTGGGCATAGATCCCCCATCTTTTTTGGGACCAGAAAGAAGTGGGAATATTATCCCCTTCCTCTCTGGTTCCAGGGTACCTCTTCTATGGCCTCCTTGTCTAGGAGGGTAAAGATCTTTTGCTGGATAAGCACTGCGTGCTGCCCCGAATAGCAAAAGTGCAGAGGCGGTCTTGACAGAGGATGCCCTAGGAAATCGACAGAGTGCCCTCTTTGAACGAGTTGGAGCATCCATTGATCTGAGGTTATTCTTTGCCACCCTGAGAGGTGGTGCGCAAAATGACCCTGGATCTTCTCTTCCTTTTAATCCAGAGGAGAAGCAAGGGTCTGAAACGAGTCAGGCTGTGGAAGGGTTTTGTCCGGATGGCTGGGGAGCTTTTGTATTTCTGGCTCCTTGGCCTCCAGAAAAACGGGGCTGGCCCTTCCAGTTAAAGTTACTTCTGGGCTGCTGGCCAGAACGGGGTTGCTGGCCTTGCTTGTTCCGAAAGCGGTTTTGGCCTCTGCGAAAGGACTTCTGCTTGGGTCAATACATGGCCTGTACAGACCTAACAGCCTTACCAGTGACTTGCAGTTTGGTAATGACCTTCTCGGACTCTTCCCCAAACAGGACCGATCCGTTAAAACGGAACGTCCAAAATGCCCTTCTCAACATCAGATGTAAAACCCAAGACTCTCAGCCATGAATGTCTTCTGAGGAAGGTTCCAGCGGCTGCACCCCTAGCAGCCGAATCTGCAGAATCATAGGCAGCCCAGAGAACTTGTGTCCCCACGTCGAAGCCCGTTTGAAAAAGCTTTAACATTTCCTCCTTACCTCCGTCGGAAAGGTCCTTTACAAGGTCCTGACCTTGTTCCCACAAGGCATTTTGAAACTGAACCATATGGGTCATACAGTTGAGTGACCGTATGGAACAGGTTGCTGCAGCATATATCTTTCTCCCCATGGAGTCTAGCTGCTTTGACCCTCGGTCTGGGGGCTGCATACTGAGATGCTGGGGCCTTTGGGATCTATCATGAGTGGCCGTGATGACTAAGGAGTCCGCCACCGGTTGCTCCCCCAAGTGAGGATCCTCTACAGGTGCCCTATACAGGCAGTCCGCTTTCTTAGGGACCGCGGGTGAGGAATAGGCGCTTCCAAGCGGCCTTTGTGGCATCCTGAAAGGTGTACACCAACGGTGGGATCACCACAGGTTTTGGGTCTTTCAACCTCAAATACCTTGCTAGGCGTTGTCTCTCTGGGTCCAGGTCCTCCATGTCCCAGCCCATATTCTCCTGGATATGTCTCATAATATTCATGAATGATGGATCATCTGGGGGTGATCTTGGAAGATCCGGAGGGTCTGGCGAAGGGACACTAAAAGGCAAAGGCGACCTGAAAGTGTTGGAGGTATCAGGGAGAGACTCTCCGAGGAAGAAGACTCCAACCTCCTGCAAGGTTTTTTGTGCTTGTGGGTGCTAGAAGAGCAGGAAGGGGTTCGAGAGTGTGATCACTTCCGTTTGTCCTGCTTGTTAGGCGTCTCCCGAGACCAACCCCTAGGCGGGGGAGTGTCTTCCTTAGGGGGAGGTCTGTCCGGGGTTTTGGACCTAGGTGGGGGCAGACTTTCCCCTAGAGGAGGTTTTGTGGGGACCATATCCTTCCTAATGGTCTCCCACTAGTAGGGGAATAACTCCTTAACCTCCTCCATGTTAAGGCCGGATGACGGATCCGGCATCGGGTCTGCCCTAGACCAGAGTCCGGTCCCTGAGGTTCAGAAGTGCCCAATGACAGGTCTTTGAGTGACCTTGGATTTTGAGGGATATTTCTCTCCTCTTTGTTCCCTGACATCTGGTCATCGGTTACCGGCTGTGTACCGGCGTCCGGTGTGGACGGGGGAGCTTCTGTCCAAGGGACATATTCCTTAAGATGTTTGACTGGCGCCAGGTCCGCCGACCGCTAAGGGTCAGACGCCCATTTAAGGGATGTCAGCTCTGAGGACTGCTTGGTGGATGTCTCTGGGATACCCCACAGAGGTTGGGAGACCGATCTCTGGTCAGTGTCCCAGCGCCAGTCCAGGGAGTCTGGGCCTACTCGGGCAGCCAACTTGGAGTGTGCCTTATGGGGTCGATCTGAGGCCTCAGATTGGCCCGATAAGCCTGAAGGCCGGCTAAAGAAAGAGTCCTTAGACCGGATCTTGAGGGGTGGAAGTCAAGAAGATTTACCTGAGCCACTGGATGTTTGGACCTTAGCCAGTGGAGGCTGAGATTTTGCCTGGGATGGAGACCTATCAGAGCAGGCTAACCCTGAGCTGACCCAGGAGTCCGAGGTGTGGACAGTCGGGGATCACCCTCCGTCTTTCTCCCTCCTCTTCTCTTTGTGCTTCCCTGATTGATGGGGAGAGTCTCCTCAGGAGAATGAACTTCTCTCCATCGCCTTCAATTTTTGTTCAAGAAGGAAGGTCTCAAGTGCCTTCTGGCAGCGGATCTACGTACGTCTGTTGAAGTGTTGACAAATGGTGCAAGCCTTAGTATCGTGGTCAGGGCCTTGACACCGGACGCAGGCCACATGTTGTTCCTTAAATGGGATCTGCTGGTCGCACGCGCACTTGGAAGGGCATCCTTCGACAGAAGGGGTCGCAGAAGCAGACATGCAAAAGGAAGAATATGAAGTCTTGAAATAATTCTTTTAAGAAAAGTTCTGGCGTCGTTCGGTAGCTGATGGCATCCGTGGAGCCGATGCTTGAGAGTCGACAGCGGGAAAAGAACTGAGGGATGCAGGGGGACTGCCCCTTTTATGAGGTATTGGACGTCTGGGCAGGGTTGATGTTGGGGGGAGGTGCCCCGCTAGGTGCAGCGAGCTTGAAGTTTTCCGTGGGGTCCTGCAGCCTGCCGGCTTTGGTCCTAATGGTGTAACCTGCTGCAAGAGCTGTTTCTCGAAGTAAGATCAACTGGTACAATTTTTAAAGCCTGTGGATCCTGTTCTTTTCTTCTCTGGTCTGTCAATCAGGCCAAACGTTGACAGATCATGAATGTTTTATTTTAGTTCCCCAAAACAGTCAAATTTTAACAGACTCTAAGAATTTTGTCTGTCCAGTTCCCAGAAAAACTAGAACTGCAGTAATTTTTACCTCAAGGTAATAGTTTTTAATAATAATAAGTATGAAGTTTATAAGTCAATTTCAGAAAGTTGTCGAGAGTAGTTCGGTTCCCTCTGCCAGGAACCACAACTCAAATAATGAAAGCCACTAGACGCACACAAAAAAAACTTGTAGTTATAGTAAAAGATTATATTTTTACCACAAAAAAGCAGTTCCCAAAAGGTGGAAACCACACTAACCTGAGGCTTTCTCCGGTTCCTGGGAACCAAAAGGAAACCAGAGAAACCGCAGAAATCATAAATAACACAAGAACAACCTAACGCAGATCATCAAAGATCTAACTAAAAATAAAAGAACACTGAACAGCTCTGTTGGCTAAAATTGTGGGGCTGTACGTTGGGGTGGCTGCTCTCTTCACATGGAGAAACAAATCTGACTGAGGGAGGTAGAGGTGGAGTGTGACCACAGTATGG
The DNA here is from genome assembly GCA_016271365.2 of Neoceratodus forsteri. NCBI lineage: Eukaryota > Metazoa > Chordata > Ceratodontiformes > Ceratodontidae > Neoceratodus > Neoceratodus forsteri. The sequence goes on along the minus strand of CM057449.1, from coordinate 1,548,854,153 downwards.
AGTCTGAACTTAGTTCTAAGATTTCAAAATCAGCCTAAATTACATCTCTGGGGCAACCCAATCCAGTGGACTGATTGCTACTACAAAACTAGGTCTTGTGCCGATGGATTCCTGGGGTTAGAACAAAACTATGGTCAACATACTAACATGCCCAATACATGGCAGGGTGCACTAAAAAGTTACTAGTAGGCTGCCCAATGGTCCCACACGCTGCCATGCAGGCAACCTGAGTTCAGGAGTGAACTAAGGTCACCACATTGGGAGGCAGACCAAGCTGAGGCAGTGTGGCTAGGTCGGGAAGGGTCAACGGTGAACTCAGGCACCACAGCAACACATGCGGTTAGGCCAGGGAGCTTCCTCCTGCTGCATGGATATCCTGTGTGTGAGCAAGGCTACCATGAAGGCGGAGCACACATCAGGAGAGGTGGAAGTGACCTAGCGGACAGACAACCCCATGTCCATCTATACAACAAACACAATCCGGCTGGCACATAAAAATTGGTGCAGTACTCCGTAAAAAGAACATGATCTAGTAAAACAAAAAGGAGCTGAGTGCACATCAAAAGTGGAAAGTAACCAATATCAGCTGCAAAAAACAGGTTACTCACCTGTAACAGTAATTCTAGAAGTGGTATATGATGTTCATTCACACCAACTGGCAGAGTCCAACTCATTACCTCCACTAGACTACTCGAGAAGTCCGTACTATCCATTGCTTACCTGACACAAAATGGCCGCTCAGGGTATGAGTTAAGATGTGCTGGAAAGTCTTCAAGTTGGCTCCTCCCACCCACCCCGGTGGTAACTCCCTCAGCTCCACCTCATGACGCCAGATCTTGCCTGCTGGAAACAGAGTGTATGCACCGAAGCTGGGGAGGCTGGGTGGGTCCGTGTGGATGAACATCATGTATCACTCCTAGAACTACTCTTTCAGGTGAGTAACCTGTTTTTCTAAGGATGTGGAAAGAACGTTCTACCCACACTAACTGGCAGACTCCTAGCAGTTCTCCAGGAGAAGGAAGACAAAGCGCACACCCCCTATTTAGGAAACAGAGACTGGAGAACGGAGGCCCCAAAACCAGCATCCCGGCGTGACTCAAGGCTAATGTGGTAATGGGAAATGAAGGTGTGTGCTGACCTCCAGGTAGCAGCGCCGTAGATTTCCTGGATAGGGATGCCCCTGGAAGCACCACCAACGCAGCGGTATGGCGGGTAGAATGAGCCCAGAGCCCTCCGTGAGGCTCCCTACCCACCAACCTATAGCGGAGATCAATGCAGGATGTGATCCACCTGCCAATCATCACTTGGCTACAGGTCTGTCATGTGCGGCTTCAGCGCAGGTGACAAACAGCTGGCAAACCTCTCCCCGAATTCCAGCCATGCGCTATTTGTAGTAAGTGACGCTTGCCTCAAGTCCAGAGTATGGAGCCTGTGCTTGGCCTCTGCGGTGTGATTGGAGAAGTACACCGTGAGAGTAATCACCTGCTTAAGGTGAAACTCCAACACAACCTTCAGAAGGAACTTCAGGTTGGGGCACAGGACAACTTTGTCCCTGTGGAAGACCAAGCAAGACGCTACCCAAAAGCACCTAGAGCTCCCCAATCCTTCTGGCTGACGTGATAGCCATCATGAAGGTGGTCTTCCATGACAGGTGAGACAACTCACACCTGTGTATCGGTTTGAATGGCATGCCCATGAGCTTTGCCAAAACCAGCAACAAATCCCACGGTGGTGGTCGTTGACACTCTGGAGGGGAAATGTGGTAAAGGCCTTTGAAAAAGCGCCAGACCACCCTGTCTTGTGCCAACTGCTGACCAGCCCGCGCCTGGTAAGCAGAGATGGCCAGCAGGTGTGCCTTAAGGGTCAATGACCGACGGTCTGACAGAGGAGGACCAAAGGTAGTCAAATATGCTAGCCACCGGACAGGACAAAGGGTCCAGCTCTTTGCCCTGACAGCAAATGGAGAATCTCTTCCATATGAAGGTGTAGCACTTCCTGGTAGACTCCTTCCAAGATGTCTGCTCAACGGTGAAGACATCTTCCGACAGACCCAAGGCCTGGAACTCTAACCACTCAGGAACCAGGCCGTCAGGTGCAGGGACTGAAGGTTCGAGTGGAGTACCTTCCCCTGACTGATGGAAAGCAGATCCAGGTGTGAGGGAAGATGCCTTGGTAGCCTGCTGCTGAGACTGAAGAGATCGGAGTACCAGAACTGGCGTGGCCAGTCCAGAGCCACCAGAATCACTTGTGCCTTGTCCCTCCTGGACTTAAGAAGCACCTTGTGGATCAAGTGAAGTGAAGGCATAAAAGAGGCCCAGGGCCTAGAAAAGGCATCCCCCTGCAGCATTCCCTGCTGATGGGGCCGGGCACAAAACAGCCGCAGCTTTGCAGTCTCCTGAGGCGCACAGGTCCACCTGAGGGGTTACCCACTGGGAGAACAGACTGTGGACTACCTCTGGATGGAGACACCACTTGTGAGATGCCTCATACACCTGGCTGAGGGCATCCGCCAGCTGACTGGAGGCTCCTGCCACATGGATGGCCACGAGATCCACCTCCAGGCTGCGCACAAGGGTCCAAACACTGAGAGCTTCCTTGCACAAAGGTAGGGAGTGTGTACTGCCCTGTTTGCTGAGGTAGTACATGGTTGTGGTATTGTCCATCTGGACTTGGACCACTTGACCCCGAATGCGTGGAGCGAATGCAGCCAGCACCAGGTGAACTGCTTGGAGCTCCAGCAGGCTGATGTGGCATTAGGACTCCTCAGGGACCAGAGCCCCTGGACTCTGTGTTCCCCCAGATGGGCACCCCAGCCCGTGAGAGAGGCATCGGTCATCAGGATGACCGTTGTCTGCTCTGAGCGGACAAACGGGATCCCTTCCTGCAGATGTGCTGGGACCAGCCACCACTGGATGGCATCTCACATCTGTTGGGTCCCCATGACCGGCTGGTTGAAGTGACCCTTGCACTGATACCACTAGCTGGCCAGCTCCCACTGCAGGAAGTGCATTCTCCAGCAGGCCCAACAAGCCACGCTGGTACAGGCTGCCATGTAGCCCAGCAGTCGCAGGAAGTCCCGGGTAGCGTGCAACTGCCCAACCCAAAATGATCGGTCAAAGGAGGAGAGAGCCTCTGCCCTGTCCACCGGGAGCCAGGCTCTGGCTCTGCAGGAGTCGAGCTCCGCGCCAATGAAGCTGATCACCTGAAGAGCCTGAGGTTCCAGCAGCCTGCTGACCAGGAGGCCAAGTATGACGCAGGACTGGAGGGCCAGTTCCCTGGACCACTCCACCTCCTGCCTGGAGGGACCTGCTATCAACCAGTCGTCCAAGTAGGGATAAACCCGGACCCCTCGGCCCCCCAGCTAAGCTGCCACCACTGCTATGCACTTGGTGAAGCCCCTGGGGGCCAAGGAGAGGTCGAAGGGCATGGCCTGGAAGTCGTAGAGGGTTCCCTCAGCTTGAAAGCGGAGGAAGCTTTGGTGAGACAGATGGATCAGGACGTGAAAGAACGTGTCCTGAAGATCCAGGGAGCAAAACCACATGTTTTGATCTAGAGATGGTATGATCCGAGACAGAATTACCATCCTGAAGGTGTGCAACCTGAGGAACTTGTTCAGGTCGTGCAGCTCTAGAATGAGGCGCTAGCCCCCCATCTGCTCTGGCACCAGGAAGTACCTGGAGACAAACCCTGTATGTTACGGAGGAACCGCAACAGGAACCACAACCTCCTTGTGGAGGAGCTGGGCTATGTCGTTTCTGACAGCATGTCTGCAGAAGCCAAGTTCACCTGTGGGGTGCGGGCTCGGCAAGGAGGGTACTGCTCAAACTCTAGAGGCAAATCCTGACCCACCACCGGGAGTGTCATGACGGAGGCACTCCTCATCCTGTCACTGGGCAGACTTGGAGGAAGAGGAGGGCCGGCTGAGGGGACACCGGAGCCTCTCCCTCCTGACTTACAGACAGCCGAGGCCAGTGACTTGGGCCGAGGTTGCCAAGACGGTTGCTGGGCTGGCTTGGCCGCAGGGATGGAAGCGAACCGAAAGGACTTCCATCTCTGATGCCGCTTGGAGCCCTTGGGGTCCTTCTGGGCAGATGTCACCAAGTCCAAGGTGGCACTGAACTTCTCGATGCGTGTGAGATGACCCTCGACCCCGGGCCCGAACAGGACAGTGCCCAGGAAAGGGACATCTGAGGACTTGTGCTGAATGTTCACCATGAAGGTCGAGATCCTCAGCCAAGCCCCATGTCGCATAGCCACCGAGGCCGCCACAGAGCGGGTACAGCAGTCTCCAATGTCCCATGGCAATCTGGAGCTGTTTAGCCAGAGCCCAGCCCTGGTCTCGGACCTGTCTGACCATGGCCTGAAGGTCCGCAGGCAGATGAGGAAGCACCCCATCTAAGGTGCCCAGCAGGGCATGGGAGAAGTGGGCCATGAGGAGGGATGAACTTGTCTAGTGGAGGCCAAGCAACAAGGCATAAATCTTTTTATCTGCGTGGTCCAACTTCTTGTACTCCTTATCAGGTGGCTTGTCAACATCCCCAGTGTTGCCAGAGTGCCGGAACACAGAGTTGGCCACTGACCCCTTGGCCACGGGGTGCTCTGTGAATCCCGAAAGGGATCCGCTGGGCACCGCATACTTGAGGGCCATCTGAGCAGAAAGCGCAGGGCAGGAAGCAGGGCACTGCCAAGAATGGCTTCTGCCACCGGGAAAGCCTCAGTCAGAGTTTTTCCCTGGTCGAGGATCTCTGTCAACGGGTATCGAGCCCATTTCTAGACAGGCTCCATCTTCATACAGGTCGACTTTGAGATCAAATGGAGTAAGCCCATGAAAAAGGATGGACCTTCGTCCATCAAGAGATCTCCCACGGACTCCACGTCAACCGGACAGGAGTGCAGGGAGGAACCCTTGGACTCTGAAGAGTCATCAAAGAGCAGTCGACCGCTGGAGCCCCCTTTGACCCTTCTCGGACGGTCTGGGGTGACGGTGACCGACAAATGATAGGGAAGTCCCTTGGCCAGCCGGGACTCCTTGGCGCGTCGATCTTCTGCTGTTTGGGCGGCTGTTCCACCACAACTGGCAGAGAAGCCAGAGTCGACCAAGTTGGTATCGTCTTAACTGGTTCTGTTGGCGGAGTCGGGATTTTGGGCAACAGCCAAGTGATGGCCGGTGTAGAAACCAGGGTCGGTTTGGCGCCAGTAAACACCAGTTGCTGCCACATCAAGTCCTTGTAGCATCGACGCAACGTGTGCTGACCTCTCCTCCTGCCGAGGCGAAGAATGAGGCAGTGCCACTTCCCAAAGTGTTTAGACCGGCTCAATCCACGGGAAGAAGACCGAGACCTCGGCCGCCGGGGAGACCGGTGGTGGGGCTCAGAGGGAGTTAGCGATCGCCAAAGTTCGTCAGGGTCAGTGGACTGATCCATCCCTATAACGGTCTGAGTCAGGACCAGGGTCCTAGACAAGTATCTGCCTCTTCGGTCGGCAATTGGTCGGCCACCTCAAGAAAAATCTCAGCTGGGACTCTGACCAGCGTCTCGGCAGACAGGCCCAATGGGGTTACCATGGAGCCAAAGGCTAAGGCTGAGGATTCGACCGAAGTCAAAGTCGGAGAAGTGCAGGAATCAGAGTCCCTCGACCGAGAGCACTCCAAATCCCACAATTGACGAGTTTTTTCTTTCTTAGACTCTTGTTTAGATTAAGATTTGCCGGTGGGTCCCTGACCGAAGGTCAGCAGGGACTGGCACAATTCCTTGAAGGAGCCCGTAAAAGTCGAGTCCAGCTGAAGCGGCACAAAGGCAGAAATTGAGGAGGAATGGGCTGCAGCCTGGGCTGCCTCCTCTTCAAAGGCCGCAAGCTGCTCAGCAGATTCCGCAGCCGCGGAGACCACCCAATGGGCATCCTTAGATTTGACCTGTGGAATCCGTTGCGCTGGGCAGCCCAGTTTCAGGCGGGTGAAGACAGTCCTCCAGGACGGTATAATGAAACAAGTGGCAAAAGTCGCAGGCCTGGTTATCGTGGCCATGCCCCAGGCAGACACATGTGATGTGCGGGGTCCTGGACATTTTCTGCCCGTAAGGGCGCCCGCGGAACCCAGGAGCAGACTTATCGTCCATCATGGTCGCGATCGAAGATTTCGTAGAAGACTAAACTCGTGAGTTGGTTTGGAAACAATTCTTAAGAATTTAAGTGCTAGGGCCTACTCAACGCGGGAGCGATAAGGAGGGAACCTGCTTCTTCCAGCGGAAAGGAAGTTATGGCGTCATGGGACGGAGCCAAGTGAGTTACCACCCGGGTGAGTGGGAGGATCCAGCTTGAAGATTTTCCAGCACATCTTAACTCATTGCCTCCTAGAAGACGCCTGTAGGCGGCAATAAATTTACTGCAGTGTGTCCCAGAACGACTACAGAAGTCGCCTACAGACTTCCTGTGTGTCCTAGTAACGTCTGGAGACGTCACACACGTTTTAATATTACTTGTCAGCCAGAAATGATTAGAATTGACTGCATAGCACCATTAGAAAGGTAATGTGTTGAACAACTCTGCCACTGACACTTTGTATCATGTTCACTTAAGAAGTTATTCACATTTGTTTAGGAGATGGCGTGTATGGTAGACATTTTGTCCTTCAAGAACCACCTAAGCACTTTGAAGAAAACATACATTCTGCGCATCTCAGCCAGTATAAAACAAAAAACCGAATTGAGCATAACTGATTGCATAACACCACTGGAAAGGCAATTTTGTGTGGAACAACTCTGCCACCGATATACTGTGTGTATCATGTATATTTTAGGAGTTCTATGCATTTGTTTATGGTATGGTGTTTATGGTTTAGATTCGTCTCTCAAACTTCACCAACACACCTTGACTAAAATGGGGAAAATTATGTTTAATACTACAGAAAGTTTTTTTTTTTTTTAAACAAACAATTATTAAAACTACATCTAATGTCTGGATGCCTAATTTGGTGTTGATATGTTACATATTTCTCAACAAAAAAAGGCTTATGGTGCATTTTTTAGTGGAAAAATATTTTTTTGGGCTGTTTCGACCAGCACAGAAATAAAACAAATTACCTATTATTACTTGCATACTACCGTTGGAAAGGTAATCTTATGCTGAACAAGTTTGCCACTCATACTTTCTATCTAGCACTTATGGTTTTTGTGCTATTAGCATTTGTTTGTGGCATGCAGATTATGCTTAAAAGGGCCAAGGATTGACTGTTAACAGTATAGAGGAGACAAGTGTTGCAACTTCAGAGAGTTCCTGTGGAGGCAATGAGTTAAACAGAAAGAAAAAATTACTCACCTTAGTAATTGCTTTTCTTCTCATGGAGTCTTGCTATATTAGGACCATTGCAGTCATTCCCCCAGTCTTGAACTGCCCCGGAGAGGAAACAGTTAACTCCAGAGTGATCTGGAGTTCCACAGCGCGAGGGCGCTGTTCAAAGCTCTATCTGGCCAGTTTCAAATGAAACTGCCAGGTTCTTTACGGAGCTAAACTAACATAGCAAGTCTGTGTGAAAAGCTCTACACTAGCCATTGGCTACCTATCATTAGAAGAATAAGAACAATCACAGAATAACAACAACAATATTTATTGTTAGGAACACTCCTTACAAGCACTAATAGGACCCTCTCCCCAAAAACTCAAGTCTAGAGGGACCTCTACCACTTAACAAAACAGAAAATACAGGTTACTCACCTGTAACAGGAGTTCTAGGAATGGTATATGTTGTTCATCCACACTCATTGGCAGGTATCCTTGCCGCTTTAAATCTGCGGAAGGTCTTCAAGCTTGCTCCTCCACCCACCGGGTGGTATAACTCTCGGCTCCGCCTATGACGCCAGATCTGGCCCGCTGGAAGCTCAGGTTGTGCGTCAAGCCGGGAGGTCGGGTAGTGTGGTGTGGATGAACAACATACCATTCCTAGAACTCCTGTTACAGGTGAGTAACCTGTATTTCTAGGACATGGATATGTTGTTCATCCACACTCATTGGCAGACTCCTAGCAGTTCTCCGGGAGGAGGAGGCAAGACGACACCCCCAATACTTACTTGGGAAAGAGAGACTGAGAACCGAGGCCCCAAAACCAGCATCCCGGCGTGACTCAAGGTCGATGTGGTAATGGGTAATGAAGGTGTTTGCTGACTTCCAGGTAGCAGCCCTGCAGATTTCCTGGATAGGGACGCCCTGGAAGCAGCCACCGTTGCAGCAGTATGGCGGGTAGAATGAGCTCTTATCCTCTGGGAGGCTCCATGCCCGCCAACTTATAGCAGAGATCTATGCAGGAGGTTACCCACCTGCTTTCGTCCGCTGGCTGCAGGTCTGCCAGATCGCGGCTTCAGCGTGGGTGACAAACAGCTGGCGAACCTCTCCCGAATTTCAGCCGGCGCCCTTATATAGCGCAGCCTCTTCTAGGGTCCAGAGTATGGAGCCTATTCGGCCTCCGAGGTGTGATTAGGGTAGAACACCGGCAGAGTCAACACCTGGTTAAGGTGAAACTCCGACACCACCGGAAGGAATTTCGGTGGGGGCAGGGACAACCTTGTCCCTGTGGAAGACCAGGTAAGGAGACTCGATGGAAAGCGCCTGGAGCTCTCCCATCCTTCTGGCTGGACGTGATAGCCACCAAGAAGGCGGTCTTCCACGACAGGTGAGAGAGAGCACACCTGTGCATAGGTTCGAATGGCTTGCCCATGAGCTTTGCCAGTACCAGCAGTAGATCCCACGGAGGTGGGGTTCCCGCACTGGAGGGGAAATGTGATCAAGGCCTTTGAAAAAGCGCCAGACCACCTTCTCCTGCGCCACTGACTGCTTCCCGGCCCGCGCCCGGTAAGCAGAGATGGCTGCCAGGTGCACCCTTAGGGTCGTCGACCTAAGCCCTTGACTAGAAAGGGACCATAAATAGTCCAAGATGCTTGCCAAGGAACAGGAGGAAGGGTCCAAGCCCTTGCTCCTGACACCAAATGGAAAACCTTTTTCCATTTGAAGGCATAGCATTTTCTGGTCGACTCCTTCACGGGACGCCTCAACTACATTGAGGACCTCGTCGGGAAAGACCCAAGGCCTGGAACTCTAGCGCTCAGGAACCAGGCCGTCAGGTGCAGGGATTGAAGGTCCGGATGGAACACCTTCCCTGATTGACTGAGAGCAGGTCCGGCGAGCTGGAAGCTGCAGCGGAGTCCTGGAGCTGAGACTGAGGAGATCTGGTACCAGAACTGGCGAGGCCAGTCTGGGGCTATCAGAATCACTGCGCCTTTGTCCTCCTCGCTTTGAGAAGCACCTTGTGGATCAAGGGAAATGGGGAAAGGCGTAAAGAGGCCGGGTCCATTGCCTCGAGAAGGCATCCCCTGCAGCGAGCCCTGCTGAGGGGGCGGGCATGGAACAGACTCAGCTTCGCTGCTCTCCTGGAGGCAAACAGGTCCACCTGAGGTGTGCCCCAAAGGAGAACAGATGCTGTACTACCTCCGGCAGGAGAGACCACTCGTGGGATGCAGCCCTATCCGCTCAGGGCATCGGCCAGGGTGTTGGAGCTCCTGCCACGTGAATGGCTAGGAGATCCGCCTCAGGCTGCGCATCGTAGTGACCAAATGCGGAGAGCTTCCTTGCATAGAAGCATGGAGCGCGTCCCGCCCTGGCGGTTTAGATAGATACATAGTCGTGGTATTGTCCGTCTGGACTCGGACCACTTGACCCCGGAGGAACGGAGCAAAGGCGGTGAGAGCTAGGCGGACCGCTCGGAGCTTCAGCAGGTTGATGTGGCAACGGGACTCCCGCGGGGACCAGAGACCATGAGCCCGGTGTTCCCCCAGATGGGCACCCCAACCCATCAGAGAGGCATCGGTCGACAGAGAGACCGTCGGCTCGGGGCGGACGAACGGGATGCCCTCCTGCAAATGATCTGGAACGGTCCACCACTGGAGAGCGTTCCACATCCCCTGTGTCACCGACACAAGCTGGTCCAAGGGATCGCAGCATTGTGACCACTGGCTGGCCAGTCCCCACTGAAGGGGACGCATGTTCCAGCGGGCCCAACGGACCACGCTGGTGCAGGCCGCCATGAGACCCAGGAGGCGCAGGAAGTCCCGGCAGGCGCACTGCCCAACCAGAAATGATCGGGCAAAGGAGGAAAGAACCTCGGCCCTGTCCGCGGGAGCAGCGCTCTGGCTCAAGAGAGTCGAGCTGCCCGATGAATAGAATCACCTGCTTCGGCTCGAGTTCCGACTTGGCCTCGCTTGATAAGGAGGCCCAGTTGAGAGCAGACCTGGAGGGCCAGATCTCTGACCACTCCGCCTCCTTCCTGGAGGGAGCTGCTATCAGCCAGTCGTCCAGGTAAGGACACACACCGGACCCTCCATGCCGCAGGAATGCTGTCACCACAGCCATGCATTTGGTGAAGACCCTGGGAGCTGGAGACAAGCCGAAGGGCATGGCTTGGAACTCAAGAGGATCCTTCCGCTCGAGAGCGAAGGAATCTCTGGTGAGACGGACGGATAGGGACGTGAAAACGTCCCTGCAAGTCCAGAGAGCAGAACCACCGCCGCGTTCCAAGGATGGTATTATCTGAGCCAGAGTGACCATCCTGAAGGTTCGAGACCTTAGGAACTTGTTTAGGTCATGTAGGTCGAGAATGGGGCGCCAGCCCCCCGTCCGCTTCGGAACCAGGAAGTACCTGGACACAAACCCTGGGTCTGAAGGAGGGTCCACCACCTCTTACCACCTCCTTCTGGAGGAGGAGGAAATGTGCGGCTCGGCAGGCATCAGTGAGGCTGGGATCCCGAAGCCCCGGCGGCACTGAAGGGTGGTGCCTGCTCGAATTCCAGAGGCAGGCCTCTTCCCACCACCTCTCAAGACCCACCTGTCCGTGGTAACAGCGGACCAGGCGGAACGGAGTGCCGAGCCGGCCCCCATGGGGGACCCAGGGTAGTAGGTGGCGGGATGGGGGCGACACCCTCAGCCCGTCACTGGGCAGGCTTGGAGGAGGGACCGGCCGAGGGACCTCCTGGGCCCTTCCTCCTTGCCTCCTGTTAGAGGAAGCGGCGGCTTGGGTTTGGGATGCCAAGGCCGAGCCTGCTGCCCTGGCGATTGCTGGGCCGGGCGCGCCGGGGGCGCAGAAGGACGAAAGGGCTTAGGCTGTGGTTTGCGGCCTTTGTCCTTCTGAGCGGAAGAGACCGAGTCCAAGGTGGCATTGGACTTCTCGATCCTCTGCAGGTGACCTTCCACCCCAGGGCCGAAGAGGTCAGTCCCCAAAAAGGGAACATCCGCCAACTTGTGCTGGGTATCCGAGTAAAGGTGGATATCCTCAGCCAAGCTCACTGACGACAGCCACTGCGGCCGCCACCGATCTGGCACATGAGTCCCCTATATCCAAAGCAGTCTGGAGCTGCTGTTTGGCCACTGCCCTGCCCTGGTCCCGCACCTGCTTAACCGTAGTCTGCAGATCGGGCGGGAAGATGAGGGATGACCTCATCCAGAGAGGCCCAACAGGGCATGAAAAAATGTGCGCCATGAGGGCGGCCGAACTGGCCTGTGAAGGCGAGAGAGAGGCATGGCGTGAGCTTTTATCGCCCGACAGAGTCCAATTTCTTGACTCCCTTGTCAGGAGGTTTGTCCACATCCCTGGCGTGCTGGCCCGGCGGCCAGAAAAGCTGTCGGTAACCAACCCCTCAGCAGAGGGGTGTTCGAAAAACGGACAAGGAGTGGGGACCGCATACTTCCTGGCCATCCTGGCCGGGCGCAGGGCAGGAAGCAGGCGCTGCCAAAGCTCCAGTGCCGGACCCACTATGGCCTCGGCCACCGGAAAGGCCTCCGTCGGAGAATCCCTCGTCCAGAATCTCCGTGAGGGGATACCTGGCCCGTTTGGAACGGGTTCGAGCTCCATCCCGGTAGACTCGAGATGAGCCAAGAATCTCCTAGGAAGGACGACGGGCTATCGTCCATTGACTGACCTCCTGAAGACTCCAAGTCCAGTCGCTTGGAGAAAAGGAGGAATCATCTTCGGACTCGGAAGAATCCTCGAAGAGCTGCCTCTGGCCTGAGCCACCCTTCACCTGCCGAGGTCGGTGCGGGGTGAGGGTAACTGACAGCCGATGGGGTAGACCCTTAGCCGACCGAGAATCCTTGGTCGGGCCCCAATGGTGGCTGTGGAGGCGGAGGTTCCACGGAATGGTGGAGCAGCTGGTTTTGGCCGAACAACCGGCCTGGGTATAGGCTCCTCGGATAGGTCGAGGGGTTGTGTCGGCGTTCCGGTGACAGTACTTAATGGCCGGGAAGGCGACGGGTCGGCTTATTCCGCCAGGAGGAGCTGTTGCAACATAAGGTCCTCGCACTGGCCGACGTAATTTCGCGAAGCCTCCTCATCCGAGGAGGAGGACGAGGACGCAGGCGATGCCGCTTTACCGCGTGCCGAGACCGACCGCCATGACGGTGGGATCGGCTGGACCGCTAAGAGGTCCGAGGACCGCAGACCGAGAGTCCCGGAATTTCCGGAGGTCGGTGCGGCGAGGTCGGCCGAACCCCTCCTCGGCTCGGATGGTCCATCCGAGGCTCCAGGCAGGAGGCATGGCGAGCCACGGGATCCTCAACTCCTCCAGGGAACCGGGGAGGGAATCTCGGCTGCTAAAGGCGACAGCCCGTCCAATGGGTCGAGAAAAATCTCGACTTCATCGGTGGGAGTCTCGGTCAACTGACCTGGCGGGGACACCGTGAAGACCAGTGGCGGCGAGCAATCGACCAAAAGCCGACGGTCCACGCGGCCGGGGAGGGACTTTCCGCTCCAAGAGCGTCGACGGAGGGACTTCCCTGTCCCTCTTTTGGACCGAGAATAAGGTCCAGCAGACACAGGCCCTTCTCCTTTAGTGGAGAGGGACAGACAAAGCTCCTTAAAAAGCCGTGTAGGAAGAACCCAGAGGCGGGATAAATGCGCGCCGAGAAAGATCTGACCCAGCCGCCTCCTCTTGAGGCGACCATCCGCTCAGCTGATCCGCCCGACCGCGCCGCAGACACCGCCAACAGGCCTCCTTGGGACTTCACGCGAGGAAGCGCTCTCGGGACGGCCCAGTTGCAATCGGGCAGCACGGTCTTCAGGGCGTAGGCCGAGAAAGATGAGCACAGGTCGCAAGCCTGCGGGTCGGTGCTCAAGGCCTAAGCAGTGAACACCGTGGAGTGTGGATCCGTCAGACATCTTCTGCCCGCATGGGCATCTCCGAAATCGAGTCGTTTGTCCATCGCAGCCGCGAGGATAGAAGACTGAAGTCTTTTGCAAAATTTATTTTAAATCCGCAAGCGGAGAATAGGAACCAGTCACAAACGCAGAGCGTTAAGGAGGGAACCTGAGCTTCCAAGCGGTAAGGAAGATCTGGCGTCATGGGGCGGAGCCGAGAGTTATACCACCCGGGTGGGTGGGAGGAGCAAGCTTGAAGACCTTCCGGCAAGATTTAAAGCGGCAAGGATACCTGCCAATGAGTGTGGATGAACAACATATCCATGTCCCTAGAATACCTAGTTCCCTAACCCAACTAGAGAGACTAAAATGGCATGACACAGTGCTTGCACTAATTTGCCAACCCCATACCCAAGTAGGAGTTCTGAGAGGGGTAGGAGGGAGGGTTGTCCTAATATAGCAAGACTCCATGAGAAGAAAAGCAATTACTAAGGTGAGTAATTTTTCTTCAAACACCATGAAGTCTTGCTATATTGGGACCATTGCAGATACACAGCAGTACCTCCATGGAGGAGGGTCAGAACCTACTTGGAAATAGGCTCTGAAGAACAGCTGTGCCAAAGCGAGCATCTCTCCTGGACTGGACATCCAGGGAATAATGCTTGGTAAAGGTGTGAACTGTTTTCCAGGTAGCAGCTTGACAAATTTCCAAAATGGGAATATCTCTAGCAGCCGCTAGAGATGCAGCTGTACCCCTGGTGGAGTGAGCCCTCAGTCCTGAGGGGCGTTCCTTACCTAGTTTTTAGTAACAGAACTGGATACAAGAGACAATCCACCTTGCAATTGTCCTCTTAGTGGCAGGTCTCCTTTGCCAACCTCTCCATAGGTAAGGAAGAGTTGGAGGATTCAAACCTGTGACCCTTGATGCGTTCCACATAGTAGCTTAGGGCTCTTTTAACGTCCAGGCTGTGTAGTTTCCTCTCACCCGAGGAAGAATGCTCAGTGAAAAACACTGGGAGAGAAATGGACTGGTTCAGATGAAAATCTGAAACCACTTTGGGTAAAAACTTTCTGTTAGTCCTGAGGACTACCTTATCCCTGTGAAAAGAAATAAAATCCTTTTCCACGAAAGGGCTTGCAATTCACTTATCGTCTGGCAGAAGTGATAGCCACTAGAAAAACAGTTTTCCAAGTTAAATACTTGAGATCTGCAGAAAAGGGGCTCAAAGGAGGTTGCATTAACTGAGCAATGCAAACATTCAGGTCCCAGGCAGGGGCTGGTTCCCGAAAGGGAGGGTTAGTATGAAGTAACCCCTTAAAAAACTTAGAAAACACAGGGTGAGAGGAAAGAGAAACAGGCTTCCCTGCGGAAACAAAGGCAGAAACAGCTGCCATATGAACCTTCAAGGTAGCTGGTCTAAGGCCTAGGGAATTTAGATGGGCCAAATAGTCCAGTAAAGTGGCCAGGTCAGCAGATTCTGGCACAATTTGTTTCTCCGAACACCAGAAGGAAAACCTCTTCCACTTAGAATTGTAAGTAGCCCTGGTGGAAGGCTTCCTAGAAGCCTTTAAAATATCCATGACCCTTGAGAAAGGTGTAAATCAGCAAATTCTAATTCCTCAAGAACCAAGCCTTGAGGTGGAGGATTTGAGGTCCGGGTACCACACTCTCCCTGTGCACAGGTCAGCAAGTCGTGGGTCCTGGGCAAGGTTAGGGAGGGTGGATTGTCAGGGACAGGAGAAGAGGATACCAGGGCTGTCTGGCCCAGTCTGGAGGCGATCAGAACCACTTTGCAGGGCTGAGTTCTGATTTTCACCAATACCCTGAAGAGGAGAGGAAGGGGGAAAAGCATATAGAATTTCCCTTCCAATCCAGCAGGAAGGCGTCCAGGGGACTGAGCCCAGCACTGGAGGCCTGCAACAAAATAGAGGAAGTTGATGGTTGTCTGGGGCTGCGAAGAGATCTATCTGAGGGTACCCCATCTGGCAAAGACAAGACCCCAATACCTGAGGATTCAGAGACCATTCGTGATGGCCTGGGAAATCCTGCTGAGAGCATCCGCCAGGACATTGTCCTTTCCTGGAAGGTGGATGCGATCAGGGAGGTGTTTAGGAGTAAGCCAGAGACCACAACTTCATTGCTTGATGCACAAGGCTGATGACAGAGTGCCCTTGCTTGTTGATGTACCACATTGTTGTGGTGTTGTCTGTCCTGATTTGAACTACTTTGTTCTGGACAACAGCTGAAAAAGCCTGAAGAGCTAAAAGAACAGCTCTGAGTTCCAAAAGATTGATGTGGAGCAGAGATTCCTGGGGGACACACTCCTTGAGTGGAAAGGTAAGCCCAAGTGAGCCCCACCCTAACAGGGAGGCATCCGTGGTGAGGGTGAGGGAGTGTGAAACAGGTAGAAAGGGAACCCCTTGAGACAGATTGCCTTGATCCTGCCACCACTGAAGGGCCAGGATCAGGTTTTGGTCACGGAACTAATTTGGTAAGGGGTCCCTCCTTTGGGACCAATAGGACCTCAAGTGGAACTGAATGTCCCTCATCTGAAATCTTGCTCCCTGCAGACAGCTGTGGAAGCAGCCATGTGCCCTAGGAGTTGCAGAAAATGCCTTGCTGGTCGAGAGACCCGCAGGGTAAAGGAGGATGCCAGGGCAATGAGCCTGTCCGCCTTTCCAGGGAGAAATGCCCTGGCAAACTTTGTGTTCAACTCTGCACCTATGAAAGTTAGAACCTGAACAGGTTCCAGAACTGACTTTGGTAAGTTCAGCAGGAACCCCAGGGAAGTGAGAAGCTGCTGGGTGACCTGCAAGTGAGATTTTACCTGGTCTGGAGACTGACCCACTAGTAGCCAGTCGTCCAGGTGAGGAAACACAACAATCCTTGCCTTCTTAAATGAGCCACTACCACAGCTAGACATTTTGTGAATACCCTTGGCGCCGAGGTTAGGCCAAAGGGCATTGCTCTGAACTGGTAGTGGCCCGAGAGCAGTTCGAACCTGAGGTACTTTCGGTGAGAAGGCCTGATCATGACATGAAAATAGGCGTCCCTGAGGTCCAGGAAGCTAACCAGTCCCCTGGCCTCAGGAGGGCAAAATCATTGCTAGAGTTAACATTTTGAACTTTGGCTTTAATAGATGTCTGTTCAGGTACCTTAAGTCTAAGATGGGCGCCATTCTCCTGTCTTTTTGGGGTAAGAAAATATCTTGAGTACAGTCCCTTGCCTGATGGCAAGGGGAACCCTTTCACTGCTTTGCAATTCAGGAGGGAAGAAACTTCTGCTTCCAAAGCAAGGGCTTCTGAAGAGTTTCTGGGTGGAAATTGCCTGGCTCTCATCTTTGGAAACTGTTTGAAGCTGAGAACCAGGCCTTGGCTACTACTCCAGAACCCACCTGTCCGAGTTAAGGACAGCCAGTTCTGGCTGAAATAAGCCAACCTGCCCCCACTGGTACAGGAGAATGGCCCTGGGCACCCCATCAGGGTGCCTGCTTGGCAGGAGCTTTTAGGCTGAGGGAGGACTGTCTCCTGTGCCCGATCTACCTCTGCCTCTGAAAAACCCCTCTGTGAAAAAGCAGGAGGCTTGAGCTTGGCAAAAGGCCTGTAGAAAGGCCTACCTACCCCTGGGGGCATGCCTTTTGAGTGGCATGCCTTTCCTTAGCTTGGGCACTTTGTAGGTAGTTCTATATTCATCCATCTTTTCATATAATTTTCTGTTTGATCACCAAACAGAGAATTTCCGATACAGGAAAATCCATAGCCTTGACTGAGTATCTTGGGACAGATTAGTGCATCTGAGCCATGCCAACCCACGAAAGCTACAGAAGTGGCCATGACCCTAGAGGAAACATCATTAACATCAACAGCAGTATGAAATTGAACTTTAGAAGCTTCAATGCCATCAGCAGCCACTTGTTCCAACTCACTAGCCCAGCTGGCCCTGGGCCTGTAGCTAACTGCAATATAGTGTCCCATCTAGATTTCTGATATCTAGCAACATAAGCCATATAATTAGCCTGCCTGAGTCCCAAAAAGCTGCCATATATTGCTTTTTCGCCATGGCATCAATCTTCCTGGAATCCTTGTCAGGAGGATGTGAGGCCAGGGAAATAGCCTTGTCACAGGCTGCAGCTTGTACCACACCTACATGACTACACTGCTCAGTGAGGAAGTCTGTATCCGAGCCTGACAAAGTATACCTTCTGTCCATTTTTTATCTACAGGAGGGACAGAATGAGGATTTTTAAAATCTTTGTTGTTTGCTTCCTAAATGACTTATGCAAAGGAATAGACAACCTCCTAGTCTCTGGAATATCCATCATTTCCACATAATCAGGCTCCTCTTGCTCATCCACAGCCTCTTCTAAGGGAAGCTGGAGGGTTTCTGCCACCTTTTTGTAAAACATAAACAGAGAAGGGGACTCAGACAGCATAGGGGGAGATTCTAAAGGTCTATCTGGAGAGATGTCCGGTTCAATGGGCACGTCCAGACCTTCCCAATCACAAACATACTGATCAAAATCCTCCTCCCCCTCATGTGGTTCATAAAAATCCTCAACATCATAATCCTGAACCACTGAGACTGAACGAGCCACCCTTTTCCCAGATGCAGGGGGCTCGACAGCCTGAGACAAAGACTGGACAATCTGAATGGCTTTAGCTATCTCTGCAGCAGTTGGAGAGACAATTTTGTACTCCAGACCTGCTGATTTCTTTATCTTTTGCTGGGACTGGTTCCTCTGAACCAGCCTTCCTTTGGCCCGAGGAAGTCTCGCCCTGGTCAGAGGGCACTCCCTCTGGTCTAGTGGGTACTGGACCGGGCAGGCCATCCAGGTCAGCGGACTTTTTGGCCTCTCGTTCCCTGAGCCGGCCCAATCTCTTTTCCAGGGTGGCTGCAGGGAAATTTTTACACACCTGGCAGTCTGACAGGAGGTGGTCAGCCCCCAGACAATAAACACAAGTGGTGTGTGGGTCAGCCTTGGCAAAAGGCTTCCCACAGACATCACAGTGTTGAAACCCAGTGGCCCGGTTTTCTTTTGGGTTTCTCAGACATAATGCCAGCCTAACCAAAAACTTGCCCTTTGATGGCAGTGCCAGGCAAGACCCCTATCGGTTCCTAACCGTGTCACGGGTATTTGAAAACCCCAATAAAGTTAGGTTTTAGAACCGAGAAGAACCGGAACCGCACTCTAAAAGCCAACTAAACAGTTTAAAACATGTATTTCAACCAACCGATCGGTTCAAAACCGAACCGATAATGACTTTCCACACAGACTTAATTTCTGTACTTACAGTTACCAGATAGAGCTTTTTAATCGAAATGCGGTAAAATAAATACTTATTGCCGTTCAATGAACCGAAAATACTCGCTTGAACCTTGAAATGAACGAGCTGAAGGAGCTGATATCCGGGCGACTGTTCAGTGAAGCGGAGTAAAGAATCTGGCAGTTTCATTTGAAACTGGCCAGATAGAGCTTTGAACAGCGCCCTCGCGCTGTGGAACTCCAGATCACTCTGGAGTTAACTGTTTCCTCTCCGGGGCAGTTCAAGACTGGGGGAATGACTGCAATGGTCCTAATATAGCAAGACTTCATGGTGTTTGAAGGACAATGCCAGTTAGTGTAGACAGATCATCATATCCACGTCTCTAGAAAAAGGTTTACTGTGCATCAAAAAAGGAGAGCACAATATCCTGGCACTTTAAACCTAAGCAGGCTCTTCCTGGCGGGGAAGAAAAAGTTACTTACCACAGTAATCTTGTTTCTTCCAAGGGAATCTGACTGCATTCTGAGCCCACTAGTGCGGGGAAGAGTGGTACAGATCAGAACAGACCACCACCACCACAATGTACTACATAAACGAGCAGAAAGGGACAAGGTCAAGCCCTCTGTGCACAGATGCCATTAAAATATGGAGCTTGGCCTACTCCTTGGGAGTTTCCCTTCAAGCCATCCTCTGAATACAGAAGATTTCCTGGGGTTTGAAGGGGTCTGTATGACTGTCTGGATCCTAGACCATACAGTCCATGGGGAGGGGAGGTCTCCCTTCATCACCTCTGCCACAGAGGGGAAGCCGCTGGGGTGCCAAGTGGGTTACTAGGGCGGGGGGGTTGGAGGCTGTGGACACAGGTCTGAAAACGGTATACCCCTGAATAACAAGCGTGGACAGGGTGCAAAAAAAAAAGGAAAAATCTACAGAAAAAAAGCTGCAACTGGTCCTGGTGCATAATTAGATTTTTCTGTTATATTTAGATATTTTTACTTTCATGAGTAACCACAATGAGGAAGCAAGTGCCTGAGTATCAAGTGGGTCTGAGGTGGAATAGGCATGAGGACATTCAGTTTCCAATCACTCCATACACACACGTACAAAACAGCAAGAAGTAACATTTACTTTGATGAATACAACAGAGGCAGAGATTTAAAGTTTTAAATTTGGTGTTTCAGGTGTTATTGTAATTCTGGTTCTCTGTCCAAAGATTTGGTAATCCACCTTGAGTTAAATATACTACTTCTGCATATTTACATATCATGCAAAGAAAAAAAAGTTTAACCCTGGTTTTCAAACCCATATGCAAGGAGCAGGAAAGTGGTCCACAATTTTAGATGTACTTGGAACACAAACAATGTAAAATCTGAGCCCTGCAGAGTATATATATATATATATATATATATATATATACATACACACACACACACACACACACACACACACACACACACACACACACGCAGTACTGTGATTTTTGGAAACTTTTCAAAATGGAAGCTTCTCTTATTTGTGCACCAGTGGGTTTAGGTTGACTGCTGGTTGAAAATAATGAGACTGCATAAACCTCATGTTGTAAGGAGACCAAAAACAAGAAGTACACAGTTAAAAACCTAGGGCCCCATATTGAGAACATCTGCACGTGCAAATTCCTTGCTCGTACATGTTTTAAAACTCCTGTGGCAGAAAATGCTGGGATTTATTTAACTCTAAAAATTGATTAGCGTTTTGCTCACAAAAGTGCTAAATCTTTGTGAAAATGCATAGCTCTTGCCTCACTGTGTTTAACAAACACAGCACTCCTAGAAAATCTGTATAAATACTTTCTGCACAGTTAATATTGTCCCAAGAAAATAACTGCTAATCAGTTATTTAAAACCCTGAAATGGTCTCCCCAGAATTTCTCAAGACATCACCAGTATTTATAACAATTCAAAATTATAAGCCCAATTAATTATTCATGCACTAAAGCAGTCTTCAAATTGGCAGATGTGCCAGGAATTAAGCTTTTAGAAATACCCTGCACAGCTCACAGCATTGCAGCAGGCTACTGTAAATTTGAGCGCAGCATGTGCCTTTCTTTGAGAACCCCAAATTTTACTTTTGAGATAATAAAAAAAAAAAAAAAGATGAAAATTACGTACTCACCATAATTCTTGATCTTCCAAGATATTTTCACCATTCATTACTGGTGGGATATCAGCTGAAGGAGCCAACCCCATGGGAGCATGTAGATTTAAGACTTTTAGAGGAGGGGAGCAGACGTCTGAGGCGGCACCCACGAGGTTGACACATGATGTGGTGCTCACAGGTTGGTTAGTGACCAGCGCCGGCTCCCCAACCTCCTCAGTTCTGCTCGCCAGAGAGGAACACAGAAAAGAGAAAAGAAGGGGGATGGGGCAAGGGAACCCAAGGGACAGGGAAAAGGAAAGGATAAAACTCAAACATAAAGCCGACCAGAGAGAGAGAAGAGGAGAACTCTGGGAGGGGCCTTAAGGCCAGGGATGACCAGAGCCACTGTGCAGGGGAGGGAGAGATACAAAGGATCCCGCATGGACGTGTGACAGAAGTGTCCCATTCCGGCTAGCAATGGCTGACTTCCCAGGAGTAACTTAGTAAGAAATTGTGCCATGGAGGTGGAGCCCAAGAGTGGTTGCTAGAATACTCCTATGCCCAGATAAAATTCTGAAGTGAGGGTCCTGAAGAGTACAATGTGTCCATGGAGGACCTCCCAAAGGGAACCACCCCACAAGGCAGAACAAGGGACAGACATAATGAGCAGTTCATTCAGGACCGGGCAAGACGTTAGCCACCCCACTCTGTTTCTTCCTTCCCCTTTTTTGAGGGGGGGGGGGACAAACACATAGGCAAAAAGTACTTCCAGGAGAGTGAGGTAAGGAAGGGATCCTGGTGAAGACAGGAGGAGTTGTCCCTTCTAGAAAGCTGCAGGAGGATGCAGCTTGAAGAGCTAAAGACATCCTTATCTGACCAGAGGGGCAGAAATACCTAAAGAAAAGGTGGGCAAGAGTGCAAAATTGTGGGATCCAAGACCACAATCATCTCACTTAACCCCTACTGGATTAGGGGTTAACTCACTAAAGAAGACAAATGAAATTTTGAGGATTTTAAAGCACAATAAAAGCAGTGCTTCAGTACTGACTCCAATATTGTATGGCTCGCACCTATATTATTGGGAGAAAGTGTTGGGTAATGCAGTACAATGACACTACAGCAAATTTCTGACCCTGGAATTTCAGAGCTGCCCCCCAGCATAAAAAGCAGAGGGTCAACTGATGCCCACATTACTAGTGCTAATGCAAGCCCTGGGAACCTCTGGATTAGCGGACCTCTTCTCTACAGGAAGGAGAGAAAGGAATGCAAAGCTATCCGTATTTGCCTCCCCGCCCCCCCCCACCTTGAACCCAAGGAGAAGGAAAAAACCCTCCTGACTTTGAGCCAAGAGTTCCCTCTGGGGGTGCCAGCTAGAGACTGCCCCTTTTAAGTTAAAAGGGGGATGCAAACAGGGAGCCGGCACTACCCAGAAGCCTGGCTACGAGGGTAAGGGGGGGCGGGAAGCAGTAATGAATGGTTAAGATATCTTGGAAGATCAAGAATTATGTTGAGTACATAATTTTCATATCTTCCAAATTCACCATTCATTACTGGTGGGTGAGTACCAAGCACCAGCCAGGTGGTGCTGGCACCCCTGAGGGAAAAAGTTCCCTCAGCCTCCTGTGGAGGATACACAACAGGAGAGGGCCCCTCACAAGTCTGGTGAGATCAGAGAATGGTCAGGTGAAGGCGGGCATTACCAAGACCTGGGAGAGGAAGCCCCCACCAACTTCTGCCTGACACAGGAAGAGAAAAGTGGGCCCCCTCCGAAGATGAGGCAATCACCCTACGCCGGGTCAAGGGTGATGACCGTGAAAGGCAGAGCCAGGCTGTCCGCCTAATGCAAACTGATGTTCCCACCAGACTGGAGGCTACCTCACTGGTGTCATAAGTCACCCTTCATTAGTGTCTCGCAAGCTCCAGGCCACACGTAGAAAGGCTTATGGGCCGCCTGGTTGCCTCACTATCAGGCATGGACGCCAGGAACTGTCCCAGCGTCCTCCAGAGGTTCCTGGTGCAGGCAACCTGGTGTGCCAAGACACACAGGAGGAGGTGTCCTACATAAATTCCCTCCTTCCCCAGCAGTCAAACTTGGCCGAGTCAGACTATGGTGGGCAGTCGTGCCTTAGGAGATGGTGCAATGAGGCACAGCACCTAGAGACCCCACGGGGGCGCAGTATCTGTGCCGGCAGTCTGGAACAGGAGCAAAGGAGTTCTGCCAGACACTATGTGACGACTCCATGAAGGGCTGAGGCCACAGAGGGAACACAGTAGATTTCCATGCTGTATTCCTTGATGAATGAGAGCATCACATGAACAGGATTGCATCCTCTGAAGTGGGAGAGGTGCAGCTCCTCCATAATCTCCAACAGAAAATGCTGATACCGTGTTAGGTCAGCATCGGAGGAGAAATGGACTGACGAGTCCTCTTCCTCAGAGCAGGAAGTCGAAGACTCTGAGGAACTGGATTCAGGGTGAGGCGGTGCAGGGGACCCAAGGTCTGAAAATGATCTCGTCCAGGGATCCAAGGTATCTGGGACATGCAGCTGACATTGCCCTGAATTTCTCCCAAGTAAAGGGTCTTGTAGGGCCAGAAAAACCTGGAAGGCAGGGGATGGGAGGCAGAGGCAGGGGAGGGGGAAGAGTGGGTGTGAAAAACCACTCTAGCATCTCTGCAAGGGCTGTGGGAGCCCCTCCCTGGGGAGAGGGCTGTGCAAACCGCCAACTGGAGAGAGGTGAGCTGAATGGTACCCTTTTGGGGGGAGAGATAACACCCAGGTGAGGAGACTGGAGCCATGCAGGTCCACTAAGGCAGACCCTATCCCCACCAACTACAGACCCTGCCCAACTCGGAGGAGAAAGAAGGCCAGAGTCAGCGCTCCTACTTCTCCCAGAGCCCACAAGTGTTCTGGGAACAGCATGGGAGGCAAACTAGGCCTCCCAACCCCCGCCTCAGCAGACAGAGATCTGCCTCTCGACAGAGGCTTGAGCAATGCTATGGAGCCTGAAAAAGGGAGGGAGGGGGAGAGACCATCACCACTGGCAGCACCAGAATCCACCTTGGTGCCAGCCACAGTACCAGCGCCTGAAACTGTGCCACCCATTGGCACAGCAAACAGGGTCACACCGGAGTGGACACCGACTCCACCTTCCTCGCCGACGCAGAAACGTCCCCAGTACCACAAGCGGCACCAAGAGATGCTGGGAGGGTGGCACCATTGTCGGCACCAGGCCGGGGACTCCTAAGTACCACAGAAGGCTTCGAGCTAGGCCTAGGGGAAATCCCGAGGCTCTGGAGAGCTGGGCAACCAAACAAGATCACCATGGTCATCGTCGGAATCTGAGGACGAGACCAGGGAGATCGCCAAAGTGCCTACCCCATAACAACCCCTCTCCCATCACCGCGAACAGTGTCGGAAGGGTACTCAGTGTATAGCTGAGACTTCGAAACCAGGGCTGTCTGGGTCCCTGATGGGGCATCAGACTGCGAGGGGTGCTCAGTCAACCCCCTGGAGGCCAACTGTCCACCCAACCCCTCGAGCAGGCCTCCAGTCTCAGCAAGACCAGAAACAACAGAGGCCTGCTCTCCCTCAGTACATACAGTACTGGGGAGAGGCCCTGGGGAAGGGCCCAAAGACCTTACCCACACCGTTTCATAATGCCTAACAGAAAAATGTGTCTGACAACAAACACTAAGAAACTAAAGCTACAACAAAAAATGAAAATTATGTACCTACCATTAATTCTTGATCTTTCTGTGTATCTTCACCATTCATCACTATTATGGGTATCTGGCCGGAGGCTAGGACCCCGGGGTTTTTTTTTGGGAGGTGGAGTCAATGCAGGGGTGGTGCCACCCTCGAGGCCAACGTGTTATGTGGTGCTCGCGGGTTGGTCGTTTTCTGCTGCTGACTCAGCCTTTGCCCCAGTTGTGAACGCCGGTGAGAGAGAGATAGGAAGGGATGGAGGGTTGGGGCAAGGGAAGCCCATGGGATAGAGAAAAGGAAAGGATATAAAAACTGAAAGGAGAAAATAAATGACTAGGACACAGCAAAAAAAGAGACAGAGCAGCCTAAAGGATTGGGATAGGGAGGAGCCACAACCTCTGGGCGAAAGAAAGGGTGGAGAAAGGAGGGTAGAAAGAGAATGAAGGGAGGAGGAGGGGAGGACACCGCCTCCACCCAACCCGGAACAACCTGGAGCTTGAGAGGGGTAGCTCAGATTTTAGAACTCTCATGCTGCAGACTGAAGAGGAAGAAGACACAGGAAGTGTCCCCTGCGCAGCCAGGGTAGTCTCAAGAGGGGACCAGAATTAAAGGAAAAAAAAAATAACTTTAGGTCTAATCAGGCCAACACAGGTCGGGTGGTGTACACCCCTCCTACAAGATAAAAAAAAAAAAAAGTCCCCAATAGGGGAGAGAAAATAAGGCATAAGGAAAATAAACAGGGGAGCCTACCCATGTCGTCAACTTAGTAGGAAAAAAGGTGTGGTAAGTGACACCTTATGGATAAGGAGACACCCCAAAGGAGCATTAATAATAATAATAATAATAATAATAAGGGGATTGCTGAGGGGTACTCAGGGGTCACCCATCTCTCTCCTCATCTCAGAAACCCGGGGGGGGGGAGGCAAAGAGCCGAACTTTGAGAGGCAGGAGAAGGGGGAGGGGGGGAGAGAGAGAGAGAGAGAGAGAGAGAAAAGACACCAGAGACCCCCAAGCAAAAATCCTCCCTGTCTGTCTCCAAGAGTCCTCCTCCTCCTAACCACAAGGGAGAGGAGGAAAAGGAGAGGTGCTGGAGAGCAACAAGAGACACACACAGGGAGGAGGATCACCCAGAGGCAGAGGCCCCAGGGGGAATGAGGGCGGGATTTAGTGATGAATGGTGAAGGTACACAGAAAGATCAAGAATTATGTGTCAATCTTCACCATTCATCACTAGTATGGGTGAGTACCGAGCCCCCTGAAGGGGGCCCAGCACCTCCCTAAGGGACAGAGTCTCAACCTCCACTAGAGAGGAGAATCCTTGCAGGCCTGGGACTGGTCTGGGTGAGGCAGGGATCTCCTCGGAGGGGAGGAAGGGCACACCTGCAAATCCCATCTCACCCTACGGGAGAAAAGGTAGGTTCTCCGGAAGGCAGAGGTGGTCACCCTACGCCAGGCCAGGGGTGACAACCAGGACAGACAAAGCCATGCCGACCGCCTAATGCAGATCGCTGTCCCCACTAACCTGGAGGCCACCTCACTGGCATTGTAAGATGCTCTTGCTTGGTGCCTTGCTAGCTCTAGGCCTTGCGCGGAGAGGGCCATGGCCTGTCTGGTTACCTACGAATCAGGCAAGGAAGCTAGGACCTGACCTAGCCTCGACCACAAGTACCTGTTATAGGCAGCATGGTGGGCCTGATGAGCTTCAACTCAGAGCAGAAGCTGTGCCGAGGAGAATGTCCTCTTGCCCCAAAATCAAACTCTGAAGAGTCATAATCAGGGGGCTGGTTACGGCTTGGGCATCTATACCCAGAGGGGGTATCCAGAAGCGTCAAGCCCGAAGGGGGGTGAGGCAGAGTTCCTGGAGACCCGGGGGGGGTGCGCGCCCCAATACCTGAAGCGAAGGTCCCTTGGGGCTGGAGCTGGGGAACTGGGACACTGCCAGACCCGGAGAGACATTTCCAAAAAAGGAACAGGCCATACAGGGACCAAAAGGTCATCTGCACTGTACTCGCCTAAAAAAGCATGCACCACCCGGTCCAGACTGCGCTCTCCAGGGGTGGAAATGTTGAGCTCGTTGAGCAACCTCGACAGGAAGAGCTGATAGGCAGACAAATCAGCTGCTGGGGAAAGGTGGACCGATGACTCCCCTCCCTAAGAGGAGGAAGATGAGGAAGCCAACAAGCGCGGACATACAGAGGCAGGCTGAGCAGGGGGGGTGGTGAAACACCTGTTGGTCCGCAGCCTTAAAATAGGTAGGGAAAAACCTCAGCCGTGGCCCTGAACTGTGCCCAGGTGAGAGATCCCGTAGTGCCAGAGATCCCCGGGAGAAGGGGAGGGGTTGGCAGAGGCAACGGGGCCAGGCTCCAAGGAGGAGGGGAACTGCCTCTGCCTGGGCAGGGGGACCCGACAGGAGACCTCAAAAGAGGAGAAGCCCTGGTGGTCCCAGCAGATGGAAATCGATCAACCGGACCGGTCAACGCTGTGCCCAAAGGAAATCCCCCCTTCAGGTGACCGGGACCGTGCGATTCCAGAAGGACAGCCCCTGACCTCAAACGCAGCTGTCCCTCTCAAAGAGTCTCCGGGGAAGAAGCGAAGACCCGCACTGCGACTCCTCCCAGAACCCGGGTGGATCCCAGGGAGAGGCCGCTGCGCTGAGCCCTGGCCACTCAACCCCTCTGACTCCGAAAGGGCCCTCTTCCTCACTACCACTAGCCTAGGCAACTGGCAACCCCCAGCTGACCCCTGGCAGACAGCCAAAGGTACAGCACCCTCTCCTTCCTGGGAGGCTCCATTCTGTCCCAAACGCAGACTGGCCAGGGTCACCGAAGAAGGGTGTACCGCACCTGAAGGGATGGACATATCCGTGGTCCCGGGCTGCGCTGCAGTTACCACCTGGACAGCTGCAGGCTGGTGAGTACCACTAACCCCAGAAGCAACAGAATCTGCCTGGCTAACAGAAGGAGGCAAAGTGGGGGGGCCGAGGGGCTGGACTCGGAGGGATCGGAGGATCCAGATGAATCCGGGAGCCAGCCCGGGTCAGATCCCGAGTCATCAGAGAAGGAGAAGGGAGAAGGAGGACTGAGAGGCCTAAACCCAGATCACTCCTCGATCCCTCCCAGTCCTGGGGCTGCGAGTCGCACCACCACCAGCTCTGGCACCACGAACAACTCCAGAGCCTGGAGCGGCACCGTGTCCAGTAGCCGCTCCCCTCCAGCACTGGCCGCTGCAGCCCCCATGAAACTGCACCAGAGTCAGAGTGGCACCAACTCTTCCCCAGTGCCGGAACGGTGCCAGAGGCAGAGGTGGCACCAAGAACAAGTCCTGCACCGTCCCACGAACCGCTCCCTCCCCGCACCACAAACAGTGCCAGAGTCAAGACGGCACCCGACACGCCGTCTGGTGCATAAGCCACGGAGGCAAGAGGCGGGCGGCTGACAGATGGGGTGGGGGCGTTGCCCGGCCTGGGCCCAGGCTGGCGACACAGGGGTATGCGGCTCAAGGAAGTTTACCGCCAAACAGTGCCTCGCCTGGCCCCAAAAAGCCAGACTGGGCCTCCTGCACCATGGGAGGAGTCCCTACCATGGTAAGGCAAAGACTGGCGGCGGCCCCCCTCCTCTGTGGACTGTCTAGGACCGGGAGGGGACCCAGAGGAAGGGTCAAGAGTCCTTACCTTGGCCTGCCAATTGTGAACCTGCTCTCCGAAACTCAGCAGCGCACATCCAACTTTGAACGCGCGCATCTCCAAAACTCTGCAATCCATCCAAAAGCAGGCATCGCAACGATCCATATCGTGGCCTGGAGCTAGGCAGGAGAGGCATCAGTCATGCTGGTCCGTTACGGAGTAAAGATGGCCTCAGGGGCACAGACGCATAGGAGGCCGTCCCACTTTCGACTTTTTCTTCTTGTTCCTGGGATGGGACATGACTGGACGGAAAATAAACAAAACAAGTACTCTGCGTTGCTAGAAATAAAGGACAGATCTTACCAGTAGATTACTGAAGCGACGCAGAGTAAGGGCAAGCAGAACTGTGGGCCGAACAGAACTGACGGACTGGACCGCAGACTAGGCCGTAACATGAGGACGAAATTCTTCAAAGTCTTCCCACGAGGTCCTTTCTCGATGGCGGGAGAAGAACTGGGGCCAAGGTGGAGTCGACAGCAGATAATGGCCAATCCGTGAGCACCACCTAACACGTCGGCCTCAAGGACGGCGCCACCCCTGCATCGACTCTTGCCTCCAAACAAAAAAACCAACAAAAAAAAGCTCCCACAGGGTCCTAGCCTCCGGCCAGATACCCATACTAGTGATGAATGGTGAAGACTGACACAGAGAAGATCAGCTACTTGATAAAATGCAGAACAGTTAAAACCTTGCAAAGCAGGCCAAGGAATCATGCCAAAGAAAACAACTATAACCAGGGTCAAAGCAATTTCTTTACAGTGTTATGGGGGCCCCCACAACAACTCCAGTCTGCGCTATAACTGACACACAACAATAAAAATCGGTGCACTATAAATACAAACTCTACTTTGTTTTTTTGTTTACATGCTATTATTCTTTAGCTGTACTTCATACAGCATACTAACTGATAACCAACCTTACCTTGGTGTCCCGGTTACAACTGCCTCCAAAAGTAAGTGTGTGTGTGTGTGCGTGGGGGGGGGGGGGGTTGTCCCACCCGAACTTCAAAGAGTGGATTTCAAGGGTGTGGCAGTCCATGCTGAAGCAGGCGTCACACTTGTCCTTGTAGTGATGTGGACTCAGGGAGGTGAGACATCAGTCACAGCAGTCCAAAACGGTCATGGGCTTGCCAAAGAAAGGGGCACCGACACACAGGGGTGAGCCCTGCCTTAGAGTTCCACAATTCAGTAGGCCCCAAACTGGACATGACTGAAAATGGGAAAAATAATATAAAACGAAAGGAAAGGCACTCAACTCCACGAGAGGGATAGAAAAAAAAAAAAGATGTCAACAAACTGTCAGGAACGGTACAGCGTTGAGCGAATCATTGGTTTTGGCAACAAACAGAATGACACTTTCTTGCTGCTGCAGCTCCACACAAGGTGTTGCCTCAACAGCAGAAAGAAATTAACTTCATACTTACCGTCATTTCCTTTTCTGTTGGCTCCAACACTGTCAGTGGGTGATCATAACAAATGGGAATAGTGCACCCCTACGAGGAGAATGAGAATGTTGGGAACATGAGGATTCCATGTACTGGCAGCAAATCCCCAGTTACTACTTACCTCGCAGTGCCAGGAGAACTACACATATATATAATAAAAAACAATCACATACTTGTCTGCCTAACCTTCTTAACAGACATTCTGGGGAGGGATGCATTTCATGCACCCAAAATGGAGGCCCGAAGTATCTGGTTCTTCTTCTAGAGAAGTCATGCAGTCACATGATGTCTCACAGGAATCACCTATCTGGAATGCAGGCCTGATTATGCCTCACAGATCTGTGAATTGAAGCTAATACACGAGACATGCCCCGTCTTTGATGCAGAGAACTAAACTGCAACAGGAAAATACACCTTCACTAACCAATGAAACCTTTTTAACCTGCAGTCGCAGATAATGGATAAGTTAGCATATAAATATACATATCAGAGAACAGTGCAGCAGAATAGAGAGGTCCACATAAGGGATTTTTACTAAAACAGACCTCTCTTCTAGCATGCAGGTAAGATTCTCCCTCAGGAGCCAAGCTCCTGGGCAGGTCCCATTAACAATGTTGGAGCGAACAGAAATGAAAATTATGGTAAGTATGAAGTTACTTTCTTCTTTCTGTAGCATTCCACAATGTCAATGGGTAATCTCAACAACTGGGTTCTAAGAAGCAGTACCTAGACAAAAAAACGGAGGGGGAGAATATTATCTCGTATGCCAGATGCTTCAGAACTACTTGTGAACTGCTGCCTGCAACACTGCGACCAAAAGCTGCATCAGTAGAACTCTGAACATCCAATTTACAAGGTTTCGTGAATGTGCAAGCTGAGGACCAAGTAGTCTCCTTGCATAACTCTGAAAACTGTGGCTTCCCCACCCTCTCCACACAGAAGTTGCCACCGTCCTGGTGGAGTGAGCCTCGACAAGAGCCAGAAGCTTCTTCTGTTTCAGTACACAGGCCTTAGCAACTCCAGGTCCCCACCTACCCACCCACCCACCTAGCTAGGGTGGGTTTAGAGGCATTTTGTCCCATATGGTTGCCCCAACAGCACAGACTATGACTTACAAAATTCAGACATATGTTTAAGGTATATCCTAATGGTGCAAGATAAATTCAAACTTGTACAATTCCTTCCCTTGAGCAGAGGAGGTTGCAGACAGTCAGATATAATCTATGTCCTGGACTCCCAGAAAGTAATCCTCATGCATAATAAGGTATGGCACCTTAACAAGAAGCTTGAAAAAAACAACACCTCCAGTGAAGGGGACGGGAATGGTTCGGAACCATCCTTGTAAGAAGCATTCAGAACCCCGAGATCCCACAGCAAACCAGATCTGACAGCAGACTACAAACACACACCTACGAGTTCCTAAGCTCCCCCATCCCCCCGCGCCCGGGGCTGCGACAGCGAATTCAAGTCAACTTCTCTGCCTTCTTATAGAAAAACAAATAAATTACAGAATAGGGGCCGTTGAAGCGGAACCCTTCACAACTGGCTCAAGGGAAAACCAAGAGGTGTCCCCCATTGAAGAGCAGGCTGCAGACATAGACATACATACATACACAAACACATATACATACACACAGACACACACCCTGTACATATGTGTATATATATTTTTTCTTCAATGGCCTCCTCCTCCTCTCAAGAGCCAAGTCGTGAGTTTTATAATTCCTGAATCTTTTTGGGTGGAGAGAGAGACCCTGAGCAGGTCTTTGCACACCAGAAGGCATAAGACTGTTTGTTGTACAGGATCCTCCAAGTCCGAGAACTACAGTCTACTCAGCCACTCAATAGGTAACAAGCAGCAGCTCACTCCACAGCATCTTCATTTCAATTGATTATCATCTCTGTATCCTTTGAGAAAAAGTATTAGAGGGAAAACACGCTCTGCTGAAGGCCCGTTCTTGAGGCAGAGCGACCACTGCCTCGTCTGTGGTCAGCTATGAGACTGAAAAACCTTCTTGGATCCAAGCCCTGCAGCTGGAGGCAAACAAATTAATCAGAGATCAACCAAACTGGTTGTACACGGGTTCGAACACACCTCCGGTCCAACTTCCACTGCACGGGATGAACAGACTGCGACTTAAGCAGCCCGCCCTCCCAAAGGTTCAACACCCATGCCAGGGAACTGTAGACAGTCTGGCGACCTCTCAAAACATCTCATGTGCCGTAATGGCTATGTACGAGGGTCTGCCATGTGCAGCATCACGAATGCATACTAAGGGGAGCTAGGCGGGCCGTCTCCATCTCCTTAACACTGATGTGGAGATGCTCTTGTAGGCTGGTCAGGTTCCAAGTGGGAAATGGCTCCAACCTGTCCCCAATCCAGCTAGGCTGACATTTTGTTGTGAGAATTAACTGCGGAAGTTCTAGTGGAACTTGTTCAGATCTTGCACATCCATTCACTATCTCAGTGAGCGAGGAAGCTTAGGGGAAAGGAAAAAACTGGCTGACAATCAATCGAGGGATTCCAGGCCTACAATAAATCTATTAAATAGTCTGCATCCAGAGGTGGACCCACAGGATTAAAACTGTCTATGCCTATCCTTAGGCCCGACATCAGTGAGCCAGTGGGCCACTGACAAAAGTCACCACCCGGGTGGGGGCAACAAAACCTTTCCTGACCTTGTGCCAAAAAATTACCACCACGCATCCAAGGTCTAAAACAGCTCAGAAGAGCACTTCTTCCGGCTCACTCTTAGCCATGTGACTCTGGCAAATCCAGCGTGCTGAGTACTGCCTTCTGCATGAATAAGCAAGTTGTTCAATCAGGATGTAAGCAACCAGGACTACCAACACCCTCAAGGGACGCTGAGAAGCTGGTGCTCGGGCAAAAACATGCCTTATGCTGGAGGGTTGATCCAGTATCAAAACTGAAATACTCTGATTAGGACTGACATAGGGAGAGTGACTGCTGGCATCAGTCAGATGCACTGGGGCTTAAAAAAGAACCCCTTTTCCTGAGCAGCCCGGTGAATGATCTTCAGGGCTCCATCCAGAAGACTGTGGAACACAAAAAAGTACAGGCTCTCTGAATTAAGAAATCTGACAACTCCCAGACTTCTGGGGCCCATAAAATAAAACTAACACGACCCCAGAGCTCAATGAATAGTGAGAGACTTGTACTCTGGCCTGAAGAGAGCTAGGAGCTCTAATGATATCTAGCCTTTCCACTTCCCTTGAAAACTGGGGCGGAGAAGTGACCCCCTACTATCCGACAGTGTTCTGGCCCATCTGAGAAAAAAAACTCTAATCTACCAATGAGGCACCATGCTTGTTGTGCAGGGCCTCCTGCATGGTGTTTGGCCAGTGCTCCTCTGATACTGTAACCTGGTTACTCGAGTATGCTCCTACATTTCCAGGACCCAATTTCCAAGGGAACGGAACTCCCCTCGGAACTGTCTGCGCCGGCCGTTACCATGACCCCACTGGGTTATGATATTCTGCGCTCCTTAAATAGCCTCCAGGGCGGAATCAGACCACAGGCCTCCTCAAGGTGATGATCAACAGGTTAGTTATGAAGCTTAACCAGACCTAGTGACAAGCCACACGGTCATTCCAGGAAGTGAGGCCTGACTCGAATATCTCCAGTAAATAACCACCTATAAGGTGGAACCCTGGTCATGAATTGCGAAAAAGGCTCACCCCTTTGAGAAAGAGGTGCAACGAAACTGGCCAGGGCAGTGTGTTAAAGGTTCCTGCCAATAAAAACTGATGAAGCCAGAGCCATCGATAGGCAGGGTGGTGTGTTTTCAGAAAATACAAAACGGCCTTGTCTTCCAAAGGAGGAGCTTCCTATCCATGAGACATTTTCCTTAGGAGGAAAAACCATGGCATGGCTGGTAAAACACTTTTTTGATCAACACCTGCCTAGTGTTGCTCAAGAAATGTGGTCACATAGTAGCCGGAGAAGATGCAGACAGAGACGGACTTACATCTGCCATCTCCACAGACTGACCACCTGAGCTGAAAAGGACTACATGCCTTAGCTATTCAAACAAGTTCTGGTCAGAGCTGATATGGCCGTGGAGAGCTTTTGGGATGCTTTTACTTATTATTTCCAATGAATTTTCACAATGCAGATCTGTGGAGAGGCAGTTTCAATGTGGTCTTCCTTTTACACATTTTTACAATGTGTTTTCTTAGAATATGCCTGCTGATTGCTAAATATTTAGCCTGAATAGTTCACAGAAGAAATGTTATCTTATTTTCAGTGGAGCTCTACATCTACACAATATTATGCTGCATTGTGTAAAATCAGAACGCACTAAAAACAATACTTTACATCTGGGGGGATACATTAGGTGCCAAATTGATGCACGAGCAGAAAGATGTGTTGCACAAAGAAGGGGCGACAGTCGGCACTGATACAATATTCAAAGAGAATGCACCACCGGTACAAGGTGTGCATACAGTGAAGCCCACCAGGATGAAGCGCAGCACTGCAGAATTCTGCAGTAGAGTTACTGCAGCAAACAATGCAATTTCAAAGGGAGTTAATCCTTTTTGTCATGCAGTAAACCTGCAACACTGTGCTTCACCCTGGCGGGCTTCATCATTCCTGCTGAAAAATGTGACCCTGGACGGGAGTCGCAGTGCAGGCAGCCGCCAGGTAAGGTGCGTCCAGGGTGACCCCGACTGAATACCTTCCAAGGGGAATGTGTGGCACATACCGGTATGCGCCACAGCCCACATCAGCAATATTCAGCCCAGGAATGGAAATGAACTAACTGAGCATGCAGGGTGCAAAGGGGCCTTATGCATGCTCAATACCAGCCCATTTACATGTTGGCATGGGGATGAATGCGCCGAAGCAGCTCTCACCCCCAAGCCCCGACCTCAACCATTCCCATGTGGGACAGGCCCTGAAGTCTCTGGTGATATAGTGGCACCCCCCCCCACCTGCTCCACCAACCCCAACCCCAATCATACCGAGTCCAGGCTCTATCGGTTCCATATTGTAGGGACCCCAATGCCACCCCTAATTGCACCTGAATACACCTACAGTTGATGTCCATAATGTAGTGGCCCCCGCTCCGCCTCAACGGTGCACAGACAACCCCCTCCCTGCCCCCCAGCCCATCCACATTGCAACAACTGGCTCTGTAATGGGATCGAACCACTCTATCGGCGGGTGGCGGAGCACTCACAGTAGGATGCCGGAACGTGTTATATGTAGGCTGTACTCCTCAGGCACTCGCATGCAGATCCATCATCCCAGTACCACTGCACTGCTCAGTGTGGGTGACGGCCTATGCTATAGCCACTCGCACAGGTCCCAAAACAGGCATGTTACAGCCGACCTCCCATTCGTTTGTACCATTGGGGAACTGGATGAACTATCTTTAGTCTGAAATGTACACTGCAAATGGCATTACAGGATATGGCACCCGGGATACTTCAGCAGTCCGGGGGGTGGCATGTTTACACAGGGGAACAGGGGAGAGTGTGGACTTGCAGCAGTGTACGACAGCAGGAAGATACAGCATCGGCAAGGCATGCACTGGAGGTATGTAAATTCCCTCTTCAGTTTGCCAAGGATGTACATGCGGCTGCATACACTGGTGGATCCACAGCTGGTATGGTACCCTCATGCACAGTACAGTCAGTTGGGACATTCCAGAGTGCAGGTCCCCAGACCAGGTTCAGTGCAGTCAGTGACTAGCCATGGCAGGGTGTGGAGGGCAGTGCCAGTCTTTGCAACAAGCTGGGTATGGGGGAGTGATGGTGTCTGTGTACAGGGGCAGTGGATGGGAGTCCTCTAGACTATGGATATGGACCATGTTTTCCTCTGGTACAATCGGGTCGGGGGGGGCCTACACTATGTAGCTCTTCAGGAATGGAGTTGGCTAGACTGGGGATGGAAAGGGGGTACCTCTAGTCCACCAGGGCTGCCAGACTGCTGTGCACCTGGGTGCACATCTGCAGCCTGCCTGTGGGTGGCTGGCCGGGTTAGGCCAGCTTTTTGTGGCCTAACTTTGGGCCACGGTGCTCTGGACTGTGAGGGGCACATTCCCACTGAAGATGCTGCAGCATGGCTTATGCATGGGATTGCCCCCTCGACTTGAACAGCATACTATTTGTGTGTGCCCTGGCCCATTCCCTTGCAGCCAGCGCATCCCACACGTTTGAATATTGCGCTGCTGCGCACTGTTGGGAGTTGTGCGGCACATCTCCGTTTTCCACAGGGATGTGCTGCGTATCTCCTTTGAATAAGGGGGCCCTGGACTAGGTAGCCTGATTAAATACATTATAAAAATGGTAAAATCATGACCCCACTGAAAACAAGATATTGCATCTAATCTGGGACAGCCTGAGTAAACAGTGCAAAAATGTGTAAATGAAGATCCCTGTGACAATGAGATGTAGCATCTCCCCTGCCCTATCCGGGATACAAAATATAGGATAAGAAATATTCAGTGTTCTCAGTTCCGAATAACCATTACTCTATAAGAAGCCCTCATTTTCCCTGTGTTTTCCCCACACAGGCAGAATCAAATCCCTGTATAAATCCCTGTAGATTTTTCCATAAGCCACTGGTTCCTTATTCATGACGTTGTTCTTTATTATATCAGCAACTTTTTATTAGGAAAAGAGCTCTGATTTGCTGCTCAGTATTGACAGTATATGTCACAATGGCCTTGGAAACATCTGGATTTATATGCTATGCATAAGGCATAATGGGGGAGTATATGAAATAACAAATATCAAGCTCATTATTTCATGAACTGTACTCAAAATTAGTAATCACCAGTCAGACAATCTTTTAAAAGATACTAGTAATGCCTGCCACCCCCCAAACACACACACACACTTTCTCTCTTACTATAAGAGATCTCAGTAGCTCTTATCTGTTATATTTGGGAAGCAGGCCGCAGCCCTTTCTGTCAAAAAGAAATTTATGTATTCAGTCTGGGTAGTTTACTGAAAACCTGGCATTTTATCAGATAGGTCTTGAAAGGTTAAAAACAGTGTAAATCTTCACAAAATTTGCTGGGAAAGGAGCATTTATGAGGTATGAATCTTTCTTAAGAGATATTCATCCCCAACTGAAATTAGTAGCAAAAAGTGTTTAAATGCTAATCATTTAAATGTGCAAGCTATTGCATTTCGAAGGGGGTAAACAAATCTCCAGTTTAAAAGGCAACCAATATTTAACAAGCTGTTTCAGTTTCCTAATGGCCGTCCAATAAGCAGCTTGGAGTTATGTCTCCAACATTCTAAACAGAAGAGAGAGATTATTTCATTTTAGCTGTCACAGTGATTTGTAGATGTGGAAGGATACATTGAAAAGGCCAAAAAATGTGTTCCACGAAACTACATTTTCAAGCTACAAACGGTAAAATGGCTGTACGCTCTATCCACACCCATAAAAAGACACGGGCTTAATATGAATCAGTGAGTAAGAATATCCCAGATTTTTTTTTTTTTTAAACCTAATTTAAGGTCAGGAATTTCCCCAAGAGCCCCATAATCATCATCCTGACCTTCAGAAAGACAGTGCCGGGGTCTGTGTGAACATTAGTTATCGCAGTCTAAGCTCGCTGCGCCGTACCTGGACTTGCCTACATGGGCCCCCCGGACCCGAGGGGCCCTATTTGGGGTCAGGTATATCTGTAGGGATGTCCTGTGGGGCACTGGGACTCAAGCTCACTCAGGAGCTACAAAGTTAATTAATATCTTGTAATTCTGTTGTCACTGCCTTAAAGAACCAGGTGCTCCCCCTCCACAGACCAGAGAACCGGCTGGGGAGTGTTGAGCTAAACAATAAGGGCAAAAGAACCCACGGGAGAGGGCCTCATCACCCTTGTTGCAGGACTTACAGTATTTCCTAATTAATGATTTCCGATAAGTCATGGTGCAAAGAATATAACTGTGCCAAATAACAACTGTGAGGTAAAATAATACTTGGCCCCAATATCTCTTCTGGGCTAAAGAATTATTTTCCACAGCGTTGTCTTAAAACACCTTGCACAGTGTCACACCATGTAAGTGGAGGACATGGGACTGAAACCCAGATCCGCTGAACGTATAAACTATAATTATAATCCCTTTTTCTTGTTGGACTATGAGAAAATGGGGGGGGTCGTCACGGGAAGTGAACCCAGGACCACTGGGTTTATGTGAGCCATAATAATATAATTATTAGCACCATTGCTAGTTGATTAAAACCACCAAGGCAAGCGTAATCCTGTAATAACGGGCTAAAACGTACCTCAGGTTTAAATGTATTAGTGTTTGTGACAGGAGTAATCCTACTGCAGGACTTTCCCTGCCTGCCCACCCCAATCTTCACAATGTCCCCTGGACTGCCGATCCATTTCCCCATACCCCTTTTACCTACCCCCCCCCTTAGGTTTATACAAGGATGTATTCCACTGCAACTCCAGAGAAATTGTACATCTTTAATCATAAACCTGCACTATATACCAACATGTAACTAAGTGTATTCTATGTTCAATGTCTGCACCTG
The DNA here is from genome assembly GCA_016271365.2 of Neoceratodus forsteri. Taxonomy (NCBI): domain Eukaryota; kingdom Metazoa; phylum Chordata; order Ceratodontiformes; family Ceratodontidae; genus Neoceratodus; species Neoceratodus forsteri. The sequence continues at coordinate 1,548,816,245 of CM057449.1, read as the reverse complement.
TAATGTTGTCCAATGTTGTAACTGCACAATGTACTACTGTCTTGCCCTCCCTACGACGAGGTGCCTTTTGTAAACGAGTCCCTGACTCAAAACTTATAAATCTGACTTATACAAATAAATAATTATGCTTGTTTGTTTTTAAAACTGCCAAGTCAACTGCCAACAGCAGCCGTGCGATCAAAAATGCTTTAACTGTGTGTGCCCCCAGTGCTCATGGAGGTACTATCGTGTGTACGCAAGTATGTACGCACTTGCATAATAAAAGTCAATGACACTTAAAGCTGTGCAATGCCATTAGTGTTGCCCATGGCTGCGCGCTCGGGAAGCTGAAGGGATGAAGATGAGCGTGACTAGCCCGAATGGTGTCCGTGCAAGCAGTAAAAATCAGAGGTGAGGTGAAAATTCACCAAAAAAAAAAATATTCCCAAGTTGTTCCAAAATCACCAGTTTGCTCTGAAACAGTAAAAACATACAAAAACCTTAAGCTGGAGGAAGGGGTGGGGGCAAGGAACCGAAAACATGTGACCCCCCCCCCCGAGACCCTAAACTCTCAATAATTTAAATCTGTACCTACCTGTGGCACCTTTTTTTCTTTTAAAAACTTAACACCCTAGCAAGGCAGAAGTGGCTCCCAATCCCCTCAGGGAATGACAAAAAAAGGCAGGTTATTCAACTGGAAAGCCGCAGCTTAACGATTTAAATTTAGGGGCGCTCCCTGTAAACAGGCAGCCCCAACCTGCAGAGCAGAACTGCAGCCCCAAACTGAAGTCTTGAATCTTGAAATCTTCAGATAAGAGAAATGTAGCTCTGTCCCCTTTGAATGTCGCAGCTTAACTGGGGATTTGCTGCTAGGACATGGAATCTTTATGTGCCCAACATTCTAAAGCTTGGCCTGTGCCATTGCCCTGGTAGGGCTGCACTATACCCATTTGTTATGATTACCCATTGACAATGTGGAGTGCTACAGAAAAGCAGAACTGAGGAGGTTGGGGAGCCGGTGTCTGTTACTGGCCAACCCATGAGTGTTATGTCATGCGTCAGCCTCATGGGCGGTGCTGTCTCCGTCGGCTCCCCTCCTCTAAAAGTCTTAAAACTACATGCTCACGTGGGGTTGGCACATTCTGCTGATAACCCACCAGTAATGAATGGTGAAGACTGATCTTTGAAAGATCTAGTACAACACATCTGACTTGTAATTGTAATAAACACTTTCACAACCATTATTTGGGGTTAATTGCTATTAGCTCTGTCACGGCCCATCACCCTTCCTAGCTGTGTGTTAATCCCAAGGAAACACCCAGTTGTTCTGGCATTATTTCTTAATTTTTGTGATGTCCATAGAAATTACAGGCAGTCATGTTTCTGTTAAATAAGTTGGTTCAAACTTTTTATAAATCTCTAGCCCACAGAACTGTGCAACAGCGGTGTATGGATCAGAGAAAGACGCTGTGAACACAACTGCCACTTTGTAGTCTACACTAAATTAACCTTCCAAAACTGAATCATTCAAAAGCTAAGAAACAAAATAGTAATTCTGCACAGATTTATGAAGAATTTGACAAAGTATCAGTTTACAAGAAATGAACAGACCCCTACTCCCCCATGATAATCCCCCCTTTTAAAAAAAACAAGATACTTACCAAGTCCACTGAGAGAAGCCAGTGCACTGGACTGCGCCAGCTGCTTTGCAGGAGCTTTGTATCACATCAACAACAGGAACAACATGTTAACACAAACAGCCACGATTTCAAAGTCATGAGATTCTATGGCATTGTTACATTCTACTACTACTGCTGCTTTACAGGGGGAGAAAAGAAACATTAGAAGTTTTACATCCATTCAAGAGCAAATGTTAAGACATTCATATTCTTAAAAACTGAACACCTCCACAATCAATTTCAATAATACTCGGCATAAAAGAAATGTAAACATCCAGTCTTTCACTAGTAATGTAGGTTTTCAAGAGCACAGCATGTTTTTCATCTTCCTAGAACAAGTACCATCTACAAAAATGGCTATATGTTCATTACTACACCTGCACTTTTTGCACCATAGAAAAAGCCTTTTTTTTGTTGCTTTTTGTCACTATTCTAGTTCCCGTGTACCCTTCCCCTTAAATGACATAAGGAAATGTTCCTTGGCTCATTGTGCCTTGCCCAATCACCAATTTCTAATTAACGTAAGTAAAACAGAGTAAACTTTTTCAAGAGAGAGCAGACTTTTGCTTTTTTGTGGATAAAAAATGTCCAACTACCATATCTAAAATTACCTCATGTCTGTATCCTTACTGTATATCCACTTCCTCTATTCTTGTATTATGCAGTATTCCTATATGTACTTAACTCTGGGTTGCCCCAGAAAAGGAACTTCCTGTCTCAGTGGGCCTACCCGGTTAACAAAATTCAAATAAATAAATATTAGCCAAGAACAATTCTTGGCCAACATGCTTATATAAATCAATACCATCAGCGGTACTTCAAGAGTATACACATTGTTTAACGATTTTATTGCAAGTGTTATTTTTGGTAATGTTACATCTCAGGATGTTTTAAGACCATCTCATGGGTCCTACACTGCATGAAAACGTGAAATAAAAAAATTAATACTGTGTACAGTAAGCACTATATTTGTGCACTGTTATATGTACATGCTGTATATTAAATTTAGGAACTAAGCCAAAGTGGATGGGGGAGAAAGTTATGGCTAGGAGCACTGCTGGAGAAAGATGTACAAAATTAAGTGGAAAAAACTGCATAAAATGTGAGATGTTGCTTTCTAGCATTTACTTGAAAGATTCAGGTGCTATAATACTTCCTGAAACTGTTTACATGTTTTTAAAGAAAGCATTTTATAGTCTGACATCGTTATAAATTTTAGAAGGAGGAATAAGAACATGCAAGTTCAAAAAAGTTGCAAGTCTCAGCAGCAAAATGCATACCTTTTGTAGCTTTACGGTGGACCTCCTTTGCCACATTATAAATTTCTTCATTTGTGACATCTAAAAGAATTTCTGTGAGTAAAACTTTTGTCATTAACATCTGAAAAGAAAACAAATACCAGCACACGCCATTAGAAAACAAAATGGCAGAAATTACAGTTATGAACTTTGCCTTGAGATTAGCTAAACTGCATGGTTTCAGGAACCGATTTACTGCCCCTAAGTGCAGTGGCGATGCACAGCACTGCCATCCAAGACATCAGGGTTCTGCAGCACGCCACAGAATTCCACAATGCAGACAGCATATTGCATCATTAAAGTGGTGTGCTCAGCTTCCAGGAAAGGCAGGTGCAGTCCAACCAGCATTTGTGATCCACTACAAGCCAATCTAAGAAAGGAGCGGACATCTACTACGAAAGGCTGTGGTCAGGGCCCCAACTATAATGGCAGGGGCCAGTGGGACAGAAATACAGGTTACTCACCTGTAACAGCAGTTCTAGGAGTAGTATATGTTGTTCATCCACACTTACTGGCAGGATCCTTGACGCTTTAAATCTTGCCAGAAGGTCTTCAAGCTGGCTCCTCCCACCCACCCAGGTGGTAAAACTCTCAGCTCCGCCCCATGACGCCAGATCTAGCCCGCTGGAAGCCAGGTCGCACATCAAAGCCGGGGAGGTCAGGTTAGTTGTGTGGATGAACAACATATACCACTCCTAGAACTCCTGTTACAGGTAAGTAACCTGTATTTCTAGGGACGTGGATATGTTGTTCAATCTACACTTACTGGCAGACTCCTAGCAGTTCTCCGGGAGGAAGGAGGCAAGGCGTGCACCCCCTACTTAGGAAATAAGGACTGGAGAACCAAGGTCCCAAAACCAGCATCCCGGCATGACTCAAGGTCGATGCGGTAGTGGGTAATGAAGGTGTGTGATGACTTCCAGGTAGCAGCCCTACAGATTTCCTGGATAGGGACGTCCCTGGAAGCAGCCACCGAAGCAGTGGTATGGCAGGTAGGATGAGCTCTTATCCCTCTGGGAGGCTCCTTGCCCGCCAACCTATAGCAGAGATCTATGCAGGAGGTGACCCACCTGCCTATCGTCTGCTTGGCTGCAGGTCTGCTGGGTGTGGCTTCAGTTTAGGTGACAAACAGCTGGCGAACCTCTCCCCGAACTTCAGCCTTCTACTCCTTATAAGAGAGCGCTTTTCAAGGGTCTAGAGTATGCAGCCTATATTCGGCCTCCAAGGCGTGACTGGGGTAGAACACCGGCAGAGTCAACACCTGGTTAAGGTAAACCTCCGACACCACCATCGGAAGGAATTTCAGGTGGGGGCGCAGGACAACCTTGTCCCTGTGGAAGACGAAATAAGGAGACTTGATGGAAAGTGCCTGGAGCTCTCCTATCCTTCTGGCTAACGTGATAGCCACCAAGAAGGCGGTCTTCCACGACAGGTGAGAGATGTCACACCTGTGCATCGGTTAGAATGGCTTGCCCATCAGCTTAGCCAATACCAGCAGTAGATCCCACGGAGGTGGAGGTTCTCGCACGGGAGAGGGAAATGTGATCAAGGCCTTTGAAATAGCACCCGATCACCTTCTCCTGCGCCATCAACTGCTTCCCAGCCCGTGCCCGGTAAGCAGAGATGGCTGCCAGGTGCACCTTAAGGGTCGTTGACCGAAGCCCTAGCTGAGAAAGGGACCACAGGTAGTCCAGAATGCTAGCCAAAGAACAGGAGGAATGGTTCAACCCCTTATCCTGACACCAAATGGAGAATCTCTTCCATTTGAAGGCATAGCATTTTCTGGTCAACTCCTTGCGGGATGCCTGAACCACGCTGAGGACCTCGTCGGAAAGACCCAAGGCCTGGAACTCTAGCCGCTCAGGAACCAGGCCATCAAGTGCAGAGATTGAAGGGCCGGGTGGAGTACCTTCCCCTGGCTGACTGAGATCGGGTCCGGACCGGGCTAGAAGCCGCCTTGGGAGCCTGGAGCTGAGGCTGAGGAGACCTGAATAACAGAATTGGCGGGACCAGTCTGGGGCTACCAGAATCACCTGCATCTTGTCCCTCTTCGCCTTGAGAAGCACCTTGTGGATCAAGGGAAATGGTGGGAAGGCGTAGAAAAGGCCTGGGGTCCACGGCCTCGAGAACGCATCCCCCTGCAGCGAGCCCTACTGAGGGGGGGCGGGCATGAAACAGCCTCAGCTTCGCATTCTCCCTGGAGGCAAACAGGTCCACCTGAGGAGTGCCCCAGTGGGAGAACAGATCTTGTACTACCTCCGGCAGGAGAGACCACTCATGAGATGCAGCACCTATCCGGCTGAGGGCATCGGCCAGAGTGTTGAAGGCTCCTGCCACATGGATGGCTACGAGATCCGCCTCCAGGCTGCTCACAAGAGACCAAGTGCAGAGAGCCTCCTTGCAGAGAGGCAAGGAGTGCATCCCGCCCTGACGGTTTAGGTAGTACATTGTCGTGGTGTTGTCCGTCTGAACCTGGACCACATGACCCCGTACAAACAGAGCGAAGGCGGTGAGGGCTAGTCGGACCACTTGAAGCTCCAGCAGGTTGATGTGGCATCAAGACTCCTGAGGGGACCAGAGGCCGTGAGCTCTGAGCTCCCCCAGATGGGCACCCCAACCCATCAGAGTGATCGACGGCTCGGGGCGGACAAACTGGATACCCTGCTGCAGATGAGCTGGAACGAGCCACCACTGGAGGCAGTTCCACATCTCCTGGGCCACTGTCACTGGCTGGTCCAGAGGACCAGAGCGCAGTGACCATTGGCGGGCCAGCCCCCACTGCAGGGGACGCATATGTCAGCGGGCCCAATGGACCGTGCAGGCCGCCATGAGGCCCAGAAGGCGCAGGAAGTCCCGGGCAGGGCTCAATTGCCCAACCTGAAATGATTGGGCAAAGGAGGAAAGGACCTCGGCCCTGTCCGCTGGCAGCCGTGCTGTGGCTCGAAGAGTCTCGAGCTCTGCCCCGATGAACTAAATGACCTGCGATGGCACAAGTTCCGATTTGGCCTCATTGATGAGGAGGCCAATCTGAGAACAGACCTGGAGGGCCAGATCCCTGGACCGCTCCACCTCCAACCTGGAGGAGGCTGTAATCAGCCAGTCGTCCAGGTAAGGGTACACCTGGACCTTTCGGTGCCGCAGGAATGCTGTCACCACTGCCGTGCATTTGGTGAAGACCCTGGGAGCTGGACAGAGGCTGAAGGGCATGGCCTGGAACTCGTACAGGGATCCCTCTGCCGTGAAGTGGAGGAATCGCTAGTGAGCCGGACAGATTGGGACGTGAAAGAACGCGTCCTGAAGGTCCAGAGAACAGAACCACACGCCTTGTTCCAAGGATGGAATGATCTGAGCCAGAGTGACCATCCTGAAGGTGCGAGACCTTAGGAACTTGTTTAGGTTGTGTAGGTCGAGAATGGGGCGCCAGCCCACGTCCATTTTGGTACCAGAAAGTACCTGGACGCAAACCCTGGGTCTGAAGGAGGAGGATCCACCACCTCCCTGATCACCTCCTTCTGGAGGAGCAGGGCAATGTCAGCTCGTCGAGCTGACAGAGAGGCTGCGGAACCCTAGCCCCCCTTAGGGCGACGGCTCGATAGGGTGGGGACTGCTCGAATTCCAGAGGCAGACCCCTGCCTACCACTTCCAACACCCAGCGGTCCATGGTGATAACGGACCAAGCGGAAAGGAAGCAGTGGAGCCGTCCCCCGACAGGGGGAACCCAGGGAGGAGTGACGAGGTTGGGGGAAGACACCGCTCAACCAGTCACTGGGCAGGCTTGGAGGAAGGGCCGGCCGAGGAGCCGCCTGGGCCTTTCCCTCCCAGCTTCCTGCTGGAGGAAGCAGCAGGCTTGGCTTTGGGGTGCCAAGTGTGAGCCTGCTGGCCCTGATGCTGGTGTTGCTGGGCCGGACGTGGCGCAGGGGCTGAAGGATGAAAGGGCTTATGCTGCTGCTGGCGGCCTTTGTCCTTCTGGGCAGACGTGACTGAGTCCAAGGTGGCACTGGACTTCTCGATCCGTTGAAGATGACCCTCCACCCCGGGACCGAACAAGTCGGTACCCAAGAAGGGAACGTCTGCCAGCTTGTGCTGGGTATCCGCTGTAAAGGTGGAGATCCGTAGCCAAGCTCTGCGGTGCATGGCCACTGTGGCCTCTACTGATCGGGCACACGAGTCAGCGATATCCAAGGAAGTTTGGAGCTGCTGTTTGGCCACAACCCTTCCCTGATCCCACACCTGCTTGAGTGTCGTTTGAAGGTCAGCCGGGAGATGAGGAATCACCTCATCCAGGGAGCCCAAAAGGGCGTGTGAAAAGTGTGCCATCAGGACGGACGAGCTAGCCTGACGAAGGCCAAGGGAGGAAGCAGCATAGACTTTCCGCCCAGAGTAGTCCAATTTCTTGGACTCCTTATCAGGTGGCTTGTCCACATCCCGAGCGTTCCCGGAACAACGGAAAACGCTGTCGGTCACTAGCCCCTCCACAGAGAGGTGCTCCGAGAAACCGGAGTGTGAATCGGTAGGGACAGCATACTTCCGAGCCATCCTGGCCAAAGGTGCTGGACAAGAAGCTGGCCGCTGCCATAGCTCCAGGGCCGGGCCAACAATGGCTTCAGTCACCGGGAAGGCCTCCCCCTTGGGGAATCCCCTCGGTCTAGTATCTCCATGAGGGGATACTTGGCCCATTTTGAAACGGGTTCGAGCTTAATCCCAGTGGACTCTGAGATGAGCAGAAGCATTCCATGGAACGAGGATGGGCTCTTGCCCGACTGACCCCCAGTGGACTCTAAGTCAAGCGGCCTGGAGAACAAGGAGTCGTCGTCATCAGACTCAGAGGAGTCTGTGAACAGCTGCCGAGTGCCTGAGCCACCCTCAACCTGCCAAGGTCGATCGGGAGTGAGGGTGACCGACAACCTATGGGGCAAACCCTGACTCAACCGAGAATACTTGGTCGGGGCCCCAGTCTTCGGTTGTGGAGGCGGAGGTTCCACCACAATGGGTGGTGCAGCCGGTTTCGGCTCCTCGACTACTATGAGGGGTTGTCTCGGTCACTCCGGTGACAGCCACTTAATGGCCGGGGAAGGTGACGGAGTCAGCCTGTTCCCGGACAATAAGAGCTGCTGCCACATTAAATCCTTGTAGCACCGACGCAATTTGCGCTGGAGCCTATCCTCCGAAGAGGACGACGAGGAAGAGCGGCACCACCGCTTTACATGGTGCCAAGACCGAGACCTTCGGGGATTCCGAGGGTGGGTCAGAAAGGGGTTGGGGGAAACCCGCTCCTCCCTCAGTTCAGGGACCTTAACCGGGGACTCCGGCACAGGCAAATCCTCGGTTTCCACCAGGGGAACCAGTGAAGAAGGGCTGTCGGCTTCTCCAGTCGACAAACCGTTCGACGGGTCGAGAAAATCTCGACCGTGTCAAAGGTGTCTCGGCCGGCTGACCTGACGGGACACCATGAAGCCAGCGGCCTTAGCTGCAACCTCGACTGAAGTAGAGTGTCAACTATCCGGGGAAGGGGACCTCTCCCACTCCCACGAACGTCGACGGTGGGACTTACCTTTGGAGTCCTTCTTTTTGAACTGAGAGGAATGTCCCGATGGCCCTTCTCCCTTAGTGGAGAGGGATTGGCAAAGCTCCTTAAAAGAAGCAGTGTAGGAGGAGCCCAAAGAGAGCGGGATAAATGCCGATAACCGAGGATGATGAGGATGTGGCCTGGGCCACCTCCTCCTCGAGGGCGATCATCTGCTCTAGCTGTTCTGCCGTGCCCGCCGCCAGACACTGCCCAACGGGCCTCCTTCGACTTGACCGGAGGATAATGTTTTTCAGGTCGCCCCAAGAGCAATCATGCAGCGCAGTCCTCCAAGACCAAAGCCGGAAAAGGATTTACATAACTCACAAGCCTGTGAGTCATGGCCGAGTCCTAGGCAGTAAACGCACGTGGAGTGCCAGAGCGGTCCGGGACGGCTTCTGCTCACAGGAGCACCGTGAAATCCAGGAGTCGAGTTGTCCATCGCAGCCGCGAGGGAGAACGAAGACAGAAGTCTTTTGAATTTTAGAATGTGTTTCAGTTGAACCGGAGAGTTTGGATCCAGGCCTAAAACGCAGAGTGCTAAGGAGGGAACCTGAGCTTTCAAGCGGTAAGGAAGATCAGGAGTCATGGGGCGTAGCCGAGAGTTTTACCGCCTGGGTGGGTGGGAGGAGCCAGCTTGAAGACCTTCTGGCAAGATTTAAAGCGGCACGGAACCTGCCAGTAAGTGTGGACTGAACATATCCACGTCCCTAGAACTGATTTGTCTACATGCATCGACACTGTAGCCAACCTTCAGACACACGTTTTCATGACTTGCATGATTTGATATGATTTGGGATGATATGATTGACAAACAATGTCATGTATTTCATTAAAACCAAAAAAATGTATTCCAATCACAGAAGTAGGTACCAATTGATACTCTTTTTCTTCTTCAGTCATTTCTGGTTCACTTTGCTCTTCATGCAGGTCTGGAGATGGACTCCTGCTCTCTCTTCCGCTACTTCTGGCATCTGCATGATCATCTCCTTCCTCCTCCTCTTCATCATCACTATCCTAATTAGAAAAGAAACTACACTGTATAAAAAAAAATCAAATCAATATTTAATTGTGCACATTATACCTCACACCAGCCACATGATCCTGACTGCTCTTGTTAAACTAAGTGAGGGATTCCTGGAGTCTGAAAATCCTACTTACGAATTTACTTCTGCGTGGTAAACGTGGGCCATCCCCTTCCTCCTCCACTTCCTCAGTCTCATTCTTCTTCAGATTTGTCATCTGGGTGCGCTGCTGTTCTAGTCTTGCTTTTTCCAATTTCTTCTGCTTCTCTCTCTCCATCTTTTCTAATCCCTCTCGAATCCAAGCAGGCAAAGTCCTGCGTTTTACAGCATCTGCATTACCAGGGCATGAAATGCACAAGAATCACTATGAATAAGAAGTAAGGTAACTTAGAAAGTCACAATACTAGCTTTGTTTTTTTTGTAGTCATCATTATAAACAACACAGAATACACTATATGCGATACTATGATATATTTCACTTTGGGCACAGGAGACCAAAACAGATCTGCATCTACAGACAAAACCTATTCATTTTCTTGAAACATGATAATATGCACCTGTAAAAGTCAAGCAAACTGTTCCAGGAATTTTCCATTTGGGGTGGGAGGATTCAGGCGTATTTCAACAAGTTCATGATATATGAAAATGGTCTTACCGTCAATTCTTTTTCTCCAAATATGTACATCCACCACTTGAAACAATTAGGGTTATCCCTGCCCCCTTTAGTTCGGAGACAGAAAAAAAAGCCCTGGAACCCCTAGAAGACAGGATTGTCCTGAGGTACCAGAGTGAAACTTTCAAAGTGTAGCAAAAGAAAAACCAAGAAGAAAACAATAAACTAGTAAAAGAGAGAGAAACTGAGTGGTGGATGTACACGCGTGGAGAAAAGGAATGGATTGTAAGAATATTTTCCTTTCTCCAGTGTTGTTACATCCACCACTTAAAACAGTTAGGGATATAGCAAACAATAATATACAGACAGAAGGAAATACTGGAACTACTCTAAACAAACAACCTAAAAGATCCCCCAAACAAGCATCAGAGAATACCACATCCAACTTGTAGTGTTGACAAAATGTATGTAGGGTACTACATATAGCGTCCCCACGCAAGTCCAGCTAAACAAGTCTGTCCACGAGGTGGTCATTCTTCAAGTACAGTGTGCTGTTAGACCTTGCAGAACTGGCGTTTTGCTGCTGTACAATCTTCCAAAATGCATTCCTAAAAGCAGCAGTATGGCAAAAAAAAAATTTAGATAAGTCAGCAGGCAGTACAAACAGAAACATCAGCATGCCACTTGGTTCCAGTCTGCTTAACTGAAGAAGCATAATGTGGCTTTGAAGATTTTAAACTTTTCTATTTTCCTGCCATGCAAAACATGAAAAACACAAATAATTTCAGTGTAGTGCTGGCCTTTTTACCATCAGAAACATGGGCTAGTACCATCCCAACTCATCCCCAGTATGAATAAATCCAGTGTGCACAGTCACGGAGACCGGTGGTAGCAGCTGTATGTGCTGAAGCCTCATTTGTTACAAAACTAACAAAAACTAATTAAAAAATGTATGCAAAAATATAAATACACTGATGATTACTTGAAGAAAATCAGAAATAGAAAGTTTCTAAAAACAGTATGGTGACATTTTATGTCAATTGAAGAGTACTCCCATAGTAATCATTCTCACAACTTCAGCCTTGTAGACTGGGTAATATGATCTCCAACCGTTTATTTCCTCCATGCATCTTAAGACATGAGCAGCCTTCTTCATGAGTATATTGCCTCTGGTGCCCTCTCGTCTGTTTTAAACAGGCTACAGTTACTTGTCACTCATGACAAATATCATGTTTTAAATGCCTGAAGTGCTCTGTATACTTCTGTTATCTCAAGAACAATGGTGCAATCTGGATTGTTCTGTTAACCACTTACACTGCACCAGTCATTGTGCAAAAAAGCCTCTCAATCAGTTAAGCTGAATTTGTGTCAGTCCTTTGAAGGGGACTGGCTGAGCCTGAACTGTGTACGACTCAAGACTGCTCCTCTAGTTAATGTCCATCCAACAGATGTTTTATCGACAAACTATTTGAGTGACTCGTGATTAGTGCAATCAGGTCTCTCAATCCTATTTCCAAGGACTAATTCTCCAACAGGAATGTCAGGAGAGCCAAAAAGCGTAAATCTGCCCACCGCACTAGGTACAAAACCATAAGCTTGAGAACTTGAAGGATCATGGGTATTAGGGGCAGGGAGAAGAGGTGGAAGAGGTATCTTTTGTAGTAAGGTGATGGTTGTTTGGAGTCCTGCATTGCACGATACTGGCTGTCTTCTTTTTTACTGCCTTCTCGTTTGTCCTGCACTAAGCCCGAGACTGTGTTTTGCTTATAGCTCAAATCACCGGACACAGGGTCCTCCAAGCTCCCATGTCCATTTCCTCACTTCACACTTCTTTAATTAAAAGGTCATCCAAGTACAGACAAACTGCCGCTTCCCAAATGATGCACATCAGTTACCAGAACTCAATAAAAACTCTAAAGGCCAAGGCTGAACCGAAGGGCATTACTCTGTACAAGAAATATTGTACCTTCACGCAGCAGGGTAAAAGCCTCTGGATGTCATTATGATCATTATATGGAGATAGGCATCCGTAAATTTACAGGGTTCATTAAGTCCTGCTAATTCCTAACTTTTTCAAACTGCATGCGAGACTCCAGTTGGAGTTTTATTTGCCTGGAATTATGAGTCAACTTGTCTGCCCACCCAGCCCAATCTTCTTGTGTACTTTAAAAAACACATGAAGTATGGACCCGACCTTTGTCCATCACCGATACTGCTCTACAGTGTCAATATTCCTGAATGTCTGACCAAATGTAACAGCTTCTGTTTTTATCAGGTTGGACGACTAGGGAATGCGGACAAAAATAACCTGCAGAAGAACCACAGAATTTTCTGACTATCCTGCCTTGATAAACGAACACCCAAAAGTTTGTCTCTGTCACAGCCAACACACAATTAAAATGTTGCACGCAACCTCCAATTTTCTGGCAGAGATGAGCCTTTGTCACTTGCACAACAAAAAAAATGGTATGGCCTCTACCATGACAAAATGGTTTACCTAGGATAAATGGTGACTCCAGGTCCACAAACAGTATGTCTGTGTAAACCGTGGAAATTCTAGTTTCTGCACAGTCTACTTCACTATGGTCCATCTCCCCTGGGAAGTAGGGTGTTTGGACGTTTCCAAGTATCACCAAAACGCAGTTAACTATCAAAGGGGGCTTAAACCAGATACAATTTCAAAATCTTAGCCACAGGTTGTGCTTAGCCAACATGCTATACAACATCCTTTTTCCTGACAGCATTAGTCATTAAAAGCATCCAATAAACAGGCTGCAGTCATATCTATAAAGTGTGCCAGTTTTATTACCTTTCTGGAGTAGGAGAAATGTTTTCCTTGCAGTGCCGAGGACAGTTCACATGACCCTGCCATCAAAACCTAGATGTGTATGTCCACACCTGTAAGCAGGCTGGCAAAACCTCATAGGCAAGTTTTTCCTGTGAGTTGACTCTGAGCAATGTCATATTCTCCATCAGCAGTACGATCGTTTTCACTAGGGACGCAGCCAACACGTCTAATCTTGGGACTTCCCCTAGCTGGGACATGTCTACTTTATAAATCTTATGAAAAGCTCTGCTTACCGATTTCAAGTGGTGCAGGGATGACCATTCTCTCTTCAACATGTCTACTAAGTCCAGATGTACTTGAACCCTGGTTGTTGCTCTGGCTGATGGAACGAGAAGCGACTTTCCTGCCCTTTGTCCCTCGCTCTCGGCCTATGATAGGGAAAGAACAGAAGCAATCTTTTTATTTACATAAGTAAAACCGTCTTGACAGGAATCGCATTGATTTGTCCTCTTTATCAGCCAGATCCAAATCTGACCACTGAGTGTGAGGACACTTCCCTCAAGCTGTGTCACCGCTTAAACCTTTTGCACGGGAGAAGAGATTTCAGTTTACAGGCAGTTCAGGCCATGCCTGATCATTTTATATCTGACTCTACCCCTTCCCCCCCCCTTTACTCCTGGTGTGATAGGTGGAAAAATTTCACCAGTAGGGGATCCACTGGTTCCTAACTGAGAAGGATTTTCCTGGATACGGGCTTAGGCCAGCAAGGTTCCTCAAAGAAAGCCAAAGGATTTTACCATGAAGGCCTTATCAAGGGAAACAGTGGGACTTAGTGCACAGATAAACTCAAGTTTCAGGTCTGACTTACCCAATATCTTCTATCTCCCTCTCATGGGCTTACTGGAAATGCTAACGTCTTACAACAGGTAACAGTAATGGGGTTGGGATCTGCTCTGCATGCGTTCGCGCAGTTCTCTGTCACTTCATTCGCCTGTGCTTCTCACTCTCAACTTCAAAAACCCAGAGACCGCTGCTGTAAGGGTATTGCTGCAACTGCCGAACATACATCCACTTTTGCGGAGCTGCTTACCGGGGTCTGCTAGGGCCATGGCTTCCTTGGATTTAAGGGAAAAAGCAATCCCAGGCACAGACAATTTAAAGGGTGGGCCTAGTATCAGACGGCCATCTCAGTCTCTGTTAGCAGTGAACTGTGTGTCTTTCCTACAAACAATATGTAAAAAAAATATATAACTTTTCTACTGAAGGCACATCTTTTTGGTGCTCAACACAAAGGGCCTAAAAGGCACCGGGAACATGAGAGCAACAGAATATTAAAAATAAAGGCTCTGCAGTTTTCTGCATAAAAAGCTAATATGAGACAATCAACTGCTCACCGGAGCTGCGAAGACCAGAAAATTGGGGTGCCTTGGGAGAATCCTGCCTTCTAATCGTGTTCCCAGGCTTTCTTCCGAATGGCTGCCTCCAAGCTAACGTAGATGTGGATAACCCTGTTTTCAGTAGTGGATGTAACAACACTGGAAAAGTTGAAATTTCGTGCACTTTTAAAGAACACTCTCTCCCAGCATTACTTTAATTACTTTCCCAGACACAGCTATCCACCTTGTTTTCTCCTGCATGGTATTCAAGGATGTATACCTACTCAGTACTACAGACATTAAGACAACATTCACGTACAAAGTACACTTGGATAATCATTCTCTTAGTCTTAGAAATGTCAAATACAGTTACGACCTACCAATTGGAGGTGTTTCTGGTTTGACAGGTGCTGGCATCGGTGAGGAGCGCTGTCGGTCTCGAAATGACGATCTTTCTCTGCGGTTCTGGGGAGGGCCTTGCTGCCAATATGGGGGATGGGCATCACCTGGATGAGGGCCAAAAGCTGCTCCATGCTGAAATAAGAATTGAATGACAGCATACTTCATGAAAAGCTGTGTTATTAATATTTTATTTATTGAAATCTAGGATTAACACTTTTGAGGACAAGCTCATTACTTAGGTTCCACGTCATGGCAAACAAAGAATAAAAACATTAAACAAAAGCAATAACACAATTGTACAGGAATGGTTATAAGAAGTAAAGCCACAGTCTTTGTACAGGTCGTAGGCTATGTACGAATAGCCAGAGTCAGTAAAGTTAGCTTTGGCAATTATACAAAGGCTATGCCAAATAGCCAGAGTCAGGTTCAATAGCTTGAGTGTTATTACTAGAATACAGGACAGCAGACAGAAGAGAAAAATGAACTAGAGGTGCAGGAGCGATGACAGGAAATAGCCCAGAGGCTAAGTGTGACAGAAGGAGCAGAGTTAGGGGCGATGGTAGAGGGCGGGTACCAGTAACAAGGCCTGCAAGTGGAAGGGGGAAGGATGAACAGAAAAGTTAAGTATGGAAGGAGGGAATGGATTAGGGGAGGGGATGAGGAGGATGACAGGTGTGGACAGAGTGCTGAGGGGAAATATGAGCAGAAGTGGGGAAATACCAGGCAATGTGGCACCCGAAGTGGGCAGGAGGTGATCAATGAAGGCGACGTTGTGGAGGACTGGTGTTGGGACACAATAAATATACACATTTAGTGCATTTATAGTCGATGCGTTTTAATACATGCATCAAAACCTTTCTCTAGAAAATTCACAAACCTCTTACGCCAGAAGAATTTAATACTGCAGGGTATGCCCACATATTTTTAAATCTTATACATGCAATAACATGCAAACTAACAAAAACTGGCACTCATGAGTGTTACAGCTAGCCAGGTGGGGGTGGGGTGGGGGTGCAGAGCACCTGCAATTTCTACTGGACAGCAACACAAATGCCAGTGATTGAGAAGCTGCGCAGACACCCTGAAATAGGAGTGTAAAGTAAGAAAAATAACTCTCTCGATATAATTGGCTGCTACAAAAATTTGCCTTTTTCTTAATAACTTAGATGTCAATCATAACTGTTTCATGCTGATAATTTTCACAGATACTGATATTGTGTGTTTTCCTCTATCACGATAACCATTTTTCACACTATATTGGATGGTTCATATAGGTGATAATCACACAACAAGGTGTGCAGTTGTAGTGAAATAAATGCACGCTTTGGGGTGGGGCACAAGGCATAGCCAGGCGAATGCCTGTAAACACTGGGAAAGTCACATTTTAAAATTTTTTTTTTTTTTTATAAACACAACCACATACCCAGAACTGTGTTTTCACTCTTATAAAATGAGTGCTAAATGACTGACCACTGGCTCAGCAGTAGAGATACCACCTGCCACACTGGCAACATGGGCTCGGGGAGGGGGGCAGAGATACAGGTTTGAGCATTCAATGGACTAGTCTCCTCTCCCAAAGAGAGAGGGTTGCCATCCCCACTGTCAACTGCCACCTTATGGAGACCGGCTGGCAGTGCAGGTGGCGCGACAGACTCTCACATGTTGCGTGCCTCCACAAAAAAAATGCTCGTAACCCAGCAGGGTTCGGGAAGAAAAGGTGGAGAAAAAACATCCGAGTAAGCACCAAGTGAAGCCCTGCCCACCTGACTGCGTCAAAACCAGGACTCTGAGCCCCGATTTTGGACGAGCTTCACCAGTTTGGGGGTCGGGGGGGGGGGAGACAGCCCCCACTCCTGGCTGCACCATGGAAGACAATCCATGAGGGACTTTGTGGGCCGAGGTAAGTTCTAGGAAGGTGGCTGACAGTTTAAGGGAGGCGAGAAAGCGTTAAAGAGCAAACCTGCTCCAGCTGGGAGCACAGACATCTTTATCGCAAAAAACCAAAAAAACAAAAAAAATTTAAAAAAAACAGCCTTTTAGGGGGAAAAAAACAAAAACAAAAAAACAATAAAGAGGAAAAGAGAAAAAACATCTGAGGTGTGCGGTCACAAGAAAATGTAGTACACTGTCGTCTTTTCATCAATGGTATTATACTCCAATATTAAATCTCCGCACTCACTTGGGGCGCGGGGCCATAATGTCGCGCGGCAGAATCGCTTTGCGCAATTACTGTTTATTGTTCTGTGGGGCTCTGCCACCTACGCCCCCCAGACACCCCCCACTAAGGATTCCAACTCCGGGGGGGGGGGTCCAACTCGGAGTGCGCACAGGTCCAGGTTTCGCCATAATGCCGTACACTATTAAGCATACGACATTATAACCCCGGTGCGACTCACTTGGTCATCTGGCATATAAAAATCACAACTACAAATCACTTGTCTCAAGCCATGCCAACTTTTTGTATTTTCTTATGGAGCTGTGTTATGCAATGCATACATCAAATTAAAGCATAAAGCACATAAATTAAAGCAAGCCATCAAACGTCCGTAGCGAGAATGGATACCAGCCAAGTTACCATGCTGCCCCTTACTGCCCCAGCACGTCATTCCCCTCGAACATCAGGGGCACTTTATGCTTTAATTTGTGATGTGCGCATTGCATAACGCAGCAGAACGTGGCTCCATAAGAAAATACAAAAAGTTGGCATAGCTTGAAACAAGTGATCTGCAGTTGTGATTTTTATATACCAGATAACCAAGTGAGTGTGGAGATTTAATAACTGAAGTGTCGTATAAACAAGGGGTTTAGCCAACCCTTATCTCCTGCACCATTCTTTCGCGTTAAAACCAAAAGTGCTCACCGTTATAACCTTTTTGGGACTATCAACAATTGTATTACAGGATTCTTCAGACCAATTTTATGCACTGTGATACAGTACACAAAATGTAGGTTCTGGATCCACTACCACCTGCCCCCCCCCCCAAAAAAAAATATGTATGGTGTGGAGGGTTCCTCCCTGGGTTTTAGAAGTTCTGTGGTAGTTAAAGTGTGCAGAGCCACCTTTTTTCCTCATTTATATATGGACTAGATGCGGATAAACTATTCTGGCCATGTCTGAAATGTGGATAATTGGTTAAAGGAATGGTTGCAGTACTTTCTGGGGCATTAAATGGAAATTTTCTGTAATTCTGATTGGCTTACAATAGATACCGGACTACAAGATTGCGATAATACAATAACCGTGGTAATTTTTTTCAACTTAAATAGAATATGAACAATGCAGTTTACATTTTTTAATAAAATTGTAAATCTGGGTATGTGAGAAGTCTGTTTAAACACACCATTGTACTAGTTTTGTGTTTGTTTTGAACTAGTTCTACTTTTTGCATATTTAGGGCCCTAGATTGTAATGCAGTTTTTTCCCACGCCCAATATTCAGTTTCAAACACTTAGCAGTTGCCGGAACCAGTGACATCAGTTGAGCTGATGACTACAATGATGCAGAACCCACTGTCATGAGATGAACCAATGTCACTGCGTTCCGCTTCACTGTAGTCTCCAGTTTAACTGATGTCACTGTGTAATGATGACGTAATTTAAAAAATTATAATTGCGCAGGAAAAGGGCAGCATTAATATGGGACCCTGAATGATTTTTTTTTTGGGGGGGGGGCACAATTTCAAAACGCACACACAAAACACACTGGTGTGATTAAACAGACTTTACACATGCCCAGATATACAATTATATTAAAACATGTAAACTGGGTTTATGTTCCCTTTAACACCTTCAGTTTCTTGCTCTGTTCAATGAAATGTTAAACATGCATAGGAAAAACATACAAGTTGCAGTTTTCATTCATTTCTGTTTGCACACAGAGCCTGGGCACCCACTCCTTTGGGCACCCCATAGGATACACCCACTTCTGTCATTCAGGCTCACCCCGTACTACCTGCTGCCAATCCCCAGTTCCTCCATCGGATGGAGATTCCAACATATCCTTGTTGGGTTGCCCTTCTGCTGCAATCAGGAGATGCACCTTGATCAACCTGCCGATGGCTGGAGTAGAAGGCCAGCTCATTTGGGGACCTGATGGCGTGGGAAGGGCTGCCAGATGGGCAGTCATGTAGAATGCCCAGTGCCATCATTTTTCAGGGCCACACCCAAAGCATACTAGCACTGCTACACAGTGCTCTGGAGAAGGGATATGTGGCAGCGCATGGTCATCCATGCCAAGAGCATGTCTGCAACACCACCACCACCAGAAGCCACTAGATGAACAAAGATGCACCAGCCACATTCTGGGAGGAAAGAGCCCAAAGTACGCTTCAACTCCCTTCATGCCAGCCTCCACTCCTGACATCCTGGGTTCAGGACACAAACCAGGGACACATCGTACCCAAGTGATTCTCCATCACTCAGCACCACAGAACTGATGACACTTGTGTTTTCAAATTAGTGCAATAAATGGTATTTTTTTATCATTTATTTTTATATTTTCTTTCAGATTCGTATGAAAACTTGCATCTTAGTATGAAAACTTGCTTTGTTATACACTTTACTTACCCACCATATCCCAAATGAGATGTGCCATCTTGTTTCCCACCGGGTCCTGCTTCTACACAATTTTACAGATTGAAGGGACTGAAGAACTGGGGGAGATTAAATGACTTGCTCAAAGTCAGACAGACAAATCAATAACTGTGACGGGGTTCCCCTAGACTATGCTGCCTCACTCAATTACTCTCTTTTTACTCAGAAAACTTAAGGGATACTTCTGATATTCAGGATGAATATCAGGTTTGATGCAAACATGAAAACCAGACCAGGCAGCCCAGTGCAGCAGTAGCGCTACCGGTCGCAATGCTGGTGACCCTAGTTCAGAAGCCGACCTAGGTCGTCAGGGGACAGCCGAGGGAGAGAAGAACTGAGTGCCCCAGTGGACCGCTTCACCTCCTCCTCCTCCTCCTCCTCCAAAGAGGGAAGGTCGCTGCTTCCACTATAATGCTTCCACCTAGGTGACCATGTGTGGAATCACAGTGGAGGAATGCAAGTTAAGGCGTGGATGACGGCCGGCTCACATACCACATGCTGTGGCACGTCTCCGAGTACACCTCAGCCCACGTGTGCCAGCATCCATAGGGGGAACAACGAGAAAACGGACCATCCCTGACTCCCGAAGCAACGGGACCATGGTATATCCAGGCCCGTGCATGGTTCATTAAGCCAATAGCCTGGGGAACTTGGGAATATTCAGAGGGAAGGAGGGGGATGTTCAGAGGTGCTCCCCCCCCCCACTGAGGGGGCAAACCTCAGTTCCGTGGAGGGACTGGTGGAGCAGTAAGGACACTGCACAGTGAGTCAGCAGATGTCTCGGGTGCCCAGAGAAAAACGGGGGCCAGAGACCTACATGGGGCATGTGAGTTTAAACCAAAAAAAAAAAAAAAAGACCAGTGTCTTGTCTTACAAACTATTCAAAATGGTGATCTTTAATAAAATCCAGGTAGACAGGTGTGTGTGGCTTTTGAAGTCAAAATGCAAACTGGTACTGTTTGAGTAATAGACTTCTACGTCCGAATCCAAATTTGTACTAAGAGATGGAAATCTCAGTCTTCCGCATTCTTAAGAAACTTGACAAGATCAAAATACATGCAGAGGTTTGATCTGGTGTTCTCCAGCAGGATGCCGGGACACACCCTGTAGCTCATAGTCTGTAAATTCAGGGCTAACGTTCGGAGGCACTTCTCCCAGAGGGTGAGGAAAGGCCAGCTGCGTAAGGAATAAGGCATGACAGAGTAGGTATTATACCACAGTAACATTCCGAGTGGTTGATTTAGAAGTTATGTGCTACAAATTCACAGATGCACATGTACCAACAAGGTATGTCATCTAATTTTCATGAATAGTGCATTCATAAATTACCTGTGTCTTATTTCTACTCCATGAGATAATCCATAAATGGTGGGCCCCCTACAAGTACTCGAAAAATAGAAACCATCTTCTATTATATTGTTCCTTATGTAGTCCTAATTTATACATTATAGATTAAGAAAGCATCATGTGACCCTCTCGCCCAATCACTGCGCTCCTTTTTTGTGTGCGAGACAGTCTTATTTTGAGAAGTGTCTAAAGTGTAGCACCATGGCAATGGACAACTGCCAGACAGACAAACTGCTCCGTTTTCTTTAGGCAATTTTTTTTTTTTTTTTTTTTTAAACACCTTTATTCAAGAAAAATTGCCTGGAACCATAAAATAAAAACAAAAAAAAAAGAACCCTGCTCTGTACACATTTTCAACAATAGCTGTGCATGACATCCAAAAGACAGCAACTACTTTAAATCAAGAGAAACAAGCAGAGCACATAATGGTGAAAACAACTTCATACAGTCTTCAATTAGAAATTTCACAACAATCCGAAACAGGAGAAAAATAACAAAAATATCTCACAATATCTAAATAAACCAGTAATTCAGTGCACTCTATGAAAAAGATAATATAATCAACTAACTTTGCTCTGTGCGGAGAAGCTGAACTGGGCAAGGATAAAAATTAGATTGCATTATAACATGTACAGCTTCTTAGATAATGTGGGAAGATCTGCAGCGTGGGGGGCATCCCCTGTAGCAGTGCTAACATCCCAATGGACCCAATAAGGTGTCTAGGTCTAAAGCCTTAACAAGCATATTTCTGTGAGGCCACGCAGGCAGTAACTTCCCATCAAGCGGGATCTCACAACCCCTGCCACCCCTCCTCCCCCTACTGAAGCCACGAGAGCCATTTATCCAAGTAGGGTTCTTCTACTAAATGTAATTTGGCTGTGAGGGTTTCCATCTCATAGATTTGTCTCATTCAAGCAGACCATTTGCAAACCTGTGGAGGTTTCTTTTGGAGCCTGTGAGCATTTTAAGGCCACTGCCAAAAACACCAACACTACTTGGCATTTGTCTGGGGGAATCTGGACCACAGTGGGGAAACCCAGCACCCAATCAGTAAAGGTATTAGGAATATTATGGTGTAGTAGCTGTTCAACTTTGTCTTTGTCTTGGATTGCTGCCCAGAAACCACCCAGCTTGAGACAAGCCCAAAATATATGCTAATGTGAACCAAGCCCTCCAGCAGGCCACAGTAATGGTAAGGTGGCAATGTCGAGTAACTGAGTGTTTGAAAGACTCTCACAAGAATTCTCCAGAAGAATTCATGCCAAGTAGGGGAGGATATGACCTTCCACTCATACTTCAGGCAATGATTCCAATCCTCACCAAGAAATATTGCAAGTTATTTCCCTTTCCGAGGCCAATTTAACCCAGCTGAGTGCGTGCGTCTTGGCATTATTTAATCACCTATATAGATCCAAGATGCACTTTATCTTGCCTTTCAGGACCACCACCCAATAAATAAAGTCCTCCCAAGAGGTCAAAGGCATCCCAGCTGAGCTTCATTATTTGCACTGTTAATAAAATGCCTCACTTGAAGATACTTGTGGAAATTATGAGACTGCAGGTGAAAATTATCTTACAGTGCTTGAAATGTTTGGCATGTGCCCCCCGCCACAAACTGAAAAATGGGTGAGCCATTTGAGCTGCCAACTGATGGAACCCTTGTCTATACAGAGAGGCAAAAAAAAATCAGGGTATCAACGAATAAGAGACAGAGGACCCAATGAGATATCAAGTACCAACTTATGTTGAACTTTATGCAGTACTTTCAACCTATGCTTGACCCAGGCATTCATGGTCACCTTATTTAAAACTGAAAAAAATAAAAATCACGATCTACTGTGTATTACCCCAAATCGGCACTCTATGCATTATCAGCTTCGCATCACGATTCTCACACAGCATACACACATGAAGCCACTCTTACACAACAATCTGCGACTCCGGGAGACCTTATAAACCCTCGTGATAAATTCCACAGTTAGGTTTTTTTTTTTTTTACATTGCTCTCTCCACATTACCAGACTGGGGCTCTGTTAAATAAGCCACAGGCAAGTTACTGTTCTGGCTACTACCCCGATCAGTATATAATAAAGATACTTTTCTTTACACCTGCCACGGGGGGGGGGTGTTAAGTACCAAGATCATGTGCTGCACTTCTAACTGGGCTGAGATTCTCAGAATTTTCTACCCCAAATGAAGCATGTAAGGTGACAAAACTGGACATTTTCAAATGAATGTGATCAGCTCTTCGGCCACATTTCTTCCAGCACCTATTCATTAAAAATACCACTAATAGCATAATGTGATTCAATATGTCAGTTTGCATCTGTAACTCTCTCCCCTTTCCCGGGACTAGGCTGGAAATGGGCAGAACTGCCAAGCCCTCCTTTCCCAGTCAACAAAAACTAACTTATCTGTGTTGGTAGCACTGAAGTGCTACAGAATCGTGGGATCCAGAATTGAGGGTTACTCAACTGTAACCGTAGTTCAAGGAGTGGTATATGGTACACATCCACACTTTGGCAGCTTTTCCTTTCCTTTTAATTCTTGCCGGAAGGTCTTCAAGCTAAGCTCCTCCAACCCACCCAGTTGGTATCCTCCTCAGCAACATCCGATCTTGCATGCTGGAAGCAAGGATCTGTGTGGCACTTGCAAGGGGAGGTCAAGTGGGACGTGTGCACCACATACCACTCCCAGAAAGTACAGTTACGTAAGAACTTACCATAACAGTAGATCTTCGAGAGAGGCTCTTGCAGTAGGTAATTACATACAGAACTGACACCAGCAGGCGGGGGTCCTGCCACCTGCCGGCGTCAGTCCTATATGTAATTACCTACTGCAAGGACCCTCTCGAACTAAGATCTACGGTTACAGGTGAGTAACCCTCATTTCTAGGGACATGGATATGGTACACTATCCACACTTACGAAAACTCTTAGTAGTTTGCCAGGAGAAGGGGGCTAGGCATGCATCCCTACTTTGGAAAAAGGGATTAAAGAACTGAGGCCCCACAACCAGCATTACTCAAGGTCAATGCCGTAATGGGAGATGAAGGTGTGTATTGACTTCCAGGTAGCAGCCATGCAGATCTCCTGGATAGGGATGCCCCTGAAAGGTAGCAGTATGTCTGGTGGAATGAGCCCTAAGCCCAACGGGAGGCTCCTTACCAGCCAACCTATAGCAGAGGTCGATGCATTAGACACGCCACCTGCCAATCATCCACTTAGCTGCCAGCCTGCCAGGTGCAGCTTCAGCGTAGGTGACAAAGAGCTGGCAAACCTCTCCCTGAACTCCAGCCAAGCGCTCAGTGTAATAAGCAAGCGTCCATCGCAGGTCCAATGTGTGGAGCCTGTGCTCAGCCTCTGAGACTGGGTTGGTGAGTACACTGGGAGGTTCATCATCTGGTTAAGGTGAAACTCCAAAACAACCTTTGGGAGGAACTTCGGGTTGGGGTGGAGGATAACCATGTCCTTGTGGAAAACCAAATAGAAAGACTCCACCAAGAGCACCTGGAGCTCACTGATCCTTCTGGCGAATGCAATAGCCATGAACAAGGTGGCCTTCCACAACAGCTGAGAGATGGGACACCTGTGCACTGGTTCAAATAGCTTGCTCATGAGCGCCGGCAACAAGTCCCATGGTGGTGGTGGTTTGCATACCGACAGGGATAAGTGGTCAAGGCCCTTAAAGAAGCGCCCACCCACCTTCTCCTGCGCCACTGTCGGCATACCGGCCCACACTCGGTAAGCAGAGATGGCTGCCAGGTGCACCCTGAGGGTCATCGACCTCAGGCCCAATAGTAACCTCAGGTAGTCCAGGATGTTAGCCACAGGGCAAAACAGGGGGTCCTGCTCCCTACCCTGACACCAAATGGAAAATCTCTTCCACTTGAAGGCATAGCACTGGCAAGGAGACTCCTGAGAGGCCTCTACAATAAGGAGGGCCTCCACGAAGAGACCCAAAGCCAGAAACTCTAGCCACTCAGGAAGCAGGCTGTCAGGTGCAGGGACTGACAGTCCGGGTGGAGGGCCCGCTTCTGACAGCAAGAGCGCACGCACGTCAGGGCGGAGAGGCAAGCGCCAAGGGGGCCTGCTGCACAGGCTAAGGAGATCGGAGTACCAGAAGTGGCACGGCAAGTCTGGAGCCACTAGGATCATCCGTACCTTGTTGCTCCGCACCAGTTTCAACAACTTGTGGATCAGGGAAAAGGGAAGTAAGGCATACAAGAGGCCCGGTGAGCCACACTGTGGAGGGGCGGGCACAAAACAGACTCAGCTTCGTGTTCTCCTGGGAGGCAAACAGGTCGACCTGGGGAGCGCCCCACCAAGAGAACAGGAGATTCACCACCTCCTGATGAAATGCCCACTCAGTTGAGGGTGATCGCCAGTCAGTTAGAGGCACCGACCATGTGGATCACAAGAAGATCGGAATCCATGTGGCGTACGATGGACCAGGTGCAGAGGGCTTACCGACACAACCAAAGAGAATGTGAACCACCCTGCTTGTTGAGGTAATACATGGCCGTGGTGCTGTCTCTCTGGACCAGCACAACCCGACCGTGAAGGACTTCAGCGAAGGTTGGAGAAAAGGTAGTCAGAGCAAGATGCACTGCACGGAGCTTCAGCCAGCTGGTGTGATATTGGGACTCCTTGGGGGTCCACAGCACGTGAGCCCTGAGGTCCCCCAGGTGCATTCCCCATCCCACAAGAGACAAGTCTGTTGTGAGAGTGACAGTTTGCTCTGGGTGGACAAACAGGACATCTTCCTGCACATGTTCCAGAACAAGCCACCACTGTAAGGCATCCCACATCGGCTATATTACCATGACTAGCTGGTTGACGTGATCAAGATGCTGAGACCACTGGTGGGCCAGCTCCCACTTCAGGGGTTGCATCCATCAATGGGCCACTGGACCACACTGGTGCAGGACACCATGTACCCCTAGTAGTCGCAGGAAGTCCCACGCAGGGCATGAGTGCCCAACCTGAAATAATCGGGCAAAGAAAGTAAAGATCCACCGCACAGTCCACCAGGAGTCAGGCCTTGGCCCTAAGGCAGTCAAACTCTGCTCCAATGAAGTGGATGACCTGCGAGGTGCGGAGTCCTGACTTGGCTAGGTTGACAAGAAGACCCAACACTGAGAAAGTCTGGAGGGCCAAATCCCGGGACCACTCAACCTCCTCCCAGGACGAACAATCAATCAGTTGTCCAGGTAAGGGTACACCCAGATTCCTCAGTGCCACCACTGCTATGTACTTGGTGAGGACTCTAGGGGCTGAGGAGAGGCCGAATGACATGGTGCGGAACTTGTACAGCACCCCTTCTGAACAGAAAGTATGGTTGTGTAAGAACTTACCGTAACAGTAGATCTTTGAGAGTATACCTTGCAGCAGGTCATAACACATGGGATATCAGCCACAGGCATCATTTCCTCTAAATTACTTCTCAGCAGTCGACCCTGGGACCTCGCCCCTAATGTTACCACATGGTATCAATATAGCATGTATAAAAGGGGGAGGTCTCAGCTACGCCTCAGTTCTTTTCCATACTAGTGATCGAATGAAAAATAATTTCTCAGGCCTCCGATGGGAACCCAGGAGGGAAATAAGGCAGCAGCTCGTGAAGTCGCAGAAAGACAGGAGCAAGGCACCCTTCTGAAGTAAGAGCAAGGGGGAAGGCGGGCCAGCATGATATGCTGCAAGAGATACTCTCGAAGATCTACTGTTACAGTAAGTTCCTACACAAACGTGCTATCTTCAAGCCAATCTCTTGCAGCAGGTCATAACACATGGGAAGATTCCCAAGCAGTTATGCCTCGGGGAGGAGAAAGCGAACCACTATGACTAAGACAGGAAGCCTTGTAGAACAGCCCGTCCAAAAGAGGCACGCTTCTTGGAAGCGATGTCTAGACTGTAATGTTTTGTGAATGTATGTACAGTAGACCACGTGGTGGCTTCGCAAATTTCTAAGGCAGAAACACGCCACAGAGGAAGCCTTGCCTCTGGTAGGATGGGGTTTCACAACCTAGGTGAGAGCTTTGTCATATTTTGTATAGATAAACGAAATGCAGTTGGCCAACCATGTGGACAAGCACTGCTTCGAAATCCAAACGCCCTGGTTTCCAGGGGGTAAGAGACAAAAAGTTGCTCAGTTTTTCGCAACTGTGAAGTGCGGAATAGATAAATTCTCAATGTTTCACGCACATGGAGAGTATGAAGCAGAGATTTCCCAGGATTCGCAGACCACAAGGTTTCGAGCACACACAAACCCATATGAGGGATGCAAGGAACTTCAAAGCAGAGTCAGGATTCTCACATCAGTAATTTTTAATAGTTCCAAACAAAAGAAACAAACTTACAGAAAGGAGTCCCGTCTGACATGTTCCGGACTGGGAAGTCCTTTTTCAAAGGCGGTGAGTTTCTTGAGCACCACTGTCTTGGTGTACACTCTTTTGACTACTATTCCTCTGTATTCATAGGCTCCGCATTGTACACCGGTAACTGGATAGCGTGATTTAAAGTAAATTCAGAAACAAACAACCTTTGTCTAAAACGACGGGTTGGTGAGTAAAGATACCCTATCACTAAGAAATTGCAGATAGGAAGGCTTGCACATCAGTGCCTGTAACTCTGAAATGTGTCTTCCCGACGTAATTGCAACTAAAAATATAGTTTTCCCAAGAAAGATAAGAGTTCGCTAGATTCGGCATGCTCAAAAGGACTCAGTCAATTTTTCAAGCACAAAATTCAAATGTCGCACAGGGAATGGATCCCAGATAGGGGGATGAAGTTGCAGAATACCTTTTAAAAAGGTTTGAATCAAAGGTAACTGGGACAATAGTTTGTTGTCCACAGGTAAATGAAATGCGGTAGTGGCCCACCACCCTCCGACAAGGAGAGCAAATAGTCGAAGATGCTCTGAGGGGAACATTCATAAGGATCTAAGTTCTGTGTAGATGTCCAAATTGAGAAGCGTTTACACTTCATTGAATAGGAAGGCCGCGTAAATGTTTTCCTGGCAGCGCAGAGGACATCCGCCACCTTGGGGACACCCTGAAGCACAAGAGGACTATGACCTCAGGAGTCAGGCATGCAGATGGAGGGAGTGAAGGTCCGGGTGTAGCTGGAAGCCTTGCACCTGGGACAACAGAGCCCAGCAAATCGGCGTAGGTATGGGATCTGGGTCCGTCAGCTGTAGAAGTAGACAGAACCAAATCCGTCTTGGCCAGAATGGTGCTAGAAGAATAACAGACACCCCGTTCCGGACCAGTCTGAGTAGTACTCTCTGAATGAGATGAAAGGGCGGGAAGGCATAAATAAATCTTTCTGTCCAGGAAAGCGATAACGTGTCCCGCCACACAGTTCCAGGACCTCACTTGAGACAGCAATAAAAAAGGCAGTTTTGCATTTTGTGGAGAGGCAAATAGGTTCAACTCCAGTCGGCCCCACTGGTGGAAGACGTCGTTTAGGACATCCGGTAGAATTTTCCACTCATGGGCCAGGGCAGTGGATCTGCTCAGGGCATCCACCAGGGTGTTGGACACTCCTGGGATGTGGACTGCCAGAAGATGGATACTGCTCTAGATGGCCCAATACCAGACCCTCATCAATCCTCTGCAGAGAGGGTATGAATGGGTGCCTCCTTGCTACTTTAGGTAGTGAACTACTGCAGAACTGTCGGAACGCACCTGAAGGCATCCCAGGGGAAGGACAGTCTAACGCCTGTAAGGCGCTGAAGACAGCCCTCATCTCCAAGACACTGATGTGGAGATGGAACTCCACTGGCGTCCAATATCCTTGGGATCGGACTTGTAGGAGATGGGCTCCCCACCCTGTCAAGGAGGCATCTGTAGTCAAAATGAGACACGGGACAGGAGAATGACACTGCATGCCTTGCAGTTAAGTTGTCCGTGGACTTCCACCATTGTAGGGCTCGAAGCGCCAGGGAAGACATCAGGACTGGGGCATCGAAACTGTCCTCCCGCTGGTCCCACTGGACTCTCGGGAACCACTGAAGTACCCTCATATTGAGCCTGGCATGGGTGACTGTCAGAATCGTGGCCACCAAATGACCCATGTAGTCTCATGCCGAGACCAATCTGCTGGACTCCAGTCTGTGCGCCAAAACAATCCGGGAGTCAGCCCAAGCCTGGAGCAAAAATGCCATCCACAAGGAGGTGTCTAACATGGCTCTGATGTAGAGGAGGTGTTGCTCGGGGTTCATCTTGGATTTCAGATAGTTTACAGCGATCCCCATCCTGGCGAGCAACTGAAAGGTTCGCAAAAGTGTGAACAGCAGTCACTGGCAGGAAGACACCTTCAGGAGCCAGTCATCCAGGTAAGGAAAGACATACAGGCTTTCCATGCGGAGGGCCACTGCAACCGCCACTAGGCATTTTGTGAAGAATCTCGGGGCAGAGGAAAGGCTGAATGGGAGGGTTCTGAACTGGTGATGACGACCCTGAAACAAGAAATTGAGAAAACGTCTGTGAGCAGGGTGCATCTAGATATGGAGGTACGCGTCCTTCATATCAACAGAGCAAAGCCAGTCTCCTGTGTTCAACAAGGGGAGAAGTGTCGTGAGAGACACCATCGTGAACTTTTGGTATCTGATATAGAGGTTGAGACATCTCAGATCCAAAATGGGTCACAACTCCCCCACCCATCTGGGAACCAGGAAGAAATGGGAATAAATTCCCACACCCTTCTGTGGAAGGGGAACTGGTTCGATGGCATGTTTTGCGAGCAAAGCATCGATTTCGGTATGTTAGACCAATGCTTGGTCTGGGGGGTAATGAGAGACCCTTGGTGGCAGAGCAGGGGGAATCTCTGAACTCTAGTGTGTGTCCTGATTCTATCAGTTGCAGAAAGAGAGCTGAACTCTGGAAACTATTTCTCGTTTTGAAACGAGCACTCAAAGTTAGTTAAATCATGGTCTGAAAGTCAAGCCGTGATTTAACTAACTTTCAGTGGTCGTATGCATACGCGGGTACCCACTATCACAGGTCAACTTTCAGCATTCATTTCAAAACCAGAAATAGCTTCCCAGAGTTCAGCTTTCTTTCTCGTATTAGAAACTGGATTCTGTATTTAGCTTAAGTTGGGTACGATATGTAAACAAGCCTTCCAGTGCTTCATCACCATTCACAAGTGAAAGTGCACTTTGGCATCAGGCACAGGGAGAATAGGAGAGGACTGATATGGTTCGCTTTTCAATTAAAATTAAAAAGGAAATATTATTTAGGGGAGCACACTGCTGCCATATCTACTGCAGCAAGAGACAGACCACTGCAGGCAGTGCAGGCACGTTGCAGAGTACCTGACGAAAAGTAAAGTGCTTACAGTGTCCGTTTAAAATGGTTTGCTTATGTTTGCAAAAAAACAGCTGACCAAGATATGCAAGGCCCCAGTCCCTTCAGCGGGAGAAAGCACAGTAGGTTTGTGCCAGGGTAAACTCTAAGCATATGTATGAGCTCCAGCAGAGGGATTATTATTCAGTGAGAACTGTGAGGGTGTTTGCCTAGGTTTGACACATTTTTCTGACTAAAAGATTCTTGTTTTTTCTGAATAACTTGGAGAACTTCAAGTTTCTTCAGGAAGACCCCCGGTTAGGTGGCACCACCCATATCTTCATCATGCCCAGTATAGTGTAAGGGTGTTTATTTGGGCAACGCTATATAATATACCTCCCAATCAGGGGATCCCATGTCCCATTCCTCCTCCAGTTTTAGGCATAAACCCTAGCGTTCACCAATGCTTGGGTCTCTTCCCCCATCCAACCCCCATATTATTGAGTACATACACGCCAGAGCTACTTCCCTACTTTTGCACTGATCACTATGGGTAGAGTGAAGAACAGGAAGAAAAATCTTGGGAGGATGTTTAGACTCAAGGTTTCTACCCTCCCAGAGGGTGAAAGGCAAAACATTCCATCTTCTCAGATCTTATAAGACTGCATTAGAGGGTCACAGTTTGGAATATAAAGGATTTCTGGTCTGTGGATAGTCTACATCCTAAGGTACTGCACAGGCTGTGTGATCCATTTTAGTAGTATCTGTTACCAGGAGATGTGCCTATCTAATGTGAGAATTCCAGATTTTGTATTGTTGAGACCAGCAGAGAGAGAGTGTTTTCATTTTAAAAAACATTTTAAGTTCTAGGGCACCACACTTCATGTAGAGATGATACAAGACATTGACTAGCTGTTCTGATTACAGTAGTGAAAAAGTAAATGAGTGTGTGTGTGTGTTGAAGAGCAATTACAGTCACATACAAGTCTTGCACGGTACTGGTGGCTTTAAGAACCCTCTTCTGGTGGGGAAGGGGCTGCTATTGAGCACCGCTACTGATAAAAGGCGTTTCTTTGAAGTTCTGCCTCTCACACATCTTATCTGCTTAAATCATACTTGATAGTATGAGAGTGGCAGTATAGTCTAGAGGTCAGAGTAACGAGCTGTGAATGAGCTTGGCAACTCCAGCAGAAAGACCTGGGTTCGATTCCCACAACCTCCACTTGCATACTGTGTGACTCTAAGCAAGTCACTTAACCTCCCCAGTGCTCTCGGGTCGCCCCTGAAAACAGGCACCTGTGCCTAGTGGACTTTACCTGGTTACCAAAGAATAAAATAAAAATAAAAAATTTGATCAAAAGTGCTCATATTTACTATCTTCCACGAGACCTCGATAATCTGAAATTGGTTACCAATTTTCAGAAGATGTGGAAGCCAAGGAACATGACTGGATGGGGATCGAAGTTGTATCCCTCGTCTAATCAGGCCCAGTCATGCAGCTCAGTCACCACACAGACGGATTCCTGGACCCCTCCCCGTTCTGTTCACTGTCCAGGCAACGGACATTAAGGTGGAAGCGATTAAGGGCAAGGGTGAGCAAGATGTTAAAACAGAGCTGGCTACCGACACTGCTATGGCTTCAGACATATGCTAAGCAAACACTGGCATCCACGGACTTCCGATGACGTCATCTTCCCATGCAGACGCTCTGATAACGGGCTCCGCTAACTCTCCCGAATAATTCCATTTTAAATCAAGTTTCTCCCTCGGGAACTTACTTTTCACCCCAACACAAGGCTCTGAAACGGAATGGCGACTAGAAATAGACCACGACAAACTCTAGGCAGCGGTTTAAAGCAGCAGAAACTCCAGCTTCCCTCAAGAGCTCAAACCACACATCAGGAGGCCGTAAAACCATCCGAGGTGGCTGATCCGGGATGGGAGAGTGACTCAGAGGAGGAAGGGGAGGACTATACTATCACCTCCCAGCAGCTCTGTCGTGAAGTAAAACGCATGAACACCACACTGGATACCATTAAAGCAGACATAAAGGAGAACAGAGAGAATATTGTACATCATCATAAAAAAAAAAATGTCAGTCAATAGAAGACCACCTGTCTAAATATGCTGAACTACAGATCTGCATAATGGAGCCATCTTGAGGGTTCACGATCGATCTCAGCTACTGCTGCAAAAAAATAAGAGGATCTTGAAAATCGCTCACGCAGGGTGAACTTGAGAAGCCATGGCCTCCCAGAGAGATCAGAATCAAGTAATGTACCAGAGTATATAGACGGCCTTATTAAAGAACTGCTAGATTTGGAGAAAGATGATCCTCTTAATATAATCCGGGCTCATAGGGCACATTCTGCTCCTCTGAAGGACTTGTAAGTCGAGACCTCTATCTGTAATTGTCGCCTTTCTAGATTTTAGAACCAGGAGAGGGTTCTAAGAAAGGCATGGGAAAGAAGAGAGATTGTGTTTGGCGATACAAGGCTTTATTTTGAACCAGATTATGCCCCTGCCACAATGCAACAACGTAAGGCATGGTTTCCAGTAGTCAAGGCCCTTCGTGGCAGGGGCTTGAAGGTGAGGGTTGATTTTCCAGCATCCCTGAGAGTTACCTTGGACTCGGGCACAAGTATTTTTGAATCACCCTCGGGGGCCAAGAAGTTTCAGTCTTCTTTGGGAATCCAGCTAGATGATCTGATTAAGCTTGGCCATATGAGGGAGATTGAGAGGCGGCAGTGGTCAGTAATGGGCAGACCAAGGAAAAAGATGGATACGACTACTCAAGAGAGTTCGAGCTACTGGCACAAACTACAGGATTGAGCGAAGTCCAGAAGGGTATCGGGAGAAGAATCCCCCAGTCATCACACCACGACCTGAATGAACTGGAGACTACTGGCGGATTCTCTGCCTGGACAGAGGGTCCGTCTTGGGTTTGATTGGGACCGCTACTTTCCCTGACCCCTCCATGATCTTTCCTCCGCTTCCCTCTTGGTTAATTTGGAGTGGAGGGATGGAGGACCTGTCTATCGACAGTATGGTTGCTCTATTGGGAGTACAGCAATGAAGGGGGGGAGGGGGAGATTGAGCTTTGAAATGTTCAATATAACGGGGTGACACTGAATTTAAGGATGGAGAGGGGCATGTAAGACTCTCACGCACTCTCACGATTTATGTGTGGAGATCACTTTTCAACATATGCAAATTACGGGTGGTGGTGGTCTGTATTGGGTTAGATGACCCCAGTGTGGCAGCTTTTGCCCCAAAGTTTGTGGGCAAAGCAGCCAGGTGTTGGATTTTATCCAACATATTTCATCTCCACAGAGACCTTGACGAGTGATGGCACGTCTGTGGCACCTTGGAAGTGACGTTTGAGGAGGTAGGGTTACAGTTTGTTTTCCCTGGTTGGGAATTTGTTAATATTCTGCCTCTTCCCTTTTCCATATTGGGGCTGACTCAGTTATTTATACTTTTTTGCTGGTTCACATGTTCAGAGCTGCATCTTTCCTCCTGGGCTGGCCAATGCCTATTCCGATCCTCACTGTCCTGCAGGTTCTGTCTGGGCCCTTTTATCATGGGTGGACTTAATGTAGTAACATATAATGATGGCCGGCTCGTCGGCACAGCGGCTAGTTTCGCTTTGGCGGCGACAGGTTCGAGCGGACTCGGGTCATCGGAGAGCGGCCAGGGAGAAGGCTGGGCGTCTGTAGACAGCTCACCTTCTCCAGGGGAGGCGGGGATGTGGCTGGTCACCTGCTGGCCCCTGGCGGAGGCCGGGACCGTAGCAGAATGTTAGAGCTCAGAATAGTTGGGGGGGGGGGAGAAGACGGCCGTCAGCGTTCGCCATGGTGTCACCTACGTCACTCTCCAGGGGAGAAAACCGGAAAATAGGCCACTGGCTGGCCAGATGACAGCCCTCTGGTTGCCTGGCTGCCATCACGGTCCCGCGACCTCCCACCCCAGCAGCACCTGGAGCCAATGCCACCGTGTGCTGGATGCCCCTCTTCGCCGGCGCCTTCCCTCTCGGAGGAGGGGGACCCACCCGGCGAAGGGTTACGCCGGGCTACTCAAGGGGGCTGCGATCTGGGGTCGAGGCAGGTCGTGGGGATGGCGGACAGTCCAGGTAAGGACCTTGAAGGCCCAAAGGAGGTGCCAGCCGGGAGCACAGGACGAGCAATATTAAAAAAAAAAACATAATGTGCGGGGTATGAACCACCCAGCTAAGAGGTCTGAGATATTACAAGACCTAGCAAGATTAGATACACAGATCGCGTTCCTGCAGGAAACTCATCTCACTGCAGCCAAACATGAAAAGCTGGTGAGGAGATGGGTGGGTACAGTATATGCCTCCTCATACTTGGAGCATCTGCATAGAAGGGGGGTTGCAATATTAGTACATAAAAGATGCCCGTTGGTGGTACGGGGGCTACAGACGAACCCCGGGGGGCAGATCTGTAAAGGTATTTGT
This sequence comes from Neoceratodus forsteri, assembly GCA_016271365.2. Classification (NCBI taxonomy): domain Eukaryota; kingdom Metazoa; phylum Chordata; order Ceratodontiformes; family Ceratodontidae; genus Neoceratodus; species Neoceratodus forsteri. Next base: position 1,548,781,816 of record CM057449.1, on the reverse strand, counting down.
GACTCTGGGAGAAGTGAAATGTTTCATTAACATCTATGCACCCAATGAGGATCAGGAGGCGGCTGATTTCTTTAAAACCACCCTTTCATTGCTGGTACAGGTGGATGGGGACCTTTTGATTCTGGGGGGAGATTTCAATACAGTGGTTTCACCCAACCTGGATAGACTGGTTGGGGGCGGGGGGGTGGCCAGGACGATGAAACTAGGGCAGGCGAATAAAACTCTTAATAGGGTGACTCAGATCTGGGGCTTGGTGGATGCCTGGCGCTGGGTGAATGGTCAACAGAAAGACTTTTCGTATTACTCGGACAGACTTGACTGTTATTCACGTATAGATATATGATATACATCCCAGGTGAATGGGCTCATCTAATAGAGAAATGTCAGGTTTTTCCACGAACTCTGTCTGACCATGCACCTACGAGGCTGGGTTTAACTTCAATTCCAACTCTGCATAACTCGCACTGGAGGTTCAATCCAGGCCTGCTTAATAATACAGAATTCAAAACACATATCAGGAACTCCATTAGGGAGTATCTAGAAAACAACCCAGTTGGACAAAACACTCATGCGGTCCGATGGGATGCCCTTAAGGCAGTTCTAAGAGGCAATATCATATGCTTTGCATCATGGGAGAAGAAGAAATTTTCACAGGAATTGGAACAACTTCGGAGTGACATACCAGAGTTGGAATTTCAGCATAAAATTTCCCTACACCCGGAAATTAAAAAACAGTTGGAGTCTCGTGGGCAGCAGCTTGATAAGATTCTAACACAAACCAGAAGGGGCATACAGGAGAGTTAAGCAGCAGTACTATGAAGGGGGTAATCGAGCCGGAAAACTGCTGGCTGCAAATCTGCGTACCCAGTTAGCCAGTAGACTTATTCCTGGAATTGAGAACCCCAAGGACAGTAAGAGTTCACAGTGGGCCTGAACAGATTACCTCGGTTTTTGTACATTACTATCTAGAGCTATACACCCAGGACTCTGTTCTGGGTGTTGAGGGCCTTATGGGGGACTTTCTTGACCAAACAAATCTGCAATCATTACCTGCCTTTTCTAGGGCAAAACTGGAGGCAGACATTACCTCTGCTGAGAATAGAGAAATTAAATCATTGAGGAATGGCAAATCCCATGGTCTGGACGGTTATTCCCCAGAATTTTACAAAGAGTTCGAGGAGCTTTTGCTCCCCCTGCTGCTGGAGGTTTTCCAAGAGGTGGCAGATGGGGGGGTGGGTTCCTCCGTGGTCATGGGATACGGCACTGTTATCAGTATTGCTTAAGGAAGGAAAGGATCCTCTAAAATGTGGGTCATACAGACCCATCTCTCTACTTAATGTTGATCTCAAACTCTTTACGGGCCTTCTGGCCCGCTGCCTGCAGAAGGAAATCTCCCTTGTTATACAAGAAGATCAAACAGGTTTTATCTCCCAAAGATATCTTACGGATAATATCCCGAGACTCTTGAATATTATCTCTTCCCAGGTGGCTAATCCAGAATTTCAAATAGCCATATCCATGGACACCGAAAAAGCTTTTGATAGGGTAAATTGGCGGTATTTAAAAATGTCCATGGAGAAGGTAAATTTTGGCCCTAAATTTTTACACATTGTTTCTCAGTTATGTTCACATCCTAAAGCCCAAGTCAGAGTAAATGGTATCAGCTCTGTGGCGTTAGCTGTCTCCAGAGGATTGTCCCCTCTCGCTGCTACTGTTTGCAGTTGGTCTGGAACCACTGGCAGCTAGAGTACGCCAGAATTTGGAGATTAAATGCATCATGGTAGGGAGACTTGAACAAAAATTATCTTTGTAGGCAGATGATTCAATATTTTTTTATCCTCTCCGGAGACCTCCTTCCCCCCTCCCCCTCTAATGGCCCTGTTGCGGGGATTTAGTACGATCTCAGGGTACAAAATTAATTTTTCCAAGTCAGAAAGTCTTAAGGTGAGTGGCTCTCCGTCGAGATCCTTCCTATGCAACTTTCCATTTAAATGGGCCCCACATAATCGGACTAGATATTTGGGTGTCCAAGTGTCGGTGGATATGACCTGATTCTTTTCAGTTAATTATGAGAGATTGTGGCACTCGACCGCACAGGATTTGGCATGATGACGCCTCCTACCACTGACGCTGGTGGGTCGTGTACAGGTAATAATAATGAATGTCCTGCTCTGCATCCTCTTCCTATTTCGGTGCCTCCCCATTCAAATCCAGAGGGTATTCTGGTCCAAGATGGAAAGTGATATGTCCCTTTTTATTTGGAATCATAAAAAACCCAGAGTCTCGAGGAAGATCTTGCAATCACCAAAGGAAGCAGGGGGTCTCTCTTTACCAAATTTGCCCCTCTACTATTTAAACGACACAGGGGGCCGGTTTAATGACTTGGGCTAAGCAGAGAAGTACTTCTCAATGGTACTATTTGGAGGATGCAGCGGTCAGGAATAGACTGCTGTTCTCGGTAGTACTGACAGATTACCCAAGAGAGTTTCAATGCTTGATACAGAATAGATGGGTACGACATAGCTTGCATGTACTTCAGAGGATTCGTAGGCTCTTGGGCTCGGCAAAGGGATTAGGTCCCCTTTCTCTTATATGGTTTGAACCTACTTTCATGCCTCCTTTACTAGACTCTGGATACACTGAGTGGGCATCCAAAGGGGTTACCAGATTCACAGTGTTTGGAGGGCAGGAGTTGCATCTCATTCCAGAGAGCAAAAGAAAAGTTTCATTGGTCTAATACAGAATTTTTCCACTATTTACAAATTAGACAATTTATAAATTTAGGAGACCACTTTCAGCGTCTACTGCGCCCTTACAAAGTGAGAGAATTTCCTGTATGGGGCTATGACCATTTCAGGTACGGGGAGATTCATCTCACCTTTGTACAGGCTCCTGTCCCAACAGACTCAGGATCCACTGGAGGCACATCATAGTGCTTGGGAAACAGAGGCGAATATTCAGATCCCTGCACTGAATTGGCACCATAGATTGAAGTGGTGGTGGAAGGTGTCTTCATCCCCAAATTGGTGCAAATTTTTCAGGAAGATACTAAACCAGTTCTTTAGACTCCCTGTGGTAACTAGGCACTTCGTAGAAGGGGGATTCGGACCTTTGTTAGAGGAAATGTGGACAGAGGGGTACCCACTGGCATATTTTTTGGGACTGTCCAGTCCTAACCCAGTTTTGGATATCTATCAAACAAACAGTGCAAATTATAACTGGGGTAGACATCCCCCTTCGTGGGGAGGAGTGGATACTGGGCATACCCACAACGTCACACCTTAAGGGAGAAGCCAGAAAAGTAATTTTACTTATGATTTTGGTTGCATTAAAATGTACCACAAGTAACTTGCTCTCGGGAAAAGCCCCCACCATTGTGGAGTGGGTTAGGAAGATGAGAGAGGTGGTTCTAATGGAATTTCTCACAGCTAAATTGTATTTTAGCTCTGACAAGCATATTATAAGGTGGCAAAGCTGGGAACTTTGGTCTCAGAACTTTTGGTAGGTGGGGGTGATTAGGGCTTGTGAAGGAAGCCCAGTTGTAGAACTTTCCTGACCAGCTTTGTTAATATCCTCTTTTGTTTATCATTGGGATGGAGACAGCCAGGGGAATCTTGGTGCACCTCAACGGGGCAGGTTGGTAAGGCGATGTCAGCCTAAGGTTTAACATTTGTTAACCTTAATTTTAAAGACGGAGGGGGTCACAACCCTTCTTTGTCACACAGTCTTTTTTGCTGGGCATCACTCCTGTATTTAATGTGTGGGACTAACTTCTCTTCTATATATTTTTTCTCCTCTGACTTCATATGTAACTTATGTTGAGTAACAAAAGATATTTGAATGGTATACAATAAGAGGAAGGCTTTGCTCAGGGTGCTCACACCGTGAGGAGTGAACCATGAATATATCTGCATTAGGTGGAACATCTGTTGATACCCTGTTCTATACATTTCTAATGTTGGAAAGGAAATGGTGCCCGACACTCTGTATGTTACTACATGAATGCTTTAATAAAGCTGATTTTCCAAAAAAAAAAAACAAAAAAAAAAAAACACTGGCATCCACAAGTAAACTTACTCAAGAAAATAGAGCTCCTAACATCAGACTTGTGGGCCTGCTGGAGAGGAGTGAATAGCTGGTCTGTCAGGACTTCTTGAGCACCAGACTGCTGGACATTTTAAATCTGGACCCTACAGGATGACTAAGAGGTAGTGCATCATACTGCTGTGCTGAAGGCCCTGGTTCGGAAGCGAGCCCAGGAAGCAGCATCAAGAGGCACACTACAGCCAAGACAGCTGCTGCTCGGCAGGGAAGGGTCGGCGGCACGTTCTGCCACCACAGCGACCCCTGCAGCTGGGCCACGGAGCTTGTTCCTGCCACAGGGTAGGCTATGGCTGTCCGAAGTCAGAGGCATCGTACCCACCAGGGGAAGAAGGTGGGGGAAAATGAAAGGATGAACCCCGGTAGCCATCTCAATGACAGACGGGTTCGCATTGGACAAGATAGGTCCCTACAAATAGGTCTATCCCCGAGATGCTTTTTCTTCTCCAGCAGGTAACACAATACAGAAAAGAAAACTGGACTCTATGATTTACAGTCAATTACTCACAATGGCTTACCACATTTCCCCTTGATCAGCTGACTCCAAGAGGAATACTCCCTACACTATTCCCCTCATTACAGCTGGCACTGAGGGGAGAGGTTGTCTTCTCTGTGCCTCTTGGGAACTTCTGCGGCTAAACTACGACAGCAAGGTGTTCCACCTTTTCCCTAATCTACTGACTACCACATGGGCCAGGAAAATTCTGACGGTAAGCAGGCCAAGCTCTGGAGCCTGGGAGTGGTGATTCATTCTTGATGTTAGTGACTCCATAGTCAATACGGAAGAAAGACATTTCAATTCACTGACAGCACTGATGCTGAGAAATGGGTAGACAAAACAAAAGCAGAGTTTTCTAGGGTGCAGGATTATGAATTGAGCAATGAAGCTGTTTGAAGAACAGATAAGCACTGTGCGCATAAACATCATCAATCTGGACATGGCATAAACTTTTAATACGCTTCTGGCACGGACATCTTTTACCTGTTGGGAAGGGCTGTTAATAATGCTAAAGTATCTCATTTAAGATCCAAACCTATACTAGTTATGAGGTTGTGTCCTGCTAGTACCAGATATCAGTTACGAATCCAGCTTTCAAAGTTGCTTCACAGCATACCATCAAAATGCCGTCTACACCGTGGAGTGATAGCCTTGTTTTAACTTGACTTTACTTTGTCTTTAGAGACTACACAATGTTCTGAGACTAAGTTAAGTCTGGTAGCTGACTTTTTTCTATGTCAGTTCTTACTCGTGACAATTTTGTTTTCTGGACTGCTGTGTTCAAATACTGGTGCCAAAACCTCTATTAAAGTTTGTTCCTTACTTTAACACTGCGATGGTCTGCCACATGTTTGGTAAGGAGACACAAACTTGTAATATGTTGAGATACAACATGCTGGTTTAAATGCATCTTCCTATAGTCAGTCATGCAGCACATTCTTTTTAACAAATGAGAATTGGCATTACAGTAGCTCCATGCTACCTCGTTCTTCTTCTCATACTGATGGAATGGAGTCTGTATAATTCATGTAAATTGAGAGTGTGGCATGCAGTACTCCAGATAATTCTGTAAAGCAAGAGTAATTTATTTCCAATTTTTTAAATTAAGTGAGTAAAACAATTTTTATGAGTACAGTGCATCAAATATGAAAGAAAAAATTCTCCTTTTGAAGCAACAGTAGTGCTACAAGCGCAATGTTGTTGGGTTGGAGCATTTTCAGGTGTGAGGATGAGTATCTGTACTCAAACATTTTTCTGAAAAGTATTTCCTTAAAACTGGTAAGTAAAATAGGCCAGTATTCGCCTTATCTGGTGCACTGTTGGCATGCTGTCTATTGTTTTGGGCAGTAAACAAAACAAGAAAAAAGATTTTCGTATGAAACTGGAGGGGGGCAGGTTAAGGGGAAATGTGAGAATTTTTTTCTTCAGAGAGGGTGGTGGACAAATGGAATAGCCTGCTACAGATGGTGGGGAGCAAGCACAGTACAGGGTTTTAAATATGCCTGGGACAGGCATAAGGGAACACTGAGGAGGGAAGGAGATATGGGAAACCACTTAAGAGTCGGAGGCCACAAATAAGTACAGGGCTTGACGGCAGACTAGATGGGCCTAGTGGTCCTTAACTGCTGACAATTTCTATGTTTCTATGTTAAAAAAAAAAAAAACAAAAAAAAAACACTTCCTGGATGTTTGCTCTATAGTCACGACACCCCAACCCCCATCACCAGTTCAGCTACCAGTCAGTCTGCTTCCTGAAACAGGGAGAGTGTTGAGCTGCTTAATAAAGGTTTCTTTTGCTGTTTAAGCTTTCAGATCAGTGCTTTGGGATTTTAAATATTTATTCGGTAGGTGAAGATGTTGCTATGATCTGCTCCCATGAATTTATTTGAAGTTTCAGATGTGTGTGAGGCAGCTCTGTATGCTTTTGAAATGTACGAGTTCTGTACTTAATTTAGGTATTTTCTTCTTGTTTCTGTTGAATATTGTGCTATGTGGTCTTTCACCATTAGACTCTGTGAATGTTCTACAAGTGATTTTGTGTTCAGTCGGGGGGGGGGGCGCCATGGAGTCGGGGTTTGCTATGAGTGGATGTGGTCGTGCCATATATGTACTGATCTTTGACTTCTACAGGTTACTCCACAGATAACATTCCTTGTAGGTGGGTCATCATACGGATAAAGCAGCCAAGTGTGACTAGGTTTCAACCAATGAGGAGGCCGATTTTATCAAAATTCTTTCATAATGAACACTAACAGCAGATCTTCAGGATTACTTCCTCTATACAGCCCCACATACTGGACAGTATGCCAGTGACATCAAGACCACAGGGGACACTTAACAGCTGGGTCGCCTACATCCATGTATACTCCGTACACAACGGACTCCTCAGGTTGCCTATATAATGCTGTTGGCCCAAATACTCTTCTGTTCCCGCTGTTAATAATTTATTCAAACACTTAATGACCGAACAGAACAAGGAATCCATCCCCAGATAATCATACAGGAGTGACAGAGGCACAGCTCACTGGAGTCTGCCCACTAAACACATGGGCAACTGAAAAGCAGACCATGCAGTGACCTGCAATATACAGTAGTCCTCCACACTGGGTAGGAGAGGGGAATTCTGTGGCTCTTTGGAGGAGATTCTCTCGAAGATCTACTGTTACTGGAAAGTAATGACAATTTTCTTCAAGGATATCTTATCCACAAACACTGGCAGTGTGCATAGCAGTTAAGTACTCCCACACAGGAAGTATGGAACAGAGGATGACAAGACCAGCTCTTTGACGAGAAACCAGGTCAAGGCTGGATGGTATATGAATTTTATCACAGGTAACAGCTGAACAGTTTTGGAAAAAAAGGATGTAGTACTGGGCAAGCCCACATTATATGCGTATGATGTGCTCAAGATGCTCCACAGCCCCTCCAGCAGAAAAAATCTCTAATCAAATCAAAATTTATTTTTAAAGTGCTTTTCAACAAACCAAAGCACATATACAATATAAAAACATCAAATCAAATAAAAAAATATAAAACAGGCAGCAGTCACAGAACTAAACATTATTCCAAATGCCTTTTCAAATAAGTAAGTTTTTAATGTGGATTTAAAAGTCTCTAAGGTGGAGAAGTGCGCTGTAATGAATGGAGTGCAGACATATCTCACTAGGTGTTTCCATCAGTATTCACGCCACTGGTGGGAACTCGTGACCCTGGAAGACACCCGACAAGCTCTTAGCCAAGATTCCCAGGAGATATGGACTCACAAATCCTCCTCCCATTTTTGAAGGATATCCTGTGTGCCGTGTACCATGGATTCAGTTAGGGCCTTGTATAGGCGAGAAATCACCTAGGATGAGTAGCCATTTGTCCCGAAAGCGAGCAGAGTCATGAACTGTTTCGCAGAGAGTTTGAAATGGGCAGAGTGGGCTGACAGATGCACCTTAACCAAAAAATACTGAAGCCCCAGAACCTGACTGGGGCACGACAAGAAGATACTCCAAGATAAAAAAAGAAACTGTCTGCAAACAACAGCAAAGTACTAGTCTTCACTGTTTCGACATGCGCTCAACAGTAGCACACAACAAAAGAAAACCTGTATGGGGGCCACCTAGATTATACAGGTGAAGCTAACGCATTTGCTATTATACGTGGGTTTAAGTGCCCCCCCCCAGGCCCTGATGTTGCCAGCTTGCAGCCCAATGTGTATGGATGTATGGAGGAGATATCCTCAAAGATCCTTTGGAACAGCCTACCAATGGAAACAGTAGCTACGAAGACAAAACAGGCCTTCAAGTAAGCCTGGACAAATTTCTGTTTACCAGGGAAATCACGTGGTACCTGAATAGTAACGTAGACAGCAAATCCATATAGATTAATACATATCTGCATAGTATATTTATTAATTTCTCCAAACGAAGTGGGAGGTAGAAGTGATGGACTTTAGCAGTCCCTTCTGACCTTAAATTACTGCAGTGCTCCTTTCTCTACAGTGAACCCCACTGTAACAAAATCCTTTTATAGTGAACACCTGTAATGGCCCCCACCATTTCCTAAGTAGGCATATAGTACCTCGCTATAGTGAACACCTAGCTTAGTGAGCAAAGCAGCGGACTCCAAGGGTGTTCACTATAAAGACAGGCCACTGTATTTCACTAGATTAAAAGATAATCTAGTGCGTCGAGTAGAACACCAGAAACAAAAATGTTATATTCTGCCTTTAGTTCTGGTATAAAGCCTATACAAAAAAACTATGCTATAGATTAAACTGCACAGTCCCAGCATGGTGGGCCAGTACTCCTGCTAGAATACCAGCATGACAAAAATGGCAGTCCATCTTGAAAACTGGTGTGATACTATCAGTTTCGAGTCCTAAAATAAAAATGTACTTCAAAAAAGTCTGAAATGAAAAACATGTACGACTTGCAAATGTAATTGCCAGTTAAGCAATATAATCTGAAGAGTGATGTTACATCTTTATCGTTACAAACCACTGAATAGCCTACATACAGAAATTACAAACGAGGCAAAACCAATTGTCTGCATATGGACAGGAAGGGATCAAAGGCTTAAAAGATGATGAACTCATGATTTTAAACTGAATCACATTTAAATGTAGTCAACAATAAATCACAGGATGTCAAATAATACAGTACACATTACAGGAAAAACTACATGATAAAAATGGCAAGGCATTTCTAACCTGGTAATCAAACTGGCTGATAGGCACTGGCCCCATTCCAAAGCTTTCCGGTTGTCCTCCAAAGCTGTGGTTGTTCTGGCTGAACATCTGCCTGTTATCTTGGCCAAAATCCCCACTATCCAGATTGCTGTTGTCTTCAGGTTGGGGCACAAGGTCCATGGTGCCAGGTGCTGGTGGCATCCACTGCTGCTCTGGAAGGGGGTGGGGTGGCTGGTGGGCCATTCCCCATTCTGTTCAGAATCAAAATGTCAAAAATAGAATTAATGAAGAAAAAAGCTTTCTTTTTCCAATTATCATTTGAACTTCAAACCAGACCTGCTCCTTTTTCCAGTTGGACACTTACTTTTCTATTTGGTGAAGCTATGTAGGAAAAGAACTGAACCACAAAGTCTTCATCAGGTTTGCCCAACGGTATAAAGAAACTTAAAAATATACATATATCTTTTTTTTTTTAAGATACTGTGACGTGGAGGGCTGAGGGCATCCGTGCCTTACCTCCTGCCATGCCCATAACCCATATTCGTGATGCAGCGGAGCCCACAGGTGGTCGGCGGGGAGGGAGAGGATCAAGCATCCGGAGGACTGCTCTCCTCTCCTGGGGAGGGGTGGGGATGGAGTTTGTGGCTTGACTGGCCCCTGATGGTGGCTGGCGCAATGGACCCACTATGTAGGGGCGGATGCGGGGCAGACACCTGGCGTGCCACGTAAGGAAGCGTCCGCGGCTCGGCCATTGGCATCACTGCATGCTTTCTCTCCGCACTCGGGGCCAGAAGTAAACAGGAAAACATCCTGACCAGCGAGATGATGTCAGCCGCACCCTCATGGAGGAGAGTCCAGTAGACGTCAAGGTGACGGGGGCAGTGGAAGGGGGCAGGTCGGGAAGGAGAGAAAGATGATAAAAAAAAAAAAAAAAAAAAAAGGTTACAGGTTGAAGGAATTACCCCAACACATAGTAATGGGAATGTAAGATTCAACAAGACAGCCGGTTAATGGTCTGAAGTTAAACATCTGCTGTTCAGGCAATGTATATAGCTACCATGCCATCAGCACAATGAAGCTTCAATTTCAATGGCAAATAGTTTCACTCACATCCACATCATCACAGGCCCTCCACAAATACCTGGTACACATTACCAAAAGAAATGGGTTATTTCAATAAGTATCTACGAACCTGGCTGCCACATTCTGTTGAAATTTGGATCCCCCTGAAAGTTGCCATGATTGTTGGGTCCAGCTTCTAGTCCTGGGACTTCCTGTCCATTTGGAATAATTCCTGGCAGTTCCCCAGTATCCTCTTGGGAAGCTTCCCTCTGAGCAATCCATGCTTGAGCTAAAGCAGCCCAGTCTATCTGACCTACAATTTGCAAAATACAACAAACTAAAATGGGCAATAATCTCAATTACATTCAGTTTCAAATATACATGCTAACTGAACTGTAAGCCAATCATTATCTTAATGTTGTGATATATTAAGCAATATGACATGACAAAGTGTGGGTAACTATTCCTGAACTGCACACCCACATAAACTGTGAGACACGAGTCGCTCAACCACCTCAAAATGCGATTCAGGACCAATAACCCACACCAAGACGTGTCTAACTGTGCTTAAAAAAAATGGATCCATTGTTCAAAAAAAAAAAAAAAGTTTAGCAGTGTAGTTACTATTCCTGAACCACACTGCTTTGGAACATTCTCCACCAATCAGGAAGCAGGATTTCCCCTACCCATCTCTTAAGTAATAAGCCACAACAGGGTGTGCATTAAGAAATTTTAATGCACACTTATAGAGAGTGAGGCCCAAGGCCAAGTGTCCTTGCATCCCCTGTAAGTGCATTTAGATCCTTTAATAAGCACCCTGGAGTGGCTTATCTCACTTAGAAGCTTGCTGCTCTTATGTACTATACGCTAAGTGAAACATTTTAATATGATTTCTTTTCACAAAATCTGTTAAATACATTTTAAATAAAATTATACGCATGAAATAGACCCGATTTTTTACATATACATACCAGACAAGCAAAATAACCTTGATATATTTGATTTTTATTTATATTGCCATTGTATGCCATACATACACTGCCTTTTATAGCATGTATGCAAGTAAAATACAAATGTATCAAGGGTATTTTACAACTCTATGCTTTGACCACTAGGCTCTACTGCTATCCCAAAAGTAACTAAAATGCTTTCAAGTGAGGTATAAATTGAATACATTATGCCTTCAGTGAACTTGCACAATTTATTTGCACTCACTTGTCAAGACCAATTTATCCCCTTGTGGTTGTGCCACTCAAGAATAATTCAGTCTGGGCAAACTTGTGAAAATAAATTGTGTGTGGCTGAGAAGGCATAACACATTTCATTATTTATATGAACTGGAAGGGAAAGTATTTTTTTTTTTGCAGATTACTCTAACATCCGTAACAGGATAGATACTCAGGAGGGGTGGAGAAAATGTGTACTGACACTGGGAAATCGGAGAAGTGGTCAAAGGCATGGCAACTGAGTTCAATGCCTAAACGTGCAAAATCACACGCCTAGAGCATGGAAACCCAGTAACAAGTATAGGATGGGGGAAGAGGTACTGACAGTCACTAAGCAGGAATGGGACCTTAGGACTATCAAATCTGACAACCTCAAAGAGGCAGTGTAGTGTGGCAAGGCAGCAGGCAGCACCAGTGGGATGCTGGGATGCATAGGGAGCAGTATCCCTAGCAGGAAGAGGGGAGGTGGTGTTACCACTTTATTGCTCTCTGGTGAGACCCCATCTGGAAAATTGTGTTCCGTTCTGGAGGCTACACCTCAGAAAGGACACAGACTGGGTGGAGACAGTCCAGAGGAAGGCCATGAAGATGATCCAGAACTTGTATCATAAGCCCTATGAGGAGAGGCTGAAGGGTCAGTCCAGAGGAAGGACACGAAGGTGGTGCAGAGCTTGCACTATAAGCCCTATGAGGAGAGCCTGAGGGGTCTCAACATGTACACCATAGATTAGAGGAGAGCGAGAAGGGACATGATAAAACACTATCAGTAACTCAAGGGGGTGAACAAGGTGCAAGAAGGGAGTCTCTTTCAAATGAGAAAGAGCATCTGGATAAGGGGCATGCAACGAAGCTGGAAGGGGGGAATTTAGGCAGGAAGTACTACTTTATTGAAAGAGTGGTGGACACCAGGAACAGTCTGCCAGCGGAAGTGGCGGAGGTGAAAACAGGAGCGTCAAACATGACTGGGAGAGACATAGGGGAATCATAGTAAACAGGCCGGGATGCAGGAGGGTTACCAGGGACCAGTTAGGGTCTGCCGAGCCAGACTAAGCAAGAACCATCTGGGCAGACTGGGTTGGCCAAGTGTTCCTCTTCTGTGGAAAAATTCTACATGTCTACACACTTTATATATGCATGGCACTCACTAAAGTGGTCACTGAGACCAAAGCTGCCATGGACCAAGGTCAGCTTACTGAGTTTAATTCTTTCTTTACCTCCTGTGCCTCATCTCTTCTCACATCCCTCCCTTCCTCCCCCATGTTCACTCTCACTCGCAGTCTCCCTCATCCCACTCTTTCTCTTTCAGCCCTATATCCCCAACTAATGCTCTCAATGCTCTCCATGCTCTAACCCCCACCAAGGGTCAGTGCCCGTCTGGTCTCGACTCCAGAATTTTACATCTATCCACTCCTGCTATTGTTTCCCTACTAAATCTTTTTCTCTCTCTCTCTTGCCTCTGTCCCCCTCTGCCTGGAAACATGCCACTGTTATCCCCCTCGCCAAAGGAGGTGATCCCTCCTCCACTGAAAACTAATGGCCCATCTCTCTGCTCCCTATTCTTGCCAAACTACAGAAACAACTGGTGCTATCCCAACTCTCCTCCTATATTGACTCTTCCCCTTTCTTCATGCCCTACCAGTCTGGTTTCCGGAAACACCACTCCACTACCTCCTTCCTCTTGAGGGTCACTGACTCCATACTCACTGGTATGGATCAGAGTCTTATTAACTCTACTATCTTTATCGACCTTGCAAAGGGATTCAATACTGTCTCCCACCCCCTCCTGCTTACCATACTCTCAAAAGCAGGCCTCTCCAATGCAGCTACAACCTGGTTCCATTCTTACCTTGTGGGCAGAACACAATCCATCCAGATTAGAGATACAACATCTCCTCCCTTCCCCATCAACACAGGAGTCCCCCAGGGTTCCGTGTTGGACCCTTTACTTTTCTCTATTTTCCTGAATGATCTACCCTCTGCCTGCCCTCAAACCTCCATTCATATGTATGCAGATGATACTGTCCTGTATGCATCTGGCCCCTCCCCCTGTGATGTAGTGAACAAACTACAGCATGACTTTGACAAAGTTCAGCTTTGGTTTAGCTCAAACCAGTTATTCTTGAAAGCCAAGAAGTGAGTTTTGGCACAAGGCAGCAACTCTCAGCTCAAACCCCTCTCTTCCTTCCGCATCCTAGATGAGACTACTCGAGGACAACTCCTCCTTAAGGTACCTTGCGGTCTGGTTTGACCAGAACCTCACCTTCTCTGGACACACTGACGCCATCCACAAAAAGCTGCATCCCAAACTGGGCGCCTTATACAGAAATCACGGCTGTATTCCTTCGCCAGTTCACAGAGCACTGGTCCAGAAAATGATCCTGTTTTTGACTACAGTGACGTAGTCTACAGTGCTGCTCCCAGATCTTCCCTAACCAGGCTGGACTCTCTTTTCCACTCCTTCTGTCGCTTCACTCTTGGCTGACTCCCTCGTACCCATCACTGTACCCTATACCAGTCTCTCTCTCCTTTCCTTCCCTGTCTGGTAGGCGCCATATTCACAGTGCCAACTTTCTAGTTAAATTCTGGTTTCACCCCCCACACACACAAATCTTCGGTCCTCTATTTCCCTCAAACCTCCTCCCTCTCACTCACTTAGAAACCATGACCACTGTACTTTTACCATCCCGCACAGGTCCACCGCAGTTGGCCAGGTAGCTTTCTCACAACGCTTCCCAAAAATCTGGAATACCCTCCCACCTCTACTCCGTCATGCTGACTCCCTTCGTATCCTCAACTCCCTCCTTAACGATCTCTTCTCCTCTTCCTATAGTAGTTCCTTGTAGTTGTCTTTATATAGTCTCTTCGTTCACTCTCAGGCTAGCACTTATCCTTTAGTATTCATGCAATATATTGGTTGTATAGCCTCTTAGCACTTGCTGTGTTTGTTGCACCGTTTCAATTTCTGTATTGTAATCCTGTTTATGCTTGTACTTTTTATTCCATTATTATTGTACTGTCTTTTGCTGCTGTATCTCTGTATCCACATCCCCCTTTCCCTAGGATAGGATGTATCTGGATGTATCTGGAAACGAGCATTCACTGCTCAATGTGCGTTTCCTGGTGAACCTTTTAAATAAAATAAAAAATTACAGCCCCATAACTCTGAAACTCCCCTGCTGCTCTCCGTCTGCAGTTCCTCCCCACACTTCACATTCAGAAGGTCCCTTTGGGCTCATCTAACTGTTATGTCCAGTTGTATATGTCCATACATTCTTATACTCTTCTGTATATTTGTTGTTGGACTACCTTTTTTTTTTTTTTTTTTTTTTAATTATTTGGACTATTATTCACTTGACCTGTGTTACTTATTAAATACTTGACTGACTTCAGTTTCCAGCTTCATGTGATAGCTTGGGGTCTGTGTACTAACCTTGTCAATAAAAGCTAATAAATAAATGTATACATATATACTACGAGTATGCAATGACCCGACTGAAAATATGCTATTCCCACAAGGATGGAGGGGTGGGGAATTACACGAGTACAAACACTGAACTGTGTTGTGACAGTTCCACTCTTCACGAGTGGTAAAAGACTGCCCTTGTAACAGCACTGCAAGTTCCTGACTCAAGGAACTGGCACCCAGACCGCCTCTAATAAATTTGAAAATGTTTGTGTGCATCACCCCAAATACCTTGTATCCAAATCTCTCAATCTCTTTTCCACAGAAGTAAACTCCACTCGGATAATAATTCCCCCAAAAACACACACACACAGCAGCAGCAGCAACAGCACCAACTGCGGAGAAATGTTTAAACATGTGTGACAATGGATGACTACCACAATAAGAACCACCATTACAAGTAGTAACTGTTTCTTCTAAAACTACAGATTAGTCCATAGTCATACACTTGCAAAGAAGGGAGAAGAATAAGGTGATCTGAGGATTTGGGAATATGCTCTTTAGAGCAATTCAGCTGTCTTCCGCTGTGTTGTTACCGATGTTCATAAAATAAAGTTAGTTCAAAGCAAAAAAATTCCTTCCCTATGAGACTTACAGTCCACATAGCAATCGCAAGTAAACGTGTTGGTGGATGCCCAAGTAGTGCTTTTCAGGTAAGAAGATGGATCTAGACACTGCTACTAAAGTGACCACACCCCTATTTGAGTCAGTAGAAAGTCCTTCAGGGACATAGCATGGCAAGGATACAGTATGACAGGTAACAGCAAACTATCCAACTTGACAGGGTCTTTCTGAATACAGGATGGCCTTAGTTACTACTCTCTCAATAAGAAATAATTCTCTGACTTCACCCCTAATGGGCACAATCCTACTAACATAAATACTAAGTGCCTTCTTCCCTTTTGCCTCGTGAGGTCCTGTCTACAGGGGGAGAAGACTGGATTGCAAGCAAAGCTGAACATACGAGTAACATATCTGCTGAGCCTAACCCAGTGCTATGAATATCAATCTGGCTTGATCATGGAGCGCATTTAGTACAACCTGGTGCAGTGGTGGGAAGGGAGAGGGGCCATACAGGAACATTAAATGGTAAAAATCAGTCTCCCGAGTGACTGCTTCCTCTTCTGATACCGTTGCAAAACGTAGGAGAAGCACCGATTTTTTTCCAAGAGTCAAACACAGTAGGTTCACTCCAGGAGTACCACACTACTAGAAAAGATGTACAGTGCCTGTAGACTGGGAGATCACTCATGAGACTAAAACCTGAAATGGCTGAGGACTTCTACAGACCAATTTAACTCACCTGCTACATGAACTGCTGTGTTAGAAAGGAAAAGGCTAGTTTCCCACAGCTCATAAGCCTCCTGACAATGAGAAGGACCCGGTACCCCATGCTTGTTCCAAGATCACTGCAGTGGTATTACAAGTCTTCCTTTAAACAGTCTCATCTGTTATGAGAAGGCCGAATATTTGGAGGGTGCAGTGGATTGTCTGCAACTCTAGTATATATAGGTGGAGAGTTGATGCCTGTTGGATCCACCTTCCATGAACCATCTTTTAATCAAGATGGGTACCCTATCCTGAGATGTCTCTGATCAGGTGGAGGTTAATACAAAGAGGTTAGAAGGGTTCTCTCACTCAGAGGTTCAGTTTCATCTGCCACCAAGGTAACATGTCCACTAGTTTGCTGAATTTTGACATATCACTGGCACTCTGTTATCCATGGAGTTCTGCTCAGAGACGATAGTTTTTTTGACATACCACTGAGCCGGTCCCATGTGAAGCCTTGCCAAAGGAGGTACAAAAGTGGTCAAGGCCATAAGGCCCAGGAGTTGGTGCGAGTTTACCCCATTTGTAGGAACCCTGCAAGAGTTATCAGGTCTTGGTATGATCGAGAAAATAAGAGCTCTAGCCTTTATCAAGTCTAGTTCTTTCCCTCCCTCAGCTAAGAGAAGGAAGGAGTCGAATTCCAGGAACAGACCTTCCCTGACTATTTCTGGCACACAAATGACAGACATTGCCATCCAACTAGGGAAGACGTGGGAAAGCCTTCAGGCTTACTGTGCCTGGGACTGGTCAGGACCAGTTGCCGGGGGGCTTGCAATATCCCTGCCATACTTGTTACTGCAGGTCTTCTTGCTGATGTAGTAACTACGGAGTGCGCGTGTGTGTGTGTGAGAGTTAAAACGTGGGTCAAACTGAATTGTCAAGAAAAAGCACTTTTTCGTTCACTTTCTGAACTTTCAGCTACTGCTACAGACCGGATGTACAACTACTGACCCACTGCCAAGTGGAAAGTGTGTTATTTCTGTGCAGGCTGCAACCTCCCCGCCCCATCACTATTTACCCACTGTTAAGTGAAAGGAGGGTTATTTCTGTGCAGGGTGTCTTCCTAGAGGCTGTCTGGATCTAAAATGAGGGCATGGCTGCCCATCAAGGCCCTGTACACACTAGGGACCGATTTAAAAATGTTTCAAGGAACGTTTTGTAAACTGATCCCTAGCATGGTTGTCGGAGCGTCTACACTTCATTCCGTCAACCGTGCTATCTCGAGCAATTTTCCCATGCATGACTGCAGCACACACCTCAAAGCATTATGGGTGCCGTAGTGCACAGTGGGATCCCCATGAGCGTTACTGGAGAGGGATCATGAGAAAAAAAAAAAATGCATCAATGGAATCAGAGGATCGTTGCCAGCTCAGCAGTCCCGGTATACATTTTTTTGCTTTAATCCTACAGGGGAAAAAGGCTTTTTGTGTACGACAGGTTGCCTTAACCAGTGTTACAGCACGGTTTGCGTACATACTGTTGTTATCACGGATTAAGGCAACCGTGTTTATCTAAAACCGTGCTAAAGACCACCTCTGCAGCAGGGTTTTAGCACAGTTTTAGAACACGGTTGTAATGCTGTTTTATCCGTGTTACAGTGTGGACACAAACAGTGTTCCGGGAACTTAAAACGGTTTAAGGCAGTTAAACCATTTTAAGCTCACTGGTGTGTACAGGACCTAAACGTCTGCTAAATCTTCTTGCTTGAGAACCGATCTTTCAGTTCCTTTCAATCAAATAAGGAATTTCACAGTAATACTACGTGTGGTCCAAACAAAGCAGAACTTTAAAACACAATGTCAGCTGCATTCTGTTACAGCTCCTGGGAAAGGCTGAAGCCCCTCGGCCTGGCCATCTATAATTTACCACTACCACAGTCATTTCCCTTCTCTGCTGTATCACTAGCATCCTCCGATAACTAAAGCTGCTGCTTAAAGGCATGTATGCCATACTGGATAATGTGAAGGAAGTTCAATCTAGCCTGCTCTGCGAGTTTCTCCATGAATGGTTTCATGAAGAACCCAGGAAGCGTTGGTACCTGACCGGACAACGAGATAAGTAGCCTGTCAAATAGATTTTCCTTTCCCATAGATTTTTCTACAAGACTCCTTGTCAGGAGGATCTGCAGATGGGGCAGGGAGTGAAACTTCTCTGCAGCAGTAGCGGAGACTAGTCCTGCAGCTGGAGGCTGTACAAATTCATGACTTGCTTTTTAGTAACAGCTCCTTCGACATCGTTTCAGAAAGCCCGAGAAAGGCAGAGTTTACAGAAAGATACATCTTGCCTAAAGAAGTCTTTAACCAGAATATCCAGAAACTGGAACGCCCACCTGCATCTGAGTTCTGGGGAGTGACATACAAATCTTTGGTCATTCTTTTTATGAAGCTCTGCAAAGAGACAATGTCCTCAAGAGAAGAAATTCTGAGAAAACAATATATATCTTCAAGACCAGAAATACATGGAGTGATGTCCAGAGTTCCCCCAATTCACAGGGGTGTCGGGGTCGGACTAATGAAGATTTAATATTTTAAATTAGGATTTTCCTTGCTCAGTCTTGTTGCAGAAATCACGTTTTAACAGGGTTGGACATAGTGGGCACCACAAGTTTTGAGAGGCCCACAGAAGGTAAGCCTTGCTCCTGATAGGACTGGGTTGCATTTAAGCCAAAGTTGTTTGGACTCTGCACCGCTAACTACATCAGTAAGGGTAGAATCAGTGGGGGAGTAGTTCTTGGAGAAACAGAACCAATGTGCCAGAGTAACCAATGGTTCACATCTGTCCTTTTGGTAGGAACAGTGGCTTGCAAGCAGACACAAAACTAAAATGGGTTTATAGTTTCTAAACAGCATTCAAACAGAGCTGGAATCCCTGGCGAATTCATGGTTGTCAGTGGAACCACACTCGGACTTCCAACGCTTGGAAACTTGAGTCCACACCAGTTTTACAAACTACAAACCATGGGAGACAAACCTGGTGCCCGTAAGAAGGTAGGTGTCCACAAGATTCCAAATCAGAACTATGGATTCAGGGACTTTCTTGGCCTCACCGAGCCCAGGTCACTGTTGAAGGGTTACAGCTGACAGGGCTCGAATTAAATATATTTTGTCCTGTTCTGCATACCAGTTTTGGTGACGGAATACTACTTTTATCATTCTGGTATGCCACCTGGAGTACCACTCCACCATGCTGCTGCTCTGCAGTTTAACTGCTATTTTGAACAGACGAAAACACCAGACCCAGAGGTGAAATACCAAAATTACATTTTTGATATTCCACCTCCCACACTAGATTATTTTCTTAATTTCCCTAGCTGATGCACAGGAGCCAGCTTTGACTAGTCAATTTCCTCCCTCACAGGAGAACAAGGCGGCAGAACCAAGAGGACTTACCTTTTCACCAGGAGATGAAGTCCCTGGATGAGGTATTGAACTAACATTGTTTGCCTGACTGCCAGGCACCTTGTGCACCCCTTTGCAGCCCACAAAATGTCTGTCCAAAAAGTGTTCCGAGACTTAACAGTTCAGACATTTTAAATGGGCTCCGGTCACAGGCATGGGCATTTGATAGTCCCTGCAAGGCTTGAAGTCACCTGTGAGACTGCCTTTAATGGACGACATGGCGCAGGGCATTAACAGAATGGCGAGGAAAACATGAAAGGGGATGGTGTAAAAAACAAATGGAACTAAGGTACACTGGATTCGGATCACGGTAAGAAAGAGGAGCAGATAACACACAGCAGGAACAAAGGTGACCACATCTCATCTGCAGAAAAGAAATACCTGAAGACTCGAAGGAGCTAGGCATGAAGCATGGGGGCAGTGCACATGACATACTATATTTAACAACCCCTCCCCCTCATACAGTAGGGGGAGGAGGCTGTTCAACACTGAAGACTTGGCTCAGAGCTCACGGTTTAGTGTCAGCTCTGAGGGGATAGCTTAGTGGGAGGAGCACAGTGTAGAAAAGGAAGGTGTTCTTTTGGCTCTGAGGGGAGCTGCTGTTGCCTCGAGGTCTCAGGTGGTCTATCCATCTAAGGCAGCATGAGAGAGGAGGCAATGGCACAAGCACCAGAGGCACTGGAGAGATAAAGGGGCTCTGCGGATACTTATGGTAGCTCGTCAGTAAGATATGTACTTGGACCATCGAGAGGGTGAGGAAACCGGGGGGGGGGTCATGACCAGGGGGCCTATGGTGGATTCCCCAGAAGATATCAAGGGAGACCCTGGTAGTGGTCATCTTGGAAAATAGCCCGTGCCAAAGTTCCAGCACTCAAAGATGGCATGGGAAACTTCAGCAAGAAGAACAGCTGCCAGACAAGGCAGGAGACTCATCTTCTGCACAGATGAGATTGCCCTAGCATATAGGATCCTCAGCACAGCCACCGCTCTTCAGCTCTACAAGGGAGATGGCAGTTGGTGTGACCTGGGACTGCACATGGCTGTGCATTGTTTCTAGCCAAGTGGATCCAGACTGACACTAGTGCAAGACCAGGGAAGAGAAACAGTGGTTCATATACAAGTCTACTGGATTTTTCTGGATGCCTGCTCCTCAAACCAGAAATCTGCAAGCATGTACCTATGGATGAACCCACACAGTGTGAATTCTCACTTTCCATGAAAATGTAATACTAGACGTGACTGTACCCAACTTCGCAGTGCTGGTAAAGTAAAACAGAGAAGGTAAATCACTAGGTAAAAGACAACTGTTGTTGTTTTAAGACAGCTGTTTTTGTTTGTTTTTTCCCATACTGAATTTTAGTCAGCGTGAAATGTGCCAGACTGACAGCACTGGAAACAGAAACCTGGAACCCTCTTTACCCACATGGCAGGTACAATACAAGCAACTACAGTACAAGCTTCTCCCCACAGCCCTGCAAACGTGCCTCAACCTTGTCCTGGAGAGACTTTCATGTAATGGATGGATACTCGGTGTCTATCAGTCCTAGGAACTCATGTGAAGCTGCCTAAAAACATGCTTGATTTACTGCCATTTACACTGGCAGTTTTTATGATGTGTACACCTATCTACTGTAAAGTGGACTGATATCACCACAACTCATTTTTCATAGACTACCAAACAAGCACCAGATGCTAATGGCTTTGGGCCACCATCGACCTGGGCCAGATGTGAACCAGTGACCAGAGGCGAAAGACTCCTTAACCTGCTTCCCAATCCATGGAGAAATCCAGTTCATTCCTCCCAACCCCCAATTTTAACCAGTTCTGCTGGATTAAAAACCAGACATTTTTATTTTAAACAGTTTTTGTTTACCGGGTAATCACACAGAGGATGCACAAGTCCCCTTTTACGGAAGGATCCAGAAAAACAAAACAAAAACACTGTCCTGGCCCTTACAAACCATGTGCTTTCTATTTCAATTTTATGGTAAGAGTTTGCATGGGAATGAAGAAGTTTTTAAGTCAGAAAAATGGATCACCTGGTTTTAGTTTCACTTTAAGTGTGTACATATATCTGTATCAAATCACTGTTTCATAGCAATGTTGCAATCTGCTACTGTGCTGTGTTTTCAATGCTGCTGCTTCAACTTCCAAAAGTCTCAACATTCCACAGGAAAAAAAGTCATTTTAGTCACTGCTCAGGTTCCCCTTACCAATATGAGAAAGATTCATGCCACTGATAAAAAGAAACATAATTACGCGAGTGTACAGTTTGCTCATCACCAATACAACTATTACTTAAAGTGTTTGCCTAGGGCCAGCCTGCCGACATAACAGTACTACGACTGCCTGCGATGCTTATGACCAGGGTTCAGGAACGAGCCTGGAGCATCAGAGGGCCAGCCCAGGGGAGAGGCAGGATAAGCGTCCTACGGACAGCTCTCCTCCGGGGGGGGGGGATTCCCAGTACAAAAGGGACAGTGGAAACTGGGTACATAACATTAAGGACCACACACTGAGGGGCAGAACAGAGAGCGGATGTCTGCAGGACATGTGCAGGATCACGCATGTCCCGTCCCTACATTGCTGCACATCTGCACCTCCAGGGGAAACAGAAAGCTGAAAACTCCTCAGCCACTCGCAAGATGACCCGAATAACACTCCAAGTGTAAGCCTCAGTAGGGACCTCAGGTGGATCTCGGTCTCTCACTTCTGGAAGCCCCGCCACGGGACAAGCTGTGAGCCTCCCAGTCTGAGCGACATGGGGGCAATGCCAGGTAGAAGGTCCAGGCACTGAACAAGGGGGTACATCCCCGCCTGTCACCAAAGTAAAAAGAGAGGGGGAAAAAAAAAAAAAGAAGAAGTTTGCATAGCAACTGCAGTGTTACAAAACAGTCTGCGTATTATTAGGGTTTAACAGGTAACCCTGTGTAAAGCAGCTGTACAGTCATTCTCAGTGAACTCGATGTGTAGCAAGTGACTGCTATACTCAATTTTTTTTTTTTTTTGCAGTTGATGAACCGTCTAGTTTTTTGCTATGTGATACCAGATATAAAGTTCCCAGTTTATCATTAAAAAATGCTTTTAGCAAATGGCAGGAGTTAGACATAACTAGAAACTAGTGACTTAAATGACATCTTCATGTAAGGTTTTGGGCCTGGGAGAAAGAGCAGCAGTGAGGTTACTATAGTAAGCAACATTTATGTTTTTTTTTTTTTTTTTTTTTGGGTAGTGTATTGTTAGCAAGTTACTAGTAATCGTTACATATTTTACATGTCTAATGATCCTAAAACATGATGATCGCACTTTTCTAAAATAATGTGCAACTAAACAGAAAGGTGTGGCATTTAACCAAAAAAAAAGCTAACTCACTCCAAATGGTACTTTATTTATTAACAAGGGCCCTGCTAATTGCAGGAACTCCTGAACAAGGTACACAAAACACAATGGCTTCAGCTGTCCTTCAAGAGGGCCAGCACGAGTTCACTTACTTGGATCCTGCTGGTGCTGGAATGTCTGCATCCACTGCTGCTGGCTCAAAGGCCACTGTTGCCAAGGCTGCCCACCTTGATCCCACATCTTTGTTCCTGCTCTCAGTGGAAAATGGCCTCTGCTTTACACAATAAAAATCGGTTACCTTTCTCTAATACGCAGCACTAAGTACAACTGCATGATTTTCTCGTTTAAACTATGTTGCGTTCTCATGCTGCTGAAAAGAAAAATGGTGAAAACAAAAACCTTGTTTCTCCCCTGGGAGGAAAAAAGTCCAATGGAATCCGTCACAAATAAAAGCCTCAGGTCTTCATTAAGCCTTCATGACAACAATGCCCAAATCCTGAAATGCTGGCGTCTGCCACAACACAGGGGAGGGTAACCAACCTTTTTTTTTTTTTTTTTTCCACCCATACCCTATTACTACAAATCTTTCTTCTTTCCTTTACACCAGGGTTTTAAATAATTGATTAGCGATTTTTTTTTCTTGGGACAATACTAACTGTACAGAAAGTATTTACATATATTTTCTAAAAGTGCTGTGTTTGTTAAACACAGTGAGGCAAGAGCTATTCATTTTCACAAAGTTTTAGCACTTTTATGAGCAAAACGCTAATCAATTTTTAGAGTTAAATAAAACCCTGCTTTACACCACAGATCAAGTCTCTACTGTCTCCAGCTCATAAAGTGTTTGTAAGGGTCAAAATACAGCAGCCTACTGTTCAACTGCTGGCAAATTTTGCATCAGGCCAGTAAAATGTTTCTTTTAATAGCCCTGCTGGCTTGCACTGGAGCATCTAATATTTCAACCAGTACACTAGGTTAGGTCAGTAGTCTGTGGGGCCAATCAATATATTTCCCACCAGCAGAACTTTATTCTGATCCGTTATCTCCCATTTTTGTGTGCACTATTAGCTGAACCAGAGAGACACTGCACTTGATATGTGGGGCTTAAGTACAGATAATTATGTACTGCTGTCACTGGCTAATAAATCAGTCCTTTCAGTGAAGGAGACTATTCTCCAATAAGGACCATGGGCTGGGTAATACTGTTACAAGATAGGCCACCCTGATGAGCTAGCAGCAGCATGTTGCAGTGCAATGCTGGTGACTCGAGTATGGGAGCAAGCTTAGACTACCACGTCGCAAAGTAGGCCAGGCTGAGGCAGGTTCCCCCATGGCAATGTGCCTCACTCACTAAGGCCGATAAGTTCCATAGGCACAGTGACCCCTGCAGCTAGTCCAGGGAGCCCACTCTCACCCTAGAGGCGCTGCATGCATACCAAGCTAATGAGGCTCTGCTTATGCAATGGAGTGGAAGATACACAGATGATGTTGGCAGATAAGGGTCTTTGGCCCACCTAGTCTGCCCATTACTACAATTTACTGTGCTTGTTGGAAGGAGGGACTAGGAGGAAAAACAAGGGGAGACTGCCATTCGAATGATGGCAAAGCTGCTCAAACAGGTTATATTCATGCTTGCAAGGTATATATCCCTGGGCTGATGGCAAGGGAAAAGGGTATAAAAATTAAAAAAATAAACTAAGTAAATACAGAAATTATAACACGGCTAAAAGACATGCCCTTTTGTGACATATGGGACTAGAAACTTAAGTCTTCAACATTTTAGCTGGAATACCACATTTCTAATTCTAATTTTGGCATGCCTACCAATAATCTGGTATACCTCCTCGGACTAAATAAAGCTATACCATGCCATTATACACAATCCATTGTTTTTATTAATAAAGCAATATTTGTTAGTCCTCAATCAAATGCATCATACCTTTTTTTACATTAATATATTCCCAACATAATTACATTCATCAGTATATTCCAAACAGCTTTTATTACTAATTTTTTAAACAAAGACTCAAGTAATTAAAGATGCCCGCCACTACCAATTTTTAAAAATCCCCACGCCTGAGGTCAGTTTTTGATTGTACATCCTGAATTCATATTGTGGATGTATTTAGGAGGGGGCTAGAACATTTCTCACAATGAACTGCACACCACCACTTAATTTATTCACAGTGGGTGTGGCCAGAGAAACCAGGACTTAAAATGAAACTCCACTTCTTAGTTCAGGACAGGAAAAAAATGTTGTGCAGAATGTTTTGATTTGTGTATGAAGTCCTAGCGCGTCCTGTCCATTGTTCTGTTTTTTTTTTTTTTTTCCTACATTTGCCCAGTTGTTTTATGGCCCATGGGGATCTCCATGCTTTCTTCTTTTATTGCCTTTCCTTTTCCCACAATGAATCTTGTCCAATGTGGCTGTGATACACTGGAGACCACTAATTCAGTGAGTTCTGGCTTACTGTCCTATCTGCAGTAGTAGAACTGCTCTGGTAAGTGCCGTTCTTTGCCCAATAAGCACTAATGAAGGCTACATTTACAGTTTGGCAAACATCTGAGGGATAACTGCAGAGCTATTCTTAGGAAACAGCTGAAGTCTTCACTAATTACAGAATGTGGCTTGGGGTGGTTTGTGTGCTTTTTATGACTGTGAGGTATGATGAAGAAAAGCAGCAAGCATGGAGATCCCCAGGGACCATAACACAAGTAGACAAACTGAGAAAAAAACATTGTAACAGCAAACAAAGG
Organism: Neoceratodus forsteri; assembly: GCA_016271365.2. Taxonomy (NCBI): domain Eukaryota; kingdom Metazoa; phylum Chordata; order Ceratodontiformes; family Ceratodontidae; genus Neoceratodus; species Neoceratodus forsteri. The sequence continues at coordinate 1,548,755,964 of CM057449.1, read as the reverse complement.
AAAGAATAAACCATGCCCCCATCACACACAGACAATTCAAAACAACTCTGCAAAACATATATTTGTAAATTTTGACTGTAGTTCTCCTTTAAGTAAGATAGCCAACTCGGTTAAGAAGGGGGATAAAAACTTTTATAGGTACATCAGGGAGACAAGAAGACCAAGGGCGGGATAGTGAGGGTTAATAAAGGGGAGGGGGTGGGCAGAGGGTGACTGTGAAAAGGCAGAGATACTAAACAAATATTTCTGCTCAGTATTCACAAGTGAAGAAGGGAGGTACCTAAACCAAACACACACTCTGGACAGGGGGGTTGATACTAGCCCATTCACAGAAGAAAATAATTCTGAAAGAACTCTTAAAACTGAAGGTGGACAAAACAATGGGGCCTGATGGGATTCATCCCAGAATTCTAAAAGAACTAAGGGTAGAACTAGTGACACCACTGACTACCCTCTTTAACAAATCATGGGAGGACGGGGTGGTACCCGAGGACTGGAGGACAGCAGATGTGATTCCACTTCACAAAAGTGGAAGCAGGGCAGAGGTAGGAAACTACAGACCTGTTACTTTGACCTCAGTGATAGGGAAAATGATGTAATCACTTCTGAAGTAAAGGACTGTTGAGTACCTAGAGGCCAGAGGGGCACAGGACCCAAGGCAGCATGGATTCACAGCAAGAAGGTCACGTCAGACGAATCTAAAAGATTTCTTTGACTGGGTGACCAAAGTAGTAGATCAGGGAGGGGCTGTGGACATGGCCTACCTAGACTTTTGCAAGGCATCTGACACAGTCCCACACAAAAGATTAATATACAAGTTAGCCAGCCTGGGAGTGGGTCCCAAGATGGTAGCCCGGGTAAAAAATTGGCTGGAGCACAGGACACAAAGGGTAATAATAAACGGAGTCCACTCTGAAGAAAGGGGGGTTACTAGTGGGGTATCACAGGGTTCAGTTCTAGGACCGGTCCTCTTTAATGTCTTTATAAGTGACATTGCAGAGGGACTGGAAGGAAAAGTATGTCTCTTTGCAGATGACACAAAGATCTACAACAGAGTTGATGCACAAGGTGGGGTGGAAAGGAGGAGAAGGGACTTGGCAAGGTTAGAGGAATGGTCAAATGTATGGCAGCTTAGATTCAATACTAAGAAGTACAAAGTAATGCACCTGGGAAACAAAAACCCAGGGGAACAGTAAACTGTAGGGTGTGAGATACTAACAACAACAAAAATGGAAAGGGACCTGAGGGCAGTCATATCAGATGCCCTAAAGGTAGGCAAGCAATGAGGGCTGGGGGATTCTGGGATGTACAGAAAGAGGCATCACCAGTAGAAAACAGACAGTTGTTATCCCTCTGTACAGACAGCTGGTGAGGCCCCATCTGGAGTACTGCTTGCAGTTCTGGAGACCCAATCTCTGCAAGGACATAGACAGGGTGGAGGCAGTCCAGAGTAGGGCAACTAAAATGGTGCAGGGTCTGCACCAGAAGACATATGAAGAAAGACTTAAGGAGCTTAATATGTATACCCTCGAGGAAAGGAGGGACAGGGGGGGACATGATAGAAACGTTCAAGTACCTCAAAGAAATCAACAAAGTGCAAGAGGGTAGCATCTTTCAGAAAAAGATGTGCAAGAACAGGGGGGCACAATCTGAAGACAGAAGAGGATGGCTCAGAGGTACTGTGCGGAAGTATTTCTTCACAGAGAGGGTTGTGGATGCACGGAACGGCCTTCCTGTGGCGGTTGTGAAGTCAAAAACAGTGGGGTAATTCATGAAGGCATGGGACAGACATAAGGCAGTTCTAGGGGTTGGGGGTAGGAGGAAGTAGGCTGTTGGTTAACTAGGCTCTGCAGCTTATCCATTAGGTAGGGAAATGGGCAGACTGGGTGTGCCAAGTGGTCCTTATCTGCCGTCAAATTCTATGTTTCTATGTCAGAAATAGAAACCCAGCAGCAAGAAATTGGTACACCATCCCTAAACTTCTGGTGTGTGTGTGTGGAATACCATATCAATGTGAAATTTGAGCCTTGTACTTCTTAATATTTTACCTTTTTTTTTTTTTATAAAACAATGCCCAAGTGGTCATATTTAATACATTGTTAAAAGGGAACTACTGTCAAAATTTACAAAAATAAAATATTGCGCACAGCGTTTTGATGCGTAGGTGTTAGTCATGTTATGTCTTTTCCTTTGTTTGCTTAGGGAATTTTTTTTCTAAATTTGTCTACTAGCTTTATGACCACTGGAGAGTTCTCTGTTTGAGTTTTTTTACTGCCTTTCCTTTTCCTACAATGCCTCCTGCTCCATGTGACAGTGATGTGTCCAGGAACATAGATTCTGCAAGTGCTGGTTTCATGTCAATTTTACAGCAGCAGAACTGTGATTTTAAGTGCCTCTCCTTATCCAGTGAGTACTAATAAAGGCTATATTCACAGTTTGGAAAACACCCTCGGGATAACTGAGTAGGCTATTCTGGAAGGAAACAGCTAGTCTCTTCACTAATTACAGGTGGTATGGGGTGAATTGTGTGCTTTTTTATGGCTGTGTGTAGTCTGATGAAATGAAAAACTTTAAAAGCAAAACATTTACTCCTGCTGGCTAGACCTAGACACATACCTAGACAAGAAGAAGACTGGATTAAAGGGAGTCATTTAGTTAAGGACAGACCATCAGGTTAACGGCAGACTACTGCTGCAGAAGTTATCGCTCACTGTATCAATGGTCTTGGACGCATCACTGTCACATGTGACAGGTTTTGTAGGAAAAAGAAAAATTAAATAAAAAAAAAAAAAAAAAAATTAAAACCTGGAGATCCTCGAGGACCATAAAGCTAGTAGGCAAATTTAGAAAAAAAATGTTTTTAACAGCTAACCAAGGAAACACACACAAAAATTAAAAAAAATACACAATATAAGTTGTTGCTAATTTTGACTATATTTCTCAATGTTAGACATTTCAAGTAGCAAATCAAGTCTAGCATGGCCCCATCTACACTCCAGTTTTGTGATCACAGCATCACTGGGTCTTGTGGCTATAACATGCTTTCATCTTCATCCTGCAAACAACAGTTCAAGGATAAGATAAACATACATTCAATGGAGGAAGATTCAAGGTAAATAGCAGGAAAAACAACTTCACATATGGACACTTGGGCTTCCTAAACAAGTGGTAGCAGTCAACATTATCTCTACAGTCAAGCTAAGGGGACAGGAAAGGCAAAAGTGGCATTTAGCAACTTTGTTGTATATATGCCAGTTTATATAGTCCGAGCTGGTATGCATCACCACATTAGCATTTCCATTTGTCAGTTATCAAAAAATTAAAAATAACAATTACAGTTCACACTGAAAGTCCTAAGATGACTGCTGTTTTAGTCTTATGAGCCATTCTTCCTTTATGTGGCAAAAGAAGTGCAGCTTGCCTCTAACTGATGTTTCATTATTTAAGTCTGCAGCAGTGCCCTGTCACACACACACTACAGTGGTTAACCTGGAAAAGTTCAAGTGAGGAAACTTTCACCTCTATATTTGTAGGTGTGGAACTTCTGTCATCTCTAGGCGATGAGCTCTCCTATAGTATCCAAAAAATAAAGGTGACAAGAGTTGCACGGACTTGCATGCAATTTTATGAGAGGTGAGGAACTGAAGCCCTGTTCACACAGCCAACTCTGAGCTGCTGTTGGTGCACAGCGGCCAGATTGGTGCTGCTGTGCACGTCTGAACATCACCATTTTCCTGCATTACTCGCTGCGTGGTGTTCTGATTGCAATCCCTCTTTTCTTGGGATTGTGTAGTGGTGCCGGTGTTTGCACTGTTCTTCACGGCTGTGTGAACAGACAGTACCACACACAAAACTGTGACTGGCTTTTCCCAGCCTGCACTTAGAAGGTTCGTGGATGGGTCTTCAGACCAGAGTTCAGCTAAAGGTTGATTCTGACAGTTTAAACACAGCTGAACTCAGGCAAGTGGCTCTTTTTGAAACAAGTACCAGCTTGACTAAAGGAGCCCTCCTCTGGGACCAATGGGCCCTTAAGTGGAACCGAATGTCTCATCTGGAAGACAGCCTGGTACCACAGCCGTGGCTGCTGCCATGTGGCCTAGCAATTCCAAGAAGCGTCTTGCAGGCCTGGGTCTGTTCAGTATGAAAGACCCTGCTAGTTACAGGATACTGCTTACCCTGTCCTGGGGCAGGAATGCCCTTCCTTGAAGGGTGTCTAACTCTGCTCCAATGAAGTCCAGTACCTGAATGGGTTCTACTTGGGACTTCTGGGCATTTGCCAAACCCCCTAGAGACTCCAGAGTGCTCTGAACTAGTGCAAGGGAGGCTCTGGTGTGCCGATGGGACTGTCCTACAATTGGCCAGTCGTCTAGGTAAGGAAATACTGGGAACCCTTGCCTTCTCAAGTGAGCCACCACTACAGCTATGCACTCTGTGAATGCCCTTTCGGCCAAGATTAGGCCAAAGGGCATGGCTGTAAACTGATAATGACCCAAGGTATTTTCTGTGGCTGGGTCAGATTATGGTGTGGAAATAGGAATCTCTGAGGTCCAAGGATGACAGCCAGTCCCCCTGCTGGAGAGTGGGGATTATCATAGCCAGGGTGACCATTCTGAACTTTGGCTTTGTCACATGTTTGCTCAGAAGTCTGAGATCTAGTATGGGTCGCCAATCCCCATTCTTCTTTTGTGTTAGGAAATACCTGGAGTAGACCCCCTTGCCCCTCTGCGATAGAGGGACAGGCTCCACTGCTCTGATGAGCAAAATGTTGACAACTTCTGCATCCCAGAAGCACCCTTTCTGAAGGGGTGACTGGAGAAATATTTCTGCTTCTTAGCTTGGGGAGTGTTTTGAAGCTTAGGGACAGACCCTGGCTCACTACCTCCCAAGACCCACTTGTCTGTGATGATGGACTGCCAAGCCTGGAGGAAGTAAGCTATTCTGCCACATACTGGTAAGGGGGAGGCGACCTGTACAGTACAAACACATCAGGGGTTCTGTTTCGGTGGAGTCTTGGCCTGGGGGACTGGGTCTGCACATCTCACTGCCCTTCTGCCCCTATCCCTGAAGTATCCTCTGGTTTGCTGGTAGTCTGGCAGGGCTTGGACCTGGAAAAAAAGGCCCGGAGAAGGATCCCCTACCCGTCTCCCCTAGTCTGAGACCTATATGAAGTGGAGGGTATATCTTTTACCGCATTACATACTAACAGCCAGAAGAATAGGCCTAATGGTCTGTCATGTCTGCTCGGAAGCCAGCTACCTAGTGGGCACTCGCCTTCCTGCCCCCCAGCCCCCCAAGAGGATCTTCTTTGGCTTCAGTTTCCCCTTGTACCTGTCCCACCCCTTCTTGAAGCCCTCCACTGTGCTCTCCTCCACCAGCCTCCCATGCAGCACATTCCACCACCCTCTCAGTGAAATAATGCCTCCTATGCTCCCTCTTTAATTCCCCACCCCAGCTTCCACTCATGCCCCCCTGGTTAATATATATACTAATACTTATATACTAAAATGCCAGCAGAATAGGCCTAACGGTCTTTCGCATCTGCTCATTTGGTCGGCCCCCACCCTGGGAAATGACCTTGCTGCCCCCCTCACCTTCTCTGGCTTCCCCCTTCCCAGTTCCGGATATTCTCGCCCCGTTGGATTTTGCTTCCAGAACCCTTCCCCTGTACCTGTCCCACCCCCTCTTGAACCCTGCCACCATCTCTGCCTCCACCAGCCCCCTGGGCAGCGCATTCCATGGTTCCACCACCCTCTCAGTGAAGTAGCATCTCCTCCTTTCTCCCCTGAATCTTCCCCCTCCAGCTTCCACCCATGCCCTCTAGTGGCCCCCTCCTCCTTCTTCCTTCGAAGCACCCTAACTGCTCGTCCGCTATTTACCCCCTTCATGTACATGAAGACCTCCATCATGTCCCCCCGGTCCCTTCTCTCTTCCAATGTGTACATATTTAGCTCTTCGAGCCTCTCCTCATAGGTCCTGTCCCCCAAGCCCCAAATCAATTTGGTTGCCCTCCTCTGGACCCTCTCCATGAGTTTAATGTCCCTCTAAGTGTGGCCTCCAAAACTGCACGCAGTACTCGAGGTGCGGCCTCACCAAGCAGTTATACAGAGGAAGCATCACTTCCCTCCATCTGGAGGTGATCCCCCTAGCAATGCATCCCAGCATCCTGTTGGCCTTGGCTGTTGCCCTCCTACAAGTCTCAGAGTTGTTCATCTTGACATCCACCACCACCCCCAGGTCCCTCTCAGCCATCGAGACTTGTAGCATTTCATCCCCCAGGGTGTACACTTGGCCTGGGTTTTTGGCCCCCAGGTGCAGTATTCTGCATTTCCCTGAACTGAACCTCAGCTTCCACTTTCTAGACCATCTTTCCAGAGCCTCCAGGTCCCCCTGTAGGGCCACCCTCCCCTCCGCCCCCAGTTCTGAGTTATCCGCAAAGAGACTCATCTCACTCCTGATACCTGTCCTTATGTCAGAGACATAGGCATTGAACAGGAGGGGACCAAGGACTGATCCCTGTGGGACCCCACTAATGACCCTCCTTGGGGATGAGACTATCCCGCCAACTACGACCCTCTGGGTCCTGTCCTGGAGCCAACTGCCTATCCATCTGATCATCTGGTTCCCAACCCCCATTTCTCCCAGCTTATCCAACAGGCCCTCGTGAGGAACAGAGTCAAATGCCTTGCTGAAGTCTAGAAAGAGGATGTCCACTGGTCTACCCAGGTCCAAGGCACTCGTCACCCAATCATAGAACTCCACAAGGTTTGGGTCTGACACGATTTCCCCGGGACGAATCCATGCTGTCTCGTCAAGCACCTGACTCTTCCAGGTCCCCCCAGCCTCTCCTTGACAATGCCTCCATCACCTTGCCCACCACCGATGTCAGGCTGACAGGCCTGTAGTTCTCTGCCACCTCCCTTGATCCCCCCTTGTGGATAGGCACTATATGCGCCATCTTCCAGTCCTGGGGCACCCACCCTGTCCTCAGACAGATGGTGAAAAGCTCCGCCAGGTGTTTCGCCAGGACATCCGCAAGTTCCTTCGGCACTCTGGGATGTAATTTATCTGGCCCCGGTGCTTTCTCCATCTTAAGGGACCTGAGGGCTTCCCTCACTCTCTCTGCTGTGATTTCCACTTCCGCTACCTCTTCTCCCTGCTTAGCTTTCCCCTCTCCCCAGACCCGCTGATCGGTAAGGGTCCCCCCTCCTCAATATCACTGTCTCCTCCCATGTATGATGCAGCACCCCCATTTTCCTTGGTGAAAACTGAGGTTGTTCCCTTCTTCAGCCTAAACAGCTCCTTGGCTCCTCTCTTGGTTATTTCTTTTACGTACTTAAAGACCCCTATCATGTCTCCCCCATCCCTCCTCTCCTCCAGTGTGCACAGCCCAAGCTCTTCCAGTATCTCCTCATAGGGCCTTCCCTCCATGCTCTGAATCATCCTGGTTGCTCTCCTCTGGACTCTCTCCAGCAGCGCTATGTCCTTCTTCAGATGAGGTCTCCAGAACTGTACACAGTACTTGAACTGCGGCCTAACCAAGGCATTATATAGAGGGAGGATCACCTCCCTCCTCCTGAACGTAATTCACCAAGCTATGCAGCCCAGTAACCTGTTTGCTTTGGCTGCGATTCTTCTACAATTTTCGGAGTCATTCATTTTGACATCAACCAACACCCCTAGATTCCGCTCACCCAATGTGGCTTGAAGTGTGCCCCCCCAGGTGTAAACATGTCCCGGGTTTTTGACCCCCAAATGAAGTACCTTACATTTCCCAGCATTACATTTTAATCCCCACCTCCTTGACCACTCCTCCAGGGTATCCAGGTCTCCCTAGACTGTCTCTCTCGCTTCTTCCCTATCCACCAGTGCTCCCAGCTAGGAATCGTCCACAAATAGACTCAACCTACTCCTAACCCCCCTCCCTTTATCAGAGACATAGGCATTGAACAGGAGTGGCCCCAATACTGAACCTTGGGGAACCCCACTGATTACCTTCCTGGGGGAAGAGACTATCTCACCGACCATTACCCTCTATATTCGCCCCGAAAAACAATTTTCAACCCACTTGAGCTCCTGTCTTCCCACCTCCATCTCCCCCAGCTTTGCTATTAGCCCATTATGGGGCACTGAATCAAACACCTTGCTGAAATCCAGGTATAGGACGTCCACCGGCCTATGTCTGTCCAGGGCCCCCGTCACCCAGTCATAAAACTCTACGAGGTTGGACTGACACGATCTCCCTGGGAGAAGCCATACTGTTTATCATCCTGGTGCCCTAATCTTTCCAGCTGCCTCCCAAGCCTCTCCTTGATAAAGCCCTCCATTACTTTGCCTACCACAGACGTTAGGCTGACAGGCCTGTAATTCCCCATCTCCTCCCTAGAACCCCCCCTTGTGGACAGACACTACATAAGCCACCCTCCAGTCTTGGGGCACCCATCCTGTCTGCAGAGAGGTGTTAAAGAGTGCAGCCAAAAAAGCTGCCAGCTCCTCCGCCAGTTGCTTCATAACCCTCGAATGTAGCCCAAACGACCCTGGCGCCTTATCAGTTTTTAGCTTCCGAAGGGCCTCCCTCACCCTATCCACTGTGATTTCTCCTCCCCAGTCCTCCCCCTCATGCAACCTCCCCAACCCTTCTGGGTCTGGCCCAGCCTGTACCCTAGCCTCTTTCCGTCCTCTGGTCTCAGACTGACCTCTTGTTTTTGCTGGCTCCTCTTCCCTCCCATCAGGCTGTAGGGATCCCCCGTCTCCCTCTGCAAAAGACTGAGGCAAAGTACTCGTTTAGCACCTCTGCCTGTTCCCCAGCTTCCTGAGCCCATCCCCCCACAATCTTAATCCTGTTGATCTGTGTCCTCTCTTTTCTCTTCTCTCTTATGCATCTGTAGAATCCCTTCCCCCTCCCCCTTTCCGGATATCCCAAGCCAGGTTTTGCTCCATCCCTGCCTTGGCTCCCCTCACCACTAAGGCGACCCTCCTGACCAATAGATCATACTCTCCTCGCTCCTTGTCACCCCCCTTGGGCGTTTAAAGCATGCATAGGCAGCCTTTTTTTTCCCCTTACTGCCTCCTGCACCACCCTGGTCCACCAATATGGCTTGCTGGTTCTACCATGCTTTCGCCTTACTCTTGTACAGGACCTAGTAGCCTCTTGCACCCCTTTTTTAATGGTCTCCCACAGGCTTCCAGCATCCATGTCCGGCCTAATCTTGTCCAACCTCTCCCATAGAATCCTACCCATGCTGACGAAGTCCGTTTCCCTGAAATCTACCACTACTGTATTAGTGCGGCCCCCCCCCAGATACAGCAGAAAACAGACCGTGGCGTGGTCACCACCCGCCAGTGGACAGCACACCTCCAGGCCCCTTATCTGGTCACTGTCCGCAAGGACAATGTCCAATATCCCCCCTAGTAGGTTCCCCCCACCTGTTGAACCAGGAAGGCATCCTGAAAGACGTCCATCAGTCGCTGTTCCCTGGATACAGAGGATGTCATGGTGTCCCAGTCTACCCCTGGCATATTAAGGTCGCCCATGACCACCACCTACCCTTTCCAAGGTCACTTACTTTAATTACTTCTGTAGGTGGCCTTGTACTCCTCCACCTTTTTTCATATAGACATCTGTATTATCCCAAAAGAGAGAATTAGACTCACAGGGGAAATCCACTGCTTTTTTCTGGGTGTCATGAGAGAGGTTTGTGGCTCTAAGCCAGGCAAACCTCCTCACTGAGACTGTAAGAGTCATGAGTCTGGCAGCAGTGTCACTGGCATCTACTGCCATATGAAACTGATATTTTGTGGCATCTAAAGCTGACCTGGCAGTCTCAGCTAGATCCACTGCTGTTTCCCCATGAATCTTGTTTGACATGGCCAGCACTGTTGTCCACAGGTCTTTTTGGTACTCAGCTGCATAAGCCATATAACTGGGTTGCCTGACAAAGAGTGAAGCTGCCATATATCCCTTCTTGCCTATGGCATCTATTTTTCTAGAGTGCTTGTCGGGGGGTGGGGGGTGGAAAGCCAAGGGCATCCTAGGCCTAGCACACACCCTCATGATCAGGGTGAGTAAATAAAAAGACAGCATCAGACCTGTCCAGTTGGTACTTTTTATCTACTTTCCTGTCCACCCCGGCACTGAAGTAGGGGTTTGCTGAATTTTTAGTACTGCTGTTTTTAGAGATTTATGGATGGGCAGCAGCAATCTTTCTGTGGGTGTAAGACCCATCATATCCAGGAAATTTGCTTCCTATTCATCCTCAACTGACTCCTGATAGAGAGACTGAGGGCATCTATCATTTGCCTCACAACAGAATTGAGAGACGAACAGTCCTCTGGGCCCTTGGGGAGGGATGGGGCCCAAAGTCCTGCTCTGGGCAGACTTCTGGCTTAATGGGTTCCCCTCCTCCTCTGGTTCCTCATACAAATAGGCCAGTTCCTGAGAAATGGGAACTGTGGCAGAAACCGGTAGAACCAAGGGAGAAGCCAAAGGACTGACAGCCTGAAGGGCCTTGGCAATTTCCTCCGCAGAGGGCATGGTCGGTGTACCCACTGAGAGCTCCTGTGCATTTTCAGCAGGAGGTGCTGAGGTATGTTTTTCTTTATGCTTTCTCTTCGCCGGAACTGGTTCAGTAGTTTATTCCACTAGTCTTTTGACTTAGAAAGTTAGATTTCTCTGTGGGCCCCCGGATCCTTACTCTTCTCTATTTTTGAGAAGGAAGCCTCATCCGTAGGCTTTGTAGAAGAGGCAGGGTAGCCATTTCTTGGTTTTAGGGCAGAAAGTTTTGCAAGTATCACAGTTTACAAAATGTGACTAGTACCCAGAAAGGAAATGCACAATCGTGCCTATCCACTCTGGCTACTATTTGTCCACACCTAGAGATGCAGCAAAATTTAATTTATAAAATATTTTGCAGGTGAAATACGTAATTCCACCCATGAAATACGAATTTCAGATGGAATTCTTGCATTTCGTGACTCACAAATATTTCACGAAATGTGCGAATTTCACAAAATTTGCGGATTTCACCCATCTCTATCCACAACCAGTACAGCTTTTAAAACCGGCTGGTACTGTCTGTTTCATTATCTTAGGTGTTTCTGACAGTGTCAGGAACCACAAAAATACCCAAAGAAAAACGGTCACTTCTGAAACCGCAAAGTTTTTAAATATAAACACATGAAAACTGCCAGCAGAAATTAGGCCTCTAGGCCTATCTAGTCTGCTCGAGTGTGCAGTTAACCCCTACTTTTGTAACTGCCTCCCCATCACCTTCCCAAATACCCCCCCTCTCTCCCTGTTCCAACCCCTCTTGAAACTACCCACCGTCCTACAGGATACCACCTCAAAGCATTTCAAACTGTCACTACTCTCTCTGTGAAAAAGTGCCTTCTCATTTCCCTCTTATACCTACCTCCTTCCAATCTAAGTCTATGCCCTCTCGTGTGCCTCCCCTTCCAGAGCTTAAAAATCTATTCTGTACCAGACCTTTTTAGTCCCTTTAAGTACTTAAAGATCTCAATCATATCCCCCCCACTCCATTCTCTCCTCCAGGGAATACGTGTTCAATTCCCTTCATCTCTTCTAGTAGGGTATATCCTGTAATCCCTGAATCGACTTTCTCGCCCTTTGTTGTACTCTCCCCAATGATCTCACATCTCTCTTCACATAAGGGTGCCAGAATTGCACACGGTATTCCAGGTGCGGTCTAACTAGCGACTGGTAGAGTGGCAGAATGACATCCCTGCTTCTGGAGGAGATGCCCCTCGCTATACAACCCAGCATCCTGTTGGCCTTCGCGGCCACCCTTCCTGCACTGCTCTGAACTGTTCATATTCGCCATTATCACCACCCCTAGATCCTTCTCCTCTTCAGTGGTACATAACTGCACCCTCCCAGTTGGTAGCCTTTTCTAGGATTCTTTGCATCATAGTGTAATACTTTGCACTTTTTGACATTAAACCCCAACTGCCATATCTCTAACCACTCTGCCAGCTTAGTCAGATCATCCGGCAACCCCTGCCAAACTTCTATATCGTCCACCACCGCCCAAAGCTTGGTGGTGTTAGCAAACAGACTGATCTTATTCTTGACACCATGTGAGATGTCTGCAATTAAAATCCCGAACACTGGCCCCCAACACCGATCCCTGCAGCACCCCTCTCGTCACAGCTCTGAGATGAGTTTCGCCCTCACTACTACTCTCTGCTGTCTTGCAGCCTGTTTACAATCCAATTAAACAATTTAGCACCCACCCCCAAATTACTTAGCTTACCACCCAATCTCCCATGGGGAACCAAAACAAAGGCCTTGCTGAAGTCCAATAAATGACATTCACAGCCTGACCCATATCCACCTCCCTCGTAACCCAGTCATAATACTCAACAGGGTTAGGCAGACAGGAACGTCCGGAGATAAACCCACGCTGATGAGTATCTTGGAGCCCACCGACATCCAAGAAGGAAAATGTTTAAATACAAACAATTGGTTCCCCACAGAGAAAATTATATGGTAACCGACCGAAGCACTCTGTTCCTGACAGGAAAAGGAACTGGGCAAAGACTAAAAGTTCAAATTGAAATAGCACTAAGTTCCCAGACGGAACAGAGTGCTAAACAGAAAACTAATCAAAAGTGGAAAATCACCACAAGGACAGTAGTTCCTGGAACAGTGACGCACCACTAAAAACCTCACAATACCCACTAAAACTAACGAAATACCTGAAATAGTAGCAGCAGTCGTAAAATAACAACAACAAAATAAATAGTTTGTAAATAAATGACTGCCTAAAGAAGTTAAGTAAAGCTCTCCGAGGCATCCAAACTGGCAGGCGGAGAAATGAATCTGAGCACTTCAGAGTGCAGCAGTTGTGAGGGGCCGCAGTTTGAAATTGGCACGAGCCAATGAGTTTTCCAACATTTACACACATTCCATTCTCTCTCTGGCAGTTCAACACTGAAGGCTGACTGCATTTGTTAATCATGCAGAGGATTCCTGGGGTTTGAACAAGGGGTCATCATGCTATGAAATGGGGGGGGGAGTGTAGACTTGGGGAAAATTTCAGGAAGCACCCCTTCGCAGAAAGGGTGGCAGATGCCTAGAACAGAGTCACTGATGTGGTAGTGGGAGCAAAAACTGTAACAGAATTTAAGAAGGTATGGGATAGGTATAAGAGAACCTTAGAGAGAAGGGGATGGGGTAAAACTGGAGATCAAGTAGGGTCTGCGGTGTGACTGCAGGTAGAGAAAATGGGTAGACTAGGTGGGCCAAGCGGTCCTTATCTGCCGTCAAATTCTATGTTTCCATTAGGCATTTTTGAAGCAACTGCTACCCTTTTTCTAGTATCCAGTGTTTCCCTTTTAAGTATGGCAAGTTGTCAACCAGACTGCAGCACTTTCCCTACCCATTTCATAAGCTGTTGGGACACCTTCATTTATCAGCTGTAGCTGATGATCGAATTATGGACCAATTTGGTTAACAATGGTTCTCGTCCTTGGACTGCAACTAAAATAATCTAATCAGTTTCTCGTTTAAAAAAAACTTTACTTAAATGTTCTAAGTGGCTAGTTTTTAATTCTGCAGTACTAATCCTGTATTTAAAAAGGATCCAGTGGCTCTGTAGTGTAGGAGAGTTCTAAAACTTAGAGATGACAGTAGTTCCATACCTACAAATCAGGGCTCGAAATAACCGGCTGTCAACCCGTCCCAGACAGCCAATTTTCAATTGGGACAGCTGTTTTTTGAAGTTTACCTGTCCCTTGGACAGGCGGCATTTGTGCGCAATTTCCCCGTTCAAAAAGTACTTACTTCGGCACTAGGACCCATCGGAATCCATGCTGGCAGCCAAGAATGTCATGAGTAGCTCCGCCCGCCCGAGTAGCTCCACCCACCCAAAACTGCAGCTCCGTTTGTTCTGCCCGTCGCTACCACAGTGGGTCTTGTGACTGCTGGTGCTGCATGTCACCTAACCCCTCTCTACAGGATTCTGAAGTGGCAGCCAGCAGGAAGAGTCAGTTGATGGGTACAATACGGCAACCGCGCATGCTAAGACCGTTAGTGCACATGCGTGGTTGCCATCTCATAACTCGCTCTCCGCATTTTCTAACACTTGCCATGTGCGGACATCTGATAGCGAGTTCTTCATCGGCGGCTCAGCACTATTTCTTGCGTTACTGTGAACAGAAAAAAAATTCACCCTTTCATACAACAGCCCTTTTCAGGGCTCTGGTTTTGCATACTTTGGGGGAAAATATAACTTAAATGTGACTGGCCTGAGGGGAATTAAGGGCTGCAGTCTTGGACCTAAATGAGGAGGACAGTTGGGAGAGGAATGGGATGATAATCTTGTGACTGGCCCACATCACTGAAATTTATTTAGAACTGAAGTCACAATTCATATCCGTACAAGGGGAAAAAATGAATACTTTTCAGGGGTTCTGTTAAAAAAAAAAAACAGGCAGCAAGCACAGCACATCACATGGCTCTGTGGTGTTTGTAGGATCTGCACATGGCTGGGAGAGAAGGCAGTCACTGTGTTTAACATACAGAAGAATCATCCCTCTCCACGGTCTCTCTGTGTGCAGATTAGAAAATAGAAAGTCTCTCCCTGGAAAATATTGGAAACCAATTTTAAAAGGCTCTTTGGGGACACTTTCAAGGAAAGAGGAGGGACAGTGAATACATTTAGGTTTCCTCTGTAGCAGTCCCAGACCTCTCCATAGTTTTATGGGGCAGAAAGCCTTAGCATACCCAATCCATCCTAAATCCTAGACAAATATATGTAAAACTGCCTCACAGGTCTGCAAGTGGAGGGGGACTGAATAAAAAAATAACCTGGCAAGAAACTGAACCCTGAAAGAGAGAGGAGGGGAACCGAATCTCTAAGCTCAGACTGTACAAAGCCCTCTGACTGGAACTGTTGAATGCATTTGCAGATAGCCTTGTAAGCAAGCCTATATTAAAACAAAACAGCTACTCTGTACAGGACTGTCTGTTGTGCACTTGTGTTTTGCATATATGTGGAATGTGGAGTGTGGAGAGGAGTGGGGGACAGATTCAGAAAAAAAAAATTGACAAAACTGACAAAAGGCCAGTGGGCTGTTCAAAACAATGAGTACTATGAGACAAGACAGTTAAGACATTTGAAAAATAACCCCAAAAGCAACATTTGTTTTTTCTTTCCTCTTTACAGTCCATGTTCTGTTACATATTTTTAAAATTCACCTCACAACAATGTGGACAGGTAAAACTTTTGTCGAACAGGCAAAAATTTACATACCACCTGTCCCTCGGACAGGCATCCCCAGAAAATTATTTCTAGCCCTGCTACAAATCTACAGGTAAAAGTTCCTTCCCCTACCTAGGCATTTCCAATTTAACCAGTGTGTTTAAGGGTGAAGCAGAGCACACAACTACCTATAAACTTACACTCTAACTCTTCACTAATTTGAAACAAGCTGTACTTCCTTTCTGTCACAGGAAGTATTTCTCAAGACTACAGAAACAATCATCCTTGAACTTGACCATTTAAAATTGATACATTTTGACACATGAAAGGGGTAAAAACTGGTACTGGCCCACTAGTTAAATGCTAGTTGATTTTATATCTGGCTCCTACAGTTTACTTCCCCCAAGCCTTGCAGGCTTGTATCGGAGAAAGAAAAAAATATTACCAGACTTACCGTTTTTCGTCAGTGCTAACACTGTCACTGGGCTAGTCTTTGCTTTATAATACATGCTCACTTACTAGTGGCCAACACACTCCAAAGCTGGGACATCATTACAGAACTCCAGGCTTCACATCATTCCGAGCCAGTTAACCTTAGAATGTTCAGCTGTTACATCTTTCAGAGCAATACAGCAACTTAGAAAATGGGCAAAACTATTTGAGCCATCTGATTGGCTTAGACACTTCTCTAGGTGGGCATCTATCAGACAATAGATGCCCACCTATTAAAAGGACCAGCCTAGCCTGCCCCATCACCAGGATCTTGGTGCCCAGCCTGCTCTCCAATTGGATAAACCCTCTCACTTGCATTCCAAATGTCCGCCATTTGTTTCTGTCACTTAGTGGGTGACAAACTGAGTGGCTGCTATATCATAAAGTAAAATCTTAAAATGCAGTGTAAAGAAAACATAACGTTTTTCACACAAAGTTCACTTTTCCCCAAAACGGCTTCTCTGAGTCTAAATTGAGTACCGTCTTGTCCTATGCCTCTTTAGTGTCCACAGCGGTATTCTGAGAGCTGAACCAGTGCTTTCTCTCGTTCCGCCATCAGATGGCAACCCACTATCTCCTGAAACAGACCGGGTTCTACATCTGGCACAAATTTCCTGACGCGACTAGTCTTCTTTCTAACCGTGATACCTCCGTCCCGAGACGAGAGCACTGGGCACTCGGTTTCAAACAACCACCATTTGCACAACACGCATAGCCGTGAATCATCATACCCTCCCCTGAAGTTTGTCAACCATCTGGCAATTTAAAAAAAAAAAAAAACCACAATAACTGGAACGATCGAAAGCTGCTAGCACATCCCCTACACCGTCAGCCTACAACTGTGTCCTCCCTAGCTGTCGCTCCTCTCTCCTAGATCAAAGGGGCGACATTTCAGAATAGTATTGCTCATATTTCATTGTCAGAAAAGCCAAGCATAAATCGTTGCCTTCACTGCCGTCCCCCCTTTCCTCGTACCCCGCCTCTTCCCGCCGAAAAAAAAAAAAGAGGGGCGTTACCGTAGCAGAAAACTGCTATCTCACCCGGATTCCAAGTGCAGGAAAAGTCACGTCGCTGCATATAGCAGCTCTCCAGCTCCTCCTCTGCTACCCCACCTATATAAAATGAAAAAAAAAAAGCTGTAGCAGCGCAGTTATGGTAGGCATGCCGCCCTTTCCATTTACCAATAAACAAGTGAAAAAAAAAAGGCGATCGGAAAGGTCGAAGCTTAAAGTGCTGAACTTAAAAAAATATACAGCGGCTGAAGGAATGGGCACAACAGCGTGGTCAGCTCTCAGAGAGTTGGTAGCAATGTCGGACATGGATGTACAGCAACAAAATAAACAAACAAATCAGCAAAAGTTAACTTGAAATACCCCCATTCTGATGTGTTGTATTGCAGGGCAGCAGTATCTCTCACTAAGCAAGAGAAAAAAAAATAGTGGCTCCAAATAACATTCTAAGGGCCCAGTGGTGTGTGTGTGTGTGTGTGTGTGTGTGTGTGTGTGTGTGTGTGTAACTATAGCAACCACCTCCCAAGAATGCAGGCGGAGGAACTATTTTATTAAAAATCTTACTTTAAATACATTTTTCTTCAACATTTTTCTTATTAAACTTATTTTTTTGACTGCCCATTTTCTAAGCGCAATAATACCCTCCAGGATGGGCGGTATAGTGCTATACCAGACCTTCCAGGAGCTAAGGCCCTCTGCTTCAGTCGGGCCTCAGCCCCTGGGCGGTCCGGTATAGCACTATACTGCCCACCCTGTTGGGTATTATTGCTTACATAGCTGTGTCAGGGCCAACTTATGCATTTCATAAATGCTACAGAAATAACTGTCCTCTCTTACAGGAGTGTGCAAATGGCACTGAACTCCCTTTCTGTAACAATTCAAAATATTGCCAACTTCTCCAATATAATTCTCTGCCATGGCTGCTTCAACACTGAACTTTCTTCATATAAAGTCCGAATAAAATAACAATGCATTAAACAATATGTACTTGAAACAAAAGCAACCTGCCTAGTAAGAAATTTATGAAATCAAATGAAATCTCAGTTGAAGGATATTCTCTAAACACTCTAGGAAGGGTCCCAATGACATCTGAATGAACAGTGTTGTTTCACGTTGTCAGACCGAGGCAGGAAAAAAGTGTGCCCAAGCAAATGAAACCTCAGTGCTCAGATTTGGGGCTGCCAACTCCAGACTTCTCACCAGACACAACCGGAATATCTAAGCACTTCACAACACTCAGTTCTATGCAAAAATAAATAACAGCAGTGGCATATAAATGCCGAGAGTTTATTAATGACAAACAGACAAGCCTTTGGGGCTCCATCGTGACTGACAGACGTTCCCTGTTGGCTTGTCTGTTTAGCATTAATAAACAAGCCTGTCTGTCTGGCATTAATAAACTCTTGACATATATATGCTGTTGCCAGTTTTTGTTATTTTGCATAAAACAGAGTGCTGTGGAGTACTCAGATATTCCTGTTGTGTCTGGTGAGAAGTTTGGAGTTGGTAGCCCCAAATCAGTTCATATGGCGAAAGGAACTGCAGCGCAGTAAATCTGGGCACAGTCAAAAGACCGCAAGTAATGACAGCACCCAGCAACTGCACCGACACAGAGTATAATATTTCACTTTAGTTGCTTCTTACAGGATTGCTGGTTTTAGGAATGACTGGACACCATAAGTATCTTCTAACAGCTCTGAGGTTTATTCAACAAACATACATTACATAGATCAGCAGGCCTCAGCAGAACTACTACTACAATCTGCTCGTGCAGTTTCTAAAACCCAGTTTCCACCCCAGACATACCATTAGCCCAAAACTGCAGGGGATGTGGACTAAACCATTCTACAATGTTACGAGGGTAAGTTACCATATACTACATCTCCCCTTCTAGTAAAACAAAGCAATTACCTTGATTTCGGTTTGCCTATCAATGACAAATAATTACCAAGCAATATTAACATAATGGTTGAGTCTTACTTTGTGGTGAGTTAGGGTCTAAAGTCACTGGTACTCAGCTTTGTTGAAATAAGTCTTTACCGCTGACTTAAGTCAAAAAATCTCTGAACCTCTCAGGAACTTTAAGCAGACGCCCTCTTCTGGTCATTCGAGTAGACTGCACACTGGGTACAGCCTCAGGACTTTCTGGCAAAGTGTCATTGAAAACAACAGGTTCCATCTCAGGTTGCTCATACTCTTGACAAGTGTCCTGTTCCTGGCTGTTGTCCCTGAATTGCACTGTTTGTGACAATATGGATTCAGTTGACACATCTGCCTGCTGCTCTTCAGCCTCCAAAGCAACTGTTCGGTCTCTCCTCAGGTGTTCCTGTTCCCTGTATCGTCTGTCCTGCAGGAGTAATCACACTATAGGATCTTGGCTCATCACGATTCTTTCCACTGGCAGGTTGCCACCCACTAGAAGTCTCTGTGCATACCCTTTCCCCTTCTCTGAATGGAATAAGTGGAGCTGCATTCCTGTCATAATACTGTTTCTGTCTTTTCTGTAGTCTTTTCAGACATTTATGTGCAACCTTTGGTATTTCAGGTCGCAGCACCCTTGCACTTGCTGGTAATGCTGTCCTCAACATTCTGCCCATTAACAACTGAGAAGGTGTAAAGTTCAGTCCTGTGACTGGTGTATTTCTAAGACTGAGCAATGCGAGATGTGGATCGGTCTGACCTTGCATAGACTTCAGAAAGATTCTTTTTACTGTCTGGATCATTCTTTCAGCTAAACCATTAGATTGTGGGTATCCTGGGCTGGAATGAGTTATTTTGAACTCCCACAACTTTGCAAATTGCTTCATTTCATGACTTGCAAATGGTACATGATCCGCTACCAGTTCTTTTGGAATTCCATGTCTTGCAAATACAGCTTTCAATTTTGCAATAACTGTAGCTGCTGTCTTGTCAGGCATTCTGAGAACCTCAGGGTATTTTGAAAAATAGTCCACTACTATTAAGTAGGACTGTCCCCTAAAGTCAAAAATGTCTGCACCAAGCTTTAACCATGGCATGTCAGGTATTTCATGTGGACACATCGGCTCTTTATGGTTGCTGGCAAGGTCCACATGCTTCAACCATCATTTCTACTTCTCGATTCATGCCTGGTCAATACATCACAGCTCTGGCTTGTGCCTTCGATCTTTGTATTCCTTGATGTGCTGTGTGAAGTCTTTGTAGCATACATGTTCTCAGCTCTTTGGGTATGATGATTCTTTTTCCCACCATTATGAGATCATTTTCTATGTATATATTGTGTCTCATGGGCCAATAGTGCTGAAGTTTGATGCTGACTTGTTTTTTCCTGTTAGGCCATCCTTTGAGGTGCATTTCTTTAAGCAACTGTAAATCACTGTCCCTCTGTGTGGCCTGTTTTAGCCCCTCTAACATGCTGTCAGGCAGTGTTTCTGTTGCTTGGATTGAGTATATGACCTTTTCACTACTTAGATCAATGTCTCCCTCTGCTGGTTTTCTTGGTACTGCCCTGGATAGAGTGTCTGCAATCAGAAGATCTTTTCCTGGAGTATATGTTACCTCTATGTCATATTTCTGTATCTGTAACAGCATCCGCTGCAATCTTGCTGGAGCCTTTCCAATTGGTTTGTTCAGTATGGACTGTAGTGGCTTGTGATCTGATTGTACTTTCACTGACCTTCCATAAACATACTGATGAAATTTCTGTAGAGAGAACACAATTGCTAGCAACTCTTTTTCTATCTGTGCAAAGTTTCTTTCAGCACTGGACAATGACCTAGATGCATAAGCTATTGGTCTGTTTCTTTGTAGTAGACAAGCACCTAGTCCGTCCTTAGATGCATCTGCTTGGATTTCAATGTCCTCTTTTGGATCAAAGAATTTTAATACTGGTGCACAAGAAATAGTCTTTTTCAGCTTTTGTAAGGCTTCTTCCTGTGCTGGCTGCCACTGCCACATGACATCTTTTTTGAGTAGCTGCCTTAGTGGTGCAGTGAGGTTTGCTTCATTCGGAATGTACTGCACCAAGTATCGAGTCATTCCTAACAGCCTCTGTAGTGCTTTTTTATCTTCGGGAGGGGGCATCTCAGCAATTGCTTCTACTTTGGCTTCATCAGGCCGTAGTCCATTTTCGGTTATGATGTGCCCCATGTATTTCACCTCACTCACCAAATACTGTATTTTGTCACTATTGAACTTTACATTGAGTTCCACTGCTCTGTCCATTACTTTTCTCAAAGTATTGTCATGCTCTTCCTGTAGTAGCGAGCTATAAGCATGTCATCAGCTATTACAAAACACCTGGTATGTCTCCAAGTGTTCAGGATTTCTCTGCTGGAATACTTCACTTGCAGACCGATACCAAAAGGAAGTTCAGGAAATTTGTACCTTCCCATGGACTGTTGAATGTACATAGGTCTGCAGATTCGCCATCTAATTTGATCTGCCAGTACCCATCTTTTTCATCTAGAATTGTAAAAAACTTTTACCTGCAAGCTTACTCTGAATATCCTCCAATGTGGGGATGGAGAAGTGATGTCTTCGGATAGCTTTATTTAAGTCTCTAGGGTCCAAACACACCCTGATCTCACCATTTTTCTTTTCAGTAATTACAAGGCTATTTACCCATGTTGTAGGTTTTCTTACCTTGCTAATCACCCCAATTTGCTCCAGCTGTTCCAGTGTCTCTTTTAGTCTGTCCGTGATTGCATATGGGACTTTCCTGCACCCATGTATCACAGGAGTAACATCTGGGTCGGTATATATATGTGGTAAACACCAGGGAATTCTCCTAGGCCTTCAAACACTGTTTTATGTTGTGCAAGAAGTTCCTCTTTTGTGCTTGGTGGCTTGGTTTTAAGCACCTTTACTTTGCGAATCAGATCCAGGATGATACATGCTTGTTGACCCAGTAGGGAAGCTCCGATGTATTAGTGACATAAAACTGCAGATTGGCCTCTCTGTCTTGTGTCTTAAACTTTAGCGTCACTTCCCCTTCCGGATTAATTTGTGCTCCTCCATATGCCATTAGGATAGTACTGGTCGGCTTGATTTGTACCTTGCATGGAAACTGCACAATCACCTCTTTAGTAAGTATACTGGCTTCAGCCCCAGTGTCCAACTTGAACTTAACTGGCTGTCCCATTATCTTCAAGGTAGTGTACCACCCTTCATCTGGTATTTAAGGGCCGCGACTGCTTTCTTGTTTTCTTTTTACAGCACCCACAAATAGTGCTTCTACCCCTTTGGTCATTTTTTCATGAGGTTTGTTGGACTTTTTGGACCTGCACATTTTTGCATAATGATTGAGGCCACCACATTTACGACATTCTTGTCCATACGCTGTACAAGCCTTTGGCACATGTCCCTTGCCACACCTCCCACACGCGTTTGATTTTTGTGCACTTGTCTCACGTGTTTGTAGCTGGCGGTCTGGTTTTCGGCCTGTTTTACCATCCTGCCTCGATTTATGTTCTACAGCATGGATGAACTTATCAGCAGTCCCTCAGTCACATCACTCTGCCTGTGCCCTTGTTACCTCTTTGGCTCTGCATATGTTCACTGCTTTGGCCATCGTGAGGTCTGGGGATTCCAGTAGCTCTTCTCGGAGCCTGTCGTCGGTAATGCTGAAGACAATTTTATCTCGAATCATTAAGTCCTCAGTCTCTTTAAACTCGCAATTCCAAGCTTTTTGCCTGAGCTCCACAACAAACTTGTCTATACCCGAGTGCTCATTGAATGGATGGACCCAAAACTGATGCCTCTCAAACAACGCTTTTTCCTGGTTCACAATAATTCTTAAATGCTTCCATAACTCAGCTGCTTTTTAGCTTGTGGTCAGCATACGTTATATTGAGGGTACTGTACACCTCGAGGGCCTCATCCCCGATCGTGTGCAGCAGGACTGCAATTTTCATTTCCTCTGACTTATCATCTAATCCCGTGGCTGTGAAGTACAGACTTAATCTCTGTGCCCACCTTCTCCAGTTTTCTGCAAGGTTTCCAGTCAACAATAGTGATGGAGGTGGCTTAAATTGCTCCATGCTGCCAAAAATACTTTGTTACAGTCTTTTAGTAAGCTTTAGGTACTCACAAATACTGTCTTTTTGTTTCTTTTCTTGGCAGCACAAACTTTTCTTCTTTCTTGCAACTGCAGCACTGCAAGTTCACTTCTGACACCATATAATATTTCACTTTAGTTGCTTCTTACAGGATTGCTGGTTTTAGGAATGACTGGACACCATAAGTATCTTCTAACAGCTCTGAGGTTTATTCAACAAACATACATTACATAGATCAGCAGGCCTCAGCAGAACTACTACTACAATCTGCCCGTGCAGTTTCTAAAACCCAGTTTCCACCCCAGACATACCATTAGCCCAAAACTGCAGGGGATGTGGACTAAACCATTCTACAATGTTACGAGGGTAAGTTACCACATACTACACAGAGGGTGCAATGGAAAGTACTGTGGGTTTATGCGGGCTTAGTCAACCGCACCACCCATCCAGGTGGGGCAGGCTATGCCCCTCCACCCCCCAACATTAATATAATGTCCTCGGTAGTGGAGCACATTGGGGGGCAGAGGCAGTGCATCCCCCACACCTACCTGATATTACATAGAAACACAGACGCTGACGGCAGATAAGGACCGCTTGGCCCACCTAGTCTGCCCATTATATTAATCTAATAACCTCCACAGCGGGAACATGGGGGAGCGGGAGGCAGTGACGTCCTCACTACACCACGCCCACAAGTCCCGGACACCCACTTGAGGTGTGCCCAAATTACGGCACCCTTGTTCCCGCTCCCTTTTGAGGGGCTACCCACCAAACCTGAACACCAAGGTTTCATAAGTTTGAGCACACCCTTTTCCTGCCTTGGTCTAACAACGTTGTTCCACACCGTCACTGGGCTAGACATTTTCCTCTGAAATTTAATAAACAGTTCTTGAAGCATTAAGGACAGAGGCGATATTCTTCCAGTTTTAGCAGCATTTATTTACTGCTTCTTGTAGCACCTCACTCCCAAAAGCCATATCAGCAGAGCTCCGAGTGTCCAATATATGTTAAGTCTCGATGGCAGAGAGGGACCTGGGGGTGGTGGTGGATGTCAAGATGAACAACTCGGAAACTTGTAGGAGGGCAGAGGCAAAGGCCAACAGGATGCTTGGATGCATCACTAGGGGGCTCACCTCCAGGAGGAGGGAAGTGATACTTCCACTGTATAACTGCTTGGCGAGGCCGCACCTCGAGTACTGCGTGCAGTTTTCGAGGCCACATTTAAAGAGGGGCATTGAACTCCTGGAGAGGGTCCAGAGGAGGGCAACCAAAATGATTTGGGGCTTGGGGGATAGGACCTATGGGGAGAGGCTCGAAGAGCTAAATATGTACACAATGGAAGAGACATAGGACCAGGGGGACATGATAGAGGTCTTCAGGCGCATGAAGGGGATAAATAGGGGAGAAGCAGTCAGGGTGTCTCAAGGAAGGAGGGGGGCAACTAGAGGGCATGGGTGGAAGCTGGAGGGGGGAGATTCAGGAAGAAGGGAGGGGGTGCTACTTCACTGAGAGGGTGGTGGAGCCATGGAATGCACTGCCCAGGGGGCTGGTGGAGGCAGAAACTGTGGAGGGGTTCAAGAGGGGTGGGACAGGTACAGGGAGGGTTCTAGAAGCAAAAACCAGTGCAAGACTATCCGGGAATGGGAAGGGAGAAGCCAGAGAGGCAGAGGGGGGCAGCAAGGTCAGTTCCCAGGGTGGGGGCTGACCAAACGAGCAGACACGAAAGACTGTTAGGCCTATTCTGCTGGCATTTTAGTATGTTAGTATGTTATAAACGTGTGAAAGGAAGACCAAGTTCCTGCCTTGCATAAAGTCAGATACTGAGGTGTCTGCCCTTTCTGCTCAAATGGCCGTTATAGCGTCGTTGAACATACTGTGATCAAAACTGAGAGTCACTATGTTTACATGTGCACTGTAACCCGGTTCAAGCCCTGAAAAGAAAAAGAAAGAAAAAAAAAAAAAAGGGCAGTTTACAGATGCATGTAAACCAGACCGGTGTACTAAACAGGTTGGTTTTCAAACCGGGTTGAAAGTATGTGGTTCACAGGAATCGATGCAAGTAGAACCCAAATGTGCTACAAACATCTGCAGTAGGTTAAATATTCCAGGAGGGGTGGAACGAATGATTAGTGATCCAAGAACGTTAGCGGAGTGGTCAAAAGTGCAGCAAATGAGATTTAATGCAGAGAAGTGCATGGTCATGCACTTGGGGCACAGAAACCCAGAAGCAGAGTACATGATGGGGGAGTGGTACTGACGTCATCCAAGCAGGAAAGGGACCTGGGAGTTATCATTTCTGATTACCTCAAGGTGGCCAAGCAGTGCGACGTGGCAGTGGGAAGAGCTATTGGAATGAATAAGGAGGAGCATCATCGGCAGGAAGAGGGAGGTAATTATACCACTGTATAAAACATTGGTGAACCTGCACTTGGAATACTGTGTTCAGTTCTGGAGGCCACATCTCCACAAAGACATAGAAAGAACAGAGGTAATGCAGAGAACAACTAAAATGGTGCTGGGCCTGCACTGGAAGCCCTACATGGAGAGGCTTAGGGACCTCAATATGTACACCCTGGAGGAAAGGAGGGAGGGAAGAGATATGACAGAGACTTTCAAAATACATCAAGGCTATAAACAGTGAACAAGAGAAAATCATTTTTCAAAAAAAAAAAAAAAAAAGAAAAGAGGCTGCTCAATAATAAGGGAACATGCTATGAAGCTGGTGTGTGTGTGGGGGATTGATTCAGGGGAAATGTTAGAAAGTACTTCACAGAAAGAGTAGTGGATGCAAGGAACAGACTTCCAGCAGAGGAGGTCGAAGCAAAAACTGTAGTGGGTTTCAAGAATCCAAGGGATAGGCATAAGGGAACTTTATTAGTTTAGAATGGGGGGCAAAGCTGAAGACCAAACGGGGTCTGCGGTACTACATTAGGTAGGGAAAATGAGCAGACTGGGTGGGCCAAGCGGCCCTATCTGCCAGCAATTTCTATGTAATCTATGTGGTCCACATGTAAACAACATCAACTGCCCAATCATTCCTGGAGGCATGCACTTTTAATCAGTGCTCTCACACCAACGCACAACAGCATGTACTGGGCATGCTCACATTAATCGCACATCCATTTCTGGTATTCCAGAGACACATACGTAAATTGAATCGTGTCTCTGAAACCGGAATGAGCTGTTCATGTATACTGAATAGCACTGAAACTGGAACCACCAGCACTGATCCCCGTTCCTCAGTTACACTGCATATGTAAACAAGGTACGTGGCAACTTTGCTACCGCATAAGCCTTTGTTATATGTGTTCTGACAGATCTAGCCAATGACGTCCTGGAAACCTTTTGGGCTTTTTTTGCTGCTCCATACAATACAAAAAGGCTATCTGATTTACCAAAAAGGATCGTGTCCATAAAAGGTAAGTCTTAACCACCATGCAAACATACAGCTTGTGCCCTTGCTTTTCCTTCGCACTTCTGGGTATTGGGACAAAAGAGAGGCAGGGCAGGAAGCACGTTTACGTAACTACTTTACCCTGACGAAAAAAAACAGAACTTGTTTCTTGCATGAAATGACTGCAGCTCTCATATCCAACTGGCAGAGCAAATTGCTACCAAAAATCATGTTCTAATGGCCAGAATGTCCTCTGAAACATGCGACAGTGGCTCGAACAGAGAGTCACAGAGTGCATTAAGGACCGTATTAAGATCTCAAGCGGGAACTGGAGATCTACAGAATGGCTTTGTTCTACTAAGAACTCCACAACATTGACTGTCAGCATGCAAACCTAGGGGGTGTCCCCCACAAGGACCGAGCCCTGCCTGCACCCAAAGCAGAGACCCATACTCACAAGGTAGACAGTCAGACCTCTTGTCTGCCCCCTCCTGAAAAATATGGGGCACATATGATTCTATAAAATCGAAAACCTGCCTGGTTGGCGCAACAGGAGTAGTAGGCCACATGCTAGCATGCACTGCCAATGTAACACAGGAACACAGAAAATGACAGCAGATAAAGGTCTGGTGGCCCATCCAGCCAGCCCCAAGTCAGACTAATTTTGGAAAATCTGCCACTGTTTTTTCAACTCCCTCCTAGTTTGCTCCTTACACCCCATCCCTTTTTGAACCCAGCCTCCCTGTTTCAGTCCTGATGATGACCTCCTTCTGGAGTTTGTTCCAGACCATCATCACTCTTTCTGTGGAAAAGAAACTTTTACATCCTTTCTGAACCACCCTCCTGCCAGCTTCTGGGAGTTACTCCTGGTACTCTTGTTACCACTCACTGTGAACAGCTCACTACCATCCACCATTATTCCACTCAGGTACTTAAACATCTCAATCATGTCACCTCTTCGTCTTGAGCTCCAGTGTGTATATGCTGAGCTCTTTCAAGTGTTCCTCATAGAACCAACCAATTTGCCCCTGCATCATTTTGGTGGCTTTTTTCTGCACTGCCCCCAACCTGTCCTTGTTCTTTCTCAAGTGTAGGCTCCAAAACTGCACACAGCCTTTCAATTGGGCGAGAACTAGGGATCGATACAGGGGTTATTACCTCTCTCCTTCTGCTAGTGATCCCTCTCCCTATGCACCCCAGTCAGACGTGCGTTACCCAAAGCCCAACTCCACTGTACCAATGCCTTCATGTTCCCCCACTATTAACTTTACCAGGTGCCTCTCCTCTAAAGTGCTCTACATTACCACCCCATTCCTCATATACTCTGTTATTGGGTTTTTGGCCCATGTGCATTATCTTGCCCTTTCTGCATGAAATTTCACCTGCCGTATCTTCAACCCCCTCTCCAGATTACTCAGATCTTTAAGGCCCTTATCCCCTTCTCACTGTCCTCTTACACAGTCCATGTTACCATTTGCAAAGATACTTCTTTTCCGGAACCCCCCATATTGTAAATGAAAGTGTTTAAAGAATAACGGCCCTGGAACCAATCCCTGGGGCATCCTGCTTGTAACCTCACCCTCTCGTGAGGGTTCACCATTTAGGACCACCCTCTGGGTCCTCCCACTCAGCCAGTATTTTTTTTCATAAGCATTTTTCTTTCCTGTTTTCTCCCCAGTCCCGATCCCCCATGTCCCCAACGTGACGTACACGTGTGGAGGCACGCACATCACACCCTATGGGACGCCCCACCCTACCAGTCGCTCCATTACCGCCTGTGCCTGCCACCTGACCTCCAACCAGTAATGGTGGGACTACAGACGGGCAATCTACCAACCCAGGAGAAGAAAGCCAATGCTCAATCCTGCTCCCACCCCCTCAACCCCCACTGTGCCGGCACCCCGACAACCCGAGTTCATTCCCGAACCTGGGTCGCCGGCGTGGAGTCCAGCACCACTGGGCCGGCTCTCAGCCAGTATTTTTACTCAACATCACCCAAAATGGTCCAACTTCTTCACCAGTTTGCCACGTGGGACACAGTCAAAGACTTTGATGAAGTCTAGGTACAGGACATCAAGTGCCTAACCCAATCCACAGCCTTTGTCGAGCAGTTAAGAATTCAATCAAGTTTGTCTGGCACAACCACCCATTGGTAAATCCATGCTGTCCAGAATCCTGCATACCATTAGCCTGCAGGAACGCCATCATCCTTTCTTTAATTATAGACTTTAGTAATTTCCTCAGTATGGATGTCAGACTGACTAGTCTATAGTTATCTGGCTCCTCCTGACTCCCACCTTTATTTAGGCAGTCCACATTTGCTGTCCTCCAATCCTCCAGCACTTCTTCCTCTAAGAAGCAGCTGAACAGATCTGTTAGACCTCCCCTAACTCCCTTAACACCCTCGGATGCTGCCCAGCTGGACCCACTGATTTATTCACATTCAGTGCTTGAAGTCCCTTCAGCACTCTCTGCTCCATTATAGGCCCCTCATACGCACATGTACTAGTGATACCCTGCTAGCTGCCGGCTGCAGTCTGGTAGAGGGCCCCTATCTCCCACCCTGAATACTGAACAGAAATAATTGAGTAGATTTCCCTACCCTTCTCCTCCACTCATTTTTCCCCTCCCTTAGTCAGGAGTACTCCTTTTTTGTGGGGGGCAGGAAGATATAGGCTGTTGGTTAACTAGGATCTGCGGCCTATCCTGTAGGTAGGGAAATGGGCAGACTAGATGGGCCTAGCGGTCCTTATCTGCCGTCAAAGTCTATGTTTCTATGTTCTTGCGCTGCTCTCATACAGAAACTGTCGGCAGAAAAAACAGGATGGCCCACCAGTCTGCCCAAAGATTTCCTAGCCCCCCCCCAAAAAAAAAAGACTCATCACATTCCCTAACTTCCACCGCCAATATCCATTCTGCCTCTGCCATTGCCTGTTGCACTGCCATGTTTGCATTCTCATTTTGTCCTAGTATGCACCTCTGTCTTTTCCTGTTCGTCTCCTCTTATACCCAATGGGTTCAGTAGGGAAATTAGAAGACATTACTTCACGGAAAGGGTGGTGGCTGGGTGGAACGCACTGCCAGAGGAGGTGGGACAGGGTCAGAGGGATGATCACTACTGTACGGGGGCAGGCAGAGTAAGAGACTGATAGCTGCACATTCGAGCAGACTCAATAGACCTTAGGGCCTGTATCTGCTGGAATTTTTTTTTTCTTTTTATGTTCGTAATGAATGCCTTCCTTTTGTCCCCCTTACTGCCTCCACAAAGCTCTTTCTTAAGCATACCGATTTATTTTCCCTACTTCCCTTACCCACCATTTCTGCACAGTACCAGTCATTCGCCAGTACTCCCTTTTTAATCAGATCCCATTTACTGGCTAGTTCTTCTGCCTCCACCATTTAACGTATGTTATCTCCTACCACCTCCTTCATCCTTCCAAAATGTGTTCTTTTTAAGTCCAGGACCTTAGCCTTGGTGCAAACCCTCTTGGCTTTAAGCTCAGGCTCAACTCACATGGTCCTGTGCTCACCTGCACACAGAGGCCTCACCATTACCTCCCCTACATGGCCCCTGTTCATCAAAACTGAAATTTAATATGGCCCCTTCTCTAGCGGGATCCATGAGACTCAGGGTCAGGAATGCCTCTTGCATCCTTTCTACCACTGCCAAGCTCCTTGTGTTTGCTACTACTGGGGTGCACCAAGCTATATTCTGTAGACTAAAATCCCCCAATGTTAATACTTCTTCAAGTCCTGCCATCCTGTTTAGCTCTTCTGCCAGCTCATTATCTGTCGCTTCCCTATATGCTACAGGGCTGTACACCACTCTAATGTTAATTACCCTTCCTCTACCTACAATCAACTGTACCCATACTGTCTCTGTCCCTTTAGGCCAGCCTGCTACCTGGATTTCTTTGGCAAGGATACCCTCCTTTGCATATTATGCTATTAAGCCTCCAACCCCCTTTTCCCTAGCTCTCTCTCACACAGTCTGTACCCTGGTACCTGCAAGTCCCACTCATGATGCCCAGTTGCCCACATCTCAGTCACAGCCACCATATCCAAACATGTCTCAGCCATTAGTGCCTGGAGGTCACAGGTTTTGTTACCTAGGCTCCTGGCATCAGCACACATCAGTCTCCATTCCCGTTGTGCCATCCAATGTCTGCCCCCCCAAGTTCCCTTGATTCTTTCCATTTCCTAGCACCCTCCTAGCTCTACAGTACCCTACCACACCTTATATATCGCCTTCCTCCATACCCCTTCACTAGTCCTTCTGAATTGTAGTTGCTACACCATAGATTGCAGAATGCTTCTGTAATGAAATGATCAACCACTCTTTCAGAAAACTGTAGTCTGAGAAGCCTCCGTCTCTCAGAAGCCAAGCTGCCAGCTGGAACAGAGCCAGGATTAGGATGGAAAAAAAATCAGACCTTGATGCAGATCGTGCTGCCGAGGACCAGAAAGAGCTCTTGAATGTCCAGAATGACTAAGTACAAGAACCATGGTCTTCTTGGTCATTCCAGGCTCACTTGGATGAACTACCATGTGAAAGACAAATCTTGAAGACCGTCTGAAGTAAGAGAAATGGTGGGAACAGATATGCCATGCTAGAATGCATGCTGCTTCAGCTACTGAACATATGCACCTACTGTAAAATCTTGTTGCTCGAGTACTGCTTCAGGAGACAAGAGGTCAATCTCAGAATATCTAAATCTGCAGAAAAAAAACTTAAGATGCAAGTATGCTGCTGACAACAACATCTCATTCTGGGCTGCAGTCCTTGTTTAGGTAAGCAACGCTCAGTGTTGGACTAGATCTTGACAGACTTCTGAAGAACTCTGTCCATGAAGTGCCTCAATGCCAAGACGACAGCTCTTGTCTATAGGACATTTATTTGAAGGTAATACTACTCTGATGACTATACCCACTGTACCGGAACCTGGTCTAGCACTGCACCCCAGCCCATCAGGCTGGCATCAGTGATCAGAATGAGTTGCTCTGGAGCTCATGGAGATCCCTTCTACAGGTTTTGAAGATTCTCCCATGACTGCAACAACTGCTGCAATGGCCTCAGGGGCCATATCTCGGCTTGGTACTGTTCTGATGACGACGAAAGAGATGACAGTAAGAAATGAAGAGATCTCATGCATAGTCTGATTGAAGGAAAGTACAGTTACATAAGAACTTCCCGTAACAGTAGATCTTCAAGAGAGGCTCTTGCAGTAGGTATTCACAGAGAGGACTGACCCGCCAGGCGTCAGGACCCCACAGAAAACTTTCTAGCCAACAGTCTCTGGCGGGGGACCGTCCCACGTCAGGTGACCGGCGCCATACGACGTCAGTATAAAGGGGCGGTCCCCCACACCCACCTTCCAGTCCTTTCCCACCAAAGGCCAAAAGAGGCAAGACAAAAAAAGAGAATATTTCCCCCAAGTAAATGGAGCCATAAAAGCTTAGGGGGACAGAGTGCGGGAAGGCAATAGCTACTGCAAGAGCATCTCTCAAAGATCTACTGTTATGGTAAGTTCTTTCGTAACTGTACTATCTTACTTCGAGAGGGCTCTTGCAGTAGGTATTCACATATAGGACTGAGTCCCAAGCAGTCTTTAAAAAGGAAAAGTACTCGGGAGGAGGATTGTCCTCCACAGCATGGAACCTCAGGCTGAACTGGTCTCATGAAAGGCGACCTTGTAAAACAGCCAACCCGAAGTCTGCTCTATGGCGAGAGGCAATGTCCAAACTGTAGTATTTCATAAGGTATGGACAGAAGTCCAAGTTGCAGCTGCACAGATGTCTGCCGCTAACACATTCTTGAAACAAGCCGCAAAGGCAGCTACTCCTCTGGTAGAGTGACCTCTGACCTGACCCGGCAGGGTCTTGTACTTGTCGTAACAGAAAGTGATACAATGAGCCAACCATTTTGATAGGCATTGCTTAGATACAGCATTGCCTTCCCTTTTGTAAGCAAAAGAAACAAAAAGCTGATCAGTTTTCCTGAGATCCTTAGTCCGAGTGGTGTAGTATCGCAGTATTCTGTGACCACCCACAGTATGCAAGAGGTATTCCCCTTGATTGGAGTGTTGCGTAAAGAAAGCGGGTAGCTCAATGGATTGATACAGCCACCACCTTAGGAACAAACTTAGGGTTAGTGCGTAGAGCCACATGTTCCTTGTGAAAAATCAAGTACGGGATTTTGCACATCAAGGCTTGAAGCTCGGATATGCGCCAAGCAGAAGTAATGGCCACTAGGAAGAGTGTCTTCCAAGAACTTTAAAAAATCGGCAGTAGCTGCCGGCTCAAAGGGAGGCAGGGTAAGCTTCTCCAGAGTGAAATTCAAGTCCCAAGGAGGGGCAGGAATGCAGATGGGGGGTCTCAAATGGAGAACCCCCTCTGAGGAAGGTCTTGGAGACTTCCAACTGAGCAAATGTCCTGTCTCCAAAGGGAATATGGTAGGCTGAAATAGCGGCCATGTGGACTTTTAACGAGGAATGGCTGAGACCCAGATCGAAGGTGACGCATGTAGTCCAGGACCTTATTGGCTGGACATGAGAAAGGCTCAAAGTCTTTCAAATTAGCCCAAATAGAAAACCATTTCCACTTCATTGCGTAGGTGGCCCTGGTGGAAGGTTTCCTGGCCTCTACCAAGATGTCTGCTACGAGAAGAGAAACTCCGAAGCAGGCTTTTGCTACGTCTGCAGGAGCCACGCATGTAAATGAAGGGATTTGAAACCTGGATGAACAAGGGTCCACTGATCCTGGGTCAACAACTGTTCCAACAGAGGAAGAGGAAGTGGAGGTACCTCTGAAAACTGTTGCAGAAGAGAGAACCAAACTTGCCTGGGCCAAGA
Source organism: Neoceratodus forsteri (assembly GCA_016271365.2). Taxonomy (NCBI): domain Eukaryota; kingdom Metazoa; phylum Chordata; order Ceratodontiformes; family Ceratodontidae; genus Neoceratodus; species Neoceratodus forsteri. The sequence goes on along the minus strand of CM057449.1, from coordinate 1,548,722,958 downwards.
GGGAGTCCTCCGATCTGAGTTTGTTCAGGACCCTCGGAATTAAAGGAATGGGAGGGAAGGCATAAACTAAACTGTCCCTCCAAGTGAGACACAGAGCATCCCGCCAAAAAATGCCTCGCCCTGGAACGAGCGAGCAGAAGGCAGGAAGTTTTGCGTTTTGGGTGAGGTAAAGAATTCTATCTGAGGTGTCCCCCATCGCTGAAAAATGTCATTTACAACTTGTTGATCTAGCTCCCATTTGTGGGACCTGGCTGAGGACCGACTGAGTTGGTCTGCCAGTGTGTTTTCCACTCCCAGAACGTGAACCACAGTCAAGTGAAGGTGATGCTGGGTTGCCCAATACCAGACTCTCATCGCTCCCCGGCACAGAGGATAGAACATGTTCCTCCCTGCTTGTTGAGATACCAAACTACACACGTCTGATTGTATGAGGAGATGACCGGGGAGGATGAAGGAGTGTAGAGCCTGAAGGGCATAAAGGATTGCTCTCAGTTCGAGCACATTTATGTGCAGATTTTATTCAGACTTGGACCAGCTGCCCAGAGTCTTGCAAGACCCTAGATGAGCACCTCAGCCTTCTCCTGACGCATCTGTAGTCAAAGTCTGGGAGGGGGGGTTCGATGTAGAAGTGAACTCCCAGGCATAGGTTCTCCTGAACCATCCACCATTACAAGTCCCTAATCATGGGATCGGAAACTAGTACCTCTTGGTCTAGACTGCCCATGGTCTGGTCCCATTGCAGCCGAAGCATCCATTGAGAGAGCCTCATATGAAGCAGAGCGAGTGGGACTGTCGGAATGGAAGCCGCCATTAGCCAGAGGAGGTGGCGGAGGACTGACCTGGCCCGGACCCTCCTGCAACTGGACAGAAGATGGGCCCAAGTCTGTAGGGTATCTACCCTGTCCGGAGCCAAAAAGGCTTTGCTGGTGGTCGTGTCCAGAATCGCCCCAATAAATTGGGAGGTGTTGACAAGGGACCAAATGGGACTTGGCTTGGTTGATGGGGATACCCAAGCTGGTGAAAACCTGCAGAGTAAGCGAAAGGGAGTGCAAGAGTTCATCAGTTGGAAGGGGCCGCCAGGAGCCAGTCGTCCAGGTGCGGGAATACCTGAACTCCCTGGGTACGCAGGTGGGCTGTTACCACAGACAGGCATTTGGTAAACACTCGGGGGGCCGAGGAAAGACCAAATGGAAAGGCCTTGAATTGGTAGTGGTCCCCCTGAAAGCAAAAACGAAGAGATATGCACAGGGAAGGGCATATGGGGATATGCAGGTAGGCATCCTGCATGTCCAGAGCACACAGCCACTGTCCCTGCCGAAGAAGTGGTAGAAGGCTCTGCAAAGAGAGCATTCTGAAGTGTTTGTACTCCACGAACATATTCAGGAAGCTGAGGTCTAGGATAGGCCTCAGATCTCCCATCTTCTTTGGAACTAGGAAAAAATGGAAATAGTAACCTGTTCCCCAAAGATGGTTGGGAACTGGCTCTATTGCCGCCTTCGAGAGAAGGGAGAGGATTTCCGCTAGGACCAGAGGAAGATGTTGGGGGGAGTAAGACGACTTTGGGGGGTTCTGCAGAAATTCTATTGAGTGTCCTGCTGATATCAACTGGAGCACTCAAGCGTCTGACGTTATCCTTTCCCAACACGGCAAATGGGAGGAGAATCTCCCCCCTAACGGTTCCTCTGGAACCTCCAGCGGCAGTGGGAGAGGCAAGCAGTCAGGAGGTGTGGGACAGTGCAGCAGCCGAGGCTCCCACGGCTTTTTTGTTTGGTGGAGTCTTGGTTGCTGGAGGGGCCCAGACATTTGTTGGCCCATTTACCCTGTGGTTTTTGTCTTTGTCGGTTTTGTCTACAAAAAGGATGCCACTGCCCTTGAGGAAGGCTCTACAGAGTTGACAGACTTGAGTGCAGTGCCCTTCTCCTGCAGTTTGGTAATGATGTCCTTGACATCACCCCCGAACAGCACCAAACCCCTGAAGGGAGCATCATGGATAGCGGATTGCACTTCAGGGACCAAACCTGACACGCAGAGTCAGGCGTGACGCCGTAGGCCTATGACGAAGGCCAAGCTCCTTCCATGTGTGTCCACTGTGTCGTAAGAGGCACGAAGCATGTGTCGACTGGCCGAACAAGAACAAGAACAGAACGGACAAGATCTGCCACTTCCTGCTTAGTCTAGGACTCAGGAAGGGAGTCCAATTTAGATTCCACTTGACTAAGGATGGTCTTCTGAAAATCCCCCATATGTGCCACATAGTTTAGGGCCTCGATACCAAGGGTAGAAAAGGAATAGGTCTTCCCGTATTGGTCCAGAAGTCGGGATTCCTTATCAGGCAGAGACGAGCTGGGTGTTTGGGATTTGCGGAGCGGCCATGAGCGGCACTGATGAAGACCGAGTCCACGCTGGGGTGGAGGCTAAGGAAGTCTACATCCTCTGGAGCCTGATATAGTCTGTCCGCCTTCCTTGGAAGGGGGGCTTACGCAGAAGGTTGCTTCCAAATGGTGGAAACAAGATCCGCGTGAGGCTCTATCCAGGGTGGAATCAGTGTAGGAGCAGTCTCGGGCAGATCCAGATGTGCAGCGAGTTTCCTACGCTGTGGGTCTGGCTCCACTGATTGCCACTGATGTACCTCCTGGATTTTCCTCAGTAACTCCAAAAAGGAGGGGTCCTCCGGAGGAGTCCTCAGCTTAGGGTGTTCCGGAGTACGTGGCTCGTCTTCAGGGTCAGAGCGGCCTGTCTCTGAGTCAGAGTCAGAAGTATCTGATGAAGAGGAGGAAGACTCCTCCCTGCGAGGGGGAGGGATAGCTCCTCTGGGGAGTTCCCTGAGGCACGTATCCTCCCCTCCCCCCTCCTCGAGCGCCAGAGGGCTCTCCTCTGGTGCCAGAAAGGTGGGAGGGAGTCTCCAGTCTCCGACGTAGAGGATCCTGTATAGGTTCCAATGTCGGTAGACTACTCTCGACCTTCAAGTTATCTGAGCCTTGGCCTCAGCCCACCAGGAGGCCAAGGTCTCCTTCAGATCCGCCGGCAACTGGGGAGTGGGCAGCAGAGGTGGGGGAATACGGATATTGAGGGTATCCATAACCCGACAGCAGGTAGTCCGGCATCCAGTACAGCAGCGCCGGATATTGCGGCATTGGGTACCAGGGCGCCGCATACTGCGGAGATGGGTAATGCGGTGTCGGGTACCCGGGTGCCAGGGGCTCTGACGGAGCAGAGGGACCTGGCAGAGGCCCTGCTGGTAAGTCAGGCGATGGTAATGCTAGCCGCGCGGGCATTGGGCCCGGCGTGGGTATACCTTCGATAGAGTCCATAGGACTCGATGGAAGGATAGGCCTGTCGCCAGGTAAGGTGACACCAGATAGCATCAGGTAGGCTGGCGTCTGAGGGTCCGGCGTCAGGGGATCCAGCCCAGAAGGAGGGTTCCTTGACGGCAGCGTCCCAGTATCCTCGGTGACGACCGGGGAAGGATGAGTATAATCCCCAGGGGACAGCTGAGGAGACACAGGGACCTCAGAGGGCAACTTGGAACAATGCGGAGAGCCTGGGCTGTCTGACTGTTCCGTGGGGTCCGGCACAGGCTTCTTGGTCGGGCAGGCGTCAGTGGAGCCGGCGTCCAACTTATCGGACTCTTTGCCAGAGGAAGGCCGTGCAGGAGATGCGGCCTTGTCAGGCAGAGTTTTGGCTGGGCGCTCCCCAGAAGGGGTAAGCGGCTTAGCAGCCTTGTCCAGGCGAGCATCAGTGGGACCGTCGTCTGACTTACCGGACCCGCCCGGACAAGAAGGCCGCTCGGAAGAAGATGCCTTCACGGGAGCGGGGGCCTCCTTTGCCCCGGAGGCTCCCGAAGGGCCTGAGCCAGACGGGAGGGGCGACGCCTTCATCTCCTTTGCTCATGGTGGCGGGTCCCTGCACCTTATACACTAGTAACACATGCTGCTACTTGCTGAATTGATTGTGTTGGGTCCACCTTGGCCCTACTGCACAATAATCATGTATGTTACTGTTCTATCTACTGCTCTGTCTTTAGGGGCGTTGTTGCCCTGATATGTTGGTTACTGCCTCTACCTTGCTGTTTATCGCCCTCCCACCCGTAATGCAAATCCCTTGATGCTCGTGTATTACCCTGCTTTGCTGTTGCTCGACGATACCTTGTACATGTCTCTGCCTGATGTGTTTGAATGTACCCCTGTAATCTCCCGGGTCACACCTGAAAATAGGCACTTGGTTGTCTAGTGTGCTTACCTGGTAACCAAAAACAAATAAAATAAATAAGACAGCCTTCATAGAGCGATCCTCCCGAAAAAACGTTACCTTACATGCAGCGAAGCCAGTTCCCGCCCCGTGCTTCTCTTTGTTGCGTTTTTTCTTTTGACCTTTGGGGGAAGTGGACACCTGCCTAAGTTTCTTTAGCTCTTTTTCCATGGAGGCCATTTTCTTCTTTAGGATATGGGCTTCCAGGTACTGCTGCCTTCTTTTGCGGGTAGTGGAGTTAAACTTCTGGCAGTGCTGGCACTTCTCCACGGGGTGGTATGAGCCCAGACAGACGAAGAGGCACAAGGAGTGGCCGTCCTTGTGTGGAAGATGGGAACCACACCAGTCACACTTATTCTTAAGCGATTCAGAGGGCATCAGCGACGACATACACAGCGAATCGTGAAATAAAATTGAAAGACAGAGAAAACAGGTCGAAACGTTTGAAAACTTAGGGACCGACGAATGACTAACGAACGCTGTTCTACCACCAAGAACTTTCACAAGCAGATGGCAGGAAAGAACTGGAAGGCGGGCATGGGGGACCACCCCTTTATACTGATATCATATGATGCCGGTCACCTGATGTGGGGCGGTCCCATGCCAGAGACTGCTAGCCAGAAATGTTTCCGTGGGGTCCTGACGCCTGACGGGTCATCCTATATGTGAATACCTACTGCAAGAGCCCTCTCGAAGTAAAGAGTCATCTCAATGGTAGCCGTCATCAAATTTAAAATCTCAGGATACCTATGGGCTGACATAATCTTGTGAACAATGACTTGATGAATCTTTTTAATGATCATTCTACTCTGCTACAAAAACACTCTCACAAGGTCTCGCCACAGCATGCTTAAAGTTGTTCCAGAAACCAAGAAGGCTGATGGTAGCTGTTCTCCTGATTCAATATTCAACACTGTTCTTCCAACACTATGTAAAGTCCTGCAGACTGAACGACGAGCCGACTATTCCAAATCTTCCAAGGTCAGGAGATAGTCCGGGTGGAAATAAATGTGACCTCCCCTTTCACCAGGGCTCTCAGTAGGATTTTTAGCTTGGGGGTCCTGGATTTTCTGGGATATGGGGTCCTCATTGATAAAATCTGGGGTCCCACTGAAATTTCTGGGAGTCCCCATTAAAATGAATACATCCAAGTCTGGATGCAGAACTAGCTCCAGCCCCCTCCTTTACTGTGTTCCTTGATTTGGAAAACTCATATTTCAAACCCCCACCGCCATAATGTCCTTCCCAAACTGCTGCCCATTTACATATCCCCCCAGCCTCTTACCTGTTCTTATGCTCCCCACATTTGTTGTTTTAAGAAGCAGCATGTCATGAATCCGCTGTGTGTGTGCAGCGCTGGGAGGAGGGAGTGTCAGAGCTCCACAGCGAGTGATGCACAGAGCTGAACAAAATCAGAGAAGGGACAAAGTGGGTAATCCTTCCCCTCCCAATTGTTTAACCAGGTGAGACACACTAAGCTGAAAGTTTGTTTACAGGTGCAACCTGGGAGCACAGGGAAGTTAAGTGACTTGCTCAGGGTCACAAGTATGCAAGTGGGGGCTGTGGGATTTACCAATTTCATGTCCCTTCTCTTCTGCTCTCGCTGCTTCTCCAACGTTATCTGTGCATCACTTGCTGTGGAGCACCACAAGCCCTTTCTCCCAACACAGCACACACAAAGCTGTTGCAAGTGTCAATTCATGACATGCTGCTTCTTAAAGCAGCGGGCACAGGACTTCAGAGGCCCTGTAGTGAGAGTGTCTTGGCAACTTGCTGCACACATTTCCAAGTGCCCAACTCCGGAAATGTGCGCACCCACGTTCCCAAGAGCCCTGCCTTCCACCAAAGGGGAGCCACCCATACTACTAGGACTTTCACGAACACACTCGAGGCAGAAGCTAACCCCAAAGGATGAGCCAGATTCTGGAAGTGTTAATTGAAGATGGCAAGATGGAGGAAGAAGTTTTCAAACAGGAGAGCTCCTCGCTGTGCTGCCTGCCGCTCAACCAATCTTAAGACGGAACACTGTATGCTGACTCGGAATGGGGTGAAGCCAGAGGTCCTACAATGATGTAACAGCTTTGTAGTGTGTTAGCCCCATAGAAGGTGAGCATCCATAACTAAGGAGTAAATGATGAGCCAACAGACTGAACAATGCAGAAGATAATACTTCCAAGTAAAGGTCGTTGGGCCAGAGGGTTTTCCTCATTTCTAGCACTACTGGATAGTGGCTACAAAACTTAATTTTGACCCCTGCATGACAAACTGAAATACTAGTATGATGACCCATACTTGCTCAGACTATATACTGGCAAATACTACAAAATCACTCTCTCTCGTTTTATCATCTTTCCTGTCTACTAGATAAATACATCTTAAAGAGCTTGTGGAGCCAAAACAGGCAGAGAGAAAAATACAAACTAAGAAGTAGTCAGTTGTAGCTTTTTATTTCTGAAGTATCTTTCTTTTCCCTTTTTGCTCATTAGAAAGTCTTCTATGTGATAATATTGTACTGGATGTGTGGAGCAGCTCTAAGCCTGGCATCACAAGTGCACGACCTAGCAGTCACTGAACTGCTGTTCCTAAGCAGCAGTGAGGTCATGGTCAGTGAGGTCACAATGCTGGTGATGTAGTTGGGGGGGCAATAGAGCTAGATATGTCCGCTGCCAGGCAGACTGCTGTTCCACCTATCACACCTACTAACATCAGGTAAACAATATTCTAATTAAACAAAAGGGAAAAGAAAAAGTGCCTCAGATATAAAAGGTGATGGTTGACTACTTTTAAAATTTAATATTAGTCTTAAGCAGTGCATTTGCTCTTTAAAGAAAAACGGCAACAAGTTATTCAACTGAATTCGTGGGGGAAAGAACTTGACGGGTCAATGGTCTTCTTTACAAAATGTGAAAGTTCATAATGAAAATGTCAAGCTCTCTAAATATCTGCCCTTTCCCTACACAACTCCATCCCTCTTGCCCCTTTCCCTTCCATTTCCCATGCCCCAAGATGAAAAACAGTGGGAGTCTAATGAACATTCATTTATAAAATCTGTAACTTCAAATCAGATATGCGAATTTCATGACATCAAATATATACATATGATTCCTTCAAAGAAAGCCTTTGAAATGGATAAAACTTATGAAATATGACTAATTGTTACACTGAAAAAAGGAGACTAATATGACACCGCCAGACCCTCAGGAAAACCAAGTGTAGGTTGAAGCCCAAGGGCTGGACCAAATTGTAATGCCAAGATTCTCATTTTACACTTTGTACTTGCCGTTATCTGCTATTTATTTTAAGTTTTTAGCATTATCCCTGTACCTTCGACTGCTTCATTTTCCATTTCATAAAGGCTGTCTCCACTATCTGCATATGGCAAGAATCTTTTGAAAAGATCTCTGAAAATACTGTTAACTAGCAAATTAATTTTTTCTAACCTCCAGAAACCCATTTTGGTAACAACAACATTTACATTATTGATATTAACTGAAAATGGCAGGGATCATGATTAACTAGCCCTGAGTGTAGCTGTTCAGTTACCCCTCCACCTAGCCTAGTACATCCATCACTACATATTAGCTTTAAACATTTTGTAACCATGTGTTTGCCACAAAACCAGTATTTTGGCTACAAGCATAATGCTGCTGTATTTTTTTATGCAAAATTCAGCCCATTAAATAACCAGTGACTAGTATAACCTTCCATGGGCTACTGCAATTTGGGGCCAACATGTATATCCCTGCCCCCCAAAAAAGGAAGTTGGCATGACCACTGACAATCGGTACAAAAACAGGATTACAGATTCAGTAATTAGTCTGTTAACAGAAAGGGGATCCTTGGAGTCAAAAAAACTGGTGGAATTCAAGAATGCATGGGACAGTCACAAGGCAATTCTCGGGGGGTGGGGGTAGGAAGAAGTAGGCCGTTGGTTAACTAGGATCTGCAGCTTATCCATTAGGTAGGGAAATGGGCCGACTGGGTGGGTCAAGCAGTCCTTATCTGCCGTCAAATTCTATGTTTCTATGTTGATGAAACTGACCTCAAGAAGTTCAACCCAATTCCAATCTGTCCCAATTCACCAAGTATTAATCTCCAAGCAAGGGGCCAGATACATTTTAGCACTGGGAAATATTTAAAAATTCAAATATGCAGCCTGATATTCACAGTCTAGTCTCTGACCCCACCCCCAACTAAGCACGTATTCAGAGTCTGGTCTCTGACCCCACCCCCAACAAAGCACGATTCAGAGTCTGGTCTCTGACCCCACCCTCAACTAAGCATGTAGTCAGAGTCTGGTCTCTGACCCCACCCCCAACTAAGCATGTATTCACAGTCTGGTCTCTGACCCCACCCCAACTAAGCATGTATTCACAGTCTGGTCTCTGACCCCACCCCAACTAAGCATGTATTCACAGTCTGGTCTCTGACCCACCCCAACTAAGCATGTATTCACAGTCTGGTCTCTGACCCACCCCCAACTAAGTATGTATTCACAGTCTAGTCTATTAAGCATTAACTTCACTTGTTATCTGAAGCCACTGGGTCTCTTTGCCCAATACTTCAGTGGGGTATGATGCATCTCCCCACTGCTACATGCTGCAAAGTCTTCTTACATGGGGAGAGGTATAACTGCATACAAGCAAATTTCAATCTTTCTAAAGCACAGAATTACACATACTGACTCGTACAATGCAGCATGGACAGCAACTACCATAAAGGAACTTAAACCGGGAACAAAACAGTACCAGACAGGCACTTAGTGAGACCGTCTGGTCCCAAACTCAGCAAGCGCTTTATTATTATAAATAACTTTCAGTTTCCTACTTTTGTTGAATTCACCCAATTTACCTGCTAATTCTGCAACCCTCACCATACAAATGGAAACCCTGTCCCACCACCATCTGCGGCTGTTGCTAGCGAGGGAATCACTCATAAGGACATCAATGGCTCACACCCTGGGGAAACTGCTTCTTAATCCATCTGCAAGTTTGTTGCTTTTTTCTGAGATTGCCTGGTAATCTACCCATGTAAAGCAGTTTCAAAAGTAACCACATTTAATAATGTGACCATCATTATTATTAGCTTCCATTACTCGACCGCACTCGCTAGTCTAATGGGCACATTACAGCACCTAATCTTCAGCTGTGACTGGCACAGATGACCAGCACCCTCTGAAAAAGCCAAGTCCTCAGTTCAAAACCGAGCAGTGTAAGGTGCTGCTGGTGATGAGTGCTATTCCACTCTTTTCAGAAGCTAGAAGAGCATTAAAGGAAAACTACATCCCATATGTTGTAAATTTTGTTTCCATGTCAGACAACTCTTTTCGTATAACTGTTACGGATATATGTGATTGCTTTCGTTTGTTTTCACTGTTCATACAAGCCCCCGTAACTATCCTGGCCTCTCCATTTTCTGGTTGTTGAAATCTCATTGTCCCACAGAACTGCATTAGCATACCAGAACATGACATGTCATCACCCTTTAGATTCCACAGTATGCCTGTCTGCTTCATTAGATTTCAACAAAACAGGCTGCACCAAGGTCTGAAATACCATATTTACCTTCCGCTAGCTTTACAAACAGAGTAGTAATGTAGGGTTTTTTCAAACCTTTAAATTGCTTTCAATGTGTGTGTTTCTAGATTTTTTTTTTTCAGGACATTTGTACTTTCAGCATAGAGATATATGGTATCATACCATATATCTCTATGCCGGTGAAACATAGAATTTGACGGCAGATAAGGACCGCTTGGCCCACCCAGTCTGCCCATTTCCCTACCTAATGGATAAGCTGCAGATCCTAGTTAACCAGCAGCCGACTTCTTTCTACCCCTTCCCCCATAATTGCCTTATGACTGTCCCATGCACGCTTGAATTCAACCACTGTTTTTGACTCCACAACCTCCTCCGGAAGGCTGTTCCATGCATCCATAACCCTCTCTGTGAAAAAATACTTCCTTACATTACCGAGCTGGCCCCCCCATCTTCAAATTGTGCCCCTTATTCTTGCACACCTCTTTTTTTTGAAAGATGCTACCCTCTTGGACTTTGTTGATTCACTTGAGGTACTTGAAAGTTTCTATCATGTCCCCCCTCTCCCTCCTTTCCTCGAGGCTATACATATTAAGCTCCTTTACTCTCTCTCTTCATACGTCTTCCAGTGCAGACCCTCCACCATTTTAGCTGCCCTCCTCTGGACAGCTTCCATCCTGTCTATGTCCTTGTGGAGACTGGGTCTCCAGAACTGCACGAAGTACTCCAGATGGGATCTCACCAGCAGTCTGTACAGAGGGATAACAACTTCCTGGCCAAGATATTCAAACTGTGCCAGGCTGTGGCGCAAGCTTGGGCGTAGCTCAACAGGGCTGCGCAAGGGTGTGGACTGGGCGATATTCAACGGAGCTGTGCCATGGCTCAGCAGCGTTGAATATCGCACCCTGGTCACCCGCAGTGTGCATGGCGCAGTGGCACTGCGCCAGTGCAAGTGGCCAGAGTGGAGCATGGGGATGCGCTAGCGCAAGTTCCATTGCACTATGCACAGCAACCGCGATATTCAAAACTTGACATGCAAATGGGGCCATAATGTATGCAAGGCGCAAATGGGGCCATTTGAAAGTCATTATGGCCACATTTGCATGCAGGTGCGCCGATCCCCGACGGCTTGCACCTGGCAGCAGCCGTCGGGGACCGACGCCCCCTGCAGCCAGCAATGTGCTCCACAGCCCGATCGCAGGCATTTGTTAAAAATACAGAACTACGTCCAATATCCCTGGTGGTCCAGTGGACCACCGACTGCCCGATCGTGGGCATTTGTAATTAAAAATATTAATAATACAAATATCCCTGGTGGTCTAGTTGTACCCCCCCACTGAGCCCCACCGCCCCTCTCCCCCCCCCCCCGGTCAGCAGCACCCCACCCGCCTGCCGCCCCACCTGACACCGTCCGTAGGCTGTACACCCATTGGTCCACAGCATGAGCCAATGGGCGTGCAGCCTGTACCGTACTACACATTCCCACAGCGGTCCACTGGACCACCCGGGATATTGGACGTAGTTTTATATTTTTAGCAAATGCCCACGATTGGGCAGACAGCGGTCCACTGGACCACCAGGGATATGGGACAGAATTCTGCTTTTTTAAACTAATGCCCGCGATAGCGCATGGGGGGCGCCGCCAGGTGCAGCGGGAGCTCGGGTGGCCACCCACAGGTGGCAGCTGCCGTGTTGCGCCCTGCAATGTGGCAGCTCACCTGTGGGTGGCCATCTTTTGTTCCTTTTTTTTTTGGATCAACTTTTTGCTGGTGCAGGTAGGGGTTGCGCGTGCATGGCTCTGCACATCCCGGCTGAATATCGGGCTGTGTGGGTATGCCCCTCCACCTGCACGACATTACTGATGCCTGCGCCATGCATCAGACTTGCCGCGACTTTTCCCTTTGAATATCGCGCGGGTGCATCACTTGCTACGATGGCGAACACTGTTGCGCCCATGCGCAACCCTTTGAATATCTGGTCCCTGTTTTCTACTGGTGATGCCTCTCCTATGCATCCCAGTATCCCCCAGCCCTCCTTACTGCCCTCTCACATTGCTTGCCCACCTTTAAGTCATCTGATATGACTACCCCCAGGTCCCTTTCCATTTTTTGTTGTCGTTAGTATCTCACCCCCCACTGTGTACTCTTCCCCTAGGTTTTTGTTTCCCAGGTGCATTACCTTGCACTTCTTAGCACTGAATCTAAGCTGCCATACATTTGACCATTCCTCTAACCTTGCCAAGTCCCTTCTCATCCTTTCCACCCCACCATTTGCATCAACTCTGTTGCAGATCTTTTTTGTCATCTGCAAAGAGACATACTTTTCCTTCCAGTCCCTCTGCAATGTCACTTATAAAGACACTGAAGAGGACCGGTCCTAGTACTGAACCCTGCGGTACCCCACTAGTAACCCCCTTTCTTCAGAGTGGACTCCATTTTACTATTACCCTCGGTGTCCTAGTCTCCAGCCAATTCTTTACCCATGCTATCATCTTTGGACCCACTCCCAGGCTAGCTAACTTGTATATTAATCTTTTGTGTAGGACTGTGTCAAATGCCTTTCTAAAGTCTAGGTAGGCCATGTCCACAGCCCCTCCCTGATCTACTACTTTGGTCACCCAGTCAAAGAAATCTATTAGATTCGTCTGGCATGACCTTCCCGCTGTGAATCCATGCTGCCTTGGGTCCTGTACCCCTCTGGCCTCTAGGTACTCGACAATTCTTTCCTTCAGAAGTGATTCCATCATTTTCCCTAGAACTGAGGTTAAACTAACAGGTCTGTAGTTTCCTGCTTCTGCCCTGCTCCTACTTTTGTGAAGGGAAATTACATCTGCCCTCCTCCAGTCCTCAGGTACCACCCCATCCTCCCATGATTTGTTAAAGAGGGTAGTCAGTGGTGTCATTAGTTCTACCCTTAGTTCTTTTGGAATTCTGGGATGAATCCCATCAAGCCCCATTGCTTTGTCCACCTTCAGTTTTGAGAGTTCTTTCAGAACCCTTTTTTCTGTAAATGGGGTGGTAGCTTCTGTATCCAGAGTGTTTCTATTGTTTGTTTTAGGTATCTCCCTCTTCATTTGTAAATACTGAGCAAAATATTTGTTTAGTATCTCTGCTTTTTCACAGTCACCCTCTGCCCGCCCACCACACCCCCTATTAAGTCTCACTATCCCTCCCTTGGTCTTCCTTCGCTCCCTGATGTACCTAAAAAGGTTTTATCCCCTTCTTAACTGAGCTGGCTATCTTTTTCCCGGTTCGGCCTTTGCTGTTCTGACTGCCTTCCCAGCTTCCTTTTGCTTTAACTGATGCAATTCTCTGTCCTGCTCCTTCTGTGATTCCTTGTACTTCCTGAATGCTTTCTTTTTCTCTTGAACCTTCACTGCCACCTCCTTTGAGAACCACAGTGGTTTCTTACATCGTTTCGGTTTGTTTATTTGTGTCACACAAAGGCTTGTTACCTCTGTGATGGCAGTTTTTATTATTCCCCATTGTTCTTCCACCCCTCCTTCCTGCCCATTTGCTAGTGCATTCCTTAGGCACTCACCCATTTTGGCAAAGTCAGCCCTCCTAAAATCCAGTACCTTTGTCTTTGTATGGCTTGACTCTATTGCTGTGTTTATTGTGAACCATACTGTTCGATTGTCGCTAGTTCCCAGATGGCTACCCACTTCTACATCTGTGATCCTCTCTCCATTTGAGAGAACCAGGTCTAAGATTGCTCCCTCTCGAGTGGGTTCCAATACTGTCTAAGGCATGCCCACTGTAGGGCATTGGTGCGTTCCTGGAACAGCCTTCCAGCGGAGTTGGTGGGGGCAAAAACAGTAGTGGGGTTCAAGAATGCATGGGAGAAGCACACGTGAATCATAGTGAAGGAAGGGGGGAGGGAGAAAGAGCTGTGGATCAGGTACGGTCTGTGGCAATAGTGTGGGTAGGGAGAACTGGGCAGATTGGATGGGCCAAGCAGTTCTTATCTGCCCTCAAATTCTATGTTTCTAGGGGTTGAAACTGGCACCAGCCCACTAGCCAAATGCTGGTAGATTTTGTCTCGGTCTACTAGTAATATTTTCCTTTTAAGTAACATTACAGTAAGTATACCAGTTGGGCTAGTAAAAAAGTCTGAGGGGCTCGTGGGTTCCCCCCCTTCAAGCTCAGAAATGCTGTGGCCTCTGTATAGGGAAAGCAGTGGGGCATGCTCCATTCACATCTATGCATAGTGATTTTCAAACTCTTTTCCCATTCATTAACTGGACATCTGGAAAACACTGAGCCCAGGTGGTTCACCTGTCAAGGGTCTAAAAAACAAAACACTTTAACCACAGAAGAGATGGCTACATTCTAGGATAAATGTGTCTCCGGTAGTTGCAGAATCCCACAGGTCTCCCTGACCAAAAACGAAATATGTTTTTATCTGGCCAGGCGGCCCGGTGGCGCTGAGGGTTGAGGCGCTGGACACCACACCTCGCACCACGCCGGCGACCCAAGGTCGGGAGCGAGCTCGGACACCAGGGGTTGGCAGGGACGGGGTCAGGACTGAGCGCCCGCGGGGCTGCTCTCCTCCCCCAGGGGGTGGGGAGGAGATAGCTTGGCGCACCAGCAGCTCCCGGTGGAGATCAGGGGCGCTGCAGGGCATCAGCTGCACATCGTGCAGTGTGGCTGACGCTAGCAGGGTTGCCTTGCACCAGATCATCATGGGTGCACCATGCAAGGGAGAGGCACCAAGAGCAAGGAAAAATCCGTCTCCGAGAGGGCGGGAACGGCACCTGACCTCCATGCCCACCGCCGGATCCACCCTGCCTGGCCTTCCAGGTCCTCCGCCCAGGGCCCACTTCCTCAGCCAGAGTCTATGTGTGTGAGAGCGCCCAACGAGGAAGGGCAGCCCCACCCCAGAGGGGTTAAGCTGGGGGTGCTGGCTGTGGGAGGGTGGGGAAGAGAGGAGGCACAGGTTCAGGGGGACCTCAGGCAGGCATGAACAGGCAGGATGCCTGAGAGATGCCTCCTAGGGCTGTGACGGGGGGGGGGAGAGAACGGAAGACAATCTCCTCTACCCATTCACCTTCCCCTTCATCCTCTCCATAATGCTGCAGATCCTGTGGATCCTAAGGGTCAGCAGGATTTGTATCACCCTGTGAGGCCTGAGGCTGTCTGGCTAAGGAACGGTACCTTTCCCAGACAGGTCTGAGAATGCATTCACCCTCCAGGGAAGGGACTGCTGTGACTCAATATAAGAAACAAATGCTCTTTTGCATTCTAATTGCTTGGTCCTCCCTCCTCACAGAAAATTTTGTAAGAAAGACCTGTGCAATTCACCAATGCCACTAACAAACATGAAACTAGATGCGTATTTATCATGGCAGCCAATAATTAGGGGACCAGTGTAGAAACATTAGCACTGATCTTCCTAGTATAGAAAGGACATATTCTCCCATATGGAGACAGTCTCAATGTCTTATAACATGCCTTACAGTTTGCATTAATTGAAAGGGCCTGTGTGATGCCATGGTGCCTTCTAGACTTGTTTTACCTCCAAAAAAAGCACGGAAGACCTGAGTAAGAGATTCTAATGCGTCTGTCAAATTTCCTGCACACTTGAGTCAGTATGGGTCATTCTCAGCTAATGGGAGGCCACTTATGTGACATTCAGTTAACAAAACAAACAAACCAAACCTAGATCCAAATTAGCATATTGATGTAGGTTATCATTTGTAGTGACTAAAAATGATGATCAAATGTCAATCTGAGGATAATATTTTTTCTCTTTCTACATAATGCTTTAGTTCATGTTGGGCTTACGTGTAACACGTGTGATGTGTCCTTTCACATATTTATCTCCTTGTGAACTTTATTTCCTTTAAGTTAATTTTTTTCCCCTGCAAACTGAAACCTAGCACATCATCTATCTCTGTGGTGTTTTACATAACAAATTGCAGTTGTTATTTGCCCACGTACAACTGTGTCTAATGTAGAAACTCATATTTTACATATTATACTAGTTAGCTAAAAACTTTAAAGAAATGAACTGTCATGAACCGTAATGTCAGTTATTTAAATGCCACAGAATTAAAAAGTCATAGTCAAACCAATTAAAGATTAAGAAAATGAACGTGTGTGACAATTCATGAACGCAAGTGACACTGACAAGAAGAAATTGTTTGAAAAGGACAAATTTTACTGTGTAAAATTTATTTTTGTATAGGTAACTCCTAACACAATGCAAACTCTGGAGACACTTTTTGCAAAGGAAAATGTCATCATTCTTGCGTTTGGTTCTATGTTAATTGATATACAGTACATTACATCTTGAACACTTCAGAGATAGCTTCTGTCACATCTGAGACAGTATTCCTTCTTACGTTAAACAAAACTAATGTAGTGTGCAAAGTTGTTTTTTTTTATTTTATTTTTTTAAGTGTAATGTGCAATATGTTAAACTGAGATGCATGCAGGTTTCAGCACATCAATTAAATAAAACAGAAAAAAATCCTTGATGAAAATCATTCTTTAATTTTTTTTTCTGTTTGCCCTATGATGCGAGGCAATCTTAATAAAAAAATATTTTTATACATCTAAATTAGTCCTTTTCAACATGTCAGTGTCACACGTGTTAGTACCAATGTACTGTCACATACTGTACGTTTATCTTGCTGAAAGTTTTTATTGCTTGCTGTAATTTCACCATTCTAGTTATACTGCATTTCAATTAATAAAATCATTAACATAAACTGCATGATGGTTTAGAAAGATCAATGTTGATCTTATTTTGTAAAATAGCAGTTCCTACAATGGACAATGTCCATGTCACATGCATTCTGTTTAAAAAATTTTAAATTGCCGGCCCGGTGGTGCAGAGGGCCGAGGTGCTGGCGCCTTACCTCAAACCACGCCGGCGACCCAGGTTCAGGAATGGACTTGGGACACCAAGGGTCAGCAGGGGGAGAATAGGATCGAGCGTCCATAGGACTGCTCTCCTATCCTGGGGTGGGATTGTGGTTTGCCTCACTCAAGCAGCGGCCCCCAGTGGAGACTGGGGGCACTGCAGGTGCAGCACGTAGAGGGGAACCTAGAAAAGCGGAAAAATGGCGCCCGAGCGACCGGATGACGGCCACCTGGATCCCCCGCCTTCATGGAGCCCCCGAAGAGCCAGAATCCGATTCCAGTAGCACCAGGGCCAAGAGAAAGAATGCCTGAAGACAATTTCCCTCTGGAAGGAGGGGACCTGTCCGACGAAGGGTCACGTTGGGCTACCCTGGCTGGCTGCAATCTGGGGTCGAGGGAAGCTGGCGTCGGGGTGGGTTCAGGGTGGAGATACGGAGGAATTCCTTGGCAGAAGGCCTGAAGGAGAGGCCAATCGGACGCAAGGAGCAATAAATAAATAATGCAAAAAAAAAAGTTTTAATGAATGTATTTATGAAGGCTTAATTACACAGCATAAGTAACCATCAACATAATAAATTGCATTACAATTAAGAACTATCCGAGTCAATATAATGCACAACAGGAGTTCATACTGTGGACAGTGTCACATGCATTACAAATTGTTGCAATACATTCAATCTTTAACGTTTTTCAATATCTGCAATTATGGCTTTTATACTTCATTATAATAATTATAATTAAGTTATGCATTATCGTAATTATCACTAACACAAACTGCATTACAGTTTTGAACCAACTTAATAAAATTCAAAACAGGAGTTCATACATGGACAATGTCAATGACATTCCCATTTGTTTACTGTCTCTAATTATGACTTATTTTCTGCTATAAATAATATTAACACAGAAGCTGCACTACTGTTCCTTTATTGACAGGATGTTTATAACAATCTAAATTAATAAAAGGCAATGTAAGAATGCAGACAGTGGACCATGGTTAGCTGCACAAATAACTGGAAACTGTAGGTGTAAAACATCATACAGACAAGTAATGTGCTAGGTAATGATTTACAGAAAACACAGTAAATACAAAAATGTAGTTCACAAGGACAAAACTCATTGTTTTATCCAACTGATGTGACATTTCTCAGCAAGGCTGAATGCATCTCACTTTTGGTTTCCCCTTACCCTATCAACTCCATTTTCTGCAATCAAATTATATACCTCCCATCGTTTTGCCTCTACTATATCTGTATACCCATTACATCAGATTTGGGTCACTAATTTTATTTATTTATTTATTTTTAAAATCAGAAAATTGAATGAACAGTACTTATGGACAGACACTAATCACATTTCAGATGGAACTGAATTCAAAAAGCAATATTTGCATCAGTATTTTATGCTGTAGATATTAAGCTAAATACAAAAAAATGGCGCATCTAATTTCTCTGCATTTTTAAAGGGCACTTTTGATCTTTTTAGTGAAGGTGACACACTGGACAAACACGGTAACCTTCAATATAATATTTTTCAACAAAAATCCCAAAAAGGATTGCGACAGGGTTGAATACAGCCCTGTCCCATTTGTTATAAGGAAAGTTTAAAGAGATACACCAATCAAAGGCCATGCACCTTACCACCACAGGAGTTGAGAATTGTGCAAATTTCCAAATATAATAATCCATCAAGGGAAAAAAAACAAAAACATATCCCTCGTAAAATTCATGAAATAGGGTCCCATGGACTTCCCCGTTATAAGTGCTGCCCACACTCACTAATGATAATATATAAAACTGTGGAAAAGCTGCTGACCACTGATTATAATGGAGCACACCCACCGCACTCTCACTGGCATCTTGTCATAACGTTAGTGAGCGTGGGGGCGGAGCGTGAGCGGCACTGATAATAGGGAAATCCGTGGGACCGTTTCAATTTTACGAGGGATGCAGTTTTTTTCTTAATGGATTATATTTGGAAAAGTGCACAATTTTCAACTTCTGTGGCAGTAAGGCACCTATATTTCGGGTGCAGGGGTATTTCTAGTTATATTGGCGAATCTCTAAATGCAAGGATCTATTCTATTCTCACCTTTTCTGTATCTTCTCTGTTTGGTTGTGCTACCAGATTGTCTTGTGAGACCTAGGACTTGATTACCCCGATGGTCCTGTAATTCTCTGCCTCTCACTATCTCTCTACCCTCCCTTGCTATTTCTGTCTTTTCTCCCCCCTTGTATATCTGCTGGTATAAAAATATATATATGTATATATGCCTCATTATGTTGAAATGTAACCGATACTGGGATCCTTTTGCTTAGAAATGTATACAGTATTACTGCTGAAATGTATATAGTTACACTGTTGAAATGATTGCAAAAAGCTGTTTGTAACTCAAGGGGTTAACCTGTTTGCAAACTTTCTGAGAAGCTGTAAGCAAGGTCAGTTCTGGGTCACAATGTTCTTTTTGCTGAACTTGTTGAAACTTACAAGAACACTGTGTGAGAAGCATGCTGTTTTCTGAAGGAGCGGGGGTTGCAAAGACTTATAAAAGCAGAACTGGAATTTCTTGCAAGACAGGAACACAGAGACTATGACTGGAAATTGAGAAAAAACCCAGATCGACTTCCTCTGTTTATACTGCCCCTTGTAAATAGTTATACGGAACAATTTTTTTTTTAATTTTACTTTTATTAATAATAAATCACCTGCTGCAAATTTTACAACTGCTCCTGGTTTTCCTATGCAAATCTGTGTCCACTGTTCCACCATTGTGTCCATTTTCCCCACATGCACAGTAAGTTTCTCTGCAGTTGGCGTCAATTCAAAATGACACAACTGCAATAAAAGCTCAGCAACAATAATCAAGAAGCAAAAATAGTTAAAAATCAATTCACACTTCAAAAATGTTAAACGACCCTGAGAAGTACAAAAAACTGTAAGGAATGGGAAGGAGCCCAACTTTGGTAATCCTATGCGGAGGGAAACCCCCAAAGATAAGATGAACAGGAGGTAGGGAAACCCGTTTTGAACAAAAAATATTGTAAACAAAGGCTTACTTAGACACCAAACTAAATGAAAACAACAGAAAGACCTAATCATTTGTTTCACACCCTTGAAGAATTTGGAGTAGAATTCAGTAGAACAGCACAACACCCAGCCTCTGACCGGAATGTAGGTTTTAACAACACACTCCAATGAATCAAGAGAACATGCACTGTTTAAATGTTAAGACGTCTGTCCATAAAAAACAAAAATGATTAAATACAAAAAGATTCTGAAGAAAATCTTCAGACAGGACAGCTCTACCAATGCTACCTTCCCTAACACCAACACACTTAAGACCGATGATTCAAAGCTGTCACAAGAGTGGGATGGAGGAAAGGGTTCCATGAAGCTGTCACAGTTTTCATGTTGTCCCATAGTAAGTGAGCATGTCTTACTCCAACAGTAAATAACTAGCCCAATAAGAATGTCAAACGACACAGACTGAGCTCTTACTGGTCTGGTGGACCCGTGAAGATCAAGGACATCTGATACACTGATTCAAGAAGAAAAAAAAAATTCCTCTTTACGTCACTTGCCAAGAAACTGATAAAAGTAAACTAGTTATTTTATATTTAATATTTTTGTCAAATTCCTGCAATTTCAAAAGTCTTATTTTTTAATCAAAGTGGACACATGAAAACATTTCTAGAAAAACTGATTTTTGCTTGCAGTAATACTGGTCTTGGACCAGTTATCAATGAGACAAATCTCTGGCCTCTATTAATTAGAAGTTCACACATAAAGATACCCCATCTGTACTTAAGCATAGTGCCATGACCATTTTACAGATAGAAACTCTTTTGCCCACTATAGAGTGCAACTACTTAGTATGCCAGGTACACTTTCTCCATATTTTACAAACTGGACTCCTTCAGCCAGATCAGGGAGACACCATCGGCAGGTTACCAGTGCTTCCAGCGATCACAGAATCATAAATGATTTGAGAACAGAAAAATGTCCAAGTCCATTGAGTTTGCTGTGATGTCTTGCAGAGAAATTACTCTTCCCTTATTCCTGATTAGTTCCATGAAGCTGCCCCATTTTGTTGTGAACCATACTGTTTCAGCACTAATGACATTACTGAGCAGACTGTTCCACCCGTCCACCACCTGCTCCATGAAAAAGGAAAAAAAAAATACTTCTGCTATTCTTTTTGAATTTCATAAATAAAACGGGTTTCACCCTTCCGAGTCTGAGGCTGTGCCCCGTAAAGGTGCCGTTCCTCAACCTGAGCAACTCCGTATTGTCCAACCTATTATATTCCTGCATTTTATCTGTTTCTACCATCCCCATTTTCCTTGTCCTTCAGAAGGTACATGCTGAGACTTTGCAGTCTCTCCTCATTACAGGACCTACCCCCGTGCTCCAGGATAGCTTTTGTTGCCCTCTTTTGAATAGCCTCTAGCCTCTCCTTGTCCTTTCTTCAATGTAGGCTCTAAAATTGTACGCAATGCTGCAGGTGAAGTCGAACCAGTGACCTGTACAAGAGGTAACATCACCTACCTCCTGCAACTAGTGAAAGAAACCCTGTCGTAGGCGTCCTAGCATCCTGTTTGCCTTCCCATATGCCGTACTGCATAGGGAAGAGCTTTTCAAACTATTGCTAATTTTCTTGCACATGTTCCTTGCCTCCAGAGTGCTCCACCTTAACCTCACGTATGCCATATCCAATTTGCATATTTTTGTTACCAATGTACAGGATATCGATTTTCATTTTTTGGCATTGAATTTAATTTGCTAAATTCCAGACCACTGCTTCAGCTACGTACCTTTTCATGCTGTTTACTCCCTCAATAGCCACTCTCCCAGAGGTTTGTGTTGTCTGCCAACACTCACTTTTCCTTGCAACCTCACCCTGATGTCGCTAATATGCACATAAAAAAGCATCAGCCCCAGAAAAGACCCTTGTGGCACTCCACTAGTGACCCTCCCGCATTACAGGAAATTTTCATTTAATGCTTCTCTCAAAGTTCAATATGCCAATCAGTTCCCAATCCACCTAGTTATCCCTTGCCCTAGTCCAAAGTCTTCCACGGTTTTCTACTAGCCTTCGATGCAGCACCAAATCAAAGGCTCTGCTGAAATCCAGGTACAAGATATCCGTTACTTGGCCCATGTCCGCCACTAAGTTTAAAATCTCAACCAAGTTCATTTGGCATGACTTGCCTTCTGTGAACCCAATTGATTCTGGTAATTAAATGTGTTATCCTTCAGGAATTCAACTATTTGTTCTTTCACAATTGTCTATAGTAGCCTACCGACTACTGACATAAGGGTTAATGACCTGTGATTATCCAGAATTTCAGTATCTCCACACTTGTGCAGGAGGACTACATTCACCACCCTCCAGTCAACTGCACTTCACCTGTTGCCAGCAGCGCATGAACACTGCCTACCAAGGATGCTGCCAGGGCCTGCCCCGTCTCCAAAAACTATCAGCACTAAAAATCCAGGCTGTGCAGCGGATAAATACAACTTGTTAGTTTACTGTGACAAAGCCAAGTACTGGCTAATGTGAACGCCTCTGGAATGGCGTCTGTGCTGCCGGGACACCAAAATAAGCAGACACCAGAACAGCAAGACAGCTCCTGGCAAAATGTCGCAGGTCAAAGCAGCAGTTTTAAACAAATCAGTACTAAGAGCAACAAGAAAACCGTGCTAGAAAAAGTGCAACAAACAACAAGCTGCAGCAGAGCAGTAGCTACTTAAATAGCCACTACTCTACAGCAACTTTTTGTTCATAGCACTTTTCTAGCATTTTTTGTTGTTGTTGTTGCTTAGTAGTGATTTGTTTAAAACCGCTGCTTTGACCTACAACATTGCGCTGGGGGCCATCTTTCTTTTCCAGTGCCTGAATAGTCTCCCGCAGCACTCTTGGGTTCAGCCCATCTGGCCTTTGGAACTTGTTAATGTTGAGGTCATGCAGCACCTGAGTACTCTTTCCTTAGGTTTATTTCCTACCTCTAATTTGTGCCAAACATTGCCCTTAAAGGGACATTGTTAACATCCTTAAGTCTCAAAGTGTCTAGTTTAAAAAAATATTATCGGTCACATTCTGTAGAGACTGCTGATGTAACTGGTAGTTTGATTCTGATCCTATTTTTCTTTCTAAATATGAAAACCAGACTGCCCACCATGCTGGTGTTACCACGAACATGTTTGTTTCCGGTCGTTAATTCCTACTGTATCTTTTCTGAACAAGGGACCACCCCCACACAGTCTAGCCACTCAAAATGCAGTGGGAAGAGGGGAAACTATTGCATTACGAGTGGCTGCACTGTTTGGGGGTGCTCCTACTGTTCAGGAAGTATGCAACAGGAGCATACCAAGTAATTGAAACAAAAAGTGGAGTATAATTACACTATTGGCATGCATTTCAGTTCTACCAAGAAAGCAAGCATATACAGTAACTGGCACTGTAAAATAAAATGCTCCCCAAGTGTACAAATAAGGCAATGGCGTTCAGGATTCTGGTGACAAAACGCACTCATGCTTTGCACTATGTGTTGTCAATGACACCAGAACCTCTCACTCAATGCCTCTGCAGCCTTATTTGCACTTAGGAGTACTTTATTATTTAAATAAAGCACTCTAGATGAGCTCAGACCCTCAGTGAAATCTGACCCCCAACACCATGCTGGGACAATGAGCTCCACGGGAAAAGGGCTGTTAGGGCTACCACTGTCTTGTTCAAAGTTGGCTGGTGACTGACCTTTTGCAGTGGCAGCCCCTGTCCAACAAAAATGTCTCCCAGTTGAGACAGTACTTTCTCCCTTGATTTACATATTCAAAGCTTATGAGAAACAGCATACTTTGGGGAAGGGGGCCTTTTCAAGTTTTCTTATGTGCTGCACTGGTGTATTATTTCACCCCCTGCATGGCTCGAGTATTCTTTAAATACTTACTGTTGTATTTCAAGTATAAGCACATTTTTCCCCAAGTTTTAGTTGCCTATTCTGCATATTTTGACTAACTTGTGAAGCACTCTGACCTTGGAAAAGGCATTCAACATGAAAAACTACTACCCCCTCCCCACAGTCAGTGGAGAAGACATTGCTTGCTCTTTTATCCCCTTTATTTTCTTTAGAAGGTGACTGCTTGTTTCACCCACCATCGCCATTCAAACATCCTCAAGGCTCTGAGGGACGCAGAACCCTACATCCTTTACATGCCAACAGCCAGTCGTGATACAACCTTGGTCAATAAGCTGAATCACCGGGAGGCGCTGCCGGTGCATCAAGATGCACAGTTCCTTGCTGGGCACCCACCTGCACTGCAGGGGAATGCCAAAGGAGCCAGAGGAACTCTGGCAGATTTCCTGGATTTTGGTGTGCAGACCATTTTTTTTTTTTTATTTTGGTAGTCCTGGACCACTGGAAAGGAAAACCTACAGCGCAATCTGACCCTCTCATCATCAGCCTACATAGACAGAGAGAGACCTGAAGCTGCTCCTGAACAAGGCCCCCGTGCAATAAAGTGAAATCATGCTCTGCTGCCAAGCCACCAAGACAGCCTGAGCACAAATATATATATATATTTTTTTTTAAATTGTGTACTAAAGTAACTATTTTTATGTCCCATTTAATAGTCTCAACGCTGTAACTGAAAGAGTAAAGATCAAATGCCACTAGACCTAGTTCACGAGCACGGAGCTTTTGGGCCATGGAAAACGTCTCAATAATATGAAGACAAGCTATTAAATGGGTTAGGAAAATTGTGCTGTGACTGGCAGAATCTGATCACATGACCATACATTTTTCCAGCACAGATTAGAATTTCTGAACCTCATTATGTGGTTCTAAAATTACAAACCCTTAAACACACTTTATAATTGGGATTAGACACTCCAGGATCTGCGTAATTGTGAGGTAGCGGCACTTCTCGTATGTATAAGTCAATCACTTCCAAGACATGGCATTATCCCACAAGAACACACACCCTGTCATGCTTTATTGCTTCCGTTTACAACTGTGAGATGCACAAAAGTCACTCTGCATGCTTCCTCACACTGTGCAGGAAAACACTATTTTTAAGCGAAAAAGATGTTTCAGGACTAGAGAGCATGGGATGAAGTTGGAGGGAGGAGATATTCAGAGGAAACATGAGAAAGAATTTCTTCACAGAACGGGTGGTGGACAAGTGGAACACCCTGCCAGAGGAAGTGGTGGGGGCTGAAACAATCACGGGATTTAAGAATGCATGGGATAGACATAAAGGAATTCTAGAGGTCAGGGGTAAGGGGAAATAGACTTCTAGGAAAACAAACTGAACTTACAAGCTCAAATGGGCAGACTAGGTGGGCCATAGGCCCTTATCTGCCGACACTGTCTATGTATCTATGGACTGGAACTCCTCTCTAACCTGCAAGGACCACGTGTAGGTGTTTGTGTCAACATGCTCATTTAGTCTAAGGGTACCCATTATAATGCATCTATGTCACTGACCCTAAGCATCATCTTTGTAAAACAATGCAGGATTTCCCCTAAGACGTCTATGCATGGGAGTTCCCCCATCCTTGTTTTGAGACCGTGTCCTTCTGTAACACCCCCATCTTTCCCACATGTTTAAAGCAGAGCACTGACACCCCAAAACTGTTACAAATACAGCAGCTGAGTGACTTCAGAGAGTAAAAAGGAAAGGTGATCTATGGCTACAAAGAAACATGCGGAAAGAAAAATGGTATATGGACTCAAAGAAAGAGGGGACTAAATAAAGGAACAAAGAAAGGGGGTCGTGCAGATCGTGTCCATATTTCTCGACAAATGCCCCCATTCTTTCTGGGGAAATACTGGATATGGTGTATAACTTCCTCTGCTGCTGTATCCTCCACTGCCCTTTTCAGACCCACCACTGTTCCTTATATGACAGGGTGCATGGCTGTCACCTACAGGCGCTTACAGTGCCCTGGACTGTTAAGTGTTAAATATTTGCTCAATAAACTCCCCACAAACCTGACTATTCTGCTTACCCCTACCTCAGACTCAGGACACAACCTAAGTTCACATGTTGGAAAGTATATTCCCTCTCGCCAAAGCTAACTAGAAATTCTGAGAAACTTGCCTTCCATTATAGAATCCCCCAGCTCTGGAATGATTTACTGCTGGGTCTTACTGTACCTACCAGTGTCCTGACTGCCAAAGAGTTATTCAAGACTGTTCCTGTAGCTCACTGTGAGCGTACTCAATACATATTGTTTCTCTCCTGGTGTTCACCTGGCAACAAGTCTCTATGTCATACTGTGCCGATTTAAAATTACTGGAACAGTCAGCAAGCAATAAAAGCCCCAAACTCCAGTGCTGGGGCTGGTCCCAATTCGCATTTTCTGTGCAAAAACGTTTTTCCTCTTCTTTTGACTGCAGCATAGTAGATTGTATTAGACCATTTCTGTTAACCTGCAAGTTATGTTTCTAAGTTGATATTTTCTGCAGCTGACATCAGAGGAGGGGGCTGCAGCGGTAGAGATTCAACAGCTTGCACTACAGGTTTGAGTTTTTATAAACTCTTGTTTACTGGTCCCGCTGTCTTCCTTAGGCTAAACACAGTACTCTGGGAGAACAGTGGTGTATATATATATATATATATATATATATATATATATATATATATATATATATGCCGGGGGTGGTGGTACCACTGTTCTCCCACAGTACTATATATATATATATACACACGCGCGCTTTAAAAGGCCAAAACAGACTGGTGGGAGTGACTGACAGTTTAGCCCTTGGCCTAATTTGTGTAACAACATTTAATTACCAACCCAAAACACAATGTGCAGGGAGCGTCGAGAAAACACCGGTGTGCAGCCAAGTTCTTTAGCACATCAGAAGACGAGTATCGACATTTTTACGTAACTAAATGCGCAAATTGAGCCATCATTTTTATAGATATTGGTGCAAATAAGTACTCACATGCTGAATAATGTATATTTTAATTATGTTTCAAATGGAAATGCAAATGTTTTGCACTCTTCCCTGGATCGATCCTGAAGAGAACCCGGACAGTCTCCCTGTGGTTATCCGGTTTACAGATAAAATAAATATATACTCATGTTGAAACTTGCAGTCAACGCAGGGCTAAACTGCCATGATCTGTTTTTAGAGAGATCGGCTTCTTTGCACATTTCGTGGCTGCGGGCCAAACTCGTGGATACCGATTACCTTATTCGTTCTGTTGCAAGGACCTAACGGGCTGACAGGTGTGTTCAGTAACGAGACCTACACACACCCTTGAACTGGACCTCTTTTTCAAATGCACTTAACATCTCATCTCCTGACTGAATGAGCGAAAACACGAAATTAAGGAAGAGAAATGCAGTGTCTAGTCACGTAGTCCGATAACTCATTGTATATTTTGCATGTTTTGGTAACGGAAACCCAGTCCGAATCCCGTAACACGAGACCTACTGGGCCCCATCGCTGATCTGTAACTGGGATCGTCGGAATCCCATTTCCGCAGCTACAGCAGGCCGCATTCGCCGCTGTAGCACCACAGCGGGAACAACTGCACACCAATGAGGCCCACTGTGCACTCTCCCGCGCCAATTTCCACGGATTCCTCAATACAGTAACAATTACACATCACGGTACCCAGCACCGTAACTGCTGATTCGTTTTGTAAACCATTTGTTTTACTCACTTTCCGCCTCTCCCCTAGCTTCTCCTGCCGCCGCGGCTGGCTTCTTTCGATAGAAGACAATATGGCGCCCGCGCTCTCCGACCCGGAAGTGAAACACGTCGACTGGCAGGAAGAGCTTTCAGTCGGGGAGTTGGCAGAGTGGTGTTGTGACACAGATCGCTAAAGGAAAGACATTCATTTTGAGTTCCGTGGTCTCTGTGTTTCTTTTATATCGGTAATGCGGATGGAACGCCTGGGTCGTAGCAAGAGAAGATACAATGTACAAATGATTCCCGAGTTGGAGTGTTCCCCCTCGTGCCTAATGTTTGGGGAGTCTGAGAAAAAACAAGAACGGCTTGAAATCCCGAAATGCCCATTACCTATCAAACAAACCTAGCATGTTTAGGAAAGAAGCGGCGCACACCAATGTTGTCATTGTCATGCTACGTTTCGTGAACGTGAAGGCATGAAACGCTGGGCACAAAATGCAAAGGCGTGCCCCGTGCGATAAAATTTTAGTTATCTCACGCTGTAATGTTTAAAACATTGTATGATGTTCGGTGTTGAAATTGCCTTTCACGAGCTAGGGAGGCCCATGAGGGACAAGGATGGTAAAAGTGCCACAAGATTTTCCTGTCTGGGCACCTGTGCTACTCCACTCTTTGTACTTCATTTTTCTGTCATGCAGATCCCTTTTCCCGTATAGATTTGTAATTCTAACACCATGGATCACCACTCGGGTGAAATTCTGAAGGGGGGGGGGTGTTTTCTGGAGTCAAACCCATAACCACCTGTTGGCGAGGCTGTAGATCTTTCCACTACACCCCAAACCTGACACAGCAGTGAAGGTGAGGTATTTACCTATAGAAGTTAAAACCATGTCAGGAGGATCCTGAGAGGAGAATGTATTTCCTGAGAGGAAAATCTCATGGCACCTTTACCATCTTACCCCATGAGGGTCCTAGTGTTAAAATTGAGCCCCCTTCTCATTTTAAGTCTATGGCAGTGATGCCTGAGTTACTAGGGCTCACTTCAGAGTTAAGAGGGCCGAGCCTCGACAAGCTCCCCCCTGTAATTCCAACATTGTCTAAGGGGTTAAAGTGCAGGGCCAGAAGTCCTTATACCAGGATTAGTTGTGAAGATGCACACTGAAAAAATTGGAGCAATGCTTCTGGGGTGTAATACCCCCTCCTTGAAGCAGACCGCACTGTGCTGCTTGTGCAGTTTACAGTAGAGTGCCCACCTCTCTCCTTGAAGGAGTAGTCCACCCAAAACTTACAAAAAACGTATGTTGTGCAGAGTGTTTTGATTTGTATGTTAAGTTGTTGTGTGTCCTTCCCTCTGTCTGCTATTAAGAGTTTTTCATAAATTAGCCTGCTAGCTTTAGGGTAGTTTTATGACCCCTGGAGGTCTCCATCAGAGACAGCTTAATTGTATTCGTTTGTCCTACAGTGCACCTTGTTTCATGTGACAGTGATGTAGCAGAGACCATAAATCCAGCAGAAAGCACTGCTTTACAATCCGTTCACAACAGTAGAGCTGGCTATATTTTAAAATCTGTAGAATTCAGCTTAGTGACTACCCTCATCGTAAAGGTCTTACTGACCTGAAGAACTTTGCTGCTGGTAATTTTTGTGCAGCTCGTAAAGCTGCCAAGATATTTAGTTTGGCATGTGTGTGCTGAATGTTGTCTCTGCTACGTGTCTGTCACAGGAGACAAGATGCACTCTAGGAACAAGGAATACAATTAAGCTGTCTCAGATGAAGATCCAAGGGGTCATAAAGCTAGCAGGCTAATTTAAGAAAAACTAATAGCAGACAGAGGGAAGGAAACATTAGAACTTCACATACAAATGAAAACACTCTGCACAACATATATTTTTTGTAAGTTTTGGGTGGACTAGTTTAAAGGTACACCAGTCAAAAAAAAAAACAGCACAAAAAGAGGTGAATGGCTGTGGCCACACACGAGGCATGCAGAGATAGAAGGCCTATTTTATTGAATAGATAGCATGACACTTGTATTGAGCTAGCACCTTGCCTGGTGTGTGCCCAGTTTTTTGTGCCCACTGTATTGCATATGCCTGCAGCCTCCGCTTCAGTGAGAAGAGCTGTGCAGAGCTTACATAGATACATAGACAGTGTCGGCAGATAAGGGCCTATGGCCCACCTAGTCTGCCCATTTGAGCTTGTAAGTTCAGTTTGTTTTCCTAGAAGTCTATTTCCCCTTACCCCTGACCTCTAGAATTCCTTTATGTCTATCCCATGCATTCTTAAATCCCGTGATTGTTTCAGCCCCCACCACTTCCTCTGACAGGGTGTTCCACTTGTCCACCACCCGTTCTGTGAAGAAATTCTTTCTCATGTTTCCTCTGAATCGTCCTCCCTCCAACTTCATCCCATGCCCTCTAGTCCTGAAACATCTTTTTCGCTTAAAAATAGTGTTTTCCTGCACCCTGTTCCTCCCTGTAAGATACTTGTATGTCTCTATCATATCCTCTCTCCTCCTCTCCTCCAGGGAGTACATGTTCAGTTCCTTCAACCTGTCTTCATAGGATTTGTGATGCAACCCATGCACCATCTTTGTTGCCCTCCTCTGAACCTTCTCTACCCTGTCTATGTCCTTACGTAGGTATGGTCTCCAGAACTGTACACTGTACTCCAGGTGGGGCCTCACTAGTGTCTTGTATAGCGGAATTATGACCTCCCTTTTCCTGCTGGTGATGCCCCTGCCTATACATCCCAGCATCCTATTTGCTTTTACCTGATGCCTTGTCACACTGTTTCATTTGAGGTCAACAGAGATGACAACCCCAAAGATCCCTTCCTGCTTGGTGCATGCTATATCCTCACCCCCAACTGATATATTGTGCCAGGGTTTTTGTGCCCTATATGCATTATCTTGCACTTCTTTGCATTGAATTTCAACTGCCAAACCCTTGACCATTCTTCAAGTTTCTGCAGGTCCCTTCTCATTCTGTCTACACCCTCTGGTGTGTCTACTCTGTTACAGAGCTTTGTGTCATCAGCGAACAGTGAAATTCTGCCTTCTATATCCTGTGCAATGTCACTGATGAAGATATTGAAACGGTCCCAGCACTGATCCCTGTGGTACCCCACTGGTCACTCTTCCCTCTGTGGAGTGACAGCCATTTACCACCACCCTCTGTGTCCTGCCACCCAGCCAGTTACCTACCCACCACACTACTGTCCTGCCCACACCCATATTCCTGTTGTGTAATAGTCTTCTATGTGGCACAGTGTCAAAGGCCTTGCTGAAGTCCAGATAGGCCATGTCCACTGCCCTCCCTGATCCACCTCCCTAGTCACCCAGTCAAAAATTCAATGAGGTTGGTCTGACATGACCTCCCCTGGTGAAACCATGCTGCCTTGGGTCCTGTAGTCCATTGACAACCAGATGTTCCACCAATCTCTCCTTCAGTAGTGCTTCCATGATCTTTCCCACTACCGAGGTGAGGCTGACTGGTCTGTAGTTCCTGCTTCCTCTTTGTTCCCACTTTTGTATAAGGGAAGGGACTACATCTGCTGTCCTCCAGTCTTTGGGTACCTCCCTGTTTCCAGTGATTGGCTGAACAGGATAGCCAGAGGTTCAGCCACCACCTCTCTTAGTTCTTTAAGGACCCTGGGTGCACCCCATCTGGCCCCATTGCTTGTCAACTCTTGTTACTTCCAGTTCCTTCAGGACCCTTTTCTGTAAAGGGACTTGTGTCCATTTCTGCACCATTCTCACCCCTTGTACTCCTTCAGACCCATTACCTCTCTTCCTTAGTAAAGACTGAGCAGAAATACCTGTTCAATATGTCAGCTTTACTGTTGTCATCCTCCACGCTGCTCCCATCCTCCCCTTCAGTCTAACTATCCCTCCTTTGTCCTTCTTTTTCACTTATGTACCTGTAAAGGTTTTGTCCCCTTTAACCACTGATTTTGCAATGTGTTCTTCTGTCTGAGCTTTGGCTTCCCTTACTGACTTCCTGCCTCCCTTTGTTTCTCCTGGTACTTCTCCCTATCCCCTTCTGCCTGTGTCTTTTTGTATTGCCTGAATGCAGTCTTTTGGCTTTCACTTTCTTTGCTACCTCTTTGGAAAACCATAATGGTCTCCTCTTTCTTTTCCTCTTGCTAACCTGCTTAATGCATAATTCTGTTGTTCTTATAATCCCCATTTTAAATACTGCCCACTGTTCCTCAATCCCTGATTCCTGTCCCATTCCCCTTAATGCCTCTTTCAAGCATCTCCCCATTTTCCCAAAGTCTGCCCCCCTAAAATCCAGGATACGTGTTTTTGTGTGGTTTGGTTCTGCTCTTTCTGTGATTTCATAATAATGGAGCATTCCCAGAAACTGCCAGTGAATTTCAGTAGTGTCCATGCTACTGTGGCTCTGTTTTGCTGTTCTTAAACTCTCCATCAGGAACACCCCCTTGCCAGGGAGCACTAATGATGGCAGACTACAGGGAACTGGTAATAAGTGGAAGAACTCATGTGGTGTGCCAGTGATAGTAACTGCAACAGGAATCTCCCAACATAGAACCTTGTAACATTTTTTTCTTTCCCCTCTTTCTGGCTGCAGTGGGAGGAGGCTGTTGTACCGATTGCACATCACCATACAGATAAAGTAGTCTGGTGATCACTGCTACCTGTCTGTTTTTTAAATATTTCCATGGGGGGGTTGTTGTTTGCTGCCTTTTTAATCTTTGAGGTGGCAGTATAGTGCAGTGGTTTAAGGCTCTGAGTTGCAAACCTGGAGATCTGGGTTTGAGTCCCACAGCCCCCACTTGCATACTGTGTGACCCTGAGCAAGTCATTTAACTTCTTTGTGCTCCCAGGTCGCACCTGTAAATAAGCTTTCAGCTTAGTGTCTCTCTCCTGATTAAAAAAAAAAAGACCAGATCCAATTGCATTGGCAAGCATTTCTTTGGTAGCCGGGGAGGTCTTGGTGTGGTATGCAAATTGTGCTTGCGATGCTGGCAACCCACAACCCTCACTTGCGTACTGTGTGATCCTGAGCAAGTCACTTAACTTCCTTGTGCTCCCAGGTTGCATCTGTAAACAAGCTTCAGCTTAGTGTGTCTCTCCTGGGTAAAACCAAAAAAAAAGAGAAAATATGCCCCCATTTTCCCTCTACAGGTCAATCACAGCATCTGAAGTACTGTGACTTGTGAATTGGCAGGCCTGCTACCGCACCAGTGCCAGTCTCCTGCTCAGTGAATTGATGGGACAGCCATTTGGCTATGATTCTTGGCAGTCAGAAAACGATTGTTCAGTACAGCCAACCTCAGGATAAAGTGAAAATTCTGTGAGGAAGAAGCTCAACCCAGTCAGGGCTAATGAGAACTGCAAACAGATTGGATTAACAAGCTCAGTCACCAAATATCTGTAACCACCTTTACCCTTCAGTCTGCACACCCACTCTGCCTAAGGGATATAGGTTGGCACCTGGGTTCGTGGTTAGAATTGGCTTGGCAAGTGGCGTGGTGCCTGCACTTTTGGGGATCCTTACATCAGCATACTGCCAGGATGCTTCCCCCCAGGAAATGAAATACAGCCCCCTCCCTTGGTAACAGGTAGAACAATATACACTCCCCTCCCCACTTATCACTCTAAGCATGTAAATATTACACTACACAATAATGCAAATAATTCATCAATTGCACTAAAATAAACATGGTTCATTTTGGGTCTGGATAATGAGGTAAGGGACAAGGAAAGCAAAGGGTAATAAAATATTCAACAAAACCTTAGAATAAAAACTATAAGCAGGCAGAATAATCAAATGCCACAGTACATTACAACCTAGTATTCCCTGTCACTGCCCCTTTCCCCCACTGGTGCACCAGTTAACCCAACAGTCCCTGTGGGAGCTCCCAAATACCTTGTGTGCACTCTGAGGAGTTGCAGGCCTGTGACTAGTAGACACTGGGTGCATTACCATTGCAATGGTTGGCTGCTGCAGATGCAAAATACAAACTACACCAGTGGGTGTAGGAAAGCAGTTTATCCTGGCTATAACAATTGCTGTGGGTGTAGCTAAGGTAGCGCATGAAGCCCAGATGGAAAGTTAACTTGCTAGCTAGCTGAACAGGTAGAAAAGTATTTGGCTGGGTAAAACTCAGTGCTGTCAACCTTTTGGTGAATAGGAGATGCAGGAGTTGGGGACGTCTCCCCTTGTAGGCAATTTGGAAGAATAGGAAGAACTAGTGTGGATGCAGGCAATGATCCTCTTCACCCCACAGAGGGACTTGTCTTCACCCACCTTGACAGGTAGGCAGGCCATTGTCTTCACTCACAGAGTGACTTGTCTTCACCCACCTTGGCAATAGGCAGGCTGTCGTCTTCACCCCACAGAGGGACTTATCTTCACCCACCTTGGCAATTGGCAGGCCATCATCTTAACCCTACAGAGGGACTTGTCTTTACTCACCTTGCAGGTAGGCCAGCAGTTGAACAGGCAGGCAGGACCTAAGAGCTTAGGTCCCCTGGCAGGAATTACAGTCTCTTGTGTCAGGACAGTGAGGCAGTGGATTTTGTTACCTCACCCAAGCTCAGATGCACTACTTCTTTCAGCAGTCAGTGATATCTGGATTGCCAATTATCACCAGCTCAGTCCAGGTTGAGGTAAATCCCCTTGTCGCTGGGATTTACCAGGCCATTAGCAATACATTTTGCAGTTCTCAGTTCGTTTTGGCACAAACTACTTCAATCTTGGCTGTGACAGCAGCTGTCAAAATTTGCAGTTTCTTCTTCAAAACTCTCACAGAAAAGACACAGTGGGCCAGATATTCAAACTGCGCTATTTTGTGGAGCAAGCCCTTGCGCTGCACAAAATAGTTGTGAAGGGGTGTGGCCAGAGCGATATTCAAAGGAGTTGCACCCTTGAGCAACTCCTTTGAATATCACCCCCCGGCCACAGCCACTGTGCATGGCGCAGTGGAACTTGCGCCACCGCAAGTGGTCAGAGTGGAGCATTCAACTTGCGGTGGCACAAGTACCATTGCGCCATGCGCAAAATCCTGATATTCAAAAAGTGACATGCAAATGGGGCCATAATTCATGCAGGCAGGGGCCATTTGCATCTGATTATGGCCCAATTTGCATGCCATTAGCATGCAGGTGCGCCGATCCCCGAGGACTTGCGCCTGGTGCCCTGCCAGGCAGCAGCCGTCGGGGACCGACGCCCCATGCAGCCCAATCGCGGGCAAAAGAGTGTAAATCCCACCACCACCCCATCGCCCGATCGCTGGCAGCAATGTATCCCCCAACACATCCCTAGTGGTCCAGTGGATCGATAAGCCCGATCCCGGCTGGAGTTTTCAAACACACACCCCTACCCCGAATATACTCTGGTGGTCCAGTGGACCGAAATCGATCGCGGGATGTAGTTGTCAAACACACACCCCCACCTCCGGAATATATCCCTGGTGGTCCAGTGGATCGAAAATCTCGTCACGGGATGTAGTTGCAAACTCTCAACACATCCCTGGTGACTTAGTGTCCCCACACCCCACAAAGCCCCACCACTCGCTTCCCGCAGCCGCGGGTGGCAGCATCCCGCTGCTCGCCAACTGATTGCCTGGTTGCACGCTTCATTGGTGCAGAGAAAGAGCTACGGGCGTAGTAGTCTCAGATAAGAGCGTCCAGATTTGTGAATGGATGTATTCATTCACAAATCTGGACTGTCTTGTACGGATGGGCTGCACGCCCATTGGCTCTTGCTCTGCACCAATGGCGTAGCCCTACCGGCAGGCGGTGGATGCCGCCGCCGCGGGGAGCGGGTGGTGGGGCTCGGGTGGGTGGGTGGGGGACACTAGGTCACCAGGATGTGTTCAGGTGGGTTTACAACTACATCCTGCGATCGGATTTTCGTCCACTGGACCACCAGGGATATGTTCGGAGGTGGGGTGAGGTGTGTGTTTGACAACTACATTCCGCGATCGGGATTTTCGTCCACTGGACCACCAGGGATGTGTTGGGGATTATTGCTGCCCGTGATCGGGCCAGGGGATTTAAGCCATGCCCGGTGATCGCCAGTGGGGATTTGGCACTCTTTTGCCTGCGATCGGGCTGCGGGGCACGGGTGGGGTTGAGGGCCAGCCACAGGTGTCATCTGCTGTGTTGCGCCCTGCAATGCAGCAGCTCACCTGTGGGTGGCCCTTGACTTGATCCTCTTTTTTTTTTGGCTCAAAGTTTTGCAGGCACAGGTTGGGGGTTGCGCCTGCACAACTCTGCACAGCCCGGCTGAATATCTGGCTGTGCAGTTTATGCATGGCTCCTCCGCCTCCAGTTCAGCATGCATTCATTTGCATTGCGCTGTTGCTCAGCATGTTTTCAGTGGCGCAACTGCGTCCTGCTGAATATTGCAGAATGGAGCAATTTCGGACTTGCGCAGGCGCAACCCTTTTGAATATCTGACCCAGTTTGTTTTGGCACAAACTACTTCAGTTTTAGCTGTGACAGCAGCAGGAGCTGTCAAAAAGCAGTTGTTTCTCGTCAGAAAAAGTCACAATGACTCGCCCAGGGTCAAACTGTCAATCTCAGAATGTTTAGTTTGAATCTAGATACCTCATTGGTCCACTTTGGTCTTGAGCTCCACGTCCTGATTTGATATACTGCAGCTACCAATAGGATTCCACACTGTCTTCAAGCAGACCTCGACAAAGATGGCCACCCCCAGACAGTACTTTCTCATCTCAGTCCATTATAAATAAAAGTACACATGTTGGCAACTTCTGGCTGCATGGCTAGGACCCTCCTGGTCCCTTCTGGTGGTCGCTAGGTCCAGGGGGCACTCTGGGGGGACAGGAGCTCTGTTGGAAGCTCTGTTGTGTGGGCTCCCCTGGAGGAGCTGTGTCTAAAAATGGCAGTCCGGCACAAGGAATCGTGAGACTTGTAGTCCCAGTGGGTGCCATGTTGTGCCCTGACACCCGACCCACATGGAGGCAAGGACTGGGTTGGGAGTCGCTTTAAAAGTTATTTATGTTATTTGGTTCCCCCCATCCTCCTTTACCTTCTGGTGGGGCTGGGGAGAGGATTCACACAAATGGCGCATCTGCCGCATCCTTGCTGGGCACTCTGCAGTGCGGAAACATCTTGCGGCCTGTACTGTGCTCCCTGCCCCACTTTGCGGCAGTTCGGGGGGAGCAACACAAGCATGAGGCTCACTGGCCACTTCTCTATCTGGCACTTGAGGTGCCAAGAACTGTCGCACTCCCCATCTCTGGTAGCAGTCCAGGATCGGGCTGGGGGAGCAAGGAGGAAAACGGTTTGTCGTCCGCACTGAAGAGGCGCTAGGAGGTACCAGAACCAAAATCACTGTGCTCCCCGGCCCTGTTGCAGTCAAGGAGCGGGCCAGGGGAGCAAGAACTGAGCGCTGTTACAGGAGGCAGCAGAAGCCCCAGATAAGCTCCTGACTTGGGAGGGGGGGTTACGTATCTTTAAGAGATAGTATTTCTTTATTTTGATGATTTGTATTAAAACACTACACCAGATTCAATAAATGTCACCAACGTTTTGGGGCAGAATGAACCCACTCTTCAGGTAGCTGGTTTGTGTACTGGAGCCACTAATACATTTCTATAAAACATCCATAATAGTATTGCTATTGTTCCTTTTAAGCCTGCCTTTCACAATAAGATCTAGAGCTCTCTATTTTTTTCTTGGTAGTCACGCATAACCAAGGACCCTGGCAGTTCAGTCCTTATTTTTGCAGTACAGCTCTTGGGCTTCTGCGGCAGTGTTTGTTCATTCTTTACTGTGGAATAAAATATTCTATTGGAGTCTGGGAAAATACACTTTGACGTTGGCTAAAATGTGACATCACATGCTGAGCAAAAGAAGGGGCTTGAAGATGATTGGAAACCATTTTTACACCTCTAGATAACCTCCTGTTTTCATTTTAGTGTTTATACAATATTGTGATGGACCTGTTGGGGCTCACATCCACGCTCAGTAACCTTGCAGGGGAAGGGACTCTAGAAAGCTTCTTGGGAAAGGACAGGCATCAGATTCTGGCTCCTTTTCTCTGGGCTGTTGTTAAGTTTCTGGACTGACAGCCCCAGACACAAATTGAGACAGAATGTGGGCAGGGCCTATAAAGGCAGAACTATGCCGGAGGAGGGCAGATCCAGTGATCTTGCGATAGAGAGGTCTGCTGTGCTGGGAGTAGGTGCAAGCTGTGCAATCTCAAGCCTGAAAAGCAGAGAGCAAACTGTGAACAGAGCTGCAGAATTCCAGAAAGGAAGAGAGTGGCAACCCCTTGCAAGCCAGCACGTGGGTGACTCTGAAGATCCAGCACAGAGAAAAAGACTAAGGGTGCTGATCTATGTCCAGTAGCAGGCACTATGGCATGGAGCTGGGTTACCTTTGACCTAGGGAGCTGAAAACCAGGACATATGTGGGTCAGACAGGGGCTTCAGGAGTCCGGAACGAGTGGAAGGAGGTCAAAAGAGCCTGCTGCCAGTGCCCAAGGTAGCGCAGAGAATAGAAGTCTGCCTGCATTGTAGATGCCCTGGGGAGCGGAGATCCAGCCTGCTGCATCAGGATGAGCCATCTGGGTGTGGGAACCATAAGTACATCACAGTGTAACATAGTTTCAAGGGACAGCAACTGTTGTTTCACCGTGTTTCACAATTTGGATTACAAATGCCCAATTTTGAGGGGTTTTTTTGCCATTTAAGCAATTGCATGGCATGTGGGGTTTGGGGAAATGAGCAGGTTGCTCTGATTAAAGTGCACCAACACCAGCCAACCCATGGTAACATCTAGGATCCTGCAGCAATTCTACACCTGCGTTCCCAGGGACTGACTTAAAGGAGCTCCCATTTGGGTCTGTTTAAAACCTGGCATCAGGTGGGATGGGATAGATCTGGTCTGCCTGAGAGGGCTATGTTTAAAGTTGACATTTGCACTAACACTCTTTCTTGCCGGTGGTCTGTTGTTAATAGAGCTGTGTTATTCAGTTAAATGTGGGCTAGTTATTGACTCCCTATGTGGTGCAGATATTAGTGGCTGGTTTCCTTACCAAGCCCACCAAGAGCCAGAGCCCTTGTGGCTTGGTTGACTGGAGTGTCTCCAGCACTTGCTTCTGAACTGCAGTTTACCAGACCACGCCAGTTTACCAAAGGTGGTGGCAGCACCACATGTACAGCCTAGGTTGCGGGGTCTGTCACAGACTGGTGGGAGCAGTGGGATTCACTGCAAACAAGTTTGCTAGGTAAAAGAGTTATTGTTACTGTGCAAAATGTGGTTATTTTGTGTTGCAAAAAAGTTAGACATATCCCATCCAGGGAAAGCCGCTAGCCCACAGGTTCCCTGGCTGGGGTAGTGCAGTTGCGGCTCAGGTCAGGGAGCATAGGAAAACCAGGAGCAGTTGTAAAATTCACAAGTAATTTATTATTAATAACAGTAAAATAAAAAAATAAAATTGTTCAGTATAACTATTTACAACGGAAGTAGAAACAGAAAACAGAGTCCTTCTGAGTTTTTCTTCTCAATTTCCAGTCTCAGTCTTGGTCTCTCACTTTTGCAAAAAATTGCAGCTCCTTCTTATAAGTCTGTGCAGGAGCTCATTAAGAAAAACAGCATGCTTCTCACACAGTGTTCTTGTAAGTTTTCAATGTTCTTATCAGTTTCAGCAGGTGCAGCAAAAAGAACATTGTGACCCAGAATTGACCTTTTGCTTACAGCTTCTCAGAGAGTTTGCAAACAGGTTAGCCCCTTGAGTTCCAAACAGCTTTTTGCAATCATTTCAACCGTATAACTATATACATTTCAACAGTAAAACTATATACATTTCTAAACAAAGGGATCCCAGTATCAGTTACATTTCCACATAATATTCACATATATTTTTATACCAGCAGATATGCAAGAGGGAAGAAAAGACAGAAATCGCAAGTGAGGGCAGAGATATAGTGAGAGGCAGAGAATAGCAAGACCGTCAAGGTGATCAAGTCTTGGGTCTCACAAGAAAATTTGGTTGGGCAACCAGATAGAAAAAAGACAGAAAAGGAGAGAATAGAACAGCTCCTTGCATTTAAACTCTTTCTCCATAACAGCTGGGACAGGGCCATATCCCACCCTCTCACAGAGAGGTGTGAGATGACCTGCCTTCATGCCTAATTCCTTCAATGAAGAGAACCGGGAGTGGACTGGTTGGTTGGAGCAAATTGAGCTTGCAGCTTAGTTGACCAAATGGGATGCAGTGACTAAACAAAAATGAATTGGACTTTTCTTTTGGGAAGAGCCTGTGAAGTGTTATTGGGGACCGGAGCCTGACATCAAACAAAATTACACTGCTCTGTTAGTGGCCATGAAACAGCCCCTTGAGCCTTCCAAATGTGCTGATTGAAAAATAACTGTCTTTTTCAGTAGAAGGAAAGAAAAAGATGAATCTGCTTGAGGCTTTGAAAGAGCCCAGTGGTGCTTGGTACTGTAGTCAAGTCCTTTTTCGATGTTTTTAGATATTTTTAATAGTGTCAGTGGCTCAGTAGGTAGCACACTGGCCTCTGAGGCCGGGAGATCAGAGGGCTGTGGGTTCAGTTACCACATCTGACACTTGGGTTAATATCCCAGTACTGACACTGTAGTGCAGCATGAGAGGGGTGCTGCACTTCTGAGGTGCCGTCTTTCAGATGAGACGTTAAACCGAGGTCCCATCTGCCTGGATTGGTGGTAGTTCAGATGGATGTTAAAGATCCCATGGCACTTATCGAAAAAGAGTAGGGGAAGGTTTTTATTAATAAACAGAACAATAAATCAGAAAAACAGTAATACAATTCATGGAAAATAAGAAAAAAAACATAAAGAGAATATCAGCAATACTCAATTCTCTGACAGCATAATGATTCAACCTATTTTGTCTTTCAAAAAAGGAACCTCTTTCCACCTCATAAACCATACATTTTTGGACAAACATTTGCATTCAGAATCACATTGTAACAACAAATCATGTTCAACATGTTGAAGAACTTCAAGTGGTGAGTGGTATAACTGTTGTAGAGTAAGGTGACATCTGGCATGCCATAAATGAAACTTGAACATAGCGAACAGCAGCCGTACTCAGGGATTTATTTAACTCTAAAAATTGATTAGCGTTTTGCTAATAAAAGTGCTAAATCTTTGTAAAAATGCATATCTCTTGCCTCACCATGTTTAACAAACACAGCGCTTCTAGAAAATCTATGTAAATACTTTCTGTACAGTTAGTATAGTCCCAACAAAAAAACTGCTAATCAATTATTTAAAACCCTGGTACTACACCTGCATCCAACAAAGTAGAATCTAGCAAAAAACCTCTCGCAACTTCCAGATATGTAACAGCCCGCCAGAAAGGCTGGCTCCAACGGGCAGAAAGGGTCATCCAGAATTCTTGCACAAAGGGGCAGGAAACAAAAAAATGGGACATTGTTTCCTCCTGATTAATGCAAGTATCCCTGGGACAAGTACGTTCAGTAACCATTTTATGCTTTAAATTCCCCCTAATACTGAGTCTTCGTGACAACTAAGCCATAATACATCCCATAATCTAGATGGAATCCGTTTATCTACCAAACTTTTAAGGAGGTTATCAACATGACCATCCGGTACATCCTTAAAAACGGGGATTATGGAATGTGCTTTAGATTGTAGGACATCATAAATATGTTTGCGCGATTTGCAATACACATGGGCCGGAAGTAACTTTCATTTATTAAGTTTCAATATCACAGGTCTGACATAAATTGGGTAACTAGAAGTGTGTACATTTTTCTGGCTCAAACCTGGCCACTCTGAGGACAATTTAGGTAACCAACCATACGCATAAATCACCCATAACACAGAGTGTGGACGACTAAAGTCTAGTAAATTCCAACTAAAAAAAATACTGTAGTAAAAAGTAATCGGATTCACACAATTCAAACCACCCTGTGCAATAGGAAGATACAACACATCTCTTTTAATGGGATTTAGGCGACTCCCCCAAATAATTTGAAAAAAAAGACCCAATAAAGTGGTTTCCAAACCAAAAGGAATGGGGTATACCGCACTAAGGTATAAAAATTGAGGGAGAAGTAAAGATTTAGTAATGATAACCTTTTTCTGTTTAGTTTGTTGCCAAGACTTCCATAATCTGATTCTGGACTGAACTGCCTCAATTTTAGCTGACCGTTAAGTAACGTGATCACCTTTACCAAATCAATACCAAAATTCGGACCCGGCCCAGTACAACAGGAACGCCTTGCAGCTCCGTAACCTCAGGAATGGCAGTATGCAGAGGATAAAAAAAACTCTTAGATTTATTAAGGGGGGAACCTGCAATATCCAAAAAATTAGAAAAATTATGTAACACCTTATCTCCAGAGGTCAAATCAGCAACAAAGACACAGACATCATCAGCATAAGCCAAAATTTTGGCCTCAAGGGTACTATGAGGGGAAGCAATACCAAGAATCCACAAATCTTGGGCAATTGTACGTAAAAGCAGATCCAAACTAAAAACATAAAGCAATGGACTCAGAGGGCAGCCTTGTCTCACCCCCGACGAATAGGGATATAGGAACCCAAATAATCATTTACCAAGGGCATAGCATAAGCATGACTATAAAGCAAAGCAATCCAGGTTATAAAGCGATCAGGAACTCCACAGGTTCGTAAAACCTGAAACAAATAACTATGCGGGACCTGATCAAAGGCCCTTTGTTGATCCATGAACATAAGAAAACTCTTTATAACATCAACTTTACCAAGCTCTATTAGTTCCCAAAGCAAAAGGAAATTATTATAGATAGATCTGCCCGGTACTGAACAGGATTGGTGTAGGGAAATCAAGTGTGGAGCTATGGACAACAATCTGGTATTCAATATTTTCATTAAAATTTCTTCCGTATTAAGGAGACTTAAAGGCCTCCAATTGGACAGTAAAGTTCTATCACCTTTCTTATATAACAAAATCTGAATTGAAGTGCAAAAATGGAAATCGAGAGTGTGATGTTGCAAAACCCAATTAAACACTACTGTGAGCACATCACAAACCGAAGGACTACAGGTTTTATAAAATTCTGCAGGCAAGCCATCAATACCAGGTGCCGTGTTATTCTGTAAATGGGAAATTTCCCTTTTAACCTCATCAACACTAATCGGAGCAACTAAAGCCCGTAATAGTATATCAGAACAAGGGGCAATATGGAGAGAGGAAAGGAATTGTTCTACACCAGCGCTATCCACAGGAGATGCAGCATATAAGTCTGAAAAATGCGAGGAGACTGCTTGCAAGATATCCGGAAATGCAGTGTAACTAGTATCAGCAGTATCCACAACTTCAGTCAGAAGGCGATCCGCAGAACGCCTAAGACTACAATCCAAAACATCCCCCAAAGCAGATTTATTAACAGAACAAACCCTATGTTCATGTAACAGGGAAGTAGCTCTAGTATACTGTACTGCAGCCATTTCTTTTTTTACATTCTGTACCTGTGCTGTCAAAGATAAGCCTTGTGAGTGTATAGCTGAATATAATGTTTCCAACTGCATACGTAAAGACAAATATCTCTTATACTTAGCCACTGCAGCATATTTAGACGTCCTCCTAGCCAAGTAGAGATTTCAGATTTAGTGAGTAGCCACCAATCTAACAAATCTTCAGAAAGTCTAGATAGTGACATACGAGCTTTCAACAAATCATGAACTTGGGCCAAAAACTTGTCATCAAGTAGCAGTAAAGAATTCAGTTTCCAATATCCCTGCCCCAGTTTAGCATGAGGGCCTACTCCTAATGTAGCAGTTACCACATTATGGTCTGAAATCTCCACTGGAATGGTTTGAGCTTTAATCACCCTCAAAGCTGCAGAGACAAAAAGAAAATCAACCCTAGTGGATAAGGAGCCCTTAAAAAAGTACGTCCACCAGTAGGATGACAAACCCTATAAACATCCTGTAAACGACCCTGG
Organism: Neoceratodus forsteri; assembly: GCA_016271365.2. Taxonomy (NCBI): domain Eukaryota; kingdom Metazoa; phylum Chordata; order Ceratodontiformes; family Ceratodontidae; genus Neoceratodus; species Neoceratodus forsteri. The sequence goes on along the minus strand of CM057449.1, from coordinate 1,548,679,706 downwards.
ACAATAATGTGATTGAGACAATGTGTATCACAGAAATCCTTATCAGTCCGGGCCCCCCGATCTGATTTATGCACTACACAAAGTCACCACCCCATATGAGAAAGCATGACGTGAACAAAAAAGGCTGCGCCTCACGAAAGAGATCCACTCGACCTTTCTTCGTAACTGGTACATAAATCACAGTTGATCTCCAAGTGTAATGTAAATAAGTAAAATCCAATATTAAGGCCCGTCCCATAAGCAGTTCAACCAAGTTGTTAACATGAAATCCATCACCCCTAAACAATACCCCAACACCACTACATGTATCTAATCCTAAAGAAAAAAAAGAAGGACCCCATCGCCAAAGCTTTTTGGCCATATTAACCAAAGGAAGGGTATTGAGACGGGTGTCCTGAATAAGGCAAATATCACACGCCAACTAACTCAAAAGTTGAAAAGTAATCAGGCCTACGAGCATTTTTTACACTGTTCACATTGAGGGTGGCTACAGTGAGATGAAATGCCATGGCCATGAAAAGAGAATCAGATAAAGGGTTCGAAATAAAAATAAGTCAACATCAAGTAACCCATCCTTTCTAGTACTTCTCAGGGTCTCACCCCGACCCATGAGTCAGTATCCATAAACCTCTTTGATTTATCATTCTCAGAATCAGAGGATACCATAGGTTGTGAGGAGGTGTCAGAATCAGCTCCATATCGGAAGACTGAGTGTGACGGGACAGGACCTCAAATTTATTACTTAAGGGAACAGAGCCACCAGGAGAAGACGCTTAGTAATTTGGCCCTACCTCGTAGTCTGTTTTGAGCCCGTTTCTTTGTCTGAACACTAGGCTCAGGAGGGGGCATAATAATAATATCCAGAGGTTTGTCAGGGACAGGCACAGGTTCAGCAGGAACCGGAGAAACAACAGAAAGAGGGTGAGGGGGGCGTAGAGGAAGGGTCCTGTACAACCGGTCATGGAACTTCCTGTAAAGGAGGCTCAGAGGAAGGTTCAGATATTGAAACCACTGACTGGGAGCAGGCACCGCAATATCAGGGCATAAAGCGGGACCAGTGACTACCTTAACATGCAAAGAAAGGAACTTCGCAGTAGCAATATCCTTTTTCTGGGCATTAAGAAGGATCACATCCTGATCCGCGCTATCTTCCCTGTTATGGGAAGCCCAAGGACAGGATCTAAAACCATGACCTAGTTCTTCACACAGGTTACACTTTAGTTCAGATTTACAATCTGCACTAGCATGGCCAAAAGATAAACAAAGGGAACATCGTAGTCTATCACAGGCTGCACTGAGATGGGAAGGGGAGCCACATTTAAAACAGGTACGAGGCTGCCCCACATAGAAGCAATGCCCCCATTCCCTACCTAAAAACAAACTATTAGGTAAGTGTATGGGACCCACATTCGTATTTCTAAGTCGCACCCTATAACGCCAACCACCAGTCCACAAGTGTTCAGAGTCAAATATAGGCTGTGGCAACCCCAAGACATCACAGCGTTTAGCTAACCAATGCGTAATATCACTAGCTGCTACATTCTCATTTCTAAACAAAATGGTGACAGTTTTAATAGAAGGTCTAGTAAGTGGGATAGCCCGAAATGGTAGCCACAGCTCAGTGTATTTAAGAGTATCATACTTTGTCCAGAATCGATCTAATCCTCTAGGGCTTTGAAAACTAACATCATATAAGGAAGAACCTGATACATGAATCAATGCAAATATTTAATTTGTAAAAAAAAAACAAAGATCCTTTCAAAAGTGACTTTCCCACATAGAGACGGTCTGGAGCTACATCAAGACCCCCAATATACTGAAGGTGGACCGAATTCCGTCATTGAGGAGGGGGGAGTTCTGAAATGTATCCCTTCCATGAAATTCTTCCCAAGTAGATTCAGCCTTGTCCCCAGGGTCAGGAGAAGGGCCTGGAAGAGGGTCAGGGAGCAGGACATCCATGTCCATTCTGTCACCCCACGCTGGTCCCCTAGAGCTAGGGCCTTCATCACCCGAAGAGGAGGGAGGCAAAGAAGGAACTTCAGCCAGCAGAGTAGTAGCCAATGCAGGATGCTGAACATCTTCAGCATGCAAATCCAAATCCAGGCTACCAGGCAAAGGTGGAGGCATATCTATCAAGGGGGGCTGTTGCACTCCACAACCAGGTATCGGGCTATGGGTAGGGTCAGGTATCCAATGCCCCGAACTGCCTGGTTTCCAACCCGCACTCTGCAGGGAGGCCTCTAAAGAGACAGGTAGTGGGCTAGAACAAGGCAACAGAGCAGGAGGAGGCAAAACAGGCGAGACAGTCTGCGCATTAGGAGGTGAAACACACGGTCTAGGATGCATAGTACTCACAAGTTCACCAGGCAAAGTCACCACCGAGTTCAAAGGCGGAGAAAACACTGCTCGATCCAGATTTGTAAGAACCGAAAATTCCAACGGAGCATGGTGCAAAACTGGTAGGACCGGTGCTACAGAAGAAACACTGGTAGGACCGGTGCTACAGAAGATTGTTGCTGACTCTGCACCTCCAAAGAGCCCGAAGGTACCGCATCCATAATGAAAGCAGGAGGAGCCTCCACAGGCCCTAGTTCTGGTGACAGAGTCCGTGTCCCAGGAGAGGCCGACTCAAAAGGGCTAATGGCATCAACAACAGCAAGTACCTGGTCCCGATGTGCAGCAAGGAGGGACTTCAACCAAAGTTCATCCGCAGGCAAAAAATCTGACGATGCAGAGGCAGACTGAGCAGGTAAAGATTCATCTGGTACAGCAAGATCCACAAGCATATCAACAAAACAGTCAGACGTCCTCAGTATTTCAGGCTCCAAAGCTGGACCTGCAGGAGCGGAGCTCTGCTCTCCTGCAGGTACACCAGCAGAATGACTGGGTCCCACGAATGAATCCATGGTCCAACAGCACCCCCACACAGAGTAGGGGAATTTCCCCGGTGTCCTGGCCAAATTTCTCTCATTCGCTAAAAATACCACCAACAGTTTAATCTGGTTCAAGGTCAGTTGGCATTCATCTGTATCCCCCCTACCCCCAGGGTTGTGCCTGAAAATAGGCAGGATTTGTCTAGTGCACTTACCCCATCAACAAAAACTAAAAAAAAAAAAAAGATGCTGGCTCTGTCACCCAAGACCTGCTGGCAAAGACCATTTCATTTGTCATGCAAAAACTGGAGAGTTCTGTTTCTAGGTAAGTCTACAGAAATGCTCAGAGCTAGAGCAAGCAATCCAGTATACCACTGAATTTGAGGTTATGCGAAATTGGGATTTTCCGCAGACTCCGAGTCCCCAGGTTCTGGCCTGTGATGAAGTTTTCCCAGAGACTGTAATTCTTAAAGGACTACTTGAGCCACTGTAGAGGTACAAGAGGAAATGACAGGGTCTCTCACAAATCTTCACCTGAATGCGAAAAAATGAAAGTGAAGCTCAAGACCCCTAGGACTCCACAATCAGAGATACTGACTAGCAAAAAAGACCTTTGGGAAACACAACATCCTAAGTCAGTGAATTTTCAGAATAGAAAACCTGATGATCAGTTGTGTTGAAGGTATGAAGGCCTGGACCACTATGAAAAACTGTCCCCAGTGGAGAGGTGGTTCAGAGCTTGGAGCCTTGCAGACTGCAGTTGAGGGCCAGATACCTGACAAAGAAATTTCCCATAGCAAACTGTGATCTGTACTATAGTGTAACTGGGCTACTATCATCTCAGGGAAATAAAAGGTGTCCCCTGCAAGTTTTGGTGGATTCTGGTGCACAGGTGTCCATTGGTGAATAGCCGGGTGTGGGGAGGAGAGACTAAATGATCCACACAATGCTTACAGCCATATGAAGGAGCAGTCCACACACCGAATGAAATTGCTCTCAATATGTTGGAAATGTGGCAAACAGTGATAAGTAAACCAAAAAAACTTGTATTTGCTTTGCCTAATGCAAAAGATACAGACCAACGACTAAGAGTAGCAATGGAAAAAGTATGTAATACTCACAGTACACACTGATGCTAGAATGCTGGGCTTATTGCCAAAAGGTGCAAATCCACAATGGGTTTTTGTGGCACGCTGTGGGTTTGCATCTTTTAGCTATAAACACAGCACCCTAGCGTCAGTTTGTATTATGAGAATTCAGTATTTTTTTCATTGCTTCTCTTAGTTTTTGGTCTGTATCTTTTGCATTAGACATAGAAAGTGCAAGTTTTTTTGGTATACTGTTTGAAGCTATTACTTTAGGCACTGCGTATCCTGTGAGTGGCCCCTTACCTGTTTCTGTTAAACAGTGATCAGCCTATAGGAGCTGTGATTAGCCTGTGAATTCTTAGTGGCTAAAATGCAACCCAAACTGCACTACTGTGGACTGACTGGTTGCATCAATACAGGGCAAAATTGAACTTTGCTAAAGGTGTCTTTATTGTATTGGAGAGGACGTTTCCTCTAATGTTCAAAAGTGAACGGATGGAGCGAAGTCTGTGAGATTGTGGCTGGCAGCTACGTGACTGTTGCACCAAGAAGTGAAGTGCTTATCCCAGGCCAGATCTGAGGAGGTGAGGCCAAAGACCAAGAAAGGCTTGTGGAACCCCAGCAAAAATCAAGTCTCAACTTCCTCGTAGCTTCGTCATTGATTGGAGTAAAATGGACAGTTGCCAGTGCTGGTTGCCAATGTGACAACAGACCACAGATCATTTATTTTTTATTTTATTTAGTTTTTGGTAACAGGGTAAGTGCACTAGCCATAGCAATGACTATTTTCAGGCACAACCTGAGAGGGTACAAAACAAAACATTTGCAATAACGGGTTACAATATATAGGATCACAACTAGTCAAGGTAGGAAACTACAGAGCAGGCTGGTGAAATTACTGTACATTACAGACAACAGTGGAATAAAATTACAAGAGACGAACAAAATTGAGGTAAAGAGAGTTAACATAACATTATACAATCTTACCAAGAGATTGTGATCAGCACCTTCCACTCTGGGGTGACGATTTTGCCTAAAGGCTCATCCACAGTTCAAGGCAAGCAAACTGGATCTCCAAGAACCCCAAAAGGAGAACAAGCACCAGGTTGGACGGAACAGACCTTATCTCAAAAACTGCAACACAGGGAACAAGAACTGATGCCAGAGCAGATGTGAGCAGCCCGGGCTGTGATGTGGGAGTGAGCCAATGTATTCAGTACTGTGGGGGATCATGACCTGGGATATGCTGAGCTAACCAAGCACCTGACTAACACTGCAGATGCCCTTTCAGTCAAGCAGGAACCTCAGAGGATCCTGCTCAGTTATAAGGGAGAGTTTGAAGAAGTTACAACAGATGAGTGATGCCTTCTTAGAGAAGCAATCTAAGAGAATATATAGAGTATCAAGAATCCTAGGTCTAGTACACCAGTTAGTGTTCATTTTCATGAAGAACATGAAGTTAATCCAGATCACATGAAGTTTTTGGCTCTGGAATGTGTTCACATAGGAAGGGGTGGCAACAGGCTACAGGGACTCCTGTAAAGAGAGACATATTGAATCTTTGTACTGAAGGCCTTAAAACCTATAAATCTCAAGGAAGAGTGGTACCTTAAGCCCTTCTTTTGAAGTGGTAATGTAGCAGATCGAAATTGGCACCAGTCCACTAGCCAAATTCTAGTTGATTTTGCATCTGGGTCGTAACATTTTCCTTTAACTAGTCCTGTGTGCTTATACTGGAGAAGGTAAGATTTAAATAAGTACATCAGCTGGGCTAGTGGAAGAGTCAGTGGGGCTAGTGGATTTTCCTTGTCACTTGCCCTGCTGGCTAGTGGCTGAAAAACTTAATTTCAACCTCTAAGCTAATCTACAATGTGATTAACATTTTCCTTGTTTAAATTGTACTATTTTCCAGTTAGGAAGCATTGGTTAAGGTACAACTTTCTTGTTTTTCTCCTCCTCTAGATCCAGGAGTAGCTAGAGCAGATACTTTAATTACCAATTCGAGAGGCACTTGCACTAGGGAGATTGCTGTCTTTGGTTGCCTGGAAACAGTATCAAGGAACATGCAGGAGTGTGGTACCATCCTTGTCTAATAGGTGTCTCTAGGCTGTGATGACTTTTGAATAATACAAGGAGCATTTATTTTTGGGCTTTGGAACAACCTAAATGAACCTGACAGTCTTTTTGATAATGTTTTTAAACTACACAATTGCTGTTGTATGTTATGATTTCTAATTTGAAATTATATTTACTAGGGCTATATTTGCTCACACAAAAACAATTAGCACTGTTTGCTGGTGATGAATATTGAACGTCTTGTGTCCTGATCACTTTCTGGTGCCACTGCTGCTTTAATTTTTGTCAGACACCTACCTCAGCAAGGATGACGTCAGCAGCATTAATTGATATAAAAGAGGTATCAGTTAAGCTAGAAGCTCAGCCCCTGACAAAGACCCTTGGTCGATGTGCTGGGGCATCTAGCCTAAAGCTTTGATGTATGTTTTTGTACTGTCCTACATTTTGTTCTTCAGATGCAGCTTTTTTGAACTCATCTGGCTCTTTGAGTGTGCTGGATTTCCTGTCTGCTTTGGGGGGGTCATGGCTTGGGATGTGCTGGGCTAACCAAGCACCTGAATGACACTGGAAACACCTGCCTGATCAAGCAAGGACCTCGGTGGATACCACTTCATTATAAGGGAGAGTCTGAAGAAGAGCTGCAACAGATGAATGACCAGGGAGTTATATGGCCCTCCTCAAGTCTGTCAACCACCCCAGTCGTCCTGGTACAGAAGAAGGAACGGGGGAGTATGACTGTGTGTAGACTATCAGTGCCTGAATAAGGTTACCATGAGGGATGCATACCCACTACCTCATATCGACGACACCCTTGATCTTGGCAGAAGCTCACTGATTTTCCACCCTGGACTCGGCTAGTGGATATTGGCACATGGAGGTTTGCCACGAGGACAATTCAAAGACTCTATAAACAATCAAACAAGGACTGTTTGAGTTTAACATCATGCCTCCTGTTTAAGCTCACCAAAGGTGCGCCACTGTGATAAACCAGAGCGAGTGTGCCTATTACTCAGTATAAATATAGTGGCAACAAATGGTTTCAGTGCATGAAGGATTTTTATTTTGCAAACGTAAAAAAAAACTTAAAAAAGACTACTCTTACCCCTAGCAGCACATCCTTGATCAAATCAGTAGTGGGAGTGACAGTGTGTCAGGAGTCTGAACTCCGACAGGCGTTCTTTGTTACACATCAGTTTGTTTTTCCTTTTTCCAAAAAAAACCCCAGCTTGGTTCAGACTTGGAAACATTCCTTTTTACTCTTGGAAGTGAAACACCGCTGGCTCCCTACTCCTGACTACATCACACGCACATGCCAATGTTTCACTGTTAACTTCCTCAGAGCTTGCTGTGTGTGATCACTAGCTCCCATTTTAATTGACACACACTGTTTCATGAGCAAAACCTATGTGTGAAAAACTATTGCTAAAAACCATAACTACTAGACAAATAGAGGACTAATGGGCTATTCTTTTTATTTTTCTGTTGCTCCCCCGTCCCTGTTGCAGGACGTGCAGTGCTGTCCAACACACGCCTGCAGGATGGCTACCTGATGTCCCCTTTCTTGGTCCATGGCTGCAGTGCACCCAATCTCCACTGGGCTCCACTAGCACCGTGGGACATAGACCCCCCTACTTCCCAGGAGAGGAGAACTGTCCATTGGACACTCAGTCCTCTCCTCCCCAGGCACATTCCCGAACCTAGGTCACTGACATAGCATGAGGTAAGGCAGATGCCTCAGCCCTCAGTGCCACCGGGCCGATTAATGGTCTGTTCTGAACATTATATAAATACTAGTCAAGTTCACAATGCTAAACAGATAAAGGGTAATAACAAAAGGATTGAGGACCAGGACTAGGGAGTATTGCAATAGCAAGAAAGGGGAGGAGGGGGACAGGCAAGAGGAAAATAATCCTAAAACCTTACATCAGCTTTCTGATCTACTAACCTAATCTGCCAAATGCTAAACTAAGTGAGGATTAACCCACAACAGAGCATGGGTTCACTTGAGAATTAATTCATGATGGGAGAGGAGGAAGGGGGCATGAGGCCGCAAGCCGAGTGCCTCCAACCACCCAGGCCTGGATTAATTCTCAAGTTAACCCATGCCGTGGGTTGGGTTAATGCACTTGTAACATGGCTACACACTATGAACGACAAACACACAAAATGTATGCGAGAGAGAGAGACCGACAGCAAGCAGTGAACACACAGTGAGAAGAATTACAGAGAAACACAAAACAGAGCAAGGAAGGAAGCTCCTGGACAGTTACAGGTGCTCAGGGGGTGGAAGAGGGCAGTGCATGGTTAGTGGGGTAAACAGTACACAAGTACATGCTGAAGGTGCAGTTCATGTTCCACAAAGAGAGAGAGGGAGAGGAAAACAGAGAGTGACAAACACAGCAGGAATACCTGTACCACATGTTGTCTCACCCAGGTCCCACACGCTCCCAATAGCCCTGCCCCCAAGACACAGCACTCGCAAATTGCGACCAGCTAACCCCCTTCCACTCCCCTGGGTCTGTTCTGAGTTCCTTTCTGGTAATTAACAAGAAGTGGAGAGAGAGAGAGACCAACAGCAAGTAGTGAGCATACAGTGAAAAGAATCACACAGAAGCATAAAACGGAGTAAGGAGCATAGCCCTTGGACAGTTACGGGTACTCGGGCGGAACAGGGGGGCACATGGTTAGTGGGGTCAAGTGGTACACAAGTACATGCTGAAGGTGTGGTCCATGTTCCACACAGAGAGACAGACAAGGAGACGGAGAGTGTGAGAGGGAGAGATGGGCACAACAGGAATACCTCTGCTGGATAGTATGTTGTCTCGCCCAGGTTCAGTGCGCTCCTGAGACGCCTGCTCCCAGGACACCACTCACTCTGGACAGCAACCATGGATTAATTCCCACAACCGTGGATTACTTGAACAATAAACCATGACAGGGTGTGGGTTATTGTGATTATTCAATGCCCCTCTTCACTTTTTGCCTGAAAAAATTTTAAATAAATTTTTTTGACAGTTTAAATAGTATTTATTGAATTTATTGTTGGGCTAAAAAATAGTTCCCTGTGGCTAGGTAGAATATTGAGGAGATGCTCCCTGGCCCCCACAACTGATATGCATATCTTTACAGTAATTCTATTTTAGTTTTCTTTTGTTTTTGCTTTAATTTTGCAGCAGAGATAAGTGGCTGGGAGAGCAGGAGGCATAGTGTCTGCACCGTTTAGTATTCTTCGCCCTCCCCCCATAACTGATGCAGTCATATGTTTATACTAATGCTAGTGTTCTCTCTCTCTCTCTCTCTCTCTTCTTTACTTTTGTGGTAGAGATGAGTGAGAGGCAGCATTATGTCAGCACCATTCAGTAGACAGGAGAGCTGGCGCCGAGTGTTATTTGTGTTGGTAAAGTAAACTGTGTTGAAGGGAGAATGGAGAAGGGGGCACTGAGAGTGTGTCTGAGTGGTATATCTACGCTAGCGGGCTGAGGGCTATTAAAAGAATTAAAGGGAAGCTGGATCCACTGATGACTAATGTGCTGTGGGACTAAACTGGTCCAGGAACTGTCTGTGGTCGGGACTCGGGAGATGATAAAGCTGCGGTCTATAGTTGGCCTGCATTGCGGTGTTGTTCAGAGCGCGGTCATACTGACAGTGGCCTCAGTAAGTGTTGAGTGTACTAAATAGCACTGCCAGACTTTAGGTGCTATGTAGCTGGAAACTGTCTTTAAATTTGAAAGGATCGTATCCGTCAGATAAGCTGTTGCCGCTCTAGCTATTGGGACTCAGGGGTACCAATTTAAAATATAGCGGGACTTTGTTTACCTTCTCGGGGAGGGCGGATTGATTGGAGCTGTCACTTACCTGGGCTGGGAAATGGGAAGAGTGAGGAACATGTTTTTTTTTTTTTTTCATCTTCTCAGGCGAAAAGGCAGGGTTTGGAGACTGTTGGGATATTCCAGTTCACATGAACAGTTCTTTTGAATATCCCGCTCCAGCTTCGTGGTTTAGCGGTGAGTAAAGATGGTAGATCAGATTGATTTCAAAGAGTTGGGATTGCTGATTCGGCTGATTGGCACCTTTGCCGTGAGTAATGCCAGGATTTACCATGGCTGAAAGGTGCCAGTCAGCCAATCAGAATCCTGGATTCTTGGACCACGTTGTATAATTGGGGGTCAATCCATGGTCAGTGATCTGTTTTAATTAATTGAAGGTAAGGGCTTTTCATAGCCATATTACAAAGAGCAATAGGTATTGAATATTAAATGTATAAACTTGTAAACCTACTAACAAAAAGCATGGATTTAGATCCATTAAATATGTCTTGTGTAAAACAGTTTAATAGTGTGCATCATTAATAAGGTGCATCACTGTACTGCAAATAGTATCATTCAGTAAAAATATGCAGCCTTCAGTAGTCTTTCATGTTAGTGTTGCAAAAAACATGTCTGCAGGATATAACCAGTGAGAATATTAGTACATTTCAAAGAAAGGCAGTTAGATAAGACTCATCCATCAGTCCTCCAGACTTTCTGGTTCCCAATTCATGGATCCAGTATTCCTCTCTCTGTCATAGTTTTTTACTGAAATCTCAACTTCTGTTATTTGGCATGACTTTTTGGATGCCCACAAATTGGAGGTTGCCAACAGGCCAATGATTAGCTTCAGTAAAATGTTTTGCCTTACTCTAAGTCTTCTTGCCAGTTCTGATCGCATTCTTATGTTTCCACACTCTGTTTTTTAGCATTCTGTTTGTCCTATGTATGACAGTCCACATGGACAAGTGAGCATATAAATCTCCACTTCTGATGAGCAATTAATAGCTATGCCACAGTGAGCTTTGTGCTGTTCCGTCTAGAATGCTGATAGCCTGTTTGCTGCCATGCACTTTAATGTCCCTAGTAAGTAATCCTTCTCATTAATACTTATTTTTTTATTTGGGAATTAAATAAAGGACTTTATTTATAATTATGTCTCCTGTCATTTTTGTCCTCATTATTTATTCTTTACAGTAGAAAAATCGTTTAAAAGCAAGCTTTTTATAATGAGTGGTAGCCGCCCGCATTGCTATCTGTCAGCAGCACTGGAATTCAGGATTGTGGTTGCGTCAAGTACTTTACCTACTGTTCTATGTTTTTTAGTTATAGAGTCGGAGAAACACATAACCACATCATGCATGGTATCATTCGAAAGCTCTGACTCTCCGCAACACCCCGCAGCACGTCTCTTATGTTTTGCACCACTGTGAGCCAGTATATAAACCTGTGATCCTGACAACCACCATTTTACTATGAAGAAGTGCTGAGGTAAGGATTTTTGGACTGTGACTAGGAAGTATGAAGTGTTGTGTTCATAATTCTCAAATTTGGTATATTTCCATTCAGCACAAGTCCGATTATATGGCAAATCAAGCATGCTGTGAGGAGAAATTCAGTTCCTTGTTACTTCTGTCAGCTCCGTAGTTCCTTTATACTGATTAACATAAAAGGTGGAAAAGGCAGACGGTGTGGTGTTGCAATTTTGATCCCGAACAAATGCCCATTTGAAGTATGTGATTCCATTAAAGATTGCGATGGCTGCTATGTGGGTATGAAGGGTAAATATAATGGTACCACAGTCTCTTTGGTCTCATATGCCCCTCCAGGTTCAGATTTTTCCTTCTACAGGGAATTCTTTCTTAGAATAACTGAATGGGCAGAGGGCCATCTAGTTATAGGGAGGGATTTAAATGTGAGGCTTAACGTTCATTTGGACTCATCTGGTGGAGTTGCCCAACAGGAATGTGGGACAGCTAAGAGGGTGGTGAAATTAATGGGGGAATTAAGTCTCGTGGTCATTTGGAGACAGATGCATAAAAGAAGTAGACAGTACACATTCTTTTCATCGGCCCATAAGTCGTATTCAAGACTAGATTATTTTTTACTACCTAGAGATTCCATGGCTCTGTGCTCTGACTCTTGGTTGGGGGATATGGTACTTTCGGACCATTCACCAATCTACCTGAAACTTAAGTTAGACCCTATTAGACGTAACACTTTCTGGAGATTGAATCTCTCGTTGATACATGAGGAGACTAAAGAGACAATAGAAAAGGTAATAGACCAAGCTGTAAAGGATAATATTGACTCAGAAATATCCCCGGGGATTTTATGGGATACAGTGAAAGCTATAGTGCGTGGCAAATTCATAGAGATCTCATCTAGAAATAAAAAAACTTAGGGAAAGAAAAAAAGTGCAGTTACAGGACCAAATAGCCATTTTGGAATGTCAACAGCAGCAGCAGCATAAGGATAGAGGGAAGCAGTTGAAAAAGCTGAAAAGAGAGTTGCTAGATATACTCGATTACCAAGTCGAGCAAAAATTACTCTATTTACGCCAAAGGTATTATGAAGGGGGCCCAAGGACATTGAGACTTCTAACTTATAGGCTTCGACAGCAGAAGGCCAAAGCATGCATTCCAAAAATAATGGACCCAAAAACCAAGACCTGGCAATTCAAGGTGGAAGGGATAGCTGAATCTTTTAAACACTTTTATACAAAATTATATAGTAAAGGGGCAAATCCCACTCCTGAGGTGATTGAAAGATACCTGGCACCCCTTCGTTTACCCAAAATTTCTAAACAACAACAGAAGACCTAACTTCCCCATTTTCAGTGGGAGAGATACAAAAGGAGATAACCCGCCTGAAGGCAGGAACATGTCCTGGCACTGACGGTTTGCCAAATGAATTCTATAAAGAATTCAGGGAGGTTGTTATACCCCTAATAAGAAATGCATACAATTCCTTATGGGAGAACGAGGGTAGTTGCGCTCCATCCTGGACCCAGGCCATCATTTCAGTTTTGCCAAAGCCGGCCAGGGACCCCACTATATGTTCTTCATACAGACCAATTTCCATATTAAATACAGACTATAAAATACTAACAGAGTTAATAGCCAGAAGGCATGAAAAAATACTACCAGAAATAATTAATTTAGATCAGACAGGATTTGTCCCGGGAAAGCAAACTTTTGATATTATTAGGAGGTCAGTAGATATAATTGAACATTTACAAAAGTCGGGAACTCCAGCATATGTGATGAGTCTGAATGCCGAAAAGGCTTTTGATCAAGTATCTTGGTCATTTTTGTGGGGTGCCCTGGCCGGCTTTGGCTTTCCCACTCCCCTTTTTGAGTTTTCTACCCAAATTATATACCCACCCCACAGCATATATTAGGGCCAGTGGACACATGTCCAGCTCCTTCATGCTTGAGAGAGGCACCAGGCAAGGTTGTCCCCTATCTCCTTTACTTTTGCTCTGTACATAGAGCCCTTAGCACAGAGTGTCTGAAGGGTAGCTTCTGAATTGTAACTATGGGACATACCAGTCTGAAAATGGCCCTTTATGCGGACGATGTCCTATTGTAGTTGACGAATCCAGCAGAATCCTTACCAGAGGTTTTTAAACAAATTAAGCGTTTTTCATCTCTTTCTGGTTATACTTTAAATTGGTCAAAGACGGAGGTGTTAGTGATATCTGCTACAGTCCCTGAAGATATAAAATTAAAATGCCCTTTGAAGTGGGATAGCGAGACTATTAAATACTTGGGAGTTAGAGTAGGTAAATCCCCAACAACATTATATGTAGATAATTACCCAACTCTGATCAAACAACTGCGAGCAGACTTACAGAGATGGAACTGTATACCATTTCCATTTCATTCTAGATTACAAATAATTAAAACTAATATAATGCCGAGGCTCCTATACCTATTTCATACAGTCCCATGCACAGTTCCACAAAATGAATTTAATAGTTGGCAAAAATGGGTCATGGCCTTTATATGGGGAAATAAGCGTCCCAGAATAACAAAAAACACATTGTACCTACCAAAACAAGAGGGGAGGAGAGCCTGTCCACATATAATAGATTATTGGATTGCGGTTCAAATGAAAACTGCACTGCTATGGGCCCATCAGAATTACAGGGCACACTGGCAACAACTTGAATTACATCAGATAGGTAAGACACAGCTATGTTCTAAGCTGTTTGACCCACATGGCAAACCTTCTGATTTAGGAACATCACTGTCTTCAGTCATTGCGACCTTGAGTGGCTGGTATCCGGGTATCAGAAGGGATCATACAGGCAGGAATACCTGGAGATATACTTGGTGGTCTGCAGATAAATGGTTTACCACAGCTAAGTTTTCAAACTGGTACCAAAAGCAGATGGATAGGGGTGTATATGCCTCTTGGCAGCTACTTTAAGGAAATACAATTCCTTTATTTGAAAGTACTAAGTCCCTATATGGTTGGACAGAGAGAGACCTTTTATATTATTATCAATTAAAGGACTATATTAATGTTAGGTTGCAAAAGGACTCACAATATGATGATCTTAGACCTTTCCCCAAAGAAATTGAACTTATTTGGGGCTCATCACACGGCAAGGGAGCAATAACAATGCTTTATTGGAATCTAATAGCTGACCGAACATATAATACATGCCCTATACAAAAACATTGGGAGCAGGAATTGGGAATACGTTTAAACCAAATACAGTGGTGCCTGGTGTTTAGAAGCAGCTGGCGTACTGCTTCTTCCCCAAATTGGCAAGAATTTGCCTGGAAGATTAAAATCAGATACTTCTTAACTCCATGCAGGCAGTTTAGAATGGGCTTGAGAAATAGTGCAGAATGCTGGAGAAAATGCAGCTGTTTGGAGGCTGACATGGCTCATATTTTTTGGAAGTGCCCTCCACTTCAGACATATTGGAAAGAGGTAAAGAACCATCTTAATAAAATATTTGGAACAGATATTAGGTTAGGCCCAGAAAGTATAATATTGGGATTATACCCTTCCGAAATCAAGGGGAAAGAAGGGCATTATTTATGGGCTATATTATGTGTCGCTGCTTTGAAGGCCATTACCAAAAAATGGCTTCAGCAGTCCATACCAGAGACTAAGGACTGGCTGCAGATAGTTCATCAAATTCAAACAATGGAGAGAATTACGTTTGCTGCTAACCATTGTATAAATTCCTATATGAACAGATGGACTCGTTGGGACTTATATAAAGATATACTGGAATAAATTGTAATGCTTCTCTCCTTCTCCCCTCTTTCATGTTTCCCTTAATTTTGTTTTCTATTCTCCATATGCTGTTATTTGTCTCCTAAAGGTTTTAGTTTTCTTTGTGTTTAATTTTAAAATAATGTTGAGATTAATTGTTATCAAGGAGTGTAATAAGAATACATCAGGAAATAGCAATGTTAGTATTGGAATGTATTCTTTTTTCTGTAAAAAAGGCATTTCACTTAGAATGATTGTCAGTAAATATGAAAGCTGAATTGTAAAAATGAAATGTTTTAAATAAACAAAGTATAAAAAAAATATAAAAGGTGGAGTTTAATATTTCTTACAAGACTTTATTTTGGTCTTACGATAAAATACCAACCATTTTTTCTTTCATTCGGCATCTGTTCTATACTCAGCCTTCCATTTGCTGGCTTATAGGGATGCCCAGTTTATGCATTGATAGTGCTGTTTGGACAGAGCTCACCTCCATTGCTACTTGCTGCATCACTTGACTTTCCCAGCACTTTTGGTACTGTAACCCTTTCCCCAGTTCCTGCTACTCCTGATTCCTCAGCACAACGCATCTCCTTTTTTGAGACTGACCCTGCGATTAGCGCCCCCCCCACTTTCACTGACCCCCGTGTTACCCTGCTGCTTCATACTCCTGATGCGCATGACTGACTTGCCCACTGCAGTGTCTCGTTACAACTCTCTCAGTTTTCCACTGCTCATCATAGGTACTCTGTGTCTCAGCTAATTGTTTTAAACACTGACCTTGCTTGCGAATCTTGTGATTTATCCCTTCCCCCCCGCTGCCACTCACTGCCATGTCCCCCTGCTGCCTCTTCGCACCTCTGTCACTTGCATCCATGTCCAGCTTGTAATCAGACTCCGGTCTAGATGTGAGATGCTGCAGCAGGCTGTCATGGATTACGCAACCTCCAGAAAAAAACATGGATTTGTTTTGTACTCCTGGAGAAATTCCTGGTGGAGAGATGAAGCAAGATGGTGGTGGTGAGGCGCTAATGCGGTGAGTGGGATCGTTTGTTGTTATGTCCTTTGGCGTCTGAGGAAGGTAGTAAACTTGAAAGAAGGTGGTGATGGTGGTAAGGGGTTGGTGGTACAGTCATCTAGTACCCTTTGCACTTTTGGAGGAGTAGTGCTGAAGCTGTGGACAGTGATTAAGGGCCCCCTAATTGCAAATGTTATCTGTCTGGATGTCTGTCATACTTTAGGTTATGTCCATGTAGCAGTTAATGAGCCTCTGTATCCCATTGGAGGGTGGATATCTGCCTCCATTATGGATGTTTATTGTAGTGTGGTGTTAAAGTGGTGGACATTAGTATACTAGTGCCTAGTTGTGGCTGTACCATGTCAAGCCCAGTTGGGTGGGGGAGGGAGGTAGTTTGTGGGCTGTACAGTCCATTTGTGGCAGTGCTGGGGCTTATCCTATAGGTCCGGGGGCTATATGTTAATTAAGCAATAAGCCATGAGGGGGTGTGGGTTATCGAGGGATTTACCATGGCTGGCGTGGTTTGCCCACGAGGTGCAGCTGAGTGGGTAAATCCTTGACAACCGTGGTAAATCCCCCAATAACCCACACCCCTGAGTGGCTTACTGCGATTATACCATGGTATATTTTTTTGAGATACAAAAATAATAAAATAAAATATGCTTCTTTTTGTATTTTATGTTATTTTTATTGTATTTGTTAGTCCACCACAAAAAAATAGTCCTTGGTTCTTTGAGTTGTGCTTGGTTGCTAGGGTGTTGCTATGGCTGCTGAGCTGGAGGGAGAATACAGGGTTTTCAGAATGATCGTTCGTCGCTGCAGTGTAGTGAGAGAGAGAGAGAGAGAGAGCTCTGTTACTAGAAGTCCAGAAGAGGAACGGTTAATTGCTGTAGCAGATTCTCGCTTCGTGTTTTTTTTTTTTTTCTGTGGAGCCATACAGAGTAGTGGAGAATAGGAATGTACAGCACACTGTCCTTACGTTTTTTTTCCCACTTGGCAGTGGGGATTCGGACACAGAGAGCAGGACTGTAAGAGAGACAAAGCGTGAATGAACAGGACATGGAGTTTGTGTTGTTGAGAGACAGGGAATGGATTTGCTTTTTTTTTTCTTGTGTCCGAAAGCAGGGATTCAGAGACAGAGGACTGCACGAGGAAGTAGCAATGGAGCCAAGTAGACAGCAAACAATTTCTATGAGGTGAATTCAGTAGACATATTTATGTGCAAGAAAAATACTTTATTTAAATTTAGTCATGTACTGCAACGTGGTGAACTGCGTTTAAATTTCCGGTCACTTGTGTGAGACACTAGTTAAGCGGGATTCAACATGGCGGCTTAAATTTTGTGGTTTCAGGGTCGGATTTATTTTTTTACTATGCGGCTGGCTGGCACCTTTTGCGGTGATTATCAGAGGATTTACAACGGAGGTAAGGTGCCAGCCTGCCGTTCTCATTGGTCGGTGTCCGAGGTCCATGGTATAATGTGTGGTTTATAATAGGTTAGGACCGCTGTTTACCATTTGTAGTCTTGTGCAAGGGGTGAATGCATGCTGTCTTCATATGTATGGGATTCAGTGGTTTAGTGTGTAATGATGACTGACATTTTTTCATGTTATCTGTATTGGTGGTGTTTTTGTGGCTGGTGTGCATGTTCAGATGTGCAGGTGTGTGGGGCATAGTGTGTAATGTGACTGGAGTGGTGTATGCATGTTCGCTGGTGGGTGTGGTGCTTCATGTGCAATTTGGTTATGTGCGTCGAAGTGATGAAATAGTGTGAGGTGTAAGCATGAGTGTGAGTGTGTGTGTGTGTGGTTTTGTAGTCTGTAATGTACTGTGATTGGTGTTTACATGCTGTACTGGTATCGAGGGGTTCTGTTGTGTTGTTTTGAGAGGTGTATGCGTGCTGTCCTTGTGTGGGATGGGGGCCCTTGTGTTGTAATATGGTGGTTGGAGTGGCGACGTGGCACAGTGTGTATTGCGGTTTTAGCATTTAACCTAACATAAATCTCTGGTAGTCTAGTGGTCTTTCCTTCCCCCTTCCCGTTCTGTCTTGCTGGTCTTTTAACATATACATCATTGATAGTCTAGGGTACTAATCCCCCCCCCGAACAGTCTTAAATCCCTGCCAATTACACTTCACACCTCTCCACACTCTCCCCTGGTACTGGCACTCACTAACACCAGTCTGCGTTGATCTGTACAGCTCTCCTCTCACCACCCTGGTGGCTGCCATATGAGCTGTAATTGCATGCACTCACTGTAGAAATGGCCATTAGTGGTCATCGGTAACCAGGCTTAGTTGGGTTCTGGGAGGTGAGATGTGAGCAGGCAGGTCAGGTGGGGGGTAACTATGAGACTGTACTGAGTGGCAAGATATATATATATTTTTTTACACAGAACACAGTGACTTTTTGGGGTATGTGAGGACCACTAGACTACCACTGTGATCTATGTTAAAGTACCGGAGGGACTGATAGGTGGGGGGAGGTGTTAGGGGACCACTAGACTACCATGGATTTTTATGTTAAAGGACTGGAGGTACTGATTGGGTGGGCCACTAGACTACCAGGGATTTCTTTAAAAGGACAAGAGTGCCTGGCCCATCAGTGCAGCGGTATAGCTACAGGTTGCAAAGCTGCCAACCTGTGTTTGCCCTCTAAGCCTTGGTTGTTGGTGGAGGATTGAGCATCCGATGGACACAGTGTTTGCATTTGATTTAGTGTGTGTGTGTAGGGGGTGAAAGGGTGTGTGTACTGCACCTTACAATACAAGGTCATTTTCTGCATACTGTGCTTCATTTTGCAGAAATTTCAGAACACAGTGAAAAGTGGTGGTTATGCTCTTCAGAATGGTACTGAGCAAAAACGTTTTTGAAAGCAAAGGGGTACAGTAAATACAAGTAAAACTGAGGGTTCCGCAGCACCCCTTTTGTCCATATTTTCTGGCATCCACCCCTTCGCAATGTGGCCCTGACTCTTGCACACTCAGGCTCCGCTTGAGGCCGGTGAACCACAACCTACCCTCCCCAGAGAGGAGAGCAGTCCTCCTGACACTCAATCCTCTTTTTATCATCCCATACCTGGCAAACTGAGCTTGCTCCCAACCCCGGGTCGGTGGTATGGTAAGAGGTAAGGTGCTATGTGCCTCAGTCCATTATACCACTGTGTCAGGTGGTTGCATGCTGTACTAGTGGGTTAGGGATAGTGCTGGTATAGCCTGGCATGCTGGCGGTGTGCTTTAGTGGTGCCAGTGTACCTGAGATCAGCCTGCTTGACTTGGGATGGGTGGCAGGAGTGTAGCCAGTAGACCTTGTTGTCAGGATGGGGGTGGGGTGGTGGCATACTAACATGCCAGCAGAGTAGGCCCAAAGGTCTATCAAGTCTGTTTAAGTTCAGCACCTGGTAGGTGCATCTTTCCCTGCCATCCCCTCCCTCACCTCCTCCCCCATCAGGTGTGCATCTCCAGTTCTGGCATTACTCAGTTTAATCCTCCCCCTATACCTGTCCCAGCCACTTTTGAAGCCCTCTACCATTTTCAATTCCACCAATTCCCCTGGCAGCACATTCAATCGCCCCACCACACTCTCAGTGAAGTAAAAGTCTCCTAGTCTCAGCCCTGAGCCTCCTACCAGCCTCAGGTGGTGGCCCTGCGTCCCGCAGCTGTAGAATCCTATCACGGCATGCCTTATTTACCCCCTTAAGGTATTTAAAGACTTCAGTCATGTCCCTATCTGTCCCTCCTCTCCTTCAGGGAATACAAGTTAAGCTCCCTGAGTCTCTCCTCATAGGTCCTTTCCCCCAGCCCCTGTATCATTCTGGTCACCCTCCTCTGGAAATTTTCAAGGAGTGCAATATCCTTTACCAAATTCGGTCGCCAAAACTGCACACAGTATTCAAGGTGTGGTCTAACCAGGCAGTTATACAGAGGGAGAATCACTTCCCACTTCCTGTAAGTTATCCCTCTTGCAATGCACACCAGCATTTTATTTGCTTTGGCCACCACCCTCCTGTACTGTTCAGAGTTATTCATTTTGGCATTGACCACCACCCCCAGGTCCTTTTCCCCACCTGTAACCTGCACATTCTCCCCTCCCAGTAAGTATTCTTGAGATGAGTTTCTAAGCCCCAAGTAGAGAACCCTACACTTCTTAGTGTTAAACTTCAGCCCCCAATTGCGAGACCACGCGTCCAGGATATCTAGGTCCTCTTGAAGGACCCTTCTACCCACCTCCCCATTCACCATCGCCCCCAACTTGGAGTCATCGGCAAACAGGCTAATCTCACTCCTGATACCTCTTCTTATGTCAGATACAGTATGTAAGCAGTAAATAGGAGTGGGCCCAGCACCAACCCCTGCAGAACCCCACTGTTGACCCTCCTAGGAGATGAGACCACCCCCCAACCATCACCCTCTGCCACCACCCAGTTAGCCAGCTTCATATCCACCTAACCATCTTCTTCCCCACCCCCTCCAACTTGTCCCTCAGCCCAGGATGTTGCACCAAGTCAAATGCCTTGCTGAAGTCTAGAAAGAGGACATCCACCGGCCTGCCCTGGTCACCCAATCATGGAACCCAACAAGGTTAGTCTGACATGGCCTGCCCTGGTCACCCAATCATGGAACCCAACAAGGTTAGTCTGACATGGCCTGCCCTGGTCACCCAATCATGGAACCCAACAAGGTTAGTCTGACATGGCCTGCCCTGGTCACCCAATCATGGAACCCAACAAGGTTAGTCTGACATGGCCTGCCCTGGTCACCCAATCATGGAACCCAACAAGGTTAGTCTGACATGGCCTGCCCTGGTCACCCAATCATGGAACCCAACAAGGTTAGTCTGACATGGCCTGCCCTGGTCACCCAATCATGGAACCCAACAAGGTTAGTCTGACATGGCCTGCCCTGCACAAAGCCATGCTGGTGATCATCCAGGTGGCCCCCTGCCCCCAGGAACTCATCCAGCCTCTCCTTCAGTATGGCTTCCATCGTCTTTCCCATCACGGATGTCAGGTTGACAGGCCTGTTATTGCATGGCTTCTACCATGGCCCTCCTTTGTGGATAGGCATGACGTGAACTGCCCTCCAGTCCTAAGGCACACACCCCGTCTATAAGGAGGAGCTATAGAAGTCCACCAGGGGAGCAGCCAGCACATCCGCCATTTCCTTTAGCACCCTGGGATGCAGGCCATCCGGACCCAGTGCCTTATCTGTCTTAAGGGACCTGAGAGCTTCCCATACCCTACCAGCTGGAATTTCACCATCTGTCACCTTCCCCCCCTTCTTCAAAACTACCCCCTGTCCCCCCATGAAGTGCCTCCCCTTCCTCGACTCTGACCCCCTTCCCCCGTAAGGTGCTGTCCCACCATCATCTCTAGTGTAGACCGAGGCAAAGTAATCATTCACCTGCTCTCTGGCTTCTTCGGCTCACCCCCTCCCTGTCCATAACCTGCTAGTCAGTTCCTTCACTTTCCTCCTTTCCCTGATGTACCTAAAGAACCTTTTATCGCCCCCCAAATACCTTGAGCCAACTTCTGCTCTGCCTTAGCCTTGGCTAGTCTCACCTCCCTGGTCACCCTTTTGGATATGTTATCATAATCCTCCTTATCCTTAACCCCACGTGTTTGTTTGTACCATCTATAAGCCCCCCTCTTCCCCCTTACTGCTTCCTGTACCTCCCTGGTCCACCAGCACGGTTTCCTGGTTCCCCTAGCCTTGCGCCTGACCTTGGTGCAGGCCCTAGTAGTTTCCAAAAGCCCCCTTTTAATAACTTCCCATCTGCTATCTATGGCCATGCCTGGACTGATTTCCTGTAAATGCTCCCTGAGGATCCCCTCCATACCCTTAAAGTCTGCGCCCATGAAGTCTATTACTACTGTTTTTTTTTGTTGTTGTTTTTTTCCAGTTATTTAACCAGGTGAGACACACTAAGCTGAAAGCTTGTTTACAGGTGCAACCTGGGAGCACAGGAAAGTTAAGTGACTTGCTCAGGGTCACACATTATGCAAGTGGGGGCTGTGGGATTCAAACCCAGGTCTCCAGATTTGTAGCTCAGAGCCTTAAACCACTGCGCTATACTGCCTGTTTTAGTATGAGTATCCTCTCCCCCACTGGTTCAGGGAAAACCAACCGATGCATGATCACTCCCTGCCAGAGGTTCCCTGACCTTGAAGTTCCTAACCAGGTCGCAGTCCGATAGGACCACATCCAGAATACGACCGTCCCTTGTTGGATCCACCACCAGTTGGGACAGGAGTGCATCCTGAAAGATGTCCAGCAGTCGCTGCTCCTTGGTTGATGAGGATGACATGAGGATGAGGAGTGCCACATGACTATCATGTCCGGATGCCTGATTGGTAGTGTGCATGAATGTTGACCCCGTGTATCGTGATTTCAGGATACACTGGAACCCAGTCACGCACCCCACCAAACTGGCATCCTGACCAATGGTGAAACAAATCCATTTTTTAGCTGGTGGTCCATGTGGCCACTAGCTTTCAAAATCAGATAGCCAAGGCTCTTGAATGAGGTGTGTGTATGTTCTTTGGTGGGGGGCCTACTGCTGCCGCCAGGGGATAATTACCTTGGTCATTTTGTGTGATGATCTTGGTGGTCAAGGACAGCGCGCTCGGTGGATGGCAGCATAGAGGACTCCACAGTGGGCCTTCATCTGGTAGCCCAGGATGAGCCATTTCCTTCCCTCTGTTCTCCCACCTCCCATGTTATGGATGCATGCAATGACACCCTGGGAAAGCTAAGTGCGCCTTCTGCCATCAACCACCATGAACCAATCAAGCAGGGCTCTCGGTAGGGCTTTTCATTTGGTGGTCCAGGACTTTCTTTTAAAAAAAAAAAAAACAGGTTCCACAGCCTAAAAGTGGGAGTCCCTAGTAAATTTCTGGGGGTCCCCATGTAAATGCATGTGAGCTGCACCCCCTAGCTCACAAGTCTCGTAATGTAAGGATATGTATAGTGTGGGAGCATGCTCCTTTGTTTTCTGTGGGGCTGTATCTTAAACTAGAATTTATGTTGTTTTAGAGGGCAAATTCAAAACAATTTCAGCCATCGCTCATCTAACAAGATCCTTGTTAGTTGTGTGGTGGCCATAATTTGTTTGAATACCCCCTCTAAAACATTACAAATAGTAGTTTAAAACACGGCCCCATAAAAAGCAATGTAGTGTGTCCCCACGCTGTACAGATTCTTACATTACAAGCCATGCAGGCACGGGGGCATGGCTCTCTCTACGGATTCCCGGGACTTGGTGGCTGAGCATCTTGGGACTTAAAAAAAACAAAAAAAAACAGCATCCCAATGCACAAAATGTGCATAAAGGACACGGGTACCCGCGTCCTTGAGAACCCTGTCAAATGCAGTGCAGGCCAAGCCCTCCTGGGAAGGGTAGCGTTCTTGCAGATGCTCCTAACCCTCACCACCAGTCTCCACTCCTAGGGCAGGACACTGATGCAGCAGTGTGCAATGAAATTCATTTTCCTACTTTTCACTGCTCGGCACAATCAGTACTGGTACAGTGTGAAACATGCCTTGCGTTTTATTGTGGCAGTACAACTGATGTTCTGGCATGTGGATGATGACTGCAGCTTAGCTCGTTGGTCACACCAGAGGGTTCGCTGTGTGGAACACTGTGGTGATATGGTATGTAAGTGGGGGTTGCAAGATCAGCCAGTCATTGCTATGGGTAGGGGTGGCTGAGGGGGGGTGTAGAGTTGAATCAGTTCTGCACTTCAGTTCATAAGGTGTGTGTGTGTGTGTGTGTGTGTGTGTGTGTGTGATGATATGGGAGCACTGTTTGAGAGGTCTGGGAACATTCATCATGGCCCCATTGTGTGTACTGATGGTGATGGATGGGCACACTGTGTGCATGTGTGTTAGATTGGAGGGACTCCTGTGTAATGGTTGGTGCAGAGGATAAATGATCCAGATCGTCACAGTGTGTGCCGGGGTGGGGTTGGGGGGTTCTCTTGTGCATGGATATAAATTTTTGCAGCTACTAAGTTTTCGTGAGCAGGACTTGCCATCTGATCATCGGTGAAAGGCTGTATTTTTTTTTTTAACCGGCAGCTGTATCAGTATGAATTGCCTGCAGACACGTCGACCAGAGCTTGCTCCTGAACTCGGGTTATCTGCACAGCAGCACACTGCAATGCTGCTGGACCATTGGGGCAGTGAGATAAATCTGCTTAAAAGTGCCTACTATTTAGTATACGGGATGTCATTAATCACATTGTCACAGTGGCTTTATGGCATCAATAGCATTCACTCTGCTTCTCCTGAACTTGCCCTGCTACTCTCCAGTATGTTGCCTGAAGTGGGGTTCCCCATCTCTGTTGCAGACAGGATCCATTTGGACGGGGTGGCCAATGTCACCATATGCAGGGTAAATCATATAATTTGATTGCAGATACTGACCGCTTGACCCACCTAGTCTGCCCGTGTTAACTCAATGTACTGTATCACATTAGACCTTACCTGATCTTTGGATCTACGGGTGGGACATATTTGGTAGCCAGGTGGCTAGTGGCCACTGAAAAATTGATTTGGCTACTAGATTTTGAAAGTTACTGGACTACCTGTCCACAAAGTTATTTTTTGATAGGAATATCAAGCTACACGGGCACCACTCACACACACCAAACTGACATCCTGATGTCCTGGTTGTCTGGCACCCCCAGGTTCCAAAATCATGCATGTTGACATCCCTATACACTGCCACCACTCATGCACACAACCTGCCAGTATGCTTGCACCACTGAAGCAGGACGGAGCATCATCAAGCATGTCGGGACTAGCTCCCACCCTGTTTCAGTGGTGTAAGTGTGCTGGCAACGATGAGAGGGGAAAGAGTGTTGCTGGTCGAGCATGACATCAGGATGCCTAACAGATGGTATGCATGAGTGGTGGCAGTGTATTTGGATGTCAATATACATGATTTGGGGGGCTTTGGGGGGGTTACCATTCTAAAATGATGTCAGAATGTCCATTTGGTGTGGGTGACTGGTGCCAGTGTATCCTGATATCTTACTGCTAGATTTTTCCAGGCTGTGGGGGGTTGTGGCATGCAGTGATGCTCAGTGGAATATGCCACATATCCCACTACTGCATCTTGCCACCCCTTGTGTCCTGCTTACCACCCCCCACACACACACACTTACTGGCCTGACGTGATCCACTGCCTTTGTAATGTCCCTCGGTGCCCTTTCCTTATGTACCTATTCTGTCAGCCATCAGTGGTGTTAGTTGCATGTATCGTCTCCCACATGTGTGCCGTCATTCCTACATCTCAATTGTTACATATTTTCAGTAACTAATGAAAAAACAAGTGGTCTGTAAACCCTTGAGCTCGGACTGCATATGATTGTAGCCTCCCTACCACCTTAATTACATCTTCATCATCACCCCACTACCTACACCACCTCTTCCTCCCTATTCTCCTCCACCTCTCCTTTCCCCACCCTCCCCCTTATTCCACTTTGACTACATAGCTATTCTTCCCTTTCCCTCCTGTCTATCCCCATCCTACCTCCACCACCTCTGCTTGCCTTCTCTCTCCCTGCACTTTCCTTCTCCCTCCTCTGTGCCTCTCTACTGGTACAAGACCTTCCTTTCTTCTTTCTTTGACTCAGGCACAATCCAATTATCTACCTATGTTTTTAGTTGTACAATTCTCCTTTTTTAAACAAGCGTCCTCATGTTATGTTACCGTTACCTAGTGAAAAGTTAGCCTTTGTTTTGACTCTGCACCATGTGCGTGCTTAGATTGTGTAACTATTGTTAGAATTTATGCCTGGAGATGGTTTTCAATTGTTTCTTGCTGTATCTGTATCTGTGGAACATATCTGTATTTTTGTTTGTGTCATACTTGATATGGAACCTATGAAAGAGCTTTCTGCTCAAAGGTGTTAATCCAAGATCTAACATACTGACGTACTAAAATGCCAGCAAAATAGGCCTATCGGTCTTTTGCGTCTGCTGGTTTGGTCAGCTCCCACCCTGGGAGCTGACCTTGCTGCCCCCCTCACCTTCTTGGGCTTCTCCCCTCTCAGTCCCAGATATTCTCGCTGTACTGGACTTTGCTTCCAGAACCCTTCCCCTGTATCTGTTCCACCCCCTCTTGAACCCCTCAACCATCTCCGCCTCCACCAGCTCCCGGGCAGCACATTCCATGGCTCCACCACCCTCTCAGTGAAGTAGCACCTCCTCCTTTCTCCCCTGAATCTCCCCCCAGCTTCCACCCATGCCCTCTAGTTGCCCCCCCACTTCCTTCAGAGCACCCTGACTTTGCCTTCCCTATTTACCCCCTCATGTACCTGAAGACCTCTACTGACATGTCCCCCAGTCTCTTCTCTCTTCCAGTGTGTACATATTTAGCTCCTCGAGCCTCTCTCCATAGGTCCTGTCCCCCAAGCCCCAGATCATTCTGGTTGCCCTCCTCTGGACCCTCTCCAGGAGTTCAATGTCCCTCTTTAAGTGTGGCCTTCAAAACTGCATGCAGTACTAGAGGTGTGGCCTCACCAAGCAGTTTTACAGAGGTACTATCACTTCCCTCCTTCTGGAGGTGATTCTCTTAGCGATGCATCCCAGCATCCTGTTGGCCTTGGCTGCTGCCCTCCTACAGGTCTCCGAGTTGTTCATCTTGACATCCACCACCACCCCTAGGTCCCTCTCAGCCATCGAGACTTGTAGCTTTTCCCTCCCCAGGGTGTACACTTGGCCCAGGTTTCTGGCTCCCAGGTGCAGTACCTTGCATTTCCCTGCATTGAACCTCAGTTTCCACTTTCTAGACCACCTTTCCAGAGCCTCCAGGTCCCCCTGTAGGGCCACCATCCCCTTCTCCCCATCCACCACCGCCCCCAACTTTGAGTCACCGCAAAGAGACTCATCTCACTCCTGATACCCTTCCTTATGTCAGAGATGTGGGCGTTGAACAGGAGAGGCCCAAGGACCAATCCCTGAGGGACCCCACTAATGACCCTCCTTGGAAATGAGACTATCCCGCCAATCTGGTCCTGGAGCCAATTTTCTATCCATCTGATAATCTTGTTGCCCACCCCTATTTCCCCCAGCTTATCCAACAGGCCCCCGTGAGGAACAGAGTCAAACGACTTGCTGAAGTCAAGAAAAAGAACGTCCACTGGCCTACCCAGATCCAAGGCACTCATCACCCAATCATAGAACTCCACAAGGTTTGTCTGATACGATTTCCCTGGGACGAAGCCATGCTGTCTATCGTCCAGGCACCCTGACTTTTCCAGGTTCCCTTCTATCCTCTCCTTTACAATGCCCTCAGTGCCTTACAATGCATCTCAATAAATAAATAAAATATGAACATATGAAATTGCCAGCAGAAACAGGCCTCACGGTCTGTCAAGTCTGCTCGAGTGTGCAGCTAGCACCTCATCTCGCAGCTGCCCCTCCCATCCCCCTCTTCCCAGTATCCCTTCCCCTGTCCCAACCCCTCTTGAAACTGCCCACCATCTTATAGAATACTATTTAATCTGGTAAGGTGTTCCATTTGTTCGCCACTCTTTCAGTGAAAAATGTCTCCTCATCTCCCTCCTGAATCTTCCCCCCTCCAATCTCAGTCCATGCCCTCTCATGTCCCTCCCCTTTCTCGTCTGGAAAATCCCTTCTGTGTTGGTCTTCTTTATCCACTTTAGATATTTAAAGGTCACGATCATATCCCCCATCCCTCCTTTCCTCCAGTGAATACATATTCGGCTCTCCCAGTCTGTCCTCGTAGGGCTTGCTGTCTAATCCGTGGTTCATCTTTGTGGCTCTTCGCTGCACACCCTCCAACAATCTAATGTCCTTTTTCAGGAATGGATGCCAGTACTGCACGCAGTACTCCAGGTGGGGCCTGACCAATGACCTATACAGTGGCAGGATAACCTCTCTCCTTCTGGAGGAGATCCCTTTTGCAATACATGCCATAATTTTGTTGGCTTTTGCTGCCAGCTTTCTGCACTGAGCAGAGTTGTCCATGCTCCTTGTAATGATCACTCATAGGTCCTTCTCTGTGGAGCTCCCCAACTGTACCCAATTCAAGTGATAATCCCTCCCCTGGTTCCTGGCTCCAAAGTGCAGAACCGTGCACTTCTTGGCATTGAACCCCAACTGCCATGTTTCCACCCACTCCTGCAGCTTAGTCAGGTCCTCCTGCAACCCCTTCCACCCCTCCGCATCATAAACCACAGCTCCCATCTTGGTATCATCTGCGAACAGACTTATCTTGCTCTGGATCCCATGTGAGATATCTGCAATAAAAATCCCAAACAGCACCGGTCCCAGTACCGATCCCTGTGGTACGCCACTCATCACCGCTCTCAGTGACGAGAGGCCCCGGCCCCCTCCACCACCACCCTTTGCTGCCTTCCCTTTAGCCAGTTTGTGATCCATTTCACCATTTTTGGCCCCCATGTTCCAGTTTCCCCTCCAACCTGCCATGTGGCACTGAATCAAAGGTCTTACTGAAGTCTAAATACAGGACATCTGCTGCATGGCCCTTGTCCAGTTCCCGCTCCACCCAGTCATAGTACTCTACAAGGTTTGTCTGGCAGGATTTTCCCGCTACAAACCCATGCTGTTGACCATCCTGGAGCTCGTTTTCCTCCAAGAAGCTCACTAGCCTCTCTTTTAGGATGGTCTCCATGAGCTATCCCACAATCAATGTGAGGCTTACTGGCCTATAGTTTCCTGGTTCATCCTTTGGGCCACTTTTGTGGATGTGCACCACATGGGCCATTCTCCAGTCCTGTGGTACACATCCCGTGTCCAGGGAGGTATTGAACAGGTTGGCCAGTGGCCCCGCCAGGACCTCTGCCAACTCCCTTAGTACCCTAGGGTGAATTCCATCAGGCCCAGGTGCCTAGTCCACCCTTAATGCCCTCAACCCATCTAGTACCCTGCCGTCTGTAATCCCTACATCTATTGTCTCCTCCCCCCACCGCCTCTCCTGGGATATCTGCCCCCCCCTTCTCCTGCGTGAATACAGAGCAGAAGTATTTGTTCAGTGCCTCTGCCTGCTCCGCCCCCTTCTCCACCCACCCTCCGTCCTTCTTAATCCTCACAAGCTGATCCTTGCTCCTTCTCTCTCTCTCCCCGATGTAATGGAAGAAGTTTTTTTCTCCACTTTTGAGTCCCTGCACCAGTCTCAGCTCCCTGGATGCCTTGGCTGCCCTGACCAGTCTGGTAATCTCCCTGGATTTCTCCATGTACGTATCCTTATCTTCAACCCTCCCTGATTTCCTGTACTTTTGAAATGCTGCCCTCTTGGCCCATCACCCCTTCCATAACCTCCTGTGTCAGCCAACTAGGTTTCTTTACCCTCCCTTTCTTGCTTTTCTTCCTAGTGAAAGACTCTGTAGCCTCCGCCAGCCCTTCCTTTATGATGTCCCATTTCTAGTCTGCATCCATGTGTGTTTGCATACCTGCTAGGTGCCTGCCCAAAATTTCCCCCATCTTCTTAAAGTTCGCCCCCCTAACTCAAGCACTCTTGTACTCATGCTCCCTGTTTCCCTCCCCATGTTGAATGTAAACCACATCAAATAGTGGTCACTCCCAGCCAGTGGTTCCTTCACTTCCAGACTCCTTACAGCTTCCCCGTTATCCAGTACAAGGTTGAGAGTCCTTTCTAACCGAGTCGCCCCTGGACCAGCTGTGTCAGGAAGCTGTCTTGAAATGCTTCTAACAGGACCCCCTCCCTTGTACTCGTGGTGGATGGGATGCCCCACTCCACCCCTGGTAAGTTGAAGTCCCCCACCACCACTGTGCTCCCCTTCCTGCAGACCCTCCTTATTTGTTCAGCTAATTCCCTATCCAGGTCACTTCCCTGAGCTGGTGGCCTGTACACCACACCAATGGTCAGTGTCCTATTCTTTGCATCTTGGAATTGCATCCATAGTGCTTCTGTCCTGTCCTCCCCTTCCTCCCTTACGCACTTTATCCCCTCCCTTACATAGATCGCCATTCCCTTCCCCATTCCCCTTAGCCCTATCCTTTCTGAATAACCGGAACCCTGGGATCATCATATCCCAGTCCTGGTACTGGGTGGCCCACGTTTCCATGATGGCCGTAATGTCCACCTCTCCACCACCAAGACAGCCTGTAATTCTGCTGTTCTATTCCTTAAGCTTCTTGCATTCAGTGAGACCACCCTCCAGCCTGTCCCCTCCCTTTTTCCACTGCTATTCTTACCCCCCCCTTATCCCTCCCTGTGCTGCTCCACCACTGCCTTTACCCATAACTAAGGGGTGAGCTCACTAGGCACCCTTTCTGGACAACTTTTCCTATCAGCGGTCCCCTCGCCACCCCCCCTCCTAGTTTAAATCCACCTTTGTTGATATATACCCCTCATCCCCTAATGGCCCTTATGTGTAAGGAGCCTTATTTAGTTTTCAACAAGGACAGCGTGTCCTTGTGGACCAGTCCTAAGTTTTTGCCAAAGGTGGTCTCTGAATTTACTTTAAACCAGGATATCTACCTGCCGGTTTATTACCTGGAGTACTCCAACAAAGGGGAGGAACAGTTGCATACGCTTGACATACATCGGGTACTGCATTTTTATTTGGATTGTACCCACCAAATCCAGAAAGACAAATCAGGTATTTGTTTCTTTTACCCCAAGGATGTTAGAGGCTCCAGTAACCAAGCAAGGGATGTCCAAGTGGCTGGTAAACTGTATTGTGTTTTGCTACAATTAGTACAACAAACCCCTTCCAGGCCAGGTGAAAGGACACTTCACCAGGTGGATGGCAGCTTCCTTCACATTATTAAAGAATGTGTCTGCCTCAGACATTTGTGCAGCTGCCACTTGGAGCTCTGTCCACACCTTTGTGAGGCACTGCAGTCTGGACATTGCCTCATGCCGCAGCGCCAGTTTTGGATTGGCTGTTCTCCAGGGTCTCCTATCATGACTGGGATTAGACTCCCTCATCTGCTGCCCTCCTACCGGGGTTTCTCTCCTGTACTGCTTGGGACTCTGTCCTACAGGTGTTACCTGCTGCAAGATTGAATCTTGAAGTGAGACAGTACAGTTATGTAAGAACTTACCATAACAGTGGATCTTCAATAGGAGCTCTTGCAGCAGGTGCTGCTTTTTCCATCCCTCCTTCACCCTATTGTTTTTTCTCCACATCAGACACCCTCGTTCCTTGGTACTCCTCATTTTCTTCCTAGCCGGTCTGCAGTGGGAGAACTGGGGTTGGGCTGGGAAACCACCTCCTCTTATACCATGGGTGACATTGGGGGCAGTCCCCCTCTGGGTATTGCTGGCTAGCAGTTTTCCATGGGGTCCTGGCGCCTGCCGGCTTCAGTACTATAGGTGTTACCTGATGCAAGAGCTCCTCTCGAAGATCTACTGTTACAGTAAGTTCTTACCACTGTACTTTTTATTATATTTTTTTTGGCTTTCAAAACCTTTAGAGTGTTCATTTTTTAGAAGTTGCATATGGGACTATTTTATATTATAAGCAATAAGTCAGTTTGTGGACATGTGTGATACTAGGTTTACCCCACTGTCAGATGGATGAAGGCGCTGGGCTTCGCCTCATGCCTCACTAAGCCCTGACTGTGGGGTAAACCTAGTAACACCAACACCCCATCATGCCTTGTTTAACATGGTAATGGTGGCAATGTTAGCAAGTGTGATCATGGTCAATCAGCACCACTCATGGTCCACACCCCAACCAGGAATGACGATATTCAAATGCACTGGCACAACTTGAGCACACCAATCTGGAATCCTGACATCATGGTTGACCTTGAAGTCAATATGCCAGAGTGATTATGCCCATGCATCTTGACAATGTAACAGGATGTCTGGATCATGAGTTGTGCCGGTCAGTTGTGATGTCAGTATCCCTGATTGAGAGTGGATGAGTGGAGGACACCGCGGTAATCTGACACCACTAACGCACACCAGCAATCGGGCATAATTTCTACACCAGTCGCACATATTACAAGTCAGCTGTTCTGTGTGAATGGTGACACAGTGGGCCTGATTCCAAGATGCATTGCCCAACTCATGGGTGTATGCGAGTTCCACAATGCGGCGCTATGCTGGGGACCCTGCACCATATTCCAAGACATGCACGGTCCCTGGCACCTACGTCCTGTGACTTGCGGCAGCCGCAGGCTAGCGCCACAGGAATGGTGCAATATACCTGGGTGCCGCAAGTTGCAGGCCGCAGATAACTGCCCTCCTGGAGCCCCCCTGCCCCTGAACACTGTCACAAGCACCTGGGAGCATTGAGGGGGCTGGATGGGTGGCACTGGCATTTGGGAGGGCACTGTGAGACATGGACCCTGGGGGTCCATGACATTCAGGGGGTGGGGGGCATGTCTGTGCTGGGGAGGCATGGGGAGATGGGCTATTTGTGTGCCGCAGTGCTGCTGAGTGGGTATCCATCAGCTGGCATGGATGAATGCCCCATAGACCATCTCCATGCTGGTCTAACTCCACTGTGCCATAGCGACTCTTGGAATCATGTAGATGGGTTACGGCAGCCACCCTTTTGGAATAGGGCGCAGTTGCTGCCATAACCCACCCTTGCGCCATGCTGTAGCGGGTTGTGGGCATAGTGTGTGGCGTAGCCACCCTTGTGGCTAGTCCGCGTGTGTTGTCTTCAACCCGACTTGAATGCCGACTCTGCTGCACGATGGTGCAAGGTGCACTTGCACCATGGGGTTTGGCGTAAATCACCTTGCGCCATGCATAATGTGTCTTGAAATCAGGCCCAGTGTGTATAATCATCCCGGTACAGTAATCACTCTTGAACACAACCAGTCAGGCATCCTTACATGATAGTCCACCAGCACCACTTACGGCCCACCCCCAAGTGGGTATGTGAGCGATGCCATTACATGGGTAATGTCAGCATATTTCCGATTGGGTGTGGAGGGCCATACCTGGTGCTGGTGGGGTCTCATGTCAGGATGCCTAATTTGTGGAGTGCATGCGTGGTGACAGTGTACCGGTACATGTGAATGCGCTGTCACCATTTAAGCACAACTCCTTATAGGTGGTGTGCGTGAGTTATAGGTGGCGTATGTGACTGGTGATGTCAGGATACCTGATTTGTGGTGTGTGTGACTGTTTAAAGTGTACCATGATGTTTAGATGCTCTGGCAGCAGTCATGGTCACCACCAATCAAGCATCCACTGTTCCAGTCAGTCAAGCTGCATAAATTAGGATAAGCAGGACCCCCCTGATATTGAGGGATGTATGGGTGTGTGTGTGTGTGTATATGATTCATAATGCAGTACCACTGAGTAAACTAAAAGTGCCCTCTCTTCAGACAACACTATTTGGTGACACTGCCAATCTCCTACTGAAAATAGCAGTCACTCTGTCAGAATCTGGCCCAGTGCCACTGAACAGTGTAATAATGCTGGCAGTGTTAGCTAGTAACATAGAAAGTGACAGCAGATAAGGACTGCTAGGCCCACTCAGTCTGCCCATATTTTCTACTTGCCGTAGAAACCACAGACCCTGTTTGATCTCCAGCTTTGATCTCTTTCCTATCACTAGTGTTCCCCTATGCCTATCCAACGAATTTTTAAAATCCCCTACTGAATTTGTCCCCACCACCTCCGCTGGGAGGCTGTTCCATGCTTCCACAATGCTTCCTATGAAGAAATATTTCCTCATGTCACCCCTTAGTGTACCCCCTTCCAGCCTCATGTCATGACCCCCTTGTTCTGTAACATCACTTTTTCTGAAAGATTCTACCCTCCTGTACCTTATTTATGCCTTTGAGATATTTGAAGGTCTCTGTTATATCCCCCCTCCCCGTCCTCTCTTCCAGGGTATACATATTGGACACAGTACTCCGGATGAGGTCTCACTAATGATTTGTTCAGAGGCATCACCACCTCCTTCCTTCTGCTGGTGATACCTCTCCTTATGCACTCTAGTACCCCACTTGCTCTCCCCACAGCCTTGGCACATTGTTTGGCCACCTTACCCGTCATCTGATATGATTATCCCCAGATCCCTTTTCTGTTTGGTGGCTGTCTATATCTCTCTCCCCCCCCCCCCCCGGTCATGTAAGCCTCCCCTGGATTCCTGTGCCCCAAATGCATGATTTTGCACTTTTTTGCATTGAATCCTAGCTACCATACTCTTGACCATTCTTCTAGTTTATCTAGGTCCCTCCTCATTTTTCCACCCCTCCTGGAATGTCTGTCTTGTTGCAGATCTTAGTGTCATCTGCAAAGAAGCATACCTTTCCTTCCAGACCCTCCACAATATCACTTTTGAAGACATTAAATAGGACTGGCCCCAGAACTGATCCCTGTGGCACCCTGCTGGTTACCCTCCATTCCTTGGCTTGGGTTCCATTTACCACCACCCTATGTGTTACATCCCTCAAACAGTTCCTAACCCAGTTTACCACCTTGGGACCCAGTCCTTGGCTGCCTAGCTTGTTTACAAGCCTCTTACCTTGTCCACTTTCAGCTTTGCGAGTTCCTTTACAACTCTCTTCTCTGTAAATGGAGTGGTATCCACCTCCCTCCTTGCCACTTGTGGTACCTCACCTTCCCCCTTGTAACACTGACTTGGGAACCTTTAGATCACTGCTTCTAACCCAACTGGAGCAAAATAATCAAAAATAATCATGATATTACTTAAGTCACTTGGTGCTAGATTCACAAAACTCTGCGCAGGCACAAACCTGGTTTTGTGTAACCAAACTGGATTTTGTGCGGAGTTGGTATTAACAAAAGCCCAGTTTGCCTGCTCAAAACCAGGTTTGTGCAGGGGCAAAGTCTGGAGAGGGTTGCAGTGCAAATGAGGAGGAGGGGAGCTGCATTTCAGTGCAGTCAGATTCACAAAGCATTTGCTCCACACAGTGGCCTTTTGTGGGGTCCCCTTGAGCGGAGCGAATAGCATCGACTGAGACCTTGCTTTAATTCCACACAGCCTTAGTGGTTGGCGGAGGTACTGCAGAACTCTCCACCCCACCCCCGATCACCAATCAATGGCCTGAATGTTTATATTTAAGTACCTCTGGCAGTGGTAGTGGTCCCTTCCCCTCCACCATGATCGCTGGCCTGAGTACAAAAACTGAAGTTACCTTTGTGCCAGCCAGCCCCCCCCCCCCATCTTTCACGGTCACCCTACCATGTGAACTGACTCAATGTCTGGACATTTTCCAAGTAGCATACGCTTTCACTGTTAAACAAAAGAGTAGTAGGCACATGATTTAAGAGAAAAACAATACTTTATTTGTGCAGCAGACCCTAGGGTGGAAAAAGGGTTAGTAACTGGTAGTACAAGGTAGTTATGCAGATGGTTACATAGAAACATAGAATTTGATTGTAGATAAGGATTGCTTGGCACACCAGTTCTACCCATTCTTCCCTCACCCGTCCTATCCTGTCACCACATACCCTTCTTGAGCTCCGGCTTCCTCCTGCTTCCCACCCAAGATCCCTTCATGCCTGTCCCATGCATGCTTCAAGCCTACCACTCACACTACTTTTACCCCCACCACCTCCACTGGAAGACTGTGTTCCAGGCAATCTCTCGTAAATTTCCCCTACCAGTTCATTGCAGGTCCCCACTTTCATGCAACTCCTCCTTTGAAAATAATCCCCTCCTGAACCTTATTTAACCCCCTGAGCTACTTAATTACATGTCTGTATCATACCTCTCCTCCATACTCTATTCCAGGGTATACATATTGAGGCACTTCAGTGTTCTCATAGATCTTCTGATACAACCACTACACCATTTTAGTTGTCCTCCTCTTGACATCCTCAACTCTGCCTTTTCTGATATGTGGTCTTCAGAATGGGACAGTGCTCAGGTGGGGTCCCAGTAGCAGTCTGTACAGTGCCAACATCACCTCCCTCCTCTTGCTGGTGAGCCCCCCGACAATACAACCCATTATGATTATCCAACTGACCTTGTCCACTGCCTTGTCGCACTGTCTCGCCACCTTGTGGTCGTCAGATATGATTACCTTCAGGTCTCTTTCCTTTTTGCCAGCATCTGCTCTTCCATTCTGTACTCAGCCTCTGGGTTTCTGTGCCCTAGGTGAATGATTTTGCAGTTTTATACATTGAAACCCAGCTTCCCCTCTGGAATGTCTACTCTGTTGCAGATTTTAGTGTCATGTGCAAAGAGGTATAATTCTTTTACTTCCAGTTCAGCTATCCTCTACTTAAGTGTGCCTCTACGGATCTGCAGTACTGTACATGTCAATGGATCAAGTACCATGGGCAGTGACACCCAAATCAGTTTTGGCAGCATTATATTCAGGGTAAAAAAGGTCTCTAATAAAACAAA
The DNA here is from genome assembly GCA_016271365.2 of Neoceratodus forsteri. Lineage (NCBI taxonomy): Eukaryota > Metazoa > Chordata > Ceratodontiformes > Ceratodontidae > Neoceratodus > Neoceratodus forsteri. The sequence goes on along the minus strand of CM057449.1, from coordinate 1,548,643,295 downwards.
TGTCACTTAAAATATTAAAATGCCAGCTGTTCACTTGGACTGAAAATACAAGGGGGACCCAGGGAATGCTATAATTAATGTCAGTATCATGCATGTATATTGATTACTCCTTTCTGGCTACATTTATTAATGTCATTTGTTATTAAGTTAGATGCTAACTTACAATTTATTTTAATAGGTATTTTCTATTATTGAAAATAACTACTGCGTTTCCTACTGTGAATCCATTTGAACATCAAACATACTGTGGAATGCAGCTTCAGTTATTGTGAATATTATTTTAATTGTGAGTGTTATGTTATGTTATGTTATTGCTGGGCTTGTAAACCTTATATATTTTCTATATTCCTTTGTTCCCTGCAGAGCTCATACATGCTGGGTTTTGACATCTCTCCGAAAGCTCACTTTTGGACTTATGCACACACCTCCTTAATTCACTGGTCCTTACTTTGTTGAGCTGATTCACCCCGTGGATTCATGCCCCCTGCATGGCGAGGCCAAGGAGGGGAGGGAAGGGGAGGGTAGCCTCCCGGGAGAACAAATCCATATAGTCTGGGGACCGATGCCACAAGTTCAGATTTTAGCCAAGGCTTCAGTGAAGCTCACCCGACTGTCTTTTTCTGTTTTTGTACCCTTCCCCCCCTTGCTGGGGTGCACACACTGCAGGGTCCTGTAGCATGCTCCCTTCTTTGCTAATCCAGTCCCGCACTACCACTAAGCCTCCACATGGTGACCGTCTGGCAGGAGTGGCAAGACACCCTCCCCGGGAGGGGAGAGCAGTCCTCCAGATGCTCAATATTCTCCCTCCCCAGCCAGCCTCTAGTGACCTGAACTTGTTCCTGAACCCAGATTGCTGGCATGGCAGGATGTAAGATGTCTAATGCCTTGGTCTCCACGTTACTGGGCCGGTTTAACCTGATATTTTTTTTAGTATTTTTCTGTAGCTTTTTTCTCTTGGGGCTCCAGGGGCAGGCATGCTGTGGTCCTCCTTCGGATGATCTCAATCCACCGTGTGCATAGGGATTCGTTGAGCCTCCCACGATGACCCATTTCCTCACCATTATGCTGGGACCCCAGAACATGGTCATGCATATACTCTGTGACTCTGGTGGTGGCCTCTTCCTTCCACCTGTCCTAATGCCTGGCTCCTTACAGCTTGGCACTGCCACCTAGCCTTCACCAGCCATGGGTGAGATCTTGTCATGACCTACAGTGAATATTTTTTTTTTAATTATTTCACGGTGAGTCATCAGGTCTGCTGTGTTTTCTGTTGTCTTTTTTTTTTTCCTGGACCAAAATAAGATCTGCCTGGTTATCGCCCACTGAGGGGGTTTTATGATTTGTCCTATTATTGTAATCTCAGTGTGGTAGAATCTATGCTTTCTATGTCTAATAAGGGATCTGCAATGGAGTCTTGTGTCATACCTTATTTATCTGCAGTAGAGCAGTTTGACTTCGGTAACCTCATGAGGGGCATGAGCCACAAGAGATGTGCCAGAGGTCAAACTGCCCCAGTGTAGATAAATAAGATCACTCAAAGTCCCCATTGCATATTTAATATATGCAACGGGCTAGTAGGACTTTGTGTGATGCATTGTTTTTTTTAAGGGTTTTGGTTTTTGTCCAATGAAAGTTGGTACCTTTTTTGTGAAGTAGTATCTACAGTTTGTGTTGGCGCTGTATTTCACTGTTCCGCTGTTGTCCAGTTCTCTAACAGGAATTAGTTTTAAAAAGTGTGCAGTTGTAATTGGGTGCAGTCTTCATGGCAGTGGGAGTTGGGATGCAATGGAGCAGCATGCGAGAACTAGCTTGAACAGTATTGTATGGTTGGCAGGGGACGCGCGGGAAAAATGTCAGAAAAAACAGGAACTAAGAGGTGCTGTGTAGAGGGTTTGATTTTCGTAGGGATGGTGTTGTGGAGATGGACTGTAAAAGGTGAGCGTTGTGGATGAAATCAATCTGAGCTAATTTTGGTTACTAATATTTTGGTCTCATGGGGGAAATAACGTGTTATAGTATGTATTTTGTGTCCACGCTTATTACATAAATACCCTTTTGTACTGCTCAGCATTGCTACTTACAGTGGTAGCCATCTCGATCTTCCATACACCCCCACGATTCTGCACAAACAAATTAAGTGAGCAGACCTTGTGGTGCAATGGTAGCATCATTGCAAGCCATCGGTGACCAGAATAATATGGCTATAGAGGGTGTGCACTCCATAGACTACAACAAGGCCCGTTTGTAAAGTTCTGGTTATATAGTTTACAGTTCCTAGTCTGACAAATCAAGGCAAACTCTCAACTAACAAGGGCCCAGTTTATTGAGCAGAAGCCTTGAGTTGTCAGAATCAGAATGAGAAGCTATACAAAAAGAGCCCCACTGTATTGCATGGAGCACGCCACTAGGATGTCCATATATTTAACAGCATATAATGTGCTAGCACGTGGCCGTGTAGTTCACTAGGAAGTGTATGGCTCTGGCTGGGCTCCATGGAGCCAGGTTATGATCCATTCCCTCTCAATATACAGGCAGCAGTACATTAAAATCGATGCAACAGGCGACTTTGGGCCAGTATGCAGTCTTTATGTGATGCTGTGGTTTCTCCTATTTTTTTTTTTATTTGTTTTCTTTTTCTTTTTTTTTATTTTCAGTAATACCCTCTTGCTCAAGATGAGTGTCAGGAATACAAACTGAAGACAAGTCAGGTCTGCAGCCCCCTTGATTCTCAAGAACATAAGGATGGGAACCAGCCAATGGTGCAAGCAACTACATTTTTCCAAGTATAACATCCAATGTACTACTGTTTATAGCAATGTTTGCATTAAGTGCATCAAATTCATGTCTGAAATTGAAAAGTTGCTCAAGGATCACAAAGTGTATAGTATGGGGGTTGTGCACAAAGTTTTTACGGTCCTCACTAACTCCAAATGGATACTTTTCTGCAGAATGTATTAATTGGTAATCAGAAATCGGGTCTGAGGGATGAATTTCCCCTACCTTTATCTGATTTCCTGGAGTATATATCTGCTTTAAACCTGTAATGGTTTCTTGTAGATCTGTTACTATATCCCTTAAATTAGACTGCCAAGTAGGTAGGGGGTAAGATTCTTTAAAATAATCTGGTGGGAAGTCGAGAGACTGTGAAGCTGAATAGCTGATAGATCCACAAGAATTAATATTGCTGTCAGCAGGGGCAGCTTGGGAAAACTTGCCACCATTGGGGCAAGTATCTGTAATTTCTATTTGATAACTTTTTAAAGTATTAGCATACAGAACAGGTGAGGCTGACAACCTAGATTGTTCTTCCCTATTACCAACACATATAGATTGAGCTGTTTCCTCTAGGTTTAATTGCATCTCATTCCAGTTGGACTAGTTTCTGGTGTCAGTAGTTAGAGTATCCGAGATAGTGTATGTCAGCACATTAGTCTGCGTCCCTATGCTATCACTAGTTCCATTCACTTCAATTATACCCAGTTCTGGGCTGACAATAGATTGTTTAGGTAAAAATCGATCAATTTTAGTTTGTACACCTGCTTTTATAGCTAAATTGTGCTTAGCTGTTTTTATCTTTTTTCTGTTTTACACCTCTGCTGCCATTTTTGGAAGGCTTAGTATCCTTTGCTTCTATTTTACCAATATGATCTTTTTTGCCTTTCTCCCCACCCTAGTTTTATCTTGGGTGTAGAGTAAAGTTCAGTTAACTTGTTAGAGGCATTAATAAGTCCATCCTCTTGCTTATGATCAGTACTACGCTGTTTGTTAAAGTAGCTAATAGGGATCAATTTGTTAATACTTCAGTCTATAGTTTCTCAGGCCTTTCCTTGTCATGACCATTATTAACTAATTAGCTCAACACCACAAGTTAGATGCTAAACAAGACGAAGAATATACTTTACAAAATATACCAATACTAGTCCCAAAATGTAAGTATAACAAAACAGATATATCAACAGCAGGACTCTGAATGATCACCAGATTATATGAATAGGTGGTAAAGAACAAGTTCATTTATATCCTCTTGAAGAGGGTACTGAGTTCTTACTCCTACTGTTATTTTAAAGTAGTTTCATTTGCCCGGTTCGTAAATCAATGCTCGCATTGAATAAAAGTCACCAAAGCCCAAGTACTAACACTCCTGTGGGGCCTCAGATGTGATAATGTTTAAAATGTTCCTGGTTCCCAGTACAATACCACTCAAACCTTAAGGAGCATCTTAAAATTGATGCTGGAAGGGTTCTGATAGAAAATGTATTGTCCTCACTCTGGGGCGGGGCAGAACAACTTGCAGCTTTTCCAGCTTTATAGAGTGCAAAAGCTCTCCTTATATAATCCACTAGATAAAACAGAATAAAAAAAAATCACACTTATGTGGACAACAAGGAGAGATTACAGTTTAATAAAGTACTTTAGCTGCATTAAAACGCGCAACTGCTATAGCATTATAATTCACAAAAATTAAAAAGGAAGCAGTATATATATAACAAAGAAGATCTTTAAATGTACCTAAGAACTACCATACATCTATAATCAGGAAACCTTAGATAAATATTTAGAACTTTGTATGTTAGCTAGACAAGTTTAATTGTTTACTTCCTTGTTTGCTTGATTGCAGACTACTACTAGAATTTCCAACTGACTCTCATTGTCTGTAGTAGTAGACACTCCGTTAACACCCAACTAGCACCAGCACTGCATGATTAGTATGAGGTGCTGCTTACTTGGCAACTATAAGATTAAAAGCCAGAACACTGGCTATGGCTTTTTATCCATCCAAGTGGAGATCCATACGTTGGAAACTCCCGTGATTAAATGGCAAAAGCATATATGTGAACATTAAAAGAGATTTGCATATGTTAAAATCAAAGCATTCAAATAAATGTATCCTCTGTTATTTCCAAGAACTGTTACATCCCAATGGTCTTAATGGTTTTCATTGGTCAGTTGTCCTCCTATGGTGGTTACCATGATTGTTCTAGTTTTGGATGAGTGTTCTGGTTTTGGATTATGTATTTTTTAAGGTGCTGATAATTTTATGTGTTTGTTTCACTCTTTTTGTAGTGATGTTTGGGTGGAGAGATGGTGTTGTGGTCTGGAGTTAATGCTGTACATGGGTGGTTCATTTTCCACTGTTGGAAGAGTGTCTTGTGGGGTTATGTTAAGGTCTGTCAGTCACTCTCTAGGCAAGTAAAGTGGCAAGAGGAATAGCAGAGTGCCACATGCCCCTAGAGAGTACTTAGCTGACCATTAAAGAGCATCTGGCACAAATTAATTCATGGGCATTTGCATATGCTTTGCATTATTGGGGTATGTGCAATTTGTGTTTTCTTTAAAATTTGGCTGTATCACCAGATCCCAGTGCTGGTGTTGGTTGGCCCATGTCTCGGTGATGGCAGCCATGTCCACCTCCCTCCCTTCTGCCATCAGTGCCTGGAGTTCCGGTATTTTGTTTCCCAGGCTCCTTGCACTTATAGAAACGACCCTCCAACTGGAACCCTAGCTTTTCCCATTCCTCCCCTCCCTTCTACTCCCTCCTATCTGTGGATTTCCCAATGTCCCTATTTTGTTAGCTTGGGGAGGGAAACACATGGCCCCCCTCACTTTGTGGCTCTGTCTGTTGTCCCAGATGAAGTCCCCCCTTAACAGTTTAAATTAAAATTGGATGCTATGTACACACCCAGTTTCTGCTTCAGGATATCTGAACCCTCCCTGCTCAAGTGAAGCCCATCTGGAGTGTAGAGATCCTTGTTATGCCATGTTGTCCCCCAGGCCCCCATAAGCCCAAACCCCATAGTCCCACACCATTCTGCCAACCATTCATTGAATTCCTTAATCCTTTGTTTTATGACCGTACTTGCCTTTGGTATGGGTAGGACCTCTGAGAAAGTAACTGACTGCCCCTTGTCACTGCATATCTTACCTAGTTCTCAGAATCTCTCCTGCACCACCTCTACCCTGTTACCCTCCAGATCATTAGTGCCTAGGTGCACCACTATGTGAGGCTTCATGCCCTGTCTTATTGCACATTTGGCGACAAGCTGCCCTACTTTACCAGCCATCATACCTTGCATGCAGTCCACCCAAACAGAACTCTTCCTGACCCCTTACCCCCATCTGATACCCTTTATTATTGAGTCCCCCATAATAATGACCCTCTGTCCCTCTAGTAATACATAAGAAAGACACTCCAGGCAGGTATTATACTTAATTTAAGTTAAATATTTTTATTTTTATTTATAGAATCCCAAAAATCATTTGGCAAAAAACAATTTTACACAAAATATAGCAGAAATATAAAAACACATAATCTGCAGATTCAAACATACCATATCAGTGTATGCAGCCCAGTGCTTCAAGGCCTCAAAGACCTCTTCATCAGGGATCCTCTGTCCCTCTCCCTGCTGACCTCCATTTTCCTCTCCCTTGCTCTGTTCCCTGTCTTGCCGCTCATTCCCCCTTTGCTTGCCCATGACCCTCAATGCCCCCGCTTCCTCCTTCCCAGTGCTCTTCCCTGTGGTTCTATCTTCTCCTTCTCTGGTACTGTACTTCTGCTCCCCCCCCCCCATTGCCTGGATTAGTGTTCCCTTTTCCAGCTCCTACATCCCCATCGCCACTGCTCTATGGAGTGTGGGTGTTCTTCCCCACTAGGTTCCTTGTCATTCCCTTCCTCCTCCCTTTCTGTAACTGATACCCCTTCCTGAACCTTAACACTCCCCATGCCACAGGTGTCCCGTGACTCCCCTGATCCATGCTTATCCCATTCCTTGTGCCCCCCCTCACTCCTTTACCTTCCTTGCCTGGGCTATCTGCTGCACTCCCCTGTCCATTCTCTACCCACCCCTCTCCAGTAACTGCTACTCCACCTCCCCATCTTCCCTCCTCCTCTTCTTCCTCTGCTGCCTTCTGGACTTCTAATCTTGCCTCCCGCATCTCTGCTGTCTTCCCTGCACTTTTTACTACCCTCCTCACCTCTCTTCCCTATGACTCCCCCCCCCATCCTCCAGGCTAGTCAACACTGAGAACCTGTTCCTATACTCATTTCCTATTTCCCAAACTACCCCAATTGCTCCTTCTTGTAATTTATTCCCCTGCTATGCCCCTGTTCCATTCTTCCCTCGGTACTTGACTACCCTCCAGTCATTGGCCCCTGTTCTCAGCCGGTTCCAAGCAGCTGCTCCATTTGTTCTCTTTCTCCCTGATTACCCCTTTGTTCCCCTGCTGCAATATCTAGGGAAGCCCTCCTCAGGTCCCATGGCACTTGGTGTTCCCCTCTATTCCCACCCCTTCTATTTAGTTCCCTTCTCAGCCATCCCAGCTTCTCTCGCAGTAGCCCTATATGCCTACACACCACACCCCCTACCCTCCATGCAATGCCTAAGAAGATGGCTGCCCAACAACCATTACAACTTATCACCCATCCCAGCTCTCTCCCTGCTTGTCTGCCCACAAACCCCGTCCATCCCCCTGCCCCTCCCATGCCTGCTTACTGCCCCGATCCCTAGGACCCTCCATCCTCACAGTTCTCCCTTCCAAGTACTAATCCAGCTCTGAACCCCCTCTGCTACAGAAAAGACAGCCCGCCCCTTTACAGTATCCATTCCCCTCACTCCCTCCCTCTCTCCCCCTTGCCCAGCATGGCCTGCGGTCCTCCTTGTGGATGCCCTGCAGACACCGCCTAGTCAGATGCCACACTCCTGCTTCCTGGCACTCATGCTTTGGAATTGCTCACGTAAGGGGTTGCTTAGCCTCTTGGAAGATATATAGTGACTGAAGCCTCCCTACTGAATGGCTCAGTCATGTGACTCGGCTTCCCCTGTAGGCCTTCCCTCAGCCTCCCTTACTCCACGTCCTCCCTCCACCCTGTCCCCACACACCTTTCCTCAAATCCAGCACTGAAGTAGCAGCTTTTTTAAACATTTGACACTAATGCTGCTATTGTGTAGTGATTCACCGTCTTTTTATTTTCATGCTAATATGAAACTTGCAAATATAGAGAAAATAAAAAGACAATGACTATTTCCTCTTATACAGTATTTTCACTGCATCATACAGTAGTCAGGGTACCCTATACTTTACCTCTACTTTACATAGGCTGCAATGATTTTGTTTATTTAAAGATAAGTCACGTGACTATGCAGACATCAGGTGGGGGAACAACCGGCAAACAGAGAAGTGCAAGCTTGTGTTTGTTTGGGGGGGATACTGTGCAGAAGTCATTGATCAAGTAGGGTCGAAAGCCGCAAACAAAGGTAGGGTATATGGGCAGACTGGATGGGCCTAGCAGTCCTCATCTGCTGACAATTTTTATGTTTCTATAAATGTTCAGATATATTTTCTCTGTTTTGTGAGGTTGTTTTCAGACTTTCAGTCAAGTTTTTATTGCAGTCTTTGCATGTGAGCATTTTGGTTTAAGACTGCTGAGAGATGGATTACTGTCACCACCTGCCTTAGGTCCTGTCCACACTTGCCTGTCAGTACTATTACCGCGGGTCACAACCGTTATGGAACATGCTAAAAATGGTTTGCATCCGCACAGGTAACGGTACCCAATGCATTTTTGCTTCTGAGCTCGAGACCTGTTGGAAGGTAGTCTCAAGATCGGTAGCAGAAATGGTTCGCTGTTAAGACTGTGGCCAAAACTGTAAACTCACCTGTGTAGATGGGACAGCACTCCATTCAGTTACCGCTGGTCCTCCATGGCCTCACAAGGCATCCCATGAGGGAGCGCGGTATATGCACATGCACGTTAAGAGCGCATCGTGAACCCAGAAGGGCTGTAAAACAAATTAAATTGCCCACAAGCCAATAATGGCTATTTAAAAAACATCAGTGGCTGTATGTGGAACTTTAAAATCCACCACCATGCTTGTTTCCATTCACTGTGCCTATGGAATTGAGCGGCAGCATGCTGGGATACATTGTGAAGTGACGCACAGCATTCTGGGATTGTGTGTGTCACTTCACTGGACTCGGATCATGGCAGCCATCACCAAACACACTGGAGAGGTGGAATGTGGATGCAAGATTAGCGGGAGCACACCTTGGGAAAACATGGTTTCAGGATAGTGTGGACCAGCTGTAACGGTAAGCGCTAAACCAGTTCCAAAACCGTTATGCTCCCGCAATCGTGAGTGTGGAGAGGGCCTTAGAAGCATATTCAAGTTTAGAATCAGCAGGGCCATCTAAAATCCTCTGATGTTTGAATCAAGACTATAGTATGTTCTCAAAGAAAACCCTACACTAATACTTACAAAAAGACTTTGGAGTTAGCACTCCATTTAGATGAATGAGATAATTTGCACCTTTTTTCCTATCTATTGTTTAAGTCTCTGTGGAAACAAAAACTATTCTGATAGCATTTGCTTTGTGTTGAAGCAGTCTAAGTGCTTAAGTGTACTTATACTTGGCCAGTGGATTTAGAAACAAACTAGGCAAGGATTCAGATGAAAACAGCATCACATAAAACCCTTCCCCACTTTGTACTGCATTGTTTTTGCCAAACCCAAGTCTACATGTCAAATTGTCAATATATTTGAGAGTCTTTTTTATATAATTTGTGCAAAAACACCAAAAATTGCAAGAAATTGCTGAGCTTATCAGTTTTTGCGGAGAATGGTGACAACTGCGGATTCTGCAATAAAATTGCAGGTGCAGTTTTCCAGTGCTCCTGTTTATAAGCAACAGTTATATCCCCTGAGGCCCATCCTTTGATAAAGCTGTACTGAGCAAAGTGCCAGGGCATCTAGCCAAGATAGGTTTTGTTGTTTTCCCATGTTGCAATTTAAGTTGAAATAAATAAGTTCTGCCCTTTTTTGCTACAATTGTGTGGACATGCAGCATCTTACTTTGATGTCTGGGAGTGCAGCTACTTTGAGACTGTATGTATATATGGTGGGCTTGGCATGCCTCGTAGCTGCACACCATCTCTGCACTGAAACATAGAATTTGACGGCAGATAAGGACCGCTTGGCCCACCTAGTCTGCCCATTTCCCTACCTAACGGATAAGTTGCAGATCCTAGTTAACCAACAGCCTACTTCCTCTTACCCCCCACTCGAATTGCCTTATGTCTGTCCCATGCATTCTTGAATTCCCCCACTGTTTTTGACTCTATGACCTCCTCAGGAAGGCTATTCCATGTATCCACAACCCTCTCTGTGAAGAAATAGTTCCTCACATTACCTCTGAGCCGTCCCCCCTCTATCTTCAAATTGTGCCCCCTTGTTTTTGCACATCTCTTTTTCTGAAAGATGCAACCCTCTTGGACTTTGTTGATTCCCTTGAGGTATTTGGAAGTTTCTATCGTGTCCCCCCTTCCCTCCTTTCCTCGAGGCTATACATCTTTAGTTCCTTTAATCTTTCTTCATATGTCTTCTGATGCAGACCCTGCATCATTTTGGTTGCCCTCCTCTGGATAGCCTCCACCCTGTCTATGTCTTTGCGGAGATGGGGTCTCCAGAACTGTACACAGTACTCCAGATGTGATCTTATCAACTGTCTGTACAGAGGGCCAACAACTTCCTGTTTTCTACTGGTGATGCCTCTCCCTATGCATCCCAGTATTCCCCCAGCCCTCCTTACTGCCGTCTCACATTGCTGGCCCATTTTTAGGTCATCTGATATGACTTCCCCCAGGTCACTCTCCATTTTTGTTGTCAGTATCTCACCCCCCCCCCCCCCATTGTGTACTCCTCCCCTGGGGTTTTTGTTTCCCAGGTGCATTACTTTGCACTTCTTTGCATTGAATCTAAGCTGCCATACATTTGACCATTCCTCCAACCTTGCCAAGTCCTTTTTTCCATCCTTTCCACCCCACCTTGTATATCAACCCTGTTGCAGATCTTTGTGTCATCTGCAAAGAGACATACTTTCCTTCCAGTCCCTCTGCAATGTCACTTATAAAGACATTAAAAAGGACCGGCCCAGTACTGAACTCCTGCGTACCCCACTAGTAACCCTCCTTTCTTCACTGTGGACTCCATTTACTATTACCCGCTGTGTCCTGTTGTCCAACCAGTGTTTTACCCAGACTACCACCCTAGGACCCACTCCCAGGCTGGCTAATTTGTTTATTAATCTTTTGTGTGGGACTGTGTCAAATGCCTTGCTAAAGTCTAGTTAGGCCATGTCCACAGCCCTTCCCTAGTCTACTGCTTTGGCCACCCAGTCAAAGAAATCATTTAAATTTGTCTGACGTGACCTTCTCACTGTGAATCCATGCTGCCTTGGGTCCTGTGCCCCACTGGCCTCTAGGTACTCAACAGTTCTTTCCTTCAGAAGTGATTCCATCATTTTCCCTACCACTGAGGTCAAACTGACATGTCTGTAGTTTCCTGCTTCTGTCTTGCTCCCACTTTTGTGAAGGGGAATCACATCTGCCCTCCTCCAGTCCTCAGGTACCACTCCATCCTCCCATGATTTATTAAAATGGGTAGTCAGTGGTGTTACTAGTTCTTCTAAAATTCTGGGGTGAATCCCATCGGGCCCCATTGCTTTATCCACCTTCAGTTTTAAGAGTTCTTTCAGAACCCTTTCTTCTGTGAAAGGACTAATATCAACCCCCCTATCCAGAGTGCTTCTATTGACCAGATTAGGTATTTCCACCTGCTTTTCCATTGTAAATACTGAGCAGAAGTATTCGTTCAGTATCCCTGCTTTTTCACTGTCGCTCTCTGCCCAACCACCTTCCTCTTTGTTCAGCCTCAGTATCCCTGTCTTAGTCTTTCTTTGCTCCCTAATGTACCTATAAAAGGTTTTATCCCCCTTCTTAACTGAGTTGACTATCTTTTCCTCGGTTTGGGCCTTTGCTATTCTGACTGCCTTACCCACTTCCTTCTGCTTTAACTGGTACAGTTCTCTGTCCTGCTCCTTCTGTGTTTCCTTATACTTCCTGAATGCTATCTTTTTCCCTTACCTTCCCGCTACTTCTTTTGAGAACCATAGTGTTTTTTTCTTTCATTTTGATTTGTTTATTTGCTTCACACAAAGACTTGTTGCCTCTGTGATGGCGGTTTTGATGTTTCTCCATTGTTGCTCCACCCCACCTTCTTGCCTGTTTGCTAGTGCTTTTCTGAGGCACTCTCCCATTTTGACAAAATCAGCCCTCCTGAAGTACAGTACCTTCACTTTTGTGTGGCTTGACTCTACAGCTAAGTTTATCATGAACCACACTGTTTGGTGGTCGCTTGTTCCCAGATGGCTACCCACTTCAAGATCAGAGATCCTGTCTCCATCTCCATTTGAGAGTACCAGGTTTAAGATTGCTCTCTCTCTCTCTCTCTCGAGTGGGTTCCAAAACTACCTGTCTGAGGCATGCCCCCTGTAGGGCATTGAGAATGGCCCTGCTCTTGGATGTGGCTGCAGCAAAGGTGCTCCAGTCAACATCTGGCATATTCAGGTCCCCCATCAGCAATATCACTGCAAGGCATGATCTAGTTCTTGACCCTGCAGTATTGAAATAAAAACAGCTAAATTCCTTAACCATACGTGGTTCACTGGATGATACTACCTGCATGTGCAGAAATGAATTTTGCACCTCAAGCAGGAATCCTCCAAAGATCTTCTGCTCAGGCAGAGCTCTCCACTCCAAATTCATGTCCCCATTTTTCAGGCTTAGTAAACCCAGACTGAATTCTAAGCTATCCAAACACACACCCCAGGCTTTCTGTCACACTCCAAACCAGACATAAATGTCCTTACCACTGTCAGGGGGAGCTCACAGCATCCAGCATGCCATGCCCTGTTCGAGAACTCCCAGCTAGGGGATGCTCCACCCCCTTCAGTTAAGCCCTATACGCTACTGCCCAGGGGAAAGAGAGGATGGCATGAGGTAAGCGGCTGGAGAATTTCCCTCTCCTGACCAAGGCAGAAAAGTCATCCCCCAACAACAATCAGTTGTGTCCACTGTGAGTTAAGGATCCTTGGTCACATGACCTCGATTCAGCCCTCCAGACAGCCCATTTCCAACTGGCTCCCTGGCATTATCCATTCCATAATTCTCCCAGTTTCACTCACTACACATATAAAAACAAAGGGAAAATAAGTTATTGTGACCCACATTTAGATAACACTGGGGATGTTATGATCTTGCACAAGTTATGGAGTGGAATAATACAGTTATTTCCCTACATATTGGTATCTTGTCACCAGTGCAGACACAGCCAGAGTCATCATCTGTCCACAGGTGAGATCTATCCAATAGTACCCAAGGACCTAGCACTAAGCCCACAACCCAAGGTGAGGGGAAACAGCATAGGGAAGAGGGCACACCTGAAACTGCCAACTGGAAGTAACCAATCATGCTACACTCAGTGTCAGTGCAAGAATCAGGGAAGTCTAGCCATGACCTGTTTTGTGATTGCTGGATACTGCATAGATGGGTGACTATCTGCTTCATCTTTTTGGCCAATTACTGCAGTTTTCTGCCCCTGGCGTTCTTTTTCTGCCATATCAGCCATGTCAGCTTCCTGGAGATCATCACTGGTGGACTCTGACATCTTGTAGCTGTAGTCTGAAAACCTCTTGCCACCATTTCTGCCCTAGTTGTCTGCTGATAATCTCTGTGCTTGGCTTAAAACATTGGTAGGTAGTCATTAACAATGCAGACTCTGTTATTTATAATATACCTCCTTTTTTATGCTCATATCAGGTTGTCTTGCTTGTATGTGTAACATAAGAAGTGAGCTATGATAGACTGGGGATAGGAATCAGTGGCTGTAGGTCCCATGGCCAAGGGCACAATGTGCCCATTCAATCTCAAGCTTCCATTCCGGTGGTATGTCTAAGACCTCTTTCAGAAAGACTTGCAGAAAAGGAGTAATCACCTGCCCTTCTGCCCCCCTCAGGCATACCACAAGAATGGAGGCTGTTACAGCAATTCCTGCTTTCAGCGTCCATCATTTTTTCTTCTAGGTACTGGATAGTCATAAGCAAGTACTATCACTCACTCAGTTACAACTATTCTGCTGTATGATTTAGTGAGTTGAGTATCTGACTCATTGCATAATTACTCAAACTCATTAATATCCATTCTCTGTGCTGTAGTAGTCAGATTTGCTGTACCTCTTTGCAGAAGTCTCTGAGCTCTGCAATAAGGATATCCAATTTTTTATTTACTCTCTCGCTCTGCTTAGAGGTTTTGCCATGGTATCTTGAAGGTGGGAGTGTTTGGTCATGGATGAGGCCTGAAGTCTCTCACTGTCTGAAACACCGGACAAGGATCCATCACCATCTCCCGATCTGGACCCAGAACACCAACATCCAGACTTTTGCTTCTCTCAGTGAACTTCTGTGTTCTATGTTTAACAAAATGACTGATGATTAGCACTTCTGTGGAGGTTTTATTAGGGATGATGGCGTGGAGTTCACAATTAAAGCTTCCATCTTGAGCCCACCATCACTAGAAGTCCTATTTCTTGGATTTGTTTATCCTGATATATATTACTTGGATAAATTAGACAAAGTAGGCCACTGGACCATTTAATTGTCTCCCACTCTTAGTGGCGGAATTCTTTAATTTCTATTTAGGAAAGATATATGTCTAACCCATTTTTGAAGGCCTCAAAGGATGTTGAATTAACCAGTTTATTGGGTAGGGAGTTTCACAGTCTAGCAGTTCTGACTGGATAAAAGTCTTGCCTCTTAGTGGTATTTACTCTAGGTACAATTAGTTGCCCACTGTGAGATCTCAACCTAGGATTAAACTGCAGTCTACACAAGCCCATAAATTCATGGTTTTGAATGTTATTAAATAGCAGTAATAAATCCCCTCTTTTTCTTCTGGTTTCTCATGTAAAGAGTTGTAACAAGTGGAGTCTGTCTTCATAATTCAAGGAATCCAGGCCAGTTATTAGTTTAGTAACTCTTCTCTGAATTCTTTCCAAGAGGTTTACTTCTCGCCTCAGGTATGGGTTCCACAGTGGGGAACTGAAATCCAAGTGTGGAATAACACAAGTCTTGTACAACTTCATTATGCAAAGACTATTTCTGGTGATAAATGATCTTTTTATTGAATGAACTGGTCTGTTTGCAACTTGTGTTGCATACTTGCAGTGGTCCATTGATAATAATTTATTATTTATCAATATTCCTAGATCCCTTTCTCTAGTTGATGATTTCAATACTTCCCCACCTAGGTGGTAAGTGAGTTTGGGGTTGTTGTGAACAAAATGTAGTACTGTGCATTTTGATTAGTTAAATTTCATTTTGTTTGTTTTTGCCCACTCATCAATTTGTTTTAGGTCTTGACACAAGACAAAATGTTTTTTGCATGAATCCACTTCATCTCCTACTTTGGTGTCATCAGCGAACTTCACTATAACATATTCATGGGTTGCCTCTTAAATAAATAGCCTCCTTTAATGCTGCCCACTTTTTCATATCACCATTGATCATTTGAAAGTCTTTTAGTCTTTCCTTTATTGTCACCTCCATATTCTGAAAACCTTTTTAAAAAAAAATCCAGAATCCTTGTGTCAGTGGTCACTTGTGACCACAGCCTCTTGCTGAATCTCATCATGCAGTGGCCACCCTGACTAACTGGGGTCTCCACTCTAACATCCCTAACAATGTGGGTGTAGTGGGCCGGCCAGCCAAAGACATTTCTGTGTGTATTTGGTCTTAGAGTCAGTTTTGTTTTGGGATTCTGAACCAGCAACATCACAGGTTTGAGTCTGCCATAACTCACCAAGTTCCCAGTTGGGGGTAAGCTTTTTCTACTCAGAATTTTTTATAGCTTTGAGTTAGGCTCTTCTGTGTGTCTTTCTTTTCAAATACATTTATTTATCTTATCAGAAATACTGTATTTCCCATAGTCTTTAGTGTGTATTATCCTGTAAGATATGTTAATATTATGATGGGGTCATTTCAAGTATTGATAGCCAGGGGTAAATTAGCAAGGCCGTGATCTGTTTCTGAACAGACAGGCTATAGTTACCATATCTAAGGCAAAGTGTCTCAACTGTGACAAAAGGGGTGGGTCTTTTACCTTTTGGTAAGGAGCACTGTACTGTGTGAGCAGAGCCTGTGGTGGAATTCACAACTAGAGATACCCCCAGTGAGTTTGCGACTGAGTGGTGGCAGCATACCAAGTTAAGCCTTTTAGGTGAAAACTGGTAGCAGTGCAGTCTGAGTTCTGGGAGAGAACACATCTGTGGCAAACTGGTTGGTAGCAGTTGGGCTCTGAAACTGATTGTTTTTTGTATTTTTTTTTAGTTACATTTTTCTCCCCATGGCCCCACTGGCTATCATTCTGATGTCCCCCCGCACCACCCCCGAGCATCAGACCCCCTCCCTAATGCCCCCATGGCTTACCCTTCATGGAAGGGGGTGGGGAACTACTCGACACACCAGCACAGATCCAGCTGGGAGGTATCCTCTTGGGGCGGCGCTGCGGGGGGGACTATTCGTCATCCTTTGCTGTGGTGGGTGCTCCTTTTTTCCATTTCTTTGTGTGCCCAAGAGCATGTAATGCCACCAATGGTGCCTGCTGTGTGTTGGGCAGCTGCTCTACCACCGCCCCCATGTTGTGGGACCTGGCATGCCAGCCCCCCCCAGCCACTGCTAGGGGTCAGGTAAACATTGGTCCATGTCCCCACCCTCCCCTGGGAGAGGAGTGCTGTGCTCTGGATGCCCAATGCTCTCCCTCCCTGGCTGACCCCTGGCAACCCGCTCGCATCGCGAACACGGGTCACTGGCATGGCAGGAGGTAAGACAGTAATGCCTCATACCTCCACACCACTGGGCTGGCTCCTGAAATGGATTGTTAATAAAAGTGTTATCTGTCCAGTTACAGAACAGGATATACAAAGGGGATACAGTATGTACTACATTTTGATTTTGTTGTAAGAAGAGCAGATAGCTAGAAGACACTATGTCTGGGTCATACAAAAAATTTAAGTTGTCACACCTTTAAGAGCTGTGAAAAAGGACAGGGCTTGTCTTTGAGGAAGGTCAGCCATGGGCAGACCTCCTTGAGAAAACTGGCCAGTGAAGTGGTGCAAAAGTGATCATGGCTAGCCAAAGTAGTGAGACAGAGGCTAGGGAAAGTGCAAATTAATTTATTTATTTAAAAGTTTTAAAAGTTTTACCAGGAAGGCATGCTGAGCAGACAACTGCTGAATTCCAAATGCATCTGGGGTGGGAGGAGACATGGGAAATGGTACATAGAAATGTACATACATTTGTAGACTACAAATGAGCCAAAGCCTATAACTGGTGCAGCTGCGCAAACAGACTAGATACAAATGATGCAGTTGGAGCTTGCCCTAGTCAAGGCAGAGGCTGAGTGGCAGAAGGCAGAGAAGCAAGAAAGGCAGTACCAGCATGAGATCCATCTAAGACAGCATGAGTTCCAGATGAGAGAGGAGCAAGAAGGTGAGCATGAGAGGGAGATGGAGATCCTACACCATAAGTCAGTGCCATGAACTGCAAGTACTGGCATCAGAGGTTTGACCCAAGAAGCCAAAATTAATTCCAAAGTGTTTTGTGAGTATCAGGAGGAAGATGATATTGATTTGTTTTAAAAAATCTTTTGAGAAATTTGTGGGCAATTTGAATTGGACAGGGCTTCTTGGGAAAACAACTTTTGTCACTCCTTAGAGGCAGGGAATTAGAAGCCTTCATCAGGAGGGACAATGAGGACTACATGGACTATAACAAAGTGAAAATGCCTTAAAACATTTTGAACATGGTCCTGAGGCCTACAGACAAAAATTTACAGGTTTAAGGAAGGCACAGAGAGATTGCTCTTCTGCAATGTGTACACAACTAGGCAATCTGTTACAATGATGGTTAGAGGGCACAAAGGCTAGCTTTGTGGAACAAATAAAATATTTGTTGCTCATGGACTAGTTCTTAAACACTGTACTAGAGGAGTTGAGAATATGGTTGCTGGCTAGGACTCTGAGCTCCATGAAGGAGGCAGCCAAGATGGTTAATCAATTTGTATCTAGCTGACAATACATTCAGCACAAAAACAACAGGGGAGTGAAATCAGATGGTTTTAAGGGAGCCCTGAGGGGGGCAACCTCAGGGAAGCCAGACTGTACCTGAATGATAAGGGAAGCTAAATGGTTTCAGAGGTAAGGAGTCCGGGGATACAGGTGTGATATCTGCTCAGACTGGTACACTTGTCATATGACTTTCTGAAAAATAAAGCAAAAGGGGTGAATGCAGCTGGAGGGAGTAGTTATTGAAGCTCCCAGCAGCCAATGGCTTGTACTCAGGGTGCAGTTCTCTCTAACTCCACTGCACACATGCACTATGTGTTGGTAAATGGGATGTACAGAACAAATACAACAAATATGTTGGAGGTGATACCTTTTATTGGACTAACAAAATTATTTTTAAGACTAGCTTTCAAGAGGTGAAACTCTCTTCCACAGGTCAAAAGTGAAAACAGTAAATGAGATGAAAAACCAGAGACTGAGGGACAATAGGACCTGGAAGCCTTGATGATGGATGCAGACCTTGACATAGCAGCAATAACAGAGACATGGCACTCTGCTAATCACAGCTGGGATGTCAATGTGCCAGGCTATACACTGTTCAGAAGGGACAGAGAAGGTAAGGGGGGTAGCCCTGTACATCAGAGAAGGCATAAAGACTACAGAAGTACAAGGAAGACAGGTGGAGACTAAAGCAGTGTGGGTCACCCTTGAACCAGGGAATGGCACAGCAATGCATACATGGGTGATCTACAGACCTCTGGCACAGAGGGAGGAAGTGGACAGGGTACTAATAGAGGAAGTTCACGACATGGCAGCTAAAGGTGAAATTCTGCTGATGGGGGATTTTAATGTGCTGGATATAGATTGGACCACCCAGGCAGCTGCTTCAGCCAGAAGCACAGCCATCCTGGAATCCCTGCAGGGGGTTGGACTCAGATAACTGGTGCATGAGCCCACCAGAGACAAATCGATTCTGGACCTGGTATGGACTAATGGGAACAGAGTCGAAGGAGTCCAGGTGGAAGGGCAGCAGGGATCCAGCAACCACCACAGGGTGCAGTTTGGCATGGAGACAGGGACTCGGTTAAGCCACATAAGGGCAACAGTAATAGATTTCAGGAGGGCACATTTCAGTGAAATGGGTAGATGTTTGAGAACAGCTTTGGAGAAGGGACAGGTAATGGAGGGAGTGGAGGAACAGTGGTGAAAACTAAAAGGAGTACAAAAGGTTTGCAAGCTCAACCCCTGTATTTACAATACAATTTAGTAAAATTAGTGGGGTGGCTCCTGATGTGTGACCAAACAGAAACATATGGTTAAGGTGCCAGGGCACTACTCTTCCCCCCCCCATATTGTTCTACACAGAGTGGTAGGTGGACACTTGGAAGTCTGCCACAAGAGGTGGTGGGGGCCAGCACAGTGGAGGGGTTTAAACATGCCTGGGACAGGCACAAGGAAACACTAGGTGGGGAGGGAGTGATGAAAAGCCATTGATCACTTAGGGTCAGTGACTGCATACAAGTATAGGGCTTATGGGCAGACTAGATGGGCCTAGCAGTCCTTATCTGCTGACAATTTCTATGTATCCATTTAAATGGTTAATCAGGATTTGATTTACAAGGAACCAATCCTGCTGGCCAGTTTCCAGAATTAGAGGAGTGTCGAGTCCTGCAGTCTCAGTGCCAATGACCTGGAACTTTCTAAGCT
This sequence comes from Neoceratodus forsteri, assembly GCA_016271365.2. NCBI lineage: Eukaryota > Metazoa > Chordata > Ceratodontiformes > Ceratodontidae > Neoceratodus > Neoceratodus forsteri. The sequence continues at coordinate 1,548,623,637 of CM057449.1, read as the reverse complement.
AGGAAGGTTGCCAGGGCATATTGTTGGTAGGTGCTGTTCCAGACCTGTCAATGTATGTAATTATGATTAATGACTTTGACCTGTGCTCAAAGTCATTACCCATAATTACATTCACGAGCAAGTCCGGTACAACACCCACCTCCTGACTAACATTTCTGTGTCACTACCCATAGTACGGCTAGGGAACCAGCTCCTGAGGACACAGAGAAAGCGCTGTAGCTGGAAGCAACCCCTACCTCAGCAGCAGGGGAAGTTTTAGTTGAAGAATGAGCTGGAAGCAGCAGTTCTGAGCTGCAGCTAGAGATTGAGGACAGCCCAGATGTGTACAGGAAAGCGTGTTTTACGAAAGTTCAGGAGTGTACTGCTAGGGAGAGCTCAGCAAGTTGACCTATCCCTACACAAATTAAGGGAATTCACCACCAGGGTGGAAGGTGACTTTCAAGGTACAGAGAAAAGAGAGGTATACTGGGAGAATGGGCTCCTATATCATGAGTGGGTTCCAAATGGAAGACCGTAGGAAGGGGTACTCCAGCAGTCATTAGTTCCTAGGAGCATAGGAAGCAACTTCTAGCTTTAGCCAATAATATACACTTTCCAGAAAAATAAGAATCAGCCATATAAAAAGGAAGCAGACTAACAATTTTACTGGTCCAGTATCTTTAAGGACATGGCAAACTACTGCTGGACTTGTCTGCAGTGACAGAGTATGGGAAAGGCTGGGGAGAAGGCTAACATGGCTTTGATTCCCCTGACTATAATTGAAGAGCCATTTTAACAAGTAGCTATGTACATTGTGGGACCATTCAGCACCCCAAGTCACACAGGAAAGAGGTACATTCGGTGGTCATGAATATCCTGTGAACAAGGCGACCGAATTTGGGCACCTACAAAAACAGTGACTCAATTATGGTGCCTGTGTTCATGGCTACCAAGCAGGGGGGCGACCGGATACTGGGGTGGGCAAAATACCACGACGGAAGTACGCGGGTATACATGCACATGGGGGGAGGGAGGGATGGTATGTGGAAGGGGAAAAGGCCGAGCTGGTCTCTAGCGTGGTAGGGAGGGTGGTCAGCTGGGAGGTGCAGGGCGCAGGTCTGTCATTTTTAATTTTTTTAAGTTTTACACACACACACACACACCCCTGACATGCAACCCCCTGGATCTGAGAACTCATAAGTATTAAAAATAAGACCCATAGGTCTCGGGCACTGTTTTTGTCTGTGCTGCGAATGTGCATTGCCAAAATTCATTTTCGGTGAAGTACACTCACCGTAACAGTAATCGCTATTCTGCGATCGCCGTTATGACACGGAACCGTGGTCATGGATTACGGTACGAGTACCCAGAGGCCATGCCCTTGTTCTTCACTGAGGCAGAAAAAGTGGCCAAGAAACTGCTGGGTGTATTCTGACAGGTTGGTTCCCTAGGAGATTCTGTCAGACCAGGGCACCAGTTTATTTTATTTTTTTATATTCTTTGTTTATGCCACTTACTCACTGCACTGGACCCTATCCTCGGGGATCCTCTAAGCTGACGTGCTCCTGTAGCTTCTCCACAGGTACTTCCTGTCCAGGCTTCGACATCATTACCCAATCTGACCTCGGTTTGTCCCCCCGGGCAGGGAGGAGAGGAACCCCCACTAGTCACCTCCAGTTCAATAGTGTGCATCGGGTATGCTGTCTAGGCCCCTCCTGGAGCCTGGTTGTGGATTTTCTCGGGCAGCTGAGGTCCCATCTCCAGGCGTTCAGTGCAGAGTTTTCCCTCTTTTTTTCTGTTGCCACCCCTAGGATATTGACTCGCTTGGACAGCCAAAGCGTGGAGCACGTTTACCACGCGCTGTCGTCCCGGCTCTTGGTCAACGTCCTCTCTCCCTTTTCGTGTTGTCCCACTGCACCTCCACCTGTGGTCACTCAGATGGCAGTATAGCAGTGGGACAGGCACCCCACCCTCCCTGGAGAAGGAGAGCAGCCTGTGGGCACTCAATCCTTCTCCCCCACCCGGCCCTCCAGCAGCCCAAGTTTGCTCCCGAACCCAGGTTGCTGGTGTTGCAAGTGGTAGCCCTACCACTGCGCCGGTGGGCCAGCCCAGGGCATCAATTTCATGTCTGCTTAATGGCTAGTGTTTGGAAGAAGCGTGGGGTGCAGCAACTCAGGGCTTCCCCATACCACCCACAGACTAACGGTTTGGTCTTTTAAGTCTATGTTAAGGGCATTCACTGACCAGCATGTGAGAGAGTGGGAAAAGTACCTACCTAATATCTTATTTTGCAAACAGGGTAGTCCCCCAGGAGTTCACAGGATTCTTGCACCTGTTGAGGCTTGAGAAAAGATGGCGGCCACGCTAGGCTGTGGTCTGTTTGGGCTTCTGAGGGAGCCAAATTTTTCCTTCCTTCTTCTGCTCAGTGTCACCTTATTTTAGGAGAAATCAGTGCATGGTAATTCTGTGACTGCTTGCTAGTGTCCAGTTTAAAAAAAAAAGTTTTATATAGTATTTTTAGCTAGACACAAGGCTTAGGGTATATAGTGATAGGTAGGAACAGGGACAGTGAGCTCAGTTTAGGAGCTAGTTTTTTTGTTTTTAGAAAGGAGCTGAATAGGTGCTGTGGATTTTGTTTCGGGAGAGGAGACTAAAGGAGTGTCGACAGTTGAGGGCTGTGGTTACTGGAGGTCATGGGAAACAATCGGAAGGTCTGCGAAGGAGTCGACTTGTGATAGCTTCCTGAACAGCTGAAATATCTACTGCCACTGTACTCATTTTGGGAAGAGAGCTGTGGTCAGGGTGACAACATGGTCTTGAACCCAGGATTAACTTTTGCCGAATCTGTTGAATTTTGGCTGAAATCCGGCTTTTGTGAGTGTTTTTGCACATGGAACATCATGGAGACCTTCTCTCTACTGGCTGGTTTTACCACCGGTAGAGGAGCCAGACATGGGTCAAAGTGTGGGCCATGATTTGGACTCTGTTCTGCTTGTTATGCCTGCCATGGTGAGATCTGTGGGTGAGCCATGGAGTGAAGCATCTTAGTGCAGTTTCGCTTGTGGAACTTTGGCTGCTCCTGTGGGGACCAACAGTTGCCGGTCCTGGTTGGGGGTATCCTGTTATTCAATAACTGCCCGTCTGAATCTGCGGTTAACTATGGTGAGAGCGGAGCTGGGCGGCGTTCTGTTGGGGACCTGCCCAGTGAGCACGCACTTCCCTTTCCTAGTCAACCTACTTTCAAGAGTTCAACCCCAGAACAAGTGAGAGCAGTCTCGGGGTAAAGAACTTCTTGGTTACGTCTCCTCCAGAAATTTCCCTCCTGTGTTATTTAATTTGTCAGCCATACAGTAACTGTTCTACTAACATCCTGGGAACCTGGTGGTGAGAGCACAGCCCCAGTTAGTGACATTCCTAAGTTTGGTGAGCGCTCACTGTGGTTTTGTCATCTGCACAGTGACTGTGTTTGGATTTAAACTTCTGCTGACTATTAAAACTCCAAAGTATAATGGAATCTTTGGATAACTCTCCTGGAAAGGAGCTGATACAATCTAAAACTCTATTTCCACAGCACCAGTTTTGATTTCTCCTATATTTATTATTTTTTAGGAGGGTGGGAGTTTTTTCAGGGAGGGTATTGTTTAGTTTTGGGGGATTTGGATGTGTGTGTGTGGAGTGTGAGTATGTTTAGGTTTTTGTGTATTAAGGTGGTTGTGAGCTTGAATGCTATAAATCTTTAAATAGCCCTAGCAGGTGTGGAGCGATCCCTTTTAGTTTTGGGATAGTGGGGTGGTTAAAGATAGCAGTTTTGTAGGGCTCTGGTCAGCACTGGGGATGTGTCAGAGCTTTGGACCCTTTCAAATTGCTTATGCTGCATCCCAGCTGAGTGACCTCCACCCCTTTGCTGACCTCCCTATTTCAGCTACTGCAGCTAGACGCTGCAGGGAGGTCAGCATTGCTAGGGAGCGTGTAAGTCAGCGGTGGCAGGGTTCAACTGGCTTGGTGGATGTGAAGGGTATTGGGGTGGCTAGGAGCAGGAGATGCCCTGGGGTTGGACAGAGCCTACAGAGAGAGGCCAGACATGTTTGGTTTCCGTCCTCAGGGTTCCCACCAGACCGAGTGGGCAGGTAGCTGGGGGGCTTGCAGCATCCACTAGTCCCCTTCGGTCTGTGCTGTGCAATGCCAGATTGATGAGGAACAAAACTGCTATTATGGTGGATTTGATTTCCTCGATCTATCTGGCTTGCATTGCAGAAACCTGGTTAGGTGATGACGCTGGGCCAGTTTTGGAGGTGGCTGTCCCCTCTGGGTTTTCCGTGGTGTGCTGCCAGAGGAGGGAACGCAGGGGCGGGGGTGTGGCCATCTGTCTTAATGCCAGCTTGGACTTCACCCTGCACCCATTGGGATCAGCCAGGTCATTGGAGTGTGTGGCGGTGCGTGGGGGGTCCTGGTGCAGGTTGCAGGATTCTCATTTACCACCTTCTGGGGTCGGGAGAAGATTTCCTGCATGAGGTCGCAGACTTTGTCATTGACATGGTTTTGGAGTCTCCCAGATGGTTGATTCTGGGGGACTTCAATGCCTGGATCAATGACGAATCCTTGCAATTTGGTCTTGACCTCCTCCAGTTAATGTCATTACTGGGCCTAACACAAGTAGTTACTTCTGCAACCCATCACCGCGGCCACATACTGGACCTGGTTTTCTCACTGGGCCTTGAGGTGATGAACCTCAAGACTGATCAGGTCATATGGTCTGATCATTGCACAGTGAAGTTCTTAATTGGGGCCTCCCTGAAAGTCCCTCCCCTGTTGAGATGATTAGCTATCACCCTTTAAGGGGATTGTCCCCAGAGGAACTGTTGGCAGTAGCTGATTTATTTAGTGTAGATGCTGCATGTGTGGTGGGCACAGGTGAGTCGGTGGCTGCCTATAACAAGGCGATCTCTGAGGCACTCTGTGCCATCGCACTGGTTCATATATGACCCATATCTTCTCACTTGAGATCCCCGTGGTTTGATGGGGATCTCAAAGCGATGAAGATCAGGAGTCAGACGCTGGAGCGCTGCTGGTGGAAGACCCCCATTCAGAGGAGGACAGACTGGCCTTGCGTGTTCATTATCATGAGTACCAAGGGGCAATCAACCATAAGAAGGCAGAGTTCCTGTCCAGGAAGATTGCCGCAGGGAAGAACAGACTACCTCAGCTTTTTCAGACAGTGGACAGACTGTTACATCCTGTCTGTCTACAGCCGAAAAAGAAGCTTTTTCAACCCCATTGTGCAATAAGATTGCTTGGTACTTCTCTGACACGGTGTCCTCCATCCAGTTGGGGATCCCGTCAGTGAGGCAAGTTTTGCCTCGCAGTGGTCAGCCGGGGAGGGGCAGAGGCGCTCCGGTTGTCTGGGGTGAGTTTAGACCATTGGAGGTGGCTGAGGTCATTGAGGTGATCTCGAAGCTGAGGCACACTTATTGTGAACTGGACCTGGCCCAAACCCATTTTTTGTTGGGATGTGTCGAGACTGTTGGCTAGGTGTTCGCTGGGATTGTCCGGTGCTCATTGTTAGAGGGAGTCCTTCTGGAGGCCTTGAAAGAGGTCCTGCTGAGGCCCCTCTTGAAGAAGCCATCTCTCGACCCTGATGTCCTGGCAAATTACCTTCCGATCTCCAATCTTCCATTTTTAGAAAACTAGTGGTGCAGCAACATGAGGATCACCTCATGACTTTGACATCTATAAACCATTCCAGTCAGGTTTCAAGGCCAGGCACAGCACTGAAACAGCGTTAGGGTGCAAAATTACCTCCTTAGGGCCAGAGATAGAGGAGACAGGTCAATTCTTGTGCTCCTTAATCACTCATCAGCATTTGCTATCGTAGATCATGCTGTGCTGCTTGATCACCTTAGAGAATATTGTGAATTCACCAGTACAGCCATCAACTGGTTTGAGTCTTATCATTCTGGCAGGAAGCAACAGGTGGTGATGGGAAATTTCTCCTCCTCCCCAAAGCTTCTGCCATGTGGAGTGCCTCAGGGTTCGATCTTGTTGCAGTGTTATTCGTGGTGTATATGCTGCCCCTGGGAGAGTTCATTAGGTGTTACAGTGTGAGTTTTCCCTGCTATGCAGTTGATACCCAACTGTATATGTCCTTTTTCCCTGGAATACAGGACTCCACGGAAGTGCTCAATACCTGCCTGGTGGAGATCAATGATTGGATGTCCTCCAGTTGGTTGCAACTGAACCCTGACAAGACGGAGAACTTGGTGATTGAGCCAGGTCATGGATGTGATAGGAGTGCCTCCAGAGTGGCTACAGGACTGTTCCTGGGTTCCACTCCGTTGATGGCTTCCCCTAGGGTGCTAAATCTTGGTATTATCCTGGATGACAGGATTCACACTTAAAGCTCTGGCATCATCTGAGGTCCAAAGTGTTTTACACTACCTAAGGAATAGCACCAGGATTAAACCCTAGTTCTGCCAGAAGACCTGCCGTCATTGGTACATGTCTTTGTCACATGCAGGCTTGACTACTGTAATGCTCTTTAATTCGGGGTCACAGGAGGGACCTTCACCAACTGCAGCTAGTGCAGAACACAGCAGTCAAGTTGCTGACGGGCCTTTCTAGGTCTAGTCATGTGACCCTGGTCCTGCGAGCTCTCAGGTGAAGCATCTTTTTTTTTTTTACTTTCTTTCCCTCCTGGTCACTGGAGAGGTAGCATGTCTCACTCAGACGTCATCCAGGCATCTGCCACCTAGCTTGAAACCCTCCATCCTGGGTCCCCTCCTGGAGCTCTATAGACACGACCTTGCCTGGCGAGGAACCCCCTGGCTTACCGCCCCCAGGGCAGGGCCACCACTCCTACAGGTGCCCTAGACATCTAAGATCATCTGGGCTTCGGTGGTGAGCAGAGGATTGGGACCCAAGTAGGCGGGGTCCAACAGTGGGCATGGGAGCCAAGACGCGTCATCACCTACAAGCTTCTCCAGGCTTTTCCCTGTTCTGGTGGTGCCACCCCCTAGCCCTCCCACAGCGGGTGTGATCGTGCAGTGACATCCAGTCTTGGAGTGCGCACACTCCCATGTACATTGCCGCCGACGTCTGCCGCGCTCTGCCTCCCCTCTGTAAACCAGGCTGCTGGCTCAGTACCTCCCAGACACCACCAGGAGGCACCCTCTTGCCGACCCCTGCAACCCTCCCTCCCCAGGAGAAGGTGAGCTGTCTGCAGATGTTCCAGCCTTCTCCTCCCATGCCAACCCCTGGTGACCCGAGCTCACTCCCGAACTCAGGTCATCGGCATCCAGTGCCTCAACCCTCAGCACCACTGGGCCGGCCTGGAGGATCATCTTCAAGGTGGGCTTGCTGACCTTTAAGGCCCTATACGGATTGGTCCCTGGCTATCTGACTGATGATCTGACACCTGCCTCCTCAATTTATTCCCTCTGCTCCTCGACCAGGGGTCTCCTAGCTGTTCCAAGGGCCAGATGAAAAACATCCGGTGACTGTGCTTTTGATGTTGCCGTAACGGCCCTTTTGAACTAATTTCCAGCTACTGTGAGGGAGGCCTCAATGGCTGAGAGGTTCAAAAGGGGTCTAATGGTTCATTTATTTGGGCTGGCCTTCCCTGATGATCTTGATTGACCACAGCTGATTATATTTTAGCTGACTTAATTTTAGATATTGTATCATTATATTTGTTTTAGTATTTTAATGTATGTTGTATGTGTTTTTTGTAGCTCTGTATTTCCCTACCTGTTTGTATATAAGGTGCCCAGAGCCTCATGGATTGTGCACCGTATAAATAAATTTGTCTTTGCCTTCTCATCCTTTGAGCTCATACTTGACCATAGGATAAGAAGTCCCCTTGATTTGGTAAGAGATTAATGGGAGGGCAAGCTTGCTCCCCAAGGTGAATCTATTGTGGAATACATCCTGAATTTCAGGCTATGGCTCAAGGAGCTCATGTGGATTGCCCAAGAGCACCTAGCCACTGCACAACAGAGACAGAAGATATGGTATGACCATGGGGCCAGAGTCCAGGAGTACAAAGTTGGGCAACAGGTGACAGTACTCATTTCCTTCCACAGAATAAATTACAGGCAGCTTCGGAGGGTCCTTACTTGGTGGTCAGGTGGGCAAATGATGTTAATTACATGGTGGAGCAACCTGACAGTAGACACAAGCAGAGAATCTACCACATAAAAATGGTGAAGCCCTACCATGTACAGGATGAAAGGGTCCTGGCTGTGTGCAGCGTTCCAGAGGAGAAGGCAGAAGCAGACCCACTGGTTGATCTTCTGGGAGAGGTCAAGGGAGAATCCTCAGTGGATGCTGTCATCCTCTTGGAGTGGCTGACACTGACCCGAGTTGCCACAATGTGTGGGGAGCTGCATACATTTGGGGGAATGTTCATGGGGAAACGGGGGTATAGCTTGTTGGTGGAGCCACACGTGGATACAGGATCTCAGGCCCCATTGAGGCAGCCACCCTACCTGAGGGAGTGAAACATGCCATTGAGAGGGAGATCAAGGAAATGTGGCTCTTGGGATAGTCCAGGAGCTCCGTAGTTCCTGGGCCTCCCTGGTGGCATTAATCCCCAAGAAGGTTGGAACTACGAGGTTCTGCATCAACTACCACAAGCTCAGCAGCTGTATGGAGTCGGACACATACCCCATGCCCAGGAAGGATGAAGTCCTAGAGAGATTAGGGAGAGTCATGTACCTGACCACCATAGACCTCACAGAGAGCTACTGGCAGGTTCCCCTGACCCCTGAAGCCAGAGAGAAGTTGGCCCTCATCACTCTGATTGGCTTATTCAAGCTTTGAGTAATACCATTAAGGATAAAGAATGTGCCAGCCACCATTCAAAGGGCTCGTTGACTGCATTCTGTCTGGGGCAGGAGATTTTGCTCTAGCATACACGGACAATATTGCCATCTACAGCCAGACATGGGAAGATCACGTCAGGCACATGACAAGGTGCTCTGCCAACTGAAGGCTGCAGGGCTGATAGTCTAGGTGAAGAAGTGCCAAATAGGTATGACAGAGGTATCATACCTTTTGCACGGGGTAGGAAGTGGGAACATCTGGCCAGAACCAAAATTGAGTTTACACAGGGATGGGCCATGCCCACAAGAAAGAGAAAAGTACTGGTCTTCCTAAGGACAGTAGGGTACTATTGAAAGTTTATGCCAGACTTCAGTAACATGGCTATACCCCTGTCCAAAATCACAGGGAAGAAAATGCCAAAAAAGTTCAGTGGACAGATCAGCGTGAGACAGTGTTCTGCCAGTTGAAGGAGGCATTGTGTCATGTACCTGTGCTTTCAAGCCCTGACTGTTCTCTGAAGTTCATTGTGTACAAGAATGCATCTAATCATGGGCTAGCAGGTGGTTCTGAGTCAGGCCACACACACGAGGGAGGAACATCCAGTTGTGTACCTGAGCAGAAACCTGCTACCCAGAGAGGAGGCCGATGCCACAATTGAGAGAGTGTGTCTAGGTATCACCTGGGCTATGCAGAAGTTGCAACCATATTTGTATGGGAGGGTATTCACACTGGTCATCGAGCACAACTCCCTCACATGGATCCATTGGACCAGCAGGCAAAACCCCAGATTGTTAAGCTGGAGCCTGGTGCTGCAGTCCTATAACATGGACATTACACACCGCACTGGATCACAGTATGGCAAGCAGTTGATTTATCTACTCAGTAACTAGTGGCCCGGTAAAGAACAGGAGGCACTTTAAAGAATTAACAAACTGTTAGAGATAACTGTAGCATAGCAGGTAGAGCAAACCTGCTAACATTAAAAAAAAAACATAATTTAGAATCACTAAAAATGTGTTTTTCATTTTTCCAGGGGATGGAAATGTGACAGCTTGCAATGAATTTTTTGTGTGTGTGTGTGTTTATTTTTATTATCATCTATGCCTCTATAAAGTATTTCTGCTGAGGTGTCAGGTCTGGTAGAAACTGAAAAAAGCATTCCACTGCAACCCATGCCTGGATGTCCCTCAGCTAGGATGGGCCTTTGTGTAAGCAATCTAGTTCCTAACCTGCAAAATGTTTTTGTTTTGGTTAAACTTTAAAGAGTTGAAAGACAAGTTTTGAATGTAAACAGGGCCAAGGTAGAGTGAGACGGCACCTCACAGGTTTAGCTGGACAGATAACAAAAGGGTCAGGCTTCAATCCACAAAACCAGTTTGGACCCATTCTGGAAAAGGGTGGTCTCCTGAGATCAAAGAAATGGTCCAGTATGTGATGTCAGAGAGGCATGTGTGATGATGTGGGTGTAGTGAGCTGGCCGGCCAAAGATATTTCTGTGAATGTTTCCTGTCAGTTATGTTGTGGGATTCTGAACTACTGTAGCAACATCATGAGTTCGAGTCTGTCATAATGCACCAATTTCCCAGTTGGAAGTAAGCTTTTTCAAGGGCTGCACAGGAGGTCAAACAAGGAGCAGTTAGAGGAACTAAACTTATGTACACTGGAGATGAGGAGGGAAAGGGGTGATATAGTTGAAACCTTCAAATATCTGAAGGGAATAAACAAAGTAAGAGAGGGCAGCATATTCAGGATAAGTGAAAACAAATCAACAAGTGGACACACATTCAAGCTGGAGGGAGCAGATTTAGAGGAAATGTGAGGGGGAAGTTCTTCACTGAGAGAGTGGTGGGTCCTTGGAATGGGCTACCAGAATGGGTGGTGGGGGTAGACTCAGTGAACAAATCCAAGAGGGCTTGGGATGACTACATGGGGTTAAATAAAGGCAAAAAATGGCATGGAGGGGATGGGATAAGATAAAAGGACAGAGGGGGGTTTGGGTAGGCTGCATGGGCCATTGGGTCCTTTTTTTCTGGCAAGTTTCTATGTTTCTATGTTTATTGTACTTCAAATTTAGATAGCTTTGAGTTAGGCTTTTCTGTGTGTCCTCTATCTTTTCAAATGTGTTTATTTTTATCTCTGTAGAAATATTGTATTCCCCATTGTCTTTGGTATTATCCTGTAACATATATATTGTATAGTATTAAACTTTTTTATATACTTCATGCTTTCTGTGACTGAATCATTTCAAGTATAGATAACTAGAGTTAAACTAGCAAGTCTGCGATCTGTTTCTGAAGAGACAGACTACAGTTTCCATATTTAAGGTACAGTGTTTGTTTCTGAAGAGACAAACTACAGTTTCCATATTTAAGGTACAGTGTCTAAGCTATAACAAAAGAAGTGGGTCATTTGCCCTTCTGTAAGGAGTACTTACTGTGTGAGCAGTGACTCTGGTTGGATTCAGAGCTAGAGGTACCCCAAGTGAGGTTATGACTCAATGGTGGCAGCATATCAAGATAACCCTTTCAGAGGTCCGAAGGGTTATGAAACCTGGCAGCAGTGCAGACTGAGTTCTGTGAGAGGTAAGGTAAGGTAAAATTTATTTATATAAGGCGCCCTTCCTGAGAGCAGGGCGCCTTTACAAAATTTCAATCATAACAATAAATTTAAAATCCATAACAATTAAAACACATTTAAACATCACAGACATTAAGTTCCCAGAAATGCTTGTTCAAACAAGAAAGTTTTCAGTTTTTTTTAAACCCTTCTACAGTCAGACTATCACGTATCTGACGAGGTAGAGAATTTCACAGGGTATGTGCCATAAAGGCAAAAGTTCTTCCACCAGATATTTTCAAGGCTACCCTGGGAATCTCTAGCAATCCCTCATCAGACACTCCCATTCCTGATGATATTCTTATCTCCTCCAGTGCTTTATCCATGCCTATCCCTTGATCTGCTGGTCTGTACTCAACCTTTGTCCTGTGGTTCCTTCCCCCTCCTTCCATCACTTGAAACTACAGTGACTCTACTCCTTTGTTCTTGATTGATGCATCCTCTGCCCTCATGTACACTGCCACCTCTCCTTCTTTCATGTTATCCTTGTTCTTTCTGAAGAGCTTGTACCCTGGGACAGTTAGATTCCAGCAGTTATTTGGATTTACCCACATTTCAGTAATTTATGTTCTAGTTCTTCTGCTGCCTTCACCAGCTGCAGTCCATTCATCTTGTTGCCAAGACTTCTAGCTGCTGGTGAGGACCCCTTGCTGAACCGTACGAACAAACTTGACAGACGCATAAAATAAATGAATAAAGGTATTTATTCTGTGCAGCAGATGTTCTCTTCATGAGGACTAGCCCCAGACTGACTAACAGACAGAAATCCAAGGAGTTTCTTAGGAACCTCTGCTAAGACAGAAATTAGCATAATATTTGCTACATAGTTCCTAGAGCACTTAAAGGGATGGCAGCTGGCATTAGCCCCATAAATACAAGTGTACTCCACATCACCCCCGGGACACTTAATGTGAGCACCACTTGAACAAAGCAATATCACACTATAAAACTGAAACATTTTTAAGCAGTGCAAGGCACGGCACATTTAAAACAAAACAGTACTCCACTGCAGGGAGGGGGAAAGGAAAGAATCTGGAGAATCTGGACTACACTGGTGACCAGTCAGAGTAGTACCAGGGGAAGGGGAAGCACCATAGCAACCTGAAGCTTGGTCATGCAACAAGTGCCAACGTGCAGAGAAGGGAAGGGAAGGGAGGGGAGGGAAGGGTAGCAGCAGGAGGATAAATAGTGCACAATGACTCTTTAATAACAGCTGCAAGACAGTAAGATGTACATGACACAAGAAATATGGAAGGCGTACCACCACTGAGTCCGGTTAACAAAAGTTCAAGACTGCTGTCGACTTTTTTGGTCATTGGGAATGGAAGCATGCATGGATTGTACCAGTTCCTGATAGGACAGGGTCCGGTCATTAAAAGCAACCCAAGAGTTCTGTGTGCTGTCAAATCAGCACCACTTGACTCTGTAAGTCCATGGTCCATTTGTGTACTTCTTCCTTAAGATCTTCTCGATCTGGTACACTGGTGTGCGTGCAAGAGAGTCCTGGGAAGAAGAAGAAGGCTGAGAAGAAGTCGTCCCGAGGAGCTCATCTGGCAAATCAGGCAAATCCAGGAATCAGGAATCCAGATGGAGAGTGTCAGGAGTGGGAAGATTTGTAGGAACTGGTTGCAAGTTGTCTAAAGGGATCTTAGCTTCAGAGAGGATGGCAGGCTCAAGTGCAGCTTGTTAGGTAGACTGGGGCCATCTGGAAGGGTGTTACTCAGGTACCCGTGTTTCAGTTGGTTGATGTGGACTTTGTTGTGTACCAGCTTTCCATCGGACCTGCGGCATAGATGAACGTGCACAGGAGGAAGCTTTTCCACAATGTAGAAAGGACAAGTCCAGGGGCGAAGCAGTTTCTTGGTGGCACCCGGAACAAGGACAGGTCAGTATAAGTACACAATGTCCCCAACAGAGAATGAAGGCTCATGTAACTTGGCTGCTGACATTTTCTGCATTGCAGATTTTCTGTAGCCCAACGTGGTGATTGCAACATGTCTGGCAAGTTCAAGCTGTTCCAGCACTGGAATGATGAAGGAAGAAACTGACTTTGGAACTTCTAGCAGCAAGAGATCCCTGTTCAGTGGAGTTCTTGGGTGATGTCCATGGACAAAGAAAAACGGTATGTACTCTGTACTGTCGACACAAGGGCTGGTACTGTAGGCAAATTGCACAAAGGGAACAAAATTGTTCCAGGTGTCGTGAGTTTCATCCAGGTACTTGGAGAGTGTGCTGAGAACGATAGACATCATTCTTTCACTTTGTCCGTTGCATTGTGGTTAACTGATTGTGTGAGCCTTTTTGATGTTAAGAAGTTTGCAAGTTTCTCAAACAATGGTTGAAAGGTAGTTAGTGCCTCTGTCTGAATGCAGGTACAGTGGGGTACCATGACGACAAATGACTGTGTTGAGGAAGGCACTTGACACTGTGGCAGCTTTGATGTCTTTTAGGAGGATTAGTTCCAAATACTTAGATGGTCCACAAAAAATGAAAATGATGTACCTACCATAATTCTTGATCTTCTCTTGTATCTTCACCATTCATTACTGCTTGGGTAGTGCCGGAGGCACGCACCCACCGTTGGAGATTTTTTTTTGGAGTCGGCTCCAACGGCGCCACCCACGAGAGTGACGTGCTGCGTCATGCGCAAGGTGCAGCTGTTAGGTGCAGCAGACTCCTCCTCCATCTCAGTTCTGGTAGCAGGAGAGGCAAGAAAAAGCGTAAAGGAAAAAAAGGGAAGAGCGAGGCAAGAGAGCCGAGGGATAGAAAAAAGGAAAGGATATAAACTGAAGAAGGAATAAGCCGGTAGAGGACAGATGGAAGAGGGAGAATACTTACCCTAAGGGACCGCAGGACCTCCCATCTGGGGCGTCACTAATGGAGGAACAGATAAAGAGATAAGGAAGAAGAAGAAGAGGAAGAAGAAGAAAGAGAAGGAAGAAGGGATGTTGAGAGGGGAGAACACTGCCTATACCGTAGATATATTGGTTGAGAGGGGTATAAGCTCAGAACCAAAAACCAAGGGAGCAAGAATCCCTCTTAATAGGAGTGAGAAAATGTTCATCTGAACCGCTTGTATAGATTGGACACAAAGGGCAGATTCTCTATAATCTCATCATCCCAACCCTCTACACTCTAGCTGAGAGCTTACAGACTGCCCGGACAGAGAACTGTTCTGGAAAGAGAGCGCCCAACCATGAGGGGGGGTAAGCCCCTTAGCACCTTGTTAAGTGCTAACACCGAAGTGTATGGGTAGGGGTTAGGCCCTACAAAAGGCAGCTTTGTATGAAGGATAGAGTGGGAACTCAGTCTGACTCCGTGAAGGCAAGGCAAGGGCAGTAGTTCAAGGTTAAGAAGTGCAGAAGCACCAACCAGAAGAAGCTGACAATTAAATAATGCCCGCCGGGGGAACTTAATTTTGAGGCTGAGCCATAGAGGGACGGTCTCTTCAGCTGTGAACTGAACATCGTGGCTAAGGAGTCCAGAGTTCACCCCTAGGGGCAGTCAGAAAGAGTTCCCTCAGGATAGGAGAAAAGTCCTACTTGTTCCCCTTTACCTTGAGGAAAAAAGATCTGGCCAAGAAGGACGGAAACCAGGATAGTTTTTTTTTTTCTTTGGCATAAAGGCCAAAGGAAAGGAGAGGAATGAGAAGGGAAGGGGAGACGCTGCAGTAGGAGGCCACTGTGGGGAAGGTGGGTGGGTATCAGTAATGAATGAAGATACAAGAGAAGATCAAGAATTATGGTAGGTACGTAATTTCATATCTTCCCTTGTCAATCTGCACCATTCATTACTGCTTGGGTGAGTACCAAGCTCTCCCCCCGGGGGGGATAAAGAAACCCTGAGGGAGCAAGGCCCCCAGCCTCCTGTTGGTGAGAAACAGAAGGGGATGACTCTGGGCTAATCGAGTGAGAAGCCTATGGTGGAGGAGAGCTAGGAAGTGTCCCCCGAGGATGGGGAGATGGAGGAGGCCCCTGCAGAAGTCTCCTAGCTCTGGAGGAAAAGAGACGGGTCCCCCGGAAAGCGGAGCGAATCACCCTATGCCGGGCCAGGGGTGACAACCTTGATAGATGAAGCCATGCCATCCATCTAATACGGATCGCTAAGCCTGGAAGCCACTTCATTGGCATCATAAGATGCCCTTGCTTGGTGTCTTGCCAGCTCCAGGCCTATAGCAGAGAAGGCAATAGCTTGTCTGGTTTGCTCCGTATCAGGCATTGATGCTAAGATTTGGGAAAGCATTGACCACAAATGCCTACTGTAGGCAGCATGGTGAGCCTGATGTGATGCAATGCATAACATCGCACGAGAGGAAGAGAACACTCTTCGCCCCCACTGGTCAAACTGTAGGGAATCTGAGTCCGGTGGACGGTCACGCACCAGGCAGCGGCACCCAGAGGGAGTTTCTAGGTATGCCAATCCTGAAGGTGGGTTGGGGAGAGTACCTAGAGATTCCGATGGGGCACAATACCTTTGTTCGCAGTCTGCCGGGGCTGGAGAAGAGGCGGCTGGCGACTGCCAGGAACAGATAGATGCCTCCTGGAAGGGAATAGGCCAGAATAGTACCACCAAATGCTGGGCACTGAATTCACTGAGGAATTCACGCGTCTCCGGTTCGGTATTGTCTCGCCTAACAAAGGAGATACGAAGATCCCTCACCATCCTCGAAAGGAATCGCTGATATTCAGTGAAATCAGCATCGGAGGAGAGATGAGCAGTGGGTTCCTCTCCCTCAGACGAGGGAGACAAGGATGATGGAGAGCTCGAATGTCCAGTGGACTCCTGTGGTGGTGAGGATAGGTGAAACACCCGCTCATGCATGTAACTAACATATGAGGGGAAGGCCGCCGCAGAGCCTCTGAACATCTCCCAGGATAATGGGCCCATAGGACCATGGCCTGGGAGAGAGGGGGGGTGGCTGCAGAGGAATGGGAGAGGGGCACCTACGGCGAGGCAACTGTCCTCTGCTGAGGCTGTGAAATCCGGGGAACTGAGCCTGAGCTGGCAGGATCCCGGACAACAAACCAGGTCGCAGAACGGAACCCTAGGGATGCGAAGCCTGGAAGAGCCTAGTAGGGGATCCTCCCCTGTGATGAACCTGGGGCTGCATGGATCCAGAAGAGCAGTCCACAGCAACACCACCAGAGGGGTCCCTGGGGCTTGAGAGGGAAAGACGGGGCCTGGTGCTACGGCTCCTACCAACCCCCGAGGGGTGGCAGGTGAAGACCGAGGCACCTGAACCCTGTCTCTCAACCCCCCCGGACTCCGAGAATGCCCTCCTCCTCGACCCCAGTGGTCCCCCCACCCCGAGGGGGTGCAGCAGCACCGGGATCGGCAGCTGCCACAACCCCCTCAGGAGGGAGATCCCCTCCCTCCCTCCACCTCCACTCCATTTCCCTCCAGGGACCCCAGACCAACCCCAGCCTGGGAGGCCTCAGGGGAGGACAGCAGCAGAGACAGAGGAATAGGTGCACTGCGCCACCTAGCACCCCGTCCCAACAGAGACCCTGACTCTGAAGAGTCAGGGTGCCAGGACGGGTCCACATCTGAATCATCCTCCGAGGAGGAGGAAGAGACCAGCTGGACCACAATACTGGCCACCCCAGGGGTCTCTAGTGAAATGGCACCACAAATGGTGCCGGTGACAGCGGCGGCGCCGGACAACCCCGGACTCCCCACAACGCTTAGACCTGGCCCCGACTCCCCAATGGCACCGGCCAGACCCACAGCACCGCCCTCAGTGCCGGGACCTGACTCGGCACTGCTAGAAGAACTGGCCGGGCCCACGGTGCTGCAGGCAGCACCGAGAGCCAACACGGCACTGTGAACGGCACCATCTTGATTACTGGCGCTGTGAACGGTGCCAGGATCTGAAATGGCAATGGAAGGCGGCGTCGAGGGTCCACCAATGCCGGGCCCAGCAGACCTGGGCCTCAACACTGGGGGAGCCTGCACCTCCGAGGAGGTGACTGCCGAGGCGGTGTCCCCGCCGCGGCCCCAGGAGGGACCTCGACATTCCTCAACACCGCAAAAGAAGCCTCCTCTTCAGCAAGAGAAGATGAGGAAGCCTCCTCCTCTACAGACCGTATAGGCCTGAAAGGGGACCTTACCTGGGAATCCCTGGAGTGGTGCCTTCCCCCGAAAGTCGGCGGAGCCTTGCCGATCTTGAACACGCAGACTTCCAGGACGCAATGGTCCATCGAGAAACAGGTGTTGCATGCATCCATATTGTGGTTGTGTCCCAGGCAATGGAGACAAACATCATGCCGGTCCGAGACAGAAAAATGCTGGCCACAGGAGCACCAACACATAGGGGTGCGGCCCGCCTTTGACTTACGTTTTGCCCCCGAACCTGACATGATGCGAAAAAATTAAGACCAAAACAAGCACAACTCTCGGCGCCGTCGAAAAAAAAGAAGGAAAAAGAACGGTCTTACCAGTGACGATGTCGAGAAAAGCAGGAAAAAGGAGTCTGGAATGGTCGATATCGCAACTAGGCCTAGAACTGAATCTAACCGCATAGCAGGTGCAGCCTCAGTGGCAGGAGAAACAGAACTGAGATGGAGAAGGAGTCTGGCGGCAGCCCACGCCCCGCATGACGCAGCGCTGCCGGCCTGGTGTGCGGGCGCCATTGGAGCCGACTCCAAAAAAAAAAAATCTCCAGTGGTGAGTGCGCACCTCCAGCATTACCCAAGCGGTAATGAATGGTGAAGATTGACAAGGGAATATCAAGAATGTATTTGTTGCCAGAGTCAAAGCATGTAGGTAAAGGCCCAAGAATGTGTATGCTGACTCTTTGGAATGGTTCAGTGGCTACAGGCATTGGAATAATGTGTGCCTTTGTCAGTTTGGCAGGAGGCTTTCTTTGGGAGCAGGGCTGGCAGGATTTGACAAATCGGATAATGTTCTTGTTCATGTAAGGCCAGAAGAAGTGAAGCCTTGTCTTTTTGAGAGTTCTGTGGATTCTCATATGACTTCCAGAAAGTGGAGAGGCATGAGTGGAGAGAAGAACTTGAGTGATCAGAGAGGCTGGCACAACTAGCTGTACATGAGTTCTATCTGTGTTATGACCCTTGCCTTCCTCAGTCCAAATATGGAAAAGCACACCATCATTGAGGAAATATTGCGAAGCAAAGAAATGTACATCCTGACGATGCTTCTTTTGTTGCAGTAAGGTTCCAGATTCTAAGTATGTGATTATGTCTGTGAATTGAGGATCAGCTCTTTGTTGCATTTTGACAGTTGCCAGGGACAGATTAGACATGGGGGAGGTGAGAATCTCTTCGGCTGCTTGCAGTAGATGAGAATTTGTGTGTCTTTCTGCAGAAGCAGTTGGTAGCAGCAAAGCAACTTGAGGTGCTGTAGGAGTGTCCACAGGAAGCACATCCGTGGTGTGGAAGGGAAGAGCTTGTAAGCTGGATTCTTTGTCTGTTGAGGATGATGCGGAGGGATATTGTCTCTGGCTTACACCATCGGCATTTGAGTGAACTCGACCTGGTCTGTGCTGAATTTCAAAGTTGTAGCTTTGCAGCATGGTGATCCATTGGGTGAACTTGCCTACTGGCTCCTTCATTTCAAATAACCATCTGAGGGCAGAGTGATCAATGATAGCTGTAAAGGAGGAGTAGTGAAGGTAACAGTCAAATTTATTTATGGCAAATATCATGGATAGACATTCTTTTTCTGTGATGCCATAGTCCTGCTCAGCTGAGGAAAGAGAGCACCCAGCATAGGAAGCAATTTGTTCTGTTCCATCTTGAATTTGACAGCACAGCGCCCACTGCAAAGGAACTAGCATCTGAGTAGAGTTTGGAGGGTTGGTCAAACTTACCCTAAGCCAACACTGGAGAAGATATTAGGTTTTCTTTCAAGGTTTCAAAGGCCTCTTTGCATTCGGAAGTCCGTGTACTGTATAGTCACATCCCTTTTTGGCGAGGGCATACAATGGAGCTGCATAGTTGCAAATGAACTTTCGGTAGTAGCCAGACAAGCCCAGGAAAGCTTGAAGGTCTTTGAGATTGTTAGGTTCTGGATAGTCTATGACTGCTGAGAGCTTGTCTGGGTCTGGAGAGATGCCTTGAGAACTAACCACATGTCCCAGGTAATGAATTTGATACTTTGCAAAACAACACTTCTCTGGACAAAGCTTGAGACTGGCTTGTCTGAGACGTTCAAACACTTCAGTGAGATGCTGGAGGTGCTCTGGCAAAGGTCTGCTGAAGACAGTAACATCGTCCAGGTAGACAAGACAAGATTTCCAAGACAATCCACAAAGTTCAGCTTCCATAATGCATTGAAATGTGACTGGATTGTTCCGAAGTCCCATAGGCAGATGTCTGAATTTAAAAAGTCCCAAGTGGCAGTGCCATGCTGTGTATGGACGAGAAGCTGGATCAATGGAAACTTGGTAGAACCCACTCTGAAGGTCTAGAGTGGTGAAGTAAGCGGGACTGGCAGCACCGAGACTCTCTAAGGCATCTTCGGTTGTAGGTAAGGGATGAGCTTCCTGCACCATGTAGGCACTGAGATTTCTGTAGTCGACCACAAAGTGATACACTTTGTCCTGCTTTACCACCGGCAGGCAAGGTGCACCCCAGGGACCTGCAGACTCTTCAACAATGTCTTGTTCCAACATGTCTTTGATTATGTCCTCCAGGACTTAGTTCTGTTTGTGTCCCACTTTGTAGGCTCACTGACAGATTGCTTTTTGGTTGGGCTGCACCTTGATGGTGTGTTGCAGGATATCACAGCATTCGAGCTTGTTATCTGGACCTGCAAAGACATCCAGGTAATTCTCCAAGAATTTCAAAACTTGTTGCTTTTCTGTTAGAGATACTGGAAGTTTTGAAGAGGATAGTCGCTGACTGAGGGGTAACTCTGTTGAAGCTGGAGTGGTTGTGATAGTACTGACAGGACTATAGTTGGTGAAACCAGGCTGAGGTTCTTGCATGAGATGGAGTTGGTCCCCTGTACACAAGCAGACAGTCTTTCCAATGTTGGCACCCTTTGAGATGACCACAGGCTCATCTGTGAAGTTGCAGCATTTTTGGAAGACTGCGCTGCCGATAAGGTGTTTCCTGGAAGAAGGCCTGACGAATGCAGCGCAGGGGATCGCGTGATGACGCCAACAATACCTTATGAAAGTAGTTCACCTTGAATCTTGGCAATCAAATGCATCTCTGACTTAGGAGGCACAGTGACTGAGCCTGTAGCTGCAAGTTGCCTCCGAGGATCTAGTGACAGTTTATTTGATGCCAAGTCTGGGATGGTTTTGTGAGTTTTGAGGAAGTCCAGGCCAAGAATGGGCACTGATTGTAGATCAGGCACTAGGTAGAACTTGTCAGCAGCTTGCTGTGAGTTAAAGTCGAGCTTGAGATGGACCATGCCTGTGACAGGTACTGTAGCAGTACTTGCTGTGATAATGTACGTTAGGTCTACTGGAGAGACATTAGGTATGTGATGAATAGCTTGGTTGTTCAGAATACTGTTGCTGATAACTGAGATTTCTGCTCCAGTGTCAACCAAGGCATGTGTGGACCAATCTCCGATGGTTACAGGCACATAGTTTACTAGAAGAGGTGATCTGATGACAGGTACCTTTGCCCCCAAAGTGAGAATGTGCCTGAGTTAGCAGTTGGCGCTCAGTTGCTGTGTTCTCCTGATCCTGGGAGTAGTTGCAGTTATCTTGCTGATTGTGCAGTGGTGGGTGCCTTTGGTTCTCTTGATTTCTGTTGTGGTACTTCAGCTTTCGGCAGATAGCCACAGTATGTCCTCTGAATCCACACTACTGGCAGGTCACGGGCTCACGTGAAGGTGGAAGCAGATCAGGTGGCTGTTGAAATGGTCAAAGAACATTAACAGAGGTAGCAGAAGAAGTAGTTGAGCTGAGGTGCAGACTATTGACAGTTGTGGTGAGTGTATCTATCATTGAATGCTGCTGCTGCTGGACACGCTGCGAGTGCGGCTAACTGTGACAACTGAGGCGCTTGTACGCTGGTGGCCTGAGACATTAATATGGATGCTTGTGCAAGTCATGCTGCTTGGATTGTGTCCATCCAGGTTGTTGGTTTCTGTTGGATTACATAAAGACGGAGTTGAGAAAGCAGTCCCCAGACAAAGGTTATAATTTGCTCCTTCTCAGGTTTCTGCAGATACTTGCAGCGAGACTCAATGTCTACGATGAAGGCTTCTAGAGATTCAGAGGGTTGCATTGTGAGAGAGAGTGAAGTCGCCCCCTCCTCTACATTTTCTAGGAAAATAGTGGGTCCTGGATGTACTACTGATCTCTGTCCTTGTCATAACTGTATTGTTATATGTTTGTTTGTTGGGCTGGCCACCCACTTTGTGTATGTTTATTGTTGTCTTGTCTATTATCCGTCCCTCTTTTGTCTTTTTCCTGTACATCCTAGTATCGCTATTCTGCCATCAAAACAAATCTAATAATAATAAATATTGAGGACAACAGGAATGCTACCATGCTTTTATTGTAAAAGCGTCCTGTCCTCTTGGTTTTGTGTGCCTGGAGCTTGTATATGCTCCCCACAGTGAAAACATATGTTCCTGTTTAAAAATTGTACTTGGAGCTAATGTAGTTCCGCAGGCTTCCCCTGTTTTAAAATGCCTGCTTTTAGCCCATTTTTGTGAGGGTTTATTAAAGAAAGCCCTCTGTGTTACAATATGCCAGGGCGTTGTTGTAAAATGACCCAAAAAGCCCTGTTTTGTCCTGCTATGCCTCCAAGGGCCTGCTTGCGCTTTGCAAGCTTTTGAAATAATGAAAGAACCTCCTGGTCCTTTAGTCTAGCCTCTGTTATGCCCTTTTGCAAGAACTCTGTAAAATGCGGGTTTCAGAATGCAAATATGCCACAGAGTTCCTACAGCAGTGCAGAATGGTGTGGTAGTAAGAATTACTGCTGAATGTGAGGCCATTCATCAAAGGCATTTTACCTTCTAGTGTTCCTCAGACTTCTTATGCAACAAGAAGAGGCGGCAGCTTGGACTGGCACTGCTACAAGATCTATTGTCCAGAAGCTACAATTACCCTTGCTGTCGGGTGTGGACCCTGTGGTACGTAGGAAGGTGGCAAGAAGAGGGGCAGCAGTAGAAGACCTACCAATAGAGGAGAAGAAGTTGGTGGAAGGGGCCCAAGCAGCTGAACCAGAGGTTGAAGGTCCACCTGAAGACCCCCGTGACTTACTTCACTGATTGTGTATTCGGCAGGTGGAGATGGAGAGAGAGAGAGATCAGAGAGAAAATCATGCACGCTGGGCAGATACCCTGCACGCTGTCCAAGCCATAGGTACTAGCAGACCCCCTTCTTCACCTTGGGATGGACAGAAAAACATTAAGTTGGTAAAATTGTCTAGCTCTGATGATATCAAGGTGTACCTAATGACGTTTGAGAGGGTGGCAACCGCTTGTGCCTGGCCCAGGGACCAATTGGTAATCCGGTTAGTCCCCTACTTAGCTGGAAAGGCCCAGCTTGCGTATAGCCATATTGATATTACGCATGCCAATGACTATGATCAAGTAAAGCAAGCTATTCTGAAGAGGTACGACATTAGTACTGAAACCTACAGGCAATGTTTCCAGTCTTTCAAATTTCATAGTACTGACAACCCCCAAGATGCTTATACCCAGTTAAAGGACTTGTGCGTTAAATGGCTGCAACCTAACACCCGGACAGTCACACAGATCCTGGAAGCCATTATTCTGGAGCAGTTTATAAGAATTCTACCTCAAGATGTACAACTTTGGGTAAAGGAGCACCGCCCTGAATCATCAGAGGTGGCCATAAGACTGTCGGAGGACTATATCACAGCAAGACCTCACAGACACCGATCTCTGGGAAGCTCCTTGACACATCAGCCCATGGTAAGACAGTCTTCTCTTACACCTAATGCACAGAGTAATAGTAACCCTGGGACTAAACAGAACCTTAAATCTGGGAAGGGGTATAATCCTGACATTGTGTGTCATAGCTGCAGTGATAAAGGAAACATAGCAAGATTTTGCCCCAAAAAGAAAATTGAGGATGCACACTTGGCCCTTGCTAATTGGGGACATTACATTGTACCAGTTCAGGTCGGGAAGAAGGTAGTATCAGGACTTATAGACTCTGGAAGCAAGCAAACTTTAGTACATGCTTCTTTGATAAATACCCACCTAGACTCAAGGGGATCAACTACTGGAGTCACGTGTATCCATGGGGACATACATCGGTATCCATTAAAAGAGGCAGTGATAGAGGTGGACGGGCACACCCAGAAAATGAAGATGGGTGTGGTACCCCATCTCCCCATCCCAGTTGTTGCTGGTCATGATTTTTTGAACTTTGAGACATTGTTAGCTACAAATATTAGTGCCGTTACCACCAGAGCACAGGCCAAACAGGAAGAGATACTGGGACAGACATTTCCTTTTCATGGAGAACTTTATGAGACTGTTGGTAAAGACAGGAAATCTAAAAGCCAGAAGAGAAAGGAAAAAGAACTGTGGGCTTACAAACATGGGGAAAATGCTGTTCAGGACTCTAAAAGTGATTTTATTCCTGATAAAATGCATACTCCTAATAGTATTGAGTTTAAAGAAGCTCAGAAAAATGATGATGCATTAACACCATTCTTTTTGCAGGTGGGAAAACCTGATGGGTTGAAAGTCATATCTATAAAATCATAAATGAGTTATCACACAGGGTATGTACAAATGCTCAAACTGGGGAGATAGTAGAACAACTAATGGTGCCCCAACCCTATAGGGATCAGCTGTTGGGCATAGCCCTTGATGTACCAGTGGTAGGACATTTGGGAAGGGACCGTACATTGAGTCACCTTTTGTACAGGTTTTACTGGCCTGGCATCCATGAACAGGTTACAGAGTATTGCAAAAGCTGTGAGGAGTGCCAGAAGGTGACCAAAATTGGCCGTAAAGACAAGGTTCCCCTGTTACCCCTTCCATTGGTAACCACCCCATTCGAAAGGATAGCAGTGGACATTGTTGGTCCTTTGCCCAAAAGTTCGATAGGGAATAGATTCATTTTAGCGGTGGTAAACTATGATACAAAATACCCTGAGGCTATACCTTTATGAACTGTCACAGCTCCTAAAATAGCTGATGAGCTGGTGAAGATTTTTAGTTGGGTGGGAATACCCAGGGAAATTTTAACAGACAGAGGTTCAAATTTCTGTTCAGCACTGCTTAAGCATCTGTACCAGGCTTTGGGTATTGAAGCGCTGTTTACTACACCTATCACCCCCAAACAGATGGACTGGTAGAACATTTTAATCAAACCATGAAGCAGATGCTGAAGAAATTTATGGTTGATGAAGGGAACAAATGGGACACCTACTTCCCTTACATAATGTTTGCATATAGGGAAGTCCCACAAGCTTCTACAGGCTTTTCACCTTTTGAGTTGTTATATGGACACAATCCAAGGGAGTCACTTCATATTATTAAAGAAGAGTGGGAAGACACTAAACAAATAAAATAGATACTACCTTTAGAATACTGGCAGAAACTGCACCATCACTTAATACCTCATGTCCAGAAAGCCCATAGCACCAACATCCAACAACAAGTGAAACAAAAAGGGTACTATGATAAAGGGACTGGACATAAGGAATTTAATGAAGGAGACAAGGTATTGCTACTGTTACCATCTTCTGAGCACAAACTGCTAATGAAGTGTCAAGGCCCTTACATTGTTACACAAAGAACTGGTCCTGTAACTTATGAGATAGATATACCTGACAAAAAGAATAAAAAAACACATATAACATGCCAACTTGTTAAAAGCTTGGATCGAGAGAGAGACTATCCCCGTTATGTAGTTATGTCCTCTCTGAGTCCAACAACGAGCTAGACATAGTGTATCAACGTCTAGAGGGCATAGGGAAGGTAGTCGATTTACAGATTAACCCTGATTTAACAGTAAGCCAGAAAAATGACTTACAGAAGATACTGTTTACTTTTAAAGATACCTTTACAGGTATACCTGGGAAGATAAAAAACGCTAGTCACCATATTAGGGTGACAGAAAAACAACCCATCAGACAAAAACCATATAGACTTCCTGAGAGGGTAAGAAAGCAAGTAATGCAGGAAGTCAAGAAAATGCAGGAAATGGACATCATTGAACCGTCACTTAGTGAATGGTGTTTTCCTATGGTAGTGGTTGGGGAAAAAGGAAGGGGTCATTCGTATTTGTTTAGATTTTAGGAGACTGAACGCTATGTCTCAGTTTGACAGCTATCCGATGCCACGCATCCATGATATCCTTGATCATCTAGGTAGTGCCAGGTACATCAGTACCCTAGACCTAACCAAAGGGTACTGGCAGATACCTTTGGATCCTACAGACAAGGAGAAAACTGCATTCAGTACTCCTATAGGCCTGTTCCATTTTACCGTTATGCCATTTGGTTTGCATGGTGCCCCTACAACTTTTCAGAGGGTGATGGACATTGTATTAACCCCTCACACAGCTTATAGCGCAGCCTACCTTGATGATGTCATTATCTTCAGTCCCTCTTGGGAGGAGCACATGAAGCATTTGTCAGCGGTATTGGCTACTACAGCTGAAGCTGGCCTAACTATAAACCCAAATAAGTGTGCCATAGCGATGCAAGAGACAAAGTACTTTGGTTTTCAGATTGGTAATGGGTGTATAAAACCAGAGATTAATAAGGTTGCTGCTGTAGCTAATAGTCCTAGACCCATCACCAAGAAAGATGTAAGAGCCTTTCTAGGACTCGCTGGCTACTACCGGTGATTCATCACTAATTTCTCCACTCTATCTGGTCCACTAACAGATCTAACCGAAAAAAGAAATCCTGAGAAGGTTAAGTGGACGGATGAGTGTGAGGATGCCTTCCAGTCTATTAAGGCCAAATTATGTTCTTTTCCTGTTCTAACACCCCCTGATTTTTCACAGCCCTTTATATTACAGACGGATGCATCAAACTATGGGATAGGGGCTGTATTAACACAGATCTTACATGGAGAAGAACATCCAGTCATTTACATCCAATCATTTACATCAGTAGAAAGCTGCATGAGAGGGAAACCCATTATTTTGTAATAGAAAAAGAGTATCTAGCCATTAGATGGGCCATAGAGGCACTACGTTTCTACTTATGGGGTGTAGAGTCTGAGTTATGGACTGACCATAACCCACTGTGCTGGTTGCACGTTATAAAAAACAGAAATCTCCACATTATGCGGTGGTACCTTTCACTACAGCCCTATAGATTCACTATAAAACACAGGAAAGGTACAGCACATTATAACGCTGACTTCATGTCGAGATATGGAATGGATGAAGTCAGTATTTGTCATCAGACCTCAGGGTAATGATCACAACGACTAAGAAGGAAGTAATCATTTGTTGTTGCATTTTTTTGTTTGTTTTAAAAGGGACCCTGAGGTGGAGCCTTAGGCGAGGGTGGGCTATGGTTCCTTCTCTCCTCGTGAGAGATCTGATGACAGGTACACTGTTAAAGTAGTCTTGAACCAAAGCTGCTAGTTTAGTTTTAGGTGGGGAGGAATGTGAGAGAGTGAAGTTGCCCCCTCTCTACTTTTCTAGGAAGATAGTGGGTCCTGGATGTACTACTGATCTCTGTCCTTGTCATAACTGTATTGTTATATGTTTGTTTGTTGGGCTGGCCACCCACTTTGTTTATATGTTTATTGTTGTCTTGTCTATTGTCAGTTCCTCTTTTGTCTTTTTCCAGTACATCCTAGTATCACTATTCTGCCATCAAAACAAATCTAATGATAATAAATATTAAGGATGACAGGAATGCTACCATGCTTTTATTGTAAAAGCATCCTGTCCTCTTGGTTTTGTGTGCCTGGAGTTTGTATATGCTTCCCATATTGAAAACGTATATTCCTGTTTAAAATTGTACTTGGAGCTGATGTAGTTCCGTAGGTTTCCCTTGTTTTACAATGCCTGCTTTTAGCCCATTTTTGTGAGGGTTTATTAAAGAAAGCCCTCCGTGTTACAATATGGCAGGGCGTTGTTGTAAAATGCCCCACAAAGCCCTGTTTTGTCCTGCTGTGCCTCCGAGGGCTTGCTTGTGCCTTGCAAGCTTTTGAGATAATGAAAGAACCTTCTGGTCCTTTAGTCTAGCCCCATTATGCCCTTTTCTGCAAGAGCTCTGTAAAATGCAGCTTTCAAGTCTCGTCATACAGAGTTCCCTGCAGTGCGATAGTGCGGCGCCAGTACAAATTACTGCCTTGAATGTGCGCACTGTTGCAATGGTATTTTACCTTCTAGTGTTCCCCAAACTAATGGTTTGTTTCTAAAATTTAGCAGGCTATGCCTTACATACCCTCTGGAGGTGAAACAGTGAGGTTTTGGGCTGTTTTGAGGACCTCTGGAAAGCGAGGGTTTTTACTGTTTATCCTGACATTGCAGAGCACTGAATGACTCCTCCCTCAGTTGCAGCAGTTCTCCTAGGAGCCGGCCAGACAAATCTTGACTGCCTTTATGCTATAGCTGGAAGGGGTGGTGCTTTCTGATGCCAGTACATGGTTTTAAAGCTCCAAAAAGGAGTGTAATCCACTTTTGGAACTGTATATATATTTTGTTATATTGAATTAAAGATATTTGTGTATTGTAAATAAAATATTTACACTGTATTAAAGAAATAATGTTTGAATAAAGAACCAGAGGTGGAGTTAGCTAGTCACATGACCCTGAATAGTATATAACCTGTTCACCCTGAACAGGTAGTCAGTCAGTAGGAGGATGTGAAGCTGTTAACATCCTGTAAAAGCTAGCTATTACTAGCTGTATTGCTTTTGTTTTATATGCATTTTGCTTCTCTTTTATTTTGCCGCTTTTAGTTTGCTTTATATTTGTAAAGAATAAATACTTTATTGTGCTGCCAATATGCCTCGTTGGTCCATCATTACCCATAGCCTAAGACATGCATGGTGCGTTACCACAGCTGCTGTTCCAATAACCAGGGCGGATGTGCGTGGCGAAAATGGTATTTGAAGGTTGCATACAGGGTGGCAGTATCGCCTTTGACTTGTTCTGCAAGTGCTTTGAACCAGGAAATGGCAGTCCATCTCAGAAACAAGTGCAAGGCATTGGAAATACAAAAAGGATCAGTCCAACCATGTAAGGAAATCCAGGCTTGGAATTATTCGAGCCAGTTGATAGCATCTTCATGAGGCAAGGTTGAGAACGGTACTGGCTGTAGGCTGGTATGACCATGGACTGTGGTGAAATAGCTTTAATGTAGGTCAGGTCATCTTGAATGGCTTGCATAGCTGGTGCTCCTTGAGCTGAGATGGAGACTGGATATTCTGCAGGATGGTTTCAATTTTGTAGTGCCACACCCGCGAGGTGGGTGAAGGTAGAACTCCGGACGTTCCAGTGCCCATATCTGCATCGTCATTGGACATTGTGGTTGGAGACAAGCTGCACTTCACAGAACGAAGACTGTAAAGATGAGAAGGAGCTGCCGTCACACAGGAGATGAGACGTCATGGAGTAGATGAAGTGGCAGAAGAAAGTATTTTTGTAAACAAAAGTACAATTATTTGTAAGCAAAGTTCATCCAATGACATCTTAATAAACAATTCTCACTCAATTCTGTGTTGTCTGTTATTTAAATAAAGGTTTCATTGCAAAAATCAACTATTTGTTGCAGTGTTCATTCATTTCAATAGAATTGCCATTGATTTCTATGGAGTGAGATCAATTGCCATTGATTTCTATGGAGTGAGATAAATTGCCATTGATTTCTATGGAGTGAGATCAATTTGTGCACTTTACAATATAGCCACTGAAATTTGACATACAGTTCCTGTATTATGTGACTGTAGCAAGATGGCCACCAGCAGGGGAGTTAAAAGATACCTAAACAACATTTTGACAACCAACTATTCAAAAATCTGACTTCATAGGGGACTAAAGGAAAGGCTGCTGTATTCTTTAATGCTAAAACTACATTCATATACTGTAATTTACCTAAATACGGTTCCAAATCATTTGAAAAATGTAAAATCAGCCTTCCAATTTCAAAAAAACTGCCTTAACTACTTCCTAAGATAGCCGCCAAATGTGTTAAGTAATGACATCACTGGAGCCAAATGCAGAGAGCTATATATATTTCCAATTGTTTAACCAGGTGAGACACATTAAGTTGAAGGCTTGTTTACAGGTGCAACCTGGGAGTGCAGGGAAGTTAAGTGACTTGTTCTGGGTCACACAGTATGCAAGTGGGGCTGTGGGATTCAAACCCAGTTCTCCAGATTTGCAGCTCAGAGCCTTAAACCACTGCGCTATACTGTCTCCCTATGGCTCCCTATAGTACAAATTAGTTTTTTTTTCCCTTTGTATAGAATTGTTTCACTGAAATTGTCAAAAACGTGCATTATTTAGATCAATACACATGTTAGGCTATGGATCTGTTCGTTTTGTTTACTTTAACATGCTGAAATTGTGTTTTAATCTGACCGACTTTCTATTTGGCAAACCACCGTGCAGTACAAATCTTGAATAACGTGGTGATCTAGTGGTTATGATGGATCCAGGATGTTACAATAGTGGTGCTGGGTTGGTATGCCTACTTGATATGCACTTTTTAACATTTTTATTAAACCTCTATATTTTCTGCTATTATTCTTTTCTAGGACGTTTTTGACAGAACCTACAAATGTAATCCATAGTTTTGAATGTAAACATTTGTACAATCAATAAAGTAGACTTCTTCAACAAAGTGAAATGCAGCAGTAGCAAGCAAGCACATTATAATGGGGAGGAGGTTGCAGTCACACCCTTCACCACCCCCTAGATCCACCACTTGTTTGTAGCAAAGTTCTTGTGTAGTCCAATGCCAGAGTTCATACTTTCTTGGAAATCAGAAATATGCTCCTCATGTCTTCTTTTTCCATGGGAAATAATAATAAGAAGAAGAATCAGCATTTATATAGTGCTTTTCATACACATTGTATCCCAAAGTGCAATACAAGCAATGCTAGACTGGTAGTGAAGTGACTGAATGTGTAGTGGTAGCCATTTCCACACATTAATACCCACACACAACCTTGGACAGTTGCATGAACTGGTTTTATGGGAAGGGGAATGTTGGTCAGGACAATAGGGTCAGGTAGTGATCATGGTGCTGGCAGCCCCACATCTTATTTCTCACAGTGATCTGCTCATATTTCTCCCTTTCTGTCTCCCCCCTTCTCTGAATATAGCAGTACCTTGCAGGAGTGGCCTTCTCAGTCCCCCTGTGGTATTCATTCTTCACTACTACTCCTCCTCACACCAACAACCAGTGAGCTCATCACCCTTATGCATCATGAATGCAGGTAGTACAGTCCCCGGGTTTTTTGACATATCTAAAATGAACAAATCTTTCCAGTAAGTCAGCCTGATAGCAGCAGGGAACAAGGGGAATGATGGGCTTTCCTATCCTTAAAAGATCTAGGCTACCTTTGATTAAGCATTATAAAATGCCGGGTGTGTGCATCATTATGCATGTCATTTAATAGTGCCTAATCATAGGTGGCTTAGATCTTATATGGGTAGGAATGCCTATTTTTCCCCTTTTGCCCTGTTGCTATCAGCCTGGCTTACCAGAAGATCATGTTTATTATTATGTAAAAATAACACGGGAGACTGTACTAACCGCATTCATGATGCGGAAGGGTAGTGAGCTCACCAGTTTTTGGTGTGTGGAGCAGGTGAGAAGAATGAATGCCAGAGAGGGACTGAAGAGGCTATTCCAGCATGGTACAGCTATATTCAGGTTAGTGGAAGACAGGAAGAGGGACATTGAGCAGATCAATGTAATTTCTGTAATGTGGGGCTGTCAGCACCGTAATCACTGACTGTGGCTGACAGCAGTCAGTAATGACAAATACTCAGAGTGGCAGGGCTGCACCTAAACTGTTGCTTGAATTCAGTGTAGGGAGATTACCCTTCGGTGGTGGGGGATGTTGACATTTGTTAGGACAGTATTGAGGAAGCTGTGCATAGCTCATTCAAGATTTGGAAGAGTGGTACTCAGCCAACTCACATTGCGGAGTAGGGCACAGAAAAGTACTGGAGAAGAACTGCTAGGAACTGTCCTGTGTGGTTCTGCAGGTCACAGGTAAAGGAGTAGACCGACACTGGAAGTCGGATGGATTCGCTCAAGGCATTAGTATGCTTGTCTTGCTAATAAATTGTTATCCATAGTAAGTGCAGCCCTCATGAGGGAATGACCAGCAGTTTTTCTGGTGGGTCCTGATGCTTATTGCTTGGCCCTCCAGGAAGATCTAGTTGTTAGTCAATGAGGCGGGAAAAAACACAACAGGGGAACTGTACATACTGCCTTCACTGTGTAGAAGAGTGGTGATCACTCAACGTTTACTGTGGAAGCAGAAGTCAAACATTGAGAAAGTGTACTGGAGAGTGATTTGGGAGGCAATTTTTAACAGTGCCAAGAAAGTATGAGCTTTGGAATCGGACCAGACCGGTACTTTGCTGTGTGACCCTGAGCAAGTCATTTAACTTCCTTGTGCTCCCAGTCCACATCTGTAAACAAGCTTTCAGCTTAGTGTGTCTTTCCTGGCTAAACAAAAATCCAGTGCCTCACATAACCACTAGATCATCAGGTATCTGAAGTGTACTGTACTGCGGTTTGCCAAAGTGAAAGTCAGCTGGATTGCAAAACATTTTCAGCAAGTTAAAGTAAACAAAATCATAGCCTAACATGTACTGATCAAAATAATCCATGTGTTAACACATGATGTTGATGATTCTGGTAAAACATTTCAAAACAAAGAGGGAAAGAACTAGTTAGCACTATAGGGAGCTATGTGGGTCTCTGCTTCTGGCTCCAATGATGTCTTCATGACTCATGATTTAACACTTGGCAGACATCTTAGGGAGAAGGTAAGGCTGTTTTTTGACAGTGAAAGGCTGATGTTTATGTTTTTCAAATGCTATGAAACTGCATTTATGTTATTTACATGAATGCAGTTTTAGCATAAATGTAAACAGCAGCCTTTACTTTACCTCACAATGAAGACAGATTTTGGTGTTTGCAGTTTTAAAAAACTGCTTGCTTAGGTACCCCACTTCCTTTCTTGCTGTGTTATATAAACAAGATGGATGTGACCACACACAGCACAAGCAAGCGACTGGAGCAAACAGCAGTTCACAGCCCCAAGACCTCCTGCTGGAACCCCGTCCACACAGCACAAGCAAGCAACCAGAGGAGACAGCAGTTCACGGCCCCAAGGCCTCCTGCTGGAACCTCCACCCTCACCGCACACAGCACAAGCAAGTGACCAGCAGTTCACGGCCCCAAGGCCTCCTACTGGAATCCCCGCCCTCACCACATACAGCACAAGCAAGCGACTGGAGCGGACAGCATTTCACGGCCCCAAGGTAACTCGACTCTTCGGCAGTAACCTCAACAGGTGAATTTCCATCGGCCAGCGCTGACTGCTTCTGTACCTCTACTTTTGAACTGTTTTGCACTGAGTTAGGGGGCTGCTGTAGTGGTGCTTTAAGACTGCAGAACTTGGCATCTCAGCAGCTGTGTATGGGTCTGGTACTGAACGGTTTGTGTATTAACTAATGCGTGTTTACAGGGGCACTAGTTAGCGAGGGGATGGGCATCTACAGTGTATTCTCTGGGTCTGTGTACTATGCGTAGGGAGGGACTGCAGTAGTCAACAACTGCCTGTGCATTTAGTTACCGCATGCTTTAGTACTGAGTGCTTTTGTTTAAGACAAGTGTACTCACTGTATGTTCCAGGTTGGTGCGTATGCGCAAGCCAACACGCTGGGAGCTCCATTGTTCTCGCTTTCTGCCAGACACCTGAAACCTATTTCCTTTTTTTCCCCTGTTCCCATAGTCCTCCTACTGTAACCCCCACCCTCACCCTCACTGCTCACAGCACAAGTAAGCGACTGGAGCGGACAGCAGTTCATGGCCCCAAGCTAACTCGACTCTTCATCAATAACCTCAACAGGGGTGTTTAACCGTCGATGCTTTGCGTCGACTCTCCACCTGCCCCAGTCACCACCCCCCACCCTGGACTGACTCTGCAGTTAATGGCCGTACACATCACATGATTTATGCTCTTCCATTTTCTAAGTCCCCACTTTCCCTGCTGCAGGCTATCACACCTCACCACCAGGGGGCAGCACACACTTACTATACCTCTGTGCTCTCGCCACTCCTGAGACTCGTTTCCCTGCTCCTACTACTCTTGTTTCTACAGTGTCACCACTGCACCACACTGTCAGCCCACTCCACCCCTATACTCCTGACCTCCTACCTCCCCTCCCCCATGCCAACAACTACTATGCCTCTCCTCTGGTGCCTACTATTCTGTATCTTTAGCCTGCCTCCTCTCCTTTATTCTCCTAATGCCCTATTCCCTCAATATCCATTTCCACCTATTTTTCATCCCAACCTCCATGTGCCGCATGGTACCTCCAGCCTCTCCAGACAGACATGGCTCACCCACCCACCCTCCTGTAAACCCACACACACTCTCCATCCACCCTGCCCCCACCTCCCTCCTCACTTATGTAACTCTCTCCCTTCCAATACCCTGCTTCTCCACCTCGCTCTCCCCAATCAGGTGCCCCACATCCCCCAAAGGCAAAATCTTTTAAGCTTGCCCTAATTTGGCATGCCCTCCTCCTCCTTCTATCGGGTAACATTCACCCCAACCCTGGGCCACCTCTCCCTCGCTCACCCACTAGTGGCAAAATGCGTGGACTCCATATTGCAGCATTAAACATTTGTAGTCTGCACAAAAAATGTGCCCTATTCCAAGGCTAGCCCCTGACATACTAGCTCTGTCTGAGACGTGGCTTTCCAACAATACCCCGGACTCTGAAGTGACCCTTCCTGGCTACTCCCTCTACCGAGATGATGGCTGCATCCTCTATATTAGAAACATCCTCAAATCACTTCCAGTCTTCCAGTCTCCATGCCCCCCCCCCCCAGCATGGTGCCCACGCTGTCACAGCCAAGATACCTCTCGGAAATCCTGGCAAAACCCTCTATATCATGGCTTTCTACATCCCCCCACACAACCAAAGGCTCGCCTTCCCCTCTGTCATATCTTGTATCTCCCAACTTTCATCCAACAGTGAACTTATCGCCTTGGGGGACTTTAATGTCAACCGGTTATCCCCAACATTCACACCCCATAAGAACTTGGTTGCGGCCCTTGACCTCACCCAAATTATACAATCCCCAACAAGGCCTAATGACAAAACTGGTTCCTCCTCACTACTAGACCTCATTCTGACCAATCATCCCAACAATATCTCTAACGTTTCAGTACTCCCTGACACCCTTAGCGACCACTGCCCTGTAACCTGCATTTGGTCCAATAAAACTCCCAGTTTCCTTCCATAAATGCCTAAGAAAGGGTATGCTACAACAGTTCAAAAACTACCTAGCTACCTCCGACTGGTCCCCAGTATATAATGCCCAGTCCATCAACACCACCCTCTCCAATTTTATACATATTTTCAATGCCGCCTGCAACATCTTTGCCCCCTTCTCAAAAAGAATCGTTAGGAACTTAAACACCCCCTGGATATCCCAACAGTTACTAGAACAAATGCAACACCAAGATAATCTATGGCATAAGGCATTACACTCCCAATGCCCACTGGATAAATACAGGGTTTTATTTAACTCTAAAAATTGCTTATAAAAGTGCTAAAACATTGTGAAAATGCATAGCACTTGCCTCACAGTGTTTAACAAACATAACATTTCTAGAAAACCTATATAAATATTTTCTGTACAGCTAGTATTGTCCCAAGAAAAAAACTGCTAATCAATTATTTAAAACCCTGTAAATAACACTACCGAGAGGCCAGAAATGAATTCCACCGCCACTGCACTCGCCCTTCTGACCAACCACATCCTCTCTAACGTGGGTAATGGTAAAGCCACCAGGGCAATTTTCGTCAACCTCTCTAAAGCTTTTGACATGGTTGACCATGCTCTCCTTACCTCCAAGCTTAGCCTCCTTGGTTGTTATCAGAAAGTCACTAACTGGTTCACTAACTACCTAACTGGCCACTTGCAATATGTGTGCATTGGCCAAACCTGCTTCCCTACACTGTCTGTCTCTGTAGGGGTCCCTCAAGACTCAATCCTGGGTCCCCTCCTTTTCTCCTTATTCATCAACTCGCTCCCGTCCGACTGCTTCAGCTGTCACTCTCTCCTGTATGCCGATGACCTTGTCCTCTTCCACAGTGACAAATCCATGGCCGCAATCTCCTCTGTTCTCTCACAGAACTATGCTGCGGCCTACAGCTGGTTCTCAAAAACCTCCTCTTAGTAAATGCCAAAAAAACAAAATCCATGCTGTTCGGATCTAAGCCCTTCCTTGCCAAAACTAAAAACCATGCCCCCTTACGTATTCTCACCCCAGACGGCCCAGCCCTAGAGGACGTCGACACCTATAAATACCTAGGTGTACTAGTCAACCCCTCCCTCACCTTCGCTGACCATGCAAATTCCCTTGTCAGAAGGTTCCATCAGAAGTTAGGTGCTGCCTATAGATTCAGGCAATACCTCACCCCTGAAGCCAGACTAGCCATTGTCCAGGGTGATCTTCTCCCTATTCTTGACTACTGTTCTCCTATTTATGCCAGGACCTCTGCTACCGCCTTGGTCAAACTCTCTGCTGCCTGCAACAGTGCCTGTCGCTTTCCTTTATTGGCACAGTTCTCCACCCACCACTGCACCCTCTATAATACCCTTGGATGGCTACCACTGAAAGGCTGCTTTGACCTAGCCTCTGCTGCATGGTGGACAACATCATCCGCACAGCTCAAGAATCCCCCCAACTACCCTCCTGACAACCCAAACTCTACACCGTAACCTCCGCTCTCATGGTACTCCCCCTCTAGCTGTTCCTAGGGTATCCACCAATATGGGTAGCAGAGCTTGGTCTGCAACTGCCCCCTTGCAGTGGAACAAACTGCTGGCCGAACTCCGTTCCATTGACACTCACTCCAGCTTCAAGTCCTGCCTCAAAATCTGGCTTCTGGCAAATTCCTCCTGCTGCTGCTCCCAGGGGTTACCCACCTACCCACGCTAGACTACTTCCCAGCCCACAACTGTTACCTCATTGCCTTGTTAATTATATTTCCACGGTATACGTGACTTCCTTGCCTTTACATATTGTGTATATTTTTTACTGTATTTTCCATGTATTACATTGTACTGTGGGTACATATTGTATATATTTTCTTACTGTATATTGGGTGTATTACATGCCCACTGCACTATGTATCATACCTTGTACACTGTGCTTGCGATTGTTGTTTTCTATCAAATCTCTTCATGTCCCATACTGGAACCTTGTACTCGCTGTTCTCAATGGATTTATGCAGCATGCTTGTACACTGTGCTCAATATTGTTGCTTGCATCTATTCTGTTTCATGTGCACTACAGTTACCTTGTATTCACTGTCTCCCTGCGCCATGTGTTATGGCCTGGGTCGTGCCTGAAAATGGTCCCTGGGATCAATGCACTCACCCGGTTATCAAAGTCATAAATAAATGCACCTGGGCTATTCGCCAAGCCAAGGCAACACACTACCAACAGGCACTCTCCTCTACCTGGGGCTTGGGAAGAACATTCTGGGATAACATAAAAGAACTTAATGGGAAATCTACCATCCCACCTCCTGCCCAACTCTCGGTACACGGTAACTTAACTCAGGACCAGCAGTCTATTGCAGATACCCTAAACACCACTTTATGAGACCTCAGCAGTGTCCTTCCCCTTAACTTCTTCGACCCCATAGAACCTACTGCCCACCATAGCCCATCCCCCAACATCCTCCTGTTCTGCCTTCGTATCATCTCTATTCAGGAAGCTAGGAGATATCTCTCCAAAGCCCTCACCAAGTCCTACGTTATGGCAATTCCATCGACTTGAAGCTCCTTCGTCCCACCCTCAAGGAGGTCCTAAAACCCCTTACCAAACTATTAAATCTATCACTCTGTCTTGGGCAGTTTCCTACCTTATGGAAACGTGCTGACATCACCCCCTATCTACAAAAGTGGAGACCACCTATCCCCCAATAATTATCAACTTATCCCTCTTCCCCCCCAAGCCCTCGAAAAAACTGTGGCAGACCAACTGATGGACCATCTGACTAGACATCACCTGCTGTGCCCCAAACAGCATGGTTTCCACCCTGGGCACAACATCGCCTCTGCCCTACTGGAATACTCCTCCTTCAATCATGGAGCCCTCGAACGTGGTCACATTGTGGAGTCAGTGTACATCGACCTCATGAAGGCGTTCGATGTGGTTAACCATGCTCTCCTTCTTGCCACCCTGCCCTCCTTGGGGCTCTCTGGCGAAACAGTAATCTGGTTCCAGAGCTACCCCACTGACAGATCTCAGCAGGTGAAAATCAACTCTACCTTATCCAACAACCTTCCTGTCTGCTCTGGAGTGCCCCAAGGCTCCATCTTGGGTCCCCTCATCTTCAGTCTTTTCCTAAACTCCCTCCCCATCTCTTGCACTGGTAAAATTTTACTCTACGCAGATGATGCAGTAATTACCTGGAGTCACCAGAGGCCCGGATCCCTCCAAAGCTCCCTCCAGGCTTTCTTCTCCAAAGCTGAGGTGTGGTTCTACTCCCACCACATAGTCCTAAATTATAAGAAGACTAAGTCCATGCTCTTTGCCCACCATCAGAGCCCACACCGTGATTTCAATATGACCATAATCAACTCTCTAGGATCCCTGCTGGAACATGTTGAGTCCTTCAAATACCTTGGTATCACCCTGGACATAACCCTCTCCTACCATGCCCATGTCCATCAACTGTCCTCCACCACAAACTCCAGGATCAGATTACTCTACTGCCACAAACACTATCTCCCCCCCCGATGGCTATCCACCTAGCCATGACCTCATCTGTTGTCTCACTGGCAGACTATGGGATTGTCATCTATGGTACAGCAGATCCCTCAACCCTGCAACATCTCAAAGTCGCCCTCAACAAAGCATGCAGGCTGGTCACAGGCTGTGACAGATGGACACACACCTGTGACCTGTACAAGCTGTTCGAATGGCTGCCTTTTAATGCCCATCTCAAGTACCACACATGCCTCTACACCAAGAAAATGCACCTAGGACAAGCACCACCTGGTCTTCTCAACCTCATTTGATCTGCCTCGCATATCAGATTATCCCATAGAATGTGTAGGAGTGCCCTCTCAGTCTCCCACTGTCATACCTCCCTTGGTCAAAGAGCCTTTCTATACAGAGCCCCCATCTGGCTCAATGACCTCCCTCCCCCACCAATCTCCCTGGAGCCCAAGATTGGCACTTTTAAGACAAAACTAAAAGCCCTCCTACTAGACATCTCAGACTGTGATTGTCCCTAACCCCCCACTCCTCCTGCCCTGTGCAAGGCTGGGCTTACTCAAAACCTCTCTCCACAAAAGGCAAGAATAACCATCTATGGATATAAATGTGGTACTGGAGAACTAATGTGTATAACTCAATGGTATAAATGTGTAATCATGTGTTAATCTAATCTTTATGTACAACGCTGGGTATGCCCTACCCTAAGACCTTTCATGAGATATGTTCCTTAAATTGTCTGTAATCTCCACATTATTTCAACCTGTACTCTGTATTCCTATATAGTCTGTTATTGCCTCATTGTTTTCTCTGATGTGGGGCCTTTGTAAAGGAGTCTAAGAATCAAAGGGTTGTAATTCTGAATGTTCTTAAATAAATAAAATAAATAAATTTGTGCCACAAGGCTGCTATGCTGCTTGCAATGGCCAAAATGGCAATTCCCATGTGTGTTTCTTCCCCAGCTGGAGATGGCGGGATTTTTCTGTGGTTAAGTGACAAATGCTGGGGGATATTCTTTATTTATTTGATTGCTGTCCATTTGTTTTTTCCAGGTTCTCCTTTTTATTTCAGTTACTGCCCACTGGTTAAATTTTATTTAGTTATGTGCCCTTACTGATGATTCTGCTGCATTTCGGGTTTTTGTTTTTTTTCCGTTCTGCACCTTCATTTAGTTTATTGGTTGTATGGTTCCCAATTTTTAGTTTAATGTGTCCCTTGCAGGCATTCATTAACTTCATGTGGGCTCCTGGTGCATGTTTTTATTTGTTATTTAATTGTATGGCCCCTTTCTGAAGTGTGGCAGCTTTATGTTGCAGCCTTGTAGGTTGGGGAGCAGATCGTTCCATGCAGCGTACTCTGCAGCTTGGAGAGTCGGGGAACTTGATTTTCCCTGTATGACTATTGTGCTGCTTTTCTTTTCTGTTTTTTCTGCCCCCGTATTTGTATTTATTTCTGTGTGGCCTTGTGGGGAGTAAACTGCTCCGTGGCAGTACCTAAGATTTATTTGGCTGTTGTGAGTGTGGCTGAGCACAGGAAACAGGCGCCGTGTGGCAGTGGAGAAAGAGCGGAGCCATAGTGCACAGGAGCACAGCTGGAGCAACTTTGCAGTGGCTGTAATGACCCCCCTGGCCTCTCATGGGGGGGCGAGTTGCCAACGGCCCCCAAGAAGGTGGGGTCAGGAGGGCCGCCCACAGTATGGGAAGAGGTGGCCCTGTCGGTGGGGCACCACGGAGGGGCTAGCCTGTCGGCTCCTGTAGGAGGGTCTGGCAGGGTTCTTCCAGGAGGTCACAGAGTTCACCCTCTTGTAACAGCTCCTCAGCCACGCAGTTTTTGAACTCCTTCAGTGGGTAAGTGCTTTTGATTTTCCTCGTGTTCTTGGGTTTCTTATTGGCTTTGTTTTCTTCCTCCGGCCTCCCCTGTGGCTGTGGCCCCTCTGTTCCCGCAATCTCCCCCAGTGCACAGCTTTCCCCTGCCCTCCATGGCCCTCTGCCTGGGGCTGGGGTGGTGGGGATCGCTAGGCCTGGCCATGCAGCCCCTCTTTGTTTGTATTGTCCACCCTTTGGGGGTGCCAGCTACCCTGGCGTTTTTCCCAGGCTCGCACCTCGTGCCCCCACCCTTGTAGCCGCTTAGTTTCCTGGCCTCCTCCACTTCCTTGTACATTCCCCACCTTTTTTCCCCTGCTTTACCCCTTGTTCATTTGTGTTCCCTTTTCTGCTAGCTCCTTTCATCCCCCTGTGTGTTTAGCTGTTTCCCGCTCTGCTTGTAATTTCCTCCCTAGTTTAGTTATTAGTCGTTTTCCCTCCCCTGGTGAGCCCCAGCCCTCTTCCATCCTCCTGGCCTGGGTCCTGTCATTTTTTCCCTTCGTGCTGCCTGCAGTTCCAGTCCCAGGCCTCGGTGTGGCTGCAGTGGGGCGGGTGCCCGCGGGGGTCGTTGGTCCTCCAGTGCCCCCCTGGCCATGTGGCGGGCCCGTGCTTGCTCTGGCCCCCTCCCTCGCAGTTTCTCAGTTTTTCCCTCGCCCTTGGGGCTCTCCCACATTGCTGGCCACACTTTTCCATCTTTCCTGGCAGATCCATAGCTCCCCCGGCTGCAAATTATCCCCCCTCTTTGCCTGCCTAGTTCCTTTTCTTTCCCTTGCTGGCTACCCGGTCATCGCATCTCCGCCAGGCTGATCTCGCTCCCTCGCAGTCCAGTGTTGCATCAGCCATTTTTGGCCCCCTGTGGCCCCTCCAAACTTAGTCCTGCCACTTGTTCCTGCTCCCTCGCTGGTCTTTCAGTCACAGCCCCCCCCTTTCAGCTCAGCTTTTCTGTTTTACTGCCGGAGTGTCGCTGTTTATTTTCAGAGTTTTGCCCTATGAAGTTAGCAGTTGTATTGGGGGTTTCTATTGCCCTTGTTGTGTGGCCAGAATCAATTTTCATGTGTTTCCCTGCCTTTTGGGGGTTTTTCTGTGCAGGTTTATTCTCAGCGTTTTGCATGTGGAGACTGTTTTTTTTTTTTTAACATCGAGTGGATTGGCCTGGCTGGCTATGGCCCTAGAAACATAGAAACATAGACTTTGATGGCAGATAAGGACCGCTAGGCCCATCTAGTCTGCCCATTTCCCTACCTACAGGATAGGCCGCAGATCCTAGTTAACCAACAGCCTATTTCTTCCTACCCCCCACAAGAATTGCCTTATGCCTGTCCCATGCATTCTTGAAATCTCCCACAGTTTTAGACCCCACAACTTCCTCAGGAAGGCTGTTCCATGCATCCACTACCCTCTCTGTGAAATAATACTTCTTCACATTGCCCCTGAACTGCCCTCCTTCTATCTTTAAATTGTGTCCCCTTGTTCTTGTAAGTCTCTTTTTCTGAAAGATGCTACCCTCTTGGACTTTGTTGATTCCACTGAGGTACTTAAAAGTTTCTATCATGTCCCCTCTCCTTCTTTCCTCAGGGGTATACATATTAAGCTCCTTTAGTCTCTCCTCATGGCTTCTCTTGCAGACCCTGCACCATTTTAGTTGCCCTCCTCTGACTACCTCTATCCTGTCTATGTCCTTGAGGAGATGAGGTCTCAGAACTGGACACAGTACTCCAGATGGGGTCTCACCAACTGTCTGTACAGAGGATAACAACTTCCTGTTTTTTCTGCTGATGCCTCTCCTGTACATCCCAGTATACCCCCAGCCCTCCCTACTGCCTTCTCACATTGCTTGCTAACCTTAAGCTCATCTGATATGATTACCCCCAGGTCCCTTTCCTTTTTTGTTGTTGTTACTACCTCCCCACCCATTGTGTATTCTTCCCCTGGGTTCTTGTTTCCCAGGTGCATTATTTTGCACTTCTTTGCATTGAATCCTAGCTGCCATACTTCTGACCATTCCTCCAACCTTGCCAAGTCCCTTTTCATCCTTTCCACGCCTCCTTGTGTATCAACCCTGTTGCAGATCTTTGTGTCATCTGCAAAAGGCATACTTTCCTTCCAGTCCCTCTGCAATGTCACTGATGAAGACATTAAAAGGACTGGACCCAATACTGAACCCTCAGGTACCCACTAGTAACCCCTCTTTCTTCAGAGTGGACTCCACAATTACCTTCTGTGTCCTGTTGTGCAGCCAATGTTTTACAGGCTACCACCCTGGGACCCACTCCCAGGCTGGTTAATTTGACTATTAATCTTTTGTGTGGGACTGTGTCAAAATGGCTTGCTAAAGTCTAGGTAGGCCATGTCCACAGCCCCCCTGGTCTACTACTTTGGTCACCCAGTCAAAGAAATCTATTAGATCTGCCTGACATGACCTTCCCTGCTGAACCCATGCTGCCTTGGGTCCTGTGCTCCACTGGCCTCTAGGTACTCAACTATTCTTTCCTTCAGAAGTGACTCCATCACTTTTCCTACCACAGAGGTCAGACTGACAGGTCTGTAATTTCTCTGCCTCTGTCTTGGTCCCACTTTTGTGAAGGGGAATCACATCCGCCTTCCTCCAGTCCTCGGGTACCACACCATCCTCCCATGATTTATTAAAAAGAGTAGCCACTGGTTTCACTAGTTCCTCACTTAATTCTTTTAGAATTCTGGGGTGAATTCCATCAGGACCCATTGCTTTGTCTACTTCCGTTTTAGGAGTTCTTGCAGAACCCTTTCTTCTGTGAAAGGACTGGGATCACCCCTCATCAAGAGTGCTTCTGTTAATTGGATTAGGCACTTTCCCTCCTCTTTGTGAATACTGAGCAGAAATATTCATTCAGTATCCCTGTTTTTTCACTGTCCCCTCTGCCACCCACCGTTCATTCTATTCAGCCTTACTCCCTCCCTTTGTCTTTCTCACGCTGCGCTGATGTACCTATAAAGGTTTATCCTTTTCTTAACTGAGTTGGCGATCTTTTCCTCAGTTTGGGCCTTTGCTATTCTGCCTTCCCTCCCTGCTTCCTTCTGCCTTAACTGGTACAGCTCTCTGTCCTGCTCCTTCTGTGTTTCCTTATACTTCCGGAATGCTATCTTTTTCTTCCTGACTTTCACAGCCACCTCTTTTGAGAACCATAGTGGCTTTTTTCTTCATTTTGATTTGTTTATTTGCTTCACACAAAGGCTTGTTGCCTCTGTGATGGCAGTTTTGATGATTCCCCATTGTTGCTCCACACCTCCTTCTAGCCTGTTTGCTAGTGCTTTTCTGAGGCACTCCCATCCTTGCCAAAAGTCAGCCTCCTAAAGTCCAGTACCTCACTTTTGTATGGCTTGACTCTGTAGCTGAGTTTAATGTGAACCACACTGTTTGATGGTCACTTGTCCCCAGATGGCAACCCACTTCTAGATCTGAGATCCTCTCACTGCCCCGTTTGAGAGTACGAGGTCTAAGATTGCTCCCTCACGAGTGGGTTCTGAAACTATCTGTCTAATGCCTGCCACCTGTAGGGCATCAAGAATGGCCCTGCTCTTGGATGTGGCTGCAGCAAATGTGCTCCAGTTAACATCTGGCATATTC
The DNA here is from genome assembly GCA_016271365.2 of Neoceratodus forsteri. Classification (NCBI taxonomy): domain Eukaryota; kingdom Metazoa; phylum Chordata; order Ceratodontiformes; family Ceratodontidae; genus Neoceratodus; species Neoceratodus forsteri. Next base: position 1,548,579,861 of record CM057449.1, on the reverse strand, counting down.
AGGTCTCCCATCAACAGTATCTCCCCTTTCTCTGCCATTCTAAGAATGCCTTCTATCATATCCTTGTCTATTCCCTCCCTGACATGGGGGTCTGTACCTAACCCCTGTGCGGATTGGGTGCCCTTTCAGTCTCAAGGTGACCCACAGTGCCTCCTCTCCTCCCTGTTTACTCTTTTGTTCAGTTGCTTTTATCCCTTCCCTTACATAGAGAGCTACTTCCTCCCCTCTTCTCCCCTCCCTGTCTCTCCTGTAGGTTGGGTACCCTGGTATGTTAACATCCCAGTCATGGTTCTCTGTGTACCATGTCTCTGTGACTGCTATGATATCCAGGCATCCCTCTTCCATCAAGGCCACCAGCTCAGGGAGCTTGTTGTCCAGACTACGGGCATTGGTACTCATTACCCTCCATTTCCTGATGGCCTTACTCCCTTTTGCCCCATCCCTGTCCTTCTTGCCTTTGTCACTTTCTCCATTTACCCCGCCCTTCTCCCTATCGACACCTCTATGTTGGTGTTTGCCGCACTTACTACGTGATTATTTGGGAGGGCTAGGATTTCCTGCTCTTTCCAGTGCCTCCCCTTGGCTGGTTAAAAGCTTGCCAATGAAGCATTAAACCTATCACCTAGGATCCTGGTTCCCTCCGGACAGATGCAGCCCATCATGCCAGTATAGGCTTGCATCACTCCAGGTGGACCCCCAGTCCCCAATGAAGCCAAATCCCTGAGCTCCACACCAGTTTTTCAACCACTGATTGAATCCCATGGTGTGGAACACCCTAGCCTCTCCTATGCCATAGATGGGCAGCACCTCCGAGAAGGTTACAGTGCGTGCTACTTGACTAAGGCCCCTCCCCAATTCCATAAACTCTTCCTGCACTTCTCTAATCCCTCTCTTAGCCAGGTCATTTGTCCCTAGGTGGACAATGACATCCAGCTCCCTCCCCTGTGCAGCTGCTCCGGCAATCCTGAGGATTCGCTCCCTGTCCCTCCAAGCCATGGCGCCAGGCAGGCACCTCACCTCCCTCTCCCCTTCCTCCCCAGTTCTACCTTCCTAACAATGGAGTCCCCCACCAGGAGTTGTTCTCTTCCCTGCAGGGTCCCCTGCCACCCTCCTGTGGGTCTCCTTGTGGAGGTTCCCAGCATCCTCCTTGGTCTCCACTGCAGGTGCCCATAGAGGAACCACACTTTGCCAGAATGGCATAGGAATTGTGGAGAGGTACAACTGGAGGATGCGCCTCTGTTCCACCACCTCACCCTCCCTGAGCCCACTGTGGTCCAACCGCTCCTCTTCTTGGCAACCTCTGAGGCAACGGCAGAGGCACTGGTGGTCCCTGGATGGAAGAGGAGGTCCCACAAATCCTGGCCAACTCAGCCTGTAGATGAGCAACCTCTCCCTCAGCCCAGAGAGGTGCCTGCAGATGGGACAACACCGCATCCTCCAGAACGCGCTCTCGGAAGACTGCTGCTCCACAGCCACTGCACTGCACCACTCTAATCATGTCTTATTTCTGGCCCCTTAACTGTTTGCAGTCCTTACTCTTTCCTCTGTTTTTATCTCTCTCCTTACTTTCTGCCTGTGTGCCCTTTAAGCTCCTGATTGTCCTGTTCTGAGACAAGAATATCCTATATTTCTCAGTAGACCAGTTACTTGCTCAGAGGCAGACCTCCAGTAACTAGAGGGGCCGAGACTACTCTTGCCCTTCTAGGATGGTGGGTCTTTGGTGGTTCTGTGATCACTCACTTCCTGCTCCCAAACAGGAAGTTCCTGTTGTCAGTCAAACCTGTGCCTATAAAAATAGAACTAGCTTTGGGTGGGGGGTGGAGGGGAGGGAAGGAGGGCAATATAGTCCCAGCAGAGAAGTTCAGTCACACAGCAGTCCTTTCTCCTGGTGTCTTCTGCCAAGCTATTAGCAGAATCTTTCTAAGGCAGTCTTTGGTCAGGCCTTGGGCCGTGTCTTTAGCCCGGGAGTTTTAGGCTATCTTAGGCTATTTTAGTCAAAGTATTTAATAGCCCCCCCCTTGTGGGCCATCCAGGTTGTAGGTCACGCTTTGGGCCCCCACTTTGGGTTTTTTTCCCCCTGGCCCAGCGGGCCTTAGATCTAGCAGACCCAGTTAGGTAGGGGTTAGGTTATCTAGTGTTTTTTAATTGTTCTAGGTTTGTGGGTCTTGGAAAAGCCTGGGGATAGTGGGCTAACGTTCATTAATGGAGTGGGATTGTGGGCTGGTTTGCTCGTGTTTTAAAAAATATTATTTTTTGTTTGTTTGTTTGTTTCTTATTCTTTCTTTCTGGATCCACCCAATCCAGTTCTTGGCTTTCCTTTTCCTCGCTGCGGACTGGGTACAGCACCATCCCATACTTCCAAGGCGGTGTATATATGCAAATTTAGGTGTAGGATTCAGGGACCCCTTGGCCCCCCCGGTCCTCTGCCCAATTCCCTGGCCCCTGTGGTCCATCACCTTCTCATTCCCTGCCCCTCCCCTGTCAGGATTTTGTGCGGGCAGTGCAGTAGGCATATCATTTTTCAACACGTGGTTTGGTTTGTGCTGCAAGGGGGGAGAATTTCGGTCACCTTCTACGTATTAGTTTCATCCGTCACAGGGTGGAGAAGTTTGTTACCTACAGAGGGTATAGGCTGTGATAACATTAGAGATCTGGGACCAGGTGGCCCGCAGAGGGCGGCAGTTACAGTTTATGGGGGATTCGAGAGGTAGGGGTTTGCAGCCTTACATTCTTTGGGTGGGGTGTAACAGAATCGGTTGGATGGCTAACTGGTGGATGTCATGGGCAAGTGTGTAGGACTGACGAATAAGTTTTGTTTTACTAGGTACTGCCACACTCAGCACCACTTTACCCCCTTACAATTTATAGTTGAGAATGTCAGAAACACAGAAGTCTCAGGTTCAAGACAGCCAGGCTCCCCAAATTTTCACACCTGCACGGGGTCAAGGTCAAGACCATGCAGGTACAGGAAGCCAGACGCAACCGGTGGCCCAGGCTGCCCAATCACAACGGCAAGATCAGGCACTGCGTAAGGTCCTGTAACACTGTAAGGAAATTGTGGGGGGGTCAGATTGGCTCTCAGCCATATCCAGTCTAGAAACAGAATTACTGGTCTCCCGTCCATGGCAGACAGCAGCTGCCAGAGGCAGACCCTCCCACCTTAGCTGAACAAATGCCTCAAATACTGGCAGAGATGGAGGGGAGTCAGCCTAGGTAGAGTCAGCCGTCGGTCCAGTTTTTAGAATTGGTAGCTCAAACAAAATTGGGTAAGAAAAAGGGGCAAGGTGGGCAGAAAAAGCATAAGGCTCAACCAGTGGTGGAGACCGGCAGAAAGCCAACCGAGAAGAAACACAGCGGAGTCGAAGAGAGCACAGTGACCATAGTCCAGCCAAGTGCACAAAATGATGAAGTGGAGAAGCCCCCTGTGGCACCCAGGGCTCAGCTACAAATTGGTGAATATGAGGGGGATCAGGACAGTGATGTTTCCCATGACTTGGTGTGACTGGATTCGGATAGTGAGGATGAGCAATCTAGTGAGGGACTGGAGCAGTTGCCACTGGAATTGGCAGCTGCAGATTCAAAGTATGCTAAATGGAGGCAAAACTTGAAAGATAGGGCTAAGGCTACAAAGGTGAGGGAGTGGGAACGGAAGAGGGCTATGCACATGGGAAGCAGGATGGGGGGCAGTCACCAGCAGACAGACCTTAGCAAACCTCAGGGCAATCATCAGAGGGGAAAGACAAGTTGCCACATAGGGTGGCCTGGGGCCCCAGGGGACAATTCATCTCTGGCACTGCCATGGCCTCAAATATGGCAACATAACCCCTTCCTGTGGCCATTTATGTGTGGGGGATAGGCAACATGCCTGCCACTTGGGCTGCAATGAATCCTTGGGGTCCATTCACCCCTAGTCCCCCAACTCCCCTGCAAGGTGGTATAACATCCACTAATACAGGGTCCCAGGCACTGCCGGCTGATGAGCCAGGCAAGGGTACTTCCCAAGGTCAAGCAGGATACAAGGCGCAGGGCCCAATAGACTGGCAAGGGTTGATGACACAGTGGGGTGCAGAGCCTGCTAGGGAAGGGACAACAAAAGTCCTATCAGGTCACTGGAGACAGGGCAGGGTGCAGCAGATCACCCCAGGGGCCGAGGCATTGCCTGCACAGCCACCCCAGTGTGTTGGCTTACAGGGTGCTGCAGCGGGGGGGGGTAGCATGCAGGGAGCTGTGGTTCAGGTATGGACAGGGCAGCTGCCCTCTCCAATTCAACCCCCGCAAGGGAACAAGGAATATTTGTTGTCAAGCGCAGAAGGGCGGCAAACAGTTGCCGCATCGATGGGAGCCGCTCCCACTGCTCCAGCAGGGGTTGGTGCAACCAACACCCAACCATCAGAACAGGATCGTTGGGCCTATGCCAGGGTAGAAGACCCATTGGGGGATCACTTATCTGACACAGTCAGGAAAAAAATTTGGAAGGGGGAATTTATAGACATGTTCTTGTTATTACACAGGGAGATCCCAGAGGTGAAAGATGAGAAAAAGAATAAACAGGAGAGGCCATGACAGCCGAAGAATTGGGCCACAGCATTTGACATATTTATGTCAGTATATGGGATGAAGCACCCCAATAAGCTGATTGCACTGCTTAAATACAGGGATACCATTACATTTGTACATTTATCTTTTGATGGACATGCTTGGCTAAAATATGATGAACAATTTAGTCTAAAGTTATCTAGACAGCTCAATCTCAAACGGGAAAATACTCACATAGATCTCTGGGTTCACTATATGATGCATGGAAGACCCAATGTGGTAACATACACGGAGAGTGGTCATGTTATTGCCAGACAGGCAGGGGATGATTACAAAAAGGACCAGAAAAAGGCTGCAGGTAGGAAGGCTTGTTTCGATTATAACAAAGGGAAATGGTTTTGTTCCTTTTGTAAATACAGCCATATCTGCAAACAATGTGGAGGGGAACACAGGGTTGCAGAATGCACTCGACACTCCTCTAGGAAACCAGGTAACGAGGGAGCCGGGGGGGGGGAGAAAGGAAAGGGGGCTGGGAAGACTGGCTAATTTTCCAGTGCGCATGGACTTGATGGAACCCTGGCTCTCCTGCTACCCTGACAAAACGACAGCAAAATATTTACATGACGGTTTCAAACACGGCTTTAGGATCCCATACAAGGGGCCAAGGGTGGCAACCTTAAGTCTGCAAACTTACTCTCCAATATCATCGAGAAGAAGATCGCCAAGGAAGTGGAGGCAGGCAGGGTGGCGGGACAATTTGACTACACCCCAGTTCACAACCTCAGGGTATCCCCATTGGGGCTGTTCCCCAAGAAGGCAGAAGGGGAATTCAGGCTGATCCATCACAGGTCCTACCCGAAGGGTACCTCTGTAAATGACTTTGTTGACCCAGAAGATTGCACAGTACAGTACGCATCATTTGATGTGGCACTGAGCCAGATACAAGAGCTGGGTCATGGGGCAATAATGGCAAAAAGTTACATCAAGTCAGCTTTCCGCCTTTTACCAGTACATACAGGTGATCATAATCTATTGGGTTTCAAATTTAGAGGCCAATGATACATGGAAAAGGCAGTGCCCATGGGCTGCTCTGTAAGCTGCTCAGCCTTCAAAGCATTTTCAACTTTCTTGGAGTGGGCCACCAGAAGGCACGCGCAGAACCCACACATAGTACATTATCTAGACGACTTTTTATTTGCGGGTTCCAGGGGAAAAACTACATGTGCAGATACGCTGTGGGGTTTCGCCTCACTAATGGGGTATTTCGGTGTCCCTTTAGCTCAGGAAAAAACAGAGGGTCCCACCACCTGCCTCTCCTACCTGGGCACAGAAATAGACTCTGAGGCCATGGTTTCTCGATTACTGCAAGACAAGGTGTCCCTGTTGAGCAGACTGTTAAGTGAGATGGGAAGAGCAAAGAAAGTGACCCTAAAACAGCTACAATCTGTCATAGGCCACTTAAATTTTGCATGCCGTGCAATCCGCCCAGGCAGGCCATTCCTCAGGCGGATGGCCTCAGCCACAGCGGGGTCTCTAAAACCATACCACCACATCAGACTGACACAGGGCATAAAAGCTGATCTGCAGGTATGGGAACTCTTTCTGCAAGATTTTAATGGTATCACCATCTGGCAGACACTAGCAGACCAGCTATTGGATCTGCACATGGTTACAGATGCATCAGGTGGTATTGGCTTTGGGGCATTCTGGCAAGGGGCATGGTTTGCAGAACGCTGGCCACAGGAGTGGGTAACAAGTGGTCTCACAAAAAAATTACACTGCTTGAATTGTTCCGTATCATGGTGGCTGTAAGGACGTGGGGGCACAAACTTCAGAATAAGAAAGTGCTGCTCCACACAGACAACAGGGTGGTAGCGGACATATTGAACTCACAGACATCTCGTTCTGAAGAAGTGATGAAGGTTCTGCGGGTCTTTGTGTTATGCTGCCTATGGTACAACATCTCTTTCAGGGCATGTTATTTGCCAGGAAAAGAGAATGTTATTGCTCATGCCCTGTCTCATTTGCAGCTCGAGCACTTCAGGCGGCTAGCCCCATGGGCGGAACCACTCCCCACACAGATACTGGATGTGGTCTGAGGCTTGGGAACCAAGATTGCAGCAACTGGTACAGTTTACTGTGGCCCCCTCGACATGGAGGAAGTATGTAGGTAGCTATGAGTCTTTTCAGGAATTCTACGGTCACGAGTTAAGTGTGGCACTGCCCAATACCCAAAGACAAGTTCAAAGCTATGTCTTCCATTTAGAAAGCCTGGGAAGATCTCTGGCAGCTATACGCCTCCAACTGGTGGGCATTGCATTCCTTCGCAAGACCAAGGGTTTCCTCGACCCAATTAAAAGTCTCATCACAAAGAAAATGTTACAAGGCATAGCAAGATCCACTGGGAAAAAGGCAGACATAAGGAAGCCCATAGGCTTATCCAAACTGTCCAGTCTCCTGAACGCACTGTCAGTCACTTGCAGTTCGGGCTATGAAACAAAGCTTTTTAGGGCTTTCTGGGTGTCGGAGATGGTATTGCAGTCCAACTCAGTGGGTCAGAACACAAATCTCCAGTTCAATGATTTCACCATCCCGCAGGACAGATTGTGTCTTCAGTTGCGCAAATCAAAGACAAACCAATGCGGTCCCCCCTCCACCATAACACTGTTTATGGCCCTGCAGGGTACATTTTCCCATGGTTATCAATGAAAGAGTATGTAGCGGGGTGGTCAACAGGCCCTGGGCATTTATTCATCCATGGGGACGGAAAACCGGTTACGAGGTGGCAGTTCACAGCCGTCCTATGAAAAGATTTGTGGATGGCTGGCCTAAACCCTACATCATATAACACACATTCATTTAGAATTGGAGTGGACACCGAGGAAGCCAGGTGTGGGTTGAAGGAGGAACAGATCTAAGAGGTTGGCAGATGGGCATCAACATCTTATATAGGGCACATCAGGCCCCAGCACAACCCATCAGTGAGTGAGGCTGGGGAACCCAGCACAGTTGGAAACTGAACAGCAAAAAGGTTGCACCATACTCACAATTTTCTGGTTTGTCTTACAGGCATTGCTATGGCAACACTTCGGATATGGATTGTGAGTCATTCATACATGAGGGAGGCCTACACAAGGGTGAAAAAATTACCTTACACAAGGCAGCTGGGCATTCTGAGAAGTCAGGCTGTTATACAATGGGCAGGGAAAGGGGGGCTGAAGTGGGGGGCATTGTGTGAAACTATCTTTAGATTGGGCCTGCATCGTCAACCACCAGTCGCACTGGTTATCCACTTGGGAGGGAATGATCTGGTCACCCTGGGAGTCCCCAGATTAATTGGGGAAATAAACAGGGGATTAGCCTATCTAAAGCAACTGTTGCCTTGCACTATTCTGGCATGGACCAGAATCATTCCACGCCAGCAGTGGCGTGGGGTGCGGACGGCAGGAGCCATGAACAAAGCATGCAGGTCAGTGAATAGGGAGGTGCCCATTTTGCAGCCTCGCTTGGGGTGGAGGTTATCAGACATTTCCTTATCACCAAGATGGATAAGGGCCTATATAGCCATTATGGGGTTCATCTGTCGGATATCGGGAATTACATTTTTAACACACTGAATGATTTCTGTGAAACTGTATTATTTGGAAAAAGTAAGATCCTTTGGGCATTAGTGGGAGATACTTGTTGGCACCGTATGTAAGTGGCAGTAATTCATGGCTGACCCTGGGTAAGTGAGGCTCTGGACATAAAAGAGAAGCTGCGATTGGGTGTCACTGGGGAGAGGCATGACCCTAGGATGGGTATGCTTCAGGGACCTGGGGAGGAAGGCACCCACGTGGGGTTAGGAGCCAAGATTCTGAGATGGGGAATGTGACCCCAGACGGGCATGCTCCTCGTCAAAGAGTCTAGGAGGCCCTAAATTCAGGGAAGATGGGGAGGGGGAACTGTCCTGAGGAAAGGCATGGCCCTCAATGGGTCTGTTGGACTAATGGGCCAGAGTTTCTCTCAAATAATCGGATGAAGGAGCCAGGGTTTCAGCACAAACATGAATTTGCTGCCCAAGGGGTCTTACTGGAGGGTGATACTTGATGTATATTGAATTAGGATTTGTATATATATTATTGTAATGTGCATATCTGTGTTGAATATGATGTACTGTACATATTCTTATCTGTATGAAATGTTAAGTATTACCTGTAATGCATAATTTTGATTAAGTAAAAAGAGCTGCTGCCTTCTTTATCCCAAAACTGTTGTGGTGTGTTATTGAATTGGGTGTCCGCTTTGGGCAACAGCCTAGTCAGGAGCTTAACAAGGCTGAAGCAGGTACTGTGCTGCCGAGTGGTCAAAATGCTGTCATGAGGCTCCGTGTGGTCAGGAAGAGGAGAGGAGCAGCTCAGAGCTGTGAAGGAGTCGCAGTAAGCTGGGGCCAAGCGGGCTCTGTGCAGCTGTTTTGGGGGGCAGCTAGAAGTGCGGAGCCGCATGCTCCATGAAGATTTTTCTCTGCTGTTTTGCAGCGGTATGAGTGGAACAGCTATGTGAGGCTCTGAGCGGCTGATGGCATTAATGGTAGCCACAGTGGGGAGGGAGCGGGCCAGTCTTGATTCCCGGTGCAGCTTTGCTGTATACTTTTAGTTTTCTTTTGTGGTAGGGGCTGCAGATCGGAGCTGTGCTGCAGTGATACAGAGCAGCTGTTTGCTGTGCATCCACAGCTAGAGGCAGCATTCGTGGGGAATATTTGCAAAATTATCTTTCCTCTTCTGTTGGCTGCAATGTCTGCTGAGAAGCAGTGCAGCAGTGGCTTGTATAGAGCCACAGAGCAGTTTAAATTAGCTGGATCCCATGCAGGCCTGCTGCCATGAGACAACCGCTGCTTGAAGGGTGGGTAGCAGTTGGAGCTCTGATGGCATTAGGACTGGAGGCAGTAATTTCTGGCACTGCAGGTGATAAAATGCAGAAATACCAGTGTCCCTCATTGACTATAGATATAGTACAGTGGCTCAGTATGGCAGGAGGGCTGCAGATAAACAGCAGGAGACAGTCATTTTATTTTCCTCTCTGCAACCAGGGTTGTGGTACAAGTAACATTCAAACAGTTCAGGCATTCTTGGTTGATAACTTTGGGGTGCCCAGTGATGCAGACAGGCGAGATAGGGGTCTGGGCAAAACAAGGGCTGCATTCTCTATCATGTGTGGCATTTTGGTGTTGGTTTCCCACTAAAAGACCCTTACCTTCTCTCTGGTCTGCCAGACCCATCTATGCTGCTAGTGAGGACCCCTTGCTGGACCAAGCAAACGAACTTGATGGACGCATAAAATAAACGAATAAAGGTATTTGTTCTGTGTAGCAGATGTTCTCTTTATGAGGACCAGCCCCAGACTAACAGACAGAAATCCAAGGGGTTTCTTAGGAGCCCCTGCTAATACAGCAATTAGCATAATATTTGCTACATAGTGCCTAGAGCACTTAAAGGGATGGCAGCCAGTAGTAACCCCATATATAAGTACATGTGTACTCCACATTAGCAAGCAGGGCCAAGAAAAATGTTCAATAAAGAAAAGCAACATACAGAATAGGACAGGGCTTTTGGCTTATAGCAACTGCGGAGGGGAAGATGGCTGAAATCCATGTCTGACTTTCTGAAACACAATTATAAGGATGAACAGAATAGTTTTTAAAACGTAGTGAGAAATTGGTTATAGCAAAGCTGTTGCAAGACAGCAAAACTTGATTCCTGACACCTTTGACATAACTGACTTCATGTAAAATGTGCTTTTTCACACGACAAATTTTCTGTCCTTCATGTTAGTATCAGTAAAGAAAGAAAGATCGCACAAAAGCTGCAATAAAATCCAACTTGAGAGACTTTTGGAGAGTTCATTTTTAATAGCCCACAATAACATCAGTCTCCCTATTGCTTTTCTAAGAATGCAAAATAACTTTACTGTCCAGATTCAGAACTCAGGATGTCCCAGGTCAGGGACAGTATGGGTGGTTTTGGTTGGAGGGGGTGAACAGAGTGAGCACCACCAAGCTCAGAATGCAAAGTAAACAAGAGCGATTCAGTGCTTGTTGATGCAGTGTGTTAACCTTTAGGCTGCCAACAGAATTAGAATGTATAGTAGTTCTGGACCGATATATCAGTTTGCGGCACAGCATGGGCTAAACGTGAGGACAGCTGCATAACTTACCCATATACAGCAGGCAGCCAGTCGCTGAAGGGGCAAGTCTACTGGGGTCCTTCTCCTACCTGCAGAATGCCTTAGGGTTCCTACTGCTGAAAATCATCAGATTTCAGCCTAACTGATCACTCATGGCTGTATGTTGCAGGTCATACCATACTTTATTAATTTACACTGTTCAGAGCTCAGGGTGCACGGGAAGAGTGCTGGTGTTTTGAGAAGGAGGGTACGGAGTGAATGCTGCCAAGCAACTTAATTAAACCACTGGTGCTGATATTTTCAAAACCAACAGCTTGCATGTACTTCTGTGTGCCCTAGCCTTCCCCACATGTCGCCAAGGGACTGCACTGGGGAAGTAATGCTGCAGCCACCTGCAAGGGCAGAAGCTAGACTGGAGCAAAGTGAAAAAAGGGTGGACCAACTGTCCTGGCCAGGCTGGGCCATTACATTTTTTTAATTTTTTTTTTATTTAGTTGTTTAACCAGGTATAGCACACTAAGCTGAAAGCTTTTTTACAGGAGCGACCTGGGAGCACAAGGAGGTTAAGTGACTTGCTCAGGGTCACACAGTATGCAAGTGGAAGCTGTGGGATTCTAGGCCTAAAGCGGACAGCTTTGCAAAAAGGCAACTTGCAAGTGGTATTGACAGAGAGTGGAAGTCAGGAGGATATCCCGCTTTCTCTTAGCATCTGCCTGGGCCTCAGACTCAGACCACGGGTTTCTCTTTATACTGGAAGCACCAGCAAAAGTCTATCAGAAAGCTTTCAAGGGGTAAACTGGATGTGCATGCAAAGGAAAACAGAGTAGAAGAACCCACCAGTATGAAGGGTGGTAAGAACAAAACAAACTACTGGATCATATATACAGCTCTTGTGTTTTGTCACCCTTTAGTGAATGGCTGATTGACTCTGCTTTCTTTTATATTTCACCCCTCCCCATGCTCTTCAAGCACAGACACACTGAAGAATTTCATGCATGTGGCTGTATCATCCCTGAATTCAGACGTTAGTAGGTTTAGCGGTACCTCGGCACAAGGTGAGTGGCATAAAAAGTTATTGTTTCCAGACAGACTAAAATGTTGTTTTCTGTTTTTCACAGAACATTGACTTGCTTTACACAAAGCTCTTACTCTGAGCCACATTTTCACCTTTGCTGTGCATGGTGGTATTGCTTTCTTTATATGAAATTTACCGGTTTTAGAAACTGAAGTGTGTGCAAAACTGTATTGCGGACCCTTTTTTTAATTTTCATAATGCTGACAAAAACAGAACAAAACATAATCAATCAGTTTATTAATAGGAAAAATTGAGAGGAAACCTCTCTTTTACAATTGCAACCATGAGAAATAAGTTACACAGATACACTATCAAAGAGATACAAACAGCATTTTACAGGGAGGAACAGGGTGCAGGAATACACTACTTTTAAGCGAAAAAGATGTTCCAGGACTAGAGGGCATGGGATGAAGTTGGAGGGAGGACGATTCAGAGGAAACGTGAGGAAGAATTTCTTCACAGAACGGGTGGTGGACAAGTGGAACACCCTGCCAGAGGAAGTGGTGGGGGCTGAAACAATCACGGGATTTAAGAATACATGGGATAGACATAAAGGAATTCTGGAGGTCAGGGGTAAGGGGCGACAGACTTCTAGGAAAACATAAAGAAAACAGAAACAGAACTTACAAGCTCAAATGGGCAGACTGGGTGAGCCATAGACTCTTATCTGCCGACACTGTCTATATATCTATGTATCTATGTAATTAGGAGAATTATCAACAAGTTATACAATGTATCTATAAAATTCACAGTGACTGTATTAACAGCTGAGTCATCAGAGCTTTAAACTAGGACACTGCGAGCAGACAAGTTAATTTAGCCATTTTCTGGAGCTGTATACAGATTTGCAGAATTGACACAGATAAAGAGAGGGTGCCAAATTTAGCATGACATTTTGGAACGGTGTGCATAAATAAATCATTAGGCCTCAGAGTGTGATCATTGTTGTTTTTCACATATAACAAGTTTGTCAGATATGATGGAACTGCACCAAAATAACCTTATAAATGAACAAATACCAGTGAATTAACCAGCTGCATCTTTTTTGCAGTCCCCCTGACGCTGACAGGTTTGGCAGAATGCTAGGCTGCCACCCCTCCCCAACCCATCCGCCCTGTAAGTTCAGGGCAGAGACTGAGTGTGCAAGGAGGGCAAGGCCCCCACGGTTTTATTCTTCTTTTTCTTTTTTGTGAGTGCAACCGATAGGCTAAAAATGATCAGAGAACAAGGTATGCTGCAGGGCGTGGTGGTGGGATGGAGATGCACCAGTTGTTCTCTAAATTAGCTCAGCTTATCAAGATGACTGCAAATCTTTGTTCCAGTTCCAGAACACTGGTGCTGAAGGAAACAGGAAGCATCCCTCCCAGCCTTCAATAAGAGGAGCTTTGCCCAGGGCCACCCTGACTAGTTTATTTTGCCACTTCAAGTCCACAAGCAAAATAAGGGTTACAACCTGAAGGATCCAACCACTATATTCCAGACCCAGCTCTTTGTTCTCTGGAGCTTCCTTAGGGGTCACTTTGCTCAAGTGAGGTCCACACTCTTATACTAGTGTCCATGGCATTTAATTATGACATCATCATTAACTGACCCTATTGCATTGTCATGCCAGTATTACACGTCTTAACAAAAATGGTGTGGAGAATAACAAGAACATAGGAACATATGAACATACGAAATTGCCAGCAGATACAGGGCATATGGTCTGTCTAGTCTGCTCGAGTGTGCAGAACTTCAGCCCATTAGACTGCAGCTGCCCCCCCATTAACTCTTCCCTCCCCCAACTGCCCCCCCAGTATGTACCTTCCCCTTGAATTTGTCCCACCCCTCTTGAAGCACCCCACAGTCTGCACTGATATGAGTTGCTCAGGCAGGAACAAAAAGATAAGTTTAACAACATTCAAAAAACGACAAAAATAAAAAAATGCAAATAAATAGACTTAAAAAACATGGAAAATAATAAGAAATAATTGTTCTAGATTTAACTGTTTTATAGTACTATTAAGTGCATCATTTATTAACATTTGTTTGACCAAAATGTACATTTTTGAACATCTCTCAATGTTACACTTAGATAAACACTGGGATCAGAGTTGGAGAAAGAAAGATCCATGTAGTATTCAAAAGCAAAACTTGCATACATTTATTTTGCCACTTCAAGTTCACTTGAACAAAGTGACCCCTAAGAAAGCTCCCAAGAGTGAAGCGCTGGGTCTAGAGCATAGTGGTTGGCTCCATTATGTTATAACTGTTATTTTGCTTGTGAACTTGAAGTGGCGAAATAAATTTATGCAAGTTTTGCTTTTGAATACCACATGGATTTGTTTGCCAGTTATTTCTCCAGGAGTGTGGGTCAGTACTGTCTTTTGGTTTGCTGTTAGAGGTTGCACACCTCAGACCCTGCACTGGCTCCACACATCGGGTGCAGCTTTTACTGATTTAGTTCAGCCACCTTGACCAGTCCAGGTGGCCAACCTCTGAAGGTGGCCGAACCTGGGAATGTTGGGCCAATAAGATGGGCCCCACCATAACAGGTTGGTGAAGTTAGTATGCTTCTACTTTCTGAATCCTTCCTTCTATCTCTTGCTGGTCCCCCTGGCCATCACTGGGAAGGTTTACCTATGCCAAATCAAGAACACTGTTGTTGATGTCCGGCATAGCAAGATCCCCGATGTCGACAGGTGAAATTTCACCTGTCAGACAACGGTGTGTGTTCTATCAGGGGGCTGCGACCCCGAACACCCCCTTCATAAAATAACTAACTCCAAGTCTGACTTGTCTGGGGGGGGGTGAAAGTTGGCAGAAGGGCAAAATTTTGCCCTCGGGTCCCTCACAGTGACAATCTCTAAACTTGTTGAGATTGTCGCTGGGAGGGATTTCGCAGTCGGGGTTTCGCTCTTGCATCGGTACACCCACTGGGAGCCGTTATGTGCCCCTACTGGTCCTTACCATTAATGCAGTCCCATAGACTTGCTGCCCTTTAGCCTATCTGCTCTCTCTGCCTCTCCTGGTGTTTTCTCCCTTGTCTTCCAGACCCTCTTCACACACTTTTATTGGCACTCAGGTTAAACATTTTTCAACTCTTCTTACTTTTCCCTCTCCCCTGCCTGCTTTTCATCTCCTTTCCCATCTGTTCTCTGTCCCCTGTTCCATCTATTTAGCACCAAGGTCTCCCCGCTCCTATGGTGCATCCTACCTTGGTTTCCTGCTGCAGGGTCGGTTCATCCATTTGTGGTCTCCAGGGCATAAGCCAGCTGGTTGCATCTTTTTCACAGCACCCCACCACCACCACCTCAACACTGAGCGATATGGCAACATGCTAAGCCCCCCCCCAATCCTGTTTGCCTTAAAGGTCCAGATTAGAGAGTAAGTGTTAGAGGAGATCAAGTGCCCCC
This sequence comes from Neoceratodus forsteri, assembly GCA_016271365.2. NCBI lineage: Eukaryota > Metazoa > Chordata > Ceratodontiformes > Ceratodontidae > Neoceratodus > Neoceratodus forsteri. The sequence continues at coordinate 1,548,564,693 of CM057449.1, read as the reverse complement.
AATGGATTTCTTTTTCTTCTTTTTTAAGTGTGTGTAACCAATAGGCAGGAAGTGGTCAGAAAGAGCAAGGTGGTTCCTGCGGGGGGGGGGGAGACAAGAAGAAGTGTAACAAATATTCGGCAAACTCGCTTCTGCTGTTGTCATTTAAAAAGAAAAACATATGTTTGGTTTCCTTCAGTTTGCAGCTGTGCTCTGCCTAATCAGGCTCTGGCACCATCTAGTGGCCACTGGGTGGTGGTACTGCTGTGCATATTCATTTTATTAATGTCTTATACATATATACACACATTTTATATTATATATATATATATATATATATATATATATATATACACTGTATATACACACAATAGGGGTGAGTGGTAAATGAGAGAGATAAAACAGTGTATCATCCACTGCAGTGTGATATTTTTACCCTCTGCTCCACTGTGATGATATCACCCATTTACACACACGGGTCAGAAAAGGTCATCACTCTAGGCAGCTTTCCCCTCAGCATGCAAGAAACACCTGTGCTGTTATCACAGACACAAATGTAGAGCTACTTCAGAGGTCTCACTTCTGCCTACAGCTAACTCAGTGAGCATTAAAAAAAAACACCTACCCCCCTCAACTTCCAGCTCATTAATGTGATATTCTCAGCTTGATTGCAGCCAGAATTCTAAACAGCACAGCTTCACAGAACAGTCTAAACTACTGCCTACAGCTAACTCAACTACCACTGAAACACACTCTCACTTGTTCCTCAAACTTTGATTCTCACCCATTACAATTACTGTGATACTATCAGCTTGACTACAGCCAGAATCCTAAAGAGCACAATTTCACAGTACACTCTGCCTGCATCTAACTTAATTACCACTGAAAACAGTATCAGCTGTTCTGGCACTCTGCCTCTCAGCTCATTACAATTACTGTGTTGCTCTCAGCTTCACTGCAGCCAGACTTCTAAACAATACAGCCTCACAAAAGCATGTTTCTCACTCCTACCTAAAACTAACTCATTTAGCATTGCAAAACACACTCATGTGTCTCCCAGAATTTATAACACTGCCAGCCAATTCAGAAAAGCACAGAATGAGCAAACACATAAACAGGAACAGAACACAAGAGAGCATAACAAAACTTCTAAAACTCTTGGCCCTATTGTACTGTATATATCGAATACACGATAGTCAGATCGTGTGCTATGGCAAATATTGTCACTCCTGCATCGTGAGCTCTGGATATCTCACTCTGCAGGAGTAACAATATTTGCCATATCACACTCATGCCCATCATGTATCCCCTATATATAATACATATTTATACAACATATATTTTGGGATAAATGCACAGATAAAAACTAATATCCCAGTCAGGCAGTGGAGATATCACTTACATCTCCATGTTCCTCTATGTCATGGTGATATCTCTATGTTCCTATACATCATAGAATGGAAGTGAAAGTATTTCACTTTCCGTTGCGTGGCTCTATCTCTAGGACCTGACACACACACACACACACACACACACACACACACACACACTATCTGGTTGATCCTGCCGTTATTTTTATGTAAAAATTCATTTAAAAACTTACCTGGTTGATCCTGCCACTGTGACCTTTGATAATGATAACACTTTCATTTCCCCCCTGAAAAGTAGTGTGACCAAGCAGTAGCAACACAGACCCATTAGGTGATCCCAGTCCTTCAAAGTAAAGCAGTCTGTATCATGCTAGTTAGAAAAACTCTGCACTTTTACTAAGGTTAACTGGATTTCTTTAAAATAAGCTAACTGTACTGAGAGGAGAGCGAGCGAGTCAGCTTCAGAACAGCAGAAGAGCGCGAGCATGCGTTGCTATAGCAACGAACGCTCACGCTTCCTTCTGCTGTTCTGAAGCTGCCGACTGTTCACTCTCCTCTTGGTGTAGTTGGCAGCTTCTTTTAAAGAAATCAAGTAACCTTAGCAAAAGTACAGAGTTTTCTAACTAGCGTGATACAGACTACCGCTCGGTCACGCTACTTTTCAGGGGGAAAGTGAAAGCATTATAGTTACCGAACATCACAGTGGAAGTGGGGTTGGGGCACAAGGCTGCCTCCAACCACCCAACCATGGATTCATTCTGCAGTAGAACCATGGTCTGGAGTGGTTTAATGCTCTTGTAACATGGTAAGCGATATAGGAATTTAATATTGTTTACTATTATTAAACAAAAATAACAGAAACAATAAACTGCAGTCAAAATATTTTTGTATGTGTCACTAATCTGTCTGTAACCTTGTACAGACTTCAAAACATGCGCGTGCACGTTTAAAACTTGACATTTATTAATATACTAGTTATATTTTTTAAATATACAACAAGTAGCAAACATATAGAGGATACCTATACATACTATCCAGTGTAGCTTGGTTTCTTTTCCGTGCATATTTCTTCTCCGTATTAGCTCCATTGTTAAGGCCACATTCCTTAGTTTGCTGTTGCACTGTGGGTATGTGTGCACATTTGCATACTGACATACCGCGCCATGCATCACAATACTGTCTAACAGAACTTCAGGTACAGAAATGCACTCTTTGTGTAACCCTTGAACTTCTGCTGAGATTCCATTTTTTGCTGCAATACTCCAAGATCCCCTGGGTGGGTGGATGGGGAACTAACAATGTTCACACCACTGCCCATTCATGGAGTGACACTCTAACATGGACACATCACTGCTCTGCTTCCTGTGTTTCTACTCATCTGTCACTTAGGTCGCACAACTCAGGAGATCACAAAAGGACTATGTGGAGTACTTGTCTGCCGTGCTCTGTGGCACCACTGAATCACGGATTTTTGCTCATTAAACAAGATCTGCCTTCCTTGTGTTTTAGTACTGCTGCAACCAATGCTCAGTAATACAATTTTCCAGCGCTTGGTCAGCTCGCTACTTGACGCGCATCTGTGCCGTGCCCACGATAGAAACCGTGGTCTAATTGTTTTCGGGCACACTCCCGATAGCAACCATGGATTAATAAGGGAAATTAATCCATGGCTGCTTCGTTGTCAGGTGGTGTGGTTGCTCCAATGGAAATCCTGTATTTCAGGATTGCCATTTATGCCATGTTACAAGTCTGTTTTATGCTACAGTAATTCTGTTTTCAGTTGCTATTTTCAGTGCAGGCATTCCTCATAACCTGCTTATATGTCTAACCTTTTTGTAAACACAAAGATGGGTTTTTCAGTAGTAATGTTAGTTAGACTTCTGCTGCGCCTTTTTAGTTTAAGCAAGCCCAGTTATAGCAGTAACCACAGTATGCACATCCAGGGTCAGTAGAGGCCACTCCTCTAGAGTCACCAACAGTCCTAAGCATAGAGTTTAGGGAGACAGCATAGCAGCTCATGGAACTTGAAGGCCTAGGCTGGATGCCGGCTCTAATGCAGTTAGGACCTAGGCAGCATACTGCTGGTCTGGATCAGGCTGACTCACACCAGACAGGAAAATCCATTAAAAAAAACAAACACTATTACCTTTCTCTAACTTAAGAGGAAAGCAGAAGTTTACTGCAGGAATTCTGATATAAAAAAAGGAAAATAATTATCTGGCAAAAAATTGAGCACCAGAGAAAAAAGTTAGCAATCCTACCAGTGCTGTGATTATCCCGAATCAGGTTAAGGTGCCCTGGGGAGGGGGAAGAAATAAAACAAGGCCAGAACATGAGACTGGGGAGAAGTGAACAAATGATCCAACTAACAGTCATAGGACAAATATCTTTTTTTATATACATATAACCCCCCCCCCCCAGTCTAACAAAAGACAGGCAAGACAACGGAACATGTGAGACAACCGCATCATAAAACAAAAACTTCTTGTAAAAGACAAGGAACCTCAACTATGTTGGGAACGGAAAAGAAAAATACATGTCCCTCCAAAACAAACCAGTGACAAATATTGTCATAGCAAGCACTGTACACTTCCAAAAAGGTAGCCAACCTACACAACAGAAGCTACAGAGAAAGGGAGGCTGGAGTCCAGGGAACGGAGGGTAAGAGTGGCTCTATGGAGGAGATATTCTAGAAAATCAAGAGTTACAGTAAGGTGCTTTTCTATAGTCTAAGAGTCCGTCCCTTCCATAGAACTTCACTCTTTGGTCGAGTATCTAGCAGTACGCTCTGGGTGGTAATAAGACAGAATCTGGAACTTGGACACCAGGGCTAAAAAGAAACTCCAAGCATACACCAAGCAAATGGAGAAAGTTAGCTCATAACAGCAGCTCAGAGAAAACCTAAGGAGTGCCAACTGCAGGAAAATGAGTCGAAGAAGTCTTTGAGGAGGATGGTGCCAGGGTGTTACCTAAAGACCATAGTCTGCTGGTGTGGGAAACATCTGCTGAAGGTCAGTTTAGTAGGTCTCTGATGATCATGTCCACTCTAAGAATGAAAAGGGTTGTGCCATCGAAGGGAGAATCCATGATGCAGAATCTCATCCAGATCCAGACCAGGGAGCCTGAGCCAGGCTCGCTGTGAATACAAACAGCCACAGTGAGTTACTAGCCCACTCTGATCTAATGAGAGGAAGTGTCCAATCCTCTAGTTGTTAAGGCTAACAAATGCTGCTGGGCTGGGCCTGGGGTAGATTAAGAGGTCAAATGTCCACACTGGGCCATAGGTCCTTGCTGAACTAAAGCCTATAAGAGTCATACAGTTCACTATGGAAAAGGTGAACAATGCTGAAGAATAAACCTTCCAGCCTAATCCATCAATTCTCATAGCTTTTATTAAAGGAGGAAGTGAAGGAAATCTGTGAAGGAGGCTTTGACAAGGGGTCTGAGGAATGCCCATGGTTGGTTTTGGCCTGAAAAGTCTGAGGAAGAAGGGCGTTTTAGAGTCACCCTTTTAAACAGAACAGGAAAACAGTATCAATGCTTCTAGCCTGTGAGAAGAGACACATTAATGACTAGCTGCAAGACAGAAACCAAAAGGGTGGGAGCAGATGGGCAGGGTGAGGACGTGCGAGAGCAACTTTCTATCATTCCTGGCCTCCTGTTTAGGGAAATGTAGAAACTATTGTGTATCCTGGAACAAAGACTAGAGTCTTAGGTCCTCCTGCAGAAAGCTGGGGGGGGGGCATACCCTAAGAGGAAGACAGAGATGAAGGTGACCGTACCTGACAAGGGGCAAGTAGTCTTCTGAACATAGGAGGAGGAGGAGGAGAGGGGAGATCCTGGGCAGAGCTGGAAGTATCTGGTCATGACAGATAGAGCATCTTCCGGATTACCTTGACCCTAAACTTCTCTATCTCTCAGCCCCAGCTATGGCCTACCCCCCCTCTCTCTCTAATTCTGAATCTCTCCTTATGTCCTCTTCCATCCCTATGCCCAGGAAACACGTGGTGGTCCTCCTTCTCCCTAAGGGTAGCAATCTTTCCTCCCCTGCCAACTATCGCCCAATCTCCCTCCTCCCCGCCCTTGCTAAGCTCCAAGAACACCTGGTCCTCTCTTAACTGACCTCTTTTCTTGCTGACTCCTCCTTCTTCACCCTGTTCCAATCTGGTTTCGGAGAACCACTCCACTACCACCTCCCTCCTTAGGCTCACTGACTCCATTTTTACTGGGATGGACAATGGCCTCATCACCTCTGCCATCTTTGTCGACCTCGCTAAGGCTTTCAACAGTCTCCCATAACCTCCTTCTCGACTCTCTTATGGCTGCTGGCTTGTCTGCTCCTGCTCTTACCTGGTTTACAGCTTACTTCTCAGGCAGAACACAATCAGTCAGGATTCAGAATGCATCTCTCCACCACTCCCAATCTCCACAGGAGTCCCACAGGGCTCTGTGCTTAGCCCCATCCTTTTCTCCATCTTTCTAAATAACCTTCCCTCAGTCTGCTCCCCCTCCTCTTCTATCCATATGTATGCCGATGACACCATCTTGTTCACCTCTGGCAAAACCACCATTGATGTAGCAACCACTCTACAGCATGACTTCTACCAGATTCAGCTCTGGTTTGCCTCACATCAGCTATTCCTAAATGCCAAAAAGACGGTCTCCATGACCTTTGGCACTAGGCAGAGACTCTCTAGGCTCCCCCCACTTACCCTCTTTCCACACCCTTGATGGGACCATCCTTAAGGACACCCCCTCTTTCAGATACCTTGGGGTTTGGCTAGACCAACACCTCAGCTTCTCTGTCCACATTGATGCCATTCTGAAAAAACTGTGCCCCAAGCTTGGAGCCCTTTATAGGAACTGTAGTTGCATCCCTCCTACGGCCCTGTGAGAACTTGTCCAGAAGATGATCCTCCCTATTTTTGTTTACTGTGATGTTGTCTATGGTGTCGCTCCCATATCTTCCCTTATCAGATTGGACTCTCTTTTCAACGACTTTTATCGATTCATTCTTGATGCCCCATGTCAAACCCATCATTATGACCTTTACCATGCCCTGTCCTTCCCCCCACTTGTTAACAGATGCCTGACTCACTGTGCTGAGCTAACTTCCAAACTTTGGCTTGGTGTACTTCCTTCCTACCTCTCATGATCCCTCTCCCCCGCCTTCATCCCACTCCCTCAGATTCTCCGACACTCGCACCCTGCTAGTCCCCTGTCGTACCACCCTCATCAACCAATCAGGCTTCTCCCAATGCTTCCCCAAAATCTGGAACTCCCTCCCACCTCAAATACGACACTCCTCCTCCCACTCCCTTGTCTCTGCCTTACATAACTTTCTCTCTGCTAGCTGCTCCTGCTACAATCCTCCTTAACTTGTTCCTCTATGGGCCTGCTTCAGCTTCATGCCCACCTCTTTCCTGCAAAACTCTACCCCTACATCCTCCCCCCAGCACCCCTTCCTCTCCACCTTACTCCCATCCCCATTCCCTCCTCTGTACACCAGCTTATCCTCACTACCCACTCGCTGTTACCTGGCCTAGGCCCCTGGCAGGGTTCTCTGCATCCTGGAGGGGGTCCAGAACCTAGGCAGACACATTCCTCACCTCCTACCCCCACCCCATTCTTTTCTGAAAGGGCTGGGTCTCAGCTCCTCTTCTCTCCCACCTCCCTTTCTCTTAGTCCTTCTGAAGCCTACTCCCCATCGCTGCCTACTTTCCTCCTGTCATGCTCTACCTCTGCTGCCTACAACCTGCTTCCCTCCTGTCATGCTCTTCCTCTGCCTTGTGCAGGCAGGGTCCACCGCATACTGCAGGGGCCAGGCCCCAGCAGACTCTTCTCTTCCCCCTCTCTTCTTTCCTGACGTGCTCTAACTCCCACTGCGTACAACCTGCTTCTGTCCTGTTCATGCTTGACATCCGCCTGGTGCAGGCAGGGTCCCCAGCATTCTGGAGGGGTGAAGCCCTGGCAGACCCTTCTCCTCCATCCCTAGCCTTCCCCTCCTCAAAATCCCCCCTTTCCACTCCCCTGCTCTCTGCCTATATGCCCCCCACCCACCTTCCCCCCCCTTTCTAGCCATAGTTATTGGCTAACCCTAATCTCTAATGCACTTATAGTCAACCTTGCTCTTTTGTTACACCTTGCAAATTTTGTTCTATTTGTGTCTCTCCTTGCAATGTTGCCCTATTTCAACCTCCTTGTATTCTATCCAGCCATTTTCTAACTACAAAGCTATGTCCCACCACGTGTTTGCCAAAGATATTTGTGCTATTGTATTTATCTAGTTCAAGACTGCTAGCATTAAGCCGAGGAAGAGATGGGAGCTCCTCACGGTGGACAAGGGTAAAGGGGGGAGAGGGGTACCTAACTTTTATAATTACTATAGAGCAGCACAAGTTCTCCCAATTTTAAAAATGTTAAACGCAGATGGTAGTGGGGGCTGGTACCTGATGGAGAAAGAGGCCCACCCTACAGTACCTCTGAAAGTATTACCATGGATAGCCACGCAGGCTGATGTTAAATTAATTAAGAATAGATGGACCAAACAAACAATAAAACTTTGGATAGACACACGTCAATGGTGGGAAATACCCACACCGGTCTGGGAATATATCCCCCTAAACCATCTCTCTAAATTTCCCACTAGCCAAGGGGACAGCTGTTTTCATAGGTGGAAAGGGTTAAATAATCTCACCCAGTTCATTGAGAGAGATGGGGTAAAATCATTTACAGACATGCAGAGACAATTTAACCTGCAAAAAACAGACTTTTTCAAATATCTGCAATGCAGACACTATATTGCCACCACGGTAGGAGAAGAGGCCTTAAAGGCCCGTCCTACACTCCCAATAATAGCCACACATCAAAAAAGCCTCATGGCAGACCCGAAGGGGTATATATCACTTATATACAAGGCTTTACAGGAGGAGGCGGGGAGAATACATGTCGTAAAAATAGAGAATGAGTGGCAAAATGAGCTGAACATAATAATATCAGAGGCAGACTGGGGCAGAATTTGGGAGGAATTTCTAAAACGACAAGCTCTCCTGGGTGGAAAGAATTCAAGTGGAAGGTTATCTCTAGATATTTTATCACCCTGGTAATCTCCGCCCATTATACTAACCCACCTACTGACCGTTGTTGGAGGGGTTGCGGAAATAGAGGCACATATATACACATTTTTTGGGAATGCCCACAGATTAGGGATTTCTGGAAGGAAGTTATACAAACCCTACAAACGTTTTTCAACTACAAGAAACTCCCACAGCAGTAAATATATTACTAACTCTAACTCCGAAGAAAATTAAAACGAGGAACCAAAAATACTTATTTTACATTTTGGTAACCGCAGCCCTTAAGGTTATCACCCAACACTGGCTGCAACAAAGTTTACTAACTAAAGATATGTGGAGAAGTAATATAAACAAAATTAAAGTTATGGAAGCAATCACCGCCCAGTTAAACTTAAAAGTGGATCAATATAATTCTAAGTGGCTACCATATTATGATTACATTGAGGACACTGAAGGAACCCCCGTTCTAGATCAGTTCCTTCAGAACTGAAGGGGATAAACTGAGAGATGGGTCATACATTAAAAGAAATGAGACAGGGTCAATGAAATTCAGAGTTAATATGAGAACCAAGTAAGAAAGTTAGGACCTGGAATTAAAGTTAAATGGTTAAGAGTAAAATCCACATCAAATGGAATGTTACTAAGTTGAAGTTATATATAGTAGATTAGTATGAGGAGTTGATTATCTTTTGGAATTGTAATATAATAATATTATAGTTTTATGCATTAGAAAAGGAAATATCATCTGAAGGCAGTTCATTGAAAAGCAACTGATGTAAAAAGCAAGAAAAATTTTAAGTATGAATATGATGCTTAATTGGCATAAAATGTCTATGTATTTACAATGGAATACTGCCAAAAATGTATTGGAATGATAAACTATAAATAAAAAATTAAGTTCAAAAAAAAAAAAAGACCGCTAGCATTGTATCCATCTAGTTCATACCTGTTAGCATTCCTCCTTTTCAGTACTTCTGTATAGTCAGCTCACTTTATTGAATGTAATCAAATTGTATATCTATATTGTGTACCAAATCTCTGTATACTATCCTCATGTTCCTCTATTCCCCAGGTCGCACCAGGAGATGAGCAACTTGTTGCTCAGCGTGCCTTCCTGGTGAAACGTTTCAATAAAAAAATAAAATAAATAAACCATGCCCTCGCATATGTCATAACTCACCCTAACCTATCCTACTCCTAGCCTAACCTCTCCTCCCCCTATCGTTTCTTGCCTCCCCTGCCCCCTTGCAGGGTTCCAAGCATCCTGAAGGGGTCCCTTGGGCTCGGCTCTCCTTCCCTCCTTCTTACTCCTTGCATAACCTTTCTTCTCCCTATCTTTTCTAACCTCCCCTAACCCCTTGCAGGGTTCCCAGCATCCAAAGGGGTCCATTGGCTCTCCTTCCCCCATCCCCCTCTTCTTACCCTTTTTACTCTTAGTACTTGTTACTTACTTGCTCTCTCCCCTTGGCACTCCCCCCTAAACCACACCCTCACATATGTCATGACTAATCCTAACCAATACCTACTCCTAACCTAACCTCTCTTCCCCCCATCTTTTCTTGCCTCCCCTGCCTCTTGCAGGGTTCCCAGCATCCTGAAGGGGTCCCTTGGGCATGGCTCTCCTTCCCTCCTTCCTACTCCTTGCAAAGAAGTAGGCTGCTGGTTAACTAGGATCTGCAGCTTATCCATTAGGTAGGGAAATGGGCAGACTGGGTGGATCAAGCAGTCCTTATCTGCCATCAAATTCTATCTTTCTATGTTTCTAACCTTTCCTCTGCTGTATCTTTTCTAGCCTCCCCTGTCCCCTTCCAGGGTTCCTAGCATCCTGAAGGGGTCCCTCGGGATCAGCTCTCCTCCCCCCCATCTCACCCTTTTTACCCTTAGCACTTGTTACTTACTAGCTCTTTCCCCTTGGCACTCCTCCTCATTCCCCCTATCTCTCCCACCCTCCCTATCCCTTGCAGAGCTCTCAGCTCCCTGGAGGGGCCCCTGGGTTTCAGCTCCCCCACCTCTCCTCCCAGTATCCTGATTGGGCCCCTCGAGCTCGGCTCTCCCATACCCTCCTGCTTTCCCTCTCCTCCCCCCCATCCATTGCACAAGTCTACCGTCCTGCCCAATTCCCCCTTCTCACCCATTGCACAAGTCTACCATCCTGCCCAATTCCCCCCTCTTCAGACACTTGCCAAAATGCCCCCTCCTCGCCCATTGGTCCCTGCCCCTTCTAAACTTCCTGGAGGGGTCCCTGTTCTTGGCCCTCACTCCCTTCTCCTTCCCTCCCACTGTTCTTCCTATTGCATTAGATACCTACCTACCTGCCCCCCCCATGGCACCTTAATATTAGTCTTACCACATGCACTTCTAATACTTTTGCACCTCTCTGCAATTGTCCCTATGGTGTACTTTTCTGTTCTGTCTATACCAAAGCAACCCCTAATTACTATGATTCATTTTTTAGTAAGGTGGCCCATGCCTGCATTGCCCTCGTTTCCCCTCCCCATACACTAAAAAGCCTACTATATGTTCAGTGTATGTAACCACTGTCTTATGCACCTTGAATGTATTTCTGTTCAATTGCCAACTGTATGATCATTGTATGTAACTATTGTATTATGCACCTTGAATGTATTTCTGTTCATCCTCTGTTACCCTTCCCCCCCAGGTCACACCGGAAGATGAGCAGCTTGTTGTTCAGTGTGCTTTCCTGGTGAAACATTTCAATAAATAAATAAAGAAAAAGATTTGGAAGTAACCAAACCTTCAATGCGTACCCAAGGGAGGATCGCTTAGCAATCTGTACAGTTACCTAATCCACCTCCCTAACTATTCTCCATCCTTTCTACTAGCTGCACCTCCTACTCTCTCTGTACTGGGCTACCTCAAATAGGGTGTAGTACCTATTTGTAGCTATACCTTCCTTTTTTTCTGTGCACCCTGCTTCTCCACCTCTAGGGATTAGGCCAGGGTTTTATTTCATTCATTTATAATTGGGTAACTGGGTAAAATGCATTGGGCCACATAGCCCTTTTATAGGTATGATCCAGAAAGTTTTACCCTCCTTTTCTTCTGAGCACCCCTAGGTAGGCCTACCCTTGATAGGGTGTACTGCCTAACCGGTACTATTCCCTCCTCGTCCCCTAACTGGCCCCTGCTAAGTCTGTCCCCTTTCCCCAGTCAGAGTTCCCAGAGGAACTGTGGACTTGACCTTTTGGATGTCCTGCAGATGCTCCTTGATCAGATGCCACATTCCTGCTTCATGACACTCATGCATCTGGGTCACTCACACTTTGAGGTTGTGTGTCCTTCCCCTAGAGTAAATTGCCCAGTGACCACTAACTGGCCAGGCATCCTTGAACTACCACCCCTAACACACAAAGCCCTCCCACTCCCGTTTCCTTGATGTCTGTTCCCAGACAATTCCCACTGTAGTTGGCCTCAGCACATTTCAAACCTGCGCAAACAACAGATGACCGCCCTGTTTGAGGACAAACCTAGCAAAAGGACGCCTGGCACAGTCTTCTCCATTAATCATCCTGTGGAAATAAGCTTGGTGAAGGTGGAGCACTCCACGGTGGATCCCCAGGACTCTACAGGTGTAGTCAGATTAGAGTGCAGCCCATCGTGGGCAGTTATTGTGTGTGTACAAATGACCATGGCTAGCCCTCCCAAGTTGGTGCTGGTCATAATGGCCCCCTGCAATGGGCCTTAAGCACTTGGTTAAGAGACACAGGGATCTTAACCACCTGAAATCACCAGAGGTGGTCCTACTCTAGGTGACACATCTGATGAAATGCATGGTGCAAGGGTGAGCTGGGTCAGGTCTTGCCTAGCTCGACACATACCAAGATGAAAATGATGGTAATCTTTATGCTATAACTGTTTTATTTGTACTCTAGTTATTCATGACTCGTACTGTACCTATTCTCAATTTAGATTGCATGTGTGCACTATTTCTGCTCTGTAACTGGATTGCCAACTTGTAACTGTACTTGTGCTCTCAAGCTATCAAGCCTCACGTTCTACTACTCACCCCGGACACATCTGGAAATGAGCTCCCAGCTCAGTATGCCTTATCTGGTGAAACGTTTAAATAAATAAATAAACAAGGCTCTTCCTTGGACGGTAGGCAGAATGCAGACAGACATGCAAGGCAGTTGAGATCATCCACCCTGAGGGTACTTTGCTGTTGTGTAATCTGTATGCTCCTAATGTGCACGATCCTGAATGTATGCTGAACCTATGAACACGCGAACATATGAAAATGCACATTACAGTATATCTAGTCTGCTCAACTGTGCAGCTCCCTATGTATTTACAAAGAAAATTGCCTCCCCTCCCCATTTCCCTTTTGACCTCCCTCTACTTTTCCCTTCTCCCCCCACTTGCTCTCCTTCTACCTGCAGTTATTCCTTCATCCTGTCCCAACCCCTCTTGAAGCAGTCCACCATTTGTAGAACTACCGCCTCCTCTGGCAGCTCCTTCCACTTGACCACCACACTCTCAGTGAAAAAGTGCCTCCTCATCTCCCTCCTAACCTAAGCCAGGCTATACAGGGAATTTGGTGGGGATCAGGACTGGCCACTTGTAATGGGAGGGAATTTTAATCTGGCCCTAGACCCTTTCCTGGATCAGTCCCATATGAATGTGGAACATCACCTTAAAAAGAGAGCAGTGGTGGCACAGATGATAGCTGGTTGGAGCCTACAAGATGTATGATGCCTAGGACCCCCAGGGAGGGACTATACCCTTCTCTCCCAGATACACAATACTTGTAGCTTTATTGACTATTTTCTGCCAAATTACATAGCGGCCCAGGATATCGTGGTCTCAGCAATAACCCCCCATCATATCTGACCATGCCTCCATATCCATGGTCTTTACAGCCCCTAGTGGGCACTCGGGTTCCACAAGATGGCAGTGTAACCCACTTCTTCTTGGAAACCCAAAATTTCCACTGGGTCAGTGCAGAGGCCAATGTGTCACTAGATGTTTCGGTACCTTCATGAGGGCTGGCCCAGAGGGCTGAGGTGCTGGCACCTCACCTGCTGCCATGCCAGTGACCCAAGTTCAGGAATGGACTGGGGTTGCTGGGAGTCGGCTGGGAGGGAGAGGATCGAGTATCCCATGGACTACTGTCCTCTTCCTGGGAGGGGTGGCAAGTCATCTCAGTCCATGACTATTATCGGGTGGAGGCCCAGTGGTAGTGCAGGCATGAGCAGCTTGGTGGAAGGGGCCACGATTCCATAGTGCATGTATGCCTCCACACACACATGGGCATACGCCGCAGTGGCAAGGGGACTAGGGATAAAATGGAAATGGGGACCCACAGGTTACATGATGCACTGCGCACCTCCAATGACCTGCACCACTACCCAGGCCTCTGGATATGTACTTTGGGGGGGGGTAGGATGGCCCTTCCTTCTCCAGTCCCACTATGGGGGAATCAGCTCCAGCTAGGTCTGGGGGAGGTGGTTGCCAGCTTAGGGAGGTGGGGACAGGACCGACGATCTGCCTAAGGAGTAAAAAGCTAAGGAAAAAAGGGTGTACCTTCATGGCTGCCAGAAAGAAGCAGTGGGCTAAAGAGCAGACTCTGCTTACACAGCAATTGATGCAGTTGGAAACCAAGTGTAAGGATGACATTACTCATGGTAGTGAAATGAGAGCATGCATATTTTGGAGGTTAAATGTAAGCTAAATTTGTTGTTGGAGCATAAATCAGAATGGATGCTGCTAAGGACCAAATATAAATATTGGGAGATTGGAGATGGGGGGGGGGTACTTTTGGCCTACTGCCAACAGGAAACAAAAAGCTGAGTCTCAGATCCTGGCTCTCCAGAGAGCAGATGAGACGTTGGCCATCTGTCAGGGGAATTTCGGCTCTACCATGAAGGCCTTCTATGAATGTCTATATGCCTCGTGACACATAGGAGTGCAACCCCCACACCTGGACTCCTTCCTAGGAGATATCTCCCTACCCCAGATTCCCCTGGCAATACAGCAGACTCAGGAAGTTCCACTGGAGGAAGGCAAACTCTGGAAAGCTCTCAACTGTATGGCAGAGGGGAAGGCCCTAGGGAGGGATCAGTTTACTGTGGATCTGTATCAGCTTATCCCTGACCAGATCATACCCCCCTCCATCTCTGCATGTTTTGAGAAGACCATGCTGCCTCCAAATTGCCCCGGCCCTTAACTAAGCCATTACCTCTGTTCTCCTTAAAAAGGGTAAGGACTTCCAGGATTGCTCCAACTACTGCCCCATTTCATTGATCCTGGTGGGCAATAAGTTCTTGCGAAGGCCCTGGCCTCTAGGCTTCAGGAGGCCCTACCATATTTTATCCACCCCACTCAGGTGGGGTTTCGAAAAGGGATGTCTGGAGCAGACAATTTTCAGATGCTCCTGAATTTATTATGGGTAGCCAAGCAGGTAATAAACTCCTCCCGTGGTGACCCCTTAGATCAGGTACAGTCCTTCAAATACCTGGGTGTCGCACTGGACTCCCAGCTCATATTTGACAAGCAGGTTTCCGTTGTGGTTGAGACTAGTCACCAAAAGCTAGGGTTGCTCTACCGCCTCTTGCCCTACCTTACACAAGCCGCCCAATTGGCCATAATTTTCTCAACATTTCTCCCGCTTATCTCCTATGGAGCCCCAATACTCTGCTCAGGTCACCCTTCTTGACAAACTCAGCAAACCTACCACAGGGTCACATGCTTTGCCCTCAGTCCTAATGCTAGAATGCACCACTGTTCAGCCCTGGCCTCCCTAGGCTGGGCTTTCTTCGAAGACAGACTACAATACCCCACCCTCTACCTTACCTACAACTTTGTTCATTAATTCACTCCTCCCTGCCTCATAGACATTGTCCAACATAAACCCACGTCGAGGTCCCTAAGATCATCTGACCTTCCTCTTCTCTCCATTCCAAAACCCTGCCTGGCCATGGATCAATGTTCATTCACCTTTTCCGGGCCCTCCCTCTGGAACTCCCTATGAGCTGCAGCTCTGACATGCCCCTCCATCCACTCCGTCAAGAGTTCTCTTAAATCCCACCTTGCCTCCCCTCAGCCTTGCTCCTGTGCCTAAGTTATCCCACCTTGGTTTTCAGCTTATTCCCTTGTCCTTTTCTGTCTCTCTCTTGCTCTACCCTGTTGTGCCATTCCTGGTTTGCTGTGTTCCAACTCTGAGCTGTTTCACACCCACTTCAGCTGTGATCCAGTGTTATTGAATTATTTGCCTCTGTACCAGCATCTACTGTTGTATCTGTAAAACAGACTGTATCCACTTTAAAAATCTCTGCCCTTGCACCTTGATTATCTCTCTATTGTAAATTGCTACCTCTGTACTTGCTTATTCTGTATAATTTTGTACATGCATCTTGTATCTTTATTGTGTTCTACAGACTACTGTAAAGTGCTATTGTGCACTTATCTGTTGCTGTTATGTACTGTTTCTCTGTACCTCCCCTTTTAACTTCCCCCGGGACACCCCTGAAAAAGGGACATTCTGTCTCAGTGAGTTGCCTACCAAAATTCAAATAAATAACATAAAGGAATACTACACCCTCATATCTTGTAAATGTTATTTGTTTCCTTGTCAACAGATAACACTCTTCATGTAGCTGCTGGGGTGTGTATGTTTGCTTTAGCTAATTTTCTCTGTTCATACCAGTCCCTACAACTATGCTGGGGTTGGGGGGGGTCTCCATTTTCTGGTTGTTAAAATCTCATTGTGCCAGAGAGCTGCATTAGCATATGAGAACATGATGCATCAGCACCCTTTAGATGCCACCGTATGCCTGACTGCTTCCTTAGAATTCAACAAAACAAGCTGCAGCAAGGTGTTAAATAACCACATTTACCTTCAATTAACTTTTCACACTGTCTTAGACACAATGCAGGTTTTTTCCTTTAAACTGCATTCAATCTGTGTGTTTCTAGATACTTTTTTCAAGTTATGTGTACTTTCAGCATAGAGATGCATGGTGTGAATGGGTGCTGCAGCATTATGTTCCCATATGCTAATGTAGCTCTCAGTGACAATGAGATTTCAACAACCAGAAAATGAAGCCCCCCCAGGATAGTAACAGGGACTGGTATAAACAGTAAAAAATAAACTAAGGCAAACACATATCTCCCCAACAGCTACACAAAAAGAGTTGGCTGTTGACAAGGAAACAAGTAACCTTTGCAAAATATGTTAGTTAGTTACAATTTTTGACCAGGAAAGGCACACTAAGCTGTGACAGCTTGTGTCCAGAGGGGTGGGTTACATGGACCTGTTTTACTGATGCGAGTATGTTGGCCATGATACTGGGGAAACACTCCTACTCTTCATCGGTAAGTGCCTTGAGATCTTTTACCTTCACCTGGACAGTGACCAGAGATGAGCAGAAGGGACCTCGGTTTAAAGGATGGCACCTCATTTGTGCAGCTCCACGCTCATACTGCACTACAGTGTCAGTTATGGGTACTACCCCAAGTACCTGGTGTGGGGCTAGAACCCACAACCATCTGATCTTCCAGCCTCAGAGGTGAGCATGCTACCTACTGAGCCACTGATATGAGAGTGTAGTATTCCTTTAAGGAGACTGTGTACTATTGGGATACTATTGTGTACTATTGGGATATTTATCCTAGGGTCACAGAGATGTCACAGCAGATCATCTGCAAACCAAGTAACTTTGTGGTACAGGTCCCCTACTTGTACATCTTCAGTTTTATCGTTGTGATGTAGTGCTGCTACCAGAGGCTCTAAAGGCAGGACATAAAGTAAAAGGGACAGAGTGCACACCAGTCTGGTTCCTCTACTCAGTGTGAATGGCTTGGAGATGGAGCCATTGGCCAGAACCTGAGCTGATGGCTGACTATATAGGGCCAAAATCCAACATGTCATATTACTGCCCAGACCAAAGCGCCTCAAAGTTTCAAACATACACCCCTCACTTCATGCCGTCAAAGGCATTTTCAGCACCCAGAGCAAGGATTGCTGGGCACTCCTCAGCTGATCTCCCCAGAAGGCAGCACTCAGAGTACATCATATATTATGTTTACCCTGTCTTAACTGCACAAAGCCTGCTTGACCAGGGTGCATCAGTGATGGCAGATCTTTTTCTAATCTATAGACGATCACCATGGCCACTATTTTATAGTCTGCTGTCAAAAGGGAGATCAGTCACTGGGTAGTGCAGAGGGCTGAGGCACTGGACGCCTTACTTCATGCCGCGCCAGCGACCTGGGTTCGGGGATGACCTCGGATTCTCAGGGAGCCAGCATGGGGGGGAGTGGGATTGAGCAGCCTCAAGACAGCTCTCCTTTCCCAGGGTGGTTGTCCCCCTAGTTCTGCTCCCATCGGGTGGAGGTCTGATGAAAAGCGTAAGTGGGAGGGGGTGGCGGTGATTGCCAGGGGTGGGGCAGAAGAGGCTGAGCCAGTATCCTGTGTACGTGTGTACCTCCATGTACACGCATGCGCGTGTCTGCTGGGGTCCAGGGTCTGGGGAGAAAACAGGAAATAAAATGTAAAAAACTGTAAACAAAACAAAAAGAGAGATCAGTCGATAAGATGCACACTGCTAAGGATCCTTACCTGGCTTAGGTAGAACTGTGACAGACCACATGGTGGAGGGGCATAATACCAGTGTTCCAGCTTTCAGCTATTGTATCATAAAGGGGCTCTTTCATCTCCTGTAGGAAAGTTTTAAAGTAATCAATCAGAAAGAAGACATGCCCAGGGGTTTACCTCCTTTAAGGTGAGCTACTGCTTTTTGTATTTTATCTCAAGTTATATCTCAATCTAGATCTATGATCTGGGGGCCTGATAGAGCTCCCATAGGGGCTTTCTTGAAAAAGGCCTCTCATTCTCTTCCATAGGTTGGACCTCCAAATATATAAAAGGTAGTGTAAAACTCTCAAAAGCATTCCTGAATCCCTGAATCAGAGTTCTTAAGCTCTGTCTTTATTTGTGCCAGACTCTTAACTCCCTCTTTTTTTATTTAATGGCCAGCCACTTTCCTCACTTATCACCTTTAAAATAACACCTTGCCTGTGTCACCAGAACTGTCCTTCAACTCTAGAGCTGCTTTGGCAATTATATTCCCATTTTAATTTATGCAGATTCTGCTACCCAGCTGTAGTGGGTTGTGCCATGTGGGTGGCTTCAGTATCTTTATTCTTTTGCTCCAAGTCATTAAAGTGATTTTCTGCAGGTTTTTTTTTTTAGTGGCTGACATATGATATTACAGCTCTTCTCAGCACAGTCTTTAAGACTTCCCACATCATGGTAGCTGAGGCTTCCCCTTTCCTGTTAGTATGCAGGTATCCTACCGATATTTTAATATACTGAAAGAAGTCTGCTTTGTTAAGGAGAAGGGAATCTAATGTCCATGCCTTACTAACTATGGGGATTCCCCAACCCACCAAGTTAAGTAGGACAGGAGCATGCTATGTGAGGGTGATTGTACCATGCTGAGCTGAGTCCAGTGTGGGGATCAAGCTCTGTGAGAGAAGGATGGAGCTTAGGCAGACATACGATGAATCTGTGTAGGAGTAAAATGTGATTCCCACCCAGAGGGATGAAGACAGCACCATGCATCTGTCAGGGAGTGCTCCACCTTGAGGTGCAGCAGAACTGAGGCACTCCTTGACAAGAGGACTACTGTATGGGAGGAGCAATCCGATACTGCATCTTTAACACAGTTAGAGTCCCCTCCAAATACTCAGGGGCCCTAAATATCAGCCATATCCACCCCGAGTTTGTGGAACAAATCCATGCCATCTATATTAGACCTATAAATGGATTCAACAGCCAACTTGTTACTAGAGTTCATCTGAAGCTGGAGAAGCACATGTCACCCCCCCACCCATCCCCCCATCAATCTGGGACCGAAGAACCACACCCAGGAAGTGAGATCTCAACCAAATGGCCACACCTCTGGTCTTGGACATGAAGTAGGAATTATACCACTCCTCTCTCCAGGTTTTTGCCATGTGGAGACCATCCTTCCCTCTCCATCATATGTATCTCCTGGAGGAGGAGGAGGATGTCAGTGTGCATACTGCATATTTTCCCCAGGATCCTTTTCCTTTTTACTGGTGCTTTCAGGCCATTGATGTTCCATGACCTAACGTTTAGTTCATCTGCAAGCACAAGAATGGAGAATGAGCGGAAGGATGCACTGCATGAGCATACTATATATTGTCATATAATATGTAAATTATAAAGTGTCATGTTTTAACTTTAAAATAAAAAATCCCACAACCTTCCTGCCATTCTATTACCCAAGCACTCCCTCCAAACCTTGTACTCCAACTTATCACAAACAAATGGCATTTCAGAATAAGTATTCTGATCTTACTCCCATCACTCAGAGGTATCACTAGCAGAAGGTGAGAGGTGGTGATGCCATTGTATAAAACGCTAGTGAGGCTTCACCTAGAGTACTGTGTGCAATTCTAGAGGCCACACCTTTGTAAGGAAATTAAGGAAGCAGTCCAGAGAAGGGTGACAAAGATGGTACAGGGCTTGCACCACAAAACATATGAGGAGAGATTAAAGGACCTCAATATGTACTCGCTGGTGAAGAGGAGAGATCTGGGTGACATGATAGAAACATTAATGTACCTTAAGGGCATAGACAAGGTGCAGGGGGCGACATCTTCCAATGAAGAAGTACAAGAACGAGGGGGCATGACATGAAATTATAAGGTGGCAGATTAAGGGGAAATGTGAGGACGTTTTTCTTCACGGAGTGGGTGGTGGACACATGGAATAGTCTGCCACAGGAGGTTGTGGGAGCAACCACAGTGGAGGGATTTAAACATGCCTGGGACAGGCATAAGGGAACTTTAGACGTGGGAAGGAGGGGTGAAAAGCTGTTGACCAGGTAGGGTCAGAGGCCGCAAACAAGTATAGGGATTACGAGCAGACTACATGGGCTTGGCGGTCCTTATCTGCCATCAATTTCTATGTTTCACTCCTTACCCATGCCCAAGACATATTAGCTCGGTGCCAATTCCCACTCTTTGATATGGTGCTAGACACAAGCTAATGCACCTTTTGATAATGCTGACTAATTAAGTAACGAATTTAACAACAGCTAAATAATTTGTGATTCTCTCAGGACTTGCATCATGGATCCCAGTTAACCACTGTACAGATTATTATGCTATATTCTCTCTAAAGCCCAACCAGAAATATTGCCAACAAAATAAAGTTTAAACTGTTGAGCTGTTTCAATGTATGTGAACAACAATTATATAGAAAACAGCACATTTTGACTTTAGTTTCACTACTCAGTCATCCACCCATAGGGAAATGCAACATTTGAATGTGTAGATTAGTTGCTCTAAAAAGGCCCACAGAGGGGAGACATTTTACCTTGGTGTTGATGTCCCTGTTAAGCATGCAGGAAGAAAAAATTACTCACCAAAGTAATGTTGTTTCTTCCAAGGGATCCCTTACTATGCTTAACAACTGCAATCATTCACCTGGAATGAGCTGCCCTGGAGCATATTTTATGCTAATTATAGGGAATCTTTAGAATGAAATTTTAAACTCTGCTGTGTGGTCATGCTCATGCTTGCATTCTAACAGTAGATTTATTTCTAAAGCTAAGGTGAGCAGTGACCACTAAACTAGCTAAAAGGCTACCCAAAAAATTCCCAAAGTTTTTCAACATGGCAGAATAAAGCTTTAGAACTGTAATGAAACACTCCTGAAAGATTAGATCATGGAGTACCAATTGTAAGGTACTGTAACAAGTAATGCTCAAATAAACAGAAAGGAACTGATTCCTGTGTGAACCTTTTCCAGGTTCTCTAAGGGGAGGTAGGGATGGGAGTGTTAAGCAAAGTGATCCTTTGGAAGACACAGCATTACTATTTTTTTTCTTCAAACCCCAGGAATCCCTCACTTATGCTTAACAACTGCAGACTCCATAGCAGTACCTTGGGAGGCTGGGTACAAAACCTACTTAGGGAAACGTTTCTGCAAGACAGCAGTGCCAAAGCTGGCATCCTTTCTGGACTGTATGTCCAGACAGTAGTGCTTTGTGAAAGTGTGTACTGTATTCCAGGTAGCAGCTTTACAGCTTTCCTGTAGCGAGACACCCCTGCAAACTGCCACAGAAGCAAACATGCCCCTTGCAGAGTGAACCCTGGGGCCTTTAGGTGGCAATTTGCCAGCTCTGGTATAATAGAACTGAATGTAGGAAACTATCCAATGAGCAATATTCTCATGGATGCTGGTTTACCCTGCCCTACTTGACCTTATGTGACAAACAGCTGAACACCGGTGGGCCTGACATCCTTTTTGTGGTCCACGTAGTTCCTCAGAGCGCTCTTAAACAGACTGTGGAGGTTTTTCTCCTCTGGGACGGATTTTGCTGTAAAAAACACTGGAAGTGTGACTGACTGATTCAGATGAACCTCAAACACCACTTTGGGGAGGTATTTTGTGTTGGTTCGCAAAACTACTTTGTGCCTGTGGAATATGATACAGTTAGGATTTGTACAGAGGGCTTGAAAGCTTACTTACCCTTATGGCAGATATAAGTGCCACCAGGAAAACTGCTTTCAAGGTAACATACTTCAGGGCAGCAGTTGCCATATACTTGAAAGGAGCCTCCATCAGCTGAGTGAACACAGGTTCGGATCCCTCACTGGAGAGTACAGGTGAGGAAGGCCTTTGAAGAATCTTTTGAAAATGGGTTGCATGGTCACTGACTTATCCTTACCAGTAGAGGCATATGCTGACATCACTGCCAGATGGAACTTTAGAGTTGATGGCCTAAGGCCCAGGGACTGGAGGTGGACCAGGTAGTCTAGGAGTGAAGAATGCTTGCTCAAAGTAGGCTGAGCTGCCTAGAGGAGCACCAAAGGGAACATCTGTCCCCACCAGGAAGCATAGGTTCTCCTAGTTGCTGGTTACCTGGATACCTTAAGCACTTCCATAACCTCTTCAGAATGGTTTAGTCCGGAGAACTCTCGCTCTTCAAGTACCATGCTCTGAGGTACAGACTTCTCTGCTCTGGGAATGTTACCCTGCCCTGAGACAAAGTCAGCAGATTGTACCTCAGGGGAAGGTTGATGGGAAGTTTGATGGAGAGGGGCAGGAGAAGTGAATACCAAATCTGCTTGGCCCAATCTGGGGCTATGTGGATTATTGCTGCCGACTCCATTCTTAGTTTTAGCAGCACTCTCAGCAAAAGTGGAAATGGTGGGACGGCGCAGATAAATTTCCCTGCCCAGTCGAGGACTAGGGTATCTTCTGGGACTGAATCCACTAAGGGAGATCTGCAACAGAACAGTGGGAGCTGGTTGTTTTCCCAGGATGCAAACAAATCTGTTTCTAGTGTACCCCACCTTCTGAACACTGTGGCCAGCACCTGCCTGTTCAGTGTCCATTCGTGGTTTCCCTGGCTGATTCTGCTTAGGAAATCTGCCAGGACATTGTCTTTCCCTGGCAGGTGTACAGCCAATAGCTGAACATTTATGGAGTATGCTAGGTTCCAGATCTTGATTGCTTCTGTGCACAGATTTAAAAATCTTGTTCCTCCCTGCTTGTTTATATAATACATGGTAGTGGTGTTGTCTGTCCTAATCTGGATGGCCTGATCCTTGATGTAGGAGGAAAAGGCCTGCATTGCCAAGTACACTGCCCAGAGCTCCAGGAGGTTTATGAGCTCCTGAGATGCCTGTGGGCTCCATATACCGCTTACAGTAAGGTCCTCCAGGTGGGCACCCTAGCCCAAGGAGGCATCTGTAGTGAGTACAACTGTCAGTGATTATTGAAGAAAGAAAACTACTATCAGAGGTTGTCTTTTTCCTTCCACCACTTCAGTGCCTTTAACAGACACTTTGTGACAGGTAGTAGTTTTGACAGTGGATCTCACCTCTGGGACCAGAGGCTCCACAAGTGGTACTAAATATCTCACATTTGGAACATGGCACCACTACAGTAGATGAGGCCATGTGCCCCAGCAACTGTAGGAAATCTCTTGCAGGTCTGGGCTGACCTACTTTGAAGGATTTTGCAAGTTCTATGAGGTTTGCTACACTTTCCCGAGGAAGGAATGCTTTCCCTTAGTGGGTTTCTAACTCTGCCCCTATAAAGTCCAGGACCTGAACTGGTTCTATCTGAGACTTTTGGGCATTGATCAGGAAACCCAGGTCCTCTAGGATGTGCTCTGTGAGGAGGAGGGAGGACTTGGCCTCCCAGTGTGGCTTTCCTGAGACTAGCCTGTCATCCAGGTAGGAAAAACCACCACTCCATGGCTCCTCAAATGTACTGCCACTATGGCTAGTCACGTTAACACTTTGGGCGCAGAGGATAGGCCAAAGGGAGGGGCTGCAAACTGGTAGTGGTAGTTCCCTACTCTGAATCTGAAGTACTTTCTGTGACCGGACCAGACTGGTGTGTGAAAATAAGCATCTTTCAGATCCAGTGATTCTAGCCAAGCTCCCTTTTGCAGTGATGGAATCACTGATCCCAGTGTTACCATCTTGAACTTTTCCTTTTTAAGTGTTTGTTCAGGTATCTCAAGTCTAACATGGGCTGCCACTACCCATTTTTTCTGTGGATCAGGAAGTATCTTGAGTAAAGCCCCTTCCCCCATTGTGAGGAGGGGACTTTCTCCACTGAATACGATTGCAGCAATTTCTTTTTCTCTAACTCCAGCAAATGCTTTTCTGCTGGAATATGAGGAATGAAGGTTTTGTGACTGTAGTTTTGGAAATGTTTTGAACTGCAAGGTCAGATCCTGACTTACTATTTCCAGAACCCACCTGTCTGAGGTTATTTTCCATTCCTTGAAACAGTGATTCAGCCTTCACTCCACTGGCAATGGTTGGGTGACCTGTGCAGACTTGTCAGGATTTTGCTTCAATTGGACTTTGGGAGCTGGCATTGCATCTGCACTCCTGGGCCCCTTCTGCCCCTACCTCTGAAGAAACCCCTCTAAGGGGCAAAATCATAAGTAATGCAAGTGCGGGGGTAGTAACCCCTGCCACTAACCCCCTCTTCCATAAGTCCTGTTGGAAGTGGAGGACTTTTCCTTCCCAGTATTGCTCTTGTAGGTGGTCTCGTATTTATCTACCTTTTTCATGTATGTCTCTGTCTTTTCACCAAACAAGGAACCTCCCTCACAAGGGAAATCATTTGCTTTTTTTTTTTTTGAGTGTCCTGAGAGAGGCTGGTGGTTCCAAGCAAACCTTCCTAGGGACACCGATTATGCCATGACCCTAGATGCAGTGTTACTGGTGTTCACTGCCATGTGGAACTGGTACTTGGTGGTATCCATGGCAGCCTTTGCTGTGCCAGTCAACTCCTGGGCCAGTTCACCAGTAGCATTCTCACTCATTGTAAAAAATAAAGCTCTACAGGGCTTTTTGATATTGAGCCGTGTAGGCCATGAACACTACCTGTCTTAAAAGCAGGGAAGCGGAGGTAGAGACTTTTTTGCCCATACTGTCCAGTTTCCTGGAATCTTTCTCAGGAGGCTGTGGGGAAATGGGGGCACTTTGGCCTTATCATAGGTGGCAGTCTGGACCACCTGACCACCTCCTCATGATCAGGGTGGGAGTGCAGGTACTCAATGCCCTGTTTGTCCACCTGGTATTTTTTTTCTCTTTTCTTGTCTATGCCAGCAGATGAAGTAGGTGCTGACAGCACTTTGTAAGTGGCCTTTCTGAGGGATTTGTGGATGGGCAATAGCAACATTTTTGTGGGGGTTAAGCCTATCACATCCAAAAACTCTGCCTCATCTTCATCTGTCTGTTGTGATGAAATGTTGAGGGTGTTCACCATTTGCCTCACAAAAGTGCAGTGTGAGATGGAGTCATCCAAGGGACGAGGAGAGGAACTGAATTCTTGTTCAGGAGACCCATCTGGCTGTATGGGTTTTCCTTCCTCCTTGTAGAATTCAGCCTCCTCCTCCACAGGCACTGGAATAGGTACTGGAGCTAGAGGAGGTGGAGCAGGCATGCTCATGAAATTTCCCATAGCCTAGAAAGCCTGACGGAATTGCCATGTCCTCCACTGAGGGCATATTATTTTTGTCCACTGATGTCTCCCTTCCTTCTTCAGGAGAAGGGAAAGAGACATGTTTTTCTTTGTAGACACCAATTCCAGTGTCTGCTCAGAGGCTCTTTAATTTTTACTGGATTCAGGGTTCCCCCATTCAGACACGCTGACTTCTGAACCATTCCTTAGCATCCTCATTCTTCTGCTTACTTTGAGGGGCTGGACCCTCCTCTGAGTCTTTTAGTGACAGGGAGGCAGACTGCGATGCCATAGTGTCTTCTAATTTTTTTGAACTCTTTTATGTTTTAAGGCAAAGCTTAATGCAGAGTTCACAATTGACAAAATCGTGATTTGGACCTGGGTACCTCAACACAACTCACGGCAGTCTGCCTTTGCCAAGAGTTGGAAACACATTTTACAGTTATCCTCTTTTTGGGCTTGTCAGTCATGCCAAATACTGACAACCCTAGAGGAGCACTCTGGTTCCCAAATAGACAAAACATAAATCCCTGTAAAGGGAAATTAGATATAAAATATAGAAATGTGGCTCAGTTCCATTTTATATAAAGAAAGCACCAATACTGAGTGCAAAATAAGAAAAAATAAGCCAACTACCATCTCAGTTCCAAGAAAAAGGAACTGGGAATAAGTTTACAAATAGATCGCAAAGCGGAGATCTCTAAGGAGATTTACAAATAAATGTAGTAACGTGGTTCCCTAAAAACAAGAATAGCACCACACCAGCCCTTTCTCTGGTCCCTGGGAACCGATATGGTACCGGAGAAAAGTAATCACAATCACAGTTTTACACAAATAAAGTCTCTAACACAGAGTTATCAATAGGAATAACTAAACTATTAAACTTTAACAAAACAAACAAAATAAAAAAACGTAATCAGTCGAAGTGAAGAGAAGACTTCAAGGCAACTGCTTTCCTTCAGGCAAAGAAATAAATCTGCTGTTAAAATGCAGGTGTGAGCATGACCAAAAATCAGAGTTTTGAATTTCATTCTAAAGATTCTCTAATTAGCACAAAATTCTAGGCTCTGGGGCAGCTCCTTCTAGGTGTATGATTGCTGTTGTTAAAGGGAACATAAATAGGGGGTACTGTGTAAGCAAAACTGGAAATACAGCAGTGTAGATTAGAGGCTTACCTCCAGAATGATATGCTCCATTCGCCTCAAAAAGAGAGTTTTAATCCATTTTCACACTGTTGAAAGGTTCCAGTGAATGTAAACAAACCCTTGCTTGGTATTCAAACCTCGCGCTTCATAGATGCCTAAAATGGCCACGATGTCCTTGACATGATGACATCAGTCTGGTGAGAGAACTCCTGAGCGCTAATGCAGGCTGCATAGGGACCTTGTAAATAAACTGTTAAAATAACACTGACAAAGCACTTCTCCTCCAGATCCTTTACTGTTCATGTAGGAATTTGTTATTAGTTTCATTTGACTTGTAGGATCCAGAGTTATTTCCCATCAGGTCAAACCTTTGTGTATGTAAACTGGGTTACCCACTCCCTCTTAGTGATGCTCATCACACATTACCTTGTTGTCACGGTGCTGGGCCACAGCGCATCTTCACTCGAAGAGAGAGTGGCTTTCCTGCCCTTCCAACATATTGTCACTTATTTTAAAGTTAAAGGGGAACAGTCAGCACAAAGAACCCCACATTCAAGTGTGGGGCTGTTCCCACTTTGCGGTTAAAAACATTTTGGCTTACTCACGGTTTATTGTAGTACAACAGATTATATAAGACTAATTTTGCTTAGTTGAAGACTGACAACATCTTTTTTCTTTACTACCAATCCCAGAATTCCCTGCAGCTGACATCAAAGCAGTAGGCAGCAGTGGGAGAGTCAATAGCCTGCACTGCATTTTGGAGCTTTTATACACTCCGATCAGATGTTTTCCAGGACTGCTTTTATCCAGTGGCTAAGTAAAGTCCTCTGTGACTGTACATAACCCATGGAAGACAGCGGGGCCAGCACAGAAAAGATCAGAGCTTATATAAACTCTAACATGCACTGCAGGCTACTGAATCATCTCACTGCTGCCTATTACTCTGATGTCATCTGCATGGGAATTCTGGGATTTGTAGCAACAGAAGATGTCAGCCTACAACGAAACAAAATTAGTCTGATATAATCTATTTTACTACAGTAAACAGTAAGTAAACCAAAATGTTTTTGCACACAAAGTGTACATTGGGACCAGACCCAGACTTGAGTGTGGGGGCCCTTGGTGGTGAGACTGTTCCCCTTTAAAGTCTGTATGTTCAAGTGAGCCATCAAATCCCCCATGTCCCACAGTGAACCAGTTCATACCTAAATCCAAGTAAACATGTATGGAGCCTACATATCTAATGTTTAAGTTGTGTTTTCTTCTAGATTAAAAACTGCACCACATGGGGGTATAAGCCACAAGCTGGATCATGCTTATGGGGGCAACCCAGAGGGTAATAATTAGGTAACATCAGTGACTGCAAGATAAGTTATTATGTCAGGACTTTTTAAAGAAGTAATGGTTCCTCACTGCTGCTGAGCTGATGATGCAGGCATATCTGTCAGGGAGCTGATACTGTTGTGAGTGGCCCTCCATGTCAGCGTACTCTTCAGCAACTTGTGGGTTATTAAAGAAATGGGGGGGGGTCACCTGGGTTTGAGATCACAGTTTAGAGGGGTACAAATGTATGAATTCCCATGCCGATCTGTGGTGTTTAGCCTTGATGTCTATTGCATCTGAAGGCCTCTAGTGAGGTCCTGGAATGCCAGAACCTAATCACCTCCTGCCTTGATCGAGCCGTGGGTTTTGACCACCCACAGCACTTTTTCTTTCACTGGGAAACACAGGTATTTGATTAGATAATGTATAGGTCTTTCCCCCTCTTTTGGTTTGGGTTCTGTTCGCTGCACCCTCTGAATTTCAAATTTTGCAGCACTGGACCCCAGATTTAATTTATTAGCCAGCCAAGATTGCACAGTCTGCCCCGAGTCCCTGCCTCCAATTCCTTCAGAGAGCAAAATCAACCTTATATGAGACCACAGGGCCCGGGTTCTCTTGGTCCTCAGTTTGTTCACGAAGTGTAGTGACATGATTCTTCAAGTCAGCTCTTTCCTGAGCCAAGATGCTGACAGTGTCCTCGAGCTCACTGATTCTTCTTTCTGCCTGACCTAGGTGGCTGGAGCAAGCAGCCAAGGTTTCTGCCAAACATGTCAACACACATTTGTAGGTGAGAAATTTGGGCTGTTATATTAGTAAAACCTGCTTTAACCTCCTGTCACAGGTTTGCTACCAGTTTAGGCAAAGATGCCACAGCTTGGTCAGTCACTCCTCTCCCCAATCCCGCCACTGTTGCCATCGCGTGAGACTGAGTATGGCCTTTTGTATCTGCTGCAGAGGAACCGGTATATTTGTAGAAGCTCAAATCTATAAAGGATGAAAGTTTTATGGAGAAAGAAAATATTTAAGATGTTTTAGCTGGTGCATGTGGGGAGCTGAGCTAGTGGGCATCCACCATGCAAATTAGCCAGGCCACACGCCCAACCTCAGACTGGTTGGCAAGATAGAAGCCCTGCGCATGTTTGCCCTCCCTAAGTTTACGTGCTGCTTCAGCCACCTGCCCCTGGCAGTGCCAGATAAACTTTTTGCTCACAATTACAGGTCCAATGGCCAATTCTCATTGGACAGTAAACAAGGCTGAGTCACAATAAACTCTGTGCCTACTGGTCCAAGGGTGGTATGGGTCTCCCGTGGTTTGGCATTCCAGTTGAAGCAGGAAATCACCTGCTTTATACCCTGGGCAGGGTGTCTCCCCTCCATGGGCAGCGATAGAAAGGGATGTGGCCAGTCATAGGTGACTGAAAATCCTGCTGGGTAGATGGCTTCTACCAGATTTAGTGGGCCATCTGGTTATATGAGCTACACACAACATTTGGCACCAGGTTGCTCCTATGCAGGTGGGCACGCAAGGGAAGTACATTCCCTTAACTCTCTATTGAATGATCTTTTGGCACAACCTGGGGTTTACCATTGCAGGCAAGGTGATATGATGGAAAGCTTTGGAAGAGAGGGATGTTAATTGTTTTTGGAGACTTATTCCTGCATGGGATGTCAGTGTTAATATCCTTCCAGCAGATGAAAGTTGAATTTCATATTCCAAAATGGATTTTTGGAAATAATTCCAAGTTTGATCCACCATGCAAGCCTGTTAAAAGTCCATTGAAGAAATGTAAACTGCTATGCGAGAGAGACCTGGGAGTGCAGATATCCAAAATCACTTGGAATGTATGTGTAAAGCTAACACATGTGGTGTGTGAGGACACAAGAGGCTGTCTGATCCAACTGAAGATCCTGCATAGGTGGTACCACATACTGCAAGTTCTGCACAACATGGCAGTCCTTCCAGACTCAATGAGTTGGTGGTACCCACAGCAGGGGGTGAGACATCTTGCATATCTACTGGGGCTGCCCTGTAGTGCTATCTTTCTGGAAAGGCATTGTGTCTGATTGTTCATATGCATTGGGAATGAATGGTTATCCCCTTTGTCCCAGAGTTACATTTTCTTGGTGTAGATTCCTAGTGCAAGGGTTACAAGCTGGTAGCTTCAGTAGTTCAGTCATAGACTCATCCTTCTACTCTGGAGACAACTCTTCCCCTAGTGCTGCTTAAATGGCACATGACCATGTCCAGGTTGGCACCATTTAAGCACCTCTCTCCTAAGGCAGTAGGAAAGATGGGTCATTCCAAGCCGAATTTAACTCACATTTCTGCTCATTATCAGGTCCTCCTCCTGAGAACCCCTGGAATCAGATGGAGCGTACTGCTCTCACCAAGTCTTAGAACTGCTCTTATACTGCTTTCACGTAGTCTTAGAACTCCTTCTATACAGTACCTCTGGGTGAGGCAGAAAATGCCTCTGTTTGAGCAAACATGGGCATCACCTGGTGGGTCCCACACAGAAAAACAAGTTACTCTCCAGTAACTGTAGTTCTAGGAGTGGTATATGGAGTACATCCACACTTCTGGCAGTATTCCTTTCCCCTTTAAACCAGGCCAGAAAGTCTTCAAGCTGACTCCTACCACACACCCGAGTGGTATCCTCCTAGACACTGCGCCGTGATATCAGATCTAACCCGCTGGAAGCCAGACCAGTGTGCCACTTTCCAGGGGACGTTGGGTGGGTTGTATGGATGTACACCATGTACCACTCCTAGAACTAAGGTTACAGCTGAGTAACTTGTTTTTCTAGGGGTGTGGATATGGTGTACTATCCACACTTCTGGCAGACTCCTAGCAGTTCTCCGGGAGGAAGGGCAAGGTGCACATCCCCTATTTAGAGAAGAAATTGGAGAACCAAGGACCCCAAACCAGTATCCTGGCATGACTCAAGATTGATGTGGTAGTGATGAAGGTACGTGCTGACTTCCAGAGGTTGCTGCCCTGAATATCTCCTGGATAGGGATGTCCCTGGAAGCAGCCACCAAGGCAGTGGTATGTCTGGTGGAATAAGTCCAAAGCCCTACAGGAGGCTCTCTACCAGCCAACCTATAACAGAGGTTGATGCAGGAGGCTATCCACCTGCCAGTCGTCTGCTTGGCTGCCAGTCTGCCAGGTGCAGCTTCAGTGTACGTGACAGTCAGCTGGCTAACCTCTCCCCAAACTCCAGTCATGTGCTCCTAATAGGAGGCAAGCACTCGCCTCAGGTCCTAAGTATATAGCCTGTGCTTGGCCTCTGAGGAGTGGTTGGTGAAGTACACCAAGAGACTGATCACCTGGTTAAGGTGAAACTCTGAGACAACCTTTGGAAGGAACGTTGGGTTGGGGTGAAGGACAGTCTTGTCCCTGTGGAAGACCAGGTAAGGAGGCTCCATCAACAGCACCTGGAGCTCACTGATCCTTCTGGTGGATGTGACAGCAACCAAGAAGGTGGTCTTCCACAACAGGTTTGACATCTCACACCCATGCATCAATTCCAATGGCTTGCCTATGAGCATCGACAACACCAGCAACAGGTCCCAAGGTGGTGGTGATTCACACACTGGAGAGGAAATGTGGTCAAGGCCCTTAAAGAAGCACCTGACCACCTTCTCCTGCATCACCATCAGCATACCAGCCCATGCACAGTATGCAGAGATGGCTGCCTGATGCACCATGAGGGTCTTCGACTGAGAACCCAACTGAGAGAGGGACCATAGGTAGTTGAGGATGCTATCCACAGGACAGGGGGTCAATCTCCTTGCCCTGGCACCAAATGGAGACTCTCATCCATCTGAAGGCACAGCACCAATGAGTCAACCCCTTCCGAGAGGCCTCCACCACATGGAGGACCTCATCAGAGAGACCCAGAGCCTGTAACTCTAATTGCTCAGGAACCAGGCTGTCAGGTGCAGGAACTGAAGGTCTGGCTGGAGGACCTTCCTCTGAGAGCAGGAGAGCAGGTCTGGGCAAAGCGGCAGACACCTTGGAGGCTTGCTGCCAAGGCTGAGGAGATCGGGGTACCAGAACTGGCGTGGTCAGTCCAGAGCCACCAGGATCATCAGTGCCTTGGCCCTCCAAGCTTTTGATCAGGACCTTGTGGATCAGAGGAAAGGGAGAGAAGGCATAAAAGAGGCCCAGGATCTAGGACCTCATGAAGGCATCCACCTGCAGCATTCCCTGCTGAGGGAGGTGGGCACAAAACAGCTTCAGGTTTGCATTCTCCTGGGAGGCAAACAGGTCCACCTCAGAGGAGCCACTCTTGGAGAATAGAGTCCACTGCTTCCTGATGAAGGGACTACTTGTTAGACACCTTGCTCACATGGCTGAGGGTGTCTGCCAGCTGACTGGACACTCCGGCTTCATGAATGGCCAGCAAGTTGGCCTGGAGGCTGAGTACAGGGGTCCAGATGTGGAGAGCTTCCCTACACAGAGATAGGGAGTGCGTCTCACCCTGCTTGTTAAGGTAGTACATGGTTGTCATGTTGTCCATCTGGACCTGGATGACCTGACCCCTGAGATGAGGAGTGAAGGCTGTCAAAGCCAGGTGAACAGCTCGAATCTCCAGCAGGTTGATGTGACAGCGGGACTCCTTGGGGGACCAGGGGCCGTGGACCCTGTGTTCTCCCAGGTGGGCACCCCAGCCCATCAGGGAGGAGTCGTAGTGAGAGTGACCATTGGCTCCAGGCAGACAAATGGGACTCTGTCCTGAAGATGTTCTGGGACCAACCACATCTGCTGGGTCATCGTGATCGGCTGGTCAAGATGGTCCTGATGTGGAGGCCACTGACAGGCTAGCCCTCACTGCAGGGAGTGCATTCACCAGCAGGCCCAACAGACCATGTTGGTGCAGGCCATCATGAAGCCCAGGAGTCACAGGAAGTCCCTGGCATGGTGCAACTGCCCAACCCAAAATGATCAGGCCAAGGAGGATAGATTCTCTGCCCTGTCTGCCCGGAGCTGGGCCCAGGTTCAGCAAGAGTTGAGTTCTGCCCCCGATGAAGTGAATCACCTGCAAGGGGATGAGTTCCAACTTGGCCTCATTGACCACGAGGTCAAGGTGAAAGCAGGTCTGGAGTGCCAGGTTCCTGGACAACTCCACCTCCATCCTGAAGGGGCCTGCAATCAGCCAGCTGTCCAGGTACAGGTACATCCAGACCTCTCGGCACCTCAGGAAGGCTACCACCAATGCATTTGTTGAAGACCCTGTAAGCTGAAGAGAGTTGAAGGGCATGGCTTGGAACTCTTAGAGGTTCCCTCCCATGCAGAACTGAAGGAACCACCGGTGGGATGGACGGATGGGGATGTGGAAGGTGGTGTACCGCAGGTTCAGGGGAGCAGAACCACATGTTCTGTTCCAGGAATGGAAAGATCTGGTTCAGAGTGACCATTCTGAAGGTGCGTGACCACAGAAACTTGTTCAGAATGTGCAGATCCAAGATGGTGTGCCAGCCTCCCCTCTGTTTGGGAACCAGAAGATATCTGGAGACAAATCCTGGATTGGATGGTGGGTCTGGGATGCAAACCATGACCTCCTTTTGGAGGAGTAGGGTGATATCCTCCTGAAGGGCAAACAACATGTCTGCGGACATCACATCCTCCCAAGGGGCATGGGCTTGGCTGGGAGGGAGCACTTTGAATTCCAGAGGCAAGCCCCAACTGACTACCTCTAACACCAGACCAGGGGGAAAGAAAGTGACCCCCACCATGGGAAGATCCAGGGGAGACAGTATGGGCTGGGAGGGGGCACCTCCCAACCCATCACTGGTTAGGCTTTGTGGCAGAGGCAGGGCCAGCAGAGGATGCTGCTGGACCTCAATCGCCAGGCTTCTGAACCACAGAAGTGACCGACTTAGGCCTGGGATGCCAGGACTGCTAGTAATCAGCCTGGGTCTGTGGAGGCTTGGCTGCAGGGACCTGGTGGGGCTGAAAAGACATTTTCTGGAGTTTGGAGCCCTTATCCTTTTGGGCCAAGGTGACAGAGTCCAAGATGGCACTGGACTTCTCAATTCTAGTGAGATGACCATCCACCCCTGGCCCGAACAAGTCAGTGCCCAGGAAGGGGGACTTCTGGAAACTTGTGCTGGGTATCTGCTGTAAAGGTCTAGATATGCAGCCAAGCCCGGCAGTCACCAAAGAGGAAAGGGACCTAGGGGTTACCATCTCTGGTGACCTAAAGGTATCAAACTTTCAAACTTTATTGGATATCAAATTGAGATAGAAGCATCTCTTTTGCAATTGAATCCAACATTTAACATAACATCTCAAAAGACAAACATACATACACAATTTCAGTTTCAATATAAATTGATTTAAGTTATAATACAAACTTAAATGTCAATAATTTATCCATAACAATTACAATGTTTACTATATAAAGTCATTAAAAAAGACTTAAAACGATTAAATGGTAGCAATACTGTGCTTTTCAACCGTTTAGACACTTGTTCCCATGTTTTAGGCACTAAATTTGATATTGTTTTATCACCAAATTTTGTTCTTGACCTATTAAAACTTTTTTCGGACAGAAGATCTTAAGTAATGTTGATTCTGTATTCTTATTTGTAATAAATTTAACAAAAAGACAGGCAATGACTGTTGTACAAACTTATACACAAGTAAATTCCAATGATAATCTCTCCTATCAAACAATGACAGGAGGCCTGAATTTTGATATAACACACAGCAATGAGTTCTAAATGGAAGGTTTGTTACAAATCTTAATGCACTATTAAAAAGGACATCCAAAGAACACAGCAATGATTTTTTTGCATTTTTATAAATTATGTCACCATAATCCAATATCGGTAAAAATAAAGCAGAAACAAATAATTTCCTAATCTTAAAACTAAAGAGAGTTCTATCTCTATAAAAGAAGCTCAGAAGTCTCTTTAGTTGCATAGATATAGATGTTATATGCATTTCAAAAGTCAAATTTTTGTCTTGTATAACCCCTAAATATTTATAGGAGTCTACTCGTTCTATGTTAATTGCTGACAAAAATCTAAGTTCTTTTATAGTTGAATCTTTAAGATCTTTTTTCCCAAATAGCATCCACTGTGTTTTTGGCTCATTCAGAAGCAATCTCAAATTAACAAGTTCCCTTTGTATCTTATTAAAGTCTTGTTGCAAAACAGTCATTGCTGTGTCCACATCATCACTTCTGGTATACAAAATAGTATCATCCTCATAAAGTTGTATATAAGTTTTAGTTGAACAATAATTTGGTAAATCATTTATGTATAATAGAAAAAGGAGGGGGCCAAGCACAGACCCTTGAGGTACCCCATTTAATAGGGTAGCTGATGTAGAGCACACACCTCCTATCTTAACAGATTGTAATCTCCCAATTAGATAACTATGAAACCAGCCTAATGCTGGAATACCTAAACCAACCTTTTTTAATTGATTTAACAATATAATGTGATGTACGGTGTACAAAGGTGGCAGGGAGGACCAGTGGCATGCTGGAGTGCACAGGCAGGGGTATCACTAGCAGGAGGTGGGAGGTGGTGATGCCATTGTATAAAATACTGGTAAGGCATCATCTGGAGTACTGTGTGCAGTTCTGGAGGCCACACCTGTCCAAGGACATAGATAAGGTGGAGTCCATCCACAGAAGGGCAACAAAGATGGTGCAGGGCTTGCACCACAAAACATATGAGGAGAGACTAAGGGACCTCAATATGTACTCACTGGAGGAGAGGAGACAGCGGGGCACATAACTGAAACTTTCAAGTACCTCAAGGGCATAACAAGGTGCAGGTGGGGGACCTTTTCTAGTGTAGAAAAAGTACTAGAACAAGGGGGCACAATATGAAATTAGAATGGGGTAAATTAAGAGGTAATCTGAGGAAGTTTTTCTACACAGAAAGTGTAGTCAACACTTGGAAAAGTCTGCCACAGGAGGTAGTGGGGGAAAGCACAGTGGAGGGGTTTAAGCATGCCTGGGACAGGCACAAGGGATGCTTGAGAGGGGAGGGAGTAATGAAAAGCCATTGATCACATAGGGTCAATGGCCACATACAATGTATAGAGCCTACGGGCAGACTATGTTTCATAGCCATAGCCATGGCCACAGACCAAGCACAGGAATCACCAATATCCATGGCCCTCTAGAGCTGCTGTTTGGCCACAGCATGGCCCTGGTCCCAGACCTGCTTGACCATCAACTAAAGGTCGGCCGAGGGAGCACCTCATTCAGGGTGCCCAAGAAGGCATGAGTGAAGTGGGCTATCATTAAGGCTGAACTAACCTGCTTGAGGCTAAGAGAGGAGGTTGCATACACTTTCTTGGCTGAATGATCCAATTTCTTGGATTGCCTGTTTGGGGGTGGTTGTCAACATCCCAGACATTGTCCATCCGTCAGAACACCAAATCAGCAACTAAGCTCTCAGCTGCTGGATGTTCAGTGAACCAGGAGAAGGAACCTGTAGGGACCACATACTTGTGGGTCACATGGGCCGGAGCAGGGCAGAAGCCTTGACGTTGCCAGAGCTCCAACACAGGCCAAAGAATGGCCTCGGCCACCGGAAAGGTGATCCCTGGAGAGTTATCCTGGTCAAGGATCTCGATGAGGGGATAATTCATCCATTTCTGGGCAGGCTGCAATTGGATCCCTGTAGCCTCCGAGATGATGCGGAGCATGGCACTGAAGGAAGTGGGACCATGGTCCATGGACAAATCCTCTCCTGTTTCCAGGTCAGCTGGCCTGGAATGCATGGAGGAACCCTCAGTTCTGAGGATCTGTCGAAGACCAGCCAACCCCCCCCCCCCAAGTCCCCGCTAATTTTGTGGGGCTTGTCGACCCGAATAATTGTGACCTACAGCCACCGAGGAAGCCCGGGAGCAGTTCTGGCGTCCTTGGATGGAGGACCGTCTTTTGGCTGAACTGGCGGGAGTTCCATCTGAATGGGCAGAGGGGGCGGAATCAGTCAAGCCGGAACTGGTTCCAGCCGAGGGAGTGCCAGGGAAGGAGACAACACCAGCTTAGGCCCAGCACCCAAAAGGAGCTGCTGCCACACAAGCTTCTCATAGCGCTTTTGCAACTTGCATCGGGAAAAGGCGGAATAGTGGTGACACCACTTGCCCAAGTGCCGAGAGTGCAACGCCCGACTAAGGCAAGGGCTGCTTGAGCTCGAGCTACTGGTACAAGACCTCAACCGCTGGTGTACCGGATGGTGGGGAGAGGCAGGAACCAGCAAGGTATGCCTGGGGCCCACCACAAGCTTGGCATCCTGAGGGTTAAGGACTGGATCAGGGGGCTGGTCTGACCCACCCTGGGACTGATGAGTCAGGACCGGAGTACTGGAAAGGGAGGTATCCCTCTTGTTCTGCGACAATGGGTCAACAGGGGTCAGGAAAAAGACCAGCTGGTCAGCCCACGTCTCAGCCGATAGGCTTGATGGGGACACTGTTGGGCCATCGGCCTGGACAGAAAGATCAGCTGAAGTGGATTCATCAAGGAACACTGACGAAGCAGGAGCATGGGAATCCGAGACCCAAGAGCACTTGCGGTCCCATGATCTGCGACGGGACTTTTTAACTTTAGCCTTGGAGTCCTTCTTGGATTTTGACCCAAGGAATGGGCCTTCCCTGAGTGTAGGAAGGGACTGGCACAAGTCCCGGAATGCCCCAGTAAAAAAGGCACCAAAGCCTAGAGGGACCAGCGTGGAAGAGCCCGTGGCTGCCTGGGTGGCAGCTTCCTCAAAAGCTGCAAATTGTTCAGCGGAGACCGCCCTACGGGCATCCTGGAACTAAACGGGAGGACTCCACTTGTCTGGATGACCCAGTAAAAGTCGAGCATACCGGTCCTTCAGGGTGGAGGAATGCAGAGTGTGGCAAAGGTCACAAGCCTGGGAGTTGTGTTCCTGGCCCAGGCAGTACACACACGTGTCATTAGGGTCCATGCTCAAAATTTTCTGTCCATACTGACAGAGCTTAAAACCGGGCATCGACTTTGAAGCAGTCGAACCCATGGTGCAAAACACGGTTTACTGAGCTTACTGAGTTTGGTTGGGCAAAAGAAGGCTCAAGGTCCATTAGGATTGCCCCCCACAATATATGGGTCATTAGTATTCACTGCTGTGGTGCAAGCCACACATCGAGCTTCTTTTTAAAGGTCTCAAAATTGATTAGATGCACAAGATCTTTGGGTAGGGAATTCCACTGTTTGGATGCTTTTATGCAAAACAAGTTATGGTGAACTGTGAAGCAGCCTATAGAACAAAGAAGGATTTTTTCCTTTTTAAAATGAAGATAGAGCCTACACAAATGCAGAGTGCTATGGAGGGAACCACCCTCTGCCTCCTGTCTGTTAGCCAGTTCCTAAATCAGTTTACCACTTTGTCTCCCAAGCCCATACTACCCATCTTGTTAACCAGCCTCTTAATGTGGGACGATGTGGAAAGCTTTGCTGAAGTCGAGGTAGGCACCGCACCCCCACCCGATTTACTTCCTTTGTCACCCAGTCAAAGAAATCTAGCAGATTCATCTGACATGACCTACCCGCTGTGAAACCATGCTGCCTAGGGACTTGCCGGATGCTAACCCAGTTTGTGAGGACTAAATCAAGTAAGGCTCCCTATCCTGTAGGTTTCTTCACTCTCTGCACTAGAAAAGCCTCCTGGAATGTTTCAACCAGCACGTGGTTCCTTGCAGCTAGAGGAGTGGAAAAGTAGGGGGCACGAGGGTGCCTACGAAACTACACCAGGCACAAGTAGAGGAAATGGAAGTACTCTGGGGGAACAGGGGCATCCTGGCAGGGGGAGCCCAGAATGGGGGAGTGTCTATAAAATCAGGCAGGGGTATGGGGTTGTCAAGGGAGACCCAAGAGGGAGAGATAGTAATGGTAGGGGTCAGTCTATAGCAGGGGGAAGCAGGGGCCTCGGACTCCGCAGGAAGGCACAGATTGGATCTGCAAGAGTGGGACCTGGGAAAACCGTGAACAAACAGCAAAGACAGGGAAGGGAGGAAACTGTGCGGGAACAAGCCAGGCAGGAAGCAGGGATGCAGGGGGTGGGGGCTTCAGCAGGAAGGGATAAGGAAATGGGGCATGGAACAGAAATGAAGCTTGGGGTACAAGAAACAGAAGGGAAATCTTTGGTGGGGGGGTGATTCAAATGAGCAAGGCTCAAGGGAGGGTAGTACCATAGAAGAGCCAGGAAACCAGGTTTTGGGGCAGGAAGAGGAGGGCTCAAAAAAATTCAGAGGAGGAAAAGAGCTGCACTGAAAAACCTGAGAACC
The DNA here is from genome assembly GCA_016271365.2 of Neoceratodus forsteri. NCBI lineage: Eukaryota > Metazoa > Chordata > Ceratodontiformes > Ceratodontidae > Neoceratodus > Neoceratodus forsteri. The sequence continues at coordinate 1,548,525,529 of CM057449.1, read as the reverse complement.
AGAAAGGGGACCAGAGAAATGAGCAGGAGGAGGATGTCTCAAGAAGTTTGGGTGCGGGGAGATAGCAAGGGTAAGGATGGAGAAAACTTGGGAAACAGGAGAAGAACAGCAGCAGTGAGAGGTGCCCAAGAGGAGAAAGGTGATAGGGTCTTAATAGTGGGGGACTCTATTATAAAAGGAGTTACATGCAGGAGAAGTGGAGAGAGAGGGGAGAAAATATGGGTGGAATGCCTGCCAGGCATGACGGCAGCCAAAGTCATGCATTGGATCCCCTCGAGGGGAAGGGAAATAGATGAGAAAACTCATCTGATCTTCCGCTTAGGCATGAATGACCTTGCAAGGAGTAATGTGATGGAGGTGCAGGCAAGGTTTATGGCACTGGCTAGGTTCTGCAGCAGCTTGGACTTTAAATCCCTGTCTTTCTCAGAGGTGCTGCCAGTACCAACGGCCAGCATGGAGGTGAGGCAAAGTATAGTGGAATTCAATAGTTGGCTTGCAGGTTGGTGTGCTCAGCAGGAGTATGGAGTGATAGGAGATTGGGGTTCACTATGGAGACACAATAGCCTATATGCCCCAGTTAGGCTGCACCTATATAGGGAGGGGAAAGCAGTGCTCAAATGCAAACTGGACCATTATGTTGACGAATGCTGCCATTTAAACTAAACCTGGGGGGCAGGAGAAGCCCTGTTGATAAGGCAGAGGGGAGCAAAAGCCATACCCACACAGCTAAAGGTTAAGGGGCAAAATATATAGGGCAGGAGGAAAGGGGGGGGGTGGAGGGTCATGTGTGCAAACGTCAGAAGTCTGGGTAGAAAAATCACAGATTTAACAGCAAAAATGGTGGAGGAAGGCCTTGACATTGTCGGGTAACAGAAACATGGTACCACCAGGAGCAGGGATGGGAAATGGAGAGACCAGGGTACAAATTGTTCAGGAGGGACAGGGTGGAAAAGAGAGGGGGGTTAGCACGCTACGTAAAGGAGAGTATCATTACATCAGAAATGCAAGGTAGGTGGGGAGAGGCTGAAGGACTCTGGTTCTCGTTGGAGGTGGGGAAAGGGGAGACAGTGCATATGGGGGTGGTTTACAGGCCCCTGGCACAGCAGGAATCAGTGGATAGAAGCATGGCTGATGAGTTTGTGAGAATGGCAGCAAGGAGGGAGGTGGTGCTGATGGGGGACCTGAACCTACCGGATGTAGACTTCTTCAACCGGCAGCAGGGAAATACTGGACTCCCTGCAAATTGGCCCTCCTGAATCAACTGGTCAGGGTGCCAACCAGGGCAGGAGCTACTCTTAATCTAGTCCTGACAAATGGGGATAGGGTAGGGAGATGTATGAGTGGGGGAACATCTTGGTACGAGTGACCACAACACGGGCAGGTTTACAATAAGGAACACTGCAGAGGTTCACTGGTCTAGGTTGAGGGTGCTGGATTTCAAGAGGGCAAACTTCGGGAGAATGAGGGAAATGGTGGAGAGGGCCTTGGAAAGGGTGGAGGAGTTGACAGAAGTGGAGGTAATGTGGGGGAAGATAAGATAAGCTATTGTAGAGGCCACTGACATCTGTGCCAAGAGAGCAAGTAAAAATAAGAGGAAGAGGAAGTCTCTGTGGTACACTGGGAAGGTAGACAAAAAGGTAAAGGCAAAAAGGAAGGCCTTCAGAAAGTTCAAGGAAATGCAAACGGAAGTGGACTGGGGAAAATACCAGGTGAGCCAGAGAGAAGCCGGGGTAGAGGTAAGGAGGGCAAAGGCACAGACAGAGGAGCGCATAGCTAGAGGGGTCAAAAAAGGGTATGTAAGTGAAAAGAGGAAGACTAGGTAGGGAATACTCCAGTTAAAAACAAACGAGGGGGAGTTGCTACAAGGGGACTGAGAAAAAGCGGACCTGCTAAACAGCTATTTTTGCTCAGTGTTTACTAGGAAGGAAGGAAGGAAGATGGTGAAGGCAGCAGAGCAGGAAAAGTAATGGCGGGGAGGGGGAAGAGGATATGAGGCCATTCCTCGTGGAGGAAATTTTGGGAGAACTAGGCTGCATGAAGGTGGACAAGGCAATGGAGCCGGATGGGGTGCACCCAAGGGTGTTAAGGGAACTAAAGGAGATATTGGCAGTGCCTTTGACTGCACTCTTCAATCAGTCCTTGGAAACTGGGGTGGTGCCGGAAGACTGGAGGCAGGCAAATGTGGTCCCGCTGCATAAGGGGGTAGGGAGGGAGGAAGTGAAAAATTACAGGCACGTGAGCTGACATCAGTGGTAGGCAAGCTCATGGAGGAACTAATAAAAGGCAGGATCGCCAGCTACCTCGAGGAAAGCGGCCTGATGGATCCAAGGTAACATGGTTTTACAAGGGGCAGATCCTGTCAAACAAATTTGATAAGAGTTTTTTGACATGGTCATAAGGAGCCGGATCAAGGCAGGGTGGTAGATGTGGTTTATCTGGTTTTCAAGAATGCTTTTGACTCCGTGACCCACAGGAGACTGCTGTATTAAATGTCAGGCCTGGGGCTGGGTCAGAGGGTGGTTAAATGGGTGGGAAGCTGGCTAGGGGACAGGAGGCAGAGGGTCATAATAAATGGGGTGGCATCCAGAGAGGGCAAGGTCACAAGCAGGGTCCCTCAGGGATCAGTGTTGGGGCCCCTACTATTCAATATATTTGTAGAGGACATTGTGGAGGGCCTTGAAGGGGGTGCGAGTCTGTTTGCAGATGATATTAAAATCCGCAATAGGGTAGACACTCAGGAAGGGGTAGAAAAAATGCAGAAATTTGGGGAGGCTTGAGGTATGGTCAAAGAGGTGGCAACTTTCATTCAACACAGAAAAGTACAAAGTCATGCATCTTGGCTACAGGAACCAGAGGGCAGTTTACTGTATGGGTGACAGAGATCTGGAGGTCACAGAACAAGAAAGGGACCTGGGCATCACTATATCGGGGGACATGAAGGTGGAAAGGCAGTGCGGGAGAGCAGTGGCTAGGGGTGGAGGAATGCTGGGATGCATCGGAAGAGGGATCACCAGTAGAAATAGGGAGGTCAAAGTACACTTGTACACCCACCTGGTTAGACCGCATTTGGAATATGGAGTCCAGTTCTGGAGGCCATACCTCAAAAAGGATGTGGGGAGGCTGGAGCGAGTTCAGAGGAAAGCAACAAAGATGGTAAAAGGGTTGAGCCATCTATCCTATGAAGAAAGGTTGAGGGATCTAAACATGTACTCCCTGGAACAGAGGAGGGAGAGGGGAGACATGATCGAGACCATCAAGTACCTTAAGGGTATAAACAGGGTGCTGGTGGAAAGCATCTTCCACAGGAAGGAAAATCAGAGGACGAGGGGGCATGGCCTGCAGGTGGAGGGGGCAGTTCAGGGGTAACATTAGGAAGTACCATTTCACAGAGAGAGTGGTGGATAAGTGGAACAGACTCCTGGAGGCGGTTGTTGGAAAAGAAACAGTGGAGGGATTCAAAAGGGCATGGGACAACTACAGGGTGAGTGTTGGGGGGGGCAGATCCAAGCAGATAGAAGGACAAATGGGCAGACTTGGTGGGCCTTGTCGGTCCTTTTCTGCCATCACACTTCTATGAATCTATGAATCAGTTACATTGCAAAGGGGCTGGAAGGAAAGGTCTGCTTGTTTGCAGATGATACCAAGATCTGCAACAGGATGGATACTCCAGAAGGGGTGGAGAAAATGAAGAAAGATCTGGGGAAGCTTGAGAAATGGTCTGAGGAGTGGCAACTGAGGTTTAATTCAAAGAAGTGCAAAATTATGCACCTGGGGCATAGAAACCCTGGAGAAAGCTACAGGATGGGGGGTGGGGGAGTTGCTGACAGTCACCAAGGAAGAAAGGGACCTGGGGTTATTTCAGATGACCTGAACATGTCAAAGCAGAGTACAAGGGCAGTAGGGAAGGCCAGTGGCATGCTGGGGTGCATAGGCAGGAGTATCACTAGCAGAAGATGGGAGGTAGTGATGCCATTATATAAAACCCGGGTCAGGCCTTGCATGGAGTAGTGTGTGCAGTTCTGGAGGCTGCACCTTTGAAAGGACATTAACAGCCTGGAGACGGTCCAGAAAAGGGTGACTAAGATGGTACAGGGCTTGCACCACAAAACTTAAGAGGAGAGATTAAGGGACCTCAATATGTACTCGCTAGAGGAGAGGAGGGAGAGAGAGGGGACATGATAGAAACATTCAAGTACCTCAAGGGCACAAACAAGGTGCAGGGGGGGACATCTTCCAATACAGGAGAAGTACAAGAATGAGGGGGCATGACATGAAATTGGAAGGCGGCAGGTTAAGAGGAAATGTGAGGAAGTTTTACTTCACAGAGAGGGTGGTGGATGCAGGGAATGGTCTGCTGCAAGAGGTGGTGGGAGCAAGCACTGTGGTTAGATTTAAACATGCATGGGACAGGCATAGGGAAACCATAGAGGTAAAGCAGAGGGAGGGTCAGAAGCTGTAATCAAGTACAGGGCTTTATAGGCACACTAGATGGGCCTAGCAGTCCTTATCTGCCGACAATTTCTCTGTTTCTAGGTCATAGTTCAGGATCCATTAAGTACCAGCAATCAAGAGACCATGTGGTATGAGATATCAAGTTGGAGCCAGATAAAATGCATACCTAGACAAAGGTACTGGCCTTGGAAGTGCTGGTTTTGAGAAGATGCAGGGTGTACTAAGGGAGAAGCTGAAGGGAGTAGGAACAGCAATAGAGGTGGAGAGCAAGTGGATCCTGGGTCCAATGTGGGTGGTATGTGGTCCAAGATGGCTGCCACGCTGGGCGAGCCGTCGGTTGCTCCTAGAGTTTAGAGTTTAGAATACATTTTGTTTTATTTTTTTTCTAAGCTTAAAACATTTTAAATGTTTTAATTATTTTAATTACTTGATCGTTTTTTTGTTTTGTGCTTGAACAGCTTTTGAGGAGGTGCGATCGTTTCGGTGATTCGCGCTGGGGTTGTTCACCTTACCAACTACTACTTTTGCCTTTTTCGGTTTGCTGGACTGCTGCTTTTCTGCTGCTCCTTGCCTTGTCGATTCTGTGAGGGACGGCTTTTCCTGCATCTGTTTTGGATTACCACGGCAGTCTATGAGTGGTTTTTACCTATCATGTGTGGATCAGTGGCACAGACGCTGGGATACTTTCTGAGGAGAGGGCTGAGTTGATGTGGTGTGCAGCCTGTTCTGTCGAGGATTTTTCTGGTAAATGATTGGGAAGATCCGAAGATCCGGATAAACTGGACTTTTATGCTGTGGGATGTGCTTTTCCCCATTTCGATTGTGGTGTGGAGTGCCTACGAGGATCCTGGATTATTCTGCTGGATTGACCTTTTACAGTACGGGTGGGCCTAGCTCTCTAGTGTCCGGCGACTGGTTTTTGCTGTGGTTACGGGTGACAGGGCTCTAGAGCAGCCAGGGAACTGACTGACGAGCCTTTTGTTTTCCTAGACTCTCATGGTTTGGCTATAGGTCTAGTCATTCCCCGGCCGTTGAAGTACCCCAGCAATTATTTTCGGTTGTGGACGCTGGGAGTGGAGCCTGTTATTTCCCGTTTTTCAGTTATCTGGATTTTTTAGTTATTTGCTGCTGAAAGCTTTGGGAGCAGCTGGTAGTTCTCTGGATGCCAGTTTTCTTGGAGGGGCTTCGTTGGAAGAATCGACATTGTAATATTTGTATTATTTTTCCTGCTCAGCAAATATATGATTACCCCAGGTCAGATTGTTCTTTTCTTTCTTCCTGCATATTTTGGTGAAGCAGTGAGAGTGCTTCGCTTTGTATTAAGAACAAATTGTGCGAATGTTTACTTGCCTATGTGAGAGACAGGCCTGGGACAAATTCTTCAGGGGTGAGAGCTCTGAGGGTTTCTTCATTATTCCTAGTTTTTAGCGGTGTACAGGTCAAAAGAAATTGAGACTTTGCGTTCATACTGTTATACACTCTGCTTTAGGAGTTAAAATTTACCCAGACTGCTTAAGACTTCTTCTGGGGAGTTTGCCTGAAGGGAAGTGGACAATTGTTTTTATTTTGTATTAGAAATGGGAAGTGGGGCTGCTGTTTAATATATTTAAATAAGTTTGCGGCATTGATAGTATTAATCAAATTGGTTGATTGATTAATATTTGTTTTTAAATATTTGGCAGCATGTGTTGGGACCGGCCCGTGGTCAGCTGCTATTCCCTCTAGGCTGAGGGACCTGCGCCTTGATAGCCCCCATTGCAACCTGAGGTATATAGGCGCTGTTTGAGCCTTGGGGATTGCAATGGAGGAGGTGGAGGGGAGGGGCGGGTTCCTCGGCTGCGAGGGGAGTGGAGGGGTGGATAAGGGTCGTGGGGCAGGAGACGCCCTGGGGCAAATGGTTCCAGGACGGGGAGTGCGATGCCTGGTTCCCATACCCAAGGCTCCACTGAGAGTGTGAGGCCCACTCTTCCGTTTTTCATCCAACCCGGCAGTGTTATGCAATGCCAGGTCTATAAAAACAAGACAGCAATTATTGCTGATCTTGTTGAGTCATCTGATCTGACTTGCATTATCGAGACCTGGCTGGACAAGAATGCTGGTCCCATATTGGAATCAGCTGTTCCAGCTGGGTACTCGGTAATACATCGCCCGAGGTTGAATCGAAGGGGTGGGGGGTTGCTATTTGTTTTAAATCGGAATTGGGTCTTGTGGAGGTTCCAGTGGTGTCCCCTAGATCCTTTGAGTGTATCATCGAGCAGGTGTGGGCAGAATTTTACTGCTCACCGTCCATCTGTGATGAGAAAGTTTTCTTTGCGAGGAAGCTTGCAGACTCCATTGTCGACCTGGTGTTGGAGCCTCCAGGTGGTTGGTCCTGGGGACTTCAATGCATGGATCGACGATGAACTCCTCATTTTGGTCAAAACTTCCTCCAATTAATGATTTTGTTGGGCTTCACACATAGTTACCGCTGCTACCTATATTCACGGTCACTCTGGATCTGGTGTTCACCCTGGGATGGAGATCACGGAACTGGTGTGGAACCAGTTGGGTGGTCTGACCATCACTCCATAAGATTCAATTTTGTGACCCCCCGCGAGACTCACTCTTTTGGAGATGGTCCAGTACCGCCCTTGAGGGAGTTACCCTGAGGGTCTGATGGCGGTGCTGACCTATCGAATTGGCCTATGGAGTGCATGGAACCAGATGCCTTAGTGGTGCAATTATAATAATATGGTGCTGAGGGCACTGGATTCCATAGCTTGAATCTGTTCTCGCCTCTTCCTTCACCTCGTGCCCCTAGTTTGATGGGACATTGAGGGAGTTGAGAGAATGGGGCGAAGATTGGAACGCTGTTGGCGGAAATCCGGCCTGGAAGGTGACAGACTTAGATTCATGGCCCATTATGTGGACTATCAATCAGAAATCTCCCGTAAGAAGGCAGAGTTCCTGACCCGGGAGAAAGCTGCATCAAGAAATTGACCAGCTCAGCTTTTCCGGACCGTGGACAGACTGTGCAATCCAGCCTGTCTGCGGGGTCGGAGAGCTTTTTCACAAATAAAGTGTGATGAGTTTGCTCAGTTCTTTGAGGAAAAGGTGTCATCGATCAGGTTGGAGATCCACGGTGTGCGTTCTAATGAGCATGGCAGTGACCGATGTGGGGTTACAGGCCCTCGGTCTGCCTGGACAGATTTTGACCAGCCAGCGATTATGGATATCATGAAGATTGTCCAGGGCTTGCGACTGACTTGCTGTAGTTTGGATCCTGGTCCCACACGCCTCCTTGTGGGGTGCATGGATGTGATCGGACCAGTCCTTGCTGAGATAGTCTGGTGCTCTTTGGACCAAGGGGCGTTTCCGGAGTCTTTAAAAGAGGCTATCGTGACACCCCTTTTAAAGAAGCCTTCCCTTGACTCAGACTGTCTCGCCAACTACAGACCGATCTCTAACCTCTCCTTTTTGGGCAAGGTTATTGAGAAAGTAGTCACGTCGCAGCTCGATGACTTTCTTACCACCCATGAGGTCTATGATCCTCTCCAGTCCAGTTTCAGGAAGAGGTGCAGTACCGAGACGGCGTTGGTTCAGGTACTTAATGATCTCCTAATAGCGAGAGATCGGAGGAGCCGCTTGATCTTGGTCCTCCTTGATCTCTCTGCAGCATTTGACACCGTGGACCATGGGATGTTGCTAGATCGCCTGCGGCTGTTCTGCGGCTATTGGGGACAGTCCTCAGACAGTTCCACTCTTTTCTCACAGGCAGAAGTCAGAGGGTAGTCTCAGGAATTTTTTTCTCTACTCCCGTTGCTCTGTCCTGTGGGGTGCCACAGGGTTCTGTGCTTTCACCCATGTTGTTCACGGTGTATATGCTGCCGTTGGAAGACATTATAAGGCGTTATGGGCTGAGTTTTCACTGCTATGCAGATGATACTCAGCTCTATATGTCCTTTGTACCTGAACAGAATGACACATTATCGGTCTTTAATAACTGCCTCGCCGAGATTCAGGACTGGATGAGCGCTAACTGGTTGAACTAAATCCAGATAAGACTGAGGTGTTGGTTGTGGACCTGGGTCATCGTGTAGAGAAGTTGACTCCTGGGTCTCCCTCTGGCCTTGTGTTAGGGGGTAACCAGTTGAGACCTTCTTAACAGGTGCGAAATCTGGGTGTAATTCTTGACAGTGAGTTAACGTTGAAGACACAGGTATCTACTGCTGTCAAGACTGAACCAGCACACTGGGTCCTCCTCCCTGCTGGACTTGGTATTCACCAACCGCCCCTCAAAAATCGCTAGTACTACTGTACTCCCAAATGCCCTTAGTGACCACTCCCCGGTATTCTGCTCCTGGATGTGCAAATCACCCAAATCCCCACCCAGATTAATCTATCAGCGCAAACTTGGCCCAGGAAAACTTGCACAACTCAAAATCTATCTCAGGTCTATGGACTGGTCCTTTGTCACGAAAACACCTGACACTGACCGAGCCCTTGACCTCTTCATCCTTCAACACCATTTGTGACAAATTTGCCCCAATCACTAAATGAGTGGCCAAAGGTAACCCGGCGCTGTGGATCACTGAACATCTCCTGGACCTCATGCGGACCAGAGACTCCCTATGGTACCTCTCCAATGAGACTGGCCTGCCAGGTGACAGACAGAACTATAGAGAAGCTCGGAACAAATGTACTTGGTCCCTGCACAAAGCAAAAGCTGAGTACTACAAGACCTCCTTCACCAACTCCTGGGGCTCAGGACGAAAGTTCTGGGACAATATTAAAGACCTGTGTGGTAAAGCTCCCAATGCCAGCCCTAGCCAGATTAGGGTTGATGGGTGCCTTACCTCAGATCCAGCCTGAATGGCCAATGCCTTCAATGACGCCTTCTCCAACCTCAGCATGATTCTCCCCCCTAACTTCTTTGACCCACCTCCAGACACCCCCACCCTCCCATCAACACCACCCTTTCGCCTGCACGGCATCTCACCCAAGGGCGCCAAGCCTTATCTCAGAAGGGCACTAAGTCACTCCCGGTATAGCAGTGACACCTTAGACCTGAAACTACTTCGACTCTCTCTCTCACTGAGGTGCTCGACCCCCTCACCCATATACTAAACAGCTCCTTATGCCAAGGGAAATTCCCCTCCCGCTGGAAATCTGCCCACATCACGCCGATATTTAAAAATGGGGACCGTGTCCTCACTAACAACTACCAACCTATCTCCATTCTCCCTCCCCTATTCAAGGCCCTTGAGTGGATAGTCTCAGACCAGCTAACGGATCACCTGAACAAATACAACCTGCTTAGTATGCAGCAACACGGCTTCCGGAAGGGTCATAGTACCACCACTGGCCTCCTGGAACTCACCACACACATCCACTCCACTTTAGACAGAGGACAAATCACAGGGGCTGTCTTCATTGATCTCACTAAAGCGTTTGACACCGTGAACCACCCGCTCCTGCTATCCGCACTGACCAGCATTGAATTCTCTCAGGATGCCCTTGGCTGGTTCTCTGACTACCTGTCTAACCGCTCCCAGCAGGTCAAAATCGGAGACATCATTTCTAGTAGGCTACCTGTCCTCTCGGGTGTTACGCAAGGGTCCGTCCTCGGACCATTACTGTTCAGCCTCTTTCTAAATTCCCTCCCTAGTACCTGCTCCAGGAACCTTCTCCTCTATGTGGATGATGCTGTACTCTATTCATCCAACTCTGACCCTCTACAACTTCACCTCTCCCTCCAGTCCTCCTTTAGTTCCGCTGAAAAATGGTTCGCCTCTCATCGTCTTGTCCTGAACTATAGCAAGACTAAGGTTATGTACTTTTCCCACCCGCTCAGTACTAGAAAGGAACTTTGTCCTCAAGTACATACTGCCAACCTGATCCCCCTTGAACAAGTGGACTCCTTCAGATACCTAGACTTAACACTCGACCCTGCACTCACGTTCCACCAACATATCCACCTCCTATCTACTGCCCTCAATGTGCGGATCGGGCTCCTGTATCGCCTCAAATACTGCTTTACCCCAAACGCATTGAGGCTTGCTGTCCCCTCCTCTGTCCTCTCCCTGCTAGATTATGGCCTAGTCATCTATGGGGCAGCGAACTCATTGGCCCTCAGCAGACTATGTGTCTCCCTAAATAAAGCCTGTCGTCTCACCTTGGGCTGTGACTGTCTAACTCACACATGCTCTCTATACAATGATACCAACTGGCTGAACCTGGACGGCAGGATTAGGTTCCACACACGCCTCATGGCAACAATAATTGCCCTAGGCCTCTGCCCAACAGGACTCACTCCACTAATAAGACCGGCCGTGACACTCAAGCATACTCGTACTGTAGCTGTGGTAAGCACCTCCTTTCTGTCCCCCATTGCCGTACATCCCAATACCAGAGGTCCTTCAGCTACAGAGCCCCGTCCTGGATGAACAGTCTGCCCAATCCACTTGCAAAAGAGAACAGACTTGGACCGTACAAAACCGCCCTCAGAGACCTCCTACAGTCCTCGAACCACTGTGATTGCCACTGAATTATCTTACACTACACCGAATGGCATAGACTGCGGCCGGATTCCCCTTCAATCCCTGCCACAATCTGTGTCCCACTAGTCTAGCTCTGCATATATGTGCTATTTGTTTTTGTATATTTGCACTAACTTTCCCTAGTTTTCTCTGTTAGCCTCACAACTGCTACTGTAACTACTTGACTATGTACTGCTGTACTGATATGTAACCTGTCTTTCTCTGTTTGTAATATTTGTGACGTGAAACCTTTGTAAAGGAGTCTCTGACTCAAAGGTATTTCCGAATCTCCAATAAACAAATAAAAAAACAAAAAGTCTTCCTTTTACTATCTGAGGAATATTGCCCAGATAAAACACCTTGTTCCACATGATGACCTTCCTGTGTTGGTCCACGCCTTTGTTTCCTCACGTCTTGATTACTGTAATGCTCTATATCTAGGGTTGCTGGTGGTGGATCTCCATCACCTGCAGCTGGTGCAGAACGCTGCAGTCAGGTTGTTGACTGGGCTACCAAGAACTTGCCATATCACTCCTGTGCTGCGCTAACTGCACTGGCTGCCGGTGCGGTGGAGAATCATCTTCAAGGTCGTGTTCCTGACCTATAAGACCCTACACGGTCAGGGACCAGGCTACTTGGAAGATCTCCTTTGACCCTACCGCCCTCTCCGCCCACTCCGCTCCGCCAACGAGAGATTGCTAGAGATTCTCAGGGTTCGCCTTCAGACATCTGGGGCCAGAGCCGTTTCCTTTGTGGCCCCAACCCTGTGGAACTCTCTACCTCATCGGATTACAGAGTGCCTGTCCATGGAATCATTTAAGGCGTCCCTGAAGAGTTATCCATTTGAATTAGCATTTGAATAGGTTTATTGCTGCTTTTTATTGTTTTTATGTTATTATTCATTATGTAAGATGCTGTTTTGTACTTGCGCTTTGATATGTTGAAAAGCGCACTATAAATAAATTTTGGTTGATTGATTGATTGATCCTAATCAAGAATGGGGTATTAAGCCAGCCCGGTGGTGCTGAGGGTTGAGGTGCTGGACGCCACACCTCACGCCATGCCGGTGAGCCAGGTTCGGGAACGAGCCCAGGCCGTTGGGGGTCGGCAGGGGGGAAGAGATCGAGTGTCTGGAGGACTGCTTTCTCTTCCTGGGGAGGGTGGGTAGAAGTGACCGCTCCTGGAGTGGCCCCTGGTGGAAATCAGAGGCGCCCAGAATGGTGACACAGCGGACGTAGGGGCGGAATTGTGGCATGACGTTGCCTTGCTACGCCGCATTCCGAGAGGGAAGGGATAATAATGGAAAAACCCCTCTGACCACCCGGTGAGATGACGGAGGCCCCGGTGGACTGCCCACATCCCTACGCCAGCCCAGCGCACCCAGGTTCTCCAAGGCCGACCCGGCAACGAAGGTAGGTCCTTCACACTTAGCTACAAAGAGCCGCCAAGGGAGGGCAGACCCAGCCCCAGTGGTGATCCGGGGGTTGGACTTGCTGATGTCGTCCAGGGGGAGAGCCGGGAGAATGCGGGGGTGCAGGCCAGGAGTAGAGGCGCATCCGAGAGGGCACTCCCGAAGGATGCCCGGGGAGGTTCAGAAGCGATAAAAGAAAAAAAAAAAAAGACTGGGGTATTGGAGGCTACAGATCTCTGTGTTAGGGTGGTGGGAAAGAGCAAGAAAGTGAAGAAACCATTGTGGTACATGGGAAGTCGGGGTGGCAGTGAAAGAAAAAAAAAAGTAAAGTTTCCAAAAAGTACAAGTTCAGCAAAACAGAGGAAGACAGGGAGCATTATCTTATAAAGGCAAGAGAGGTCAGCAAATAAGTGAAAGGCACCAAATCAAACACAGAGATAAGGATAGCAAAGAGGTGAAGCAGGGGAATAGTGTTCTCCAACACATGCAGGAAAAGTGCAAATTCATCAAAGGGATGGTCAGACTTAGAAAGGGGAAGGGGTGGGAGGATGGAGACAGAGGAAGGGCAAAGATAACTGAACTAGTATTCTCAAGTTAGCAGAACAGCTCGCCTCCTCGAACACTACTCTAAAAACTCAAATAACGCTGAATGCTGCGTTCACTGGATAAACTTTTATTAAACAAAACAAACAGTAGTAAGTTCTGCTGCTCCCTCCCTTTGCAGCCAAATGTTTTCACGGAATCAGGTGCCTTCTCAAGGCTGATGTCAATGTATCTTGGCTGTCCGTAAAAAACACATACATAAAGTGACAGTACAATATGAAAAAATTCATAAAAACAAACAAAAAACAAGCAAATGACTATAAAGCATAGTAAACATCACGGTGTCACCATGGCAATAGTGCATTGAACAAAATACCAGTTCATAATTAAAATAATGAAATGGGGGGGAGGTGGGAGGGGAAACAAAGATATACAAAAAGCACATTAAATATAATTGCAAACATATATAAACAGGATATATAAGCATAAATATACTATAGCAATATTTATGTGCAGCCACAATTCAGAAGGTATTAACAAAAACGGAGCCAATTGAAAATGCTAATTGAGCCCAGGAGGGTTATTCAAATTCATTTTAAATTGCCAAAAGGTCTCCTTTTGTAATAACTTCCTATCTAAATCACATCCACTAACATACAGTATTTATACACTCTCTCTGGACCGGAAATAAAAGTTATGATTTCTGCCTTTATCCTGTGCATGTTGAGCTCTGTTACTGGTACCATCTATTTTTTTTTATTTATTTATTGAGATATTCAGAAAGACCTTTGAGTCAAAGACTCATTTACAAAGGTTCCACGTCATACATAGAGGTACAGGGACAACATTTGTTACAGTTTGCAGTACAATACATTACATAACAGGTACTGGATACACTCTTGTTCAGTAAGTGACTACCAGTCAAAGATAACATGAATTACAGTGATTTAGCACAGCCGTAAAGTAGCAGAGAGGTTCTGTAGAGGCTGTTTGTCAAATAATAAGAACGGTGAGATTAGGGATGGAGCCCCGCAGACAGTTGGTCTAATCTTATTTCTTGACTACTAGCTCTCTTCCTTCTCGAACCTTGTTGCTGACCATCCACTGTTGTTTTGCCAATTACCACCCCGACCTTCCTTCTGTCAGTCTTTCTTGTTATGTTTGAACATTCCTCACATTTCTCTCTATATAACCTTACTATCTTATTAACCCTTTCACTCCACAGGTTGGGTCCATGGTTTCTGCACTTATTATAAATCTTACTGCCATTATCTGTATAATGCTTGCCATTATTTTTTTGCTGTTTCTACCCATTGTATTTTTGTAGCACTGCTGTGCTGTTCCTCTATTTGTATTATTGTACCCATGTTGCTGTTGTTCAACTGTTCTCCTTTTGTTGTACTCTCCCGGGTCGTGCCTGAAAATAGTCATTTTATGGCTAGTGCACCTACCCGGTTAACAAAAACTAAATAAATAAATCTCTGTATACTCCTGACATGCTCACTAACTCTCTGCTTAAAGGGGCACTGTCAACCTGTTTTGCATCATATTATTTCTAGTTAAAAAACCCACGTTTTATGGTTGCTTGCCTTCTCTAAAATTCATTAATGTTGCTGTGTGTTTTGTCTGTCTCCTTGTTTAGTAGAACTGAAATGCATGATAATATGTATTTATAAACAACTTTGTTTTGTTTCAAATCTTGGATCTATTCTTCTTGAATACTTCCTTAACATTAGAAGCACCCCCCAAACAATGCAGTCACTCATGAGGCAGTAGCCACCTAAATTGCCACTGCATCATGAGGGGCTAGACTGCGTTGGAGGTGTTGCCAGATCCAGGAAAGATGCAGTGGGAGTTGATTAAGGAATGTAAACCAACATGTTTTGGTGTGGTAACACCAGTATTTTGGGCAGTCTGTTTTTCACTGTTTAAAAGAAAACAAATAATCAGAATCAAACTGCTAGCTACATCAACAGTCTTTACAGAATGTTAACAATCATAAAATTTGTTTTTTAAACAAGGGACACTTTGAGGCCTAAGGGGGTTGACAGTGTCCCTTTAAATCTCCTCTTGGTTTTTCCAATATAGAAGGCTAAACAAGCAGTTCATCTGGCAAAATAAATCACATCAGTAGTACTGCAAGTCACAAAATCAGAAATCTTATAATGCTTGATTCTGAACCAGTGGTAATGTAGTTACAAATGCTACAATTGCCACATCAACAGCCGCCGCCCCCACCAGAGATGTTTTCCTTTTCTGGTACCAGATTCCTTGGCCCAGTACATACTGTATACTGATTTGTCCCCCAGGATAGGCCCTCTTTTAAAAAACATCCTAGATTTTTGTTGCACAGTATCTAATAATTTCCTTTCTGTTGACAGAGTATGCCAATTACATTCTATGATTTCCTTAAAGTGTGCCTGTGGCAAGAAAGCAGTAATGAAAACAAGGATAGTTACTCCTTGGTGTCTGTAAGTTCTGTTTCTCGGGGTTATTGGTGAATTCCTATCCCAGTGATCCACTCTTTCTCAGTGCTCTGCAATGATATTTCCACCATAACCTCTCTGGACAAACCTATCTGTCAGATCCTCTCCTTGTACTCTATATTCTTCACTATTACTACAATTGCATCTTAAGTGCACAAATTGGTCCCAACTGGAGTATTTCTTATCACATAACCAGGATGGTAACTTGTCAAATGTAATAGGGAATTTCTGTTTCTTTCCAAAAAAGATTAGTTGCCAAATCCCCATTTGTAATTTTGCTAATAGTTAGATCTAAAAAGTTCACAGAGAAAAGGTCAGAAGTCACAAAGAACTTTAAAGTTCTCATCGGTGGAATGAAGATACATAACAAATTGCTGTAGTTCATCTAATGACCCTTTCCAAATTATGAATAAATCATCTATATATCTTTTGTAATGGTCTATCTTAGGCAAAAAAGGACTGGTATCACAGAACAAACCGATTTTCCCATTGTGACATATAAATGTTAGCATAATTAGAGGCTGTGGCTGCCCCCATGACTGACCCTTGTCTTATAAGTACATCCTGTCCTTGAAGAGAAAATACAGTAGGTGCATGGGAGGACTTTTTCTGTAACTGCTAACAGAAATTCAATAAAGGGTGGAACATATTCGGTTCCCTCATATAGCTATCACGTAATGCTTTAAAGCCCCCTTCATGGGGGATGTTAGTGTACAGAGACTAGACAGCCAAACTAACAAGCTGCCAGTCAGAATATACACTAACATCCCACAAAATGTTCAATATATGGGTGGCATCTCTCAAGTACGATCTAGCATTCTGTGCTAGGGTCTTAATGGGGCCATCAACATACTGGGCCAAAGGTTCAGTAAGCGGCCCAATGTTGGACACTATGCTTTGTAAATTTTCTCTGCACTTTTTCAACTTGGTCTATTTCCCTTCTTTTAAAGGGGCACCATAACTGGGATGGATAGTCCAAGTGAGAATGGGTGCAAGCTCTGCACAATGGCATTAAAACTATACAGTCTTTTGATCTTATATTTCATTTCATTGCCCATATAACATTGTTTGCTTTACCAATGAATGACCTTGTTTGTGTGCATTGTGTTCTCTGTATCATTTATGATAAATACACCAAGGTCTTTTTCACATTGTTACATTTATGATGGAGTCATATAGTGAATACGTACGTTTTTTATTTTATTTACCAAGGTGCATTACCTTAAATTTTTCTAGACTGAAAAACATCTCCCAAGTGGTTGCCCATTGAGTGACATGATCCAAATCAGCTTGTAAGTTCACTACCTGCAATGCTATTTCACAGGGTCCTCCTAATTTGGAATCATCAGCATACTTTGCTGACCAACAATCTCTGCCTCAATTTTCACAGCAAATCATACCTTTGATTACTATCCGGCTGTTTATGTTCATATGACGAAAACTGGTGGTCAGGGACATGGCAGCAGATTGGGGTGGGGCAAGGCAGGCCTTAATCACTCTGGTGTTTTACCTAATGATGCTGTGGCTTCCATGCTGAGGAGTTGTGCAGAATGGTGGCGGGGTGACGGCACACATGATATGCACTGTGGATGTTTCCCTATGAGACTAGCTAGTTAAAGGAGTCGGTTGGAGGCCAACCTCCAGAGGATTGCATAGAACCAGCCACTAATGGCAGGAGTAAGGGCTGGACCTGATAAGGTTGCTCTAGGACCATTACTCACCAGCAGTTTAGGAACGTGGTCATTAGGACTGGAAGAGAGAAAAGTGGAAACATGGATGTTACCCGTTACTTGTTTCAAATGTTACTTGTAGACTGAAAAACCCATGTGTTGTTATGTCTAGGGAGATTGGGGGTGCATCTGTGTGGGGAGGACTGGAGCTCAGCAAAAGGTAGGTGGGGGTCTTTTCTATATGATAGAGCAACATGAACTGGGGCCATGTGATGAAGCTGGGAGGGAAGTTTAGAGGGATGTAAGGAAATACTACTTCACTAAATGGGTGGTAGACACCTGAAAAAGATGGCCAGCAGAAGAAACAGTAGTGGGCTTCAAGCACATGCTGGATAGACATAGGGGAGTATTAGTAAATGGACAGGGAGGGGGGAGGGTCATCAGAGACCAGTTAGGGTCTGCAGAGACAGTTTGGAAGGGAACATCTGAGCAGACAGGGTGGGCTAAGCAGAACTTTTCTGCCTACAAATTCTATGTTTCTATGTACTAATACAAATATTCTGTTTATCAATCATTATGTCAGCAAGCCCCACAACTAAAAAAATACAGTTACGTACAAACTTACCATAACAGTAGATCTTAAAGAGAATCTCTTGCATCAGGCCACACCTATGGAACTATAGCCGCCAGGCACTAGGACCACACAGAAACTTTTCTAGCTAGATGTCTAGCAGGGCTGCCTATGATGACTTCAGATACTGGCGACATCCCTCCCATATAAATGTGGGCGGCCCTGTGCCCTCCTCAGTTCTACCACCGGAGACCGTATGCAGAGGATCTCCTGCTAGAGAACCGAGGGGAGCCAGAGGTTCCTGCCATGAAAACAACAGAAGGTGAACATACGAAAACTGCCAGCAGCAGAAGGCCATCATGGTCTATCTAGGCTGCTTGTGAATGCTACTAGCTCTCTATTCAGCAGCTGCCCCCCCTTCCCTTACCTCCCTTTGCCCTGTCCCACCCCTTCTTGACACATTTCATTGTGGTACATGCCACCACTTCAGCTGGTAGTGTGTTCCACTTTGCCACCACCCTCTCTGTAAAGAAATGCTTCCTCACCTCACTCCTGAATCTACCCCCCCTCCAATCTCATGTCATGGCCCCTAGTGTCTCTCCCCACCCTCCTCCTGAATAGACCCTCTATGTCTGTTTTAATTATCCTTTCATGTATTTGAAGGTCTCAATGATATCCCTCCTTTCCCTCCTCTCCTCCAGTGTGTACGTGTTTAAATCTCTTAGTCTGACCTCATATGGCAGTTCCTCCAGGCCCTGAATCATCTTCGTTGCCTTACACTGCAGCCCCTCCAGCAGCCTAATGTCCCTTTGTAGATATGGGTGCCAGTACTGCACGCAGTATTCCAGGTGGGGTCTAAGCAATGATCTGTACAATGGTAGAACAACCTCCCTTCTTCTCCAGGTAATTCCCCTTGCAATGCACCCCAGCATTTTGTTGGCCATTGCTGCTGCCTTTCTGCATTGTGTGGAACTGTTCATTGGTCCTGTGATGAGCACTCCCAGATTCTTCTCCTCTTCTGTTACCTCCAGCTGCACTCCCCCCAGATGGTAGCTTCTCCTCTGATTTTTTGTTCCGAAGTGCAGCACCTTGCATTTTTTTGCATTGAACCCCAGCTGCCATCTGTCAGACCATGTCTCCAGCCTTGCCAGATCCTTCTGTAGCCTCCACCACCCCCCCAGTTGTCCACCACTGCACCCATCTTGGTGTCATCCACAGATAGGCTGATTTTGCTGCTGATGCCCTCCGAGATGTCTGCAATAAATATGCCAAACAGCACTGGGCCCAAAACCGAACCCTGTGGAACACCACTTGTCACAGACTTAGGGGATGAGTATTCCCCACCTACCACCACCCTCTGCTGCCTATCTTTTAACCAGTTCTCCACCCACCCCACCAGTTTTGCTCCTGCCCCTGTGCCCTGTAGCTTGATTCCAAGTCTACCATGCGGTACTGAATCAAAGGCCTTACTGAAGTCTAGGTACAGGACATCCACTGCATGGCCCCTGTCAATTTGCGTAGTCACCCAGTCATTGTATTCCACCAGGTTGGTCTAGCATGACCATCCTGGAGAAACAGAGAAGCCCCAAGGTCAAGGGGGACAGGGGATTGGATGGCATGGCCTGATGCAAGAGATTCTCTTGAAGATCTATTGCTACGGTAAGTTATTACATAACTGTACTATGTTCATCAAGGTTATTTTTTACTTATTTATTGAAAATGTTTCACCAGGAAAGGCACACTGAGCAAAAAGATGCTCGTCTCACGGTGCAACCTGGGGGGAGGGGGTACAAGGGAGGAGGGTATACATACAACAGTCAGTAGGTTGAACTTGGAGTGGAGCAATACAAACAATTGTTACATAATTGAGTGAGATTACTTACAAACTTGTTACATGAGGAGTTCAGTACATAAAATGAGTCTCAGGGAAAGTGACATACATAATTGAATACACATCAAGGACTATACGTGATTACATAAGTGCCAGTAACAGAGACTGAACTGAAGCAAGATGCAACGGGAAATGGAAGTCGGAGATTGACGCAAAGGAGAGGTGGAAGGACTGTATAGTAAACACTGGGGAATTTAGGGGGGTTGATTTAGGGAAGACGGTGGGGGAATGAGAAGGGAGATAGCAGAAGTGAATAAGACAGTAAGTGCATTGGTTGTTTAGGGCAATGTATAAGCCAGACAATTAGGCGAAGGTCGAGTCGCTGGTCAGGCACGTACGGAGGAGTGGATCGGGGAGGGGGGGAGAGAATCCGTCAGGGGGTGGAAGGTCAGGGGCAGGTGCAATTTGGTGCAAGGAAGTTAGTGATGGCAGAGGATAGAGAGTGTTTGGATGAAGAATGGCAGATTTGGGCCGGCAGGCCATTCCAGAACTTAGGGAAGAGGTAAGAGAAAGTCAATTGGCCTGTGGAGGTCCTTCAGTGAGGGATTACTAATAGCCTGAAGTCAGTAGACCTGAGGGCAAGGGCGGGGGTAGATGGGGAAGATAGTGAGGATACGAGGTAGGGAGGAAGGGAACCGAGCCAGAAGTTAGAAACAAATTTAACACTGTGAAGTAGGTGCCAGTTACTCAGGGATGGAAGAGCCAGTGAATGGAAGAGCTCGCAGTGATGGGTGTGGGGGGGCATCGAGGGCAAAGCAGCAGAAAGCATTAAGGAGGGGCTCCAGTCTGGCTAAGGTGGACTTTGAGGCAGAGCTGTAAACAACATCGCAGTAGTCGAAGGAGGGTAGAATCATTTTCTGGACTATTTTGCATCTCACAGGGAGCAGGAGACTAGCACAGTTTCTATAGAGGGCACCAAGCTTTGGGCGCAGTTTTGATAGGATGGCGTCCACGTGTGTGGAAAAGGAGAGGTGGCGATCAAGCCAAACCCCCTGATACCTAAAGGAGGGCACGTCTTCAAGGATGGTGTTATTTAGGGTATGGAAGATCAGTGGGGATGTAAATCTGGATAGTCTCTGTCTAGTGCCGAAAGACATAGAGACAGTTTTCTTGTCATTTAGGGAGAGTTGGTTGGAGTTGAACCAGTGTTGTACTTTGTTGAAATTGGTCTGAAGATTAGAGGTGACCTCTTCGTAGGTACGGCTGGAAGTAAAGAGGACCGTGTCATCAGCGTACATCTGTATTGTGGTAGTGGAGCAAGAGTTAGGCAGATCATTCAGTAGGATGGAGAAGAGGATGGGGACAACGACTGAGCTCTGGGGAACGCCAGTGATAATAGGGAGTGGGGGGGGAGGTGTAGTCAGCTATTTTAGTGGATTGGGTTCTATTTTGTATGTAGGCACTGAACTAGTTTGTGGTGGACGCTGCTAACCCAGTCCCTGTTAGGCAGGATAGTAGGAGGGAGTGGGATACCATATCGAATGCTTTGGCTAGGTCGATGAAAATAGTGGTAGTAATTTGTCCTTTGTCCATCCCAGAGAGGATGGAGTCTGTGAGTCTTAGTAGGGAGGTGGTGGTAGAGTGTTTTTTTCTAAAACCGGACTGGAATGGAGTGAAGAAGTTAGTTTCTGAGAGAAAGTGGGAGAGCTGAGATAGTGCTAGGTGTTCCTGGAGTTTGGCGAGAGTGGGGAGGAGGGAGATGGGACGGTAATTAGTTGCGGAGTTAGGATCACCTCCATTTGGAAGGGGTAGACGGTGGCATGCTTCCACTCGGTGATGAATGAAAGATTTAGCAGGGCTGCGAGGGAGTAGCGATGGGGCAGATAGGGAAGAGGAGTTTGTTGTCGAGACCATCGGGGATTTACCTTGGTGGGGTTCAGGGAGTGAAGGGCATCTAGGTTCATGGGGGGAGATGTGTCTTGAAGGAAAAGGGTTCTGACTAGGTGGTAGGGGGGGTAGCTGTCTGGGGAGTGGGTGTGGTTACAGGAGGAAGGGAATCTAGGAGGGTCGTAGCACAAGTAGTGAAGTAAAAATTAAACTTGGAGGCTACCTTCAGGGGGACAGAGAGTAGAGTCCCTTGGGCGAGGAGGAGAGGTGGGGGATTTGATGTTTGGGAGGAGAAAAGGGAGTTGACGACTTTCCAGAATTTAGAAGGGCTCCCAAGATTTGCGTTTAGGGTGTTGTTAAAATATTCAGCCTTAGCTAAGCAGATGGCCTTTGTGCACTTGTTGCAGAGTATGCGGTAGGTGAGATTGTCGCCTGGGAGGAGCGTGGATCTGTAAATGCGCCAGGCCTTGTCATGGGCCTGTTGGCAAGCTATCAGCTCGGGTGATATCCAGGGAAGGTGAGACCTCCGGACCCTAGCACGGTGCAGGGGGGCGTGTTTGTCCCAGGCGGCAAGGAAGGTGTTCCGGAAGTGTGTAAGGGCAGCGTTCATGTTAGAGCAGCTTAAGATCGGGTTCCAGTTTGAGTGAGCTAGTTCTTCCAGGAGAGGGGAGAGGTTTAGGGATTTATATGACCATTGGAATATAAATTTGGGAGGGGATTTAACTCTATGGATTTTGCGGACCAAGTAGATTAGGTGGTGGTCACTAATGGAGTCAGGAAGGAGGTCAGAGCTGACGACGCGGTGTGAGTGGGAGGTAAGCGCCCAGTCAAGAAGGGAGTGGTTTCTGGTCTTATGGTTTGACCATATAGGTTCCGTAATGGTTTGGGTAAGGCTGAGAGCAGATATCTCGGTTCGGGGTTTTGTTAAAAGTGGGGGCTAGCCAGTTGTGGTTAAAGTCACCCATAACATATAGTTCACCCGACTGGGCAAGAGACATGAGTTGGCACAGAAGGTCGGTGACTGTTGTGGTTGGAGTGCCAGGGCAGCAATAAATACCAGCCACAAAGATGGGTAATGAGGAGGGAGGGGACAATTTCACCATAAGCAGTTCATAAGCTTTGGGTTCAGCTTTGGAAAGAGAGACAGAAAAATGTAGGGCTGAGCTGGTGTAGACAGCCACCTCTCCTCCTCTGGTGGGCTGGTCTTGCCGAGTGATAGTGAACCCTGGAATAGCAATGGTGTGGTCTGGGAGGTTTGGGTTTAGCCAGGTCTCAGATAGGATGATTATGTCAGGGGCATGGTGGGCGGCTAGAACCTGGAGCTGATCGAGCTTGGGGGCTAGGATACGAATGTTTAGATGGATAGGCGTAAACCTCGGGGAAGGGAGCCAGAGTGAGTGTCAGTGGTGGCCTTGGTTGAGGGGTTAGGCATGGGGTAGCTGGGACCAGGAGTAGGTGGTGGGCCGGGATTGGGGTGTATATCCTCTGCAGCCAGTAGTAGTAGGGCAAGGGTTAGGTGGTGGCGTAGTATGTGGAGGCACCAGGATTTGGCCAAGCGCCGTTTGGGGGAGGCAGTAGGGCAGGCAGTGTGGAGAAAGTGGGCTCTGGATTGGTAGAGGGAGAC
Source organism: Neoceratodus forsteri (assembly GCA_016271365.2). Classification (NCBI taxonomy): domain Eukaryota; kingdom Metazoa; phylum Chordata; order Ceratodontiformes; family Ceratodontidae; genus Neoceratodus; species Neoceratodus forsteri. The sequence goes on along the minus strand of CM057449.1, from coordinate 1,548,502,536 downwards.
CAGGAGGCAGCCAAAGGAATAGACCGAGGAGTTGGGGCCCGTAGAGAAACGGGACCAGATGGTAGCTGGGAGAGATGCTGTGGACTTATAGGGGTCATTTGTAGGATGAGTCAGTACAGTAGAGGGGGGGAATGCAGGGTAGCAACTTAAAGGGGGAGTTAAAAGGGGGAGGAAAAGTAGGATGGAGAAGATCAGAAGTAAGTGGGTTATTTTTTCTGCCATTTTTCCAAGTACAGGAGGCACAGATAGGTAGTGAGGAGAGGTACAGTCTAATGTGGGGTAATGTAGATAGAGGGAGAAGAGGATCAGTCGCGAGAAGCGCTAGCTAGACAGCTGGGCGAGGGAAGAGGGGAGGGGTAGTATTTGTAGGAAAGGGACTGGAGTAGGTAGAAAGGGGCAGGGTAAGTAGCATATTTAATAGGTGGCTGAGGGGGTGGTGGGGGTGGGAAAAAATAGCCCAGCAGAAAGCAGAGCGTATCCCCAGGCTAGCGGCCGCTCCGGCAATCCGGCTGGAGGGCTCCACGGGTCGGGTAGCAGCTTGGTTGGCTCGGCTGAACAGGCACTCCAATTGGAAGGAGAGGGCTGATCTCCAGTCCAATCAGGGGCCGTCAAGGTGGTAGGTGCACCGATCGGAGGAGGCGCTAGAAGCTGGGTGGCTGAGGGTGTTTAGTGGTGATTACCTTGCAGAGGATCTGGGAGGCAGGACCAGGAGGGCGGGAGGGAAGCATCAGTTTGTCTCGGTGATGGCGGCGCTGATGCTGCCAGGCTCCGTGGGCACCACTCGGGACGCGGAAAGCTCCTGAGAGGGAAGCAAGGAGAAACTGAGGATTAAGTAGTTGAAGGGAACAAAAGAAAGGCAGGAGACAGGCTGGAACTTAAAGAGGGGTTGGGGGTACGAACAAGGGACAAAGGACAGGAAATAGCAATTCAGGAGGAAGAGCTTTAGGGAGGCAGAAGTTAGATGGGCAGGGAAGGGGAGCAGGCTACTAAAATGGAGCTTAGTGCAGGAGTAAGGGAGGGAAAAAAAGGCAGAGAATAAATAGTGCCAAGGAGCGCAGAAATAGGGATTTGGAGATTAGGCAGAAGGAAAATGGCAGGCTTGTTTGGAGGGTAGAGGAGAGTACACAGCAGGAGTAGAAAACAACACGGGGTAAGGCAGGAGGCAGTAAATAGCTAGTTATCTAGGCTTACAAAAGCGAGGGATGCACTGGCTATAATGTCTACACAAAAAGGCTGTATCACTTCAACTTAAGCTGTAAGGTAGCAGAGAATATAATTAGATATAACATGAGCAAGGATTACAATTACAGGCCTTTTATGCTAAGTAATATGGCATCAACATTGAATTATTATATAGTCCAAAATAGCCCAGCAGAAAGAAAAGCGTATCCCCAGGCTAGCGGCCGCTCCGGCAAACCGGCTGGAGGGCTCCACGGGTCGGGTAGCAGCTTGGCTGACTCGGCTGAACAGGCCAATTGGAAGGAGAGGGCTGATCTCCGTCCAGCTAGCTACTAAAGCAGTAGGTGCACCAATCAGAGGAGGCGCTAGAAGCTGGGCGGCTGAGGGTGTTTAGCGGTGATTACCTTGCAGAGGATCCGGGAGGCAGGGCCAGGAGGGCGGGAGGGAAGTGTCGGTTTGTCTCGGTGATGTTGGCGCTGATGCTGCCAGGCTCTGTGGGCACCGCTCGGGGCATGGCAAGCTCCTTGCAGAGGATCCGGGAGGCAGGAGCTGGAGGGTGGGAGGGAAGCACCAGTTTGTCTTGGTGATGGCGGCACTGATGCCGCCGAGCTCCGTGGGCACCGCTCGGGGCGCGGAAAGCTCGTTGCAGAGGATCCAGGAGGCAGGACCAGGAGGGCGGAAGGGAAGCGTTGGTTTGTCTCAGTGACATCTCTTGTATCAGGCCACACCTATGGAATGAGTCCCAACCAGTACTGACAGAGAGACAGTCAGGGTGGCTGGAGACTATAGGCCTAAGACAGGAGGCCTTGAAGCACAAACTTAGAAGCTGGTACGCAAAGACACCCTGTCTTTGTGGAAAGCCAGTTAAGGAGACTAATACATCAGAGCCTGAAGATTGGAAATCCTTCAAGCAGAAGTAATAGCAATTAAAAAAAAATGCTTTCCACGACAGAAAGCGTAGCTCACGTGACGGCTGGCTCAAAAGGAGCCAAAGTAAGTTTTTCTAACACAAAATTCAAGTCCCAAGGTGGGACTGGATTGTGGAGGGGAGGCTTCGGATAGAGAATACCTCTCAAAAACACACAGGACACCTTCAGTTGTGCCAATGGATGGCCTTCAACAGGCACATGGAAGGCCGAAATAGCGGACAGGTGCACTTTAGTGGAGGAGTATTGCAGGCCAGAATCGGAAAGGGACAGCAAATACTCCGGAATCTGATTCACTGGACAAGTGAGAGGGTCAAAGTAAGGGGAAGCTGCACAGAGAGCAAAGCACTTCCACTTCATGGAATAAGTGGACCTGGTGGAGGGCTTTCTCGCAGCCAACAAGACATCAGCCACTTTTGGGGACATCCCATACCTAGCCATGACTATGTCTTCAGGAGCCAGGCATGGAAGTGTAGAGACTTGAGGATCAGATGGACCAGGGTGCCCTGCTCTAGTGAGAGCATGCCTTTGCACCGGGGCAGGGGCACTGGAAGTTCCACCACCAGCTGCTGCAGTAAGGGGAACCAGATCTGATGGGGACAAAAGGGGCAATGAGGATAAGAGTTGCCTCTTCCATCTGGAGGTTGATCAACACCCTCTGGATTAGAAGAATGGGAGGGAAAGGCACAGGGGAACCTCCCTTTCCAAGAAAGGGACATGTCTCACCACAAAACTCCAGGTCATGGAGCGAACAAGCAGAAATGCAGCAATTCTGCATTGGTCTTCTGCAACCAAAGTCAGCAGCTCCTACTCATGCATCCTGGACTGCGGCTTACCCGGTCAACCAAGACGTCTTGGACACCTAGAATACGGATGGCTGACAGGTCTAGACCATGTTCTACAGCCCAGAACCAGACCCTCATTGTTTCCCAATAAAGGAGATACGAATGGGTCCCCCCCTTGTTTGTTAATGTAGTGGACTACACTGATGTTATCCATCTGCACCAGCAGATGGCCCGGGGCCTGATGTATCTGGAAGGCTTGTAAAGCATGCAAAACAGCCCTCATCTCTAAGATGTTGATGTAGAGGGCAGCCTCCACCCTGATTCATGTCCCTTGAGTCTGATGAGACCCCAGATGAGACCTCCAGCCCAACCTAGAAGCATCTGTGATGAGAAGCTGATGAAGGGAAAGAATGAGGAAGGGAATCCCTTTCAACAGGTTGTTGGGTTCCATCCACCACAGCAGCACTTTTTTGACTGGAAAGGAGACTAGAAATTACAGTTAAGTAAGAACTTACTATAACAACAGATCTTCCAGAGAGGGTCCTGCAGTAGGTCTTCACATATAGGATTGTGCCTCCTGGCATCAGGACTGCATGGCAAACTTCTAGCTAGCAATACATAGTGGGGCACCGTCCCTGAAGTCACATGATGGGACATCAGCATGACAGTATATAGGGGCGGTCCCCACACCTGCCCTCCAGTTCTCCCACTGGAAGACCCCGAAAAGGGAAAAACGGGAGAAAGGAGACAAAACTCCTTGAGCCCAGAGCCACTAATAACAAAGCCCTGGGAAAGGAAAGGAGAAAAGAACAGGAGCTGGGGGAAGGTGACCTACTGCAGGAACCTCTCTCGAAGATCTACTGTTCAGGTAAATTCTTATGTAATTCTAATATCTTACTTTGAGAGTGTTCCTGCAGTAGGTATTCACATATACTACTGAATACCAAGCAGTAAAGAAAAAGAAGTTGGAGACTTAGTTCCGGGAGGAGGAACCGTCTGCCAGCTAGTAAGCTGATTAGGATAAGAGGCCTTGCAGCTCCGCAAGACCGAAACCAGCCCTACGCCTAGAGGCAATGTCTAGACTGTAATGTTTGGTTAAGATATGGACTGAAGGCCAATAGCATATACCACAAAAAGGAATAAAGAAAGGCTAAATAGCGCCATGATGTCAGAGCAATTATTAAATTACCAAATGCTATACAGAGTGGGCGATACTGACCTGCAAAACTTAATTCAGGACACTAAGGTGGCTTTACAAAACATTATAGATAATAAAATACAACAATCCCTAATTTATCTTAGACAAACAGTACATGAGGGTGGTCCAAGGGGGGGGGTTAGGAAACTAACACAGAAGCTTTATTCCAGAAAATGCTCCTCTACTATCCTTAAGTTCAAAACCCCTACTACAGGGAAATCGCTCCACACTGATAGCCATATTTTACAGGCTTTTTCAGACTATTATGCTAAGTTATATTCCCCAAATTTGTCTCCAACCTCATCTGATCCCTCTCACTTTCTAAACCAGGCCAACCTTCTAAAATTGTCTCCACTTCAAATTCGCTCACTTGAATCTCCCATCTCCCAGTCAGAAATAACAGAGACAATAAAATCTCTTAACTCTAGGCGTTGCCCCAGTCCTGATGGTTATGTATTGGAGTAGTACAAAATGTTTATCAAGGAACTAACCCCCAAACTATTCAACTTATTTAATGAGATATCTCGGGGTGGTATGCCCCCTCCATCATGGGATGATGCAACAATTGCCCCTATACCTAAACCACATAAGGATCCTACAGACCCAAGATCATACTGCCCTATCTCTATTTTAAATGTAGATTATAAAATCTTCATGGCTATTTGGGCTTCCAGATTAAAATTTATCATCCCAAAGATTATCCATCCCGATCAATCTGGCTTCATTAAAAATATGAGTAATACAGATAATATTCTCAGGACCCTGGTTTTACAGGAATATGTCCATACTAAAAAAATCCCATCAGTATTTATTAGCCTCAATGCTGAAAAGGCTTTCACCCGTGTCTCGTGGTAATTTTTGTGGGACACCCTTGGGGATTTTTTTTTCCCCTCCTCATTCATAACTTGTTTAATTAATCTTTACAGGTCCCTGAAGGCTTAGGTCAGAGTCAATGGTACCCTGTCAGCCCCGCTCCAATTGGGCAGAGGAACGAGACAGGGGTGTCCCTTGTCCTCCTTACCTCTTTGCTGTCTATCTCGAACCTTTGGCGTCTGTGCTGAGGGCTACGACCACGGTGGAAGGTATATCAATAGGTCAACAGGAATATAAACTTAGTATGTTTGTGGATGATATTTTGTTAACCTTATTACCGAGACCTGGCTGGATGAGAATGCAGGCCCCATATTAGAGGCCGCTATTCTGGCCGGGTACTCGGTGTTACACCGCTCTAGGTTGGACCATGGGGGGGGTTGTGTCTGTTTTAAGACCGAACTGGGCCTCACGAGTGTACCAATTGAGGAGGCTGAGTCATTTGAGTGTACTGTAGTGGCAGGTGTGGGTTGCAGAATCGCCCTCATCTACCGTCCACCAGGTGATGAGAAGCGATTTCTGCAGGAAGTAGCGGACTTCGTGATTGACATGGCATTTGAGTAGCCCAGGCTGACGGTCCTGGGTGACTTCAACACCTGGGTCAATGACGAACTCTCGCAATTTGGACAACACTTCCTCCAATTGATGACATCTTTGGGCCTTACATAAGTTGTTACTTCTGCCATTCATAAAGGTGGTCACTCCTTGGACTTAGTCTTCCTTCTGGGGATTGAAGCCTTCAATTTGGGGGTGGAACCTGTTGGATGGTCCGATCATTACACCGTGGGGTTCAGTTTTTGCACCCCCCTTTGCAGGCCTACCCCTGTGGAGATGGTCAGGTACCACCCTTTGTGAGATGTAAGCTCTGAGGGCCTGGCGGTGGTGCTTGACCTATCTGAGCTTTCTGGAGTGAGCAGTGACCAGATGCCTTGGTTTTGGCCTATAATAAAGCCATCTCCTTGGATCTGGATTCCATTGCTCCCATCCCCCTTTGCCCTCGGTCCCCATGGCTCGATGAGACTTTGAGGGAGATACGGCGACAAGGATGAAGATTAGAGCACTGCTGGCGGAGATCCACCCTTAATGTCAACCACCTTAGATTGATGGAACATTATCAGCTTTATCATTCCGCAATCTCCTGTAAGAAGGCAGAGTTCCTGTCCGGGGAGATTGCAGCTGCTCAGAACCGACCAGCTTAGCTCTTTTGAACGGTAGACAGACTATGCAACCCAGCCTGTCTGCAGTTTTGAAGAGCTTTTTCACAAGTTGAGTGTGAAGAGCTTGCTCGCTTCTTTGTGGCTAAAGTGGCTGACATCAGGGCGGCACTCCAGCCAGCACCCTCTATGGGAGAATCTGTGGATCAGCACCCGGCCACGGTCCCTAGGCTCTCCTGGAGTTCCTTTGACTGGCCAGAGTTCATTGATGTCATGTGGATTGTCCAGGGTATGCGCCCTACATGCTGTAGTTTGGATCCAGGCCCAACTTCCCTGATAAAGGGTTGTTGTGCTATTAAGGCCCAGTCCTTGCATGTATAGTCTGGTGTTCCTTGAAGATGGGTGAGTTCCCTAGCTCCCTGAAGGAGGTGGTGGTAACATCCCTCCTGAAGAAAGCTTCTCTGGACCCAGACTGCCATGCTAACTACAGACCAATCTGTAGCCTCCCCTTTGTGGGGAAGGTGATTGAGAAAGTAGTGGCCATACAACTGGAGAACCATTTGACCATCCATGACATTTATGAACCACTCCAGTCTGGTTTCCGAAAGAGGCATAGTACCGAGATGGCGCTGGTTTGGGTGCTCAATGATCTCTTGAAGGTAAGAGATTAAAAGAGCTGCTCATCTTGTTTTTTCTTGATCTCTCATCAGCATTTGACAATGTGGACCATGGGGTACTTCTCGAACACCTGAGGTTCATCTGTGGCCTGTCCAGTACAGTCCTCAGGTGGTTTACATCTTTCCTCATGGGCAGAACTCATAGGGTGGTATCGGGGATTAATTCCTCTGGCCCAGTCTCTCGGTCTTGTGGGGTTCCTCAGGGTTCGATGTTGTCCCCCATGTTGTTCGCAGTGTACATGCTTCCCCTCGGAGACATTGTAAGAAGGTATGGGCTGAGGTTTCACTGCTATGCTGATGATACCCAGCTCTACCTATCTTTTGCATCCAACCAGGATTGAGCTCTCTCGGTATTTAACAACAACTGCCTCACTGAAATCCAGAACTGGATGAATTCGAGCTGGTTGAGGTTGAACTCGAAGAAGATGGAGGTGATGGTTGTGGACCTGGGTCACTGGATAGAGGGGATGGGAGCTGGTTTGCCCTCAGGATTTTTCTGGGTGGCACCCGGCTCCCTACCTCTGAATGGATGCAGAACCTGGGGGTGATATTTGTCGACGGGCTGACACTGCGATCACAGCTGTCGGCAGTCATCAAATCATCCTTTTACCATCTGAGGAACATCTCCAGGATTAAGCACCTTTGTGACCTCACACCTTGATTACTGCAACTCCCTGTACCTAGGGCTACCAGGGGTTGATATCCACCACTTGCAGCTCGTGCAGAATGCTGCGGCCTGGTTACTGACTGGTACTCCTCATACCTGTCATATTTCTCCGGTGCTGCGCGAACTGCACTGGCTGCCAATACAGTGGCGGATCACCTTTAAAGTCGGTCTTTTGACTTACAAAGTCCTACACGGACTGGGCCCGGACTACCTGAAAGAGCACCTGGTACCTTACTGCCCTAGGCGATCACTCTACTCGGTGGATGAGGGTTTGCTAGAGATTCCAAGGGTTTCTTTAAAATCTTCGGGGGCCCATGCTTTTATGTACGCAGCCCCTGCCCTCTGGAATTCTCTACCCCATCCGCTTCGGCAGTGTGCATCTGTGGAGGAATTTTAAAAGGCCTTAAAGACCCATTTGTGGTTAATGGCTTACCCCTGATCATGATATTTTATTGTATTTTATGTATTCAGCAGTTATTGGATCTATGCTTGTTTTACTGTTTTATTTGACGTTGTTAAGGCGCCTTGGTTTTAAGAAAGGCGCAGTAAAATTATTATTATTAAAAAGAGTGCCTTCCAAGACAAATAGTGCATGTTGCAACTTGCTGCCAGTTCAAAAGGGAGCAAAGTATGTTTCTCTAAAATAAAATTTAAGTCCCGGGGGGAACCGAATTATGGACCGGAGGATCCCCTTAAGAAAAGTTTTGGAGACCTCCAATTGTGCAAGGGTTTTTCCCTCCACTGGAAGGAAGTAGGCAGAAACCGCAGAAAGGTGGACCTTCAGAGAAGAGTAACTGAGGCCCAAATCAGACAGGTGCAAGTGGTACTGAAGGACCTAGGGCGTCGAGCAAGAGAATGGATCCAGGCCCTTGGCTGTGGCCTAGATAGAGAATCTCTTCCACTTCATAGCGTACATAGACCTGGTGGAGGGTTTCCTGGCCTCCACTAGGATTTGGGCAACTCGAGAGGAGATGCCGAAACATGAGACTGCTATGTCCAAAGGTGCCATGCATGCAGGTGGAGAGATCTGAGGCTCAGATGCACCAGGCTACCCTGCTCTTGAGACAGAAGGTCATGGGAGAGAGGAAGCAGTACCGGGGGTTCCAATGCCAGCTGCTGCAGTAGAGGGAACCAAATCTGCCGAGGCCAGAGAGGAGCTACGAGAATCATGTGAGCGCCCTCTGCTTGATGTTTCAGCAGAACCTTCTGAAGAATTGGGAAGGGAGGGAAAGTGTGCAGAAACCTCCCTGCCCAAGATAGAGACAGCGTGTCTCACCAAAAAACATTACGCTCAGGAATGAGCGAGCAAAAGCTGGGTTCATTTTGCATTGGATGGGGTGGCAAAGAGATCTATCTTTGGCCGTCCCCACTGATCGAAAGACATCTTCTGCTACTTCCTGCTTTAGCCCCCACTCGTGAGCCCGTGTGACAGTGTGGCTGAGACTGTCCGCCAAGATGTTGTGAACTCCCGGAACATGGACTGCTGTCAGAGACAGGCCATGCTGGACAGCCCAGTTCCACACCCGCATCGCCTCCCTGCAGAGGGGGTACAATCGGGTGCCTCCCTGGTTGTTGATGTACTAGACCATGACCGTGTTGTCGGTCTGGATTAGAAGTGTTCCCAGTAGTAAGAGGGACTCAGATGCTTGGAGAGCATAGAGCACAGCTCTCATCTCCAGAATGTTTATATGCAGGTGCTCCTCTTGTGGAGACCATCTCCCTTGAGTCTGATGGTCTCCCAGGTGGGCTCCCCAACCTTGACCTGAGGCATCCATTGTGAGGGTCTTGGAAGGGGACAGGGGGTGAAAGTGAATTCCCAAGGAGAGGCTGGATAGTTCCTGCCACTAGAGGAGATCCCTCTTCATGCTGCTGGAGACTAGGACCCTGTGGTCCATGTTGTCCAAACGCTGGTCCCACTGGACCCCGAGGGTCCACTGGATCACCCTCATATGCAGTCAGGCAAATGGAACTGTGGGGACAGAAGCCACCATGAGACCCAACAGGCAGAGGATGGGGCATGCTGTGGTCCAACGGGAGCTGGACACAAATGCAGCTTGTTGAATAAGAGTTTTCGTCCTGTCCATAGGTAAAAAGGCCCTGCCCTGAACTGTATCCAGCACCGCCCCAATAAATTGGAGGTGCTGAGAGGGTGAGAGTTGAGACTTGTGATAATTCACAGTGATGCAAAGTCTGGAAAAGAGGCTCAGGGTGGTGGAAAGAGAATCCATCAGACTTTCCTGAGATGGTGCCAACAACAGCCAGTCATCCACGTAAGGGAATACGTAAATCCCCTTGCAGCGCAAGGCTGCAGCTACCACCGTCAAGCACTTGGTAAACACCCAAGGTGCCGAAGAGAGGCCAAAAGGAAGGGCTTTGAATTGATAGTGGGTCTCCTGAAAAGTGAACCTCAGGAAATGGCGGTGGGCCTGGAGGATAGGTGTGTGCAGGCAAGCGTCCTGCATATCCAGTGAGCACAGCCATTGGTTCTGTTGAGCAGGGGTAAGAGTCCCTGGAGAGTAAGCATGCAGAACCTCTTGTATTCCACAAAGAGGTTGAGCAAGCTGAGATCTAGGATGGGCCTCAGATCTACCATCTTTTTGGGCACTAGGAAAAAGTGGGAGTAATATTCCCTTCCTATCTGCCCGAGAGGAACCCGCTCTATAGCTGACTTTTCCAACAGAGCCTGGATTTCCTGTTGAATGAGACTTTGATGGCCTGACAGGCAGTGACACCTGCCCGGAGGATTGGCCGGGGGTCTGTCCAGGAACTCAATTGAGTGCCCTCTTGCAATGAGCTGGAATACCCAAGCGTCTGCAGTTATAGCCTTCCATCCTTCTAGGTGAAGGGCGAACCTTCCCCCCACCGGTTCCTCGCAAAACACAGGAGGAGGTGGAGGGGATCCCCTCAAGTCAGGGAGCATAGGGGAGGGCCACTTTACTACCTCCAGTGGCCCTTTGGGCTTTTGCCTGGGGAGTCTGGGCACCAGAACCAGTGGTGCGGCAGTTACCCTGGTGTCTACCCTGGTTCTTCTTATACCACCTCTTCTGGGGGTGATGAAAAGGCTGCTTGGGTTTTTGGCCAAAGTGATACATGAAGCAGATGTCCCTGAGTGATCTGCTACTCTCTTGTAGCTCCATTATGATATATTTTGCTTCACCGCCAAATAGAAAGGAACCCCTGAAGGGGGTGTCCAGAAGAGTGGTTTGGAAGTCTTGCACCAGTCCCGCAAGCCGGAGCCATGCCAGATGTCTCAAGCAAACGCCCGTAGCTGTGCATCGGGCCACCGAATCAATGGAATCATAGGTGGCACGTAATGCATGGTGGCAGGAAGACTTATTAAGTCTTACCTTTTCCAAAAGTCTATTTCTGAGATCCTCATCTGGAATGGCTTGGAGCTCCTTCTCCAAGTCAGATAAAGCTGACTTCTGGAAGGACACCATGTGGGCCACGTAATTAACGGACCGAATGGTGGAGGTGGAGGAAGCGTATAGCTTGCGGCCATATTTGTCCATCTGTTCGGACTCCTTGTCTGCAGGGGAGGCACTCAGATACTTCAGCTGAGCCAACCTATCATGGGACACAGTAATAACGATGGAGTTGGCCTTAGGTTGACTTGTTAGGTGGCATACCCCTCTGGGGGTGATAAGTCCTGTCAGTCTTTTTTGAGACTGCAGGTACAGAGGATGGTTGTTGCCATATTGTAGACATTAAGTCCTCATGCAGCCCTGTCCATGGTGGGATGGTGAGGGGGTCCGCATTAGTTAGGTGTAGGTGCTCCGCGAGCCTCCTCCTTTTTGGGTCCATCTCCTGAGATGCCCAGCCACAAGCCTGCTGGATGAATCTGAGGAGTTCCGCAAAAGATGGGTCCTCTGGCAGAGACTTGGGGACTCCTTTGGTTGCGGTTCTACAGGGGAATGAGGCTCCGAATGACTGGCACAGTCGGAGTCGAAGCCCGAGTCGGAAGACTCCGGTCTGCTGGGTAAATAAGTCACGTCAGGTACTGCCTCCATGACCTTGGCTCCAGAAAAAAAAAACATTGGACGCCTGCCAGAGTCCCTGTCCAATGACTGGTGGTCGACTGGGGAAGGGCTCCTAGTAACTGCCCTATGGGTTGGGGCCACCATGACCAGATGGGGTTGTCCCAGCTCCTGCAGTAGTTGAGATTTAGCATCTTTCCACCAGGCCAGAATTGTCTCTTGTGGTTCCAGCTGAGGAGGTGCTCAGAACAGGTAGTGCCCCCAGGAACTGGAACCTGAGGTACTGCCTGTGAGAAGCTCACACCTTGATATGCAGGTATGCATCCCGCATGTCGAGGGAGCATATCCAATCTCCTTGTTGCAGAAGTGAGAGCAGGCCATATAAGGTCACCATCCTGAACTTCTTGTACTGGATATAGAAACTCAAATTTCATAGGTCCAGGATGGGCCGTAAATCTGCTGTGGATTGGGGACCAGAAAGAAGTGGGAGTAGAAATAACAGTTATGTTAAGAACTTACCATAATACTAGATCTTTGAGAGAGGTTCCTGCAGTAGGTCTTCGCAGACAGGACTGCACCCTCTGGCATCAGGACTGCATAGCAAACTTCTAGCTAGCAATACATAGCGGGGGACTGCCCCCGGCATCACATGATGGGACATCAGCGTGACAGTATATAGGGGGTGGTCCCCATTTCTCCCACCAGAAGATCCCTGTAAGGATGGTGGGAGAAAGGAGCATAACTCCTAGAGCCAGGAGCTGCTGGTAGTAGCCCTGAAAAGGAATAGGAAAAACAGGAGCTGGGGGAATGTGGGAGGGAAAATGGGACCTACTGCAGGAACCTCTCTCGAAGATCTACTGTTATGATAAGTTCTTACATAACTGTTATATCTTACTTTGAAAAGGTTCCTGCAGTAGGTCTTCACAGATAGGACTGAATACCAAGCAGTCAAGAAAAAGCAAGTCGGAGACTAGGGTCCGGGAAGTGGAATGTCTACCAACTAGAGAGCCTGTTATGATAAGAGGCCTTGCAGAACAGCAAGTCCAAAACCGGCCCTACGCCTAGAGGCAATGTCCAGACTATAATGCTTGGTGAAAGTATGGACTGAAGACCAAGTGGCCGTGGCACAAATATCCCGAAGCAGACACATTCCGTAAGAAGGCCATCGAAGCAGCCATGCCACAGGTCAAGTGGCCTTTCACTTCCCCCGGAAGGGGTTTCTCGTACTTCTGATAGATGAACGAGATGCAATTACCAACCATTTGGACAGGCCCTGTTTAGACATGGTTGTACCCTGACGTCTGGGTGTGAAAGCAATGAACAACTAGCCAGACTTGTACACCTCCTTTGTCCGAGAGATATAGTACCTCAAGATCGTGTGCACATCCAATGTGTGCAAACAGTATTCTCTCTTATTGGAATACTCAGTAAAATAAACTGACAGTTGAACATCTTGGTTCAAGGTAAATTCCAATACCACCTTCGGCAGAAAAGAAGGGTTAGTCCATAGAGCCACCCAGTCTCTGTGGAAAATTAAGTAAGGCTCCTTGCAGATGAGGGACTGAAGCTCTGAAATCCTTCAAGCTGAGCTAATAGCGATTAAAAAGAGTGCTTTTCAGGACAAATAGCGCATGTCACAACTTGCTGCTGGTTCAAAAGGGGCAAAGTAAGTTTCTCTAAAATAAAGTTAAGTCTTGGGGGCGGATCAAGACTGGAGGTTTTAAGCAGAGAATCACCTTGAAAGGTTTTGAGCGGGCCTCGTGGCCGAAAGTGAAGGGGTTTGTTCAGCACGCTGGTGACCCGGTTCGCACTCGAGCCCGGTACCAGGAGCGAGACCGACAAGAAAAAATTACTCACCTTAGTAATGTTGTTTCTTCTAATGGAGTCTTGCTGTATTCTGACAATAGCAGTGAGTCCCAACCTTCGAACTGCCCCAGAGATGAAAGAGTTAACTTTCCATGCCAGGCATGAAACGCTGAGCTCGAGCTCGGTTGAGACTCTGTCTGTTGCTGTTTAAACTCAAACCATCAGATCTTTAGGAGCTAAACTCACTAAGGTCCTGTGTGGAAGCTGTAAACCTAGACTAGCCAACTGGCTACTAGACATAAAACACATTTTTTGGTCCCAAAACAAAGACTCAAGTCAGGAGACCCAAAAAATGAAAAACACAACACCAATTCACCCCAAGAAAAGAAGGGGTGAAAACCAAAAAGGTGGGCACCTACTGAGTGCCAACACCGCACTGCCCACCCACATCCCAAAAACAGAGGTTCTGAGAGGGGCAGGCGGGGGGTCAGAATACAGCAAGACTCCATTAGAAGAAACAACATTACTAAGGTGAGTAATTTTTCTTCAAACAACATGAAGTCTTGCTGTATTCTGACAATAGCAGACTACAAAGCAGTACCTCCATGGAGGAGGGACAGAACCTACTTAGGAAATAGGCTCTGAAGCACAGCTGTGCCAAACCGAGCATCACTCCTAGCCTGGATGTCCAGGGAGTAATGCTTGGTAAAACTGTGAACTGTTTTCCAGGTAGCTGCTTGGCATATCTCTAGAATAGGGATGTCCCTGGCAGCAGCCAGGGAAGCAGCTGTACCTCTGGTAGAGTGAGCCCTCAGGCCTGAGGGAGGAATCTTACCCAGTTTTTCATAACAAAATTGGATACAAGAGACAATCCACCTGGCAATGGATCTTTTAGTGGCAGGTTTCCCTTTACCAACCTCACCATAAGTGAGGAACAGCTGGAGGGAGTCAAACCTGTGACCCTTGGTACGCTCTATGTAGTAGCTAAGGGCTCTTTTCACATCTAAACTGTGCCAGTGAAGTACACAGGAAGAGACATAGATTGATTAAGGTGGAAATCTGAAACCACCTTAGGCAAGAACTTCCTGTTAGTCCTGAGGACCACCTTATCTCTATGAAAGGAGATAAAATCAGGCTCCACTGACAAAGCTTGTAATTCACTTATGCGTCTGGCAGAAGTGATGGCTACCAGAAACACAGTTTTCCAAGTCAAGTACTTAAGCTCTGCTGAAGACAAAGGCTCAAAAGGGGGTTGATAAGCTGAGCAATGCAAACATTAAGGTCCCAAGCAGGGCAGGGTCCCTGAATGGGGGTTGGTGTAAGCAATCCCTTGAAAACTTGGAGAATACAGGGTGAGCAGAAGAGAAGAGGGCTTGCCTGTTGAAATAAAAGCAGACACAGCTGCCAGATGCACCTTCAGTGTAGCTGGTCTCAGCCCCAAGCTATTTAAATGGACCATATAATCAAGGACTGTGGGCAGATCAGCAGATTCTGGGGAAATATGCTTCCTAGAGCACCATATGGAAAATCTTTCCATTTGGAATTATAAGTAGCCCTGGTGGAAGGTTTCCTAGAAGCCTTCAGGATATCCATTACACCTTGGGAAGGTGTAAATCAGCAAACCTAACTCTTCAAGAGCCAGGCCTTGAGATTGAGAGATTTGAGGTCTGGTACCAAACCCTCCCCTGAGCACAGGTTAACAGGTTGTAATTCCTGGGAAGACACAGGGAAGATGGACTGCTAAGGACAGTAGGAGTGGATACCAGGGCTGTCTGGCCTAGTCTGGAGCAATCAGGATCATCTTGCAGGGTTGAGATCTGATTTTGACTAGCACTTGAACTGGAGAGGAAGGGGAAAGGCATACAGGAACTTCCTTCCCAATTGAGAACTAAGGCATCCAGGGGACTGAGCCCAACACTGGGGCCTGCAGCAAAAAAGGGGAAGTTGGTGATTGTCTGGGGCTGCAAAAAGATCTATCTGCGGGGTGCCCCATCTGGAAAATATCACCTCCAAGACTAGGGGATCCAGTGACCATTCGTGATGGCCCTGGGAAATCCTGCTGAGAGCATCTGCCAGGACATTGTCCTTGCCTGGGAGGTGAACTGCCGTAAGGGAGGTGTTCAGGGAGTAAGCCAGAGACCACAACTTCATTGCTTCAGTGCACAAGGCCATAGACCGAGTGCCTCCTTGCTTGTTGATGTACCACTTTGTGGTGGTGTTGTCTGTTCTGACCTGAATAACTTTGTTCTGAACAGATTTGGAAAAAGCTTGAAGTGCTAGAAATACTGCTCTGAGTTCCAACAGATTGATGTGGAGCAGAGATTCCTGAGGGGACCACACCCCCTGGGTGGTCAGGTCACCCATGTGGGCCCCCCACCCCAAGAGGGAGGCATCTGTAGTAAGGATTAAAGAGTGAGACCGAGTGACAAAGGGAACCCCTTGTCTCAGATTGTTCTGATCCTGCCACCACTGTAGGGCCTGGATCAGGGTTCAAGTTACTGGGATCAGTTTGGTCAGAGGGTCCTTCCTTTGAGACCAGAAGGCTCTCAAATGGAACTGAATGTCCCTCATCTGAAATCTTGCTCCCTGCACTACTGCTGTAGAAACAGCCATATGCCCCAGAAGCTGTAGAAAATGCCTTGCTGGTCGAGACACCTGCAGGGTGAATGAGGAGGCCACAGAGACAAGGGTCCTTGCCCTGTCCAGGGGAAGGAAGGCTCTGGCCTTTTCTGTGTCTAGCTCTGCGCCTATGAAGGTGAGGAGCTGGACAGGCTCTAGAACTGACTTTGAAAGATTCAGAAGGAAACCCAAAGAAGTGAGCAGTTGCTGAGTTATCTGTAAGTGTAACTTGACTTGGTCTGGGGACTGGCCTACTATGAGCCAGTCGTCCAGGTAAGGGAATATGGCAATCCTTTGCCTTTTTAGAGAAGCAACTACCACTGCCAGGTATTTTGTGAATACCCTTGGAGCAGAGGTGAGGCCAAAGGGCACTGCTCTGAACTGGTAATGGCCTGAGGGCAGCTCGAACCTGAGGTACTTTCAATGGGAGCTTCTGATGAGAATATGGAAGTAGGTATCATTGAGGTCCAGGGACACTAGCCAGTCCCCTGGCCTTAGAGAGGGTAGAATAATTCCCAGAGTCACCATTTTGAATTTTGGTTTTAAAAGGTGCTTGTTTAAGTATCTGAGATCCAGGATGGACCGCCATTCTCCTGTCTTTTTTGGGGTAAGGAAGTACATGGAGTACAACCCTTTGCCCTGGTGTAGGGGTGGAACCCTTTCCACAGCTCTGAGAGCTAGGAGGGAAGAGACCTCTGCCTCTAAGGCAAGTGCCTCTGAAGGGTTTGCAGGTGGTAAGGATCTGGTTCTCATCTTTGGAAACTTTTTGAAGCTGAGAACCAGTCCCTGGCTTACTACTTCCAGGACCCATTTGTCTGATGTCAGAGACTCCAGTCCTGGACAAAGTAAGCCAGCCTGCCCCTACAGGTAGCTGAGAATCGGCCCTGGCAACCCCATCAGGGTGCCTGTTTGGCAGGGGCTTTGGGCTGAGGGGTGGAAGCAGGCCTGCTTGTACCGTCCTGCCTCTCCCTCTCAAAGAACTCCCTCTGGGCATAAGCAGAAGAGGAGGCCTGGGCTTGGTAAAAGGCCTCATGAAAAGGCCTGCCCCTGCCCCTGGAAGCTGCCTTTGAGGAGTGGCCTGCTTTCTTGGCCTGTGCACTCCTATAGGTGGTCCTATACTCATCCATTTTTCATGTAATTCTCTGTTTGCTCCCAAACAGAGAGAATTACCTACAGCAGGAAAATCCATGGCCTTAGTCTGGGTATCCCAGACAGGCTAGTACATCTGAGCCAAGCCATTCTTCAAGTGCCACAGATGTAGCCATGACTCTAGATGACACATCATTGGAGTCTACTGCAGCATGGAATTGCACCTTGGATGCCTCAATACCATCAGCAGCCACCTGCTCCAGCTCCTGGCAGCTGGCCAGGGACCTGTTTTGCTAAAGCCATAACAGTGTCCCATCTGGATTTTGATACCTAGCAGTATAGGCCATATAATTGGCCTGTCTGAGTCCCAGGATGCTGCCATGTACTGTTTCTTTGCCATGGCATCAATCCTCCTGGAGTCCTTGTCTGGGGGGTGTGAAGCCAAGGGAATGTTTGCCTTATCACAGGCTGCAGCCTGCACTACCCCAACATGGCTGCATTGTTGTGTAAGGAACTCCGTGTCTGAGCCTGACAATGTATACTTCTTGTCCATTCTTTTATCCACAGGAGGTATAGTGTTAGGAGTCTTTAAAATCTTAAATGTCTGTTTCCCAAAAGATTTGTGCAAGGGAATAGACAGCCTCCTAGACTCTGGGATATCCATCATTTCTACATAGTCAGGCTCCTCATGGTCATCCACAGCTTCTTCCATAGGAAGCTGGAGAGTTTCAGCCACTTTTTTTATAAATCATGAAATGGGAGGGGGACTCAGAAAGCCTAGGAGGAGACACTCCTGAAGGTCTGCCTGGGGAGATGTCCGGGTCAATAGGCACATCCAGACTTTCAAAACCACATTCACTTTCCTCATACTCCTCTTCCTCCTCCTCCGGTTCATAAAATTTCCTCTAAATCATACTCTTGAACCGGTGGAACCGACTGAACCGAGCACCTGCCTGATGGTGCCAGTTCGGTCGGAACCAGGGAAAGTGACTGAACAATTTTGATCGCTTTGGCAATTTCTTCAGTGGTTGGAGAGGAAAGTTTTGGCTCCACACCAGCTGATTTTTCTTTTCTAGTTCTTTTAGCTGGAACCGACTCCTCAGAATCGGCTCTCCTTTTGCCCGAACAAGTCTCGCCCTGGTCAGAGGGCACTCCCTCTGGTTCGGTTTGAACCGAACCGGGCTGGCCATCCGGTTCAGCGGACTTTTTGGCCTCCCTTTCCCTGAGCCTACCAACTCTCTTTTCTAGGGTAGCTGCAGGGAAATTTTGACAAATCTGGCAGTCTGCATTGAGGTGGTCATACCCCAGACAATAAACACAGGTGGTGTGGGGGTCAGCCTTGGCAAAGACTTCCCCACACACACTACAGTGTTGAAACCAAGTGGGTCCGGTTTGTCTTTTGGGTTTCTCAGACATTGTGCCAGTCCTAACCAAACTTACCCTTTTATGGCAATCCGCCAGGCAAGACCCTCTTATCGGTTCCTGACCGTGTCACGGGTCGTGGAAAAAACCGTAATAAAATCCGTTTTTTTTAGAACTGATAAAAACCGGTAACCACACTCCAAAAGTACAATTTAAGATTTTTTAAACAACTCAATCGGTTCAAAACAGAACCGATGAACCGTTTACAAGTTCCACACAGAATAGACAAAATAAATAACCTATCTAGTACTCACAATACCACAGACAGAGACTGAACCGACAGGTTACAGTTTAAATTCGGTCGAAAACCGAGAAAAGCGGTACTTTAACCGACAAATTGAACCGAGCAGAAGGAGAAATCTCCGGAGCGACTGTTCAGTGAGGCGGAGTAAAGAATCTGACGGTTTGAGTTTAAACAGCAACAGACAGAGTCTCAACTGAGCTCGAGCTCAGCGTTCCGTGCCTGTCATGGAAAGTTAACTCTTTCATCTCCAGGGCAGTTCGAAGGTTGGGACTCACTGTTATTGTCAGAATACAGCAAGACTTCATGTTGTTTGAAGGGAGGGGTTCTATAAGCGTCCATTGGATGATTTCCTCCCAGGGTGGTGGGATTTTCCTGGGGAACTACAGACGGATTGGTGGCGAGCTTGGGGACGTGCTGCCTCGGCCATGCCCCAGATACCCTGCATGCATCGCAAGACCAAGAACTACGGTAGCAGGGCACAGAAAATGGATATATCGCCCGTTCTGACCGAATGATGAAGGTGCCTTGGCCCCTGCCACCCAAAGCCCCAGAGCCAGCCGGACCAGCCCCGCGGCACCTGGATGTGATGTCGGCTGTAAGACCATCCCGGAAGAGGGACCCTCCCAGCAGGGATACGCCGGGCTACCCAAGGTAGGCTGCAATTGGGGCTGAGAGAAGGTGGCAGGAGGTCAGAGGGTGGCAGGAAGGCGCTGGCACCCCGAAGGAGTGGCCGGTCGGGGTGTGTGGCAGGCACATATAAAAAAAACAAAAAAAAAAAAAGAGAGAGAAAGATTTTTGAGACCTCCTACTGCGCAAGGGTTTTGCCATCCACCAGAAGGTTGTAGGCGGAAACCGCAGAAAGACGGACCTTCAGGGATGAGTAACTGAGGTCCAAATCAGACAAGTGCAAGAGGTACTCAAGGACCTGGGGCACCGAGCAAGAAAAGGGGTCCAGGCCCTTGGCCGTGGTCCAAATAGTGAATCTCTTCCACTTCATGATATACATAGATCTAGTGGAAGTTTTTTGGCCTCCACTAAGACATGGACGACCCTCGAGGAGATGCCAAATCGTGAGATCGCTATGTCCAAAGGTGCCATGCATGCAAGTGGAGAGACTTGAGGTTTGGATGCACCAGGCTGCCCTGCTTCTGAAACAGAAGGTCGTGGAGAGAGATAAGATCTGCCGAGCCCAGAGGGGAGCTATGAGAATCATGTGAGCGCCTTTGCTTGAAGCTTCAGTAGAACCTTCTGCAGAATTGGAAAGGGAGAGGAAAGCATACAGAAACCTCCCTGTCCAACAAAGAGACAGCGTGTCTCGCCAGAAAACACCATGCCCAGGAATGAGTGAGTAAAAGCTGGGTAGTTTTGCGTTGGATGGGGAGACAAATAGACCTATTTCTGGCTGTCTCCACTGATCAAAGAGATCTTCCACTAACTCCTCTTTAATTCCCACTTGTGTGCCTGCTCAACGGTGCAGTTGAGACTGTCTGCCTGGACACTGTGAACTCCCGGGACATGGACTGCTGTCACAGACAGGCCATGCTGGACTGCCCAGTACCCACCTGCATCGCCTCCCCGCAGAGGAGGTATGATCAGGTGCCTTACTGTTTGTTTATGTACCAGACTGTGGCCGTGTTGTCGATCTGGATTAGGTGTGTTCCTGGTTGTAAGAGGGGATGAAATGCCTGGAGAGCGTAGAGCACAGTTCTCATCCCTAGAACGTTTATGTGCAAGTGTTCCTCTAGTGGAGACCATCTCCCATGAGTTCGATGGTCTTCTAGATGGGCTCTGCAACCTTGATCGAGACGTCCATTGTGAAAGTCATAGAAGGAGACTGGGGATGAAAGGGGGCTCCCAAGGAGAGGTAGGATGGCTCTTGCCATCAGAGAAGATCACTCTTCATACTACCCGAGACCAGGACCCTGTGGTCTAGGTTGTCCGAGCGTTGGTCCCTCTGGACTCTGAGGGTCCACTGGGTCACCTCCATATGTAGTCTGGCCAATGGAACTGTGGGAATGGCCATTGCCATTAGACCCAACAGGCAAAAGATGGAGCGTGCTGTGGTACAACGAGAGTTGGACACAGACAAAGCTTGTTGAATCAGTTTCCACCCTGTCCAAAGGTAAGAAGGCCCTGCCCTGGACTGTATCCAGCACTGCTCCAATGAATTGGAGGTGTTGAGAGGGTGAGACTTGGGATAGTTCACAGTGATGCCAAGCTGGGAAAAGGGGTCCAGGGTGGTGGAGAGAGACTCCAACAGACTGTCCTGAGATGGAGCCGACAACAGCCAGTCGTCCAGGTATGGGAACATGTAATTCCCCTTGCGGCGCAGGGCCGGAGCCACCACCGCCAGGCACTTGGTTAAAACCTGAGGTGCCGAAGAAAGACCAAAAGGAAGGGCCTTGAATTGATAGTGGTTCTCCTGAAAGATGAACCGAAGGAAATGGCGGTGGGCCTGGAGGATAGAGATGTGCAGGTAAGTGTTCTGCATGTCCAGTGAGCACAGCCATTGGTTCTGTTGGAGCAGGGGTAAGAGCCCCTGGAGGGTCGACATGCAGAACCTCTTGTATTCCACGAAGAGGTTGAGCAGGCTGCGGTCCAGAATGGGCCTCAGATTGCCCATCTTTTTGGGCACCAGGAAAAAATGGGAGTAATACCCCCCTCCTGTCTACCTGAGAGG
Source organism: Neoceratodus forsteri (assembly GCA_016271365.2). NCBI lineage: Eukaryota > Metazoa > Chordata > Ceratodontiformes > Ceratodontidae > Neoceratodus > Neoceratodus forsteri. The sequence goes on along the minus strand of CM057449.1, from coordinate 1,548,481,243 downwards.
AACCAGCTCTATGGCTGATTTTTCTAATAGAGCCTGGATTTCCTGCTGAATGAGGTGTAGATGGCCTGATGGGTAGTGAGACCCACCTGTAAGATTGTCTGGGGGTCTGTTAAGAAACTCAATTGAGTGCACTCTTGCGATCAGTTGGAGGACCCAGACATTTGCAGTTATCGCCTCTCACCCATCTAGGTGGAGGGCAAACCTTCCCCCCCACTGGCTCTGCTAAAAGAATGGGAGGAGGTGGAGGGGATCCCCTCGAGTACGGAGGTGGAGGGGAGGGCCACTTTACTGCCTCCAGCGGCCTTTTGCCTGAGGGATCTGGGTGCCAGAACTAGTGGTGTGGCGCTTATCCTGGTTCTGTCTATTCCATCTTTTCTGCAGGTGACAAAAAGGCTGCTTGGGTTTTTGGCTGGAGCGATACATGGAGCGGACATCCCGCAGGGATCTGCTGCTCTCCTGTAGCTCTGTAATTATATCCTTTGGGTTGCCACTGAACAGGATGGAACCCCTGAAGGGGGCATCCAGGAGAGTGGTTTGGACGTGTTGCACCAGTCCTGCAAGCCTGAGCCATGCCAGGCATCTCAGGCAAATACCCAAAGCAGTGCATTGGGCCACTGAGTTCACTGAGGCATAGATGGCACGCAGTGCATGGTGGCAGGAAGACTTGTTAAGTCTCACCTTGTCTAACTGCTTGTTCCCGAGTTCCTCATCTGGGACAGACTGTAGCTCTTTCTCTAAATTGGTCAAAGTCGACTTCTGGAAAGAGATCATGTGGGCCACATAATTAAGAGACCTGATAGCGCAGGTGGAGGAAGTGTAGATCTTGCGGCCATAATGGTCCATCTGCTTGGACTCTTTCTCCAGAGGTGAGGCACTCAGATGCTTTGGCTGAGCCGACCTGTCGTGGGCTGCTGTGATGACTGCTGAATCAGCCTTAGGTAGCTTGCCCCTTCCAGGGGATGATGGGTCCTGTTGGCCTTTTAAGAGACTGCAGGGGTCCACATTGGTTAAATCCAGGTGCTCCGTGAGCCTCTTCCTTTTTGGATCCATCTCCTGGGATGCCCAGCCGCAAGCCTGCTGGATGGATCTAAGGAGGTCCACAAATGACAGGCCCTCTGGTGGAGATTTGGGAGACTCCTTGGGTTGTGGTTCCATAGGAGAATGAGGCTCTGAGTGAGCTGCAGAGTCGGAGTCAGTATCTGAGTCAGAAGACTCCGGTCTGTTGGGTAGAGACACTATGTCTGGGACCTCCTCCATGACCCTGATGCCCGAGAGGGCCTAGCTGGGCGCCTGCTAGAGTCTCTATCCAACGACCAATGGTCGACCAGGGATGGGTTCCTAGTAACTACCCTGTGGGTCAGGGTGCAAACCAAAAGTGGATAGGGGTGTCCCAGCTCCTGAAGGGGCTGCAAGTTGGCATCCTTCCACCAGGCCAGAATTGTCGCCTGTGGTTCCGACTGAGGAGGAGGAGGAGACTGGTAGCCTGGAAACCCTGAGAGAGAATATTGGGGGGGGCCAGGAGCCTGGTACCAATAAGGGTAAAGCTAACGATGGTACCCCTGGTACATATGGTCCGGCATCAGGTACCCTGACGTCGGCACCTGCGATGGGATAACCCAGCAACAGCCCCCCTTGCACCGGGTAAAAGGGGAACTGTGGTGGAGGGTAGTCGGGGTTTGTGCCTGTAGGACCGGACGGTGGAGAGGCCGAAGGTCCAGAAGGCGGCAGGGCTGAGGGACCGCTAGGAACACGTGAGCCCATCGGCAGGCCTGGGGTCCTGGCTGGAATTCCTGAAAGGCAAGGTGGGGGCTCCGGCATCAGAGCAAGAAATCCAGAGGCCATCTCTGAGTCAGGAGGGATGTAGATGGGAAAGTGGCCTGGCGTCAGGGGCCTAAGGGGACCTGACGTCTGATCCAAGACAAGTGAGGGGGTTAAAGGAATGGAGAACCTTGTTGACATGTCAAAGAGATAATCTCTGGCATATTGCTGTCGAGACAGGCAAACTCGCTGACAGACAAGCCTATAATGCAGCACGTAACAAGTGCACCTGGGCTATAAGGCAGGCTAAGGCCAAATATTATCAAGCCACCCTTGAATCCACTTGGGGCTCATCCCGTGCCTTCTGGGACAATATGAAAGAGCTCAATGGAAAGACCTGCTCCCCCCCACCATCACTACTCTCCATAGATGGTACCGTCACTACTGATCCTCCCCGCATAGCTGAGTGCCTCAATATGGCTTTCTCAGATCTAAGCTCTGTCCTCCCCAACTACTTTTTCGACCCTATTCCTGTCTCCACCCCCACCTCGGATCGCCCCCCTTTCTACCTGCATGCCATATCACCCCTTGAAGCCAGGCCTCATCTGCAAAAAGCCTTAGCTAACAACAACCCCAGCTGTGATCCCCTGGACTCCAGGATTCTCTGATTAGTCCTAGATACTGTACTAGCCCCTCTCACCAACCTTTTAAACCAGTCACTATGTCTTGGTCAGTTTCCCAGTGCCTGGAAAACTGCAGAAATCACTCCTATCCATAAGAGTGGAGATAGAACCTCCCAACAATTTCAGGCCCATCTCCATTCTCCCCCTCTCCAAAGCACTAGAAAAATAGTGGCCATTCAGCTCTCAGGCATCTGGCCAAATACAACCTGCTGTGTCCAGAACAAGACCGATTCCGCCCTGAACACAGCACCACTACAGCCTTCCTGGAGTTCTCCCAGCACCTCCACTCTGCTCTCGACTCTGGTCATGTTGCAGGTACAGTGTTCATTAACCTCTCCAAGGCCTTTGACACTGTCTATCACCCCCTCTTACTTGACTCCCTCCACCAGCTTGGCTTCTCCCCTGTCCCACTGGCTTGGTTCACCAGTTACCTCTCTGCCAGATCACAGTACGTGAAGGTAAATGGCACCGCCTGTCCAATACCCTGCCCGTTCACGCGGGGGTCCCCCAGGGTTCCATCCTGGGCCCCATTCTGTTCAACCTATTTCTCAATACCTTCCCCAGCTCCTGCTCAGGTAATATGGTACTCTATGCCGATGATGCAGTTCTCCTTGCCTCCTACCCTGACCCCGCGTCTCTACAGGAATCAAACAAAAAACAGAACAGCTACCCAGTGATCAAAATAAAAAAAAAGACCTATATGTTAAGGTCAGATAAAAAGCTTTTATTAAAATAGCTTAAACAAGCAGCATTATAGAGCCACAGATGCACGTTTCACGTCCCAAAAGACGCTTTTTCAATGTGATACTGGCTCAAAAACACATACACTTTAAATAGTTAATGAATCCATTAACATATAAACCAATTACAATTACTACAATTGAATCTAGCACACTTGATGTCAATCTATGAGATTGGAAAAGGCAAGAGCAATATAAATCACTAATTAAATAACATTTAACCATTAAATACATCAGTAAAATTCCCTTCTACATCTAAAGCAACTACATAAATGTATTTTAAACAAAATAACCAAAAAATATGTGTATACTATATCAAAATGTTATAACAAAATATGATAAATAAATCCAACAAACATGAATCTTATTGCTTTAAAGTCATGTTGTATGCATATAACTAAATAGACACAAAAAACAAAAAAACATTTGGAACCCAATTCAAAAACTAATTTACGATAGGGTATAAAACTAAACGCTGCATTTAAACCTTTGCTTCTATGTGCCCCCAACAGTGACTGCACTGATTTTTCCAGTTCTTTTGTTGAGTGTCTGGTTACATTAACTGAATTGGTTCTTACCAATAATGTTTTTGTTTTTAACATACAGGTCTTTTTTTTTTTATGTTGATCACTGGGTAGCCATTCTGTTTTTTGTTTGATGCCCTTATTGTTCGGCTCCAGTTTTATTCGTTGGTAGCCGCCTTTTTGTGTGTATATCTCCACAGGAATCCCTGCAGCACACATTCAACCAAGCCAAAAAGTGGTTCCTCGACCACCAGCTGGTCATTAACCTCAAAAAAGCCAAATCTATGCTTTTTTCACATCACCAGAATAAGGCCAAAAATGCCCCCCTCTGCATTCTCCCCAGTAATGCTCACCCTCTCCAGCAGGTGTCGTCCTACAAGTACCTGGGCATCACCTTCGACTCAGCTCTTACATTCCACACACACATCAATACCCTATCCTCAGCCATAAACCCTCGGATTGGCCTTTTCTATCGTAGCATACTTGTTTACATTCTTTCAAAAAATACTTCTTTTTTTCAACAAATATCTTTATAGTTTTTAAATAATAAAGCCAGGGGGAACAAACCTGTATATTTCTTAATCATAAAAATGAAATCTTTGTTCTCTCATCTGTTGGTGCAGTTATATTTATTTTTAGGTGGGGAAAAGTAAATGATTATCCTCCTCCTCCCCTTCCCCACGAAATTCGACAGGACATTTTGTAAAAAGTATGAGATAATGAGGCTAAAAGACATTTGTATTATATTTTATTCACAGAACAAGATGATTTTGTGAAGCAGTTTTTAAAATTATGAGAAGTTAAAAGGCTCAGCTGTCTGATGAAGAAACATAAGAGTTTAAAATGTTACAAATGAAAATAAAGAGCCAACTGGAAAAAATTAAAAGAGTATTTTGAGAAAAGAATGATAGAAAATAATTTCTAGATGGATTTGCTGGGGTTGAGTAGAAGCATTTATTAAACTGTGCTTTACTTCTGTTTTTTCTTACCCCCCCATCATTCTTTCAAACAGCCAACATTAAAGGGAACCTGGGAGACGTATGTGGAGTAAGATTTATAGTACCATTGTGGAATGAGATTTTTGTGTCGCCTAAAACAAATCATTTGATAGGATGAGTTTCAAAGAATCAGTACTGGTTTCACGCACCTAAATTGTGGCTATCATATAAATAATATGGCAACTTTTTCAGAATTAGGAAAATCAACTGACAATCAATCAACAGCCCTGAATATCAATCAAGATGAAGATGATAGGATTATGGGACTGGTTTAGAGCAAGAGACGGACAGAGTGTGTGAAACAGACTGATATACTAAAAACACCTGCTTGGAAGTTGGAGTCACCAAAAGAATGGGAGATTAGGCTGGACTGGCATGCGGTCACCCTATTAGAGCATACCAAACAGAAGAGAATCCCCAGAGGACTAAGAGTCCTGGTGGAGTCACATTTGTGTTTTTCCCCAGATGGGTTTCAACTGAAGTGGGATGGCATTCGCAACAGATGTTCTTTTGACTTCGTGTTACTACTGATTGAAACACGACAGAACAAATGAGAGTTTTAGATGAAATACACACTATGGAGAATAAAAGAGAAGACAGATACTGCCCAGGTGAAAATATTGTTGGAGCAGACAGAAAAACCATTGCAGGATTATGATAATTATATAAAAGGGATTGAACTACAAAAATTTAAGTGAGACATAGAAGACTACAAAGAAGGCAGGGTGTATTCATGGAAAAAGTCAGAGTACCAAACAAATGTATATAATTTAGAGGAGACTGGCACCTCATCAGCCACATCAGAATCTGATGGACAGGAACAAATATATATTAGGGGAAATAGACTAAGGAGATTCTAGTCAAGATGAAACAGAAGATCTATTTTTTTTTGAGATGGAATAGAAGAACCTATACTCCATATATAGAACAATGGGGCTATAATGACAGAAATTATTATGACATGTGTAGGACAGAATCCACATATAGAGACAATCAATATGGAGGGGATTTTCACAAAGGAATGGAAGAGCCTGGACCCTCAGGTGTCAGAGTAAGAGAAAGAGATGCAGGAGGGGGAGAAAAAGAAAGAGACAGAGAAAGAGAAAAAGTACCCGACACAAGGTCACCGGGCAATCAGAATTAGTGGTATACAATTTGTCAGACCGTAATTTAACAACAACAGAACTTCATGTATTGAACAAGGGACTGTCTTTCAGTCTGACTGAGAAACTCAGTCCATTTGAACTAAAATTAGATCTTGAAATTTTTTTTTTTAGAAAGATCAGATTAAAAAATAATTTTGGCACCAAGGAAGCTGGAAGCAAAGATCCTAGAGTACAGGAAAATAGATACTTATTGAAAAGAGCACTAGGAACAAAGTCATATTTTGATCAAATTGGATTTATCCCCCCCCACCCCACATTACAACATATATTGAAAACATAAATAAAGTGGAAAAAATAATGGAGGAAAGTGAAAGAAAACGTCCCAACTATAACTTAACAAAAAATGAAAAAGCAACCGTGGACAGTCTGGCTAATAATCAAACCATCATTGTGAAGCCAGCAGATAAGGGAGGGGCTATAGTAATCCAAAATCGGAATGACTATCAGAATAAATGTTTGACACAACTTAGCAATGAACAAACATATGAGAAAGTACAAAGGATACCATTTCAAATCTTGAAGGAAATTATAAAAGATGTAATGACAGAAGCAACAGATAGGGGCATTATTGAAACTTGGTTAGAAGAGGAACTGATTAATAAAAATCCAAAAATACCCCTTTTTTATTGTCGCCCCAAAATCCACAAGGATTCTAAGAAACCACTGGGGAGACCAATAATTTCAGTTATTGAATCTATTACAGAGCCCCTTTCAATCTATGTGGACCATTATTGTAAATCCTTGGTACCAAAGATGTGGTCATATCTGAAAGACAGTAAACATTGCATTAAAATTTTAGAAGGACTTCATGAAATGGCAACAAATCTGGACAAATGCATATTGATGACCATAGATGTAAAAAAGCTTGTACATGAGCATACATCATGATGACAGCATAGAGGCATTAAATAATTTTTTAATACGAAGATCTACAAGAACACCTAACTTAGATTTTATTTTGAAACTGACAGAAATAATTCTAAAAAATAACTACAGTACTTTGGATTTTTTTTTTATTACTGCTATGTTTCTCCTCGCTCCGTGCGGCCCTCATCTGACCGACTCATCCAGCTCCGTCCCCCGTAATTACCGGGGCTTACCTTACGCCCGGTCCAGGAGCGGTGCCTGCGGAGAGTCAGTCGCCATCCTGCCACTGGTTGCATTTTTCCAATTTTCTCCACGTTTACCCGAAGACCCCAGGAGAAGGATGTATGCGTGTGGAGGCACACATGTGCCTTACAGCCCCAGTAACGGCCCTCCTCTGCCCCCCCCATTGGCCTATCGCCAGCACCCTCGACTGTGCAGCCCCTCAGCCTCCACCAGGGGGTAGCCATGAGCGAGGGATGCCACCCCACCTCCCCGGAGAGGACAGCTGCCTTGCGGCTACTTCATCCTGCTCCGCCTGCCCCCCCTGTGCTGACCTACGACGACTCAGGCTCGCTCCCAGACCCAGGTCACCGGTGTGCCGCAAGGTGAGATGTCCAGCACCTCAGCCCTCTGCACCACCGGGCCAACAGTAGTTTGGATTTGAGGGGCAATTTTTTCTACAAAAAACTGGTACAGCTATGGGGGCAACATTCGCACCAACATATGCCAATCTCTATATGGCGAGATTTGAAGAAAAATATATTTAGTCTGACAGTAATATCTATAAGTTAAATCTAGTGCTGTATAAAATATTTATTGACAACATCTTAATAACCTGGAAAGGGAGTGCATGAGACTTGGAACTTTTTCATGAATGTCTGAATACAGCTACAACAAATCTATAATTTACTTTAGAATATGACAATAAAATAGCATTTTTAGATCTGATGCTGATTAAGGAAAATGGAAGAATTATCACTGATCTGTATCGAAAAGAGATTTCCAAAAATACGCTGCTTCATGCCAGAAGTTTTCACCCCAGAAATCTAAAAGACAGTATTCCATATGGACAGATGCTGACAGTAAAGAGGAATAGTGGCACACTGACAAGATATGAGACAAACATTAGAGATTTGACACAAAGATTTGAAGCAACAGGGTACAGAATGGAAACATTAACAATGGCAAAACAAAAATGTGACACTAAAGAAAGAAAAGATTTGATACAAGATAAGATTATAAATGCAACAATACCAGATAAGATAACAATATTCACACAATTCTCAGAATATTTTGGGAAAATAAAAAATATTATTACAAAAAAAATGGAATATACTTCAAGCAAGTGAAACAGGTGCAAACATTTTCATCACAAACCAGTGATTACAGCAAAGAAAACCACAACACTAAAAATTAAACTTGTGAACACACAACACTGGGCACCAGAGCCACCTATAAATATGTGGTTAGAGAGAGAGAGATAAAAGTTTTTTTCACTTGTGGCAATTGCATACACTAACAACAGGGTTAAAAGCAAATACATTAAAAGTACATGTAATAAGAAATATATTAGGAGCTTTATCACTTGCAACTCAGATTATGTAATTTATTGTATCATTTACCCATGTTCCCTTTATTACACTGGGGAAACCACGAGACCATTGAAACAAGAATAACATAGCATAAAAGTTCCGTAAGAAGGGAGGACATGAAATCTCCCCTAACTTGTCACTTTATGGAATGCTACCACCAGATATCTTCTCCAAACTTTTTTGGATTTTGGACTGGAAAGGATTTTGGAACCCAAAAGAGGAAGCCGTAGAGAATCAACCCTTTTAACAAGGGAAGCATGGTGGATATTTACTCTGAAAACATACAAGAAGAGATATGGACTTAATGAGAACCTTGCATGTATTACTTTTGAATAAGAACTATGGGCTGGAATTTCAAAGGCCTTAGAATGCCGGAGGGTGCTTGGTCACACAAGTCTGACGTAAAAGGCATCTTGCGCCAAGTGCTAGTTTCAAAGGCAGCCTGCGTCACTCAGCAGGCTGCCCTCACCAGAGTGTGCTAGCACCCGCCTTGCACCACAAAAGTGGCTGCGGCATGGCTCTAGGGGGCTTACGGCAGATCCAGACTGCTGCAGCCCTCAAATCCCGATTTTCAAAGACCTCCCTAGGAACTAAGTACCAAGTACCATTAGACCAGCAAACGGCTGGTCTAACAGTACTTAGACATCTCCTGGGAGGGTCGTCCAGCATGTGCCACTGTGTGGCCTGCCTGATCCATCCCCAAAGGGTGATCCCTGGTGGTGTAGTGGTCCCCCCTCCCTGCCCCGACTGTTATTGTGAAATCCCACCCTGGTGATCTAGTGCCCCAACACCGCACCCCCCCCAAACCATACATGAGATTCGTTGACCGGCACAGCCCTCTGCACACCACCACAGCCAGATGCCAAATGAACCGTCAATGCACGTACTGTATACAGTATACAGTACATGCACTGACAGTTCATTCGGCAGCCGGCTGTGGTGGTGTACAGAGGGCTATGCTAGTTGCATGTATGGATTTGGGGGGGTGCGTGGTTGTGGGCATTATGTGCCAGAAGGGGGGCCACTAGATCACCAGGGTGGCATTCCACAATAACAGTCGGGGCTAGGGGGGCCACCAAATCACCAGGGTGGTGTTTCACTATAACAGTCGGGGTGTAGAGGGGGGTGTCGGGTCACTGAAGTGCCACTGCTAGGCACATCGGCCATGGCGTTGGGAGGGGGCACCAGTATAATCCATACGAGGGCTCAGCTTCGCCCACCATCCTGCAGCACTTCTACTGGGTATGCCATATGTTTGGCACACCCACTCACTTGTCACAAGCAGTGGGACTTAGGTGCCAGGACCATGCCCCTTCTAAAATTGGGAGCTGGGTCCTGGATGCACTGGCACTCGACGCAAGCTGCCAATGTCACAGCTTGCATCAGGTGTCTGAAAATCCGGCCCTATATCTTTATTTGGGTGTAACTCAGAACTTTACAGGTCTACAGTTTATTGCAACCAGGTTATGTATAGTCCGAATCAATGGGGCTTTGATTTTAAACATTACCCTAAAGAACACTAAATAATGACATGAGCTCTGTTGTTTAAAGTTTTTTCTAATAGTAACACTATGACTAAGGTCCTGTGATATAATGTTGATCTTTTTCTTACATTGTAGCTCTGGATTTTTCTTTCCCTAAGAATCCCCCCAACTCCCTCTGAAGAGATCAAACTACACATATCCAAAAAAAATTTCCCCACTTCTCCTTCTCCTTCTTTCAGCTCTTTTCCTATTCCTTATAATTAAAACCATTGTTTACAAAAAGAGAAACCACAATCAGATGAAGAGTGTAACCAATTTTATTAAGAAGTCAAGAAAGCAATATGGAAGGGGGACCACTCAAATGAAACAATTTATTTTGAGTGGTTTCCAAAGTGACCGGACCGCCCAGGGTGATGTCACTCAGTGACAACCACATGCACCTGCATGTTCACCTTGCGACCCAGACCTTTCTTTTACCTTCAGAAAGAAGGATCTACAGGTTCAGTGAGTTGGTCGAATGGTGACTGGGTCCGCACACATGGTTTGTGAAGGAACTAACCCAAATTCACTAAAGACACAAGATTTACACTGAGGAGACATTAAACAAAAAGGTAACACTCCAAGTTCATTAAAAATCCTTGTCTGGGAGGTATCTAGAATCTATAAATGAAACAATTTGAAACCAATATAATATACGGCTCACTTTCTCTTTAGGATCAAAGAGATATTTTGGATACCAAGTGGAGCCATTTTGTGAAAGAAAATGAATCCTTCGGAATGAAGGTAAATATGGGAATTTGGAGATATCTTGTTAAGATACAGGTAGAGAAAGGGATTTTTCGAAAGAATATGGATAAAACTTTTGTTATGTTTATTTTTAGGTGGGGAAAAATAAATGATTATCATCCTCCCCCCCCACTTCCTCATGAAATTCAACAGGACACCAACAGATGACAGAACAAAGATTTAATTTTTATGATTAAAAAATATATAGGTTTGTTCCCCGGCTTTATTGATTTAAAAACTACAAAGTTATTTGTTGAAAAAAAAATATATTTTTTGAAAGAATGCAAAAAAGTATGAGATAATGAGGCTAAAAGACATTTGCATTAAATTTTATTCACAGAACAAGGTTTTGTGAAGCAGTTTTGAAAATTATGAGAAGTTAAAAGGCTCAACTGTCTGATGAAGGAACATAAGCGTTCTGAAACATTACAAATGAAAATAAAGAGCCAACTGGAAAAAATAAGAGAGTATTTTGAGAAAAGAATTATAGAAAATAATTTCTGGATGGATTTGCTGGGGTTGAGTAGGAGTGTTTGTTGAATTGTGCTTTACTTCTGTTTTTTCTTACTCCCTCATCATTCTTTCAAACAATTAACATTAAAGAGGACTGGAAATCAGTTAACATTTCATCCCTACCTGCAGCTTGATGTGAATATTTTAGCTCTGTGTACATGTTTGACTTTTTGGCAACAGGGTTAGCATTATTATTTGTATTTTTAATCTTGTCTTCAAACAGTAAAAATAAATATGTCTGTTTATGGTCAAGTTCATGTTATAGTTCCTGTCTTTAAATTGGTAGAGAGAGAGAGAGAGAGAGAGAGTGAGCAAGGCAGCCAAATGGTGACGTTACTGTTCATCCATTCCATGAGCTCACTGAAACACAAGCGCTGGTGAAGCTGTCAGAAACTGACAGCAAGCAGGAAGTGATTACTTAATTTCTTGCATGTACTTTGTAGACTCAGTTCACTTGATTATAATTTGAGTTAGGCACACATTTTAAAAAATACAACTAAAGGAATTTAGAATGATCCAATTTCATTGTTGTCAGCGTATTATGCTGTCATTATCGCAGTTGCTTCTTGGCTAAAAAAAAAGTGCTTAAAACAGAGGTGGCACCGTCACTTTTCATTAACATTGCCAACGTAATTATTGTAGGTTGAATATATATACACACACACACACATATGCACACAGTGATTAACCCCACCTTTTTTTATTTGGTACAGTTTATATGGCGCTTAACTGCATTGAAGACATACTGCACAGAGGTGTGGTCTACCAGTGTAATGTATGTTGACTGAGCTCCCCTTTTTGTATTTTGTCTAGTTTGCAGAAGTGAAAAAAATCCGACAATTGCAATGTGAATTATTATTTTAAAGTACGAGCTGTTTGAAAAAAGAAAACAAGCGATTTCATGCAGGGTATGTTAATGGGAGCATTAAGATAATGTGAAATTCTCTGCTCTTGATGTTTTGTGTGTTAACCTTTCCATAATGGTGCCAACGGAGTACTGAAATGATTGTTTACATGGGTATAACACTAATAATATGAAAAAAAAGAATCTGAATAGCATCACTAACTACCCACTCACACTCACTCAGTGTGTAAATTAAAGGAATGAATGGAGCAATTTCACACTTACTGCGATTGCAGCCAGAGTCAACATACAGAACTCTGTTGTATTCTCCATTTCCTAAGTAAGTTACATATAGGATAAAATATGGGGAGAAGTGTGTTACGAGAATTTAACACACACCCGAGTTGTTGGATGCCATATAAACCCCGAGGGCGAAGCCCGAGGGGTTTATGAGTGCCATCCAACAACGAGGGGTGTGTTAAATTCAAGTTTGACACACTTCTCCCTCATATTTTATTTTATATAATTGAAGGGTTTCTTTTTAGTCAGTCACAAGGAAGCCTAACTGTCTCTGTTTCATTGTGTATTGGACGAAAACACTAACTTCTCTGCATTACCTCAGTTTACCAGTGAGCCTAGAAGCACAAGAGTGTGTGTTTGGGATGGAGGTAATGCAGATAATAAAGTGTTTTTTCTCAGTACTGTTTTATGGAAACAGGGACAGTTGGAAGCTCCGCTCTGTTTATTTGCTTGTCTCGAGCGCGTTGGTATAGAAAGGGAGCGCGTGAATGCCGTAACACCTACTCAGGTGTTACGGTATTTAACACACGGTTTTGTCTATGGCAAAAAACGGAGACCGTTAATTATACACTAATACCATACAGGATGGAAAACGCTGATCCTTAAGTTTGCAGAACATGAAAGCCCATTTCTCCCCTATATATGCATACTGGCTCTGCCCGAGCATTTACTCATTTTCCAATATCTCAGAAGATGAGTTCAGGAGTGGCCCAAAGTTAGCAGCTAAAAAAAATACTATTGAGAAAGACTACTGGATTTACCATGCCTGATTAACCCTCTCTTTTTCATAGGTAGGAGACATTCCACTGTACTAGATTCCACCAAAATCTGGCCAATGGAAAATCATGTACACAAATGCTCACAGCCTGGGAAATAAGATCCCAGACCTGCAGGCAATAATGTCAGAGGCTAAACTGGACATAGTAGCAATTAGTGAGGCGTGGTTTACCACTAACCACACTTGGGAGACTTCAGTACCTGGCTATGTATTGTTCAGAAGAGACCGAGGTGAAAAAGGGGGAGGCCTCTGTATGTTAATGAAAATATCAAAGCTACAGAAATTCAAAATACACATAAGGAGCCAGAAGAACTGTGGGTCACCCTGGAAACAGGAAATGGGACAGCCATAAGAACTGGGGTTGTCTACAGGCCCCCAGACCAGAGGGAGGACATAGACACATTACTGTTAGAAGATATACAAAACATGACAGCTAAAGGGGAGGTTCTGATAATGGGAGACTTCAACATGCCAGATACAGATTGGTCAATACCAGCAGGAACATCGGCCAGAACTAGACACATAGTGGATTCCCTGCAGGGGGAGGGCCTCAAACAACTGGTACAGCAACCCACAAGAGACAGGGCTATCCTAGATCTAGTACTGACTAACAAAGAAGGGATCACAGATCTCCAGGTAGAAGGTCACCTGGGTGCCAGTGACCATCACATGGTATGGTTCAATTTGGCTACTACATCTAAATCATCCCATTCCAAGGCAAAAATATGGGACTTCAGAGGAGCTGACTTTTGATAAGATGGCCAACAGAGTTAAGCTAGCCCTGGCAAAAAGAAACACAGGTGAGGGGGTACAGGCAAAGTGGGCAAGCATTAAGGATACAATAATTGAAGCAACATCCCATTGTGTTAGACAGAAAAGGAAGTGCAAAAGAAGAAGGAAACCACTTTGGTTCTCAAATACAGTAGCAGAAAAGGTCAGAGCCAAAAGGCTGGCCTTCAGAAAATATAAGGGAACACAGCGGGATGAAGATAGCGAGGCATACCAAACTGCCCTAAGGGAAGCAGGTAAGGCAGTAAGGCAGGCAAAGTCCCAAACTGAGGAAACACTAGCACGAACAGTAAAAGAAGGTGACAAGACTTTCTATAGATACATTAGTGAAAGGAGAAAGTCCAGAGGGGTATGCTGCTGCTTAATGGAGAAAAGGGAGCATGTGAGGAGGAGGACCTGTAAAGGCATCTATCCTAAATAGATACTTTGCTCAGTATTTACTGAAGAGAAGGTAGGGCAGGGCCACAGCTCAGCATCATGGACACAGGGGAGGGAGGTGAGCACTACTCCCTTCACAAAGAAAGGGTCCTACAAGAGCTTGCTAAGCTCCAGGGTGGATAAGGCAATGGGACCTGATGGCTACATCCCAGGGTCCTTAAGGAGCTAAAGAAGGAACTAGCAGAGCCATTAGCAGAATTGTTTAGTGAGTCTCTGAGCACAGGAGAGGTCCCAGAAGACTGAGAAGGGCTCATGTGATCCCACCCACAAGAGTGGTAGCAGGGAGGAGGCGGGGAACTACAGACCGTCAGTCTTACCTCAGTAGTGGGCAAGATTTGGAGGCACTCCTTAAGGAAAGGATAGTGCAACACCTGGAATCCATAGGGGCACAGGATCCAAGACAGCATGGGTTTACAAAAGGAAGGTCCTGTCAAACTAATCTCATAGATTTCTTGACTGGGTAACCAGAGTGGTGGACCAAGGGGGAGCAGTTGATGTCGCCTACCTTGACTTCAGCAAAGCTTTTGACACTGTTCCACATAGAAGATTGATAAATAAGCTAGGTAGGCTCGGGGTGGTCAGAAGTTGGTCAACTGGGTGGCAAACTGGTTGACTGGCAGAAAACAGAGAGTGGTGGTAAATGGTATACAGTCAGAAGAGATGCAAGTCACAAGTGGGGTACCTCAGGGATCAGTCCTGGGGCCAGTCCTATTCAACATCTTCATTAGTGACCTCAGAGATGGACTAGAGGGTAAGGCTTGTCTGTTTGCAGATGACACCAAGATCTGCAACAGAGTAGATGATCCAGATGGGGTGGGCAGAATGAGAAGAGATCTGGATAAACTAGCAGAATGGTCAGAAGAGTGGCAACTGGGATTTAATGCAAAGAAGTGCAAAATCATGCACATAGGGAAGAGAAACCCTGAAGCCACTTATAGGCTGGAGGAGTTGCTAGCAGTCACAAAGGAAGAAAGAGACTTGGGCATCATCATCACTGATGACCTAAAATCATCCAAGCAGACCTCTAAAGCAGTAGGTAAGGCTAGGGGTGTTAGGTGTATTAGTAGGGGTATCACAAGTCGTAAGAGGGAGGTAATAATCCTCTGTACAAGACATTGGTTAGGCCCCATCTGGAGTACTCAGTGCAGTATTGGAGCCACACCTTCACAAGGACATTAACCAAATTGAGGCAGTCCAGAGAAGGGCAACCAAAATGGTGCAGGGACTGCATCAGAAGACATATGAGGACAGATTAACGGAGCTCAATATGTATACCCCTTGAGCAAAGGAGGGAGAGAGGTGATATGATCGAGACATTTAAACACCTTAAGGGCATAAACAAGGTGAAAGAGTCTAACATGTTTAAATATAAGAAAAAAGCAGGACAAGAGGACACAGCATGAGATTAGAGGAGGCCGATTAAGGGGAATGGAGGAAATTCTTTTCACAGAAAGGGTGGTAGATGCATGGAATGGCTTACCACAAGAAGTGGTGGCTATGAATACAGTGCAGGGCTTCAAACAGGCATGGGATAGGCATAAGGGAGCAATACAAATGACTATGAATAGATAGGTCATTGACAGAGCAAAGGCCGATGGCACATTTATAAGGTAGAAAAAGAAATGGGCAGACTGGATGGGCCTTGCGGTCCTTATCTGCCGTCAACTTCTATGTTTCTATGTTTCTATGTTTCTATTCAGCCTACTTCCCTACAACAGCTGAAAAAACAGGCTAAATAAGCATGTCCACTGAGGCTGGGGGCACAAAACTTAACTGTAAGACTGGGAATTCAATGACCAAGGCCACTGATTTACGGTGATTAAAACAATTAAATTCCGTTTTCAAGACTTAAGATTCTGGAATTTCACTGGTGATTGTTACTCTAATTTCCGGATTTTACTGGGATTCTGTCATCATTCTTTTAGTATGTGCATAAATAATCAGAATTAAAGAAGGCTTAATATACAGAGCATTAAATAAAGAAAACTGAAAATAGTACAGGAAGGAATTAAAGGAAAAACAGACTTTTTTATAGATTTACTGATCTGATAAAAAATGCCAGATTCCATGAAATCTTCGTTTTTACCGGTTTTCAATAAGCCCTAATTCCGGAATTTTACCGGATTTTCCGTTAAAAACCGAAAAACAGTGGCCTTGTCAATGACCAATCCAGCTGTGACAGTGATATGGGCTGCTGCTTCACATAATCGCACATTATTTTAGCACACTGCTGGGAACACACACATGAACAGAGTTCAGTCAGCTGAATTTCAAGTTGACGGCTCAACGAATCACAACAACTGAGAACTGCACGATAAAGCAGAGAAAGTGAAATGGGTCTTTGCTCCACAATCCTTTCTCCCTAACAGTCATTGATGCCATTCCCCATGTGTTAAGAAAAAAAAGATGCATTTTGGATGTTGTGTAGATAGACGTTTTAACAGCAACTGTGGTGACAGCAATGCTCCACAACATTCCTCGGCCGTTTCTTCCTAACAGTCACCAATTCCATTCCCCATGTGTGGAAAACACAAAGATGTATTTCACATCTTGTGCAGACCTTTTAGTGTCAGACATGGTGACAGCAATACTTCACAATCCTGTACAACTGTTTCTCCCAAATGGTAGAAAAAAGAGGTGGAAGCAGACAAGATACAGTAAGTAAAATCCAGACGTTTATTTAAAGAAATAAAATCCACTGCTAAACATGCAAGGTGGTATCTGTAGTTGTCTGAATGTTACAGATGAGGTGCTACACCATGCAGCCATACTATTTGAGAGTAAGTAGCTCAGAGGCAGTTTTCATGAAGGAATCTACTCTTGTGAATATTCTATCCCCGATATTTATATTTTTCTACATGTGCTGACAGTCTCAGTTTCACTTTTTATCTATGTTTACAAAGGTTTGTACTCCCTTTACTTGTATCTGTGTTTCCTTTTTGTGGGGGAGAGGGATATAAAGCCTGTTTAGTACTTCTTGGCCCGGATATTCAGACTGCTCTCAGCACGGATGCAAGCGTCGCGCAGTGCAACTGGGATGTGCTGGGGCCAGGACCAGGTGATATTCAGCAGTGATACTGCACCGGTGCAATCCACGGATAGGGAGCACTGGGATGCGCCAGCTTAATGCAGTTGCGCTGAATTCTTCTCCCTTAATCTCAGCAGAGGGCATGCAAATGAGGCCATAATATATGCAAGGTGCAAATGGGGCAATTTGCATGTCATTATGGCCCCATTTGCATGCCTTGTGCAGGGCAGCCTGGTGTATTGCGCCTGGTGCTCTGCACAGACTGACATGAGCAGAGGGACCCGGGGCATCCCCCGCCCTGTAGCCACGATTGCCGTCGACTGCCGTATGTCAGTCCCTGGTGGTCTAGTGGTACCCCCACTCCTGTTTCCCCAATCGCCGGTATATGTAGCCAATATTAGTCCCTGGTGGTCTAGTGGAACCCCCCCCCCAATGCCATGATCATCAGTTAAATGCCCTACAATATCCCTGGTGGACTAGTGGTACTCTCGCCCGTGCCGTGATCAAGGTAAATCAGCAGCAGAATAATCCCTGGTGATCCAGTGGCATCCCCCTCCCTCCCGAGTCCCCGATCACTGGTAAATGGATATTCATTCATTCCCTGGTAGTCTAGTGGTAACCCCCTCCCTCCCGAGTCCCCGATCATTGTATGTGGGAGGGGTGCCACTGGATCACCAGGGAATTATTTTATGGTGCCTTACTGCGATCAGGGAAACGTGAGGGAGGGGGGTCCACTAGACTACCAGGGAATGTATGAAACCACATTTATTGGGGAAACGGGAGGGAGGGGCATCCACTGGACTACCAGAGACTGTTTGACTATACATTTAGCAGCGAACGGGGATTCGGGAGGGAGGTAAGACTAGACTACCAGGGAGCTGTGGGTGCTTGTGGACGGTGTTATGGGTGGGCGGGTGGCCACCCACGGCTGGTGGCTGCTGTGTTGTGCCCTGCAATACAGCAGCCCACATGTGGGTGGCCAGGAGTTGTTCAACCGATTCACGGGCTCAACTCTGAGCCCCCCATGCGGCGCAATGCAGAGTTGTGCCAGCATATGCGCCGCACATCCTGGGCTGAATATCAGGGTGTGCCGCATATGCATGGGCACGCCCCCTGAATCTGCACTGCATACACTTACATTGCGGCCCGGCGCATCGGGACTTGCGCTACGCCATGCAGCCTTTTCAACATCCCACTGGGTCATAATGTGGGGTTGTGCTGGCGCAACCCCTTTGAATATCTGGGCCCTTGAATTTATAAATAAACACCATGAGTTCTCATATATAACTAGAGAAAAGGTTAACTCTATCAATGCGCTTTATTTCTTTTTAAATATGAGGTAAAAACATCTTATTCAGGTTATGTGAAATGGGTGTTTTAGGTAATAGAATGTGAAATGTACCATCCGATAATCACGGGTTCTGAATTTCACCCTTTCTAGAATTAAGAAAAATTGAGTTTAGATGTGGCTGTGTGCATGTATATAGTGTAGATAATATTCTGAAAAAAAAATGAATAGTATCACAAACAGCACCTACCCCTCCACCAGTGGGTAAATGATTTAAATGAATGGTGAAATGTTAAGAGCACATGTAATGCAATTGCTGTCAGAGACTATTGTAACATACTGTGTGTGCTAAATGCTGCTGCATTTTTTTTTTTTTACAAATGCTGGCTTGCAATGCAGACTACAGCTTGTATATGTCACCCCGATTGCTGCTGGGTGCTGCTTATTGAAAGGGCCACCATAGGATTTGCATTGTTGGAGCTGACAAATGGGTCAAACCTGCTGCAGTCGCACTGCCATATCGTTGAGCAGCAGATCAATTTAGAAATTTGTTCTCAGCAATCTGAGGACTGTGTTTGGCTGGCGATGGGGTTCCACTTGACACCAGTTACAAAATCTTTTAATGTATTGATGGGGATAGAGGTACAGAGCACCATGGGACAGTATGGGATGTTACAGCCATAGTAACAGTTTGCAGTTCAGTTCCACACAGAAACAAAACATTTTTGTGCATGGTTTATTCTGTTGCTAATAGTATAAGTTACATTAGATTTTTTTTTATTGGCTGTTATCGATTTCCTTAACTACACAGACTTGCATCTGATTTGTGTTTTTTTTTTTTGTTCCAATAAAAAAATAAAGTCATTCATGATTCCCCACATTGTGTTTCCCTTTGAGTTTGTACTTTTCAACTGACCACGATTTACACAGAGGTCTTTTTTTTTTTTTTTTAGAAATTCCACCTTGTGCCTCCTGAATTTTTGTGCTCCCCATTTGTTACATTGAGGGATACCTGAATATAGCGCAAGTGTGCTCGCTTGTCCTCACGCAATACAGAACCATGCTGTATGTGACATGCCTAATGATTTGCTGCAGGTACAGTTCTGAGACAAGTTGTTTAAACAAAATAAATTAATAAAAACTGTTACTGCAGACAGCTCTGCTGATTCCAAGCAGACTATCCTCCCCTTGCTTCTATCCTTCTCCCGGTGCTTGTGTTTCCTGGCTGGTTTTCCCCAGGCCTTGGAAGAGTGGGAGCCCATGGACAGTGTCGGGAAGGCAAAGGAGCTTCTCGCCCGGAGCCCCTTTCTCCGTTCAGGTGATCTTCTGTTCCAGCAAGAAGGACTGTAAGGACTTATGGCAGAGCCGCTGGCTAGCTTCGTTGAATCTGTGGCAGACTTAGCAGGCCCTAACACGGTGGTCCAGGCCTAGGCAGTGGACGCAGGTGTTGTGGTCCTTATCGTAGATCTTCTTACTGCACCCACAGTATTTAAAGAGTTTCTTGGGTTTGGTTGGCATAAACGAAAGGTGGAAATCACTTTGAAAAATAAAGAGATAAACTAGGGTGAGAAAATAAAATCTAAAAGTAAAGATTTGGCGGTCGACTGAAGCGGCAGTGTCTCTGTGGAATTCGATGTGTGATGGTCAATGGTGAGAAAAGAACTAAGGAGGGTGCGGGGCCGCCCACATTTATATGGGAGGGATGTTGCCAGCATCTGGTATCATCATGAGTGGCCCCTGGTAGACTGCTAGCTAGAAAAGTTTCTGTGCGGTCCTAGTGCCTGGCGGCTATAGTTCCAATAGGTGTGGCCTGATGGACGAGATTCTCTTAAAGATCTACTGTTATAGTAAGTTCATATGTAACTGTACTTTTTTTTAGTTGTGGGGCTTGCTGACATAACGATTGATAAAACAGAATATGTGTATTAGTACATAGAATTTGTCAGCAGAAAAGTTCTGTGTAACCCATCGCCTGCTCAGATGTTCCCTTCCTAACCTGTCTCTGCAGACCCTAACTGGTCTCTGGTGACCCTCCCCCCTCCTTGTCCATTTACTAATACTCCCCTATGTCTATCCAGCATGTGCTTGAAGCCCACCACTGTTTCTTCTGCTGGCAGTCTCTTTCAGGTGTCTACCACCCATTTAGTGAAGTAGTACTTCCTTACATCCCTCTAAACTTCCCCTCCCAGCTTCATCACATGGCCCCAGTTCATGGTGCTCTATCAAATAATGAAAGAGACTCCCCGCCTAACTTTTGCTGAGCTTCAGTCCTCCTGGAAGAGATATCCTCGATGAAGATCCCATAATTCTTTCTTTCCATTGTTGGGGGTTTACTTTAGATTTCTTCACTATTATTCTTTTTTGGTAGTTTAGCTGGATTCTGAAGGAAAAGGGGTAGCGCCATTCTCTCCTGAGCTAGTCTGTCTGATTGTAACTGGCATGCATCACCCCCTTCCTTTGCCTCCTAAGTGTTAATAGGAGGAGCAAGCAATGTATCCAAAGGGTGAAAAACAGGAAAAGGTATGGGGCTGCTTTATTTCCTGTGTGGAGCCGATCTATTTTCTGTTGATACAAATATAGTAAAAATCAAGGAAAACAATTACGAACATACGAAATTGCCAGCAGATACAGGCCATATGGTCTATCTAGTCTGCTCGAGTGTGCAGCAATTCAGCACATTAGACTGCAGCTGCCCCCCCTCCCATTAACTCTTCCCTCTCCCAACTGCCCCCCCCCGGTATGTAGTTTCCCCTTGAATTTGTCCCACCCCCTCCTGAAGCACCCCACAGTCTGCACTGATATGAGTTGCACAGGCAGTGCATTCCACCGTTACCACTCTTTCAGTGAAGTAGTGCCTCCTCCTCTCCCTCCTGAATCTGCCCCCCTTTAACTTCAGGGAGTGTCCTCTGGTATCTCTTCCATTCTGGAGAGTGAACCCACCCTGGATGCCTACTCTGTTCATCCCCTTCAGGTACTTGAAGGTCTCGATCATGTCCTCCCTCTCCCTTCTATCCTCCAGGGTATACATGTTGAGCTCTTTTAGTCTTTCCTCGTAAGTTCTATCCCTCAACCCCTGGATCATCTTTGTTGCTTTTCGCTGCACTGCCTCCAGTAGTTTGATATCCTTTTTCAATTATGGGCATCAGAACTGCATGCAGTACTCCAAGTGCAGCCTCACCAGGGGCCTGTACTGGGGCAATATGACTTCGCTACATCTGGATGTAATCCCCCTTGCTATGCACCCTAGCATCCTGTTAGCCTTAGCCACTGCCTTCCTACACTGGACCGAGTGGTTTAATTCCCTGGTCACCAGCACTCCCAGACCCTTCTCCTTGTTGGATGTGGACAGTTTGATACCATCCACCCAGTAGCTGTATCCTGGGTTTTTGGCTCCGAAATGCATCACCTTGCACTTCTTGGCATTAAACCCAAGCTGCCAGGTGTGCGACCACTCCTCGAGTCTTTCCAAGTCCTCCTGCAGTAATTTGCCACCCTCCTCCTCATCCACCTCAGCACAGATCTTGGCGTCATTGGCAAAGAGGCTGATCTTACTCTTGATCCCAACCACTATGATTGCGATGAAAATGTTAAACAGGACTGGTCCCAGTACTGATCCCTGTGGGACACCACTTGTCACTGCCCTAGGCTTCGATGCTTCTCCACCCAAAACTACCCACTGTTGCCTGTCCCTCAGCCAGTTTTCTACCTATCGGGCTAGCTTCCACCCTATATCAAGAGTCCTCAACTTGCAGGTCAACCTTCTGTGTGGCACTGAATCGAAAGCCTTGCTGAAATCCAGGTAGACTACATCTACCGCATGCCCCTTGTCCAGTGCCCTCATGACCCAGGCAAAAAAATCAACCAAGTCTGTCTGACAGGATCTGCCAGCGACAAACCCCTGCTGTCTGTCATTCTGCAGATCATTATCCACAAGAAACTGCATCAGCCTTTCTTTGAGGATAGATTCCATCAGTTTCCCCACAACTGCGGTAAGGCTCACTGGTCTGTAGTTTCCTGGTTCGTCCTTGGGCCCATTTTCGTGGAGAGGTACCACGTGTGCGCCCCTCTAATCTCTGGGCACACATCCCATATTTAGCAAGGTGTTGAACAGATCCACCAGTGGCTTTGCCAGGACCTCTGCCAGCTCCCTCAGCACCCTGGGATGTACCCCATCTGGCCCAGGTGCCTTGTTTACCCTTGGGGACCTAAGGCCCTCTAGCACCCTTTCCACCATGATGACCCTGTCTGAGGTTGTCTCACCCCCCATGCCTGCGCCCCCTTTCCCTGCAGGAATGGGCCCATCCCTCTCCCCTGTGAACACTGAACAGAAGTACTCATTAAGTACTTCTGCCTTCTCGGACCCCTTGTCTACCCACCCACTGCCTTTCCTGATCCTAACTATTTGATCCTTGCACTTCCTCTTTTCCCTGACATACCTGAAGAAATCCTTTTCTCCTTCCTTAATCCCCTGTGCCAATTTCCTTTACCTGGCTGCCTTTGCAGTCCTGACCACTCTGCTCACTTCCCTGGATTTCCTCACATAGTTCTCCATATTAACTGCCCTGTTGGTTCTCTTGTAGGTTCAGAAGGCCCTTCTCTTATCCCTCACCTTCTCCGTTACCTCTCTGGTCATCCAGCTTGGAAGCTTGGTCCTTGATTTCTTTTGCTGGCTCTTGACACAAGCCTTAGTGGATTCAATCAGCCCTAGTTTTATGATCGCCCATTTCTGCTCTGCATCCATGTCAGGGTGGATGCCATCTATGTGTGATCTCATTAATTGCCCCATCCTGCCAAAGTCTGCCTTTCTGAAGTCCAGGACCTTTGTTTTTGTATTGTGGATCTCTCTATCCAAACTGATAGAGAACCACACTGTGTGGTGATCGCTACTAGCCAGTGGTTCCTCCACCCTCATATCTGTGACCTGTTCTCCATCCTCCAGAACCAGGTCTAGAATATTTTCTTCCCTTGTTGGCACTGTCACCCTTTGGGTCAGGAAGCCATCCTGGATTGCTTCCAGGAGGATCTGCTCCCTGGCGCATGTGGTGGCTGGGATGCTCCAATCCACCCCTGGTAAACTGAAGTCTCCCACCACCACAGTGCTCCCTTTGCCACAGAGTCTCCTTAGCTGCTCCCCTAGCTCCCTATCCACGTCCTCTTTCTGGGTTGGGGCCTATAAACAACCCCCCAATCGGACCCTAGCCCCCTTTGGGGCATGGAGTTGTATTCAAATGACTTCTGACCTACCTTCTTCCCCCTCCTCCCTGACGCATCCAATCCCTTCCCTTATGTAAACAGCTACTCCCCCCTTACCTTTTTCTCTGTCCCTCCTGAATAATTTATATCCTGGGATGGCCAAGTCCCAGTCATGGTTTTGAGTTGCCCACGTCTCAGTGATGGCCGCTAGGTCCACCTCTCCATCTGCCAGCAGTGCCTGCAGCTCTGCCATCTTATTCCCCAGGCTCTGAGCATTTAGTGATACCATCCTCCACCCTGACTCTCTCCCAGCTGCCCCCATCCTAGACAAAGTACGCCCCATCATTGCTATGGGGGGAGGTCCTCTGGACCGCCTCTCCTGATTCACTCCACCTCCCCCACAGCAAGTTTAAATTATACTTTGTGGTGATAAATTCCCTCAGTCTCCGCTTTAACACCCCTGAACCCTGCTTACTTAGATGTAGCCTGTCCCCTGCATATAGATAGTACAATTAGGTAAGAACTTACCGTAACAGTAGATTTTCGAGAACAGCTCTTGCAGCAGGTTACACCATTAGAACTGAAGCCATCAGACGCAGAACCCCACGGAAATTTTCTAGCTAGCAGTATTCAGCGGGGACCGCCCCCGTCAGGCATAGTATATAAAGGGGCGGTCCCCCAGAATCCCTAGTTCTCCCGCCGGAGACTCCCGGCTGCTAGATGACATCAGAAGAGGAGACTGAGGATCCGCCATCAAATGGCAGTCAGAGAGATGCTGAGACACCTGATCCTAGGAGAAGGATGTTGGAACTAAAATCTACCTCCAGCGGGGATGGTGGGAGGGAAAGTATTGGCTGCAAGAGCTGTTCTTGAAGATCTACTGTTACGGTAAGTTCTTACATAACTGTACTATCTTACTTCGAGAAACAGCTCTTGCAGCAGGTTACAACATTAGGACTGATTCTCAAGCAATAATGGAAATCCCACACCATTGGGAGGAGGGAAGGTAGAAATCCTTAATGGAACCTAAGCCTAAGACAGAAGTCCTTGAGGACTGCTAGACCAAAACCTGCTCTTCGCCTCGATGCGATATCCAGGCTATAATGCCTGATGAAGGTGTGCACGGAGCTCCAAGTAGCTGCAGCACAGATAGCCGAGGTGGACACATTCTTAAGGGCCGCAAAGGAGGTAGCCACCCCCCTTGTGGAATTACCCTTGACCGCGCCTGGTAAGGATTTGTTATGCTTCTGGTAACAGAATGTGATACACTGAATGAGCCACCTGGACAGAGACTGTTTGGAAACAGGAGCACCCATCATCCTGTGGGCAAAGGAGAAAAAAAGCTTGTCCGATTTTCGGTGGTGTTTGGTTCTGGTCAGGTAGTATTGGAGACACCTATGCACATCTAGGATGTGCAACAGGGCCTCTCCTCGATTCAAATAGTTGGAAAAGTACACTGGTAGATCAATGTCCTGATTAAGGGTAAGAGCTGAGACCACCTTAGGCAGAAATTTGGGATTAGTCCGTAGGGATACCCTGTCTTTGTGAAAAACCAAATAAGGCTCTTTGCACATGAGTGCATGGAGTTCAGAAATTCTTTTGGCCAAGGTAACAGCAACTAAAAACAATGTCTTCCAAGTGAGAAGATGTAGCTCGCAATCCATGGCTGGTTCAAGGGTGGCAGGCGTAGCTGCTCAGGACAAAAGAGTAGGTCGATGGTGGAATTGGATACTTAATCGGAGGTCTAAGGTGGAGAATACCTCTCAGGAAGGCTCGTGCTGTGTCCAACTGAGATATGGTGTGTTGGCCTATAGGATAATGATAGGCTGATATGGCACAGAGGTGTACTTAGATCGAGGAGTAGGCCAGGCCTGTCTGAAAAAGAGACAAGAGGTAGTCCAAGGCCGACTTTTCTGGACAGTCTAGAGGTGAAAACCCCCGTGCTTGAGCCTATAGGCAAAAACGGCGCCATTTCATGGCGTAGTAGCATGGTGGCGGTTTTCTGCATTATTGGCCGCAGAGCGTCCAGCTACCTCTTGCGAGACCCCGTGTCGCAAAATGGCTATGTCTCTAGGAGCCAAGCATGCAGACTCAGCGAACGAAGGTCCGGATGGACCAAGGAGCCCTCCTCCTGAGACAACAAGTGAGAGCTGATCGGCAGAGGCACCGGAGGTTCCTGGGATAGCTGATGTAGTAGAGGGAAACAGATCTGCCTGGGCCAGAACGGCGCGATGAGTATCAGCGTCGCTTGCTCTCTGCGAAGTTTCAGAAGAACCTTCTGGATCAACGGAAAGGGGAGAAAGGCACAGAGGAATCTGTCTGCCCAGGAGAGGGACAACGCATCTCGCCAGAAAACACCAGGCCCTGGATCTAGCGAGCAAAAATTGGGCAGTTTTGCATTGGATGGAGACGCAAAAAGGTCTAACTCTGGTGTACCCCATCTGTGAAACAGATCCTCTACTACCTCTTGGAGTAGTTCCCACTCATGGACTCTGGCCTGACAGTGGCTCAGGCCGTCTGCAATGACATTGTCCACTCCTGGGACATGAACAGCAATGAGGTTTGCGCCGTGTTGCAAAGCCCAATCCCACACCCTCATGGCCTCCCTGCAAACCGGGTAGGAATGGGCACCTCCTTGTTTGTTGAGGTAATACATCACCGTGGAATTGTCTGTTTGTAACAGAATGGTACCCGGTGGAATCTCCGACTGAAAGGCCTGCAGGGTGTAAAGAACTGCTCTCATTTCCAGGATATTTATGTGGAGATGAGTCTCTTGGGCTGTCCACAGGCCCTGAGACTGGACACCATCGAGGTGTGCTCTCCATCTGAGCCCTGAGGCGTCTGTGGAGAGTGTCACAATCGGAGACGGCGCAATGAAGGGGACCCCTGCCTATTGATTCTTCAGATCTAGCCACCATTGCCAATCCCAGATTACGGTCTTCATGATCCAGATTGGAAGCTGCAGATGGTCTTGCTTTTGATCCAGTTGGACCCATAACATCCACTGGGTCACCCGCATGTGGAGACGAGCAAGCGGGACTGTTGCAATGGCCGCAGCCATGTGTCCGAGCAGGCAAAGGACCAATCTGGCAGGAACGGTCTTCTTCATCGAAATATTCCTAATGAAGGATCTGATGTGTTCCACTCTGTCCTGGGGAAGAAAAGCTTTCCCCTGGACGGTGTCCAGAACTGCACCTATGAACTGCAGAGTCTGTGACGGAATCAGGCATGACTTCTCTTGATTGATCATGATGCCCAGCATCTCGAACAGAGACTGAATATAACAGATGGCGGACATCAAGGCCTCCTGAGAGGGTGCCATGAGAAGCCAGTCGTCCAGGTAGGGGAACACGTAGTGGCCTTGTCTCCTCAGAGTCGCTGCTACAACCGCCATACACTTCGTGAATACCCGAGGTGCCGATGACAGTCCGAAGGGGAGGGCTTGGAACTGATAATGGTGGCCCTGGAACTTGAAGCGCAGAAACTTCCTGTGCGCTTGAGCAATGGAAATATGCAGGTAAGCGTCCTGCATGTCCAAGGACGCTAGAAAGGTGCCCTGCTTGAGCATGGGAATCAGACCTGGGAGGGTCATCTTGCGGAAGCGTTTGTACAGGACCAACTCGTTGAGGGCGCTGAGGTCCAGTATCGGACGGAGGTCCCATTTTCTTGGGAACCAGAAAGAAGTGAGAATAATATCCTGCACTCCTTTGGTTCCATGGTACGTGCTCCATCGCTTCTTTTTCCAGGAGCGCGAGCACCTCCTGCTGTATGAGCAGAGCGTGCTGACCTGAGTAACGGGAAAGCAGGGGAGGTCTTGCCGGTAGGTGGTCGAGAAATTCTATGAAGTGACCTTTCTTGACCAATTGGAGAACCCACCGATCGGTGGTAATCGACTGCCACCCTAAAAAGTGGAGAGCGATGCGACTCCCGACCTTTTGTGCCTGTTGATCCAGAGGAGGGCCGGGGGCCGGGAAGGAGTCATACTGTGGCAGCACTGGTCCCTGCAGGCTGGGCCGGTTTAGTGTAGCGTTGGGCTCTGCCTGGGGATGACTTGGCCTGGGCTTTCCGCTGAAAGGTGCCCCTTTGTTACTGACCAGAACGTGGCTGCTGCCTTTGTTATCGGCTGCGAAAACGGCTCTGGTTCCTACGAAAGGAACTGGGCCTGGATCTGTACATGGCCTGTACAGACCTGACTGCCTTCCCAGTGTCCTGGAGTTTGGTGATAACCTTCTCCAAGGGTTCACCAAAGAGTACTTTGCCGTTGTAGGGGACGTCAAGAATGTTCTTCTGTACATCCGGGGTGAAGCCGGAGACACGAGCCAAGAGTGTCGCCAGAGACAGACGCCTGAAGCTGTAGCTCTGGCGAACGAGTCTGCAGAATCGTATGCAGCTCGTAGCACTTGGGTACCCACATCGGACCCTGTACGTAGAAGGTTTAGGAGCTCCGCCTTCTGATCACCATCTTATCGACCAGGTCCTGGCCCTGTTCTCATAGGGCATTCTGAAACTGTACCATGTGGGTTAGGTAGCTCAGGGACCTGATGGAGCATGTAGCAGCCACATACATGTGTCTCCCCAGGGCATCCAATTGTTTGGATTCCTGGTCCAGTGGCTGTGTGCTCATATGTTGCGGTCTTTGGGACCGGTCATGTGAGGCCGTAATGACCAGGGAGTCTGCCAGAGGTTGTTGAGCCAAGTACTGGTCCTCTCTCAGGGCCTTGTACAGGCGGTCAGCTTTCTTCGGCACCACAGGAGTGGAGTGCGGACGCTTCCACGAAGTCTTGGTGACGTCCGCAAATGTGTCCACCAAGGGTGGCACTACCACAGGCTTTGGGTCTTTCTGCCGAAGACAACGGGCAAGGCGCTGTCTTTCAGGGTCGAGTTCTTCAGCATCCCATCTCATGTTGTCCTGGATGTGCCTCATGATCTCAGAAAAAGAGGGATCATCCGGAGGAGACCTGGGCAGGTCATGTGGGTCAGGTGATGGAATGCTGAGTGGAGAAGGAGATCTGGAGTAATCAGAGGTATCCGATCTGGAGTCCTCCCCTGACAGAGTATACCACCGACGTCTGGGCCGCTTGGGGCTGGGAGACCCTGATGGAGATCTTGAGGGAGGCCTTCTCTGATCCTTGGCTCTACCCCTGGGAGGTAGAGTCTGTTCCTTAGGGGTCGGTGATCATCCTGCTGGCCCCTGTGGAGGGGGGGGGAGTAAGAGGTGAAGGAGTAGAAGGAGGAGGCTTTACTGGGACCACGTCTTTATGGATGGTGTCCCACCAGAAAATTTAGTTAGTTTTTGTTGACTGGGTAAGTGCACTAAACAAATCCTGCCTATTTTCAGGCATGACCCTGGAGGGAGAGAGATACAGATGAATGCCAACTGACCTTGAACAAGATTAAGCTGTTGGTGGTATTTTTAGTGAATGAGGGAAATTTGGCCAGGACACTGGGGAAATTCCCCTACTCTTTTCGATAAGTGCCATGGGATCTTTAACATCCACCTGAACTACCACCAATCCAGACAGATGGGACCTCGGTTTAATGTCTCATCCGAAAGACACCAGAAAGTAAAGAGATCCTTTACCTCTTGTATATTCATGCCTGACGACGGGCCTGGCACCAGTGGTCTGTCACTGGGGTTGGGCGTCGGGTCCTCGGGTGTCTCCAGGGTGGGCGAAGGTTCCCTCAGAAGCCCGGCATCCTCTGTGTCACCCGCCTGGTCTTCAGGCAATGTGGTATCCTTCTCCGTGGAATCCCTGTACGGGTGTCCACGGTGAAGCAGCGTCGGTCATTCGGCCATAGCGACTTCAGGTCGGTGAACTCCTGGCCAGCGCCTGGTGCTTGGCCGATGTCCTCGCCCGGGCGACCCTGGCTGACGCCGGGTGCTTGCCAACGCCAGGTCCGGCATACGCTTGAGGACGCCAGGTCCTTCGCCTTCCTAGGTGGTGGATCTGGGCCCCTAGGGGGCTGGGAGACCGACCTGGAGTCGGGGTCCCGACGTCGGGTGGATGAGGAAGACTTGTGTCGTTCAGAGGACTTAGAAGAAGCCTGAGAGGGAGTAGAGGAAGCCGAGGGCCTGGAAGTCTTCATGGGCTGAAGAGTCGAAGAACCGCTTAAAGCCTGTACTTTAACCGGAGGGGGCTGAGAACTAGCCCTGGAGGGAGAGCGGTCCGATCGGGTGGAGCCTGAGCTCCGCGAATCCGAGGCCCGGTTCAGGGATCTGGACCTTGCTTTCTCCCAGTGCTTGTCCCAATGTTTATGGACCTTGGAGGAAGAATCACCCCTGGAGGAAGGTTCTTCGTCCATCCTACTAAGTTTTTCCTCTAACAGGTAAGCCTGAAGTGCCTTCTGACGGCGGATCCTGGTGTGGCTGTTGAACCCTTGGCAAAAGGTGCAGGCCTTGGTGTTGTGGTCCGGGCCTAAGCACCGCACGCAGGAAGAATGAGGATCCTTGAAAGGGATCTGTTTTCCGCAGGCACACTTTGAAAGGTGTCCCTAAAATGAAAGAGTTGGAGAGGACATTAGTTATGTAGAAATTCTTGAAGTTCTAAGTCGTCGTGCACTAGGTAGAGATTGAGAGGCCGATGCTGGTGAGTCGACGGCGGAAAAAGAACTGGGGATTCTAGGGGACTGCCCCCTTTTATACTATGTCTGACATCAGTGGGACCAATGTCAGGGGTCCCGCTGAATACTGCTAGCTAGAAAATTTCCGTGGGGTCCTGGCACCTGCCGGCTTCAGTCCTAATGGTGTAACCTGCTGCAAGAGCTGTTTCTCGAAGTAAGATCTGGGTTCTCCCATGTTTTGCCCCACTCTCCCACCCAGCCATACCCCATGGACTCACACCATTCTATCAGCCACTTGTTGAAGTCCATGATTCTGCCTTTTCTGTCTGTACTTGCCCTTGGCACTGGCAGAACTTCTAAGAATGCCACTGTGCTTCCCTCCTCTCTGCATAGCTTTCCCACTTCTCTGAAGCTGTCCTGAACCTCCTCTAGCTACCTTCCTTCCAGATAATTTGTTCCCAGGTGAACAATGATGTGTGGTTCCCCCCACCTTCTGTACACACCTACCAATGTGCTGCTGCACCATACTTGTTGCCATGCCTGGCATGCACTCTACCCAAATGCTGCTTTTCCTGGCCCCTTTCCCCCCCATCTGACCCCCTTAACTATAGAGTCCTCACAATTATGACTGACTCTTTATGTGCTCCTCTTTTGCAGGCTCTTTCCTCCCCAAAATGCTCCCTTCCCTATCCCCTGAGCTAGTCCCCCCTTCTGCCTCCTCCATTCTGTGTCAGAAGACAGTTAAATGCCTCAAAAGTAAAATGACTTAGGAGGAGTTATGTGAGTCTGTAAAAAGACTTCCTGTTTGCTCATTGCAGCACCAGAAAGGAATGTATGTGTGATTCACATGGAAAAACTCAGAGCCTTAACTGGCTGAACTCTCATAGCTCAGTTGGTTAAGTGATAAAGCATGGATTGCTGAGGTCCTGGGTTCAAATCCCAGTGAGAGCCACACTTTTCCTTTCATTTCTACAATTGGATTTCTAAATTTGCCATACAGTGGCATATACTGCACTTGGGAGAGATTGAGGAGGCGTTATCTGAGTCTTTAGAAAGACTTCCTGGTTGCTCATTGCAACACCAGAAAGGAATGTATGTGTGATTCACATGGGAAAACTCAGGGCCTTAACTGGTTGAACTCTCATAGCTCAGTTGGTTAAGAGCTAAAGCACGGATTGCTGAGGCCCTGGGTTCAAATCCCACTGAGAGTCACACTTTTCCCTTTCATTTCTACAATTGGATTTCAAAAGTAAAATGGGAATTTTTAAACTACCAGACAATGAAAAAAACAAAGAAGTGATGATCCCTTCCTTCCTGGTTCACTGTCTAGAATAGCTGTTTTAAATTACTTTCTTCTTTTGGCTTCACCATTCCTATGGGCCTGGTATGTACAAACGGGGACAGTGTGGCAGATGTCAGAGTGGGGAGTCATTGTGGGACTAGTGACAATCACACAGTATGGTTTAATATAAGAACAGCAGCAGAATCCAGCCACACAAGGGTGAGGGTCCCAGATTTTAGAAAGGCTGACTTTGCAAAGATGGGGGAATGCATCCAAGAAGACCTGGGAGGGAGAGTTGGGTGGGGGGGTGGTGAAGGGAAAATGGGTCAGAATAAAAGAGAGCATTGTAAAGGCTACAAACTTGTATGTCAGGCAAATAAGCAAAAGCAGAAGGAGGAGGAGGAGACCATTATGGTTCTTGAGGGACGTGCCAGAAAAGGTAAGGAAAAAACAAAACAAAACAGTGGCATTCAGAAGGTATAAGGAGACCCAGAGAGAAGAGGACAGAGCAGTATATCTGGGGAAATGCAGGGACGCCAGGCAAGTCAGCAAGGAGCACACAAGTACAAGCTGAGGAAAGAATAGCCCAGACAGTACCAAAGGAGGACAAGACATTTTTCAGGTATAAATATCAGCTAGAACAGGAAGACCACAGGAGGGGTTGCACGGTTGAGGCAGGAGTCTATACTGTGGAGGACCAAGAAAAAGCAAATATCTTCAACAAGTATTTCTGATCAGTATTCACAGTTAAGGGGAAAGGAGAGGGACCACAAATAAGCACCAAGAGATTGGGGGGGCGGGATGGACACCAGTCCCTTTCCTAAGGAGGGTCTTGAAAGCACTTGCTAATCTGAGGATGGATAAAGCCATGGGGCCAGACGGGATGCATCTAAGAGTGTTAAACTGAGGTGTTGGTTGTGGACCAGGGTTGCTGGCAGGCGGGTTTGTTAGCTGGATATGGCTTGGGGGTGTCCAGCTGACTACCTCAGACCGGGTGCGGAACCTGGGCATTGTATTTGACATCTGTCTGACATTTAAATCTCAGGTGTCAGCGGTTGTCAAAACCTCTTTTTACCATCTGAGGAACATCGCCTGGGTGAAGCACCTGGTTCCTCCAGATGATCTTCCAACTTTGGTCCACGCCTTCGCTACCTCCCACCTTGACTACTGCAATGCCCTTTACCTTGGGCTACCGGGGGTTGAAATTTGCCGCCTGCAGCTAGTGAAGAATGCGGCAGCCAGGCTGTTGACTGGTTCTTCTAAGTCCAGTCATATAATGCCTGTGCTCCGCGGACTGCACTGGCTGCCAGTTTGCTGGCGAATCACCTTCAAGGTCAGTTTGCTGACCCATAAGGCCCTACACGATCAGGGACCTGCTTACCTGAAAGAGCTCCTTTGTCCCTACTGTCCCCCCACCGCCTCTCTCTCCGATCCACTGACGAGGGATCGCTAGAGATTCCCAGGGTTCGCTTAAAGACTTCAGGGGCAAGATCTTTTAGCTTCATAGCCCCGACCCTGTGGAATTCTCTACCTCATCAGGTGCGAAATTGCCCGACTGTCCAAAGCTTTAAAGGAGCTTTGAAAACCTACCTTTTCAGTAAAGCCTTTAATGATTTCTGATTATTTTAATGTTGTTTTAAGTATTTATTGTTTTATGTAATATTGTACAGGTGCCTTGGTTTAAGAAAGGCGCCTTATACAAATAAAGAATGATTGATTGATGATTGAATGATTAAAGGAACTCGGAGAAGTGCTAGCTGCACCCTTGACAGACTTGTTTAACAGTTCACTGGAGACTGCCATGGTCCCAGAAGACTGGAGAAGGGAGGATGTAGTCCCATTTCACAAAACTGGTAGCAAGAAGGAAGTAGGAAATTACATGCAAAGGATGGAAAGAGACTTGAAATGACAGGAGGAATGGTCAAAGGTTTGGCAGCTAAGTTTTAATGCAAAAAAGTACAAAATAATGCACTTGGGTCACAGAAACCAGGGGATGCAGCACAAAATTGGGGAAGAGATACTAGAATGGACCAAGCAGAGACCTGGGGGTAATCATATTAGATGACTTGAAGGTGGCCATTCGATGAGATAAAGCGATAAGGAGGGCTAGTGGGATGCTGGGATGTAGGATGTATAAGTAGGGGTATTACCAGCAGGAAGAGGGAGGTGGTGTTGCCACTATATAGGCCTATAGTAAGTCCCTACCTGGAGTACTGTGTCCAGATTTGGAAGCCACATCTCAGGAAGGACATAGACAGGATGGAGGCCATCAAAAGGAGGGTTACAAAGATGGTACAGGGTCTACACCAAATGTCCTATGAGGAGAGGCTAAAGGAATTTAACATGTACACCCTGGAGGAGAGGAGGGAGGGGGGATATGATCGAGACCTTCAAACACCTTCAGGGGTGAATAAGGCACAAGTAAATGTATTTTTCAGAGGACAGAGTGCTTCAGAACAAGGGGCCACAATTTGAAGCTGGAGGGTGTAGGTTTAGGAGAGATGTGAAGGAATACTTCTTTACAGAAAGGGTGGTGGATGCCTGGAACGGTTTTCCAGTGGAGGTTGTGGGGGCGAAAACAATGGTGGGATTCAAAAAAGCCTGGGATAAGCACAGGGGAGTCATAAGGGATAGGTATGGGGGTGGCAGAGAAAGTGCTGTAGACCTGGAGGGGTCTACAGTGTAAGCAAGGCAAAAAAAAAGGGCAGACCGCTGGCCTGTTGGCGCAGTGGTAGCACTGCCACTCATGATGCTGGCCACCTGAGTTCAGGAATGAGCTTGGTGTCATTGGGAGGCCGGCTAGAGGGGGGGAGGGTTTTGAGCATCCCAATGGATGCTTGCCTCCTCTGGGGAGGGATCTGTCCTCAGCAGCAACACTGCCACTTGGGTGACCACAGATGCACCTGGGTGACCATGGATGGAGGTGTGGCAGGCAGATGGGAGGACGTAGCTGGCATCCACGTGCATGGGCGAGTGTGGGGCCTGCACTGACGTCCACATATGTAATGTCCTCCAGGGGAGAAAAATGAAAATTACGTACCTACCGTAATTGTTGATCTTTCTGTGCATCTTCACCATTCATCACTAGTGGGTTCAGCGCCGGAGCTAGGACCCCACGGGAGACTTTTTTTTTTCTTCTTATGGGTGGATTCGACACAGGGCTGGCGCCACCCTCGAGACCAATGTTCCACGTGGTGCTCGCGGGTTGGCAGTTTACTGCCGTCGACTCCGCCCCAGCCACAGTTCTGAAACGCCGGAGAGTGTAAGGAAAGGGAGGTGGGGTGAAGCAAGAGAGCTTAAGGGATAGGTAAAAGGAAAGGATATAATAAACTAAAAGGAGAAATAAATGACAGAGGAGACAGAAGAGAGGAACTAGAATAGGAAACTGGGGAAGGGAGAAGGCCCCAGTCTCTGGAAGGAGAAGCAGAAAAGACAGGTAAGGGAAGCAAAAGGGAGGGAGGGGGGAAAAAGAGTAGCACACCCCCAGGAATGGATCTGCAACTCAGAATTTTAACAAAACGATAGTTCAACATTGGGCTATCAGGGTTCAGGTGCTAGAGACAAGTCTGAATTTTAAGCAACATGGGTCTAGAAGACCACCTTAGGGGTGCAGTCTGGGGGTGTGTCTCAACTCTACCCCCTCTGTCCCAAAGGGAAACATTAAATTACCTTGATGGAATCAAGGAAAAAAACTGAACTCAATTTTAAGTTCATAAATCAAACACTGGGGGGGGCATCTTCAGCACTCCACTTACTCCCTAGATTGAGGGGGAAGAAAAAGAGAGAAAGCCACTCCCCCCACCCATCCACATACTCCAGTAAAACCCCCAAGGGATTTATCCCTGTGTGTCTTTACAGTCCTCTTCCACCTAATCACGAGGGAGAGGAGAGCGAGGAATTAACAGAAGACACACAGGGGGAAGGAGGGAGTCCAGAGACTGAGGCCCTAGGGGAAAGGAGGGTGGGATTTAGTGATGAATGGTGAAGATACACAGAAAGATCAACAATTACGGTAGGTACATAATTTTCATATCTTATCTGTATCAATCTTCACCATTCATCACTAGTGGGTGAGTACCGAGTCCCCTGAAGCGGGCCATGAATTTACCCCAAGGGACTAGGTCCCTTAGCCTCCAGTGGGTGAGACACCGGAGGAGAGAACCCTTACAGGCCTGGGGAGGCCTGAGACTGGCCTGGGTGAGATGGGGAGCCCCCAGTGGGGAAGGGAAGGTGCCCCGAAAGTCACTGTCTCACCCTTCGGGAGAAAATATGGGTTCTCCGGTATGCAGAGTAAATCACCCTACGCCGGGCCAGGGGTGATAACTGGGAGAGGGCGAAGCCATGCTGTCCGCTGAAGGCAGATCGCTGTCCCTACCACTCTGGATGCCACATCGTTGGTGTCATAAGATGCTCTAGCTTGGTGTCTTGCTAGCTCCAGGCCATGAGCAGAGCGGGCAATGGCTTACCTGGTTTCCTCTGTATCAGGCATTGAGGCTAGGATCTGTTCTAGTCTGGACCACAAGAACCTATTGTAGGCTGCAAAGTGGGCCTGATGTGCTGCAATAGAGAGAGAGATCCGTGCCGAGTAGAACACTCTTTTCCCCTCCAGAAATCGAAGTCCACAGAGTCAGTCACAGTAAGGGGCACAAGGCAAGAAGGGGTGACCAGGGAGGTCAAACCCAAAGAGGGATGAGGCAGAGAACTTGGAGACCTGGGGGAGCGCAATACCACTGGCACAGGTCCCTTGGGGCTGGTGCAGTGGAGAAGGGACCTGGCCAAAGCCGATGTGAAGCTTCCTAAAAAAGGAATAGGCCAGATGGGAGCCACCAGGTGAGCAGCACTGTACTCGCCTAGAAAGGCGCGCGTCACATGCTCGGGATTGCTAACCAGGACTGAGGTAAGATGGAGCTCATCCAACATCCTCACAAGGAAGTGCTGATAAGAGGAAAGATCAGACGCTGGGGAGATATGGACAGATGGTTCCTCTCCCTCCGTGGACGGGGAAGAAGACAAAAATGAGCTCCTAGGTTCAGGGTCCGGCTGCACGGCAGCATGGTGGAACACCTGCTGGTCCAGGGCATGGAGACAGGTGGGGAAATGTGCAGCGGAACCTCTGAACTGCTCCCAAGTGAGACGTCTGCGAGGACCGGGAATACCTGGGACAGCTGGGGATGGAGACAGAGGCTCGGAGGACAAGCTCCTAGCAACAGGAGGGCCAACAAGAAACCCTTCACAGGGAGGATGACCTGAAGGCCTCAGAAGCTAGCAGCCGTTCAACCGGGTCGAATGGTCAGAGCTGTGCCCAAAGGAAGAAATCCCTCCGTGAGGTAACCAGGACCATGAGAGTCCAGAAGGACGGCCCCTGACCTCCAAAGTGAAAGTCCCTCTCAAGGACTCGTCCAGGGAAAGGTGAGGGTCTGCGCTGCGACTCCTCCCATAACCCGGCCGGGTTCCAGTGAGGGCGGGCTGCACCACACCCCTACCCCACAACCCTTCAGAATCGGAGAGGACCTCGTCCTCATAGCCACCAGCCTAGGCAGCTGGCAAGCCCAGGTGGCCTCCGAAGAGTCCACCCAGGGAGCAGTACCCTCCCCTTCCTGGCGTGTCCCAGGCTGCCCCAAACTTGGGTTGTCCAAACACACCAGGCAAGGGGGTGCCCCAATTGGAAGAGCAGAAGTGCTAGTGACCCCAGGTTGCACAACCGTAGTCACGGGGACCACTGCTGGCTGGTCAGAACCACTGATCCTAGGGCCTACCGGTAACAACTGACCACCAGAGGGAGGTTGAGTGGGGTCCAAGGTGCTGGAAATGGAGGGGTCCGATGATTCCGAAGAACCTGGGAGCCAGTCCGGATCAGACCCAGAGTCAACTCTGAGGAGGCAGACTTCGAAGTCCGATGCCAGACCACTCCCCGAGCCCCTCCAGTTCCTGGACCATGAGCCAGAGCACCCCCTAGCCCGGTGCTGCAAATGGCACTGGAGCGTAGCACGGCTGCACGCCTGGTGCTGACACACACCCCGGCGCCGCGAGAGGCACTGAAGTGGGGCACAGCCCTGAGTGCGGTGCCGCGCTCCCCCCGGCGCTGTGAATGAACACCCAAGCTCAGCACGGCACTGTGCCCAACACCAACACCCACCCCGGCGGCGCAAATGGCACCGGAGTCGTGCATGCCGCCGAATGCGGCCCCATCCACGTGCTGGAGCCAGGGTCGGCGCCGGCTCCAGTCCTGACTCTGCGCACAACACCAGGGCCAGAAACTACCAATGCACCATCCCCGGCACCACTGAGAGTCCCGACACTGCGGACAACATCAGAAGCTAGAGCGGCAACACGAGAAGGCCCGGCGCTGACCGCGGCACCGCCTCTCAAGCCCGAGGTGCCGCGAATGGCACCAGAACCAGAGGACGGTGCCGGTCCAGACCCGAAGGGCCCAGAACATGACACCGAGGGAGCCTTCACCTCCGAAGAGGTGACTGCCAAATGGTGCCTCCCGCCTGACCTCCAAGAGGGCCAGACTGGGCCTCCTGCACTGCGGAAGAAACCTCTGCCGCAGCAAGGCTAAAAGAGGTGGGGACTCCCTCCTCCATGGGCCGTATAGGACCGGGAGGGTACCCGGAGGAAGGGCCGAGAATCCTTGCCTTGGCCCGCCGACTGCGCACTCGTCCTCCGAAAGTCAGCGGCGCACGTCCGACTTTCAACGTGCGGTTCTCAACAACTCAGTGGTCCATGGAAAAACAAGCGTTGCAGTTGTTCATGTCATGGTCGGGCTGAGGCAGGAAAGGCAGTGGTCATGCTGGTCCATCACAGAATAGAGGTGGCCGAAGGGGCACCGATGCATTGGAGACCGCCCTACTTTTAATGTTTTTGTGCCCCCCGGATGAGACATGACCATTCAGAAAGTGAATACAAAACAGTACTCGATGCCGCTTTAAAGAAAAAGGAAAGATCTTACTGGTCAGAAGCGATGTCGAGCAGGGTGAACAGAATCGAGCCACACAAACACGCAAGGCTGACGGACTAGGCCACAAACACAGATCCAACAGAGTCTCCACACGAAGTCTTCACTCAACGGCGGGAGAAGAAGAACTGGGACTGGGACAGAGTCAATGGCAGTTAACGGCCAACCCGCGAGCGCCACGTGGAACGTCGGCCTCAAGGGCAGCACCGGCCCTGTGTCGACTCTGCCCATAAGAAAAAAAGTCTCCTGCAGGGTCCTACCTCCAGCGCTGTACCCACTAGTGATGAATGGTGAAGATTGACACAGATAAGATCAAAGGAAAATGGCCCTAGATCCTCAGTGATGACGGCCCATGAGAGCTGCCCGGGTCTCCATCACTCACAGGTTCACGGCGCCCGCCTGATGAGAGGCTGAATTTCAGGGGATACCTCCCCTCCCTAATCCCACCTGGGAGGCATAGCCAAGGCTCCATGGAGATGGGTGACTGTGACTGGGGAGGCTCAAGGAATGCTACCTGCAGTGCCTGAAGCATATGAGGGGCCAAAGAGACAGGGCCATATAAACAGATATTGTGGAAAAAAAAAAAAAGGCAGCCTGGATGGGCCATGAGGACTTTATCGGCTGTCAGCTCCTATGTTTTTATGATGGGGCTGACCAATTCTGTGTTCTAGATCAGTTCAAAAGTTTGTCAGATGTGACACAGGGTTATCCAGGGTGCTTCACAAAGGATTGCAAGCCAACGTAACATACCAGTACAAATGAAATGAAGCACTCCAGCCAAAATGAAACTCTAAACCGTATGTCTCCAAGTGCACAGTTTTAATTCACGTTGCTGAAATCCTCAGCATACAAACTGCTATGAGCAGGTCCCCTAGTGCTTCGGCCCCAATCTAGGCCTTAATCAGAGGGTGTGTCTAGTAAATCTCCCCATCACCTGTTATGTGACATTTCTTAAAGCGATATCACCTTTATACATAAAGTTACAAACTCATTTGTCAAGAAAATTATAAATCAATGTTCATACACATACCATGTTAATAAAACTTTTAATTAACCTGCTGGATGATGCCTGGTTGAAGGCAGAGACAAAAGATAATGAAAATAGATTAGTATAGGTGGGAGGTCAAAAGGTCAAGTTTAGTTATAAGACTGGGAATGGGGTAGGGGAAGGGTGGAGAATAAGGTAAACAGAGGAATAGGAGATAGTTTATTGAAAGTTGTTACTTCTTTATATTACTTTTTTATATCACAGAACACAAGAATTGAGCACCGGGAAAAAGAATGTATACGGTGGTGCTAAAGCAAACAATTCAAGTCACAGAGCAAAAAGCAAAGCACTCACCGAAGGTCACACACAGAATAAAGTACAGTTATGTAAGAACTTACCATAACAGCAGAACTTCGAGAGAGGCTCTTGCAGTAGGTAATAACCATTAGGACTAGAGTCACAAGGCGCTAGGACCACACGGAAAACTTCAGCTAGCAGTATCTGGTGGGGGACCGCCCACCTGATGTCAAGTGACAGACGTTAACATGACACTATATAGCGGTCGGTCCCCCTGCCCATTCTCCAGTTCTCCCACTGGAGACCTAAGAAGGTGCGACAGGAAAAAGGAGTGGGCTCCTGGAGCCAAAAGAAAGGCTAGAAAGAAGTAGTTGTAGAAGCAGGGGGAAGGTGGGAGGGAAAAAGGTACCTACTGCAAGGGCTTCTCTCGAAGATCTACTGTTATGGTAAGTTCTTACGTAACTGTATTATCTTACTTTGAGAGGGTTCTTGCAGTAGGTACTAACCATTAGGCCTAAGTCCCAAGCAGTGGAAGTCAAAGACTGAGAAACATGGGAGGCAGTAAAGGTCTGCAGTAGGTACAGAATTAAGACAGGAGGCCCTGAAGGACAGCTAGTCCAAAGCCTGCCCTGCGCCTAGAAGCAAGATCCAGACTGTAATGCTTAGTGAAGGTGTGGACAGAGCGCCAAGTGGCTGCTGCAAAAATGTCTGCAGCAGAAACATTTCTGAAACAAGCAGTAGATGCAGCCATGTCTCTGGATGAGTGCCCTTTAACTTCCCCTGGGAGTGGCTTGTTATACTTCTGATGATAAAAAAAATGCAGTTTGCCAACCATTTAGACAAACTATTTATTTAAGGGAATGAGATACACCTTTGAGCCAGGGGCTCTTTTACAAAGGTTCCACATCAGGTTACTTGAAACATTAGGACAGGCAGTGGTATTGTGCAATAGAGAAATAAACATAGCAGTCGGAGGGCTTTGTCAATTACCAAAACATCACAATTCTGCAAATCACTTCTATAACAATTGAAACAACAGAGATTTGTATAGGTAGCCAACCGACAGAGGGAGGCGAGGCCAGAGGCTGGTGTAAAGAGGGAGAAAGAGAGGGAGTGGGGAGATAGGTCGGGCAGGGGCAGCGAGGAAGTGTGTGGAGGGAGCAGAGGAGGAGGGAAGGAGTAGGGAGGGAAGGGTGGGGTATGGGGTATAAACCATTTAGGTGTAGCAGTCGCAGGAGGCAAGGGAGATGAGGTATTGATGCAGGCTGAGCTTAAAGGCACCCAGGGTTGCTTTGCTGTAACTTCTTCGGGCAGGGTGTTGAACCAGGAGGAGGCTCTAAAAAAGAAGGATTGTTGGCCTTGGGTAGTCCTGCAAAGGGGAACAGTGAAGGAGAGGTTATTTGAATTCCTGGTTTGTCATGGGTCGCTATATGGTCTCAGCAGTGCCTGTGATCCAGGGGGTAGTACGTCCAATGTTTGCTTTTTTGCTAGGATGCAGGTTTAATATTTAATTGTGCCAGATAGTTGGAGCCAGTTTGTATGTTCGTAGATCTCGCAGGTGTGTGTAAGGCGGTTTGCAGATGTTTGGAGACGACATGCCTTGTTTAGTGCTGTGGCGATGCGTCAGAGAGCTGTGTCAGTGGCAGACCCGTAGATCACAAGCCCATAGTCTAGTATAGAGATTACTGAACTGTGAATGGCAGTGCTTAGGGCTACATCCGTGAGGCAGTTCTTGTCTATAGAGCAGGCCTATGCAGGTATTCACAGTTTTTGCTACGTAGTTGATATGTTCAGAGTATCCAAGTGTTGGGTCAAGAATCACCCCAAGATCTTTAAATAGATGTACTTGTTCAAGGGTGGCCCCTTTGCTGTTTGAGATAGAGAGGTCTCTGTTTTTATGTTTGCTGTGGGTACCATGGAACTGATTTGGTTTTGCCGTAGTTAAGAATAAGCTTGTGGGATTTAAACCATGCCTCTACATCAGTGAAGCTTTCTTGTAGTAGCAACTGAAGAAATGAGGGTTCAGAGCGGGAGGTGAAGATGACAGCATCGTCGGCATACAGTAGGATTTTTTCTGAGCAAGATGAAGGGAGGCTGTTTAGGAAAATGCTGAAAAGCATAGGACCCAGGATGGATCCTTGTGGGACTCGATCAGACCAAGAGGGGTGTTGAGATGGATTTTCCAATTTTTACCTGCTGTGTTCTGTCACTGAGGTAACTTTGAAACGAAGAGTTGTGTCCAGAGATAGTTGTTGAAGCAGTAGTGAATGGTTGACAGTGTCAAACGCCTTAGGTCGATGAAGGTGGCGCCAACGAGATCCCCTTGGTCCAGGTCATTGTGGATGCAGGAGGTAAGCTCTAGGAGTGTTGTGGTCATGCTATGGCCCTTGTAAAATCCGTGTTGTTCTTGACATAGCAAGTTATACTTAGTAAGGTATTCTATCAGTTGGTTGGCAGCTATTCTCTCCAGTGCTTTTGGGGGGGGGGGCGAAGAATGGAGATTGCTCTATAGTTGCTTGTAACAGATTTATTGCCACTTTTGTGGATAGGTGTCACCATCGCTGATTTCCATTTTGGGGGGAACTGTGAGAGCATGAGAGATTTAAGGATTTTGGTGAGGGGGTCAGGACTTCATTGAGGTTAAGAGCGAGGAGTATCAGGTCGAGGGAGTAGTTGCTTGATCTAGAATTTCCAAGCACTCGAAAGAGGTACTTTTTTGTGATGTCCTTGGAGACAGTTTTGAAGTAGAATGGCAGATTTCCCTCCAAATTTCTGACTTTGACTGAGTTAATGGTATCTTGAGGGGGACCAAAGAAAGTTGGTGGTAAAACATGGCTAAGGTTTGTAAATGTTGCATTAAAGACATTTGCCATGGTGACTTATCTGTGATGATGTGGCCATTTAGGTGGACCATAACAGGTGGGACTTTTTTTTTTTTCCAGTTAGTTCCATTAGGTTGGCCCAAAACTTATTTCCATCTTTCCAAGAGTTAAACACTGTTTGGAAACTGCAGCTCCCTCTCTTGGGTGCAAAGGAAATGAAAAGCTGATCTGTTTTACTGACTGATTTAGTCCAGTTCGTACAGTAACACAAAGTTCTGTGCACATCGAGAGTGTGCAGAATGTCCTCCCCTTGGTTAGAGTGCTCAGGATAGTACACTGGTAAGAGT
The DNA here is from genome assembly GCA_016271365.2 of Neoceratodus forsteri. Taxonomy (NCBI): domain Eukaryota; kingdom Metazoa; phylum Chordata; order Ceratodontiformes; family Ceratodontidae; genus Neoceratodus; species Neoceratodus forsteri. Next base: position 1,548,438,219 of record CM057449.1, on the reverse strand, counting down.
ATCATCTGATTCAAAGTAAACTCAGAAACTACCTTTAGTAGGAAATAGAAATTATGTATCTACCATAATTCTTGATCTTCCTGGACGGAGTCACCACCACTCATTCACACTAATGGGAGTACATTGGAGGTGCTAGGACCCAGTGGGAGCCAAACTATTTCAGGAAGGCCGGCGCCAAGATGGAACCACGAGGGAGCAGCACCACGAGCCAGGCTCATGCGGTACAGACTATCTTGGCGTCGACCCTCCAACTGCCTCAGTACCTTTTTTCTCCGAGGAGGTGCAGGATAACTAACCTAGAGAGGACTAACCTAAAAATCGGACATAAAATAGTCCGAATGACCCGTGTAAGAAGGGTCAAATAACCAAGTCTTCACAGCCCAATGATAGAAGACGTGAAGACCATAAACAGAGAAGTGAGCTTGGGGGATGGCGGACGGGCGTATGAATGAGTGGTAGAGACTCTGTCCAAGAAGATCAAGAATACGGTAGGTATGTAATTTTTATATCTTCTTGGACAAAAAAGTCTCCACCACTCATTCACACTAATGGGTGAGTACCGAGCTAAAATAATCCTCCAAGACGGGCAGCAGGAGAGAGGAGCTCATGTTTTAGGACAGAAGCCCATTAAGAATTGTCCTGCCAAAGGACTGGTGTTGTCTGGCATGGACGTACAAGGCGTAGTGCCTAACAAAAGTGTGCACGGAGCTCCAGGTGGCCGCACTGCAAATGTCTGCAATGGGGACATTATGAATTTCTGCCAGAGATGCCGCGACTGCTCTGGTAGAGTGAGCGTACACTCTGCTTTCCAGCTTGACCTGTGCCATGGAGTAACAGTGGTGAAGGCATGCCACCAACCACGCTGAAATGCACCTGATAGCAACAGGCTGACCCAGCCGGGTCATGCTGAAGGAGACAAACAGCTGCTGAGCCGTGCAAATTTATTTTGTTCTGTCCAGATAGAACCGCAAAGCTCTCTTTACATCCGGAGAATGAAGGGTATGCTCTCCCTCATTCTGGAAGTTAGCAAAGTAGGTAGGAAAGACTAAAGGTTGATTCAGATGAAATTCTGAGACAACTTTAGGAAGAAACTTAGGATGAGTCCTAAGAACTACTTTGGCCTCGTGAAATACAGTATACGGGGGGTCTGTGACCAAAGTGTGCATTTCCAATACCCTACAAGCAGAAGTAATGGCCACCAGGAAGCCGTCTTCCAAGTGAGGAATTTCAACTCACAAAAAGCTAGAGGCTTGAAAGGTTTACGATGAGCATGTCTAGCACAAGGTTAATGTCCCAGGCTGCAACTGGACATCTAATAGGAGGTCTGGTATGCAGAATACCTTTAAGAAACCTCTTAACTACAGGTAACTGAGCCAGAGACATGGAAAGTACTGGCTTATGATATGCAGAAATTGCACAAAGATGAACTTTGACTGTAGAGTATTGCAGACCTGTGTTTGAGAGGTCTAAGAGATACTCCAAGACTTTATTCGGTGGGCAGGAAAATGGATTCCAAGAGGATTTTGCACACCAGACAGAGAAACATTTCCATTTAGCTGTGTAGGTTTTTCTGGTAGCCGGCTTGCGCGCAGCTAAAAGAATATCTGAAACTCTACGAGAAACATTAAACCTGTTCACCTCTATCTCCTCAGGAGCCAAGCGTGGAGGTGAAGAGACCTCAGGTTGGGATGAACTACTGGGCCCTGTGTCAGAAGGTTCATCAGAATGGGAAGTGACTTCGGAGAGGTTTCCGATAGCCTGTTGATCAGAGGAAACCAAATCTGACGAGGCCAGAACGGGGCAATGAGAATCATTTCTCCCCCCTGTGCCTCCAATTTGAGCAGTACTCTCTGAACTAGAGGAAGATGAGGAAATGCGTAAAGAAAGTGTTTTGTCCACTGCAGCCTGAATCCATCCCGACCAAAAATGCCAGGTCCTGGATTTCTTGTACAGAAGAGAGGTAGTTTTGCGTTGTGTGGGGATGCAAAAAGGTCCAGGTCTGGAGTTCCCCATTTTTCAAAGAGTGACTCAATGACAGTTAAATTGAGAGACTACTTGAGAGGATTTGCCTCCATTCTGCTGAGATGGTCCGCCAGTTAATTTTGTACTCCTTGCAAATAAACTGCCTGAATCAGAGCCTTGTGCTCCAGGCACCATTCCCACACTCTCATAGCTTCCCTGCATAATGGGTAAGCGTGTGCACCACCCTGTCTGTTGATGTAATACATCACTGCCTTGTTGTCCATTTGGAGGAGAATGGTCTTGTGACAGAGTATGTCCTTCAAAGCCCGGACTGCATGGAGGACGACCCTCATTTCCAGAACATTTATGTGGAGTTGAGACTCATCCTGAGTGTGGTGATCCTGGCAGTGAGCTCCTCAACCCATCAGGGATGCATCTGTGGTAATGGAGATCTGATGATCCAGAGGGGCGAAGGGATATCTTTCCAGAAGGTTGCCCTCCTGAGACCACCAAGTGAGGGACCTCTTCAAAGGTTCTGTCACCTTGATGAGAAAGGAATGAGGGTGAGTGGTTGGGGACCACTGAGTATTGAGCATCCACTGAGTGGTTCTCATGTGGAGATGAGCCAAAGGCACAGCGAACACCGAGAATGCCATGAGACCCAGCATCCACTGCATCGAGAGAGCTCGTACTGAGCTGTGTTCTCTGATGAAGCAGGTCATCTGTAGGATATCGCTCCTTCTGTCCTCCGGAAGAAATGCTTTCATGCAGGAAGTGTCCAGAAGGGTTCCTATGAAGAGGAGCTTCTGGGAGGGCTGCAACTGCAACTTTTTTCAGGTTCAGCAGGACTCCCATGGACGTGAGGAAGTCTGTGGCCGTGGCCACGGCCTCCACCGTCTTTTGTCTGGAGGGGCTTGCTAGAAGCCAGTCGTCCAGAGATGGGAATACTTGATGCGCTGCGAGAACTGCACAGCACTTCGTAAAAACTCGAGGCGCCAAGGATAGCCCAAAGGGCAGGACTCTGAATTGATAGTGTTGACCCAATGCCATGAACCTTAGGTATTTGTGATGCTTTGGGTGTATGAGAAAGTGTTGGTAGGCATCCTGCATGTTCAGGGAGGCTAGCCAATCATGTTGGCGAATCAAAGGTAGCAGAGTACCGAGTGATAGCATCTTGAACTTTTCCTTGTAGAGGAATTTGTTTAACTTTCTGAGATTGAGAACAGGGTGCATGCCGCCAGTTTTCTTTGGAACCAGAAAGTAATGGGAGTAGAAACCTGTGTTTCATTGATTCAGTGGCTGCCACTTGGGAGGATGATCTGGAGGGGTTTCCGACAGATTGAGAGAGTACCCCTCATAGATTATCCTGAGGACCAGTTTGTCTGGTGTTATAGACTTCCACTGGTCATAGAACTGAGTCAGACATCCTCCTACTGCCGAGGAAGAGTCCCCCTCGGACAGCTGAGGTGGGACCTGGGCTGGAAACTCAGAGGGTGGCACTGGGTGCTTTTGGGCCCTGTGCTTTCTGCTGCATTTTCTTTTGTGGCTGAGGAGTTTGGTTTCTGTTAAAACCTCATCTACCTTTGCCACGAAAGGACTGACGGTTGTGAAACTGACGCTTGTTCCCACCTCCTTGAGAAGGAGCAGGCGGGGGTCTAGCTGTCGTAATGGCAGACCTAGTCTTCTGAGTAATCTCTAGTGCTTGCTCCACCTCATCTGATCTCTGGTCCCACTGTATTCTCAGTGTCCACTGTGTAACTCGCATGTGAAGCCTGGCTAGAGAACAGTGGGAATAGCTGCAGCCACGAGACCCAGCAGGCGTAAGACGGACCAGGCTGTGGTCCATTGGCTGGTTGCCACTTGACTGACCTGTTGTCACAAGGTCTCCGCCCTGTCCAAAGGGAGGAAGGCCTGACCCTGAACTGTATCCAGCACTGCCGAAATAAACTGGAGGCACTGCGAAGGAATAAGGTGGGACTTGGGATAGTTCACCATAATTACCAGCTGCCGAAAAAGGTCCAGCGTGTTGGACAAAGAGGCTACCAGGCTGTCCCTCGACGGCGCTGACAGAAGCCAGTCATCGAGGTACAGGAATACATACAGGCCCTGGTGGCGTAATGCCGTTGCCACCACCGCTAGGCACTTGGTGAACACCCTGGCAGCTGAGGAAAGGCCAAAAGGGAGCACCTTGAACTGAAAATGTTCCCCCTGGAAAGTAAACCGGAGGAAGCAGGAATGGGAGGGAAAGATTGGACTATGCAGGTAAGCATCCTGCATATCCAGGGCACAGAGCCAATGTCCCTGGTTAAGTAGTGGCAACAGACCCGGCAGGGTCAGCATGCAAAATCTTTTGTACCCTATGTACAGATTGAGCATGCTGTGATCCAGGATTGGACAGAAGTCCTCTGTCTTTTTGGGGACGAGGAAGAAGTGGGAGTAATATCCCCTTCCCAACTGGTTCAGAGAAATAGATTCTATGGTGGATTTTTGCAAATTTTTGGGTAGTGAGAAAGACCTGGAGGATTTGTTGGTCTTTCTGTGAATTCTATGGTGTGGCCTTGAGTGACTAACTGAAGGACCCACGAGTCTGTGGTGATCACCTCCCATTCGGGTAGATGTTTGGCGAATCTGCCCCCTACTGGTTCCTCCGGAGCAGATGGTGGAGTCTAGGGGCCCTGCTGCAAGTCAGGAGGCAGCAAAGGGGAGGGGGAGCGGTGCCTCGGAGGCCTGCAGTGACTTGGCTGGAGGGATGGCTGCTGTCAAAGGAGCCAGACGTTTGGTGTGATGCTGGGCAGGCTGTTGCCTGTTTTGATGCCTTTGCAGGTGACGAAAAGGCTGCTTAGGCTGGACTTGGAACGATGACTGGACAGAGCGCAAGGCCTTGACACTGTCCTGTAGCTCAGTTATGATGTCTTTGATGTCACCCCCAAGGAGAACTGGACTTAGGAAGGGGGCATCCTGAATGGCCGCTTGGACATCTTGGGCCAATCCAGACACCTGCAGCCAGGAGTACTGACGCATGCTAACAGCAGTAGCAGTGCTTCAGGTAGAAGCATCTACAGCATCATATGTAACCCTTAGTGAATTACAGCAGGAGATTTCTGCTGTCCTTACCATTTGGGGAATCTTAGTTTTAGCCTCGGAGTCAGGCAAGGCCTCAAACTCGGACTTAAGCTGACCTAGGATAGATCTCTGGTACACGATCATGTGTGCCAGATAATTCAGGGCTCTGAGGGCCAATGTGGAGGATGAATAAAAACAGGTTACTCACCTGTAACAGTAATTCTAGGAGTGGTATATGTTGTTCATCCACACTGACTGGCATGTCCTTACCCTTTAAGTATTTTGCTGGAAGGTCTTCAAGCTGGCTCCTCCCACCCACCCAGGTGGTATAACCCTCGGCTCCACCCCATGATGCCAGATCTTGCCTGCTGGAAGCTAGGTTGTGCATTGAAGCCAGGGAGATCAGGTGGGTTGGTGTGGATGAATAACATATACCACTCCTAGAACTACTGTTACAGGTGAGTATCCTGTTTTTCTAGGATTGTGGATATGTTGTTCATCCACACTGACTGGCAGACTTCAAGCAGTTCTCCAGGAGGAGGGAGGAAAGGTGCACACCCCCTACTTCGGGAATAGAGACTGGAGAACTGAGGCTCCAAAACCATCATCCCGGCATGACTCAAGGTCGATGTGATAATGGATAATGAAGGTGTTTACTGACTTACAGGTAGCAGCCCTGCAGATATCCTGGATAGGGACATCTCTAGAAGCAGCCACCGATGCAGCGGTATGGTGGGTGGAATAAGCCCGTAGCCCTTTGGGAGGCTCCCTACCCACCAACCTATAGCAGAGACAATGCAAGATGTAATCCATCTGCCAATCGTCCGCTTCGCTGCAGGTCTGTCAGGTGCGGCTTCAGCGTAGGTGACAAATAGCTGGTGAACCTCTCCCTGAACTTCAGCCATCTGCTCCTTATAGTAAGTTTGTCTCAGGTCCAGAGTATGAAGCCTGCACTCGGCCTCTGAGGTGTAGTTCGGGTAGAATACTGGCAGAGTTAACACCTGGTTAAAGTGAAACTCCGACACCACCTTTGGAAGGAACTTCGGGCTGGGGTGCAGGACAACCTTGTCCCTGTGGAAGACCAGGTAAGGAGACTCCACCAAGAGTGCCTGGAGCTCCCCAGTCCTTCTGGCTGACATGATAGCCACCAGGAAGGCAGTCTTCCACAACAGGTGTGACATGTCATACCTGTGCATCGGTTCGAGTGGCTTGCCCATGAGTTTTGCCAATACCAGCCATAGATCCCACGGAGGTGGAGGTTCATGCACTGGAGGGGATATGTGATCGAAGCTCTTGAAAAAGCGCCAGACCACTGTCTCCTGTGCCACCACCTGGTAAGCGGAGATGGCTGCCAGGTGCACCTTAAGGGTAGTCGTCCGGAGACCACCTTTGGAGAGGGACCAAAAGTAGTCGAGGAAACTGGCCACAGGACAGGAACCAGGGTCCAGGTCCTTGCCCTGACACCAAATGGAAAACCTGTTCCATCAGAAGGCACAGCACCTCCTGGTCGACTCCTTGCTAGATGCCTCAACTACGCTGAGGACATCGTTGGAAAGACCCAAAGCCTGGAACTCTAGCCATTCTGGTACCAGGCTGTCAGGTGCAGGGATTGATGGTCTGGATGGAATAACTTCCCCGACTGACTGATATCAGGTCCGGGCATGCTGGAAGATGTCTCAGGAGCCTGTTGCTGCTGAGGTCTGGATACCAGAACTTGCGCAGCCAGTCTGGGGCTACCAGGATCACCTTCGCTTGTCCCTCTTCACCTTGTGGATCAAGGGAAATGGAGGGAAGGCATAGAAGAGGCCTGGGATCCATGGCCTCAAGAAGGCATCCCCCTGCAGCGAGCCCTGCTTGTGGGAGCATAAAACAGCCTCAGCTTTGCATTCTCCCTGGAGATGAACAGGTCCACTTGATGGGTTCCCCACAGGGAAAACAGGCTATGAACTACCTCTAGGTGGAGAGACCACTCGTGGGACGCCTCGCCCACATGGCTGAGGGCATCCGCCAGTTGGTTTGAGGCTCCTGCCACATGGATGGCTAGGAGAGCTGCCTCCAGTTGGCTCATGAGGGTCCAGATGCGGAGTGCTTCCCTGCACAGAGGCCAGGAGTGTGTGCTGCTCTGCTTGTTGAGAGAGTGCATGGTTGTGATGTTGTCCATCTGGACCTGGACCACCTGACCCCGCAGAAATGGAGCTAATACAGTCAGCACCAGCCGCACTGCTCGGAGCTCCAGCAGGTTGATGTGACATTGGGATTCCTCAGGGTTCCAGAGCCCATGGACCCTGTGGCTCCCCATATGGGCTTCCCAGCCTGCAAGAGAGGCATCAGTCATGAGGATGGCCATTGGCTCGGGCTGGAGAAACGAGATCCCTCCCTGCAGATGTTTTGGGATGGTCCACCATTGGAGAACGTCCCAAAGCCTCTGAGTTACTGTGATCAGCTGGTCGAAATGACCCTGTCGCTGGCACCTCTGGCTGGCCAAGCCCCACTGAACGGGGTGCATTCGCCACCAGGCCCAATATACCACGGTGGTGCAGGCCGCCATGTAACCCAGGAGTTGCAGGAAGTCCCTGGCAGGGCGCAATTGCCCAAACAGAAATTATTGGGCAAAGGAGCAGAAAACCTCCACCCTGTCAGCAGGGAGCCGGGCTCTGACTCGGCAAGAGTCGAGCTCTGTCCCGATGAAGCAGATCACCTGTGAAGGCACAAGTTCTGACTTGGCCTCGTGTATTAGGAGACCAAGCTTGAGACAGGTCTTGAGGGCCAGATCCCTGGACCTTTTCACCTCCAACCTGGAGGGACCCACTATAAGCCAATCATTGAGGTAAGGGTACACCCTGACCCCACGATGCATCAAATGGGCTGCCACCACTGCAATGCATTTGGTGAAGACCCAGGGGGCCAGTGATAAGCCGAACAGCATGGCTTGGAACTTTTAGAGGGTTCCCTCTGCTCAGAAGCGGAGGAACCTTCAGTGTGACGGATGGATCGGGATGTGCAAGAACGTGTCCTGAAGATCCAGGGAGCAGAACCACACATTTTGCTGGAGAGACGGTATGATCTGGGACACAGTTACCATCTGAAAAGTGTGCGACCTGAGATTCCGATTCAGGTTGTGCAGATCCAGAATGAGGCACCAGCTCCCCATCCGTTTCGGGACCAGGAAGTACCTGGAAACAGAACCTGGGCTGACAGGGGGATCTGTAACTTGGACCACTACCTCCTTGAGGAGCAGTTGGGTCGAGTGTGAACTAAAACCCTTTCGTCACGTGGGGCGTGGGCTTGGTTTGGTGGGTACCGCTCGAACTCCAGAGGCAGTTCTTGATCAACCACTTCCAACACCCACCTGTCTGTGGTAACAGTGGACCAGGAGGAAAGGAAGTGGTGGAGTCGGCACCCCCACAGGAGGACCCAGAGCAGGCGTGACGGGCATGGGGCTAGGCACCCCCATCCCATCACTGAGCAGGCCTGGAAGAGGAGGATCTGGAAGTGGTACCGCTAGGAACCTTTCCTCCCAGTTTACGCAACTGAGTGCCTGACTTTGGCTGAGGGCGCCAAGACTGGGCCTACTGCTGCTGCCCAGATTGAAAAGTACAGTTATGTAAGAACTTACCATAACAGTAGATCTTCGAGAGAGGTTCCTTCAGTAGGTCATAACATGTAGGACTAGTGCCATCTGGTGTCAGGACCCAATGGCAGACTTTTCCAGCAATACCTGACAGGGGGCCGCTCACTGATGTCAGCGTGAGTCTATATAGTGGGCGGTCCCCAGGCCCATCCTCCAGTTCTCTCCCGCCAGAGCCCTGGAAGGAGAGGTAGCAGGTCTGGAGACCGAAACAAAAATTTTCTGAAGGGAAGGAGGGAGGGAAAAACATGACTTACTGAACGAACCTCTCTCAAAAATCTACTGTTACGGTAAGTTCTTGAGTAACTGTACTATCTTACTTCAAGAGGGTTCCTTCAGTAGGTCATAACATGTAAGACAGAATCCCAAGCAGTCCCTCGAAAGAGAGACTGAGAGAAACATGGGAGGAGGAACAACTGAAACACAGAAAGGGGCGTTCCTAGGACAAAAAGTCCTGCAGGACAGCTAGGCCAAAACCGTCCCTTCGCCTAGAAGCAATGTCCAGACAGTAATGCTTGGTAAAGGTATGGACTGAACTCCAGGTTGCTGCTGCACAGACTCCTAGTGGAATGGAGCCTTGACAGGTCCCGGCAAAGGCTTCTCATACTTCTGGTAACAGAAGCGAATGCAGTTTCCTAACCATTTTGAAAGGCATTGTTTGGAAACCACCTTACCCAACGTCCTCGATGCAAACGAAACAAAGAGCTGTTCCGCTTTTCCCGATTCCTTTGTACGAGAGGTGTAACATCTAAGGGTAAGTATACATCCAGGGTATGAAGTAAGGCCTCACCTCTGTTTCTTGGGGCCGGATAGTACACCGGCAGCTTCACCGACTGGTTGAGGGTGAGCTGTGATACCACCGTGGGAAGAAACCTAGGATGAGTACGGAGGACCGCCCTGTCCTTGTGGAAAATAAGATAAGACTCCTTACAAACTAAAGCCTGAAGCTTGGAAATCCAATGAGCAGAAATAATAGCAACTAAAAAGAGCGTTTTCCAGGAAAGGTAACGTACATCACAGCTAATTGCTGGTTCAAAAGGAGGGACAGTAAGTTTCTCCAACACAAAATCAAGATCCCAAGGTGGAGTATGGCTGTGGATGGAAGGTTTCAGGTGGAGTATGCCCTTCAGAAAGGTTTTGGCAAGCTCCAACTGTGCCACGGATTTACCATCCACTAGCACATGGTAGGCCGAAATGGCTGATAAGTGGACTTTCAGCGAAGAATAGGAAAGGCCAGAGTCAGACAAAAAGAGCAAGTATTCCATTAGATGCGGGGCCGAACATGTAAAGGTGTCCCAACCCTTGGAGGCTGTCCAAATGGGAAAACGCTTCCACTTCATAGCATAAGTGGACCTTGTGGAAGGTTTTTGGGTCTCCACGATGACTTGAGCAACTCTTGAACAGACTCCAAAGTGGGAAATCACTTTGTCTGTAGGAGCCAAGCATAAAGATGCAAGGTCCTGAGCCCCGGGTACACCAGCCAACCCTTGTCCTGGGTTAAGAGGCTGTGCTGTAAAGGAAGTGGAACTGGGGGTTCCCTCGACAACTGCAGTAGAAGTGGGAACCAAATTTGTCTGGGCCAGAGAGGAGTGATTAGTATCATTTTCGTTCCCTCCAACTAGAGTTTGAGGAGCACCCTCTGGAGAATGGGAAATGGAGGGAAGGCATACAAAAATCTCCCTGTCCAGGAGAGAGACAACGCGTCGTGCCAAAAAGCACCAAGCTCTGGAATGAGCGAGCAAAATCTGGAAAGCTTTGCGTTGAATGGGGAGGCAAACAGGTTGAGTTCCGGTTGCCCCAATTTCTGAAATAAAAGATTCCGCCACTGCCTGGTTTAGTTTCCATTTATGATCGAGGGTGAATGATCTGCTGAGGTTGTCTGCTAGAACATTTTCCACTCCTGGAACTTGTACGGCTGTGAGGGACAGACCATACAAAAGCGCCCAGTCCCATACTCTTGCTTCCCTGCAAAGGGGGTAGGAGCGAGTGCTGCCCTGTTTGTTGAGACACCAGACAATGGAGGTGTTGTCCATCTGTATAAGTACTAGTCCCTTGGGTAGACTGGTCTGAAATGCTTGAAGAGCATACAATAACGCTCATCTTCAAGACATTGATGTGTAAGCATATCTCTTGATGGGACCAAAGTCCCAGAGTCTGATGGTCCCCCAAATAAGCACCCCAACTCCTTTGGAGGCATCCATCATAAGGATTGCCATGGGAGCAGTGTCCCGAAAGAGGTGGCCTAAGGATAGGTTCACAGGATCTCTCCACCATAGAAGATCCTTCTGCATAGCGGTAAGAACTGGCTGATCCAGCTGTTCCTGAAGCTGATCTCTTTGAACTCTGAGGGACCACTGAGAAATTCTCATGTGGAGCCTCGCCATGGGGACTGTGGAGACAGAGGCTGCCATCAGGCCGAGAAGGCGTAGGACTTCTCGGGCTGGGAGGTACCTGGAAGAGGCCATCATGGTGGCCTGTTCCATCAGAGTATCCCTCCGATCTGGAGGAAGGAAGGCTCTGCCCTGTACTGTGTCCAGAATGGCTCCAATAAACTGAAGGCAATTGGGAAGGAGCCAGGGAGGATTTCAGGAAATTGATCGTAATCCCCAATCTGGAAAACAGGTCCAAGGTAATGAGAAACACCTCCGTAAGGGACTCCCTGGAAAGGGCCGAGATCAGCCAGTCATTCAGGTTTGGGAAAACCGCAATACCCTGACATCTCAAAGCCGCAGCCACCGGCACTAGGCACTTGGTGAAAACCCTGGGTGCCAAAGAAAGTCCAAAGGGGAGAGCTTTGAATTGAAAGTGATCCTCCTGAAAGACAAACTGCAGGAAGCGGCGATGGTTCTTTAATATCGGGATGTGCAGATAAGCATCCTGCATGTCTAGAGCGCACAACCAGTGGTTGTCCTGTAACAGGGGTAGCAGACTCTGGAGCATGAGCATCCTGAATGTTTTGTGCTCGACAAACAGGTTTAACCTGCTGAGGTCGAATATGAGTCTTAAGTTGTCTCTCTGTTTTGGAACCAGGAAAAAATTGGAATAGAATCCCCATCCCCTTTGACAAAGAGGGACCGGCTCTATCGCCCGTTTCTGCAAGAAAGCCTCTACTTCCTCCCATACTAGAAGCACCTGGTCTCTGGAATAGGCGGACTTTCGAGGAGGAGATTTGGGCGGAACCTCTAAGAATTCTATGCTGTGTCCAACGGACACTAACTGCAGGACCCATTTGTCGGAGGTGATGCGCTGCCACTCCTGCAGGTGGTAAGCGAACCCCGCCACCTGTTCCTCTTCCAGAAATGGAGGAGTGGGTGGGGCCAATAAGTCAGGAAGTTGTGGGTCGGGCTGGAGGAGGTCCTCCAGAACAATGCTGGGTTTTGGAGGCGGGGGGTGGAAACGTTTCCCATGGCCTTATGCTTTCCCTGCCCAGACTGGGGGCGTCTACGTCTCTGCCTCCAGGTCCATCTCTGAAAGGGTTGCTGCGCTTGACCTTGCTGGCTGCCCTGACGGTACATGGACCTCACAGACCTAAGAGCCTGACCTCATTCTTGGAGGTCTGTGATGATGTCCTTGGCATCACCACCAAAGAGCACCAAACCCCGGAAGGGGGCATCCAGTATGGCCAACTGGACCTCATTAGCAAGGCCCGCAATGCAGAGCCAGGCATGCCGCCGAAAGGAGATGGCTGTCGCCAAGGTTCTAACCACCGAGTTAACAGAGTTGTAGGTAGCCTGGAGAGCATGCCAACAAGAAATTTTTAAGAGTCAGATATCCTGGGCGAGTTCCTCTTTGAGGTCCGAATTCAGCATATCTTGAATTCAGTCCTCCAGCCTGGCAAGGGTAGCTTTTTGGTAGGACACCATGTGGGCTATGTAGTTCAGGGACCTCAAGGCACACGTAGCCAAGGAATAAACTTTTTTCCCGAACTGGTCCAACTGCTTGGACTCTTTGTCGGAAGGAATTGAACTCAGGTGCCTAGGAGTAGACGATTGATCCTGAGCAGCTGAAATGACCATAGAGTCCACCTTAGGATGGGCAGCCTGAAACGGGGCATCCTAGGCACCTGGTATGTCCTGTCAGCTCTCTTTGGGACAGCCGGGATGGAATTAGGCAGTTGCCAGATGGTTGAGGTGAGGTCTAGATGAGGTGCTATCCATGGGGGAACAGGGACCGTAGGTTCGGTCTCGAGAACCAGATGCTCCGCAAGCCTCTGCCGCATCGGGTCTTGTTCCTCCGTCTCCCACTCATAGAAGGTTTGGATAGACCTCAGAAGATCCGTGAAGGAAGGGTCTTCCGGAGGAGATTTCGGAGATACCTTCCCCGGGGTCGGAGAACCAGGAAGCGACGATTCCCCCCGAAGAGTCCCCCCCCCAGAGCCCGGATCATCTCCCGTTTGGAAAATCCGGTAGAGACATGTCCACCCTGGCAGCTCCCCGGACATGGACAGTGTCAGAGTCAGAGTCCACGCAGGAACTGGCTCAGCTCTCGCATCCTTCCACCAGGATATAATGACCTCCCTAACGTCCGTCTGAGAGACCGGAGGGGGTGGAGGAGGAGAAGTTATAGGCGGGAGGGGGGAGAAGGGTAACCATGAGGAAGATAAGAATATTTCGGGTACCCTGGAGATTGTCCCTGGGAGGGCCAATCATGTGACAGACCAGCCGGGGTATGGCCTGTGAAATACCCTGAGGGGTATTGAGGGACAAAGTGGGGTCTACCAAAGAGACCCGACGTTGGGGGCGCCGACGTCGGGGGCATCCACATCAGGCCTGGCATAGTGTAGATACGCGTAGGGTCCGGCATAGGATAGGCTAGCGTCAGAACCCCTGTTGATGGAATGTGTGAGGGGTCCAGCATCGGAACCACTGACGACGGGATTAGCAGAGCCGTCAGGACCACGTCTGGTGTCGGGTACGTCAGCGTCAGGAACCATCGCAAGGGATCCGAAAGAGGGACCCGCTCCTTTGAAAGGTCCAACAGCGGCAAGGGCGGGCTCTGGCGGAAGACTGGTGTCGAGAGCCAAATTACAGTGGGCTGCTCCGGCGAGGGAGCAGGTCGATCGACCGGCCGTGGAATGCTCCCTGAGTCAGGTATAGGGGGAATCTCCAAGGACAGCTCCGTAGGCGAAGGAGGATCCTCTTGACCCGAGACCACAGAAGGGGAAAGCGGGTGTGACCATGAAGAAACTGCCTCCAGAGGACTGGTGCTATCTTCAGCTGGAGAGGCGGGGTTGGATGAAGCCTCAGCCGGTGGAGAACGAAGGAGAAGAGGGGTAGTCTTCCCTGGACTACTCCAGACATCAGGTGGGCTGACGTTAGTCCCTGATGGGAGAGCCATGCCCAAGCGGTCCCCAGAAGGGAGCATCTGACTGGGCGAAGGTTTGGCAGGAGTCGAGGAGGGGCCCCCCCCCGACTTGGCGACAACAGCCGTGCGGGACCCCGTGGAGCGGGGAACCGACTTATCAGCAGCCGTGCGGTCCCCAGAGGAGCTGGGAAGCGGCTTAGCGGCAGTCATGGGCTTACCTTGCACTGTAACTGGGAGAAGAATTTTGGAGGAAGAGTTCCTGGACGCGGCCTGGATCCTTGCAGCAGGCGGCAGGGGAGCGGCCTTGGTAGCCGCGGGCCTGCTCTCCGTGGTGTGCTCCTTCTCACGGTGTTTCTCCTTCTTTTCATATTTTGAAGGGGAAGAGGAAGAAGTGGAGGCCGAATCCCGGATTTTCTCCGTTTGTTTCTCTAACGATGCTAATCGAGATTTGAGGAGATGAGCCTCTAAGGCCTGCTGCCTTTGCTTCCACATGGCCTGGTTGAAAGGCTGACAGTCAGCACAGAAAGCAACCAGATTGCCTAGGCCTAGGCAGATCACACAACATTTGTGACCGTCCTTGTGCGGGAACTGCATGCCACAAGCCTCGCACTTCTTTTTTGGAGATGACATAGATCATTGAAAATTAGATATAGCGGCAATTTTTTGAGGAAAAAGAATGACTGAAACATCGGAATGCTCAACCGACGATTGCTGAGGTGAATCTACCGAAAGACACTACACGAGGCGACGGAGGGAAAGAACTGGAGGGTGGGCCTAGGGACTGCCTACTATATAGACTCACGCTGACGTCGGTCACGTGACGTCGGTGGGTGGTCCCCCGTCGGGTATTGCTGGAAAAATCTGCAGTTGGGACCTGATGCTAGATGGCGCTAGTCCTACATGTTATGACCTACTGAAGGAACCCTCTCAAAGTAAGATCTGGGGCTGCTTGGCCATGGGACAGAAGGGCGAAATGACTTCTGTTGCTGCTTGAAACCCTGGGATTCCTTTTGGGCAGATGTAATGGAGTCCAACGTGGTACTGGACTTCTCGATACACTCAAGGTGACTGTCCACTCCTGGACTGAACAAGTCGGTATCCAGGAATGGGACATCTGCAAACTTGTGCTGGGTGTCACCTGTGAAAGTCGAAATGCGCAACCAAGCCCTGCAGTACATGGCGACTGCAGCTGCAACTGATTGGGCACAGGAATCCCCAATGTCCAAGGCTGTCTGGAGTTGCTGCCTAACAACAGCCCAGCCCTGGTCCCAGACCTGTTTGACCGTGGTCTGAAGGTCCGCAGGAAGCTGAGGGGGCACCTCATCTAGGGAGCCCAACAGGGCGTGACAGAAGTGTGCCATAATCACAGCCGAGCTTTCCTGATGGAGGCCAACCAATGAGGTGGCACAGACCTTGCGGGCGGAGTGATCCAGTTTCTTGGATTCTTTGTCCGGTGGTCTATCGAAGTGTCCTGAGTTCCCAACCCATCTGAACACAGACGCGGTCACCACTCCCTCTGCCACGGGATGCTGTGTAAATCCCGAAAGGGAGCCAGTATGTACCGTGTACTTGTGGGCCATCCTGGCGGATGGAGCGGGGCAGGAGGCTGGGTGCTGCCAGAGTTCCAGGGCTGGGCCAACAATGGCTTCAGCTACTGGAAAGACCTCGGTCGGACAACCCCCTCTTCTGAGGATGTCAGTTAAGGGGTATTCTACCTGTTTCTCAACAGGCTCCAGCTTCATCCCCGTGGACTTGGAGAGGAGGAGGATGCCCATAAAGGAGGTGGACCCCTCCTCAGCAGAAAGACTCATGGCATCGTTGTTCCAAGAATGAGATGCCAATTCTGAGTCCTTGGACTCCAAGGAGTCTGGGTATAGTGGTCTACTACCGGAGTCACTTAAGAACCCGCCGTGTGTGGTCGGGAGTAAGAGTGACGGACAGCCTATGCGGGAGGCCTGAAGCAGGCTGCGACTCCTTGGAGGGACCCCCCGAGGAAGGCTGTTTCGGTGGCGGCTCCACGAAGACAGGTGGAGAGACCAACTTCATCCGAGTCGGGAGGGAAATGGCTGGCTCCAGAGGCAGAGATGACCGACTCCGGGGTGGTCGACGATGGCCTGGAAGGTGACAGCCAGATAATGGCCAGGGTGGAAGGGACCGCCTTTGGCCAGGCCAGAACTAGCTGCTGCCACAGCACGTCCTCGCAGCGCCAACGCAACTTGCGTCAGAGTCTCCCCTCATCTGAGGAGGATGAGGATGAATGGCAGCAGTGCCACTTTTTGGTGTGCCCCTTATGAGACTTCCTTGGCCTTTCAGTCGAAGATGTCCCATACCTGGACATCGACCATCGGGGGGACCAACGGGGACGCTCGGGAGAAGTCAGGGAGAACCCCGGTTCCTCCAGGTCAGGGACGACCACTGCTTGGGGCTTCCCAGCTGGCTGGCTGACCTCATCAGCGAGGTCCGATAAGCCCAGAGCCCTATAGAAGGAGTTGTCTACCTCTTCGGTCAACAACAGGCCGATGGGGTTGAGGATGATCTCAACGGCAAAGCTGTCCCACGTTTGGGACGGCTAACCTGACAGGGGCACCGTGAGGTTGGCAGCTGAGGCCACAACATCGACCAAAGTCCAAGGTGGAGTCTCCTGGGACCGAGACTGCTCTCTGTCCTGAGAGCAACGTCGATGAGACGTAGTTTCTCTCAGTTCCTTAGATTCCTTCTTGCGGAATCTGGAGATGTGCAAGCCAGGGCCTTCTCTGCGAGTGGGAAGGGATTGGACCAGCTCCTTAAAGGAACCCAAGAAAGAGGAGCTCAGTTTCAGTGGAACAAAAAACCGAGGGCGATGACAAAAGCTCAGCGGCATGGGCTGCCTCTTCTTTGAAGGCCTTCATCTGTTCTAACTGTTCCGTGGACCCTGTGGCTGTGGAGATTGCACGGCGGGCATCCTTTGACTTGACAGCTGGATGACGTTTTTCTGGATGTCCAAGCTGGAGACGCGCAGGGCGATCATCCAAAACATTTGGATGAAGAGAGTGACATAAGACGCAGGTCTGAGTATCGTGATTGAGACCCAGACAGTACATGCATGTGGCATGCAGGTCCGTCTGAGACATTTTCTGCCTGCAGGGACACTGGGGGAACCTGGGCGAGGACTTGTCCTCCATCGTGGTCATGATAATGAATTTGTTTTGAGCGATTCAAAGAACCTTTCTTTTTTTTTTTAATACTCTATTTCTCCCCCCCAGGTCCCAGGTTGGCAACCATCCTAGCCACCAGTCCAGCCCTGTACCACGACATCAGGCTGCAACCCCTCTTCCCCCATGGCTTACTCCCCCATGGCAGGGCAGCGAGGAGCCCCCCAAGCTCTACTCACCTCAACCAGGATCTAGTTCAGGGAGTGCCATTCCGGGTTGGGGTCTGCGGTGGGTGGCTACCTCATCTAGTCGAACCAGGACTATTTTCTCGTTTTCTTCCCTCAAGAGTGGGGCATACAATGACGTTTGTGGAGGGAGTGCGCATGTGTCCGCATGTGTTCCTTCCGGTGCCTGCCCCACTCAGTTCCTTCTTGCAGCATCGGTGCTCTGTCCCCCAGCCACTGCCAGGTGTCAGAAGTGCACCAACCACTGAGATCCCCCATCCCCGGAGAGAGGGAGCTGTTCCTTGGACACTCAATCCCTCTCCACCCCTGCCAACCCCCAGTGGCTCATGTTCCCTCCCTAACACTGGTCGCTGGTGTAGCGTGAGGTAAGGTGACCAATGCCTCAGCCCTCAGCATCACCAGGCCGGAAGATTAGAAGAATCTTAATCAGCAAAACCGAGTTTTGAAGCGCCAGGGCCTACTAAACATGGGAGCGAGAAGGAGGGAACCTGTATCTTCCAGTGGAAAGGAAGATCTGGCATCATGGGGCAGAGTTGAGGGTTATACCATCCGGGTGGATGGGAGGAGCCAGCTTGAAGACCTTCCGGCAAGACATTTAAAGGGAAAGGACATGCCAATCAGTGTGGATGAACAACATATCCACGATCCTAGAAACTTTACTTCCAAACTGGTCTATTTGCCTCGACTCCATGTCAGGAGGCGAGGTGCTCATATGCTTTGGCTTAGCTGTATGGTCATGGGCTGCATTAATGACCACAGAGTCTCCCTTAGGATGAGAACTGAAGTGGTCTTTGCCCTTAGGGGCCCAATATAATCTGTTGGCCTTCTTGGTGACCGCAGCCACCAATGAAGGCTACTGTCAAACCGTGGGGGCCAAATACTCATATGGGCCTATCCATGGAGGAATGAGAAGTGGCAACAGCTCTGGTAAGTCTAGGTGCTCTGCCAGTCTCTTACGTTGAGGGTACTGGTCCTCTGTCTGCCACCCATTTGCCTCTTGCATTTTCTGAAGGATCTCTGTGAAAGAGGGATCCTCAAGGGAGGACTTGGGAGAATCCTTGGGTTTGGGATCCTCCGGGGCAGGGGTCTGAAATCCCGAAGTGGAGGAGGCGGAAGAGTCAGAGTCAGAGTCTGAGTCCAATGAAAGACTTCTGTCCAGGGACAGAGCCCACGGAAGAGGGATCTCCTTAGAGGTGGCGGAAGGCCTGGCCCGATGTAGGACAACAAGATTCCACTGGTGAAAGGGACCTAGGCATAGGTTCCAGTTGGATCGTCAGGGAGGCACATGGCAAGCTGGCGATCAGTCAGTGGGAAACTAACTGGGTCTTGGTCTCACTCCACCAAGACTGGCGTGCCACCCTAAAGTCCACCTGAGGCTGAGGAGGGGATGGAGGAGGCTGGTGCATGGGCAGGTAGCCTGGAAAGTGATAACCCAGCATCGAATAACCAGGCGTCAGGAAATGATAGCCCAGAGTACCATAGCTGGGCGTGGGATAGCCTGGCATCGGATACCCCGGCATGAAGTATCCTGGCATCTGGTACCCTGGTGGCAGGTACCTTGGAGAGGGATAGTGAGGTGCAGGGAAGCCTGACATCAGAAGGCCAAGAGAAGTCCCCGATGATGGAACTGAGGGTCCTGATGGAGGCCCTAATGGTGGATAACCAGGCGAAGGCCCCAATGGAGGGGCCGAGGATAGGATGGGCCTAGTAATGTGAGGTCTGGTGCTGGACCTGCCGAAGGAAGCTCCGGCATTGGCCCTGAGGAGGCGGAGGGTCCCACCAGGGTTTGAGGTGGGGCAACAAGCCCAGATGGGGAAGTCTGCGGTGCAGGAGTTGTCAGCTCCTGAGGGAGGTCTAGTGTCGGTCATTCCAGCTCTGGCACCTGATTGGTGTCGAGCGGACGCTCCTCCAACTCTGGCTCAGGAGGATCAGGTGAGCCAGGAGTCTCCACCAAAGGAGGCAGGGAAGGAGAATCCCAAGAGTTAGAACTCCCTGGGGAAGGCTACAGCTGAAGTGGCAGCGGGCGCTGAACATCAGGCCTGTGATTGGGGCCCAACAAAAGCACCATGGCTGGGTGGACACCAGAGGAGCTGGCGTGCAGCTTATCAGTCTGGGCTGGGTGGTAGTCAGAGGAGCCGATGACCAACTCATCAGCTACACCACCAGACTTAGACCCGGGGTTTTTAGAGGGATCTAAGAGTGGCAGAGTTCCCAGAACTCAGGGGAACCAAGGGCTGCTCCGCAGAGGAAGAAGCAGACTTGGCTGGTGGAGCATTACCCGCATTAACAGGAGGCTGCTCAGCATCCATGGCTCCCAAAGGAGGGCACAGGCAGCAAGACCACCAATCGTGGTCCGGTGCTTCTCCTTGACCACCTTCTTCTTCTTGTGGGAGTTGGAAGAACCCCTTGGTGAAGACGACGATCTAGACAGCTCCTTCTCCATGGGAAACCATCTTCAGTTTAAGAATGTGGGCTTCCAGGACCTGTTGATGGCATTTCCATGTGGCCTGGTTGAAATTCTGGCAAGCCTTACAGTCCTCAGTCTTATCCACAGGTCCCAGGCAGAAAAGACAGAGGGAATGGCCATCCTTATGAGGGAGCTGTGTGCCGCAGGAATCGCACTTGTTCTTATGTGACTCAGAAGGCATGGGGGCAGACATGCAAGAAAAATATTTACTTTTCTAGAAACACAGAAAATAAAGAAAAAATGGTGAAATGCTCATCCAAAAAATGGCGGTCGACTGAAGCAGTGTTCTCCGTCAGGTCTGCCATGCACAGGTCAATGGTGGGAAAGAACTGTGGGCGGGCGTGGGGAATGTCCACTATATAGCATCACTCTGATGTCCATAATGTCACATTGGGTGGGAGGTCCCCCCCCAGACACTGCTAGCTAAAGTTTTCCATGTGGTCCTAGTGCCTGGCATCTCTAGTTCTCATGGTTATTACCTACTGCAAGAGCCCTCTCGAAGTAAGATCTGATGTTAAAAAGGCTTTCTATTACATCAGAAAAAGTGCAAAATCAAACTGTTACACAGCAAAAAACAGGCCGTTACAACATACTGGCGCTACTGAATGGACGTTTTGCCAAGAAGTCCCTGGCATCATCAGATTCAATTGACTGCGATACACAGTACATCAACTGCAAACACCTATGTGTGATTAAAAACCAATGATATGATCAGCTTGATAACAGGTACTCAGTGTTCCTCAAGCCTTTTTTTTTTTTTTTTTTTACACTTTCTTTACTCCTCTTCACTGGTCCATAGGTCTCTCTCTCTCCAGCTCTGACCAGGACCTAGCCCATTATCCCGCTCGGTCTGAGAGCCCCTCCCAAACGTCCTATCTCTGGCAGGCAACCTCCAATTCCTTCCTGGCAACCAACTACCCAGCTTTGATCCCCCTGGGTAAGGGCCGCCAACGCCGGTGCTCTGTCTAAGGGCCGAGTTACTGCCAGGGGAATGGAGGATCGGAGACGAATGGGGCAGGCCTGACGGTGAGTGTGGATGTGTCAGATGAGCAGGCCTTCGCTTACCTGGGTGACAGGGTTTTTCCTCTTTTCTTGGTTCCTGGGAGCTTGGATGTGCAATGACGTCCAGTGCGCGATGGGCGCACTCCCGCACCCACCCACAGGACATCTGCCGTTGTTCCCATACCCTCACTGTTGCGGTCTCCACAGCGTGCGATCCCCGACCACTGCCAGGGTTGCCTAAGCTGCGGAAAAATGGAAGTCACCGTGCCCGTAATTATTGATGGAAGTCTTGGACAGTCTCCATCACTCATTCACACTAGTGGGATAAGCGCTGGAGGCGCTTAGGACCAAGCCGGAGCCAAAATTTTCTGAAGGGTCGGCGCTAGGTAGGATCATGATGCTGGGCACCGCGAGACTGACTTGCACCTGTAGGCTATCTCGCATCGACCCTCCAACCACCAGAGTACCTTTTCACCAAGGAGGTGCAGCGAATTAATGAGAATAACTCATTCTGAGTTTCTGGGCCTGAGAGGGCCCAGATGGCCTTTGTAAGAAAGGTCAAAGAACAATGTCTTCACAGTCCGAACCATAGGCCATGAAGACCAGGAAAGAAAAACGAGTGAACCCAGGGGATGGTGGGTGAGTGTGTGAATAAGTGATGGAGACTGTCCAAGAAGATCAATAATTACGGTAAGTATGTAATTTCCATATCTTCCTGGACTAAGTCTCCATCACTCATTCACACTAGTGGGAGAGTACCAAGCTAAAACCCACAACCCTGAGTAGGGTGGTAGAGATAGGGTTCACCCAGAAAGGACGCCAAGGACTGTCCTGCTAATAAAAAGAGCTGTCTTGTAAAGAGCATCCAGAACATGATGTTTACAAGATAAGCGCTCGAGTTGTAATGCACCACTTTGCAGACAACTGCAATGGGCACAAAATGAAACTCTGCCAGGAAGCCGCAACCACTCAGAGAGAGGTGAAAACCCGGACTCACAATTTGGTATAGGACCAACACTAATAGTGTCAAAGACATGTACTAATCTAATGTAAAGGACCTCAGGAACTGCAAGAGCCGGAGGTAAAGTGTACAGGTTCAGGGTAGACTGAAAAGCGGAGACGGAACCCCCACTACCAAGTATGGCTGACCTGCAAACAACAGGTCCAGTAGCACTTGAACCCCTTACTTGGTGAGCAAAAGAAGGTCCAGGTGGGGTTAGCTCATCAAGGAAAATGGTTAGTACTAAGTCACTGAAAACTTCTTGATGGAAGGCGAAGCACAACTTAGAAGCCTCTAGTGGTGGTCTAGTAGAATCAAATCCTAGCCACTGCATATTCCAAAAGGGAATCATCCTGCCCCTGTGTGTATAACTGTAGAAGCGGTCTCTGAACTCAGGGAAGAAAGAAGAAAGTGTACAGGAGGACGTGTCCACTGTGGAAAAAAACATTTCGACAGAAAAAAACGGGCTGGATTTGTAAGGCAAACAGAGGCAGATGTGTGTCGAGGAGGGACACAGCAGGACCAGGTTAGGGCTAACCCATTCGTTGAAGTGACTGAATCACGGCAGAAGTGGCTCAATGCAGTGAGACACTACTTACTCCGGCCTCCCTGAAGGGAGTAGGAAGGACTCTAGTTTGCTTTGTTGAAAAAAACAAACATCACTGCTCAGTCACGCAGTCGGAGAGGATAGCTTCGAGTGCTACTGGCACGGAACCAGTGCACAGGAACTGAAGGTGTGAATATTTGAGAAGCTACCTCAGAAAAGACCTACTTGACCTATGGTCAAGAAAGGAGCATGTCATCTGTTAAGTTGAAGCAAGCATGGAAGTAGGAATCTAAGTTCCGACTCCCTGAAGAGTCACTTCTGTTGCTTCAAGGCTCTGATCAAGAGAAGAAAGCCTAATTAAAAAACAAAAAGGGACTAGCAGACTGGTTAGATGCCTAGATTTTGGAAATATCTCGGAATAAGAGAAAATTCTCTGGAGGAAAGAGGTGAGCTATACCACCGCTGGATCGGACTGCCCCTAGGGGTAGAAGAAATCAGGTACTCTTTACTGAAGTTTAGAGACGACCGCCTCAGTGTTGAGGCGGAACCTGACCAGATCCAAAGTGTGGTATCAGGAAATTCCAACTAGGCCCTGTGCTGTGATAATTCTGACCTTTTTTTTTTTCTTTAATTATCATTAGTCCGAGCCTGACAAGGTTGCTGGCTTCTATTTAGCAAGGATTGCCTGATACAGAAATGACAAGGATGTCATCCCTCTGAGGAGCAGGAGGAGCCTGAGGATCCATAACTGAACTCTTGAGTGGACTAATAATAGTTAAACAGATGTTAACCACCTGTGCCGAAGCAGCCACCAGAGGGGCAGCATCAAAAGAGGGCTGTATACCCCCATCAAAGGAGCGGAACAGTCTGTGCGGCTCCTGACCATTGAATTAGAATGTTCCACAGAGTGTAATTGTCTTGACGACTGAAAGAGTCTAGACGCAGAGGTATATGGTCCACAGATCCAGTCTGAACATTATGGTGGACCCCATAAATGAGGAACTACTGAAAAGAGCGTCCATCACAGACTCTGATGATAGAGAGGGCGTGACTTTCAGTATATAAAATGAGTCATCCGCTGTATCACTGACCAGAAGGACAGGGAGAGACTCATCTAGATGCCCTTCTACCACAGAAGGACCCCAAAAAGAGGTCTAGGTCAGAGCCACTAGAGACTCCGCCACCAGGAAGGGTGTCGAGGAGCTTGGCACCATGTAGGGAGCTGAGAAAGTGCTGATCGGAATGAGAGATTCCGCTGACAGAACAGAAGAGTCCCATCAGCGGAAAACTGCTGGATGATGAGACCCGATGCAGACCGCTACCCACTAAGATGTGTGGAAAATAATCTGCAGAATAGGACTTCATTCCGTGGAAACATCCCGCCACAAGTCCTGCGGAGAGAGGTCTGCAAACGGAGATCTTTCCCAAGTTCTATCAGACAGCACCAACTGGCACCCCTGCGGCACCAGCATCACTCGAGGCACAGGAGGGCACCAAGCAGTACCTATGCCAACCTGGGAGACACCCGAGGGCACCCACGGCGGAACCCGCAGGTATCCTCGACACCAATGGCAGCAATGGCACGCAAGGGCACCCCGCGACGCCCATGGCACCCATGGTACCATGGCACCCAAGAAACCCATGGCGCCCATGGTACCATGGCACACAAGAAACCCATGGCACTCATGGGCACCCGGCGCTGCCCACGAGTGCCTGCAACACCCACAAGCACCTGCGGGCATCCGTGGCACCGTGAGACACCACAGCACCACTAGCGGCGCCGGCAATGAAGGCAACAATGACAGCACCCACGGCGCCGCACAGCCCACGGCACCAAGCGTGGCATCGAGCATGGCACCGAGTGCGGTGCCGAGCCATGGTGCCGAATCCCTGCACCGACCCAAACACCAGTGGCGCCGCCTATGGCACCAATGCCAAACCAGTGGCACGGCACCGGACCTGCGGTGCCACCAAGGTGTCGGGCACAGCGCCAGGAAAAACACCATGGAAAAGATGGGGAGAAGGAGAAAGGTGGTGCCCGTGCCTACCCCAGCATGGAAAAGGAGAGGGGGGTAGGCACGAGGGGCTGACACGATGGCGAAGGCACCAAGAGGGCACCGTGCTCATTCTGATCCAATTTACCCAGCTCCGGTCCAACGGCTCCGAGGCCCCGAAAACAGGAACACAACCAGGAAAAAAGGAAAGTCAAACCCCCTGCTCCACAGGAGCGGCCCAGAGGTGAAACTGCTCACCGGAACTCCAATGAGGACAGAGATGGAGTCCGGAGTCGAGTATGCGGCCATTAGGAGCGGGGCCAAGGGGAACCCATGAAAGTCGGTTCAGGCCTATCACCCCTACCAACGAACAATCCTCGTGTAGACATACCAACAGGCAACCTCAAGCGGCACCGATTCTTCTTCCCCAAACGAAGAAGAAGAGCTCGAGGCAAAGCGGAGCTGGATCCTCGGCACCGCCAGATTGCAGCTCGTGGACTGTCCTCCCGAGCACAGGACTGTCTGTGTCAGACCCTCCCCGTTACTTAAGGGTGGCGGACGGGCACAACCCTCTGCCATAACAACTTTCAAACGAAGTCTTCCTACCGTCACCGCTACTGTCTAAGGACGACTCCGTTGATGGCAGGAAAGAATTTCTTTTTCTTCATAATCTTCTTGTTCGTAAAATAAAAAAAATACTACTAAATAGTTAAATTAAAATACTAAAAGCTGCTGTCGTATAGACGAAAACTTTGACTCCGGCAGACGAGCGACGTCGACATCCAAGCGCACTCGATGGCGGGAGAAAAGGAACTGAGGCGGTTGGAGGGTCGACGCTGAGATAGCCTACACAGGCGCAAGTCAGTTTCGCAGTGCCACGCATGCGCGGTCCTACCTCGGCGCCGACCCTTCAGAAAATTTTTGCCTCCCGCTTGGTCCCAGCACCTCCGGCCCTATCCCACTAATGTGAATGAGTGATGGAGACTTAGTCCAGGAAGATCTGTACCTCCCACCCCCAGGAGAGGAGAGGAGTGCAGTCCTACGGACACTCAATCCTCTCCTGCCGATCCCCAGCGGCCCGAGGTCATTCCCGAACCCAGGTCGCCAGCGTGGCGCGAGATGTGGTGTCCAGTGCCTCAGCCCTCAGCACTACCGGGCCGGCTGCTCAAGCCTTTTTAACATCAGTTATTCTGTGTGTGACCTTTGGTGGGTGCTTTGCTTTTTTCTCTATGGCATTACTTTTTTATACAAGTCACTTATAATAAGTCAGGGTTTTGCCTGTTTCTTTTTCAATTTAACCAGAAGTCCAAAAGACTTCTCCCCCCCTCGCCCTACCCCATTCCCAATCTAACTTCTAACTAAACTTGACCTTTTGACCTCCCACCTATACTAATCTAGTTTCATTATCTTCAGTTTCTGTCTAACAGTATAGCCTAGAGGTTAGACTAATGAGCTTGGTACATCCAGCAGACCAGACCCGGATTTGATCCTCAGAACCTCCACTTGCATACTGTCTGACTCTGAACAAGTCACTTAACCGCCCAGTGCTCCCAGGTTGCCCCTGAAAACAAGCACTTGTGCGTAGTAGACCTTACCCGGTTCCCAAAGACTAAAATAAAAAAAAAATAAAAAAACCTAAACTAAACTTTCAACCGGGCATCATCCAGCATGTTAATTAAGTTTGATTAACATGGTATGTGTATGAACATTGATTTATAATTTTTTAACAAATGAGTTTGTAACTTTATGTATAAAGGTGATATCGCTTTAAGAAATTTCACATAAAAGGTGATGGTGGAGGATTGCTGGACACACCCTCTGATGAAGGCCTAGATTGGGGCCGAAGCGCTAGGGGACCTGCTCCTAGCAACTCTGTTCTAGACTGAGGAAAACACCTAGAACATGCTGATGAGTACTAAGAAGAGTGAGACACATCTGTGCTTTGCTGTTCTCAGCCTTTGCAGATTATCTGTTAGGCAATCTGACACCATACGATCCTGCTTAAAGGGACACTCAACCTCTTTTTTATCAAGTTATTTCTAGTTAGAAAATACAGGTTACTCACCTGTAACAGGAGTACTAGGAATGGTATATGCTGTTCATCCACACTGTCAGGCAGGTTCCTTGCCGCTTTAAATCTTGCCGGAAGGTCTTCAAGCTGGCTCCTCCCACCCACCCGGGTGGTAAAACTCTCGGCTCCACCCCATGACGCCAGATCTAGCCCGCTGGAAGCCAGGTTGTGTGTCGAAGCCGGGGAGGCCGGGTGGGTTTGTGTGGATGAACATATGCCATTCCTAGAACTCCTGTTACAGGTGAGTAACCTGTACTTCTAGGGACATGGATATGTTGTTCATCCACACTGTCTGGCAGACTCCTAGCAGTTCTCCAGCAGGAGGGAGGCAAGGCGCACACCCCCTACTTAGGGAATAAGGACTGGAGAACCGAGGTCCCAAAACCAGCATCCCGGCGTGACTCAAGGTCGATGTGGTAATGGGTAATGAAGATGTGTGCTGACTTCCAGGTAGCAGCCCTGCAGATTTCCTGGATAGGGACGTGCCTGGAAGTAGCCACCGATGCAGCGGTATGGCGGGTAGAATGAGTTCTTATCCCTTTGGGAGGCTCCATGCCCGCCAGCCTATAGCAGAGATCTATGCAGGAGGTGACCCACCTGCCTATCGTCTGCTTGGCTACAGGTCTGCCAGGTGCGGCTTCAGCGTAGGTGACAAACAGTTGGCGAACCTCTCCCCAAACTTCAGCCGTCCACTCCTTATAAGAGAGCGCTCTTCTAGGGTCCAAAGTATGGAGCCTATATTCAGCCTCCGAGGTGTGACTGGGGTAGAACACCGGCAGTCATCACCTGGTTAAGGTGACACTCCGACACCACCTTCGGAAGGAATTTCGGGTGGGGGCGAAGGACAGCCTTGTCCCTGTGGAAGACCAGATAAGGAGACTCGATGGAAAGCACTTAGAGTTCTCCCATCTTTCTGGCTGACGTGATAGCCACCAAGAAGGCAGTCTTCCATGACAGGTGAGAGATGTCACACCTGTGCATCGGTTCGAATGGCTTGCCCATGAGCTTAGCCAGTACCAGCAGTAGATCCCACGGAGGTGGAGGTTCTCGCACTGGAGGGATATGTAATCAAGGCCTTTAGAAAAGCGCCCGACCACCTTTTCCTGCGCCACCGACTGCTTCCTGGCCCGTGCCCGGTAAGCAGAGATGGCTGCCAGGTGCACCTTAAGGGTCATCGACCGAAGCCCTAGCTGAGAAAGGGACCACAGGTAGTCCATAATGCTTGCCAAAGAACAGGAGGAAGGGTCCAGGCCCTTGCCCTGACACCAAATTGAGAATCTCTTCCATTTAAAGGCATAGCATTTCCTGGTCGACTCCTTACGGGAAGCCTCAACAACGTTGAGGACTTCATCGGAAAGACCCAAAGCCTGGAACTCTAGCCACTCAGGAACCAGGCCGTCAGGTGCAGGGATTGAAGGTCCGGATGGAATACCTTTCCCTGGTTGACTGAGATCAGGTCTTGGCGGGCTGGAAGCCGCCTCAGGAGCCTGGAGCTGAGGCTGAGGAGATCTGGATACATGAACTGGTGGGACCAGTCTGGGGCTACCAGAATCACCTGCGCCTTGTCCCTCCTCACCTTGAGAAGCACCTTGTGGATCAAGGGAAATAGGGAAAAGGTGTAGAAGAGGCCCGGGGTCCACGGCCTCGAGAAGGCATCCCCCTGCAGGGAGCCCTGCTGAGGGGGGCACGCATGAAACAGCCTCAGCTTCGCAATCCCTCTGGAGGCAAACAGGTCCACCTGAGGCATGCCCCAGTGGGAGAAGAGATCTTGTACTACCTCCGGCAGGAGAGACCACTTGTGGGACACAGCTCCTATCCGGCTTAGGGCATCGGCCAGAATGTTGGAGGCTCCTACCACATGGATGGCAAGGAGATCCGCCTCCAGGCTGCGCACGAGGGACCAAGTGCGGAGAGTTTTCCTGCACAGAGGCATGGAGTGCGTCCCGCCCTGGCGGTTAGGTAGTACATGGTCGTGGTATTGTCCATCTGGACCTGGACCACTTGACCCTGTACAAACAGTGTGAAGGCAGTGAGGGCTAGACGAACCGCTCGAAGCTCCAGCAGGTTGATGTGGCATCGGGACTCCCGAGGAGACCAGAGGCCGTGCACTCTGTGCTCCCCCAGAAGGGCACCCCAACCCATCAGAGAAGTGTCAGTCGAAAGAGAGACCGTCGGCTCGGGGCGGACGAACAGGATGCCCTCCTGCAGATGAACTGGAATGATCCACCACTGGAGAGTGTTCCACATCTCCTGGGTCACTGTCACTGGCTGATCCAAAGGACCGGAGCGCTGTCACCACTGGCTGGCCAGTCCCCACTGTAGGGGACGAATGTAACAACGGGCCCAACGGACTACGCTGGTGCAGGCCGCCATGAGGCCCAGAAGGCGCAGAAAGTCCCGGGCAGGGCGCAATTGCCCAACCTGAAATGATTGGGCAAAGGAGGAAAGAACCTCGGCCCTGTCCGCCAGAAGCCGTGCTCTGGCTCGCAGAGAGTTGAGCTCTGCCCCGATGAATTGGATCACCTGCTTTGGCATGAGTTCCAACTTGGCCTCATTGATGAGGAGGCCAACTTGAGAGCAAACCTGGAGGGCCAGATCCCTGGACCGCTCCACCTCCGGTCTGGAGGAGGCCGCAATCAGCCAGTCGTCCAGGTAGGGATACACCCGGACCCTTCGGCGCCGCAGGAATGCTGTCACCACTGCCATGCATTTGGTGAAGACCCTGGGAGCTAGAGAAAGGCTGAAGGGCATGGCCCGGAACTCTTAGAGGGACCCCTCTGCTCTGAAGCAGAGGAATCGCTGGTGGGACGGATGGATTGAGATGTGAAAGAACGCGTCCTGGAGGTCCAGAGAACAGAACCACACGCCTCGTTCCAAGGATGGAATGATCTGAGCCAGAGTGACCATCCTGAAGGTTCGAGACCTTAGAAACCTGTTCAGGTCGTGCAGGTCTAGAATGGGGTGCCAGCCCTCCGTTTCGGGACCAGGAAGTACCTGGACACAAACCCTGGGTCTGGTGGAGGATCCGCCACCTTCCTGATCACCCCTCCTTCTGGAGGAGCAGGGCAATGTCGGCTCACGGGCGACAGAGAGGCTGTGGACCCGTAACCCCTGTGGGCGATGGCCTAGAGGGGCGGGCCTGCTCGAACTCCAGAGGCAGACCCTTTCCTACCACCTCCAACACCCAGCGGTCCGTGGTGATAGCGGACCAGGCGGAAAGAAAGTGGCGGAGCCATCCCCCAAGGGGGAACCCAGGGGGAAGCGACGCGGCTGGGGGGCGACACCCCTCAACCCGTCACTGGGCAGGCTTGGAGGAAGAACCGGCCAAGGGACCTCCTGGGCCTTTTCCTCCCAGCTTCCTGCTGGAGGAAGCTGCAGGCTTGGCTTTGGGGTGCCAAGTGCGAGCCTGCTGGCCCTGATGTTGGTGTTGCTGGGCCAGATGTGCCGCAGGGGCAGAAGGGTGAAAGGACTTATGCTGCTGCCAGCGGCCTTTGTCCTTCTCGGCAGATCTGACTGAGTCCAAGGTGGCATTGGACTTCTCAATTCTCTGGAGGTGACCTTCCACCCCAGGCCCAAACAAGTCGGTACCCAGGAAGGGGACGTCTGCCAACTTGTGCTGGCTATCCGCCGTTGCCAACTTGTGCTGGGTATCCGCCGTAAAGGTGGAGATCCACAGCCAAGCTCTGCGACGCATGGCCACTGCGGCTGCTACTAACCGGGCACAGGAGTCTCCAATATCGAGAGCCATTTGGAGCTGCTGTTTCGCCACTGCCCTTCCCTGATCCCGCACCTGCTTGACCGTAGTCTGCAGATCAGCTGGGAGATGAGGGATCACCTCATCCAGGGAGCCTATAAGGGCGTGGGAGAAGTGCTCCATCAGTACAGCCGAACTTGCCTGACGGAGGCAGAGGGAGGACGCAGCATATACTTCACGCCTGGCACAGTCCAGCTTTTTGGACTCTTTGTCGGGGGGCTTGTCCACATCCCTAGCGTTCCCGGAATGCCGTAAAACGCTGTTGGTAACCAACCCCTCTGCAGAGGGGTGTTCCGAGAAACTGGACAGAGACCTGGTAGGGACCGCATACTTCCTGGCCATCCTGGCCAAAGGAGCAGGACAAGAAGCCGGCCGCTGCCATAACTCCAAGGCTGGGCCAACAATGGCTTCAGCCTCCAGAAAGGCCTCCGCGGGAGAATCCCCTTGGTCCAGTATCTCCATGAGGGGATACTTGGCCCGCTTGGTTACGGGCTCGAGCTGCATCCCGGTGGACTCCGAGATGAGCCGAAGCAGACCCATGAATGATGATGGGCTCTCGTCCATCGACTGTCCCACTGAGGATTCCAGGTCAAGGGGCCTGGAGAACAGGGAGAAGTCGTCATCAGACTCCGAGGAGTCTGCGAAGAGCTGACTTTGGGCAGACTAGGTGGGCCAAGCGGTCCTTATCTGCCGTCAAATTCTATGTTTCTATGGGAGTGAGGGTGACCGACAACCGGTGGAGCAGTCCCTGACCCAACCGAGAATCCTTGGTCGGAGCCCTGGATTTCGGTTGTGGAGGCGGGGGTTCCACCACAATCGGTGGGGCAGCTGGTTTCAGCCAAACAACCGGCGCCGGTTTGGGCATCTCGACCACCACGAGGGGTTGTTTCAGCCTTTCGGGTGACAGCCACTTAATGGCTGGGGAAGGCGACGGCGTCGGCTTGTTCCTGGTCATAACGAGCTGCTGCCACATTAAGTCCTCGTAGCGTCGACGCAATTTGCGCCGAAGCCTCTCCTCCTCCTCCTCCTCCGAGGAAGATGAGAATGAGCAGTGCCACCGCTTTCCTCGGTGCCAAGACCGAGACCACCGCCGGGATTGGCTGGACTGAGACGAGTTACGAGAGTGAGACGAGGTCCGAGACTGAGACCGTCGGTGTTTCCAAGGGTGGGTCTGGGAGGGAGCGGGGGAAACCCGTTCCTCCCTCTGCTCAGGAGCCTTAACCGGAGACTCCGGCACAGGAGGCGCAGGCAAGTCTTCGGTTTCCACCGGGGGAACCGGTGAAGAAGGGTTGTCGGCTTCTCCAGTTGACAGCCCATCCGACGGTCGAGAAAATCTCGACCGCTGGCCGATGGGTGTCCCGGCCGGTTGACCTGACGGGACACCATGAAGCCAGCGTGCTTTAGCTGCAACCTCGATCAAGTCGAAGTGTCGAGCTGTCCGGGAAGGACCTCTCCGCCCCACGCAACATCGATGGTGGGACTTACCTTCGAGTCCTTCTTAGACCGAGAGAGTGCTCTCATGGCCCCTCACCTTAGTGGAGAGGGATTGGCAAAGCTCCTAAAAGAAGCTGTATAGGAGGATCCCAAGGAGTGGGATAAATGCAGCGACCGAGGAAGATGAAGATCTGGCATGAGCCGCCTCCTCCTCAAGAGCGATCATCTGCTCGGGTTGCTCAGCCGAGCTAGCCGCATGAGAAACCGCCCAACGGCCTCCTTGGACTTCAACGGGCTGATAACGCTTCTCGGGGCTGGCTGAGCTTTTGGCAGCACGGTCTTCGAGGATGTTTGCCGTAAAAGACTTGCACAACTCGTGAGGCTCATGGATCGTGTCAAGCCCGAAGTAGTAGACGACGCGTGAGTGCGGATCGATCCTAGACATCTTCGCCCACGTGGGCACCACCGAAAACCGGAGTTGATTTGTCCATCGCAGTCAGGCGAAGAAGCAGACCAAGTCTAGAAAACTTTAAAATTATTTTCGGTGAACCAAGAGTTTGGATCCAGTCTAAACACAGAGCGCTAAGGAGGGAACCTGAGCTTCCAAGCGTAAGGAAGATCTGATGTCATGGGGCGGAGCCGAGAGTTTTACCACCCGGGTGGGTGGGAGGAGCCAGCTTGAAGACCTTCCGGCAAGATTTAAAGCAGCAAGGAACCTGCCAGACAGTGTGGATGAACAACATATCCATGTCCTTAGAACCTACATTTTTTGATTGCTTACCTTCTCTAAAATTCAGTGATGTTGCTGTTTGTTTTGTCTGCCTCCTTGTTTAGTAGAACTGAAATGCATGCTAATGTATCTTTATAAACAACCTTGTTTAGTTTACAATCCTGGATCTGTTCTTACTGCATACTTCCTAAGCATTACAAACACACCCAAATAGTGCAGTCACTGATGAGGCAGTAGCCTCCTAAACTCCCACTGCATCATGAGGGGCTAGACTGTCTTGTGGGTGTTCCCAAGTCCAGGAAAGATACAGTTGGGAGCTGATCAAGGAATGTAAACAAACCTGTGTTTGTGTGGTAACACCAGTATGGTGGGCAGTCTGTTTTTCACTTTTTTAAAGGAAAAAAGTCAGAATCGAACTACCAGCTACATCAGCAATCATTACATAAAGTTGGCAGTCATAAAATGTGTTTTTTAAACTAGGGACACTTTGAGCCTAAATTTCTCCATGGAGATTTGCATGTATTACCCACAATGCATTGCACTGAGTGTATGTGTAATTCTAAGATGATAATACTGGGTTGTATCACATTTCTTCAACTGAAGTTTCAGAACTGCCATGCAAGAACAGGACTAAAACAAATGCTTCATAATTATTTTATTCAAAGTATTTGCAAACCATATTTAAAATAATTTCCTAAAATTACATTAAAAAAAACATTCCATTTGTAAACACAGTATAATTTATTCTGCAACTCTCCATATTTTCAACCTCTATCCAGCTGTCATTCTGCAAATTCAGTACTACTTTTTTACTTTCACTTCAGAGATATAAATCATAAAGTATAGCAGCTTGCCTAGAGGTTAGAGGAACGAGGTGTGAATGAGCTTGATACATCCAGCAGACTAGGCCTGAGACTGATTCTCACAATCTCCACTTACATACTGTGTGACTCTGAGCAAGTCACTTAACCGCCCAGTGCTCCCAGGTTGCCCCTGAAAACAGGCACTTGTGCCTAGTGGGCCTTACCCGGTTACCAAAGACTAAAATAAAAAAAATATGTATACAACACATGCCACCAAAGGGATCAAATGAATATGCATTTTTATCCAATGTTATTGAAAGAAAACATAATTACACAAAAGAAAATACTGCACAGTGTTGTACTATTAGGCAATTTCTATCAAGTTGTCAATGTAAGAGTTAACACAATCAGAGTTCATTATTGGGTATTCTATGTATCAGCTCTATCCCACCAGAGGAACAGATGAGGGGTATGCTGGTGTATGTAAGCCCCCTACTGTATTATCACTTTTGAAGACTGTGGCACCACTCACTAGCAAGTCGCAGCAGTGGGGCTGGGGTGCTGAAGGAAAAGAGCCACAGTGTGAGTTGCACAGGAGACATGACAGAAGCAGCTCATTCATTGACAAGAAGAACTAACCTGGAGACCCTTCCCCACAAAAAAAAAATAAAAAAACAGAGTGTTGTGGAGCACACCTACTGACAAGTTGTGCATAAGGAGAGCTCTGCACCTAACTTAGATTTAAACTATAAAAATCAACATTTTATTTAAGAAAAGCAATGCCTACAGAGTGGCAGTAGAATCAGCTCGTTTTACTGAACAAGAGCATCTGTTTTAGAAGATGGGTCACACAAATAAAGTTACTGAAGCTGGCCCGAAGAATCAGCCTCCAGTGGAACTTCAATCAGCGGCAGACTCTTGGTCCTTACCGCGGACAGAACATCCATGGAGAGCCTTACAAAAAATCACTGCAGGCGATTGATGCCAAAATCGAATCCGTTCCGACTCAGCTGAAGGAGCAAGACATTAAGATTGACAATGCTACCAAAGCGGCCACATCAGCTGAATCTATGGCTACAAAGGCCCAGACCACTACGAGTAAATTAACACAAGAATCGACACAGCTGTGATACCTCATGGAGGCGATAAGAGAATGCGCAATGGGTCCCAAATGTTCACATCGTGGGCCTTCCAGAGAATTGTGAGGGAGAAAACCTTTTAAAATTTCTTCAAAACCTGGCTACTAGAGACTCTCAAAGTGGAATCGTCTCTATCAGCAAGTAATTTTTTAAAGTCTATCATATTTCCCTCAGGGCAGCTGCAACTCATAGCGACGTACCTGGGATCATCCTTCTGGTCATGTCTGGTGCTTCAGTCCGTGATCTCGTCCAACAAGACGCCAGAGGGTCGGGATCTCTTAATTTTCGGGGGAAAACTGTCCACTTGTTTCCAGACCGCTCATTTGCTACCCGGTTTAGAAGAAAGAAATTTGATTGGGGTCTGGGTAAAATTGAGGAGCTTGGGAGTTGCTCACTCGTTACTTATGCTTGCGCACCAGAGGATTCACTATGGCGGCACACTTTTCAATTCACTGACCTGGACGAAGTGGGCAAGACAGTGGAGGCTATTGCCAATGAATTTGAATGCTCCAGACAACTGGAGTCTTCCGACTCCAACGAGGCGACTTGAGGAAGGTTGGTATCAGTCGGGATTTTAGTGCTGGCCTACTGAGGCAGTTTAAAAAAAAGGTTTCTAACTGATAAGCTATATGCTCAATGTCTAGCTAGTAAAAGTTTAACTAGTTTAGAACAGCTTTTTACTGGATCAAATTTAACAGAGCTAGGTTGCATATTGCTTAAATAAAAAGATGTTGATTTTACAAATGTTTACAAGAAGAATATATAAGCAGAAATAGTTACAATTTTTAAAACATTGTGGCAGTGTTTATATACCAGTATGGCTTATGTTTAAATAGTGGTGAAAGCCACAAGGCAGGAATTTATGCAGTCTATCGAATTTTCAGAGTGGCTTAATGCTACTGCCATTACTTGTTATGATAGCTTTATCTTCAGAGTGTGTTAGAGTTTGCGCATTAAGTACTACGTATGTATTGGATTTAACATGTTTGATTTGGGGGTCACATCAACACTGATTGTTGTGCTAAAATGACTGGATTTCATGATTCTTCTTGAATGACCACCCAAAGTGCTGTAGGGTGTAGCATATCATGGACAATATGTGGACTTGATATAAGTGGAATACCCCCACATTTGTAATCCAGATTGAATAGTCTACCATTTACTACTACATTTGGTGTATCCAACCGTAAAATATGAGATCTCTTACATGAGATGAAGTTATTTTTTATCATAAAAGCAATAAACAATAGGCCACAAAGTGTAACAGCAGCACTGCTAAGTTATGTAGTATGGGAGACACAAGATGTGACAACAGGTTATGCCGGGCAGGGATGCTGAAAACTAGACAGAAGGCAGAAGTATCTAAGAAGCCAAAATGACTGTGGAGACAAGACAGTTAAATAAAACTAAAAGGACAGGAAAAGTGCAAGAAAGGACAGGAGGTAAAGCTAACAAAATGAACATTGCAAGTTAATAATAAAAAAAAAAAATTGGTAAGCTTTATTCTCCCTTGAGTGCCCCGACTGGCCCATCAGTCCAACCCTCCCCCTAACCCCATCACCTGCTTTTTCTGGGACTTGCCTCTCTCCATGTTCCTCCCTGGCTTACCCCCCCCCCACCAACTGGTGCCCCCAGGAGTGGACCTGATCCCCTGATGGA
This sequence comes from Neoceratodus forsteri, assembly GCA_016271365.2. Lineage (NCBI taxonomy): Eukaryota > Metazoa > Chordata > Ceratodontiformes > Ceratodontidae > Neoceratodus > Neoceratodus forsteri. Next base: position 1,548,402,286 of record CM057449.1, on the reverse strand, counting down.
GTTAAGAGTCTGGTCTAGATAGAGTGCCCCAGTTGTGGTGCAGGGCATGCGGTGAGTGGCAGATGTTCTTTTGCTGCAGTTGGATTTTTTCTTCATCGCCCAACCCTAGGATGCCAAGAAGAGCTCCTGCAATGCAGGCACAGGCACACGTTGGAACACGTCAGTGGTTTCCCACCTTTAATCCTCAACTCCTACTTGTACCACCACCTGTGGTCACCCAGCTGGTAGTACTGCAGTGAAAACTGAACGCCCACCTTCCCCGAGGTGGACAGAGTCCTATGGGATGCTCAAACCACCTACCCGGCTGACCTTCCGAAGACCCAGGCTCATTCTGAACCCAGTTTGCCGGTGTCGTGAGTGGTAGTACTACCACTGTGCCAGTGAGCTGGCTCACCGAGTTAATTTTTAAGTCAAGGGTGGAAGAGTGGAACACATTTAAAAAACTTGTGATAAACTTCAGACAGGCAACTCATACCAAGTAGCTGCCTGCCTGATGAGCTGATTTAGCCATAGCTTTTTTTTTTAAACCATGCTTTTTCCATTCCCCAGTTCCGTCAGAAGGCACCCCCCAGCTCTGTCACTGACACTCTCAGGAAATTTCTGGTTATCTACCACTTATGCAGAAACTCACTGTAATGGGTGGTCTGCCGTGTCAGTCATGTGAGTCATGTGAAAGCTGGTGGTGGTGGGGTGCTGGCATGGGCCAGACTGGGCTTTTCTAGCCACCTTCTTGGTTTTCTCCTAGGGGTGCCATGCAAACCCCTGATGCATGCTAAGTGTCCGTGGCACCACCCCGTTTGTGTTCTGGTCTCCACCAGGTGGCAGGCAAGCAGTAGTAGTGGTGATTCCCCCTACCCCTGAAGAAGGGGAAGAATCCTTAGGATGCTCAATCCTTCCTCCCTGACCAGCCCCAGATGACTTACTTCCCAAATGCTGGTCACCAGCGTCATGAGCAGTGCTGCTGCACTAATGGGCCAACAAGTCGGAATTTTATAAGGGTATTACAAACTATTTACTCAACTGTGCTGTACTCATAGCTTTTGTATGCAAGATAAGTGACTGCCAAATGCTGCAGCTCTGCCACAAAACTCACGTTTTGATAACGTGACATTATAAGCAGGCTGCAGGCTATTTTATGAATAGCAGGACTAGGAACCTGGCAAAACACATAGTTTTTTTTAACTTTGCAGTCCACTTCCCATATGTGGGGCCTGTATGTAAATTTAATACTGCCTCTACATATGGGGTTGGCCAGCAATGTTAAAAAAATTGTATGAGCCGCCCGTGGCGCTGAGGGCTGAGGCGCTGACGCCACACTGCTACCACGCCGCGACCCAGGTTCGGGAACGACTGGTCGCTGGGTCGGGAGGATTGAGCATCCCAATGGATGCTCTCCTCCTCAGGGGGAACGCCAACCCGAAAATGCCAGTGGGAGCACTGGCACTCAAAGAGCTTGACTCCGTTCGCGAGTCTGGGGAGGGCGTTAAGGCGCTTGAGAGAGGCGTGAGTAGCCATGTCGCCTCTCTGGCCGCTCTCGTCCTTGTGCCAATGTCCCAGGGGTGGGGCTATGGGGAGGACAGAAAATGGAAAAAACCCTTCTACGCCCCTAGATGAAGACGGCTCCATCTAATAGGGACCATCGATCCCCAGGACAGACCCCGCTGTGCAGGAGAGGAGGGAAGAGGCACTCTAGGGGCAGATCCGGGGGGGGGGTCCGAAAAAGGAATTGAGCGGTCTGAAGGAGGGGGGACTGAAGGCAGAGGAGGAGGATAAATAAAGAAACAAACAAAAAATTGTATGTGCGCTAGTTTCCTCTAATTATAGTGTGGCACAGTAGTGCCACTACAGTTAGGGTTGGGGAAATCATTATTTTCAACCACTTATATGTAGCTATTTCTTAACAGATTTACACAAAATTTCTAAAAGTGTGAACTGCCCTCATCAGGGTTCTATGGTTAATAGTGAAGCCACCATTGCTTCACTGGCAAGACTTGTAGTCGGGACCCCATTCCTGGAAATTACTATATTCTACAATGCACTTAAAAATAAATTTGAACTATAGCTAAATTAACTCCTCGGGCTGGCGCACTTGGTATAAGTGGTCCGTCCAAGGGGAAAAACAGCTGTCAGCAATTTTGTAAATTAGAATGGTAAACAAGGAGGGGAGTAACAAATTCATAGTGTAGAAGAAAAAAAGAGAAGAACTGCTAGAAGAGTGTGGGTGGTGGCAGACTGCCCCCAGACATACCTCTCAAGTGCCCCTCATTCCGCCCCTCAAAATTGCTTTGTCCCTCATCCGTCCCTCATGGAAAAGGTGCTGCCCAGACAGAGAATGTGCTGTAAATTCAGATTTTAAAGCAGAAACTCTTAATATTCTAAAATACTAAATCCAAAATAAACTTTCTACAAGTAAACACTATGGTTTTCACAGTGTTCTGAGCTTGTATCTCCATGTTTGAGGATGTGTCCCTCATTCTGAGGGTCTATGTCCCTCATTGTCCCTCATTTTGAGTATCCAAAAATATCCATGTCCCACATTTCAGTGACAAAAGGTTGAGAGGTATGCCCCCAGATATACTCAAGTACGCACCCTGCATACCTTAAATCTGTCAATAATGTGCTGAAAATAAGGGCTGGCCTACCAGGCAGCGGGCACTGTGAAAAAATGTGAAAACAAAAAATCCTTTGCGTATTATTTTTAAAAGTCTCTGGTCAGCCCTGGGGGAACAACCAATGGCAAAAAGGGAAATCCCCCACCCAAATGATACATATGGAAGGAAAGAAGATAAATAATTCACACAGACACTGTAGAGTCATTGTATTTTATTAACAGTATCAAGCAAAAAGAGGCAGTGGGGTGCAGGTGTCCAGAGAGTTGTTTGAGGCAAGACTTATAGGAGAGGTTGTGTTGGAATTACTGGTGAGCACACTGGGGCTCAGACCCCATAGCACTAGAATAAGCCCCTGTAGCGCCCCCATTATTTCGTATAATGGGAAGGGTAGCTGTTTAAAGAGCATAAACTGTAATTCTAGCACTGGAGAGGTGGGAGTATCCCGAACAGGCTGCATGGGGGGCAGGACTGCATTGTGGAGGCCACTGCTACCAGCTGGCTGGAAATACTGCTAGGCTGAAGGATATGGGGACATACTACAGCCTAGACCACCGCCCCCCCCCAAAAAAAATGGCCTGGACATCTGATGCCAATATAGTATCCTCTCCATTTTCCTTTTTGTTAATCTGCAGATCCAGAATCATTTGTTACACTTCACGTTAGCATCTGGCCAATATAAATTACGCCCCTGGTCCTACATACCGTATGTCTAACACTAAGTTTAATCTGGCTATGTATTTTGATTCATTTTCAAAGCAGTGCATGTTATGGTGAAAAATGTTGATCTAAAACTTTTTATTTTATATTAGAGAGCTACTGTTTTTCTAATAAGACACCATTTTTCCCCACGTTGTGTCTGCATTAGCATTTTTTTTCACATGTGAATGCATAAAAGGAGCGCTCCATTTAATATAGCAACCTTCAGGTTTCCATCAGTATTCTCAGCTGTGCTTGAACACCCGACGTTAGACATCACTTTTCTTGTTTCTAAGGAAAACTAAGATGAAACAGACAATACTGGTTTACCTCATGGGACCAAAAAATGCTTGAAATCGGTGGAGGATAATGATGAAACCTGATAAAGCAATATTATAAGGAATGCTCTTTGTATTATTTCAAATGTAAAAAAAATATTAAACCAGACTAAAAACAGGGGAAAAGGTCACCTTACAAAACCTGAAAACAAGGGTATTCTAAAACAGAATACAATGATATACAGTAGGTCAAAATCTGTGACGATCTGCTGTTTTAACTCACAGTATCAATGGCCTGACAGTCTATGCTGTACCTATAATAGCACGTAATCTGGGAGAATGATGCATCCTCACACTTTCCTTAATCCAGTATAATTTATAGTTTAAAGGTGACTGTTCTATGTAAAATTTGTTTCACATTTTACAAAGTAATGGTAAAGGAATAGTACATGTTTCAGTGAAAATTATGATATACATTTTAGGCACCAAGGTTTGGAGCCCACTGCTACCACCTGACGAATTCTGCATCCGACAGTGTAGTCAGTAAGCTCCATAGACTTTGTTACGGTGGTTCGGTCAAGTGATTAGTCTCATTGACTTTGTACAGGTGGACTGATGTTGTGTGAGATTTTGAAGACCTAGCAGTGTTAGGGAGTTTATTCCATACTGTCCGACACTTGCCTGGACTCGAGAGTAACAGCACATCCTGAAGCCAGAGAGGTGTTTCCATACTGCAGCACCAGAGACAGTCCCTGATACTCTAATACCGTACGACAAAAAGGAAACAGACAGCTTCCATGAGACAGGTGGTTACTACTGAAATGTTAGTGCAAGACATCACTGATGGGCAGGGGCACCAACAGAGTGGTACCAGTGGAGCAGTAAGCCTGCGGAAAAAAGTGTCATTAAATATCTTCACACATTTCGGCTGTTATTTCCACAATCTAAATTCTTTCATTGTTATTTCAATATACTTCCCATGATGTTTTGCATCATGGGGGTATGTGTGATTTTGCATTTCTTTGAAATCTGGCTTTATTGTTAATGCTCTTTCTGGGTAACCCTACCTCAGTTCTTTTGTGCTCAAGTTTTTATTTTTTAAATTACCCTGGTATGGTACCCCTTTAAACTACTTGGTATGGGTGGAGGGGGCAAATGTATGTAGTTGATTTAGGTTCTAACCAGTACCTGTTCAGCTGTTTTTAAGGAATTTGGCTAAAACATCTGTCTCTGCACTGACTCAATGTATCTAATGTAGTGCTGGTTCTCTGTACTAGAAAAAGCGCTAGCCAGGCCAGACTACCATCCACAGACAGTGCTCTGTTTCCTTTTGTACTGTTGCCCTGCACCTAACATTGTATACCATTAGCCTCATTTAGTCTTCTTTCAAGCCCGAACTGGAACACTTTGTTTTCGCATGACTCTCACATGACAGTCAGTGAACCGATTTATCTCCCAGAGCACTGCAGCTCCAGGTACAAGTTTAATTCAAGAGTGGCAAAGGTATATGCAATGATAGGGTGAGGAGGGTTGGAGGTGGACACAGGTCCACGTTCAGAGGGAAGAGTGATGACAGGACTTGTAAACCTTAAGGTGGACAAGGCTGTGGGTATGCATGGGATTTACTCCTGGGTGCTAAAAGAACTTAGGGAGCTTCTGGCTGCCCCTCCAACAGCCTTGTTCAACTCCTCACTGAAAACAGAAGTGGTTGCAGAAGGCTGGCAGCTAGAGGCCGGTCAGTCTACTTCAGTGGCAGGAAATTGATGGAAACACTACAGGAAGAAAGGATGACAGAGTATCATGAATCTAATGGGCTGCAGGACCACAGACAGCATGGATTCACGGGGGAGGTCATGCCAAATGAATCTAATAGATTTCTTCTAGTGGGTGACCAGGGAAATTAATCAGGGTAGGGCAGCGAACGTGGCCTACTTGGATTTTAGCAAAGTCATCGACACAGTGCCACGCAGAAGACTGATTAGGAAGCTGATCAACCTAGGAGTGGGATTCATACTGGTAAAATGGGTTAGAAACTGGTTAAAGGATGGGTGGCAGAGGGTTGCAGTTCACAGCACTCATTCTAAAAGGGGGAATGTGATACCAGAAGGGCTAATTACTGGGGCCAGTCCTCTTTAATACAGTATCTTTACAGGGGCACTGCAGAAGAGCTGGAAGGGAAGGTGTATCTTTTTGCAATGGATACCAAAAAGGGGTAGAAAAATAAGCAAGGATCTTGAGAAACTTAAGGAATGGTCAAAATATGGCAGTTGAGGTTCACTGCCAAAAAGTGCAACCTAATGCACCTAGGACATAGAAACCCCAGCGCGGAGTACAAGATATGGTGGGAGAATACTAACATATACTAAGCAAGAAAGAGATCCACGGGGTATCATAGCCGAGGGTCTCAAGGTGTCAGGGCAGTGTGACAAAGCAGTGGGCAAGGCTATGGAATGCTAGGTTGCACAGGGAGTGGTATCTCCAGCAGGAGGGAGGTGGTTTTACCATTACATCAATCACTGGTACAACCACACCTGGAGTACTATGTAGTGGAGCCATACCGAATTTGGGTCACCGGTGTACTAAGCGGTAGTACTATTGCTGCCCTACTGTGTCTGCTTACGTGTCCCAAGTTCTAATGTTGTTTTTTCTACAGTATGTGAATAATTTATGGTGGCAGTCCTACGTTTGGCAGTGGTAGTGTTGTGCTGCAGTCAAATTACATTTTATTTTAATAATCAATACTGAAAATAAGCAGAACTGGACAAAGGGAGACAACAACATTTAGGGGAAATTAATGGTCAATAGCTGGACTGCTGTGTTAGCCTTGAAATGCACTACAGAGCATCAAAAAAGCCAGTCTCCATTTGTTTAGCCCCCTTCACAAAACAAACAAAAAAAGCTGGCTCCTTATGCAAACCTTTCCAAGTTTAATTTTCTCATTGAATATGGTTAGAAACTGTAGCACAGTGTGTTTTAGTTATTTGAACACGGTATACTAGGGCACTCAAGTCTTGGGATAAATACTACTGCAGATCTTGGCCAGGGCTCCTTTGTTTTCCCATTTGCTAAGACCATTCTGTAGCTGTTCAGCTCACTGCCATGATGACCATGTGCCTGGAAGTCAATCTCTCTCTCTCTCTCGGTAAGTCAATCGGCCAATCCTGGACCATTTCACCAGTAGCACTGTACATACTGCACCTAGAGCCCATTCTGGCAGCCATACTACCCTTGCTCAGTTCTCACATGCAGTGGGGGCTGCAAGCACAGCCATGTAGGTGTCTCAATGTGATGGCATGGAGCAGTCCACATGTACTATACTGCCACGCACCTGTCTAAAGGTGGAGGCAGCCACTGTGTCTTCGCTCTACTCACTGCCCAGGACCTCAGCCCTCTTTACCGATCAACTCTGCCACCTTCTCTGGACAGCAGAATGCTCACTCAGGAAATTGCTGTCCCAGCATTACTGCCTAGTCTACACCTGCAAGGTACCGAAAGTCACTTACTAGCTTAGCTCCCCACAACCCAGAATCATGTCTCAACATTCATATATCGATGCAATACTCATTCTATTAAACACTGTACAAATGCATTGCTCAAATTCTTCATCTGAATCACACTCACCGGACTCCTGTTTTGTGCTTTTTAATTCTTTATCAAATGGACTTGACATTCAAAACGGAACCTGACAATTTTCACCTAACTCCCCAGGGAATTTTGCCAGATGGGCAGGGTCTGTTCTGAATGTTTGGTGATGTTCACTTAGTAAGGGACTGAAAAGATCATAACTACAGGAGTCCACTGTGTGTGATAAAATGAAAAACCTGAATGCTCTTCTAAAATGCAAAACACTGAGTATTTAACCAACAGGGTAGCACTATGATCAGTGTCCGGGACTACCATTCGCCTGAAATGATGATGTGTTCTGCTAACACCAGAACCCAAAACTAAGACCGAAGCTGGTTAACTCCAAACCTGAACTGAAACAAAGTAATTTATTGTTGAAGTTGCCTCCCATTATACTACTTTTGTGAATATTTATTCCAAACATTAGCTGACTTTATGTTTTGGGATACTCATGGGAGTAAGGAGGCATAAATCACCTTGTAGTCACTACAGTGTGCAGTACTTGTCCCGAGTGTCACAGTGGTGGCAGGGGCACCTATCAGCAAGGCAGAAGTGTCATCAGTGGGAAGGGTTTTACATCTGAGGGAGGGTGACACAGTGTAGGGTCTGCACCCATTTGCCCTATACTGTTCTAATTACAAGTGTTGGAGGGATGCCACAACATAGGGAGGGTGACTCTTAGCGATGGAAGGGTGTCAGTGTGGTGAAGGGTTTCATAGTTGAGGGAGTTATGTCACAGTGGAGGGAGGGGGTGCCACAGCGGAGGGAGGGATATTACAGGAAGGGAGACTTTTCTTAGTGAGGGAAGGATGTCTCGGCAGAGTTAGAGATGTCACAGTGTGGGAAGGGGGTCAGAAAATGTTAGTGAGTCGGTGGTGTAACAGCAGAGGGAGGGAGGGGTGCCTCAAAGAGGAGGGAGGGATGTTTCACCACAGAGGAATAGGTGCCATAGCTAGGTCTGGATAGGTGTCACAATGGAGGAAAGCAGTGTTTGAGATGCCACCAGCCAAAAAGCATTTTGCTAATCTTTTCGGTATTTAGCTTTTAGCATTTACAAGTATTTAGGAAAAGCATTGTTCAAACAATTAAATTGCTATGGCAAATCCACATAATGCAGTTACAACTCAGTGATTATTTTTAAGGTCTGGCTAAGAGTTTTGCCTTTTGTTTAAAACGTTCAGGTGGCACAGACTAAAATCCTATGAGATTTTAAAATTCCAGCTTAAACACTGATGGAGTGTAACACAGCGGGGGAAAATGACAGCAGTGTTTCTTGTTTTGGGTAATTTATTTGGTGATGGTGCGGGGGGCATGCAAATTTTTTTTTTAACATTTTAGAGTTTAATTCTAGACTAAGAAGTAAACTGTGTGTGTGTGTGTGTGTGTTCAGTTAAGGTATCATACTATGTTTGGTGCCTTTAGTACAGTACCATTGGTATAAATTTCAGATTGCCCCTTATCGCCTGTCTTTTAAGAACAGCTGACATCTCTGTACCTGAATCCGGATTCCTCTAGCTCCAGGATCATTGCGATAGCTGAATCACTGACTTTGTAACAAAACAAACTAATGGTTTTAATTCCATTTTTAACAACTGTGCCCGAATGCGCAGCTCACAGTTATCCACTGTACTGGTGCCAATGCAGATGCTTGTGAATGATGTCAAGAGGGGCAACTGACTGATGCTGCAGTCCGGCGCTTCTGTGCAAGTCAGTTGCTGAAGCGGGTTGAGATGTGTATATTTGTGTTTACATAATAAAGTGACAAATGAAGTGATTCAGTGAAGCCTGGAGAGCTCACAATCCGTTCACAGTGTTTTTATTTGCTTTTTGATCGAACAGATGGGGATACATGTATGGTTTTCTCTTTGCTTCCTGTTTATCTTCAAGAAATAGAGCAGCTAAAATGGTACATTGTATAGCTGTGTATCATGAAGTATTGAGGATTGCAATATAGAAATCATGTGTGTGTGACCGTAGCAGAATATGTGTTTTACATGCTTATGACAGTATAGCATATTTATTTAGTTTTTGTTGACTGGGAAAAGTGGACTATTTTCAGCCTCATCCCGGGGAGAGGGGGAAGATACAGATGCAAACTGACATACAGAACCAGGTTACGCTGTTGCACAATGTTTGACACCCATGTGCTCCCTCACTTCCTAACTGAACCACCCAAGGGACCCCAACACCCACCTGAACCCTTGTTTCATACCCAGACCACCCCTAGGACTCCTGGACAGGGTTCCTATATCCATCTGAACCTCCCATCTCCCAGTTTCTATGACCCTATGACCCCAGACTAGGGTCTGACATGCACTTTTTCTCTTCTCTCCCAGACTACCCAACTTACTTCCCCCCCCCCAACTGCACCCCTGAACCAGCCATGGGACCCCTTGCCACACCTCCCCTACTGAAGTCTCCCATGTCCCTACAACTGAAGCAGCCCTGTGACCTCTGGACTAGCCTCCCACTGCCCACCCCCGGACCAGTCATGGGACCCCAGGCTTGCTGAACTGACTTACTCTATCTAGTACCCCCAACTCCTGTCACCCTAACAGCTATGGGATGCCCAGACTGGCAACCCCCCTCCTCCTCACCCCCATGTTTCCCATCCACACTCCTAGACCAGTTGTGGGACCCCAGATGTGCTTAAGTGGCTTACTCTTTCCCTGTACTCACAACTCCACTCACCCTACCCAGCCATGTGAAAGCCAGACCGGCATCCCTCCCCGTTACCACTGTCCTCCCTCCTGGAAAAGTCACTGGACCCCCAGACCTACCCAACAGACTTATATTACCCATGCACCCCCAACCAAACCAGCTCTTTAACCAATGTATTACCCCCCCCCCCAGGATGTCCCCCACTCCTCCCACCTGGACCTGTCATGGGATGCCTGGAGTGGCCTCCTGCACTAACAGGTCATTTTGACAGTCTGCCCTCCCTGTCCATTCCAGTCCTGCCTTTCCATGTACATTCCCAATGTCCCCCCACCAGAACTATCCCTGGGATCCATAGAGCAGCCTGCACCACTTATTTCCACCCTATCTGCCCACTTAGACCTGCCCAGGGACTTCTGGTCTCACGTACCCCATGTAAGTCCCACATGCCCCCAACTGGACCAGCCATGTACTAGTGTCCACTAGCAACATTCCCAATACCTACCACTCCCCTGACTGCTCACCTTAACCAGCTTGAGACACATGTACCGCCATACCACTCCTGTCTCTCCTTTCCCTCAACCAGGATAAACTGTGGCACCTTCAGCATGGCTTTCCTCATCCATGACCCCCTAGTCTGCCCGCTGGGACCAGCCCTGCGAACCACAAATGGGTGTCCAACACCCAACTCAACCTTTATCAACCACCCTGTTTGGCCCTGGAACTCAAGATGTATGTCTACCATTCATCTCCAACTTCAGCTCCCTTCTGGACCAGCCAAGGTACCTGTGAATGGATGTCTAATACCTACCACCATCCTCATATACCAAGCAGACAAGCCCTAGGACACCCTTACATGCCTCTGACTGCCACTTGCCACATCTTCCTCCAACCAGACTACCTGTCTGGCCCCCTTAACCATCTTCTAAAAGCAACCTTGCTTTACAACTGGGCTGCAGTTGACTTCACCGGGCTAAATCACTAAACTCAAATTGAACTTGTGGTCTGGGTGGGACTTGAACAGCGGGACTCCGCATATGGGATTAACAAATCCCAATAAACTAAAAAACAAACAAAAGGAACAACTCCATTGGCCATGCGAGCACCCCAACACCAGCAGGCAGAGTCTAACAGCACGCCCCTAAACAATTTTTAATGTTTATTTTTCTCATTTGTCTGCACTGTCACTTTAAACATCTTCCTAGCCCTCCCCCCCCCAAAAAGCATTATTTGGACACCAGCACTGACCTCCTAGCCACCACACTCCCTATTCACCAAACCCTACCAGTCCTTGGGCACCCCCATGGGCTTTCCTCACCTAACTCCACCTTTTTCATCCAAATGGACCAAATCTAGGAAGACCATGCTGGTTTCCTCCACCTACCACCTACTTCCCCCTTCTTCTCCAAACTGAGCTAGTCCTTATATCCTCTGAGCTTGCTTTAACTATCGCCCCCTCTATCCATACCAAACCCAGATCTATGAACTCTGGACTTGCATCCCATAACGACATAGCTCTTATTCCTCCATTAAGATCACCTGTGGAAACCCCAGTTCCTGCCAAACTCACCCACTAGACCAAACTTCACTCAGCAGGACGATCTCCAGGTCCCCGCTACGGATGTCACAATATAAAATTTTTAGTATCACAATATTTTGGTAAAAATTATCATGATATAATGATTATCATGATAATCAGCAGAATTAAAAAAAACAATTTCCCCCCTATAGCTGTTTGGACACGGTTGCCACCAGTTCTAGCTTTTGGGCATCCTGGTGCCCCCAACCACCACTCCTCTCGTTGTCTCACAAGTGGGGATTAACAGGGGGAGAGGTTTGAGGCTCCTGTTCACCATTATGTAAGTCGACTGGTGCGCATACCCCCCCCTTTCTTTTTTCCATTCCTTAGGCTTGCACATGTACGACAGTGTGGGTGTGGAATGTAAAGATGTTGCACGTACTCAGTCCCTGCTCCCAGACAGTCAGACAGAAGGCTATTACTGCTGCATCATCCAGCCTCCGCTAGATGGTGACCAAGCAGCGGCTTACACTGTCCCCCCCCCCAAAGAAGGAGAGCCATAAACTGATGCTCAGTCCTCCTTCATGCAATCAGCCTTCGAGCAACCCAAGTCTATTCCTGAACCTGGTTTATCGGCATGGCAACAAGTGAGGCACCCAGGCCCTCAAAACTCCATGCCACAGGGCTGGCACTACATTTCTAATTTTAAAGTAAAATAGTAAAAATCCGATAGGAGGATGGTGGGGAATCTGGAATCATGGTTGCACTTGGAAAGGGACGCGATGCCGGAATGGCAAGCTGAGGTGCTTTATCACTATATACTGTGGTATATCATGCTGCACGATAATCACGATATTGTCTTTTTACAATGTTAAAGTATCGTCAGTGGTAATTATCACGATATATAGTCATATTGTGTTATCTCTCATCCCAACAGACCAGCCTCTGCACTTAAGCCACCCCATTACCCGGACCCAGTTGGACCACTCCTAGACCCCCCAGGCCACCACACAATATCCAAGACATCCCTTTCACCTTAGCTGGATTACATTAAAAAAACACTAAATCAATCTCCTCTACACCACTTCCCTTAGCAGGACCACCTCTCAGACCCTAGGCTAGCCTCAGACATACACCATACCCCTTATCCCACAGATGGACCACCGCCACAACACTTGTAGTAACCTCATCCATCCCCCACACTCCACTTTCCCCATCTGGACCACTTCCAAGCACAACCCTCCCTCCCATCAGCCTGCCACATCACCCATTTTCTGTCAACCAACCGCATATTCTTTTTCCATTCAGCCATGAATGGACAAGGCTCCTACACTGTCCTGCACCCTCAGCTCCCATCCTAGTCCATGTAGCTGTTTCCACAGAACTCTGAATAGGGAACTGGGCAGGTAAACACTAGCCCAATACACCCCTCAGAGTTTGCACAGTTCAAATCATTTTACAACCTGGAAATAAAAAAAAAATCTAAAATGCATACCCATTGAGATATTTGCAGTACTGCATATTGCTGTGTAAGGGATCACTGTAAATGTCAGTATGCAAATACTACCCAAACAAACGTGAAACCCGATTATGCAGATGAAATTACACAATACGTGATATACGCTCTATCCCGGTCAAAGACAATGTAAAGCTGGAATCCCACTCACACACAGCTCATTGGAAATAATACAATTATGATTTGTCTCTCACAAAATTGGCATTCAAATCAAAAGTAAGATTCACAAACTCGTTCTCCCAAAGGAGAACTCTGTTAGCGCTCTAAAGACTGCCAGTCCCTACTGTTACACTGATTTCCCCACCCGACGTCAGCGTGTCTTCAGCTTGGGAGTGGCAGTGATAATACAGAGCGGAAGCACGCATCGCTGTAGCAGGAAGAAAACATAAATAAAAAAGGTATTAACCTTCATTTCTTTCCAAAAAAACATTTGCTTACTAAATTAAAATGATGTTCTGACATAGAACCAGCTGAGTAATACCTGTTGTGTTAGCCGCTCTTTAAGGCACCCCTCTTTTCTGAGTCTGCCTCGGTACTTTCTTTATATTTGAAATCATAAAAGGAGTGCACCTTCTAATACGGCTACATCAAAGTTTTCATCATTATTCTCAGCTGCTTTTGAACACTAATAGTTCCATAAAGCCAGGGAGCAATGAGTTGTTGTATGTTACTTCATTTTTGACACAAGGAACATGACTCTAAAAAACGTGTGTTCAAAAACAGTTGAGTAGGCCGCCCCAATGGCTGCCATGCAGACAACCTGGGTTTGGGAGTGAACCTGAATGGTCCCATCCAGAGACAGGCCCAGCTGAGGCAATGTGCTTCAGCTTAGGAGGGCTGACTGTGATCTCCGGCACCGAAGTGACCCCTGGGGCTGGGCCAAGAAGCTTACTCTTGCTGCAGGGATGTGCTGTGTGCATGTGAGGCTGACATTAGGCTGCACTTATGTCAGGGAGATGGGAGTAACCAGAAAAGGGATAAAAAAAAAAAAATAAAAAAATCCACGGCCATCTGAATGATGCCCTGGGCTCCTATATGGGCAGACTGGATGGGCCTTGCGGTCCTTATCTGCCGTCAACTTCTATATTTCTATGTTTCTCCTGGCTCGCCTGTGTCCTAGGCCTGCTGGCACTGGATCCTGGTCCATAGTGTGGACTGCTTCGGGGGGGGGGGGGTCAGCCCTCCCCTGAAGCCCCTACCATGGAGGGCAGAGCTGTGGGGTAGCCAGTGGCTACCGGGGAGACCAGAAGGCACAGGTCTGAACAGGATACACCCTTGGGGCCATGGTACCTCTCTGATCAACGGACATGGCAGGGGGGGGAAAAAATCTCGGGGGAGTATTCATTGCATACACTGATAAACAGCTGTGGAAAACTATATTAAAAGAAGCACTCCTTTTAGTATTTCACATGTAAAAAAAAATACTAATGCAGACTCAGAATGGTGGAAAAAGGGTATCTTAGATGATAGGACATACGTGACAATGTAAAAAAAGTATAGGTCAGAATTTTCACCATTTAACATGCACTGCTGCTTTAAAACCAAAATAACTGACTTTATCAAAATTAACTGCTGAGGAACTTATAGCAAAATGAGTTTGAACTGCACAGCTGCTTACTAGATGCCAATCCATTTGTGAAGCAAGACATGACTTTACTAGGCACTCCATGTACTCAGTGGTACTGAAGTCTTGGTTTACTGTTATCATGGAACATAATTACGAATTTAGAAATAACCATAAAAGATGATGCTCTTTGTAGAAGAATAAAAAAATATATTCTGCAGATGTATGTGTAGTTTGTATTCAATTTACAGTTATTTATAGTAACAGATAAAAGTTTTTTTGATTATCGTTTCATCACCAAAATAGTCTCCTTGTAGGAATCTGCACTGTCTGTTTAAATGTGCATTTAACTTTACTCACCGTGCAAACAGGAACTTAAAATTATATTTGGTATTTTTTTTGGCAAATTATAAAAAGGCAAAACCACTTGTTCTATAATCGATCATATATTAGCACTATATTTTCAAAAGGAAGACTATATGTACATCCCAAAAATATATCATATAAGGCTTGATGTATCTATAAAATATAAATCAAATCAGCATTTCACAAGCAACCCAGCTCGTACCCTGTATAAAGGTTATATCGACGATATGCAACGGCCACTTGTTTCATTTGTAATGATATACAGTATTATTCGGTCTCTGTAAGATTCCAGGAAAGTGCACATACATTTAGAAGAGATATTTTAGACAACTGCTTCTGCACCAGTTGTAAAATATAGCCTAAAGTAGTCAAAGCTGTGACGTTGAAACATTTCCAACAATTATAAAACTCTTTCATAAAAGAGTAGATAGGCCTGGGAGCCGAGTACTCTTGATTCAGGAACAGACTGTACGTGGGCATCGCTGACATAAACCCATTGACCTGGTGCTGCTCCCACTGCTTCCTTCAAACCTGTAATACAAACACAATAATGTGGTTCATTCAGAAACATTAGGATGCCAGTAAATCATCAACATGTTTATGTGCAGTGATGTATACCACTTGTTCTCTATTCACACTGACATTTCCACTAGAATAGATTTAGCCAATAAGATTAATTAGCTGTTGCTATGGGCAATAAAACATCTAAGTAGGCTTTTTGTCCTCGTGATGCTGTTTTCAACACTGCCATAAAAAACAGGATTTTTTGTCACCAACTGACGATACTCCACATTGTTAGTGTGTTTCATGCTGGCATGATTTTATTTTGTCAGCATTTAAAAACAATTTGTAAACAAAAGATTTGGCTCAAAATTCCTTAATCAGTCCTATTTTGTCAGTAAGTGGCCATGTATCAGACATTCAAGCTCCAACTTTATAGCTAGGATGTAGAAATAAAACCTTCACTTGGTCATAATTACCCAGCTTCCCTTAATTGATGATGCATATGTGGTTTAACACATTTCTTCAAAATAATTGTTGAACAAGCAAACTGTAAATACAACAAAAATGACTCAAGATGTTGTTTTCACCAATCATCACTGCAGTGTGTTCCAATCCTTAAACTGGATCGACTTGCACAGTAAAGAGATTCTCACTTTTATCTGTTTTCAACAAGGGTTTTTTTGGGATCTTTGCTCCCCACCAGAGATCATCTTTTTGGGGAAAAGAGCCATCATCATATATACAATTACAGAAGCTTATCACCTCGAAGTTTTATTCAGAAAACTTTACAAACCAGAGACCTTCTTCACACATTCTGGAGTTGATTGTCCAAGGAACTGCACTCAAACTTTAATATCATGAAACTTAATTAATGCAGCAGTACTACCCAACCAGGAAGGAAGCCGTTACAGCTGTTGTAGCACTACAGAAAATATGGCAGCCGCTAGCTAGTCAATGGAGGGCGGGGCAGAAATGTAAACAAACACAAATTATAATGGGCAAATTACTCAGTAACAGTACATTTGCAGCGGGACAGAGTACCAGGTACATGCTAAGCAGAGCACAGGGAATAACCAGTCGAACAAGCGCAGATTTGTTTTACATAGTACTGCTGCTTTAGGCAACTTGCCAGTATGCATTTTTTTTTTTGACCAAGCTCCTTCCTCAGGCCCCTGTCCACTGCTGTCACCATGCCCAGGCTTACTTCTCTCGGCGGGCAACCAAAGGCTTCCAACTCCCTTAGGACATCGGGCAAGCCCCTGATTACCCCTCACCCCTGGGTCAGGGGTCAGACAGTGGGCCCTCCTCCAGTGGGCTTCAAAGGCAGTGGACGTCGGAGCGGAACGGGGGCTGTCATGCCAGGAGCCGACATTTTTCTATGCTTTCTTCCTCGGGGGGGCAGGGACATGCAATGACATCCAGCATTCGCCCTGTGCCCCGACACCGGTCGTTGTGGGACTCTGCCTTCCGCCAGGGGTCCGTCAAGTGCTGGATGCTCCTACCCTCCTCCCTCCCCCGGAGAAGGAGAGCATTCCCAGGATGCTCAATCCTTTCCCCTGGCCAGCCCTTCTCGACTTCCCGGTCCATTTCTGAACTTGCTGTTGGCGTCGCAAGCGGAAATTTAACCTCTGCACCGGCGGGACGGCTCCACTATGCATTTTAAAGATGCACTTTGTTATGGTCATCATCATCTTCTGATGCTTTCACAGGCATAGCATGCAAAAGCAAAGGAAGATTTGGGGTTACTCCAGGGAAAGAACAGTTATGTAACAACTTAACATAGCAGTAGATCTTTAAGGGAATCTCTGTCATCAGGTCACACCTATGGAACTTAGCCGTTGGGCACTAGGATCCCACAGAAGCTTTTCTGCAGCAGTCTACTAGGGGCCGCCCACATCCACGTCAGGCTCCAATGTCACTCACCCTATATAAGCGCGGGTGGCTCCGCTCCCTCCTCAGTTCCTTCCTGAGTCGGAGGCCATGAGAAAGGAGTCCCACTAGGGAACCAAGGAGAGAGAAAAAGTGCCCAGCGAGCAGAAGGGCTGGAGCAACAGGACAGCCAAGCTGGAGAGAGAACAAGAGATGGAAGGAGGGAGGGAGGGAGGGACAGCATGACATGATGTCAGAGATTCCCTCAAAGATCTACTATTGTGGTAAGTTTTTATGTAACTGTTCTATCTTCTTCTGGGATATCTCTGTCATCTGGTCACACCTATGGAACGAGTCCCAAGCAGTGCTGTGAGCAAGGACAGTTTGGATGGCAGGAGGCCAAAGGCCTAAAAGAGAAGGCCCTGAAGCACAGCAAGGCCAAAGCCTGCCCTTCCTCGGGATGCAATGTCCAGACTGTAGTGCTTGGTAAAAGTGTGGACAATACTCCAAGTGGCAGCTGCGCAGATCTTGGCTGTGGACATGCCACTGATACAGGCAATTGAAGTGGCCATGCCCCTGGTGGAATGGCCCTTAACAATTCCAAGAAGTTCCTTACCATACTTCATGTAACAAAATAATAATACAGTTGGCCAACCATTTGGACAAGCACTGTTTTGAAACTGGAGCCCCTTCTCTACCAGGGTTAAAAAAAAACAAACAAATAACTGTTCGAACTTCTTGCAGTCCTTGGTACAGAGTGTATAGTAATGCAAAATTCTATGCACATCCAAAGTATGGAGCAATTCTTCCCTTGGATTGGCATGCTCCGGATAATAAACAGGCAGGTGGATGGATTGGTTTAGGATAAACTCAGACTACACCTTAGCAAGAAACATAGGATTGCTACGCAAAGAGACCCTGTCTTTGTGGAAAATCAAATAAGGCTACTCACACTGATGGCCTGTAGCTCTGAAATTCTTCGAGCAGAAGTAATAGCAACTAAGCATAATGCTTTCCACCACAAAAAGTGTAACTTGTAAGGTGCCGCTGGCTCAAAAGGATGCAGGGTCAGCTTCTCCAAAACAAAACTGAGGTCCCAAGCTGGAACCGTATTACAGATGGGAGGCTTCAAGTGGAGAATGCCTCTCAGAAAAGTATGGGCCACATCCAACTGTGCCACTGTACAACCATCAACGGGCACATGAAAGGCTGATATGGCAGACAGGTGCATTTTAAGGGACGAGCATTTAAGACCAGCATCAGACAAGGTCATGAGATATTCCAAAACCTGGTTCACCGGAAAGGTGCAAGGATCCAGTTGATGAGAAGCGGCCCAGATAGCAAACTGCTTTCACTTCACAAAGTAAGTGGCCCTGGTGGAAGGTTTTCTGGCAGCCACCAGGACACCAGCCACCTTCTGAGACACTCCAAACCAAGCAATGGCTATGTCTTCAGGAGCCATGCGTGCAGATGGAGGGACTTGAGATCTGGATAGACCAGAGTCCCCATGTGCCTGTGTCAACAGCTCCTGGCAGAGGGGCAGGGGATCTGGAGGTTCCACAGTCAACTGCTGCAGTAATGGAAACCATATCTGCCATGGCCAAAAGAGAGCCACCAGAATCAGGGTGGCACCCTCTTTCTGGAGCTTGATGAGGAGCCACTGAATCAGAGGTAAGGGAGGGCATGCATAAAGAAACCTCCCTTTCCAGGAAAGGGGCAATGCATCTCACCAGAAAACTCCAGGCCCTGGATCTAGTGAGCAGAAACGCAGCACTTTTGCGCTGAGTGAGGATGCAAAAAGGTCCAAGTCTGAACGACCTGTCGAACAGGTCTTCTGTGACTGAAGTCAGCAGCTCCTACTCGTGCACTTTGTACTGTGACTGGCTGAGGCAGTCCGCCAAGGTGTTTTGGACGTCTGGCACATGGTCTTCTGTCACTGGGGTCAACAGCTCCCACTCGTGCACTTTATACTGTGACCGCCAAGGTGTTTTGGACGTCTGGCACATGGTCGGTGGACAGTTCTAGACCACGATCTACAGCCCAGTACCAGATCCCCATTGCCTTCCGGCACAGCGGTTAAGAGTGGGTCTCTCCTTGCTTGTTGATGTAACAAGACTACACTAAGGTTGTCCAACTGCACCAACAGAGGACCCGGAGAGAGATGGTTCTGGAAGACCTTTAAGGTGTACAGAACTATCCGCATTTCTAACACTTTTATGTGGAGGTGAGCCTCCCAGTGGGAACAGAGACAATGGGTCTGATAAGGGCCTAGATGGGCTCCCCAACCCTGACCCGAAGCATCCATGGTGAGGATCTGTTGAGGCGATCCTCTTCAGAAGATTGGCTGGGTCCATCCACCAATGAAGCACATTGTGCACTGGCGAAGAAACAAGGTCCAGCTGATCTGAATCGTCTGAGCACTGATTCCACTGAACCCTGAGGGTCGACTGTGGAATCTTCATGTGTAAACTGGCCACAGGGACACTCACAATGGCCTTGGCCATGAAGCCTAGTAGCCTGAGGTATATTCTGGCTGGGACATGCTAGCTCTGAGACACCTCCTGGTTCTGGGCAATAAGGCGGTCCAGCCTGTCTTTTTTTTTTTATTATTATTTTTTTTTTATTTTCCTTTTTACTCCCGAACCGCCTACCGCCTAGTCTTCAGCCCGGTCACGGGCCTCCGGCTCTGCCCCCAAATCGGCCACAGCCCACGATACCCGTGGCTTGCCCCCACGGTGGGGCCTACGGCACCGCCCGCCGCAGGCACTGGGATTAGGTCGGGCTTGCCTGGGGCACATCGGCCGCTGCAAGCGCCACTTGCGGGCGGCAGGCTCCTCCCTTTTCCTGGTTTTCCCCAGAGGAGGCGGGGACGTGCAATGACGCCAGCGCCCGCCCCGCCTCCTCTCCCCCCCATGTCAAGCGTCGGCTGCGTGGCACTCCCGGTCTCCACCAGGGGTCCCCAACGCACCGAATGCTGCCCGCACCCTCCCTCCGGAGTAGGAGAGCTGCCCATCGGACGCCAATCCTACCTCAAGCGCCTCCGGACGACCTGGATCCGGCTCTCGAACCCGGTCGCCGGCGCCGCAATGGAAATCCCACCGCTGTGCCAATGGGCCGGCCCCATCCTGTCTTAAGGAAGGAAGGCCTTGCCCTGGGTAGAGTCCAGGGCTGCCCCTATGTATTGTAGTCTCTGAGAAGAGGTCAGCACCGACTTGGGCCAACTGACAGTGATGCCCAAGGAGTGGAACAACTGCAGGGTGCATTCTAGAGTCAACAACAGAAGCTCCCTAGACTGGGCTTTCAGTAGCCAGTCGTCCAGGTACAGGAATACATAGAGGCGTTCACACCAAAGTGCTGCTGCCATAGCTGCTAAGCACTTGGTAAAGACCTGTGGTGCAGAGGATAAGCCAAAGGGCAATACCCAGAACTGGTAATACTCCCTCTGGAACAGAAACCGTAGGTAGCACCTATGAGAGGGGCAAACCACGATATGCAGATAGGCATCCTGCATATTGAGGGAGCACAGCCAGTTGCACTGCTTGAGCAGCGAAAAAGACCACGCAGAGTGACCATCTGGAACATTTTGTACTCGATAAGAAGGCTCAGTTCCTTGAGGTCTAGTATGGGCCTAAAGTCCCCTGTTCTCTTGGGAACCAGGAAGATCTGGGACAAAACCCCTTGTTTCTTTGCCACCTGGGAACTGGTTCTATGGCCTGTTCATGCAGCAAGATGAGGACCTCTTTCCTGAGTATCTCTGTGTGGTCTGGAGGATAAAACAGGGGGGCTGGGGGAACTTCTGGAGACTGCTCTAGAGCATGCCCCTAGTTGATTATCTGCAGGATCTAAGCATCTGCTGTGATGGTTCTCTACTGGGGCAAGTGGAGGGAGAACCTGTGTCGACCACCTCCTCCTGATTCAAGGGAGAAGGAGGGGGGTCCTGTAAGGAGTCAGGCAGACGCTGAACCGGCAGCAGGGACTGCACTGCCACCTCTTGGGCTGCTTGGCCGAGGGGCTGGTGGAGGAAGAGGAAGTAGGCGACACTGAGCTGACTCTGTGTTTACCCTGTTTGTCTCCGGGACCTGAATTGTGGGAAGGCTTCTGAAAGGAGGACTGTGGCCTACTCCTGCACTGGGCATGATATAAGGAGTGGACAGACCAAACAGCCCTACCAGAAGCCTGCAGCTCATTAATAATGTTCTGCACATCTGGAAAAAAAAGTCTGTGACCCATAAAAAGGGTATTTAACACCTTTTGTTGGACATCACTGGCGAAGCCAGAGACCCGCAGCCAGGAGTGCCTTCTAAAGCAATGTCAGAGGCAACTGCCCTGGCTGTAGTGTCAACCATGTCATAGGTGACTCTGAAGAGGTGCTTGCCAACATCCTCCAAGGCCTGAAGTACCTTGAGAAGCTCCTGCTTGTGAGAACCCTCAGGTAGGGACTGAGCAGTCACTTTGCTCTTCCTCCAGAGAGTATTTTGGTACTTAATAAAGTGAGCTAAGTGACTGGCAATCCAAAGGCCAAGAGTGGCAGAGGCAAAAGTCCTTTTGCCCCACAAATCCAACCATCTAGACTCGCAGTCAGTGGGTAGGGAGCTAAGATGCTTAGGGGCCCCAGTCCTGTCATGGGCAGCTTTAATGATCACAGTGTCAGTCTCAGGCTGGGCCGCATAAAAGGGTAACCCTTGAGACACCTGATAAAGTTTGTTGGCCTTCCTGGGCATAGCTGACACCATACTGGGTCTGTGCCAGGTTGCCGTGGCTGCATCATTCAAGGCTGGCAGCAGGGGAGGTATAATCTTAGGTGAAGACTTGGGGAACTCCAAGAAGACCACCATATTCCTCCTGGTTTCACCCTCCTCCTCAGTCTGAAACCCCATAGTGCAGATGAGCTGTTTCATGACACTGAAAAAGCAGATGTCTTCAAGGGGGACCTGAACAGACTCCTCACTCACAGAGGTGATAGTGGACCTGTCAGAGGTGTCCACGTCAACTTCTTTCTCACCCTCATCTTCCTCAGGGAGGAGAAGATCAAGATGGTACTCCTCTTTGTCATCAGACTGCTCAGGAGCAGAGACCAACAAACACCGTGCTGACGATTCCATAGTGGGCACGAGGAATGCGGGCCTAGCAGGCGCCACCGCCAAAACAGCCAACGATGGCATGGCCCTGGTCATGCATCTAGCTGTTGGATAAGATCAGTAGTAATGGAGGTTAGAATGGTATTAAGGTCGATAGCATGAATGGGAACCATCGACATAGGGGGCTTGAGGCCCTGGTCTGATGACAAACTGTTAACTGTGAAGAGGTAGTGGGTAGGCCCGGCGCCGCTGGACCTTGCGGCTCAGGAGGTCTTGATGGCGGGATAGAAGCCGATGACCCTTCCACAGCCTTATGACGGGTGGGAGCAGAATCCACCATGGGGGGCCTGGAGGATGCAGAGGCCTGCACAGGGCGAGTCACCAACACCACAGCTGTCGACAGGGTGATCCCTGGAGAAGAACAGGAAGAATCTGGCAGAGACTGGGATCCCCGATGAGGGGAGCAGTTGCTGGGCCTCTCCTTGTCTCATCAACAGTGTTTGCCCGATGACCTGTCCCGGGCTTTGGCAGCCTGCTAGCCTGTGGAAGATGCTGGCGACTGAGCAGAGGGTGCTGCAGAAGATCCCTGCTCTCTGCTGGCTACCAGTTGCTCCATAAGGAACTTCTGCAGGGCTTTCTTTTGCCAGCGCTGGGTGGTAAGGTTGAATTTCTGGCAGGATTCACAGGCTTAAATGTTGTGGTTAGGCCCAAGACAGCAGACAAAAGAGCTGGTGTTTGCTGGTGGAAGTAATCCTCTTTCCGCAGCGGCAGTGATGGAAAAGAGCCGACGAAGAAGTAGTTCTCGACATTCGACATACAAAGGAAAAAGGAATCACTTTTAAATAAAAGTGATTCGACAACAAAGGAAAATAAAAGGTAAGTTTTGGCAGTTAAACTGAGTGTCGAAGCTTCCGTGGAGTCTATGCGCAAATGGCTGACAGCAAGAAAGAACTGAGGAAGGAGTGGGGCTGCCCGCGCTTTTATAGGGTGAGTGATGGATCCTGACGTCAGCGTGGGCGGCCCCTAGTAGACTGCTGCAGAAAAGCTTCCGTGGGATCCTAGTGCCTGATGGCTAAGTTCCATAGATGTGACCTGATGACACAGCTATCCTTGAAGAAGATATTAAGATTTTATATGGCACAATTAGACAACTTTGGAAATGCATTTTCAAAACAGAAACTATTTCATTATTATTTATTCTGTTTTTATACCAGAAATTAAATCGAGAAAAATCGAGAATTACACTATTAATGTAAAGTACTGTATTTTGATTACAAAATCAGTTTACAGGGCAATATCTTTTAATCACCAAATTAAATGAAGCCAAACTATGTATCAATGTCAAGTAAGATCATGAACTTTGCAATGTAATAAAGTACAGTTTAAAGCTGTACAGAAGAGGTTTATAAAACAATTTAATTTAAAAACATCTTAAGGTCAATGTACTATTAAAGTATAGAATATGATTGCCCCTTGTGGTGTATAGAAATCATACACAGCATAGTCTTATTGTAGTACAGTTCAAAGGTCATAACATTCAATTTGTAAAAAGTGACTGCAAACAGTCTGTGCTTTGTGGCAAAACTGTTCTCATGACTGATTCTGGGTCACGGTGGTAGCAGCGCAGTGTCAGTGAAACCGTGATCTCACTGACCCAATTTAAGAAGTTTTTTAATTTCATATGTCATATGACATAATATCGTATGGGCAACCATACACAACAAGGATGGTGTTTTCCACCTTGGGGTTGTCCTGACGACAGGGACTTCCTCAGCTTTGTTCTCAAGGGCCCCATGTCGTCATGACAACCCCTTGTTGGACACAGCCGTGTAGTGTATGGTTGCCCATACACTATTTTATATGCATTTTTTTAAACATTTTTATTGAACTTTCCAAACATACAACAATAAAACAAAACAGCAATAAACACACTCCCCTGAGGTGGAGTGCTGCTCCTCTCCGACTACGGTGACACAGCGTGGGGGGCAGAGGAGGGTCCAGAAGTGCCAGAGATGGCGCCTAGTCATTACTGTAAGCCTCCAGTCTGTCCAGTGCTACATGGGAGAGGCACTCTAAGGTGGAAGCCTTGCCCATGGTTATAAGCCATTTCTGATAAGCAAGGATGTCTGGTGTTCTCCACCGTTTAAGCAAGAGGCATTTGGCCATAACTAAGCAAGAGGCGTTTAGCCACAACTGTGGCTGCTATTGCCCACTTCAGTAGAGGATGAGACTCGGGTACCTGGTTCTGCACTACCCCAACAGAATAAGTGCAAGGTCAAAGGATATCTCGAGCAGGCAGACAGATCTGCAGAAAAGGAGGACATCTGTCCAAAATGTTGTAATAGCTGGATAGTGCCACAGAATTTGAGACAAGCTCCCTGACAGAGTGGCATCACCAGCAAGAATCAGAGGTAAGACGACCCATAGATTTTAACCCTTAAGCTGCCAACTGAATTAGAACATATAGGAATTCTGGACTGATATATTAGGTTGCGGACCTGCAAGGGTTAGAACACAGGGAGTCCTGTACCACCTGTGCAAAATGTTTTTACTGTATGAGCTGGGCCGTGGAGTCTCAACAAGTGTGTGCCTGGTACCAGGCTACCTTCCACAGGCCAGTCTGAAATAGTTATCACCAGTTCCTCCTGCCATTTCCACCATATTCCCTAAGTTGTGGCAGGGGAAGCACCCCGAAGGGCCTTCTAAATGTCATCTGCCACACCTTAGAGCATACTTAACCATCTGCTTAGGTGACGAGGTGTTTCCTCATTATTTAAAGTACTGAAGGTAGGGTGCTAGGACGGACTGCAGAGTCAGAAGTCTGACCTCAGTAAGGAATAAAGGGTGCTTAGATCCTCAAAGGAATGCATGTAATATTGCCTTTGTAGACAGAGATCTTGGACATACAGTACCCAATTAAAAAGCTGCCGACACCTCTGGAAAAACTTTGAAAATCACAATACTTAGAAACAATTACGCATGTATGTCATTTATCTTCTACAGATTTCTCCTCCCTCATATTTATTACTGAGGAAGTACCCACTAAAACATGATCTTTATCCCTCAGAGTTCATCTGCTCCTTCAGCATACTCCCTATCTGAAATCATAATGCTTTACTGTGACATCAGATTCACTTGCCATGGGAATAACTGTGATGTCAAAAGCAGAGTATTATGCCATCAGGTTAGGAATAAGCAACAGGAGCTGATGAACCTTCAAGGAACAGAGATCCTGTTTCTTTGCATAAAACCTCAGTAATAAATAATGACAAGAAGAAATAGTAGTAGCAGTAGATTTTATTTATTTGGGGTGCCCTTCCTGAAGGCTCAGGGCACCTTTACAATAACATTACAAATACATAAATAACAGAACAGGAGCAGTTAGATAAAAACATGTATAAAACCCATCACAGTTGAAACAGCTGAACCCGTTCTAGATCTTAACGGCCCCCTCAGACCCCAAAAGCTTGCATGAATAAGAAGGATTTTAGCTGATGTTTAAATATCTCAGTAGGTGATGCCTCCCGGATATACCCCGGCAATTAATTCCACAAAGCCGGGGCAGCTACCTCGAATGCCTGATCCTCAGAGCTCTTCAACCTTGCTCTGGGGATCTCCAGAAGAGCACCACTAGCTGATCTGAAGGGGTGAGATGGGACGTAGAAGTGCACGAGATCCTTCAAGTAGCCTGGGCCCAATCATGTAGGGCCTTATAGGTCAAAAGAACTACCTTGAAGGTGATGTGCCAGTGAACTGGCAACCAGTACAGCTCACGCAGCACTGGGTGATAGGACTGAATCTGGAATGACCAGTCAATACCCATGCCGCTGCATTCTGCAGTGGCTGCAGGCGCCTCAGCACACCATTTCTGACCCCGAGGTGGAGGGTGTTGCAGTAGACGAGCCTCGAGGTCACAAAAGCATGGACCAGTGCAGCCAGGTCATCAGGTGGGACAAAGGGCTTGATCCGGACTATGCTCTGGAGATGGTAAAATCCGGTCCGTACACCCAACCAAGTGGGTTGAACCACTGAAATACCCAAGAGCTTATGAGAAATATAAACTGTTTTGTGTCCAAATATTATGTTATTCAAAGTTCTTCTGGAAGCATCGGTGGCACTTTAAGTTGCCACTTTCCCCTGATACAGGGAATATCCCTACCTTGAGATATATGTTGTCCTATTGGAAGGCATAGGCAGCTGGTGGAATGGGAAACATAGAAACACAGTCTTTGATGGCAGATAAGGACCGCTTGACCCACTCAGTCTGCCCAGTTCCCTACCTACTGGATAAGCTGCAAATCCTAGTTAACCAACAGCCTTCTTCTTCCTAACACCCACCAGAATTACCTTATGTCTGTCCCATGCATTCTTGAATTCCCCCACTGTTTTTGACCCCACAACCTTTTCAGGAAGGCCGTTCCATCCGTCCACCACCTCTCCGTGAAAAAATACTTCCTCATGTTGCCCCTGACACATTCCCCCTCTATCTTCAAATTGTGTCCCCTGTTCTTGCACATCTCTTTTTCTGAAAGATGCTACCCTCTTGGACTTTGTTGATTCCCTTTAGGTACTTGAAAGTTTCTATCATGTCCTCTCGCTCCCTCTTTTCCGCGAGGGTATACATATTAAGCTAATTTAGTCTCTCTTCGTATGGCTTCCGGCTGCACAAACGTCAGCCGCTGACACATGCTTGAAACAAGCCGCAGAGGCAGCAACCCCTCTGGTGGAATGGTCTCTAACTTGACCCAGCAGGGTCTTGTTGTACTTGTCATAACAGAAAGTGATACAACGAGCCAACCATTTCAATAGGCATTGCTTAGAAACAGCATTGCCTTCTCTTTTATGAGCAAAACAGACGAACATTTGATCAGTCTTTCTGAGATCCTTCGTCCTGTTGGTGTAGTATCTCAGAATTCAGTGAACATCCAAGTATGCAGGAGGTACTCTCCATGATTAGAGTACTGCGTAAAAAAGGCAGGCAACTCTATGGATTGATTCAGCGTCGATTCCGCTACCACCTTAGGGAGAAATTTAGGGTTGGTATGCAGAGCCACATGTTCCCTGTGAAAAATCAAATACAGGATTTTACACATCAGGGCCTGGAGCTCAGAAATCCGTCGCGTAGAAGTAATGGCCACTAGGAAGAGAGTCTTCCAAGAAAGGAACTTTAGTTCCGCTGAAGCTGCCGGCTTGAAAGGAGGCAGAGTAAGCTTCTCTAAAATGAAATTCAGATCCCAGGGAGGGGCAGGAACCCGCATAGGGGGTCATAAGTGAAGGACCCCTCTCAAAAAGGTCTTAGAGACCTCCAGCTGAGCAAACATTCTGTTTGCAAAGGGGACATGATAGGATGAAATGGCCGCCATGTGAACCTTTAAAGAATAATGGCTGAGACCCAGATCAAAGAGGTGTCGCAGGTAATCCAGAAGTCGGCCGACAGAGCACGAGAAGGGCTCAGCATCATTGGAGGTGGCCCAAATAAAGAACAGCTTCCATTTCATGGCATAAGTAGATCTGGTTGAGGGTTTCCTGGTCTCCACCAGAATCTCAGCTACTTGGTGGGGGGGGCAGGAACCCCAAATCAGGCTTGAGCTACGTCTGCAGGAGCCACGCTTGCAACTGAAGGGACTTGAGGCCTGGATGGACCAGAGTCCCCTGATCCTGGGTCAGCAAAAATAATGACAGATGAAGAGGAGGTTCCTCTGAGTACTGTTTCGGAAGAGAGAACCAAACTTGCCTGGGCCAGAAAGGAGCGATCAGAATCATTCGAGCTCCTTCTGAACCGAGTTTCTGCAAGACCCTCGTAATCAGTGGAATCGGGGGGAAGGCATAGACGAATCTGCCCTTCCAGTCTAGAGACAGAGCATCTCTCCAAAAAATGCCGCGCCCTGGAGCGAGCAAGCAGAAGACGGGAAGTTCTGTGTTTTAAGGGGATGCAAACAGGTCTACCTGTGGAGTTCCCCAGTGCATGAAGATGTCATCTAGGACCCCCTGATCCAGTTCCCATTCGTGAGCTAGAGCAGATGACCGGCTGAGCCTGTCTGCCGGTGTGTTCTCGACCCTCGGGACGTGAGATGCCGTGAGGTGATGGTTGTGCTGCACTGCCCAATCCCAGACTCGCATCGCCTCTCTGCAAAGGGGGTAGGAACGAGTTCCTCCCTGTTTGTTGATGCACCAGACCACACAAATATTGTCCGTCTGTACAGCTAGGTGACCGGGAGACAGATACAGATGCAGAGCCTGAAAAGCATACAGTACTGCCCTTAGTTCGAGCACACTGAAGTGAAGGGACTTCTCGAGCTTGGACCAGGAGCCCTGGGTCCTGTGAGGACTGAGATGGGCTCCCCAACCCTCGCTGGAGGTGTCCGTAGTCAACGTCTGTGAGGGGGAAGGGAGACCGAAGGGAACTCCCCGGCAGAGGTTCTCCTGAACCATCCACCACTGCAAGTCCCAAGCCATGGGAGTGGAGACCAGGACAAGTTGATCTAGGTCGTCCACTAGCTGATCCCATTGAGACTGAAGCGTCCACTGAGAGATTCTCATGTGGAGCCGCGCGCGAGGGACTATTGGAATCACAGCCGCCATTAGCCCGAGGAGGTGAAGGACTGACCTGGCGCTGACCCGCCTGCGGCTGGACAACAGACTGACCTGGGCCTGGAGAGTGGCCGCCCTGTCCACTGGCAGGAAGACCATGCCAGAGGTCATGTCCAGGATCCCCCCGATAAACTGGAGCCTCTGGGACGCGATCAGATGGGACTTGGCCTGGTTGATGGTACTAGCCAGGCAGGCAAAGACCTGCTGGGTAAGGGAAAAGAAGCGGAGGAATTCCTCCCTGGACGGGGCCGCCAGGAGCCAATCATCCAGGTATGGGAAAACCTCCACCTCCTGGGTGCGCAGGTAGGTCGCTACCACTGAAAGGCGTTTGGTGAACACCTGGGGCACCGAGGAAAGACCAAATGGGAGGGCCTTGAACTGGTAGTGGCCCCCCTGGAACGCAAAACGCAGATATTTGCGGTGGACAGGGTGGATAGGAATATGCAGGTAGGCATCCTGCATATCCAAAGAGCACAGCCACTGTCCCGGCCGGAGAAGGGGCAGGAGGCTCTGCAGCGAGAGCATTCTGAACCTCTTGTACTCCACGAACAAGTTCAGGGAGCTGAGGTCGAGAATCGGCCTCATGTCCTCTGTTTTCTTCGGGACCAGGAAGAAATGGGAATAGTACCCCGTTCTCTGAAGAGGAATGGGACGGGTTCTATCGCCTTCTTCAAGAGAAGGGAGGAAATTTCTTCCTGGACCAGAAATAGATGCTCCTGCGAGTACGACGACCTTGGGGGAGGGTGTCGAGGTTTTTTTTGAAGAAATTCTATTGAGTGTCCCTCTGCGATGAGTTGGAGCACCCAGGAATCTGACGTTATCCTCTCCCAACCCGGGAGGTGGAGGGAAAACCTCCCTCCTACCGGTTCCTCTGGAAATGCCGGAGGCTGTGGGAGAGGAAAGGAGTCAGGTGGTGTGGGGCAGTGTCGCGGCTGAAGCTCCCGCTACTTTTTGGGGCAGTGGGGGCTTGGCAGCTGGAGGGGCCCGATGTTTATTAGCCCACTTTTCCTGTGGTTTCGCCCTTTGCCAATTCCGCCTGCGAAAGGGACGATGCTGCGCTGGAGGGGGATTGTACATGGAATCCACGGACTTCAGTGCAGTCCCCGTCTCCTGCAGATCGGTGATAATGTCCTTGACATCACCACCGAACAGCACCGAACCCCGGAAGGGCGCTTCCTGAATAGCGGACTGCACTTCCGGGACCAAACCTGACACACGGAGCCAGGCATGATGCCGTAAGCCTATGGCGAAAGCCAAGCTCCTACCAACAGTGTCCACTGCATCGTACGTTGCATGAAGCATGTGCCGACTGGCCGAATGAGCAGAATGGACAAGGTCAGCCACTTCCTGTTTAACCTGAGAGTCAGCAAAGGAGTCTAACTTGGATTCCACCTCACTAAGAATCGCCTTCTGGTAATTCCCCATGTGCCGAGACAGTTCAGGGCCCTAATATCCAGAGTAGAAGAAACACAGATCTTCTTGCCGTACTGGTCGAGAAGACGGGATTCTTTGTCAGGTGGAGACAAGCTCAAATGCTTCAGATTAGCTGACCGGCCGTGAGCGGCGCTAATCACAACTGAGTCAGCTTGAGGGTGAGAATCAAGGAAGTCAACACCCTCGGGAGCCTCCTGGGTTTGGTCGGAGAGCGTGGCTCGTCGTCTGGGTCAAACAACCGTCAGAGTCATCTGAGGTGTCCAAGGAGGAAGAGGAAGAAGAAGAAGACTCCCTCTCCTGGCGTAGGGGAGGAATGGACCCCTTAGGAAGCCCTCAGGGAAGCGTGTCCTGCCCTGCCCTGGAACCAGAAGGCTCGCCCCTGGTATCCGGAGGTGGGAAGGGAGTCTGTCGTCTGGGGCGTATGGGGGCCGGAACCGGCACCGTCGCCGGGAGACGACTCTCCACCTCTCTGGTGAGCCGAGCCTTGGCCTCAGCCCACCAATGAGGACAGAGTCTCCTTCAAGTCCACCGGTGGCTGAGGGGGTGGTGGAGGAGGAGAAGGAGTGGGATACGGATACTGAGTGTACCCATAGGATGCGTATCCGTAACCTGATGGCGGGTAACCCGGTGTCAGGTAGTGAGGCACCGAGTACTGCGGCGTCGGGTAGGCTGGTGTTGGGTACTGGGGCGTCAGATACTACGGAGCCGGGTAAGATGGAGTCAGATACCCGGGGGCCAGGGGGTCTGAAGGAGCAGACGGCCCAGCTGGAAGCCCAGCGGGCGGGCCTGAAGCAGAAGGCCCGGTGGGCGGAGAGCCCGGCGTTGGAGTGGCATCCGGGAGAGGGATGTCCCCCGGCGTTGGAGCCGGCATCCGGGGAACCAATGTTAGGTCATCCAGCCCAGCGGGAGGGAGGCCTGACGGGAGTTTAGCAGGAACCTCGGCATCGCCCGGGGATGGTGGGGAAAAATCCCCGGGGTCAGGCTGAGGAGACCCAGGGTCCCCGGAGGGCAGCAAAGGCTGCAGGGAGCCAAGAACGGCAGACGTAAGAGGGTCCGACGTCGGCTCAGCTGCCGCATGGACGTCAAATTGGCCAACGTCCGACTTACCAGAGGGTTCCAGGCGGATGTCAAAGGAGCCGGCGTCCGACTTAGCGGACCCATCGCCCGAGGCAGGTCGCGAAGGAGAGGCGACCTGGGAAAGAGGCCGTGCACCACCCCGAAGGGTCGAGAGACTTATCGACTGTCTCCATGCGGGTGTCAGAGGAGCCAACGTCCGGCTTACCGGAGCCGCTTGAACCAGTAGGCCGCACAGTGGTGGCTTTACCGGGAGCGGAGGCCTCCAACAGCCCGGAGGCGCCCGAAGGGCCGAGCACGAAGCCAGATGGGCGGCCCGACACCGCTTGGAAACCGTGCCTTGGAGCACTGCGACTCCAGCCGGATCGTGGTGGAAGAGAGCCCTGTCCGATGCTTCTCCTTGTCCTTCTTCTTACGATGGCCTTCGGAGAAGTGGGCGCCTGCCGGAGCTTTTTCAACTCCTTTTCCATGGAGGACATCTTCTTCTTGAGGATATGGCCTCCAGGGACTGCTGCCTCCGTCTGCGGGTGGCAGCGTTAAATTTAAGGCAGTGCTGGCACTTCTCCACCTGATGGTCTGGGCCCAGACAGAAGAGGCACTGGGAATGGCCGTCCTTGTGCGGGAGTTGGGCGCCGCACGAGTCGCACTTATTTTTGTGCTCGGAGGGTGTACAGGACGACATCCACCAACGAAAGGCTGATGATTAAGTCAAATAATTTGAAAAACGACGGTAAATACTACCGGCAACAGAGCTGATGGCGTTTAACTTTACCACGAGGTGCTGACCGCGAATTCTTGGCGGAAAAAGAACTGGAAGAGCCCGGTGGGGACCGCCCTTTATACTGACACCGCGCATGACGTTGGTCACCTGACGTTGGGGAGGTCCCCTGCCAGAGACTGCTAGCTAGAAATTTTTCCGTTGGGTCCTGACGCCGGCCGGCATCAGTCCGATATATAATTACCTACTGCAAGAACCCTCTCGAAGTAAGATCTGCACACAGTACTCCAGATGGGGTCTCACCAACTGTCTGTACAGAGAGATAACAACGTCCTAATTTCTACTGGTGATACCTCTCCCTAGACATCCCAGTATCCCCCCAGCCCTCCCTACTGTCTTCTCACATTGCTTGCTTATCTTTAGGTCATCTGATATGATTACCCCCAGGTCCCTTTCCATTTTTGTTGTTGTTGTTAGTACCCCCCCCCCACACTGTGTACTCTTCCACTGGGTTTTTGTTTCCCGGGTGCATTACTTTGCACTTCTTTGCATTGAATCTAAGCTGCCATACTTTTGACCATTCCTCCAACCTTGCCAAGTCCCTTCTCATCCTTTCCACCCCCTTGTGTATCAACCCTGTTGCAGATCTTTATGTCGTCTGCAAAGAGGCATACTTTTCCTTCCAGTCCCCCTGCAATGTCACTTATAAAGACATTAAAAAGGACCGGTCCCAGTACTGAACCCTGCGGTATCCCGCTAGTAACCCCCCTTTCTTTGGAGTGGACTCAGTTTACTATTACCCTCCGCATCCTGTTGTCCAGCCAATTTTTTTCCCAGGCTGGCTAACTTGTTTATTAATCTTTTGCGTGGGACTGTGTCAAATACCTTGTTAAGTCTAGGTAGACCATGTCCACAGCCCCTCCCTGGTCTACTACTTTGGTCACCCTGTCAAAGAAATCTATTAGATTCGTCTGACATGACCTTCCTGCTGTGAAGCCATGCTGCCTTGGGTCCTGTGTCCCACTGGCCTCTAGGTACTCAACAGTTCTTTCTTTCAGAAGTGATTCCATCATTTTCTCTACCACTGAGGTCAAATTAACAGGTCTGTAGTTCCCTGCATCTGCTTTGCTCTCACTTTTGTGAAGGGGAATCACATCCGCCCTCCACCAGTCCTCAGGTACCAGACCATCCTCCCATGATTTTTTTAAAAAGGGTAGTCAGTGGTGTCAGTAGTTCTCCCTTTAGTTCTTTTAGAATTCTGGGGTGAATCCCGTCAGGCCCCATTGCTTTGTCCACCTTCAGTTTTAGGAGTTCCTTCAGAACCCTGTCTTCTGTTAATGGACCGGTATCGACTCCCCTATCAAGAGTGCTTCTATTGACTGGATTAGGTACCTCCTCTTTTGTGAATACCGAGCAGAAGTATTCGTTCAGTATCCCTGCTTTTTCACTGTCACCTCTGCCCACATTCCTTCCCCTTTATTAAGCCTCACTATCCCTCCCTTGATCTTTCTTCACTCCCTAATGTACCTATAAAAGGTTTTATCCCCTTTCTTAACCGAGTTGGCCATCTTTTCCTTGATTTGGGCCTTTGCTATTCTGACTGCTTTCCCCGCTTCCTTCTGTGTTAACTGGTACAGTTCTCTGTCCTGCTCCTTCTGCCTTTCCTTATACTTCCTGAATGCTATATTTTTCTCCCTAACCTTCCCCGCCACCTCTTTTGAGAACCATAGTGTTTTTTTTCCTTCGTTTTGATTTGTTTATTTGCTTCACACAAAAGCTTGTTGCCACTGGGACACTGCTTTTTAGACTGACATAGTACAAGCTGATTTTCAGTGACTCCATAAAACTGAAATTGATGATGAGGATAAAAGTTTGTATTTTTTAAAGGCCATTATGAATTAGAGCAAAGTTCTATTTACAAGAGTAAGCCTGTTGTCATGTAGTTATATCACAGCATAACATGCAAACATATTTAAACAAGAGTAATGAATTTCACAATAGAAATATAATTAACGTGATATCAAATTTTAAAAACAATCACAAATGTGTCATTTCAGATACACAGCCAGACCCTGCTGGGAGCCACAAGTTGTGCCTTTTCTTAGAGCCGCAAGAAATCTGGCAGCTCCCTGGACACAGCAGGTGGGACTAAGAAACCTGCACTCCTGGAACAAAGACTGCTGGCTTTCCTCACTCCCCATATACAGCCAGACGCTGCAGGGAGCCAACACTTGGGTTGGGAGTGCAGGTCTTGCTATTTGCTTGCCCTCCTTCCTGCCAACTGCCTCAAAGACCCTCCAGATCGTCAGTGGGACCAGCCACAGAAGCCGTGCCTCCTCCTAGTGGCGCAATCAATTGGGCAGCTCTCTGGACACAGTGGGTAGGACTAAGAAGCCCATGCTCCTAAAACAAAGACTGCTGCCATTCCTCGCTCCCCCTACCACACACACGTCACTGGGAGCCAACACAGGGGTCAAGAGGGCAGGTCTGGTTGTTTGCTTGTCCTCCCCACTACCAACTGCCTAATGGATCTCCCTGTATCGTGGTGGAACCAGCCACATACGTGCCTCCTCCTAGTGCCATGACCAATTGGGCTGCTCCCTGGATACAGGGGGGTGGCAAGGCAAGACAAAGGGTGGGAGCAAGAAGCCAGCATACCAGAAGCAAAATGCAAAAAACCAAAAAGCAAAGCACACACTGAAGTAGCAGTGATAATTACATTGCAAAAGGTGTAGTACTGCAATATTTATCACTGCTCCTTCGGCGTGTGCTCTGCTTTCTTGTTTTTGCATTTTAAATGCGGATAAAGTATGGCAGTGACAGCAGCTTCATAAGTGGGAGTGCTTAGGAATTATTTTCCTTCACCTGCTCCTGAAACAAAGACTGCTGCCTCTCCTCACTCCCCACACACAGCCAGACAATGTTAGAAGCCAACAGAGGGGTTGAGAAGGCATGCCCTGCTGTTTGCTTGCTTGCCCTCCCCCATGCTGATCTTATCACAGACCCCCCCCCCCCAGATCCTTGGTGAGACTAGCCACAGAAACCATGCCCCTCTCCTTCTAATGCCTGGTTAAGGACAATTACAAATAATTTTTTGATTCTGTAAACTGTAAAAGGGGAGGGGTACAAAAAGTGGGACCACTGGAGGACGCTAGTGGTAACACAGTGACTGATGATAAGGAAATAGCGCAAGTTTTAAATAAATATTTTGGTACACTATTTAAGCCATGAAACAGAACAGTGCAGAGGAGGGACCATAGTGAATACGAGAGAAAATTAATTAATGAAGGCAATATAAGAGATAAATTAAGAGGTATTAAATCTAATAAGTCACCAGGACCCCGATGGTTTGCATGCTCGTATATTAAAGGAATTGACAGATGAATTGGCAGCTCCGGTGACTAGAATATTTCAAGCCTCACTGGATAGTGGAGAGGTTATACCCAGTTGGAGGGA
This sequence comes from Neoceratodus forsteri, assembly GCA_016271365.2. Classification (NCBI taxonomy): domain Eukaryota; kingdom Metazoa; phylum Chordata; order Ceratodontiformes; family Ceratodontidae; genus Neoceratodus; species Neoceratodus forsteri. The sequence continues at coordinate 1,548,366,729 of CM057449.1, read as the reverse complement.
AGCAATTGTTATACCAATTTACCAAAAAAGGGAGCAAAGGACAGTGTGGTAATTAAAGGCCAGTGAGTCTGACTTCAATACCAGGTAAGGAATTGGAGAAAATAGTGAAAGAGGAATTGGAAGACTTTGTGGGTCCAAGCTCACTGCAAGATGCAACACTTCGTGGTTTCACTAGGGGGAAGGTCATGTTTGACAAATTTGTTGAGCTTTTATGATAAGGTCAGTTGAGAATTGGATAGTGGGAATCCAGAGGATGTGGTGTTCTTGGATTATAGAAAGGCCTTTGATACGGTCGATCACTCTGAACTGATAAGCAAGTTGGGAAACATGGGAGTTAATAGGCGGCTGGTTAAGTGGAACGACTCATGGTTGACAGGAACAGTACAGAGTGTCACTAAGCGAAGGATTGTCTTACTGGACAGAGGTGACAAGTGGAGTCCCACAGGGATCAGTGCTGGGTCCATGTTTGTTCAAGATGTATGTGTCTTCTATGAGCTGTGATGGCTCAGTATGGCTAACTAAATTTGCAGCTGACTAAGTTGGGAGCAATGGTCAGAAATGAGTAGGAGGCAGAAAATTTAAGGAGAGAATTACATAGATTAGAGGAATGGGCAGATAAGCATGGGCTGGAATTTAATACAGAAAAGTGCAAGGTTATGCACTTGGGCAGAAACAACAGGAGAGCAAAATACGTACTAAATGGTAAGGAGCTTGCAGAAACAAGGGAAGAAAGGGATTTGGGCATAGTAATTACAGATGATTTCTCATTTAAATGACAGTGCCGCGAGATAGAGAAATGTTATAACTTACTGGGATGCATTTGAAGGCACATGCATAGCAGAGAGGAAGGTTTTGATGCCATTGTTTACATCATTGGTAAGGTCACACTTGGAATACTGCAATCAGTTCTGGACATCTTATACAAAGGAGGGGACTGGAGCACTGCAGGGTGGTATAGAGAAGAGCTACAAGGAGAATAACAGGCATGAAGGGATTAAGCAAGCCGCAGGATCTGATCTGAACCCAATGGCTGTTCTGCGCTGACCCGCCTGCCTCTCGGCCTACAGCCAGGCATGCTGCCCAGTACGGGTGACTGCCTCCTCCGTCCTCCTGCAAGCCGCAGGAGCTGCTCTGAACCCAACAACTGTTCTGCGCTGACCCGCCTGCCTCTCGGCCTACAATCCGGCATCCTGTCCAGTACGGGAGACTGCCTCCTCCTGCAAGCCGCAGGAGCTGTTCTGAACTCAATGGGTGTGCTGCATTGACCCACCTGCCTCTCGGCCTACAACCAGGCATCCTGTCCAGTACAGGTGACTGCCTCCTCCTCTACCATTCCTGAGCTGTCTCTTTTTTACTACGACGGCTGCTGATGCTGAGTTTACCAGTACCAACTGCTTGGTGGAACAGGATTGTTAATTTTCTAGCTTGTTGATTTTTACTGCTTAGAATCGGTTACAACTGCAGTTTGTAGATGTTACCTGCATAGAGTATGTAGACTGTTTGCATTCTTCTTCTACTAACCAACTATAGACACCTGCACTCTTTTTCCCCTTGTCCTACTCTACAAATCCTGTCTGTGTCTAAAGTGGGCTATAAGGCACCGTAAGGATTCAACTGCTTGAACTAAGAGCTTGATCATTATTGCTCTAGTCCCTGTGTCCAACACTTTTTTCTTCTGAACTATCAGACCACAATTCCTGTGTGCATACTATCTCCCCTCCATGTCCTGTGTTTTTTTTTTTCCTGGCTTTGCAGCTAACTACAGTAAGCCCCCAAATGTAACAGCTCGTTTGTGAAGGTGTTGTTCAGCTGCATTAAAAATCTGTCTGCCCTGCCCTGAAAACCTCCCCCTGCCATTATCTCCTTGTTTGCTTGGGGCCGAGGTTTCTAGTACCCATTGTCCCTGTTGGCCTTAAATTAACAGACCCTTCTCCATTCCACAGGCATTCTGTCCAGTGCAGGTGACTGCTTCCTCCTGCAAGCCGCAGGAGCTGCTCTGAACCCAATGGCTGTTCTGCGCTGACCCGCCTGCCTCTCTGCCAACAACCAGGTACACATTTGGAAGAGCAGCCCACAGTTACCAACGGGATTGAACTTGGCACTTTTTGCCTTTCAAGCCATTTGGCTGCACTACTACTGCTCCTGAGCTCTGATAAAGCATAACGCTATTCCCCCTTCTATTATTGGCTCTTGACTCTACCATTCCTGAGCTGTCTCTTTTTTAATACAACTGCTTTTTTTTTTCCATCTGCAAATTATACTGCAAAGCCACTAGAGGGCAACAACTCTTGGAGGTTGCATTCCTCTTCCCACTGCTCTCCCCCTAAGCACTTCTTGTCCTGGGTCCTTCTTCCCTAAAGCAAATTACTACACCCTAACAAACCATAGTCAGTCACCCTATCGCTGTGCCATAGAGACCACCACAATTATGGGTATCGGAGTGCCGCCCCTTATCGCCACTTGCTGGGCACCCATTGTCACGCGGACAACCCAGGCTCCTACTGATTGCTCTTACTATCCTACTTCTCTGACCCCTTAGCCCTCCCCTTAAGGGTCTTCTTCTCACACCTCACACCCCTACGAACCAACACTGACTGCCACCCACACTGCCACTACCCCGCTTGCATCCCGCATCCCCCCACATATCTCCCTGCAGTCATGTGCCACCATCAACCTCCATGCCGGATCACATTAGTATCTTTTCCAACCCTTATCACCCTGGTCATACCTTGTACTACCCGCACTATAACTAGGCGGCAGCTATCCTTGACAATAAGGCAACAATCTTTTGCTCTCCTCAGAGTCATGCCATACTCCTACTAATTTTGGGAAATGTTCATCCTAACCCGGGCCCCATCTTGCCCAGCCCTAGCCTATCGCACGACGGGCTTAGAATAGCTGCAATGAACATTTGCAGCTTAACCAAAAAGACAGCAGGTCTCCATTGCTGGATACTGCAACATCAGCCAGATGTGCTAGCACTGACAGAAACCTGGCTCTCAAAAAACACACCTGACTCTTTGATTTCCCTCCCTGGCTTCACGCTTCACATAGCCGACAGAATGGGCAAACGTGGTGGGGGTGTGCTGTGTACATCCATGACTCCATGATATGCCAAGCCCTTCCAATATCTCCATTAGACTATGGTGCCCAAGCCTTATCATTAAAACTTACTCCAGATCCCTCCAGCGCCCCTGTACTTCTTACTGTCGCATATGTCCCCCCAAGAAACCAAGCTCCTGCTATACAATCCCTTGCTAACTACATCTCTGGCTTCCCCCCCAAAACAGAACACATCATAGTTGGAGACTTTAATGTGAACTGGCTTGCCAGTTCAACTTCCCAAGCCAAGGACACCTTCGCTGCACTGGACCTGACCCAGCTGATCAGCCAACCTACCAGGGTGAACCCCACTAACGACTCTAGCACCCTGATTGACGTTCTTCTCACCAACCGACCTCACAGAATCTCTGCCTAGTGGTCCTTCAAGACTCCCTAAGCGATCACTCACCCATCCTCTTCTCCTGGTCGTGTCTTCAGCAGAAACCCAAATCAAACTATATTGCCCAGTGTCGACTCTGACCAGGAAGCCTCACAAAACTAAGAAAATACTTAACTCAATGAGACTGGTCCCCCATCTCCCGGGCCCCTACTATAGATGAAGCCCTTGATTATTTCACCTCTTCTTTTAATAAAGCATGTGACATCTATGCCCCACTAGCAAAAGTGCAATCCAAGAAACTTAATGCCTCCTGGGTCACACCTGCACTGCTCCAACAGCTAAAGCACAGAGATGATCTCTGCTATAAAGCAGTCGCATCTGGCATGCAGGCGGACAGGCAAGCCTATAAAGTGGCTCGTACCAGATGCACTTGGGCCATTAAACAGGCCAAATCGGGCTACTACAAAACTACCCTTGCCTCCTCCTGGGGTAATGCTTGGTTGTTCTGGGACAATATCAAGGAACTCAATGGCAAATCCTGGCCCCCCCCCTTACTAACTGTCAACAATGTCCCTACCACCGACCCGCTGGCCATCGCCAACTGCCTCAACTCATCATTCTCTGACCTTAGTGAAGTACTCCCAAATAACTTCTTTGACCCCACTCCTGCAACCCCACCCCCAAACACCCAGCATCCCCCCTTCCATCTCAGGTTGATCTCTACGAATGAGGCAAGGCCTTTTCTCATGAAAGCACTCAGTGGCACCTGCTATTGCAAAGATTCTTTTGATATGAGAATCCTACATCTAGTACTAGATACAGTCCTCTCCCCACTGACTGACCTCATTAACCACTCCCTAAGTCTGGGGCAGTTCACCGCAGCCTGGAAGACTGCCACAGTCATCCCAATACTGAAGAGTGGTGACAGCACCTCCCCCAATAACTACTGTCCCATATCTATTCTCCCACCACTCTCGAAAGCCCTCAAAAAAATGATAGCCACTCAACTCACTGAGTACCTACTTGCTCATAACTTACTTTTTAGGGAGCAGCATGGCTTCAGATCTGGGCACAGTACAACTATGGCTCTCACTGAGTTCTCTAATTTTATTCACTCTGCCCTGGATAGAAAACACCTAGCTGGAGCTGTCTTCATCGACCTGTCAAAGGCCTCTGATACAGTCTCCCACCCCTTACTCTTAAGCACACTCTGCCACATAGGTCTGTCCCAAGGACCAGTCTCCAGGTTTACCAGTTACCTCACAGCTAGATCACAATGTGTCAAAATAAACAACACCCTCTCAACCACCCTGCCAGTCAACTCTGGGGTTCCCCAGGGCTCCATCCTCGGCCCTCTATTATTCAACATCTACCTAAACACCTTGCCCAATTCCTGCTCTGGCAACCTACTACTCTATGCGGACGACGCGGTTCTTTTAGCCTCGCACCCAGATCCCACAGTATTGCAGTCCTCCCTCCAACACGCATTTAACCAGACTGAAAACTGGTTCATAGACCAACGACCTGTGGTCAATGTAAAAAAGACAAAGACTATGCTCTTTGCCCATCGACAGAATAAGACCAAGAATGTGCAGCTAACAATCCTCTCCCACTCTCTCCTTCCTCTAGAACAGGTCCATACATATACATACTTGGGCCTTACATTTGATTCCAGCCTCTCCTTCCATTCACACATTGACACTCTATCATCATCATCCATAAATGTCTGTATAGGCCTATTGTATTGGCACAAGGATTGCCTACGTCCAGAAGCCCTTAATCTGGCTGTCACCTCCTCAGTCCTCTCCCTAGTCGATTATGGGCTCACTATCTACTCGGCTGCTGACCACACAGCCCTTAACAAAATCCACCTTGCCATAAACAAAGCATGCAGACTCCTCACCGGGGCAGACAAGCGTACCCATACCTGTACACTATATGCCCTGACAAATCTCTTTACCCTGGATGAAAGGCTATTTTATCAAACATGTCTCTTCATGAAGAAAATACACCTGGTGCTTACCCCTTGGGGGTTTCTGCCTCTCTCCTATCCTCCCACGCCTCGGTGAACACACTGCCAACCGACAGGTGTGGTCCATCCCAAGGGTTAGAACCTCCTTAGCCCAAAGGTTATTCCCACACAGGGCCCCAGCCTGGTACAATGAACTCCCCTCTGATGTAGCCTCCATCTCCCAAGTGGGACCTTTCAAGTCAGCCCTCAAGAGCACATTCTCGCTCCACGGCGCTGCCAATGTACCAGCTAGTGCTGGGTCATCTAGCTATCATCTTAAGGGACCACCCCGCCACTGTGCTCCTACCAATAGGGCTACCAAACATTACCTATTAACAATGCCTCTTTTGGCTGCACTCACAAGGCATCTGTCTAATTCTCTACTTCGCTGTAAATATCAAACCTGTTACTCCCTCCCTCTATCAGCAAACTTATTGTTCTTGAAAACTGCAAAATACAGCTCTCAGTAACACGTTCAATGCAATGTATAGCTGATCTTGATTCTGTAATATTGTATAACTAAAAAAACTGTAACCTTTAGCTGCCATTCTATGTCTCTATGTATTAAGTGTTTATGTTTGTTTTTCTGACGTGGAGCCTTTGTAAATGAGTCCCTGACTCAAAGGTTGTAATCCCAAAGTCTGTTAAATAAATAAACAAACAAATAAATAAACAAATAAATAAGCTATGAGGACAGAATGAATAATTTGGGACTGTACTCATTGGAATACATGAGGATGAGGGGAGATTAATGTTTGGTGTATAGAGCATTTGAAGAGGATGACCTATGGGACAGTATTGGTCTGGAAATGAAGGAAGAACAATTTAAAACTAGATCACACAGCCTAAAACTGCATAGTGAAATCGCAAAAAAAGGAGGGGAATGTAGTTCTTACAGAGAGTGGTGAAAGTATGGAACGGCCTTCCTCTGGAGACAAGTCAGAAGCAGGAATACAGAATAGTTCAAGACTAAATTGGATAAATACTGGATAGATATTGGTAAAAGTGGTTAAAACCACTAAAGGAAATGAGCAGTTAAAGGTAAATTGCCTATTTATGCTCTAAGATACCTATGATACCATAACCAATCAGGCAGCTTCCTTGACACATTGGATGGGACTCCCTTCCTATTCAAAAGCCTATTCTATAAACAGTCCTCTGCACTGTAGTCCAGAGCGCTAAGGGCTACAGTGCAAAAGACGTCTTCCGTTGGCATCATCCGTATGGGCAGTCGGTGGCTGCCGAATACTTTCTATCATTCAGCTTCTCATTTGTGGCAGACTAACTGCACTGCAGTCTGGCAGTATAGTTGCACTGGTCTTTATCCAAAGTGGATGCAAGCCAGCTATAGTTGAGTATTGTGTTAATACTATCTAAACCCATGTGATGCACTGCTCGTTATTAATGGGTCTGCCTTGGTCCACTAGTTGCTGGCAGTCATTCATTTATTCATGCTACTTTGCTAGTTTGACTATGCCCTTAGCTATATGTGCATCTAGCTAGTTTCAGATTTTTTTTTTTTTTGGTAGTCCTAGCTCCACCCTATCTGGGTTGGTCCAGTCATTAGCAGTGTAGCTAGCAATTTACTACTCTGGGTGGAACTGTTGTACAGTTGCTGCCTGACACCTCTACTCTGTTTGGTAGGTGTTTGTCTTATTGAGTAGTATAGTGGTGTTGCCAAGTGTTACAGGTACTGGGCTTTAGCTTTACCATGATGCTATTACTTTCCATTTTTTTTAACCTCTGCTCGCTCCGTTTCTAACTTGTCTCAATGTCATGTTCATCTATCTACTCCTGCTGATTATAGAAACATAGAATTTGACGGCAGATAAGGACCGCTTGGCCCACCCAGTCTGCCCATTTCCCTGCCTACTGGATAAGCTGCAGATCCTAGTTAACCAGCAGCCTACTTCTTTCTACCCCAACCCCCTAGAATTGCCTTATGACTGTCCCATGTATGCTTGAATTCCACCACTGTTTTGACTCCACGACCTCCTCCGGACACGGTTCCATGCATCCACAACCCTCTCTGTGAAAAATACTTCCTTAAATTACCTCTGAGCTGCCCCCCATCTTCAAATTGGCCTTTCTGTTCTTGCACACCTCTTTTTTGAAAGATGCTACCCTCTTGGACTTTGTTGATTCCCTTGAGGTACTTGAAAGTTTCTATCATGTCCCCCTCTCCCTCCTTTCCTCGAGGCTATACATATTAAGCTCCTTAAGTCTCTCTTCATATGTCTTCCGGTACAGACCCTGCACCATTTTAGTTGCCCTCCTCTGGACAGCTTCCATCCTGTCTATGTCTTTGCGAAGACTGGGTCTCCAGAACTGCACACAGTACTCCAGATGGGGTCTGACCAGCTGTCTGTACAGAGGGATAATAACTTCCTGTTTTCTACTGGTGATGCCTCTCCCTATGCATCCCAGTATCCCCCCAGCCCTCCTTGCTGCCCTCTCACATTGCTTGCCCACCTTTAGGTCATCTGATATGACTACCCCCAGGTCCCTTTCCATTTTTGTTGTGGTTAGTATCTCACCCCCCATTGTGTACTCTTCCCCTGGGTTTTTGTTTCCCAGGTGCATTACCTTGCACTTCTTAGCATTGAATCTAAGCTGCCATACATTTGACCATTCCTCTAACCTTGCCAAGTCCCTTTTCATCCTTTCCACCCACCTTGTGCATCAACTCTGTTGCAGATCTTTGTGTCATCTGCAAAGAGACATACTTTCCTTCAGTCCCTTTGCAATGTCGCTATCAAGACATTGAAGAGGACCGGTCCTAATACTGAACCCTGTGGTACCCCACTAGTAACCCCCCTTTCTTCAGAGTGGACTCCATTTACTATTACTCTCTGTGTCCTATTCTCCAGCCAATTTTTTACCCAGGCTTTCATCTCGGGACCCACTCCCAGGCTAGCTAACTTGTATATTAATCTTTTGTTTGGGACTGTGTCAAATGCCTTGCTAAAGTCTAGGTAGGCCATGTCCACAGCCCCTCCCTGATCTACTACTTTGGTCACCCAGTCAAAGAATCTATCAGATTTGTCTGGCATGACCTTCCTGCTGTGAATCCATGCTGCCTTGGGTCCTGTGCCCTCTGGCCTCTAGATACTGACAATTCTTTCCTTCAGAAGTGATTCCATCATTTTCCCTACCACTGAGGTTAAACTAACAGGTCTGTAATTTCCTGCTTCTGCCTTGCTCCCACTTTTGTGAGGGGAATCACATCTGCCCTCCTCCAGTCCTCGGGTACCACCCCATCCTCCCATGATTTGTTAAACAGGGTAGTCAGTGGCGTCACTAATTCCACCCTTAGTTCTTTTAGAATTCTGGGATGAATCCCATCAGGCCCCATTGCTTTGTCCACCTTCAGTTTTAAGAGTTCTTTCAGAACCCTTTCTTCTGTAAATGGGCTGGTATCAACTTCTGTATCCAGAGTGTTTCTACTGTTTGTTTTAGGTACCTCCCCCTCTTCCTTTGTAAATACAGAGCAAAAATATTTATTTAGTATCTCTGCCTTTTCACAGTCACCCTCTGCCCACCTCCCCCCTTTATTAAGCCTCACTATCCCTCCCTTGGTCTTCCTTCGCTCCCTGATGTACCTATAAAAGGTTTTATCCCCCTTCTTAACTGAGTTGGCTATCTTTTCCTCAGTTTGCGCCTTTGCTGTTCTGACTGCCTTCCCAGCTTCCTTTTGCTTTAACTGATACAGTTCTCTGTCCTGCTCCTTCTGTGATTCCTTGTACTTCCTGAAAGCTTTCTTTTTCTCTTGAACCTTCACTGCCACTTGCTTTGAGAACCATAGTGGTTTCTTACATCGTTTAGTTTTGTTTATTTGCTTCACACAAAGGCTAGTTACCTCTGTGATGGCAGTTTCTATTATTCCCCATTGTTCTTCAACCCCTCCTTCCTGCCCATTTGCTAGTGCATTCCTTAGGCACTCACCCATTTTGGCAAAGTCAGCGCTCCTGAAGTCCAGTACCTTTGCCTTTGTATGGCTTGACTCTATTGCTGTGTTTATTGTGAACCATACTGTTCGATGGTCGCTAGTTCCCAGATGGCTACCCACTTCTACATCTGTGATCCTCTCTTCATCTCCATTTGAGAGAACCAGGTCTAAGATTGCTCCCTCTCGAGTGGGCTCCAATACTAGTTGTCTAAGGCATGCCCCCTGTAGGGCATCTAGAATAACCCCACTCTTCGAAGTGGCTGCTGCAACTGCACTCCAGTTAACATCTGGCATATTCAGATAGCCCATCAGCAATATCTCCCCTTTTTCTGCCTTACTAAGTATACTTTCTATCATTTCCTTGTCCATTTCCTCCCCTGAGAAGGGTCTGTATACAACCCCTGTGTGGATTGTGGTGCCATTGCCGGTCTCCAAATTTACCCACAGTGCTTCTTCTCCTCCCTGTTTTCCCTTTTGTTCTGCTGCTTTGATTCCTTCCCTTATGTAAAGAGCTACTCCTCCTCTATTACCCTCTCTGTCCCTCCTGTAGATAGTGTATCCTGGTATGTTTACGTCCCAGTCATGGTTTTGTGTGAACCATGTTTCTGTGACTGCCACGATATCCAGATGTTCCTCCTCCATCAAGGCCACTAATTCAGGAAGCTTGTTACTCAGACTACGGGCATTGGTACTCATTGCTTTCCATTTTTTGATGGCTTTACCTTCAGTTGCAGCATCCCCCACTGACCTTTCTACCTTGGTCTTTTTCTCATTTAGTACCCTGTTTTGTAGGGAGAGGCTGGGATTTGCCTGCTGCTTATCAGTGCCTCCCCCCTTGACTAGTTTAAAAGCTTGCCAATGAAGCATTTAAACCGATTGCTCAAAAGACTTGTTCCCTTCCTGGACAGATGCAGACCATCCTGCCAGTATAGGCTGGTGTCCCTCCAGGTGGAACCCCAGTTGCCAATGAAGCCAAACCCCTGTGTTCCACACCATTTTTTCAACCATTCATTAAACTGCATGGTGCAAAGTACCCTCGCCTCACTCATGCCACTGACAGGCAGCACCTCTGAGAAGGATACTGTGTGTGCTACTTGTCTTAGGCCCCTCCCCAGTTCTACAAAGTCCTTCTGCACTGCTCTAATCTCATGTTGAGCCAAGTCATTTGTCTCTAGGTGGACAATGATGTCAGCTCAGACTCCGTGCAGCTGTTCTCGTGATCCTGAGGATGCGCTTCCTGTCCCTCAAGCCATGGCACCAGGCAGGCACCTTCCAGTTTTCCTGCTCCCCAGTTCTATCCCCTAATAATTGAGTCCCCACCAGGAGCTGCTTCCTTTCCTTGTGGTGTCCTCTGCCTCCTTCCTGTGGGCCTCCCCTTGTGACAGGTGTCCTCAGTCTCCTTAATCTCCTCTGTGGGTGCATCCATGGGGAGCTGTGCTCCCAGAATGGTGTATGGATTGTGAGTGTAACAACTGACTGGGTGTGCCTCTGTTCCACCATCCTCACCCTCCCTGAGCCCACTGTGGTCCAACTGCTGTGCTTTCTTTGCAACCTCTGAGGCAGTGGTGGTGGCTCTGGTACTCCCTGGATGGGGAGGTTCCTTCTTACCATCCAGTCTGGCCTGGGGAAGGTTCCCTTACTGCTGTCAGTGTGACCTGAAGGCAGGCAAATTCCTCCCTCAGGGCAGAGAGTTGTCTGCAAATAGGGCAGCATCTCAGCCTCCAGAAAGTCTCCCGGAAGACTGCTGCCCCACAGCCATTACACTGCACTACTCCCCACATGATTTTTTTTTTTGTGTGTGTGTGTGTGATTGGTTTGTTATATAGCAATACATATATTATACAATGTGTATGCTTATATTTTCAGTGCTGTGTGCTAGGGAGGATATGACATTGATATGCACCTTGCACTCTTGAGGAAATGATGTCAGAACCCCAGGTATAAAGGAACTATTTCAGGGGTGGGTGGGGTGAGGGGAGTGGGGTGAGGGTTGGGCCTAAACTGTGCCCTCACAAAACAACCAACTAAGAGCTCTGACCCACCGCTATGATGAGTGCCTTCCTGTCAGCAAGATACCATACACAACAATTTGACAGAGCAAATCCCTGCTAATCAAACAGAGAAAATCCAGACATCCAAGTCAGACACAGGTAAACCTCCCCAGCCCCAAAACAGCCTGGTGGTTTGTGCTTAAAGCAGTCAGCCCCAAAATAAGTCAGCTGTGCTTTAAACTCTTCCGCACTGAAAATCTTAAGAAGTGTAACAAGACTGTCTTTTCCTGATTAAGTTCCTTATTTCACCTTTCAGTTAGAAGTAGTCTCCACCTGTAGAATATCTGCTACAAACCAAAGACAATTGCAAGGTTCACCTCCCTCTGTTGTGAGCACAACTCGCTTTCTTGCAAATCCTATGTTCAGTATTGTAGCTCCCAGCAAGAGGTAGCTTGCCTTAAAAAATATTAGCTGTTCTGATGAGTTTGCTATAAAACACTTGCTTATAATACTATTGTTCTCAGGTCTGTTACCAAAGCTATTGGCTGATTAAGTAGCTTATGGTGTAATCACTTCCTGAGAAAGTCTGGAATTTCCTTTTAAGGCACACAAAGATAAACCCAAAAAACAGTTTACTGTCTGGGTCAAATACACAACCTGTACCTGCACTTTTTTCAGGATTTGTGACAAATATTTAGCCCAGGGTTTAAACTCTTCCTGCACTGAAAATCTTAAGAATTGTAACAAGACTGTCTTTTCCTGATTAAGTTCCTTATTTCACCTTTCAGTTAGAAGTAGTCTCCACCTGTAGAATATCTGCTACAAACCAAAGACAATTGCAAGGTTCACATCCCTCTGTTGTGAGCACAACTCGCGTTCTTGCAAATCCTATGTTCAGTATTGTAGCTCCCAGCAAGAGGTAGCTTGCCTTAAAAAATATTAGCTGTTCTGATTCTTTATCTTCTTACTCCCTTATTCATGCTAGTTTACTAAATGGTGATTACCTCTTTTTTTCACCATCCCCCTTCCAATTTGGTCTTCCCCCATGGACAAGCCAGTCTAAGAAGCCAACAGCCTGGTGACTTACTAACATTACCAGGAGGCTATTAATTGTGTTACTTTTATTGAGTGGTGATACTAAGAGGAACCCCTGCCCTCTCAATCCTACTAACCGCCCAATATACTTACGTCCCCTCCTAAAGGTTTCCGCCTTTACCACATCAATATCTGCCGTCTTCTGCCCAGGAGTGACCTTTCTGGGGTTTGGGTATCTCAGGCTGCCCCTGATGTGCTTGACCTCTCTAAAACCTGATTATCACCAGGACTCCCTCGTCTGACATTGCCCTTTCTGGTTTCCCTGTCTACTGTCATGACAGAAGAAGAAAAAAAAGAGGGGGGAGGTTGCCCAGTATGTATCCTCTGCCCTTACATTTACCTTCATCTCCCAGGAAGTAATTCCTAGGTCCCACGAGTTAATTTGTGGTAAAATCGCCTTGCACCATTCCATCCCCTTGTTCATTACTGGCATACACTGCTACCAGGTAAAGGTGAGGATGATATCACTGATATAATCTATAGCCACCTAACGTATATTGATACCCTGATGCATGCGCATATTACAGTATCCTACAGTGGGTGATCTAAATCTCAACTGTCTCGGTCCTAAGTCTAAATTTCTCCACACCAAATTCAAAGCCTAAATCTTTACCGACTACTCACCTACCCTACCCTATTCAATAGTCAGTTCTATAACCATTCCTTGAATGGATGCTGTCCACCTACCCTCACCATACTGTAGTGGCTGATGCCTTTTCTGATTTGTTTAGTAACCACTGCATTACATTTTGTATCCGTAAAATCAGGATGAAAAAGGTTCCACCTAAAATCATTACAAGCTGTTCCTTTTTGTAATGTCCCCCTACCTTATTTCCTGTCTAATCGCTTGACTGCTAACTGGAGTCCAGTGTATGAATCCCCTAACCCAGATGAGGCCCTATCTCATTTCTGCACCTTATTCCTAGCCATTTGGGACTGCCATGCTACTATCAGGCCAACCAGAGTAAAGGGGGTCCCATCTTCCATGGGTCTCTGCTAAGTATATTGAATTTACTAAATTAAGAAGCTGCTTGGCAAGCCATAAGGCTTCTGGTGCCCTCGCAGACCGTCAACGGTACAAGAGGCCCATTAATTCCATTCTGAATTCACTAATGAAATACCAACTCCATCTAAAATCTGGGACGTGGTTAATAATCTGCTCCATGCCTCACATTCTGGCTCTGATATCACCTATCTCAGCTGCCTCTCTGGTGTGGTCACTGGCCAGTATTTGTTGATGGACCCCTGACTATTGCCCCCCGCCTCTAACTCTCTCGCCCCATCATTACCTTCCCCTACAGTGCTGGTGTGATGTTCGCCTTCTTCAGAATTACCTCTTGGAGGTTCTCCCACAGCAAGAGTTCCAGTTCAGGTCTGATGCGTCCCCCCTTCAAGTTGAGGCTCGTCATTGCGGTACTCTTGGCTCATATTTTCAACAGTTCCCTTGCTACAGGTATCTTCCTCTCACTCTGGAAGTATGCTACTGTTGTTCCCTAGTATAAAAAAGACCCATTTGACTGCCCTGCAAGTTATCAACCTATCTCCCTACTCTCCGTCCTCTACAAGCTATTAGAAAGGTTAGTTGCCAAACACTCTACTACTGTAGTACATTTTTCTTCTCCACATACCAATCTGGGTTTCACACAAAGCATTCTACATCTATCTCTCTGCTCAGACTCAACAATTTCATTCTTTCAAACAGGGATGTGGGTCTTTTTAACTGGTGCTATTTTCTTTGAATCAGCCAAAGCATTTGACATTGTGGACCACTCTCTTCTTCCAAACAAACTTGTCTTTGGCCTCAGCTGCTCCCTTTCCTGGTTCTCATCTTACCTTTCAAACCATACCCAGTCTGTGTCTATTGACCCTGCTCTATCTGACCCTAGGCATATCACCACGGGGTCCCACAAAGCTCTGTTCTAGGGCCTCTCCTTTTTACCTGTTGGTTTATGTTTGTAAGCACTCAGAGCCCTTGCTCGATTGAGTACTATATAAAAAACGTGCCTTGGGGGCGTGGCTTAGTGCCGAATGAGTATGGCTGCTTAGGAGCTGAGCTCTCCGAGTTTGGGGACAAAATCCGTCGTTCTCTGGCATAAGGACTCATATCTCTGAAGGTAAAACCCGCAGCTTTTTAGTGCACCCTCAGCACGACTTAGCAACATCAATAACTGCGAGTGCCTGTTGATACCGGAGATTCCAGCCTTACCTCTCTGCAGCACTAGACTGCCAGAATGGCCTCCTCGCAGCTGGCCCTTGGAGATAGCTCCCATGCAGAACTCATGTTCAGCCAACTCATGGCGCAAATGGCCCAACTTACTACTGCAGTCAACGCTACTACACAAACTTTGCAGAACACTGAGATTCGCATTTTTCATAATGAACACAGGCTGGGTTCGCATGCCGCAGCCATACAAGAACTTTCAGCTACCATGTGGGAGCAAGCTACCAACTCCAAGAAAAAGTAGATGACCTTGAGAACCAAAGCTGCCGCAATAACTTGCAGTTTGCAGGCTTTCTGGAGGGTGCTGAACAGAACAGTGCAACTGCCTTCCTGCAGACTACTTTGCCTACACTCCTGGGCATGCCGGAGGACTTCAGGCCTCAGTATGAATGGGCCCACTGCTCACCAGCTTCACCACCCAAGCCTGGCGAGCGGCCTAGGCCCCTAACTGCAAGATTCCTGGACTTTCGGCAGAAAGCAGTAGTTGCGACGGCTGCCAGGAACAACATTAACATGTCATGGCAGGGGCACAGGGTGAAAATCTTTCAGGACTACTCCCGAGAGTTCTCTGAGCATCAGAAAGAATATGGCCCTGCTAGGAGAATTCGCACAAGCATGGCTACTCCTCCTTGCTCAGATACCCTGTGACCATATGGGTCATATATAATGGTGCCCCTCTGCTCTTTGCTACTCCTGAAAGCCTATTAAGACTTTTTACGTGCCAAGCACCCGGCTGATTTTCGAGGCGCTGACATCTCGGGGGATCCAGTACATACTCCCTCCTCCTCGAACTCAACAGACAAACCCCTAGTCTCTAAGGAGGCACCCACATGACCCAAAGTCAAGATCTTTGATGCCTCACTCCCTCCTGAATCCAAGAAGAGGCATACCTCCACTCGACATGTAAAGTGGTAGCATCTAACTACACACACCAGCTCCCCCAGCCTGAAAGCAGAGGAGGGACTCCACGTCCAGAAAACTTCAGATCTCCGAGACTATTTCACCCCCAATGCATATGCACCAATGCAGTCCGAGATGTCATAGGCATCAGGTGAGATGGAAAGCGAGTCAGTCCCTACAGCCGAAGATGAGCCTCCGGTGCTCCTCAACGTAAATCCTGGGTGGATATTGCGGTGACCACGCTGGACATGAGCATCAAGTAATCATTGCCTGGCTCCAAGACCTCGCCCAGCTGCAGAACGAACGAGAAACATGCGAACACTGCTTATCCACCGGACAAACAGGACTCTCCCTGCTGATATTAAGCCAAGTAGTGGACTTTTATGCAGGGATAATTAAGGGGGGGTGTTTGGAAGGGTTGACGTCTGTCTTCCCTCCCCCCCAATTAGGTCTGCATTCGAGAAGGGATCTTCAGCAGCGTCACCTGTTTAGTTGATGCTGGGCTGCCCCCTCCATGACTGGCCTTTTAGGCTTGCTGGCTCCTCTGAGAGATGCTCACTAGGGGGTGTGGATTGCATTTGTGGCCTTGCTGCATCCTTGTAAGGGACAGTGTTTTGGCAGCTGAATTTTGGCACTCTCCCCACATGTTTGGAGGAACACTATGTTGAGGAGCACTGGGAAATGCCAGACCTCACCCAACAACTAACACACTGAAATCTGGCCAGTGTAAAATTATGTACACAAATGCTCGCAGTCTGGGAAACAAGATCCCAGTCCTGCAGGCAATAATGACAGAGGTTAAACTGGACACAGTAGCAATTAGCGAGACGTGGTTTGCCAGTAACCACACTTGAGAGACTTCAGTACCTGGCTATGTACTGTTCAGAAGAGACTGAGGTGCAAAAAGGGGGGTTGAGGGGGGTGGAGTGGCCCTATATGTCAATGAAAATATCAAAGCTACAGAAATTCAGAATACACATAAGGAGCCAGAAGAACTGTGGGTCACCCTGGAAACAGGAAATGGGACAGCCATAAGAACTGGGATTGTCTACAGGCCCCCAGACAAGGGGGATGACATACACACATTACTGTTAGAAGATATACAAAACATGACAGCTAAAAGGAAGGTTCCGATAATGGGAGACTTCAATATGCCAGATATAGACTGGTCAATACCAGCAGGAACATCTGCCAGAACTAGACACGTGGTGGACCCTGCGGGGGGGAGGGCCTCAAATAACTGGTACAACAACCCACAAGAGACAGGGCTATCCTAGATCTAGTACTGACTAACAGGGAAAGGATCACAGATAACCCAGGTAGAAGGTCACCTGGGGGCCAGTGACCATCACATGGTATGGTTCAATTTGGCCACTACAACTAAATCATTCCATTCCATGGCAAAAATATGGGACTTCAGAGAAGCTGACTTTGGTAAGATGGCCAACAGAGTTAAGCTAGGCCTGGCAAAAAAAAAAATACAGGTGAGGGGGTACAGGCAAAGTGGGCAAACATTAAGGATGCAGTACTTGAAGCAACATCCCATTGTGTTAGAGAGAAAAAGAAGTGCAAAAGAAGGAGGAAACCACTTTGGTTCTCAAAAATAGTAGCAGAAAAGGTCAGAGCCAAAAGGATGGCCTTCAGAAAATATAAGGGAACACAGTGGGATGAAGATAGAGAGGCATACCAAACTTCCCTAAGGGAAGCTGGGAAGGCAGTAAGGCAGGCAAAGGCCCAAACCGAGGAAACACTAGCACAAACAGTAAAAAAAAGGCGACAAGACTTTCTATAGATACATTAGTAAAAGGAGAAAGTCTAGAGGGGTTATTGCCAAGATCAAAGGAGATAAGGGGGCGTGTGAGAAGGAGGACCATGTAAAAGCATCTATCCTAAATAGATACTTCTGCTCAGTATTTACTGAAGAGAAGGTAGGGCAGGGCCCACAGCTCAGCACAATGGACACAGGGGGGAGTGAGGTGAGCACTAGTCCCTTCACAAAAGAAAGGGTCCTACAAGAGCTTGATAAGCTCAGGGTGGACAAGGCAATAGGACCTGATGGCATACATCCTAGGGTGCTAAAGGAGCTAAGGGTGGAACTAGCAGAGCCATTATCGGAACTGTTTAGTGAGTCTCTGAGCACAAGAGAGGTCCCAGAAGACAGAAGAAGTGCTCATGTGATCCCGCTACTTAACAGTGGTAGCAGGGAGGAGGCAGGGAACTACAGACCAGTCAGTCTTACCTCAGTATTGGGCAAGATTATGGAGGTACTCCTTAAGGAAAGGATAATGCAACACCTGGAATCCATAGGAGCACAGGATCCAAGACAGCATGGATTTACAAAAGGAAGGTCCTGTCAAACTAATCTCATAGATTTCTTTGACTGGGTAACCAGAGTGGTGGACCAAGGGGCAGTTGATGCTGCCTACCTTGACTTCAGCAAAACTTTCGATACTGTTCCTAAGAAGATTGATTAATAAGCTGGGTAGGCTCGTTGGGTCAGAAGTAGGTCAACTGGGTGGCAAACTGGTTGATGGCAGAAACAGAGAGTGGTGGTAAACAGTATACAGTCAGAAGAGATGCAAGTCTAAGTGGGGTACCTCAGGGATCAGTCCTGGGGCCAGTACTCTTCAATATCTTCATCAGTGACATTGCAGATGGACTGGAGGGTAAGGTTTGTCTGTTTGCAGATGACACCAAGATCTGCAACAGAGAAGATGATCCAGATGGGGTGGATAAACTAGCAAAATGGTTGGAAGAGTGGCAACTGAGATTTAATGCAAATAAGTGAAAAATCATGCACATAGGGAAAAGAAACACTGAAGCCACCTATAGGCTGGGAGGGGAGTTGCTGGCAGTCACAGGGGAAGAGAGAGACTCGGGCATCATCATCACCGATGACCTGAAATCATCCAAGCAGACCACTAAAGCAGTAGATAAGGCTAGGGGATGTTAGGTTGTATTAGTAGGGGTATCACAAGTCGTAAGAGGGAGGTAATAATCCCTCTCTACAAGACACTGGTTAGGCCCCATCTGGAGTACTGCATGCAGTACTGAAGGCCACACCTTCACAAGGACATTAACCAAACTGAGGCAGTCCAGAGAAGGCAACCAAATGGTACAGGGACTGCATCAGAAAACATATGAGGACAGATTAACTGAGCTCAATATGTATACCCTAGAGCAAAGGAGGGAGAGAGGTGATATGAACGAAACATTCAAACACCTTAAGGGCATTAACAAGCTGAAAGAGTCTAACATGTTTCAATATAAGAAAAATAGCAGAACAAGAGGACACAGCATGAGATTAGAGGAAGGCCGATTAAGGGGTAATGTGTGGAAGTTCTCCTTCACAGAAAGGGTGGTGAATGCATGGAATGGCCTACCTCAGGAAGTGGTGGATATGAATACAGTGCAGGGCTTGAAACAGGCACGGGATAGGCATAAGGGAGCAATACAGATGAGTATGACTAGATAGGCCATTGACAGAGCAAAGGCCGATGGCACTTTTATAAGGTAGAAAAAGAAATGGGCAGACTGGATGGGCCTTAGGATCCCTATCTGCCATCAACTTCTATGTTTCTATGAATTGTACCTCCATGTCAAGTGGAGTCTTCTGCTCGTTGTCCCCAGCAGCTCTGGGGCTGTAACATCCACCGCCCTAGTAGGATGGCCACTACTGTCACTCCCAAAGAAGCCAGAGTGCGTCTTGCAGCCCCGGCTGCTGACGGTTTGCCTCTGGGCCTCCTACTGGCTGTGGTTTGGTTTGATTATGTATATAGTTCTAAAAGTTATGTTATTGTTTGGCGCAACCTGTTAACTTTATGTGTTTTACAGTATCACATCCAGACTGCTCAATCTGGTAATATGGTGGGATGCTTGTTTAAGATAGAACCACTAGGGGGCTTGGACAACTGTTCATCTAGGTGGGGGGGGGGACCTTCGCTCTCAGTCTCTACTCAACACTCATCCATAATTCCTAACAGCCTTGTTCACTGTGCTTGGGATTATGGGTGATATCTGCTTTGTCACCTGGAATGTGCAGGGTTTAAATACCCTGGAAAAGCAGATCCAGGTGTTGGCTCATCTTAAGAGACTGAGAGTGGAGGTTGCCCTACTTCAAGAAACTAAACTTAGAAAAGAGGATCATGCTGGACTGAAGTGGGCTTGGGTGGGCCAAGTTATTTTAGTGTCGGCCCCCACGCGTAAGTGAGTGGTCGCTATCCTACTGCATGGTTCCCTTAAATAGTCCCCAACTAAAATCAAGTGAGATGCAAACAGCAGGTGGGTTGTAGTGCTTATGTCTACCCCGGAAGGGCCGCTAGTTATTGCTAGTGTGTATGGCCCTAAAGAGGATCAGCCGGAGATGTTTCACTCTCTCGCTCACACGACCAGCTCGCTGGCCTCCCCAAAAGTCTCAATTATTATTTGGGGGTGGGGGGCGATTTTAACTTGCCTTTGCACCCGTTTCTGGATTGGAGCTCTGCTTCCCCTGATCAGCACCGGAAATCCCGACTCGCCCTTAACCAGCTGGTAGTGGACTTGGGGCTCCAGGACCCATGGCGTGTTCTGCATCCAGGGGATAAAGATTTTACATTTATATCCCCAGTCTACAACTCATTTAGTAGGCTGGACTACTGACTGGTATCCCCCCACCCCTGGTTATGAACACCTCCTTGGACGCCCAAATCCTTCCAACAGTGATCTCCAACCATGCTCCTGTGCAGCTTCATCTTGCCAAGGGCTCCCTGACCCCCCCACTCCAGATGCTGGCATTTCGACACACTGCTGCTGTGGGATTGGTTCAAGATGCAGGTCTCAAACTTTATCCTGGACAACCCACCCACTATGACTTCCCCGGCAAGTGCCTGGGAGGCGCTGAAGGCTACCAACAGGGGATCCCTAATGGGATTTGCAGCTCGTCGCAGGCGGCAGAGGCACAGCAGCTTGAAACCTTGCAGGCTCATCTAGCAGACCTAGAGGCTCAATTGAAGCAGAGCCCCCATACCAACCTACAATCCTCACTCCATCGTGAAATCATCCAGACCTGGCTTCATATCAATGCTTTACTGGCCCGCTCAGCAAAGCTGGCTATTTTAAGACTAAAGCACAAATACTGGAAAAAGGGGAAAAGTGCTTGCGTACCAGCTTGTGAAGCAGCAGGCTGAGCAGCTGCATTCAGGACTAAAGAGGCGGGGAGGAAACGAGGAGGGCCTGTGCAGATTGCCGGAACACATCAATGAAATTATGGTGGACTTCTGTAAGGAGCTCTACAGCTCCTCTTGAGTTGTGGAGGCTCAAGTAGTGTGTAAATGTCTAGATTCACTCCCCCTTCTGCGTCTGACCCCACAACAGCTGGAATTGCTGGAGGCCCATATAATGCCTCAGGAGGTGTCAGCAGCTATCACTGCTCTAAACTGGGGGAAGGCGCCAGGTGGAGACGGCTTTCTCCCAGAGCTCTGGAAAACAGTAGCCCCCCAAATAGCCCCTCTCCTCTGTGCTCTGTTTAATTTGGCCATTACCACTGGGTCCTTCCCTCGGACACTGAGGGGAGCTATTATAACAGTCTTTCCAAAAAAAAGGGAAAGACACCACCCTCCCCTTGAGCTACCGTCCAATTCCCCTTATTAACACAGACAGCAAGGTTTTTGCCAAGATACTAGCTACTCGTCTTGGCCCTATTCTTCCCTCATTTATTCACCCCTCACAGGCCAGCTTCATTCCTGGCCGCTTCAGCAGGGATCACATCAGATCTATGATCAACATTATGGCCTGTGCCAATGGTTGTACCACTCTAGCTGCTGCAGTAGCTACTGATTTCAAGAAAGATTTTGACTCCCTGGAATGGGACTACTTGCAGCAAGTGCTAGCAGTTATGGGGTTTGGTCACAATTTTCGGCATTCGGTTGCGGCTCCCTATAGCAGCCCAACAGCCTGAGTACCTACCAATTCTACCATGTCTGCCCCATTTCCTTTGGGGAGGGGTACTAGGCAGGGTTGCCCCCTCTCACCTTTGCATCTTAGCTGTGGAGCTGCTAGCGATAGCTATCAGTCATTCTCCCCCATTATGGGATTCCGAATAGGCGGTAACCAATTCTCCAAATTTACGTACGCGGACGACCTTTTGGTACTGTTAGCAAACACCCCGAAATCTCTACCCCCGCTACTCTCCCTGCTCTCGGAATTTGCCACGTACTCCGGGCTAAAGATCAAACGCTCCAAAATGGAGGACTTGCCTCTTAACTCCCTATGCATGCAGGCGCAGGGATCCCAGCTGGGACTACAGTGGACCTCGCACAACTTGGTATACTTAGGTACCCGTTTGGGCCCTGACCGTGCCAAAATCTTAGACATAAACCTTAAGCCCCTTCTTGCGGACATTAAGATGGAGTGCAATCATTGGCGAGGGCTCCACCTCACATTAGCAGGCAAGGTCTCCACCTTAAAGATGATGGCTGCCCTGAAACTCCTATATAACATCTCGCATGTACCAATGACACTACCAGCACAGTGGGCTAAAGCTATTGACAAAACCTTCTCCAGCTTTCTCTGGGAGGGTGCTAAACCCTTTTACAGCAGGAGCAAGTTGAGAGTGCACTGGAAGTGCAGGGGTTGGGGTCTTCCTTGGATAGAAGGGTACAAATGGGCCTTCTCCATAGCTCAAACCCTGGCATGGTTCCTTCCCACTGAGGGGGACACACCACAATGGGTACAAATGGAAGCAGACATAGCCCAAGTGCACTCTCTTCCACTCTTGATCTACAATCCACTCCCCAGAAACGTGTGCCAACATCCTACCATTTCTAGTTCAGTGCATGTCTGGCACCTAGTGCATAGAAAGCACAGTGCCAATCCCTGCCCCTCTGAAACTGCACCCATATGGAACAACAGCTCCAGACGGGTGGATAGAGAACCAATCTTATGGCCAGTCTGGGTGTATAAGGGTATTTCCAAACTGATGGATGTCCAGGCTGCTGCTGGCATTTCCTTACAATCCTTTCAGGAGCTGGACCATAAGTTCCATCTGGGGAAAGCGGCATTCTGGCAAAACCTGCAACTATGTAGTGCACTTGCAGTATATCTTAAAGCGCTCCCGGCGCACAGGCGTGGGGGCATCGTCCAGCTATATAAATAGCTCTCCCTTAAGACAGGTAGGACCAAACTAATTCATTCTAATCTTACGGAACAGCTTCCTTCTCACTCCACACAAGCCAAGTCTAAATGGGAAAAGGATCTTCAGCAACCCCTATCCGATGCCCAATGGCAGCTCTGTTGGAAAAATGCCCACTCCCTGTGCAAAATAAGGTCCTTTCCCATTGGTATCGCACTCCCTCTCTACTGTATAGACTAATCGTAATGGATAATGACTTGTCTTGGAGGTGCCATACTGAGGTGGGTGACCTCATACATATTCTTTGGCGCTGCCCGCTTCTTCACCCCTTTTGGGTGGCCGTGTGTGGCCTTGCAGAGCAGATCCTAGGTCAGAACGTGGGTCTTGACCCCTGCTGTGGATCCTAGGATTGCCCCCTGAAAGAGTAAAGCTGAAACAGCAACAACTGAGATGGCAGGCCTTATTTAGTGTGCAAGCCAAGTGGCTAATACTTTGCCGCTGGAGAACAGCTGAAGTCCCCACAATATCTGAACTTTACAATTCCCTTTCAGCGGTAGCCTCTTTGGATCGCCTCTCCCATGTGGTGGCTAATACACTCCCTCAGTACTACCTGTGTTGGGCCCCTTATCTGGCCTATCTGTCCCCACGAGCTGGGATAGGGTGAGCTCTGCATTTAATGTGATGTGGTTTAAACTGTTTGATGATGACACAGTGTAAGTTGGTAGGCTCTTTGGAACCTTCTCTCCTGTCTCCTACGATTTATATAAGCACCCCCTGATTTTCCTAAACCAGAGGAACAAATATCTGGATGTGTGATAGTAGTGTTGGTGTGCTTTAGGTTTATTTTTGTTTTCTAGGCTGAGATTGTGCACAAGGATTCCTTCTAGGATGAATCTGGACTGTTATCTCATCTCCTCAATCCTAGTTATAAAATTGGTGGAACACATTCTGGTGCCATTTCCTAGGACTTCTCCTATGGACTCACTGCTGTTATCTAGACTGTAGCTAATGTATGATCCTATGTAGTCTATGTACCACTCTCAGTACCTGGTATTACAGTTTATTACATGATTTATTCAGTCTCTCCCTGCTAAAGTGTATGCTGCATTGTATGTTTTGCTTTGGAAAAAAAAAAGAAGAAAACAATACAAAGCATTAACTGGAAAAAACAAACAAAACAAAAAGTGCCTTGCCATTTCTGTAAATGATTTGCCACTTTATTTAAAATCCTGTAATATCCACAAATATGATGACAACACAATTCTTTGTGCATCTGGG
Organism: Neoceratodus forsteri; assembly: GCA_016271365.2. Taxonomy (NCBI): domain Eukaryota; kingdom Metazoa; phylum Chordata; order Ceratodontiformes; family Ceratodontidae; genus Neoceratodus; species Neoceratodus forsteri. Next base: position 1,548,342,734 of record CM057449.1, on the reverse strand, counting down.
CATTGTTCTGCTGACATCTCAGTTGCCCTACAATCGGACTTTAATGCAGTATCAAACTAGTTCACTGCAAATCACCTAACCCTCAATCAATCAATCCCCATGCTCTTTGGCACCAAACAATGTCTTGCTGCCGCTCCAGACCCGGCTAAACAATACCTCATATGGTGCAGGTATATCCCCTGTGCCCTATTATAAATAACTAGGTGTCATATCCAGACACTTGTTTCCAAATCTCATAGCAAGGTTGATGCACTCTGTCTCATTGGTGACTGCTTCTCATTGGGAATAGGCAAATGCCTGGTAAAATGTTTAATCTTCCGGTCACTGACTTTGGGGATGTGGTCCATGATATTGCTCCTAAATGCCATTTAATGAAATTAGATACCCTGTTCAATGCCCTCTGCAGATTCATCCTTCAAGCCCCTGCCTGTACGCATCACTACACACTACATGACCGTCTGATCTGGCCTTCACTGTCTGATAGACGTGTGCAACACCTGGTTGTATTTGGATTTAAACACTGGCTTAAACTCCCAAATTATTTGCGCACCTTCCTTTCCTCAGCTGCTCTGCCTGAACATCGTCTTCGCTCCCATTCTGGCAACAAGTTCATTGTCCAATGTTAGAAACTGAGTTTTGGGCAAACTGCCTCAAGTTACCAACTCCCTCAGGTATGGAACAACTTCACCTTGGGTAACAGCTCTCCCACTAGTATTGCCACGGTTAAACAGCTTCTCAAAAATACGACTTGTGTCCTATTTGGTTGCACCTGACTTGTTTTGCTATTTATTGCTGTTGCCTGTCCATTAGCTGCTATACATACAAGATGATTACTGTACAGGTATCTCTGTTTCTTTGTATACAGTTTTTTATTTAACGCAGATGTGTTCCCCCACCCTTACCCCAGGTCCACATCTGTAAACGAGACTGTCTGTATATATCTGTAAGTCTACCTAGTGATGCACTTTACATACATAAATGATTTAATCTTTGACTTGAAATCCCTTAAAGAACTGGAAATACAGTTGCTTGTGAAGATTCGACTCCTGGCCCAAGCAGTACTAATGTAAGGGTCCTGGAGCCAAATCAAGTGGAAATCCAGGGCTGAATTAAAACTTTCGCTGAATGCTGTCTAGTTTCTGGGGATACCTTGAGTCAACCTTAAAAATCCAAGTGGACAAAAGGGAATCCAATGGGTGACTGGAGTTCAGTTATGAAACGTTATGTATCGTATATTTAGGCAGCTTGTCTCCCTTCTTACTCTCAGTGGCTGCCAGATGAAATTTCCACCAAGTTTGCAATGATAATCACTGATGCCACATTGTAAGACAAATCTAGCGGTTTTGTTAAATGTGACATCTAGTTTAGTCAACTTTATACTACTGGTAAACTGGAAAACTAGGCTTCCATATTCGAGGGTTGAAATTTACATTGTGCAATTTTCAATCTGTCTGGATGAGAAATACAGTAGGCAACCTTTTGCATGACTCCCAGTTTTTTCTTAACTTTGGCAACTGTAGCCTTTAAACGGTAATAAAAGTGTAAGGAGTTTAAAAATTCTCCTAGATATTAATATATGGTTACTTTTTTATGCCTATTAATTGGAGGACTGGAGTTATAGTTCAGAGATTGTTTTGGGTAGGGATTTAAAATGAATGCATTGTAATTTTTTAAATTGACAGGCCAGAGTGTATATACCAGTTCTCTCTCTCTCTTTTTTTTTTTTTTTTAAACTTACTGTGCTTCATCTTGCTTCCAGCGGTGAATCCATGTCAGCCACCCAGCTCCGTAGGTGGACCCCCTTGATTACCCCACAGGGCGGAGCCGCTGGATCCTCTTGGCACGACCCCGCTGGTGCTCGGTCTCGGATGTGACGGAGACCCAGATGCGCTACGGGGCAGGGCATCACTGGGCACATCAAAGGAATTTTGTCAATTGTGGGCCTTGTGGGGGTGTGTCAAACAGATGCCACAACGCAACCTGTATTATGCATCTGACACCCCCCTTTACGGCCGTGCTCACTGGTGCTCCTGTAACGGTGCATCCCGTGGTCACCTGGGAGCACCAGACTGGAGTCACTCTACCTTCCTCAGAGGTGAGTAGCGTGCTGTGGCTGCCCAATCCACCCCCAGTCGGCCCTCGGGTGTCCCGAGTCCGTTCCCGAACCCGAGTCTCCCACGTCACAGTGGTAATTCTTTCCACTGTGCCGGCGGACCGGTCCTATATACCAATTCTGAAATGCAAGGAAATCAGTTTGCATAAAATTTTTCATTTCCCTAAATGGTCTGACTGAAGTCACTGTTACCGTTTCAGTGGCATACATCCTAACCTCTGAGTGTAAAAGGGCCTTAAGGAGGTAATTAACAAAAACCACAAAAGGAGCCAGCCTGGTGGTTTAATGCTTGGGTTACCCTCACACCACACTGAAGACTCAAGGTCAGAAGCAGATTCAGGGCGCTGGCGTTGGCCGGGGGTGGACTGATTGTTCAAAGGTCTGCTGCTTTCCTCATCCTCTGGTTGGGGGCATGGGAAGGTGGAGTGCCTGGTCGTTTGGTCTTATCATTGCATGGTGAAGTTCGTGTTTGGGGGCCCCCCTGAAAGGCCCTCTCCTGTCAAGATGATTAGCTATCACCCTTTGAGAGGTTTGGCCCCAGAGGAACTGTTGGCTGTAGACGATTTATCCAGTGTAGATGCTGCATGTGCAGTTGGCATGGGAAGGCGGTGTCCACCTGTAACAAGGTGGTATCCGAGGTGCTCAATGCCATCGCTCCGGTCCATATACGACCCAGATCTTCTCACTTGAGATCTCCTTGGTTTGATGGGGATCTCAAGGCGATGAAGATCGGGGACTGGAAGTTGGAGCACTGCTGGTGGAGGACCTGCATGCTCATTATGAGTACCAAGGGGCAATCAACTGTAAGAAGGAAGAGTTCCTGTCCAGGGAGATTGCTGCAGGGAGGAACAGACCATCTTAGCTTTTTTGGACTGTGGACAGACTTTAACATCCAGTCTGTCTTCAGCCGAAAAAAGCTTTTTCAATCGCTTTGTACAAGGAGCTTGTGAAGTACTTCTCTGACAGGGTGTCCTCTATCCGGTCGGGGATCCCATCAGTGAGGCAAGTTTTGCCTTGCAGTGATTGGCCTGGGTTGGGCAGAGGTGCCCCATCTGTCTGGGGTGAGTTTAAACCAGTGGAGGTGGCAGAGGTCATTGACGTGATCTCGAAGTTCAAGTACACTTATTGTGAACTGGACCCGACTCGTTTCTTGATGTGTCGGGACCACTGGCCCGGTGTTCACTAAGATTGTCCGGTGTTCGATGTCGGAGGGAGTTTTTCCGGAGGCCCCTCCTGAAGAAGCCATCTCTTGACTCTGATGTCCTGACGAATTACCCTCTGATTTCCAACCTGCCATTTTTAGGTAAGGTTGTTCAGAAAATAGTGGCACAATAGCTTGAGGAGCATCTCATGTCCTTTGATATCTATAAGCCATTCTGGTTTCAGGGCCAGGCACAGCACCGAAATGGCATTAGGGTGCAAAATGACCTCCATAGGGCTAGAGATAGAGGAGACAGGTCAACTCTTGTGCTCCTTGACCTCTCATCAGCATTTGATACCATGGAACACACTGTGCTTCTTGATTGCCTTCGAGAGTATTGTGGACTCATCGCTACTGTCATCAACTGGTTTGAGTCTTATCTCTTTGGCAGGAAGCAGTGGGTGGTGATGGGGAATTTCTCCTCCTCCCCGAAGCTCCTGTAATGTGGAGTACCTCAGGGCTCAATCTTGTCGCTGATGTAATTCACAGTATACATGTTGCCCCTACGACAGCTCATTAGGCGTTACAGTGTGGGTTTTCACTGCTATGCAAATGATACCCAATTGTATATGTCCTTTGCCCCGGGAACACACAATGCCGTGAGGGTGATTAACAACAACCTGTCCTCCAACTGGTTGCAACTGAACCCTACAAGATGGAGGTCCTGGTGATTGAGCCAGGTCGCGAGCGTGATGGGCGTGCCTCCAGAGTGGTGATGGGATTGTTTCTGGAACCCGCTCCATTGATGGCCTTCCCTAGGGTGCGAGATCTTGGCATTATCCTGGATGATAGACTGACATTTGAAGCTCAGATGTCATCTGTGGTCCAAAGTGTTTTTTACCACTTGAGGAATATTGCCAGAATTAGACCCCTAGTTCCACTGGAAGACCTGTCATCACTGGCACATGCCTTTGTCACATCTAGGCTTGACTACTGTAATGCCCTATACTTCGGGGTCACTGGAGGGACTCTCCGCGGCTGCAACTGGAGCAGAATGCAGCGGCTAGGTTGTTGATGGGCCTGTCTAGGTCCAGTCATTTTGACCCCAGTCCTGCGGGCTCTGCACTGGCTGCCTGTCAGGTGGAGGATCATCTTCAAGGTGGGCTTGCTCACCTACAAGGTCCTATACACACTGGTCCCTGGCTATCTGGTTGATCTCCTAACACCTGCCACCTCAGTCCATTCCCTCCACTCCTTGACCAGGGGCCTCGCTGCCGTTCCTAGGGTCCGTTTGAAAATGTCCAGCGACAGTGCCTTTAGTGCCGCTGGACCAGCCCTCTGGAACTCTTTTCCAGCCTGCGTGAGGCAGGCTCTGACGGTCAAGAGCTTTAAAAAGGGTTTCAAGGCTCATCTGTTTAGTTTGGCCTTACCTGATGAAGGTGATTAACCAACACTAGTCTGTATTTAATCAGTTTTAGAATGTTATTTATTTTTTTAATTATTAGAATATTAACTTTATTAGGAATTGATAAAGGAGCAGCATATATTTAGATACAGCCTTGAAAACTAGACAGCAGATTACCAGCTTAACAACTCTGTTTAAAATACAAAAAAAGCATAACCTTGGTCAGTGGTTAAACAACCGCCGTCACAAGCAAGTTCCATTAGATGCAACAGTACTCTGAGGTAAACAAATAACCCCCCTACTCACTCAACATAATGGATTTATTAAAGTTCTTTGCATGTCACACTTCCTCATCGGACGTATCTGCCAGAGGGTTCTTGTTAGCCATTAGTTTATCTGCGAAGGTAACCGCTGAAGTTGGGTGTACAAATATATGCAGCTTGGCCTCATGGTGAATCTGCAGCCTCACCGGGTAGGTAAGCTGGTCCTGAATGCCGTTTATGAGGAGATCCTGCTTAATTAATTGTAGTTCCTACTTCCGAGACTGTGTTTGTGCTGCTAGATCTGGAAAGACAGCCACTCAACTGTCCTCCCAGACAAGGTCCCCTCTGGCTCGAGCGACCTGTAATAGTGGGATCTGAGCCTCCGGCGAGGATAATGTGACAACTGCGGTCTAGGGATGTTGAATCGGGTTGCCACCTGGATGCAGCCACTGCGGTATGGCAAAAGCTTTTAAAACTGTGATGCCAGACTCCTTCGATAGCAGTTGTAGGTCTTGAAAAATCATTCTATTTACTGAGTTCACAAGGTCCGTTTTCCCGGCGAACCAGGGAGGAAAGCCGATGATCCTGATGTTGGCCTGGCATTGATTATTTTCCAGGCTCTCGATTTTGGCTTTCAGGTAAGCAAAGTCTCACAAGTAGGCAGCATTGTACTCGGCCTGTCAGGCTTACGCCCCATTGAGGTCTTTGATGGCCGTAGAGTTTTCCTGAAACCGATGTTCACTGTCCATCAATTTGGCTTCCACCGCCGCCAGCCATTTGTTAAGTTTCTTCGCCCGTGGCTTCAATTTTGGATAGCATGACTAAGATCTGTGCTGAGGGTAATTCTGGTGCCACTACACTGCTGCTCGCTGTAGGCCCCGACCCTTTCGAGGAGCCCGAGGGAGACAGAGATACTTCCAAGTTCTGTGAATGATGTTCACCATCCTTTTTTGATCCCATCTTTCTTCCGGGTATTTAAGGCAGGTAACAGGAGATTTTGGTGATAGCTGGTGATACAAAGGAAAAAATTACTCACCTTAGTAATGTTGTTTCTTCTAATGGAGTCTTGCTATATTATGACAATTGCAGTTTGTCCCACCATTAGAACTGCTCTGGAGGTGAAAGAGTTAACTCCATTATAAGAATGGAACTTAGAACTCGAGCTCTATTAGAGAAGCTCTGTCTGGGTTATTTCAAACCCAAACTGTCAGATCTTCTGAGCAAAACTCACTAAGGTCTGTGTGAAGCTGTAACCTACACTAGCCAACTGGCTACCTAAATATTAACACCCAATGCTGGTCCCAACACAAAGACTCAAATCAGGGACCAAAAGTAATAGTATAATATAATAATATGAGAAGTAATATAAGATAAAATAAAAACACACCCCAAAACCCCAGAAGGGTGGAAAATATATAATGGGCATAACTAGTGCCCACACTAGGCTGCCTACCCCATACCCAAGTAGAAGTTCTGGAGGGCAGGCTGGGGGAGATTTAATATAGCAAGACTCCATTAGAAGAAACAACATTACTAAGGTGAGTAATTTTTCTTCAAACAACATGAAGTCTTGCTATATTATGACAATGCAGAATACACAGCAGTACCTCCATGGAGGAGGGACAGAACCTACTTAGGGAATAGGCTCTGAAGCACAGCTGTGCCAAACCGAGCATCTCTCCTGGCCTGGACATCCAGGGAGTAATGCTTGGTGAAAGTGTGTACCGTTTTCCAGGTAACTGCTTGACATATTTCTAAAATAGGGCTGTCTCTAGCAGCAGCTATAGATGCAGCTGTACCTCTGGTAGAGTGAGCCCTCAGGCCTGAAGGGGGAACCTTCCCCAGTTTTTGATAACAAAATTGGATACAAGAGACAATCCACCTGGCAATTGATCTCTTAGTGGCAGGTCTCCCTTTTCCAACCTCACCATAAGTGAGAAAAGTTGGAGGGATTCGAACCTGTGACCCTTGGTACGTTCTATATAGTAACTAGGGCCCTCTTAACATCTAAACTGTGCAATCTCCTCTACTAGAGAGGAATATTCAGTGAAAAACACTGGAAGGAGATAGATCGATTAAGATGGAAATCTGAAACCACCTTAGGCAAAAACTTCCTGTTAGTCCTGAGGACTACCTTATCCCTGTGGAAAGAAATAAAGTCAGTTTCTACTGACAAGGCTTGTAACTCACTTATGCCTGGCAGAAGTGATAGCCACTAGAAAAACAGTTTTCCAAGTTAAGTACTTAAGCTCTGCAGAAGACAGAGGTTCAAAGGGGTTGCATTAACTGAGCAATGCAAACATTAAGATCCAGGCGAGGCAGGGTCCCTAAGGTGGATTAGTATGAAGCAATCCTTTAAAAACTTGGAAAATACAGGGTGAGCGGAAAGAGAGGAGGGCTTTCCTGCTGAAACAAAACAGAGACAGCTGCCAAATGTACTTTCAGGGTAGCTGGTCTCAGGCCCAAAGAATTAAGATAGACCATATAGTCCAAAACAATGGGCAAATCAGCAGATTCTGGGAAATATGTTTCCAGAACACCAGATGGAAAATCTTTCCACTTAGAATTATAAGTAGCCCTAGTGGAAGGCTTCCTAGAAGCCTTTAAGTTTCAAGAACACCTTGAGAAGGTGTAGGTCAGCAAATTCTAACTCCTCAAGAGCCGGGCCTTGAGGTTGAGGGACTTGAGGTTCGGATACCAAACTCTCCCCTGGGCACAGGTTAACAGGTTGTGATTCCTGGGGAGACACAGGGGAAGATGGACTGCTAGGGACAGAAGGAGTGGGTACCAGGGCTGCCTGGCCCAATCTGGGGCAATCAGAATCACCCTGCAAGGCTGGGATCTGATTTTGACTAGCACCTTGAATAGGAGAGGGAAGGGGAAGGCGTAAAAACTTCCTTCCCAATCTAGGAGAAAGGCATCCAGGGGGACTGAGCCCAACACTGGGGCCTGCAACAGAACAGTGGAAGTTGGTGATTGTCTGGGGCTGCAAAAAGATCTATCTGAGGGATGCCCCATCTGGCAAAAACTATCCCCAGTATTTGAGGATCCAGAGACCATTCGTGATGACCCTGGGAAATCCTGCTGAGAGCATCTGCCAGGACATTGTCCTTTCCTGGAAGGTGAACTGCTATGAGAGTGTTCAGGGAATAGGCCAGAGACCACAACTTCATTGCCTCGGTGCACAAGGCCGAAGACCGAGTGCCCCTTGTTTGATGTACCACATTGTTGTGGTGTTGTCTGTTCTGACTTGTACCACTTTGTTCTGAACAGGCGCGAAAACATAAGTGCTAGAAAGACAGCTCTGAGCTCCAGCAAATTGATGTGGGCAGAGATTCCTGGGGAACCACACTCCCTGAGTGGAGAGGTCGCCCATGTGGGACCCCCCACCCCAGAAGGATGCATCCGTAGTAAGGGTCAGGAGTGAGACAGAGGAATGAAAGGACCCCAGTCTTAAATTGCTCTGATCCTGCCACCACTGGAGGGCCTGGATCAGGGTTCGAGTCACTGGGACCAACTTGGAAAGGGGGTCTCTTCTCTGAGACCAAAAGGCTCTCAAGTGAAACTGAATGTCCCTCATCTGAAATCTTGCTCCTTGCACTACAGCTGTGGACGCAGCCATGTGCCCCAGGAGCTGCAAGAAGTATCTTGCTGGTCGAGAGACCTGCAGAGTGAAGGAGAAGGCCAGAGCCCCAGGTTCCTTACCTCTCTAAGGGTGGGAAGGCTCTGGCCTGCTTTGTTCAATTCTGCACCTATGAAGGTGAGCACCTGAACAGGTTCCAGAACTGACTTTGGAAGATTGAGCAAGAAGCCCAGAGAGGTGAGCAGCTGCTGGGTAACTTGCAGGTGAGATTTGACCTGTTCTGGGGACTGGCCTACAATGAGCCAGCCGTCCAGGTAGGGAAAGACAGCAATCCTTTGCCTTCTTAAATGAGCAACTGCTACTGCCAGACATTTTGTGAATACCCTTGGGGCAGAGGTGAAGCCTAAGGGCATTGCTCTGAACTGGTAGTGACCTGAGGGCAGTTCGAATCTGAGGTACTTTCGTTGGGAGCTTCTGATTAGGACGTGAAAATAGGCATTCTTGAGGTCCAGGGATGCTAGCCAGTCCCCTGGCCTTAGAGAGGGTAAAATCATTGCCAGAGTTACCATTCTGAACTTTGGTTTCAAAAGGTGCTTGTTCAGATATCTCAGGTCTAAAATGGGCCGCCATTCTCCTGTCTTTTTTGGGGTAAGGAAATATCTGGAGTACAGACCCTTGCCCTGATGTAGGGGAGAAACCCTTTCTACAGCTCTGAGAGCCAGGAGGGATGAGACTTCTGTTTCTAAAGAAAAGGTCTCTAAAGGGTTTGCAGGTGGGAAAAATCTGATTCTCATCCTTGGAAATTTTTGAAGCTGAGAACCAGACCCTGACTTACTACTTCCAGGACCCACTTGTCTGAGTTAGAGACTCCCAGTTCTGAGCAAGTAAGCCAACCTGCCCCCTACAGGTAAGGAGAATCGGCCCTGGGCACCCCATCAGGGTGCCTGTTTGGCAGGTGCTTTAGGCCGAGGGGTGGGAGCAGGCCTGCTCACACCCCGTCTGCCTCTCCCTCTGAAGAACCCCTTCTGAACACAAGCAGAGGAGGCCTGGGTTTGGTGGAAAAGGCCTACCCCTACCCCTGGGGGCCTGCCTCTGAGGAGTGGCTTGCCGCTCCTTGGCCTGAGCACTCTTATAGGTAGTCCTATATTCATCCATTTTCTTCATATAATTCTCTGTCTGCTCCCCAAACAGAGAATTCCCTACCACAGGAAAATCCACAGCCTTAGTCTGGGTATCCTGTGACAAGCTAGTACACCTGAGCCAGGCCAACCTACGAAAAGCTACAGATGTAGCCATGACTCTAGAGGATACATCATTAAAATCCACAGCAGCATGGAACTGCACCTTGGATGCCTCAGTGTCATCAGCAGCCACCTGTTCCAGCTCCTTAGCAAGCTGGCCAGAGGCCTGTTTGGCCAAAGCCATGACAGTGTCCCATCTGAATTTTGATACCTTGCTACATAAGCCATGTAATTTGCTTGCCTGAGTCCCAAGGATGCTGCCATGTATTGTTTTTTTTTTTTTAGCCAGGCATCAATCTTCCTGGAATCCTTGTCAGGAGGATGTGAAGCCAAGGAATATTAGCTTTATCACAGGCTGCAGCCTGAAACATGACTGCATTGCTGTGAAAGGAATTCTGTATCAGGACCTGACAGAGTGTACCTCCTGTCCATCTTTTGTCCACAGGAGGCACAGAATTAGGAGCTTTTAAATTTTTATTGTTTGTTTCCTAAATGAATTATGCAAGGAATAGATAATCTCCTAGACTCTGGAATATCCATCATTTCTACAAAATCAGGTTCCTCTTGCTCATCCACAGCTTCCTCAATGGGAGCTGGAGGATTCAACAACCTTTTATAAAACAGAAAATGAGAGGGACTCAGAAAGCATAGGGGAGATTCTAAGGGTCTGTCTGGGGAGATGTCGGTTCAATGGGCACATCCAGACTCTCAAAGTCACATTCACACTTATCATAATCCTCCTCCCCTCCTCTGGTTCATAAAAATCTCCAATAACATATTCTTGAACGGTGGAACCGCCGAACCGACCTTTTACCAGACATTAGTCGGTCGGACGGAACGGAGAAAGTGACTGTACAATTTGTAGCTTTTGTATTTCTGCAGCAGTTGGAGAAGGAATTTTGGACTCCATACCTGCTGATTTTTTAGTTTTCTTTGCTGGAACTGGCTCCTCAGAGCCAGCTTTACGTTGGCCCGAGGAAGTCTAGCCCTGGTCAGAGGGCACTCCCTCTGGTTCGGTTGGCACCGAACTGGGCTGGCCATCTGGGTCAGCGGACTTTTTGGCCTCTTGTTCCCTGAGCCTGCCCACTCTCTTATCCAGGGTGGCTGCAGGAAAATTTTTACAAATCTGGCAGTCTGAATTGAGGTGGTCAACCCCAGACAATAAACACATGTACTGTGTGGGTCAGCCTTGGCAAAGGCTTCCCCACAGACACTAGTGTTGAAACCCAGTGGGCCCGGTTTTTCTTTTTGGGTTTCTCAGACATGATGCCAGCCTAACCAAGAAACTTGCCCTTTTAACGGCAGTGCCAGGCAAGACACCCTTATCGGTTCCCAACCGTGTCACGGGTCGTGGAAAAAACCGTAATGAAATCCGTTTTTTTTAGAACTGATAAGAACCGGGAACCGCACTCTAAAAGCTTCAAAATGCTTACTCTTTAAAGTTTTAAACAACCTGATCGGTTCGAACCGAACCGATAAACATTTACAAGTTCCACACAGAAATAAAACCTGAGCAGTAGGAGAAATCTCCGGAGCGACTGTTCAGTGAGGCGGAGTAAAGAATCTGACAGTTTGGGTTTGAAATAACCCAGACAGAGCTTCTCTAATAGAGCTCGAGTTCTAAGTTCCATTCTTAGAATGGAGTTAACTCTTTCACCTCCGGAGCAGTTCTAATGGTGGGACAAACTGCAATTGTCATAATATAGCAAGACTTCATGTTGTTTGAAAGATGTATTTCTGAGAATTTTGACAATCGTGATGCAGAGTCATCTCAAAGAGCTGCCGCCATGATTTGCTCCACAGTGCCCCCCCTTCCTATATAATGTAGAGCAGAACCTTCATCTCCACATGAAGGGCTCCGAGTGGTAACATGAGGGACAGAAGAGAGGTATGCTGCCAAGCAACTTGCTGCCAAATAGGATGAAGCTAACGTGATCCTTCCTTTGGTACACATGAAATCACAAGGCTTTATAACCCAGGATTCAAGGAAAGAACAGTTACGTACTTGCTGTAACAGTAGATCTTTGAGAGAATCTCTCATCAGGCAAACCTACGGAACTATAAGCTGCCAGAAGCTAGGACCACACTGAAACATTCTGCAAGCAGTCCACCAGGGGTTGCCCACGATGACGTCAGATGTCACCTCTCCCATATAAACATACGTGGCGCCTTCCATCTTCAGTTCCCCACTGGAGTTCATGCTCGGAGCACATTCCTGTAGATAACTAGGAGAGAACCTAGGACTCTGCCAACCAGGTAAGGCAGATAGCAGCAGATAGACCCTCATGGAGAAGGAGACATCATTCCGCAGATTCTCAGAATCTGATAGGGGGTTGGAGGGTGGGATGGCATGGCCTGATGAAAGAGATTCTCTCGAAGATCTACTGTTACAGTAAGTATGTAACTGTTCTATCTCCTTTGAGGATATCTCTTTCCTCAAACCACACCTATGGAATGAGTACCAAGCAATACTGACCATAAACAGTCTGGGAGGCAGGATCTGACAGGCCTAAGAAAGTAGGCCTTGGAGCACTGCTAGGCCGAGGCCAGCCTGCTTTCTTGAAGCTATGTCCAGACTGTAATGTTTGGTAAAGGTGTGGACAGTACTCCAGGTATTGGATGGACAGATTTTAGCAGCAGATACATTTTTGAAACATGCAACAGATGTGGCCATGCCTCTAGTGGAATGACCACAAACAGCCCAAGAAAGTTCCTTACCATACTTCCTATAACATACAGCAACACAGTTTTCCAATCATTTGGACAGGCACTGTTTGGAAAGTGGAGCGCCCTCTTTCCCAGGGGCGAAGGAAACAAAAAGATGTAAGGACTTTCTACAGTCCTTCATTTGGTGTATATAGTACCTGCATCTAAAGTATGGAGCAATGCTTCCCCTGGATTGGCATGCTCAGGAAAATAAACTAGCAGGTGGATGGTCTGATTTAAAGTAAACTTGGACACCACCTTCAGTAGAAACTTACAATTAGAACGTGAAGACACCCTGTCTTTGTGGAAAATCAAATAAGGAGGCACACACATTAGAGCTTGCAGCTCTGAAATCCATTGAGCAGAAGTAATAGGAAATAAAAACAATGCTTTCCAAGAAAGAAAGCGTAGGCCACAAGTCGCGGCCGGCTCAGAAGGAGCCAAAGTAAGTTTTTCCAACACAAAATTCAGGTCCTAAGTAGGACTGGGTTGTGGACAAGAGGCTGTGACTACAAAATGCCTCTTAAAAATGTATGGGCCACCTCCAGCTGGGCCGCCGTACGTCCTTCAGTAGGTACATGAAAGGCCGAGATAGCAGCTAAGTGTACTTTAATAGAAGAGTACCGCAGGCCTGCCTCTGACAAGAACAACAGATACTCTAGAACCTGATTTATTGGACAGATAAAAGGATCCAAGTGGTAAGAAGCGGCCCCTAGGCAAACCGCTTCCACTTTGTGGAATACGTAGCTCTGGTAGAAAGCTCCCTAGCAGCCGCCAAGACATCAGCCACTTTTTGGGAGACCCCAAATCTAGCAATGGCTATGTTTTCAGGAGCCATGTATGTAGATGAAATTATCTGAGGTCTGAATGAACCAGGGTTCCCTCTCCTGTGACAGAAGTCCCTTGGCAGAAGGGCAGAGGTACTGGTGGTTCCATTGCCAGCTGCTGCAGTAAGGGGAACCAGATCTGTTAAGGCCATAGGGGAGCAATGAGAATTACAACTGTCCTCTCCATCTGAAGTTTGAGTAGAACCCTCTGAATTACAGGTAAGGGAGGGAAGGCATAGAGGAACCTTTCCTCCAAGAGAGGGAGAATGCGTCTCGCCAGAAAACTCCAGGCCCTGTAATGAGCAAGTAGAAACATAGCAGTTCTGCATTGTGTGAGGATACAAAAAGGTCCAACTCTAGATGACCCCATTTGTTGAACAGGTCATCCACTACTGAGGTCAGTAGTTTCCACTTGTGCATTTTGGACTGTGACCTGCTTAGTCTTTCTGCCAAGACGTTTTGGGTGCCTGGAACATGTACTGCCGAGAGTTCTAGATTGTGTTCTACAGCCCAGTACCATACTGGCGTAATGGCTGCTGCCATTAGGCCCTGGAACAGAAGAAATATTCTAGCTGTGACATATAGGGTGTTGTAAACCAGTTGAGCCTGTGACATGAGACGCTCGACCCTGTCTAGAAGCAGAACTGCTGAACCTATGACCGTATCCAAGACAGCCTCTACAGATTGTAGGCACTGGCAAGGACTCAGAATAGACTTGTGCACACTTACAGTGATCCCCAGAGCATTATGCAGTTCGCCTGGTTCAAGCTAGAGTGTGTGTGAGTTGTTCTCTGCAGTAAGCTTTCAGAAGCCCGTCATCCAGGTAAGGGACTAAAGGCCTTCTCTGCGAAGGGCTGCTGCCACCACAACCAAGCATTTGCTAAAGACCCACGGAGCAGATGACAAGCCAAAAGGAATGCTCTGAATTGTAAATGTTCCTCCTGAAACTGGAATCTTAAATATTTCCTGTTAGGTTTTTGGATTGTGATATGAAGGTAGGCATCCTTCATATCGAGGGAACAGATCCAATCCCCTGTACCTGCAGTAGTAGTAGCAGGCCCTGGAGTGTCATTATTCAGAACGTTTTGTATTCTATAAAAAAGGTTCAGGTCCCTGAGATCCAAAACAGGCATTCTGGAACTAGAAAGTACCGAGAATAGAACCCTGCGTTTCTCTGTTCCCTGGGTACAGGTTCTATTGCTCTTTTCTGGAGCAAGGTGTGAATTTCCGCCAGAAGCAGAGAAATGTGCTCTTGAGGATAATGTGCATGCATTGGTGCATGGTCTGGAGGGAGCTCTAGAAGCTCCAGAGGATGTTCTTGTGCCATTATTACCAGGACCCAGGCATCTGAGGTTAGCTTTTTCTCCTGGTCCAGGTGGAGGGAAAAATGACCCCCGACAACCACCCCTGGTGGCAATGGTGGCTGGGGTGCGTCAAAAGAGTCAGGCTGTGGCTGAAGTTGAAGTTCAATGCCAAAAAGTGCAAGGTCATGCACTTAGGCAAGGTCATGCACTTAGGCAAGGGAAACCCCAAGGTGGGATACTACCTGGGAAGGAAGCTGCTGGCATGCACCAACCAGGAGCGAGACCTAGGAGTCATTATATCAGATGACTTAAAGGTGGAGAAACAGTGTGAAAAGGCGGCTCTAAAGGCCAGTGGTATGCTGGGCTGCACAGGAAGGGGAATCACGAGTCGTCGAAGGGAGGTGGTACTGCCACTTTACAGGGTGCTAGTGCACCCTTGCCTGGAATACTGTGTACAGTTCTGGAGGCTGCACCTTAGGAAATACATTGATAAGATTGAGACAGTGCAGAGGAGAGCCACAAAATTGATTCAGGGTCTGCATCAAATGGCATATGAGGATAGGTTGAGGGAGCTCAACATGTACTCCCTGGAGCGGGGGGGGGGAGGAGACATGATTGAGACATTCAAGAATATCAAGGGTATAAAATAAAGTAGGGGTACAGGAGCTCCTTCAGAAGAAGAAAAGCGTGCAATGTTATGAAGTTCTTCCACACTGAGAGGGTGGCCGACCCATGGAATTGCCTGCCTCGGGAAGTGGTGAAGGCCAAAATGGGTTCAAAAGTGCCTGGGAACGGCACAAAGGTATCATTTCACAGAAAGGATTGGGGGGTTAGTTACCCATATCGGGCGACTAGATGGATCTTGTGGTCCCTGTCTGCCGTCAATTTCTATGTTTCTGTGCCAGTTACGGCTCCTGCTGCACTGCCACCTATAGGGGATTTTGAATGGGCACCTGGAGTGGCTGCTGGAGTAGGCAGGGCTCCTGTTCCTTTACCCTTGCATGACTGTCTGGTGGTGGTACGGTGTCTCACACCAGCCGGAAGAAAAAGCATCCTCTGTCTGCTTAATGACTGGATGTGATGGAGGGTTCTGCCTGAGGCCTGCAAATTGGAGAGGATGTCTTGCATATCTACACCAAATAATTTATATCCTCTGAAAGTGGCATTTCATTTTATTTTACCAGGATCAGGCTCCATTGAGCAAGCTCATTTTCATGGAGGTCCTGGGTAGGACAGTTTACATTATAATAAACAGGTTGAGATATAGCAGTATACAGCTCAATAGTTACACAGTAGGTATAGTTCAGAACATATAAAACACAGAATAAAATGAGGATATAATTGGACAGGATAAACTAGTAGCTGAAGAGGAAAAAGGAAAATAGAGAACTCTTACATATCTGTTATACAGTACAACATACAACTTGATCATATGTACAATTCTTAAGCAATGAACAAATCATCGGGTAACATACTATAACACATACATGTTTTTTTACATAGACTTCGATCAGCGAGGTAAATACTGTGCGGCTGACCATGCCAGTGAGTTTAAGGGACCTCTGTAGTGTATTCCATAATGTCGGAATGACGCAGCTTACTGCCATTTTTCTGAAATGTGTGGAAGCCTTCAGAAAATTAAACAGTAAGTAGTTGTTTTTCCTTAGGGAATAAGCACCGTCGGACTTTTTTATAAATAATACTGCGATGTAGCTTGGAACCTCCTTTGCAAGTACTTTAAAAGCCCAGTTATACGAGTTTTTGAGCCTTTTAGTGGCTAGAGAAGACCAACCAATGGACTTTTATAGAGTACAGTGATGTATTCTTGGCGCCGTATTATTAATAAATCTAAGTGCTCTGTGGTACAGGACATCTAACTTATGCAAATGGGATGGTGGGCATTGACCATAGATTAGATCAGCATAATCTAAGCGTGGTAGGAATGTAGTTTGCACTAATCTCTTCCTGGCATACTGTGGGAGGGAGTGCTTATTTCTAAAGAAAAAGTCTAACCTGCTTCGTGGCTTTTTACATAATGCCTTGATGTGTACTGTGAATGACAGCTTGTAATCTATCCATAAACCAGGATATTTAAGGCTCTATTTTACATTAAGTGATTTATCTAAAAGGGTGGATATGCGTGGAACCGTGGAGGGTGACGGAGCCTTACTGGCATTTAGAACTGACTGCTGGACGTCATTTGCAAAGTCCGCCACCGTTAGCCAGGAATATCTTCTCAAACATGTTCCTGAGGCTGCTGCCCTAGCTGAGGCATCTGAAACATCACAGGCGGTACACGCAGGAGGTGTTTACCTACGTCAGTCCCAGCTGTTAAGGCCTTAAGGAGCTCTTGCTTTGGTGCACCTTCTGGAAGACCTTGAGCAACTGCTTTAGCTTTCCTCCAGAGTATGTTTTGGTATTTTACCATATGGGTCTGGTGTGACACTTGGCCAGCTGGTTATGATTGCTGTATGATATCTGTAATATAAAGAGATAGCAGCTGATTGTCTCACATAAGACGGCCTGTGCTTATGGTTGCCCCCCACCCCAGGTTTCAGTGAAGCTACAGGATATATTAACCTGAAACTAGGAGGTAATTAAAAAGACCAGAGACCTGATTAAAGGTCTTCTGTTCTTTTTGTCTTAATTAGAACTGACCCAGCTGCCGGGATATAGGGCACGTAAAGTTTTATGATTCCTATAGGAAGGACATTGGTACCACCATAGTGCCAAAAGTTGTAAAACCCTTTGATATGCCTTGGCAATAGGGACTACACAAGATCAAAAACAAAATGTTTAATTATGGCGTCATACTTAGGAACAGGAATTTTTGCTGATGTCACCTTATTTAATATACCCCCTGATAGGACATCATGTTTGTATTTTTTTCTATTCTAAATGGAGGAGCTAGATGACTCACCAAGAGGGTGGGGAGATGGAGCTGAAATGTATCCTTGTACCTGGGGAATACGACATATTATTTTGGGACTCCGAGAGAATCTAACTATAAGCACTCCAGAGGTAATGCAATAGATAAAAAAAGTCTAACTGTATTATGGTAGGAGTTTTTGTTTTACACTTTGCCCTCATTCTTTTATGTGATTGTGAGCTCTTTGATATATTGTTCTGTGTTTACATTTTTCATATTTTTATCATCTTTTAGTAAAGTACCCCTTTATTTTGAAAGACTGCCTGGGTGTCTACCAGTTCTTTTTTTGCATGTGATGTATAGGAGGTTAAGACTGACAAAAACTGTTCAACAGCTTGATGGTGTTCCTAAATTGGGAAAAGGTAAGAATATACCTAAGGTCTTTTATAGAGTTTTAAGGGTTCATTTTGGAAGCCTGGCTTGATGCCCCTGGCGATAGATTGTACCACAATCCCCGAAGAGGGTACGTGTCTGAGCCTGTACAGTGGGTATGCTAGCATAAGGTTCACAGTTTAAATTCCCCAGAACTTGAGACTAAAGGCGATTCAGACCCCAAAGCAGACAGGAGGGTTACCCTCTGTGTTACCTGTTCACATTACTGTGCTCAGAGGTTGGCACTGTGGGAGCAGAGGGCCTGACCTGCTGAATGTGTTTGTGACAGATTTGGTGGCGGCAGTGGGATAAAATTGGTAACAAAAGCTTTAACTGTTCAGTGTGTCAGCTTAATACGGTACAGCTCACTTGCAAAATAAGGCAGTGATTTATTTTTAAAAAGGAAACAGAACTATATAATTTTGCTTACAGTGAAGTTCCTACCTGTTTTTTTTTTCTAAAGTGCAAATTAGGATAGCCGTAGTTAGGGGAGAAGATGGCTTCCAACTACAGTGGGTACACTGCAGACTACTTGAGGCAGTTGTGCCAGGACAGAGGAGTCCTGCACGAGGTGAGAACCACCAAGCAGAACCTCGTGGATGCCCAGAGTGTTGAGTCACAGACTGTGACTGTAAAGGACCAAACCTTGGGCGTGGAGGGGCCAGCGGCCAATGCAGTGTCCAGATCCGGTGAGGAGAGCAGCAGGGCCAGTGCAAGCGAAGGGCTACAGCAGCAGGTGAAGGTCACCAGCATTCTGGAGCCAGAAGCAATCAGGCTGCAGACTGAGTTGCGCAGAATGGAGCTGGAGTTCTGGAGAGAAGAGAAGCGAGAACAGCGAGCTGCAGAGGAGACGAGGGAGCAAGAACAGTGAGTCGCAGAAGAGAAGAGGGAGAGAGAACGGTGAGAAGCGGACCGTGAACAGCAAGAAGCAGACCATGAAGAGCGTGAGCGCCAGAGGCGACATGAACTGGAGAAGTTACGACTCCAACCACCTGCACCAGAGCAGGTAAGTGGCTTACGTTTAACTTGAACTACAGAACTGGGTTACAAATTAAATTCCAAATTGATAGCTGAATTTAAAGAGGGGGAGGATATGGATACCTTTTTAAATTCCTTTGAAAAAGTTTGTATTCTGGTAAATATTCCTAGAGGGTCCTGGAGCATCCAGCTATCCCCGCTACTTACTGGGAAAGCTCGGGATGCATTGGGTCAAATGGAGAATGAGGACTGTAATGATTACAGAAAACTTGTAGCTGCACTTTTAAAAAATTTGATTTAACTGCAGAAGCATACAGAGCTAAATTCCGTATGCTCAGGAGAAGCCCTGATATGAGCTACGAGGAGCTAGCCACGAAACAACATCAATGTCTAAAACGTTGGTGGGAGGGAATTGAAGCAAACTCTGTAGATAGAATTGAAAATGCTATTTTGTTAGAACAGTTTTTTGGGGCATGCCCAGCAGAGCTGAAAACCTGCCTGGAGGACCAAGATCCCAAAACAATGCAAGAGGCTGCTGAACTCTCAAACCGCTATGCCAAGAGCAGACCTGCTCTGAGAGCGAATGGGGTGGGCGTGGCAGCACAGAAAGGGAAAAGTGTGCCTTCAGGGCAGCTAAAACCCTCAATGCCTCCACCGAAACCAGTTAGCCCCAAGTTTCAAAGAAAAGATTTTTCTGAGAACAGAAATGAATGATGGCTTTGTGAAGAAACTAGGCATACTGCCATACAGTGTCCCAAAAGGACGAGCAATACGCAGAATGGGGCTAGGAAAGAAGTGGGTTGTTTGTGTGTCCCTGGAAGCATGCCTGTGAACATGAGGGAACACATGCACCCAGTCACAGTGAATGGTGTACAGACACAAGGGTTAAGGGACACAGGGGCATCCCTAACATTGGTAAAAGGGGATCTGGTAGAGCCTGGTCAGCTTATACTCAATGAATTTGTAACTGTACAAGACTTCACTGGTGAGGAGAAAACACTGCCACTCACTAGTGTTCTCCTAGACTGGGGTGAAACAGGGGGGAACTGTGCAACAGGTGGCTGTAGCCAAAACTTTAGCAGTTGACATCATCCTTGGCAAAAATCTCAAACAGAGGATGGTGTATGCAGTTACCCATAGCCAAGCAGCAAGGGAAAACTGTAGTTCCCAGGACCCCACAGAAACCATTGTGGAAACCACTGGGAGGCTGGTTCCCCAGCCTGTGTCTCCTGATATGGAGACTAATGAAAAGGGGGTAGAAATTTCCCCAGTAGCAGTTAACCACACAGCTATGGAGGATTACTCCAAAGAAGGAGGGGTGACCCATTGTTAGAGGGTTAGGGATGAAAGTGATCCTGAGTGCCCTGACGTTAGTGCTAGGGACCCTAGTTTAGAGACTGAAGGGAACCTGTCCCATGCCTTGGGAATGTATATGGAGTTTGCAGCTGCTCAGAAAAGTGACCCTAGTCTAGAGAAACTGATGGCTTGGGCAGACTCTGACAGGGCACAGGGAGGTGACGGTAAACATAAAAGTTTATTGGGAAAATGGACTTATGTATACTCGGGCTGTGAAGACAGAGGGAGGGATGATAGGCAGGCAGCTTGTCATTCCCCAGGGGTACCGTGAGCAGTTGTTCAAAACTACATATGATATTCCCTTGTCTGGTCATCTGGGAATCACGTGTACTACGCAGCGGTTGGCCCAGAATTTCTATTGGGCCCAACTTCACCCAGCAGGTGAAGGAGTACTGCAGGTCTTGTCATCGGTGAAAAGAAATAGGGAAGGCAGGTAAGAAAACTCAAGTCTCCCTAATTCCCTTGCCCATAGTGAAGGAGCCATTCCAGAGGGTGGGAATGGATATTGTGGGGCCTTTAAATACCCCCAGCTCCTCCAGGAAGAGGTTCATCCTGACTGTGGTGGATTATGCCACCCGGTATCTAGAGGCAGTCGCCCTATCCTCACTGAGGACGGACAAAGTGGCAGATGCCTTATTTGGGATTTTCTCCCATGTTGGGTTTCCGCAGGAGGTTATCACCGATCGAGGGGGTTCCTTTATGTCGGACCTGATGAAATGTTTGTGGGAGAAGTGTGGGGTGGTGCAGAGGCACACGACACCTTATCACCCGCAAGCCAATGGGCTTGTGGAAAGATTTAACAGTACTCTGAAGTCAGTGCTCCAAGCATTTGCTGAACAGTATGGGAGGGACTGGGAGAAATACCTTCCCCACCTGTTGTTTGCATAGTGGGAGGTGCCCCAAGAGTCAACAGGATTTTCCCCCTTCGAGCTCTTATATGGACGCTGGGTATATGGGCCCCTAGACTTGATCCAGGAGGTCTGGGAAGGCAAGCACGCCACCCAGTGAACTCCCATAGTGGATTACGTCCTTAGGTTTAGGGAAAGGCTGAAGGAGCTTATGGGGACAGCCCAGAGCAACCTGGCAGCTGCCCAACAGAAACAAAAAGTGTGGTACGACTGCAAAGCCGGAGCTCACTCGTACATGGTGGGTCAGGAAGTCATGGTCCTTTTTCCGGTCCAGAAAGACAAGCTGCAGGCTGAGTAGGCAGGACCGTACAAAGTAGTTAGAACGGTAAATGACGTGAACTATATCATAGAGTTACCTGACAGAAGACATACAGAGAGAATGTACCATGTCAACATGATGAAGCCATATGCTAATAGGGCTGACATGGTGTTTGCAGTATGCAATCCTGGGGATGGGACAGACGAAGGAGACCCCCTTCTGGACTTGCTGGAAGAAAGCAAGCGGAGGTCCTCTGTGGAGGCAGTTAAATTGTCACCTCAGCTGGCCCCAGACAAGATCCAGGAAGTAAAGGAGGTTTTAGCAGACTTTGCCCCACTGTTTAGCACCAAGCCTGGACTAACCCCCTTACCAACGCACGATGTGGAGACAGGGACACAGATGCCCATATGGCGGACAGCATATCATGTGTCACAGGCTGTCCAAAGGACATTAGAAGGGAGGTGGAGGAAATACTGGATTTAGGGGTAATCCAGAGATCTCACAGCCCCTGGGTCTCACCCGCAGTCCTTGTGCCCAAGCCAGATGGCTCTACTCGTTTTTGTGTGGACTATCATGGACCGAATGCAGTCACAAAGTCAGACACCCACCTGATGCCCCGGAAGGATGAACTCCTGGACAAGTTGGGAGGGGCGACATACCTTACGACTACTGACCTGACATAGGGGTATTGGCAGGTAGAGTTAACTGAAGAGCTAGGGAGAGGTTGGCCTTCATCACTCCGATAGGCTTATTGGAATTTAAAGTAATGTCTTTCGGAATAAAGAATGTCCCGGCCACTTTCCAAAGGTTGGTGAACCAGGTGTTAAATGGTCCTGAGGAGTACACTGTGGCATTCTTGGATGACACTGCCATCTTTAGTGCCAGCTGGGAGGAACACATGTCCCACCTTAGGGAAGTGCTGGGCAGGATACAGAGGGCCGGGCTCACTGTCAAAGCTGGGAAGTGCCAGGTGGCCATGGCTGAAGTGGCATACCTCGGGCATGTTGTAGGCCGGGGACAGCTCCGTCCTAACCAAGTAAAAATAGAGGTGATCAAGGCATGGCCCAGACCAGAAACGCAGAAGCAGGTCAGGAGTTTTCTAGGGACAGCAGGGTACTATAGGAAATTTGTACCCAATTACAGTGCCCTGGCTGCTCCCCGATCTGACCTAGTAAAGAAAAAGATGCCTAAGAAAATTACCTGGGAAAAAGCCTTTATAAGACTGAAGGAGGCACTGTGCAGTGCTCCTGTACTGACAAGTCCTGACTATAGCAGACCCTTTATAGTCCAGACTGATGCCTCAGACATGGGTATTGGGGCAGTACTGAGTCAGACATCCAACCAAGGGAAAGATCACCCTGTAGTGTACCTGAGTAAAAAGTTACTTCCCAGGGAGCAGGCTTACTCTACTGTGGTAACCGAGTGTCTTGCCATAGTGTGGGCCCTAAAGAAGTTAGAGCCATACTTATATGGGCAGCATTTTGAGGTACAAACTGACCACAACCCCTGGTTTGGCTGACGCAAATGGGAAAAACTAATGGTAGACTATTAAGATGGAGTCTTGCCTTGCAAGGGCATGACATGACGATCTTAAATAGGGCAGGAGCGACCAATCAGTACACAGATGGCTTGTCGCGTCTATATGAGGAATGAACTGACTTAGGGAGCTCATCCAGGGGATAGAGCCCTTAAATTCAGTCTAGGTGGGAAGGACTGTGATGCTTGGCCAGCTGGTTATGATTGTTGCTGGACATTTGTAATATAAAAACATAGCAGGTAATTGTCTCACGTAAGACAGCCTGTGCTTATGGTTGCCGGCCCCCCTCCCTTCCAGGTTTCAGTGAAGCTACAAGATATATTAACCTGAAACCAGGGGGTAATTAAAAAGACCAGAGACCTGATTAAAGGACTCCTGTTTTTTTGTCTTAATTAGAACTGACCCAGCTGCCAGGATATAGGGCTCGTAAAGTTTTATGATTCCTACAGGAAGAACATTGATACCACCATGGTGCTTAAAGTTGTAAAACACTTTGATATGACTTGGGAATAGGAACTACACAAGATCAAAGACAAAATGTTTAATTAAGGAGTCATACATAGGAAGTGGAATTTTTGCTGAAGTCACCTTATTTAATATACCTCCTGATAGGACATCATGTTTGTATTTTTTCTATTCTAAAAGGGAGGAGCTAGCTGACTCACCAAGAGGGTGGGGAGTTGAAATGCATCCTTGTAACTGGGGAATATGACATATTATTTTGGGACTCCGAGAGAATCTAACTATAAGCACTCCAGAGGTAATGCATTAGATAAAAAAAGTATAACTGTACTGTGGTAGGAGTTTTTGTTTTGCACTTTGCCCTTGTCCTTTTATGTGATTGTGAGCTCTTTGATATATTGTTCTGTGTTTACATTTTTCATATTTTTATCATCTTTTAGTAAAGTACCCCTTTATTTTGATAGACTGCCTGGGTGTCTGCCAGTTCTTTTTTTGCATGTGACGTATAGAGGGGTTAAGACTGACAAAAAAACTGTTCAACAGCTTGATGGTGTTCCTAAATTGGGAAAAGGTAAGAATATACCAAAGGTCTTTTATAGAGTTTTAAGGGTTCATTTTGGAAACCTGGCTTGGTGCTCCTGACGAAAGACTGTATCGCAATCCCCGGAGAGGGTGCGTATCTGAGCCTGTACATTGGGTACGCTAGCATAAGGTTCACAGTTTGAATCCTCCCAGAACTTGAGACTAAAGGTGATTCGGACCCAAAAGCAGACAGGAGGGTTACCCTGTCTGTTACCTGTTCACATTACTGCGCTCGGAGGTTGGCACTGTGGGAGCAGAGGGCCTGACCTGCTGAAGCGCGTTTGTGACATCTGGTAGTTAGCAATTCTTAGGCCCAAAGAGGTAGAGACATAGGTCATTTTGCCGATGACATCTAGTCTCCTGGATTCCATATCAGGATTAAGAGAACTGAAATGTTTTGGTGCATCTGATCTGTTGTGGGCAGCGCTGATGACCACAGAGTCAGCTTCAGGTTGGCCTGCAAAGAAAGACCTACTTGAAGGGGCCATATACATTTTATTTGCCTTTCTAGGTATGGTAGGAATTACGTTAGACCTATGCTAGGCAGCAAACGTGGAATCCTCCAGGGCAGGGAGGCGGGGTGGAACTACAACTGATAGGGAGTCACGTAGCTCCAAGAAGTCTATCAGGTTCTTCTAGGTTGTGTCCTGCTCCTCCAAATCAAACCCCATGGCAGCTTGAAGTTGCTGCATCATGGTTATAAAAAAAGGGGTCCTCAAGAGGGGACCTAGGTGTGTAAATCACAGAGTCCTTGCTGCAGGTGGAAAGCGTTGAACTAGTTCTCTCATAGAGACTTTCCACATAATCTTCAGCCTGCTCCTCATCATTCTGTATCATAACATCAGGATTATATTCCATGTCGTCGTTCATCTGGTCGATGGGACAAAGGGCGCGCGCTGGTGAAGCAGTCAGTGTTCGAGAGGGTATAACCCCGCTAGGCGTCAGCACTGGGGTTTGATTGACGGACCCAGTCAATGGACCTCCAGGTACAGGAGGTGGAGGCAAAAACTGTTTGGGGATGTTCATAAAGGACAACACAGCATGCACATTGGTGCCCATCTATTCGATGGGAGCGCTGGAGAAGGTTGACGGGGAGGCAAGAGTCCCTGCATTGATGGTGACACACCAGCCATACTAGGCCTGGTGGCTCCTGAAGCCTGTGCTAACTTGAAAGCTAGGCTGATGGTCCAGATGGTTGACGGCATCACCGCCAAAGTGGTTGACAGCACAGAGATGGTCAGAATCATATGGTGGGGTGACCAAGCGTGAACTGGGGAGGCTTTGTCTTTCTCTCTCTCTCTCTCACTCTCCCGGTGCTTGTGCTTATGCGTCCCAGACATTTTTTCCTGGGATTGCGAGGATTTGGATCCTGAAAAGCGTGCCGACGACATGGCAGAGCTCTTTTGCTGGCGCTCCTTTTCCATTTAGGCTACCTGCTGCCTTAATAGGTGCTTTTCTAGAGTGCATTTTCTGTGTCACTGGGTGGCTGTGTTGAATCTCTTGCAGATATGGCATGCCTGAACATTGTGATCCGGGCCTAGGCAACACACACGCAAATATTGTGCGAGTCTCGGAAATACAGGTTACTCACCTGTAACTAGAGTTCTAGGAGTGGTATATGTTGTTCATCCACACTGTCTGGCAGCTTCCTTGCCGCTTTAAGTTGGGCCGGAAAGTCTTCAAGCTGGCTCCTCCCACCCACCTAGGTGGTAAAACCCTCGGCTCCGCCCCATAACGCCAGATCTAGCCCGCTGAAAGCCAGGTAGCGCATCAAAGCCGGGGAGGTCGGGTGGGTCGTGTGGAAGACAACATATACCACTCCTAGAACTCCTGTTACAGGTGAGTAACATGTATTTCTAGGGATGTGGATATGTTGTTCAATCCACACTGTCTGGCTGACTCCTAGC
Organism: Neoceratodus forsteri; assembly: GCA_016271365.2. Taxonomy (NCBI): domain Eukaryota; kingdom Metazoa; phylum Chordata; order Ceratodontiformes; family Ceratodontidae; genus Neoceratodus; species Neoceratodus forsteri. The sequence continues at coordinate 1,548,316,861 of CM057449.1, read as the reverse complement.
AGTTCTCTGGGAGGAGGTAGGCAAGGTGCGCACCCCCAATACCTACTTGGGGAATAAGGACTGGAGAACCGAGGTCCCAAACCCAGCATCCCGGCGTGACTCTAGGTCAATGTGGTAATGGGAAATAAAGGTGTGTGCTGAGTACCAGGTAGCAGCCCTGCAGATTTCCTGGATAGGGACGTCCCTAGAAGCAGCAACTGAAGCAGTGGTATGGTGGGTAGAATCAACTCTTATCCCTTTGGGTGGCTCCATGCCCGCCAACCTACAGCAGAGATCTATGCAGGAGGTGACCCACCTGCTTATCATCTGCTTGGCTGCAGGTCTGTCAGGTGTGGCTTCAGTGTAGGTGACAAACAGTGGCAAACCTCTCCCCGAACTTCAGCCGTCCACTCCTTATAATAAGCGAGCGCTCTTCTAGGGTCCAAAGTATGGAGCCTATATTCAGCCTCCGAGGTGTGATTGGGGTAGAACACTGGCAGAATCAACACTTGGTTAAGGTGAAACTCTGTTACCACCTTCGGAAGGGATTTCGGGTGGGGGCGAAGGACAACCTTGTCCCTGTGGAAGACCAGATAAGAAGACTCAATAGAAAGCACCTGGAGCTCTCCCATTCTTCTGGCTGACGATATAGCCACCAAGAAGGCGGTCTTCTACGACAGGTGGGAGATGTCACACCTATGCATTGGTTCGAATGGTTTGCCCATGAGCTTGGCCAGTACCAGAAGTAGATCCCATGGAGGTGGAGGTTCTCGCACTAGAGGGGATATGTGATCGAGGCCTTTGAGAAAGCACCAGACCACCTTCTCCTGCGCCACCGACTGCTTCCCGGCCCGTGCCCGGTAAGCAGAGATGGCTGCCAGGTGCACCTTAAGGGTTGTCGACAGAAGCCCTAGCTGAGAAAGGGACCACAGGAATTCCAGAAGCAGACCCCTGCCAACCAGTTCCAGCATCCAATGGTCCGTGGTGATAGCGGACCAGGCAGAAAGGAAGTGGCTGAGCCCCCCCCCACCCAGGGGAGGAGTGACTAGGTTGGGGGCGGCACCCCTCAACCAGTCACTGGGCAGGCTTGGAGGAAGGGCTGGCCAAGGAGCCGCCTGGACCTTTCCCTTCAGGCTTCCTGCTGGAGGAAGCAGCAGGATTGGCCTTGGGCCCCCAAGCGTGAGCCTGATGGCCCTGTTGCTGGTGCCGCTGGGCCAGATGTGCCGCTGGGGCGGAAGGGCGAAAGGGCTTACACTGCTGCTGGTGGCCTTTGTCCTTCTGGGCAGACGTGACCGAGTCCAAGGTGGCACTGGATTTCTCGATCCTCTGGAGATGGCCCTCCACCCCAGGCCCGAACAAGTCAGTGTCCAAGAAGGGGACTTCTGCCAGCTTGTGCTGGGTATCCACCGGGAACGTGGAGATCCGCAGCCAAGCTCTGTGGCTCATGGCTACTGTGGCCACTACTGATCGGGCACAAGAGTCTCCGATGTCCAAGGCAGTCTGGAGCTGTTGCTTGGCCACCGCCCTTCCCTGATCCCGCACCTGCCTGACCGTTGTTTGAAGGTCAGCCGAAAGATGAGGAAGCACCTCATCCAGGGAGCCCATAAGGGCATGTGAAAAGTGTGCCATCAGTAGAGCCGAGCTAGCCTGTCGAAGGCCTAGGGAGGAGGCAACATAAACTTTGTGCCCGGAGTAGTCCAGCTTTTTGGACTCCTTGTCCAGGGGTTTCTCTACGTCCCAGCGTTTCTGGAGCGCCGGAAGACGCTATCGGTTACCAGCCCTTCAGCCGAGGGATGCTACGAAAAACCGGAGAGAGAACTGGTGGGGACTGCGTACTTGCAGGCCATCCTGGCCGAAGGCGCAGGACAGGATGCAGGCCACTGCCACAACTCCAGGGCTGGACCAACAATGACCTCGGCCACCGGGAAGGCCTCCGTGGGGGAATCCCCTCGGTCCAAAATCTCCGTGAGGGGATATCTGGCCCGTTTCTGCACAGGTTCGAGCTGCATTCCCACCAGTGGACTCTGAGATTAGCCAAAGGATATCCAGGAATGAGGATGGGCTCTCGTCCACTGACAGACCCCTGGAGGATTCCAGGTCGAGGGGCCTGAAATACAGGGAGGAGTCGTCAGACTCTGAAGAGTCCGAGAACAGCTGCCGAGCGCCTGAGCCACCTTCCACTCACCGAGGCTGATCGGGGGTGAGGGTGACCGACAACCTGTGGGGCAAGCCCTGACCCGACCGAGAATCCCTCGTGGGTGCCCCAGTCTTCGGTTGTGGGGGCGGAGTTTCCACCACAATGGGTGGAGCAGCCAGTTTCGGACGAGCAATCAGTGCCGGAGTTGGCTCCTCGACCAAGGAGCCGATGGCAAGAGGTTGCTTCGGCCATTCAGGTGACAGCCACTTAATTGCCGGGGAAGGCGATGGAGTCAGCTTGTTGCTGGCCAATAAGAGCTGCTGCCACATCATGTCCTCACAGCGCCGACGCAAATTGCGCGGAGCCTATCCTCCAAAGAGGACGATGAGGACAAGTGGCGATGCTGCTTTCTGTGATGCTGGGCCCGAGAATGCCGATGTCAGCGGGACCTACCCGACTCGGAGGAGGACTGAGACCAAGACCGTCGGGGTCGCCGATGGTGGATTGAAGAGGGGGCAGGGGAAACCCGCTCATCCCCCTGTTCAGGGTCCTTGACTGGGGACTTCGGCTTGGGAGGCCGAGGCAAGTCCTCGGTAACGACCGGAGGAACCAGTGAAAGAGGGTTATCAGCTTCCCCAGTCGACAACTCGTCCAACGGGTTGAGAAAAATCTCGACCGCACTGACGGGTGTCTCGGACGGCTAACCTGACAGGGACACTGAAAAGCCAGTGGCCTATGCCGCAAACCTTGACCGAAGTCGATTGCAGACGTCCCGGGGAGCGAGATCTCTCCTGCTCCCATGAACGTCGATGGTGGGACATACCTTTCGGTTCCTTTTTCTTCTACCTACTGAAGTGAGTCCCTGAGGGCCCTTCTCCTGTGGTGGAGAGGGACTGACAAAGCTCCTTAAAGGAAGCAGTATAAGAGGAGCCCAAGGAGAGCGGGAAAAATGCCGAGGAAGTAGAAGAAGCGGCCTGGGCCGCCTCCTCCTCGAGGGTGATTAACTGCTCCAACTGCTCTGCGGAGCCCGCAGTCACGGACACCACCCAACGGGCCTCCTTTGACTTCACCAGCAGAATCCATTTCTCGGGGTGCCCCAGTTGGAGTCGGGCAGTGCGGTCTTCCAGAACCGAAGCGGAAAAAGACTTGCAGAGATCGCAGGCCTGCGGATCATGGGCAAGCCCCAGGCAGTAAACGCACGTGGCGTGTGGGTCGGTCCGAGACATCTTCTGCCTGCAAGGGCACCAACGGAAGCCGGGAGTAGATTTCGAATCCATCGCAACCGCGAAGGAAGGAGAAGACTTAAGTCTTGTAAATTTTAAGACAATTTTCGGAAAAACTGAAGGATTAGGATCCAGGCCTAAAGTTGCAACAACGCTAAGGAGGGAACCTGAGCTTCCAAGCGGTAAGGAAGATCTGGCGTCATGGGGCAGAGCCGAGGGTTTTACCAAACGGGTGGGTAGGTGGGAGGTGCCAGCTTGAAGACTTTCCGTCCCAACTTAAAGCGGCAAGGAACCTGACAGACAGTGTGGATTGAACAACATATCCACGTCCCTAGAAATACATTTTCTTGCCACACTCGCAATAGTGGAACAGCTTCAACTGCTCTTTAGTCAACATACACGCTGTCGAGATCACCTGACAATGTGACAGCATGACTGGTGAGAAATAGAAGAAATTGGTGATTACAACAACATTGTTTCTGTGCATGGTTCAACAAGAATGGACAATGGTGGGAAAAGAACTGAGCTGGGCAGGGGCTGCCCACATTTATATGCAAAAGCTGATGTCTGACATCATCGTGGGAGGCCCTTGTTAGACTGCTTGCAAAAAGTTTCCATGTGGTCCTAGTGCCTGGCAGCTTATACAGTAGCGTCTCCTAGGATGAAAACCAATTCTGCAGCACTCTGCAGAATGCTGCAGCAGACCTACTGAATAAAGCAATGTAATTTCAATGGCAATTAGTTCCTTTTGTCACTCAGGAAAATGTAACACTGCCAGGATGAAGTGAATGTCAGTTTCCTGCATGACAAAAGGGACTAATTGCCATTGAAATTACTAACATACTAAAATGCCAGCAGAATAGGCCCAATGGTCTCTCGAGTCTGCTCAATTTTCAACACCTGCACTAAGGGTCGATTTTGGTGTCCCCCCCCCCACCTTGGGTTATACTGTCCCCAGTCCCAGATGTTCCACCTGTACTGGGCCTGGTCAAATTTACTCTCCCTCTGTACCTGTCCCATCCCCATTTAAACCTGTCCACAGTCTCCACCTCTACCAGCTCCCTGGGCAGTACATTCCATGGCTCCATCACCCTTTCAGTGAAATAACATCTCCTCCTCTCCGCTCTGAGCCTGCAACCTTCCTGCTTACACCCGTGATCTCTCGTTGCCCCACCCTCTTTCCTTTGGAGCACCCTGACTGGGCCTCCTTTATTGATCCCTTTCATGTACTTAAAGACCTCTATCATGTCCCCCCGTCCCTCCTCTCCTCCAGGGTATACATGTCGAGCTCCTTGATCCTCTCCTCATAGGTCCTCTCCCCCAGGCCCCAGATCATTTTGGTTGCCCTCCTCTGGATCCTCTCTAGGAGTGTAATATCCCTTTTTAAATGTGGTCTCCAAAACTGCACGCAATACTCGAGGTGTGGCCTAACCAAGCAGTTGTACAGTGGAAAGATCACTTCTGCCTTTCTGGAGGTAATCCCCCTGGCGATGCATCCCAGCATCCCATTTGCCCTTGCCGCTGCCCTCCTACAAGTCCCTGAGTTGTTCATTTTGACATCTACCACTTCTCCCAGGTCCCTCTCACCCTCCGTGACTTGAATCATGTCTCCTCCCAGGGTATACCCCTGGCCTGGATTTCTGACTGCCAGGTGCAAAACCTTGCACTTACCCACATTGAATTTTAGTTTCCATTTTCCTGACCACCTTTCCAGAGCCTCCAGGTTCTCCTGCAAGGCCACCCTCCCTTCCCCTCCTCCTCAGCCACCACTGCACCCAGCTTTGGGTCGTCTGCAAAGAGACTCATCTCACTCCTGATCCCCCTCCTGATGTCCGAGACATAGGCGTTGAACAGGAGTGGCCCCAGCACTGACCCCTGGAGAACCCCACTAGTAACCCAACTTGGGGATGAGGCTAATCCTCCAACCACCATCTTCTGAGTATGCTCAGAGAGTGAAATTCCTATCCATCTTAACAACTGTCTCCCTACCCCCATTTCCTTCAGCTTAGCCAGCAGGCCACTGTGGGATACTGAATCAAACGCCTTGCTAAAGTCCAGAAAGAGGACATTCACTGGCCTACCCTGGTCCAGGGCCCTCATCACCCAGTCACAGAACTCAACAAGGTTTGTCTGGCAGGATATTCCCGTGACAAAGCCATGCGGCCTATCGTCCAAGTACCCAGTTTGCTCCAGTAACCCCCCCCAGCCTTTCCTTGACAATACCCTCCATCACCTTGCCGACCAACTATGTCAGGCTAACGGGCCTGTTATTTCCCGCATCCTTTCTTGATCCCCCCCTTGTGGATCGGCACAACATGGGCCACCCTCCAGTCTTGGGGCACCAACCCAGTCCTCAGAGAGATGTTGTAAAGCTCCACTAGAGGGACTGCCAGGACATCCGCCAGTTCCCTCAGCACCCTGGGATGTATCTCATCTGGCCTAGGTGCTTTCTCCATCTGAAGGGACCTGAGGGATTCCTTTACTCTCTCTACTGGGATTTCAGCCTCCACGTCCTCCCCCTTTTCACCCTGCACTGCTGGCCCCCCACCTGTCTGTGGTGGCCACTCCCTTTCCCCAGACCTGTCAGGGCCGCTGGTCTCTACCGGTCCCAGTTTGCCCCCGCTCCCCTTGCAAGACATAGCTCCTCCATCTCCCCCCCCCCAGTAAAAACGGAGGAAAAGTACTAATTTAGGACTTCTGCCTGTTCCCCCGCCTCCTGTGCCCAACCATCCCCTATCCTTATCTTGCTGATCTGCCCTCTTACTTTCCTTTTTTCCCCTATGAATCTAAAGAACCCCTTGTCCCCCCTCTGGATCCCACAGGCGAAGGACAGATCCTTTTTTGCCTTAGCTTCTCTCACCACCCTGGTGACTCTCTTGGCTGTCAGCTCATATTCCTCCTGATACCTTTTACTCCTTGAGCACTTGAAGCACCTATAGGCCACCTTCTTTTCCCCTCACCAGCTCCTGTACCTCCTGGGTCCACCAGCAGGGTTTTCTGGCCTTATCGAACTTACGCCTTTCCCTTGCACAGGATCTGGTAACCTTCTGTATTCCCCTCTTAATTATCTCCCACCTGCTGTCAGCATCCATATCTGGCCTTATCCTGTCCAGACGATCTTTAAGGATCCTGCCCATCTTCCTGAAGTCTGCACCCCTAAAGTTGGTTACCACCATCCTCGTTTGGCTTTCCTTCCCCCCCTAGGTCCAGGAAGAACCAGACTGTGGCGTGATCCCTCCCCAGTGGGTCCCTCACCTCTAGGCTCCTAATCTGATTACTATCCGCCAGGACCACGTCCAGTGTCCGGGCCTCCCTAGTTGGCTCACCCACCTGTTGTGTCAGAAACGCATCCTGGAAGACATCCAGCAGCCTCTGCTCTTTGGCCACTGGTGACCTCATAGTCCCCCAGTCTGTTCCTGGCATGTTGAGGTCCCCCATTATCACTACTCTTCCCTTTCCCAATCCACAGTGTCCCTCGAGATTTGCCACCAAACTTTCTTCCAGGACCTCCTCCAGTGCTGGTGGTCTATATACCACTCCAACCTTTACTTTCTTACCCCCCTGCATCAGCAAGGTGATCCAAATAGCCTCCACATTCCCCTCTGCCTCCTCTACCCCTCCAATACCCATGCCATTTCTGACTAACAGTGCTACACCCCCCCTTCCTTCCCTCCTATCTTTTCTAAACATAGTATAGCCCTCCAGATTTAGGTCCCACTCGTGCCCTTGAGTGGCCCAGGTCTCAGTGACTGCTGCCACATCTACCTCCCCCTCAACTAGCATCACCTGGAGCTCAGGCATTTTATTTCTTAAGCTCCTGGCATTTATCAGGACCACTCTCCACCCCTTTTCCCTCCTCTCCTTTCTCCTCCTTGAGCTCCCATTTCTCAGCTCCTGCACCCTACCTGGGGACCCATTTCCACATCTCCCTAGCCCCTAGAGGAGTGGAGACCATGTTCCTCATTTATCGTACCTGCTGGCACTGCCCCTTTTTTGATCACTCCTCCCTTCACAAGTTTAAATCCCACCTTTCACTGAGGAACCCAGTTAGTCTGAGCTTAAGGATTTCTTTCCTCTCCAAATTAAGGTGGAGCCTGTCCCTAGCGTACAGCCCCTTATCCTCCCAGGTCTTGCCCCAGTCCCCCACTAGGCCATACTCCAATTCCCAACACCACTCCACAATTACATTGCTTTATTCAGTAGGTCTGCTGCAGTATACTGCAGAGTGCTTTAAAAGTGGGTTTCAGGCCGGCCCGGTAGTGCTGAGGGTTGAAGCACTGGACACCACACCTCACACCACGCCGCTGACCCGGGTTCGGTAGCGGACTCGGGACACCAGGGGTCGGACGGGGGAGATAGGCTGGAACGTCTGACGACAGCTCGCCTTCTCCAGTGGGAGGGATGGGGTTTATCCCAGCGTACGCTGACCCCTGGCGGAGGCTGGGGGCAAGCCAGCATGTTGACACCTCAGAGGTTGGATTGGCCATGGGCGGAGATCTGTGGACCAATCACCTCTGGAGGGGGACCATTGGGGGGCGGAAGCGGAGGACATCGGCGTTCGTGCCTGGCGTCTGGGGATACAGCTTCCACGCAGAAAAAGGGAGAAACACACCCAGCGGAGCCAGAAAGACGGTGCGCCGACCACGTCCTGATGTGCTGCCAAGCCACCACTGCCCAGGGACCTGACGTGATTCTAAGATTCGGGGGCTTGGCCTCCTTCCCGACCCCACCCAGTGGGCAAACTGAGGCAGGATGAAGGGATCCGGGCAGTCGGTGAGCCGGTGACAGGAAGGAAGGTTCATGGGTGACTTCTGATGATGGGGCTCCGTTGGGGGGGGGGTAGGAGCGGAAAAATAGAAATACAAAAAATAAGAAGTGGGTTTCATCCTGGGGGATGCCACTGTAGTTCCACAAGTGTGACCTGATGAAAGAGATATCCTCGACTATCCTCGAAGATAATGCAGTTCTCAATACATACATGGGTGGCCAACTATACATTCTAAGAAGAAAGCAGGCTATACTAGGTCTGTTGCTACTTGCAATTTATTCTTCCATTATAATACAAGAAAAAATACTGCGTCATTCCGACATAGCAAGGCCAATTCAAAGGTAATATCAGGATTCTCAGAGCTTTGAAACTCAAAATTAATCAATGGTTAAGCCTGGAGAATGGAGAGGGTGTAGCTTTCTGCGTCAGTCAGGATGACCAGCTGATCTGTGCTGTGCAGTGGAGAACGCCAGCTCTGCTCATTAAATGCTCTGTGTTTAGGAAAGGGAAAAAATGTTCCTAAATTCTTTATCTCTTTGTTCTGTTTTTTTCTTCAGTGTTTGCAGTAATGTAAACCGGGATTTATTAAAATAAAAACTCAGGCAACAGGTCCTGGGGCATGTCAAAACAGTACAGCAGTGTTTGGAAGACAGCGTGGCGCTTTGAGGAAGATGCCCCTGCACAGAAATCAAATGACCCCAGAACGCTGCTGCAAGAACCGGAGAACAGTGAAAACGCCAACACTGCAGACTCAAGTAATGAGGAAACTACGTCTTCACGGAAGGGAGATAAAACTTTCATCTGGGAAAAACAGGTGAAAGGTACTTTTGTCTTCGTTGGGAGAAAAAAAGGTCAAAAGGGTAGCGTACTGAAGCCGGCAAATTTAAAACAAGCCAGGAAATGTACATAAGAGTTGGAGCCCGAGGGGGGAGCACAGGTTTGGAAAAAGGGAAAAAGTGGCAGTGCACTACTTTCAGAAAGTAAGTGTAGAAAGAAAAGGCGATTTGACCCAGAAAAGTTGGAACAATCTGCCATATTAAATACTATGCCTCAAAATACCCCTGTCTTTTTGAATTCCCCTGTATGTGTGTACAATATCTTCTCTAAAGCATTTAAAGATAGGTTGAAAACAGCAGGGTCTCTAACTCAAACAAAATGACCTCTACAGCAAAAACACGATGGTCTAAAACTCAGGAAAAGGCCCCAGGTCCTGAAAGAAATGAAAAGGGGGATGAAGGTGAAAATATGGAGAAAGAAGCTGTAGTAAAGGAGGATAAAGTAGTGAAACAACAGCAGACACTCCTGAAAGAGATGAAGCAGGGTTTTGACTCACTAAATGCAGCAGTTACACCTCACTGACCCAAAAATTCAAAGAAGTAGACAAATCTGAAAGTCTATCTTTAAGAGTGAATGAATGTGACGAGAGAATAAGTAGAGTTGAAGATGTTATCCCAAAAATGTCACAGAATTTGGAAGGCTGTAACAAAGAATTAGAATCTTTGAAATTAAAAGTGGAGGACTTGGAATCTAAGGTTGAAAAGGTGCAATGTAAAAATTGGGAGCCTTCCAGAGGGCATAGAAGGTCTGGACCCTATAAAGTTTTGGGAGGAACAGTTTCATATCCTGAACAGATAATTGAGCTCGATAGGGCTCACCAAGCTTTTGGTAATAAGGACAGTCTAGGCAGACCAATGTTTATGTATATTAAACCCATAAGATATCAAGACAAGTAGATTTTATGCAAAGCATGAATTGAAAAATGTTTGCGATATAGAGGCATGAGGTTACAAATCTACCCAGATCTCCCGCCAACAGTATTGTCCAGAAAGCAAAGTTTTGATTTCATAAGAGACAAACTATGGAAGGATGGGATTCTCTCTTCTTTATCCTAAAAAACTCAGAGTCAACCTAGATGGAAAAATTATTTTCTCCATACACCTTCAGAGGTGGAAGAAGCTTTGGCAAAACGTACTAAGTATTCGACAGAATCCTCCACTTCGAGTAATTCCTCCACATCAAATGGCTGATGTAAATCTAAGTTAAAAAAACCCAAAAAACTTGTTTACCTTGCCTGAGAAAACAACATTTAAGAGTCAAACACTGTCCATGGACAGGGGTGAAAAAAAAGGAAGAAAAAAAGGAAAAAAAAATAGGGCATAGGGGAATAAGGATAGGTAAGAAAGGGACTAAGAAACTAAAAACCAGCACAGTTGGCATAATTTCCTTCCATTCCGTCTATCCGCACAGTTGAGGTACAGACACCTCAGTTTGAGGGGGGGGGGGGTCCGTTTGTTTTTAGGACACTAGGGATCACCATTAGCAAAAGCTGGAAAAATACACTACGGACTTAAGCAACATTTAGTAATGTTCTTTGTAACTTGTATATTTGTAAATGGGAGGAGGGAGGGTGAACACTTTAGGTGGGGGAGGGAAGGAGAATAAAAAAATAAAACAAAAGAATGTTTTCTTTCCTGTATGCGTGGGTGCTAGAATAGTAGAATAGTAGATACAACATACTAGAGATAAAAACAACTCAGAAATTAAGTGAAAGAGGACAAGGAAATAAGAAAAAAATGGGAAGCAACCTATTTTGTAAATATAGGAAGGCTAAAATTAATAATCTGACAAAGCTCGCTCTGAAAGGAAAACATATGAGGGGGAAAAGGGAATTATCAGAAAAGATAAATGAGTAATTTAAACATAATATCATGGAACCTTAACAGCTGCAGAGAAAGAATTAAAATAAGAAAGGTGGTTAAAATTGCATATAAGAGAAGGGTAGATTGCATGCTTCTCCAGGAAACTCATTTTGATCAAAAAAATGTAAGATACTTTGGGAATTTATTTAGGGCAGTAGGGTACTATTCTTTATTCTCCAAAAATGCCAGGGGGACAGCAATCTTTATAAAAAACATTTGAATCATAAACTCATTAAAACCACAATAGATCAGAATGCGTGCTATGTCATAATAGGAATAAACAGTGCAGAACAGAAACATAACACTAAGTAGTATTTACTGCCCTATAATGAAGACCTAGCCTTTTACACAATTTGTTTCTTGGAGCTATCTCAATTCAGTTCCCCCACCATACTTTGGTCAGGGGCTTTAATTTCACTTTCAGTTTGATACAGCACCTCCTTCATATGAAAGGAAAAAAATGTTGAACTACTAAGAAAAAATGCTATAGACTTGGATATGGTGGATCAATTTAGACACCAGTTCCCAAAAACAGGTTACTCACCTGTAACAGTAGTTCTAGGAGTGGTATATGATGCTTATACACACACTGTCTGGCAGATGCCTTTCCCCTTTAATTCGAGCCGGAATGTCTTCAAGCTGGCTCCTCCCACCCACCCGGGTGGTAAAACCCTCGGCTCCTCCCCTAGACGCCAGATCTTAGCCCGCTGGAAGCAAGGTTGTGCACCTGAGCCTGGGAAGGTTGGGTGGGCTTGGTGGATGAACATCATATACTACTAGAACTTCTGTTACAGGTGCGTAACCTGTGTTTCTAGGGATGTGGATATGATGTTCTATCCACACTATTTGGCAGACTCCTATCTGTTCTCTGGGAGGAGGGAGGCAGGGTGCACACCCCTACTTGGGAAAAAGAGACTGGAGAACTGAGGCCCCAAAACCAGCATCCTGGCGTGACTTGAGGTCAATGTGGTAATGGGAAATGAAGGTGTTTGCTGATTTCCAGGTAGTAGCCCTGCAGATTTCCTGTATAGGGACGCCCTAGAAGCAGCCACCGATGCAGCAGTATGGCAGGTGGAATGAGCCCATAGCCCTATGGGAGGCTCCCTACTAGCCAATCTAGAGCAAAGATCAATGCAGGAAGTGGTCCACCTGCCAATCGTCCGCTTGGCTGCAGGTCTGCCAGGTGCGGCATCAGCACAGGTGACAAGCACCTGGCTAACCTCTCCCTGAACTTCAGCTGTACGCTCTTTATAGTAGGTGAGCGTTACCGACAGAGTCAACACTTGGTTAAGGTGAAACTCCGATACCACCTTCGGAAGGAATTGCAGGTAGGGGCGCAGGACAATCTTGTCCCTGTGGAAGACCAGGTAAGGAGACTCCACAGAAAGCACCTGGAGTTCCCCAATCCTTCTGGCTAACGTGATAGCCACCAAGAAGGCGGTCTTCTACGACAGGTGGGAGATGTCACACCTGTGCATCGGTTCGAATGGCTTGCCCATGAGCTTTGCCAAAACCAGCAGTAGATCCCATGGAGGTGGTGGTTCATGCACCAGAGGGATATGTGATCTAGGCCCTTGAAAAAGCACCAGACCACCTTCTCCTGCACCACTGACTGCTGGACCGCCCATGCCCGTAAGCAGAGATGACCGCCAGGTGCAGCCTAAGGGTCATCGGATCGAGGTCCCCCTTGGGAGAGGGACCAAAGGTAGTCCAAAATGCTAGCCACTGGACAGGTCGAAGGGTCCAACCCTTTGCCCTGACACCAAATGGAGAATCTCTTCCATTTGAAGGCATAGCATTTTCTGGTCAATTCCTTATGGGATGCCTAAACAACCCCGAGGAACTTGTCGGAGAGACCCAAAGCCTGGCACTCTAGCTGCCCAGGAACTAGACTGTCAGGTGCAGGGACTGAAGGTCCGGACCCTGATTGATGGAGAGCAAGTCCAGGCGTACTGGAAGATGCCTCGGGAGCCTGTTGCTGAGGCTGAGGAGATTGGGGTACCAAAACTGGCGGGGCCAGTCCGGAGCCACCAGGATCACCTGTGCCTTGTCCCTCTTTTTTTTTTAATTACCATTCTTTGTTGCCCCAGTTAAGGCCCGTGGAGGCTCTCTCAGACATCCTGCCTGTTCCTGTTCGCTTCAGGTGAGGTGGATCTGGCGGTGGCCATGGGGGTCAGGTGCCATTGCTTAGCCAGCAGAGCCGGGCTTTTTCCTCGTTCTGGTGTTCTCCCCCCTCCCCCACGTGGTGCACTCTGACGCTTAGTGCATGGCAACCCTACCTGCGTCAGCTACGCTGACGTGCAGCCAACACACTGCAGTGCCCCAAATCTCCACTGGGAGCCGCTGATGCGCCGGACATGCCCCAATTCTCCCCCCGAGGGAGGAGAGCAGCCCAGCAGGTGCTCGATCCTTGCCCTGTCCCTGTCAACACCTGGCGCCTGAGTTTGCTCCCGAACTCAGGTTGTCGGCATGGCGTGAGGTGTGGCGTCCAGCGCTTCAACACTCAGCATCACCGGGCCAGCCCGCCTTGTCCCTTATGACCTTGAGAAGCATCTTGTGAACCAATGGAAGTGAAGGGAAGGCATAAAAGAGGCCTGGGGTCCATGTCCTCGAGACAGCATCCCCCCCCTGCAGCGAGCCCTGCTGAGGAGGGTGAGTACAAAACAGCCTCAGCTTTGTGTTCTCCCTGGAGGTGAAAAGATCCACCTGAAGGGTGCCCCACTGGAATAACAGATTGTGTACTACCTCCAGATGGACAGACCACTCGTGAGATGCCTCCCCCAATCAGCTGAGGGCATCTGCCAGCTGATTTGAGGCTCCTGCCACATGGATGGCAAGGAGACCTGCCTCCAGGCTGAGCACGAGGGTCCAGATGCGAAGAGCTTCCTTGCACAGAATCAAGGAGTGCGTCCCGCCCTGTTTGTTGAGATAGTATGTGGTCGTGGTACTGTCCGTCTATACCTGGACAACTTCACCCCAAATGAGCGGAGCAAATGCGGTCAGGGCTAGCCGAACCGCTCGGAGCTCCAGCAGGTTGATGTGACATCGGGACTCCTGAGGAGACCCGAGCCAGTGGATTCTGTGCTCCCCCAGGTGGGCACCCCAGCCCATCAGAGAGGCGTTGGTCATCAACATGACCATCGGCTCAGGGCGGACAAATGGGATCCCTTCCTGCAGATGTGCTGGGACAAGCCACCACTGGAGGGCGTCCAACATGCTCTGGGTCACGGTGACCAGTTGGCTGAAGTGACCTTTGCGTTGAGACCACTGGCTGGCCAGCTCCTATTGGAGAGAGAGCGCATACGCCAGCGGGCCCATCGGACCACGCTGGTGCAGGCCGTCATGTAACCCAGAAGGCGCAGCAAGTCCTGAGCAGGGAGCAATTGCCCAATCAGAAATGATTGGGCAAAGGAGGAGAGGACCTCTGCCCTGTCCGCCAGGAGCCGGGCTATGGCTCGGCAAGAGTTGAGCTCTGCCCCAATGAAATGGATCACCTGCGAAGGCACGAGTTCCGACTTGGCCTCACTGACAAGGAGACCAAGCTTGAAGCAAGTCTGGAGGGTCAGGTCTCTGGACCACTCCACCTCCTGCCTGTAGGGACCTGCTATGAGCCAAGCATCCAGGTAGGGGTACACCCGGACCCCTCGGCACCTCAGGTAAGCCGCCACCACTGCAATGCATTTGGTGAAGACCCTGGGGGCTGAGGAGAGGCCGAAGGGCATGGCTTGGAACTCGTAAAGGGTTCCCTTAGTCTGAAAATGGAGGAACCTTTGATGGGATGGATGGATCGAGATGTGAAATAACGTGTCCTGAAGATCCAGGGAGCAAAACCACATGTCTTGCTCCAAAGATGGTATGATCTGTGCCAGAGTTACCATTCTGAAGGTGTGAGACCTCAGAAATTTGTTCAGGTGGTGCGGATCTAGAATGGGGTGCCAAGCCCCTGTCCATGTTGGTACCAGAAAATACCTGGGGACAAACCTTGGATGTTCCGGAGGGTCCACAACTCTGACCACGACCTCCTTGTGGAGAAGCTGGGAAATGTCGTCTTGAAGAGCCAACTGAGTGACTGCAGAAAAAAAAATTACTCACCTTAGTAATTATATTTCTTCTACTGGAGTCTTGCTGTATTCTGACAAGTGCAGTTAGCCCCAGCCTTTAAACTGCCCCGGAGAACAAAAGGTTAATCTTTCTATGCAGAGCATAGAATGCTGAGCTCGGTTGATTTCTCTATCTGTTTCCCTTTGAAAGCCAACCGTCAGATTCTTACGAGCAACACTCTAATAGCTATTCTATGTGGAAATTGTAAAAAAAAAAAAAAATTTAATAGCCAACTGGCAACAAAAAGTTTTGGATTACCAAAAGAACACTCAAATCAGGAAACACAAAACTCAAAACCCAAACCAAACAGGAATATAATAAAATAAACACCCAAACAAAAGAAGAGGGTGTAAAAGGGGCACCCCTGAGGTGCAACACTGCTCCTGCCCACCCAATTCCCAAAACCAGGTTCTGAGGAGAGAGACAGGGAGGGTCAGAATACAGCAAGACTCCACTAGAAGAAACATAATTACTAAGGTGGTATTTTTTCTTCAAACAACTGAAGTCTTGCTTGTATTCTGACAAGTGAAGATACCAAGCAGTACCCCCATGGAGGAGGACAGAACCTACTACTTTGGAATAGGCTCTGAAGTACTACTGTTACAAACTGAGCATCACTTAGCCTGGATATCCAGAGAGTAATGCTTGGTAAAGAGTAGGGACTGTTTTCCAGGTGGCTGCTGACATTTCTAGTGAGAGATATCTAGCGGCAGCCAGGAAGCAGCTAACTACCTCTTGTGAGTGAGTCCTCAGGCCTGAGGGAGGAATCTTTCCCAGTTTCTCATAGCAGAATTGTATACAAGACACAATCCACCTGGCAATAGTTCTCTTGGTGGCAGGTTTGCCCTTTCCCACTTCTCCACAAGTGAGGAACAACTGGAGAGAGTCAAACCTGTGACCCTTGGTACGCTCTACGTAGTAACTAAGGGCTCTTTTAACATCTAAACTGTGTAGCCTCCTCTCTCCTGAGGAAGAATGATCAGTGAAGAAAACAGGAAGAGACATAGACTGGTTTAAATGGAAGTCTGAAACCACTTTGGGCGAGAACCTTCTATTGGTTCTAAGGACCACTTTATCCCTGTGAAAGGAGATAAAATCAAGTTCCACTGACAGGGCTTGTAATTCACTGATACTCCTGGCAGAGGTAATGGCTACCAAGAATACAGTTTTCCAAGTCAAGTACTTAAGCTCTGCTAAGGACATAGGCTCAAAAGGAGGTTGCATAAGTTGAGCAATGCAAACATTCAAATCTCAGGCAGAGGCAGGGTCTCTAAAAGGAGGATTGGTGTGAAGCAATCCTTTAAAAAATTTACAGAATACAGGATGAGAAGATAGTGAGGAAGACTTCTCCACAGACAGAAATGCAGAAACAGCTGACAAGTGTACCTTGAGAGTAGCTGGTCTGAGGCCTAGGCCATTATGAAGGACCATATAATCCAGAAACGTAGGCAATTCAGCAGTATCTGGGGAAATATGCTTCTTAGAACACCAGCTGCTGAATCTCTTCCATTTGGAGTTATAAGTCTTTCTGGTGGAGGGCTTTCGAGAAGCTTTGAGAATATCCAGGACCCCCTGAGAAAGATGCAGATCTGCAAACTCTAACTCTTCAAGAGCCATGCCTTGAGACTGAAGATTGGGGTACCAAATCCTCCCCTGAGAGGATGTTAACAGGTTGTAATTCCTGGGAAAAAACAGGGGAAGATGGATTGCTAGGGACAACAACAGGGGGTACCAAGGCTGTTTGGCCCAATCTGGAGCAATCAGAATCACTTTGCAAGGTTGAGACCTTATTTTGACTAAAACTTTGAACAGGAGTGGGAAGGAAGGGAAGGCATACAGAAATTTCCCTTCCCAATTCAGAATCAGAGCATCCAGGGGGACTGAGCCCAAGACTGGGGGTCTGCAGCAAAAGAGAGGAAGTTGGTGATTGTCTGGGGCTGCAGAGATCTATCTCTGGAATGCCCCACCTTGAAAAAATCACTTTCAACACCTGAGGGTCCAGGGACCATTCGTGATGGCCCTGAGAGATCCTGCTCAGTGCATCTGCTAGCACATTGTCCTTCCTTGGAAAGTGAACTGCTACCAGAGAGGTTTGCAGGGAATAAGCCAGGGACCACAATTTCATGGCTTCCGTGCACAAGGCCGTGGACAGAGTGCCCCCCTGCTTGTTGATGTACCACATGGTGGTGGTGTTGTCCGTTCTGACCTGAACCACCTTGTTCTGCACTGACTGAGACAAAGCTTTCAGGGCCAGAAAAAGTACCCTGAGTTCTAGGAGATTGATATGGAGAAGGGATTCCTGGAGGGACCACAGTCCCTGGGCAGTGAGGGCCCCCAGATGGGCTCCCCATCCCAGAAGAGAATCGTCCGTGGTAAGGACCACTGAATGAGGCTGAGTGGCAAAAGGGACCCCTTGTCTTAAATTGTCTTGATCCTGCCACCACTGAAGGGCTTAGATCAAGGTCAGAGTCACTGGAATCAGTTTGGTAAGGGAATCCTTCCTCTAAGACCAAAAAGCTCTCAGATGGAACTGAATATCCCTCATCTGGAATCTTGCCCCTTGGACCACTGCTGTTGAAGCTGCCATGTGGCCCAAGAGCTGGAGGAAATGCCTTGCTGGTCAAGATACCCGAAAGCTGAAGGAAGAGGCTAGTTCTATAAGAACCCTTGCCCTTTCCAGGGGCAGAAAGGCTCTTGCTCTGACTGTGTCCAGTTCTGCCCCTATAAAGGTAAGAAGCTGGACTGGTTCGAGAACTGACTTGGGAAGGTTGAGAAGAAATCCTAGAAGCGAGCACCTGCTGGGTCACTTGCAGGTGAGACTTGACAGTCTGGAGACTGGCCCACTATGTGTCCGTACAGATATGGAAAAATGGAGATCTTCTGCCTTCTTAGAAAGGCAACTACTACTGTCAGGCACTTTGTGAAAACCCTTGGGGCTGAGGTTAGGCCAAAGGGCATTGCTTTGAACTGATAGTGGCCTGAGGGCAACTCGAACCTCAGGTACTTTTTGTGGGAGCACCTGATGGGAATGTGAAAGTAGGCATCTTTGATGTCCAGGGAGGCTAGCCAGTCCCCTGGCCTTAGAGACAGAAGGATTATTCCCAGAGTTACCATCTTGAACTTTGGTTTTAAAAGATGTTTGTTTAGATATCTTAGGCTAGGATGGGTCGCCACTCCCCTGTCTTTTTTGGGGTCAGGAAGTACCTGGAGTACAGCCCTTTGCCCCAGTGTAGGGTAGGTACTCTCTCTCTCTCTGTGGCTCTTAAGACCAGAAGAGATGAAACCTCTGCCTCTAGGGCAATGGTTTCCGAGAGATTTGCAGGTGGAAAAGATCTGGCTCTCATCTTTGGAAATTTTCTGAAGCTGAGAACCAGTCCCTGGCTTACTACTTCCAGGACCCACTTGTCTGATGTAATAGACATCCAGTCCTGGACAAAGTAAGCCAGCCTGCCCGGAATATGAGAGTCGACCCGGGCAGGCCCATCAAGGTGTCTGCTTGGCAGAGGCCTTAGGCTGAGGAGTGGATGCAGCCCTGCTCATCCCCCTTCTGCTTCTCCCTCTGAAGAACCCCCTCTGTGAAAAGGAAGAAGAGACCTGTGCTTGGTAAAAAGGCATTTGAAAAGGCCTGCCCCTGCCCCTAGACTGCTGCCATTGAGGAGTTGCCTGCCTCTCCTTGGCCTGAGCACTCCTGTAGGTGGTCCTGTACTCATCCATTTTCTTCATGTAATATTCTGTCTGCTCCCCAAACAGAGAATTACCCACTACAGGAAAATCCATGGCCGTAGCCTGGGTATCCTGCGAGAGGCTAGTACATCTGAGCCAAGCCATTCTCCGAAGAGCCACAGATGTAGCCATGACTCTTGATGACACATCATTAGAGTCCACAGCAGCATGAAACTGAACTTTAGATGCCTCAATCCCATCTGCAGCCACCGCCTCCAGCTCCTTGGCTAGCTGTGGGGAGGCCTGTTTAGCCAGTGCCAGTAGTGTCCCACCTGGACTTCTGGTACCTAGCTGTATAGGCCATATAATTCGCCTGTCTGAGTCCCAAGAAAGATGCCATGTACAGCTTTTTTGCCATGGCATCAATCTTCCTAGAGTCTTTGTCTGGGGGGTGTGAAGCCACGGGAATGCTTGCCTTATCACAGGCAGCAGCCTGCACAACCCCAACATGGCTGCACTGCTGACATAAAACTCTGTTTCTGAGCCTGAGTGTGTATACCTCTTGTCCATTCTTCTGTCCACAGAAGGTACAGAATTGGGAGACTTCAGAATTTTTTATGTCTGTTTCCCAAAAGATTTGTGGAGGGGAAAAGACAGTCTCTTGGACTCTGGGATGTCCATCATTTCTACAAAATCAGGCTCCTCCTGATCCTCCATTGCCTCTTCCATAGGAAGCTGGAGGGTCTCAGCCACCTTTCTGAAGAACTTAAAGCGTGAAGGGGACTCAGAAAGCCTAGGAGGGGATACACCTGAAGGACTGTCTGGGGAGATGTCCGGTTCCACAGGCCTATCTAGACTTCCACCATCACCATCACCATCATCATCTTCAAACTCCCCCTCCTCCTCAAACTCCGGTTCATAGAATTCTTCCAGAGTATAGTCGTGAACCGGGGGAACCGACCGAACCGAGCCCCTGCCAAAAGGTGCCGGATTGGTCGGAACCAGATGAAGCGATTCCACAATCCGAATCGCTCTGGCTATTTCTTCGGCGGTCGGAACATGGACTTCTAGATCCGAACAGGATGATTTTCCTTTGCGCTTTCTTTTAGTTGGAACCAACCCCTCAGGATTGGCTCTCCTTTTGCCCGAAGAAGTATCGCCCTGGTCAGAGGGCACTCCTTCTGGTTCGGTCGGAACCGAACTGGGCTGGCCATCCGGGTCAGCGGACTTCTTGCCCTCCTTTTCCCTCAGTCTACCTAATCTCTTTTCAAGGGTAAATTTGGGAAAGTTTTTGCAAATTTGGCAGTCTGAATCAAGGTGTTCAAACCCCAGAGCCTGATAAACACAGCTGGCGTGGGATCGGCCTTAACGAGACCTCCCCACACACTGCAGTGTTGAAACCCAGTGGGCCGGTTTTTCTTGGGTTTCTCAGACATGGCCAACCTAACCAAATGTACCCTTTTTTTGGCAACCGCAAGGCAAGACTCCCTTATCGGTTCCTAACCGTGTCACGGGTCTTGGAAAAAAACGTTTCAAAACACTTTTTTTAGAACCGATAAGGGCCGGTAACAACACACTAAAGTTAACACAAGAATTAAGCAAAAATGATTGGTTCAGCCGAACCGATCCACACTTTTTACAAGTTCCACACAGAAAACATAGTACAAAACTTATCTAGTACTCATGGTACCACAGACAGAGACTGAACCGACTAAGCGGGAAACTTTTTTGGTTAGAAACTGATGAATAAACGACACTTCAACTGACTTTCGAACCGAGCTGCAGGAGAAATCTCCGGAGCGACTGCTCAGTGAGGCGGAATAGAGAATCTGACGGTTAGCTTTCAAAGGGAAACAGACAGAGACATCAACTGAGCTCCAGCTCAGCATTCTATGCTCTGCATAGAAAGATTAACCCTTTGTTCTCTGGGGCAGTTTAAAAGCTGGGGCTAACTGCACTTGTCAGAATACAGCAAGACTTCAAGTTGTTTGAACCAAGTCCTCCCGTGGGGTGTAGGCTTGGCTTGGAGGGTACTGCTCGAACCCCAGAGGCAGACTCTGGCCGACCACTTCCAGGAACCACCTGTCCGTAGTGACAATGGACCAGGCGGAAACAGACCCCCACAGGAGAACCCAGGGGAGGTGTGACGGCTATGAGGGTGGTGACCCTAATCCCATCATTGAGCAGGCTTGGAGGAGGAGGAGGATCTGGACGAGGGTCCGCTGGGTCCCTTCCCTCTGGGCTTTCTGACCGACGAGGCCACTGACTTGGCCAGAGTTCGCCAGGATTGAGCCGGCTGGCCCTGCTGTTTCTGGGCTGATTTTGCCGCAGGAGTGGAGGACCGAAAGGGCTTGTACTTCTGATGCTTAGGGCCCTTGTCCTTCTGGGTGGATGTCACAGAGTCCAGGGTGGCACTGGACTTTTCAGTGCACTGAAAGTGACCCTCCACACCGGGCCCCAACAGATCGGTGCCCAAAAAGGGGACATCCACCAATCTGTGTTTGGTATCCGCCATCAAGGTCGAGATCCTCAACCAAGCCCTACGTCACATGGCTACAAGAGTCACCAATATCCAGAGCCATCTGGAGTTGCTGCTTTGCCACTGCCCTCTCCTGGTCTCAGACCTGATTGACCGTAGTCTGGACGTCCGCTGGGAAGTGAGGAATCACCTCATCCAGGGAGCCCAACAGGGCGTGAGAGATGTGTGCCATCAGCATGGCTGAACTAGCCTAGCGAAGGCCAAGTGAAGAGGCAGCATAGACTATTTTAGCCAAATGGTCCAGCTCCTTGGACTCTGTCCAGTGGTCTATCGACATCCCCTGTATTGCCTGAGCACCGGAAGACGCAGTCAGCCACCAATCCCTCGGCTGAGGGATGCTCTGAAAACCCCGAAAGGGAGCCAGCTGGTACCACATACTTGCGGACCATCTGGGCTGAAGGCGCTGGGCAAGAGGCTGGACATGCCAGAGCTCCACAGCCAAACTGACAATGGCCTCGGCCACTGGGAAGGCCTCCGTGGGAGAATCCCCTTTGTCCAGGATCTCTGTGAGGGGATATCAAGCCTGTTTCTGGACAGGCTTGAGCTCCATCCCTGTGGACTTGGAGAGGAGCTGAACAATGCCCATGAACGAGGAAGAACTTTCATCCATGGAGGTGCCTCCCAGTGACTCACTGTCAATGGGATGTGAGTGCAAGGAGGACTCCAAGGAGTCCGCATAAAGCTGGCAGCCACCAGCATCACCCTCGACCCGCCTAGGATGGTCGGGAGTGAGGGTGACCGACAGCCGATGGGGAAGTCCCTTGGCCGGCTGAGCCTCCTTAGTCGGAGCCCCGGTCGTCGGCTGTTTAGGTGGCGGCTCCACCACGGTGGGCAGAGAGGCTTGCTTTGGCCAAGCTGACGTGGTCTGCACCAGCTCCACTGGGGGAGTGATGGTGGCAACCAACTCGGACAGGGGAGTCGACATTGGCCATTCGGGCGACAGCCACTTAATGGCCGGGGTAGAAACCGGTGTCGGTTTTAGTCCGGTCAAGACCAGCTGCTGCCACATTAAATCTTCATAGCGTCAACGCAATTTGTGCCAAAGCCTCTCCTCATCCGAGGAGGACAAAAAATTGTGGCGGCGCCGCTTTCTGTGATGCCGGAGCGAGACTGACGATGATGGCGAGACCTGTCCGATTCAGAAGAGGAAAACTGAGACCTCGATCTTGACCATCAGTGGTGCCGACGGAGAGCCTCAGAGGGAGCTGGGGAACCCCGTGGCTCCTCCTGGCCAGAGTCTGGGACCAGAAGGTTCGATTCAGCAGGCTGGGCCGACCCGTCAGAGGTCACCATGAGGACTGGTGTCCTAAAAAGAGAATTATTGGCCTCTTTGGACAACAACCAGTCGACTGGGTTGAGAAAAATCTCGTCTGCGTCGACTGGCATCTCAACCAACTGGTCTGACGGGTTTACTATGAAACCAGTGGCCACAGCTGCGGTTTCGACCGAAGTTGAAAACCGAAGTTTCCTGAGAACAGGAATGTTTCTGATCCCAGGAACATCGATGATGAGTCTTCTCCTTGTCTTTCTTCGACTCCTCCTTGCGAGAGCGTGAACCGTGTGATCCTGAAGGACCCTCTCCTTTAGTTGAGAGGGACTGGCACAGCTCCTTGAAGGAAGCCAAGTAAGTGGAGCCCAACTGGAGCGAAACAAAGGTCAAAGCCGAAGAGGTTTGAGCAGCAGCCTGGGCCTCCTCCTTTAAGGCCTTGAGCTGTTCAAGCTGCTTGGTGGACCCCGCAGCCACAGAGACCACCCAATGGGCGTCCTTGGACTTGGCCGGCGGGTAACACTTCTCCGGTCACCCAGCTGGAGCCTGGCAGCGTGGTCATTTAGCACATTCAGGTGGAAGGACCGACACAAATTGCAGGCCTGCAGATCATGATCGTGGCCTAAGCAGTACACACACATGGCGTGAGGGTCGGTCTGTGACATCTTCTGCCTGCAGGGGCACTGGAGAAACCCGGGAGTGGTCTTGTCTTCTATCGCAGGAACGACTGAAGAAAAAGTTGAAGCTGGAACTTGTACGAGTTTTAAGGTAAGTTTAGGAAGCAAATATGAAGATTTGAGCGCCAGGGCCTACTACACACGGGAGCGGTAAGGAGGGAACCTGAACCTTCCAAGCGGAAAGGAAGATCTGGCATCTAGGGGTGAAGCCAAGGGTTTTACCACCTGGGTGGGTGGGAGAAGTCAGTTTGAAGACGTTCTGGCATGAATTAAAGGGGGCATCTGCCAGACAGTGTGGATAGATCATCATATCCACATCCCTAGAACTAAAGAAATACTCATATTATTCTAAAACATATAATACATATTCAAAAACAGATTCCTTCCTGATCACCCACAGGCTTTGTAGAGGAAAAAAAAAATCTTACAAACCTATCAGGGTTTCTGACCATGTTCCCTGTCTCCTGGTGACCAGAACTCGCTGAGTCAGTATAACAGGAGGTTTGATAATACTTTATGGTTTGATTTCAATTTCAGAAACAATATAATATAGGAAATGAAATGGTTTCCGATATGGAATGACCCCCAGGAGTTTGATAAGTGAGACAATTTGGGAATCACTGAAGGTATATCTAAGGGGTTGGGAAATGGCACAGGTGGGGATCAGGAAGAAGAAAATAGAAGCGGAGATGTCAGATTTAGAAAGAGAGCTGGCTTCAGCAGAGGACAATCATGCTAGCCAAGGAACAGAACAAGCCAGGCTAACAGTATTGGCTATAAGGGATAAGATTCAAAAAATACTCAAAGGGAAAGCTGAAAAAAGCTATGTACAAGGCAAGACCAAAATATTATTTTTACGGAGACTTGCCAGACAAAATGTTGGCATACCAACTTAGTTGGGAGCAAAATAAAAATAAAATAGATGGAATAAGAGGGGAGAGTGGGGACTTGATGTTTAAAGAGGATGAAATACACCACACTTTCAGGACTTTCTATGAAAAATTATAGGTAGAGGAAACACAGATAAACTATAGGTGGAGGAAACACAGATAAGAAATTACTTAGAAAACCAGGAATTGCCAAAAATATCAGACTCAGACTTGGAAAATTTAAACAAGGATATAACAACTGGAGGAAGTTAGTAAGATTATCAAAGATTTTCCTAATGGAAAGAGCACTGGTCCTGATGGACTACCTTTTGAATTTTATAAAAATCTGTCATATGAGATCGCCCTTCTAATTGAGAGATTTGTATCAGGGATTCTTGAAGGTGGAAAAATCCCTCAGTCTCTTAATGAAGCAGATTTAATACTGATCCTTAAAAAAGATAAACCTCCAGATCAATGTGACTTCTATAGGCCTATCTATCTCTCTGCTAAACAGGGATTATAAAATATTTGCAAAAATCTTGGCAGAGAGACTGACAAATGTAGTTCTACGGTGGTCCATCAGGATCAGGTGGGTTTTATAGAAGGTAGAACATTACAGTACAATACCAGAAGGGCCTTTAATATAATACAGGCTTTCTCGGAGATGGACACTGCACTACTGTCACTGGACGCAGAGAAGGCCTTTGACAGGGTGCAGTGGCCATTTCTAAAAGAAACCCTGAAATCTTCTGTGATCACAGGAAAATTTCTGAACTGGATCCAATTAACTTACACTACACCCCAAGTCAGATTGAGAACCAATCCGCAGACATCGTCACCTTTTTCTCTTCTATGTGGGACTAGACAGGGCTGCCCACTCCCCCTATATTATTTGCTTTATTTTTGGAACCACTGGCAGTTAAAATAAAACTCCCAAAAGATCTTTTGGGAGTAAGGGTAAATGAACAACATCTGGTAACTATGTTATATGCATATGACATACTGCTATCTCTAAACAGTCCAGATATTACATACCCATTAATAAATAACATTATGGGAGAATATAGTGCCCTATCAAGTTATAAGATTAACTGGGGGAAAGTGAAGCTCCATATATAGGAGACCCAGTGAAACTGTTAAACCATACCTTAAAAAAAATTAGCAAGGATAAGATTAAATATTTAGGAGTGATTTTGACCCAGGACCATAACAAGACAGCACAATTAAATTATGATCCACTGCTACAGAAAATCAGGTCAGACTTAGATAAACGGCAATATCTCCCCCTGGTATTACTTGGTAGGTCTAACTTCATAAAAATGAACATTCTTCCTAGACTGCTGTTTTTGTCTGAATCTATTCTAATAATTATGAAAAAATAAGTTTTTTATTGAAATTGAAAAAATGGTAAGAAGGTTCTTATGGATAGGAAAGCAACCAAGCAACCCAGGATAGGTTTGAATAAATTATATCAGAGCAGAGAAAGAGGAGGACTGGGATGCCCATGTTTTTGGCTATACTGTCTTGCAGCACAATTGGAAGTGGCCCATTACTGGTTTCATCACCCAGAAGATAAGCAAATAGTGGGCTTTTGCTTAAAGAAAAATAAACTAAAAGGCATGGCATTGAGAAGCTCCTTGGTGGTGAGTCTTTCAGAACAAAAGAGCTATGAAACTTGTCTAGAAACAACGAAATCAACCAATAACGCTTGGAAAATGTTCCATAAAATTGGGGGGAGGGCAGCTATTTTATCAAAGTTTACTCCTATATATAATAATTCCTCCTTCATCCCATTCATTTTTGATGGAGTATTTAAATAGTGGCATATGGAGAAGGGAATCCAAATAATAGATGACTTCTTTGAAGGAGGGAACTTTATGCGCTTTGACAAATTCCAGGAGAAATAGGGGATCCCGGATACCCAGACACTGCAGTACATGCAAGTTAAAAATTTCACTTAAAAAAACCAGTGGACTCACCACTAGAGGACCGCTTTGTAAATCTGGATACCAACATAACATTTGATATCTAGATTATATATGACATCAAGAGATTATGGTTTTGCCCAGTTCAAATAAAGTAATCAAGCTTGGGAAAGGGATTTGAAAATCCATATTTCCAAAGTAGAATGGCTAGAATTTATTAACACAAATAATATGAAAGTGAAAAAAAAAAAACAGATTACTGCAAATTCGGGTTAATACAGTACATAAAACTTATTTAACCCCAGCTAGACTGAATAAAATCCTTGTCTGAGCTCTGTCAGAGACGCATGTCTGACAAAGGAACTTTGTCCCATATGTTGGTGGGATGTAAGGTAATTAGAGATTACTGGGAATAAATTTTTGCTATGTTCAGTAAAGTTCTTGGTTATGACTTCCCATTTGATCCCAGAATTAGGATATCTGGCATACACATACTATCACAGGATGATCAAATAAACCAGAAAATGTTACTTAACATCGGGATACTGGTGGCTAAGAAAATAATTTAGCAACACTGGAAAGATGCAAGCCCACCAGTGTATTTAGAATGGATAGAAAAGAAGCTAGATCATAGTGAGAGCGATAAAGCAATATGCTTAATAGAAGAAGCTTATGGCAAATATGAAAAAATATGGTCCTCTATCTTAAATAATTTGATTTAAATAATAAGGCTTAGCAATGATGAAAAGCCAAGTCTTCATGAGTACAGGTGATGATTGAAGCACCCACGCTCTGAGCTAAGCAAAAAAAAAAAAATAAAAAAAATTGATGGTTAAGCCCAATGTCCTGTCCAAGTAACTGCCCTCCTGGAGCACTGTGCTAAATCTCAGATTCATTTTGTATTTGTCGGCCCAAAGACTCATAAAAGGACTTTTAGATTTACAGCATAATGGGGTGCTAATTTTGGTGGCCTTCCTCGTGATGCCATGAGAACCCGAGGTAACTGTGACAGACGAATAACACAGCTGAGCTCCCCCTTTGATCACAATATACAACTGCTCAATATTTACAGCGCATTTCAGTCTAGAAAATAATTATAAATAAAAATCTCTTAAAACTTACCTTGCACGTTCTTGTTGCCCGAGTTGTTCTCTGTTTTTTTGCCAGGTGTTCTAACTTTTATGTAAGCTGTATAGTGACCGCCCCGCATTGAACCACTGTGTTCCACCACTCCATAAAGACTGTATACAACGCTGCCTCCCTCTGTCACGTTCTGTGTGAATTCCCAGAAATAAGTTGTTAACTACCAGAAAGAGCAATCATAAATTTAATCAAGACCTAAAGTAGATAAGTTACACAAGGCAGAGGCTTTTTTCCCTGTTAAGACTGGCTACTAATATAGCCTAACAGAAAACCTCTCGGCTGCACTCCAAAGATGAAAGAACAGGCTGTGCCCAAGATCCAAATGCTGAAATCAACTTAATCAGCCAGTACTTTGGCACAAGTAGACACTGAAAACAGACTAAAATGCAGCTGCATTAATTGTGTGCAATGTTTGTATATTTTCTTTAATTTTCCATTGGTTATGGTCAGTATTTTTGCACTTTACTGTTATTTTTAAATTAACCAATGAACTTGGATATTTTCATGCTGATGTTATTAGAAAGTGACTACATAAGTATTGCCCTCCAAACTAGTCTCTGCCTAGCCTAAGGAAGCTCAGGGAGGCGAAGTGCTGGGGTTATCTCCACTGTGTGAGGTGCATTTTAATCTGTTGTTACTGTCTACTTGTGCCAAAGTACTGGCTAATAAAGTCGATGCCAGCATTTGGATCTTGTGCACAGCCTGTTCATTCATCTTTCGAGTGCAGCTGAGGTACTTTCAATTTTGCAGTTAGCCACCCCATTCGGCAGCACCTCACTGGGACTTTCACTGAAGTGCAGCACCATAGGTTTGTTTGCATACTAATACAGCCCAAACCAAAACTCGGTAGTTTAACTGTATATCAAAAATCCAACATAGACTCTCAAATGTCACGCTGTTCACACTGTTTCAAGAAAAAATAGTGAATTCAGATATCAAATGTTATAAATTGTCAGTGCTGATTTAGCCAATGAGCAATGGCGATTCCCTCGCAAGAGGGGCCCCCCACACTTATAACTATTTGCAGTACGTTTTTAATTGAAATAATTTCACCGGGTAAGCATACAGAGATACAGCAAGAATCTTGTTGACAGATGCGACCTGGGGGGAGGGAGAAGGTGGGAACATAATTTCAGTCAAATGAAATGCAAACAATAATAGCCACACAGTACAGAATTTTATATATCTACAAGAGGTACAGAACCAGCAAGAGGAGAGCATACAATTGTACATACTAACTTACAATGAGCAGTCAGGTGCACTCACAATGGAATGCAGGCATAAGCTTGAGGGACTCTAGCAGCGGGGATACTGGTACGGGAGCAGCTATCCAAATCAAGGTTGCTCCAAACCTGTCAGAGTCCAAGGCAGAAACCAAGCTGACCAGATTTCTGCTTACACCTAGGAATAAAGAACCTGCTCCCAGTATGGGAACAAAGGTAGTAAAGTACAGTTATGTAAGAACTTACCGTAACAGTAGATCTTCGAGAGGAGCTCTTGCAGCAGGCTATAACCATTAGGACTAATGCTGCAGGCCTTTGGACCCACTGGAAAAATCTTAGCTAGCAGTACCCAGCAGGGACCACCCCGACGTTGGTCACAGTACAAAAGGGGTTGGGGACCCTGGCTCCACCCCAGTTCCCCCGCCAAGACCCATGAATGGATCCCAGCGAGTGAAAGAAGCAAAGCCTGTTGATGATGTGCTGAACACCTCACCTGGGGGATGGAAGGTGGGAAAGCAGTGCCTGCTGCAAGAGCTCCTCTCGAAGATCTACTGTTATGATAAGTTCTTACATAACTGTACTATCTTACTTCGAGTGGGAGCTCTTGCAGCAGGCTATAATCATTAAGACTGAATCCCAAGCAGTCCCACGCCAAGGAGGTGCCTTACCCCAGGAGGAGGAAGGATGGAATAAAGCTGACAACACAGCAAGTCAGGACAGGAGTCCTTGAAGGACTGCCAAGCCGAAACCGGCACGGCATCTGGATGCAATGTCCAGGCTGTAGTGCTTCGAAAAAGTGTGCACAGAATTCCAGGTAGTTGCTGCACAGATGTCTCTTATGGAGACATTCTTTAAAGCAGCAAAGGAAGCAGAAAATCCCCTGGTGGAGTAACCCCTAACCGTGCCTGGAAGGGGTTGTGCTTCTCATAACAAAACACAATACAGTGGACAAGCCACTTAGAAATAGTCTGTTTAGACACTGGTTTGTCCAAGTGTTGTGGCAGGAAGGCCACAAACAGTTGCTCCGATTTACGGTGTGTAGCCTTGTGCTTGAGGTAGTACCTCAGCGCCCTGTGAACGCCCAGTGTGTGTAGGAGAGCTTCTCCCTATTAGAAGGAGAAGAAAATTAAACTGGAAGGTCAACCGACTGGTTGAGGGCCAACTCCGAGACCACTTTAGGAAGAAACTTAGGATTTGTTCTAAGGGGAACCCTTTTCCTGTGAAAAACCAAATAAGGCTCTTTACACATCAGAGCCTGGAGCTTGGAAACTCTTTGAGTTGAGGTAACAGCAACTAAGAAACAAACCTTCCAGGAAAGGTAACACAGCTCACAATCAGCCACTGGTTCAAAGGGGTGGGGGGAGAGAGTGAGCTTCTCCAACATAAACAGGAGGTCCCAGGGAGGGATAGGATCACTAATGGGAGGTCTCATATGCAGAATACCCCATAAGAAAGTGCGGACCACATCCAGTTGGGCCAAGGTTCTATCCCCCAAGAGGACATGATATGCAGAAATGGCCCACATGTGCACCTTTATCAAAGTGTAGCTCAAGCCTTGTTGGTATAAGGAGGAGAGATACTGTAATCCTGAGTTCACCGGGCAGGCAAAGGGGTCCAGACGGTGAGACATCGCCCATAAGCAGAAACGCTTCCACTTCATAGCATAAAGAATTATTAACTGCACTCCAGAGACACAGATATAAACAGCAACCATGAAATATTGCACATTTAGAATATTTATTGCTGAGCCAGCTTGCTCTACAATTAAAGGTTGGTCAATTACACAGGCACAAAAAAACCCAGTGCTTTGCATTCTCCTTAAGGCTTCATGAGGTGAAATTGGAGGTTCCAAGGACAACCGCTGAAGTAGTGGGAACCAAATCTGCCGAGGCCACAATGGGGCGATTAGGATCATCTGAGCCCCCTCGGCCTGTATCTTCAACAGCACTCTCTGAGTGAGAGGGAAGGCGTAAAGAAACCTCCACGCCCAACAAAGGGACAACGTATCTGGCCAGAATGCACCAGGCGTGAGCTCTCGTGAGCAGAAAGTTGGCAGTTTGGCATTGCGTGGGGACGCAAAGAGGTCCAGCTCTGGACGACCCCATGTGTCGAAGAGCTGGTCCGCAACTGATTGTAGCAACTCCCACTCATGCGCCTTGGACTGAGACCTGCTTAGGCTGTCTGCCAAGTCATTTTTGATGCCTGGAACATGTACTGTGGACAGAGAGCTGTAATGCTCCAGTGCCCAGTACCAGACTCTCATCGCCTCCCTGCATAGGGGGTAGGAGTGCATTCCCCCTTGCTTGTTGATGTAAAAGACGACCGCCATGTTGTCCGTCTAAACTAGGAGAGTGCCTGGAATAAGGTCCTCTTGGAAGGCATGAAGTGCACTGAGGACCGCTTGCATCTCCAGGGCATTGATATGGCGTTCGTGCTCCTCTGGGGTCCAGACTCCTTGCATTTGGCAGGCCCCTAGGTGCACCCTCCATCCAAAATCTGTTGCATCCGTCGTTAGGGTCTGATCTGGGGGCTCCTGATGGAAAGGGACCCCTTTCTCTAAATTGAGAGGGTCCAGCCACCAAAGTAGGGTGCTCTTGACCGGCTCTGCGACTCTGACCATGTAGTCTAGTTCGTTTGAGCACTGATCCCACTGCACCCTGAGCATCCATTGTGGGATTCTCATGTGGAGGTGGGCCAAAGGAGTGACAGGGATGGCCGCTGCCATGTGCCTCAGAAGTCTGAGGAAGGTCCTGGCCGGGACCTGAGGGGTTACTATAACCGATCCAGCTATCTCCTGCAGGTGATCGCCCCACTCTGGAGGTAGGAAAGCCATGCCCTGGACTGAATCCAGAACTGCCCCTATGAAGACGAGTCTTTGGCTGGGCTCTGGGGAAGACTTTGGGAGGTTCAGGGTGATCCCCACCTCTCAGAACAGAGTATAGGTGTCTCAGAGAGCCTGAAGGAGGCGCATTCTTGACAGGGCCGCGAGCAGTCAATCGTTGAGGTAAGGGAAGATGTAATGTCCCTGGTGCCTTAGAGCTGCAGCTACCACTGCCAAACATTTGGTGAAGACTCGAGAAGCGGAGGAGAGACTGAACGGAAGAACCCAAAACTGATAATGCTCCCCCTGGAAGTGGAACCTCAGGTATTTCCTGTGAGGGGGAAGACCCCGATGTGCATGTACGCATCTTGCATGTCTAGGGAGCAGAACCAGTCTCCCTGGTGCAGCAGAGGAATAAGACCTGGAAGGGTCACCATCCTGAACCTTCAGTACTCTATATAATTGTTTAAGGAGCTGAGGTCCAGGATGGGCCAAAGATCTTGTGTCTTTTTTGGAACTAGGAAAAAGTGGGAGTATATCCCTTTCCCCGCTGCTGCAGAGAAACTGGTTCTCTCACCCTTTTTTGCAAGAGGGCCTGAATCTCTCTTTCTATAAGGGGTATGTGAGGAGGAGGATATCTTAAGGACCTTGGTGGAGTGTCTGGGGGAATTTCGGTGAACTCCAGCATATGTCTCCTCCTTATAATGTCTAGGACCCACTGGTCCACTGTAATAGAGCTCCAACCCTTCAGGTGAAGGGAGAAGTGACCTCCTACTGCCTCCTCCGGGGGAGGGGGAGTCGAGAGGGAGTCACTGGGAGGAGGCGGGAGTGGGCAGAGGCGCTTGGGAGGACTTGGGGCCTCGAAAAGGAGCACCTCCAGGTTGCTGGTTGCCGTCTTTCCTTTTGAAGCCACCTCTCTGGCCCTGTTGGTTTCCACGGGCTTAAGCACCTGAGGGCTTAGGAAAAGGCCGTTGTCTCATACGTTTCTGGTCCCCTCTGTATATCTGCCTGACGGACCAGATAGATTTGCCTGACTCCTGGAGATGAGAGATAAGAGACTCTGTCTCCTGCCCAAAAAGGACGGAATCCTGGAACGGGAGGTCCTGGATGCCGGACTGCAGATCCTGGTGAAAACCTGAGACTCTCAACCAGGCATGGTGCCATAGGCAGACACCTGACACTGACGCTCTGGCTGCCATATCTGCAGTGTTATATGAGGCACGGTGGACATGCGTGCCTACGTCCGAGCCAGATTTTAATAAGTCCAGAAGCTCTGTTTTTTGCTTGGAATCCGGCAAGGCATTGGCTAGCTCCTGCCCTCTCCCACAGCGCATTCTGGTACTGGACCATATGCGTAAGAAGTTACGGGATCTAATGGAGCAGGTGGAGGCAGAGTAGACTTTCTTGCCCACCTAGT
The DNA here is from genome assembly GCA_016271365.2 of Neoceratodus forsteri. NCBI lineage: Eukaryota > Metazoa > Chordata > Ceratodontiformes > Ceratodontidae > Neoceratodus > Neoceratodus forsteri. Next base: position 1,548,284,410 of record CM057449.1, on the reverse strand, counting down.
CCAAGTAGCAGGATTCTGGGTCAGGAGGTTGGGAGCTGAGGTGCTTAGGCTGCATAGACTTGTGAGCAGCCATAATGACTGATGAGTCTGCTTGAGGGTGTTCCGCCAGGAAAGGCTCATCCCTTGGGGCTCTATATAGCCTGTCTGACTTCTTTGGAACAGCCGGGACTGATGCTGGATCCTTTCAAGTTATCCTGGTAAGGTCTTGGAAGGTATCCACTAAAGGAGGCACCACCAGAGGCTTGGGCTACTTCTGCCTCAGGTAACGGGCCAGTCGATGGTGTTCTGGATCCAGGTCCTCTGTCTCCCATTCATTGGAGGCTTGGATGTGCCTCATGACATCCATAGAGGTCAGTTCATCAGCAGGTGAGTGGGGTTGGTCTTTCTCCCCTGGGGAACCCGCAACCCCTGAGAGGGATAAGAAGGAAGCAGAAGAAAGAGAAGACGACCTGCTACTGGGCCTAGAATAGCCTAAGCTGCGTCTAGGACTCCTATGAGCGTTGGTGGCTCACCCAGGCGGACATCGGTCACGGCAGCAAGCAACGTCCGACGCCGGCCTAGGGACCAGCGCCGGAGCAGGAGCGGGTCCACCTGGGAGAGCAGATCAGCTCTTGGGCTGAGACCGGGACTGACAACGGCTGCCCAATCGAGAAGGGTGCCGAAGAAGGTCCTCAGACCGGGACCGAGCCTTCGAGGGCAGGCGAGTCAACGGACGCTCAGGGGTCTTCTTCGGAGAAGGAGCGTGAAGGCCCTCAGGCTCAGGGTTGTCCGGACGGTCGGGAACCGGTGTTGGGTCTGGCTTCGGTAAAGTCTCCTCTTTTTTCACGTGACTCCACCAAAAAGAGAAGAGTTCTTGTGGCTCCTCTTTGTTGAAAACAGCAGCTGCTGTTCCTGGGAAGGGACCCGGAGAAGCCGGAGGATCTGGTAGGGCATGAGAGGGGGATTCCCCAGAAGAGCCCTGTGGGGTGGAAGACCTGGGGGTCGCCGGAACATTAGTGGGTGCCCCTTCCGCAGGAGTGTCTTCCACTGGAGGAACCGCCACCGGTGTCGGTGCCTGGGCCGGCGCCGGTTTCAAGGAGGTGGTGTCTAGGTGTCCTTGTCACCCAGGCTTGCCTGAACCGAGGCGGCTGAGGCCTTCTTGGGCAGGGCGAGCTTGTGCCGAGAGGCCTTGGGAGTCACACGGAGCGGCGCGCACTCTTAGGGCTTCGCTGGCCGGGTTTTCTTGTGACGGTCCGCCTTGACCGGCATCGGTTTTTTGGTGGGAGGGCTCAGTTTCTTGGAGTCTTCTTTACGGTTTTCCCCCAAGCCCGAGGAGGAAGAGACTTTCCTGGGGAGTGGGAGCAGGAATGGGACTGATAATGGGACCGGCTACGGTCCTTGTCCCGGAAGCGCTTATGGGGCTTGTCCCGGTGTTTGCCCTTGTTCCCAGAGCTGTGCAGGACATCCATCTGTTGTTCTAAAAGATAGGCTTTTAGGGCCTTCAGGCGTCGAATTCTTTTGTCCTGCTGGTAAAGCCTCTACAAGTTTTGCAAGCAGCGATGTCGTGGTCTGGACCCAAGCAGAAGACGCACTTGGAGTGGCCGTCTTTTGATGGTATCTGGCGGCCACAAGCACACTTGTTCCTCTTCGGCCCGGAGGAGGATACCCACAATGGAGACGACATACGCCGCACTGAAGTTGAAAAAAGAGCTAAAACGGTCGATTTCCGAGAGAAATCCAAAATTTGAGCTGGAACTGCTGGATAACAAAAACTTCCCCAACATGAGCGGGTCGTGTCGGGAAAAGAACTGAGGTGGAGCCGGGGTCTGTCCCCTTTTGTACCATGACTGATGTCAGGGTGCAGCCAACGTCAGGGGCGGTCCCTGCTGGGTACTGCTAACTAAGATTTTTCTGGTGGGTCCTAAGGCCTGCAGAGTTAGTCCTAATGGTAATAGCCTGCTGCAAGAGCTCCCACTCGAAGTAAGATCTAGAGAGAGGAGTAGGGGTAAGCAGAATACTTAGCTAACTAGAAAGGTTGTTGAACTAGTACTTAAACAAGTGTAAGTCAAGATGCTACATGTGCATACAATTTAACAAGGGCCACTTCGGTTGGACATACAAGAGGGTCTCCCATGCAAGATTTTAAACAGTGGAATGTTTTACTTACAAAATGGAGGTGTCGGATTGATTTAAAAAAATGTTTTTCATACTTAATTTTTATTTACTAAATATACTATTAATCAGCTAGTCCATGATATAGGAGCACCATGTCACACTCACTATGGTTATACCAGTCTTGTCTCTTGCATTCTTAGGATCTGGTCTCTGTAAGCAATAAGAGCCTCACACACAAGTATGAAGCTGATCCCAATTAGTCCTTTGTGTGGAAAAAGAACAGGTTACTCACCTGTAACAGAAGTTCTAGGAGTGGTATATGTTGTTCATCCACACTTCTTGGCATGTCCTTTTCCCCTTTAAATCTTGCTGGAAGTCTTCAAGCTGGCTCCTCCCACCCACCCGGGTGGTATATACCTCGGCTCCGCCCTGTGATGCCAGATCTTAGCCCGCTGGAAGCCAGGCTGTGTGCGTCCGCAGCCGGGGAGGTCAGGTGGGTCCGTGTGGATGAACAACATATACCACTCCTAGAAAGTACAGTTACGTAAGAACTTACCATAACAGTAGATCTTCGAGAACAGCTCTTGCAGCAGGTAACACCATTAGGACTGAAGCCGGCAGGCGTCAGGACCCCACGGAAAAATTCTAGCTAGCTATCTTCAGAGGGGACCGCCCCCGACGTCGGTCCCGCCTCCGACGTCAGGCGTAGTATATAAGGGGGCGGTCCCGCCAGATTCCCCAGTTCTCCCGCCGGAGACTTCCGGCCGCAGGATGACATCAGAATGGGAGACCGAGGATCCACCGTCAGAAGACAAAGAGGTATAAGTCCCGTTAAAGGCTCGAGAAGCCATGCCTCCTCCAAGGGGGAAGGTGGGCGGGAAGGCACCTGCTGCAAGAGCTGTTCTCGAAGATCTACTGTTACGGTAAGTTCTTACGTAACTGTACTATCTTACTTCGAGATACAGCTCTTGCAGGTATTACAATGGACTGATTTCAAGCAGTGGCGCTTGTAAACACTCTGGGAGGAGGAAACTAGACGGCTCATTCCAAGTCCTGGTTCTAGGACAGGAGACCCTGTAGCACGGCCAGGCCGAAGCCGGCTCTTCGCCGTGAAGCGATGTCCAGGCTATAATGCCTGATAAAGGTATGTACAGAGCTCCAAGTGGCTGCAGCACAAATGGCAGAAGTGGAGACGTTTCGAAGTGCTGCAAAGGAGGTGGCCACTCCCCTAGTGGAATGGCCCCGGACTGATCTCGGGAGGGGCTTCTTTTTGATATCACAGCAGTATGATATGCACTGGACAAGCCAGCGAGAAAGGGACTGTTTCGATACTGGCTGGCCCATCATCCTTTCAGTAAAGGAAAACTAAAGCTGCTCCGACTTATGAAGCTGCCTAGTCCTGCTTAGGTAGTACCTTAAGCTGTGGTGAACATCCAGGTGTGGAGCAGCGCCTCCTCTATTAGAATAATTGAGAAGTAGACCGCAGGTCAATGTCCTGACTGAGAGTGAGTGGAGACCACCTTGAGGCAGGAACTTAGGGTTAGTCCTCAGGAAACTCTGTCCTGGTGAAAACCAAATGAGGTTCCTTACACATGAGAGCCTGAAGCTCGGAAACCTCTTCGCTGACGTAACAGCAACTAAAATGTTTTCCACGAGAGAAACGAGCTCGCAATCCGCGGCAGGTTCAAAGGGGGGAAGCGTGAGCTGTTCCAGGATGAAGAGTATATCCCATGGAGGCACAGGGTCCTTAATGGGAGGCCTAAGATGCAACACCCCTCTCAGGAATTCCCGACAGGCATCTAATTGCGCCACAGTGCGCTGTCCCAATGGAAGGTGATAAGCGGAGATAGCACAGAGGTGCACCTTAATAGAGGAGTGGGCGAGACCCGAATGGAAAAGGGAGAGCAGGTACTCTAACACCGCCTTCACCGGACAACCTAGAGGGGAAAGGCCGCGTGCTTGCGACCATAAACAAAAACGGTGCCATTTCATGGCGTATGTTGCATGCGTTGCCGGCTTTCTGGCTGCGGAAAGGACTTCCGCCACCTCTACGAGACCCCGTGTCGCAAAATGGCTATGTCTCTAGGAGCCATGCATGCAGGTTCAGAGAGCGTAAGTCCGGTGGACCAGTGAACCTCCTCCTGAGACAAGAGATGGGAGCTGAGCAACGGGAGCGGAGGTTCCCGACAGCTGCATTAGCAAAGGAACCATATCTGTCTGGGCCAAAAGGGGCCACCAGGATCATTGTTGCATGCTCCTCGCGCAGTTTGAGAAGAACTCTCTGGATCAACGGGAAGGGAGGAAAAGAGTAGAGGAATCTGTCCGCCCAGGAGAGGGACAACACGTCTCGTCAGAAAACACCAGGCCCTGGATCTAGCGAGCAAAAATTGGGCAGTTTTGCGTTGGATGGGGAAGCGAACAATTCCAATTCTGGAGTTCCCCATCGAAGAAACAGATCCTCTGCTACCTCCTGAAGAAGTTCCCACTCGTGGACTCTGGCCTGGGAATGACTCAGGCCGTCTGCGATTGTGTTGTCCACCCCAGGAACATGTACTGTGATCAGGTTCGCGCCGTGTCGGATTACCCAATCCCACACTCTCATGGCCTCCCTGCAAAGGGGGTAAGAGTATGCGCCTCCTTGTTTGTTAAGGTAGTACATCACTGCCACGTTGTCTGTCTGGAGCAGGAGAGTACTCGGCGGGATCTCTGACTGGAATGCCTGCAGGGCATAAAGGACCGCCCTCATCTCTAGGACGTTGATATGGAGGTGAGCCTCCTGAGGGGTCCACGTTCCCTGGGACTTCACCCTGTCCAGGTGTGCTCCCCACCCTAGTCCTGAGGCGTCTGTGGTGAGGATTACCTCCGGGGACGGCGCTATAAACGGGACGCCCATAGAGAGTATCCCTGGGTCTAGCCACCATTGCCAGTCTCAAATCACGGCATTCGTGATTCTGACCGGATGCTACATGTGGTCTTGCCTTTGGTCCCATTGCACCTTGAGCATCCACTGAGTTACCCGCATGTGGAGCCTTGCGAAAGGGATGGTCGGAATGGCCGCAGCCATGTGTCCGAGCAGGCGAAGGACCGACCTGGCTGGGACGGTCTTCTTCGGACAAAGATCCCTGATGAGGGATCTGATGTGTTCCGCCTGTCATCTGAAGAAACGCCTTCCTGAACGGTGTCCAGAACTGCGCTAATGAACTGCAGCTTCTAGCGACGGTACCAGGAGAGATTTCCGTGGTTGATTAAGATGCCCAGAGATCAAAACAGGTCCTGGGTACTCCAGGATCGTCAAGTAACCGCTCTGGAGGCGGCCATGAGAAGCCAATCGTCCAGGTACGAAACACATAATGGCCCTGCTCCTTAGAGACGCTGCCACACGCCATGCACTTGGTAAAGACCCCATGTCGAATGACAGCCCGAATGGAAGGGCTTGGAACTGAAGATGGTGGTCGAAAACTCAAGCGCAGGAACCTCTGTGTGCTTGAGCTATAGGATGTGCAGGTGCGTCTGCATGTCTAGAGATGCTAAAAAGGCGTCCTGCTTCAGCATGGGAATAAGACCTGGAAGAGTCACCATGCGGAATCTTTTGTAGGCGACCGACAAATTGAGGTCGCTGAGGTCCAGAATCGGACGGAGGTCCCCTGTTTTCTTTGGAACCAGGAAGAAGTGGGAATAGTATCCGTGTCCTCTCTGGTTCTCTGGGACGTACTCTATCGCTCCCTTTTGCAGGAGCGCAATTACTTCTTGTCTGATCAATGACTTGTGCTGACCCGAGTACCGGGAGAGCAGAGGAGGCCTCGAGGGTGGCTTTTCCGCGAATTCTATAAAGTGGCCTCTTCCGACCATCTGGAGAACCCACCTGTCGGTGGTTATAGACTGCCATCCTGGCAGGAAATTCGCAATGCGACCCCCGACCATGAAATCCCGTTGATCCTGAGGGGCGGGGGCCGGAAAGGAGTCAGGCTGTGGCAGCTGAGGGTCCCGCTGGCTGGGCCGGCTTAGGAGTGCGCTGGCCTCGACCTGCGGGTTGTTTTCCCTGGGCTCTGCGGAAACAGGAGCCCCTCTGTTGTGGAACGGGGCGGGACTGTTGTCTCTGCGTCCGTCCACGAAAATGGCTTTGGTTCCTACGAAAGGAACTAAGCTTGGGTCGGTACATGGCCTCAACCGACCTCACCTTCCCGGCCTCTTGAGTTTGGTAATTATCTTCGAGGGTTTACAAATAAACTTCTCCCTCGAATGGGGCGCCCATGATGTTTTCTGGACGTCAGGTCACTCGGAGACACGGAGCCAAGAGTGCCTCCATAGGCATACGCCTGAAGCTGCTGCTCGGGCCGAGGAGTCCATGAGTCGTATGCTGCTCGTAGCACTTGGGTTCCCACGTCCGAACCCGACGAAGAACTGCAACATCTCCTCCTCCTGCTCACCTTCATGGCAATTTCAGCCGCATCCAGACCCTGCTCCCACAGGGCATTTTGGAACTGCACCATGGGTCAAATAATTCAGGGATCTGATGGCGCAGGTGGCGGAAGCATATATAAGCCTACCCATAGTGCCAGCTGCTTGGACTCTGGTCCGTGGAGGGTCTCAATAGCGTTGCGGTCTCTGGGACCTGGTCATGAGAGGCTGTTATGACCAGAAGTCGGCCTGAGGATGCTGAGTCAAGTACTGGTCTTCCCTTGAGCCTTGGCAGGCAGTCAGCTTTCTTCACATCGCCGGGAGTGAATGTGGATGCTTCCACGCTGCCTGGCGATCACAAAGTGTCTCACCAAGGGCGGCACCACCACAGGCTTGGGGTCCTTCATCGAAGATATTTCAAAGGCGTGCCTTTCGGGTCTAACTCTTCCGCATCCCCATCCCATGTTCTCTTGGATGTGTCTCATGATATCCGAGGCGAAGGGTCATCCGAGGAGACTTTGGAAGCTCACGTGGGTCCGGAGAAGGGATGGAGAGAGATGAGGATCTGGATGTTGAAAACTCTGATCCCGTGTCCTCCTCCGACGGCGAACAGGCGGTGTCTTCTGGGTCTCTTAGGGCTGGGTGACCTAGAAGAGGATCTGGGCGGAGGTCTCCTTTGTCTGGTCTCCCCTTGGAGGGCTCCTGGGCTCCTGGGGAGGAGGTAACTGGCCTGCAGACCCAGATGGAGAAGGGGGCGCAGGAACCGGAGGAGTAACCAGTGTAGGAGGAGAAGGAGGTGGGAGCGGAGGTGGAGTGGGGACCATGTCCTTTTTGATAGTATCCCACCAGCAAGTGAAAAGCTCCTTCACCTCTGAAAAAGAAAGGCCCGACGACGGACCGAGTGCCAGTTGGCCGGTCGTCAGGTCCCGGCGTCAGCTCCACAGGGGGCTCGGGTTGCGGAGAGGGTTCCCTGGGAGTCTTAACAGGACTGGGGTCGCCCGTCTGGTCCTCGGGCTGAGTCAACTCCTCCTCAGTGATGGTCTCCTGACCGACGTCGGTAGGAGGCGTTGGGGTCCTCTTCTCGATTGGTGCGGGCACCGGTCCTCCTACCGGCGTCCGGTGATGAGTTGGCTTGGCCAGCGACGGTCTTCTGACAGACGACAGCTCTGGGGACCTGTGGCGAGAGGCCGACGTCGGGCGAACCGGCGTCGGGTCCAATGGCCTCTTAAGTGAGGTGAGCTCCTTGGTCTTCCGCTGGGGAGGAGGAGGCAAGGAGGTGGACCTGACGTCGGGTTCAGAAGGGCGGGAACCCGACTTGTGGTGATGGTGACGATCCCCCGACTTAGCCAGGGCCCTGGAGGACGAGGAAGGCCTGGGAGTCTTGGCCTGAGAAGGAGCCAAGTTTCTCACCGGCGGGGGAGGCTGAGAGCTGGCCGGGAAGGAGCCCGGTCAGACCTGGGCAGACTCTTGGAATCGGAGGCCCTAAAGCAGGGACCTGGAAGGGGCCTTCTCTCTATGCTTCTCAGAATGCTTGCAGGCCTTCTAGAAGAATCCCCCCTAAACCATGGTCTTCAGTTGTTCCTCGAGCAGGAATGCCTGTAGGGCCTTCTGGCCTTCGGATCCGAGACCTGCTGTTGAAACCCTGGCAAAAGGTGCAGGACGAGGGTGTAAAGTGGTCGGCCTGGGCACCAGACACAGGCGAGTCACGGATCCTGGAATAGGATACAGCCCACAGGCGCACTTTGAGGGTGACCGGGGTCGGAGGACATCAGAGAAGAAGCTGAGCAGAGAGAGGCAATTTCCCGTAGGGAGGAAACACTTTACCGACGCTGACGCTAGAAATTGAACCAGAAGGGTCAGAGACATACACAGTCGTGGTAGGGAAAGAACTAAGGAGAATCTGGAGGACCGCCCCTTATATACTACGTCTGACGCGAAGGCGGGACCGGCGTCGGGGTGGTCCCGCTGAAGATATGGAGCTAGAGATTTTCGTGGGGTCCTAACGCCTGCCGGCTTCAGTCCTAATGGTGTTACCTGCTGCAAGAGCTGTTATCTCGAAGTAAGATCTACTGTTACAGGTGAGTAACCTGTTCTTCTAGGATCATTGATATGTTGCTCATCCACACTTCTTGGCAGACTCCTAGCAGTTCTCCAGGAGGAGGGAGGCAAGGCGCACATCCCCTACTTAGGGAACAGAGATTGGAGAACTGAGACCCCAAAACCAGCATCCTGTCGTGACTCAAGGTCAATGTGGTAGTGGGAGCAGCCAGACAATTTACTGTATGGGGATGTCCCTGGAAGCAGCCACCGATGCAGCAGTATAGCAGGTAGAATGAGCTCTTATCCCTCTGGGAGGATCCTTGCCCGCCAACTCATAGCACAGACCTATGCATGGTGTGATCCATCTTGCAATAGTCCACTACGCTGCAGGTCTGTCAGAAGCGGCTTCAGCGTAGGTGACAAACAGCTGGCGAACTTCTCCCCGAATTTCCGTCTTCCTCTCCTTGTAATAGGAGAGAGCACGTCTCAGGTCCAAAATATGGAGCCTGTACTCGGCCTCTGAGGTGTGATTAGGGTAGTATACCGGCAGAGTCAACACCTGGTTAAGATGAAACTCTGACACCACCTTCGGAAGGAATTTGGTGGCGCAGGACAACTTGTCCCGTGGAAGACCAGATAAGGAGTCCACAAGCACCTGGAGCTCCCTGTCCTTCTGGCAAGATGATAGCCACCAGGAGGCCGTCTTCCATGACAAGTGTGACAGCTCACACTTGCATTGGTCGAATAACGCCCATGAACTTGCCAATACCAGAAGTAGATGCCAGGAGGTGTGGGTTCACACGGAGGGGATATGTGATCCAAGCCTTTGAAAAAGTGCCCGACCACTGTCTCCTGCACCAATATCAGCTGACCGGCCCATGCCCAGTAAGCAGAAATGGCTGCCAGGTTCACCCTAAGGGTCGATGACCACAGACCCCCTTTGGATAGGGACCAAAGGTAGTTGAGAATGTTAGCCACAGAACAGGATAAAGGGTCCAGACCCTTACCCTGACACCAAATGGAAAACCTTTTCCATTTGAAGGCATAACATTTTCTGGTTGATTCCTGTCTAGATGCCTCCACCACGGTGTAGACATCTTCGGAAAGACCCAAAGCCTGGAACTCTAGCCGCTCAGGTACCAGGCTGTGAAGTGCAGGGATTGAAGACCTTCCCCTGGTTCAGAGATGTCAGGTCCGGGCGTGTACAAAGCCGCTCCAGGGGACTGCAGCTGAGGCTGAGAGATCCGGATACCAGAACTGGTGCAGCCAGTCTGGGGCTACCAGAATCTCTTCACCTTGTCCCTCCTCACCTTGAGTAACACCTTGTGGATCAAGGGAAATGGAGGGAAGGCGTAGAGGAGGCCTGGGGTCCACAGCCTTGAGAAGGCATCCCTCTGCAGCGAGCCCTGCTGAGGGGGGCGGGCATGAAACAGCCTCAGCTTGGTGTTTTCCCTGGAGGCAATCAGGTCCACCATCACTTTGCCCCAGTGGGAGAACAGGCTGTAAGCTACCTTTGGATGGAGAGACCACTTGTGGGATGTCTCGCCTAAGCGGCTGAGAGCATCCGCCAGATTGTTTGAGGTTCCTGCCATATGGATGGCTAGGAGATTCGGCTCCAAACGGCTTACGAGGGTCCAGATTCAGAGCGCCTCCTTGCACAGCAGACGGAAGTGCATGCCGCCCTGTTTGTTGAGGTAGTACATGGTCGTGGTATTGTCTATCAGGACTTGAACCACTTGACCCCGGAGCTGAGGAGCAAAAGCTGACAGTGCCAGTCTGACTGCTCTGAACTCCAACAGGTTGATGTGGGATTGGGACTCCTCGGGGGTCCAGAACCCATGGGCCCTGTTGTCCCCCATGTGGGCTCCCCAGCCCATGAGAGAGGCATCGGTCGTAAGGAAGGCCATCGGCTCGGGGCGGACAAACGGGATCCCTTCCTGCAATTGGTCTGGGGCAGTCCACCACTGGAGAGTGCCCCACATCTTCTGGGTTACAGTGATCAGCTAGTCGAAATGACTGTGGCGCTGAGCCCACTGGGCAGCTAGCTCCCATTGGAGGGGCGCATGTGCAACTGCCCAACGGACTACCGAGATGCTATGCCATGTAACCCAGAAGGCGCAGAAAAGTCCTGTGCTAATCCGCCCAACGAGAAATGATTAGGCAAATGAGGAGAGAACCTCCGCCCTGTCTGCCGGGAGCTGAGCTCTGGCTTGACGAGAGTTGAGCTCTGCCCCGATGAAGCACATCACCTGGGAGGGCATGAGTTCCGACTTGGACCTCTCCACCTCCTGTCAGGTGGGACCTGCTAAGAGCCAATCGTCGAGGTAGGAATAAATCCTGACCCCCCAATGCTTGAGATGGGCTGCCACCACTGCAATGCATTTGGTGGAGACCCATGGGGCCGACGACAGGCCGAATGGCATGGCTCATAACTCGTATAGGAACTGCTGATGAGATGGACGGATTGGGACGTGAAAGACTGCGTCCTGCAGATCCAGTGAACAGAACCACATGTTTCGCTCCAAGGATGGTATGATCTGGGACAGAGTGACCATCTGAAAGGTGAGTGACCTGAGATACTGATTCAGGTCATGTAGATCTAGAATGGAGGGCCGGCCCCCCGTCTGCTTGGGCACCAAGTACCACCTGGAGACAAAGCCTGGGTCTGCTGAAGGATCCGTCACTGGAGCTACTGCCTCCTTGAGGAGGAGCTGAGCAATGTCGTCTCGGAGAGCCGACTGAGACTGGACGGATATTCTTTCCTCCCAAGGGGCGTGGACTCGGTCTGGAGGGTACTGCTCGAATTCCAGAGGCAGTCCCTGACTGACCACCTCGAGAGCCCACCTGTCTGTAGTGATAGTGGACCAGGCAGAAAGGAAGTGGCGAAGCCGGTCCCCCATGGGAGGACCCAGAGCTGGCATGACAGGAGAGGGGGAGGCAGCCCCGGCCCCCTCACTGAGGAGGCTTGGAGGAGGAGGATACAGGACCTGAACCTCGGCCTCTTTTACGGGCCTGGGAGGGCCCAGGCTTGGGCCGGGGGCACCAAGCTTGAGCCTGCTGCTGCCCTCCTTGAAAGGAGGATTGCTGTGCCACAGGGAAGAGTGCCAAAAAGGCTTCTTCTTCTTCTGCTGTTTCTTGCCCGAAGAATCCTTAGCAGAAGTAGCGTCCAAGGAGGCACTGGACTTCTCAATACGCTGAAGGTGACTAGCCACACCTGGGCTGAAAAGGTCGGTGCCCAGGAAAGGCACATCAGCTAGTTTGTGTTGAGTATCTGCTGGAAAGGAGGAGAGTCTCAGCCAAGCCCTGCGACGAGAGGCAACTGAGGCAGCCATCGAGCGGGCACAGGAATCTCCAAAATCCAGGGCTGTCTGAAGCTGCTGTTTGGCAACAGCCTGGCCCTGATCCCAGACCTGCTTGACTGTGGTCTGCATGTCCGTGGGGAGGACTTCATCCAAAGACCCCAAGAGGGCATGGGAGAAGTGTGCCATGATGATGGCAGAACTTGCCTGATGAAGGCCTAAAGACGAGGCCGCCTAGACCTTCCGGGCCAAATAATCCACGAGCTTGGATTCTTTTCGGGAGGTCGGTCAATGTCAGCAGAACTGCCAGTATGCCTGAACAGAGAGGCGGTCACCAGACTCTCGGCTGAAGGGTGCTCTGTGAATCTTGCAATGGACCCCATGGGCACCGCATACTTGCAGGCCATGTGGGCAGATGGAGCTGGACAGGAGGTAGGGCGCTGCCAGAGTTCTAAGGCCGGGCCAACTATGGCCTCAGCCACAGAAAAGGCCTCCGGCGGGGTATCTCCTCTCTTGAGGATGTCCGTGAGAGGGTACTCCGCCTTTTTCTGTTTTGGTTTCAGGGGCATCCCTGTAGACTCAGAGATGAGGCGAAGAATGCCCTGAAAGGATGAAAGGACCTTCCTCCGTCTCTAACCCACTGGCCGATTCGTCATCCCTGGAATGAGAATGTAGGCCGGTCACATCCGAATCCGAGGAATCCAGATACAATGGTCAACTGCTCAGGTCACCTTCAACACGCCGAGGGCGGTCTGGGGTGACGGTGACTGAAAGATGCCGGGGAAGCCCAATGTCTGGTCTATCTTCCTTAGAAGGAGCCCCTCCCACAGGCTGCTTGGGCGGTGGTTCCACCACTATAGATGGAGAGACCAGTTTAGGCCAAACCAGAGGGTTTGCTGGCTCCTCGGGTGGGGGAACCGACTTAATCGGCTCTGAAGGAGTCGGCTTCGGCCTGGGAGGTGAAAGACAAGTAATGGCCGGGGTAGAAGCTGGGGTCGGCTTGTGCCCGTTCAAAATCACCTGTTGCCACATGAGGTCCTCATATCGCCGACGGAGTTTCCGCCGGAGCCTCTCTTCATCCGAGGAGGATGAGGATGACCGATGGCGCTGCCTCTTTTTAGAGTGCTTGTGGCTCTTCCTTGGCCTTTCGGTCAAGGGGGTCCTGGACCTCGATCGAGATCGGACACACCGACTCGGTCGCTTGGGAGACACCAGCAGAACCGGTGATTTCCCAGGGTCGGGGACCACTTCTTCGATGGGATTCCAATGAGCTAGGTCTCCTCGTCCGGGGAAAGAAAGGACCGAGTCATTGGGAGATAAGTCGACCAGAGTGCCGACAATCGATCAATCGGGTCGATGTTCTATTTCAACCTCGTCAATCGACACTTTGGTCGACTGGCCAGGCAGCAAAGCCAAGAAGCCAGCGGCGGAGAGGCAATTTCTTTTGACTGCTGAGATTGCCGGTTCCTGGGACTGAGATCTCTCCCAATCCCAAGAATGTCTTCTCTGAGACGAAGACGATCCCGGGTCCTTTTCCCGCTTATGGGACCAAGAGGAGTGCATGCCCGCAGGACCCCTTCCCTTAGTCAGGAGAGACTGGCACAACTCTCGGAAAGAACCCAAGAAGGTGGAGCCCAGGTTGAGTGGAACGAAGAAGCTCAGAGACGAAGATTCGGCGGCCCGAGCAGCTTTCTCTCGAAGAGCCATGCGCTCAATTGCTCGGCAGATCCTGCGGCTGCAGAAACCGCCCACCGAGCCTCCTTAGATTTCACGGAGGGTTCAGTTTCTCTGGCCTCCCCAACTTCAAGGCGTCTGAGGCAGTCGTCGAGGATGTTAGGATGAAAAGCGAGATAAAAATCGCACTTCGAGGTGTCATGGTCAGCACCTAGGCAATAGACGCACGTGGTATAGGGATCAGTGCGTAACATTTTCTGGCTGCAGGAACACCGGTGAAATCCGGGGGAAGATTTATCTTCCATAATCAAAGGTAGGCAGTCGTGGTCGCTAATACGAAATAGATGAATTTTCAGAATAACCGAAGGTTTAGAAGCCAGTGCCTAGAAAATGCAGGAGCACGAAGGAGGCAACCTGAATCTTCCTGTGGAAAGGGAGATCTGACGTCATGGGGCGAGGCCAAGGGTTATACCACCCGGGTGGGTGGGAGGAGCCAGCTTGAAGACTTCCGGCGATCCTTAAAGGGAAAGGGACATGCCAAAGAGTGTGGATGAACAACATATCCACGATCCTAGAAACAGAAATTTTTGTGTTAAACTAAAAAAACTGATACAAAAATAACAAACTCTAGTGCATTCAAACTAAAGTCTAAAAACGGAATGTTGTTGTCATGTAGACAGTGAAGTTTTGGCCCAGATGAAGAAAGCGGTGATGATACTGATGGGACCTCGATGGTGGAAAAAAAGGAATTGAGGTGGCTGTGGGCAGGTGCCACTGTCTACCAGCTAACATGTGTGCTGACATGTGTGCAGAGCCTATTCCAAACATTTTCAATCACGTGGGTGGGGTGTGCATATTTTATGGAACACATACAAACAGACAAGAGAAAGAAATAAGTGCCTTAATTGGGACTTGAACTCAGGCCGGCCAGAATACCGTTCCGGTCGTGCTAACCAACTGCGCCACCAAGGCATCTGGAACCTGGGCTGTTCCAAAACACACATTACTCTTTCTCCAATGCACAACCTGCTGCTGCACAAATAATGACTTCATTTTCAATCACGTGGGTGTGGTGTGAATATTTTATGGAACACATACAGAGGCGAGAAAGAAGTAAGTGCCTCAGGTTCCAGTTGCCTTGGTGGTGCAGCTGGTTAGTGTGACCGGAATGGTATTCTGGGTGGCCTGGGTTCAAGTCCCAACTGAGGCACCTATTCCCATTACTAGCCCCAGAAAAGTTCTGGCTCCCATAGAGTCCTAACGCCTCCAGCACAGACCCACAAGTGGGTCTCAATGAGAATGCTTGTTGGAATATGTATGGGACCACAAGGTTCTGTGTCAACTACTGCACGATCAACAGCTGTATGGAGTCAGACACATACCCCATTCCCGGAAGGGATGAGGTCTAAGAGAAGCTAGGGGTGCCATGTACCTGACCACCACAGACCTGACAAAGGGCTACTGGCACACACCCTTGACATCTGAAGCCAGACAGAGATCGGCCTTCATCATTCCATTTGGCCCAATTTAGTTTCAAGTAATGCCTTTCGGGATGAAGAATGCACCAGGCATCTTTGAATGGCTCACAGACAGCATTCTGCCTGCGGCAGAAGACTGTTTTCTGGCATACAAGGATGACATCACCATCTACAGCCAGACATGGGAGGATCACATTAGGCATGTGACTGAGGTGCTCCGCTGACAAAGGCATTGTGTCAGGTACCTGTGGTCACGAGCCCTGACTATTCTCTGAACTTCACTCTGCACATGGATGCATCCAGTCACTGGCTAGGCGTGGTTCTGAATCAGGTCATGTACAAGGGGGAGGAACACCCAGTTGTGTACCTCAGCAGGAAGCTGCTGCCCAGAGAGAAGGCCTGTGCCACTACTGTGAAAGAACGTCTGTGTATTGTCTGGGCTCTGCAAAAGTTGCAACCATATTTGTATGGGAGGGCATTCACACTGGTCACTGACTGCAACCTCCTTACATGGATCCATAGAACCAGCAGACAAAACCCCAAATTGTTAAGACAGAGCTTGGTGCTGCAGTGCTGTAACATGGGCATTAGGCAACGCAGTCTGTCACAGCATGACAATGCAGATGGTTTGTCTAGACAATAACTGGTGGCTCAGAAAAGAAAGGAAGGTGCTTTAAAGAATTAATGTTACTACAGAAAGAGAACTGGGGGCATAGCAGGTAGAGCAAACCTGCTAACATGAAAAAAAAAAACCCACATCATTTAGGGTCACGAAAAGATTCATTTTTCATTTTTGTTAAGGCAACAGAGATGTAACAGATGTAACACACAACATTTTTTATATTTTTATCTTACTAGTTATGTTGTCTGTAAAATATTTTACTTGTGGGATGTATGGGGAGAACCGAAAATTGCTTTATACTGCAGTCCCAGACCTCAGGGCACTCAACTAGGAGGGGCCTTTGTAGGCACTTCTTTTCCTGTCCTGTAAAAGGATACCATAAAAGAGGTCATGATGGAACAGAAGGGAGCCATAAAAAAGTCCCTAATAAAGTAAAACAGGAAAAACCTATAAAAAGTTAGGGGTAGCAGTGCAGGAACTGAATCAAAACTGAACCAAAATGTAACCAACAAATATGGTACTTGGAAATGTTGAAACAATGAGGAAATGCAAAGCTGATCCAAGTGTGATGATACCTTTGGGGGAATGAAAGACATGATGCTTGAGAGAAGCATTCAAGAGATGTGTGGGTGGTGCACATGGTATGGTTTTCAAATTGATTGAATCGTTCTGGTTGCTGGCTCTTCTAGACAGCATTCTCTTATGTGTGCAGCTACGCATGAATCCACATTGCTTCAAGTATGAAATTATGGAACGGGTTTCATATAAATGTTTTGTGAACAGTGATAAAGTTCAAAAGTGAATAAAAGATTGAGGAAGCACTCCTGATCAATCAGAGCACTTTTTTTCCTCTGCACGAGACACTCATATTCTGTAAAGAGCGTTTCACGTGCAGCTGCCCTGGAGTCGGGCACGTTCCCGGTATGGTTTTAAAAAAAAATATATATATACACATTATTGATCGAGCTCAATCAATAATATATTAATACTGCCATCAAGACCTCTCTTACGGTTGTAAGAGTGATCTTACATTCTTAGAGTATCAAAATTGCTCACCTTCAGTTCACGGTTCTTATACCTTAAGAATGCACGTGAGATCACTCTTAGAACCATAAAAGTGGTCTCGGCAGTGGCATTAACATACAGTATACAGTTCTAGTACAGTATAAGGTAACCAGATTAATCGTCTACTACTGTCTATCCATTTTGAGTAGGACATACAGCTCCTGTCACCTGTACGGCTTTTCATTCTGTAGTACTTTATCTAAAAAGGATGTACTATTCGCTTTCCACTTGTCCTTTTGACGGATAATCTCAAAATTGTCAGTTTGTCTGGAATGCAAACTGTGTTACACACCAGCACTTTTAAATGCTAAAAGACAATGATGGTTGGAAGGAATATACCTTGCAGGATGCAGAGCAGAATGGTGCTAAATCCAATAGAAGTGGGAAATCCACATGTTTGTTTACTTTGGGAAGGCTCAAGCCCGCCTGAGGAGAAAAGGAAATATGTCATTATTATCCTTTTTGTAATTAAGTTTTCATTTAATTAACATAAAAAATGTAAAATAAATTTTATTTATATGGATGCGTGAAATTCCATTGTACTTTACACATACCCAAAACCCAAACATATGTATTACAGATAACCTTTGTAAAAGATTGTTATCTCAATTAGTTTTCAATGGCTAAATAAAGATGAATTAACAATACGTACAGTGTACTAGTAAAATACAGTAGTTTGGCAAACTAGATTACTTACTTGTAACTATAGTTCTACTACTAGTATTCAGTTCACATCCACACTCAGGCATTCTTCCACTAAGCATGCTCAGTCACTGAACAGTCTTTAAACTTGACTCTTCCTACCACCTGATCATGTGCTCCTCTGGCTTGCACCAACTCTCAGAGCTGCATGCTGGAAACAGGTACCAAAAGCAAGCCTTGCTAGGAGAGGTTTGGTGGGTCCTGTGGATGTGAACTGAGCACCAGTAGTAGAAAGTACAGCTACATAAGAACTTACTGTAACAGTAGATCTTCAAGAGAAGCTCTTGTAGCAGGCCACACTGGTAGGACTATGCCACCAAGTACTAGGACCAAACAGAAAACTTCTAGCTAGCAGTCTACCACAGGGGACTGCCCCCTGCTGACATCAGTCATCTGATGTCAGTATAGACTATATAGGAGGGAAGTCCCCCACACCACCTCAGTTCTCCCATCGGGACTCTGCACGGCCAGCTGATGGAAAACCGAGGAGGTTATCCCGAGAGCCAAAGAAGGCAGAAGCAGATGCGATAGAAAAAGGGAAGGAGGGAAAGCAGGGCCTGCTGCAAGAGCTTCTCTCAAAAATCTATTGTTATGGTAAGTTCTTAATAACTGTACTATCTTACTTCGAGGGAGGCTCTAGCAGCAGGCCACACTGGTAGGACAGAGTCCCAAGCAGTACTGGTATCACCAGGATGAAAACACCAGGAGGAGATAACCTGACAGCAGTCAAGAGTTCATGACAGAAGGCCCTGAAGGACTACCAGGCCAAAGTTAGCTCTATGCCTAGAGGTGATGTCCAAACTGTAATGCTTGGTGAAAGTATGGACAGAACTCCAGGTGGCAGCTGCACAGATGCCAGCAGCAGACACATTTCTGAAGCAAGCTGTAGAGGCAGCCATACCACTGGTGGAATGGCCCTTGACCACCCCCAGAAGGGGCCTGTTGTACTTGCGGTAGCAATAACCAACGCAATTAGCTAACCACTTAGACAAACACTGTTTGGAAACAGGAATGCCCTCTCTCCTGGGGGCAAATGAAACAAACAACTGGTCAGTTTTCCTTGAAGACTTGGTGCGGTTAGTATAACACCGCAACATCCTGTGAATATCCAAAATATGAAGCAACGCCTCCCCCTGATTGGAATACTCCAGAACATAAACTGGAAGGTGGATGGATTGATTTAAAGTAAACTCAGACACCACCTTAGATAAAAACTTAGGATTAGTATGCAAAGAAACACTGTCTTTGTGAAAAACCAAATAAGGCTCTTTACACATCAGAGCCTGGAGCCTGGAAATCCTTTGAGTAGAAGTAACAGCAACTAAAAAGAGCGCCTTCCATGACAGAAAGTGCAGCTAGCAACTCACGACTGGTTCAAAGGGAGGTGAAGTGAGTTTCTCAAACATAAAATTAAGGTCCCATGGAGGGACAGGTCCAGAAATGGGAGGTTTTAGATGCAGAATGCCCCGCAGAAAAGTGCGGGACACCTCAAGCTGGGCAACAACCTTGTCCTCAGTAGGTGCATGGTACGTAAAGATGACGGAAAGGTGCTCCTTAACAGATGAGTACCCCAGGCCTGAATCTGAAAGGGGAAGGAGGTACTCCAACACCTGACTAACCGGGCACGTGAACAGATCCAAATGGCGAGCAGCAGCCCAAATGAAAAAGCGCTTCCATTTCATAGCATAAGTGGCCATGGTGGAGGGCTTTCTGGCTGCCACCAGGATGTCAGGGACCCTAGAGGAAACTCCAAAGCAGGAAATAGCTAAGTCCGCAGAAGCCACGCATGTAGATGCTGGGGCTTGAGGCCTGGATGGACCAAGGTGCCCTGGTCCTGGAAGAACATGCCTTTGCACAGAGATAGAGGCACCGGAGGCTCAGCAGAGGAAACCACATTTGGAGTGGCCAGAAGGGAGCTGTGAGAATCATCACTGCTCCCTCCAACTGAAGCTTGAGCAAAACCCTCTGCAAAAGTGGGAAGGGAGAGAATGCATAGAGAAACCGCCCCCTTCCAAGAGAGGGACAATGCGTCTCGCCAGAAAAGTCCAGGCCTGGGATCAGTGGCAGTTTCATGTTGAGTGGGGATGTAAAGAGGTCTAACTTTGGGTGACTCCAACTGTTGAACAGATCTTCGACCACTGAGGTGAGAAGTTCCCACTTGTGAGCCCGAGAACTGGAGCGGCTGAGACTGTCACCCAACACGTTTTGGACACCTGGAACATGAACGGCTGAGAGCTCTTGATTGTACTCGATGGCACAATACCAAACTCTCATTGGTTCCCAGCACAGGGGGTAATAGCGAGTCCCCCACACTTGCTGATGTAGTAGACAACACACATGTTGCCCATCTGAACTAATAGTGGCCCTGGAAGAAGATGGGACTGGAAGGCTTTCAGGGCATACAGAACCACCTGCATCTTCGGGCACTGATATGGAGCGCTTGCTCCATGTTCAACCATGTTCTTATCCCTATACCTACTTTACACTTTGCTAAACTCCCCCCCCTTAACTTCTCCGTTGCTATTGTCTACTTCTAGTGTTTCACCATTTTTGTTTATTAACTGCATCTTACAGTGACAAAGTGTTTAGCCTCATCTGATATTGTTTGCCCCGAATCTGCATATATATCTGTAACCTAGTATCTCGCTATGAATTACCTGTTATAACATTGTGTACACTCCATATAATTGGTTATCAAAGTGTTGTACTGTATAATGTGCCATTGTATGTGTATTACCTTCAGGATCTCCTTGTGAATGAACTTGCCCAATGGAGTCTTCCTGCAATAAACTTGAACCAGACTCTGAGTCTGATGGTTGGCCAAATGGGCACCCCATCCCATGCCCGGAGGTGTCCGTGGTCAGGACCTGCCGGGGTATTGAGATCTGGAAAGGAATCCCCCGGAGCAGATTGACCAAGTCCATCCACCAGTCCAGAACCCTCCAGACTGGGTTGGAGACCAGGACCAACTGGTCAAGGTTGTCTGTGCGTTGATCCCATTGGACTTGTAAGGTCCACTGTGGTACACGCATGTGCAGCCGGGCCAAGGGCATGATGGCAATTTATGTCGCCATATGATCCAGGAGGCATAGAAAGACTCTGGCATCACCGCAAATTGCGTCTCCAGGGAGGGTGTACCTGGAAAAAGCACCCAGCCAAGCACAACACCAGCAAGGAGGTTAGTAATTGGCCTCCGCCCGGCAGCTCAAGCGACCTGGAGATTGACACCAACATAGATAAGAAGGTATGGCTGTGGGGGGAGGGTCTATGGGCCATGGGGGCCTCCTCCCATCTCGTCCCCGCCTGGGGGGTAAACCCCCTCCCATCTCGTCCCCGCCTGGGGGGGGTAAACCAAGGCTCCATGGGGGGTCCTCCTCCGGAGTTTGCAGAGTGGTGGGTTAGTCAAGTGACAGTGCAGGGCTGGGGGGGAGAAAAAGAAATATCAAAAAAATGAAAAAAGAAAGGCCTTGCCCTGGCGGGTGTCCAGGACTGCCCCTATGTATTGGAGGCACTAACAAGGGGAGAGGCAGGACTTTGGGAGATTCATGGTGACTCCCAGATCCTGGAAGAGACGGACAGTGCATTCCAGGGTCTGAAGCAAGCACTCTGTGGAAGGGGCTGCTAGCAGCCAGTCGTCCAGGTAGGGAAAGACAGAAAAGCCCTGTCTCCTCAATGCCGCTGCCACTACAGAACGGCATTTGGTAAATACCCAGGGGGCCGAAGGGGAGGGCCCTAAATTGAAAGTGGGCACCCTGGAAATGGAAACAGAGGAAAAGGCAGTGAGCCAGAAAAATCTGGATGTGTAGGTAAGCATCCTGCATGTCCAAAGAGCACAGCCAGTCCCCCTGGTGCAGCAGGGGCAGTAATCCCTGAAGGGTCACCATCCTGAAGCATTTGTATTCTATGTAGAGGTTCAGATTACTTAAGACGAGGATGGGCTGAAAGTCCCAGGTCTTTTTGGGGATGAAAAAGTGAGAATAAAATCCCCTTCCCCACTGAGCCTCCGGGATGGGCTCTATGGTTCATTTTAGCAAAAGCACCTGAATTTCCTCTGAAACCAGCAGCAGATGCACAAGAGGGTATGTAGAGTGGATGGGAGGAGACTTAGGCAGCTACTCCACCAGCTCCAGAGTGTGGCCCGAGCTATGAGCTGGAGCACCCAACTGTCGGTGGTCACTGCTCACCACCCCTCCAAGTGGAGAGAGAACCGACCACCGACTGCCTCCCATGGACCCTCAGTCGGGGGGGTGGGTCAGGTAAGGAGTCAAGAGGTTGGGACCGAAGTGGGCAGGGAAGCCGCGGGACCCCGGGGGAGATCGAGCAGCAGCGGCCCCTGTGGGGGGTGTTGGAGGTTTACGGCGTTGCTGACCCTTAGCAGGTTGGCCTCGAGCTGCATGCAGGAGGACCGATCAAAGGGGTGGTGTTGGTTTGCTCTAGGCTGAATCTGGTAGCGTGAATGGACCAACCTGAGGGCTTTGCCCGACTCCTGTAAGTTGGAGAGGAGGTCCTGGACATCCCCCCCCCCCCAAAGGACTGAGCCCCTGAAGAGAGCATCTAAAATGCTGTACTAATCATCCAGGACAAAATCAGAAACCCAGAGCCAGGAATGGAGCCGAAGGTAGATGCCAGTTGTAGCTCCTCGTCCAGAGGCGTCTAGGGCATTGTAAGATGCCCGAAGCACATGGCTGCCACATCCGAGCCTGACTTCATGAGTTGGGCAAGCTGAGTTTTCATGGGATCCTTGGGCAGAATCTGGACCAGGTCTCTGGCCTGGTCCCAGATGGCATTTTGGGATTGTATGATATAGGTCAGATAATGATGGCTCTAATGGCCAAAGTAGCCGAAGCGAAGACCCGCTTACCAATCTGGTTGAGCTGCCAAGACTCACAGTCTGGAGGGGAAGCACTAAGGTGCTTGGGCTTCTTGCAGCGGTCATGGGCTGCATTACTGACCACAGAATCCGCCTTAGGATCGCTCCCTGGAAAAGGTTTGCCTGCCAAAGCATGATAAAGCCAACTGGCCTTTTTTGAAAGGGAAGGGGTAGTAGAGGGGTGAGTCCAAGCCACCTTGGTGACATCCTCATATGACCCAATCAAGGGTGGCACCACAACTGGCAAGGCATCCTTCTGCTGAAGGAAAACAGCGAGGCAGCATCTCTCTGTTTACCTGGTTAACAAATAATTAAACAAACTCTGGGTCTTGTTTCTCCGTCTTCCATCACACAATAGACTGAATGTGGTGCATTGCAGCCATATAGGATGGATCATTGGGTGGGGAACTAGGCGCCTCCTTGGGCATATCCTCACCACCCAAAGACTCCCCTGAGGAAGCAAAGGACCCTGAGGATTCAGAATTATCCACGGAGGACTCACTATCTGGTACTGGCAACAGAGGCCAGCGCTCATCTCACCTGATGCCAGTACCAATGTCAGGCCTAGATCCAGAGGACCCCGACATATGGGGATCAGAAGGGCCAGCCCTGCCCATGTCCCAGGGCTGTGGATCCCGGGGTGGAGGGAGGGGAGAAGTCGGAGGTGGACCCTGAGGGGCGGGGGTCTGTTTCTGCATGAACGCCTACCATGCCGAAAAAGGGCATTGTAATCCACCAATAGAGCAATATTGTACACAGGCAAGAAGGGCAATCCCAGCGCCAGGTTAGAGAATGACAGCTGCGTGGTCGGCGATGGGTAACACAGCGTAAATACATGCCGTGCTGGTAAGCAATCCAGCGATGGCCCAGCTGGCGTCGGTTGAGGCGAAGGCGACGCTGGCATTGGGCCTACTAGCTGGGGCACTGGCAGCACTGGTGATGACCTAGCAGGCAAAGGCCGGCGATGGTCTAAAGCACCCGGGCGAAGAGTATGCTGGTGCCTGAGGGGGAAGGGGAACCCCTGGGCAGTGGCAGAGGCAACGCCAAAGAGGGAAAAAACGGCGTAGGGCTGCTGCAGGCGCTGCCTAGTGGAATTGGTGTCAGTTCTGGATGTGGGGACCGACGAAGGCAGGGCTGGGAGGACTACAGGCGCAGAGCTGCCACCCAAGAGCCCAGAGCAGGCTGAGCCGCTTGGCTGAGAGCCCATTTATGAGATGGGTCTGAGCGTCTGGGGCCAGGGGGCAGGAGAGGACCTCCCCAGCCCCGAAGAACCTCCGCCCACAATGGAGATGAGGGCAGACAAAGGAGCCACTGGAAGCCCAGAGGAGGAGAGGGCTGGTGGGGCTGGAGGTGCCGACCCCCCATGGGAGGAGGACACCGTCGTGGTACAAGACCTATGAGGAGACCACGACCAGGAAGCTGACCGGACCCTTTCTTGGTGTTTCTCCCAGTGTTTGTGCTTTTCCAATTTCTCCCTGTGGGAGGAAGAAGAGGTCCCGGAGGACTGTGACAGTGAGGCCAAAGAGCTCCTGGCCTGCAGCTCCTTTTCCATGACAAGCAGCTTCTGTTTCAGAAGATGGCTCTCCAGCATTTTAAATCGACGTCTCCCAGTGGCCTGGTTAAATTTCTAGCAATGCTGGTAGGCTTTGGTATCATGGTTGTGGGCTAGGCAGATCAGGCACAAAGAGTGACCACCTTTTTCTGGAATCTGTTTGCTGCAGGCACACTTCTTGGAGTGGTCAGAAGATGGTGCTGGTGTAGAAGACAAACTCATCTGGAAAACACTGAAAAATTCGATGTTGAACTGAGAAATGAAGTAAAAAGCACGGTAAACATCATTCAACTGTAGCTGTGATGTTCATTAGGTCTGACATGCACGGGTCAATGGCAGGAAAAGAACTAAGGTGGTGTGGCAGACCGCCCTCCTATATAGCCTATACTAACATCAGCGGGGGCAGTCCCCCATGCTAGACTGCCAGCTAGAAGTTTTCCATGTGGTCCTAGTGCCTGGCAGCATAGTCCTACCGGTGTGGTCTGCTGCAAGAGCCTCACTCAAAGTAAGATCTACAGTTACAAACAAGTCATCTAACTACTTAGTTCACTGTCTATACATAAGCAGATTACTCACCTGTAACTGTAGTTCTTGTAGTGGTCTCGAGTTCAAATCCACACACTGGCAGTTCCACTGGAAAGTGCTGATTCTCCAGAACATCTTCAAGCTAAGCTCTTCCCATCACCTGGGTGGTATATCCCTTGGCTGTGCCCAGTGATGTTAGATCCTGCATGCTGGAAGCAGGAATCCATGTGCCACCTGCCAGAGGAAGCCTGGTGGGTGGTGTGGATGTGAACTACATACCACTCCTAGAACTACAGTTCCAGGTGAGTAACCTATTTTTTCCTAAGGATGTGGATATAGTTCACTATCCATACACTGGCAGACTTCCAGCAGTTCTCTGGCCAGAGGGGGGGCGAGGCATGCACCCACAGTTGGCGAACAGACTGGAGAACTAAGGTCCCAAAAGCAGCATCTTGGCAAGACTCTAGGTCAATGCTGTAATGGTTGATGAAAGTGTTTGCTGATTTTCAGGTGGCACCCCTGCAGATCTCCTGGATAAGGATATCCCTGGAAGCAGCCACCGAGGCAATGGTATGTCTGGTGGAAATGAGCCCTGTGCCCTACGGGAGGCTTCCTTCTAGCCAACCTATAACAGAGATCAATGCAGGATAATATCCACCTGCCAATCGTCCACGTTACTGCTGGTCTGGCAGGCACAGATTCAGCATGTCAAAAACAGCTGGGGAGCCTCAACCTGAACTCCAACCATGTGCTCCTTATAATAAGAGTACACTCCATAGGTCCAGAGTATGGTGCCTGTTGTGGGCCTATGAAGAAGGGTTGATAAAATATACTGGGAGGTTCATCACCTGTTTAAGATGGAACTCCAATACAACCATCGGGAGGAACTTCGGACGGGGGTGAAGGCGACCTTGTCCTTGTGGAAGACCAGGTTAGGAGAGACCACCGAGAGTGCCTGCAGCTCACTAATCCTTCTGGTTGACATGATGGCCACCAAGAAGACCATCTTCTATGACAGGTGTGACATCTCACACCTGTTCACAGACTCAAATTGCTTGCTCATGAGCATATCAACACCAGCTGTAGGTTCCACGGTGGTGGTGGTTCACTCACTGGAGGGGATATGCAGTCAAGGCTCTTGAAAAAACACACAACCACTTTCTCCTGGGTCACCACAACACCAACCTGTGCCTAGTATGCAGAAATGGCTGCCAGGTGCACCTTGAGGGTTGTCGCTCACTGCCCCAGCTGGGAAAGGGAGCAGAGGTACTCAAGGATACTAGCCACAGGGCAGGCAAGGGGATCAATCTCCTTACCCCTGACACCAAAAACAAAACCTTTTCCATTTAAAGGTGCGGCACCTGTGAGTCGACTCTTTTTGGGAGGCCTCCACAACTTTGAGTACATCTTTCAAAAGACCCAAGGCTGGGAACTCTAGCCACTCAGGAACCACGCCAAGGGGTGCAGATATGTCAGATTTGGGCACTGGATTGTCCTCTGTTGTCTTGTCAACAGATCCTAGTGAAGAGGCAGCCACCACGGAGGTCTACTGCTGAGGCTGAGGAGACCTGGGTACCAGAACTGCTTGGCCAGTCTGAAGCTATCAGGATCATCCAAGCTTTGTCCTTCCGGGCATTAACCACCACCATGTGGATACAGAGGAAGGGGAAGAGAAAAGGTATACAAGGCCTGGGTACAAGGCCTCGCAAAGGCATCCCCCAACGGTGTCCTGGATTGTGTGGGCAGGTCCAAAACAGCCTCTGTTTGGCATTCTCCCAGGAGGCAAAAAGATCCACTAGAAGGGTGCTCACAGGGAGAACAGGTGGTTGAACACCTCCTGATTCAAGGACCACTCGCGCACCATGTGAAATAAATAAATGCAGACTGAGACACCATGCTAAGAATGTCTGCCAGCTGATCGCTCACTGCTGCAACATGGATCGCCAGGAAGTCTGCACCCAGGCTATGCATGAGGGTCCAGGTACAGAGGGCGTCCAGACATAGGGGAAGAGTGCATGTTCCGCCCTGCCTGTTCAGGTAGAATGTGGTTGTGGTGTTGTCCATCTGGACTTGCATGACCTGACCCGGAATTAGAGAAACAAATTCCCTCAGATCACGCACACTACATGGAGCTCTTGCAGATTTATGTGGCGACTGGACTCCTGGGGTGACCAGAACCTCTGGACTCTGTGGCCTCCCCCAGGTGTGCTTCCCACCTCACTAGAGAAGCAGCCATTGTCAATGTGATGGGACTGCTCTAGGCGGACAAATAGGACTCCCTCCTCCATATGTTCTGGGACTAGGCACCACAGGATGACGTCTCACATGGCTGGGTCACTGTGATTGGCTGGTCCAAGTGGCATAGGTGCTGGGACCACTGATGGCCCGACTCCCACTGCAGGTGCCGCATCCACTAGTGGGCCCAATGGACCATGCTGGTGCAGGATGCCAACGTACCCCAGCAGCTGCAGGAAATCCCAGACATGGCACGAAAACCCAATTTGAAATGATCGGGCTGAGGAGCTAAGATACAGTGACTGGTCCACAGGGAGGCAGGCCTTGGCCTGCAGGGAATCTAGTTCTGCCCCTGTGAACTTGATCACCTGTGAGAGGACCAGTTCGGACTTGTCCCAGTTGCCCAACAGGCCAAAGTCATGACTGGTCCGGAGGGCCAGATCTCTGGACTTTTCGATGGTCTCCTTGGATGACCCAGCTAACAGCCAGTTGTCCAGGTAGGAAAACACAATGATGCCCTTACTCTGCAAGAAGACTACACCACTGCCATGCAGGTGAAGACCCTGAGAGTGGAAGAAAGACTGAGGGGCATGACCTGGAACTGGTACAGTACACCTGGAGGTACCGGCGGTGAGACGGCTAGACTGGGATGTAGAAGAATGCATCCTGGAGGTCCAGGGGAGCAGAACCACATGCCATGCTCCAGAGAAGGAATGATCTGAGTTAGAGTGACCATATGCAAGAACCGGTTCAGATCGCACAGATCCAGTATGGGGTGCCAACCCCCCGTCTGTTTCAGAACCAGGAAGTAACTGAACAGGTAATCCTGACTGGCCAGGGCGTCCAAGACATGGGCTATGGCTCTTTTCACAAAGAGGTGAGCAATGTCCTCCCAAAGCGTGGGCAAAGTGTCCTGCAACACCTGAACTCTCGAGGAATGTGGGGTCAATAAGGCGGGAGAGAAGACAAGGTAAAGGCAAGACAAATTTTATACAGCACCCAATCCCTGAGGTTCTGGGCGCCTAACATTAAAACAGGATAGGTGAAAACAATACAGAAATCAATAAAAACATTTTAAATATGCAAATTAAAATTAGGGAGAGCCTTGATATTCAGAGGCAAACTTCTGCTTACCACCTCTAGCATCTTCTAGTATGTTGTGACAGCGGACCAATGTGGCAAGAAGTGGCAAAGCCAGCCCCTGACTGGGAGAACAGACAGTAGGTACAGGATGGATGGAGAGATGACACCCCCAACCCATCACTGCCTAGCCTTTGTGGGGGGCATGAGCTACTGTGGCCAGAGGGGCACCACCACTCCTGACCCCACCTCATTTGGGGCCCTGGCCACCAACGAATAGTTACCTAACTAACAGTAGATCTTCCAAGAGAATCTCCTCCATTGTGCCACATAATGTAACTGTAAGCTGTTGACATCAGGACCACCTGGAAAATTTTGCAGGATGGGGCTGTTCACATCGACATGCCTTGTCAGCGCCCAAATAACGTGGGCATCCTTAGCATGCCTTAGTTCCCTGTCGAAGAAAAACTTGGATTATCAGATGTGCTTGGATCAAAGCAACCAGGACCACACAAGGCACACAGGAGAGGATAAAGAAACCTGAGTATGGATGCCTTTCAGGGCACCAGAGAAGAAACAGCATACAAGAACAGGCAGGATAGTCACCTGTCAATTGACAAGTTGGAGGGGGTGGGGCTATGGCTTACTGGAAGAGATATACAGGTTACTCACCTGTAACAGGAGTTCTAGTAATGGTATATGTTGTTCATCCACACTGTCTGGCAGGTTCCTTGCCGCTTTAAATCTTGCCGGAAGGTCTTCAAGCTGGCTCCTCCCACCCACCGGGTGGTAAAACTCTCGCTCCGCCCCATGACGCACTGAGATCTAGCCCGCTGGAAGCCAGGTTGTGCGCTGGCTGAGGAATGTGGGGATGAACAACATACCATTTCTAGAACTCCTGTTACAGGTGAGTAACTTGTATTTCTAGGGACATGGATATGTTGTTCATCCACACTGTCTGGCAGACTCCTAGCAATTCTCCGGGAGGAGGGAGGCAAGGCACACACCCCCTACTTAGGGAATAATGACTGGAGAACCGAGGCCTCAAAACCAGCATCCCGGTGTGACTCAAGCTCGATGTGGTAATGGGTAATGAAGGTGTGTGCTGACTTCCAGGTAGCAGCCCTGCAGATTTCCTGGATAGGGACGTCCCTGGAAGCAGCCACCGATGCAGCAGTACGGCGGGTAGAATGAGTTCTTATCCCTTTGGGAGGCTCCATGCCTGCCAACCTGTAGCAGAGATCTATGCAGGAGGTGACCCACCTGCATATCGTCTGCTTGGCTGCAGGTCTGCCAGGTGCGGCTTCAGCATAGGTGACAAACAGCTGGCGAACCTCTCCCCGAACTTCAGCCGTCCGCTCCTTATAGTAAGCGAGCGCTCTTCTAGGGTCCAATGTATGGAGCCTATGTTCGGCCTCCGAGGTGTGATTGGGGTAGAACACTGGCAGAGTCAACACCTGGTTAAGGTGGAACTCCGACACCACCTTCGGAAGGAATTTCAGGTGGGGGCGCAGGACAACCTTGTCCCTGTGGAAGGCCAGATAAGGAGACTCGATGGAAAACGCCTGGAGCTCTTCCATCCTTCTGGCTGACGTGATAGCCACCAAGAAGGCGGTCTTCCAATACAGGTGAGAGATGTCACACCTGTGCATCGGTTCGAATGGCTTGCCCATGAGCTTAGCCAATACCAGCAGTAGATCCCATGGAGGTGGAGGGTCTCGCACCGGAGGGGATATGTGATCAAGGCCTTTGAAAAGGCACCCGACCACCTTCTCCTGTGCCACCGACTGCTTCCGGCCACGCCCGGTAAGCAGAGATATTCTGCGGAGGTACATAAGGTCATTAACGAAGCCCCTGCTGAAAGGGACCACAGGTAGTCTAGGATGCTTGCCAAGGAACAGGAGGAAGGGTCCAGGCCCTTGCCCTGACACCAAATGGAGAATCTCTTCCATTTGAAGGCATAGCATTTTCTGGTCGACTCCTTACGGGAAGCCTCAACAACGCTGAGGACCTCGTCAGAAAGACCCAAGGCCTGGAACTCTAGCTGCTCAGGAACCAGGCTGTCAGGTGCAGGAATTGAAGGTCTGGATGGAATACCTTCCCCTGACTGACTGAGATCAGGTCCGGGCGGGCTGGAAGCCGCCTCGGGAGCCTGGAGCTGAGACTGAGGAGATCTGGATACCAGAACTGGCGGGGCCAGTCTGGGGCTACCAGAATCAATTGCACCTTGTCCCTCCTCGCCTTGAGAAGCACCTTGTGGATCAAGGGAAATGGGGGAAAGGCGTAGAAGAGGCCCGGGGTCCACGGCCTCGAGAAGGCATCCCCCCTGCAGCGAGCCCTGCTGAGGGGGGCGGGCATGAAACAGTCTCAGCTTCGCATTCTCCCTGGAGGCAAACAGGTCCACCTGAGGCATGCCCCAGTGGGAGAACAGATCTTGTACTACCTCTGGCAGGAGAGACCACTCGTGGGGACGCAGCCCCTATCTGGCTTAGGGCATCAGCCAGGTGTTGGGCTCCTGCCACATGGATGGCAGAGAGATCCACCTCCAGGCTGACAGGTGACCAAATGGAGAGCTTCCTGCACAGAGGCATGGAGCGCATCCTGCCCTGGCGGTTTAGGTAGTACATGGTCGTGGTATTGTCCATCGGACCTGAACCACTTGACCTCGAGAAACGGAGAGAAGGCGGTGAGGGCTAGGACGAACCGCTCAAGCTCCAGCAGGTTGATGTGGCATCGGACTCCAAGGGGACCAGAGGCCGTGGCTCTGTGCTCCCCAGATGGGCACCCCAACCCATCAGAGAGGCATCGGTCGATAGAGAGACTGTCGGCTCGAGGAGGGCGAGCAGGATGCCCTCCTGCAGATGTGCTGGAGCGGTCCACCACTGGAGGCGTTCCACATCCCCTGGTCACTGTCACTAGTTGATCCAGAGGATCGAAGTGCTGTGACCACTGGCTGGCCAGCCCCCATTGAAGGGGACACATGTACCAATGGGCCCAACGGACCACGCTGGTGCAGGCCGCCATGAGGCCCAGGAGGTGCAGGAAGTCCCGGGCAGGGCGCAATTACCCAACCTGAAATGATTGGGCAAAGGAAGAAAGAACCTCGGCCCTGTCCGCTGGGAACCGTGCTCTGGCTCGTAGTCGAGCTCTGCCCTGATGAATTGTATAACCTGCTTTGGCACGAGTTCCGACTTGGCCTCATTGATGAGGAGGCCAACGTGAGAGCAAACCTGGAGGGTCAGATCTCTGGACCGCTCCACCTCCGTTCTGGAGGGGGCTGCAATCAGCCAGTCGTCCAGGTAGGGGTACACCCGGACCCTTCGGCGCCGCAGGAATGCTGTCACCACTGCCATGCATTTGGTGAAGACCCTGGGAGCTAGGGAAATGCCGAAGGGCATGGCCCGGAACTCGTAGAGGGATCCGCTGCCCTGAAGTGGAGGGCTCTCTGGTGGGATGGATGGATTGGGATGTGAAAGAATGTGTCCTGGAGGTCCAGAGAACAGAACCACAC
This sequence comes from Neoceratodus forsteri, assembly GCA_016271365.2. Classification (NCBI taxonomy): domain Eukaryota; kingdom Metazoa; phylum Chordata; order Ceratodontiformes; family Ceratodontidae; genus Neoceratodus; species Neoceratodus forsteri. Next base: position 1,548,253,265 of record CM057449.1, on the reverse strand, counting down.
GCCTCGTTTCAAGGATGGGATTATCTGAGCCAGAGTGACCATCCTGAAGGTCCGAGACCTTAGGAACCTGTTCAGGTCGTGCAGGTCGAGAATGGGGCGCCAGCCCCCCGTCCGTTTTGGGACCAGGAAGTACCTGGACACAAATCCCGGGTCTGGAGGCGGGTCCGCCACCTTCCTGATCACCTCTTTTTCGAGGAGCAGGGCAATATCGGCTCGGCGAGCCGACAAAGAGGCTGCGGACCCCGTCGCCGCTTGAACTCCAGGGGCAGGCCCTTTCCTACCACCTCCAACACCCAGCAGTCCATGGTGATAGCGGACCAGGCGGAAAGGAAGTGGCGGAGCCATCCCCCCATGGGGGGGAACCCAGGGGGGAGTGACGAGGCTGGAGGCAACACCCTTCAACCCATCACTGGGCAGGCTTAGAGGAGGAACCGGCCGAGGGACCTCCTGGGCCTTTTCCTCCCTGCTTCCTATTAGAGGAAGCCGCAGGCTTGGCTTTGGGGTGCCAAGCGCGAGCCTGCTGGCCCTGGTGCTGGTGGGCCGGACGTGCCGCAGGCGCAGAAGGGCGAAAGGACTTATGTTGTTGTCGATGGCCCTTGTCCTTCTGGGCGGAGGTGACCGAGTCCAGAGTGGCACTGGACTTTTCGATCCGCTGGAGGTGACCTTCCACTCTAGGGCCGAACAGGTCAGTCCCCAGGAAGGGGACATCCGCCAGTTTGTGCTGGGTATCCGCCGTGAAGGTGGATATCCTCAGCCATGCTCTGCGGTGCACGGCCACTGCGGCAGCCACTGATCTGTCACAGGAGTCTCCAATGTCCAGAGCCGTATGGAGCTGCTGTTTTGCCACCACCTTTCCCTGGTCCCGTACCTGCTTGACCGTGGTCTGCAGGTCGGCTGGGAGATGAGGATCACCTCATCCAGGAGCCCATGAGCGTGGGAGGTGTGCCATCAGCAACGGCCGAGCTGGCCTGGCGGAGGCTGAGGAGGCCGCAGCGTACACTTTGCGCCGGCATAGTCCAGCTTTTTGGACTCCTTGTCGGGGGGCTTATCCACATCAATAGCGTTCCCGGAACGCCGGAAAATGCTATCGGTGACCAACCCCTCGGCAGAGAGCTGTTCCGAAAAACCGGACAAAGAGCCGGTAGGGACCGCATACTTCCTGGCCATCCTGGCCGAAGGCGCAGGGCAGGAAGCCGGCCGCTGCCAAAGCTCCATAGCTGGGCCAACAATGGCTTCAGCCACCGGAAAGGCCTCCGTGGGTGAATCGCCTTGGTCCAGTATCTCCGTCAGGGGATACTTGGCCTGTTTGGATACAGGCTCGAGCTGCATCCCCGTGGACTCCGAGATGAGCTGAAGCAGACCCATAAAGGACGATGGGCTTTCGTCCATCGACTGGCCCCCGGAGGACTCCAGGTCAATGGGCCTGGAGAACAGGGAGGAGTCGTGGTCAGACTCCGAGGAGTCCGCGAAGAGCTGCCTGGGGCCTGAGCCACCCTCCACCTGCCGAGGACAGTCGGGAGTGAGGGTGACTGACAACCTGTGGGGCAGACCCTGACCCGACCGAGAGTCCTTGGTCGGCACCCCCGATTTCGGTTGTGGAGGCGGAGGTTCCACCACAATTGGTGGGGCAGCTGGTTTCAGCCGAACAACTGGCCCAGGCTTGGGCACCCTGACTACAGCGAGGGGTTGTTTCGGCCGTTCAGGTGACAGCCACTTGATGGCTGGGAAGGCGACGCGCCGCTTGTTCTGGACAGAAGAAACTGCTGCCACATCAGGTCCTCATACATCGACGCAATCTGTCCGAGCCTCTCCTCTTCCGAGGAGGAAGGCGAGGGCGGCGGCTGATTCTGTGCGTCCAAGACCGAGACCGCCAATGTCGGCGGGATCGGCTGGACCGAGACAATGTCCGAGACCGAGATCCTCAGTGTTTCCGAGGACGGGTCTGGGGACACCTGCTCTTCTCTCGGCTCGCAAGCCTTGACTGGGGACTCCGGCACAGGAGGCACAGGCAAGTCCTCGGTCTCCACCGGGGAACAGGTGAAGAAGGGTTGTCGGCTTCACCTGTCGACAGCCCGTCCGACGTGGGACGAGAAAAATCTCGACCGCGTCGACGGGTGTCTCGGCCGGCTGACCTGATGGGGACACCGTGAAGCCAGCGGCCTTAGCCGCAACCTCGACCGAAGTCTAGTGTCGACTGTCCGGGGAAGGGGACCTCTCCTGCTTCCATGAACGCCAACGGTGGGACTTACCTTTCGAGTCCTTCTTTTCGGACCGAGAAGAATGTCCCGATGGCCCCTCTCCCTTCGTGGAAAGGGATTGGCAAAGCTCCTTAAAATAAGCTGTGTAGGAGGATCCCAAAGAAAGCGGGATAAATGCCGCGACCGAGGAAGAGGATGATGCGGCCTGTGCCGCCTTCTCCTTGAGGGCAATCATCTGCTTGAGTTGCTCAGCCGAGCCAGCCGCCGCGGACACCGCCCAACGGGCCTCCTTTGACTTCACCGGTGGGTAGCGCGTCTCGGGGTGCCCAAGCTGTAACCGGGCAGCACGGTCTTCCAGGACGTTGGCCGAAAAGGAACAGCATAACTCGCAGGCCTGCGGGTCATGGCCTAGGCCGAGGCAGTAGACGCACGTGGAGTGCGGATCCGTCCTGGACATTTTCTGCCCACATGGGCACCGCCGAAAACCGAAAGTCGATTTGTACATCGCAGCCACGAGGGAGTAATTTGACCGAAGTCTTGAAAATTTAAGAATAAGTTTCGGGCGAACCGAAGAATTAGGATCCAGTCTATACGCAGAGCGTTAAGGAGGGAACCTGAGCTTCAAAGCGGTAAGGAAGATCTAGCGTCATGGGGCGGAGCAGAGTGTTTTACCACCCGGGTGGGAGGAGCCAGCTTGAAGACCTTCCGGCAAGATTTAAAGCGGCAAGGAACCTGCCAGACAGTGTAGATGAACAACATATCCATGTCCCTAGAACTAGTGTTACAGTAGGTAAATATTCCATCTTCTTCGAGGATATCTTCCTCCACTGAGCCACATCATGGAATGATTCCTAAGCAGTACCAAGCACTGACGAAGGATAGGAGGTCCCATGATCCTGTGTATGGAGGCCTTGCAGATCACTAAGGCCAAACCTGGCACATCTGTGAGACACTATGTGCAGACTGTAGTGATTAGTGAATTTATGAACAGTACTCCAAGTGGCAGCAGCACAGATATTAGCAGTGCTGCAAACAAGCCACTGAGGTAGTCACCCTGTGGGTGGAATGTGCACAAACAGGACCACAAAACTGCTTACTGTGCTTCTGACAACAAAATGTAATAAAATTGGCAACCCATTTGGACAGGCCTCGTTTAGAAATCAATGAGCCCATCATTCGGGGGCAAAAGCAATAAACAACTGAGAGCATTTTCTACATCCTTTGTTCAATCTAGGTACAATCACAGTGTCATATGGATATCCAATGCATATAAACAACACTCTCCACTATTCGTGGGAGATGTAAAATAAACAGGAAGGTCTATGCTCTGATTTAGTGTTCCTTCAGACACAACCTTCAGAAGAAAACAAGGACTGGCACATAAGGTAACACCATCCTTGTGAAAAATAATAAACGTAGGATCTGCATCCTGACCCTGCGTCTCAGAATGCATCTGACATCACTGTCACTAAAAACAGTGTCTTCCGAAAAAGGAAGCATAGCTCAGAAGTGGCCACAGGCTCAAACAGACATGCAGTGATGGTCTCTAGGACCAAATTAAAGTCCCACACTGAAAATGGATCTCAGACTAGCGGGTGCAGGAGTAGGATACCCCGTGGGAGTCTACAGGAAACCTGCAACTTGGCCAAAGTCTTACCCTTAGCCAGGGCATGAAAGGTCAACAGAGCTGCCAGGGGAACCTTTATAGAGCAATACCCTAGGTCCCAAGTCCTTAAGTGACAAAAGGTAGTCCAGTATTTTAGGAACTGGACAAGTAAAGGGATTCAGAGCATACCCAGTACACCATACAGTAAAACGTTTCTATTTTTGATAACAAGTGTACCAGGTAGACGACTTTCTAGTAGCCAAGAGAACATCAGCCACTGCTGAGGAAACCCCGAACCAGCACAGTTCTACATCCTCCGGAGTGTGAAGGTGAAGGCAGTGAAGATCTGGGTGCACCAAAGCAGCCTGCTTCTGTTTCAGAAGTCTTGCTCACAGGGGGAGCAGGACAGGACATTTCACTGTCAATTGTTGGAGAAGCAGAAACTAAATTTGTCTGGACCAATGAGGAGCCACCAGAATCAGATTTGCATGCTCGGCCTACAGCTTTACCAGAACCCTTGTATTAGAGGGAATGGGGAAAAGCATACAGAAACCTCCCTTTCCAAGAGAGGGACAATGAGCCTCACCAGAAAATTAAAGACCCTGGAGCAAGTGAGAAGAAATGTGGCAGTTTTGTGTTGAATGGAGAAGCAAACAGGTCTATGTCTTGGCAACAAAGTACAGTTACTTAAGAACTTACCGTAACAGTAGATCTTCGAGAGAGGTTCTTGCAGTAGGCAATTACAAATAGGACTGACGTCGGCAGGCGGCAGGACCCCACGGAAAAATTTCTAGCTAGCAGTCTCTGGCGAGGGACCGCCTCCATGTCAGGTGACTGACGTCAGTATAAAGGGGCGGTCCCTCACGCCCGCCTTCCAGTTCTTTCCTGCCACAGGCCACAAGAGGCCGGATGAGAGAGAAGCGGATATTTCCCTCACTGGAAAAAGAGCTGAAAAAACTTAGGGGATGGAGGGCGGGAAGGTATTACCTACCTACAGGTGTCAGCGTGGCTCAGTTGGTAGCACATCCGCCTCTGGACCAGAAGGTCATGGGTTCTCTTCCCACACCGGGATGGACTTGCACCTAAAAATCGCTGGCATCCGAATGCAGTATTGGGGGGTGCTGTACTGCTGGGGTGTGCCGTCCTTCGGATGAGACGTTAAACCGAGGTCCCTTCTGCCCATCCTGGTGTTGTCCTGGTGGGTGTCCAGGTGGAAGTAAAAGAACCCAAGGTACTCTTCGTAAAGAGCAGGGAACATTCCCGGTGTCCTGGCCAACATTCCCTTTCTCATAAACCGGTTCATGCAATTATTCAGGCTGTGTGTGGGTGATGATGTGCGATATGGCCGCCACCACACATTCAGTCACTTCACTACCAGTCTAGCATTGCTTGTAAAGCGCTTTGGGATACTGTGTATGAAAAGTGCTATATAAATGCTGATTATTATTCTTCTTCGACTGCAAGAGCCTCTCTAGAAGATCTACTGTTACAGTAAGTTTTCCCGTAACTGTACTATCTTACTTCGAGAGGGCTCTTGCAGTAGGTAATTACAAATAAGACCGAGTCCCAAGCAGTCTGGAACAAGAAGAAGCACACGGGAGAAGGAAAGCTACTCAAAGCAGATCCTCTAGCTGTGAAGGCCTTAAGAAAGGAGGCCTTGCAGAATAGAGAGCCCGAAGCCTGCTCTACGGCGAGAGGCAATATCCAAACTGTAGTGTTTTGTAAATGTGTGGACAGAAGTCCAAGTGGTGGCAGCACAGATGTCTGCCGCTGACACGTTCCTGAAACATGCAGCCGAGGCACCGACTCCTCTGGTGGAGTGTCCTCTTACTTGACCCGGGAGGGTCTTGTTGTACTTGCCGTAACAGAAAGTGATGCAATGAGCCAACCATTTAGACACGCATTGCTTAGAAACAGCATTGCCTTCCCTTTTGGGTGCAAAAGAGACGATCAGTCTTTCTGAGATCCTTTGTTCTGTTAGTGTAGTATCTCAGAATCCGGTGAACATCCATAGTGTAAAGTAGATACTCCCCTTAATTGGAGTACTGTGTAAAGAAAGCGGGTAACTCTATGGACTGGTTCAATGTAGATTCTGCTACCACCTTGGGGAGAAACTTAGGATTGGTGAGCAGAGCCACACGTTCCTTGTGAAAAATCAAGTATGGAATTTTACACATCAGGGCCTGGAGCTCGGAGATCCTCCGAGCAGAGGTAATGGCCACTAGGAAGAGCATCTAACATGAAAGGAACTTAAAGTCTGCAGAAGCTGCCGGTTCAAAAGGAGACAAAGTAAGTTTCTCAAGAACAAAATTCAAATCCCAAGAAGGGGCGGGGACTCGGATAAGGTGTCTCAGGTGAAGAACCCCTCTGAGGAAAGTCTTAGAGACTTCCAGTTGAGCAAACGTCCTGTCTGCAAAGGGAACATAATAGGCGAAATGGCCGCCATGTGAACTTTCAGAGACGAGTGACTAATACCCAGGTCAAAGAGATGGTGCAGGTACTCCAGCAGCTGCCCAACTGAGCAGGAGAAGGGCTCGAAGTCTTCCGAAGCGGCCCAGATTGTGAAGCTTTTCCACTTCATGGCATAGGTAGACCTAGTGGAGGGTTTCCTAGCCTTCACCAGGATCTCCGCCACCTGGGGAGAAACTCCAAAGCGGGCTTGAGCTATGTCTGCAGGAGCCATGCATGTAGGTGAAGGGACTTGAGACCTGGATGGACCAGGGTCCCCTGATCCTGGGTCAGTAAAATTTGTGACAGAGGAAGAGGTGGTTCCTCTGAGTATTGTTGCAGAAGAGAGAACCAAACTTGCCTGGGCCAGAAAGGAGCGATTAGAATAATTCGTGCTCCTCCTGAGCCGAGTTTCTGCAAGACTCGCGGGATCAGAGGAACTGGGGGGAAGGCATAGACGAATCTGTCCTTCCAATCTAGAGACAGAGCGTCTCTCCAGAAAATGCCTCACTCTTGAATGAGCGAGCAGAAGTCAGGAGGCTTTGCGTTTTGAGGGGAAGCAAACAGGTCTACCAGTGGTGTTCACCAACGTAGGAAGATATCATCTAGGACCCCCTGATCCAGTTCCTACTCATGAGCTAGAGCAGACGAGCGACTTAGTTTGTCTGCTAAGGTGTTCTCGACCACCCGGAACATGAACTGCCGTAAGGTGAAGGTTGTATTGTGCTGCCCAATCCCAAACTCTCATTGCTTCCCTGCAAAGAGGGTAGGACCGAGTCCCTCCCTGTTTGTTGATGTACCACACCACACACATATTGTCCATCTGGACGGCTAGGTGGCCAGGAAGGAGATACAGATGAAGAGCTTGGAGAGCATAAAGTACCACCCGAAGCTCGAGCACACTGATTTGAAGTTTTTGTTCGAGCTTGGACCAAGAGCCCTGGGTATGATGAGGACTGAGATGGGCTCCCCAACCTCCGCCCGAGGCGTCTGTGGTCAGAGTCTGGGAGGGGGGAGGAAGGAAGAATGGAACTCCTCAAAGAAGGTTCTCTCGAACCATCCACCACTGCAAGTCTCGAACCATGGGAGAGAAGACTAGGACCAACTGGTCCAAGTCGTCCACCAACTGATCCCATTGGGAGCGAAGCGTCCACTGAGAGACCCTCATGTGGAGCCGAGCGTGAGGGACTGTTGGGATAGCAGTCGCCATAAGCCCAAAGAGTCGAAGAACCGACCTTGCACTGACCCGCCTGCAGCCGGACAAGAGGCTTACCTGAGTCTGTAGAGTGGCCACCCTGTCCGGTGGCAGGAAGGCCCTGCCCAGGGTCGTGTCCAGTATCGCCCCAATAAACTGGAGCCTCTGGGATGGGATCAAGTGAGACTTGGAATGGTTGATGGTAATACCCAGACAGGCAAAAACCTGCTGGGTGAGGGAGAGGCAGTGCAGGAGTTCCTCCCTGGACGAGGCCGCCAGGAGCCAATCGTCCAGGTACGCGAAAACCTGTACCCCCTCCCCCCGAGTACGCAGGTAAGCCGCCACCACCGCAAGGCATTTGGTAAATACTTGGGGAGCCGAGGAGAGGCCAAATGGAAGTGCCTAGAACTGGCAGTGGTCCCCTTGGAAAGCAAAATGAAGATATTTGCGGTGAGTCGGGTGGACAGAAATGTGCAGGTAAGCATCCTGCATATCCAGAGTACAAAGCCACTGTCCTGAGCGGAGGAGGGGCAGAAGGCTCTGCAGTGAGAGCATGCTGAACCTCTTGTACTCCACGAATAGGTTCAGGGAACTGAGATCTAGAATAGGTCTTACATCTCCTGTCTTCTTCGGGACCAGGAAGAAGTGGGAATAGTAACCGTTCCCTGCAGAGGAAGGGGGACAGGTTCTATCGCCTCTTTCAGCAAAAGTGCTGAAATCTCTTCCTGGACCAGAAGAAGATGTTCCCTAGGATACGACGACTTTGGGGGAGGGTAATGTGGTTGTTTCTGTAGAAACTCTATTGAGTGTCCTTCTGTGACTAGCTGGAGCACCCATGAATCTGATGTTATCCTCTCCCAGCCCGGAAGGTGGAGGGAAAACCTCCCTCCTACCGGTTCCACCAGGAAGCCTGGAGGCTCTGGGAGAGGGAAGGAGTCAGGTGGTGTGAGGCAGTGCCGCAGCTGAAGCTCCCGCTGCTTTTTTGGGGGTGGGCGCTTGGCAGCTGAGGAGGCCCGAACGTTTAGTAGCCCTCTTTCTCTGTGGTCTCGCTTTGGGCTGATTCTGTCTGCGAAAGGGACGGCACTGCAATTAATGGGGATGATACATAGAGTCCACAGACTTTAATGCCGTCCCCTTCTCCTGCAGGTCGGTGATGATGTCCTTGACATCACCCCCGAACAGCACCGAACCCCGGAAGGGCACTTCCTGGATGGAGGACTGCACTTCCTGGACCAACCCTGACACTCGGAGCCAAGCATGACGTCGTAGGCCTATGGCGAAAGCTGAGCTCCTACCAGCAGTGTCCACTGCATCGTAGGTCGCACAAAGGATGTGCCGACTGGCCGAACGTGCAGAGCGGACAAGGTCAGCCACTTCCTGCTTGACTTGAGAGTCCGGAAGGGAGTCCAATTTAGATTCCACCTCACTGAGAATCACCTTCTGGTAATCCCCCATGTGACCAACATAGTTCAGGGCCCTAAAACCCAGAGTGGAAGAAGTGAAAATCTTCTTGCCATACTCGTCCAGAAGGCGGGATTCCTTGTCAGGTGGAGACGAGCTGAGGTGTTTGGGGTGAGCTGACCGGCCATGAGCAGCGCTAATCACAACTGAGTCAGCTCGAGGGTGGGAGTCTAAACAGTCAACACCATCGGGAGCCTGGTATAGCCTGTTCAACTTCCTGGGAAGTGGGGCTAAGGCTGACGGCTGTTTCCATATAGAGGTGATAAGGTCGGCATGAGGCTTGATCCAGGATGGCACCAAAGTGGGAGCTGTCACGGGCAGATCCAGATGCTCAGTGAGTTTTTTACGCTGTGGGGGTCTGGCTCCAAGGATTGCCACTTATGTACTTCCTGGATCTTGTGTAGCAACTCCATGAAGGAAGGATCCTCTGGAGGAGTCCTTGGCCGGGGCTTGGACGGAGAGCGTGGCTCATCGTCTTGCTCGGAACAACTGTCGGAAGCATCCGAGGTGTCCAAGGAAGAAGAAGATGAAGAAGAAGTAGACTCCCTCTCCCAGCGAGGGGGAGGAACGGACCACTTGGGAAGCCCCTGGGGAAGCGTGTCCTGCCCCTCTCTGGACCCAGAGGGTTTAGCCCTGGTGTCTGGAGGGAGTTTGTCGTCATGGACGTACGGGAACCGGCATCGGCACTGTCGTCGGAAGACGACTCTCCACCTCTCTGGTGAGCTGAGCCTTGGCCTCAGCCCACCAGGAGGCCAGAGTCTCCTGCAGATCCACTGGCGGCTGGAGGGGCAGTGGAGGAGAAGGAGGGGGGATACGGGTATGGACTATACCCACAAGGCGCCAGAGTTCATAACCCGGACAGCGTGGAAGCCCGGGCGTCATATTGAGGTGCCGGGTACCGCGGCGCTGATAGGTTGGCGCCAGGTACTGAGGCATCGGATACTGCGGTCCCGGGTATGATGGCATCGGATACGATGGGGTCAGGTACCCGGGAACCGGGGGGTTGGGGGCCGCCGGAGCAGAAGGCCCGGCCAGAGGCCCCATGGGTGGATCTGGAGCAGAAGGCCCGGAGGGCCCAGCATCGGGGCGGCATCCAGGAGCAGGATGTCGCCCGGAGTCGGGAGCCGACGTCAGATCAGTTGGACCAGTGGGTGGACGGTCTGACGGAGGTGGAACAGGAACCTCAGCGTCGCCCGGGGATGGAGGGGAGAAATCCTCGGGATCGGGCTGAGGAGACTCAGGGTCCCCAGAAGGCAGCGAAGGCTGCGGGGAGCCGGGAACGACAGATGTGGGAGGGTCCTGCGTCGGCTCTTCCGCTGTGCGGATGTCGGGCAAACCAACGTGCAGCTTAGCAGCGGGATTCGGGCGGGTGCCGGAAGGCCCGGCGTCTGACTTAACAGACCCATTGCCGAAGGCAGGCAGCGATGGAGGGGCGGCCTGGTCGAGCGGAATAGGGGCTGCGCGCCGCCCCAAAGGGGCGGGCGACTTACCGACTTTCTCCGTGCGGGCGTCGGAGGAGCCGACGTCCAGCTTATCGGAGCCGCTCGCACCAGTAGGCCGCAAAACCACGGCTTTACCGGGAGCAGAGGCCTCCAAAAGCCCGGAGGCGCCCGAAGGGCCCGAGCGCGAGCCACACAGGCGGGCCAACACCACCTTAGAAGCCTCTAAGGCGGCCGTCATGGAGCGGTCCCCCGGAGGGCACGTTACCTTTAGCACGGTGACTCCCGAGGGAGTCGTGGTGGGTGAGAAGCCCTTGTCCCGCTGCTTTTCTTTATCCTTTTTCTTGTGATGGCCTTCAGGGGAAGTTGACGCCTGCCGAAGCTTTTTCAATTCTTTCTCCATGAAGCTCATTTTCTTTTTCAAAATATGGGCCTCCAGGGACTGCTGCCGCCTTCTCCGAGTGGCCGCGTTAAAACTAAGGCAGTGCAGGCACTTCTCTACCGGATGGTCGGGGCCTAGGCAAAAAAGGCACAGGGCGCTGCAAGAGTTGCACTTGTTTTTGTGCTCGGAGGGTGTAGGGGACGACATACACCAACGAATACCTGACAGATGATAGGAAAAAAATTGAAAGAGTCAGTGAAATACCGACGATACAGCCTGACGAGCAAGGAACTTTACCGCGAGGCGCTGGGCATGAGCTAACGGTGGAAAAGAACTGGAAGGCGGGCGTGAGGGACCACTCCTTTATACCGACGTCTCCTGACACCGGTCACCTGACGTGGGGGCGGTCCCTCGCCAAAGACTGCTAGCTAGAAATTTTTCCGTGGGGTCCTGCTGCCTGCCGTCAGTTCTATTTGTAATTACCTACAGCAAGAGCCCTCTCGAAGTAAGATCCCCATTTTTCGAAGAGGTTGTCCATGATAGAGTCAAAGAGCTCCCATTCATGGGAGAGCACACTGGACTGACTAAGGTGATCTACAAGTGCCTTCAGGGTCCTGGGGAGGAACACTGCTGACAGAAATATGTTGTGTTCCACCGACCAATGCCAAATTTTCACAGCTTCTTTGCAGCGAGCATACGAATGAACTCTAACCTGTCAACTGATGTAGTATATCACCGACATAGCGTCTGGAGCTCATTGATCCTTCTTGCAGACGTGACAGCCACCAGGACGGTGGTCATCCACGACAGGTGAGAGATGTCATACCTGTGCATCGGTTTGAATGGCTTGCCCATAAGCTTTGTCAGCACCAGCAACAAGTCCCAAGGTGGTGGTCATTCACGCACCGGAGGGGGAAATGTAGTCAAGGCCTCTGAAGAAGCACCAGACCACCTTCTCTTGTGCCACTGATGGCACACCAGCCAGGTGCATTTTAAGGGTCGTCGACCGAAGGCACGACTGAGAGATGGACCAAAGATAGTTGAGAATGCTAGCCACTGGACAAGATAAAGGGTCAACCCCTTGCCTTGGCACCAAATGGAGAACCTCGTCCATTGGAAGACATAGTGTTTTTTGGGTCGACTCCTTCTAAGAAGCCTCGACCACAGCAAGGACATCTTTGCAGAAACCCAAAGCCTGGAACTCTAGTTGTTCAGAAACCAGGCTGTCAGGTGCAGGAATTGAATGTTCGGATAGAATACATTCCCATGACTGCAAGAGGGCAGGTCCAGGTGGAGAGGACGATGCCACAGGAGCCTGCAGCTGAGGCTGAGGAGATCGGGGTACCAGAACTGGTGGGGACAGTCCAGACCCACCAGGAACATCCATGCCTTTTCCCTCCAAGCTTTAATCAGTACTTTGTGGATCAGAGGAAACAGAGGGAAGGCAAACAGGAGGCCCGGCGTCCAGGGTCTCAAGAAGGCATCCCCCTGCAGCGTTCCCTGTTGAGGGGAGCGGGCACAAAGCAGCCTCAGTCTGGCATTCTTCCTCAAGGTGAGAACAGTTCCACCAGTGGGGCACCCCACTGGGAAAACAGGCTGTGTATTACCTCCGGTTGGAGAGACTACTCGTAAGATGCCTCACCCACATGGCTGAGGGTGTTCGCCAGTGGGTTGGAGATGCTGGCCACATGGATGACCAGGAGATCAGCGTCCAGGCTGAGCACAAGGGTCCAGATACGGACAGCTTCCCTGCACAGAGTAAGAGAGTGTGTCCCGCCCTGTTCTATGAAGTATTACATGGTCGTGGTGTTGACCATCTGAACCTGAATGACCGGACCCCAAATGTGTAGAGCAAAGTCGGTCAGCGCCAGCCGAACCGCCTTAAGATCCAGCAGGTTGATATGGCATCGGGACTCCTCAAGCGTGTGGACTCTGTGGTTCTCCAGGTTGGCACCTCAGCCCATGAGGGGGGCATTGTCATGATGGTGACTGTCGGCTCCGGGCAAACAAATGGGATTCCTTCCGGCAGATGTTCTGGGACTAACCACTACTGGAGGGTGTCCCACATCAGCGGGGTCACAGTGACTGGCTGGTCAAAGTGGCCCTGGCACTGAGACCACTAACAGGCAAGCTTCCATTGCAGACAGCGCATTCTCCACCGGGCCCAACAGACCACGCTGGTGCATACCTCCATGTATCACAGGAGTCACAGAAAATTCCAAGCAGGGTGCAGCTGCCCAACCCGAAAAGACTGGGCAAAGGAAGCTGAGCCCTGGCTCTGAGGCTGGGAGCTCTGCCCTTGCGAAGTGCATCACCCAAGTAAGGTATGAGCTCAGAATTGGCCTGCTCACCAGGAGGCCAAGAGACAAGCAGGTCTGGAGGACCAGGTACCTGGAATGTTCCACCTCCTCCCTGGAGGGACCCGCTATAAACCAGTCATCCACGTAGGGATACACCTGGACCCCTGAGCGCCTCAAGTAGGCTGCCACATGCTGGGATGCACTTTATTTTATTTTATTTAAAATTGGTGACTGGGAAAGGCACACTGAGCTGAGGCTCGTTTCCAGGTGCAACCCTTGGTGAAGACCCTGGGAGCTGAGGACAGACCGAAGGGCATGGCCTGGAACTTGTAGAGAATCCCCTCCGCACAGAGCTGCAGGAAATGACGGTGGGATGGACAGATGGGAACATGGAAGAACACGTCCTGAAGATCCAGGGAGCAGAACAGATGGAATGATCTGAGACAGAATGACCATCCTGAAAGTGCATAACTGAAGGAATTTGTTCAGGTCTTGTAGATCTAAGATGGGCGCCAACCCCGCCCCCCCCCCTTGGGACCAGGAAGTACCTGAAGACAAACACTGGGCTTACTGCAGGGTCTGGGACTTGAGCCACTATCTCCTTCTGGAGGAGCAGGATGATGTCTTCCCGAAAGGCTGACAGCATGTTGATGGACACCATGTCCTCCCGTAGGACATGGGCTTGGCAAGGCGGGTAAGCCTCGAACTCTAGAGGCAGACCTTGACTGACCACCTCGAGTACTCACCTGTTGGTGGTGACAGCAGACTATGTGGAAAGGAAGTGATGGAGCCGGCCACCCACGGGAGGACCCAGGGGAGTCAGGATGGGCATGGGAGAGGCATCCCCCATCCTGTCACTGGGCAGGATTGGAGGCAGAGGAAGCAGCGGAACCTCAACCACCTGGTTTTCGGATGACCGAAGCAACCGACTTTGGTCAAGGAAGCCAAGCCTGGGCCTGCTACCCAGCTGGGGGCTGGGACGGCTTGGCCGCAGGGGCAAAGAGGGGCCGAAAGGACTTCCTCCTCTGAAACTTGGAGCCCTTGGGATTCCTCTGGGCAGAGGTGACTGAGTCCAGGGTGGCACTGGACTTCTCAGTGCGAGTAAGATGTCTTTCCACCCCCGGACCGAAAGGGTTGGTGCCCAAGAAGGCAACATCTGCCAACTTGTGCTGGGTATCTGCCATAATGGTAGAGATCCACAGCCAAGCCCTGCGGCCCATGGCCACCACGGCAGCCACGGACTGGGCGCAGAAGTAGCCAATGTCCATAACTGTCTGGAGCTGCTGTTTAGCCACCGCTTGGCACTGGTCCCGGACTTGCTTTACCATGTCAGTCGGGAGCTGGGGAAACACCTCATCGACAGTGCCAAGAAGGACATGAGTGAAGTGGGCCATCAAAAGGGCTAAAATTGCTTGCTGAAGGCTGAGCAAAGTGGCCGCATAGACCTTCTTGGCCATGTGATCCAACTTTTTGGATTCCTTGTCAGGAGGTTTGTCCACGTACTCAACATTGCTGGTATAGAGTCAACCACCTGATCCTTGGCCAAGGGATGCTCAGTGAAATCCGACAGGGAACCGGTAGGGACTGCATGCTTGTGGGCAATACAGGCAGATGGTGCAGGGCAAGAGGCAGAGTGCTGCCAAAGCTCCACAGTGGGGCCAAGAATGGCCTGGGTGACCGGGAAGGCTATGCCCGGGGTGTCCCCCTGGTCAAGAATTTCGGTCAAGGAATACTTGGCCTGTTTCTGGATGGGCTCCATCTGGCGCAGCAATCTCCAGAAAGAGGTGGGATTATGCTCCATGGACAAATCCTCGTCCAATGGACAGGAATGTAGGGAGGAGTCCTCAGACTCTGAGGATTCGTTGAAAAGCGGTCGACTGCCAGAGTCCCCACTGACCCTACGGGGCTGTTGGGAGTCAAGGTGACCGACAGACGAGAAAGCCCAGGAGCGGTACTGGCATACTTAGGAGGGGGACCTGCTTAGGCGGCAGCTTCACCTGGATAGGCGGAGAGGCCGGAATAGGCAGAGTCAGAATAGGCCAAGCTGGAGTAGGCTGAGGCCTTGGTGGCAGGAGCCATGGAAGAGCTGGGGTGTTGGCCAGAGTCGGCTTAACCCTGGAAAACATGAGCTGATACCACGTGAGTTCTTCATAGTGCCTGCGCGTTTTAAATGTATATATATATATATATATATATATGTATATATACTGTATATATTTTTTTGTTTTGTTTTGTTTTATTGGACCGTTTTTCTATGCCTCTGCGGACCCATCAGGGTCTATGACCCCTCCCTCAGAGAGGTATGTTTCTCTGGCCCCAATGACTGTCCCTGCCTGCCACCCCCCCTCGCCAGCGGGGCCAGGGCGAGGAGTCCCGGCTAGCTCCCCCCCCCACGAAAACACAGCAATCCAGAATTTGGGGGGTGCACACCACATAGAAGCGGGGCAATCACGGGTTCTGCCAGGTCCTGCTTTCCCTCCATGTTTCTCCCGCACCCTACACCTGTGAAATGGGTGGGGCAGCTGCCTCCACCTCCGCGGAGGCAGCCAACCACTCTGGGCGTGGGTCAACCCCTTTGTGCTTGCGTCTGCACTGACACCCAGCAGTGAAGTCAACAGCGCACAGCGCCAATACTCCTCCCCGAGGAAGGAGAGCAGTCCTCTGGCTGCTTGATAGTCCCCCCCCCTTACCAACCCCCGAATGACCCGAGTCCATTCCTGAACTCGGGTCACTGGCGTGGTGCTAGGTGTGGCAACCAGCACCTCAACCCTCAGTGCCACCGAGCCGGCCCTTTAAATTTATATTTTATTGTATTAAAAATAAAACATCATCATACAATCAATCAATACTGCCTACCAGGAATACAATACTGAAGTTCAAGGAGCTGTTCAATGGATTACAGTAAATCTCTGTAACCTAGGTAGGCTAGTGCTGGGAGTGTCAGAGCCTCTCCTCGTCCGAGGAGGAAGAAGAACAGTGGCAGCACCACTTGCCCGAATGCTGAAGGCGGGAATTCCGATGTCGGTGTGTGCTACTCGACTCCGGACTTTGGAATCGCGACCTCGACCACTGGGAAAAGCTGACAGTGAGAACTGGAGGGAACCGGCAAAAGCAGAGTATTCTCCAGGGTAATGGGATCCCAAGGGTTAGTAACTGGATCAGCATGCTGGTCCGACCCACCCTGAGATGTGACAGGTAGGACCAGAGTCCTAGAAAGTGAGATATCCACCTCATCCTGTGACAGTGCGTCAACTGGTTTGAGAAAAATCTCAACAGGTTGGTTGATGGGTGTCTTGACCAACTTTCCTGATGAGGAGACCATGGAGCAGCGGCCTGGACCGAAGGATCGTTTGCAGTCAAAACCTCCAGAGAAGCGTGGGAATCCAAGGCCCGAGAGCACTCGCGATCCCACAACCAATGACGAGACTTCTTTTTAGTCTCCTTTTTTGAACGTTTGGAGGATTTCGTGTCCTTAGAGGAGTCCTGGCCAAGGGTGGGAAGGGACTGGCACAAATCCCTAAATGCCCCAGTGAAGGTGGTGCCAAAGGAAGGTGGCACAAACGACTGAAGTTGCATGCTCCGTGGCCTGAGCCGCTGCCTCTTCAAAAGCCGCAAGTTGTTCTGTGGACCCCGCAGCCGTGGAGACCGCCTGACGGGCATCTTTTCACCTAACGGGAGGGTCCCGTTCATTTGGGCACCCTACAAGTAGCTGGGCGTGCTGGTCTTCCAGAGTACTGGGATGCAAGCTGCCGACACAGGTCACATGCCTGGGGATCGTGATCGTGGCCTCTAGGCAGTAGACACATGAGGTGTGCAGGTCTGTCTGGGACATCTGCCCAAACTCGCAGTTTTTGAAACCGGGCACCGACTTCGAGTCGTCCATGATGAAGAATTCGAACAGGTTCGAGTTTCGCTTGAAGATGAGCATAGTTTTGTAAATACAAAAGCAAAGGGCCTATTCAGTGCGGAGAGCGGTAAGGGGTGACTGTCTCATGCTTCATAATATTCAAAAAGATAATTCACTAAAGAACCAATGTGGCATCCTAACTAACACTAGGAATTAAAATTTAAGATCACATAACAAACAGTTTGAACTACCTGTGACCAGCAGCAGAAAAAGGGATAATTACTTTATCTTAAGATCAGCAGTTTTCTGGAACAAACTTCCAAATGAATTAGTTAATATAACTGACTCAGATAAATTCAAAAAAGAGTTGGATAAATACTTAGAATACTAGGTTTGCCCCACAAAGAGTGGGGGCGGACTAGATGGGCCTAGGCCTTATTCCATCCTACTTTACAAAGTACAAAGTAAAGTACAAAAGGAGGAAACCAACTTCCAGTGGAAAGGAAGATCTGACATCACAGGGTGGTGCCGAGGGAGTTACCACCCGGGGTAGGTGGGAGGAGCCAGCCTGAAGATGTTCCATCAGGAATTAAAGGGAAAAGAACACTGCCAGGATTGTACCTCATATCCACGTCCTTAGAAGAAAAAATTACTCACCTTAGTAATGTTGTTTCTTCTAATGGGGTCTTGCTATATTCTGACTATTGCAGTTAGGTCCTGCCTTTCAATTGCCCTGGAGAACAAAGAGTTAACTTTCCATGGCCAGCATGAAACGTTCAGCCCGAGCTCGGTTGAAGCCCCTGTCTGCTGCTGTTTAAACTCCAACCGTCAGATCTTTACGAGCAATACTCACTAGAAGTTCTGTGTGGAAACTGTAAAACTCACACTAGCCAACTGGCAATTAATTTATTAAAAAGGGTTTTTTGGTTTCAAAGCAAAGACTCAAGTCAGGAAACCCAAAAAACAAAACACAACACAACCCACACACAAAATAAAGGAGGGTGAAAAAGGGGCACCTCTAGGGTGCCAACACTGCTCCTGCCCACCCACATCCCAAAAACCAGGTTCTGAGAGGGGAGGCAGGGGGGCACGTCAGAATACAGCAAGACTCCATTAAGAAACAACATTACTAAGGTGAGTAATTTTTTCTTCAAACAACATGAAGTCTTGCTGTATTCTGACTATTGCAGACTACCAAGCAGTACCTCCATGGAGGAGGGACAGAACCTACTTTGGGAATAGGCTCTGAAGTACTGCTGTGCAAACCGAGCCTCACTCCTAGCCTGGATATCCAGAGAGTAATGCTTGGTGAATGTATGGACTGTTTTCCAGGTGGCTGCTTGACAAATTTCCAAGATAGGGATATCCCCGGCGGCAGCCAGGGAAGCAGCTGCACCTCTAGTAGAGAGAGCCCTCAGGCCTGAGGGTGGGGTTCTACCCAGTTTTTCATAGCAGAACTGTATACAAGAGACAATCCACCTGGCAATAAATCTTTTAGTGGCAGGTTTGCCCTTACCAACCTCTCCATATGTGAGGAACAACTGGAGGGACTCAAACCTGTGACCCTTGGTGCACTCTATGTAGTAGCTGAGGGCCCTTTCAGCATCCAAACTGTGCAGCCTCCTCTCTCCAGAGGAGGAATGGACAGTGAAGAAAACAGGGAGAGACATAGACTGATTAAGGTGGAAATCTGAAACCACCTTAGTCAAAAACTTCCTGTTAGTTCTTAGGACCACTTTATCTCTATGGAAAGAGATGAAATCAGGCTCCATTGACAGGGCTTACAATTCACTGATACGCCTGGCAGAGGTAATGGCTACCAAAAACACAGTTTTCCAAGTCAAGTACTTAAGCTCTGCAGAGGACAAAGGCTCAAAGGGTGGTTGCATAAGCTGAGCAATGCAAACATTAAGGTCCCAAGCTGGAGCAGGGTCCCTAAATGGGGGATTGGTGTGCAGCAATCCCTTGAAGAACTTACAAAACACAGGATGGGCTGACAGAGGAGCGGGCTTGCCTACTGACAAAAAGGCAGAAACAGCTGCCAGATGCACTTTAAGTGTAGCCGGCCTAAGTTCCAAGCCATTAGGATGAACCATATAGTCCAGGACTGTAGGCAACCCAGCAGATTCTGGAGAAACATGTTTATTAGAGCACCAAATAGTGAACCTTTTCCATTTGGAATTGTAAGTCTTTCTGGTGGAAGGCTTTCAAGAAGCCTTAAGGATATCCAGAACCCCCTGAGAAAGGTGTAGATCAGCAAACTCTAGCTCTTCAAGAGCCATGCCCTGAGATTGAGAGATCTGAGGTTCAGATACCAAATCCTCCCCTGAGAGGATGACAACAGGTTGTAATTACTGTAAAGAGACAGGGGAAGGTGGACTGCTAAGGACAGCAACAGTGGGTACCAAGGCTGTCTGGCCCAGTCTGGAGCAATCAGAATCACTTTGCATGGTTGAGACCTGATCTTGACTAACACTTTGAACAGGAGAGGGAAGGGGAAAGCATACAGGAATTTCCCTTCCCAATTCAGAATCAGAGAATCCAGGGGGACTGAGCCCAAGACTGGGGGTCTGCAACAAAAGAGAGGAAGTTGGTGATTGTCTGGGGCTGCAAAAAGATCTATCTCTGGAGTGCCCCATCTTGAGAAAATCACTTTCAAAACTAGGGGATCTAGGGTCCATTCGTGATGGCCCTGGGATATCCTGCTGAGAGCATCTGCTAGGACATTGTCCTTCCCTGGGAGGTGAACTGCTATCAGAGAGGTTTGCAGGGAATAGGCCACAGACCACAACTTCATTGCTTCTGTGCACAAGGCCGTAGACAGAGTGCCTCCTTGCTTGTTGATGTACCACACTGTGGTGGTATTGTCTGTTCTGATCTGGACCACCTTGTTTTGTACAGATTTGGAAAAGGCTTGCAGTGCCAGAAACACTGCTCTGAGTTCCAAGAGATTTATGTGAAGCAGAGCTTCTTGAGGTGACCACAACCCTTGGGTGGTAAGATCCCCCAAGTGGGCTCCCCAGCCCAGCAGGGAGGCATCTGTGGTGAGTATCACTGAATGAGACTGAGTGACAAAAGGAACTCCCTGTCTCAAATTGTCCTAATCCTGCCACCATTTCAAAGCCTGGATCAGGGTTCGAGTCACTGGGACTAGTTTGGTAAGGGAATCCTTTCTTTGGGACCAGAAGGCTCTTAAGTGGAACTGAATGTCCCTCATCTGAAATCTTGCCCCCTGGACCACTGCTGTAGACGCTGCCATGTGGCCCAGGAGCTGCAAGAAATGCCTTGCTTGTCGAGACACCTGGAGGGTGAATGAAGAGGCCAGTTCCATAAGGGTCCTTGCCCTGTCCAGGGGAAGGAAGGCTCTTGCCCTTATTGTATCCAGCTCCGTCCCTATAAAGGTGAGGAGCTGCACTGGCTCGAGAACTGACTTTGGAAGGTTGAGGAGGAATCCTAAGGAAGTGAGCAGTTGCTGAGTTATTTGCAGATGTGACTTGACTTGGTCTGGAGACTGACCCACTATGAGCCAGTCGTCCAAGTATGGAAAGATGGAGATCTTTTCTCCTAGGAAAGCAACCACTACTGCCAGGCACTTTGTGAACACCCTTGGGGCTGATGTTAGCCAAAGGGCATTGCTCTGAATTGATAGTGGCCTGAGGGCAACTCGAACCGGAGGTACTTTCTGTGGGAGCACCTGATGGGAATGTGAAAATAGGCATCTTTGAGGTCCAGGGAGACTAGCCAGTCCCCTGGCCTTAGAGAGGGCAGAATTATTCTCAGAGTCACCATTTTGAACTTTGGTTTTAAAAGGTGCTTGTTCAGATACCTTAGATCCAGGATGGGCCACCATTCCCCTGTTTTTGGGGATTAGGAAGTACCTGGAGTACAATCCTTTGCCCTTGTGTAGGGTAGGAACCCTTTCTATGGCTCTGAGAGCCAGGAGGGAAGAAACCTCTGCCTCTAGGGCAAGGGTCTCTGATGGATTTGCAGGTGGAAAGGATCTGGTTCTCATCCTGGGAAATTTTTTGAAGCTGAGAACCAGGTCCCTGGCTTACGACTTCCAGGACCCACTTGTCTGATGTCAGAGACTTCCAGTCCTGGACAAAGTAAGCCAGCCTGCCCCCTACAGGTATTGGAGAATTGGCCCGGGTAGACCCATCAGGGTGTCTGCTTGGCAGGGGCTTTAGGCTGAGGGGTGGAAGCAGGCCTGCTCATTCCCCATCTGCCTCTCCCTCTGAAGAACCCCCCTCTGAGCATAAGCAGAACAGGAGGCCTGGCTTGGTAAAAAGGCCTTTGAAAGGGTCTGCCCCTGCCACTGGAATGCTGCCTCTGAGGAGTGACTTGCCTTTCTTTGGCCTGAGCACTCCTGTAGGTGGTCCTGTACTCGTCCATCTTTTTCATGTAATTCTCTGTCTGCTCCCCAAACAGAGAATTACCAATGACAGGGAAATCCATGGCCTTAGCCTGGGTATCCTGTGATACGCTAGTACATCTGAGCCAAGCCATCCTCCGAAGGGCCACAGATGTAGCCATGACTCTAGATGTAACATCACTGGAGTCTACAGCAGCATGAAATTGCAACTTGGATGCCTCAATCCCATCCGTAGCCACCTGCTCCAGCTCCTTGGCAAGCTGGTCAGTGGCCTGTTTAGCCAGAGCCAGCACAGTGTCCCACCTGGACTTCTGGTATCTAGCTGTGTAGGCCATATAGTTAGCCTGCCTGAGTTCCAAAGATGCTGCCATGTATTGTTTCTTTGCCATGGAATCAATCTTCCTGGAGTCCTTATCTGGGGGGTGTGATGCCAAGGGAATATTTGCCTTATCACGGGCAGCAACCTGCACTACTCCAACATGGCTGCATTGCTGAGAAAGGAACTCCGTGTCTGAGCCTGAAAGGGTACACCTCTTGTCTATTCGTCTGTCCACAGGAGGTATGGAGTTAGGAGTCTTTAGAATTTTAAATGTCTGTTTCCCAAAAGATTTATGAAGGGGAATAGTCTCCTGGACTCTGGGATGTCCATCATTTCAAGAAAATCAGTCTCCTCCTGATCCTCTACTGCTTCTTCCATTGGAAGTTGGAAGGTTTCAGCCACTTTCTTGTAAAACATAAAGTGGGAAGGGGACTCAGAAAGCCTAGGAGGAGAAACACCTGAAGGTCTGTCTGGGGAGATGTCCGGGTCAATAGGCACATCCAGACTTTCATAATCACCATCATCATCATCATCATCATTATCTTCATACTCTCCCTCCTCCTCCTCCTCCGGTTCATAAAATTCTTCTAAAGTATAATCCGGAACCGGGGGAACCGACCGAACCGAGCCTCTGCCAGATGGTGCCGGTTCGGCCGGAACCGAAGTTAGCGATTGAACTATCCTTATCGCTTTGGCTATTTCATCAGCAGTCGGAGAAAGAACTTGTGGATCCGAACCGGATGATTTTTCTCTTTTCTTTCTTTTAACCGGAACTGACTCCTCAGAATCGGCTTTCCTTTTGCCCGAAGTTTCGCCCTGGTCAGAGGGACTTTCTGGTTCGGTCGGAACCGAACCGGCTAGCCATCCGGTCAGCGATCTGCCTCCCTTCCTCAGTCTACCTAATCTCTTATCCAGGGTAGCTTTGGGAAAACTTTTACAAATTTGGCAGTCTGAATCGAGGTGGTCAAACCCCAGACAATAAACACAGGTGGTGTGGGGATCAGCCTTAGCAAAGGCTTCCCCACACACACTGCAGTGTTGAAACCCAGTGGGCCTGTTTTTTTTTCTTGGGTTTCTCAGACATGGCCAATCCTATCGAAAACTTACCCTTTTTCCGGCAATCCGCCAGGCAAGACACCCCTATCGGTTCCTGACCGTGTTACGGATCTTGGAAAAAAACGTAATTAAATCTGTTTTTTTTAGAACCGATACGGACCGGTTACCACACTCTAATAATTCAAACCTTTTTTAAGACCAATCTGATCGGTTCAAACTGAACTGATCCCAAATTTACAAGTTCCACACAGAAACTAAATGTAAAACCTATCTAGTACTCACGGTACCACAGACAGAGACTTAAACCGACAGATTCGGTAGCAGAAATTCGGTAGAAACCGAGTGAAAAACGACACTTTAACCGACTATTTTTGAACCGAGCAGAGGAGAAATCTCCGGAGCGACTGTTCAGTGAGGCGGAGTAAAGAATCTGACGGTTGGAGTTTAAACAACAGCAGACAGGGGCTTCAACTGAGCTCACGCTGAACATTCCATGCTGGCCATGGAAAGTTAACTCTTTGTTCTCTGGGGCAGTTGAAAGGCAGGACCTAACTGCAATAGTCAGAATACAACAAGACTTCATGTTGTTTGAAATAGTAATTAAATACGCACCATAATTCCTGATCTAGGAATATCTTCACCATTGATTCACTCTACTGGGTCTGAGTCGGAAGTGCTAGGACCCCAAAGAAGCCAGAATATTTCAGGAGGGCTGGTGCTTAGGCAAGCTGTATGCACACACAGCACCGAGAGACTGGCTCGCTGCACCAGGCTTACCTCTGCATCATGCTTCAAATGCCTCAGTACCTTTTTTAACTGAGAAAGTGCAGCATAACCTAACAAGAACTTATGCACGTAACCTAAGGGCATAAGATAGCCCTGGTGACCTGCAGAAAATGGGTCAACAAACCAGTAACACAGTGTCCTCACAGTCCAAACCAAGAAGAAGGGGTGAAGACCAATAAAACATACTGAAGTAAGCCTGGGGGATAGTGGTTGGGTGTGTGAATCAATCGTGAAGATATTCTGAGTGTCATCGTGGCACAGGCCAGGTAGCATAGGAAAACCAGGAGCAGTTTCAAAATTCACAAATAGCATTTTATTATTAATAACAGCAAAAGAAATAAAAAAAATTGTTCAGTATAACTATTTACAATGGCAGTACAAACGCAGAAAACAGAGTCCTCCTTCTGAGTTCTTTCTTCTCAATTTCAAATCTCAGTCTCTGTCTCTCCCTTGCACAAGCATTACTGCTCTTTTTATAAGTCGGTGCCTGGGAAACTCATTACGAAAACAGCATGCTTCTCACACAATGTTCTTATAAGTTTCCAGTGTTCTTGTCAGTTTCAATGCAGGTGCAACAAAAAGAATAGTGACCCAGAACTGACCTCTCATTTACATCTCTGCAAAAGGCTTAAAAAACTGCATTTCAGGTTAACCCCTTGAGTTCCAAACAGCTTTTTGCAATCATTTCAACAATATAACTATATACAGTTTTAAACAAAGGGATACCAGTTTCACATACAGTTTTGCACAGAGATTCATATATATCTTTTATAACTGCAGATATGCAAGGGGAACAAAAGACATAAATAGCAAGGGAAGGCAGAGAAACAGCAAAAGGCTAAGAACTGTGAAACAGTCGGAGTGATGAGTTCCTAGGTCTCACAAGAAAATTTGGTTGCGCAACCAGACAGACAAGAGACAGAAAAGAGGAGGATAGAACAGATCCTTGCATTTAACCTATTTCTGCATAACAAATGGGGCAGGGCCTTATTCAACCCTGTCACGCCTAGAAGATCAAGAATTATGGTGCGTACGTAATTTTCATATCTTCCAGGAATCAATCTTAATTACTGATTCACAGTCGTGGGTCAGAGTACCAGGCTCAGACAAAATCCTCCAGACCAGGGAATCCACTCAGATCAGAAGTCAGGACTGTCCTGACAAGAGTGACATGCAGCCTGGCATGGACATCCAGGGCACAGTGCTTAACAAAGGTGTGCACTGTGCTCCAAACTGCAGCTATCACCAATAGGTACAGAGTGAATCTCTGCATGGGGCATGGCAACTGCTCTAGTGGAGTGGCAAATACCTCACCTTCCAGCTTGACCCGAGCCATGGCATGGCAGTGGCACAGGCAGCTCAAGAGTCTAGGCAGAAATACACTTGATTGTAACAGGTTGTCCCTTCCGACTGGGATCAAAAGAGACAAAGCTGTTTCGACTGCCTTAAGCCCTTAGCTCTGTCCAGGTAAAACATAAAAGATCCTCTTAACATCCAGAGAATTGAGAGTATGCTCTGCTTCATTTAGGAAGTTGGCAAAGTAGGTAGGCAGTGCTAGTGGCTGATTCAGATGGAACTCTATTCCCGAGACTGACCTCACCTCTTCAAACTTCTACTTACCTGTCTCCTTTGATCTTCACTATGCTGTTAACTCCTTTGTTTTTCTTTTTCCCTATCTTCCTCTCGTCACACTTCCACAACAAGCTGTTTCTTCCTCGGTCTACTCACTTACCTTTGCCCTCTCCTCCTCAACTCCCTCTCTCCCCCCCACTCCCCATGGAGACCTTTGTGTCAATTTCTTCCTGCTCCTTGGCTTCACCTTGAAACGGTTTGGCACCATCTGCCCCGTTTACCTCCAATTCTTTCTGGTTTTCCTTCTCCCTCCACCCATCTTCCAGGCAGCACAACTGTGCATAAAAACTGTCAGCTTAATACTTTTGTTAGCAAGTGACACTGAAATTAATCCTGGTCCCATTACACCTTCACCTTTGCAACTCCCTAAAGATTTGAGAGTGGCTCATTTAAACATCCGTAGCCTTCTCCCAAAATTTGATCAGTTACTACCTATCTTGCTTAACTATCAGCTGGATGTACTAGTTTATTCTGAAACCAGGTTCTCCTCTAAGGTACAGAATTCCAATGCAACTATACCTGGCTATATGTTAGCCAGACAAGACCACTCTAAAATGGATGGTGGTGTAGTGGTGTTGCAGCCTATATATCCACCAGGATCCAATTTATGACTGTTCTTGCTGACTCCTCCCTCTCTTCCCATGCTCCTTCTTAAACTTTCCCTTCCCTATTCCCATTTTTATTGCTGGTGTCTAACACTGCCCTGCTACTCCCTCTGCTTTAGTTACCGAGCTTCTGTCCTCTGTCTGTTCTAACTCCTTGAGTGGTGAGCTACTGTACTTGGTTACTTTAATTTAAACTGGCTCTCCCCTAATGCAAATACATTTTCACAAAACGTAAAGTCAGTGCAGCTGACCCAATTGATTTCTGAACCAACTCGACTAAGTTTGAAGTCTTTAAACCACTCTCTGTTAGACTGGGTCCTTGCTTCTCATCCCCACCGTGTAGTGGAAGCAGGTATCCTTTCTAACACCCTCAGTGACCATCATATGGTTTACCGTGTACGTAAGTTACATCGTCCTAAAGCTGCCCCCTCCCAAAAAAATTTATATTTCTCATGTCTTTTAAATCACTTTACTTGGCCTCTATCCTAGCTGATCTTTGGCCAATTGACTGGTCCCCTATCTCTGCAGCCAGTAATCTAAATTCTGCCCTACATTATTTTCAGTCTACATTTTTGACTGTATGGTATTGTCATGCTCCCTTGAGAAAAACCAAAGTGGGAGGTTCACATCTTCCCTGGATATCAACTGAGGCACTTGCTTGTCTCCACACCAGAGACCTTGCCTGGCATATTTTTAAAATCATTGGCTCCCAATCATCTCTGGCCGACTACAGACACCTTCACAACGCCTGTACCAAGACTGTCAGATTTGCAAAGTCTGAATATTTTGCATCCACACTCCAAAACAACATTAATAACCCCTACAAGTTCTGGAAGGTTATCCATTCCCTTTTTACTCCTCAGACCCCGTCTTCCTCTTTTATTCTCAAGGTTGGTGACTCCCTTATCTCCGACCCTTCTGTTGTTGCTTTGTCTTTTAACTCCTACTTTACTAACTGCGCCATTCTTCTTATCCATTCCTCCCTCACCCCCTTCCTTTCTTCTCTCTGCCTTCCTCTCCTCTTTCTTTTTCCTTCTCTCCTATCACTCCCCCTATTAACAGTGATTTAGTCTACAGTGAAGCCCCTAAATAAATCCTCCCGTGCCAAAAGGGACCCCTTTTTTCATTCGTTTTGTCATTTTGCTATAGACTGCACCCCTTGAACTCACAATTGCTCTCTTTACTCTGCCCTTTGTCTCCCTTCTCTCATGCTAGGCGCCTTTCTCATTGTGTCCCATTTATATCCAAATTCTAGTTTGGTACCCTTCCCTCTTATCTCAAATCCCTTCTATCCTCTCTTCCTCCTACCCCCTACCCCCTCCGTAACAATATGTCCCATTCCCTCTCTATTCCTTCTAGAAAATGTACTGTTGGTCAATCTGCTTTTTCTTACCAATTTCCTAAACTTTGGTCCTCCCTTCCCCTTTCAATCCAATCTGCCTCTCGTCCTTCCTCTCAAGACTCTTCTTTATGAATTTTGTTATCCTACTTGCAACTGTTTCTGACCCTCTCCTATTCATACTCCCCTTCATTAGTTTGCCCTGTTTATGCTTTTCCACTACTTTTTTTTTTTTGAAATTGCAATTTTTCTCCCCTCGTCCTGCCAGCACCGACCCATCGGGGCCACCAAGGAGGCATCCTTCTGCCTCCCGTTCTACCCACGTCCACCTCCGTGTCCCCCATGGAGCCTCGGACTACCCCCCAGGCGGGGACGAGGCGCGGCACCTAACACCCCGAGCTACTCACAGATTCATCGGTCCAGTGGCAGCAGGGTGAGTGGGAGCACAACAGAGGCATGCTCTGGGTAGCCTGTCTTTCCGGTCCTGGCAGACGTTATCCTCCATTCCCTCCCCACGCTGTGTAGACCTCGGCGTTAAGGCGCATGCGCCGGCGTCCACAGCGTGATCTGACAGTCCTTCCCTATGGGGCTTGTAGTACCAGGCCTCTGCTCGGGTCAGACAAGGTGCAGGCATAGGTCCCCCTTCCCCGAGAGAGAGCTGTTGTGATGCTCAGCCACTCTCCCCGGCTGGCCCTCCAACGACCCGAGTACGCTCTCGAACCCGGGTCGCTGTCATCGCAAGCGGAAATCCCACTGATGCGCCGGCAGGTCGGCACTGTTTTTCACTTATTAGTAGTTTTAGTATTTAGCTATCTCCCTCTCCTTCAGGACACATCTGGAAATGAGCTGTTACCAGCTCAGTATGTCTTTCTTGGTTAAACGTTTAAATAAATAAATAATTAAACTTGGACACCACTTTTGGAAGGAACTAAGTATGTGTGCGGAAAAACACAGGTTACTCACCTGTAACAGTAGTTCTAGGAGTGGTATATGGTATACATCCACACATTCTGGCACTGTCCTTTCACTTTAAGAGTTGCAGGAAAGTCTTCAAGCTGGCTCCTCCCACCCACCCGTGTGGTATATCCCTCAGCTTCGCACCATGACGCCAGATCTTGCCTGTTGGAAGCAGAGGTTGTGCCCTGGAGCCTGGGGAGGTCAGGTGGGTCTGTGTGGATGTACACCATATACCACTCTTACAAAGTGCGGTTACGTAAGAACTTACCACAACAGTAGATCTTTGAGGAACTGTCTCTTGCAGTAGGTTATTACATTTGGGGAGTTCCACCAGGTGGTGCTATCACACAGCAACTTCTTCCAGCAGTCTTCTTCAGGGACCACCCACATGATATCACTTCCTCAGGCTCAGTATAAGTGTGGGCAATCCCAGGTAGCCTCTGTTCCCCGCCGGCTTCAGCATGCAAAGGTGAGAGCCGAGGGACCAGGGAGACCCAACCCAACGTCCTGAGATCCGGGGACCCTGAGCAAAAGGCAGAGGGCGGAGGGCAGGATTGTACCTACTGCAAGAGGCAGTTCCTCAAAGATGTACTGTTATGGTAAGTTCTTACGTAACCGCACTATCTTCTACACACTGGTCTCTTGCAGTAGGTTATTACACTTGGGAGAGTACCAAGCAGTCATAGCCAAAAAGGGAGGATAGGCAGAACAGGAAGCCGGGCGAGAAGCCATGGCCACAAGCAAAGCAAACAGGACCGTTTGCTGAGAACGGCAAAAGAGCAGCTAGCAGAGTCCAGGCGGAAGCCATGGAGGAGCCACAGAAAATCCAAGAAACGGCCATGTGAGCCCGGGAAAGGGACGGAGTCATATCAAGTCGTAGTCAAGACAACTCGCACCACACCCGGTAAGGCAGATATGCAAAGAATGGGCGAGGAATGAATATTCCACGAAGGGAGAGGAGTAGAAGGGCCATGCCAATGATTCAACCTGATGAGCAGGGGTCATAGAGCCCACGGTGTACAGTAAGTCCAGTAGAGCTCCAAAAGCGCGGACCGCGTGGGAGGTGGAGAAGGGCACCTCGGCAAGACGCACCAGGAATCCCACAGCAACAAACACCTGAAGGGCCCCAAGAGGGAGGATAGCAGGAGTCCCCAAAGATCCGCAGGGAGGAGTGAAGCATCCATGATTGGGAAGCAAGCCTCCAAAGAAACAGACCCCCGGGTGCCTCTGAGGCTTGCAAGAGGAAGCAGGGGGAAAGCCTCAAGTTGCGGCTAATGTGCAGGGGCGGACCGGCCCCCCCCCCAAAGGGATGGGCATGGGACGGAGGGGCGGACATGGCAGCCCCTCTGGAAGTCCTACCGTGGTCCCAAGCCACACCCCGGTAAGGGGGCCAGGAACGGGACACCCCGCCAGCAGAGGTGGAGGACAGGGGCCCGGGGGGCATGATAGAAGTCCTGGACTGACGGCAGGGTATACTCCAAAGCCTGCAGGAAATCCAGAATGGCCTGGATACACGGACCAAACAACCATCTCTACAGAAAGGGGAGTCAGTAACCGACAACTGGATGTCAGAAGCCAGACCGGACACCCGAAGCCAGGCGTGGTGATGCCGTCGGCAGACAGACGGGCAGAGGTATCGACCGCATTGTAGCCTGACAACCAGCAGGTGACGGTAAAGAGAGGAAATGGTGGACAGGGGCTGTGCTAACAGGGCCGACCCCTGGGAGGGAGGGAGGGAAGGTGGAAAGCAGGTCCAAAGCGGAGGCACTCAAGGTGCGGAGGTACCGGACCATACGGCCCACATAGTTGAGAATGCGAAGCAGCAAGGTACCAGAGGTGTAAACCTTCCTGCCAAGAAAATCGAAGCACCCTGGATTCCTCACCTTGCGGTACTGAACTGGTGTGGTGGGGCCGAGTGGTCTGGTCATGAGCTGCCGTAATGACCACCGAGTCAGCCGTAGGAGCAGTGGAGAAATAGGGATGGTCCGACAGGGCCCTGTTCAGCCGGTCAGGCCCACGCAGGGCGGGCGCAGCGGAAGAGGGGTGATGTCAAACCACAGTCATGGCGTTCAAATAAGCAGGAATCAATGGAGGGACGACCAGGACAGGTTCCTCGGGCAGGTCGTGGCAGGCGGCCATGTCCTGTCGAAGGGTGTCCTGCTCCGCAGAGGGGAAGCCAAACATCTCCTGGATCTGCAACAGCAGATCCGAGAAAGAAGGGTCATGGGAAGTGGAGGCATCAGGAGGGGCAGGCGGGGCGGCATCCACAATACAGGACACGGAGAATAGGGAATCCGGGTCCCCATAATCCAGAAAGCCCATGTCTGAGGCGTCCTTCACGAAGGGATAGTCCATGTCCAGATCTCTGGACAGGGACTCCTCAGAAACAGAAAGGGGGGGACCAGGCAGAGACGAACGGATCCGCGGTTGCTTTAGCCGTTGGGGATGGTGCGGCATAGAACCCAGTGGCGGGTCCTGAGCTGGACCATGTCCCAAAGATTGCAGGAACTCAAGGAAAATGCGGGCAATGCCAGGCACCTGGGAAGGTGGGAGGTCCACAGTCAGAGGGCGCCCAAGGGCAGTGTGCAGGGTACGGTGAGGAACATCAGGGATGTCAGTCCCAGAAAGCCAGGAGAGGGCATCCAGACCCCTGCAGGGAGGTAACGGAGGGGGGGGCAAGCCCAAGGAACCCTGTCCAAGGGCAGAAAAGAAGAGGTGCCCGAGAGGCGCAAGAACAGCGATGGAGGAGGGCCTCCCATCAATGCGGGAATAGAGTGCTGGTGCCAGAAAGGGCAGGGGGGAAACACGGAAGGGGATCCCCCAACAGGGGACATCCGGGTGCAGAGTTTCGTCACGATAGGAACCACCTGCTGCCAAGGAATGCAAAGGAATGTTCACGATGGAGGAAGCAGCCCTGCTGATGAGGAACGAGAACATGATGCTCCATCGGGAATCATCCCCGTCAACGAGGAACAAGAAATGTGATGTTTCGTCGACGGGGGAAGCCATCCCATTGACAAGGAATGTTCCATCGACGGGGGAATAGCCTCCATCAATGAGAGATAAGGAACAGAATGCTCCATCAATGGGGGAAGTTTTCCCGTTAACGAGGGAGGGAGCAATGAAGGCTCTGTTGACAGGGGAAACAGCCCCGTTGACTAGGAATGTTCCGTTGATGGGGGAACAATGCCCATTGACAAGAAACGTGTGCCAGAGGGCTCAGTTGACGAGGGATGCATCCCGTCGACGAGGAAGGGAACAATGAAGGCTCTGTCAAGAGGGGGGGGGGAGCAGCCCTGTCGACGAGGAACGCACCATCGACGGTGGAAGAGCGCTAGAAGCCACCGTGATGGGCAGTGTGAGGAGTGAGAGACCCTCTCCCTCTTATGCCAGGAAAGTGAGCCCTGAGCCAGGGAACCCTTAGCATGGGTCCCCGAGATCTGTTCCGGCAGAGCTGTCTTGTCAGCCATAGAAGAGGCCATGGTCCCAGCAAGAGTGCCAGGCCAAGGAGCAGAGGGGTAGCTGTGAGTGGTTCACAGGCCCGGAAGAGTGCAGAAAATTTGGGTTCAAGTTTACGTCTAAGACTGCAACACATAAGAGTGAGCTAGCTGCTGTGTGGGCTGAAGCCGTCGGGAAAATGAACAGAGGCTACCTGGGACTGCCCACACTTATACTGAACCTGAGGAAGTGATATCATGTGGGCGGTCCCTGAAGACTGCTGGAACTCCCCAAGTGTAATAACCTACTGCAAGAGACCAGTCCATAGAAGATCTACTGTTACAGGTGAGTAACCTGTGTTTCTTGAGACATGGATATGGTCTACTTATCCACACGTTCTGGAAGACTCCTAGTGGTTCGCCAGGAGAAGGGAGGCAAGGCGCACACCCCCTACTTAGGGAACACTGACTGGAGAACTGAGGCCCCCAAACCAGCATTCTGGCATGACTCGAGGTCAATGTGGTAATGGGAAATGAAGGTGTGTGCTGACTTCCAGGTAGCAGCCCTGCCGATTTCCTGGGCAGGGAAGTCCCTAGAAGCAGTCACTGACGCAGCGGTATGACCGGTGGAATGTGCCCTTAGCCCTCCGGGAGGCTCCCTACCCACCAACCTATAGCAGAAATCAATGCAGGAAGTGATCCACCTGCCACTGCCACTTGTCCGCTTGGCTGCAGGTGTGCCAGGTGCAGCTTCAGCGTAGGTGACAAACAGCTAGCGAACCTCTCCTCAAACTCCAACCGTGCGCTCTTGGTAATAAGCGAGCACTCGCCTCAGGTCCAGAGTATGGAGCCTGTGTTCGGCCTCCGAAGTGTGATTCGGGAAGAACACCGGAAGAGTCATCACCTGATTCAAGTGAAACTCCGACACAACCTTTGGGAGAAACTTCGGGTTGGGGCACAGGACAACCTTATCCCTGTGGAAGACCAGGTAAGAAGACTATATCGAAAGCACCTGGAGCTCACTTATCCTTCTGGCTGACATGATAGCCACCAGGAAGGAATTCTTCCATGACAGGTGAGACATGTCACACCTGTGCATTGGTTCAAATGGCTTGCTCATGATCTTTGCCAAAACCAGCAACAAGTCGCACAGTGGTGGTGGCTCACGCACTGGAGGGGAAATGTGATCTAAGCCTTTGAAAAAGCACCAGACCACCTTCTCCTGTGCTACCGACTGTTGAACAGCCCGCATCCGGTAAGCAGAGATGGCTGCCAGGTGCACCTTAAGGGTCGTTGACCAAAGTCCTCCTTTAGAAAGAGACCACAGGTAGTCCAAAATGCTGGCCACTGGACAGGATAAAGGGTCCAGCCCCTTGCCCTGACACCACATGGAGAATCTCTTCCATTTGAAGGCATAGCATTTTCTGGTTGATTCCTTTCTAGGTACCGCCACACCAGTGAGGACATCTTGGGACAGACCCAAAGCCTGGAACTCTAGCTGCTCAGGAACCAGGCTGTCAGGTGCAGGGAGTGAAGGAGTACCTTCCCCTGACTTATGGAGAGCAGGTTCAGGCATAGAGGAAGACGCCTCGGGAGCCTGTTGCTGAGGCTGAGGAGACCGGCGTACCAAAACTGGCGTGGCCAGTCCGGAGCCACCAGGATCACCCATGCCTTGTCCCTCCTGATCTTGAGCAGCACCTTGTGGATCAAGGGAAGTGGAGGGAAGGCACAGAAGAGGCCTGGGGTTCAAGGCCTCGAGAAGGCATCCCCCTGCAGCGAGCCCTGCTGAGGGGGGCGGGCACAGAACAGCCTCAGCTTTGCATTCTCCCTGGAGGTGAACAGGTCCACTTGAGGGGTGCCCCACTGGGAGAACAGGCTGTGAACTACCTCTGGATGGAGAGACCACTCGTAAGACGCCTTGCCTACCTGGCTGAGGGCATCCACCAGCTGACTGGAGGCTCCTGCTACATGGATGGCTAGGAGACCCACCTCCAGGCTGCGCACGAGAGTCCATAAGTGGACAGCCTCCTTGCGCAGAGGCAGGGAGTGCGTTCCGCTCTGTTTGTTGAGGAAGTACATGGTCCTGGTGTTGTCCGTCTGGACTTGGACCACTTGACCCTGAAAATACAGAGCAAATGCATGCAGCGCCAGCGGAACTGTCCAGCAGGTTGATGCGCCATCGGGACTCCTCGGGGGTCCAGAGCCGGTGGACTCTGTGTTCCCCCAGATGGGCACCCCAGCTTGTGAGAGAGGTGTCGGTCGTCAGGATGACAGTCGGATCGGATCAGGGTGGACAAACTGAATCCCTTCCTGCAGATGCTCTGGGACCAGCGACCACTGGAGGGCGTCCCACATCTTCTGAGTCACAGTGACCAGCTGGTCGAAGTGACCTTTGTGCAAAGACCACTGGCTGGCCAGCTCCCACTGCAGTGAGCGCATAGTCCAATGGGCCCAACAGGTCACGCTGGTGCAGGCCATCATGTAATCCAGAAGGTGCAGGAAGTCCCGGGCAGGATGCAACTGCCCGACCCAAAATGATCGCGCAAAGGAGGAGAGAACCTCCGCCCTGTCCGCCGGGAGCCGGCTCGGCAAGAGTCGAGCACTGCCCTGATGAAGCTGATCAACTGCGAGGACACGAGTTCCAATTTGGCCTCGTTGACCAGGCGGCCAAGTCTGACGCAGGTCTGGAGGGCCAGGTCAGTGGACCACTCCACCTCCTGCCTGAAGGAACCTGTGATCATCCAGTCATCCAGGCAGGGGTACACCCAGACTCCTTGACGCCTCAGGTAAGCTGCCACCACTGCTATGCATTTGGTGAAGACCCTGGGGGCTGAGGAGAGGCCGAATGGCATGGCCCGGAACTCGTAGAGGGTTCCCTCGGCTCGAAAGTGGAGGAACATTTGGTGGGATGGATGGATCTGGACGTGGAAGAACATGTCCTGGAGATACAGAAAGCAAAACCACATGTCTTGCTCTAGAGATGATATGACCTGAGACAGAGTTACCATCTTGAAGGTGTGGTACCTAAGGAATTTGTTCAGGTGGTGCAGATCTAGAATGGGGCACCATCCCCCTGTCTGCTTTGGCACCTGGCACCAGGAAGTACCTGGAGACAAACCCTGTGTGTTACGGAGGATTCACAACTCTGATCATGACTTCCTTTATGGAGGAGGGTGCATGTCGCCCTCAAGAGCCACTGAGTATCTGTGATGGCCCAAGTCCTCCCAAGGGGCACGGGCTTGGCTTGGAGGGTACTACTTGAATTCCAGAGGGAGACCATGACCGACCACTTCCAGAACCCACCTGTCCATGGTGACAGTGGACCAGACGGAAAGGAAGTAGTGGAGCCGGCCCCCCACAGGAGGACCCAGGGGAGGTGTGACGGTCATGAGGGTGGCAACCTTCATCCCATCACTGAGCAGGATTGGAGGAGGAGGAGGAGGAGGACCCGGCTGAGGAGACACCGGGTCCCTTCCCTCCAGGCTTACGGACCACCGAGGCCCCGGATGTGGGCCTGGGATGGCAAGACTGAGCCTGCTGGCCAGACTGGTGCTGGGCTGGTTTTGCTGCATGAGTGGAGGACCGAAAGGGCTTACGCTTCTGCTGCCTGGAGCACTTGGGATCCTTCTGGGTGGATGTCACAGAGTCCAAGGTGGCACTGGACTTCTCGATATGCTGGAGGTGACCCTCCACACCGAGCACAAACAGGTTGGTGCCCAGAAATGGGACATCCGCCGGTAAAGGTCGAGATCCACAGCCATGCCTTACGGTGCATGGCAACCGCGCCTCCACCAAGCGGGCACAGGAACTCTATATCCAGAGCCATCTGAAGTTGCTGCTCATATAGCTCAGCGCCCAGATCACAGACTTGCTTGACTGTGATCTGAGGTCCTTGGGAAGGTGAGGAATCACTTCATCCAAGGAGCCCAAGAGGGCATGGGAGAAGTATGCTATCATGATCGGTTTAGCCTGGCTTCAGGAGCCAGCGATGAGGTAGCATAGACTTTAGCCGTGGTGCCCAATTTCTTGATTCCTTGTCCGCAGCTTGTCGACATCCCCGGTATTGCCCAAGCACCGAAACATGGAGTCGGCCACCAACCCCTCAGCCGAGGGGTGCTCCATGAAATCCGAGAGGGTACTGGTAGGCACTGCATACTTGTAGGCCATCCAGGCCGAGGGCACAGGGCAGGACATGGGGCACTGCCAAAGCTCCAGGGCTGGGCCAACAATGGCCTTGGCCACTGGGAACGCCTCCGTCGGAGAGTCCTCTTTTTCCAGGATTTCTGTGAGGGGATAGCGAGCCCACTTTTGGATGGCTCCAGTTTTATTCCCATGAACTCGGAGATGAGGCAGAGGATGCCCATGAAGGAAGTGGGCTCTTCCTCCATTGAGAGATCCCCCATGGACTCCAGGTTGACTGGAGTGCAGTGAGGAATCCTCGGACTCGGAGGAGTCCGCATAAAGTGGCCAACCACCAGAGTCAGTTTCAACCCCCCGTGGGCGGTCAGGTGTGAGAGTGACCGACAGCCAATGGGGAAGCCCCTTGGCCAGCCGATACTCCTTAGTTGGAGCGCCGGTCGGCAGCTGCATGGGCGGCGGCTTCACCACAAATCGGTGGAGAGGCCAGCTTTGGCCGAACTGAGATGGTCATGACCGGCTCCGCTGGGGGAGGAACGGTCTGACTGGCCCTGGTGGGGGCGTCAGTGATGGTCTGTCAGGCAACAGCCAAGTGATAGCTGGTGTGGAAGCGGGGGTTGGCTTCGGACCAGCCATCTCCAACTGTGCCAAAGGTCTTCATAGCGTCGATGCAACTTGTGCCGAAGCCTCTCCTCACCAGAGAAGAATGAAGATGAATAGTGGCGGCACCGTTTCTTGTGGCATCGAAAGTGGGATTATAGGATCTGCTCAACCCACTGGATGAGGAAGACCAAGATCTCGCCCTCAGCCGCGGGGGTACCGATGGGGGATCTCAGAGGGAGCCAGGGAGAGATGCGGCTCCTCCTGGTCTGCGTTAGTGACTGGACGGTTCAGCTCAGTGGGCCAAGCTGCCCCTTCAGAGGTCATAAGCAGGACCACAGTCCTGAACAGAGAACTGTCGCCCTCTTCTGACGACAACCGGTTGACAGGGTCGAGAAAGTCTTAGCCGCATCGTCGGCCAGCGTCTTGACAATTGGCCCAACAGGATCTCCGTGAAGCCAGCGGCCAAGGCCACGGTTTAGACCGACGTCAAAACCTGAGAGTCCTGAGACCGAGAATGCTCCCAGTCCCAAGAACGTTGACGGTGAGTTTTCTCCTTTTCTGTCTTTGACTCCTTTTTGTGAGAGCAGGAGCTGTGTAATCCAGAAGGGCCCTGCCCTTTAGTTGGGAGGGACAGGCACAGCTCCTTGAAGGAGCCCGAAAAAGTGGAGCTCAACTGGAGTGGAACAAAGGCAGAAGCTGAGGAAGACAGTGTGGCTGCCCAAGCCGCCTCCTCCTCGAAGGCTGTAAGTTGTTTCAACTGCTCAGTGGACCCCGTAGCCACGGAGACCACCCAACAGGAGTCCTTAGATTTGACCGGCAGATGTAGTTTTTCTAGGTGGCCCAACTTAAGGTGGGCGAGGCTGTCCTCGAGGACCACTGCGTGAAACGACCGGCAAATGTCGCAGGCCTGGGTATCATGTTTGTGGCCTGGGCAGTAGACGTATGTGGCATGGGTGTTGGTACGCGACATCTTCTGCCCGCATAGGGACCAGCGAAATCCGGGCGAGGACTTTTCGTCCACTGCAGTCATGATCGATGATCGAACTGAAGACAAAAACTCGAGAGTTCAAAGTTTCGGAAGTAAAACCGAAGTTTCAAGCGCTAGGGTCTACTCAACGCCGGAGCGGTAAGGAGGGAACCTGCTTCTTCCAGTGGAAAGGAAGATCTGGTGTCATGGTTCAGAGCCGAGGGATATACCACCCGGGTGGGTGGGAGGAGCCAGCTTGAAGACTTTCCGGCAACTCTTAAAGGTAAAGGACACTGTCAGAACGTGTGGGTAAGCACACCATATCCACGTCCCTAGAAATGAAAATGACGTACTCGCTGTAATTCTTGATCTTCTTGGACCATCTTCACACCCTTGATTCACACTGCTGGGTTCTGAGCTGGTGGTACTAGGATCTTGTGGGAGCCAAAAATCTTTAGGAGAGCCAGTGCTGAGGTAGGCTGCGCGCATGCGTGGCACTGTGAGACTGGCTCACGCTACATAGCCTATCTTGGCAACAGCCCTCAACTGCCTCAGTACATGTTTTACCGAGGAGGTGCAGCAGAGCCTAACCAAATAAAACACCTAACCCAACAAGGACATAAGATAGCCCTTGGGACCTGTGTAAGAAGGGTCAGCAATAACAACAGTGTCTACACTGCCCAAACAAACAAGGGAGATGAAGACCAAGAAACAGCGAGAGTGAGCCTGGTGGATGGAGGGTGGGCCTGTGAATCAATGGTGAAGATGGTCCAAGAAGATCAAGAATTACAGTATGTAATTTCCATTATCTTCTTGGACCTTATTCTTCACCACTAATTCACACTGCTGGGTTACAGTACCAAGCACCTCAGACAAAAAAATCCCCTGAGCAGGGCAGTAAGAGATGGAGCTCACTCAGGACAAGAGTCGATTAAGGATTGTCCTGCCTAAAGAAGCATGCTGTCTGGCATGGATATCCAAGGCACAGTGCCTGGTGGAAGAGGGCACTGTACTCCAAGTAGCGGCTCTGCTAATATCAGCGATGGGAACAGAGAAAATTTCTGCCAGGGATGTAGCGACAGCTCTAGCAGAGTGGGCATGAACTTGGCCTTCCAACTTGACCTAAGCCATAGAATAACACATAGAAACATAGAATTTGACGGCAGATAAGGACCACTTGGCCCACCTAGTCTGCCCATTTCCCTACCTAACGGACAAGCTGCAGATCCTAGTTAACCAACAGCCTACTTCCTCCTACCCCCCACTAGAATTGCCTTATGTTTGTCCCATGCCTTCTTGAATTCCCCCACTGTTTTTGACTCTACGACCTCCTCAGGAAGGCTGTTCCATGTATCCACAACCCTCTCTGTGAAGAAATACTTCCTCACATTACCTCTGAGCCATCCCCCCATTATCTTCAAATTGTGCCCCTCTGTTTTTGCACATCTCTTTTTCTGAAAGATGCTACCCTCTTGGACTTTGTTGATTCCCTTGAGGTATTTTAAAGGTTCTATCATGTCCCCACTCTCCCTCCTTTCCTCGAGGCTATACATCTTTAGTTCCTTTAGTCTTTCTTCATATGTCTTCTGATGCAGACCCTGCATCATTTTGGTTGCCCACCTCTGGACAGCCTCCACCCTGTCTATGTCTTTGCAGAGATGGGTCTCCAAACTGTACACAGTACTCCAGATGGTCGTACTCAACTGTCTGTACAGAGGGCCAACAACTTCCTGTTTTCTACTGGTAATGCTTCTCCTGTGCAACCCAGTATCCCCAGCCCTCCTTACTGCCTTCTCACATTGCTGGCCCACCTTTAGGTCGTCTGATATGACTACCCCCAGGTCCCTTTCCATTTTTGTTGTTGTCAGTATCTCACCCCCCCATTGTGTACTCTTCCCCTGGGTTTTTGTTTCCAAGGTGCATTACTCTGCACTTTTCTGCATTGAATCTAAGCTGCCATGCATTTGACCGTTCCTCCAACCGTGCCAAGTCCCTTTTCATCCTTTCCACCCCACTTTGTGTATCAACCCTGTTGCAGATCTTTGTGTCATCTGCAAAGAGAAATACTTTCTCTTCCAGTCCCTCTGCAATGTCACTTATAAAGACATTAAAAAGGACCGGCCCCAGTACTGAACCCTGCGGTACCCCACTAGTAACCCTGCTTTCTTCACTGTGGACTCCATTTACTATTACCCTCTGTGTCCTGTTGTCCAACCGGTGTTTACCCAGGCTACCACCCTAGAACCCACTACCAGGCTGGCTAATTTGTTTATTAATCTTTTGTGTGGAACTGTGTTAAATGCCTTGCTAAAGTCTAGGTAGGCCATGTCCACAGCCCTTCCCTGGTCTACTGCTCTGGTCACCCAGTCAAAGAAATCAATTAGATTTGTCTGACACGACCTTCCCGTTGTGAATCCATGCTGCCTTGGATCTTGTGCCCCACTGGCCTCTAGGTACTCAACAATTCTTTCCTTCAGAAGTGATGCCATCATTTTCCCTACTACTGAGGTCAAACTGACAGGTCTGTAGTTTCCTGCCTCTGTCTTGCTCCCACTTTTGTGAAGGGGAACCACATCCGCCCTCCTCCAGTCCTCAGGTACCACCCCATCTTCCCATGATTTATTAAAAAGGGTAGTCAGTGGTGTTACTAGTTCTTCCCTTATTTCTTTTAAAATGCTGGGGTGAACACAGGCGAAGACAAGCCACTATCCAAGCAGAAATGCATTTGATCATAACTGGCTGACTCATCTGGTTCGGGCTGAAGGCAAGAAAGAGCTACTTGGACTGTTGGATGTCCTTAGTTCTACTGAAGTAGAACCCGAAGGCCCTTTTAACATCAAGAGAGTGTAAGGTGCGCTCCCTCTCATTCTGGAAATTGGGGAAATATGTGGGCAACACCACAGGTTGGTTCAGATGGAACTCAAACCACGTTGGGTAAGAACTTGAGGTGTGTGCAGAGAACCACCTTGTCTTTATGGAAGACAGTATACGAAGGGTCCGTGATCAAAGCATGCATCTCAGAGACCCTACGGGCAGAGGTGATAGCCACTAAAAAAGTGTTTTTCCAAGTGAGGAATTTGAGGTCACACGTAGTCAGAGTTTCAAAGGGTTTACAAGTGAGACTGTCCAACACAAGGTTAATATCCCGGGGGGCTACTGGTTTTCTCACTGGGAGGCCCTGTGTGCAGGATACCTTTTAAAAACTTCTTGAAGAGAGGCAGCTGAGCCAGAGTAAGGTGCTGGACTGCCTCGTGGTAGGAAGAGACAACACACAGATGAACCTTGACAGAGGAGTATTGTAATCCAGCATCAGAAAGGTCCAATAAGTACTCTAACACCTTGTCTGGTAAACATCTGAATAGATCCAAATGGGATTTGGCACACCATTCAAAGAAATGCTTCCATCTGGCTGTGTAAGTCTTTCTGGTTGAAGAGGTAGAGACCTTGGTGGACCACCGACAACTTGTTGATCGAAGGAAACCAAGTCTTCTGAGGCCAGTATGGTGCAATGACAATCATCTCGCTCCCATGCACTTCCAGCCTGATCAGCACCCTCTGAACCAGTGGAAGAGGAGGAAATGCATACAGAAAGCAATTTGTCCACTGCAACTTGAATGCATCCTGACAAAAAACACCAGGTTCTGGATTTCTGGAGCAGAATCGAGGCAGTTTTGCATTGAGTGGGGATGCAAAAAGGTCCAGCTCTTGAGTTCCCCACTCATTGAAGAGAAATTGTACGATGTGTGCAACTAATGAACAATTGTGAGGATTTGCTTCTGTCTCACTAAGTTGGTCTGCCAGATTGTTCTGAGCCCCTGGCAGGTAAACTGCTTGGATCACAGCATTCTACTCCAGAGACCACTCCCACATCCTCATCACTTCTCTGTAGAGCGTAATAGTGTGCCGCCATCCCCCCCATCACTTGTTGAGGTAGTACATGACTGCCTTATTGTCGGTCTGAAGGAGGATTACATTGTGATGGATAAAAGTCCACTAGGGCTTGAAGGGCATAAAAGACTGCTCTCATCTCCAACACACTGATGTGAAGATGGGATTCCATCTGAGTCTAAACTCCCTGGGTACAGTGACAGTGGGCTTCCCATCCCTGGAGAGATGCATCTGTGGTAACGGTTATCTGGGGTTCTGGTGGAGAGAAGGGGAGACTTTGAAGAAGGTTCTCCTCCTGTATCCACCATGGAAGTGACTGAAGCAAAGCCTTCATTACTTTGATGCGATAAGATTGGGGATGTGTTGTAAGAGACTACTGTGTGCAGAGCATCCACTGAGTTGTCCTCTTGTGCAGTATTGGCAGAGGCACTGTGAAGACTGAGGAGGCCATGAGGCCCAGTATCCGCTGTATGGAGTGAGCCCGCATGAACGTGTTCTCCATGACGAGGTGTGCCATTTAAAAGATATCTTTCCTCCTGTTCTCCAGGAGAAATGCCCCTAGCCCTGGCAGTGTCCAAGAGGGCTCCAATGAAGAGGAGCTGCTGCGCAGGCTGAAGCTGCGATTTCTCTAGATTCAGCAGGACCCCCGTGGAGATCAGGTATTGAGATGCTGTGAGAACTGCATCTTCTGTGCCCTGTCTGGAAGGGCTCGCCAGGAGCCAGTCCAGGTAATGGAAAACCTATAGCCCGAGCTTTCTGAGGTATGCTGCAAGAACCGTGAAGCACTTTGTAAAGACTTGAGGTGCTGAGGACAGCCCAAAGGGCAGGACTGTTAACTGGTAGTGCTGACACAAAGCCACAAAGCGTAGAAACTTCTGGTGGCTGGGGTGCACCGGGATGTACTGGTGGGCATCTTGCATATCCAGGAATGCCAACAGGTCTTGGGGCTTGAGAAAATGGAGAAGGGTTCCTAGGGAAACCATCTTGAACTTTTTTGTAATACAGAAATGTGTTTAGTGTTCTGAGGTTGAGAATGGGATGCATACTCCCAGTCTTCTTTGGGACAAGGAAGTGATGGGAGTATAAGCCTGTATTGCATTCTGCGAAAGGCACTACTTCCATTGCCTTGTTTTTCAGAAGAACCACTATCTCCATAGTGAGAAGGCCTGACATGGCAGCTGACAGAGTATGCTGCCTTTTGGGCAGACTGGGGGGATTTCTGAAAAGTTCAGCAAGTAACCCTCTCGGTTGATCAGTAAAACCCACTTGTTTGTGGTGATGGACTTCCAGTGATGGTAAAACGGAGTCAGACTCTCTCCCCCCCCCCCACTGGGTAGGAGAGGGCTGCCTTGCGCATCTGAGACAGAACTGGGACCAGAGCTTCAGAGAGTGGCATTAGGCACTTTCGGGACCTGTGCTTTCTGTTGTGTTTTCTTTTGTGGCTGAGGAGATTGGTGCTTGGTTTGGGCTCCTCTGCCTCGTCCATGAAAGGACTGCTTGTTGCAGAAGAAC
Organism: Neoceratodus forsteri; assembly: GCA_016271365.2. Lineage (NCBI taxonomy): Eukaryota > Metazoa > Chordata > Ceratodontiformes > Ceratodontidae > Neoceratodus > Neoceratodus forsteri. The sequence goes on along the minus strand of CM057449.1, from coordinate 1,548,210,779 downwards.
TGATGGACCTTCCCTCTTTGTCAATGTGAAAGGGCTAGTTTACCAGATTTGATGGCTGTCCTAATCCTCTGAGAGGCCTTGAGAGACTGTTCCACCTGCTGGCCAGACAAGTACGTGGCATTGAAGGGGACATTCATAATTTTCTGCTGGGCGTTAGAGGAAAACCCTGAAGTCTGAAGCCATGAATGTCTCCTCATGCAGATTCCCACAGTGGCAGAACGGGAGGCAGTATCACATGCATCCATGGCTGCCTTTAGCTGATGGCTGCTAGATTCTATACCATGAATGACAGTCTTCAGGATCTTCTGTTTAGTGTCAGACTCTGGCAAGGACTCCACAAGAGAATTAAGGGAGGTTCAAAGGACATATTCATACTGAGAGAAATGTCCTTGATAACTGTCTGTTCACATATTCAAAGTGGCTGCTACGACAGCCCTATTTCCCATGGTATCACTTTTACCGGGACTCCTTATTGTTAGGTTGGACTGTAACCTCCTGAGGGAGAATGGCCTTGTCATTTTCAGCAAGGATAACAATTTTATCTGCAATAGGCTGGGAAGCCAAAATATATCTATCCTTGGGAGAAATATACTTATGGTCCAACTGTTTAGAAACAAAAGGAACTGAAGCAGGCCTCCCCCACACCACCTCCGAAAGAGTTTCAAAAGTTGGAGGGACTGGACGTGTGATGCTAACAGGAATGTTAGGAACATGAAGCCATTCCAAACGTAGCTGCTTACCTGGATCAGGAGCAGAAGTCTCCAGAGTAAGGGTTGCCTGCATGTTTCTCAGGAGGATTTGAAAGGATAGATCCTCCTAAGGGAGCAGAGCAGAAACTGCAGTTTGGTTCTCCATACTGTAAAAAGTGTTATCCCCACCCTGTGAAAGAATGAGGTCGGGGTCAGATACATTCCCCTCCAACTAGTGTTCAGAAAGAGGAGCTGGGAAAGGGGTGGAACCAGAAACACCTAGTTTGGGGCTAGGAATTGGATCAACAGATGGCACCGGCACCAGACCCGTCACCGACCCAGGACCCCTCAATGGCCACGAAGGAGCTGGTGCCGGCACCGGCACAAAAGGAGCTGGTGCTGGCACCAGCCCCAAGGGAGCTGACACTGGAGGCGGTGCCACTGAAGAACCCAAAGAAGGTGAAGCCAGGCATGGCATCAGTACAGGCCCTTAAAAGACCAAACCTGGCACTGATCCAGACACCGAACCAGAGGGCCCAACTGGCACCAAAGTGATTGAAGAAGGTACCCGAACCAAGCCCTGCAGCAAGACACTATGAGGGGGTATGGTGTCAATGGCATGGTCACCAGCAAGGGATCAGGATCTGTTGATGGAGCCAAGTGCTCTACCTGGCTTGAACACCCCAGGTGCGAGTCAGAAGCGCCTAGGCCTGAAGTACCCAGGACTGGATCCACTGAAAGAGGCAAATGAGTCAGATGCTATACTCACTGCTCAATAAGAGCTACCCAGTGGTGAAACTGCCCTCCAGAATCCCCACAAGAGGACAGAGAGGAGCTCCAGGCCCAAGATCTGGAAAGACCATGAATAGAAGCCGTTGGTGTAACTAATGGTGCTGATGAAGGCCTTCTGCTCACGAACCTGGAAGGCCTCTTGGTAGATGCACCAAAGGGTGACCGTGAGTGGTACCATTTGTTCCCCTTCCTACGGAAAGAGGAAGAACCTGAGGTTGAGCAGTGCCGGGTCCCCGACATGGATCGAGAATGGGTCTGCTTTCTTCTGTGTTTGTGGGAGGACTGCTCTCCCTCCCGAACACAGGACCACCCATCATCAGAACCCTCCACCAGAGAAGGAGGTGGTATGGACACAGCCCTGCTGCCAGAGCAGCATTCAAAGAGAGTCCTTACAGTCACCGTCACCGTCCATGGTCGAAGGCCATTGTTCGGTAGGGCTGTGAGAAAATGCATCTTTTTTTTTTAAAACTGACAATAGCTAAATAACAAAACGAGTCAAATTGAACGCTGCTGTTGTACTGACGTGAAGATTCTGACTCCCAGCAGGTGAGCGATGTCACTGAAGCACTTTCGATGGCATGGAAAAAAGGAACTGAGGCGGTTGAGGGCTGTTGCCGAGACAGACTATGTAGTGCGAGCCAGTCTTGTGGTGAGGTGCATACGTGCAGCCTACCTTGTCACCGGCCCTCCTGAGGATTTTTAGCTCCCATGGGGTCTTACAGTAGTGTCTCCGGCTGAGAACCCAGCAGTGTGAATCAATGGTGAAAATAAGGTCCGGGAAAATATAACTTGTCCTTGTGGGAAACAGTTTACAGAGGATCTGTAACCAAGGCATGGCTTTCAGACACACTGTGAGCAGAAATGATGATCACCAGAAATGCTACTTTCCAAGTTAAAAACTTCAGTTCAGAAAATGCAAGGGGCTCAAAAGACTAGCAGGTGAGCGTATCCAGTGTGGCTGAGTGTATCCAGCACAAGACCGACATCCCAGGCAGCCACTGGCTTCCTGGTGGGAGGTGTTTTGTGTGTAATGCCCTTAAGGAACCCCTTGAACAGTGGCAGCTGTGCCAGGTAAAGGGTACCAATGGGCTTGTGGTATGCAAAAATAACATACAAGTGGACCTAAACTGTGGAATACTGTAAGGCCAGCATCAGTAAGGTCTAGCAAGTACTTCACAACCCTTGTAAGATGGGCAATCAAAAGGGCCACGGTGAACGAAGCAGAGGTTGTGATGGGCCAGGTGATCCTCAGTCAAAAGTCCATTCTGAGTGGAAGAATCTTCAGTTTGCAGACAGTCTGTGCAACAGAGGAAAACATGTCTGTTGAGGCCAGCAATGGGCGACAAGCAGCATCCTGCCCCTGTGCGCCTCCAGTTTGAACAATATCCTCTGCTTTAGAAGGCGTGGTAGGATTCCATATAGAAACAGATTTTGCTATTGCAGTCTGAATGCATTCTGACAGAAAATGCCATGTCCTGGATGTCTGGAGCAGAATCAAAGCAATTTGGCATTGAGGGGGGATGTAACAAGGTCCACATCTTAGGTGCTCTACTCATTGAACAATGACCTCACAACGTCTGGAGCAGGTGACCACTTGTGAGGACTGGCCTGTGTTTGGCTGAGCTCATCTGCCAGAGTGTTCTGAGCTCCTGGCAGATGGATGGCTTGGTGCAGGTTCCTCTGCTCCACACACTTCTTGTCTGTCTGGAGGAGGACTGTTTTGTGGCTGACAAGATCCACTAGGGCTCCCAGGCTGTACAAAACAGCTTGCATCTTCAGCACACAGATGTAGAGATGAGTCTTCAACAGGTCCCAGACACCTTGTGTTTGGAGACCCTGACAGTGGGCCCCCCCCCCCAATCCCAACAGGAAGGCATCTGTGGTGAGAGACACCTGAGGCTCCAGTTGGGAGAAGGGAAAACCCTGGAGGAGACTGCCCTTCACTGACCACCATGTGAGTCACCGAACCAGGGGTTTGGTCACCTGAAAGGGGTAGGTCTGAGGATGTGATGCTTGTGACCACTGTGCACTGAGCATCCAATGAATCACTCTCATGTGCAACCATGTCAGGGGCACGGAGAACACCAAGGGGGCTATCAGACCTAGCATGCATTGCATGGAGTGGGCTTGTACAGTTTTGTACTCCACGGTGTAGCATGCCATCTGGAAGACAGCAGACATTCTGTTCTCTGGCAGAAGGGCTCAGGCCTTGGTCTGTCCAGAAGAGCTCCTATAAACAGCAGTTGCTGTGAGGGTTGGAAGTCAGCCTTCTCTACAAACATATGAACATATGAAAAGAGCCAGCAGAAGAAGACCACCCAGTTTATCGCGTCCACTCGGTAAATGATGCAGTGTCTGGCCCCAACTTATGCCAATGACCCTGGCCCCCAACCGTCCCTCCTCCCCTTTCCATGGTCCCAGTGGGTGCCTTTGTGTTTGCCCCAGGTGCTCTTGAATGCTCCCACCGTCTTTGCGAATATCACCTCCCCTGGCAGCTCATTCCAGATGGTCACCACTCTCTGTATAGAAATGCTTCCTTACATCCCTTCTGAATCTTCCCTCCATCAATTTTAGGCTGTGCCCCCTAGTGGTGTTATTTTCCTTCATTTTAAAGAGACCCTCCCTTTTCATTCTGTTAATTCGCTTCATGTACCTGAAGGTTTCTATCATATCACCCCTCTGCCTCCTCTCTTCTAGGGAGTACATCCCCAGGGCTCCCAGCCTCTCCTCACAGGACCTATTCTGTTGCCCCTCGATCATCCTGGTTGATCTCCTCTGGACTCCCTCCAGCAAGCTGATGTCCCTCTTAAGGTATGGATGCCAGTACTTTACCCCATAATCTAAATGTGGTCTCACCAATGACCTGTACAATTGTAAAATAACCTAGCTCCCCCTACTACTGAATCACCTCATGATGCACCCTAACATCCTGTTAGCCTTTGCCACTGCCTTCTTACACTGAGAGGTGTGTTTCAGGTCACTTATAATCACCACCCCCAGATCCTTTTCCTCTTCGGAAGGAGGAGCCCCTGTTAATACCTTGGCTCTTTTGTTTAATAGCTGTGTCCTGGCATGCCCTCCTACCCTCCTCCTCTCACCCACTCCTTAACTGGCCCCTCTACCCCTCCCCCTTTTTTGTTACTGCCTTTGTGTGGGGGGGTCCACCAACCTTCCCTTTTCGATTTGTGTGCGCCTTCTGGCCCCAACCCCCCTTAGCAATTTAAACCAAGTTCCTTCCCCATATATTCCCCCAGCCTGTCCTTCAGTACTTTCCTTCCCTCCCAACAAGACTCAGTAGAACCCCAATACAGGTGAGAAACTGAGTAGGTATGGCCATTGCCTGTTCTGTCTCCTGCCTGGATGGACTAGCTATCAACCGGTAATCTAGGTATGGGTTATCTTGGGGTCCTCTCTTTCTCAGGTGCACTGTGAGTACTGCAAAGTACACTTTATAAAGACTCGAGCCTCAGAGGACAGCCCAAATGGCAGGACTCTGAACTAGTAAGCTGCCCCAGCACAAAGAATCAGAGGTATGTGAGGCAGCTGGCTGTACCAGAATGTTTTGGTATGCATATACAGAAACAGAGAGACTTGCACTCTCGTATGTAAAAACAGACCAATACTTTATTTACGTACACATACATATGTGCATCCACTATATAAAGTGCATAAAATGCAAAAATACAAATTACAGTCAATTCTGGATGTGTGCACATGGTCGGGACCTGTCAATACTGTGCACACATCCGAAAATGCATATAACCGAAAATGCCTCTCCAGACCATGGTAGAAAGCACCCGGTGCTGCGGTTTTTAAATGATTACCCTATATCATAAATAACAGCCTTTGAAGCATAACTGTGGTTAAAACAAAGTTGAATAAAGTTAAATAAAGTGCTAAAGATCATTTGATGCTGTGCAGTCAACATTTTTCAAAAATAAAAAATTAAAAACGTCTGAACATTTTAAAAAGTGCTGTTTCACTGTTCTTGCTCACAAAGACTTATTCTTTGACAGCTATCAGTCTGGTAAAAATCAGTAATGTTTGCTTGTCTTACTGTAGTGTTCGAAAGTTACTCCAGTTTTTTTTCGAACACATGCACCCAGGAGAAGTCAGCCTGCTCCCTGTGATCTATGTAGTGTCGGATTTTGCCCATCATTTGCCAAACCTCCGCGGTAGACAGAACCAGAATTTCAGAGTCATCATCTTCCTCCTCATGACTGCTGGTCTCGCCAAGGACTGATGCACATATGTCAGCATCCGTTAGTTTGCCACTTGCTGCCTCGTCTGAATCTATGGCAACAAAGTCATCAAACGATTCAGGTAGCATTCCAAGTAGCAGGGGGACACGCTCTATAGCAACCAAATCTTCCGGGTCAGTATCAGGTCCATAAGCAGCTCCTATCCCAGCCTTTTTAAAACAGTTCTCTATGGTCCGAGGGGTGACCTCCCCCTAAGCGGCATGCAGTAAATGAATAGCATCCAGTATTGTGATGGTCTCTGCCACGTCATTGAATGCATGTGTGTCCCGAGAATCAAGTCTTAAGATCTTGTTCACTATTTTTTTTCTATAGTACTGCTTGAGACTGTGTATCACTCCCTGATCCATCAGCTGGATGAGAGCAGTACAATTTGGGGGCAAAAATACAAGCTGAACATGTCTTACTGTGAGTTCCTTATGCGCTGGGCAGTTGTCCACTATCATAAGGATTTTGCACCTTTGCCTTCCCATTTTCTTGTCAATTTGCTTTAGCCAGTCATGAAACAGTGCTGATGTCATCCACGCATTTGAATTGGAAGTGTAACTGACTGGCAGTGCTGCAACATTTACACCTTTGAAGCACCATGGCTTCTTAAGATTTTCCGACAACGAGCAAGGGTAGTTTCTCTATGTCACTGCTGTTTGTACACACTAGTACGGACACCCTTTCCTTAGCATTCTTGTGGCCAGAGATAGTTTCTTTTTTAAAGGAGAGGGTGCCGTCTTGGTGTTGCTCTGAAGAAGAGTATGGTTTTGTCTGTGTTGAAAACGTCTCTTTGTGCAAATGATGATATGAGTCATGGCAGCACCTCCTGCAACCACCGCTCAGAGCTCTTGAGATCATTTTCAGCCCGTTCCCCATGCACTTTTTTGTACCCAATGTTGTGGCGTTCTCTCCACTGGGACAACCATCAGGCAGATGGCTCGAAGTCTATGCCCATACCAATAGCCAGGCTATGGGCTTTTTCAGCAGGGATGTGGCCAGACAGAGGGACTCCATGGTCACGAGCTGCTGTAAACCACCTCAGCAATGCTTCATCAACTCAAGCATCTTTCCCTTCCCTCCCCTCTTGCTTTTTCGTTCTTTTTGTGCACCTGAACTCTACTGTGACAGTATCGCCTCTCTCTCTGCTGTAGTGTCTGACAGAGACAGGACACATCTATGGAGAACTCTGCAGCGAGTTCTTTGCAGGACACATCGGGGACGAGAGCTTTCTCTAGGAGCTGAACCTTTTGCTCCAGAGATAACACCGTGCATGTTAGCTTCTCCTTGGCTGTCAGTCTACCAAACAGATCAATACCAACAGCTTAAGACATCAGCTAGCAGGTAACAGATGACAACAGACTAACAATTAACCTGACTTTGGAAGATGAGTAACATAAGCCATGCAGACAATTAGTGAGACTGTGAATAAATTAGCAGATGATTCACAATGGCTCAGTAACTATCTGCTGTAGCTATTAAGGCACTGTGAAACCTTTGAGTAGCATTTCACACCTAATTATGTTCACCAGGAGCAGAAAAATAAAGCTAACAATTGTTTTTTTCTGAAACCTGCTGACATTATCAACCCTATAATGGCGTGAGAGGCCCCGTTCCCTCCTCCGTTCTTTCCCCCAGAGACTAAGGGAGCAAACCCATGCCATGGGGGACCGAGGAGAGAGAGAGAGAGAGAGAAAGAGAGGTGCCCAGGCCTAAATAAAAGACTGGATACACCACATAGTCAGTCTGAGAAGAGGACCCCCAGAAGAGGAATGGTGGGAAGGAAGGCAGACCTGATAACTGAGATCTCCTCGAAGATCTACTGTTACGGTAAGTTCTTTTGTAACTGTTCTATCTTCTTCTAGGGTATCTCAGTCATCGGGTTACACCGTGGGAATAAGTCCCAAGCAGCTACAGGTGCAACAGAACAGTCTGGGAGGAAGGCCAACCAAAGCCTATGATAGGAGGCCCTGCAGAACAGCCTGGCCGAAGCCTGTTCGGGCTCTAGAAGCAATGTTTAGACTGTAGTGCTTGGTGAAAGTATGAACGGTACTCCAGGAAGCAGCAGCGCAAATATCAGCATCTGAGACCCCCTTGAAACAGACCACAGAGGTAGCCATGCTTCATATGCAGTGGGCTTTCACTGCCCTGGCAACTCCTTGCCATTCGTGTTGTAGAAGAACACACTACAATGGGCCAACCAGGTGGACAAACATTATTTGGAAACCTGAATGCCCTGTTTTCCTGGAACGAAAGAAACAAAAAGCTGCTTTGTTTTTCTGCAGTCCTGAGTTTGCAGCAGAAAATATTTCAGAATTCTGCACACATCTAAAGTATGGAGCAGTGCTTCCCTGGATTGGCACGCTCCAGAAAATAAACAGGTAGGTGGATAGACTGGTTCAGGGTAAACTCTGACACGACCTTAGGCAGAAACTTAGGATTCATGCACAAAGACACCCTGTCTTTGTGAAGAATCAAATAAGGCTCCTCACACCAGAGAGCCTGAAGCTCAGAAATCCTTCGAGCAGAAATAAAAAGCAAACAAAAATAACACTTTCCAAGAAAGAAAGCGTAGCTCGCAAGTCATGGCTGGCTCAAACGGAGACAGGGTTAATTTCTCCCAAACAAAATTTAAATTCGAAGACGGGACAGGGGAATGAATTGGAGGTTTCAGGTGCAGGATGCCACCGAGAAAAGTATGGGACACTAACTGAGCCCAGGTACCACTGTCCACGGGCTCATGAAAGGAAGAAATAACCGAAAGGTGCACCCTGAAGGAGGAGTACTGAAGGCCTGAGTCTGACAGGGAGATCAGGTAGTCCAGAACCTGGCTCACTGGACAGGTGAAAGGGTCCAGATGATGTTTGGCAGCCCAGATAAGAAACCTCTTCCACTTCATGGCATATGTGGCTATAGTGGAGGGCTTCTGAGCCGCCATGAGGATGCCTGCTACCCTCCTGAGATACTACAAATCAGGCGATGGCTATGTCCTCAGGAGCTAGGCATGCAGACCAAGGGACTTGAGGTTCAGATAAACCAGGGTCCCCTGAGCCTGTATCAGCAGATCCCTGTAAAGGGGCAGAGGTACCAAAGGTTCCTCCGCTAACTGTTGCAGTAATAGAAACCATATCTGCCGTGGCCAATAGGGTGTGACCAGGATCATGCTGGCCCCCTCCATCTGCAGCTTGATTAACACCCTCTGAATCAGAAGGAATGGAGAAAAGGCGCAAAGGAACTTCTTGTTCCAGGAGAGGGACAATGTGTCCTGCCAGAACACTCCAGGCCCTGGATCTAGTGAGCAAAAAATGAAAATTACGTACCTACAATAATTCTTGATCTTCCTGTATATCTTCACCATTCATCACTGGTGGGTACTACATCAGAGGAGCTAGGACCCCGCGGAAAGCATTTTAGCTTAAAAAGCTATTTTTCTAGGAGGGGTGACGTCAGGGACAGCGCCACCCTCGAGGCCGATGCATTGCATGGCACTCGTGGGCTGGCCAGTAACCATCGTTGTCCCCTCCACTACCTCAGTTCTGCTCACCAGAGAGGAAACAGGCATAGAGAAAAAGAAGGGTGGAGGGTGGGGCAAGAGAGCCCAATGGACAGCAAAAGGAAAGGATAAAAACTGCAAAAGGAATAAGCCGACCAGACAGGACAAAGAGGTTGGAGCCTAGTTTGTTCTGGGAGGAGGGCCCCAACCTCTGGGTAGGCTAAGGTGAAGATAAGAAGATGAAGAAGAAGACTATTGTCACAAGTCCACTCCCGTGGGGTGGGATTCTCTGCGTCTCAGCGAATCCCTCTTGTGATGGGGGGGGGTCAGGGACACCCTTTCTCTGTGTGAGGGGATACAAATACAGTCTTGAACCTGTGTTCCTGGGGTAGAACTCTCTCGGACCTTGCACCACGAACCAGAAAAGCCACAGGCGGGTATAGGTTTTGAGGGGGCCCTATACACCCTATTATGTGTCTTTCCCCAGAAATTCAGTGCTCAGTTCAAGCCCCCATAGGCTCCTCTTGAGACCCTTTGTATTTCCTCCCCTCCTTTTGTCACAAAGTCCCTAATGGTACTTCACTTTTGGTAGTGTTAGGCCTTAAAACAGTCACACAGGCATGGTATTGTTTGAACAACTCTTACCAAGGAAACCCAGACAACAGACATAGGCAGAATTATTCCTAAAATAAGCCAAAACCTTTACTAGTTAAATTAATGAATACAGGTAAACAACATAAAGACAAATAATTTTAGACTTTGGTGACAAGGTATTGACAATAAAAATGAAAATTATGTACCTACCATAATTCTGATCTTTCTGTGTATCTTCATCATTCATCACCTTTGGGTGGTGGCGGTCCGCGACCCCAGCGAAACTCTTTTTTTTTTTGATGGGAGAAATCGACGCACCATCGGCGTCCGCCTCGAGGCCGGCGACACTGCGTGGCGCCACGGGTTGGCTGTTGAGTGTTATCAACTCTGCCCTCCCGCCAGTTCTGAGTCACCATAGAGTAAGAAAGGGTTGGGAGGGAGGGACAAGGAAGTCCAAAGGACAGACAAAGGAAAAGATATACAAACTAAAAGGTAAAATAAATGGCTAAGAGGACAGCATAAGGTGGAAAACTAAGGGGGATTGGGAAGGGGCACCAATCTCTGGAGTAGAAAGGGGAAGGGAGGGTTAAGGAATCTAGAGAAAAGGATGTGAAGGAGGGGAGAAAAGGGAGCACACCCTGGAACCTTGACCTATCTCCAGATTGTATAGGAACTGTGAAGGAGTAGCCAGAGGGCTAAACTGCCACAATTCAAGGCACAGAATCACTGGCAATAACTCCCACAAAGCAGAATCAGCTATTCTGGAAAAAAAGACAGGATACAGGGATACCCCCCCTTCAAAATGAAATATTTGGTGTAAGAAACCTAGTTTCTTAAATTAAATTTAGGTTGTGTCCAAAGGACAAGCAAATCAAGTAAGGCTGACAGGAAGGAGAGGCCCGCGAGTGGGGAGAGTGAGACGGGGACTCCTTGGAAGGAGTAGGAATTTGCCCCGACAGACGCCGTCTCACCCTATGGGAGAAAAGATGGGTTCTCTGCTAGGGGGAGGAAATCACCATACGTCAGGCCAAGGGTGACAACCAGGAAAGACGCAGCCATGCTGTCCGCCTAGTGCAGATCGCTGTCCCTATGACCCTGGAAGCTACCTCGTTGGCATCATAAGATGCCCTCGCTTGGTGCCTTGCTAGCTCCAGGCCATGTGCAGAGAGTGCAATGGTTTGTCTGGTTATCTCCATTTCAGGCATAGTGGCTAAGAATTGACCTAACCTGGGCCACAGGAACCTATCATAGGCAGCAGAGTGGGTCTGATGTGCTGAAAATACAGGTTACTCACCTGTAACAGGAGTTCTAGGAGTGGTATATGTTGTTCATCCACACTTCTTGGCAGGTATCTTGCCGCTTTAAGATGTGCCGAAAAGTCTTCAAGCTGGCTCCTCCCACCCACCCGGGTGGTAAAACCCTAGGCTCCACCCCAGGATGCCAGATCTAGCCCACTGGAAGCCAGGTTGCGCGTCGAAGCCGGGGAGGTCGTATGGGTCATGTGGATGAACAACATATACCACTCCTAGAACTCCTGTTACTGGTGAGTAACCTGTATTTATAGGGACGTGGATGTGTTGTTCAATCCACACTTCTTGGCAGGCTCCTAGCAGTTCTCTGGAAGGAGGGAGGCAAGGCGTGCACCCCCTTATACTTACTTGGGGAATAAGGACTGGAGAACCGAGGTCCCAAAACCAGCATCCTGGCGTGACTCTAGCTCAATGTGGTAATGGGAAATAAAGGTGTGTGCTGACTTCCAGGTAGCAGCCTTGCAGATTTCCTGGATAGGAACGTCCCTAGAAGCAGCCACCAAAGCAACGGTATGACGGGTTGAATGAGCTCTTATCCCTCTGGGAGGCTCCATGCCCGCCAACCTATAGCAGAGATCTATGCAGGAGGTGACCCACCTGCTTATTGTCCGCTTGGCTGCAGGTCTGCCAGGTGCGGCTTCAGCGTAGGTGACAAACAACTGGCGAACCTCTCCCCGAACTTCAGCCGTCCGCTCCTTATAAAAAGCGAGCGCTCTTCTAGGGTCCAGAGTATGGAGCCTATATTCAGCATCTGAGGTGTGACTGGGGTAGAACACCAGCAGAGTCAACACCTGATTCAGATGAAACTCCAACACCACCTTCAGAAGGAATTTCGGTTGGGGGCGAAAGACAATCTTGTCCCTGTGGAAGACCAGATATGGAGACTCTATGGAAAGTGCCTGGAGCTCTCCCATCCTTCTGGCTGACGTGATAGCCACCAAGAAGGCGATCTTCCATGAGAGGTGGGAGATATCGCAGCTGTGCATTGGTTCGAATGGCTTGCCCATGAGCTTGGCCAATACCAGCAGTAGATCCCACGGAGGTGGAGGTTCTCGCACTGGAGAGGATATGTGATATAAGCCTTTGAAAAAAGGCCAGACCACCTTCTCCTGCACCACCGACTGCTTGCCGGCCCACGCCCGGTAAGCAGAGATGGCTGCCAGGTGCACCTTAAGGGTCATCGCCCGAAGCCCTAGCTGAGAAAGGGACCACAGGTAGTCCAAATGCTAGCCAATGGACAGGATGAAGGGCCCAACCCCTTGCCCTGACACCAAATAGAGAACCTCTTCCATTTAAAGGTATAACATTTTCTGGTCGACTCCTTACAGGACGCCTCAACGACACTGAGGACCTTGTCGGAAAGACCCAAGGCCTGGAACTCTAGCCACTCAAGAACCAACCCATCAGGTGTAGGGATTGAAGGTCCGGATGGAACACCTTCCCCTTGCTGACTGAGATCAGGCCTGGGCAGCTGGAAGCCCCCTCGGGAGCCTGGAGCTGAGGCTGAGGAGATCTGGATACCAGAACTGGCGAGGCCAGTCTGGGGCTACCAGAATCACCTGCGCCTTGTCCCTCTTCGCCTTGAGAAGCACCTTGTGGATCAAGGGAAATGGAAAGAAGGCACAGAAGAGGCCAGGGGTCCATGGCCTCCAGAAGGCATCCCCCTGCAGTGAGCCCAGCTGAGAGGGGCGGGCATGAAACAGCCTCAGCTTTGCGTTCTCTCTTGAGGCAAACAGGTCCACCTGAGGGGTTCCCCAATGGGAGAACAGGTCTTGAACTACCTCCGGCAGGAGAGACCACTCGTGAGATGCAGCGCCTACCTGGCTGAGGGCATTGGCCAGTCTGTTCGAGGCTCCTGCCACATGGATGGCTAGGAGATCCACCTCCAGGCTGATCACGAGAGACCGAATGCGGAGAGCTTCCTTGCACAGGGGCAAGGAGTGCATCCCGCCCTGATGGTTGAGATAGTACATGGTCATGGTGTTGTCTGTCTGGACCTGAACCACTTGACCCCGTAGAAATGGAGCGAAGGAGGTGAGGATTAACCATACCGCTCGAAGCTCCAGCAGGTTGATGTGGCATTGGGACTCCTGAGGGGACCAGAGGACATGGGCCCTGAGCTCCCCCAGATGGGCACCCCAACCCATCAAGGAGGTGCCGGTTGTAAAGATGACCGTCGGCTTGGGGCAGAGAAACAGGATACCCTCCTGCAGATGAACTGGGACGAGCCACCACTGCAGGCTGTCCCACATCTTCTGGGTCACGGTTACTGGCAGGTCCAGAGGATCAGAGCGCTGAGACCACTGGCGGACCAGCCCCCACTGCAGGGAGCACATATGCCAGCAAGACCAATGGACAATGCTGGTGCAGGCCACCATGAGACCCAGAAGGCGCAGGAAGTCCCGGGCAGGGCGCAATTGCCAAATCCGAAATGACTGGGCAAAGGAGGAAAGGACCTCGGCCCCATCCGCCGGGAGCCGAGCTCTGGCTCGAAGGGAGTCGAGCTCTACCCCAATGAACTGAGTCACCTGCGATGGCACGAGTTCCGATTTGGCCTCGTTGATCAGGAGGCCAAGATGGGTGCAGACCTGAGGGGCCAGATCTCTGGACCACTCCACCTCCAACCTGGAGGGGGCTACTATCAGCCAGTCATCCAGGTAAGGATACACCCGGACCCCTCGGCACCGCAGGGATGCTGTCACCACTGCCATGAATTTGGTGAAGACCCTGGGAGCTGGAGAGAGGCTGAAGGGCATGGCCTGGAACTCGTAAAGGGATCCCTCCACTCTGAAGCGGAGGAATCACCGATGAGACGGATGGATTAGGACATGAAAGAACACGTCCTGGAGATCCAGAGAACAAAACCACAACGCCTAGTTCCAAGGATGATATGATCTGAGCCAGAGTGACCATCCTGAAGGTGTGTGGCCTTAGGAACTTGTTCAGGTCGTGCAGATCGAGAATGGGGTGCCAGCACCCATCCGTTTTGGGACCAGGAAGTACCTGGACACAAACTCTGGGCATGGAGGAGGATCCGCCACGTTGCTGACCACCCCGTTTTGGAGGAGCAGAGCTATGTTGGCTAGATGAGCCGACAGAGATGCTGCAGAACCAGTAGCCCCCTGAGGGGCGCTGGCTCGGAAGGGAGGGGTCTGCTCGAATTCCAGAGGCAGACCCCTGCTGACCACTTTCAACACCCAACGGTCCATGGTTATAGTGGACCAGGCGGAAAGGTAGTGGCTGAGCTGGCCCCCCATGGAGGGTCCCAGGGGAGGAGTGACGAGGTTGGGGGTGGCGCCCCTCAACCCGTCACTGGGCAGGCTTGGAGGAAGGGCCCGGCCGAGGAGCCGCATGGACCCTTCCTTCCAGGCTTCCTGTTGGAGGAAGCAGCAGGCTTGGCCTTGGGGTGCCAAGCGTGAGCCTGCTGGCCCTGCTGATGGGCTGGTTGTGCCACAGGAGCGGAAGGGCAAAGGGCTTACACTGTTGCTGGCGGCCTTTGTCCTTCTGGGAAGACGTGACAGAGTCCAAGGTGGCACTGGACTTCTCAATCTGCTGGAGGTGGCCCTCCACCCCAGGCCCGAACAAGTCAGTGCCAAAGAAGGGGATGTCTGCCAGCTTGTGCTGGGTATCTGCCATGAAGGTCGAGATCCGCAGCCAAGCTCTGCGGCGCATGGCTACTGCAGCCGCTACTGACCGGGCACAAGAGTCTCCGATGTCCAGAGCAGTCTGGAGCTGTTGCTTTGCCACCGCCCTTCCCTGATACCACACCTGCTTGACCGTCGTTTGACGGTCAGCCAGGAGATGAGGAAGCACCTCATCCAGGGAGCCCAAAAGGACGTGTAAAAAGTGTGCCATCAGTAGAGCCGAGCTAGCCTGTCGAAGGCCTTGGGAGGCGGCAGTATAAACTTTGCACCCAGAGTACTCCAGCTTTTTGGACTCCTTGTCCGGGGGCTTCTCTACGTCCCTGGCATTTCTGGAGCGCCAGAAAATGCTATTGGTCACCAGCCCTTCAGCCGAGGGGTGCTTCGAAAAACCGGAGAGGGAACCGGTTGGGACTGTGTGTTTGCAGGCCATCCTGGCCCAAGGCACAGGACAAGAGGCAGGCTGCTGCCACAACTCCAAGGCTGGACCAACAATGGCCTTGGCCACAGGAAAGGCCTCCGTAGGGGAGTCCCCTCAGTCCAAAATCTCTGTGAGAGGATATCTGGCCTGTTTCTGCACGGGTTCAAGCTGCATCCCAGTAGATTCTGAGATCAGCCGAAGAATACCGAGGAATGAGGATGGGCTCTCGTCCACTGACAGACGCCCGGAGGATTCCAGGTCGAGAGGCCTGGAATACAGAGAGAAGTCGTCGGACTCCGAGGAGTCCACAAACAGCTGCCGACCGCCTGAGCCACCCTCCACTCGCCGAGGCCGATCGGGGGTGAGGGTGACAGACAACCTGTGG
The DNA here is from genome assembly GCA_016271365.2 of Neoceratodus forsteri. Lineage (NCBI taxonomy): Eukaryota > Metazoa > Chordata > Ceratodontiformes > Ceratodontidae > Neoceratodus > Neoceratodus forsteri. The sequence continues at coordinate 1,548,195,210 of CM057449.1, read as the reverse complement.
GGCAAGCCCTGACCTGACCGAGAATCCTTGGCTGGGGCCCCAGTCTTCGGCTGAGGAGGCGGGGGTTCCACCACAATGGGTGGAGCAGCCGGTTTTGGCAGAGCAATCGGCGCCGGAGTCAGCTCCTCGACCAAGGAACCAAGGGGCAGGAGATCGCTTCGGCTGCTCGGGCGATAGCCACTTTACTGCCGGGGAAGGCGACGGAGTCGGCTTGTTGCCGTCCAGTAAGAGCTGTTGCCACATCATATCCTCATAGCGCCGATGCAACTTGCGCCGGAGCCTCTCCTCCTCCGAGGATGATGAGGATGAGTGGCAATGCCGCTTTCCGTGATGTCGGGACCGAGACCGCCAGCGTCAGCGGGACTTGCGCGACACGGAAGAGGACCGAGACCATCGGGGTCGCCAACGGTGGGTTGAAGAAGGGGTGGGGGAGACCAGCACATCCTCCAGTTCGGGGTCCTTGACTGAGGACTTTGGCTTGGGAGGCCGAGGCAAGTCGTCGGTAGGCACCAGGGGAACCGGTGAAGGAGGGTTGTCGGCCTCTCCAGTCGACAGCCCGTTTGACGGGTTCGAGGAAGATCTTGACCGCATCGACGGGTGTCTCGGTCAGCTGGCCTGATGGGGACACCGAGAAGCCAGAGGCCTGGGCTGCAACCTCGACCAAAGTCGATATAGGATGGTCTGGGGAGCGAGATCTCTCCCGCTCCCACGAACATTGATGGTGGGACTTACCTTTCGGGTCCTTCTTTTTCGACTGAGAGAAATGAGTCCTTAAAGGCCCCTCTCCCTTGGTGGAGAGGGACTGGCAAAGCTCCCGAAAGGAAGCATTTTAGGAGGAGCCCAAGGAGAGTGGGACAAACGCTGATGCCGATGATGATGAAGCTGCCTCCTCGAGGGCGATTAACTGATCCAGCTGCTCTGTGGAGCCCGCCGCCATGGACACTGCCCAACTGGCCTCCTTCGACTTCACCGGCGGACAGTTTTTCTGGGCACCTCAGATGGAGTCCAGCAGCGCGGTCTTCGAGAACCGATGATGAAAAGGACTTGCACAGATCGCAAGACTGTGGATCGTGAAAGACCAAGGCAGCAGACGCACGTGGCGTGCGGGTCGGTTGGAGACATCTTCTGCCCGCAAGGGCACCGATGGAAGCCAGAAGTGGATTTAGAGTCCATCGCAGCCGCAAAGGAAGGTGAAGACTGAAGTCACATAAAATTCAAAGCAATTTTCAGTAAATCGAAGGTTTAGGATCCAGGCCTAGAGACGCAAGAGCGCTAAGGAGGGAACCTGAGCTTCCAAGCGGTAAGGAAGATCTGGCATCATGGGGCGGAGCCAGGGGTTTTACCATATGGGTGGGTGGGAGAAGCCAGCGTGAAGACTTTCCGGCACATCTTAAAGCGGCAAGGTACCTGCCAAGAAGTGTGGAATGAACAACATATCCACGTCCCTAGAATAGAGAGCAACAATCATGCTGAGTAAAAAGTCCTCCTCCCCCAGAAATCAAAATCCATAGAATCTTGATCTGGGGGCCGGTCACGGTGAAGGGTGCGAAGCCCATCAGGAGTGTCCAGCTGTGTCAATCCTGACTGAGAATGAGGCATAGAACCTGGAGACTCCGGGGCACAATACCTCTGGCAGAGATCCCTAGGGGCTGGGACTCTGGAAAAGGGTCTCTGCCAAGCATAGCAGCAGCCTCCCGAGGGAGCAGGCCGAGGGGCGCACTGGAAGGTGTCTGCACTGAAACTGCTTGAAAAGGCGTGCGTCGAGTGTTCCAGATTGTGCTGCATGGGTGCGGTGATGTGCAGGTCCTCCAACGTCCTCACAAGGAATCGCTGATACTCTGTGAGATCAGCAGCTGGGGAGATGTGGACAGATGGTTCCTCTCCTCCAGAAGAGGGGGATGAGGAGTCAGAGGGCCTCAAGAGTTCAGAAGCTTGCTGCTCAGGGGAGGTTGAAAAACTTGTCTGTCCATAGCCCTGACGTAAGAAGGAAATTGAGCAGCCACAGCTCTGAACTGCTCCCAGGAGAGAGGACCGCTAGGTCCAAGAATACCAGGGAGAGCAGGAGAAGTGGCAGAGGAGAAGGGACAGAGCCGAGAACAGGAATTGGCTGTCCTCTGCCTGGGCCAGAGAGTGGACCTGGAGCCCCAAGGAAAGAAGGAGCTCCTGAGGACTCAACAGCCGACAGCTGGTCAACCATACTGGAACTGCCTAGGCTGCGCCCTGAAGAATCCCCACTGTGAGGTGACCGGGGCCGTGAAAGTCCAAAAGGACGGTCCCCTACCTCCAAAGAACAGGGCCCTCTCGAGGACACTGAAAAGGAAGGGCAGAGATCCGCACTATGACTCCTTCTGGAACCCAGGTGGGTCCCAGAAAAGGGCTGCCATGTCGAACCCCTACCCCTTGACCCCTCTGAGTCCGAAAGAGCCCTTCTCCTCGAAAAAGCCAGCCTAGGCAGCTGGCAGCCCTGGTCAGTCCCCGAAGGAACTATCTAGGGAACAGCACCCTCCCCTCCTGTGGGTGCTCTGATCGGCCCCAAAGTTGGGCGATCCAGGCACACTACCTGAGGGGGTACCACCACTGAGGGGTCAGACAACCCTCCGAGGCCAGGTTGTAGGGCAATGGTGGCCTGCACCACCGCCTGCTAGTCAGAACCCCTGACCCTGGACCCGGGGGCCACTGTCCGCTCCTCAGAGGGGGGCTGACTCTGGCTTGTCGAGGACACTACCAAGGTGTCCACGTGAGCAGCCAACTCAAAAGAGTCAGACTGCCTGTCTGACTCAGAATCCGATTCCTCCTCCGAGGAGGTGGAGACCGAAGTTCTATGCCAAACGGTACGTGGACTCCCGCTGCCATCCCGACTGAATGGGGCACCAGACCGAGTGACTGCACCACAGTCGACGTCGATGTCCTCAGCTGCACCGTGAATGGTGCAAGAAGAAGACACGGCACTGACGACGGCAGCAGCATTGGAGCCGGAGCCGACGACGACTCTGACCGTGCTCTTGGCACCGAGGCCGGAAACCGCCACAGTGCTGTCCAGTCCAACAGTGCTGCTCATGGCGCTGAGGCCGGAGACAGTGCCGATGGCTCTGACTGTGCTCTTGGTGCCACGGACGGTGCAGAGATACGAGACCCCCATGGTGCCGTGTCCTCACTCTGCGCCGCAAGCGGCTCCAGAGCTGGGCACTGCGTCATGCTCAACCACGGCACTGCAGACAGCGCTGAGGTGAGAATCAGTAAGGGAAGGTGCTGTAGAACCTCCCACGGTGCTGTCAGCACCATCGGTGCCGCGAACGGAGCCGACAGCAGAAACAGCGCTGAGTGATGGACCGGCGATGACGATGGTACCATCAGGGCTCATGGCACTGTGAACGGTGCCGAGGCCCAAGATGGTGCCGACAGATGGCGTCGAGGACGGCATCAACTCAGGCCTCCTGAGCCGAAGGCGAGACACCGGGAGAGCCTTCACCTCGGAAGGGCGATTGCAAGGCGGTGCCTCCTCCTGTCCCCCAAGGGGAATGGACTGGGCCTCCTGCACCGTGGAAGGGGTTTCTGCAACGGCGAGGTTACTAGAAGCAGAAGCCCCCTCCTCCGCAGCCCATATAGAGCCGGGAGGGGACCCAGAGGAAAGGCCGAGAAAGTGCAGCTTGGCCCGATGAGTGTGCACCCGTCCCCGGAAAGTCGGCGCAGCTTGTCCAACTTTCCACCTGTGTTGTTCGATGACACGATGGTCCATGGAGAAGCAGGCATAGCATGAATCCATGTCTTGTAGTGGGCCAAAACACGCAAGACAGCAGTCATGTTGGTCAGAGATGGAATACTTACGGCCGCACGGGCAACGATGCATAGGGGGCCATCCCGTCTTCATAGTTTTCTTGCCCCCCCGACCGAGACATGACCTATGGAAAAAGAACACCAAACAAGACTTGACGTCGCAAATTAAAGAAAAGGAACAGTCTTACCAGGCGACGTCAAGTGGAGTGAACAGTGGAACCGGCAGGATAAGTTCAATCAACTGAGTCGACAGACTTTGAGAACGGAGAACGGAGCCGAAGGCTTCAAGCAGGACAACAGGCCTTCTCACGCAGCAGAGCTACCCACAAGGTGCGACCTCAATGGCGGGAGATGAAGAACTGGCGGGAGGGTGGAGTCGACAACACCTAACGGGCAACCCATGAGCGCCATGCAGTGCGTTGGCCTCGAGAGCAGTGCAGATGGTACGTCAACTCCGCCCATCCAAAAAGAAAAAAGAGCTCCTGCAGGGTCGTAACCTCTGGCCACTACCCAAAGGTGATGAATGGTGAAGACTGAGATAGATAAGATTGATAAATATACATAAAAACCTACACTTTAAAACTCTGAGATTTAAAGTCTATCTCACGTCCTTAGTGATGAAGTTTGAAGTGCAAAGTCTTTACAAAGGCAGATGAAAATCTTGGTTCTTGGTAGTGCAGAAGAATTCTTGAAAAAAGTGTCTCTGCTCTCCTAAGCAGATAAAGAGGGTCCCAAATGCAATAATGGCAAGGTTTCGAGCAAAAAGGTAAAAGCTAAAAAGGCTCAGATACCTCTCTGCATCCTAGTTTTAAAGGGTTTCCAAAGGGCAGGTCCAGTGGATAGTGGCTGCCCTGCAACTGACTAGTATTCTGTTTCTATGGCTACCCAACCAATCAGAGTTTTTTTATTACAATATCACACATATGAGGTTCTTAATATAAGCAAAAAAAAAAGACTCTGAGATCAGCCAGCTCATACCAGATTTCTAGGGAAACATTCCAGCCTTCCTGCTGGGAGATAGCTGAAGTTAAACTGTACTCAATACAGTTGTTTACTTAAATGGCAGCCCATTTATTGGTAATGAGATTAGCTTAGAGTAGACCTCTGAAAACAAAGGAAAGGTAAATGAAGAGGCACCAGATGATGCTGTGGTCCACTGACACACAAATGAACCTGCCTGTTGGCCAGCTCTGCTTAGTCGTTTGTCTCCTTTTAGATAATTTAACTCTAGCCTCTGCTAGCAGAAAACAGTTTTTTCTGTATTAACAAGAAAATAACACCAGTCTACAGGGCCCATGGTCTGTACCCATGATTCCTTGCACTTACATTGGGCCACTATAGCGTTCTCTGATGCATTTCTCACATAAAAATTATATAAAATATGACCAAAACAATAAGGTATGGCCTTATCTCACCACAAAGACAACGAAAATGAAGAAGCAGAAGAAAAAAGAGGAGGTGGAGGAAAAGGAGATGAGACTGGAGGATGATACTGCATGCCCACACATTCCAGAAGTTCCTGTGGACCAAAGGGAGACTACAACTCCACTGTCTACATCCTCTTGTTAAGGTGAAAATTACCCCTTTTTTTTGGAAGAGCCTGAGACAAGGTGATAGTCCAGAGAACAGGACTTTTCCAAGAGGAGCGGGAAAATCTAAACCCCCACTAGCAAGAGGGATTGGACAGGAGCAATGCTCGACAGGTCAAACTAACCCCCACGTCCACTAGGGGAGGAACACTGGTAACAGATGCTACCTTTCCCCCTTATCCTTAGCTGGAAGATGGAAAAGAACCTGTCTTCAAGTCGGAGTTCACTTCGGCGCCTGAGGGGAAAGTCCCGGGGTATAAGAGGATAAAATCCTATATTTAGCACCACTGGGGAGGTGAAGTTAATAGGAAAAGGAGACCTCGAGGAGGTTCCCAAGTCTTGAAGTCTGAAAGGACTTTGAGTGAACAGGAGACCAAGGAGAGCATCTCTTGCAATGGGAAGCAGTGATGAATGGTGAAAGGAGAAAAACAAAATAGAGAGGGTCCCCGGACCCTAATCTCAGAAGTGAGGTTCAGATGAAAGCAGGTCCTGCAAGGGTAGCCCGAGGCAGAACTCCCAGACAGGAGGTCTGAAGATCTCCCCTACCAAGAAGAGGGGCCTGGGGAGCCAAGGGAAAAAATAGAGCAAGAGCTCCTGCTTGTCCTCTACCCCCAAGCAGGGAGCAGGCACTGCCAGAAGCTGAGGCCCGAGAGGGGAAGGTGGGCGGGAAGCAGTGATGAATGGTGAAGATATATAGGAAGATCAAGAATTACGGTAGGTATGTCATTTTCATATCTCACCTGTATCAATCTTCACCATTCGTCACTGGTGGGTGAGTACCAAGCCCACAAGGTGGACCGGTGCCTCCCTGAAGACTGGACAGCCTTCAGCCCCTCATGGGGAACTCACAAAGGAAAAGACCCATCATGGGTCTGGCCAGACCTGCTACTGTTCAGAGCCAGGACTGGGCTCTGGACCAGCAGAAGAGGGAGGGCGCCATGACATTTCTCACTTGGCTCTTTGGGAGAAAAACCAGACCCCCAGAATGGGGAGGCAGTCAGCCTACGCAGGGCCAGGTTGACAACTGGGAGAGGTGAAGCCATGCTGTCTGCCTATTGCAGACCGCGGATCCCACAACCCTGGAGGCTACTGCATTGGCATCATAAGATGCCAGCGCCTGGTGTCTTGCTAGCTCCAGGCCTCTTGTGGAAATGGTAATGGCTCGCCTGGTTGCCTCACACTCAGGCAAGGCTGCTAGGATTTCCCCCCAACATGGCCCCCAGGCATCTCTCACAGGCAACCATGTGTGCCTGATGAGCAGCAATGGACAACAAGAGACACGCAGAGGCGAAAATGGAAATTGCGTACCAACCGTAATTCTTGATCTTCTTGAACAAAGTCTCCACCACTCATTCACACTGATGGGAGTATGCCGGAGGTGATGGGACCCAGTGGGAGCAAACTTTTTCAGGAGGGCCGGCGCCAAGATGGAGCTGCGAGAAAGCAACACAGCGATCTTGGCGCATGCGGCAAAGACTATCTCGGCATCGACCCTTCAACCGCCTCAGTACCTTTTCCCCTCCCCAAGGAGGTGCAGCATAACTAACCTAGAAAGGACTAACCTAAACACCGGACATAAGATAGTCCGAAGGACCCGTGTAAGAAGGGTCAACAACAAAGTCTTCATAGCCCAGCCATTGAGGGAATGAAGGCCAGAAACAGAAAAGTGAGCTCAGGGGATGGTGGGTGGGCGTGTGAATGAATGGTGGAGACTTCATCTAAGAAGATCAAGAATTATGCTAGGTATGTAATTTGCATATCTTCCTGGACATAAAGTCTCCATCACTCATTCACATTGATGTGAGAGTGCCGAGCTAAATAATCCCCCAAAACAGGCAGCAGGAGAAAGAGGAGCTCACGTTTTAGGACAGAAGTCCATTAAGGATTGCCCTGCCAAACGACTGATGTCATCTGGCATGGACATTCAAGGCATAGTGCTTTACAAACGTATGCACGGAGCTCCAGGTAGCCGAATTGCAAATATCTGTAATGGGGACATTACGAATTTCCACCAGAGATGCCGTGACTGCTCTGGTAGAGTGAGCGTACACGCTGCCTTCCAGCTTGACCTATGCCATGGAAAAGCAATGGTGAAGGTACGCCACCAGCCACGCTGAAATGCACCTGATAGCAACAGGCTGACCCAGCTGGGTCGTGCTGAAGCAAACAAACAGTTGTTGAGCTCTGCGAATTTCCTTCGTTCTATCCAGACAGAACCGCAAGGCTCTTTTTACATCTAGGGAATGAAGGGCATGCTCTCCTTCATTCTGGAAGTTTGCAAAGTAGGTAGGAAGGACTAAAGGTTGATTTAGATGGAATTCTGAGACAACCTTAGGAAGGAACTTAGGTTGAGTCCTAAGAACTACTTTGTCCTTGTGAAATGCAGTATTCGGGGGGTCTGTGACCAAGGCGGTATTTCTGATATCCTACGAGCAGAAGTAATGGCCACCAGGAAGGCCGTCTTCTAAGTGAGGAATTTCAACTTGGGGCAAGCTAGAGGTCGAAGTACTACTTAGGAGCATGTCTAGCACAAGGTTAATGTCCCAGGCTGCAACTGACATCTAATAGGAGGTTTGGTATGCAGAATCCCCTTAAGAAACCTCTTAACTACAGGTAGCTGAGCCAGTGACATGGAGAGTACTGGCTCGTGATGTGCCGAAACTGCACAAAGATGAATCTCTGACTGTGGAATATAGCAAACCTGTGTTTGAGAGGTCTAAGAGATACTCCAACACTTTATTAGGTGGGCAGGAAAAAAGATTCCAAGAGGATTTTGCACACCAGATAGAGAAACGCTTCCATTTAGCTGTGTAGGTTTTTCTGGTGGCTGGCTTGTGTGCAGCCAAAAGGATATCCGAAACACTACGAGAAACATTAAACCTATTCACCTCTATCTCTTCAGGAGCCAAGTGTGGAGGTGAAGGGACTTCAGATTGGGATGGACTACTGGGCCCTTGGTCAGAAGGTTCGTCTGAAGGGGAAGCGGTTTCGGAGGGGTTCCGATAGTCTGTTGATTAGGAGAAACCAGATCTGACGAGGCCAGAACAGGGCAATGAGAATCATTCCCCCCCGTGCCTCTGGTTTGAGCAGCACCCTCTGAATCAGGGGAAGAGGAGGAAATGCATACAGAAAGCGTTTTGTTCACCGCAGCCTGAATGCATCCTGACAAAAAACGCCTGGTCCTGGATTTCTGGAGCAGAAGACAGGCAGTTTTACGTTGAGTAGGGACACAAAAAGGTCCAGGTCCGGAGTTCCCCACTCTTCGAAGAGTGACTGAATGATGGTTAAGTCGAGAGACCACTTGTGAGGATCTGACTCCGTTCTGCTGAGACGGTCTGTCAGCTTGTTTTGTACTCCTGGCAGATAAACTGCCTGAATCAGAGCCTTGTGCTCCAGGCACCATTCCCACACTCTCATTGCTTCCCTGCATAATGGGTAAGAGTATACAATGCCCTGTTTGTTGATGTAATACATCACTGCCTTGTTGTCCGTCTGAAGGAGAATGTTCTTGTGACAGAGTATGTCTTTCAAAGCTTGAACTGCATAGATTACGGCTCTCATTTCCAGGACATTTATGTGAAGTTGAGACTCGTCCTGAGTCCACGTACCCTGGGTGTGGAGATCCTGGCAGTGAGCTCCCCAACCCATCAGGGACAAATCCGTGGTAATGGGGATCTGATGATCCAGAGGGGCAAAGGGATATCCTTCCAGAAGGTTGTCTTCCTGAGACCACCAGGTGAGTGACCTCTTCAGAGGTTCTGTCACCTTGATGAGAAAGGACTGAGGGTGAGTGGTTGGGGACCACTGAGTACTGAGCATCCACTGAGAGGTTCTCATGTGGAGACGAGCCAAAGATACAGTGAACACAGAGGATGCCATGAGACCCAGCATTCATTGCATCGAGAGAGCTCGCACTGAACTGTGTTCTCTGATGAAGCAGGCCATCTTTAAGATATCGCTCCTTCTGTCCTCCAAAAGAAAAGCACAGGAAGTGTCCAGAAGGGTTCCTATGAAAAGGAGCTTCCGGGAGGGCTGCAACTGTGACTTCTTGAGGTTCAGCAGGACTCCCATGGACATGAGGAAGTCTGAAGCCATGGCCACATCTTCCAGAGTCTCTTGCCTGGAGAGGCTTACTAGAAGCCAGTCATCCAGATATGGGAACACTTGGATTCTGATTTTCCTTAGATGCGCCTCGAGAACTGCATAACACTTTGTAAAAACTCGAAGCGCCGAGGACAGCCCAAAGGGCAGGACTCTGAATTGATAGTGTTGACCCAGTGCCATGAACCTTAGGTATCTGTGGCAATTTGGGCGTATGAGAATGTGCTGGTAGGCATCCTGCATGTCCAGGGAGGCTAGCCAATCATATTGATGAATCAAGGGCAGCAGGGTACCGAGTGATATTATCTTGAACTTTTCCTTGTGCAGGAATTTGTTTAACTTTCTGAGATCCAAAATTGGGTGCATGCCGCCAGTTTTCTTTGGAAACAGAAAGTAATGGGAGTAGAAACCTGTGTTTCGTTGATCCAGAGGAGCTACTTCTACTGCCCTGTTTTTCAGAAGGCCTTGTACCTTGGAAGCAAGAAGGTCTGACTGTGCCGCAGACAGCCTGGGCTGTCGCTTGGGAGGATGATCCGGAGGGGTTTCCGACAGATTGAGAGAGTACCCCTCGCGGATAATCCTGAGGACCCATTTGTTTGATGTTACAGATTTCCACTGGTCGTAGAACTGAGTCAGACGTCCTCCCACTGTCGAGGAAAAGTCCCCCTCGAGCAGCTGAGGTGGAACTTTGGCTGGAAACTCAGAAGGAGGCACTGGGCACATCTGGCCCTTGTGCCTTTTGCTGTGTTTGCTTTTGCAGCTGAGAGGTCTGGTTTCTGTTAAAACCTCCTCTGCCTTTGCCACGAAAGGAGTGATGGTTGTGAAACTGACGCTTGTTCCCACCTCCTTGAGAGGAAGTGGACGAAGGTCTAGCTGTCTTAATGGCAGACCTAGTCTTCTGTGTGGCCTCTAGTGCTTGTTCCACCTGAGACCCAAACAGATACATACTGTCAAAAGGTAAGGCCATGACTTTCTGTTGGGCGTAATTCGTATAGCCCGAAGTAAGCGGCCAGAAGTGGCGATGGGTGCAAATGCCAGCCGCTGCCCAGGAAGCAGTATTGAAAGCGTCCACTGCAGCTTTAATTTGTTGGTTACTGGACTCGATACCGCTAATTATGATCTGTAGTAGCTCTGAGTTAACCTCCGACTCGGGCAGAGCTTCTACTATTGCTTTGAGTGAATGCCAAAGAACGTACTCATATTGAGAAAAATAGCCCTGGTAGCTGGTAATGCGCATGCCCAGGGTTGAGGCAGCAAAAACTCTCTTACCCAAGGTATCTGTCTTGCGAGATTCTTTGTTTAAAGGACGGGATGAAGATTCCTGAGGGAGGACAGCCTTATCATTCTCTGCTAGGACCACAATGGCATCAGCAAAGGCTTGTGAGGCCAATATGGGGCGATTCTTGGGAGGGGCATATTTCCTGTCTACGGACTTGGCCACAGAAGGAATAAGCGCCAGACTCTTCAACACCATCTGGAAAAGAGTCTCGAAAGAGGGCTGTATTGGAGGGGTTAAATCCATAGGGATTTCCGGAACATGAAGATATTGGAGACGCAGAAGCTTCCCAGGATCGATTTCCGTGGACTGGAGAGAAAGAGTAGAATTTTAATTCTTGAGCAGAGACTTAAAGGAAAGGTCTTCAACAACAGGCTCTGCAGGAGGATTGATCCCTGCCCCCAGGGCAGAATCGGCATCAACATCATCACCCAGCCGAAGATCCAGATCGGGCTCAAAATCATCTCCTGACAGACTGGGGGGACTGTATAGACAGGAATGGGAGAAAAACCAGGAGGCAGAAGAAAAGAAGAAAGAATCGGAGTCGAAAACCTCTGAAAACTAGACGACGCTGTGCACATCCCCGGCACTGCTGAGGAGAACGGTGCCAAGAACAGAGATGGCAACGACATAGAAAACAGCGTGACACCCCACACAGTGCTGCTGGGTAATGTGGCACTGCACATGGCGCTGACACTAGCCCCGGCGCAGAGGATGGGGCTGACAGGTGCAAAACCACCCACGGCACTGCAAAGGACCTTGGTGCTGGAGAAGTCGGCACCGCAGTTGACGGCACCATCGCAGAAGTCTGAAAACTGCTATTTGAAGTTAATGGATGAAAAATGGCAGGAGATAAAGGCATCGGTGTGGACCCCTGCACATGAGCATGTGAGGGATAGACACTTGCGAACGCGATCCCGGCAACACCGGAGAAGATGCTGCAGCTAACTAGGAAGTCCCAACCGCCTGCCTGCCGTTCTGAAACCAACAGGCCCGAAGGCCCTGGTGACAGACTGGCGGTTTGGGCAGTCGGGACAACCCTCCCAGCCCACTGCTCCATAAGAGCGCCCAATGGTGAAACTGCTCATCAGAAGCCCCTCCAACAGGCAGAGGGAGCTCTGTGTCAAAGAGGTCACATTAGACAGAAACCGGCATCTCCGAAGAAGCGGAGACCAGTTCCTGACACTATCAACTGACTGTCCACGTGGAGGCGTGCCAGAGGCGACATCCCGAGGTGATTCGTTTCTTCTTCAGCGGTGGGCGAAGAAAGAACTCGGTCAGGCAATTGCCATGAATGGGACCGCTTCTTTTTATGCTTTTGAGAGGACTGCCCACCCCCAAGCACTGGACTGTCCGTTGTCAGACCCTTCACCTCCAGAGAGGGTGGCGGACCAGACCTGGTCTGGCTGACGAAACGGCTTTCATACGAAGTCTCCCTACCGTCACCTGCCCCACTCATGGTCGACTCCGTCAACAGACGGCTGAAGACTTCTTTCTTGTACAAGTAAGACATTTATTTAAATATAATCAGTACTTATCGTTATAAAATACAAAATAACAACACTGAAAACTAAGCTGCTAGTTTGAAGTTTGACTCCTGGCGGTTGAGCGTCGTCATCACTGAAGCGCACTCGACGGTGGGAAAAAAGGAACTAAGGCAGTTGGAGGGTCGGTGCCGAGATAGTCTCTACCGCATGCGCTGGGCTCGCAGTGCCGCTTCCTCGTGGCTCTATCTCGGCGCCGGCCCTTATGAAAAAGTTTGCTCCTGCTGGGTCCTAGTGCCTCCGGCATACTCCCATCAGTGTGAATGAGTGGTGGAGACTTTATGTCCAGGAAGATCTCTCCTGCCCCAGCGGTGGAATGCTGCAGACTCCATGTTCATAGGACAGTCTCTTGTCAGGCACCAATGCCCAGAAGGGGTGTCAAGCCACTCCAAGCCCGATGTGGGTTGCGTAAAGTTCCTGGAGATCCAGGGGGAGCGTAATACCTGTGCTGACAGTCCTCAGGGTCTGGGGAAGCAGAAATGGGTGATTGCCAGACGTTGTACGACTCCTCCATAAGGGCCGATGCCATGGAGGGCTCACTAAGGATTCCTGGCTGCACTCCCCAAGGAACACTACAGTCGCACGCGCAAGATTGCATTGAGACACTGGCATAAGATTGAGCTCTCCCATCACTGTCAACAGGAGCCACTGATACTCTGAAAAGTCAGCTTCTAAAGACTGGTACTTGGAGAGAGTCCTCTTCCTCCTCGGAGGAAGCAGACAAAGTGGAAGGGTTCTGTATAGTGAATGACAGCGCAGAAACAGTAGATGTGAACACCATCTCATCCATGGTCCTGTAAAACATGGGGAAAGCACTCACCGTGGCCCTATACTGCTCCCAGGTGAGAGGCCCCAAAGGACCAGAAAGACCCAGGAGAAGAGGGAAGGGGGAGGAGGAGGCAGAGAGGAAGAAGGACGGGCAAAATGGCCCTGGGAGACTGGGTCCCCTCTGGCAGGGCTCTAGGAACAAGCGGGGGACCACTCTAAAGTTAAGGGGGATACGCTGTTCAGACACCACCTGCTGCTCAGCCTCCCCGTGCCAGCAGGGGGAAACCCACAGGGAGAAGACCCCTGGTGGGGAGACCAGAGCCAAGCAAACTCAGCAGGGTGGCCCCGTCCCCACCCGCTGCAGGACTCCATCCCCCAGAGGAGGTGCTCAGCCCAGCACTCCGACTCCGGTCCTGAATGACCGAGGTCACCTCAGCAGAGCGGGAGACAGACCGGGTCCCCGACCCCCCCCCCCGGAGAGGACTGAGATCTGCCCCTCGAGCGAGGTCCCACTATGGCAACCATCCTTAAGGGAGGGGGAAGAGAAAAGCTGGCACCAGGGTCGGCCTCTAACTCCCTCTCCAATTCTGTGTCTGCACCGAAGAGTGTCCCGGCACCGAAATCGGCCTCCTCCACGGAAATGGCACCGAAAGCAGCGCCGTCACCGAAAGTGACACCGACACCATCCCCGTAAATGGTGCAGCCATCGACACTGGTGCCTACCTTTGCGTCGACATCAGGGGTGGCACCGACCTCGGGAACAGCGCTGACCACAATACTGACCCTTGAAATTGCACCATTTACGGCACCAACAGCAAGTGCGGCACTGATTGTGGCACTTACCATGGTGCCATCATTGACCGCAGCACCATCAGCGACACCGTCACAAGCGCTGCCCGAGACAGTGCCACCAGTGGCCCTGGACTCCCCCATGGCACCAAGCGCAGCAAAGGGTGGCATCGTGAATGGAGTCAGTCCTAAAACTGGAACTCACAGATGATGGCCTCGAGTGGATCCTGGGGAGTGACCATTGCTCTGGAGAGCTTGGTTGCCAATCCAGATCAGCTTGATCATCCTCCAAATCTGAGGAGGAGAGCACAGTGATCCCTAGAGAGGCAACCCCGGACACTCTTCCCGTCCGGCACCAAGAGTGGTGCCGGGAGGAGACTCCACGGTACCAGAGGGCCGGCCTCGCTCACTGACACTGGAATCAGTGTCAGGAGCAGAGGCTGCACCCCTGAAGTCCTTGAAAGGACCATCAATGCAGGCCCCACGTATAGCTGAGGCCTCGATACCGAAGCTGGCTGGTTCCCCGGAGGCACGGGGATGGGCCTACGGTCCTTACCATAGTGGAAAAAGAAAGAAAAGAGACTCAGTGCCATACAAACACTAGTTAAGAAAATAACAAAACAATGCCAAACGTGGTGTCGACAGGAGCAGCGTCGAGTAGTCGGTCAGAGGAGCAGAAAACTATAGTTGAGGAGCGTCATGTAGACTTCTTGCTGTTCCACATAATCCGAACTGCAGCCTCGACGGATGGAAAAACATAACTGAGGTAGTAAAGGGGATAACGAGGGTTAATGGCCAACCCGCAGGGCGACACAGAATGTGTCGGCCTCAAGGGTGGTGCCATTCCTTATGTCACCCCTCCTCCTAAGAGAAAAGCTTTCTAAGCTAAAAAGCTTCCCGCGGGGTCCTAGTGCCTTCAGCGTAGAAGCCACCAGTGATGAATGGTGAAGATTGATACAGGTAAGATCTGGGCAGTTTTGCCTTGAGGGGGGACGCAAAAGATCCAGCTCAGGATGACCCCATTTCTCGAACAGATCTTCTGCGATAGATGAGAGAAGTTCCCATTCGTGCATCCTGGACTGAGTCCATCTGAGACTATCCGCCAGGGTGTTCAACATGCTTGAGACATGGACTGCTGAGAGGTCCAGGCCGTGATCCAGTGACCAGTACCAGACTCTCAAGGCCTCCCTGCAGAGGGGGTACGAATGCGTTCCCCCCCTGCCTGTTGATGTAGTAGACAACACTGAGATTGTCTGACTGGATCAACAGCTGACCAAGGAGGAGGTGGTTCTGAAAAGCCTGCATGGCATATGATACCGCCCATATCTCAAGGACACTGACATGGAAGGATGTCGCGATCTGAGACCATGTCCCCTGAATCTGAAATGGACCCAGGTGCATGCCCCAGCCCAAGATGAAGGCATCCGTAGTGAGAATCTGCTGGGAAGAGGAGATCAGGATTGGGACCCCTAGTAACAAGTTTTGGGGCACCATCTACCACCAAAGCACCCTGTGGACCGGAGAGGAGACCAGCTCTAACTGCTCCAGGTCATCCGTGCATTGGTCCCACTGCACCCAGAGGGCCTACTAGAGCACCTGCATGTGCAGTCTGGCCAATAGGACTGGGGGAATGGCCGCAGCCATGAGATCTAGTAGCCTCAAGTACAGCCACGCAGAAACATAATGGCTCTGAGCCACCTCCTGAGCCTGGGAAATGAGGCACTCTGCCCTGTCTTAGGGTAGGAAGTTCCTACCCTGCGCCAAGTCCAGGGCCACTCCTGTATACTGCAGCCTCTGGGATGGGATCAAAATGGTCTTGGGCAGACTGACAGTCATTCCCAGGGAGTAAAACAGCTGGAGGGTCTACTCCAGGGTTCAGAGGAGCTGATCTCGGGACAGAGCTTTGAGAAGCCTGTCATCCAGGTACGGGAAGACGTACAGGGCTTCTCTCCAAAGGGCAGCTGCTATTGGTGTTAAGCATTTTGTAAAGACCTGTGGCGCAGAGGACAAGCCAAAAGGCAAGACTCTGAATTGGTAATGTTCACCCTGAAAAAGAAACTGGAGGAACCGCCTGTGCAGAGGGCACACAGAGATATACAAGTAGGCGTCCTGCATAACTAGGGAGCACAGCTAGTCACCCTGCTTGAGAAGTGGCAGCAGGCCTGGAAGAGTGAACATGTGGATTTTTTTGTATTGGATATACAGATTGAGGTCTTTGAGATCTAGAACAGGCCTCAGATCTCCAGTTCTTTTGGGGATCAGGAAGAACCTGGAATAGAATTCCCTGTTCTTCTGCCACCTGGGCACTGGCTCGATGGCCTTTTTCTGCAGAAGGGACTGTACCTCCACCTGAAGATCAATTACATGGGCTTGATGGTAGGTGGAGTGTACTGGCAGAGTCTTGGGGCTATTCTACAAGCTCCAGAGTGTGACACTTTCTATAATCTTAAGAATCCAGGCATCTAGAGTTATGGTTCTCCATTAGTTGAGATGGAGGGAGAACCTACCTCCAACCACCACCTCTTGGTCGGGGACCAGAAGAGGGGGGTCTGGCAAGGAGTCAGGCAGAGGCGGATCTGGCCACTGGGGCTGATCCATCTCCCCTGGGTCATTTTACGGCAGGGGCTCATGGAAGAGGGGGTAGGTAAGGCAGAAGTGGCCTTCCTTTTGCCCTGTGGACAGAAGCCCTTACCGGATTTGTGGGACACCTTGTGAAAGGATAGGCGCTGTCTGCTCCTGGGATGGGTATGGTAGAGTGAATGGACAGATTTAACAGCCTTACCAGAGGCCTGTAAGTAAATGATGTCCTACACATCTGGCTCAAACAGCTTTGAACTGTAGAAGGGGGTATTCAGCACCTTCTGTTGGACATCCGCCATGAACTCAGAGACCTCAGCCAAGCATGCCTGCGAAGGCAAATACCTGTGGCAGCAGCCCTGGCACCAGTATCAGAAATGTCATACAAGGCCCCGAGGAGGTGTTTACTAATATCCTTAGCGGCCTGTAAGGACTTGAGAACCTCTTGTTTCTGGGAACCATTGGGGAGGGCTTGGGCAGCCACCTTGCTCTTCTTCCAGATGGTGTTCTGGTACTTGGCCATATGGGATAAATAATTAACAATTGGAAATTCCAAGGTGGAGGAAGCATAAACCCTCTTACCACAAAGGTTGATTCATCTGGATTCCCTGTCAGGGGGAGGGAGCTAAGGTGCTCAGGCACCTTAGACTGGTCATGCACCGCTTTGACAATCAGTCAGTCTCAGGTTGGGCAGCATAATAAGGCTGGCCCTGAGAGGCATGATATTACCATGTCTGGGTGGTGCCACGCTGCAGTGGTGGCATTCTTCAGAGCTGGTAGAATAAGAGGAATGACCTTACGAAGGAGGAGATTCCGGTCTCTCCTGGTGGCATCCTCTTCTTCAGTGTGGAAGACCACAGCTATGGACAACTGCTTCATGACATTGAAAAAGGTAGGCTCTTCAGGAGGGGACATGCAAGTGTGTTTAACAGAGTTCTCTCTCACTGAAAAAGCAGTGGATCTATCTGAGGAAAGAGGTTCCTCCTCCTCTTCCTCAGGAAGGATGAGGTCAGGTTGGTACTCCTCTTCAATGACCTGTTCTAATCCAAGGTCCAATGAGCGAGGGACCAATGGCACCCTATGGGTGCAGACCAAGTGGCGTAGAAGATGATGGAGCGGTCGACAGCACTGGGGACTCAGGTTTGCATCAGCCCAATTGGTGTACCAGAGCTGTAGTAATCTGGGTCAAAATAGTGTTGAAGTCGATGTAAGGAGAAGGATGCGTAGAAGGTGAAGGGGTTGCTGGCACAGGGTGCGATGAGCCATCCATTGGGTCTTGAGAGCCTGAGGGCCCTAACATCCGAGGGTCTGGGGTGGTGCCAGGCCACGATGGAGGGACTGATGTTGATGACCCAAGGGTCAATGACTGTGGGGCCGATGACCAGAGGTTCGACTGCCAGCCTCCTTGGGAAGTAGGAGGAGGCACTGTCGGTAAGGAGCCTGGGTGAAGTAGAGGCCTGAACAGCAGAAGGCATCGGTTCAGTCCCAGCTGATGGAGTACTCCTGGAGGAGGAGGTGGAAGAAGAAGCCGTTGGGGATTGGGAGCGCTGTCGGGGGGAACCATTCCCAGCTTTTTTTGTGACTTCTTCCAGAGGACTTGTCTCGGGTCTTGGAGGCCCAGGAGCTCGACGAACCCACCAGTGACTGGGAAGAAGTGACACAGAGGACCCCACCCAGAACTGGCTACCTGCTGTTCCATGAGGAATTTCTTCAAAGTTTTTCTGTGTCACCTAAGGTTGTGAGGTTGAATTTTTGGCAGAGTTCACAGTCAGAGACCTTGTGGTCAGGCCCAAGGGAACAGACACAGAGGTTGTGGTCATCTGAAGAAGCAATCTTCTTTCCTCAGCAGAAGCGATGAAAGAGAGATATGGAAGGAGTAACTCTACATAAACGAGGTAAAGGAATATAGCAGTTATATAAGAACTTACCGTAACAGTAGATCTTCGAGAGAGGTTCCTGCTGTAGGTCTTCACATATAGGACTGCATCTCCTGGCATCAGGTCCGCATGGCTAACTTGTAGCTAGCAATCGTCAGCGGGGACCACCCCCCTGTCATCAGGTGACACGACGTCAGCGTGACTATAAAAGGGGTAGTCCCGTGCCCGCCTTCCAGTTCTTTTCCACCAGAGACCTATAGAAAGAGAGCAGAAAAGAGAAGTAATAGACTCCTGTTATCCTGAGCCCGGAAGAGACAGAGGCCTGGGCATGGAAAAAGTTAAAAACTCAGGAGCTGGGGAAAGCTGGGAGGGAAACTAGACCTACTGCAGGAACCTCTCTCAAAGATCTACTGTTATGGAAAGTTCTTACATAACTGCTATATCTTACTTTGAGAGGGTTCCTGCAGTAGGTCTTCACGTATAGGATTGAATACCAAGCAGTCTAAGAAAAGAAAAGGAGTCGGAGACGAGGTTCCGGGAAGAGGAAGATGTCTTCCAACTAAGGGTCTGTTTAAGACAGAAGACTTTGCAAAGCTGCAAGGCCGAAGCCAGCTCGATGACGAGAGGCAATGTCCAGACTGTAATGCTTAGTGAAGGTGTGGACGGAAGACCAAATGGCAGCTGCACAGATATCCGCAGTGGACACATTCCTGAAAAAGGCGGTAGAGGTAGCCACACTCCTAGTGGAGTGGCCTTTGACTGCCCCCGGAAGGGGTTTTTCGTACTTCTGGCAAGTGTAATGAATACAGTTAGCCAGCCACCTAGACAGAGTCTATTTCGTGATAGCCTTGCCCTGACACTGGGAGGCAAAGGCAACAAAGAGCTGGTTCGATTTTCAAACCTCTTTAGTCTGAGAGGTACAATACCTCATAATCCTGTGCACAACAAGGGTGTGCAGAAGATATTCCCCCCATTGGAGTGCTCTGGAAAAAACACTGGCAATTCAACACTCTGATTTGGAGTCATTTCCGAAACCACTTTCGGAAGGAAAGTACAGTTACGTAAGAACTTACCGTAACAGTAGATCTTCGAGAACAGCTCTTGCAGCAGGTTACACCATTAGGACTGAAGCCGGCAGGCGTCAGGACCCATAATTCTTCTAGCTAGCTATTCTTCAGCGGAGACCGCCCCCGCGTCGGTCCGCCCCCGGCGTCAGGTGTAGTACATAAGGGGCGGTCCCTTGAATTTCCCAGTTCTCCCTCGGAGACTCCCGGCTGCAAATGACATCAGAATGGGAGAGCGAGGGATCTGTCATCAAAAAGGCAAGGCGTAAGCCCCTGCCCAGGCTGGTGGGCCATGCCTCCTCCAAGGGGAATGGTGGGCAGGAAGGTACCTGCTGAAGAGCTGTTCTCGAAGATCTACTGTTCACGGTAAGTTCTTACGTAACTGTACTATCTTACTTGAAACAGCTCTTGCAGCAGATTATCAATAGGACTGATTTCCAAGCAATAGCGCCTGTAAGCATTCTGGGAGGAGAACTAGGAAAGATCCTGACAAGTCCTGACTCTAGGACAGGAGACCCTGTGCAGCCAGGCGAAACCGAGCTCTCCATGATGAAGCAATATCCAGGCTATAGTGCCTAATGAATGTGTGCACAGAGCTCCAAGTAGCTGTGGCATAAATGGCCGAGGTGGAGACGTTACGAAGTGCTGCAAACGAGGTAGCCCGCCCCCTTGTTGAATGGCCCCGGACTGTACCCGGAAGGGGCTTCTGTTTGCTGTCGTAGCAAAATGAGATACACTGGACAAGCCAGCGGGAAAGAGACTGCTTTGAGACTGGTTGGCCCATCATCCTCTCAGCAAAGGAAATGAAGAGTTGCTCCGACTTGCGAAGCTGTTTAGTTCTGTTCAGGTAATACCTAAGACAGCGGTGAACATCCAGGGTGTGAAGCAATGCCTCTCCTCTATTGGAATATTTAGGAAAATATACAGGTAAATTGATGTCTTGGTTGAGAGTGAGGGCAGAGACCACCTTAGGTAAAAACTTAGGATTCGTCCTCAGAGATACTCTGTCCTGGTGGAAAATTAAGTAAGGCTCCTTACACATAAGAGCGTGGAGCTCGGAAACTCTCCTTGCTGACGGATAGCAGCCAAAAATAACGTTTTTCCACAGAAACGCAAGCTCGCAATCGCGCAGGTTCAAAAGGGGAAGTGTGAGTTGTTCCAGGACAAAGAGTAAGTCCCATGGAGGAACTGGATCCTTAATGGGTGGCCTAAGGTGTAACACCCTCTCAGGAAATCTCAGAGGCATCAAGCTGTGCCACTGTGCACTGTCCACCGAAGTGGTAAGCAGAAATCGCTAGAGGTGCACCTTAATAGAGGAGTAAGAGACCCGAATGGAATAGGAAAGGAGGTATTCCAGCACCACTTTCACTGGGCATCCCTAGAGGAAAGGCCTGGTGCTTGCGACTACAGCAAAAAGCGGCACCATTCATGGTATTACATCGCATCCGTTGCAGCTTTCTGGCCGTGAAGAACTTCCGCCACCTCTTGCGAGACCCGTGTCGCAAAAATGGCTATGTCTCTAGGAGCCATGCATGCAGGTTCTGTAGCGTAAGTCCGGGTGGACTAGAGAACCTTCCTCCTGAGACAAGAGATGGGAGCTGAAGGCACGAGGATTGGAGGTTCCTGGGACAGCTGCGTTAGCAAGTGGAACCAGATCTGCCTGGGCCAGAATGGGGCTACCAGGATCATTGTTGCATGCTCCCTGCGCAGTTTGAGAAGAACTCTCTGGATCAACGGGAAGGGAGGGAAGGCGAAGAGGAATCTGTCCGCCCAGGAGAGGGACAACGCGTCTCGCCAGAAAACACCAGGCCCTGGATCTAGCGAGCAAAAATTGGGCAGGTTGCGTTGGATGGGAAGCGAATAAGTCCAGTTCTGGAGTGCCCCATTGAAGAAACAGATCCTCTGCTACCCTTGAAGAAGTTCCACTGGACCTTGGCCTGGGAGCGACTCAGGCCGTCTGCGATTGTGTTGTCCACTCGGGAATGTGAACTGCAATCAGGCTTATGCCGTGTCAGATACCCAATCCCCACACTCTCATCGCTTCCTGCAAGGGGTAAGAGTGTACATTCTTTGTTTGTTGAGGTACACATCACCGCCGTGGTTGTCTGTTTGAAGCATGAGAGTATTCGGCGGGATCTCTGACTGAAAGGCCTGCAGGGCGTAAAGGACCGCCCTCATCTCCAAAATGTTGATGTGGAGATGAGCTTCTTGAGGGGTCCACGTTCCCTGGGACCTCACCCCATTCAGGTGTGCTCCCCACCCCAGCCCTGAGGCGTCTGTGGAAAGAATCACCTCCGGGGATGGCGCTGTGAATGGAACACCCGCAGAGAGTGTTCCTGGGTCTAGCCACCACTGCCAGTCTCGAATCACGGCATTCGTGATTCTGACCGGCTGCTGCATGTGGTCTTGCCTTTGGTCCCACTGCACCTTGAGCATCCACTGAGTTACCCGCATGTGGAGCCTTGCCAAAGGGATGGTTGGAATGGCCATAGCCATGTGTCCGAGCAAACGAAGGACCAGCCTGGCAGGAGCCGTCTTCTTCGCCGAGAGGTCCCTGATGAGGGATCTGATGCGTTCCGCTCTTTCGTTGGGAAGAAATGCTTTCCCTTGGACGGTGTCCAGAACTGCGCCTATGAACTGCGGCTTCTGTGACAGTGCAGGGAGAGACTTCTCGTTGATGAGGATGCCCAGAGACTGGAACAGAGCCTGGGGTGCTCTGGATAGCCAGCAACAACTCTCTGAGGCGGCCATGAGAAGCCAATTGTCCAAATCGGGAACGTGAGTGGCCCTGTCTCCTTAAAGGCGCTGCCATGACTGCCATGCACTTGGTAAGACCCTGGGGTCAATGACAGTCCGAACGGAAGAGCTCGGAACTGGAAATGGTGGCCGAGAAACTCGAAGCGCAGGAACCTCCTGTGCGCTTGAGCCACAGGGATATGCAGGTAGGCGTCCTGCAGGTCTAGGGACGCTAAGAAGGTGTCCTGCCTTAGCATGGGAATGAGACCCTGAAGGGTAACCATGCGAAATCGTTTGTAGGCGACCGATGTATTTAGGTCGCTGAGGTCCAAGATTGGACGGAGGTCCCTTTTCTTTGGAACCAGAAAGAAGTGGGAATAGTATCTGGATCCTATCTGGTTCTCTGGAACATACTCCACCGCTCCCTTCTGCAGGTGCGCGAGTATTTCTTGCCTGATAAGCAATTTGTGCTGACCCGAGTAACGGGAGAGCAGAGGAGGCCTCGGTGGCTTGTCTGAATTCTATAAAGTGGCCTCTTTCGACCAACTGAAGGACCCACCTGTCGGTGGTTATGGACTGCCACCCTGGCAGGTAGTCCGCAATGCGACCCCCGACCTTGATGTCCCGTTGATCCTGAGGGGCGGGGGCCGGGAAGGAGTCATGCTGTGGCGGCGGAGGGGCCCGCGGGCTGAGCCGGCTTAGCTGGGTGCTGACTTCGGCCCGCGGGCAACTTTCCCTGGGCTCTGCGAGAAACGGAGCCCCTCTGTTGTGGTCCGGTGCAGGACTGCTGTCTCTGCATCCAGCCACGAAAACGGCTTTGGTTACTACGAAAGGAACTAAGCCTGGGTCGGTACATTGCCTGGACCGACCTTACCGCCTTCCTGACCTCTTGGAGTTTGGTGAGGACCTTCTTAGAGGATTCACCAAAAAGAACTTCTCCGTCAAAAGAGGCGTCCAGGATGTTCTTCTGGACGTCCGGGGTGAATCCAGAAACACGGAGCCATGAGTGTCTCCGGAGGCTTACGCCTGAAGCTGCCGCTCTGGCCGAGGAGTCCGTGGAATCGTACGCGGCTCGCAGCACCTGGGTTCCCACGTCTGAACCCATACGGAGGAGTTGCAACATCTCCTTCTTCTGCTCACCGTCTGGCAATTTGTCTGCCAGGTCCAGTCCCTGCTCCCACAAGGCATTTTGGAACTGTACCATGTGGGTTAAGTAGTTCAGGGATCTGATGGAGCAAGTAGCGGAAGCATAAGTGCGCCTGCCCATAGCGTCCAGCTGTTTGGACTCCGGGTCCGGTGGCAGGGTGCTCAAATGTTGCGGTCTCTGGGACCGGTCATGAGAGGCTGTGATGACCAGAGAGTCGGCAGAGGATGTGAAGCCAGATACTGGTCCTCCCTAGGGGCCTTGTACAGGCGGTCAGCTTTCTTCGGCATTGCCGGGGCGAAAGTGTGGACGCTCCATGCTGCCTTGGTGGACATCCACTTAAAGTGTTCATCAAGGGTGGTGTACCACCACAGGCTTAGGATCTTTCTGCCGAAGATACCTGGCGAGGCATAGTCTCTCGAGGTCTAATTCTTCCGCATCCCAGCTCATGTTCTCTTGGATATGCCTCATGATCTCTGAGAACGATGGGTCATCCGGAGGAGATCTAGGAAGTTCACCTGGGTCCAGAGAAGGGATGTGGATTGGAGAGGGGGATCTGGATCCTTCCGAGAATTCCGATCCCGTGTCCTCCGTCGACAGCAAACAGCGGCGTCTTCTGGGTCTCTTAGGGCTGGGTGACCCTGAAGAAGATCTGGATGGAGGTCTCCTTTTGTCTGGTCTCCCCTAGGAGGATCCGCCGGCTCCTGGGGGAAGGTACTCGGCCTGCCGCCCCGGACGGAGTAGGGGTCGCAGGGGCTGGTGGGGTCGCAGGTGGAGGAGGGGTGAGAACCACATCCCTTTTTATGGTGTCCCACCAGTAGGTGAACAAGTCCTTGACCTCGGATATGGAGAGGCCCAACGACGGACCGGGCGCCAATGGCCGGTCGTCGGGTTCAGCGCCGGCTCCCCAGGGTCTCAGGTTCTGGAGAGGGCTCCTGGGGCGCGACAGGACTGGACATCTGGCCTGGTCCTCGGGCTGGGTCATCTCCTCCTCCGTAACTGTCTCCTGACCGCGCCGGGTCCTCTTCTCAATGGAGTGGTACGGACGTGCGGGTCCTGGCCGACGACCGAGAAGACGAGGGCCTGACCGGCAATGGGTGTCTGGCGGCCGACGGTTCTGGACCTATGGTGGGGCCAGCGGCCGGACGGGCCGCGCTGGACCGATGACTTCTTCAAGGAGGTAAGCTCTTTGGTCTTCCTCTGGGAGGAGGAGGCAAGGAGGCAGACCTGACGTCGGGTTCAGAACGGCGGGAACCAGACTTATGGTGGTGATGACGGTCCCCCAACCTAGCCATGGCCTTAGAAGAGGAAGATGAGGAAGACCTGGAGGTCTTGGCCTGTGAGGCAGAAGAGGAGCCCGAAGGAGTCTTCACCACTGCGGGGGGAGGCTGAGAATGGGCCCGGGAAGGAGAGCGGTCAGACCGGGAGCCGGAGCTACAGGAGTCGGAGGCCCTAGATGGGGACTTGGATCTTACTCTCTCCCAGTGCTTCTTGGGGTGTCTCCGGGCCTTCTCTGAGGATTCCCCCTTGGAGGCTGCGTCCATGGCCCTGATTTTCTCTTCGAGCAGGAATGCCTGAAGGGCCTTCTGGAGATGGATCCAGGTCCGGCTGTTGAACCCCTGGCAAAAAGAGCAGGACCGGGTGTCTTGGTCTGGGCCCAGGCACCGGACGCAGGCTGAATGCGGATCCTTAAACGGGATTTGCTTCCCACAGGCGCACTTCGAAAGATGGCCTTCAACGGAGGTTGGAGAGAACATCAGACAGCAAAAGAGCCGAAAAAACGAACTTTTTCCCGAAGGAAGAACTTAACCGAGCGTCGCGAGCTAGAAATGAGCCGAACGGTCGAGACATGCAAGTCGACGGTGGGAAAGAACTGGGGAATCTGGTGGGACCACCCCTTATGTACTACGCCTGACGCTGGGGGCGGATCGATGTCGGGGGCGGTCCCCGCTGAAGATAGCTAGCTAGAAGAATTCCGTGGGGTCCTGACGCCTGCCGGCTTTAGTCCTAATGGTGTAACCTGCTGCAAGAGCTGTTTCTTGAAGTAAGATCGGAGGATTAGTCCACAGGACTGCCCGGTCCTTGTGGAAAATTAAATAAGGCTCTCTGCAAACTAGAGCCTGAAGTTCTGAAACTCTTCAAGCTGAAGTAATATCAATTAAAAAGCATTTTCCATGCTAAAAAACGCTTATCACAGCTTGCTGCCGGTTCAAAAGGGGGCAAGAAAAAATTACTCACCTTAGTAATGTTGTTTCTTCTAATGGAGTCTTGCTGTATTCTGACTATTGCAGTTAGGTCCTGCCTTTCAACTGCCCTGGAGAACAAAGAGTTAACTTTCCATGGCCAGCATGGAACGTTCAGCGTAAGCTCGGTTGAAGCCCCTGTCTGCTGCTGTTTAAACTCCAACCGTCAGATCTTTACGAGCAATACTCACTAGAAGTTCTGTGTGGAAACTGTAAAACTCACTAGCCAACTGGCAACTAAATTTATTAAAAAGGGTTTTTTGGTTTCAAAGCAAAGACTCAAGTCAGGAAACCCAAAAAACAAAACACAACACACACCCAAAGTAAAGGAGGGTGAAAGAGGGCACCCTAGGGTGCCAACACTGCTCCTGCCCACCCACATCCCAAAACCAGGTTCTGAGAGGAGGAGGGGAGGTCAGAATACAGCAAGACTCCATTAGAAGAAACAACATTACTAAGGTGAGTAATTTTTTCTTTAAACAACATGAAGTCTTGCTGTATTCTGACTATTGCAGACTACCAAGAAGTACCTCCATGGAGGAGGGATAGAACCTACTTTGGGAATAGGCTCTGAAGTACTGCTGTGCCAAACCGAGCATCACTCCTAGCCTGAATATCCAGAGAGCAATGCTTGGTGAAATGTATGGACTGTTTTCCAGGTGGCTGCTTGACAAATTTCTAGGATAGAAATATCCCTGGCAGCAGCCAGGGAAGCAGCTGTACCTCTAGTAGAGTGAGCCCTCAGGCCTGAGGGTGGGGTTCTACCCAGTTTTTCATAGCAGAATTGTATACAAGAGACAATCCACCTGGCAATAGATCTCTTAGTGGCAGGTTTGCCCTTACCGACCTCTCCATATGTGAGGAACAACTGGAGGGACTCAAACCTGTGACTCTTGGTGCGCTCAATGTAGTAGCTGAGGGCCCTTTCAACATCCAAGCTGTGCAGCCTCCTCTCTCCAGAGGAGGAATGGTCAGTGAAGAAAACAGGGAGAGACATAGACTGATTAAGGTGGAAATCTGAAACCACCTTAGGCAAAAACTTCCTGTTAGTTCTTAGGACCACTTTATCTCTGTGGAAAGAGATGAAATCAGGCTCCAGTGACAGGGCTTGCAATTCACTGATACGCCTGGCAGAGGTAATGGCTACCAAAAACACAGTTTTCCAAGTCAAGTACATAAGCTCTGCAGAAGACAAAGGCTCAAAGGGATATAGTCCAGAACCATAGGCAACCCAGCAGATTCTGGAGAAATATTCTTATTAGAACACCAAATAGTGAACCTTTTCCATTTGGAATTGTAAATCTTTCTAGTGGAAGGCTTTCGAGAAGCCTTAAGGATATCCAGAACCCCTTGGGAAAGATGCAGATCAGCAAACTCTAACTCTTCAAGAGCCATGCCTTGAGATTGAGAGACCTGAGGTTCAGGTACCAAATCCTCCCCTGAGAGGATGTCAATAGGCTGTAATTCCTGGGAAGAGATAGGGGAAGGTGGACTGCTAAGGACAGCAACAGGGGGTACCAGGGCTGTCTGGCCCAGTCTGGAGCAATCATAATCACTTTGCATGGTTGTGACCTTATCTTGACTAACACCTTGAACAGGAGAGGAAGGGGGAAAGCATACAGAAATTTCCCTTCCCAATTCAGAATCAGAGCATCTAGGGGGACTGAGCCCAAGACTGGAGGTCTGCAACAAAAGAGAGGAAGTTGGTGATTGTCTGGGGCTGCAAAAAGATCTATCTGTGGAGTGCCCCATCTCGAGAAAATCACTTTCAAAACTAGGGGATCTAGGGTCCATTCGTGATGGCCCTGGGATATCCTGCTGAGAGCATCTACTAGGACACTGTCCTTCCCTGGGAGGTGAACTGCTATCAGAGAGGTTTAAACCAACAGATTCGGTAGCAGAAATTCGGTAGAAACCGAGCGAAAAACGACACTTTAACCGACTTTTTCTGAACCAAGCAAAGGAGAAATCTCCGGAGCGACTGTTCAGTGAGGTGGAGTAAAGAATCTTGACGGTTGGAGTTTAAACAACAGCAGACAGGGGCTTCAACCGAGCTCGCGCTGAACGTTCCATGCTGGCCATGGAAAGTTAACTCTTTGTTCTCCAGGGCAGTTGAAAGGCAGGACCTAACTGCAATAGTCAGAATACAGCAAGACTTCATGTTGTTTGAAAGTAGGCTTTTCCAACATAAAACTGATATCCCAGGGAGGGACAGGATTCCGTACTGGAGGGTTTATATGAAGGATCCCCTTCAGAAAGGTTTTAGAAACTTCTAGCTGAGCTACGATTTTGCCCTCCACCGGAAGGTGGTAGGCCGACACTGCAGAGAGATGGACCTTCAGTGAAGAGTAACTGAGGCCCAGCTCTGAAAGATGCAAGATGTACTCTAACACTTGGGAGGCCGAGCACGAAAAAGGTTCTAAGCCTTTTGCAGAGGCCCAGATAGAAAATCTCTTTCATTTCATAGCGTAGGTGGATCTAGTGGAAAGCTTCCACTAAGACCTGAGCTATCCCCGCAGAGACCCCATAGCGAGAAATCGCTATGTCCACAGGTGCCACGGCATGAAGATGGAGAGACATGAGGCCCGGATGTACCAGGGTGCCCTGCTCCTGGGCCAGAAGGTCATGAGATAGAGGCAGAGGTACTGGTGGTTCCAAAGCCAGTTGTTGTAACAGCGGGAACCATATCTGCCAAGGCCACAGAGGGGCAGTGAGGATCATGTGAGCCCCCTCTGCTTGGAGCTTCAGCAGAACCTTGTGTAATAGAGGAAAGGGAGGGAAAGCGTATGGAAACTTCTCTATCCAGGATAGAGACAGTGCTTCTCGCCAAAAAAGCACCATGCCCAGGAACGAGCAAGCAAAAGCTGGGTAGTTTTGCGTTGGATAGGTAGGCGAACAGATCTAGGTCTAGTCAACCTCACTGAAGAAACAGATCTTCTACCACCTCCTGCTTTAGTTCCCACTCATGAGCCCTGGCGACTGATCAACTGAGACTGTCTGCCAGAATGCTGTGAACACCCGGCACGTGGACTGCTGTCAACGACAGGCCATGCTGAGTTGCCCAGTATCACACCAGCATCGCCTCTCTGCAGAGAGGGTACGATCGTGGTGCCTCCATGTTTTTTTAGATACCAGATAGTGGCCATGTCTGTCTGGATGAGGAGTGTTCCCAGTTTCAGAAGTGACTGGAATGCCTGAAGAGTGTAAAGCACCACTCTCATCTCCAGAATATTGATGTGCAGATTCTCCTCTGTGGGAAACCAGGATCCTTGGGTTCTGTGGTACCCAGATACGCTCCCCATCCAGAGTTTGAGGTATCCGAAGTGAGGATGTAAGGGGGGGGGCAGAGGGTGAGAACAGACCCCCACCAAGAGGTTGGTGGGGTCTTCCACCAGAGGAGATCTCTCTGAAGACTGCTGGAGACAAGGACTCTCTGGTCCATGTCGTCCAGGCGCTGATTCCATTGGACTCTGAGAGATCACTGCGTTACCCTCATGTGCAGCCTGGCCAAAGGAACTGTTGGAATGGCAGCCACCATCAGACCCAGAAGTCGAAGAACTGACCGAGCGGTGGTCCACCGAGAGGAACCCACAAGTGTGGCTTGTGAGATTAAAGTCTCCACTCAATCGACTGGGAGGAAGACCTTGCTCTGGACCATGTCCAGCACCGCTCCTATGAATTGGAGGCAGTGAGAGAGTATTAGCTGGGATTTGGGGAGGTTGATAGAAATTCCCAGACTGGAAAAGAGGCCCGGAGTGAAGGAGAGAGGTTCCTTCAGGGTGTCCAGCGAGGGGGCTGAAAAGAGCCAGTCGTCCAGGTATTGGAACACGTAAATGCCCCAGCGGCGTACAAATGCCGCAACCACTGCTAAGCACTTGGTGAAAACCCGAGGTGCCAAGGCGAGGCCAAACGGGAGGGCTCTGAACTGGAAATGATCCTCCAGAAAGGAGAATCTGAGGAAGTGACGGTGGGCCAGGAGAATGGGGATGTGGAGGTAAGCATCCTGCATATGCAGGGAGCACAGCCAAGTGTATGGAAGGAGCAGGGGTAACAGTCCCTGCAGAGCCAGCATGCGGAATCTCTTGTACTCCACGAAGAGATTGAGCATGCTGAGATCTAAGATAGGTCTTAGATTCCCCATCTTCTTTGGAACCAGGAAGAAGTGGGAGTAAAATCCCCTTCCTGTCTGTTCCGGAGAAATGGGTTTTATGGCTGTCTTTTGTAGCAGAGCCTGAATTTCCTGCCTACCTGTTGGAGTTGGCTTGACGGGTAAAAGGACCTTTCTGAAGGGTTTGGGGAAGGTCTCTCCAGGAACTCTATAAAGTGAACTGTTTCTATGAGTTGAAGAACCCATACATCTGCGGTGACAGCCTTCCACCTATCCAGGTGGAGGCCGAATCTTCTCCCTACCGGTTATTCCGAGGGAGTCGGAGGGAGCTGGAGGAGGGGAAGAGAGTCAAGATGTGGAAGGGAGTGGCGCCTTTTCTCCTGAGGCGGCTTTGGAAAACTTGGCCTGAGGAGTTTGGGTGCCAGAACCTGGGGCACGGTGTTTATTTTGTCATTTGCCCTGGTTCTTGTTCCACTTCCGTTGGTGGCAAAAGGGCTGCTGCCGTTGTTTCTGACCTGAACGGTACATGTAGCGGATGTCCCGGAGGGACCTGTTGCTCTCCTGCAGCTCAGTTATAATGTCTTTGGTGTCACCACCAAACAGAACTGGACCCCTAAAAGGAGCGTCCAGGAGAGACGACTGTACGTCTTGTGCCAACCCCGCCAGACAAAACCATGCTAAACGTCTGAGACAAATCCGAAAGGCTGCTTCCTGAGCCACAGAGTCGACAGAATCGTATGTGGCACAGAGGGCATGGAGCAGGATGACTTATTGATCCTGACTTTTTCAAGGAGTTTATTCCTGAGCTGTTCATCAGGAATCTCCTGAAGGTCTTTCTTCAGCTCTGCCAAGGAGGACTTCTGAAAGGCCACCATGTGTGCAGTACAGTTCAGGGACCTGATGGCACAGGTGGACGAGAAGTAGATTTTTCTACCGTACTGGTCCAGCTGTTTGGAGTCCTTGTCAGGTGGAGATGCACTAAGGTGTTTAGGCTGGGCCGATCTGTCACGGGCAGCTGTAATGACCATGGAGTCGGCCTTAGGTTGAGCGGTCAAATGAGAGACCTCTTCTGGGGGACAGTAAGTTCGATCCGCTTTAAGTGACACAGCCAGAATGGAAGAGGGATGTTGCCAAATAGTGGACGCGAGGTCCTCATGTGGACCCATCCAGGGGGGAATTGGAAGGGGATCCACATTGACCAGGTCCAGGTGCCCCACGAGTCTCTTGTGTTGGGAGTCCATTTCCTTGGAAGCCTGGCCACAAGATTTTTGGATAGTCCTAAGTAACTCCCCAAAAGAGGGGTCCTCGGGGGGAGACTTAGGGGACTCCTTAGGTTGAGGCTCGACTGGGGAGTGAGGGTCGGGCTAGCCTATATCCGAGTCCTCGTCCGACTCTGAAGATTCCGGCCTGCTGGGCAAGGAAGGTTGAATAAACCTAATCCCTGTTTCTTTGGGGGCAGAGCACCCAAGTACCTGTCAGAAACTTGGCTAGAGGGTGACAGACTAGGACGGGGCACCCTGGAAGGAGGGATGGCCCCATCTGTAACCTGAGGCTGTCCCAGCTCCAAAACAAGTTGAGATTTAGTGTCCTTCCACCATGCAGGGATGGATTCATGATTGGGCTGCGGAGGAAGCGGAGGTGGTGGTTGGTAATCCCGGAATCCCGTTGGGGGGGAAGCATAGGGTCTGGTGCCAATAAGGATATTGGTAGACGGTCTGACCTGGATAGCCTGGTGTAGGGTATCCTGGTGTTGGGTATCCAGGTGTCGGGTAACCCGGTGTGGGATAACCCGGCATCGGTGGGATGTGACCCGGCGATGGACTTCCCGGTGACGGATACTGGGAAATTGGATTCCCCGGAAAATCACCCACTGGGCCTGCATGAGGAGCAGAGGGGCCCGCCGGAGGAGGTGTCAAGAGCCCGCTGGGAAGCGGGACTGGCAACGGGGTAGAGCCCGAAGGTCCCATGGGAGGAGGGTCCATGCCTTGCCTGTGAAGGTCCAGCGAGGGATCTGCACTAAGAAGGGGATCTGGTACGGAACAGAACCTGGCGAAGGGGGGAGGTCAGGCAAGTCCGCCAATGACAGGTCAGGTAGGGTATCCGACTGGAGAAAAAGATCAGGTACCAGTGGCGAATCCCTGGGGGTAAGAACCCATGGGTATGAAGGTGTACCTGCGAGCACACTCAGCCCGGCGTCGGGGGCCAGAAGGGAGCCAGACAGGAGAGAGAGAGGCGTCTACGTGGTCGACGGAGGAGCCGTCGACTGGTCTACTAGACGCAGCTGGGCTGACCAGAGTTGAAGTAGCCGGAGGGCAACTTATTGGCGGTGCTCTGAGCAGAAGACCTAACAGAAATCTCTAATGAGGCAACCCCCAACTGCCCGCCACCCTCGGTGGGTGGGGGGGGTAGGGCGTCCAGTCCGCTGGAGCGGACAAAGGCCCTGCAGGTGGGGTACTCACGGAGGTGGAGGGCCCACCCTGGTCGGCGTCAGTTGTCTGGCTGGTCTTCCCTTGAGGAGAACGGCTCCACTCCAGGCGTCTCTCCTTGTCCTTTTTCTTCTCCAGGGCCGGTGATGACGACCTTTCTCTCAGCTCCTGGAGCTCCTTTTCCATGGAAGCCAGTCTCTGAATTAGCAGATGGGCTCAAGGGTCCTCTTGCAATGGGTGTGTGTGGCCTGGTTGAAGCCCTGGCAGGTGGTACACTCGGCCGAGTTGTGCCTAGGCCCCAGGCAGAGGACGCACCATCAGTGGTCGTCCCTGTGCGAGATCTGCACGCTGTACTTAGAGTACTTCTTTTTGGGACGACTAGACAACATACACTGTGGTCAATGGATAGAAATATCTGAGAACTTCTGAAGAATACACTAAAATAATCACTTAAAATGGAGGGCAACTGAATGTTGTTCTACCGTGGATGTGGAACCTTTGTAAATGAGCTGCTTGGCGCTCAAAGTTACTTGTAATCCTAGATTGAATAATAAAAAAAAAAGAATAAAAGAATAAAAGTTTGACGGACGAACTGAGCAATGGCGGGAAAGAACTGGAGGGCAGGCGCGAGACTGCCCCTTTTATAGTCACACTGATGTCGCGTCACCAGATGATTGGGGGCAGTCCTCATTGACGACTGCTAGCTACAAGTTTGCCGTGTGAACCTGGTGCCAGGGGGCACAGTCCTATATGTGAAGACCTACTGCAGGAACCCTCTCGAAGTAAGATCTCTTGTTTAAAAGAGATTGTAAAAGCTAATGTAAAACAAAAAAGTGTAGGCAAAAAATGGCGTGAAATGCTATGGAGCTTCCACGGAGACCCATGCGAATGGAGCCAATGACAGAAAACAACTAGGGAGGGAGCAGGGCCGCTCACGACTTTATAGGATTGATGACATCGGCAGGTGACAGCAGTGTGGGTGGTCCCATTTGCACTGCTGGAAAATCTTCCATGTGGATCCTGCTTCACTGACGGTGAAGTTCCTACGGTGTGTACTGATGACTGTGATACCCCTGAAGAAGATCAGAAACTACTGTGGACCACCCTGTCTCTTATACCCTCTTTGTGTTGGTATGTATGCTGTATATCCAGGAAGCTGATCAATCCTGGATGAATTAACTGCAAATTTCTTGATCCAAGAAATTGATGAGATTTCTGAGGTCGAGGAAGGGGTGCATGCCCCCTGTGAATGAACCAGTGGTCAGAGCCACAAATACCTTCTGATGCAGATGCCTGCAGCGGCCGAGTGGGAAGAAGTAGCAAATGCATCCAAGTGGCCTAGAGCTGATGACTGTTGAACTAAACTCTGTATATGGCAGTCAGCAGAATCCTTCGTTTAGTTTCGGACAGGGACTTCTGTCCTCATAGGGAGAGGTTTCTCCAGCAGAAGGAAGGAGGTGGTGATGCAACTGTATAGAACATTGGTGAGACTTCATCTTGAGTACTGTGTCCAGCTGTGGAGCCCACATCTCCGGAAGGACATTGAATAGAAGTGGTTCAAAGGAGGGCGAAAAAATGGTGCAGGGGCTGCACCAAAAGTCATATAAGAGGAGACTAGAGGATCTCAATATGTATTTCCTGGAGGAGAGAGAGGGGGGATATGATAGAGACTTTCAAATACCTTAAGTGTGTAAATAAGGTGCAAGAGGGTAGCATCTTAAATATAAAAAAAAAAGATGTTCAAGAACAAGAGGCCATTACCTGAAAATAAAGGGGGTAGAATTAGGGGTGATGTGAAAAAGTATTTTTTCATGGAAAGGTGGTGGATCCATTGAACAGCCTCTCGGCAGAGGTTATAGGGGCAAAAATGGTAGGGGAATTCAAAAATGCATGGGACAGACACAAAGGAACTCTAGCGACAGGAAAGCAAGGGTAAGCTGGAGATCATTTAGGATCTGCGGTATATGAAATAGGTAGGGAAAATGGGCAGACTAGGTCAGCCAAGCAGTCCTTATCTGCCATCAAATTCTATGTTGTTATGACGTAAGCAAGCTCCAAAGGGAATAGTCATAGAAGGAAAAAATGCCCTTGGTATCTAGCAATCCACATGCCTAGGGCAACTGCTGCGCTGGCCCATTTTCCCATAGTGTCAAATTTGCATGACCCCTCGTAAGACGGTGCGCAGTGACTTCTTGGGGGAGAACAGCCTTGTCATTCGGAGGGAGAATAACAGTGGCATCAGGTAAGAGTGAGAATCATACAAGGTACCATCTGAGCGGCAGTGTATTTTTTTATATCTATCTGCTTGCAAACAGATAGTACTGAAACAGGCCTACTCCAGACTGCATCAAACAGGGTCTGAAATGCGGACAGAATAGAAGGAACTAAACTGACGGGCACAGTAGAAACATTTAACTCATTGGATCTGGGTGGCCATTTTTGGTCAGGTTCAGCAATGAATGGTTCCGATGCCATATGGCAGCTACTGGACCCAATGAGTTAACAACTGCAGATGGAGACCTTTACCTTGATCAATGGCTGCAGGCTCAAAATTAACTGCAGAAGCATATCTTTAAGCAAAGCCCTGAAAGTTAGATCTTCCTAAGGCACAGCAGTAGAGCCTTGGTCCAAAGAGTCCATTCAGAGTCAGACTTGTCCCCCTCTACATCCTCCCCGGGGGGCACAGAGAGCGGTGGATCGCAGGGTCTCTAATCCAGAAAGACTGCATGGTAACATTGAAGACACAGGCCCCAAGGATAAGGGGCCAGTGCCAGGGGCAGTACCAGGAGATTCCAAGTACCAAGGGGGATGCCAGGGATCCCCAGTGCCAAGGGCAGTGCCAGGACCGGAACCGGCACCAGGCCAGGCCCCGAAGGACCCAAACCCAGATCCAGCACCAGACCCAGTGGCAATGATCCAGTCAGCATTGAAGTGACTGGCAATGGTCCAAGGCTGGTCCCATCAAGTGACACAAGATGTGGGTGCGACCAGTGGGACAGGAGTCGACGGTGCAATCACCAGCAAGGGCTGTAGTGCTGTTGCTGGAGCCAAACGCTCTACCCAGCTTGAAAGACCTACCCACGGCTCCAGTTCCACAGACACTGAAGGGTCAGGGACTGGCTCTGCTGACAGAGACACACACGAGCCTGATGCTGCACTCACTGCTTCAAAGAGCTGCAAAAGGGTGGAACTGTTCACAAGGGTCCCCACTTACAGACAGAGATGGAATCTGGGCAAAGACATCGACATCCCAGTACCAGAGGCCACACGGTGATAAGACAATGGCCTCCAGCTCTGAGTGATTGAAGGTTCTGTGGGTAGACCTCCAAAAGCGTGACCTCAAGTGGTACCATTTCTTCCACTTACAAAGGGAAGGGGAAGAACATGAGGCTCTGCAGCGCCAAGAACCTGACCAGAATCGGGAACGGGCTTGCTCTTTTGTGCTTTTGGTAGGACTGTAACCCCCCCCATGGCACAGGACCACCCAAGATCAGAACCCTTCTGACGCGGAAATATTGAACGGACATGGACCCACTGCCAGAGCAGCCTGACTGAAAAGGCTCCCTACCATCATCCTCCATGGCTATCAGCTGTAGACTCAGTAGGACTGTGAGAAAACAGAAATATTTTTGTAAAATCACTAAACAGACAAAAATAACAAACCCCAGCTTTAACCACTACTGCTGAGAAAAACTGAATGCTGCTGTCATATAGACATGAAGTTCTGACTCCCAGCAGGCACACGTCGTTATCACTGATCTGCACTCAGTGGCGGGAAAAAGGTAACTGGGGCAGCTGAGGGCTGGTGCTGAGGAAAGCATGGTGTCATAAGCCAGTCTTGTGATGCAGCGCATGCACGCAGCCTGCCTTGGCACCGGCACTCCTGAAATGTTCTGGCTCTCGCAGCACCTCTGGCTAAGACACACTGGTGTGAATCAGTGACAAAGATTGATTCCTGGAAGATCTGCAGGTGACTAGATTCAGTGACTGGGTGGTGGGAGTGGCTACATGGGGAAAAGACCCATGCAGTGTTGTATAACGGCACTACTGCCCATCAGTCTCAGTGCTGCCGACAGATTAACATCCCTTCTTTTTTTAATTTTAATGCATGTTTTCCTTGTCCTCGGATGATGGCGGGGGGCCCATAATGGCTCAGTCCCAGTGTACCGGGTCCAGCGTCACAGGGCTTGTGCCAAGGGTTTTTTCAATTAGAGACCCTGCATGACCTGCCAGAATGGAGGCAGTCATGCAATGACCTCAGCATATAACCAGGACTGCTCCTGCCCCAGACGTGGGTTTCATGTGATAAGAGCAAAAAAAACAGCGTCAAGCACATGAGCGATGGCAAATGAGTGGCAGCAAATATAGCCAATACCAAAAAAGTGAACGTCAAAACAGTGACTTCACCATATCCCAAATGTAGCTCACTATCCAACACACTGATTTTACACTACAGTATATTTTCTAGCAAGGGGCTATGCCACCCGAGCCCTCCGAACCCACCTTACTAGAAATAACAATCTCCAAGACCGCACTAATTTGAAGTGCATGGCAAACATTATCCATCCACAAGTAAGCCTCACTGAATTGACATCTGGTAGAAAGCACAGCTCGCTCATTTGACAGGCACTATTATTCTGCCACTCATTTTCATGCACTCATATTGACTCCCTCATTTGACGCGACACTCAGACATGCAGAGGTCTGTCGACTGTCCAACTGGGCAAGCAGCATGGTCCTGAACTGCCATGCCCCCCCAGCCAATGCTAGGGGTCAGTAGGCAATAGGCACCAAGTCCCCACTTTCCCCTGAAAAGGTGAGCAGTCCCCTGGACACTCCACACACCCCTGGCCGACCCTCCGACATGCAAGGCCAGACATTGGCACCGCAGATGGTAACACTACTGCTGTGCCGGCAGGCCAACCCAACATCCCTTCTTGCTGTCTCCCTCACTAAGGTGGCTCCTTGGCAGCTGGCATCATGTGCTTCAGTTGACTGAGCCCCAACGGGGCAAGTCATAGGAAAATGGGAAGATAGCAAAAAGATGTTCATGGCAAGAAGACATGCAATAAGGGCAGACAGAGTGGTGAGCTGCCTGAAGAGGGAAAGGAGTAGAAAGTGTGAGTTCTTTGGGGAATAAATGTATAAAACAAAGTTCTGCATGGGGAGGGGTGTGGCTAGCTGTCTAACACAGCTCCTGCAGAAGAGACTTTTAAAAGACATGAAACGCATTAACTCTGCAGCAAAATAAGAAACAAATACTATACTGAAGGAAAGTTCACTGCACAGAATCAAGAGACACTATTATTTTTTTTTTTAAATACTCTATTTCTCCCCACAGGTCCCAGGTTGGCAACTATCCTAGCCACCCGTCCAGAGTCCCGTACCGCGACATCAGGCTGCAACCCCTCTTCCCCCACGGCTTACCCCCTGTGGCGGGCAGTGAGGAGCCCCCTGCTCCACTCACCTCTACCAGGATCCAGTTCAGGAAGCGCCATTCGGGGTCGGGGCCTGCGGCAGGTGGCTGCCTCATCTAGCTGACTGGGACCTTTTTCTTGTTTTCCTCCCTCGAGAGTGGGGTGTGCAATGACGTCAGTGGAGGGAGCATGCACGTGTCCGCACGTGTTCCTCCCAGCGCCTTCCCCACTCAGGTCCTTTCTTGCAGCATTGGTGCTCTGTCCCCCAGCCACCGCCAGGGGTCAGAAGCGCACCGACCACTCAAATCCCCCCTCCCCGGAGAGGGAGAGCAGTCCCTTGGATGCTCGATCCCTCTCCACCCCTGCCGATCCCCGGTGGCCCGTGCTCGTTCCCGAACACGGGTCACCGGCATAGCGCGAGGTAAAGCAACCAGCGCCTCAGCCCTCAGCGCCACTGGACCGGCCGAAAAGACACCATTTCTGAAGATGGGACACACTGGCTCAACAGCAAACATCTTAGAACTTGTTCAACACTCATGGAGCTGTGCGGGATGGGGCCAAGGCTTTGGGTTCTAATACATCAGAGGACTGGATGAGAGCGCCACTGGAATTATTCAAACAGACTGTGGCACAGCTCTGTACTTCAATTACTACCATGGACAAAAAAACTGACAACTGCTACAAGGCTGACCATGGACAAGCAACAGAATGACAGAGTTAAAAACCAATTCTGCCGAAGCAAACAAAATGGCAGACCATACACTGGCCGTCACGACGTCCCAGGTGCAAGAAAACAGTTTACTGTCCCTTCACCTCAAAACTCAGAGAATCTGCTTCGAGCATAAACTCTCTGATTATTGGGCATACATGAGGGATCTGAGCGGCAAGAGGTACTGGGACATATGGAGACTTGGCTCTAACAAGAAATGAAAATGACGTACCTACCGTAATTCTTGATCTTCTCTTGTATCTTCACCATTCATTACTGCTTGGGTTATGCCAGAGGTGTGCACCCGCCATGGGAGATTTATTTTTTTGGAGTCAGCACCTACGGTGCCGCCCCTGAGAGCGACGCATTGCATCATGCACGAGGGGCGGCCATTAGGTGTCACAGACTCCTCCTCCATCTCAGTTCTGATAGCCGGAAAGGCGAAATAAAAGGTAAGAAAAAAAGGGAAGGAGGCAAGGGAGCCAATGGACAGAAAAAGGAAATGATGTAAACTGAAAAAGAAATAAGCCGAAAGAGGACGGAGAAGAAGATGCCTGCCCTAAGGGAATGCAGGGCCTCACCCCTGGGGCGGCTCCAAGGAGGAATAGAGAAGAAGAGAAAGAAGGAAGGAAAGAGAGGGAAAGGGAAAAAGGAGGGGTGACGGGAGGGAGAGCTCTGCCGACTGGGAGATTGGTTAAAGGGAGATAAGCCCGGAACCAATAACAAGGGAGCAAGAAGTCTACTTTATAAAGGAGGAAAAATGTTTAACTGAACCACTTGTCCAGATAGGGCACAAGGCAGATTCTCTATGGCTCCCACCATACCCAATTCTTTAACTCCCAGCTGAGAGCTCTGAGATTACCAAGGCAGAATATCTGTTCTGAAAAGGAGCGAGCAACCAGGGAGGGAGAAGAAACCCACTAGCACTTTGTCAAGTCCTAACACATATGTGAGTGGGGAGGGGAGAGTAAGGGTTTAAGCCCTACAAGGGACAACCCTTATATAGAAAGATTGGAACTCAATCAGACTCCCTGAAGGCAAGGCAAAGATCACCAGCTCAAGGTAAAACAGTGTCAGGAAAGCTTAATTTAGAAGAAATGACACAGGGTGATTGAGACATGCCAAGGGGGGTTAGCAAAGGAAACTGAGCCATGCAAGGGAAAGTTTCCTATTGTAAAAGAAAGTGCAGCTTAGAAGGCCAAGTCACCCCGCAGGGGGAGTCAGAAAGAGTTCCCTAAAACAGAAAAAGTTACTTGTTCCCCTCCAACCAGAGGGATTTTTTATTTTTTTTTTTTGGCATGAAGGCCAGGAAAAGGAGAGGGGTGGGGGGAACAAGTAGGGAGGTGGAGACACCTAAGAAGGATGCCCTCAGAGGGGAAGGAGGGCAGGTATCAGTTATGAATGGTGAAGATACAAGAGAAGATCAAGAATTACGGT
The DNA here is from genome assembly GCA_016271365.2 of Neoceratodus forsteri. Lineage (NCBI taxonomy): Eukaryota > Metazoa > Chordata > Ceratodontiformes > Ceratodontidae > Neoceratodus > Neoceratodus forsteri. Next base: position 1,548,155,631 of record CM057449.1, on the reverse strand, counting down.
AGGTACATAATTTTCATATCTTCCCTTGTCAATCTTCACCATTCATTACTACTTGGGTGAGTACCAAGCACCCCACCCCACTGGGGGGGGGGGGGAGACAACAGCGTCCCTGAGAGAACAAGACCTCCAGCCTTCTGCTGGTGAGGAACAGAAGGAAGAGACACATGGCTGATTCCAAGAAAAGCCCAAGGTTGGGGAGAGCTAGGAGGTGTCCCCTGAAGATGAGGGGATGGAGGGAGTCCCCGTAAAAGTCTCCTAGCCCTGGAAGAAAACAAACGGGTCCCTCGGAAGGCAGAGCGAATCACCCTACACCGGGCCGGGGTGACAATCTAGATAGACGAAGCCATGCCGTCCATCTGATACAGATCGCTGTCCCTGCAAGTTACCTCACTGGCGTCATAAGATGCCCTTGCATGGTGTCTTGCCAGCTCCAGGCCTATAACAGAGAGGGCAATGACCAGTCTAGATTGCTCCGAATCAGGCACTGATGCTAGAAGCTGGGATAGCATCGATCATAAATGTCTGCTGTAGGCAGTATGGTGTGCCTGATGTGATGCCATGCGGAACATCGCACGAGAAGAGAACACACTTTGCCCCCACCAGTCACACTGTAGAGAATCTTAGTGTCCGGTGGACGGTCATGCACCAGGCGGCGGCACCCGGAAGGAGTCTCTAGGAAAGCCAATCCAGAGGGTGGGTTAGGGAGAGAACCTAAGGACTCAGATGGGGCACAACACCGTCTCCTGCAGTCTGCTGGGGCTGGGCTAGGGGCGGCTGGAGACTGCCAGGAACGGATAGATGCCTCCTGGAACGGAATAGGCCAGGATGGCATCACCAAATGCTGGGCACTGAATTCGCTAAGGAATTCACGTGTCTCCCGTTCGGTATTGTCTCGCCTAACAAAGGAGATATGAAGATCCCTCACTATCCTCAAAAGGAATCGCTGATAATCAGTGAAGTCAGCATCGGAGGAGATATGAGCAGGGGGTTCCTCTTCCTCCTCCGAGGAAGACGAGGATGATGGAGAGCTCGAATGTCCAGAGGACTCCTGCAGCAGAGAGGATAGGCGAAACACCCGCTCATGCATACATCTAACGTAAGAAGAGAAGGCTGCCGCAGTAGCTCTGAACGACTCCCAGGATAACGGACCCGTGTGGAGTGTCGTGGACTAGGAGAGGAGGGAGTGGCTGCAGAGGAATGGGAAAGAGGCACCTACGAAGAGGCAACTGTCCTCTGCTCTGGCTCTGAAATCTGGCAAACGCAGCCCGAGCTGGTGGGGTTCCGAACAACAAACCAGGTCGCAGAACGGAACCCTGGGGATGTGAAACCTGGAAAAGCCTAGAATGGGATACTCCCCTGTGATGAACCTGAGGCTGCATAGGTCCAGAAGGGCAGCCCACAGCAACGCCACCGGAGGGGTCCCTGGAGCCCAAGAGGGAAAGGCGGGGTCCAGCGCTATGGCTCCTACCCATACCCTGAGCGGTGGCAGGCGAAGACCAACGCACCTCCCCTCGGCCTCTCAACTGCTCAGACTCTGAGGATGCCCTCCTCCTCTACCTCAGCGAAGGGACCTGTCGATCCGGGGTTTTCCTCGAGGGAACCCCCTGAAGACACAGTCACCAACCCACCCTGAGGAGGCTCAGCAGCACCAGGAACAGCAGCTACAGCAGCCCCCTCAGGGCAGGCAACCTCTTCCCCAGCCTCCACCGCCTCCCCCTCCGAGGACCCCAGACCACCCCCAGTCTGGGGGGGTGCCTCAAGGAGAAAGCTGGGGGATGAGGAACAGGAGCGTCACTGACACCACGCTCCCACCGGAGACCCCGATCCGAAGAATCGGGGCGCCAGAACGGGTCCACATCCGAATCATCCTCCCCGGATGAAGATGAAACCAGCTGGACCTCAATACTGGTGACCCTTGGGCACTCCCAAGAAACAGCACCACGAACGGCACCCCGGTGTCACCAGTGGTGCCAGATGACCTCGGACCACCTGCAACGCCCAAACCCGGTCCTGACTCCCCAGCAGCGCCAGCTAGGCCCACGGCACTGCCATTGGCACTGGGAGCCAGCACGGTGCTGCCAACGGAGCTGACCGGTCCCACGGTGCCACAGGCGGTGCCGAGAGCCGAAACGGTGCCGCCCCGATCACCGGCACTGCGAACGGCACCGGGATCCAGAGCGGCGTGGAGGGTGGCATCGAGGATACACTGGTGCCGGGCTCAGAAACCTTGGGCCGTGACACTGGGGGAGCCTGCACCTCTGGGGAGGTGACTGCCGAGACAGTGTCCCCACCGCGGCCCTGGGAAGGACCACGGTGTTCCCCCGACACCGCAAAAGAGGCCTCCTCCTCCTTGGCAAGACTAGAAGATGAGGAGGCCTCCTCCTCTCCAGACCATATAGGCCTGGGAGGGGACCCGGAGGAAGGGTCTAAAGTTCTTACCTGGGAAGCCGTAGAGCGACGTCATCCCCTGAAAGTCGGCAGAGCCCTGCCGATCTTAAACGTGCGGACTTCAAGGACTCGGCAGTCCATGGAGAAACAAGCGTCGCACGAATCCATATCATGGTTGGGTCCCAGGCAACGTAGACAAACATCATGCTGGTCCGTGACGGAAAATGCCGGCCACAGGAGCACCGACGCATAGGGGCACGGCCCGCCTTCGACTTACGTTTGGCTCCCGAAACCTGACATGATGAGAAATAAACAGAAAGACACAGCAAAAAGATCCCGGTGCCATAAGAAAAAACAGAATGGTCTTACCGGCTAATAGCAACTTCAATGGCGTCAGGATGAGCAGAAAATGGAGAAGGAGGAGTCGCAAGTAGGCCTCTGACGTAGCTGTAAATCTCGGACGTGGAGCAGGTGCAGCCTCGATGGCGGTAAAAACAGAACTGAGATGGAGGAGGAGGAGTCTGCGACACCTAACGGCTGCCCCTCGCGCATGACACAATGCGTCGCTCTTGGGGGCGGTGCCGTAGGTGCCGACTCAAAAAAAAAATAATAATCTCCCGTGGTGGGTGCACGCCTCCGGCACAACCCAAGCAGTAATGAATGGTGAAGACTGACAAGGGAAGATCTACAACTTTCTGATCCAGAGTGGCACTAGAGAAGGCATACTACATAACTCTATGATGGGCAGTTACTCATTCTGAATTTCCCTGGGCCATGCTTATCTCCTTTTTTTCATAACCTCATAGTCTTCAGGTGAAGCTACCTCTGGCTGCAAGCTGCAACACTGGACTTAAGATTTGCAAGAAAGTGAGTAGTGCTCACAACAGATGGAGGTGAACCTTACAATTTACAATTGTCTTTGGTTTGAAGCAGATTTCTTAGGAAAGTTTATTTTCTTCAGGTGGAGGATACTTCTAACTGAAGGGTGAAATAAGCAACTTAGAATTATCAGAAAAGGCAGTCTTTCAATCAACAGAGGGAGGTGGAGTTTGCTTTACTTGTTACAATTGTTAAGATGTTACTGTTTTCTGTGTTTCTGTCCTTCTGACTTGATTGGAGTTAGTGATTGACTGTTTGCATTGCAGTATTTATAATACTGTGAGTATTCACTGGGCTAAGAATTTGTCATAAGCCCCGAATTGAGAGCAGGTTACAGGCTGTGTATTGGACCCAGACAGTCCCTAGGGGGTGGAAACTGTTTTTTTTTTTGTTTACCTCAGTGTGCCTTATAAGGCCAAGCCAGACTGTGTCAGGAAGTGCTTACATCACAGCTACTAACAGCCAATAGCTCTGGAAGAATCTTACAGACCTTGATAAAAGTACTAATTTTAGCAGGCTCATCAGATAACCTCATAGTCTTCAGGTGAAGCTACCTCTGGCTGCAAGCTGCAACACTGGACTTAAGATTTTACAGAAAGTGAGTAGTGCTCACAACAGAGGAGGTGAACCTTACAATTTACAATTGTCTTTGGTTTGAAGCAGATTCCTTAGGAAAGTTATTATTCTTCAGGGTGGAGGATACTTCTAACTGAAGGGTGAAATAAGCAACTTAGAATTATCAGAAAAGGCAGTCTTTCAATCAACAGAGGGAGGTGGAGTTTGCTTTTACTTGTGTTACAAGTGTTAAGGTTTTCAGTGCAGGAAGAGTTTAAACCCACATAGGCTAAATACTGTTTTCTGTGTCTGCCCTTCTGCACAGCTGACGTGTTTTGGGGCTGACTGTTTTCAGAGCACAAGTCACCAGGCTCTTTTGGGGCTGGGGAGGTTTACCTGTGTCTGACTCGGATGTTTGGATTTTTCTCTGTTTGATTAGCAGGGTATTTTCTCTGTCAAATTGGTTTGAAGCAGTATTACAAATTGTTGTGTATGGCATACCTCTCAACCTGGCAGGACCAAAATTAGGGACACCCACCTAGAAAATCAGGGACAGAAGACCAAAATCAGGGACACCATTTTTGGACAGCGTGGTGGCGGGCACTGGTCTCGCACCCACACGTGTGAACTGCATATTAGTCAAAATACTGAAGAATCACTCAACGCATATGCAAGCATGTATATTAACTTTATTGAACAGTAAAGCCATCTTTACAGATTCAAAATATAATTTCATAGAACTGTAATCTAACACACATCTGTATGTATTGCATTTTTGCTAACAGTACCAAAAAAAGACTACTTTCCATACCTTTAAACACCTACACCTATCCTTGACCTCACCCTTAAATATAAAAAAAACCACAAGTGACCAAATTCTATAGCTTTGATCAATTGATCAGTCTATAATGTATACACATAGTCATGCACAGACACACACATATATTTACATTATTGCACAAACTGGAAAAAAACTTATTCCCGTCACAGTCCCATCCAGCCCACATAACCATTTCAGCCGAGGTTCACATTGCAATTAATGTCACATCAGAGTCCCAAACTTGTTGTTGCACTCCACACACACATCCCTAATGGGTAAACTTTAGTGTCATTTTGAGGTGCCATCATGTTCTCGGTTATAGAAGTGTTTTGCCTTCTTAGCTGCTTCAAGGACATCCTTGGAGTGCTGTACATCAAAACATTCTCTGTCTTCATTAAACTTTATGGCAAGTAAGGAATTTAGAGTTTTTGTATTTAAAGAATGTCTGAGTTCTGTTTTCACCTTCCTTACCATACTGAAAGCACGCCCTGGTTCTGCATTTGAGTGTGGTAAGCACAGCACTGTCTGCATTAACCGTCTGAACATTGGTATGTTTTGTTCAGACATTCCAGTGAGTTGGCAAAGAACCTTCCCCCAGTATTTTAGAGCAGAGGCGTTTGTGGCAAATGTTGGCTGTCCTCCCTGAAATGTTTCAGCAAACTGATATATGCTAAACTCATCTAGCAGCTGGTCACATTCAGTTGATGTAGTGCAAATGCCCAGCTGCCTTCCCAAGTCCACAACAACCATCCCTGACATCTTCAGCTTTAAAGCTGGATTGAGTAGAGTGGACACACTTTTCAAGAGCTTGCTGTTCAATGGAAATTTGGTCAGCATTTTTCTCAGAACTGCTGTGTAGAAAGCTCTTGCCTTCCTGTATATGTTGGTTTCAGCGCTGTTCCAGCAATAGCATCCTCATTTTCTTTGATGAAATCTTCCACTTCTGGTCCAACCCGAGTTTCCTGAAGGGGGAGGAAATTCTCTGCCTTATCGAGAAATGTAGTTTTGCATTCATTAAATAAACCTGACTGCTGCTTCGGGAAGAAGAAGTCTGCTAGAATACAACTGAACCATTTTGCTAATTTCCCCATGAAGAGTCATTAGCTGACTCTCCTTGCTCTGTAGCTTTTTGTTAAATTGGCATGGGGCACCATTGCATATTTTAAGAAAAGAAAAGTCATCCTCATTTCCTGACTGCTTAACCGCTCTGCTATGAGTTGGACTTTTGCACCTCGGGGCTCACATGACATAAAGTAGGACAGCAGAGCTGGCCACATGTCCACCATTCGCTGCACAACCTTGCTCAAGCTGAGCTATCTTGTAGGCACATGTTTGATAATTTTCAAGGGCTCAATGTCCACAAACAAACTAAACTCCTTTAACTGCTGTTGCCTCTGAGAACTTGAAGAAAGATGGCAGTAAATGTCTGAAATTAACTCTTCAACTGGTGATGAAATTGCTTTTTAACGGGCGATTTGGTGCACAGGTCTGCCAGATGGCAAAGACATCCCATGTTTATGATATTTGGGCAGACCTGCTTCAGCCTAGAAAGCAGAGAATTGTTTTTCCCGATCATAGCAGAAGCATTATCGGATGAGAATGCAGTCAGATTGGTCAGTGGGATATGGAAGTGCTCTAAAGTTTTCATCACAATGTCAAACATTGCCTGCCCAGTTCCAGATACACAAGAAGGCACGTCTAGGAAGCTAATGACATTTGTTTCCAACTTCATGTCATAAAAGCCCACCAGAATAACCAATAATTCATCCCCGATGTTCGTGCTTTTGGTCGACATACAAGCAGAATGGAAGCTGAAGTAATACTGGGCAGCGTATCCTCCTGATACTTTGGCCTAAGGACTTCCGCGCAATGCATGCAGATTTGGTTGATCCACAGGTTATTTTTTTAACCACCTCTTGTCTGTGCAGTGCTTCCTCATAAATTTCAAGATGTGGTCAGCACAGGAAAAGGAAGAGATTGTGTTCTGCTAAAAGATTGATAAAGGCCACCTCAGCCTCCACAACCTTTGTGGAACTCTGAGCTTAGAAAAGTGGCTCAGCTTCTTCCCAGAAGCATGTTTCACATTCTGCTGGTGCTTGTGTGATGATTCGTGCACTGTATATCGCTCCTTCCTCCATGGCTCACGCTGATGTCAGATGCACACACTTTGCAGAATGCATAGAGGGCCCTTTTCTGCTGGCTGCTACCCATTCAAATGTAGTCTTCCATGCAGTCTCGAACACAGCATTTCTTCGACTTCTTGGTTGGGGTCATGTTACCTCCACTGCAGATGTCATCCTCGGAGAAAGTGTTGTCATCATGGTCCATTTTCTAATAAAATTGCAACAAAGACAAAATGCAGAACAAGTTACCCTCAGGTGCAGGACCTCTTTAAATGAGAGAAATCTCCTGCTGGCAACTGCAGGCTGAATCAGCTCTCCAAGTCCACCTTTATGTTTTCCAGCTCTGATACATTATCCAGGCTGATTCTTAAACTGTTGTGCTGTCCCATAGTTTCTTCCATTATGTGCACATAAAGACTTGCTAATGTATCAGGTGTGGTCTGAGCCTTTCTCCAGCCCTACAACTGTACCAGAAGCATACAAACAATGAGCTGCTAACAAGTCTGGAGTTCTCTTTATCTGTCCAACAGCTTATGCTAAGTAATTAAGAAGCTGTTAATGTTGCCTAAATGACACATTCACAGTACTTACAAACTCTCCCCATTCTTGCTGATTAAGGCTTATGCAGCACAATGGTTTATCTAGCTTACATTTTATATTAAGCTGTGTGGCGTGCCATGGCAGTACCAAGTAGACTAACCCACACACACACACACACAAAAAGATAATGCGGTTCCAGGGAGAGAGCAAAACAGTCAGATTCATGCCTGCAGCAATCCTTTCCCCCCCAAGCACAAATTATATGACAATATCTTTTGTCTTTTAAACAGTGCCCACAGGGGAGGGCTTCTTACCAACGCTCCCCTAAGACCACTGGGCTCAGTCAGCTCAGACTAGGCAGCAATCCTTTCCCCCAAGCACAAATTATATGACAATATCTTTTGTCTTTTAAACAGTGCCCACAGGGGAGGGCTTTGACGCAGCGGCACTGCTTCTTACCAACGCTCCCCTAAGACCACTGGGCTCAGTCAGCTCAGACTAGGCAGCAATCCTTTCCCCCAAGCACAAATTATATGACAATATCTTTTGTCTTTTAAACAGTGCCCACAGGGAGGGCTTTGATGCAGCTGCACTGCTTTTACCAACGCCTCCCTAAGACCACTGGGCTCAGTCAGCTCAGACTAGGCAGCAATCCTTTCACCCAAGCATACACATAATACCTTTCAAGTGTCCTGGATTGTCCATGAAGTCCCAGTCAGACTCAGCTCTACAATTATCTGTCAGACTCTACAGATCTACAATTATTAAGTAGCAAAGGGGGGGGGGGGCTTTGTGATTGTCTGCCTGAAGAATGAGGGAGGTTGTTTACTGCTGGTCAGACAAAATGACAAGACAAACAAGTGCTGCTCAAGTGCTCAGTCAGTGCTTGTGGCTGCCCAGTCTCAACACTCCACTGCGCTGTTGCTGCTCCGTCCTCGGTCCAGTCTTCTACACTTCCTCCGCAGTCATTTCGAGCCAGGAGGAGCCATGTGGTGGTGAATAGATGCTGGATTTGCTGGCTGCTGCTCTTTTACAGTTTACTTTTCACTGATACATCAGTGATACAGCTCTTTTTGGGGTGATTTGTTGCAGCAGCAGTACAGCAGCCGTCCTGGCTCCCTCTGAATGACTGCAGCAAACACGGCTCAGGCCAGGCTCCACTTGACAGACATGCGATGGGCACCTTGAGTGGTGTACCGGCTAGCATCTCTCTGCCTCATCTCAGTTTTCTCTTCCGTGCTCTGGAACTCTGGAGGGCTTCTTTGACAGTTTGATTCTCCTGCCTAGACCCAAGGAAAGACACAACACTTGAGACCCGTGAGTTTTCGTTGACTGAGTTGCACTGACTGACACAAGGAGCAGTACTGTCTGTCTACATAATCTTTAAAATACAATAAAGAGTCCTTGGCAGACAATTAGGAGTATTCTTTGATAGCCGCACAAAAGAGCATGTACTGACTGAGTACTAGTGTTTGTACTGCAAAAGAAAATAAAAGTCCCAATAACATCTACAGAAATTCCTTCAATAATTGTGCAAGCCAGGCACATCACCCAACACTATCGCTATCTTTGATAAACATCTTGGGAACCTACTTAACACTAAAAGACTGCAATGCATGCATGCAATATAAAAATATAACCAGCAACGCATCGAGACTGAGGAGGGTGGACTGACTGACTGATATGCAAGAGACACTGAGGACCAGAACTCCACTGGCACGGACCTAATAAATGAACTAGAACTGGCATGACAGAGATAAAATGCAGCTTGTATTTAAAATACAGTGACACTAGTGTCCCCACATTCATTTGGCAGATTACCTGCAACTCCACAGCAATTTTTCTGTCACTAAGCATGCCACTGACTTAAGTGAACTGTTGACCGCAGTATCGAACTCTGTAAAATATTAGTATTTAGAATACCACCACAAAGCACAAGTTACAACTGGAGCAGACACAGACAGTACACCCAAAATCAAGTTAAGCTCCCTCAATGTGCTCCAATTTAAAAGAAAAAAATCCACCAACTCTATGATAATTAAGGGTCAAATGAGCTCAGATCTGGCTGGCAGCTGCTATTTGCTTATGTTTTATTAGATTTTGCATCAAACAGCACAATTCATGCCTTCGGATACTGTTTATAATACATTTCCAGGTACTACATGGGGAGGGGTGGTGTGACTAAAATATTATCCTTTTCATTTTACTTATACCAAACAGCTAAATGCTACCATAAGCCGTGAGCCTGTGACCCCTAAAACCTGCATACTGCATAGTACTCCTTTAATATAGGGATAATTCTCCCAAATCTTTAAAATAAGAAATATATATACCTAAAGAAAGCTGTTCTAAACTGCAACTAACACAGACGACTGATGCTGAAAATCAACTACTGTTTGCTAAAATTGCTAGGGAATGCATAGCCCTTAATAATAATGCAGGAATCTGTTTACCTCAAAAGGTCCCTTCGTTCATTGGATGGACTGACTCTGTCTGGACTGGAGTGGAAGTGGACTGGAAGATCGGGTCTCGAGTGGCACTACTGGAGGAGTCGGGAAGTCAAGTTCAAGCCTCGGTCTCTGTCTCGGTCGGGTAGGCGGCTGCCGCTGCAGGGTCCTCAGGGATGGATGCAGGAGCCGGAGAAATAAAGCAGATGGATGGCAGGCAGTAGGCGGCAGTGCGGCACTGTTCTCTGTTTGCTGGAGGAGCTCCGAGCTGCTACATTCGCGCTGGAGACCTGGAGTCTGGACTGCGCTGGTCGGCAATCGCAATCCGCAGCTTCTTTCTTCGCTCTCAACTCTGGTCTGAAGTTCTGCTTGCTCATCATCAGAGTCCCAGCTGAGTGTGCGCCAAGTACTGCCGGAGAGCTGCTTTTAAGCAGCACTTACGAACCTGAGTGGGAAGGGGACGCAGGAATCGGGGCCCTCGGGGGCTGGGGGGGCTAAAAATCATGTCAGTCTCAGTTGGGCAGGGGAGCCAAAACAGCAACGGACGCCGAATACACCCCATGATTGGTGGAGTGGTCCCTACGTCACCACGTGTGACGTATACAGGCCCCGGTGGTGCAGCAGTAAAATGTAGACTGAGGGAAACAGTCCTCATTCGGCTTTGGAGACCGCGTGGCTGAGAGGAGTTGGCATTCTCGGGACACTGGCGCGGGGATGCAGGACGGCGGAACGGTCACCTCGAAACCGGGACTTCACGGACAATCCGGGACACTTGAGAGGTAAGGTGTACGCATCTTGTTGACAGGAAGGCACTCATCGTGATCGGTAGGTCAGGAGCGCTTAGCTGATTGTTTGCGGAGGGACACAGTTTAGGCCCAACCTCTTCCCACCCTCACCCCACCCACCCCTGGAAATAGTTCATTTATACCTGGGGTTCTGACATCATTTCCTCAAGAAGGCAAGGTACACATCACTGTCATATCCTGTCTAGCACACTGCACTGACAATATAAGCATACACATTATATAAATACATATATTTCTGTATAACACACCACACACACACACACACACACACACACACACACACACACACACAAAAAACTAAACAAGGTAGACAATTATGTGGGGAGTAGTACAATGTAATGGCTGTGGGGCAGCAGTCTTCCGGGAGTCTTTCTGGAGGCTGAGATGCTGCCCTGTTTGCAGACAACTATCTGCCCTGAGGGAGGAAGTTGCCCATCTCAGGCCGCACTGGACAGTGGCAAGGAACCCCCATCCAGGGAGCAACAAAGCCACCACCACTACCTCAGAGGTTGCGAAGAAAGCACAGCAGTTGGACCACAGTGGCCTCAGGGAGGGTAAGGGTGGGAACAGAGGCACACCCAGTCAGTTGTTACACTCACAATCCATACACCATTCTGGGGAGCATAGTTCCCCATGGATGCACCCGCAGGAGGAGACTAAGGAGGGTGCAGACAACTGTCACAAGGGAGGCCCTCAGGAAGGAGGCAGAGGTCACCACAGGAAAGAAAGCAGCTCCTGGTGGGGACCAATTATTAGGGGATAGAACTGGGGGAGCGGGAAAACTGGAAGTAAGGTGCCTGCCTGGTGCCATGGCTTGAGGGACAGGAAGCGATCCCTAGATCACGAGAACAGTTGCACAGGAGTCTGAGCTGGACATCATTGTCCACCTAGGGACAAATGACTTGGCTCATCATGAGATTAGAGCAGTGCAAAGGACTTTGTAGAGTTGGGGAGGGGCTTAAGACAAGCAGCACACACAGTATCCTTCTCAGAGGTGCTGCCTGTCAGTGGCATGAGTGAGGCGAGGATACTTTGCACCATGCAGTTTAACAAATGGTTGAAAAATGGTGTGGAGCACAGGGTCTGGCTTTATTGGGACTGGGGTTCCACCTCGAGGACACAGCCTATACTGGCAGGATGGTCTGCATCTGTCCAGGAAGGAACAAGTCTTTTTGGCAATCGGTTTAAATGCTTCATTGGCAAGCCTTTAAACTAGTCAAGGGGGAGGCACTGATAAGCAGAAGGAAAATCCCAGCCTCCCCTACAAAACAGGGTACTAATGAGAAAAAGACCAAGGTAGAAAGGTCAGTGGGGTTGCCACACAGAAGGTAAAGCCATCAAAAAATGGAGAGCAATGAGTACCAATGCCCGTAGTCTGGGTAACAAGCTCCTGAATTAGTGGCCTTGATGGAGGAGGAAGATCTGATATGTGGCAGTCACAGAAACATGGTACACACAGAACCATGACTTGGACGAAACATACCGGACACACTATCTACAGGAGGGACAGGGAGGGTAAAAGAGGAGGAGGAGTAGCTTCACATAAGAGAAGAAATCAAAGCAACAGAACAAAAGGTAAACAGGGAGGAGAAGAAGCACTGTGGGTCAATTTGAGGCAGGCAATGGCACCACAACCGCACAGGGTTAGATACAGACCTCTCTCAGGGGAGGAAATGGACAAGGAAATGATAGAAAGTATACTTAGAATGGCAGATAAAGGGAGATATTGCTGATAGGTGATCTGAATATGCCAGATGTTAACTGGAGTGCAGTTGCAGCAGCCACTTCTAAGAGTGGGGTTATTCTAGATGCCCTACAGGGGCATGCCTTAGACAACTAGTATTGAGCCCACTCGAGAGGGAGCAATCTAGACCTGGTTCTCTCAAATGGAGATGAAGAGAGGATCACAGATGTAGAAGTGGTAGCCATCTGGGAACTAGCTAATACCGAACAGTATGGTTCACAATAAAAAGAGCAATAGAGTCAAGCCATACAAAGACAAAGGTACTGGATTTGTGAGGGCTGACTTTGCTAAAATGGGTGAGTGCCTAAGGAATGCACTAGCAAATGGGCAGGAAGAAGGGTGAAGAACAATGGGGAATAATAAAACTGCCATCACAGAGGTAACAAGCCTTTTGTAAAGCAAATAAACAAACGAAACGAGGTAAGAAACCACTATGGTTCTCAAAGGAAGTGGCAGGAAGGTTCAAGAGAAAAGAAAGCATTCAGGAAGTACAAGGAATCACAGAAGGAACAGGACAGAGAACTGTATCAGTTAAAGCAAAAGGAAGCTGGAAAGGCAGTCAGAACAGCAAAGGCCCAAACCGAGGAAAAGATAGCCAACTCAGTTAAGAAGGGGGATAAAACCTTTTATAGGTACATCAGGGAGCAAAGGAAGACCAAGGGAGGGATAGTGAGGCTTAATAAAGGGGAGGGAGGGTGGGCAGAGGGTGACTGTGAAAAGGCAGAGATACTAAACAAATATTTTTGCTCAGTATTTACAAAGGAAGAGGGGGAGGTACCTAAAACAAACAGTAGAAACACTCTGGATACAGAAGTTGATACCAGCCCATTTACAGAAGAAAGAGTTCTGAAAGAGCCCTTAAAACTGAAGGTGGACAAAGCAATGGGGCCTGATGGGATTCATCCCAGAATTCTAAAAGAACTAAGGATAGAACTAGTGACACCACTGACTACCCTCTTTAACAAATCATGGAGGATGGGGTGGTATCTGAGGACTGGAGGAGGGCAGATGTGATTCCCTTCACAAAAGTGGGAGCAAGGCAGAAGCAGGAAACTACAGACCTGTTAGTTTAACCTCAGTGGTAGGGAAAATGATGGAATCACTTGAAGGAAAGAATTGTTGTGTATCTAGAGGCCAGAGGGGCACAGGACCCAAGGCAGCATGGATTCACAGCAGGAAGGTCATGCCAGACAAATCTGATAGATTTCTTTGACTGGGTGACCAAAGTAGTTGATCAGGGAGGGGCTGTGGACATGGCCTACCTAGACTTTAGCAAGGCATTTGACACAGTCCCACACAAAAGATTAATATACAAGTTAGCTAGCCTGGGAGTGGGTCCCAAGATGACAGCCTGGGTAAAGAATTGGCTGGAGAAAAGGCCACAGAGAGTAATAGTAAATGGAGTCCACTCTGAAAAAAGGGGGTTAGCAGTGGGTACCACAGGGTTCAGTATGATCTGTCCTCTTCAATGTCTTTATGTTTACATTGCAGAGGGACTGAAGGAAAAGTATGTCTCTTTGCAGATGACACAAAGATCTGCAACAGAGTTGATGCACAAGGTGGGGTGGAAAGGATGAGAAGGGACTTGGCAAGGTTAGAGGAATGGTCAAATGTATGGCAGCTTAGATTCAATGCTAAGAAGTGCAAGGTAATGCACCTGGGAAACAAAAACCCAGGGGAAGAGTACACAATGGGGGGTGAGATACTAACAACAACAAAAATGGAAAGGGACCTGGGGGTAGTCATATCAGATGACCTAAAGGTGGGCAAGCAATGTGAGAGGGCAGTAAGGAGGGCTGGGGGGATACTGGGATGCACAGGGAGAGGCACTCAGCAGAAAACAAGAAGTTATTATCCCTCTGTACAGACAGCTGGTGAGACCACATCTGGAGTACTGTGCAGTTCTGGAGACCCCATCTCCGCAAAGACATAGACAGGACGGAAGCTGTCCAGAGGAGGGCACTAAATGGTGCAGGGTCTGCACCGGAAGACATATGAAGAGAGACTTAAGGAGCTTAATATGTATAGCCTCGGGAGAGGGGGACATGATAGAAACTTTCAAGCACCTCAAGGGAATCAACAAAGTCCAAGAGGGTAGCATCTTTCAAAAAGAGGTGTGCAAGAACAAGGGGGCACAATTTGAAGATAGAAGGGGGGGGCTGCTCAGAGGTAATTTAAGGAAGTATTTTTTCACAGAGAGGGTTGTGGATGTATGGAACAGCCTTCCAGAGGAGGTTGTGGAGTCAAAAACAGTGGTGGAATTCAAGCATGCATGGGACAGTCATAAGGCAATTCTAGGGGTTGGGGGTAGGAAGAAGTAGGCTGCTGGTTAACTAGGATCTGCAGCTTATCCATCAGGTAGGGAAATGGGCAGACTGGGTGGGCCAAGCGGTCCTTATCTGCCGTCAAATTCTATGTTTCTATGTTAATCAGAGACAAGCACTGAGTACTCAGTGTGGCCAAGAAAAAAATCAGTGGTAATGTGGGACCAGAAGATCTTTCAAGACTGGTCCTATGTGACCAGACAAAGGCATAAAGCTTTTGATATTGTCAAAAGGAAATGCAGACTGGCACAGATACCATTTGTCTTACTGCCTCCTGCTCAACTGTACCTGACTGTTAAGAACAAACAGTTTTCCTTCTCTGATCTGAATAATACAGCTCACCTTTTGGAGAAGATCAAGTGGGGCAGACCAGCTGCTGAAAAGGTCAGGACCAAAGCTCCAGAAACCAAGTCAGGGTCAGAAGATTCCACAATGGAAGATCTGTGATGCAGTGGGACTTTTTTTGGTTAATTAACTCTTTATTCATCTAGAGGAGTCTGGAGATGCACCCCATTTCAGGCAGTCTGGCTCCCTTCAGGTTTGCCCCTGTGCTTGTGCCAGCTCAGAGGACCTGTCAGGGAAATCTGGGAGACTTTGACTTGCACACCATGGTGGGCCCCCCCCCAACTCCAAGGAGGAGGACCGAGATGTTAATCCAGTCACCCTGGCATCCCACAAAGTGGGCTAGAGATGGCACTTGTGAGGGCCCTGGTGTCATTATGCAGTTGCTTCTGGGTTTCCTGAGTGAGGTTGCTCTTGGAGATGTGGAGATGCAAGGATGTCAGTGTGGGTCATGGTCTCTAAAGATGTCTCCTTACAACAACGTGATCCTGTACGGGCACTGTACTCCCAGCCTCCTCTGGGAGTTGCACTGACACCAGACTCCACAACCCCCGGCTGGCCCTCTGATGCCCCGGGCTTGTTCCTGAACCTGGGTCACCAGCATCACAAGCAGAAGCCCTACTGCAGCACCAGTGGGCCAGAGACTCCCTCTCCTTTCTTTTTAGTTGTGGACTTCGCCTGTGTCCTGGATCAATGTTTAAGGCAGGGGGTATAATGTTATTATGGTATAATGCTCCAGGAGGTGGTGAATACATTACATTGTTTTCATTTTATTTTCTATATCAGGATCAGAATCAGATATTTTACAAGAGTTAAATGTTCACAGCGTCTCACTGTACACTGACTGTATGCTATACGGATAAAACAACATGGTACATGTTCATGCCAAAAGCAGTATCAAAAGACAGAGAGACTTTTAGTTTTATACCCACCTAGACTATGGCCGTGGGACTGCAGAGAACGAGAAGCTGAGAAAGTTAAATAACAGGTTACAGGTTGAAGTTTTTTATGCTACCTCACCTTTCCCCAGAAACAGAATTCTCTGTGGCACTGCTCCCCTGCTCACCAATATGATATGATGGATGGTTGTAATCTTCTGACTGGCTCTGCTGGTTTCCTTCATACTTTATTTGGGCTTTAGGGTGTTCACAATTTTACTAGCTCAAGTTTGCTTTGCTGCACATATTGTTAATATAAGCCTCCTCCCTAAGCAGGGGCTTTGGGTTTCAGTATATAATGTTTAATGTTTAAGCTGGAGCACAGGGATTATTTTTTCAGACTTAAAAGTAAGTTGGTCTCAAGTTCACTAGTAAATCGTATGTAATTCAGGAATCCATGCTTTGTTGATATCTAGCATTTTGTTCCAGTTAAATGTGTATAACATTTATTAACTTCCCCTCATTCTTGACTCAAATGTTGAGGGCGCTATTACTACCATACCATACTACTTGTGTTGTATTAAGTGTATGTTTCTTTCAAGGATTATCAATTGTAATGTCTTTTGAATACTCTATAAAGACAAATTACAAAAAACAAACTAAGCAAAAAAGTTTGGCACATTGCCTGGCCCACTGGGGCTGAGAGGCAGCCAGTGGTGCTGCCATGTGGGAGATTCGGGTTTGTGATGCGAATCAGGCTATGAAACCTGCCCCTGAGTCTCGAGAGGGCTGCAGGTATGGTTCTCAAGTGTCCAGAGAGAGGGTGCTGCTTAGCCCACTGCAACAGAACCACCTGCAACAGGACAGGCAACAGAAGTTGACCACTGTCGTGGTAAACCCCACCGAAGTCAGGAACCCCCCCTCCCAATGGCATGTAAATGAGGGTTACTCACCTGTAACCCTAGATCTAGGAGTGATATATGGTGTACATCAACACGCTGGCAGAATCCTTTCCCTTTCAAGATCATCCAGAAGGTCTTCAAGTTGGGTCCTCCCACCCACCCTGGTGGTATCCTCCTCAGCAGCACCCTGTGACGTCAGATCTTGCACACTGGAAGCAAGAAGGTGTGCCACTTGCCAGGGGAGGTCAGATGGGTTGTAAGGATGTACACCATATAACACTCCTAGAAATGAAAATTACGTACCTACCATAATTCTGATCTTTCTGTGTATCTTCACCATTCATCACATATGGGTATTGGCCGGAGGTCAAGACCCCGCGGGAGCTTTTTTTTTTTTTTTTTAAAAAGGGGTAGGCGGAGCCGACACACCACCGGCGCCGCCCTCGAGGCTGATGTACTGCGTGGCGCTCGAGGGTTGGCCGTTAGGCTGTGTCGACTCCGCCTGCCCACCAGTTCTGAGTCGCCGGAGAGGTAAGAGGAAGGGATGGAGGGTGGGACAAGAGAGTCCAAGGGACAGAAAAAGGAAAGGATAACTGAACTAAAAGGAGAAATAACGACTGAGAGGACAACAAAGAAGAGATTAGACTAAGGGGATTGGGTATGGGCCCCAATCTCCGGAAGCGGAAGAAGGTAGGGTAGGGAGGGGAGAGAATTTAGGAGAGAGTGAGAGGTATCAAGTTATCCGAGACCCTTGTCCGTCACCAGATTGTATAGGAACTGCAAGGAGTAGCAAAGCTCTCTGCCAGAATTCAAGGCACAGAATAACTGGCAAATACCCCAGAAGCAGAGTCGGCTATTCTGGAAGAAGTACAGGGTACAGGGATTTAGTACTCTCTCAGGAAAAATGTTTGGTGAAAAAAGGGATTTTTTTTTTTTGAAACAGTTGGATGGAAACCAGAAGGAGAACAGGAGGAGGGCAACCACCAACTCCCACCCCATCGGGGTGGAGACATGTAGTAGAGAAGGAGTGCTGCTCGAGCTGTCTACCCTTCATAGGAGAATACCCCCTGTGTGTCCCTACTTTACCCCACTCCTAAAGAGGAGAGGGGGAGCCACAGAGAGGGAGGGGGACCCAGAGACTGAGGCCCCATGGGGATGGTGGATGGGGTTGAGATGAATGAGAAGATACACAGAAAGATCAGAATTACGGTAGGTACGCACTTTCATATCTTATCTGTGTCAATCTTCACCATTCATCACATATGGGTGAATACCAAGCCCCCCCGAAGGGGGTTGTTTCATTACACCCTAAGGGACAGGGTCCCATAGCCCTCAGTGGGTGACACACTAAGGGGGGAACCTTCAGGGCCTGGGGAGGCCCGAGAGTGTGGAGAGAGAGACGGGTTCCCCCCGGAGGGGGAAGAAAGCTGCCCCGACAAGCGCCGTCTCGCTCTACGGGAGAAAAGGTAGGTTCCCTGGTGGGCGGAGCAAATCACCCTATGCCGGGCCAAGGGTGACAACCGGGAAGGACGTAGCCATGCCGATCTCCTAGTGCAGATCGCTGTCCCTACGACCCTGGTAGCTACCTCGTTGGCATCATAAGATGCCCTCGCTTGGAGCCTTGCTAGCTCCAGGCCAAGTGCAGAGAGCGTGATGGCTTGTCTGGTTTGCTCCAAGTCAGGCAACGAGGCTAGGATCTGACCTAGCCCGGACCACAAGAACCTGTTGTAGGTTGCATAGTGGGCCTGGTGAGCAGAAATAGAAAGGAGCAACCGTGCCGAGTAGAAAATCAAAATCCGAGGAGTCCTGATCCGGGGGCCGGTCACGGTGGAGGGCGCGAAGCCCATCAGGAGTGTCCAGATGCATCAAGCCAGACTGTGGATGAGGCATGGAACCTGGAGACTCCGGGGGAGTGCAATACCTCTGGCTGAGGTCCCTTGGGGCAGGAACTCCGGAGAAGGGTCTCTGCCAGAAATGCAAGGACGCCTCCTGAAAGGGAGCAGGCCAGGGCGGCACCACAAGGGTGGCCTCGCCAAAATCGCCTAGAAAGGCGTGCGCCGCATGCTCAGGATTGCTGACAGTAAAGGGTGAAAGGTGCAAGTCCTCCAACATCCTCACGAGGAAACGCTGATACTCCGAGAGATCAGCAGCCAAAGAGATGTGGACAGAAAGTTCCTCTCCCCCAGAAGAGTGGGATGAAGAGCTGGAGGTCACCATATGTTCCGAGGGTGGCTGCACAGGGAGAGGTTGAAAAACCTGGCTGTCCATAGCCCTAACATAAGCAGGGAACCGGGCAGCCACCGCTCTGAACTGCTCCCAGGTGAGAGGGCCACTAGGACCAAGAATGCCTGGGAGCGCAGGAGAATGTGGCAGAGGGATAGGGACAGAGCCGAGAAAAGAAGTCGGCTGACCTCCGCCGGGGCTAGGG
Organism: Neoceratodus forsteri; assembly: GCA_016271365.2. Classification (NCBI taxonomy): domain Eukaryota; kingdom Metazoa; phylum Chordata; order Ceratodontiformes; family Ceratodontidae; genus Neoceratodus; species Neoceratodus forsteri. Next base: position 1,548,136,455 of record CM057449.1, on the reverse strand, counting down.
AGCGGACTGTGAGCACCCGAGGAGGGTGCCCCGGAAGACTCCACAGCCGACAGCTGTACAACCACGTTGGTACTGCCTTGGCTGCACCCAGAAGAATCCCCCCAGTGAGGCGACTGGGGCCATAAAGGTCCAGAAGGACGGTCCCCTGCCTCAAAAGAATGGGACCTCAAGGAACCCGAGGGGGAAGGGTGGAACCAGCACGGCCCGTCCAGGGCCCGAGGGACCCCAGAAAGGGCCGACAGCTGCCCCCACCCCCGACCCTCGGAGTCCAAGAGAGTCCTCCTCCCGAGAGGGCCAGCCTAGGTAGCTGGCATCTCTGGGCAGCCCCCGAAGGGGAGACCCAGGGAACAGTACCTCCCTCCTCCTGTAGGCTTCTCGATGGGCCCCAAAGTTGGGCGATCAAGACACACCACTGGAGAGGGTACCACCACCGAGGGGTCGATGAAACCCCAAGACCAGGTTGCAGAGCTATGGTGGCTTGCACCACTGCCTGCTGGTCAGCACCACTGACCCCAGTCCCGGGGGCCACCTGACTCTCCTCAGTAGGGGCTGGCTCCACTGCCGACGAGACCACAGTGTTGCCTCCTCCGCAGCCAACCCCAAGGGTGTGACTGCTCGTCGACTCGAGCTCTGGACCAAGAGGTAGAGTCCAAGCTCTGAGCCAAACTGTAGGAGGGCGGCAGAACCAACCTGCCACCGGCCCAGCAGCCAGAGTTGTGGCCGAGTCGGCACCATGTTCTCCGCAATCCCGCGAGCGGGACCTGCAGGAGGAACCGGGGCAACTCGAGCCAAAGGTCCAGAGTTGGGGCCAGACGCAGCGCCATCGAATCCACCAGTACCGTGGGCGGTACTAGGGACAGGGACGGCACCGACAGCAGCCCCAGCAGCATCCTCGGTGCCAACGACACTGCCGGGCCCCACGGCGCCACGAGCGGCACAGAGGACCGAAGCGGCTGGCGACGCCCTGGCGGCAGACCTGGAGCCAACACGGCACCGACTCGCCCTCGGCGCCGCAATGGCGCCGAGCGTGGACGCACCGACAGATGGAGTCGATGTCCCACGGGCGCCGAGCCACGGCACGGCACTGATGTCAACCGCAAGAGAGGACGCGCCGAAGCAGACATGGCAAAGGAGGATGCCGGATTCGTCCCACGGCACCGCGAGTGGCGTTACGCCTGAACGGCGCCGACAGGGCCCACGGCACCGAGAGGACGGCGCCGACCCGGCCTTCCAAGCCGTGAGAGACACTGGGGAGCCTTCACCCGGGGGTGATTGCCGGCGGGCCTCCCGCCCGCCTCCCGGGAGGAAGCGGACGGGCCTCCCGCGCCGCTGGGAGGAGCTCGGCAATGGCCAGGCTAAAGTAGCCGAGGTCCTCCTCGGTCCGAGAGAACCGGAGGGGACCCGGAGGAAGGGCCGAGAGCGCGGGCTTGGCCCGGCCGAAAAGCGTAACCCTACCCCTGAAAGTTGGCGGAGTTTGCCCCACTTTCAACGCGCGCTGTTCGAGAACCCGCCGGTCCATGGAGAAGCAGGCATCGCATGAGTCCATGTCGTGAAGCGGGCCAAGACACGCAAGACACCGGTCGTGCTGGTCGGTGACGGAAAACTTCCGGCCGCACGGGCACCGATGCATGGGGGGCCGACCCGTCTTAGAAGACTTTTTGCCCTCCGACCGAGACATGACCTACAGAGAAAAAAACACCAAAACAGACTCGACGTCGCAGAATTCAAATAAAAAGGAAAGATCTTACCGGGCGACATCGTGGAGGCAGAACACAGAACCGGCAGGCAACCGATGGACTGAAAACATCGATCTCGAAAGGCTAAAGGCCTAAAATTCTTGACAGAAGCTTCCCACGAGGCGACCTCGACGGGCGGGGAGCGAAGAACTGGTGGGCAGGCGGCGGGTGGAAGCACAGCCTAGCAGCCAGCCTCGGCGCCATGCAGTATGTCTGCCTCGAGGGCGGTGCCGATGGTGTGTTGGCTCCGCCTACCCCTTTAAAAAAAAAACTCCCGCGGGGTCTTGACCTCCGGCCAATACCCATATGTGATGAATGGTGAAGATTGACACAGATAAGATCTACAGTTACAAGTGAGTAACCCTCATTTCTAGGTATGTGGATATGGCGTACTATCCACACGTTGACAGACTCCTAGCAGTTCTCTGGGAGGAGATGGCAAGGCGCACACCCCCTATTTGGGAATAAGACACTGGAGAACTAATGCCCCCAAACCAGCAACCCGACATGACTCAAGGTTGATGTTATATTGGGAGATGAAGGTATGTGTTGACTTACAGATAGCAGCCCTGCAGCTCTCCTGGATAGGAATGTCCCTGGAAGCAGCAACCAAGGCAGTGTTATGTCTGGTGGAATGAGCCCTAAACAGCCAACCTATCGCAGAGGTCAATGCAGGAGACTATCCACATGCCAATCATCCACTTAGCTGCCAGTTTGCCAGGTGCGGCTTCAGCGTAGGTGACAAAAAGCTAGCAAACCTCTCCGCGCACTCCAGCAGTACGCTCCTTGTAGTTGGCGGGCGTTCACTGCAGGTCCGAGTGGAGCCTGTGCCCGGCTTCCGAGGTTGGACTGGTAAAGTAGATCAGGAGATTAATCACCTGGTTAAGGTGAAACCCAGAAACAACTTTCGGAAGGAACTTCAGGTTAGGGTGGAGGACAACCTTGTCCTTGTGGAACACCAAGTAAGGAGACTCCATCGAAAGTGCCTGGAGCTCACTCATCCTTCTGGCAGAGATAATAGCCACCAGGAAGGTGGTTTTCCATGACAGATGAGACATGTCACATCTCTGCATCAGTTCAAAAGGCTTGCCCTTGCGCGTCGCCAAAGCAAGCAACAAGTCCCAAGGTGGTGGTGGATCACGCACCAGTGGGGACAGATGGTCCAGGCCTTTGAAAAAGTGCCTGATCAGCATCTCCAATGCCAATGTCGGCATACCAGCCCATGCCCGGTATGCAGAGATGGCTGCCAGGGTCACCTTGAGGGTTGTTGACTGGAGGCCTGACAGAGAGAGGGGCCGCAGGTATTCCAGGATGCTAGCCACCGGGCAGGATATAGGGTCTAGCTCCTTGCCCTGACACCAAATGGAAAATCGTTTCATTTCAGGGCATACCACTGGCGAGTCGAGATTTTCTGAGAGGCCTCAACAATGTGGAGGACCTCGTCAGGCAGAACCATAGCCTGGAACTATAGCCGCTCAGGAACCAGGCTGTCAGGTGCAGGGACTGAAAGTCTAGATGGAGGATCTTCCAGAGAGCGAGAGCAGGTCCGGGCGGAGAGGCAGTCATCACGGAGCCGTGCTGCTGAGGCCGAGGAGATTGGGGTACCAGAACTGGTGCAGCCAGTCTACAGCCACCAAGATCACCTATGCCTTTTCCCTCCACACCTTGATCAGAACTTAGTGGATCAGGGGAAAGGGAGGGAAGGCGTACGTGAGGCCCGGGGTCCAGGGCCTCGTGATGGCATCCCCCAGCAGTGTCCTGCACTGAGGGCTGCGGGCACAAAACAGCCTCAGCTTCATGTTCTCCAAAGAGGCAAACAGACTGACCTGGGGAGTGCCCCACAGGGAGAACAGGCAGTCGACTACCTCCTGGTGAAGGGACCACTCGTGGGACGCCTCGCCCACCTGGCTGAGGGTGTCCGCCAGCTGGCTGGACTTGCCGACCACTTGAATCACCAGAAGGTTGGCAGCCAGGCTGAAAATGAGGGTCCAGATGCAGACAGCTTCCCGGCACAATGGGAGGGAATGCATCCTGCCCTTCTTGTTGAGGTAGTACATGGTCGTTGTGTTGTCCTTCTGGACCTAGACAACCTGACACTGAACAAGCGGAGCAAATGCTGTCAGCGCAAGATGCACATCACAAAGCTCCAGGAGGTTGATCTGGCATCAGCACTCCTTAGGGGTCCACAGCCTGTCAACTCTGGTCCCCCATGTGGGCACCCCAGCCCAGCAGAGAGGCATCGGTTTCGAGAGCAACTACTGGCTTCAGGCGAACAAATGGGGATCCCTCCCAGAGATGGTCCAGGACTAGCTCCCCACATCTGCTGTGTCACCACCACCATCTGGTCGAGGTGATCACAGTGCTGTGACCACTGCCTGGCCAGCTCCCACAGCAGGGAGCGCATCCTCCAGTGAGCCCACCAGACCATGCCTGGAACTTGTACAGGGATCCCTTCTGCATGAAACCGCAAGACCCGCCAATGGGACGGATGGATGGAGACGTGAAAGAAGGCATCCTGGAGGTCCAGGGAGCAAAACCACATGTCCTGCATCAGGGACGGAATGATTTGATTTAGAGAGACCATCTGGAATTTGCACAGCCTCAGATATTTGTTGAGGCCGTGCAGATCCAATATTGAGCACCAGCACCCTGTCCAGTTTGGAACCAGAAAGTACCTGGAGACAAACCCCAGACCAGCCATAGCATCCTGGATACAAACCACTGCCTCCTTCTGGAGGAGCTGGGCAATGCACTCCTGAAGGGCCGACAGCATGTCCACCGACATCACGTCCCCTCAAGAGTGCAGGCTCGGCTGGAAGGGGAACGTCAAACTCCAAAGGCAGACCATGGCCAACCACTTTGAGCACCCACCTGTCCGAGGTAATAACGGACCACATAGAAACAAAGTGGTGAAGTCGGCACCCCATGGGAGGCACCAGGGGAGAAGGGACGGGTGGGAGGAGCATGGGAACAGGAGGGACGAGACTGCTCCCGGTCGCACGACCTACAAGGAGACTTCTTACTCCTGAAGTCCTGTTTCAAAGACGTAAAACTCCTGGGAAGAGCCCTCCCTGAGAGTAGGATTTGAATAGCACACATCGCTAAATGCACCAGTAAATGAGGCACCTATGCCCACAGGAAATCAAAATTACGTACCTATCGTAATTCTTGGTCTTCTTGGACGAAGTCTCCACCACTTATTCACACTAATGGGACTATACCGGAGGCACTAGGACCCAGCGGGAGCCAAAGATTTTCAGGAGGGCCGGTGTCGAGGTAGGTCCTCGCATGCGCAGCTCCTCGAGACTGGGTCGCGCTGCACAGGCTATCTCGGTGTCGACCTTCCAACCACCTCAGTGCCTTTTTTATCAAGGAGGTGCAGTGTAAACTAATCTAGGAAACTAATCTAACCCGGACATAAGATAGTCCATATGACTTGAATAAGAAGGGTCAGCTCAACAGTGTCTTCACAGCCCAGCAAACGAGGGAGTGAAGACCAGAAACAGGATAAGTGAGCTCAGGGGACGGTGGGTGGGTGTGTGAATGAGTGGTGGAGACTTCGTCCAACAAGATAAAGAATTACGGTAGGTACATAATTTTCATATCTTCCTAGACTAAAAGTCTTCACCACTCATTCATACTAGTGGGGGAGTACTGAGCTGAAAACAATCCCCGTGCAGGGCAGCAGGAAAAAGGAGCTCACTTAGAACAGAAGTCCATTAAGGACTGACCTGCCAAAAGAAGGATGCTGTCTGGCATGGACATCCAGGACGTAGTGCTTCACGAAAGTGGGCACAGCGCTCCAAGTGGTCGTATTAGAGATGTCAGCAATGGGCACATTCCAAATCTCTGCCAGGGATGCCGCGACTGCTCTGGTAGAGTGGGCGTACACCCTGCCTTCCAGCTTGACCAGCGCCATCAAGTAGCAATGGCGAAGACATGCTACCAACCCTGCTGAAATGCATCTGATGGCAACAGGCTGAACAATGCAAAGAGTTGTTTGGATTTGCAAATCTTCATTTTGTCGAGATAGAATTGCAAAACCCCTTTGAAATCCAGAGAGTGAAGGGTACATTCCCTTTTATTCTGGAAATCTGCAAAGTAAGTCAGAAGGACCAAGGGCTGGTGAAGGTGGAATTCTGAGACCACTTTGGTTAGGAATTTAGGGTGGGTTCTGAGAACCACCTTGTCCTTGTGAAATACTGTGTAAAGGGGGTCTTTGACCAGGTCATGTATTTCAGATACCCTGCCAGCGGAGGTAATGGCCACTAGGAAGGCTGCCTTCCAGGTCAGAAACTTCAAGTTGCAGGTTGCTAGAGGCTCAAAAGGTTTATGGGTGAGCATGTCTAGCACAAGGTTGATATCCCACACAGCTATCTATCTCCTGACTGGCGGCCTAGTGTGCAGGATAACTTTAAGGAATCTCTTGACTAAAGGTAACTTAGTCACAGACATATTTTGCACTGGCTCGTGATAGGCAGAAATCACACAATGGTGCACCTTTACTGTTGAGTATTGCAGTCCTGCATTTGACAGGTATAGGAGGTACTCTAGCACCTTACTTGGTGGGCAAACAAAGGGGCCTAGGGCAGACTTTGTGCACCAAATGGAAACCCATTTTCATTTTGTCATGTAGGTCTTCCTAGTGGATGGCTTGTGTGTGGCTAAGAGGATCTCTGAGATTCTCTGAGAGACGTTATACCTTCCCACTTCTATCTCCTCAGGAGCCAAGCAAGGAGATGAAGGGATCACAGGTTGGGATGGACCACTGGACCTTGTGTCAGGAGGTTCGTCTGTAGAGTAACTTGTCTTGGAAGGACATCTGATAATCCACTGATTAACAGAAACCATATTTGACAAGGGTAGCATGGGGCAATGAGAATCATGCTGCCCTCCTGCGCCTCTAACTTAAGCAGCACCCTCTGAATTAATGGAGGAGCAGGAAATGCATACAGAAAGCGTCTTGTCCACCGCAGTCTGAATGCATCCTGACAGAAAGTGCCCGGTTCTGAATTTCTGGAGCAGAATAGAGGCAGTTTTGCGTTGAGTGGGACGCAAAAAGGTCAAAGTCCGGAGCACCCCACTCGTCGAATAGCGACTACATGATGTTTGAGTTGAAAAACCACTCCTGTGGATCCACCTCCGTTCTGCTGAGGTGATCCGCCAGATCGTTCTGGACTCCTGGCAAGTAGACTGCCTGGATTAGAGCATTGCGCTTGAGGCACCACTCCCACACTTTCATGGCTTCTCTGCACAGAGGGTAAGGGTGCGTTCCACCCTGCTTGCTGATGTAGTAAATCACAGCCTTGTTTGTCTAAAGAACTATTACTTTGTGACAGAGGACATCCTTCAGGGCTCTGACAGCATACAGTACAGCTCTCATCTCCAGGACATTTATGTGTAGATGGGACTCCTCCTGGCTCTGCAGACCCTGGGTGTGGAGGTCCTGACAGTGAGCTCCCCAACCGGTCAGAGAAGCATACGTGGTGATGGTGATCTGCATCTCCAGTGGGGCAAAGTCCTCCTGAGTCCACCAGGTGAGTGACCTCGTTAGGGGCTCTGTCACCTTGATGTGAAAGGATTATGGATGTGTGGTTGGAGACCACTGAGTGCTAAGCATCCACTGTGTGGTTCTCATGTCTCAGCAAGCTAGAGGCACCGTGAACACGGATGATGCCATGAGACCTAGCATCCGCTGCATCGAGAGAGCTCGAATGAGTTGTTCTCCTTGATAAAGTGAGCCATCTGGAGAATGTCGTTCCTCCTGTCCTCTGTTAGGTAGGAAAATGGGTAGACTAGGTGGGCCAATTGGTCCGTATTTGCAGTCAAATTCCATGTTTCTATGTTTCTAAAGGAAGGCTCTTGTCCTGGAGGTGTCCGGAAGAGCTGCTATGAAAAGAAGTTGTTAGGAGGTCTGAAGTTGCGATTTTTCCAGGTTCAGCAGAACTCCCATTGGATGTGAGGAACTTGGAAGCTGTAGAGACAGCTTCCTGTGTCCCCTCCTGGAAGAGCTCGCAAGGAGCCAATTGTCCAGGTACATATAATGCTATTGAGACATTTTCATAGTTTTGAAGCAGCTAAACAGTGCTAACAATGAGAAGGGGGGGGAGGGGTAGTGTAGGAAAAAGGAAAAATATCTCTATCGGTAGCATTATATGAGTTATGAATTTTGTAAATTGAGGCATGGTATGAGAAATCTATAAAAGTTACTGTATATATTGAGTTTAAAAGTAAGTAAGCATAAGTACCTGTGTTTATAATAGTTTTTTCTGTGTGATTTAGATATATAAAACCCTTGTTTTGATAATTATGTTTTTGAACTTATAAATATTTCTGAGCTTTGGTATTACTAAAATATAAAAACATACATAAACTATTATGACAACTTTATATCACTCTTATCGAAATGGTAATTATCTGTGACACTTAAGTGATGTAATCCCTTACCTGGCCACACCCCTGAGGAAGACTCGCGAGGAGTGGAAACGCTCGGTGGCTAGGAAGGAGCGTTACATGCTGCGAGACCTTCCTTATTAAAACGTTTATACAACTCCTTTAATTGCGGATCTTTTGTCATTCTAAGGTGGTCTCAAGTGCCATGGCATTTTGATTTAAGTTCCTTAAGTCTAGAATAGGGCGCATACTGCCTGTTTTCTTTGAAACTAGGAAGTAGTGGGAGTAGAAACCTGTGTCCTGTTCTGCTTGTGGAACTACTTCTATTGTCCTGTTGTTCAGAAGGCCCTGAATCTGGGAAACAAGGAAGTCTGACTGCGTGGTAGACACCTTGGGCTGTCATTTAGGTGGATGATTCGAAGGGGTCTCTGAGAAATTGAGAGAGTATCCCTCTCGGATTATCCTGATGACCCATTTGTCCACTGTGGCAACTTCCAGTGGTTGTAAAATTGAGTCAGACGCCCCCCTACCACCGAAGAGGAGTCCCCCTTGGGCAGCTGAGGTGGGACATGGGCCGGGTCTTCAGAGGGTGGCACTGGGCACCTTTGGGGTCTGTGCCTTCTGCTGCGTTTTCTTTTGCGGCCGAGGGGTTTGGGTTTTGTTAAAAGCTGCTTGGCCTTTACCTCAAAAGGACTGCCAGTTTTGGAACTGTCATCAGTTTCCGCCCTGCTGAGGGGCGGCAGGGGCCGGTCTGGCAGTCCTAATAGCAGCCCTGGTTTTCTGAGTAGCCTCCAGTGCCTGCTCCACTTGAGGGCCAAACAAGTAAATACCATCAAAGGGGAAATTCATGACTCTCTGCTGAGCATCATTAGTGAAGCCTAAAGTCCTTAGCTAGGTGTGTCACCGGGTACATTTCCTGGTCACTGCTGCTCTAGAGGCAGTGTCAAAGGTGTCCATAGCAGCTTTAAGTTGCTGACTATTGGACTCAAGGCCTCTGGCAATGATCTGAAGAAACTCCGAGTTGGTGTCCGACTCGAGGACAGCCTTGACAGTTTCTCTGAGCGAATGCCAGAGGATATGCTCATACTGAGAGAAATGGCCCTGGTAACTAGCAGTGCTCATGTCCAAGGTAGCAGCAGCGAACACTCGCTTCCCCAGAGTGTCTGTTTTATGGGATTCTTTATTTACAGGACGAGCCATGGGTTCCTGGGGGAGTATGGCTTTGTTGTTTTCCGCCAGAACCACAAGGGCATCTGCGAAGGCTTGAGAAGCAAGGATTGGCCTGTCCTTAGGGGGAACGTACTTTCTATCTATAGGCTTAGCCACAGAAGGAATTAGCACTGGTCTGTCCCATACCACTTGTGAAAGAATCTCAAAAGAGGGTTGCACCGGTGGTATCAGGTCCACAGGAATTTCAGGAACATGCAGATATTGCAGGCGCAAAAGCTTCCCAGGGTCCACCTCAAAAGTTTTGAGTCAGAGTGGAATTCATATTCTTCAGCAGAGATTTAAAAGAGAGGCCTTTGACCACAGGCTCAGCTGAAGTGGAGGGTTTACTCTCTACCCCATAAAACGAGTCCATCCACATCATCTGTCATGCAAAGATCAGGATCAGACTCATCATAGTCTCCCTCTACCCCAGAAGGAATAGTATATGTAGGAAAAGAAGGGAGAAGAGCCAGAGGTGCCACTCCTGGAATCAGAGTCGAGAGCCCCGGCACCTGAGATGGAGCCGGCGCCACAGCCGGAGCCACGCGCAATGCCACAGCCGGTACCAAATGAGTACCTGGGGTCCCTAACACCGGGACAACCAAAGGTTGTGATACCAACAGAGACCTGAAAGTATGAAGAGGAGTAGGAGGAGAATACAGTACCCGTGACGGCCTCTGCGCTGCAGCCATGTGAGGAGGGAAAGGGACGAGGGAGCGGTGTCAACGGTACCGAAGGAGGTGTCGCACGATTAAGCTGATTCAACCACTTCGCCTGCAGGCCAATGATCCTAAGGCCTGAGGGCCCCAGGACTGAGTCCTCGGGCAATGGCAATCGGGACAACTGCCGGACCCACTGCTCCAGAAGAGCTGCCCAATTATAAAACTGCTTACAGGAAGACCCCACAGGGGGCGGGGAGGGACTCCAGAGCCGAGGACCGCGACTGCTAGGGACTGAGGCCGCAGGTGACCCTGATGGAGCTGGGGTCAGCCTACCATCCCCTGCTACCGACGATCTCTGTGCAGATATACACCAGAGGGCAATCTTGAGCAGTACTGCATCTTTTTCAACCAGTAGGAGGAAGAACAGCTCGAGGTCGAGCAGTGCCAAGCCCCCGACTGGGATCAGGAATGGGCTCACTTCTTTCTGTGCTTTAGGGAGGACTGCCCTTCCTCCCAAGCACCGGACTGCCCATGGTCAGACCCACCCTCCAGAGAGGGCGGCGGGCCGGACACAGCCCTGCTGCCAAAACAGCTTTCATGCGAAGTCTCCCTACTGTTACCGGTGCCATTCATAGTTGACTCCGTCACTGGCGGGCTGAAGAAGATTTTTATATATATATATATATATATATATATATATATATATATATATATATAAATAATGGTAGCATGGTAGTGCTACCATAGTTAGGGTTGAGGAGCCATTTCTATGTTAAACCCCAAAACTTTGCACCTTAATAACTTTGCAACCGCTTGACGGATTTGCCTGAAATTTGGAATACACTATCAAGAACCATAGGCCTTGGGATCTGCCAAGTTTCGTACCAGTCAGATATACGGCTGCGGAGTTATCAAGCATGATCTGCGTGCGCGTTTACGCTTTTCTGGAATTTTACGATCGCGCCTACAGGTCGTACGGTTTGCGCGACCGGCCCGAATCTTCAGGGAACGCATGTCCGAGTCCCCGATGTGCCTTCCGAAGATTTCGTGAAAAAATATTAAACGGTTCAAAAGTTATTCAAAAAACAATTTCCCATTATAAGTCAATGGGAAAAGTTAACAAAAAGTTCGACAGTGTTGCAAATGCACTTTTTACTGTCGCAAATGGCCCTGTTACTGTCGCAAATCTGCCATCTTGTTTTCAGTTAGTGATCAGAAAAATGCTTAGCATTTAAAATTGAGACCCTCTAGCAACCAATTCTTTTTGTATTCACCTAGTCGGGCCCTGAGGATGCTAGCATGTCTTTATTTTGGGGTAAAACACCCCAGAAATATGTTTTCAAATTTCTGAGAAAGTACTTTCAGTAAGTAGGTTAAATTTTTATACACTTTCTGCAAATTGCGACACTACTTTGCACACTTATGCCCAAAATAACAGTAATTCTTGGCACTCCGCTGCAAAAAGAACGGTTGGGAGTTTTGGGCTGAAATTTGAGGGAACGCAGATGACATCTCACAGATGTGCCTTTCAGTGTTGTATTGAAAAATATTACACGGCGGCAAAGTAACGGCACTCCAAAGTTGACGGTTTTTCCCATAGGATAACATTACTGCACCGCTCACATTACAGGAATCCTTTGGTACCCTGCTGCAAAATAACGGTTTAGTCTTTTTTCCTGAAATTTGGAGGGAACACAGCCAACAGCCCACAGATGTGCCTTTCAGTGGTTTGGTGAAAAAATATTACAAGGAGGCAAAGTTATGGCACTCCGAACTTCTCTTTCTTCCCATAGGATAACATTATGGCGTTCGCAGCGCCTTTCAGGGCCTGTATCTCGGAAACGGTGCGAGATATGGACTTTTCGTCGGAAAAATTCTTAGCCCCCTAATGGGGGCGAAATACAAAATTAGCAGGACAGTTGTAAATCATACGACTTTTAAATTTTTCTTCTACGTCGTACGGTTCCTGAGATATAACGTATTTAGTATTCCAAGTTCTCATTTTCTGCTCCAATACTCATTATTATGCATACATTATTTGTACTCATTGTCTTTCCCAATGCAGGTTTTGGGGAAAATCAGCCTGTGCGCTTACATTACTGTTACTATTGCCCTTTCCGCTTATGATTCAGTACCCGTTTTCACTTACCGTTGACGTCCTGCGCCACCATATGCGTTATCCTGCGTCTTTCATTTGCGCTATGCTTCGTTATTTTTGCCATTTTTGTCTACAGTACTGTTTCTTTTTCTGTTTCACTTTGCGTCACCATGCCCATTGACATTTCCGCTTGCAGGCACCATGTTACTATGTGACAACACATCACGCTGGCACACTGCTCCCGCTCACGCCACCATGTGCGTACCCTTTCTGTTCTCATTCGCGCTTGTGTTACCATGTGCGCCACTGTTAGCGCTTCTGTTTCGCGCTGGCTGTTCCTGGGCCCCAGCGCTCCGCTGCTGCATTACATTCACTATTTCTGCTATCATTCTCAAAAGAAGGAATTAGAGGCAAAACCTCGTTTAATGCATTAGTTAGGGTTGTTCCACAGCTACAAAAGTGAAGAAATTGTGTTGGGTTGAAAACCCCATGGACCCCTCCTCACCACCCCACCCCAATCGGCATTGGGGTGCGCATTGGGATCAAGCCAGTCCCAACTCCTCACCCCATTCTCCTATACTTCTGCTGCTTTACACATGTCATGGGTGAGAGTTAGGGCTGACGATCCCAATGCGCACCCCAATGCCGATTGGGGTGGGCGGGGTCCAAGGGTTTTTCAACCCAACACCGACTTTCTCACTTTTGTCACTGTGGAACAACCCTAACTAATGCATTAAACAGAGTTTTTGCCTCTAATATATATATATATATTTTTTTTTAAATAAATACTACTAAAAACACTAACACTACAGCTGGCCTGTCAGTGCAGTGGTTGGATTTCTGCTTGCGAAGCAGGCAACCCGGTTCGGGAGTGGATTCTGAGGCACTGAGGGCTGGCCGGGAGAGAAGGCCGAGCGCTCTGAAGACTGCTCCAACTTCCCTCGTGAGGGTGGGGCGGGACCCTGCGCTTGCTGACTCCTGGCAGAGGCTGGGGGTACAGCAATGTGCTGGGGTCCCACTGACTAAGGGGGGGGGTGCGCGTGGGGAACGTTGACTTACGCCTTGACATTGTGGCACACCATGCCCTTGGGAAGCAAAGTGTAAAAGTGCTCCATGGCTGACCAGATGACGGTCAATGGCTCCTGCCGAGCCCCCAATGCAGCCCAGATCCACCTCAGCAGCACCTGGGCCAAGTAGCGTGTGCTGGCCGACCCCCACCTGTGCCTATCTCCCTCGGAGGAGCGGGACCCACCTAGCGCAGGATTATGCTGGGTTACCCGGGGGGGGGGCTGCAATGTGAGGTGGTGGTGGCTGGCATCAGGGAAGGGGTGCCAGAAGGGGACTTAGGCGGTCCGAAGGAGTGGCCGACCTGGAGCAAGGGTAGGTGGAATAATAAAAACAAAAACAAAATAAAACAAAAAACTAAATCAAATACTGAACGACTAAAGCTGTTGTATAGATATAAAGATTTGACTCTTGGTGGACAAGCGACATTGTCACTTAAGTGCACTCGACAGCGGGAAAAAAGGAACTGAGGCGGTTGGAGGGTCGACACCGAGATGGCCTATATGGCACGACCCAGTCTCACGGCAGAAGATTTTTGGCTCCTGCTGGGTCCTAGCACCTCCGGTGTAGTCCCATTAGTGTGAATGAGTGGTGGAGACTTTTAGTCCAGGAAGATCCATGGAATGGGCCGTGGCCTCCTCGAAGGTGGCATGTTGCTCAGCTGAGCCCGCCGCAGTGGAAACCGCTTTATGGGCATCCTTTGATTTAATGGGGGGGGGGTCCCGTTGATCTGGATGGCCCTAGAGGAGGTGGGTGTAGCGATCCTCCAAAGGGAGGGCTGGGGGGTACAGCACAGGCTGCAAGCCTGCAGGTCGTCCTGCACACCCAGGCAGTAAAGCACGTAGAGTGTGGGTCGGTGCACGGCATCTTCTGGTCGCACGACGCACACCGCTTGAAACCGCAACCAGTTGGTTGGTCTCCCAAATCCATGTTGGATTAAGTAGTCGAAAGTGCATAGCTTAAAGACTGATAATGTTAGCAAGTAAGGGCCTACACACCAAGCATGGAGCTGCGGCGGAAGGAACCTGATGCTTCCAGCAAAAAGGAAGATCTGTCGTCACAGGGCGGTGCCGAGGAGGATACCACCTGGGTGGGTGAGAGGAGCCAGCTTGAAGAGCTTCTGGCTGATCTTAAAGGGGAAAGGATTCTGCCAACATGTGGCTAGTATAACATATCCCATATCCACGTCCCTAGAAACTTCAAGTACAACAGCTTCAAAATACACTTTTAATTCAAAACAAGCCAAAAAGGCCTACAGAATGGAGGAATGCCTCTCTAATCTGGTATTTATGAACTCCTGCCCCACATGGAGCAAATGTAAAAATATTTTCAAAGAACTTTATAGGGTGCGGCAATCATAACAAATAAGCATTCATATGCACTTCTCCCTTAACAGTTTGAAAATACAGAACCGGCTCTTCACGCAGCTGTGGACATCAGATGTTTTCATCTCACTCATATTTAGCCAAGTACTGTAAAGTTAAATTGGCAGAACACTTGTTACTGTGAAGAGCGGTGAACTTTACCTGATGAAACCGTTTAAGATGAAGTATAAGGATAGGCGGAACAGTACAGATGAGCAACTGCTTCCGAGCATTGGTATATACACACTCTGTTTTCTTTTCTGTGTGGAGAATAAATAGCATGATTAATGAAGATGGCATTTCCACAATGTACTACTTGAAACCTCCTTTTTAATTAGCCTGATTCATTTTTAGTTGTTTTTTGAAGGGTTGGGGGAAAAAAAAAAAGTCCACTCATCCTCAACATGACTAGCTCTTATGATCCTTACAAGCTGTACAAATATAAAGAGGTAAAGAAATGTAACCCCCTGCTCTCTGCACCACCTTCAATACAATATTCTTTGGCACTAGGTCGGCGTGCACAGTCGGGGAGACCCTCTTTGTGTAGGGGTATGATGGACTGCTACTTAGATGTCTCCCCTACAACAACACCCACAATCACTGCTCATATCTCAGGTTTCCAGCCATGGGGCAAGTACAACTCGGACCTCTGTCCAGATAGGAAGAGATCGCTCTACACGGTGCATAAAGCAGTTGTCTAACTTCACTGACAAGTTAGCAGTTACATGAAGGAAACTGATTCTCTGGTCACTCTGTGTTGGCAAGGCACAGACACGTTTGGTCCTGAGCCTGACATGGGTCAAGACCTTTGGGGCCCCTTGTTAAAAGTAGTAACCCACACTCACAATACAGTCACACAACCCCTTCTATTTCTTTTTTCCGGTTGGATCCACATACACCTGTGGGTGAGGCTATACCTAGGGCCAAAGCCTGACCTATTATGCGCTAACCCGCTATTTTCCCACTATGCTACAAGCTAAGGAGTACTGTAGGTTTCACACTTCTATGGCACAGAGTTGCCTTATCATCTAGTGGTACAAGAGGCATCTACTGCTGTAGGGACATTACTTCTTGCACTTTGTTCACTGGTGAGTGTCCATGGGTCCCTTGGTCCTACAGACAGATGCTCGGTTCCTGGCTAGTCTTCCCTCTAGAGCCTTTGAGGTCACCCCCTATGCTGGGTGACTCATGGAACAGCTTCTCCTATTCACTAGACGGTGTGCTGAGCAGAGAGCAGCAGAACATACTCTAACCTGCCCACTGGCAGAGGCTTGCCCTCGCCTCAGTCCCTCTGCCAGTGGCAGCAGCTCTGGTTCCCCTCCCAGCTGATGAGCTCCTGTGACACAATGTAGGAATATCTCTTTCCTTGGACAGTACTCTTGTCTCTTTCACCAGATTTCTATGCAGCAGCTCAGCCTGCACCACTGCTAGAGCAAAAGACCACAAACGCACACTCCAAAGGTAACATACTGTCTTCTGTGGAACCCCTTCTGCACCATGAGGCTGCCAGAAGTTCCCTTGAGGGGAAGCCTCTCAGGGTCCCCACACCCTCCCAATGTGTCCCCTCACATGACCCCCAAATTTAAGTGATCTACATTAAAGTCCGCTTCCTGGGACTCACTAGATCCCTTCCCTGTGACACACTAATGTCTTGGGTGTGTCTCTGGAAGCTACCACGCAACTAGGCACCACGGTTCATCTGGTCTTAAAGGTCTGGATGAAACGACAGCTGCTACATGTGAGGTCCTTGCTACCTCAAGGCTTAAGTTCCTCAAGGGCACTCTCCTATCACTGAGCTTCGCTTACTGGACTACCTAAGTCAGAATCACTACTAAAAGAGTAAACTCTGTGTCTAGCTCTCTGGTAATCTTTCTCCCACCCCCTAGTGGCAGGAGGGGGATGTTACAGAAGGTGTAAGAAGAATAAATGGAAAGGGGTAGTGATCATACCATAGCAAGCATACTGTAGACTGACAAGGATAATCAAATGAGATGCAGACATCAGATACAGCTTCTGTATAACACAGTCTAGAACACCTGGGACACTTAAAGAGCTAATGGACCAACTATTTTTGTGTTTGCTTTTTGTCTGATGGTTAATTTTAAGAAATAACTATAGACATCCTTATACAAACCACATTTTTTTTAAATATTGTTTTATTGAGTTTTTTAACTTTAGCATTCATTCAAGACACATTATGACAGGATCATTTACAATAAAATTTAGGCATTGTCGGTCGACGTTCTTTTACCTGACTGTAGAGGAATACTGACTGGTACCACTCTCACTTAGGTAACCCTGTCCTCCCTTCCCTGGAGTCTCATTCTAAGGACAAAATTCCGGATCAGCCTCCATTAGATAGAAAATCAGTTTTTGCCATTTTATTCTAAATGTCTCCTCGTCTGCCATTTTAGCAGACATAAATTTCATGTGGTAGATATGCATCATTATTCTTCTCCAGTCACCGATTTTTGGTATTTTAGTTGTCATCCACCTTTTTGTTATGGTCTTCTTTGTTGCCAGCAAGTATGTAGGTAAAAGGGTTTTGGTCCAGGAGGGAGAGTGGTCCAGATATATGTCTAGTAAAAACATTTCAGCTGTAATCTCTATTGTCTCTCCTATAATTATTGATATTTCTGTTTGTAAGGAGATCCAAAATGGCATCAGTAACAGGCAATGCCACATGATGTGTGCTAGGTCCCCCAATTGGCAGCCGCATTCCCGCCAACATCCTCCAAACATCTCAGGCAGGTATTTAATAAGTTTTGCAGGGGAACGAAAGTATATGAAAATTACGTACCTACCGTAATTATGATCTTTCTGTGTATCTTCGCCATTCATCACCTTTGGGTATATGGCTGGAGGTCATGACCCCGGAGCTCTTTTTTTTTATTAGGCGGAGCTGAGCGGCACCATCAACGCCGCTTCGGAGGTCAATTTATCATGTGGTGCTTAAGTGGGTTGACCGTTAGGCGCTGTCGACTCCACCTACCTGCCAGTTCTGAGTTGCCAGAGAGGTAAGAGGAAGGGAGTGGAGGGCGGGACAAGGAAGTCCAAGGGACAGAAAAAGGAAAAGATATAAAAACTAAAAGGAGAAATAACGATTGAGAGGACAGAAGAAGAAGTCGGAAACTAAAGGGATTGGGAGGGGCCCCAATCTCTGGAAATAGAAGAGGGAGGTAGGGTGGGATAAAGAATTTAGGATGTAGGATGAGAGGGAAGAAGGTTAAACACATCCCAGACCCTGGTCCGTCTCCAGACAGTATAGGAACTGCAAGGGGGTAGCCAAAGGCTTCTTGCCAGAATTTAAGGCACAGAATGGCTGGCAAAACTCCATTTGAGCAGAATCGGCTATTTTGGAAGAAGGACAGGGCACAGAGAATTATCACCCTCTCAAGGAAAGATTTTTGGTCAAAAAGGAATAATAATTTTTTTTTTTCGATAATAAAGGATAGTCCAAAGGACAAGGAAAATAAGTTGGACGGGAACAAGGAGGAGGAGAGAATGGAGGGCAACTGCCAACTCCCACCCCACGGGGTGAAGTTAACGCACTGGAGAAGGAGTGCCCCCCATGCTGACCACTCTCTCCAGAACATTATCCTCCATGTGCCCCTGTTTACCCTACTCCTGACAAAGAAAGGAGTGGGGCGAGGCTGGGCAGAGAGAGGGAGGGGGACCCAGAGACTGAGGCCCCAGGGGGGATAGAGGGCAGGATTGTGATGAATGGTGAAGATACACAGAAAGATCATAATTACGGTAGGTACGTAATTTTCATATCTTATCTGTGTCAATCTTCACCATTCATCACCTTTGGGTGAGTGCAGAGCCCCCCTGAAGGGGGTTTCCTTTTAACCCTAAGGGACAGAGTCCCTTAGCTCTCAGTGGGTGACGCACTAAGAGGTAGAACCTTCAGGGCCTGGAGAGGCCCGAGAGTGGGGACAGTGAGACAGGGACCCCCCCCCCCGGAGGGGGAAGGAAGTTTCCTTGACAAACGCCATCTTGCTCTATGGGAAAAAAGATAGGTTCTCTGGTGATCGGAGTTAATCACCCTAAGCCGGGCCAAGAGTGACAACCGGGAAAGACGCAGCCATGCTGTCCGCCTAGTGCAGATCGCTATCCCCTACGACCTTGGTAGCTACCTTGTTGGCATCATAGGATGCCCTCGCTTGGTGCCTTCCGAGCTCCAGGCCACGCGCAGAGAGTGCAATGGCTTGTCTGGTTTGCTCAGTGTCAGGCAACGAGGCTAGGAGCTGACCTAGCCTGGACCACAAGAACCTGTCAAAGGCTGCATAGTGGGCCTGATGTGCAGAAATAGAAAGCAACAACCGTGCCGAGTAGAAAGCCCTCCTACCCCAGAAGACAAAATCCGAGGAGTCTTGATCTGGGGACGGTCACGGTGAAGGGCGCAAAGCCCATCGGGCGTGTCCAACTGCGTCAATCTGGACTGCGGATGAGGCATGGAACCTGGAGACTCCGGGGGAGGCGCAATACTGCTGGCAGAGATCCCTAGGGGCAGGAACTCTGGAGAAGGGCCTCTGCCAGGAACGCAATGCTGCCTCCCAAAAGGGAGCAAGCCAGGGGGGCAGCACAAGGGTGGCCTCGCTGAAATTGCCTAGAAAAGCGTGTGCCGAGTGCTCTGGATTGCTCAAAGTGGCAGGGGTGAGATGCAAGTCCTCCAACATCCTCATGAGGAAACACTGATACTCAGCGAGATCAGCAGCTGGAGAGATGTGGACAGAAGGCTCCTCTCCCCCAGTAGAGGGGAATGAAGAACTGAAGGGCACCAACTGCTCAGAGGGCAGCTGCTTCGGGGGAGGTTGAAAAACCTGACTGTCCATTGCCCTGACGTAAGCTGGGAACTGAGCAGCCACAGCCCTGAACTGCTCCCAGGAGAGAGGCCTGCTAGGACCAAGGATGCCTGGGAGCGCAGGAGAATGTGGCAGTGGGATAGGGGCAGAGCCGAGAAGAGAAGTTGTCTGACCTCCACGTGGGCTAGAGAGCGGACCAAGAGCACCCGAAGAAGAAGGTGCTCCGGAAGACTCCACACCTGACAGCTGAACAACCATTTCGGTACTGCCTTGGCTGCGCTCGGAAGAATCCCCCCTGTGAGGTGACCGGGGCCGTATAGGTCCAGAAGGACGGTCCCCAACCTCAAAAGAATGGGGCTCTCTCAAAGAGATCGAGGAGGAAGAGCGGAGATCCGCACTACGGCTTCTCCCAGAGCCCGGGTGGGCCCTAGAAAAAGGTCCCCGTGCAGACCCCATGCCCCTCGACCCCTCAGAATCCAAGAGAGCCCTCCCCCTAGAGAGGGCCAGCCTAGGTAGCTGACAGCCCTGGCCAGCACCTGAAGGAGCTACTCAGGGCACAGTACCTTCCCCTCCTGTAGGTGCTCTGATCGGCCCCAAAGTTGGGCGATCCAGGCACACCACAGGCGGGGGTACCACTGCTGAGGGGTCAGTGAACCCACCAAGACCGGGCTGCAGAGCAGTGGTGGCCTGCACCACTGCCCACTGGTCAGCACTCCTGACCCCAGTCTCGGCAGCCACTGACCGCACCTCAGAAGGGAGCTGACTCCGGCTTGTCGAGGACACTACAGGGCTGCCCACCCCAACAGTCAACCCCAAGGAGTCAGACTGCTCGTTTGACTCAGAGTCCGACTCCGCCTCTGAAGAGGTAGAGGCCGAGGCCCTGTACCAGACTGTAGGAGGGCGCCCGCTGCCATCCTTATCAAATGGGGTGCCAGAAACCGAGACCACACCCGAGCCAGTGCCCCCCCGTAGCACCATGAGCGGTATCTGCGGAGGACATGGGCCTGGTCCGAACAGCAGCCCCGGAGTTAGAATCAATCACAGCGCCGTCCGCTGCACCGACGACAGCTCCGATGGTGCCATCGGTGCCACGGGCAGTGTTGCCCGGCTCCACGGGCGGGGCAGAGCCGACAGTGGATTCGGAAGCCCCCACGGCGCCATGTCCCAAGCCGGACATGGCACCATGCTCAACCTCGGCACTGCGAATGGCGCCGAGGCGAGAAGAGGACAAAGAAGGCGCCAGAGACTTCACGCGCTGCTAGCACTATCAGCGCGAACAGTGCCAATGCCCGAAATGGCGCTGAACGATGGCGCCGAGATGGTGCCGACCGGCCTTGTGAACTGCGCAGTCCGACACCGGGAGCTTTTCATTCCCGGCGGGGCGACAGCCGCTGTGGCGCTCCGCCTGCCCCGAAGGAGCAGGCGGGCCTGCACCATGTGGAAGGAGCCTCGGCGACGGCCAGGCTACTAGAAGTCGAGACTCGCTCCTCCTCGGTCTGTATAGAACTAGGAGGGGACCCGGAGGAAAGGCCGAGAGTATGTGGCTTGGCCCGGCGCGCCGACCGACCCGAAAAGCTCGCCAAAGTCTTCACCCACTTTCCACGCGTTTGATGACCCAGCGGTCCATGGAGAAACAGGCATCACACAAATCCATGTTGTGAAGCAGGCCAAGACGCGTAAGACCACAGTCGTGCTGGTCAGTGATGGAAAATTTACAGCTGCAAGGGCACCGTCGCATGGGGGGGGGCTGTCCCGTCTTCGAAGTCTTCTTGCCCTCCGTCCCAGACATGACCTACGAGGGAAAAAAATACCAAAAACAGACTCTCCGCCAAGAATAAAAATAATTGGAAAGGTCTTACCAGCTTATCGCCTAGTAAGGGCAACTAGAACCGCCAGGAAAGGAGCCGACGGACTGTGGCATGGATGAATCGTCGACGGGGTCGAAAAACTAACTGCAACTGCAAACTGCGTAGGTGGTAGGCCTGAAGTTCTCTAGAGCATCCCACGAGGAGACCTCAATGGTGGGAGACAAAGAACTGGCAGGCAGGCGGAGTCGACAGTGCCTAACGGCCAACCCACGAGCGGCATGCAATGCGTCAGCCTCGAGGGCGGCGTTGATGGTGCATTGACTCTGCCTACCAAAAAAAAAAAGAGCTCCCGTGGGGTCATGACCTCAGGCCATATACCCAAAAGTGATGAATGGTGAAGACTGACACAGATAAGATCTATACTGACACTTCCAGGAGAATTCTCTCCAATAAGAGGAGGTAATCCTTACTGTAGCTAAGGCTGCTGCTGACCATTGTTCAGCTGGAACCATCTGGTCTAGGTCTTTATTCCAGATATGCAATATAGTGTTTGTATTTTCTGAGGTTAAATATCTTAGATCCTATAAGGTGTCCCCAGTGTTTCCCCCAAACATGGTCTATATATAGTTTGAGGAGAGGAGGAGTCGGGTATGGAATTTTGGCTGAGATTACTCTGTTTCTCAGGATAAAATCTGTAACTTGGAAATACCTAAATCGGTCTGTTTTCGGTAGCCGAAATTTGAGGACTAGTTCCTCAAATGAGCAGACTCCTGAAGGCCCTAAAAATTGAAACACTTGTTCTAATCCCAACTGTCGCCAGTGGCAAAAGGTCAAATCTGATTAGGATGGCAAAAAAAGGTAATCTCCTGAGATTAATTTGCAATATTCATATATAGACTGGAGGTTTCCCCTCTTCCTCCCCGTATCATATTTTTGTACCTGCGACGTTATATTTAGAAAATCTTTCAGGGGTACAGTCCTACTAGGAGAAGCGAACAAAATCTTTTTGATGTCATGGAGATCGTTCATATGAAACTCTAAGGTTTTCCATGTGGCATAATAGTTTCGGGACAACCACAGTAGGTAGATAGGGGAAAATGCTGTCTCTGCATATAATTTCAGGTCTGGGAGATTTACTTCCCCCTGTGATAAAGATAGTTTTAGAATTTTTAGTCTAATCTGTGGGCGTCCATTTCCCCAGATCAACCTAGATATAATGTTATCCTCTGATGTAAACAAAGGAACATTCTGAAACAAATACAGTAATCAGGGAAGGATGTTCATCCTTATGGTTTCTATTCTTTGGAAAAATGACAAGGAGAGTTTCCCCCATTTGTCCAAGTCTTGCTGGATAGAGTTAGACAGAGGTTCATAGTTGATTAATTCCATGACATTTAAGTTTTGAGGAATATATATACAGTATATACCCAGGTACTTCACCTTGTTGGATCTCCATTTTAAATGGTAGGTTTGCTTAACACTTGAAGGGGGAGTGTAATTAAACAGGAGGACTTTCATTTTTGCAATGTTTAACTTAAATCCTGCCAGTAATTCATAATACTCTAGTACCTTTCAGGCTTCCAGAATAGATTGTGTAGGGGATAGAAGGGTCAGAAGAAGGTCATCTGCAAACAGGCTGATCCTATATTTTGTCTAGTGAAGTGGGATGCCTTCAATTTTTGTATTCTCTCTCAAGGCCACTGCCAGGGGTTCTATATTTAAGCAATAATACCCGAGAGGGTACTATTGGTTTAGAAAATGGGCACTGTAAAAAAAAAAAAAAAAAAAGAAAAGAAATTAATAAAAAATGACTTTTTAGTAGATTTTGAAATAAAATAGTTCCTCCGCCTGCTTTATTAGAATGCCAATGTGAATAGTTAGTTGACACACACACACACACACACTGTCTCCTAACTGCCGTAGCGATCAATGCAAATCGCGATCGCAAGTGAAGTTCTGGGCAGCAGGGCGCGATAAGCAGGCAGGTGGCTTTCTGTTTTTTACCAGCGCTGTCAGTGGGATCGCAATTTGTTTTTGTTTCCAAAGCCTGTCAGTGCGATCGATTCGGAGTTGCTTGTCATGCCCCCGCCCGGAAGATTCGGCAGACTGCTATTTTTTATTTTTTTTATGACGTTCAGTCTTGCCATTTATTTTAGTGTGACAGGAGATTTGCAGCGGGAGGCGGGACACCAGCGGCGTAATGAGCAGGACATGAACAGCGCATCAGTACGTATAAAGCAGTCCGCTGCAGGAAAGCAAGTTGTAAGGCAGAAATTGTATTTTTATTCGTGGAAATTGTGTGAGGTTTTATCCAGTTGGCAGCACTGACCACTTTCTTTCGCTAAGCGACAGAGCGGCAGTTAGCAGCACTGAACTACTGAGTTATGAGGCACTTTCTTTCGCTAAGCGATAAGAAAAATGGCGGCGATTTGAAAGTCAATTAGGTGCTTTTGGCCAATCGGAAAGCAGGATGGGCACAGAGATATCACTGTGGGTAAAGGGGCACTGGGGATGGCACTTTTAATTTCCTGGTCGTCTGTTGAAAGTTAATGTACCCCTCTGGCAGGGGTACCAGCCAATCAGAGACCAGGAAATTAAAAGCCCATTTTCTAAATAGTGCAAAGAGAAGAGGGGACAGCGGGCAACTATGACAGGTTCCTCGATATAATGGGAAGGGGGATGATAAGCCGTCATTTATGCGTACATATGTTTTTGGGGGTGTATATAAAAGTTTAAGCCATGTTAACATGGGTTTTGGAAAATGAAATGCTGATAAGGCATCTCAAAGGAAGGGCCACAACACCTTAACAAAAGCCTTTTCGGCGTCTAAACTTAAAAAGGCTGCTGGAATTTTCCTATTTTGTATATGTTTCATCATCATTAAGGTTTTCCGAAAATTATCTGTTGTGTTCCATTGTTTTATGAAGCCCGCCTGGTCTGGATGAAGTATATTTGGTAATAGTGTCTCTATTCTTGATGCCCAAATAGAGGTATAGATTTTATAATATATGTATTTAGTAGGGAAATAGGGCGATATGATGATGGTTCCAATTTGTTCTTTTCAGGTTTAGGTATTGCTGGTATAGCGTAATTCCACGACTGCGGTGGAGGAGCACCCCCTGCTATTTCTTTAAATGAGGAATACATCCTATTGGTTAACTTCTTTTGGAAGGTTCTGTACCACTCGTTGGGGAAGCCATCTGGGCCTGGGCAGTGATTTTGGCTTGACTTTTTAAGGCTGAAGTGACCTCTTCTAGTGTTATTGGAGCTTCCAGTCTTCTGATTTGGTTTTCTGATAACTTGGGAAGGGGTATTTTTAAAATTTTTTGTCTCTGCTCAGTTGTAGCTCTCTCATCTTTTTTGTATAACTGTTTTTTTTTTTAAATTCAAGTTTATTAACATCACGCAGGTACATCATTTTTGCACACTGAATTAATATACATTCATATCTCATAGTAAAAAGTGTTTCTTACATTATTCTGTACAGTCTGTCTCAATCATCTCAGTACGACATTAAATACTATATTATTATCCATAACAGCAAAGACTTCCTTATTTTTTAAGTCTCCAACAAATTCATCGCCATCTCCCTTAAACATAAGACGGATCACCGCCCGCCCCTACCAATTCAGCTACAGTCTCCCGGCCCCTCTGATATTTCCCCTTTTAGTAGTGGATCTCTCCTTTTCTGCTCTCTGAGTATTGGTCATCCAGCTCCTGTCTCATTGGAGGATCACCAAATCTCCCATCTAGTCCACCTTCTCAGGTAAGTGGGGGTTCTATTATTGATTTTATAGGTGAGCTACTCCAGTTCTGCTATGGTAACTACTATTTTTATCCACTCTTGTGTAGTTGGGGGGTTGGGACACAGCCATCTCTTCGTAATGGCCTTGTGTGCTGCTGTTATTAATATGGCCCACAGGTACAATGAATCCATACCTTGTATCTCTTTGGGTGGGTGCCCCAAAATCATTGTAGGCCACTCTAGTGGCATCTGCACCAGAAATATTTCTCCAAATGCCCTAGTGATCTCACCCCAAAAGGTCAACAGAGCACCACAGGACCAAAAGATGTGTAAATGGCCCGCTTCTAATGAGCCACACCCCCTCCAACATTGAGCGGTGGCATCTGAATTTCTTTTACTAATTATATAAGGAGTTAAGAAGTAGCGGACCTTAATTCGCCATGAGAATTCCTGCCAATACGGTGATTGAGTCGTTTTTCAGTAAGGGAAAATATTCGGTCCCAGTCAAGTTCCCCTGAATCTTGAGGGGCTTCCTCCCTCCATTCTGTTTTTATTTTAGTAAGTGGGTCCCCCTTCAGTGTCGATAAAGCTTTATATAGGATGAAAATCATCCCTTTTTGGTTGCTAGCTCCAAAACTTTCCTGTATGGCCCTAAGGATCTGCTGGGCCCTACCTGAATCCATGTCTTTTCTTCTTTAGCGTGAAGATATAATTTCTGGCCTGTAGGTATCTGAAGTGGTCTGAATTTTGCAGGCCATTTTAATTTTTAAGGGATCCAAAATCTAGGAAAGTCTCTCCTTGCCAGAATTGCGAGAGGTATCTCAGGCCTTTCCCCTCCCACATGTGAAACCTATTATCTAGGCGTCCCGGTTGAAAACCTGGGTCCCACGCTAGTCTTCTTAATGGCCAGACAGAATTTTTAAGTTTATATTTCTGCCATATTCTATGGACAGATCTAATTGTGTCCCTAATTGAGGTCAGATTCGGGTGTGAACATTTATTTGTGCTGGTGACCAGCAGTCTGATTTCCAAGGGTTGTGACCCCATCCCCTTCCCTTCTTCCCTCTCCATGAGCTGCCAACCTGTAGAGGTGTTAGGGTTGGACCACGTCATGGCATTTTTTAATTGAGCCGCCAGGAAGTAATCTTCAAGATCCGGGAGGGATTGACCACCTTTTTCTCGGTGCGTTTGGAGGATTCTTAAGTTTATTCTGGGTTTCTTGGAGCACCAGATGAATTTGGTTAGTGTTTTGTTCCAAGTTTGAAAGGTCGATTCGTGTATATAAAGTGGGATGCATTGAAACAGATATAAAAACCTAGGAAGCACATTCATTCTCAGGGTGTGTATCTTAGAGTACATTGGGAAATTCAACAGGGACCATCTTTCAAAATCTTTTGTAAGTTATTTATTAAGGGAAGGTAGTTTGCAGCAAAAAGTTGGGAGTATTGTTTTGTGATGTAAGCCCCCAGGTATTTCATCTTACATGCCTTCCAGTTTAATGGGAAGAGATTACACAGCTCTGCATTAGGTTTATAAAAGAAGGTAAGCACCTCTGTCTTGTTTTTATTGAGGGAATACGCTGCATGCCTACCAAATTCCGCCAATATTGTCCAGACTTGTTTTATGGACTGATGAGGCTGTGTGAGGCTCAGAAGGACATCATCTGCATAAAGTGAAATTTTCTTTTGGAGGTCACCCACTACCACACCTCTTACCCCCTCTGCTCTTCGCACAGCCTCTGCTAATGGCTCGATAAACAGAGCAAATAATAATGGGGACAGGAGACATCCCTGGCATGTGCCTCTGCCCAGGCTAAACCTTTCTGGTATACCGCCATTCACTCGGATGTAGAGCTGTGGACTAGAGTAAGTCGCTCGGACGACATTAATAAATGGCAGGGGGAAACCTCTGTGCTCCAGTACAGCAAATAGGAAGCTCCAGGAGACTTTATCAAAGGCTTTTTCAGTGTCTAGGCTCATTAAACATGCCGGTGCATTGGATCTCTGGATGGTATCTATTAAATTTATCGCTGATCTAACACTATCAGGGGCCTGACGGCCGGAGATAAAGCCTGTTTGGTCTATATGTATTAACTTAGGCAGTATAGGATTTAGTCTGGAGGCTATTATCACCGTGAAAATCTTGTAATCTGTGTTTAATAGGGATATGGGGTGGTAAGATTCACAACATGCTGGGTCTTTCCCTTCCTTATGAATGACCGAAATGGTGGCGTATTGCCATGAGGGGGGAAAACAGTCGGCCCCGGTCCATGCAGCTGCGAACACCTCTAGGAGGACAGGGGAGATCTCCGCTTCAAAAGTTTTATAAAATTTTGCGCCGAATCCATCTGGTCCTGGGCATTTGGCTGTTTTTAAGTTTTTTATTGTGTGTTTGAGCTCTTGTTGTGTAATGGGGTTAGTAAGGGTTTTTGCCGCGGCCCGGGGCAAGGGAGGGAGGGAGGGGGATGGAATCCAGGTATTTGTTTTTCTCTTGAGGGGAGGTTACTTCCTGAGGTGAATATAGTTTAGTATAATAGGCCACGAAAGCCTTCACTATTTACGAGTCCTGGGTGGTTTTCTGATTATTATCAGGGGAAATTATTTTGGTAATTGTCGCCCTCGCTATACTTTGCCTGAGTCTACAGGCTAGTATTTTGGTCCCTCTAGGACCCCCTTCATAATATTTTTGTTTCAAATAAAATAAGGCTTTCTCTACTTCTAGTTTTTGTATTTTTTGTAGTTGCTGCCTGCTTTCCGTTAATTTCTTCTCTCTTTCTGGTTCCCACTTAGTTTTCTGGTCCCTTTCCCATTCTTTAATCTGGGAAGTTAGCTCTTGTTGCTTTTGGGTTATCAGCTTTTTCTTATGAGTAGCTATCTGGATCAGTTTACCCCTGATGATCGCCTTAAGAGAGTCCCATAATGTCTGAGGAGAAATTCCTGGTGTGCTATTTTCTTGTAACGATCTTTTAAGAAATTGTTTAAGTTCTTTAACAATCTCTTTATCCTGAAGAAGAGAGGTGTTCAACCTCCAAAGGGTTTTTCTTTTGGGTAGCCCCAGGCTTATTTCTAAAAAGAGCGGGCTGTGATCCGACAAGACAGTGGTTCCCACCCACATCGAAGAAAAGGAAGGGAGGTCCCTTGAAAAAGTAAAAAACATGTCTAGCCTCGAGTAAATGTGAAACCTTGGGGAATAGCATGTGAACTCTTTGCTGGTGGGATATCTTTCCCTCCATATGTCCACCATGCCCAGTTGTTGCATTAGTAGTTTAAGTGCTTTAGCTCTATTGAGTTCTGGTCTGGGTATTTGAGATGTGGTACTCATCTCTCTATTGAGGATTATGTTCCAGTCTCCACCCATTACCATTATACCTTTCGCTTCTCAGCAACTAGCTGTGGCAGAGCCGAGTAAAAAGAGATCGGAGATCCTGGAGGGATATATACATTGAACAAAGTGACCAGCTGATCCTGTACTGTTCCTATTACTATAAGGTACCTTGCACCAGGGTCTTCAATCACTTCCTGTACCTGGAAAGGCAACATGGCAGAAAGAAGAATGGCCACCCCTCTCCTCCTACCTCCCAAAAGGGAGGAATGAAACAGGTAGGGCAACGCTCTGCATTTCAGTTTCTGAACTTCCACGGGGGTGAGATGCGTTTCTTGCAAGAATACTACCTCACATTTTTGGGCATTCAAATATCTTTGCAGTCTTTTCCTCTTAATAGGGCTCGTACAACCATTTATATTAAAGGAGACTACCTTTGAAAGGTGGTTAATCATTTATATATATTCTTGTCTTAGCTGCTAACCTCAGAGACACTGTACTCTTAAGAAAACAGTTTTGATCACTGTAAGTACCTTGCCATAATTTGAACCAATTAACCTCATAACATAGCAACTTTTCTATTAACTTCAACATGAATTGCATTAAACAAATACACAATTGCTTTGGCCTCATCCAACGTCGAGCCTTAAGCAATATAAGTGAATTAATGCCCATGGCCATGAAACCTCGGAGCCATGAAACCTTGCTTCCTTCAGTAGGACTTCCTAGGTGCAGTTGAGTGCTGGTCCTCAACGAAGGAGGATCTGTCCTTACCGGACCTGTGAGGGGGCTCAGTAGTGCAATGAGGCCTCCCTTTGGCCTTATCAGCGGGTCTCTGGAATGGCCATCCTCTTTCGCATCACCCTTCTGGCATAGCACCATACCAGGCACTACCTCCCTTCCCCACAGATTGTTCATATCCCCCCCCCGCCCCCCTGGCCCAAAAGGACAAGGGAAGGAGGGAGAAGACAAGAAAGTCGTGAATCGCTCTCAAATTGCATAATGAAGTAATTAAAAGTCTACTAAGACCTGTTATAGCATCTCTAGCTCCTTCTGAGACTCGTTAGTTTACCCTCTGTCCCATGATCCCTCATTCCTCTTCAATCCCCACTATCCCCTCGGACATCCCTGTTTTAAACAAGACTCTCTGGTTTCCATCCACAGGGGGAGTCCCGGTTGTTCCTCAGGATCTCCCTGCTTTCCAAATTAATAATCTACCTGCTCATGGTTGGCGCAGGCCCCCACCCCTCTTCCCCCTCCTTAGTCTAACAGTTGTTTTTAGTTCATCTTTGTTATAGGGGAGAAGAATATCCCGCCCTCTTTCCTATTCGACTCTCTATGGAGCATCAGGTCTGTCCGGATTGTTTGGTGTCAGCGACCTGTGTAGGGACCCTCTCAGTCCCTGTCTCATTTACCGTGATGTCTTTCCAAGCCTTCTCCTGAGGGATCGGTCAATGCGTTTCTTTCTGGGGGGTCCCAGCTTCCTTCCATGGTGGCTCACCTCCTCCTCCCCAGGGGGCAGGCGGTTGCCAGGAATGACCGACATCAGCAGGCCCTCATCTCCAAGCCGTGATTGCTCAATGGATCATCTGGCCCCCCGCTTTTGGGCTCATGGATCCGCTTTGCTCCCAGGGCAGAGGAGAGTCCAGCATTTCTTCATTATCTGAAAACATTTGGTTTTGCGCTGAGCAGCACTCCTCCAGGCATTCAGATGAGAAGAGTTTGTTCTAAGGTTTATTTATTGTTTTTTCTCCTACCGCGCGATGCCCGCTCCACAGCGGAGCTCAGCAAGGGCTCTACCCCACTACTTTAACCCTCCCCCGTTTTCTGTCCGCTATGTGATGCCCTTCGCTTCTGTTTGGCCTCCCCCCCACTGGTACTCCCCTCCATCGCCATGACTCTGTCATTCTCCCTCTAGTCAGCAACCATCCCGTCTCGGATTCGGGATCTCCGGAAAAGGCGCCAGAGAGCCGCTTCATCGACTAAGGAGTATTTCTACCAAGAACATCCCCCAGGCCAGGACAAGTCCCCGTCCCGCAGCCCAAGAATCCAACCTCCCTCTGCTAATCACTCATTTCTCCCATATCAAGAGCACAATATTTTTAGTTACCTAATGAGGGCAGTGCGTGTCCAGTCCCGATTGCTCCCGGTCCCCTGTAATTGGGGGAGCGCCACAGAAGGTCCAGCGACCCAGGGGTACCGCAACAGAAACCCCACTCTCATCCTGGGATCACTGGAGACCCGAGGCCTCGCCTCACCAGTCAGGCCCTCCCTACCCTTCTCATGGTGGGCTCCTCAAATCCACACAATCAGGAGGGCACTATGGACAATCCAACGGCCCAGGGACAACCCGAGATGAGTGTCAGGCTGGTCCCTGAGTCGTGGGAGGGCCCTCGGCCCAACACATCCCGCCAAGCCCTGTCCCCAATTCCAGCAGCAGACACTCTCTTTTCCCCTGCGGGGATCTAGGTCGGCGGGACCAGAGTCACTGAGGCATCGCAGACCGGGCCCACACCGCACCACATCCCTTCCTTCATGTCTAATGATTGGCAGACCGCCTCCCGTTCTTCAGGTCGGATACGACCCCCTTCCCTCTCAGCCCCTGAAATAGCCAAGTGAACCTGTAATTTTTTGTCTTACCAAAGTCTCTTCTGTTTTCAGATTTCGGTTATAAACAATAAAATAAGTCTCAGGAGTCTTTAATGTTCATTTTCCAGTTCTGCATTGCCTCAGGATAGGGCATCTAAGGTGAGGGGCATCCCTTGGGGAGCAATTCCAATAACAGCTTAGGTTTTGGAGTATCTCCCAGTTTTCCTCTACTTCCGGCCCCTCTCCCCGCCATCTGGGCCTTTTCAAGCGTCTTTAGTATCCAGGTTCTTTAAATAATCTGAATTGATTACTTTAGTCTGGGATGTCAACAGGGAGTCTTTGGCTACAGTCATTTCAGAATCCGGCTGTAGATACTCACTGCAGAGTCGAGCGCGGACGTCTGTAATCCGAGGCCGGGAGCCGAGGAGTCGTCGCCGGGGGGATTCGTATGGGGCATAGGTGCAGCAGAGGGCTCAATGAGATCTCTAGGTATCGACAGTTCATCTGGGACTCTGGTGTTCCTCCGCCCATGATTCTTCAGTTAGGGGAGACTCTTCCTCCTCCCGATCGATCCATCAGCTGAAGATGTCTCGCGGCTTTATTCACAGTAGCTGAGTCTTCATATCTCCGGATCATAGACGCGATGTCAGCACGGAGAGTTGTTTGTAGGTTTCGCTGTGTGGAGCCTCTTTTTGCTGTTCCTTTCTGCGCTATCGCCCTGGCTGAGGAGAGGAGATCTTTTCTAACTTTTCTTTTACCAGTGGAGGCGTGGAAATACCAAGGCCCTCAAGGTAAGGTGTTGCTGCCAGGAGATCCTTAAAGACCTTATTGCCTTGCTGGGTGGCGATTTTGATTTTAGCTGGGTGCAGGATTTGTGCTTTGAGGCCCTTGGCCCTCAGCTACTTAATTACAGGCCAGAGAGTCTTTCGCGCCTCCTGCACCTTGGGGGGTATGGTCGTTGTTAAGTGCTAATCTGTGACCCATAAAGATGAGGTTATTTTGCTGCCAGGCCCTTTTAAGAATATCTTCCTTCCTTCTGTATGAAGTTAGTCATATAATGAACGATCGGGGCCTCACGTCTGGGTTTCTGGGGCATGGGACTAGAGACTGATGGGCTCGGTCTATCTCCAGGTCCAGCTCCTTTGGGAGTTTGAGCGTTTCCCGCAGGAGGGCTTGGATGAAGGAGATGTTATCTGTTTCTTTCTCCTACAGACCCTCTGGGACACCATGCGGATGTTCTGTCTCCTACTTCTTCCCTCGAGGTCATCTATCTGACGATTAAGTTCTCGATCCCTGGCCAGAAGGTAAAGAACGAGACGGTCTAGTCTGTCTGTTTGTTCCAGCGCCTGTGTGAGCCCCAACTCTAGCTGCTCGGTTTTGTGGTCTATTTGGTTTAAATCCGAGCGGAGGTCAGTGAGTGTGTGGTCTATTTTTGCAACCGTACGTGCTGTTTGCTTTATCATTTCCACGATGTCTTCTTGTGGGGGGTCGCATTGTGGTGAGGCCTGCTGCGATTCTGACTGTGACCCTCGAGTCTCCAGGAGTGCCTCTATGTCTGCTTGTATCATTTCCCTCAATTTTTGCATAGGGGTGCCTGGAGGCTTTCCTGGTTTGTTCCTCTTCTGCTTGGCTGGAGATGCCATTGTTTGAGAGACGACTGAAGAGGATTGCTATCAGTGGGGTTGAGGAGCTCCTCGTCTAAGGCGCCATATCGGTCGGTGATGTCACCGGAAGTCCCTTTTTTGTATAACTGTTGGTAACAATTTGAAAATATTTGCCTAATTTCCTCTTCTCTGTATGAGGTTTGTCCTGTTTGAGGGCTTTTGGTTTTAAGAATGGTTACCGCACCCTTTCGGGATCTTAGCTTGCGTGCCAGTCTACGGGTTCCATTTGCACCCCCCCTCATAATTAGCCAGCTTTAAATATATTAGGACTGTTGTATCTTAATGTCAGCTAGTTTCTGGAGTGCAGCTTTGGTGTCTCTTATTTGTTTTTGGAGCTCATTGTCCCATTCCCTGTATAATAATTGGTAATTTTGGAGAAGGTTTGTTAAGTCTTGGTATTCTTTTTTTTTTCAACTCTATTTCACTCTGGTCACAGCATCATGGAGCCTCTCTCAAGCATCCTGCCTGTTCCTGCCCACCTGAGTCCCCCTTGACCTGTGCCTCCTCTCTCCCCCCTCCCCGCAGCCAGCACCCCTGGCTTAACTCCTCTGGGGTGGGGCCACCCCTCCTCTTTGGGTGCACTTACTAGTCAGTCTCTGGCTGTGGGTGAGGACCCAGGTGAGGGAAACTGGAAGGCCAGGCGAGGCGGACCCGGTGGAGGGCATGGGGTCAGGTGCCATCGCCTACTCCACGGAGCCGGGTTTTTCCTTGTTCTGGTAGCCCTCCCCCTTGCGTGGGCACCCCCTGACACAATGACAACCCTGCCTGCATTAGCCACGCCGTTCAACGTACAGCCCAAACACTGCAGCACCCCCGATCTCCACTGGGAGCCGCTGGTGCATCAGGCTCTCCCCTTGGGGGAGAAGCGCAGCCCTGTGGGTGCTCAATCCTTTCCCCATCCCTGCCGACCCCTGGCACCCAAGCTCAGATCGCTGGCGTGGCGCAAGTTGTGGCCTCCAGCGCCTCAACCCCTCAGCACCACTGGGCCGGCTGGTCTTGGTATTCTTTTTCCCTATCTTTTTTTTTTTGTTGTTGTATAGGCTATTATTTTGCCCCTAATAGTTGTCTTCATGGCATCCCATAGTGTAGCTTCTGTTATAGTGGGAGAAAGGTTCTCATCGAAAAATTGTGGGATTCTTTTGTTCATTTGTTCTGTAAACTCCAGGTCTTTAAGCACGAAGGGGTTAAGTCTCCATATGGTATGTTTTGGTTTCTTTCCTAATTCTAACTGCAGGAGGAGAGGGTGATGGTCCGAAAGGAGTCTTGGACAGATCTGTGATGTCGATCACTGTCGAGAAGTGTTTGCACATTGTAATAAAATAGTCTAACCTTGAGTAGGAGTGGAATCTTCCCGATTGAAACGTATATCCTGGGAAGACAGATCTTCTCCATATATCAATCAGACCAAGTGCCTCCATTTGGGTTTTAAGGAACTTTGCCGCACTAATCTGGTGGTATATTGTCGGGTTCGAGGAGTCTGAGCTTGGTTGCATTAATATGTTATGGTCTCCTCCTAGTATTAGTTGTCCCTGGAGGGAATCTAATATTTAGTTTAATATATGACGACTTATCGGTGTTTTAGTTTGTGGGGGGAGGTATATATCTGCCTTCTGTTTATTTAAATGTTGCATCAAGCGAGATCTTTTGATAGGATTATGTAGTCCATTGATGTTTAGGGAGTAGATTCTACCTGGTTGTGTAGTCATTTTTTAGTGCGGATCAGGCCATTCTTATTTATGTTCTTTCCTTTGTTTTTTTGTTACACTTTAGGTGCTTCCCTTCACCCCCATCTGGACCACTCTTCCTTGCCTCCATTCAGGTTTCCAGCTTTTCCTTCTACAATCAACTTCATTTCGGAAGAGACAGAGCCAGCGGACAGGCCAAACCCAAGAAGAACCACTGCTCCCCCTCCTCCATCCCATACATCGAACATCACCTGACGACAATAAATTCTTTGTTTGATAGTCTTCCTCCTGTCTCCTGTGTCTTATTTCAATCTCATTAACTTGAAAAACTTTAACTGTAACTAGATGTCTTAAACAACTTTTTTCATTAACTTTATACAGTAGTACAAAACTTTTTATAGTACGCATAACTAAATATTGTTTTACTTTCAACTTTGAGGTGGGATATAATGACCACCTTGTATCTCTCACATCCGGGTCCCTATAAAGGGGCAGGATGTGATCAGGGGTCTCCATATATATCCGGTGGGTGAACAGCCACCCTTCCATGATAAGGAGTATCCCAAGTAGGGTTATTCTCCCCAACGGGAAGAAAATCCCAGGTTGGTTCGGCATGTTAGAATTAAAGATCCATTCCCCAAAGAGCTCCCTCTCCCTTGTATGAACTGGGTCATTTTTTCCCCTCCGTCTTATGTTAATAGATGTACTTTCATATCTACTACTCTCTTAGTTATCCCAAAGGGTGCTAGCTTGGTCCAAAGGGTGAGGGTGACAGAGACCCGCCCACCCAGGGTTGCGACCCCCCCACCTCGTGTTGAGGGAAGCAGAGAGAGAGAGGAGGGGAAGGGGTCCTGGGGAACCAAACTTCTCCATTCACCCCCCACCGGAATCGATATACTCTTTCTAGGTGTCCCCCCAGATCTATCCAGAGCTGCAAGGTTCATCTGTTTCGGACATTGAGGTCCCTCATACAACTGGTTGGGTTGATATCCCTCATAGTCACCAGGGAAGGGTTCCTGCAGCTCAATCCTGATATCTGATCTCATGCCCCCTCCCCGGTATCACCCCTTATACTGGTTTTCAAAATTGCATATAGGCTCTTAAGGTTTCACCCACCCCCCAGTCTAATCGTCCTCCTTCATGAAGGTTCTTTAGTCCATGAGATCATAAAAGTCTCCTCTGTTTGGGGTCATTAACACCGTCTTCAACTGAGTTATACTTTAGGTCCATACGTTCTCTCTGGTTAATAGTATTATTTCCCTGGTTACAACTCAGAACAGAAGGATCAGAGAGCTGAGTCTCATGAGGTTCTTTTATGTTTTACATGTCCCTTCTTTTCAGGGTGAGCAAATCAAGCTAATCTTTCTGCTCTCCTTCATTGTCAAAGCATAATATTACAGGAGTTTGTTTGTCCCCAAAAGACTCTCCTCGCCGTCTCTGTAACTCCTCCCCCCTCCACCCCAGCCTGGTCATTTTTCCACCCCACCCCCACCCATCGGGGCTGGGCAGAGGATGGAGCGGGCGCAGAGGAAAGGAAGCACCCCAAGCTCCGAGCCAAAGGGACACGTCGATCGACCCTCCCCTCCCGGCCTGGCCTCATGCCCGCCATCAAGAGGACTGGGTGTAAATGGGAAGAAGAAAGGAAGGCAACCCAACATTGCAGCAGGCCTATTGATTTAGATATTACTTTCTGTTACCTAGCTATCCAGTGCTTGATTCATCTTAATCGATAGACCAATAGCCGTCCCCAAGTCAAGAGCCGCTGGAGCACCCAACCCCCCCCAAACTGACCCAACAACCCAGGCAAGGAAACAGAGGGTCCCGGTTTAAGAGTGTAAAGACATACTGCTCTCACATCGGCAATGTGGGGTTCCAAAGTGGACAAATCCTTTTAAGCAGTTCCTCCAGGGGAGGGTTTGGTTCCACTAAAAGAGCCTCAGTCTCTCTCCGTTTCAGGCCAGTGTTTTTTGTAAGGGTCTGTTCCTGACTCTCGCTCAGTACACCTCTTTTAATTAAATCTGTCAGTGCCCCTGTAGCTGTGTTATATGTTATCGGTCCATTTGGTAGTAATACTGTGAGCCTCGCTGGGTAAGGTGTATGGAATTTTATTTGTTGAGCACGCAGTAGGGGGAACAATGGGGCATACTCCCTTCTTTGCTTTAGGGTATAGGGAGTGTAGTTGTTGTTTAAAATCAGTCTGTGCATTCCCAGCATAATCGTCCCCTTCGGCCAGGCTTTCCTGAGTAGTGTTTCCTTAGTCTGGTAATTCATAAAGCGTTGGCGGGAAAAGGAAACACGGTCTGGCACCCTTTACCGTGGGTTTGGGTCCAAGTGCGCGATGCACGCACTCAAAATCTAGCCGGTATTCAGGCCCCAGACCAAGTATAAGCCTGAAAAGATAGTCCGCATATGCTAGGGGATCATCCCCCTCCTCTCCCTAAGGGACACCAAAAATCCGTATATTTTTACAGCGTCCCCGATTTTCGGCATCTTCCTGTCTTAGGGAGGTTTGTAGTTGTTATTTAGCCAGAGACAGCACTACCTTCTCTAATGAGTCGAGCCTCGTAGATTTTTCAGAAATTTGGGTGACCGCCTTGTTCATTCTGCCCTGCAGAGTCCCTGTGTTGGCCCAAAGATCCTGGATTGCTTCCCTCATCTCTCTGCGGAACTCTGCCATCACAGTGAGTATTGCCTCTTCAGATGCAGTCGCTTCAGGCCCTTTCTTGTTTTTTTGCTGTGTCCAGATGTTTTTCCCCCAATTCGTAGATTTGGCGCTGGGCTTATTGCTGCACATTTCATGAGGGTTTGCTAGGCTGCTCCACCTCCAAGGGCCCCTGGTCCTCGTCTAGGTCCGATAGCAGCTGGTAACGACTGCAGTGTTGTTTCGCCATGTAATTCGCTAAGTTCCAACCCAAAGATATTTTTAGTCTCCCAACTTGGTTTATGCAGGTTTGTTATTATTTCCTGGAGTTTTAGCAGTTTTAGGAGACTTTTATTTCAGTCGGGAGTGGGAGCTCTCTTTTGAGTGTGGGTCAAGGAGCCATACCGGAACCGGAAGTCCAAACCACCACATTTTTGTAATAAAAAAAAAACAAAAAAACTTACTTGCCTGTTTCTCATGTTCTTCCTACTGGCACTGGAACTCAAAATATGGAGTCAGAGTTGCTAGCTCTGCTGTCCTGATGATGTTTCAGGGGGAATGCTCTAAGAAGGACTCTGTGGGGTTGCTATAATTGGGCACAGTTTGGGCATTTACATTCACTTTTGCACCCCCCCCCCAAACAGTATGAGAAGCTCAGTGAATGGCAATCCACCCCACCCCCGTTTATCAGGAATTATTCGAAAGTTATCTGACGCCATCCATGCTGCTTTTCATGGCAGCCAAAGGTCTGCTTCACATTGTACCCTGGGAACACCAGGAAGCGGTCACACAGCACCCTCCCTGACCCCGAAGTGGACAGTGTCTCCTGTGGCACTCAATCCACCTCTGCTGGCCTGCTGCAATGTCCTGTCCTGGGAGAATGAACCTGGATTGCTGACTGCTCTTCTATGTCTGAATGGAATAACTGCCTAGAATCAAATAAATTATCTGAAAAATGGTCGTGAAACAGTGGAAGTAAAAGAAATATAAATGGCATCCTGTACTGTACATGTTAAAGTCTGCAGGTATGTGGCTGCATAGTACTGCTCAAGAAACATAAAGCAACCCCTCCCAAAAAGAGCCATCCACTGATCCTTGCTCTCTTTCCAGCTGCCACTCCAACTTCAAACTCTCCCCAGTGCTCTAGATAAGATTTTACTAAGTAATGTACTCACCATGTCTGACGTGCATCGAATAAAACCAAATATGGATGCACACAAATTTCGAAATCCATTGCTTGAAGAGTACTTTTTTAAACAATGCATTTGATAATGAAGATAAAACCTCAACAAAGTAATTTATTTGTGCAGTCAACCATTTGTTAGTTATTTTTCCCCAGCATACATTGTCTGTTTTGTGTTCTACACCATAGCATGCTTGAAGAGGACAGGAAATCATTTCTAACTGTCAGCTGTTTATAATATTTTTATTTTCTGAAACTACATTCTTACCCCTAAATGATCCATACGTAAATGTAACTCAATAAAAGTTGCTGTGAAAACTGTATTTTGCATTGTCTTATTTTTATGGGCAGCATTCTATCCAGTGATCTGGAGTTTAAACGATATTACAGTTTGTGCCCAGAACACTTACCAGGGTTCTGATAGGTCAACAACTCATGCTTAGCATTCTGTTTACAAACACCTGTGGCATAGTAAAAACTCAAGATTACTGGTCCTTTGAAAAGAACTGTGCATAATGTTGTCCGTAAAAATAAAACAACTGAAAACAGTGTTCACATTAATGCTTATTCAGACACAGTCAAATATGAATCATTTGGAAGTTTAACTTTCTGTTAATATGAACATCACTAACTGCGCCCATGTAGTACAAGTTTCCTATCCTCTTTAAGTTCACGCAACGTCAAGCCCTTCCATGCTCCATTCATCTCAAACCCCCTCTTTAAATTAAGTAGGCTGGATAAGGGGGGAAAAAACTAGTCCTGGTAGCCAAAAGCCATGTTGAGCAGACTCACATCATGCACTCATGTTGTTGTTGTTGTTGTTGTTTAGTTTATTTGTTCGACTTTTTATAGTCATTACACATTTTATAAAAACATCCATTAAAAAGAAATTCCAATACAACAGTCTTAACATACAGCATACAATGAATAATAAAACAGTACTAATGCATCATTCATATCTTGTTCTTTCCTATCATCCTTATTTAGACATTAAATTAATCCATTCAAGCTCTTCCGGACACTTTTGATTCTCTAAATACCACCTCATAGGTAAAAATTACCTCTAGCCACTAAATGCTACTAGCTATTATACTCCAACTGCTTCAGTTTGCGCGGACTAGGAAGCTATCCTGAACCAGAGGGATTTTACCACAAAAATGCCCAGTGCACAGTAAAGGAAACCCAGTGAGCATACACTGCCACACTACCGTTAGCCTTCTGTTACTTTTCTGATGCTAACCAGGTTTCAAAGCACTTAGTGCTATAGCTTTATTCCCTATATGGGAAATCAGTGTATGCTTTAAAGGGACAATTCTCCTGGTGCACTGAAATATCTGATTGATGCATACCAGTTTTTACCTTCCTATTAGTGCCCCCTGGGCAGACTTCCTAAAAAGGCTTTAATTAGGTCATTTTTGGTCCTAAGGCACCAAGAACAGAGAATAAGACACCGAATTACCCAAGCAACATGGGCATAGGGCAACTATGTGTCCCATCCCAGTCTGTACAATTCACTATGATAACACCGTTTTGCCCCAGAATTTCTTAGATGCAGCCTTCTGTAGTTGACAAATTGTAATGTCTAGCAAATCCCCCTCAACTACCCTGAACTTAATTAAAGCACATCCCAGGTACATTAGAACTACCCCAAGGGAAGCAAACTTTATAGCAATAAATCAAAGTACTAAATCAAGCATTTATGCGCCTTAATATCTCATCTAAAAATTATAATACGGGAATAAAACTATTTTTAATTCAATCATTACCCCTTTGATTAACTTTCAAAAGACACCTAGAACTAATAACATTTAGAAAACACAATAATCTGCATTCAATATTTAAATATTCCTAATTTACAAATGCTGCTATTAAGTTCCCACAAAACTTTATATAGCAATAGGCCAGTACAGATGCTGAATTATTTAACTGATCAGGTAAATGACTCAGAGCAGCCTGTTAAAAGTCTTGTCACTTGATGCTAATTTAGATAAACCCACCTTAAATACAGCAATTTAAAACAAAACAAGAATACTTCATGCCCAACACAATGGGTCGCCTAAAATAGCATCTCTCCCAAGCAATCTTGCAATGTTTGTGTGACCCTTGCAAAACAGTTCAGAGCCCTTTATATTTATATTCAAAGATGCAATACTCCTTTCTTATGGGGCCCAACTGGAGCTGGGCAGAGAATCCAAACAAGAAAAATCACAATGAGTACCTGATGGGAAATGACCCCAATAATCCCACATTGGTCGCCGGCGTAGCACAGCATCCCCCAGGGCTCTCCACAACTCTCAGCAGAGTTTTTGAATAGATTTTAAACTTTACTAAAGAACAAAATTTGGCTGTGTCTCCTCCCAGTGCAGAGTTTTAGAGAACTTCGACATTCAGCCGCAATCCTCGTATCCCATCTTCTACTCCATCTTCAATCCAAGAGTATAAACGCCTTGGGCACACCTCTTTCAAGGTTTGGTCAAGCGTTCTAGTACATAATGTGCTGTCACAAAGCTCTGCAGATGCTCCACAGGATTCCATGTTTCCACATATCATCATAGCTTCCACCTAGGCCCAATACCACTCCAGTACAAGTCCACTTTCCTTGGCAAAACAACCGACAGCAACTGTCAGCTCTCACTCGGACAAAAAAATCATTGAAGCTGGCAAACGTCTCTACTCCACGCTGTTCGCGCTACCTGTTAACAGTAAGCCATCACTAAATTCACCCTCATAAGTCAGGTGCCAGAATAATAATAGTTTCATTCAGGAGTTTTAACAAAATGAAACAAAAAGAATTTTAAAAGCTACAAACAGAGAGCACTCTCGAAGTATGGTGAGGAGCGGAGCAGCAGCGTGGCCAACTTGCTGCCCCCCCCAGAGGCATGTCACAGTTTTTCCCAAAACCGCTCTACAAGTTGAGCTGTGTGGTAGACCATGGTACCTCTCATGCACTCGTGATAATTGCATGCAGACTTCTCTCAGCATTTTCTCCTACTCCACAAACAATTCTTAAATCACACATCCATGCATGCACCCCCTTACCCCTCCTTAGTCCACTGGCCCCATAATTTAACATTTATAATTTACATTTTTAGGGTTTTTTTTATTTTAAATTTAAACAGAACTGATGTCTGGCAAGGTGATCATGCAGGGCACTGGCTTTTTCATCTTGTTTCTCCTTGCTTGGCACTTTTTCATGAATCTTTCCCTTGTTTTTTATTTTATTCTTTTTCTGAGCTCATCTCTCATTGCTACTCTCCTTCTCTATTTTCACAAAGTTTATTTGCTTCAAATCTTGTTATTTTTTTTTTGCCTCTTCACTTCCCCTCCCATCATTGTTTCTCACCTTCCTTCACACCAGCTACTACAATAACCCACATACATTTTTTTTTTGCAATCAAAGTTGTTTCCCCCTTTGTAGAGGTCGCAGAGCTTCCCTCACTTGCATCCCCCCACCCCTTCCACCTCCCAGGGCTTACCTGGTAGCTAGAAACGCCACAGATTACCCACCATGGCAGGGTCAAAGTGGAGGCCTCCCCAAAGAGACATATCCAGTACTTGCCTGCTGGCAGAGCAGGTGAGGGTTAGTGTGCAGGGTGCCATATGTGCCCGCCTCACCATTTTTCTCCTGCTTTCCTCAAAGTCTCACATTTCCCTCCCTTCCTGTGCCGTCCTTAGA
Organism: Neoceratodus forsteri; assembly: GCA_016271365.2. Lineage (NCBI taxonomy): Eukaryota > Metazoa > Chordata > Ceratodontiformes > Ceratodontidae > Neoceratodus > Neoceratodus forsteri. The sequence continues at coordinate 1,548,094,808 of CM057449.1, read as the reverse complement.
CCTGCACTTCCACTAGGTCTCCACCTGGTGGCAGTCATTTGGCAGAAACCACACACCTCCCTGCCCAGGAGAGTAGTCCACTGGATACTCATCCTCTCCCCCTCTCCAACCAGCCCCCTGCAATCTGCGATCGTTCCTGATCTCAGGTCACCAGCGTGTTGGGTGGCATCGCAACCGCTGTGCTACTGGACTGGCCTACTCACATTCGTTTTTAAATAAACTACTTAGTGACAAATGCTCTTGAAAGTTTTAAACACAGAAAAGGGCGGCTCAGGATTCACTAGAGAACAGAGCCGCAAAATGAACCTCCAAGCAAAAAGCAAACAAAGTGGCTGCACGTCACTGGATACAGACAAACTTCACTGATAGGAGATGATAACATTAATGTTTATTACATAAAGATAAAATCAGTAGCATACCCCCCAGTACTGAGAACGTCAATGATTCATGTTGCTCTGACGCTTTTTCAAGATTCTGTCTGTATCCAGTGATGTGCAGCCGCTTTGTTTGCTTTTTGTCTTTAAAGTTTTACTGGGAATTTATTTCATAATTTGACACTAGGGCAGGGAACTGGAAGAGGGAAGGCGAGGAGATAACAGTTATTCTTTTTTTTCAAAGGACCCCAATATTTGTTTTCTTTATACTCATCCACAAAGGCTTTTCAAGCACTTCTCATGTGTGTATCTGAGAAGATATGAATGCCAGAAAAGATCAGTGTTTGCCAATGTTTAATTTGTATGCATCACTGCTTGAAAATCCTCCATGGACTTGCACCTCCCTTTCTTTCAGAGGTCATAGTCTCCTACTCCTCCCATTGTCTCTCTTTCTGCTCTTCAAACTCAGTTTGATTGACTGTGACTGTCCCAATCCCTAAACTAACCCCTGTTGGCAACAGATCCCCCTGTTTCTCTACCCCAGCACCCTCAGACTGACTGGTTTACCGTGATTTTTCCCTTAAAATAAAGAACTCATTTTATAGTCAGCAATCATCTGGAAGCACCACCCCTAGCAGTTTCTGGCATACTTCAAAATGTTCTGGTTCACTGCTTGATATCTTTTATTTTGTGCACACCATGACTGGGGTGTGTGCTGCACCACTGTTACCCATAATTCACTGTTCTACCTACCATCCTACTTAGTGGTGTAATTTCAGCAGAATCATAGCAGTTACAATGCCTCTCCACCCACCACATTTTATGTAAAAAAATGCCAGAGAGACCTTGTTTTAGAGGGTCCCCAGGGGTAGCAATGGACATCATAGGGGGTTGCAAAGAAACCGCAGGAGTCTCACCTGCAACCCTTGGCTACCCCTAAACAACACCCCTCATCCCACTGGAGTGCTGAAGCCACAGAGCAATCTGTCCGCATGGTAATGCTGCAACAGGACTGATACAAAATCTGTCTGTGAAAGATTCGTGTCCAACTTGACAGTTTAGGAACAGGCACATATCTGCAGCATTCTGCCTCTTTTCTCTTGGATTGGCAGATTCAGTAATACTGCACACATGTCCGTTACCTGTTGGAACACTCAGTGCAGACAGACTGCACTGTGACATCAACACTACAGCAGGACTGTGGGTGAAATAGTGGATTATGGGTAGCTATTGTGTAGCACACCCTCTGATTGGAATGGCCACAAAATGAAAGGTATCAGGTGAATTGGGCATCAGAATATTTCAAACTGTGTCAGAAACTGCTAGCCAGGGGTTAACTTGTGGAGGCCAAACAATGCAGGTGTGAGCCCTTCCCTTTAAACTCTTTCTCTTCTGGGCCAACCTGATGACCTAATGGTAATCTGTGGATGTGAGACGCTGCCTGGGAAGGTTTGCGGCATCTGCCTTGTGTTAACAGCCCCCTGATGGCTCAGGTTAAATGAACAAATAAAAAAAAATATGTTGAACAGTACCAATAACAACAGGGAACACACACATTTAATCAGTAACTTGTACATATAAGCTGCACCATTTTTTTCCCAAAGTCCTGTTACATTTACTTCTCCTAAATCATGTTGCTATTGGCCTGCAGAAAATTCTGACTGCACAGGCACTCACACATGGATGTCTGCTGACAGCAAAATGTGCAACACCACAGTTACAGTAGCCAAATGTGGTTGGAAAGTTTAACATCTTATGCCAACAGTTACACAGTGGTTTTGCTAGTTAGTTTCCCACTTACCTGCAGAGTTTGTTTTCTTCTGGTGTTTCTGTTTCCTTTCAGTGCAGTTCTCGCACAGTAACTTGTTGTTCCCCATCAGGAGCTCCATGGATGTAAACTGGTACAAGCAGGACTGGATAGAGCATTCTTTTGAGCTAGTTACGTAACTGTGCGATAAAGACTGAAAAGCTGTTTGAGGATTCTGAGTAACCACCGAATTTTCAGTTAGAATTTCTGGGTTATTATTTTTTAAACAAACTTTCTGCTCCGTAGTGGCAGGATCAGGACTGTCGCTGATGTCAAGGCTGAGTCTCGACACTGCACTGGTAAGATCATTAAAGCTGCTGTTCTGTATGCTGTGCTTTGGTTCGCTGAGCAATGACTGGTGATTATGATTGCCTTTACTTGAGTTTGAAGTGACAGTGTTTCTAACTGGGACAGTTTGTTTTAAGGAGCTCTCACACTCCGAGGCCTCGCTGTCTGCATCATTACTGCTTTCGGCCTGACATGCATCTTTTTCACTGCCTTCTGATTGACTTGGATTTACTGCAGACTGAGTGACATTACTCGAGTCCAACAAGTGCAAAACTGAAGAGTCATTCTTATCCTCAGGCTGCTCATATTTTTGCACCAAAGCATTATTCCTTTCTTCATCACCTGAAGATAACTTTCTTGAATCTCTTCTCTCATGATTGAGTTGATTCTGACAAATGTAATAAAACAGAGTTAAAAAAAAAAAAAAAGAAAAGTTTCTGCTTAGCGTATCTGGTAAAGGAGACTCATTTTTTGTAACTGTCAAGAGTGTGTGTGCAAGTGTACCCACACAGTTTTGTCAAACTAGTTTCAAACAATTTATTAAGGAAAGCAAAATGAGTCTTGGCGTTTTTAAAGCCATATCCTAGTGAAAGACAAAGTACACAAACTTGGTCCAAGGTCAAGCATCGTACAACAACCACAAATTTTATACATAGCAGCAAGTCCGCAAAGCAGTCTTATAAAAAGTTCAAAATAAGGAAAAGTACTTGCTGTGACTCTACATCTTTAAGAATATCTCCTCCACAGATTAACACTCTTTGGTCTTTGAACTAGAGGTGACAGGCCCCCCCGACAGGACCAGAACTCTTGGGGCCAGTGGTGCCAGTGCCTAGTAGGTAGGGGTGTCATGATAATAACATTTCCACAATACAATAACCTTGATAAAAAATTATCGTGATAACCGTTATATAGCGGTATAACATAAGAAGGATTTTTTGTACAAAGCACCAGGGAGAGTAGGTGTGGAAGGGACAATTTCCCAAAAATACAAAAAAATTAGTTGAATACCACGGTATACTGTGAATACTGCAGTATACCATTTGATTAACAGTTATTGTGGTATCGGAAATTGACCACAATATCAATACCAGGACGTCTATTACTGTGGTATATCGTAAATCGTATATCGTAAGAGGCAGTATAGCGCAGTGGTCTAAGGCTCTGAGCTGCAAATTTGGTGACATCCAGCAGACCAGACCTGGGTTTGAATCCCACAGCTTCCACTTGCATACTGTGTGACCCTGAGCAAGTCACTTAACCTTCTTGTGCTCCCAGGTCACTCCTGTAAAAAAGCTTTCAGCTTAGTGTGCTATACCTGGTTAAACAACTAAATAAAAAATCCCGTGTACCGTTACATCGCTACTAGCAGGGTGGCATCATTGCATCCCAGAAGGGTATACAGTTGTTCTGGCCCCAACTGCCTCTGTACTTTTTTTTTTCTTTGTTTTACCAAGGAAGGAAGAAAGAGCTAACTATCTGACAACTAGTAACTAAGAAACAATTAGGGGCATAAGATAGCCCACTGGTGCCTGCAAGAAGGGACAACAGCAACAATAACAAGTGTCTTCAAATTCTCACAAAAATGGGATATGCTTTGTAAATCTTGGAAAATCTCTTTAAATAATAGCATGAACCATATTCAGTACTATGTTTTCCATAGAATTTTCTGCACAAGCAGAACTTTGTTTGTTGGGAATCTGCAGGACACAGTGACTCCCAGAAGGCTCAGGGTTAAAGCTATGAACTATGGCACTAATACATGTCGGACACTATACGACTTGGCTCTAGCAAGAACCCAACTCACCATCATGGGATTTATGGAAGAACCTTTTTCTAGAATGTATGCAAATAGAAAACAATTATTACTCTACTAGTAAGCATACCAAAATATATTGGAAAATATGGGGCCCAATAAAAAAAGCAGTAGATACTGGGATAATACAACTGCTTCCTGCCTAAAATCAGTTTCTGCTGATGAAGTCTTTCTTGTATCTACTTATAAAACTACTAAACATATGACCCTGCATACTGGATAATGGATGGCCATTGGACAGTAACCAAGCTGTAATCACTTTGGGAGATTTCCGTGACAACATGGTAAACCTTGAGAGCTAGGTTACTGTCCGATAGCCAATATTATATTTTATAGGGTATGGTACCGAGTCAGAAAAGATGCGTCCTTACTTTTTTTTGTTACCTTGCTTTGCACCCTTAGTTTCTGTTTCATACAGCTCCCACCGCCATGGACGTTCGTGTCCAAGAAACACTCATACCGAGTGGTACCACAAACCATGCTCCTCCTGAATCAATCTTTCCCATATATTACCACTCTTTGGTCTCGAGCAGCAAGCTTTAGGAAAAGTCCCTTAGACTAGGGACGCTGGAGACAAATGACTTACGAGGCGAGCAGGCCTTGTAATACAGCCAATCTGAAACCTTCACATATATCCAGAGCACAATGTTTCAGGAAAGTGTGAACACTACTCTGGGAAAAGAACAGTTATTGAAGAACTTACCGTAACAGTAGATCTTCAAGAGGATCTCAGTCATCAGGTTACACTGTAGGAACCTTCGCTACTGGAGAAGGGGAATCCACACGGAAGATTTTTTAAGCAGTACAACTGGGGCTACCCATGCCATCGACGTCATTTGACATCAGCAACCCTATATAGCTGTAGGCGGCCCCGCTCCCTCCTCAGTTCTTTCCCTCCGGAGACAAAGGGAGCAAGGCTCATCCCTTGGGGAACCAAGGAGAGACAGCGGGACCCAGCTATCAACTAAAGATAGGATGTAACAGCTAGCCAGGAGCCCCTAAAAGGGGATGGTGGGCGGAAAAATATACCCGATGACTGAGATCCCTATGAAGATCTACTGTTACAGTAAGTTCTTACGTAACTGTTCTATCTACTTTGGGGGTATCTCAGTCATCAGGTTACACCACAGGAATGAGTACCAAGCTGTGACAAGTGCAGATATACAGTCTGGGAGGCTGGAGCTCCATAAACTTAAGACAGAAGTCCTTGCAACAAAGCCTTGCCAAAATCTGCAAGGCAATGCAGGCAACGTCCACATTGTAATGTTTGGTGAAAGTGTGAACTCTACTGCAGGTGGCAGCTGCACAAATATCAGTGGCTGAGACCCCTTTGAAACAAGCCACTGAGGTAGCCATGCCTCTGGTGGAATGAGCTTTGACAGCACCAGGCACGTCTTTGCCATACTTATTGTAGCAGAACACAATGCAATTTGCCAACCATTTAGATAAACACTGCTTAGAAACTGAAGCGTCCTCTCTACCTGGGGCGAAACAAACAAACAACTGCTTAGACTTTCTGGACTCTCTAGTCTGAAGCAGATAATACTTCAAAGTTTTACGCACATCAAAAGTATTGAGCAGTGCTTCCCCTGGATTGGCACGCTCAGGAAAATAAACAGGAAGGTGGATAGACTGATTTAGTGTGAACTCAGAAACCACCTTGGGCAAAAACTTAGGATTTGTGTGCAAAGATGGTCTTTGTGAAAAATCAAATAAGGCTCCTCGCACCAGAGGGCCTGAAGCTCTGAAATTCTTTGAGCAGAAGTAATGGCAACTAAATAGACCTCTTTCCAAGAGAGAAAGCGCAAATCGCAAGTCACGACTGACTCAAAAGGAGACAGGGTCAACTTTTCCAAAAACAAATTTAGGTCCCAAGCTACAACAGGGGAACAGACTAGGGGTTTCAGATGCAGGATGCCTCAGAGAAAAGTACGGGAGACATCCAGCTGAGCAATAGTGCAGTCACCCACGGGCACATGAAAGGCAGAAATAGCCAAAAGGTGGACCTTGATTGAGGAATACTAGAGGCCTGAATCGGACAGAGAAATCAGATAGTCCAGCATTTGATTCATTGGGCAGGTGGAAGGGTCCACGGAGTGTTTGATAGCCCAAATGGCAAACTGTTTCCACTTCATGGCATATGTGGCATGAGTGGAAGGCTTTCGTGCTGCCACCAGGACATCTGCCACCCTGTTAGAGACCCCAAACCTGCCAATGGCTATGTTCTCAGGAGCCAGGCATGCAGATGAAGGGACATGAGGTTGGGGTGGACCAGGGTCCCCTGATCCTGGGTTAGCAGATTTCTGTAAAGAGGTAGAGGGGCAGTAAAGTTGTGTAAGAACTTACCGCAACAGTAGATCTTCAAGAAGAGCTCTTACAGCAGGCAATAACCATTGGGACCAAGCCATCAGATGCCAGGACCCCACACAAACCTTCTAGCTAGCAGTCTTCGGTAGGGGACCACCCCCGACGTTGGCTCTGCCCGTCAGCCAATGGTGTAAAAGGGGCAGTCCCCAGCCCCACCTCACTTCTCCCGCCGGAGACCCGGAGTATAGGATGGAAGGAGAACCAGGCAGGTCCTTTGCCATAAAGTAACCGTAGAGAGAGAAGCCAGAGGGGAAGGAGGGAGAGAAAGCAACGCCTGCTGAAGAGCTATTCTTGAAGATCTACTGTTACGGTAAGTTCTTACGTAACTGTACCATCTACTCGTTGGAGCCTTGCAGCAGGCAATAACCGTTAGGACTAAGTCCCAAGCAATAAATGGATAAGGACTAGGAAAGTCTGGGAGAAGGCTGGAAAAAAACTGCCAACTAAGGACTCATGAGAGAAGGCCTTGGAAGACCGCCAGGCCAAACCCAGTCCTACATCTTGAAGGCACATCCAAGCTGTAATGTTTGATAAAGGTGTGAACAGAACTCCAGGTAGCTGCTGCACAGATGTCCGCTGCGGAGACATATTGAAGAGAGGCAAAGGAGATAGCCACGCCTCTGGTAGAATGGCCTTTAACCGGGCCTGGTAAGGACTTGTTATAACAAAAAACTATGCAGTTAACCAACCATTTAGACAGCGTCTGTTTGGAAACTGGTGCCCTCTGAGTTTTGGGAGCAAATGAAATAACTGATCCATTTTCCAAAAGGAAGCCATACGGTTCAGGTAGTAAAGTACAGTTACGTAAGAACTTACCGTAACAGTAGATCTTCGAGAACAGCTCTTGCAGCAGGTTACACCATTAGGACTGAAGCCGTCAGGCGCCAGGACCCCACGGAAATTTTCTAGCTAGCAGTCTTCAGCGGGGACCACCTCTGACGTCAGTCCCGCCCCCGACGTCAGGCATAGTACATAAGGAGGCGGCCCCCCCACAATCCTCAGTTCTCCCGCCGGAGACTCCCGGCTGCTGGATGACATCAGAAGAGGAGACCGAGGATTCGCCACCAGATGGCCAAGACTACAAATCAGAATGTCCCATCCTGTAAGATGGATGTTTGGTTACGACCGACCTCCAAAAGTAGGGGGATGGTGGGCGGGAAGGTTCCTGCTGCAAGAGCTGTTCTCGAAGATCTACTGTTATGGTAAGTTCCTACGTAACTGTACTATCTTACTTCGAGATACAGCTCTTGCAGCAGGTTACACCATTAGGACTGATTTCCAAGCAATAGTGGCAATCCTACGCCACAGGGAGGAGGAGGAAAGGTAGAAGTCTCAATACTACTCGAGCCTAGGACAGAAGTCCCTGAAGGACGGCTAGACTGAACCCTGCTCTTCGCTTCGATGCAATGTCCAGACTGTAATGCCTGATAAAGGTATGCACAGAGCTCCAAGTAGCTGCATCGCAGGCAGCTGAGGTGGAGACGCCTTTAACAAGAAGGAAGTGGCCACCCCTGTCGTGGAATGACCCTTGACCGTGCCCGCAAGGGTTATTGTGCTTGTCATAACAGAAAGTGATGCACTGGATGAGCCACCTCGAGAGAGACTGTTTGGAGACAGGAGCTCCTTTCATTCTGAAAGCAAAGGAGACAAAAAGTTGATCCGCCTTTCAGAACTGTTTGGTTCTGGTCAGATAATATCTGAGGCACCGATGCACATCAAGGGTGTGCAGAAGGGCTTCTCCTTGATTAGTGTACCTTGGGAAATACACTGGTAAATCAATATCTTGGTTAAGGGTGAGGCTTGAAACCGCCTTAGGCAAAAACTTTGGGTTTGTCCTCAGGGATACCCTGTCCTGATGGAAAACCAAATAAGGCTCTTTGCACATTAGAGCATGCAATTCCGAGATCCTTCTAGCCGAAGTAACAGCAACTAAAAATAACGTTTTTCATGATAGAAAACGTAGCTCGCAATCCGCGGCTGGTTCAAAAGGTGGCAGCGTAAGCTGCTCCAGGACGAAGGGTAAGTCCCAGTGAGGAATTGGATCCTTGATGGGCGGCCTAAGGTGGAGGACTCCCCTTAAAAAGGCACGAGTAGTGTCCAACTGGGCCACCGTCTGATGGCATACGGGGGCATGGTAAGACAAAATTGCACAAAGGTACACTTTAATTGAGGAGTAAGCCAGTCTGGAATGAAAAAGGGAAAGCAGGTAGTCCAGAACCAGCTTTTCGGGACATTCTAATGGTGAGAAACTGCGCACTTGAGCCCACAAACAGAATCTACGCCATTTCATGGCATACATTGAGTGGGTTGCCGGTTTTCTGGCGGCAGAGAGCACATCTGCCACTTCTTGCGAGACCCCGTATCGCATCATGGCTATGTCTCTAGGAGCCAAGCGTGCAGGTTCAATGAACGTAAGTCTGGATGAACCAATGAACCTGCCTCCTGAGACAACAGATGGAAGCTGATTGGCAAAGGAACTGGAGGTTCCCGGGATAACTGATGCAGAAGAGGGAACCAAATTTGTCTGGGCCAGAAAGGCGCGATCAAAATGAGCATCGCCTGCTCCCTGCAAAGTTTTAAGAGAACTCTCTGGATCAACGGGAAAGGAGGGAAGGCATAGAGGAATCTGCTCGCCCAGGAGAGGGACAACGCGTCTCGCCAGAAAACACCAGGCCCTGGATCTAGTGAGCAAAAATTGGGCAGTTTTGCGTTGGATGGGGACGTGAAAAGGTCTAACTCTGGAGTACCCCATCTGTGAAACAGATCCTCTGCCACCTCCTGTAGAAGTTCCCACTCGTGGACTCTGGCCTGAGAGTGACTCAGACTGTCTGCGACGGTGTTGTTCACTTCCGGGACGTGTACTGCAATTAGGTTTGCGCCGTGTTGCAATACCCACTCCCACACTCTCATGGCCTCCCTGCAAAGTGGGTAGGAGTAAGTGCCTCCTTGTTTGTTGAGGTAATACATCACCGCGGTATTGTCTGTTTGTAACAGGGGTGTACCTGGTGGAATTTCTGCCTGGAAGGCCTGCAGAGCGTAAAGAACTGCCTTCATTTCCAAAATGCTGATCTGGAGATGAGATTCCTGGGCTGTCCAAAGGCCCTGAGACTGCACACCATCTAGGTGTGCTCCCCACCCGAGCCCTGAGGCATCTGTGGAGAGAGTCACAGTCGGGGACGGCGCTGTGAAGGGAACCCCCGCGAGGAGGTTCCCCGGATCTAGCCACCATTGCCAATCCCGAATCGCGGCCTTCGTGATTCGAATTGGCTGCTGCAGATGGTCTTGCCTTTGGTCCCATTGTACCCTTAACATCCACTGGGTTACCCGCATGTGGAGCCGTGCCATCGGGACTGTTGCAATGGCCGCAGCCATGTGTCTGAGCAGGCGAAGGACCAGTCTGGCCGGGACGGTCTTCTTCACCGACAGGTCCCTGATGAGGGATCTGATGTGTTCCGCTCTGTCTGAGGGAAGAAAGGCTATTCCTCTGATGGTGTCCAGAACTGCTCCTATAAACTGCAGTTTCTAGGATGGCACCAGGAGTGACTTCTCGTAGTTGATGAGGATACCCACTGATTGAAAAAGGGACTGGGTGTCGTGAATGGCTGTCATCAGTGCCTCCCTGGAGTGTGCCGTGAGAAGCCAGTCATCCAGGTACGGGAACATGTAGTGGCCTTGTCTCCTCAGAGACGCCGCTATGACCGCCATGCACTTCGGAAAAACGCGAGGTGCCAATGACAGCCCGAAGGGAAGAGCTCGGAACTGATAACGGCGGATCTGAAACTCGAAGCGCAGGAACCTCCTGTGCGCTTGAGCAATGGAATGTGCAGGTAGCTGCCCCATGTCCAAAGACGCCAGAATGCCTCGCCTTCAACATGGGAATTAGGCCCGGAAGGGTCACCATGCGAAGCGCCTGTGTTTACAGACAAGTTGAGGTCGCTGAGGTCCAGAATTGACGGAGGTCCCCTGTTTTCTTTGGAACCAGGAAGAAGTGAGAATAATACCCTAGTCCTCTCTGGTTCTCTGGAACGTGCTCTAAGGCTTCTTTCTCCAGAAGCGCGAGAACTTCCTATTGTATGAGCAGGGCGTACTAACCCAAGTAGTGGGAAAGCAGGGAAGGTCTTGTAGGTGGGCTGCCTACAAATTCTATATAGTGGTCTTTTTTGACCAGTTGCAGCACCCACCTGTCGGTGGTGATCGACAGTCACCCTGGCAGGTGACGTGCGATGCGACCCCCGACCTTCATTTCCCATTGATCCTGAGAAGGGGCGGGGGCCAGGAAGGAGTCATGCTGTGGCAGCGTTCGATCCAGCAGGCTGGGCCAACTTTGCGATTCGTTGGCCTCTGCCTGGGGATGACTTGGCCTGGGCTTTTCGGGTGAAAGTGCCCCTCTGCTGTTGGCCGGAACTTGGCTGTTGCCTTTGTATCCGACCGTGAAAGCGGCTCTGGTTCCTACAAAAGGAACTGGGCCGAGACCTGTACATTGCCTGTACAGATCTGACTGCCTTCCCTGCATCCTGAAGTTTGGTGATCACCTTCTCGGAGGCTTCACCAAATAGGACCTCGCCGTTGTAAGGGACGTCTAAGATGTTCTTCTGGACGTCCGGGGTAAAACTGGAGACACGGAGCCAAGAGTGTCTCCGGAGACACACGCCTGAGACTGCAGCTCTGGCTGAAGAGTCCACAGAATCATATGCGGCTCTGAGCACCTGGGTCCCCACATCTGAACCCGTGTGGAGGAGGTTCAGGAGCTCCTCCTTTTGGTCGCCATTGGGCATCTTCTCAACCAGGTCCTGTCCCTGTTCCCACAGTGCGTTCTGAAATTGCACCATGTGGGTGAGGTAATTCAGTGACCTGATGGCGCAAGTCACAGCAGTCACAGAGTGCACCTACCCAGGACATCCAATTGCTTGGATTCCGGTCCGTGGCTGTGTGCTCAAATGCTGAGGTCTCTGAGACCCGGTCATGAGGCAGTGATGACCAGGAGTCAGCCAGAGGATGGTTAGCCAGATACTGGTCCTCCCTAGGGGCCTTGTATAGGCGGTCAGCCTTCGCACTGCTGGAGTAGAATGGGACGCCCCACGCAGCCTTGGTGATGTCTGCCAAAGTGTCCACCAAGGGTGGCACTACCACAGGCTTTGGGTCTTTCTGCCGAAGGTAGCGGGCAAGGCGCTGTCTCTGGGGTTGAGCTCTTCAGCATCCCACCCCATATTCTCCTGGATGTGCCTCATGATCTCTGCGAAAGAGGGATCATCCGGAGGAGACCTAGGTAGGTCGTCTGGGTCTGGAGAGGGAATGCTGATGGGAGAAGGAGATCTGGAGCACCCTGAGGTGTCAGATCTAGAATCCTCCCCAGACGGGGTGTACCGGCGTCGTCTAGGTCTCTTAGGACTGGGTGACCCTGAAGTGGATCTAGAGGGAGGTCTTCTCCTATCTGAGGATCTGCCCCTAGAAGGTGGTGTTCGCTCCTTGGGGGTTGGTGACCGTCCTACAGGCCCCTTGGGCGGAGGAGGGGGCGTAGGCGGTGAAGGAGTGGGTAGAGGCGTAGCCGGAGTAGGAGGAGGGTGTATGGCAACCACATCTTTCCTGATAGTGTCCCACCAGAAGGTAAAGCGCTCCTTTACCTCTGCCAAGTTCAAGCCCGACGACGGGCTGGGCGCCGGTGGCCTATCGCCAGGGTCGGGCATCGGGTCCCTGGGTCCCCGGGGGGTCTCCCGCTCCGGGGAAGGTTCCTATGGGAGCCCAATGTCTCCGGTGTCGCCCGCCTGGTCCTCGGGCTGAGTGGTATCCTCCTCCGATGAGTCCTTCCGACCAACGTCAGCCGGCGATGGTGGTGCGGTCCTCCTCTCTGCGGTAGCCGACGTCGGTCCCCTGGCCGACATCCTAGGAGGTGAACGCCTGGCCGGTGACGCGTGTTTCGCTGTCGCTGGCTCCTGGGAGTGCCGGTGATGCTTGGCCGACGTTGGGTATGGCGTCCGTTTGAGGGACGTCAGGTCCTTGGTCTTACGAGGAACCGGGTCCGACCCACGCGGAGGCTGGGAAACCGACCTGGCATCGGAGTCCCGATGGCGGGAGGAAGATTTGTGGCACTCCCCAGACTTAGACGAGGCCTTAGATGGAGTGGACGATGCCGACAGCCTGGAAGACCTGAGGGACTGCAGGGAGGAGGAGCCACTGGAGGATCTGACCTGAACCGGGGGAGGCTGCGATTGAGCCCTGGAAGGAGAGCGGTCTGACCGCAAGCCGGAGCTCCGGGAGTCCGAGGCCCTCGCTGGGGACCTGGGCCTTTCCTTCTCCCGGTGTTTGTGGGTTTTCGCCGACAACTCCCCTCTGGAGGAAGGTTCCTTATCCATGGTCTTAAGTTTCTCTTCGAAGAGAAACGCTTGAAGGGCCTTCTGGCGGCGGATCCTGGTGCGACTATTGAAGCCCTGGCAGAAGGAGCAGGCCTTGATGTCGTGTTCTGGGCCTAGGCAGCGCACACAGGCTGAGTGAGGATCCTTGAAGGGGATCTGTTTGCCGCAGGCACACTTCGATTGGTGACCTTCCAGAGAAGTGTTTGGAGAGGACATCAGATGAATCCAAATCTGTGAAGAAATACAAGAAAGTCGTAGCTCTAAGTTCGTTGCACACTAGAAAGGGACCGAGAGGCCGATGCTTGTGATGTCGACGGCGGGAAAAGAACTGAGGATTGGGGGGCGACCGCCTCCTTATGTACTATGCCTGATGTCAGGGGTGGGACCGACATCAGAGGCGGTCCCCGCTGAAGACTGCTAGCTAGAAAATTTCTGTGGGGTCCTGGCGCCTGATGGCTTCGGTCCTAATGGTGTAACCTGCTGCAAGAGCTGTATCTCGAAGTAAGATCAAAGCGTTCTGTGGATGTTGAGAGTGTGCAACAATGCTTCCCCCCTATTAGAATGCATGGGATAATAAACTGGAAGGTGGATGTCTTGATTTAGGGACAACTCTGACACCACCTTAGGTACAAACTTAGGATTTGTACACGAGGACACCCTGTCCTTATGAAAAACCAAATAGGGCTCTTTACACATCAGAGCCTGAAGCTCTGAAATTCTTTGTAACTGCAACCAAAAATAATGCTTTCCACGACAAAAAGCATAGCTCACAATCCATGGCTGGTTCAAACGGGGGAGCATGAGCTTTTCCAACATAAAAAGGAGATCCCATGGAGGAACGGGATCTCGAATGGGAGGCTTTAAGTGTAAGCTGCCCCGCAAAAAAGTATGGGACACGTCCAGCTGAGTAAGGCTTTTTCCCTCCACTGGTGCGTGATATGCTGAAATGGTGGACAGATACATCTTAGTGGAGGAGTAGCTCAGGCCCTGCTCAGATAGAGAGAGGAGATACTTGAAGATGGAGTTTGGGGGACAAGAAAAGGGATTACATTGGTGTGTGGTAGCCCACAGGTAAAATCTTTTTCACGTCAAAGCATATGTGGATCTAGTGGAGGGTTTCCTGGTGCCACCAGGACATCCACTACCTTATGGGAAACCCCATATCTTGCCCTCGCTAGATCTGCAGGAGCCACGCATGAAGATGCAGGGACCTGAGATCCAGATGGAGAAGACGACCCGGTCCTGGGAAAGCAAGTGCGAGCTCAGAGGCAGGGGAATTGGAGGTTCCACTGCCAGCTGTTTAAGTAATGGGAACCGACTCTGCCGAGGCCAAAAGGGTGCTGTGAGAATCATCTCTGCTCCCTCCACCTGAACTTTCAGAAGTACCCTCTGTAGAGTAGGAAAGGGAGGAAAGGCATAGAGGAACCTCCCTGTCCAGGAGAGGGACAATGCATTTTGTCAGAAAACTCCAGGCCCTGGATTTAATGGGCAGAAATTGGGCAGTTTGGCGTTGTGGACACAAAAAGGTCCAACTCTGGTCGTTCCCATCTGTTGAATAGCTGGTCTGCTACTGACTGAAGGAGCTCCCACTCATGAACCTTGGACAGAGACCTGCTTAGGCTGTCGGCTAAGAAGTTTTGGATGCCTGGAACATGAACGGCGATGAGTCTGAGGCGATTATCCAGTGCCCAATAACAGACCCTCATTGCCTCCCTGCAGAGGAGGTAGGAATGAGTCTCCCCTTGTTTGTTGATGTAAAAGACTATGGACATGTTGTCCATCCAAATGAGAATAGGGCCTGGAGATAAGTCCACTTGAAAGGCCTGTAAGTCGTTCAGGACTGCTTGCATCTCCAGAATGTTGATGTGGAGCGACTGCTCATCTGGTGACCAGGACCCCTGGGGTCTGCCTGTTCTCCAGATGAGCACCCAAACCAAGATCCGAGGTGTCCATGGTTAGAATTCATCTCGGAGGCTCCTGCCAGAAGAGGACCCCTGTTGAGAGGTTGAGCCGGTCCATCCACCAAGTGAGTGTCCTGCGAATTGGGTTGGAGACCAGGATCACCTGCGCCAGGTCATTCGACCTCTGGTCCCATTGAACCCTGAGCATCCACTGAGGGACCCTCATATGGAGGCGAGCCATGGGAACCCTTGGGATGGCTGCCGCCATGTGGCCAAGGAGCCTTAAATAGGTTCTGGCTGGAACATGAGGAGCTAATAATACCATTTGGGCCTGATTCTAAAGGTGATCCCCCCTGTCTGTGGAGAGGAAGGCCTTGCCCTGAACTGTGTCCATGACTGCCCCAATGAACTGGAGTCTCTGACTGGGCCATGGGGATGACTTGGGAATGTTCAGGGTGATTCCCAGTTCTCAGAAGAGCGTAAAGGTGTCTCGGAGAGTGCGGACTAGCTGCTCCCTCATGGGAGCTGCAGAAGCCAGTTGTCTAAGTAGGGAAAGACGTAATAGCCTTGGCGCCACAGCCACCATCGCTAGGAACTTGGTGAAGACTCTGGGAGTGGAGGAGAAGCCGAATGGCAAGGTGCAAAACTGGTAATGTCGGCCCTGGAAGAGAAACTGCAGGAACCTCCTGTGGGGCGGAAAAATCAGAATGTGCAGGTATGCATCCTGCATATCTAGGGAGCAGAGCCAGTCCTCTTGGTGCAGAAGGGGAATTAGACCTGGCAACGTGAGCATCCTGAACCTCTTGTATTCAATGAACTTGCTCAGGGAACTGAGATCCAGGATAGGCTGAATTTCCCCGGTCTTTCTGGGAACTAGGAAAAAGTGTGAATAATACCCTTTTCCTCGTTGAGCTGGGGGGAATGGCTCTATAGCCCGCTTTTTCAGGAGGGCCTGAATTTCCCCTTTGATCAGGGGGACACGAGAAGGAGGATAATGGAAGGACACTGGTGGAGTATCCAGAGGTATTTGCTCGAATTCTAGAGTATGACTTCTCTCTATGAGCTGCAAAACCCAGAGGTCTGATGTTATTTTGTTCCAGCCCTCGAGATGGAGGGGAAAGTAACCCCCTAGCACCTCTCCCACTGACTCTGCTGGAGAAGGGGGGTCTGGCAAGTAGTCATTGGGATGCTCCGGTAGTGGGCAGAGGGGCATGGGAGGATTTTGTGGCCTGAGAAGCAGAGCTTCCAGGTGTCTGGGAGGTGGCCTTTCTTTTGAAGCCACCCCTCTGGTGAGGCTGGTTTCAGGGCTGTTGTCTGAAGGGTTTCTGGTCCCCTTTATACATTTTTTGGATGGACCAAATGGACTTCAGAGACTCTTGGAGGCGATTAATCAGTTTTTCTGTCTCATCTCCAAAAAGGACCAAGCCCTTAAAGGGGAGATCCAGGATGCCCGACTGCAGATCCTGGGAGAATCCTGAGATTCTAAGCCAGGCATGGTGCCTGAGACAAACGACAGAGGCCACAGCTCTGGCTGCCGTATCTGTAGTGTCATATGAGGTACCTACATCCGACCCCGATTTGAGAAGGTCCAGTAGCTCAGTTTTTTGTGCCGAGTCTGGGAGGGCCTGTGCTATTTCGATACCTTTCTCCCACAGGGCATTCTGATACTGCACCATGTATGTGAGAAAGTTGAGGGACCTGATGGAGCAAGTGGAGGATGAACAGACCTTTTTGCTCATCTGGTCAATGTATCTGGACTCCTGGTCAGGTGGCTGAGTGCTTAGGTGCTTAGGCTTCTCTCATCTATCATGAGCAGCCGTGATCATCATCAGAGTCTGCTGCAGGGTGTTCCATGAGGAAAGGCTCTTCACTAGGTCTCTGTACGTCCTATCCGACTTCTTGGAGACAGCGGAGGAGGTGGAAGGATGCTTCCAGGTTAACCTTGTCAGGTCCTGGAAGGTGTGCACTAAAAGAGGTACCACTAGAGGCTTGGGCTCCTTGTATTTATCCAACCTCTGCCTCTCCAGGTCCACGTCTTCCATCTCCCATCCATTGGAAGCCTGGATGTGCCTTATGATGTCCATGAATGTCAGATCGTCAGGAGGCGACCTGGGGATGTCCTTGTTATCCGGTGAAAAAGGGCGATCCCTAGGATCTGAATGGTTCAAGCCTGAGGAAACAGAACTACTGCTGGAGTCCACTGAAGAGGAGGATGAATAGTTAGAGAGTCGTCGTCAGCTATGGGACTGGCAACGTCTACGGGACCAGTGTCTGCCATGGGAAGACCGGCGTCGGTGGTGAAATAAAGGAACGGGAGCTACTGCAGTGACACCGCTCTTTGTGCCGGGGTCTAATGCGATAATCTTCAGGGCTCGGACAGCAGCTCTTAGGGGGAGGAGATGGTTGCTTAGGCTCCTGATCCCTGCCATGATCCAGCTCCAGCTCCAGTTGCTGTTCAACAGTGACCAGTTCCTTAGGGGGTAGCAGGTCCTCTTTGACCCAATTCCACCAAAAGAAGAGAAGTTCCTGGACCTGGTCTTTGGAGAACTGTGGGGCCAATGGACCGGCTGGCAACTGCGGAGCTGGTGTCAGTTTACCCAGCGTCAGAGCACCCGACGTCAGGGTGTCCAGCACTGGAGGATGCAGTGGCAGAGACGGGGACCCGATGGGTTGATTAGGCATCTCGTCCCACCCAAGATCTTCAATTGGTGAAGAGTGGCCCAGGGAGGAGGAGGGCAAAGCCAGATCCGACATCTTAGAAGATGTGCCCGTAGCAGATGTCTGCTTAGCAGTGTCTGGAGAGGAAGTAGCTGACAGCTTGGGTGACGCAGAGCTGATGCCTGCCCCTGATGATGTGTTTTATCCACGGCCTTAGCCAACACCATTGTCTGGGCCGTTTTGGCAGGTGCCAGAGCGTCACTGCCCTTCTTTTGGCTGGACCCAGACTCTAAGGTGGAAGGTGACCCTGCTGGTCTGGCCTTCACCTTAAGAGGCGTTAGGGTAGGGCCCGAAGACCCTGATCCCAATTTGCCTCTGCCTGACACCAGGATGATGGTGGGAGGTTTGGTTACCGACTGCCCGGAGGAGCTGTGGGCAGGTTGGGAAGAGTGGTCCAAGCCCCAGTGGGACGAGGAGCCGGACGAAGACTTTTTGTGCAGCGGAGACATGGAGTGGGAGCGAACCTGGGACTCTTCCTGGTGTTTGTGCTTCCTTGAATCCTTTTCTGCTCCTTGTGCAGCTTGGAAGTGGAGGAGGTGGAAACCGATGAGGACGAAGAAGGATTTTTCCCCACTGGCTGTCTTCTGCATCTCAGCAAGCTGCTTTTCTAGGAGGTGTGCCTTGAGGGCCTTCTGTTGGTGGATCCTTGTTCGGGAGTTGAACGCCCGGCAGTGTTTGCTGGCTGTGGAGTTGTGAGTCAGGGCCTAAGCAGAAGAGGCAGGCCACATGGCCGTCCTTTGATGGTAGCTGCTTGTCACAGGCACACTTAGATTTTTTTACAATCTGTGGATGAAACAGACGACACTGGAGAAGAAGACATGCAGACAGGAAACAATTTCAGAAATGTCAGCAGCAAAAAAAGAAAAGAAAACGCTGAAGGCGCGAAAGCGGTCAAAACTATTGCGAGAAGGCATCTGAGGAGCCGATGGGAACGGGTTGACGTCAGGAAAATAACTGAGGTGGAGCTGGGGACCGCCCCTTTTATACCACTGGCTGTGCTGGGCGGAGCTGACGTTGGAGGCGGTCCCAAGCTGAAGACTTCTAGCTAGAAGGTTTCCGTGTGGTCCTGGCACCCGGTGGCTCAGTCCTGTTATTGCCTGCT
Source organism: Neoceratodus forsteri (assembly GCA_016271365.2). Lineage (NCBI taxonomy): Eukaryota > Metazoa > Chordata > Ceratodontiformes > Ceratodontidae > Neoceratodus > Neoceratodus forsteri. Next base: position 1,548,076,088 of record CM057449.1, on the reverse strand, counting down.
GCAAGAGCTTCAACTCAAAGTAAGAGTAGAGGTTTGTCTGCCAGCTGTTGAAGCAGAGAAAATCATATCTGGCAAGGCCAGAATGGAGCCACCAGAATCATGCTGGCCCCTTCTATTTGCAGCTTCATGAGCACCCTCTGGATCAGAGGAAATGGAAGAAATGCGTACAGAAACCTCCTGCTTCAAGAGAGGGGCAACATGTCTCACCAGAAAACTCCAGTCCCTGGATCTAGCGAGCAGAAATTGGGCAGTTTTTGCGTTGAGTGGTGACGCAAAGGAAAAAATTACTCACCTTAGTAATGTTGTTTCTTCTAATGGAGTCTTGCTATATTATGACTATTGCAGTTTGTCCCACCACTAGAACTGCTCCGGAGGTGAAAGAGTTAACTTCCATGCAGAGCATGGAGCTTAGAGCGAGCTCGGTTCAGAAGCTCTGTTAGGGTGGTTTCAAACCGAAACCGTCAGATCTTTACGACCAAAAACTCACTAAGGTTCTGTGTGGAAGCTGTAACCTACACTAGCCAACTGGCCACTAATATATTAACACATTTTCCTGGTCCCAACACCAAGACTCAAGTCAGTGGACCAGAAAAATAAGATTAAATAACTAAATAAACACAACACCCAAACATGAAAGAGGGCATCAATAAATGCCAACAGAGGACTACCCACCCCATACCCAAAGTAGGAGTTCTGAGAGGGGCAGGCTGGGGGGGAGGTCATAATATAGCAAGACTCCATTAGAAGAAACAACATTACTAAGGTGAGTAATTTTTTCTTCAAACAACATGAAGTCTTGCTATATTATGACTATTGCAGACTACACAGCAGTACCTCCATGGAGGAGGGACAGAACCTACTTAGGGAATAGGCTCTGAAGCACGGCTGTGCCAAACCGAGCATCCCTCCTGGCCTGAATATCCAGGGAGTAATGCTTGGTGAAAGTGTGTACTGTCTTCCAAGTAGCTGCCTGACATATCTCCAAGATAGGGATGTCTCTAGCAGCAGCTAGAGATGCAGCTGTACCTCTGGTAGAATGAGCCCTAAGGCCTGAGAGGGGAACCTTACCCAGCTTTTGATAGCAAAATTGGATACAAGAAACTATCCACCTGGCAATGGATCTCTTAGTGGCAGGTCTCCCTTTCCCAACCTCACCATAAGTGAGAAACAGTTGGAGGGAGTCAAACCTGTGACCCTTGGTACACTCTATGTAGTAACTTAGGGCCCTCTTAACATCTAAGCTGTGCAGCCTCCTCCCACCAGAGGAGGAATGGTCAGTGAAGAACACTGGAAGTGAAATAGATTGGTTAAGGTGGCAATCTGAAATCACCTTAGGCAAAAACTTCCTGTTAGTCCTGAGGACTACTTTATCCCTGTGAAAGGAAATAAAGTCAGTCTCTACTGATAAAGCCTGTAACTCACTTATACGCCTGGCAGAAGTGATGGCTACCAGAAATACAGTTTTCCAAGTCAAATACTTAAGCTCTGCCGAAGACAGAGGCTCAAAGGGGGGTTGCATCAGCTGAGAAATGCATACATTAAGATCCCAAGCCGGGCAGGGTCCCTGAATGGAGGATTGGTGTGAAGCAATCCTTTAAAAACTGGAAAATACAGGATGAGCAGAAAGAGAAGAGGCTTCCTGCTGAAATGAAGGCAGAGACAGCCAAGTGCACTTTCAGGGTAGCTGGTCTCAGTCCCAAAGAATTAAGATGGACCATGTAGTCCAATACAGTGGGTAGATCAGCAGATTCCGGGAAACATGCTTCCAGAACACCATATGGAAAACCTTTTCCACTTGGAGTTGTAGGTAGCTCTGGTGGAAGGCTTCCTAGCAGCCTTCAGGATTTCGAGAACACTTTGAGAAAGTTGTAAATCAGCAAACTCTAACTGCTCAAGAGCCAAGCCTTGAGGTTGAGGGATTTGAGATTCGGATACCAAACCTCCCTGAGCACAGGTTAACAGATTGTGGTTCCTGGGGAGACACAGGAGAAGATGGACTGCTAAGGACAGAAGGAGTGGGTACCAGGGCTGCCGGGCCCAGTCAGGAGCAATCAGGATCATTTTGCAGGGCTGAGACCTGATTTTGACTAGTACTTTGAACAGGAGAGGGAAGGGGGGAAAGGCATAAAGAAACTTCCCTTCCCAATCGAGGAGAAAGGCATCCAGGGGAACTGAGCCCAACACTGGGGCCTGCAACAAAACAGTGGAAGTTGACGATTGTCTGGGGCTGCGAAAGATCTATCTGAGGAGTGCCCCATCTGGCAAACACTATCCCCAGTACTAGGGGATCCAGTGACCATCCGTGATGGCCCTGGGAAATCCTGCTGAGAGCATCTGCCAGGACATTGTCCCTGCCTGGGAGGTGAACTGCTAAGAGGGCAGTGTTCAGGGAATAATCCAGAGACCACAACTTCATCGCCTCGGTGCACAAGGCCGAAGACCGAGTGCCCCCTTGTTTGTTGATGTACCACATTGTAGTGGTGTTATCTGTTCTGACCTGTACCACCTTGTTCTGAACAGATGCAGAGAAAACCTGAAGTGCCAGAAAAACAGCTCTGAGTTCCAACAGATTGATGTGGAGCAGAGATTCCTGAGGGACCATAACCCCTGGGTGGAGAGGTCGCCCATGTGAGCTCCCATCCCAAGAGGGATGCATCTGTAGTAAGGGCTGAAGGAATGGGACAGAGGGATGAAAGGCACCCCCTGTCTCAGATTGCTCTGATCCTGCCACCACTGAAGGGCCTGGATCAGAGTTCGAGTCACTGGGATTAACTTGGATAGAGGATCTCTTCTTTGAGACCAGAAAGCTCTCAAATGGAACTGAATGTCCCTCATCTGAAATCTTGCTCCTTGCACTACAGCTGTGGAGGCAGCCATGTGTCCTAGGAGCTGCAGGAAATGCCTTGCTGGTCGAGAGACCTGCAGAGTGAAGGACGAGGCCAGGGCCACTAAGGTCCTTACCCTTTCCAAGGGAAGGAAGGTTCTGGCCTGCTTTGTGTCCAGTTCTGCGCCTATAAAGGTGAGTACCTGGACAGGTTCCAAAATTGACTTTGGAAGATTGAGAAGAAATCCCAGAGAGGTAAGCAGCTGCTGGGTAACTAGCAGGTGTGATTTGACCTGGTCTGGAGACTGACCCACAATGAGCCAGTCATCCAGGTAGAGAAAAATGGCAATCTTTTGCCTTCTTAGATGAGCGACTGCTACTACCAGACATTTTGTGAACACCCTTGGGGCAGAAGTGAGGCCGAAGGGCATTGCTCTGCACTGATAATGGCCTGAGGGCAGTTCGAATCTGAGGTACTTTCGATGGGAGCTTCTGATAAGAACACGGAAGTAGGCATCCTTGAGGTCCATGGAGGCTAGCCAGTCCCCTGGCCTTAGGGAGGGTAAAACCATTCCCAGTGTCACCATTTTGAACTTTGGCTTTAAAAGGTGCTTCTTTAGATATCTTAGATCCAGGATAGGCCGCCACTCTCCTGTTTTTTTTGGGGTAAGGAAGTACCTGGAGTACAGACCCTTGCCCTGGTGAGGGGGAGAAACACTTTCTACAGCTCTGAGAGCCAAGAGGGTTGAGACTTCTGTTTCCAAAGCAAGAGTCTCTAAAGGGTTTGTAGGTGGAAAAGATCTGGCTCTCATCTTTGGAAATTTTTGAAGCTGGAGAACCAGACCTGGCTCACTACTTCCAGGACCCACCTGTCTGAAGTTAAAGACTCCCAGTCCTGGACGAAGTGAGCCAACCTGCCCCCTACAGGTAGTGGAGAGCCGACCCTGGGCATCCCATCAGGGTGCCTGTTTGGCAGGGGCTTTAGGCTGAGGGGTGGGAGCAGGCCTGCTCAAACCCCGTCTGCCTCTCCCTCTGAAGAACCCCCCTGTGCATAGGCTGAAGAGGAGGAGGCCTGGGTCTGGTAAAAAGGCCTGTGAAAAGGCCTACCCCTACCCCTGGGGCTGCTCTGAGGAGTGGCTTGCTGCCTTGGCTTGTGCACTCCATAAGTGGTTCTATATTCGTCCAATTTCTTCATATAATTCTCTGTCTGCTCCCCAAACAGAGAATTTCCCACCACAGGAAAATCCATAGCCTTAGACTGGGTATCCTGTGACAAAGTAGTACACCTGAGCCAGACCAATCTCCGAAAAGCCACAGATGTAGCCATGACTCTAGAGGATACATCGTTAGAATCCACTGCAGCATGGAACTGCACCTTAGATGCCTCAATACCATCAAGAGCCACCTGTTCCAGCTCCTTTGCAAGCTGGCCAGGGACCTGTTTGGCTAAGGCCATGACAGTATCCCATCTAGATTTCTGGTATCTCGCAACATAAGCCATATAGTTTGCTTGTCTGAGTCCCAAGGATGCTGCCATGTATTGTTTTTTGGCCATGACATCAATCTTCCTGGAATCCTTGTCAGGAGGATGTGAAGCCAGGGGAATATTAGTTTTATCACAGGCTGCAGCCTGAACTACCCTAACATGACTGCATTGCTGTGAAAGAAAATCTGTATCAGGACCTGACAAAGTGTACCTCCTGTCCATCTTTTTATCCACAGGAGGCACAGAATTAGGAGCTTTTAAAATTTTTATTGTTTGTTTTCTAAAAGATTTATGTAAAGGGATGGACAATCTCCTGGACTCTGGGATATCCATCATCCCCACATAGTCAGGCTCCTCTTGCTCATCCAAAGCCTCCTCTAAGGGAAGCTGGAGGGTCTCAGCAACTTTTTTATAAAACAAAAAATGAGAAGGGGACTCAGAAAGCCTAGGGGGAGACTCACCTTCATAAAACTCTTCTATATCATATTCCTGAACCATTGGAACCAACCGAACCGACCTTTTGCCAGACAGTGGCGGTTCGGAGGGAACCGGGGACAGGGACTGGACAATCTGTATTGCCCTGGCTATCTCTGCAGCAGTTGGAGAAGGAATTTTGGACTCCACACTGCTGATTTTTTAGTTTTCTTTGCTGGAACTGGCTCCTCAGAGCCAGCTTTTGGTTTGCCCGAGGAAGTCTCGCCCTGGTCAGACGTCACTCCCTCCGGTTCGGTTGGCACCGAACTGGGCTGGCCATCCGGGTCAGCGGACTTTTTGGCCTCTTGTTCCCTGAGCCTGCCCACTTTCTTGTCCAGGGTGGCTGCAGGGAAATTTTTACAAATCTGGCAGTCTGAATTGAGGTGGTCAAACCCCAGACACAAACACATGTGGTGTGTGGGTCAGCCTTGGCAAGCTTCCCACAGACACTACAGTGTTGAAACCCAGTGGGCCCGGTTTTTCTTTTGGGTTTCTCAGACATGATGCCAGCCTAACCAACAAACTTGCCCTTTTAATGGCAGTGCCAGGCAAGACACCCTTATCGGTTCCAAACCGTGTCACGGGTCGTGGAAAAAACCGTAATGAAATCCGTTTTCTTAGAACCGCTAAGAACCGGGAACCGCACTCTAACAAGCCTTAAAAGGCTTTAAACTTAAGTTTTAATACAATTCGATCGGTTCAACCGAACCGATAATTTTACAAGTTCCACAGAGAAAAAACCTATCTATTACTTACGATACCATAGACAGAGCTTGAACCGATCGGTTTTAGGTTAAAATAATTAAATCGAGTTAAACTCAACGAGAAATAGCGCTTTAAACCGAAGAAATGAACCGAGCAACAGGAGGAATCTCCGGAGCGACTGTTCAGTGAGGCGGAGTAAAGAATCTGACGGTTTCGGTTTGAAACCACCCTAACAGAGCTTCTGAACCGAGCTCGCGCTCTAAGCTCCATGCTCTGCATGGAAGTTAACTCTTTCACCTCCGGAGCAGTTCTAGTAGTGGGACAAACTGCAATAGTCATAATATAGCAAGACTTCATGTTGTTTGAAAAGGTCCAATTCTGGATAACCCCATCTGTCAAACAGATCTTCTGCTATGGATGAAGGAAGCTGCCATTCGTGCATGCTGGACTGAGTCCTGCTAAGACTGTCCTGTGGTACATTCCATTTATTGCTGCTACCCCATTTTTTGCCCACTTTCTCATTTGCAGCTTATACACTCTGACCACTAGGGGTTGCTGCACTATCATCACTGGCACCACTCCAACCACTCCCTCATCTCCACTCCTTCTTAACTAATTCAACCCGTCCACTAGAAGTCATTAGAGTTCTCTCCTAACCCTTTCTGCTGCCTTTCTCTTCTTCTCTAATCTCTACTCCCTCCTTTCCATCTCCCTGCCCATTGTCCCACCATAGTCCCCTTGCAAGCCTCAAACCCTGTACCCCCGACTCCAAAGTCTGTAGCCCATCCACTAAGCTAATGAACCAGACCAATATTTACCTCTATTTCAAAGCCTTTAACCCTTCCTTTCTCCCTACTTAGAAAAAAATACTTACCCTCTGTAGGTCTCAAATCCTGTACCTTTGCTGTCAGAGTCAGCAGCTCTACCACCTAACCATCATATCTGGCTATCTTATCCTTACTTTCTAAGGCTCTCATAGTTTCTGACCCCCATAGTCTGCTAAAATAATATTCTTGGTACCACTGCAGGCTTCAAATCCTGCACCCCTGCTATCAGAGTCAGCAGCTCTACCACTCAGCCATCATATCAGACTATTATTAACTATAGTTTTTAAGGCTCTCAAAGCTTCTAACCCTCATAGTCTGCTAAAATAATATTCTTGGTACCACTGCAGGCTTCAAACCCTGCACCCTTGCTACCAGAATCAGCAGCCCTACCACGCAGCCACCAAATCTGGCTATTTTTTTACCGCAGTTTCAAGGCTCTCAAAGCCTCTGCGCCCCCATATAGTCTGCTAAAATAACATTTCTGGTACTCACTGCAGGTTACGAACCCTGTACCCCTCCCACCAGTATCCTCAGCTGTACCGCTGAGACAACCAAAGCAGGCTAACTCATGCTTAGTTTCTAAAGCTCTCAAAGCCTCTATCGTTATAGTCTGCCTAAAATAAATCTCTCCTCTCTCCCACCGCAGGTCTCAAACTCTGTGCCTTTGCCACCATAGTTAGCAACTCTGCCATTGAGCCTACAAGTCAAGCTACTGTATCATGGCATATCTCAATGCTCTTACAGCTTTTCTGGCTCCCCCACAACCTCTTTGTTCTACCCCAAAGCTATCTAGGCACCATGTCTGTTCACTTCCACCTTATGTGCCTCATCCTCATAACCACCCTGGGGTTCACCTCCCATCAGCCAGACCTCACCCTATGCCCTTTGTGGACTGCACCACTGCATCTCTCCAGAATTGGCCACCCCCCCCACCTTGTCTTCACACACTGGACCCCTGCATCCACCTCCCACCCTGCATCCACCTCCCACCAGCAGTTCCAACCCCAGCACCCACCCGGGCTCCCCTGGCTCCACCCCTTCTGCGTCTGCCCATCCCTCTAAACCCTGCCCATCCCCTGCTCCACTACATCCCCCCAAGCGTACTCCCAAAAATATAACAACCTGCCGCCCTATGGTTAGAGCCTTAGTCATCCTACTACTCCTCTCTGGTAATACCCACCCTAATTCAGGCCCTGCCCCCACCACTCCACCTACCAGACCCTCTGGACTCCACATTGCCTCTCCGAATATACGCAGCCTGCCAAAGAAATCTGCAGCGCTTCAATGCTGGGCCACCCTTCACCAACCAGACATCATTACTCTAGTGGAGACCTGGCTCTCCAAATCTACTCCCAATGCCTTTGTCTCACTTCCCGGATACACCCTATATCAGGAAGACAGGGTAGGAAAGCATGGGGGTGGCTGTGTATTCTACATCAATAATAACATTATTGGTCACATGCTCCCACCCCCCCAAACTCACAAACGGAGCACAAGCCCTCACCCTAAAAATCACCCCCGACCCCTCCAGGGGCTCACTATATCTCACAGTCGCCTACATACCCCCTAAGAACCAAAAGCCTGCCGTCACATCCCTCACCGAATACCTCTCTACCCTACCACACAATGCATAGCAGACACTAGTAGGGGACCTCAATATCAACTGGCTTGGCCCCTCAGCTGCACCAACAAAGGACTCGTTCTCGGCCCTCGACATGGTCCAATTAGTTACCCAACCCACTAGACTTCACCCATCTACTGGTACCCACACCCTCCTGGATATCATTATCTCCAATTGCCCCAACAAAATCCAGGATATAAAAGTACTTCCCGACTCCCCAAGTGACCACTTGCCCATCCTATTCCAATGGACCTCTTCCACACCCAAACCCATAACCCAAACAACCTTCCGAAGGCGTCTCCGCCCAGAAGGGTTAATGAAACTTAAACAGCTGCTCACCCAAATAGATTGGTCCCCCATTAATATAGCCCCCAGCGTCGACATTACACTCAACCTGTTTACACAGGCCTTCACCAAGGCCTGTGACCTCTACACTCCACTCACCAAACTCCGCAACAAAAGGCAACATGCTCCTTGGATAACCCCTTCCCTACTCCAAATGTTGAGAGACAGGGATAATCTCTGGCACAAAGCCACAGAATCTGGCAGGATGGCGGACAGACAATCCTATGATGCCGCTCACAACAGATGCACTCAAGCAATCCGTAAGGCCAAAGCAGACCACTATCAATCCACTCTCAGAACCACGTGGGGGTCTGCGAAAACCTTCTGGAGTAATATCAAAGAACTCAATGGGAAATCGCACTCCCCACCTCCCTCCCAGCTCACCATAAATGGCAGTACCTCCACAGACATACTCACCATAGCAAACTGTCTAAACACCACCTTCTCGGATCTCAGTAGTGTTCTCCCTAGTTGTTTCTTTGACCCTGTGCCCCAATCCCAACCACCAACCCTGCAGTGTCCTTGTTTCCTCCTGCACAAAATATCCACCCACGATGCTCTTCCTTACGTACAAAAAGCGTTAAACAGCAATAACCCTATAAATGACCCCCTGGATGCCAGGCTCCTTCGATTAGTCCTCGACGAGGTCCTAGTCCCCCTAACGGACCTATTCAACAAATCCCTATGCCTAGGGCAATTCCCAAGTGCCTGGAAAACAGCTGTCATTACCCCCATCCATAACAGTGGTGACAAAGCCTCCCCAAATAACTATCGACCCATCTCCATTCTTCCCCCCCTCTCTAAAGCGTTAGAAAAAGTGGTTGCCACCCAACTTACTGAATACTTTGTCAAGTATGACATTCTATGCCCAGAGCAGCATGGCTTCCGTTCGGCCCATAGCACCACCACAGCCCTCTTAGAATTCACCAACTTCCTGCACTCCTCCCTAGACGCCAGTAACATTGCAGGAGCTGTGTTCATAGATCTATCCAAGGCCTTCGACACGGTCTGCCACCTTCTCCTTCTCGACTCTCTCCACAGGCCCCTAGCCTGGTGCTCCAGTTACCTTTCCGCCAGGTTCCAATGCGTCAAAATTAACAAAATTAACGGAACCCTATCCGACACACTACCCGTCTGCTCCGGGGTGCCCAAGGGCTCTATCCTGGGGCCACTTCTTTTCTCCCTCTACCTAAACTCCTTACCAAAGGCCTGCTCCACAAAAATCTTACTATATGCAGATGATGCAGTGCTCTTTGCTTCACATCATAAACCCACACCCCTTCAGGACTCCCTCCAACATGCCTTCTCCCAGGTCGAAACATGGTTTAAGGGCCGTAGACTGGTCATAAACTTAAAAAAGACTAAATGAATGATCTTCTCTCACCGCCAAAGCAAAAAGTGCACCTCTCCGCATCCTCCCCAGCACCCACCACCGCCTTGAACAGGTATCCAACTACAAATATCTTGGACTTACTCTCACTGCCCTACCTTCCATGACCATTAAACACCCTTGCTGCTCAAGAATAAACAATTCGGACTGGACTCCTTTACTGACACAGGGTCTGCTCTCCTCACGCCCTTAGGGCTAGCCATCACCTCATCAATACTGTCCCTAGTGGACTATGGGCTCCCTATATACGGGGCAGCAGATAATGCCGCACTCCAGAAAATCCAAGTCTCCCTAAACAAGGCCTGCAGGCTCCTAACTGGTGCACCGAGGCTCACTCACACCTGCTCCCTCTATACCTCTGCCAATCTTCTCAACCTTGATGAAAGGCTCCGCTATCAGAGCTGCATACTGTCCAAGAAAATACTGCTCGGACTCTCTCCCCTCCCCCCGGGGTCACCGCCTCTCTTCATCCTGCCACCCCCACTATCTCCACCCGCAACTCAGAGAAAGCACCACTGGTTGTGCCCAGGGTAAAAACCTCCCTTGCCCAGAGATCTTTCCACTACAGGGCCCCCACATGGTTTAATGCACTCCCAAACACCATCACCAGTGCACCCAAGATCGCCCACTTCAAAACCACTCTTCGCAACCACCTCTTCAATATCCGCTCTTGTAACAGCAACTAACATTTCACACTCTCACCCTCTCTGATCCAAATTCTCTAACAAAGTTCATTATGGATTGCAACCTCCGTCAAGAATACCAAACCCATGAATGGGACTGACTACTCTGTTCAGATGCTTTCTTAAGCTAATAATGTCTCTCTGCTGTGATGATGTAAATATTGTCATCCAAATATTGTAAGTAATGTCTAAAAATATCTATATCCTGTACTTACTGTAAATAACGTCAGTGACAAATGTCTGTAACACATGCTTAGTGTAACTATTGTTATACCCTGTCTGTATTAGCTTCTGTCTTACATGTGACAAGGTACCTTTGGAAATGAGCCTCTGGCTCAGAGGTTGTAAACCGATATATCAAATAAATAAATAAATGGCCAACAGATGTTATCTTCAATGAAGGCAGTAGATGCCAAAACAGATAAGACCTTGCTAAACTTGAGAAACACGATGCTGCAATAATTGTTCTTTCGGGGTCGGTTGCAGATGTTGAGTGCAAAACGGTGACCACTCAAGCTGCGGTTACATCACTTACGCAGGAAAACTCGCAACTGAGAGGGCGGCTTGAGGCCCTTGAGAATTAAATCCATGCTGGAAATCACCGTTTTGTGGGGGTACTGGAGGGTGCAGAGGGAACGGATCTTTTAATTTTCCTTGTTTTCATGGCTCAAGTCATCCCTGATTGTCCTTGGAATCTTTGATTGGGGAGTGTTGAAAAAAGCTTATAGGGCTAATCCCAGAGTAAGACCGAGCAACAACAACCAGCCTCGGACAGTTCTGGTGCATACCTCCGAAGCAGAGATATGGGACACTATAATTCTGGCTGCTCGTGCAGCACACCCACTCACTATTAATGATATGGATGTCAAGGTGTTCCTGGACCTCTCTTTTCAAACAAGGGCCAGGAAGAAGCAATTCGACAGTGTGCGCCATCACCTTAGAACTCTTGGAATACAGTAGCACATTCTTTCCTCATACCAGCCAGACTCCGGATCACATACGGGGGGAAAAACATGTCAATTCACGGATCCCAAGGACACGGGTCGCTGGCTGCAAAGGACTGAAGCTGAGTTTGAGGCCAGGGCAGCCATGGATGGTTCAGCAGTCAATGTAGAGACTGTGGGTGATGACTGAATTGTTTGCCAGTGCTATGTCGCCCTGTCAGTAAAGAGATTAAATGGCCTTTTCACCGGCCATCACTTGATCCTCCCAATCTCATGGAAATGGGTTTGTATTGGACTATTTTGGGAATGGGCCTAACGTGTGTGCGGCATGGGCCTCCAGGGGATAAAGTGTTCCTTTTCCCCTTATGAGTCTCGCTATATACCCATGGATTGTGATGGTTTAGGTGAGGGAAAGCGATTGGCATTTAGTTCCAGTTACTGGAATACAACTGTTGGTTTTTTCACTGCTGGTAGTATGCACTGTTAAATACGTTTATGTTTAAATATGCTGCACTGTTTTAGTGGCGTTGTAAGGGAAAATATATTTTCTTCCTTTTTTTTTTTTTTACAACTTTCTTTCCCTCCCGTCGCCTCTCGCAGGGGCCTCATCAGTAACCCTACATTATCCCATCCTGCTGTGATCCCCTCTGCTGGAGATCCTGTTCCTCCAACCCACCAGCGACTTACCTACCTGGCGCCCATCAGTCTACCCCTGAGGCGGGGTTGCCTACTGCGCCACGGCGATCTTCCATCTAATATCCAGTGCCAAGGTGGGTAGAGGTGAAGGAGGGAGGTGATCAGGTCCCAGAAAGGAGAATCTAGCCTGGGCGTGGTGGTGGGAGTGATGTCTTCCTCACGGCGAGAGTTTTTTTTTTCTTGGTTTAGAGAGTCCCCCCCTCCCAATAGGTGTGGATGTGCAATGACGTCCAGAGCGGGTACGAGCGCGCTCCCACACTACTCCCATGGACATCCGCTGTCACCTCCCCCTGATGCTTTATGTGGCCAGGGCTGTTGCACAGCATGCCTCCTTGTGGTGTCGCTGCTGCCAGGGATCCACAACCCACCCTTCCCCGAGAGAAGACAGCAATCTGTCAAACACTCGATCCTCTCTCCCTGGCCAACCCCTGGAAACCAGAGCTCACTCCCGACCCCAAGCCGCCAGTGTAGTAAGAGGTAAGGCGCCGGCGCCTCAGCCCTCTACACCATCGGGCCGGCCTTTCCTCCTTTCTAATTAAGTCGAACTGGATAAATAGCAATCTGGTTGACTGCATACTGCATTTTGGGGGTAGTTCTACCTAAATAAGTTTATCTCCACAGCCTTTGAGATTACTAGCATTTTGGGACTAACTTTAGCTTAAATGACTTTTGGGAGCCCCAGTCCTATTGTACTAGAATACAGGGAGTTCTGATGTTATTGTCAAATATTCTGAATGTTAACAGCCTTTTTCTTTCCTACTTTCCCATATGAGGAAATGTTTTATGTTTATGTGCATGTAAAAAAAAAAAAAAACTGATTTCTTTGTCGCTTTGGCATCAGTTCTATTGCCTGCTTGCACTGAAGACACTGTACTTCCTCCCAGAGAATAAACAGATGAGCTGTGGGATAGTTGGAAGGTGGGGAGGAGAATCAGGAGGCAGTTGAAAAAGTTTCAGGGTATGATCTGTCTCTATGATCTGCAAGATCCATGCATCTGATGTTATGGCTCTCCACATTGGTTTATATGGAGGAAGAACCGACCTCCACCCCCTGGGTCTGGACCGGAGGAGGGGGTGTCTGGCAAGGAGTCAAGCTGAAGTGGGACCAGCTGTGGAGGCCGGTCCATCATGCATGGAACACCTGGCCACCAGTCCCGCATTGGAGGGGGCAGGCAAGGAAGACTGGGTCCTGTGCTTACCCTGGCCTACTGGTCTGTCTACAAAAAGAAGGGCGTCCTCTACCATGGGGCTGGGTGTGGTAGAACAGTGGACAGACTTAATGGCTGTGTGAGAGGCCAGCAGATCATTTATAAGATCCTGGACATCTGGGCCGAAAAGCTTGGCATCATTGAAAAGGGGCATTAAGCACCTTGTTCTGCACATCAGCTGCAAATCCAGAGACCCTAAGCCAGAAGTGCCTTCAAAGACATATGCCAGTGGCAGTTGCCCTAGCCACTGTGTTAGCCATATCACATAGGGCCCGGAGGAGGTGTTTACTAACATCCTCTGCAGTTTGCAAGCACTGGAGCAGCTCTTGCTTCTGGGAGCCATCTGGAAGGGCTTGAGCAGCAGCCTTGCCCTTTCCCCAGCTGGCATTCTGGAATTTAACCATGTGTAACAAATAGTTTACAATCCTCAGTCCCAAAGTGGAGGAGGCGTAAACCCTTTTGTCCCAGAGGTCAATCCTATGGGATTTGTAGTCTGGGGAAAGGGAACTACGGTGTTTAGGTGCCTTAGATCTGCCATGGGCAGCTTTGATGACCACAGAGTCAGTTTCAGTCTGGGCTCCAAAATAAGGAAGGCCCTGAGGGGCATTACAGAGCTTATCTGCCCTTCGTGGCATAGCTGGCACCATATCTGGTCTGTACCAGGCTGCCGTAGTGACATTCTTGAGGGCTGGCAGCATAGGAGGAATGATCTTGGGTGGAGATTCAGGACCCTCCAAGTAAGTCCACCAGGTCTTTCCTGGTGACATCTTCCTCCTCAGTCGGAAAGCCCATGGTAGCATCCTCAGGAGGGAACCTGGGAGTATGCTTGACTGACTCCTCACTAACAGATGAGACAGTGGATTTGTCAGATATGAGGATTTCTTCCTTCTCCCACTTCATCCTCTATATCCTCAGGGAGGATGAGATCAGGGTGATACTCCTCCTCAATGCTGACCTCTTTATCTGGATCTGGCACTGGAGGGTCCTGCAGCGGCCTGCAGGGGAGCCTCTCGGGGACAAAGAACAGGAGTCGATGACTACGCTGCTAGCGATGAGGGCCTATTGAAAGAGCCCAGCTGCTGAACAAGCACATTAGTGAATTTGGCAAGAACTTCGTTCAGGCCTAGGGTCGTCATCGACGGAAGGGGGTTCAACATACTGGAGCCGTGACCCGCCGTTCTGCGAGCCCGATGAGCCTGTAGCCCTGGCAGAAGAAGGGGCAGGCATCGATTGAGTGGCCGTCGATGATGCAGCACGTCATCGACGCAGGAAAGGCCAACGACCCAGAGGTCGACGGCCGAGCGCACTGAACGTCAGGCGGAGGAGCAGTCAATATGGGTCTAGAGGGAATAGAGACCTGGACAGTTGTTCTCTTTGTCTGGGCAGCCATCGATGAAGAGTCCCCCCAAAGGAGAAGCTGACGGGGAACGGGATGGCTGCCAGGGCGAGCGGTTGTGATCCCGGTCTTTCTTGCGACTTTTCCCCTCCCAAGGACTTGTCTCGGGCCTTGGAAGTCTATGAGCTGGAGGATCTGGTTGGTGACTGAGTGTCCAGGGCCCTGGAGGACCCCTGCCCTGAACTGGCTACCTGCTGTTCCATCAAAAATTTCTTGAGAGCCTTTTTTGCATTGTCTGAGGGTAATTTGGTTAAACTTCTGGCAGAGCTCACAGTTGGGGATGTTGTGATCAGGCCCAAGACAGCAGACACAAACTGAGTGTTCGTCTGTAAAAGCAATCTTCTTTCCGCAGTAGCAGCAATGGGAAAAAAAAAGGAAGAAGGATCAACTCTTGACATAAACAAAATTAAAAAATCTCAAAAGAGATTTTGGTAAAGGGTAGTGGAAAAAAACAGCCGAAGGCTGAAAAGGCTCGAACACTGTGACGAAGCTTCCGTGGAGACTGTGTATGCAAGTCAATGGCTAGAAAGCACTGAGGAGGAGTGGGGCCACCTATGTATATATAGGGTTGCTGACATCGGCTGACGTAGACGATTTGTGCGGCCACAGTTGTACTGCTGAACATCATCCATGTGGATTCCCCTTCTCCGACAGCAAAGGTTCCTATGGTGTCACCTGATGACTGAGATACCCCAAAGAATATCAGCATATTTTCGAAATAGGGACCAAATGGAGCAAAGTCAAGGAGGCAACCACTGTTTGCATGAAATGAGCTCTGACGGAGCCCTCCAATTGCTGCCCTGCTAATGTGTAGCACTGGTGAATGTAACTTACAATCCAATTTAACAAGCACTGCTTGGTGAGAAATGTGGTCCAAACAGACAAAGGGTTGAGAGGCTTGTCAGCAGTCCTTGTTCTACTTGAGGTAGAAACTGAGTATCCTAACATTAAGGGAATGTAGTACAGCACCAGCAGAGATGCATCTGTGGTCAAAGAAAGGGTCAGTTCTGGGTGGATGAATGGAATTTTCTCTGTGAGGTTACTGGGACAAAGCCACCAATCTATGGCTTTCCACATCAGCTGGGTCACATAAACTGGCTGGTCCTGATGACCGTGGTGCCAAGACCACTGGTGCCCCAGCTCCCACTGGAGGGCTGGAGGGGGTGCATATGCCAATGGGCCCAATGGACCACACTAGTCAAATATGCTATGTACCCCAACAGCTGGAGGAACTCACAGGCTGGGCAAGATCGCCCAACCTGTCATGACAGGGAAAAGGAGGCAAGATCTTCTGCCCTGTTTATAGGTAAGCAGGCTCTAGTTTGGAAGAAGCGCAACTCCACTACAGTGAACAGGATCACCTGCTTGGGGACCAGTTCAGACTTGGCCAAGCTGACCAGGAGCCCAAGATCCCAAAAGGTCTGGAGGGCCAGATTCCTGGGTCGCTTCACTGGAGATGTCCAAAATAAGCCAGTCATCTAGGTACAGGGAAACATTGATGCCTCTGTGCTTGAGGCAGGCTGCCACGACTGACAGGCACTTGGTGAAGACACTGGATGCTGAAGGCAAGCCGAAGGGCATAATCTTAAATTGGTACAGCATCCCACCTTCGCAGAAACTGGAGGCACTGCCTGTGAGACGGATGGATGTGAATGTGAAAGAAAGCATCATGGATGGCAAGAAAGCAGAACCACAACTCAGCCTCCAGTGACAGTATGATCTCGTTCAGCATGCCCATACAAAACTTTTGACCACAGACCGTTTAGGCCATGCAGGTAGAGAATGAGACACCAGTTCCAAATCTGTTTTGGTACCCTAATGTACTGAGGTGCATATCCCTGAGAGGAAAGGCCAGAGTGTGTGGAACAGGTTCTATAGCACTGCCCTCAATGAGCTGAGTGATACCAACTAGTGTTGTTCAGATAATGCTTTTGGGGATCCTACCACCCTTCATCAGATAGTGCCAGTATCCTAACTAGGATCCTACCAGAAATTCTACCAAAGACAGATGTAGGATCCTGGGTCAGATAGCGATGGATCCTAGTAAGGATCTAGGGATCCTAGGTCAGATAGATCCAAGCTGGATCTGTTGCTAGGATCCACAACATTTGTTGCTAGGATCCACGTGTCTCAGATCCATGCACTGGATCCTGGAGCGTTAGATCAGTCATTGGATAGCACTGCTATCCTACCACAGCAACTATCTGGCCAAGTGGGAGGTATCTGTTAGTATCCTGGTTTCTAGGATACTATCTGAGCAACACTAATACCAACTTAAAATGTGTCCACTGGCACCATGGACTCCCATGGTGCATGGGACTGTTACGGTGGAACAGTCTCGAGCTCGAGAGAGACAGACCAAAGCCCACTACTTCCAACATCCACTTGTCTGATGTGATGGCAGACCACTGTGGAAGGAAGCAGAAAAGACGACCCACAACCAGGAGCCACATTAGGGACTGAACGGAAGGGGAATGGTACCCCCACAGTCACTTTTTATCCTTGGAGAGGGCACCAGAGGACTTGCCTCCAGACCCCCCCCCCTTCTGACTTGGGTTTCACCAGACAGCAGTGCTGGCACTGCTACCTCTGTTGCTAGGGCTGCTGCTGGGGCTGACAGATGAAGCCACAAATGGAGCTCATCTTCAGCTTAGAAGGCTGCTTAGCCTGCTGTGATAAAACCATCGAATCTAAGGCGACAGTGGGCTTCTCAATCCAGGTGAGATGATTTTCCACCCCAGGGCCAACAAGATCAGTGCCCAGAAAGGGCACATTTGCTAACTTATGCTGGTATCCAAGGTAAAGGCAGACACACAGCCAGGTCCTCCTGTGCATGGACACTGAAGCAGCTACCGTGCTGGCACAGGAAAGTACAGTTACGTAAGAACTTACCGTAACAGTAGATCTTCGAGAGAGGCTCTTGCAGTAGGTAATTACATATAGGACTGATGCCAGCCGGCGACAGGACCCCACGGAAAAATTTCTAGCTAGCAGTCCCTGGTGAGGGACTGCCCCCCGTCAGGTGACCGCATCAGGCGACGCTGGTATAAAGGGGCGGTCCCGACGCCCGCTTTCCAGTTCTTTTCCCGCCAGGCCCGAAGGTCCGGACGAGAGAAGCGGATACTTCCTCGATGGAAAAGGAGCTGAAAAAGCCTAGGGGGATGGAGGGCGGGAAGGTATTACCTACTGCAAGAGCCTCTCTCGAAGATCTACTGTTACGGTAAGTTCTTACGTAACTGTACTATCTTACTTCGAGAGGGCTCTTGCAGTAGGTAATTACATATAGGACAGAATCCCAAGCAGTCTGGAACAAAGGAAAAGGCACCGGGAGGAGGTACTACTCCAAGAAGTAGCAAGGAAAACCTTACAAGCCTCAAGAAAGGAGGCCTTGCAAGACAGCTAACCCGAAGCCTGCTCTACGGCGAGAGGCAATGTCC
The DNA here is from genome assembly GCA_016271365.2 of Neoceratodus forsteri. Classification (NCBI taxonomy): domain Eukaryota; kingdom Metazoa; phylum Chordata; order Ceratodontiformes; family Ceratodontidae; genus Neoceratodus; species Neoceratodus forsteri. Next base: position 1,548,058,052 of record CM057449.1, on the reverse strand, counting down.
AAACTGTAATGTTTAGTAAAGATATGGACGGAAGTCCAAGTGGTGGCAGCACAGATGTCTGCCGCAGACACGTTCTTGAAACAAGCCACAGAGGCTGCTACTCCACGAGTGGAGTGACCTCTGACTTGACCCGGTAGGGTCTTATTGTACTTGTCATAGCAGAAAGTGATGCAATGGGCCAACCATTTTGATAGGCATTGCTTAGAGACAGCATTGCCTTCTCTTTTGTGAGCAAAAGAGACAAACAACTGATCAGTCTTTCTGAGATCCTTCGTCCTATCGGTGTAGTATCTCAGGATCCTGTGAACATCCATGGTATGGAGCAGGTATTCTCCTTGATTGGAGTACTGCGTGAAGAAGGCAGGTAATTCAATAGACTGATTCAAGGTAGATTCCACTACCACCTTCGGGAGAAACTTAGGATTTGTGCGAAGAGCTACTCGTTCTTTGTGAAAAATCAGATAAGGAATTTTGCACATCAGGGCCTGCAGCTCAGAAATTCTGCGAGCAGAAGTGATGGCCACCAAGAAGAGCATCTTCCACGATAAAAACTTCAAGTCTGCTGAAGCCGCAGGCTGAAAGGGAGGAAGGGTAAGTTTCTCGAGGACAAAGTTTAAGTCCCAAGGGGGAGCTGGAATCCGTATAGGGGTCTGAGATGAAGGACCCCTCTGAGGAAAGTTTTGGATACCTCCAGCTGGGCAAAAGCCTTATCAGTGAAAGGAATATGGTAGGCTGAAATAGCCGCCATATGGACTTTCAAAGAGGAGTGACTGAGACCCAGGTCGAAAAGATGACGCATGTACTCAAGAAGAATGGTCACAGGACAGGAAAAGGGCTCCACGTTCCTGGACGCAGCCCAGATGGAAAATCTTTTCCATTTCATGGCGTAGGTGGACCTAGAGGAGGGTTTTCTAGCCTCCACGAATCTCGGCCACCTTAGAAGAAACGCCAAAACGAGATTGAGCTAGGTCTGCAGGAGCCATGCATGAAGTTGAAGGGACTTGAGTCCTGGATGGACCAGGGTCCCCTGATCCTGGGTCAGCAATCCTGGAGATAAAGGAAGAGGAGGAACCTCTGAGTATTGCTGTAGAAGAGAGAACCAAATTTGCCTGGGCCAGAAAGGAGCGATCAGAATCATTCTTGCTCCTTCCAAAGCAAGCTTCTGCAGCACACGAGGGACCAGAGGAATTGGGGGAAAAGCATAGACAAATCTGTCCTTCCAGCTTAGAGACAGAGCGTCGCTCCAGAAAGCGCCTCGCTCTGGAGTGAGCGAGCAAAAGATTGGAAGCTTTGCATTTTGGGAGGAGGCGAACAGGTCTATCTGAGGAGTCCCCCAAATCTGGAAGGTGCTTTCTAGAACTTTTTCATCCAATTCCCACTCGTGTGGAAGAGCCGACGAGCGACTTAGTCTGTCTGCCAGGACATTGTCGACTCCCGGAACATGGATCGCCATGAGGTGAAGGTTGTGAAGCGTTGCCCACTCCCAAACCTCATCGCTCCGCACAGCCTGGTAGGACCGAGTCCCTCCCTGCTTGTTGATGTACCACACCACGCACATGTTGTCCGTTTGGACAGCTAGGTGACCGGGAAGGATGTATTGGTGAAGGGCCTGGACAGCATACAGCACTGCTTGAAGCTTGAGCACGTTGATGTGGAGAACTAACTCCAACTTTGACCAAAGGCCCTGGGTTCAGTGAGGACCCAGATGGGCTCCCCAACCTTCGCCTGATGTGTCCGTGGTCAGAGTCTGATCGGGGGGAGGATGAAAAAAGGGGACCCCCCGGAATAGGTTCTCTCGAACCATCCACCACTGCAAGTCTCTTACCATCGGCGAGGAGATCAGAACCAGATTATCTAGGTCGTCTACCCGTTGATCCCACTGAGATCGGAGAGTCCACTGAGAGATTCTCATGTGGAGGCGCGCGCGCGGAACCGTCGGGATGGCTGCTGCCATAAGCCCCAGTAGACGGAGCACCGACTTCGCCGGAACCCTCCTGTGTTCTGACAGGAGGGAAATCTGGGACTGGAGGGAAGCCCCCCTGTCCGGAGGCAGGAAGGCCTTGCACACTGTCGTGTCGAGGATTGCCCCGATGAACTGGAGCCTCTGTGAAGAATCCAGATGAGACTTGGAATGGTTGATGGTGATACCCAGGCCAGTGAAAACCTGCTGGGTGAGGGAGAGAAAATGCAGGCGTTCTTCCCTGGACGGGCCGCCAGAAGCCAGTCGTCCAGGTAGGGAAAACCTGAACTCCCAAAGCACGAGGTGGGCTGCCACCACTGCCAGGCATTTGGTAAAAACTCGGGAGCCGAGGAAAGACCAAAAGGGAGCCTGAATTGGTAGTGGTCCCCTGAATGCAAAACTGAGGTACTTCCGCCATGAAGGGCTATGGAGATGTGCAGGCACGCATCCTGCATATCCAATGCACAAAGCCATTGGCCCGGCCAAGCAGGGCAAGAGGGTTTGAAGGAGACCATCCTGACCTCTTGTATTCCACATATAGGTTCAGGGAGCTGAGATTGAGAATGGGTCTAAGATCTCCCGTCTTCTTTGATACGAGGAAGAAATGGGAATAGTAACCCTTCCCCTGGAGGTGAGGGGGGCCGGGCTCTATAGCCTGCTTCGCAAGGAGAGCAGCGATTTCTTCCCTGACCAAAAGAAGATGGTCCCTTCAGTAAGAGGAGTTTGGAGGGGGGTGACGTGGAGGTTTCTGCAGAAACTCTATGGAGTGTCCCTCTGCTATGATCTGAAGCACCCATGAATCAGATGTTATCCTCTCCCAACCCGGAAGGTGGAGGGAGAACCTCCCTCCTACCGGTTCCTCCAGGGTGTCCGGAGGCGGTGGGAGAGGGAAGGAGTCAGGTGGTGTGAGGCATCACCGCAGCTGGGGCACCCGTTGCTTTTTTGGGCGGCGGGGGCCTGGCAGCTGTGGGGGCCCGACGTTTAGTGGCCCGCCTTCCCTGAGGTTTCGCTTGAGGCCGGCTGCATCTGCGAAAAGGACGGCGCTGTGGGGGATGGGGACGGTACATTGAATCAACAGATTTAAGGGCCGTCTCCTTCTCCTGCAAGTCAGTGATGATGTCCTTGACATCACCGCCGAAAAGCACAGAACCCCTGAAAGGTGCTTCTAGAATTGCTGACTGCACCTCCGGGACCAGACCTGACACACGGAGCCATGCATGACGCCAAAGACTTACGGCGAACGCAGAGCTCCGTCCTGCGGTGTCCACTGCATCGTAGGTCGTCCTCAGGATATGACAACTGACTGAACGAGCAGAACGGACCAGGTCAGCTAACTCCTGCTTGACTTGGGAGTCAGGAAAGGAGTCAATCTTGGATTCCGCCTGGGTAAGGACAGCCTTCTGGTAATCCCCCATATGTGCTACATAATTTAGGGCCCTAATCCCCAGTGTGGAAGAAGCATAGATCTTCCTTCCATACTGATCCAGAAGGCGAGATTCCTTATCCGGAGGAGACGAGCTCAAATGTTTGGATGTGCTGACCAGCCGTGAGCGGCGCTAAATCACAACCTGAGTCTGCACGGGTGAGAGTTCAAAAGTCTACACCTCCAGAGCCTGGTATAGCCTGTTAGACTCTGGGGTGGGGCTAAAGCCGACGGTTGTTTCCAAATAGTGGAATAAAGGTGGGTGTGAGGCTCGATCCAGGGTGGCACTAGAGTAGGAGCCGTAAGGGCAAGTCCAGATGTTCGGCGAGTTTAACCCGCTGAGGATCTGGCTCTAAGGAATGCCACTGATGGACTTCCTGGATCTTCCTGAGCAACTCCGTGAAGGAAGGATCCTCCGGAGGAGACTTCGGAGGAGTCCTTGGCCGGGGCTTGGAAGGAGAGCGCGGCTCGTCGTCTTTCTTGGAACTGCCATCGGAAGCTTCCGAGGAGTCCGAGAGAGAAGATGAAGAAGAATCTGAGTAAGACTCCCTAGCTCGCCTCAGGGAGGAACGGGTTCCTTACGGGTAATACCAGAACGTGTCCTGTCCTCTCCTGATCCCGGGGCAAGCCCGGAACTGGAGGTGGAGAGGGAGTATGCCGCCTGGGGGCGAGGGAGCCGGGCGGCACCATCGTCAAGACGGTTTCTCGACTTCCTTGGTGAGCTGAGCCTTGGCCTCAGCCCACCAGGAGGCAAGAGTCTCCTGAAGATCCACCGGCAGCCTAGGGGGCGGTGGAGGAGGAGGAGGGGGATAGTTGTACAGAGGAAATCCGTAGGGAGAGTATCCGTAACCTGGCTGTGGATATACTGGAGCCGGGTACTGCGACATCGGGTACTGCAGCGTCGAAGGAGTCGGCGCCGGGTACTGCGGCGCAGGATACTATGGACCTGGGAAAATTGGTGTCGGATAGGACGGCGGATACCCAGGCACTGGAGGAACTGCCGGAGCAGACGGCCCAGCCGGGTACTCCACGGGCGGATCAGCCGGGATAGGCCCATGGGGTGGAGGGTCCGATGGAAGAGGATATCCTCACCGCGCCGGAGGGCCGGGCGTCGGAACCGGCGCCGCGGGGCCGGCGCCGAGGAGCTGCACCGGAGCTGGCGTCAGGGGAGCCAACGTCAGATCCGGCTCTTCAGGGAGAGGATCGGACGGTAGCCCAGGATCCCAAGTCTCTTCTGGGGATGGAGGGGAAAAATCTCCGGGGTCGGGCAGGGGGGACTGGGGCTCCCCTGATGGCAGCGAAGGCTGCGGGGGAGCCTGGTACGACGGACGAAGCAGGGTCTGCCGTAGGCTCCGAGGCCCGGCGCATGTCGGAGGAGCCAACGTGTGGCTTAGGGGCCGAATCCCAGCGGATGCCAGAGAAGCCGGCGTCCGACTTCAGGGGTCCCTTGTCGGAGACGGGCTGAGGGTGAGAGGAGGCCCGGTCTGAGGGACACTGCCGGTGCCACCCGGGTGGTCGAGCGTCTCAGCAGCCTTTCTCCGGCATACGCCGGAGGAGCTAACGTCTGCTTAAGGGAGGTGCTCGCGACCAGTAGGGCCGCAGCTCGCGGCGGTACTGGGGCTGGAGCCTTTGCTCAGAGGCACCCGCAGGCTCGAATGCGAACCCGACGGGCGGGCAACGCTTCCTCCAAAGCCTTGGAGGCTGCTTGTCAAGGCGATCCCTGAGGGATGTGCCATTGCCCGTGACCGGCCGGAGTCGCGGAGGAGGAGGCCTCTCGGTGCTTTCCTTGTCCTTCTTGTGCCTCTTCAGGGAGGTCGACGCCCGTCAAGTTTCTTCAACTCCTTCTCCATCGTGGACATCTTCTTTTTGAGGAGATGGGCTTCGAGGGACTGCTGGCGTTGTCTGCGGGTGGCCGTGTTGAAACGAAGGCAGTGCGGACACTTGTCGACCACGTGGTCGGGGCCTAAGCAGAAAAGGCAGAGGGAGTGACCGTCTTTGTGAGGCAGTTGGGCGCCGCACGAGTCGCACTTATTCTTTGAAGGGGACAACATATATCGACGTTCACCTGACGATAGAAGTATAAAATACAATACTGAAAACTTTTTCGGAAAAACCGACGAAGTAGCAGGACTGAGCGATATGAACTTAACCACGAGGCGCTGCACGAGCTGACGGTGGGAAAGAACTGGAAGGCGGGCGTCCGGGACCACCCCTTTATACCAACGTCACCTGACGCCGGTCACCTGACGGGGAGCGGTCCCTCGCCAGGGACTGCTAGCTAGAAATTTTTCCGTGGGGTCCTGCCGCTGGCCGGCGTCAGTCCTATATGTAATTACCTACTGCAAGAGCCCTCTCGAAGTAAGATCTGCTCATGCCCAGAGCGGTTTGCATCTACGGCTTAGATAGCAAACAGTTTGAGTTCCTGTAGGGTCCTAGCATCTGCTTATCTGCCAGAAGCAAAGGGAGAAGGTAAGTGAGCTTGTCAAAAAGCGCATGGCCAAACCAGGCCATCACAGTGGCACAGCTGGTTTGAAATAGGCTCATGGTAGCCAACGTGAAGACCTTACAGCCAGGAAGTCACGTTTCTTGGACTCCTTGTCCATGGCTTGTTCGCATCCCCTCTGGCCTTCAACTTCCTGAAAGCAGACTCCTAGACAAGCCACTCAGCTAAGGTATGCTCTGAGAACCTAGAGAGACTACCCGATAAGAATCAGGTAATAGCGGTCTATATGGAAAGGGTATACTGGGCAGGACATGGGGTACTGCCCAATCCCGAGCACAGGGCCCAGGACAGCCTTGGCCACTAGGAACACCACCCATGGGGAGTCATCCCACTCTAGGATGTCCATTAGGGAGTAAGTCTTGTGCTTCTGGACCTCCTCTAGGGGGAACATTCAGGGCAGTGGATGTGTGCTGCAGAAGGGAAGCAAATGACATTGACTTGCCTGTGGTGGACTGACTGTCTGACAAGTCCAGGTCCCCTCAACCACGGGAGGAGGGTGCCATGGAAGAGTCCTCCTCTTAATCATAGTCTCAGTCCTCAAAAAAGAGTTGAGTCTACCTCTTGGGAGTTTGTACTACCTGCCTATCTGGGGTGACTGCCACTGACAGGAACACAGAAACCTAGAAGTTGACTGCAGATAAGGACCGCAAGGCCCATCCAGTCTACCCATTTTTTTTACCTTATGAATGTGCCACAGGCCTTTACTCTGTCAATGGCCTATTTATTCATACTCATCTGTATTGCTCCCTTGTGCCTATCCCATGCCTGTTTGAAGCCCTGCACTTTATTCATATCCACTACTTCCTGAGGTAGGCCTTTCCATGCATCCACCACCCTTTCTGTGAAAAAGTACATCCTCACATTACCCCTTAATAGGCCTCCCTCTCATCTCATGCTGTGTCCTCTTGTCCTGCTATTTTTCTTATACTGAAACATGTTAGACTCTTTCACTTTGTTAATGCCCTTAAGACGTTTGAATGTTTCGATCATATCCCCTCTCTCCCTCCTGTGCTCTAGGGTATACACACTGAGCTCTGTTAATCTGTCCTCATATGTTTTCTGATGCAGTCCGTGCACCATTTTGGTTGCCCTTATCTGGACTGCCTTCATTTTGTTAATGTCCTTGTGCAGGTGCGGCCTCCAGTACTGCACGCAGTACTCCAGATGGGGCCTAACTAGTGTCTTGTAAAGAGGGATTATTACATCCCTCTTACGACTTGTGATACACCCCTACCAATACACACCAACATCCCTCTAGCCTCACCTACTGCATTAGTGATCTGCTTGGATGATTTCAGGTCATCTATGATGATGATGATGCCCAAGTCTCTTTCTTCCCTTGAGATTGCCAGCAACTCCCTTCCTAACCTATACGTAGCTTCAGGGCTTCTCTTCTCTATGTGCATGACCTTGAACTTCTTTGCATTAAACTCCAGTTGCCATGCTTCAGTCCATTTTGCCAGTTTTTCTAGATCTCTTCTGATTCTGCCCACCCCATCTGGATCTACTCTGTTGCAGATCTTGGTGTCATCTGCAAACAGGCAAATCTTACCCTCCAGTCTATCTTCAATATCACTGATGAAGATATTGAAGAGGACTGACTCTTCCAGGCAACCCAGGAACAGACCAAGAGTCCTTTGTGGGTTCCCATGCATGGCTGCAGAGAGTGCAGACTCCACCCCTATCGGTCAAGTGGGAGGTGCTGCAGACAGCAGAACCTCTGGTCAAGTCCCAGAAGGCACCCACACCTGAGATCGAGCCAAAGGAGCAGGAAGCATGGGGCTAACAATCAGGGCTTGAAATGGTCCAATACTGTCAGAAGAGGTCTTCATACTTCCACTTTTTCATCGCCATTGATGATCTTCTGCAGAAGATGACAAGCTCAACGAATGATGATGACATCAATGGGAGCGGGACTGGGATCAAAATCTAGCCCCCTTTCTCAACTGTCGACTTCCATGAGGTCAATGAGGGTCTATTGTGATGCCACATAGACCACTTGCTGAAAAAACCATGATGGAAGGAGACATGGTATGCACTTGATGAAGGACCATCAGTGTAGGTTGCACTGGGAATGGCTTAAACGGGCTCACCGACTGAACTCCGTTCCATGCTGGGATGGGTCAATTTGAAACCAGGGTATTAGAAAGTGATGAAGCCTGGTTAATCAGGTTGGGAAAACTCTCGAATGGCCCATCACCTGGAGTCACCCTCAACTGGTGGAAGCTTGACCAAGGTCAACTAGTGTCAACTAGTCATGGGAGTTGAGAGACTGCAAAGAGTGGAAATGTTTCTCCTTCCACAGTCAACAATGATGGTATTTCTTATGCTTTTGGAATAAGGTGAACTCTTCTTAAAGGTTTGGCGAGTCAGGAACATATCCTAGAAGTCCACGAATGGAGTGCTCAGCAACTGCCCCATCATGACTAAGACCAAGGCCGACAAAGGTCCCCATGCTGCCTCTTCCATAGCCTCAAGCTGATCTGCTGACCCCATGGCCGCTGAGGTCTGCTGATGTTCCTGATTTACAAAGGCTCAGCGTCAGAAAAACAAACACTTAATACATATAGACATAGAATGGCAGCTAAAGGTTACAGTTTTTTTAGTTATACAATACTGCAGAATCAAGATCAGCTATACTCTACATTGAACCTGTTACCGAGAGCTGTATTTTGCAGTTTTGAAGAGAACAATAAGTTTGCTGATAGAGGGAGGGAGCAACAGGTTTAATATTTACAGTGAAGTAGTGAATTAGACAGATTCCTTGTGAGTGCAGCCAAATAAGGCATTGTTAATAGGTAATGTTTGTTAGTCCTATCGGTAGGAACTCAGTGGCGGGGTGGACCCATAAGATGATAGATAGATGACCGAGCACTAGCTGGTACATTGGCAGTTCCGTGAAGCGAGAATGTGCTCTTTGAGGGCTGACTTGAAAGGTCCTAATTTGGAGATGGAGGAGACATCAGAAGGGAGTTCACTGTACCAGGCTGGGGCCCTCCGTGGGAATGACCTTTGGGCTAAGGAGGTTCTAACCCTTGGGATGGACCACACCTGTCGGTTGGCAGTGTGGGTATTCACCGAGGCAAGGGAGGATAGGAGAGAGGCAGAAACCCCCAAGGGGGTAAGCCCCAGGTGTATTTTCTCTGTTAGGAGACATGTTTGATAAAATAGCCTTTCATCCAGGGTAAAGAGATTTGTCAGGGCATATAGGGTACAGGTATGGGTATGCTTGTCTGCCCTGGTGAGGAGTCTGCATGCTTTGTTTATGGCAAGGTGGATTTTGTTAAGGGCTGTGTGGTCAGCAGCCGAGTAGACAGTGAGCCCATAATCAACTAGGGAGAGGACTGAGGAGGTGACAGCCAGATTAAGGTCTTCCAGAGGTAGGCAATCCTTGTGCCGATAAAATAGGCCTATACAGACATTTATGGCTGATGATAAGAGTGTCAATGTGTGAATGGAAGGAGAGGCTGGAATCAAATGTAATGCCCAAGTATTTATATGTATGGACCTGTTCTAGAGGAAGGAGAGAGTGGGAGAGGATTGTTAGCTGTGCATTCTTGGTCTTATTCTGTCGATGGGCAAAGAGCATAGTCTTTGACTTTTTTACACTGACCACAAGTCTTTGGTCTATGTACCAGTTTTCAATCTGGTTAAATGCGTGTTGGAGGGAGGACTGCAATAATATGGGATCTGGGTGCGAGGCAAAAAGAACCGCGTTGTCCGCATAGAGTAGTAGGCTGCCGGAGCAGGACTTGGGCAAGGTGTTTAGGTAGATACGGAATAATAGAGGGCCGAGGATGGAGCCCTGGGGAACCCCAGAGCGGACTGGCAGGGTGGTTGAGAGGGTGTTATTTTGACACATAATGATCTAGCTGTGAGGTAACTGGTAAACCAGGAGACGGGTCCTTGGGACAGACCTATGTGGCGAGGTGTGCTTAAGAGTAAGGGTTGGGAGACTGTATCAAAGGCCTTTGACAGGTCGATGAAGACAGCTCCAGCTAGGTGTTTTCTATCCAGGGCAGAGTGAATAAAATTAAAGAACTCAGTGAGAGCCGTAGTTGTACTGTGCCCAGATCTGAAGCCATGCTGCTCCCTGCAAAGTAGGTTATGAGCAAGTAGGTACTCAGTGAGTTGGGTGGCTATAATTTTTTCAAGGGCTTTTGAGAGTGATGGGAGAATGGATATGGGACAGTAGTTACTGGGGGAGGTGCTGTCACCACTCTTCAGTATTGGGGTGACTGTGGCAGTCTTCCAGGCTGCGGGGAACTGCCCCAGACTTAGAAAGCGGTTAATGAGGTCAGTCAGTGGGGAGAGGACTGTAGTACTAGATGCAGAATTCTCGTATCAAAAGAATCTTTGCAATAGCAAGAGCCACTTGAGTGCTTTCATGAGAAAAGTCCTTGCCTCATTCATAGAGATCACCCTGAGATGGAAGGGGGGATGCTGGGTGTTTTGGGGTGGGGTTGTAGGAGTGGGGTCGAAGAAGTTATTTGGGAGTACTGCACTAAGGTCAGAGAATGATGAGTTGAGGCAGTTCACGATGGCCAGCGGGTCGGTGGCAGGGACACAGTTGACAGTTAGTGGGGGGCGGATTTGCCATTGAGTTCCTTGATATTGTCCCAGAACAACCGAGCATTCCCCCCAGGAGGAGGCAAGGGTTGTTTGTAGTAGCCCAATTTGGCTTGTTTAATGGCCCAAGTGCATCTGTTACGAGCTGCTTTATAGGCTTGCCTGTCCGCCCGCGTGCGATGCGATTACTTATGCCAGAGATCATCTCTGTGCTTTAGCTGTTGGAGCAGTGCAGGCGTGACCCAGGGGGCATTACCTTTCTTGGATTGCGCTTTTGCTCGTGGGGCATAGATGTCACATGTTTTATTAAAAGAACAGGTGAAATAATCAAGGGCTTCATCTGTAGTAGGGGCCCGGGAGATTGGGGGGCCAGTCCCATTGAGTTAAGTATTTTCTTCACTTTGGAGGAAGCACGCCTTCCATTTGTCTAATGACAAGGATGCGTAGGCTGGCAACAAAGGATTCCCCCACTATCATGGGTAGCCCTCAGACTGCATGCACATGTGTAGATCTGAGACAGACATCTTCTACCAGCACTGAATGTACCACTTATATCCCGGCTTCTTGTGTTCTGTCCTTGTACTGTTGAATGAGTAGTAGCCTGAGGATGAGTTGGAGAGACTGGGTAAAAATCCAAAAGATTTAAAATTTGCCAAACTTTAGTGCTTGAAAAGTCAAGAATCCTTACATGCTGCAGGAGCTGTGAAGAAGGAGACCAATCCCTTCCAGTGGAAAAGGAGATCTGATGTCAGATATGGCGGAGCCAGAGGATGACACCACAGTCATGGGAGGAGCCAAGCTTGAAGATGTGTGGTAAACTCAGCTATGCTCAGAAACTGTGTAAGTGTGAACACGTAACTGAAGGTCAGTTGGTAGAAACTTTTTTTTAAACTAAACTGAACAAAAACAATAAACACTAGCCAATAATTATAGTAGTAAGCAATGAACTTGACACAAGCGCTGTCTGTAACACAAACTCTAAGTCCTGATCCCCAATGAGGAGAACAAGAGAGATGCTGCATTTCAATACCTGGAAAAAAAAAAAAAAGGAACTAAGGTGGTTAGGGCTGGTACTGCCACAGTATACCACTGAGTGACTGGATGGCATGCGCACAGGAGGATAATGCACCTGAGCCACCAGCCACAAAAGTTCTGGCTCCTCTGGGGTCCTAGCCCCTTCAACCCCAAGACCAAAAAGGGGACTCTACAGAGATTAATCCTAGGAAGATTAATTTATCCTTTAAGAGGTTGAAATAGCCACAATTAAGATAGACCTGGCATTATTAAGAGATTTCAACTTTCCAGGTATTAACTGGGTCATTCTGTGGGAAGAACATGAATTTGAGAATAATTTCATTGATTTCCTCTCAGATAGCTTCCTAGAATAGGTCGTGGTGGTCCCCTCTAGGGATAATAATGCCCTCAGCTTTTCACAGATTCAGTAAATTGCATCCGACCCCAACAGTTCTTGCTCCATTGTGGGGGAATACTTCTCTGAAGATTGGAGAATCCCCACCCAGGTGGTCCGTGTCGGCTCAGAAAGGAATACTGATGCTAAGGGACCCTCTAACTCCAGACAGGTGGAACACTGAATCATTTGATACAGTAAGGGAGAAATATGACCTCCCTAGGCTTGATTTTTGGAGATACCTCCAAATTAGAAGATTGGTCTGCCCATGGACTTGTAGCTCCCCAGGGCATGTTCTACAGACTGAAAAGGGGGAAGGTCAATCTCATCAACCGTACCCTGCGTGATGCCTAACAGCACAGCCCTGTCAAAACCTGCATGGGCTCTAGAAGCAATGTCCAAACTGTAGTGCTTGGTGAAAGTATGGACGGTACTCCAGGTGGAAGCAGCGCAAATGTCAGTGACAGACCCCTTTGAAACTGGCCACAGAGGGAGCCATGCCCCTAGTGGAATGGGCTTACACTGCCCCTGGCAACTCTGTCATGCTTATTGCAGCACAACACAATACAATGAGCTAACCATTTGGACAAACATTGTTTAGAAACCTGAACGCCTTCTCTTCCTGGGGCAAAAGCAACAAAAAGCAGTTTCGACTTTCTGCACTCCTTAGTTCAGAGCAGATAATACTTCAAAATTCTGTGCATGGCTACTGTATAGAGCAGTGCTTCCCCTGGATTGGCACGCTCAGGGAAATAAACAGGCAGGTGGATAGACTGGTTCAGGGTAAACTCAGACAACACCTTAGGAAGAAACAGGATTCGTACGCAGAGACACCCTTGTCTTTGTGAAAAATCAATTAAGGTTCCTCGCACCAGAGGACCTGAAGCTTGGACATCCTTCGAGCAGAAGTAATAGCAACCAAAAATAATGCTTTTCAGGAAAGAAAGCATAGTTCGGCAGTCATGGCTGGCTCAAAAGAAGACATCGTCATCTTCTCCAAAACAAAATTCAGATCCCAAGTTGAGAAGGGGGAATGGATTGGAGAGGTTTCAGATGTAGGATGCCCCTTAGAAAGGTATGGGAGGCATCCAGTTGGGCCATGATGCGGTCGCCCACAGGCTCATGAAAGGCTGAGATAGCTGAAGGATGCACCTTGAGAGAGGAGTACTAGAGACCTGAATCTGACAGTGACATCAGGTACAGTAATCCAGGATCTGGCTCACCAGACAAGTGAAAGGGTCCAGATGATGCCTGGCATCTCAGATGGCAAACCTCTTCCACTTCATGGCATATGTGGCCCAAACTGAGGGCTTCCAAGTGGCCATAAAGACACCTGCCACCTTCTGAGATACCCCAAACTGGGCAATGGCTATGCCTTCAAGAGCCAGGCATGCAGTCGAAGGGGCTTGAGGTTGGGATGGACCCGGTTCCCCTGAGCCTGCATCAGCAGATCTCTGCAGAGGGACCGAAGGTTCCACCACTAACTGTTTCAGTAACGGAAACCATATCTGCTGTGGCCAGCATGGGTCTACCAGGATCATACTGGCTCCGTCCATCTGAAGCTTGACTAATACCCTCTGAATCGGAGGAAATGGAGGGACAGCATAAAGGAACCTCCCGCTCCAGAAGAGGGACAACATGTCTCACCCAAAAACTCAAGGCCCAGGATCTATCAAAAAGAAAGTGGGCAGTTTTGCATTGAGTGGGGATGCAAAAGGGTCCAACTCTAGATGATCCCATCTAGCGAACAGATCTTCAGCGATGGGTGAGAGAAGTCCCCATTTGTCCATGCTGGGCTGAATTCAACTGAGGCTGTCTGCCAGAGACAAGGACTGCTGATAGAACCAGACTGTGGTCTAGCACCCAGTACCAAAATCTCATGGCCTCCCTGCATAGGGGATATGAATGCATCCCCCCCCCCCGCTTGTTGATATAGTAGACAACACTGAGGTCGTCAGACTGGATCAACAGCTGAAATGGGAGGAGATGGTTTTGAAAGACTTGCATGGCATACAGGACCACCAGCATCTCCAGGACGTTGATATGCAGAGAGGTTTCCGTCTGGGACCAAGAATCCTGTGTCTAAAAGGGACCAGGACGCGCCTCCCCCCAAGCCCAAACTGGAATCATCCATGGTGAGGATCTGCTAGGGGGAGAAGATCTGAAATGAAACCCCTTGCAACAGGTGCAGAGGGTCCATCCACCATTGGCGCATCTTGTGGACTGGGGAGACCAGCGTTGACTATTGTAACTCGTTCATGCACTGGTCCCGTTGCACCCTGCATGTCCATTGCAGAACTTGCATGTGCAGCCTGGCTAGTGGAACTGTGGGAATGGCCACAGACATCAACCCCAACAGCCTCAAGTATACCCTTGCTGGAACATAACGGCTCTGGGCAATCTCCTGAGCCTGGATGATAAGGCACTCTGCTCTGTTCTGAGGCAGGAAGGCTTTTCTCTGCAGACAGTCCAAAACCACCTTATATATTGCAGCCTTTGGGATGGGTTTAGGACTGACTTGAGCAAGTTGACAGTGATGCCCAGGGAAAGAAACAGCTGAAGTGTTCTCTCCAAAGTCCAGAGAAGCTGTTCTCTGGACGGGGCCTTTAGGAGCCAATCTTCCAGACAGGGGAAGACGTACAGTTCCTCCCTTCGGAGAGTTGCAGCTACTGCTGCTAAGCACTTGGTAAAGACCCATGGTGCAGAGGATAAGTCAAAGGGCAATACTTTGAATTGGTAGTGCTCGCCCTGAAAAAGAAATTGGAGGAATCTCCTGTGTGGGGGAAATACCGAGATATGCAGGTTAGCATCCTGCATGTCCAGGGAGCACATCCAGTCACCCTGCTTGAGAAGTGGCACCTGGCCTGGCAGGGTTACCATGCAGAATTTTTTGTATTGGACATACAGATGGAGCTTCTTAAGATCTAATATGGACCTCAGAACCCTGATTTTCTTGGGGACCAGGAAGAACCTGGAATAAAATCCCCTGTTCCTTTGGCACCTGGGCACTGGCTTGATGGTCTTTTTGTTTGTGCAGAAGGGACTGTACCTCCTCCCAGGGAACAGACAGATGGGTGGGGGGAGAGAGGTGGGGGGTACTGGAGGAGTCTCTGGGGGCAACTCGATGAGTTCCAGAGTGTGACCCCTTTCTATAATCTGAAGAATCCAGGCATCTGAAGTAATGGTTCCCCACTGATTGAGATGGAGGGAGAACCAACCACCTCTTGGTCGCGGACTGGAAGAGGGGGACCTGAAAAGAAGTCAAGCGAAGACGGATCCAGCCGCTGGGGCTGGTCCGTCACCCCTAGGGCACTTTGCTATGGTGCCGGAGGAAGAGGGGGTGGGCAAGACAGAGGAGGCTCTCTTCTTACCTTGGGGTCGGGAGGCTTCTCCAGATTTGTGGGACACCTTGCGAAAAGGAGGGTGCTGTCTGCTCTTAGGCAGAGTATGACAGAGCAAGTGGACAGACTTAGTAGCCCTACCAGATGCCTGTAGCTCATTTATGATGTCCTGCACATCTGGTCCAAACAGCTTGGAGTCATTTAAAGAGGCATTGAGCACCTATGGCTGGACATCAGCTGGGAAACCGAGACCCTCAGCCAAGAGTGCCTATGACGGCAAATGCCTGTGGCAGCAGCTCTGGTATTTGTATCCGAAATATCATAGAGGGTCCTCAGGAGGTGCTTGATAATTTCCTCAGCACTCTGCAAGCATTTGAGAACCTCCTGCTTCTGGGAACAATCAGGAAGGGCCTGGGATGCAGCCTTGCCCTTCCTTCCGGATAGTATTCTGATACTTGACCATGTGGGAGAGGTAACTGGCAATCCTCAGCCCAAGGGTGGAGGAGGCATAGACCCTCCTGTCCCAGAGATCACTCCTATGGGATTCTCTGTCAGGAGGGATGGAACCAAAATACAGGTTACTCACCTGTAACAGGAGTTCTAGGAATGGTATATGTTGTTCATCCACACTGTCTGGCAGGTTCCTTGCCGCTTTAAATCTTGCCGGCAGGTCTTCAAGCTGGCTCCTTCCACCCACCTGGGTGGTAAAACTCTCGGCTCCGCCCCATGACGCCAGATCTGGCCCGCTGGAAGCTCAGGTTGTGTGTCGAAGCCGGTGAGGTCGGGTGGGTGTGGATGAACAACATATACCACTCCTAGAACTCCTGTTACAGGTGAGTAACCTGTATTTCTAGGGACATGGATATGTTGTTCATCCACACTGTCTGGCAGACTCCTAGCAGTTCTCCGGGAGGAGGGAGGCAAGGCACACACCCCCTACTTAGGGAATAAAGACTGGAGAACCGAGGCCCCAAAACCAGCATCCTGGTGTAACTCAAGGTCGATGTGATAATGGGTAATGAAGGTGTGTGCGGACTTCCAGGTAGCAGCCCTGCAGATTTCCTGGATAGGGACGCCCCTGGAAGCAGCCACCGATGCAGCAGTATGATGGGTAGAATGAGCTCTTATCCTCTGGGAGGCTCCATGCTCGCAACTTGTAGCAGAGATCTATGCAGGAGGTGACCCACCTGCTTATCGCCTGCTTGGCTGCAGGTCTGCCAGGTGCTGCTCCAGCGTAGGTGACAAACAGCGGGCGAACCTCTCTCCCGACTTCAGCCGCATGCCTCCTTTAATAATAAGCGAGCGCCTTCTAGGGTCCAAAGTATGGAGCCTGTATTCGGCCTCCGAGTGTGATTGGGTAGAACACTGGCAGTCAACACCTGGTTAAGGTGAAACTCCGACACCACCTTCGGAAGGAATTTTTGGGAAGAGGACAACTCTTGTCCCTGTGGAAGACCAGGTAAGGAGACTTGATGCAGAGCGCCTGGAGTTCTCCCATCCTTCTGGCTGACGGATAGCCACCAAGAAGGCGGTCTTCCACGACAGGTGAGAGAGTTCACACCTGTGCATTGGTCTGATGGCTTGCCCATGAGCTTTGCCAGTACCAGCAGTAAATCCCACTGAGGTGGAGGTTCTTGATCGAGGGGAAATGTGATCAAGGCCTTTGAAAAGCCGCCAGACCACCTTCTCCCGCGCCACCGACTGCTCCCCTGCCCGCACTGTAAGCAGAGATGGCTGCCAGGTGTACCCTTTAGGTCGCCGACCTAAGCCCTTGACTAGAAAGGGACCATAACTAGTCCAAGATGCTTGCCAAAGGACAGGAAGAAGGGTCCAAGCCTTGCCCTGACACCAAATGGAAAATCTCTTCCATTTGAAGGCATAGCATTTCCTGGTTGACTCTTGATGGGACGCCCAACAACGCTGAGGACCCGCCGGAAAGACCCAAAGCCTGAACTCTAGTCAGCCAGGAACCAGGCCGTCAGGTGCAGGGACTGAAGGTCCGGATGGAACACCTTCCTGATTGACTGAGAGCAGGTTCGGCGAGCTGGAAGCTGCCTCGGGAGCCTGGAGCTGAGGCTGAGGAGATTGGAAAAGAACGGTGGGGCCAGTCTGGGGTTATCAGAATCACCTGCCTTGTCCCTCCTTGCTTTGAGAAGCACCTTGTGAATCAAGGAAATGGGGAAGGCGCGAAGAGGCCCGGGGTCCACAGCCCGAGAAGGCATCCCCCGCAGCGAGCCCTGCTGAGGGGGCGGCATGAAACAGCTCAGCGTCGCTCTCCCTGGAGGCAAACAGGTCCACCTGAGGTGTGCCCCAATGGAGAACAGATCTTGTACTACCTCCGCAGGAGAGACCACTGTGAGTTGCAGCCCCTATCCGGCTCAGGGCATCGGCCAGGGTGTTGGAGGCTCCTGCCACATGAATGGCTAGGAGATCCACCTCCAGGCTGTGCACGAGTGACCAAATGCGGAGAGCCTTGCATAGAAACATGGAACGCTGGGCCCTGCCCTGGGCGGTTTAGGTAGTACATGGTCGTGGTATTGTCCGCCTGGACTCGGACCACTTGACCCCGGAGAAACGGAGCAAAGGCGGTGAGAGCTAGGGCGGACCGCCGAGCTCCAGCAGGTTGATGTGGCATCGGACTCCCTCGGACCAGAGGCTGGCGCCTGTGTTCCCCAGATGGGCACCCCAACCCATCAGAGAGGCATCGGTCGAGGAGAGACCGCCGGCTCTGGCGGACAAACGGGATGCCCTCCTGCAGATGAGATGGAACGGTCCACCACCGGAGAGCGCCCACATCTCCTGCACCATCACTAGCTGGTCCAATGGATCGCAGCATTGTGACCACTGGCTGGCCAGTCCCCTGGAAGCGGCGATGTGCGCCAGCGCTCCAACGGACCACGCTGGTACAGGCCGCCATGAGACCCAGGAGGCGCAGGGAAGTCCCGGCAGGGCGCGATTTCCCAACCAGAAATGACTGGGCAAAGGAGGTAAGAACCTCGGCCCTGTCCGCCGGGAGCCGTGCTCTGGCTCGAAGAGAGTCGAGCTCTGCCCCGATAAACAGAATCACCTGCTTCGGCTCGAGTTCCGACTTGGCCTCGTTGATGAGAAGGCTGACTTGAGAGCAAACCTGGAGGGCCAGATCTCTGGACCGCTCCACCTCCTGTCTGGAGGGGGCTGCTATCAGCCAATCGTCCAGGTAAGGGTACACCTGGACCCCTCAGCGCCGCAGGAAATCTGTCACCACTGCAATGCATTTGGTGAAGACCCTGGGAGCTGGAGACAGACCGAAGGGCATGACTCGGAACTCGAAGAGGGATCCCTCCGTTCGAAAGCGAAGGAATCTCCGATGTGACGGATGGATAGGGATGTGAAAGAACGCGTCCTGCAGGTCCAGAGAGCAGAACCACATGCCGTGTTCCAGGGATGGTATTATCTGAGCCAGAGTGACCATCCTGAAGGTTCGAGACCTTAGGAACTTGTTCAGGTTGTGTGAGTGAGAATGGGCGCAACCCCCATCCGTTCGGAACCAGGAAGTACCTGGACACAAACCTCGGGTCTGAGGGAGGTCCGCCACCTCCCTGATCACCTCCTTTTGGAGGAGGAGGCGATGTCGGCCCGACGAGCCGACAGTGAGGCTGCGGACCCCGAGGCCCCCCGAGGTGCGATGGCTCTGAAGGGCGGGGCCTGCTCGAATTCTAGAGGTAGGCCTTTTCCCACCACCTCCAGTACCCACCTGTCCGTGGTAATAACGGACCAGGCGGAAAGGAAGTGCCGGAGCTGTGGAACCTGGGGTGAGGTGACGGGGTTGGGGGCGACACCCCTCAGCCCGTCACTGGGCAGGCTTGGAGGAGGGACCGGCCGAGGGACCTCCTGGGCCTTTACCTCCCTGCTTCCTGTTGGAGGAAGCCCTGGGCTTGGGTTTGGGATGCCAAGCCCGAGCCTGCTGGCCCTGACGTTGCTGGGCCGGACGCGCCGCGGCGCAGAAGGACGAAAGGGCTTAGGCTGTGGTTTGCGGCCTTTGTCCTTCTGAGCAGAAGAGACCGAGTCCAAGGTAGAATTGGACTTCTCGATCCTCTGCAGGTGACCTTCCACCCCAGGGCCGAAGAGGTCAGTCCCAAAAAGGAACATCCGCCAATTTGTGCTGGGTATCCGAAGTAAAGGTGGATATCCTCAGCCAAGCCCGGCATGACGCATAGCCACTGCGGCCGCCACAGACCTGGCACATGAGTCCCCAATGTCTAAAGCAGTCTGGAGCTGCTGTTTGGCCACTGCCCTGCCCTGGTCCCGCACCTGCCTGACCGTGGTCTGCAGATCCGCGGGAAGATGAGGGACGACCTCATCCAGGGAGCCCAACAGGGCATGAGAAAAATGCCATGAGGATGGCGAACTGGCCTGGCGGAAGGCAGATGGAGGACGCAGCATAGACTTTAGCCCGGCATAGTCAATTTCTTGGACTCCTTGTCGAGAGGTTTGTCCCACATCCTAAGCGCTTCCCGCTCGCCAGAAAACGCTGTCGGTAACCAACCCCTCAGCCGAGGGTGTTCCAAAACCGACAGGGAACCGTTAGGGGATACCTAGCCCGTTTAGAAACGGGTTCGAGCTTCATCCCGGTGGACTCCGAGATGAGCCGAAGCAATCCTAGGAAGGACGAAGGGCTATCATCCACCGACTGTCCTCCTGAGGACTCCAAGTCCATTCTCTTGGAGAAAAGGGAGGAATCGTCCTCGGACTCGGAAGAGTCCTCGAAGAGCTGCCTCAGGCCTGAGCCACCCTCCACCTGCCGAGGCCGGTCGGGAGTGAGGGTGACAGACAGCCTATGGGGCAGTCCCTGAGCCGACCAAGAATTTTTGGTCGGAGCCCCAACTAACGGCTGTGGAGGCGGAGGTTCCACCGGAATCGTTGGGGCAGCTGGATTTGGCTGAACAACCGGCCTGGGAACAGGCTCCTCAGCTAAAATGAGGGGTTGTTTCGGCCGCTCTGGTGACAGCCACTTAAAGGCCGGGGAAGACGACGGCGTTGGCTTATTCCCGGTCAGAAGGAGCTGTTGCCACATGAGTTCCTCATACCTCCGACGCAACTTGCGCCGAAGCCTCCCCTCGTCCGAGGAGGAGGAAGAGGACGAGCGGCGGCGCCACTTGCCGCGGTGCCGAGACCAAGACCGCCTATGACGGCAGGATCGGCTGGACCGCGAAGACGTCTGAGACCGAGAACCTCGGCTATGCCGAGGACGGTGCGGGGCGGTGTCGCGGGGAATCGGCACTCCCCTCGGTTCGGACGATTCAACCAAAGGCTCTGGAACCGAGGCACAGACGAGCCGACGGATCTCAACTCCCACCGGGGAACCGGGAGAGGGATTCGGTTCTCCAGCCGACAACCCGTCCAACGGGTCGAGAAAAATCTCGACCGCGTCGACGGGAGTCTCGGTCAACTGGCCTGACAGGGACACCGTGAGACCAGTGGCCAAAGCCGAGAGGTTGACCAGAAGTCGACGGCCGACAACTAGGGGAGAGGGATCTTTCCCGCTCCCAAGAGCGTCGACGGTGAGACTTACCTTGTCTCTCTTTTTGGACCGAGAAAACGGTCCAGAAGAAGTTGGACCCTCACCTTTTGTCGAGAGGTCAGACAAAGCTCCTTAAAGAAGCGAATAAGAGGCACCGAGATAAGCGGGACAAATGCGCGCCGGTAGGCGGCTTACGCCTCCTCTTCGAGGGCGATCATCTGCTCGAGATCCGGCCGAGCCGCCGACACCGCCCGACCGGCCTCTTTGACTTTACCGGAGGAAATCTCTTCTCAGGACACCCCAGTTGTAAACGGGCAGCACGGTCTTTGAGGACGTAGGCCGAAAAGGAAGAGCACAGGTCGCAGGCCTGCGGGTCGTGCTCAAGGCCCAAGCAGTAGACACACGTGGAGTGCGGATCCGTCCGAGACATCTTCTGCCCGCAAGGGCATCTCCTGAAACCGGGAGTCGATTTGTCCATCGCAGCCGCGAGGGAGAGAAGACCAAAGTCTTTTTGGCAAAACCTTTTTTAATTTCGAAAATGCGAAGAATTAGGAACCAGTCTTATATGCAGAGCGTTAAGGAGGGAACCTGAGCTCCCAAGCGGTAAGGAAGATCTGGCGTCATGGGGCGGAGCTAAGAGTTTTACCACCCGGGTGGGTGGGAGGAGCCAGCTTGAAGACCTTCCGGCAAGATTTAAAGCGGCAAGGATACCTGCCAGACAGTGTGGATGAACAACATATCCATGTCCCTAGAAATGTTTGGGAACTTTCGACCTATCATGAGCTGCCTTAATAACCACAGTCTCCGTTTCTGGCGAGCAGCATAATGCGGCAGATCCTGGGGGGCATGATATAACTTATGACACCATATCAGGCCTGTGCCAGGCCGTGGTAGTGGCATTCCTTAGAGCTGGAAGGATAGGAAAAATGACCTTGGCAGAAGACTCTGGGATCTCCAGGAAGTCCACCAGATCTCTTCTGGTGGCATCCTCCTCCTCTGTATGGAAGCCCACGGCTGAGGACAGCTGCTTCATGACACTGAAAAAGGTAGGGACCTCTGGATGAGACCTAGCAGTATGTTTGACAGAGTCCTCGCTCACTGAGGAGGCAGTGGACCTCTCAGAGGAAGGAGAATCTTCCTGCTCCTCTTCTTCCTCACGTAAGATGAGGTCAGGATGGTACCCCTCTTCTACATTGACCTGTTCCAGCTCCAGGTCTGATGAACCAGGGACTGCTGACGGCCTGTGGGGTGCAGCCCGTGGGGGACAAAGTGGTGTTGATGATGATGGTGTCGTCAACGGTGCAGGCCTATATGTGCCCAACTGATGGACCAAGACCGTAGTGAACTTGGTCAAAATGTCATTAAGGTTGCCAAGAGTTTCTCACATGTGTAGAGTTGCGGCACACGGCTCCATTCCCAGTAAGATGATACCAGGTATGAAACACAGCTGTGGCTTCAGAGTAAATGTTCTTTATTAGGAGTCTGTATTAAAATTCACCAGAGATAACCCATAAAAGAAACAATGAGGCCAAGTGGTAGAACACCAAGAGCCAGTAACTGACCCTTCCCCACTGGAATTGGAATGTAGGTTCTAAACATAGCATGTTTCCGTTATCCTCATCCCAAGGACACAGGCTTTCTTATCTTTAAGATCACTAAGTTTGGTTTTAAACATCATTTTTTCCACTCCCCTTTTTTAAAACACATTTGGGTTCCTGGTTCACAAACACTTTTGTTTTATTGCATTTTTTTATATTGATTATGCATTAGTTATTATTGATCATCCATAGAACACACACAGTGTACCTGATGGTTTAACATTTTTTGCACTGTCACTTTCATTCTTCCCTTTTTAAAGCAGCAGTGCAACAAAAATGGGTTAAAATTTGACCCCACCTTTTTTCCCTCCTAAATCGAGCCAGATGTCTTCCAGTTTATTTTGGTGGTGAAATTTTCAGTTTTCATTATCATTTAAGAATTTTATGAATGTTTTAAAGTAATTATTTCTCAAGAAAAAAGATGGCTGCCTCATTTTTGCATATAAATAATACTGAGGATCCGAGGAGGATAAGAGTCCAGATAAAAATGCAAATGTACAATACACAGCATAGGAAGCATCCAGAAAACCCAAATCAACAGTTTTCCCAATATTTTTTATAACCATAGCAGAAAATTAGTTTTTTGAAACTATTTTTTTCATTGCACTGCTACTTTAAGAAGTGCATTTCCAACACAAACAGTCTTGAGAAAGCACTTTTTCAGCGCAAAAACGTTTGACTGGCACTTCTGGAGCAAGGCTCCTATGGTGAGGGGTGAGTTACTGACTCTTGGCGTTCTACCACTTGGCTTTATTGTTTCTTTTATGGATTATCTCTAGTGGATTTTAATACAGATTCCTAATAAACAACTTTAACTCTGAAGCTGCAGCTGTGTTTCATATATGGTATCATCTTACTGGGAATGGAGCCGTGTGCCGACTCCACATATGTGAGTAACTTAGCTTTTTGTTGGAACTGGCTATTTTGTGTTGAGCTGCCTTCTTCCTCTTTGTTAAGGGTCGCCAACAGTGGATTGCTGCGTCGACAGGAGTGTATGTGTTCGTGTGTGTGTGTGTGTCGATGGCACAGGGTGCGATGACCCATCTAGCGGACCCTGAGAGCCCAAGGGCCAGGAGAAGCATCAGGCCTTGCCTTGATGTGAGGACGGTCAACGACGAGCCAGTCATCAACATAGTGGGGGTCGATAACCCAAAGGTCAACTGTGTCGTTGTCAGCAGGGGTGTGGCACAAACAGAGACCTGGGCAGCAGCAGTCGTCAGCATAGCTGTAGCCAAAGGAGTACCCCCCCCCCGGATGAATAAGAGGCTGTCGGGGAGTGGAAACGCCGCCAAGGGAGCGGTCGATTATGGCCTTTTTTTTTTTATGCTCCCTCTGGAGACACCTATGGCCTTTAAGCCCTCGCTCACCTACCAGGTGACTGAGCAGTCCGTCTCCCATGGAGTCGTGGCTGTACCCCCATGGTACGGGTGGGGGCTTTCACCCCAAATTCGTATTCATCGACGCTGTCTCGGCCTGGTAGGGGCATTGAGGGTCGGGCCTGGTGCTGCCTCACCAGAGGCCGCAAGCATTTTTTTCCATTTTCTCCTGACGTGCTATGTCCCCCGACGCCAAGGCGCTGAGGCGCCGACGCCTGGCACGTCACCCCCTCCGCTCTGTATCGGACTTGCTGTACCCCAGGTCTCCACCGGGGCCAGGCAAGAGCCGAGCTCTGGCACCCCCCCCCGGAGAGGACGCAGTGGTCCCTAGGATGCTCAAGTCCTCTTCCCGGCTAGCCCTCCAGCTCCTGGGCTCCTTCGAACCGGGTCGCTGGCGCTGCAAGCGAAACTAGAATCTTGCGCCGGGCGGCCGGGCAATCATGGCCTTTTTTATGACATTTCCCAGAGGACTTGTCTTGGGCCTGGGAGCTCGACAAACCTGCCGGTGACTGGGAAGGAGGGACCTCGGAGGACCCCTGCCCAGAAATGAAAATTACGTACCTACTGTAATTCTTGATCTTCCTGTGTATCTTCATCATTCATCACTGGTGGGTGGTTGGCCGGAAACAGACACCCCATGGGAGTTTTTTTTTTTTGGTAAGAGGGAGCAGCCGGCGCTGCCCACGAGGTTGATGTACTGCGTGGCATGCGTGGGTTGGCCAGTAACGGACACTGGCTTCTCCTCCACCTCAGTTCGGCATGCCGGAGAGACAGAAGAAAACAGGATATAGAGAAAAAATCAGGGCAGGGCAAGGGAGCCTGAGAGACAGCAAAAGTAAAGGATGTAAATTGAAAAAGAAATAGGCCGACCAAAGGAGGAGGACCTGGGAGGTTATGGGCTGAAAGGCCCTAGTCTCTGGATGGCCAAAACGGCAGGAAGGGAAGGAGAGAGGGAGAATTAAGGGAGACAAGAAGGAGAGGAGAGGAGAGGGGGCCAAGACCCACCCAGGAATTAAGCTGGCAAAGGCAGATCTTCCAAGAGAGAACATTCAACAGGGAAGATTCCGAGGGAACTTGGAGAATCCTATTACGTAAGTAAGTAAAATTTTATTCATATAAGGCAACCTTCCGAAGCTCAGGGCACCTTAACATTATTCATTACGAAAGTTTCACAACAGTTCACATAAAAACAGATAAAAACTTTACAGTCATTCAATGTGTCCCAGCAAATGCTTGATTGAATAGGTAAGTTTTTAAAGATCTTTTAAATCCTTCCACGGTCAGGCTTTCTCGTATCTGGGGAGGTAGAGAATTCCACAGGGTAGGTGACATAAAGGCAAAAGACCTTCCACCCGATGTTTTCAGGGATACCCTGGGAATCTCCAGCAATCCCTCGCCAGAGGATCGGAGTGGACAAGTGGGACAGTAAGTGTACAGGAGTTCTTTCTGGTAGTGGGGTCCCTGTTATGATGGGTAAGGCCCCCCTCCCCTCGAATCTCAATCCCCAGGAGGATTTCCCGCCCCTCCCTGTTACCGTTTATCAGGAGAACCCGCAGGGTTTGGTGGGGAGGAGAGGGAACCCCACTATTAAAGTGTCCCTCCCCAAGGGGAAAGGGACAGCCAAAGATTACAATAGCAAGGGGCAGAGGGAGTTTTAGTCAGCCCCAGAACCCTCCCTCATTCCAGGGGACCCAAAGGTCAGCAACCCTAGGGGATTAGCAGACCCCCGAGATCAGGTCCAGGATAAAGGAAGGGGCCCACCAAAAGACCCTATCATAGCCCAGACAGAGGCCCTACTTGCCCTCCTCTGACACTCCCCAGAGGTCTCTTAGTAGGCCACCAGGGGAGGAGGGGAAAACCCCAACAGAGTCTAAAGGAGGGGGGCGAGCAGGGAGGGGCATGGCTCAGGGACCGAGGCCTTGTGAGGGAAAGTTGGGTGGGATTCAGTGATGAATGGTGGAGATACACAGGAAGATCAAGAATCAATCTTCACCATTCATCGCTGGTGGGTGAGTACTGAGCCCCCACCTTGAAGGGGGCCCAAGAATCCCTGAGAGAACAGCATCCTTCAGCCCCCCGGGAGGGGGACCCTCAGCTGGCCAGTAGGCCTGGGACTGGTCAGGATGAGGCGGGTTCCCCCAACCCCTGAGGGAAAGAAGGCGCCCCTGCAAATTCCCGTCTCGCCCTGTGGGAAAAGATATGGGCCCCACCAGAAAGAAGAAGCCAGTAACCTACGCTGGGCCAAAAGTGACAACCTCGAAAGGTGAAGCCATGATGTCCGCCTAATGCAGATCATTGTCCCTGCAAGTCGTGAAGCAATTTCATTGGCGTCGTAAGATGCCCTTGACTGGTGCCTTACCAGCTCCATACCTATAGCAGAGAAGGCTATGGCTTGCCGGGTAGCCTCTGAATCGGGCAGCGATGCTACAGCCTGGCCCAGCATCACCCACAGATGCCTGTTATAAGCAGCATGGTGCGCCTGATGCGAAACAATGGCTAGAATCATCCACGCAGAGGAGAAAACTCTCCGCCCCAGATGATCGAACTCCACAGAGTCAGGATCTTTGGGGGCGGTAGAAGACTGGATGTCTCTGTCCAGAAGGAGTGTCCAGACGTGTTAGTCCTGAAGGGGGAAGAGGCAGAGAGCCTGGAGATCCTCAGGGTGCACAAAACCACCTCCGTCAGTCCAAGGGGGCTGGAACTGTGGCATATGGAAGCTGCCAGGCACTGTACAATGCCTCCTGGAAGGGAACCAGCCAGGAGGGTACTACCAAATGGTGTGCCCCGAACTTGCCTAAGAAGGCTTGCGTCGCACACTTGGTATTGTGACAGGCAAAGTGTGTAACATGCAAGTCCCTGACCAGCCTCACTAGGAAGCGCTGATACAGAGTTTGACCAGCGTCTGAGGACACTGGACAGAGGACTCCTCTTCCTCTGTGGAGGAAGACGAGGAGGTCGAGGAGCTTGCGGAGTCAGACTCTGGCTGTGGAGGGGGAACCGGTCAAAAGACCTGTTCATCCAAAGCCCTAACATACTGGGGGAAATCTGCAGCCAGGATCTGAACTGTTCCCAGGTCAAAGGTCCCTAAGGACCAACATGGCCTGGGAGAGGGGGAGCTGGACGCAAAGGCATGGGCGAATCTGTCACCGTATGTGACGTGCCTCTGCCAGGGCTGGAAGACTCTACAAGCGAACCTGGCATAACTGAGAAACCGCAGGTCTGCAAATTCGCCAACCTGTTAAGAAACATAAAGCGGTCGGGAATTAGCCCTGTAGGAGACACTTCCCTATGGAGGAACTGGGGCCGCATGGATCCAGAAGGGTGGTCCCCAGCCCCACCCAATGAGAAACTGGGCTAAGCACTGTGGCTTCTCCCCAAGCCCTGGAGGGCCATGGAAGTATGGCACCATCCCTCACTCCATCTGCTCAACCCCATTGACTCCAAAGAAGCCTCCTTCTCGCACCCTGTGCCAAGGAGCCCCCAAATTCCAGCGACTCCCCAAGGACAGTCGCAGAGGAGGGAGTTTCGGTCTTGACCCTGAAAGAGGAGATGGCACCGGGGACGGCAGCCTCCCCCTCAGTCTGGACCACCGCTCCTGCAGTAGCAGGACCACCAGCATGCACCTGACCCACCAAACCGCCATCGGCTTGAGAGTTGGTGTGGGTCGCAGTCGCAGGAGCTACAGGAGGGAACACTTGGGGAAGCGCAAGAGTACTAGGCCATGGAGAACCCTCCGACTCGTCTGAGTCAGGTCATCAGTCCGGATCAGCCTCCGAATCATCTGGCTCCGAAGAGGAGACGATCCAGTGGAGCTCTGGACAAGCAGCCCCAGGGGCTCTCCCACCTGCGGCGCCAGCCTCGTACCCCTCGTGGCATTGCCCCGATCACCAAAGCCGCGAACGCCCCCAGGATCTGAGGCGGCACAGACAGGCAATGCTAAGGAAAGACCAGCACCAGGACCCGCAGCCGTGGTCCCAGACAATGGGGGAGCATGCACCTCTGAGGAGGTGACTGCCAGAGTGGTGCTCCTGGCCCAGCCCCAACTGGAGCCAGACCAGACATCCAGCACCGTGGTAGGAACCTCCTCTATGGCAGGAAGAAGAGGAGGAGGCCCACTCTTCACCGGACCATGTAGCCCCGGGAAGGGACCCAGAGGATGGGCCAAAAGTCCTTCGCTTGGTCCAGCGGGAACGATGCCCCCCCCGAAAGTCTGTGGAGCCCTGCCGCCCTTTAACAAGTGGTGCTCCATAGAGAAGCAGGCATCGCAGGTGTCCATGTCATGCTGGGGTCCAAGGCAGGTGAGACAAACATCATGCCGGTCAGTAACAGAAATCTGTCAGCGGCAGGGACACCAATGCATAGGAGGCCGACCCGTTTTCTTCAAACGTTTCTTGTCCCGAGGATCAGGCATGATGTGATGATAACAAAACACAAAAAACACTAAAAGACTCAACGCCGCTCAATAAAAGAAAAGATCTTATTGGGCTGGAAGATAAATGGAGTCGAGTGGGCTGCAGAACTGAGGCGGAGATGCGGTGAAGGAGTCGAAGGAATCGGTGTCGATGGCCCAGAGGAACAATGGCTCTGAGAAAGAGGTGTCGACGTCGGACTAGGCTGCTATGTCGCAGTGAAGAATTCCGAGCTGCTTGGCGAGGTGCTGTCTAAATGGCAGGAGAAGCAGAACTGAGGTGGAGGAGGAACCAACAGCCATTAGGGTTCCTATCAGGTTTTTTACCTGGTGATCAGGTTTTCAGGATCCCCATCACATACATACAGGTTACTCACCTGTAACAGGAGTTCTAGGAGTGGTATATGTTGTTCATCTACACTGTCTGGCAGGTTCCTTGCCGCTTTAAATCTTATCGGAAGGTCTTCAAGCTGGCTCCTCCCACCCACCCGGGTGGTAAAACACTCTGATCCGCCCCATGACGCCAGACCTAGACCACTGGAAGCCAGGTTGCACGTTGAAACCGGGGAGGTCGGATGGGTTGTGTGGATGAACAACATATACCACTCCTAGAAGTCCTGTTACAGGTGAGTAACCCGTATTTCTAGGGACGTGGATATGTTGTTCAATCCACACTGTCTGGCAGACTCCTAGCAGTTCTACGGCAGGAGGGAGGCAAGGCGCGAACCCCCTACTTAGGGAATAAGGACTGTAGAACCGAGGTCCCAAAACCAGCATCCCGGCATGACTCAAGGTCGATGTGGTAATGGGAAATAAAGGTGTGTGCTGACTTCCAGGTAGCAGCCCTGCAGATTTCCTGGATAGGTATGTCCCTAGAGGCAGCCACCGAAGCAGCGGTATGGTGGGTTGAATGAGCTCTTATCCCTCTGGGTGACTCCATGCCCGCCAACCTATAGCAGAGATCTATGCAGGAGGTGACCCACCTGCTTATCGTCCGCTTGGCTGCAGGTCTGCCAGGTGCGGCTTCAGCATAGGTGACAAACAGCTGGCGAACCTCTACCCGAACTTCAGCCATCCGCTCCTTATAATAAGCGAGCGCTCTTCTAGGGTCCAGAGTATGGAGCCTATATTTGGCCTCCGAGGTGTGACTGGGGTAGAACACCGGCAGAGTCAACACCTGATTAAGGTGAAACTCCGACACCACCTTCGGAAGGAATTTTGGGTGGGGGCGCAGGACAACGGGAAGACCAGATAAGGAGACTCGATGGAAAGCACCTGGAGTTCTCCCATCCTTCTGGCTGATGTAATAGCCACCAAGATGGCAGTCTTCCACGACAGGTGGGAGATATCGCACCTGTGCATCGGTTCGAATGGCTTGCCCATGAGCTTGGCCAATACCAGCAGTAGATCCCAAGGAGGTGGAGGTTCTCGCACCGGAGGTAATATGTGATCAAGGCCTTTGAAAAAGTGCCCAATCACCTTCTCCTGCGCCACCGACTGCGTGCCGGCCCGCGCCCGGTAAGCAGAGATGGCTGCCAGGTGCACCTTAAGGGTTGTCGACCGAAGCCCTAGCTGAGAAAGGGACCACAGGTAGTCCAGGATGCTAGCCAAGAAACAGGAAGAAGGGTCCAACCCCTTGTCCTGACACCAAATGGAGAATCTTTTCCATTTGAAGGCATAGCATTTTCTGTTCGACTCCTTACGGGATGCCTCAACGACGTTGAGGACCTCGTCGGAAAGACCCAAGGCCTGGAACTCTAGCTGCTCAGGAACCAGACTGTCAGGTGCAGGGATTGAAGGTCGGATGGAGAACCTTCACCTTGTTGACTGAGATTAGGTCCGGGTGGGCTGGAAGCCACCTCGGGAGTCTGGAGATGAGGCTGAGGAGATCTGGGTACCAGAACTGGCGGGGCCAGTCTGGGGCTACCAGAATCACTTGCGCCTTGTCCCTCTTCACCTTGAGAAGCACCTTGTGGATCAAGGGAAATGGAGGGAAGGCATAGAAAAGGCCCAGGGTCCATGGCCTAGAGAAGGCATCCCCCTGCAGCTAGCCCTGCTGAGGGGGAGCGGGCATGAAACAGCCTCAGCTTTGGGCGAACAGGTCCACCTGAGGGGTGCCCCAATGGGAGAACAGATCTTGTGCTACCTCCAGCAGGAGAGACCACTCGTGAGATGCAGCACCTATCCGGCTGAGGGCATCGGCCAGACTGTTGGAGGCTCCTGCCACATGGAAGGCTAGGAGATCCGCCTCCAGGCTGATCACAAGAGACCAAGTGCGGAGAGACTCCTTGCACAGAGGCAAGGAGTGCATCCCGCCCTGTCGGTTGAGGTAGTACGTGGTCGTGCTGTTGTTCATCTGGACCTGAACCACTTGACCCCGTACAAATGGAGCGAAGGCGGTGAGGGCTAGACGAACCGCTCAGAGCTCCAGCAGGTTGATGTGGCATCGAGACAACTGAGGGGACCAGAGGACGTGGGCCCTGAGCTCCCCCAGATGGGCACCACAACCCATCAGAGAGGTGTCGGTCATCAGAGTGACCGTCAGCTCGGGGCGGACAAACGGGATTCCCTTCTACAGATGAGCTGGAACGAGTCACCACTGTAGGCCATCCCACATCTCCTGGGTCACCATCACTGGCTGGTCCAGAGGACCAGAGCGCTGTGACTATTGGCAGGCCAGCCCCCACTGCAGGGGATGCATATGCCAGCGGGCCCAACAGACCACGCTGGTGCAGGCCGCCATGAGGCCCATAAGCTGCAGGAAGTCCCGGGCAGGGCGCCATTGCCCAACCAGAAATGATTGGGCAAAGAAGGAAAAGACCTCGGCCCTGTCCGCCGGGAGCCGTGGTCTGGCTCGAAAAGAGTCGAGCTCTGCCCCGATGAATTGAACCACCTGCGATGGCACGAGTTCTAACTTGGCCTCGTTGATGAGGAGGCCAATCTGAAAACAGACCTGGTGGGCCAGATCCCTGGACTGCTCCACCTCCAACCTGGAGGGGGCTGCAATCAGCCAGTCATCCAGGTAATGGTACACCCGGGCCGCAGGAATGCTGTCACCACTGCCATGCATTTGGTTAAGATGCTGGGAGCTGGAGAGAGGCCAAAGGGCATGGCCCGGAACTCGTAAAGAGATCCTTCTGCTCGGAAGCAGAGCAATCACTGATGAGACAGATGGATTGGGACGTGAAAGAATGTGTCCTGAAGGTCCAGAGAACAAAACCACATGCCTAGTTCCAAGGATGGAATGATCTGAGCCAGACTGACCATCCTGAAGGTGCGCTGCCTTAGGAACTTGTTCAGGTTGTGTAGGTCGAGAATGGGGCGCCAGCCTCCCATCCGTTTTGGGAACAGGAAGCACCTGAACACAAACCCTGGGTCTGGAGGAGGGTCCGCCACCTCGCTGATCACCTCCTTCTGGAGGAGCAGGGCAATGTCGGCTCGATGAGCCGACAGAGAGGCTGCGGAACCCATTGCCACCCCATGAGGCGATGGCTCGAAAGGGAGGGAACTGCTCGATTTCCAGAGGCAGACCTCTGCCTACCACTTCTAGCACCCAGCAGTCCGTGGTGATAGCAGACCAGGCAGAAAAGTAGTGGCGGAGCCGTCCCCCCACGGGGGGAACCCGGGGAGGAGTGACGAGGTTGGGGGTGACACCCCTCAACCCGTCACTGGGCAGGCATGGAGGAAGGGCCCGCTGAGGGACCTCCTGGACCCTTGCCGCCAGGCTTCCTACTGGAGGAAGCAGCAGACTTGGCCTTAGGGTGTCAAGTGTGTGCCTGCTGGCCCTGGTGCTGGTGGACCGGATGTGCCGCAGGGGCGGAAGGGCGAAAGGGCTTATGCTGCTGCTGGCGGCCTTTGTCCTTCTGGGCGAGTCCAAGGTGGTACTGGACTTCTCGATCCTCTGGAGATGGCCTTCCACCCCCGGCCCGAACAAGTCGGTGCCCAGGAAGGGAATGTCTGCCTGCTTGTGCTGGGTGTCCGCTGTGAAGGTGGCGATCTGCAGCCAAGCTCTGCGGCGCATGGCCACTGCGGCCACTACTGATCGGGCACAAGAATCACCTATGTCCAATGAAGTTTGGAGCTGCTGTTTTGCCACCGCCCTTCCCTGATCCCGCACCTGCTTGGACCATCATCTGAAGGTCAGCCGGGAGATAAGGAATGACTTCATCCAGGGAACCCATAAGGGCGTGTGAGAAATGTGCCATCAGAACTGCCAAGCTAGCTTGACGAAGGCCTAGGGAGGAAGCAGTGTAAACCTTCTGCCCCATGTAATTCAGCTTTTTGGATTCCTTATCGGGCGGTTTGTCCATGTCCCGAGCGTTCCCGGAGCACCGGAAAATGCTATCGGTCACTAACTCCTCCGCAGAGGGGTGCTCCGAGAAACCGGAGAGTGAGCCGGTGGGGACTGTGTACTTTCGAGCCATCCTGGCCGAAGGCACGGGAGAAGATGCTGGCCGCTGCCACAACTCCAGGGCTGGGCCAACAATGGCTTCGGCCACAGGAAAGGCCTCCGTAGGGGAATCCCCTTTTGTCCAGTATCTCCGTGAGGGGATACTTGGCCCGTTTTGAAACGAGTTCGAGCTGCATCCCGGTGGACTCCGAGATGAGCCAAAGCAAACCTAAAAACGAGGATGGGCTCTCGTCCACTGAGTGGCCCCCCGCAGACTCCAGGTCAAGCGGCCTGGAGAACAGGGAGGAGTCGTCGTCAGACTCCGAGGAGTCTGCAAACAACTGCCGGGTGCCTGAGCCGCCCTCTACCTGCCGAGGTCGATCGGGAGTGAGGGTGACCAACAACCTGTGGGGCAAGCCCTGACCCGACCAAGAATCCTTGGTCAGGGCCCCAGTCTTCGGTTGTGGAGGCAGGGTTTCCACCACAATGGGTGGAGCAGCCAGCTTCGGCCGAACTGTTTCGGCCGCTCCGGTGACAGACACTTAATGACCGGAGAAGGCGACGGAGTCGGCTTATTCTTGGACAATAAGAGCTGCTGCCACATTAAATGCTCGTAGCGCCGACGCAACTTGCGCCAGAGCCTATCCCCCGAAGAGGACAACGAGGATGAGCAGTGACGCCACTTTCCATGGTGTCGAGACCGAGACTGCCGACGTCGATGGGAGTGGCTGGACCTGGGAGAGGACCAAGACTGAGACCTTCGGGGGTTCAGAGGGTGGGTCAGAGAGGGGACGGGGGAAACCCGCTCCTCCCTCGGTGCAGGGACCTTAACCGGGGACTCCGTACAGGCAAGTCTCAGTTTCCACCGGGGAACCGTGAAGCAGGGTTGTCAGCTTCTCCAATTGACAAACCGCCTGATGGGTCAAGAAAATCTCGACCGCCGATGGATGTTCCCGGCCGGTTGCCCTGACACGGGCACCGCGGAAGCCAGCGTCGCAACCTCGAATCAAGTCGAAAGTCAACGGTCCGTGAAGGATCTTCCCACCGACGACCGGACGGTGGGACTCTACCCTCAGAGTCCTTCTTCTTGATCGACTGAATGTCCCGATGGCCCTTCTCCCTTGGTGGAGAGGGAATGGCAAAGCTCCTTAAACGAAGCCATGTAGGAGGAGCCTAAAGAGAGCGGGATAAATGCCACAGCTGAGGAGGAAGAAGAAAAAAAATTACTCACCTTAATAACGTTGTTTCTTCTAACGGAGTCTTGCTGTATTCTGACTATTGCAGTGATCACCAACCTTTGAACTGCCCCGGAGAACAAAGAGTTAACTTTCCATGCAGGGCATGGAACGCTGAGCTCGAGCTCGGTTGAAGCCTCTGTCTGCTGCTGTTTAAACTCCAACCGTCAGATCTTTACGAGCTATACTCACTAGGCGTTCTGTGAGGAAACTGTAAAACTCACACTAGCCAACTGGCGACTAAATTTGTTAAAAAAGGGTTTTTTGGTTTCAAAGCAAAGACTCAAGTCAGGAAACCCAAAAACAAAACACAACACACACCCAAAATAAAGGAGGGTGAGAAAGGGTATTTAGGTGCTAACACTGCTCCTGCCCACCCACATCCCAAAACCAGGTTCTGGGAGGGAGGGAGGAGGTCAGAATACAGCAAGACTCCATTAGAAGAAACAACATTACTAAGGTGAGTAATTTTTTCTTCAAACAACATGAAGTCTTGCTGTATTCTGACTATTGCAGAATACCAAGCAGCACCTCCATGGAGGAGGGACAGAACCTACTTTGGGAAAAGGCTCTGAAGTACTGCTGTGCCAAACCGATCATCACTCCTAGCCTGGATATCCAGAGAGTAATGCTTGGTGAGTGTATGGACTGTTTTCCAGGTGGCTGCTTGACAGATTTCTAAGATAGGAATATCCCTGGCAGCAGCCAGGGAAGCAGCTGTACCGCTAGTAGAGTGAGCCCTCAGGCCTGAGGGTGGGGTTCTACCCAATTTTTCATAGCAGAATTGCATACAAAAGACAATCCACCTGGCAATAGATCTTTTAGTGGCAGGTTTGCCCTTACCGAACTCTCCATAAGTGAGGAACAACTGGAGGGACTCAAACCTGTGACCCTTGGTGCGCTCTATGTAGTAGCTAAGGGCCCTTTTTACGTCCAGGCTGTGCAGCTTCCTCTCTCCAGAGGAGGAATGGTCAGTGAAGAAAACAGGGAGAGACATAGACTGATTAAGGTGGAAATCTGAAACCACCTTAGGCAAAAACTTCCTGTTAGTTCTTAGGACCACTTTATTTCTATGGAAAGAGATGAAATCAGGCTCCACTGACAGGGCTTGCAATTCACTGATGCGCCTGGCAGAGGTAATGGCTACCAAAAACTCAGTTTTCCAAGTCAAGTACTTAAGCTCTGCAGAGGTCAAAGGGGGTTGCATAAGCTGAGCAATGCAAACATTAAGGTCCCAAGCAGGAGCAGGGTCCCTGAAGGGAGGACTGGTGTGCAGCAATCCCTTGAAGAATTTACAAAATACAGGATGGGCTGATAGAGGAGAGGGCTTGCCTACTGACAAGAAGGCAGAAACAGCTGCCAGATGCACTTTAAGTGTAGCTGGTCTAAGTCCCAAGCCATTAAGATGAACCACATAGTCCAGGACTGAAGGCAACCCAGCAGATTCTGGAAAAATATGCTTATTAGAACACCAAATAGTGAACCTTTTCCATTTGGAGTTGTAAGTCTTTCTGGTGGAAGGCTTTCGAGAAGCCTTAAGAATATCCAGAACACCTTGAGTGAGGTGCAGATCAGCAAACTCTAACTCTTCAAGAGCCAGGCCTTGAGATTGAGAGATTTGAGATTCGGATACCAAATCCTTCCCTGAGAGGATGTCAACAGGTTGTAATTCCTGGGAAGAGACAGGGGAAGGTGGACTGTTAAGGACAGCAACAGTGGATACCAGGGCTGTCTGGCCCAGTCTGGAGCGATCAGAATCACTTTGCATGGTTGAGACCTGATCTTGACTAGCACCTTGAACAGGTGAGGGAAGGGGGGAAAAGCATACAGGTACTTCCCTTCCCAATTCAGAACCAGAGCATCCAGGGGGACTGAGCCCAAGACTGGGGGTCTGCAACAGAAGAGAGGAAGTTGGTGATTGTCTGGGGCTGCAAAAAGATCTATCTGTGGAGCGCCCCATCTGGAGAAAATCACTTTCAAAATTAGGGGATCTAGGGACCATTCGTGGTGGCCCTGAGATATCCTGCTGAGAGCATCTGCTAGGACATTGTCCTTCCCTGGGAGGTGAACTGCTATCAGAGAGGTTTGCAGGGAATAGGCCAGAGACCACAACTTCATTGCTTCTGTGCACAAGGCCACAGACCGAGTGCCTCCTTGCTTGTTGATGTACCACATTGTGGTGGTATTGTCTGTTCTGATCTGGACCACCTTGTTCTGTACAGATTTGGAAAAAGCTTGCAGTGCCAGAAACACTGCTCTGAGTTCCAAGAGATTTATGTGAAGCAGAGATTCTTGAGGTGACCACAGCCCTTGGGGGGTAAGATCCCCCAAGTGGGCTCCTCAGCCCAAGAGGGAGGCATATGTGGTGAGGATTAGTGAATGAGACTGAGTGACAAAAGGAACTCCCTGTCTTAAATTGTCCTGATCCTGCCACCACTGCAAAGCCTGGATCAGGGTTCGAGTTACTGGGACTAGTTTGGTAAGGGAATCCTTTCTTTGGGACCAGAAGGCTCTTAAGTGGAACTGAATGTCCCTCATCTGGAATCTTGCCCCCTGGACCACTGCTGTAGAGGCTGCCATGTGGCCCAGGAGCTGCAAGAAGTGCCTTGCTGGTCGAGACACCTGAAGGGAGAAAGAAGAGGCCAGTTCTATAAGGGTCCTTGCCCTGTCCAGGGGAAGGAAAGCTTGTGCTCTGATTGTATCCAGCTCTGCCCCTATAAAGGTGAGGAGCTGCACTGGCTCGAGAGCTGACTTTGGAAGGTTTAGGAGGAATCCTAAGGAAGTGAGCAGTTGCTGAGTTATCTGAAGATGTGACTTGACTTGGTCTGGAGACTGACCCACTATGAGTCAGTCGTCCAAGTATGGAAAGATGGAGATCTTTCTTCTCCTTAGGAAAGCAACCACTACTGCCAGGCACTTTGTGAACACCCTTGGGGCTGATGTTAGGCCAAAGGGCATTGCTCTGAATTGATAGTGGCCTGAGGGCAACTCGAACCTGAGGTACTTTCTGTGGGAGCACCTGATGGGAATGTAAAAACAGGCATCTTTGAGGTCCAGGGAGGATAGCCAGTCCCCTGGCCTTAGAGAGGGCAGAATTATTCCCAGAGTCACCATTTTGAATTGTGGCATTAAAAGGTGCTTGTTTAGATATCTCAGATCCAGGATGGGCCGCCATTCTCCTGTCTTTTCCGGGGTTAGGAAGTACCTGGAGTACAATCCTTTGCCCCTGTGTAGGGTAGGAACCCTTTCTATCGCTCTGAAAGCCAAGAGGGAAGAAACCTCTGCCTCTAGGGCAAGGGTCTCTGATGGATTTGCAGGTGGAAAGGATCTGGTTCTCATCTTGGGAAATTTTTTGAAGCTGAGAACCAGTCCCTGGCTTACTACTTCTAGGACCCACTTGTCTGATGTTAAAGACTTCCAGTCCTGGACAAAATAAGCCAGCCTGCCCCCTACAGGTATTGGAGAATCGGCCCGGGCAGACCCATCAGGGTGTCTGCTTGGCAGGGGCTATAGGCTGAGAGGTGGAAGCAGGCCTGCTCATACCCCGTCTGCCTTTCCCTCTAAAGAACCCCCTCTGAGCATAAGCAGAAGAGGAGGCTTGGGCTTGGTAAAAAGGCCTTTGAAAGGGCCTGCCCCTGCCCATGGAATGCTGCCTCTGAGGAGTGGCATGCCTTTCTTTGGCCTGAGCACTCCTGTAGGTGGTCCTGTACTTGTCCATCTTCTTCATGTAGTTCTCTGTCTGCTCCCCAAACAGAGAATTACCAATGACAGGAAAATCCATGGCCTTAGCCTGGGTATCCTGCGATAGGCTAGTACATCTGAGCCAAGCCATCCCCTAAGGGCCACAGATGTAGCCATGGCTCTATATGAAACATCACTGGAGTCCACAGCAGCATGAAATTGCACCTTAGATGCCTCAATCCCATCCGCAGCCACCTGCTCCAGCTCCTTAGCAAGCTGGTCATGGGCCTGTTTAGCTAGAGCCAGCACAGTGTCCCACCTGGACTTCTGGTATCTAGCTGTGTAGGCCATATAGTTAGCCTGCCTGAGTCCCAAAGATGCTGCGATGTACTGTTTCTTTGCCATGGCATCAATCCTCCTGGAGTCCTTATCTGGGGGTGTGAAGCCAAGGGAATATTTGCCTTATCACAGGCAGCAGCCTGCACTACCCCAATATGGCTGCATTGCTGGGAAAGGAACTCCAGGTCCGAGCCTGAAAGGGTATACCTCTTGTCCATTCTTCTGTCCACAGGAGGTATGGAATTAGGAGTTTTTAGAATTTTAAATGTCTGTTTCCCAAAATATTTATGGAGGGGAATAGACAATCTCCTGGACTCTGGGATGTCCATCATCTCAACAAAATCAGGCTCCTCCTGATCCTCTACTGCTTCTTCCATAGGAAGCTGGAGGGTTTCAGCCACTTTCTTGTAAAACAAAGTGGGAAGGGGACTCAGAAAGCCTAGGAGGAGAAACACCTGAAGGTCTGTCTGGGGAGCTGTCCGGGTCAATAGGCATAGCCAGACTTTCATAATCATCATCATCATTATCCTCATACTCTCCCTCCTCCTCCTCCGGTTCATAAAATTCTTCTAAAGTATAATCCGGAACCGGGGGAACTGACCGAACCGAGCCCCTGACCGATGGTGCCGGTTCAGCCGGAACCGAAGTTAGCGATTGAACTATCCTTATCGCTTTGGCTATTTCATCAGCGGTCGGAGAAAGAACTTGTGGATCCGAACTGGATGATTTATCCCTTCTTTTTCTTTTAACCGAACAGACTCCTCAGAATCGGTTCTACTTTTGCCCAAAGAAGTTTCGCCCTGGTCAGAGGGCACTCCTTCTGGTTCGGTTGGAACCGAACTGGGTTGGCCATCCGGGTCAGCGGACTTCTCGGCCTCCCTTTCCCGCAGTCTACCTACTCTCTTATCCAGGGTAGCTTTGGGAAAACTTTTAAAAATTTGGCAGTCTGAATTGAGGTGGTCAAACCCCACACAATAAACACAGGTGGTGTGGGGATCAGCCTTAGCAAAGGCTTCCCCACACACACTACAGTGGTGAAACCCAGTGGGCCCGGTTTTTTTCTTGGGTTTCTCAGACATGGTTAATCCTAAACACAGCTTACCCTTTTTTCGGCAATCCGCCAGGGAAGACACCCCTATCGGTTCCTGATCGTGTTACGGGTCTTGGAAAAAAAATGTAATCAAATCAGTTTCTTTTAGAACCGATATGGACCGGTTACCACACTCTAATAAAGACAGAAGTTTTTTAACACAAACCTGATCAGTTCAAACCGAACCGATCCAATGTTTGCAAGTTCCACACAGAAAACTAATACAAAACCTATTTAGTACTCACGGTACCACAGACAGAGACTTAAACTGACAGGTTCAGTAGCAGAAATTCGGTAGAAACCGAGCGAAAAAACAACACTTTAACCGACTTTTTTTGAACCGAGCGAAGGAGAAATCTCCGGAGCGACTGTTCAGTGAGGCGGAGTAAAGAATCTGATGGTTGGAGTTTAAACAACAGCAGACAGAGGCTTCAACCGAGCTCGAGCTCAGCATTCCATGCCCTGCATGGAAAGTTAACTCTTTGTTCTCCGGGGAAGTTCAAAGGTTGGTGATCACTGCAACAGTCAGAATACAGCAAGACTTCATGTTGTTTGAAGTGGCCTGGGCTGCCTCCTCCTCGAGGGCAATCAATAGCTCCAACTGTTCCGTAGAGCCCGCCGCTGTGGACACCGCCCAATGGGCCTCCTCAGACTTGACTGGCGGATACCGTTTTTTGGGTCGCCCGAGAAGAAGTCTGGCAGTACGGTCCTCCAAGACCGAAGCCGAAAAGGACTTGCACAAGTTGCAAGCCTGCGAGTCGCTGCCATGCCCCAGGCAGTAGACGCACGTGGAGTGCAGATCGGTCCGGGACATCTTCTGCCCACACGGGCACCGACGGAAGCCGGGA
Source organism: Neoceratodus forsteri (assembly GCA_016271365.2). Classification (NCBI taxonomy): domain Eukaryota; kingdom Metazoa; phylum Chordata; order Ceratodontiformes; family Ceratodontidae; genus Neoceratodus; species Neoceratodus forsteri. The sequence goes on along the minus strand of CM057449.1, from coordinate 1,548,018,383 downwards.
GTCGATTTGTCCATCGCAGCCACGAGGGAAGAGGAAGACCGAAGTCTTGTAAATTTTAAAATAAGTTTCAGAAATTCCGAAGAGTGTGGATCCAGGCCTAAAATGCAGAGCGCTAAGGAGGGAACCTGAGCTTCTAAGAGGTAAGGAAGATCTGGTGTCATGGGGCAGAACCGAGGGTTTTACCACCCGGGTGGGTGGGAGGAGCCAGCTTGAAGACCTTCCGGCAAGATTTAAAGTGGCAAGGAACCTGCCAGACAGTGTGGATTGAACAACATATCCACGTCCCTAGAATCCGATTTTACTCAGTGCTGGTCAGGTTTTTGAACCATTTTGAGTGTTCACATAGTTTTGAAACAAATGTCATATCATTCATTGTTTCAGCTGCATGTCCAGGTTACAGACAAGTTCTGTAGTCAACATGGCCCTTTGCGAAAGCAGTCAACCTGGGAGGTGTAAAGTATAGCCATTAACACCATTAGTACTTTATTTAACCTAATCTTTCCACTGCATCTTAAATTGGCATAGCAGCAAAGCTGTCCCTACCTTTTGTAACAGTAACAAAGCCAGTTGTCTTCCACTTTTATTTAATGGTAAACATTTTCATCTGTGACAGAATTTAGGCATTTTTAAATGTTTTAAATTATTTTCTTCCTCAAGAAAAAAGTATGGTCACTTCTTTGGCTTTGAAATAGTACTGTGGGCATGAAAAGGAAATGGAGCCAAAAAAGATATGAAGTACACATTATAGGAAACAATTTCTTCATTATGTATTATTATGTACCATGTATACTATTGTATGCTATTGACAGTGTTTCCCTTGTCTCCCCCAGATCATATCTGTAAATGACATTTCTTTTATCTCTGTATGTTTATCTGGTAAATCAATGTCAATAAATACATAAGTAAATAAATAACTAGGAAGAACCTAGGAAAGTAACTTTAACAGGTACAGTACAGTAGCATAACGTTTTTGTTAAGCTACTGCATTACGTGTTGTCTTTTACTGATATAATAAATGGCTTTGGAGGAGGAGCAATGCATGATGAGTCATGAAACGAGGTGGGGCTAGGGCGGAGCTTAGGATCCGGTTTTTGCATCATTCAAAGGTGGCAACCCTAACGGCTGTTACTGGCCAACACGCGAGTGCCACGCAGTGAGTCGGCTTTCTGGGCGGCGCCAACGACGCCAGCTCGTCCCTCCTACAAAAAAACAAACCAAAACAAAAGCTCCAGCGGGATGTCTGTTTGTAGCCAACCACCCACCAGTGATGTATGGTGAAGACTGACACAGGGAAGATCTGGCTACCTGTTGCTCCATTAGGAATTTTTTTTGTTTTGTACTTTTTGCTCCCTGTGGTTGGCCCACATCCGGACGCCGTCCTGGGGCACCCTGGCTCCCACTAAGGTCCTCGCCCCCAGTCATAACCCCACAGCTTGACCCCCTGTGGCAGGGTGGTGGTGAGTTCCCCTTACTCACTGCCAAGTCTGGATCCAGTTCACTGGGGGTGACGCCGCCAGAGCTGAGCGCATCCTGGGACGGCCATCAAGCCGCACAACCACGCATTTTTTCTCTTTTTCTTCCCCTCAGGGGTGAGGCTGCAACGACGCCTCATGGAGGCAATGCACACTGCCCCATGCACGCCTCCTCCAGGCATCTGCCCTGCCCCCCATGTGCTGCCCCCAGCCTCCACTAAGGACCAGGCATTTGCAGACCACTGGAACCCCCCCAGAAGAAAGCAGTCCCTGGATTCTCATTCCGCCTCCCTGCCAAACCCTGCGGCCCCTCACTCATTCCCGAACACAGGTCGCTGACATGGCACGAGGTGTGGTGTCCAGCACCTCAACCCGCAGTGCCACCGGGCCGGCCACCATTAGGAATTTTTTGAGATCCTTTTTGCGTCACCTGAGGGTGGTCTGGTTAAATGTCTGGCATAACACTCAGTCTGAGATGTTGTGGTCATGCCCAAGACATCAGACACAACAGTGAATGTTCGTCTGTAGAGGCAATCTTTTTTCCACAGCGGCAGCAAAGGAAGAGAGATGTCAAAGGACTAACTCTCAACATAAAAAAGTTAAGAAATCTCTTTAGAAAAAGAGATTCTAAAAGGCTAAGTATAAAAAAAGATGTAGGCAAAAAAAGGCGCAAAACTGCACTGGAGCACCCATGGACACCCATGTGAACAGAGTCGATGGAGGGAAAGAACTGAGGAGGAAGCGGGGCCGGTCATGCCTTTATAGGGTTAGTGACATTGGCAGACGATGTCTGCATGGGTGGCCCCAGTTGTACTGCTGAAAATCTACTGTGTGGATCCCGTTTCACCGATAGTGATGCTCCATGTGTGTGACCTGATGACTGAGATACCTCGATGAAGATCTGGCATTACAGTAAGTATAGTGGACCGGAGTGCCAGCATACATCGGGCGTATATGGCATGTTGGGATGGTAGGAACAGACTAATCCAAAGCAAAGTCCTCCTCAGATGGTACTACACTCTGACAGCCTTATTCTCCATGTCTCCTGTCAGCCAACACATGCTGGAGGTGCCAACAGCAAGAAGATCATCTCACTCACATGCTATGAAACTGCCCAAAGATAGTGAGTTTCTGGGAAGGTATCTACCAGGCATGCATCAACATTTTGGGCCCTATCTTTCAGCTCGATGCTCCATTACTACTGTTGGGCTTGCCATAGCCTGCAGTGTCCAAAGTCTCTCCCCAGATCTAGTGGACCATAGTAATTATGGTGGTGGTGAAATGCCAGTTTCTCTGTAATTTGTGTTCATCGAATGTGCCAACTGTGGTGGAATGGCTGCTAGCCATGCGCTTTGGGGAGGGTCTCTCACAGTAGCATGGAACTATGGAAATGTTCCACCAAATGTGGGAAGCATACCAGTCCTCCAACTACTACAAGCCTTCCTCTACATGGATGGAACTTTTTCTCCATTGAAATCACCAATTCCCTCAGTTTCCAAAAGAGGAAACCACACTAGCCTTGCCAATTACAGACCCATTTATATTATCTTCCCACTGTCCTAGGCCCTCAAGAGAACAGTCGCTAACCAACTTGTTACATACCTTGAAAAATACAGTGTCCAGTGTGTACAGAAGCAAGGCTTCCAGAAGCTACACAGCACCAGCACAATGCTGCTGGAATATGCCACCTATGTTCATGAGGCCCCCCCGACATTGGTGACCTTGCCGGACCTATATATATCAACCTTACTAAGGCCTTCAACCTGATCAACCATAAGCTCCTACTTAACAAACTCCTTGGCCTTGGTTTGTTACAGAACAGTTGACTGGTTCCACAGCTACCTCACCAATCGCTCCCAGCATGTGTAGATCAATAAATCCTTGTCCAACACTAGGGAAGTATCTAGTGGTGTCCTCAGGGCTCCGTCTTGGGCCCACTCCTGTTTGGCCCTTTCATAAATCAACTGCCTGATGCCTGACAGCCAATGTGCTCCTCTATGTCAATGATGCTGTCATCCATTTCAAAACCATAACCTTGACACACTGCCACTCTCCAAATAACTTCAGGACACGAACAAGCTGGTTCTCCAACAACGAACTGGTCCTCAATTACTAAAAAAAAAAAAAGAACGTGTTCTTCTCTAGCCTTCCAAAAAAGAGGAAGGTTCCACCCTTTGTCATCCAAAATAGCCAGATACAAAACCTTGAACAGATGGAGACCTTCAAATAGCTTGGAGTAATTCCAGATGACACCTTATCTTTTGCCCCCGCTGACAATCTGGTGGCCACAGTTAACAAACCAGGTGTCCTGTACCGTAACCGGAACAATCTCACCGGGTATGCTAGATGCCTTATAGTGGTCAGCTCCATTCTGTCACTTACACTGTGGCCTCCCTGTCTATGCAGCTGCCTGTGACGTAGTACTGAACAGAGTAAAACTGATCTGTAATGAGGGGTGCCGCTTTATACACAGTGCAGATAACTGCACTTGTAACCCCCCCATTACCCGGGGTTACTAGAATCCCAGTAAGACCTAGTAGTAGGCAGGGAAGGCAGCTTGTGAAACTCCAGTTAAATGGATTTCACACTGTCTCACTCTGTTCTCAGTCTCAGCTGAGACTGAGGGATGACATCATTTTAGAACTGTCGCAGCTGTATAAGACACAATGGAATGTTGCAGTTGGAGGTTACAGTAGAACGCTGGGAAATTTGAAGCCAGTCTGTGTGCAGTCTGACAGAGAGAGAGACTGTAGTGCAGCAGAGTGTGTGCAGGCTCTCAGAGCTTTTAGCTCTGTTACAGAGCTACTTTTGTTAAGGTGTGTGATTCCACCTGAAGAGGAACACAGGAACTGGTAACTGAAGTGGTGGAGACCGCTCTCAATGGTTCAGAACCCCATCCCTGAGGGGATGGGGACGGTGTCTGCCTGTTTTCCAGGGGCAACCCCCCTGGGTCCGGCTAAGGGAAAGAAGCTGCCTGTCTGAGTTGTGCTGAGGCACCAGAAGCTCTGTAAGAGATTCCTCGAGGAGGAAACGCCTGTGGGGCACCTGCAACCAAAGGGTGAGTTCGCTCTGAAAGAGGGCCAAGTGTTTTCACCTGAAACGAAGAAACTAAAGGGACTGTTACTGTGGGGTCAGGAAAAGACAGCCAAGTACAGTTGGAAGATGTGAGGATTGGACTGCTTAACTCAGTGGGGGTCTAGAGTAATGGACAAAGCCACTTATAAGTATGTTCAAGGCTAGCACAAAATGGAAAGAAAGAATGTGGGGATTGGACTGCTTAACCTGTGGGGGGTCTAGAGTAATGGACAATGCCACTTATTTTAAGTATGTTCAAGTCCAGCACAAATGGGAAGCAAGACAAGTAGATTGAATGTGAAATACATTTAGCAAGAATCTACACAGCAAAGTGTTAAAGGATGAGGTGTTTACAGTCCAGAGAAATGGCCAGGTATGAATTGTGGGAGCGACAGGTGGGAGACCCCCCATCAGTAGTAACCAAATTCACTTCTACGGATTTGCTCTGAGACACCTGTTGCTTTCCCTCAGGTACTTGGCCAGTGCCTGAGGAAAGTACCCAGACGTGGGATTAAAGAGGAGGATTCCCTGCTGGAGCCGAGGTGCTCTTAGGTAGTTAAGGGAGCCACCAGAAAATGCTTCCATGAAGTATGGAAGGTGTCCAAGTGGCTGGCAAGGGAGCCGAGCCAGGGAAAACCCAGAGCAGTGTACAAGTTCGGGCTGTGTAACTAAAAGCAGTGTACAAGTCCGGGCTGTGTGCCCAGTGTGTTGTAGAGCCTGAGGGCTAAAGTGATGAGGATGTGTTCTGGTCTCTTTTAATCTGCATTGCCAGGAGTGTAGCCCCGTGGGGGTCCATCAATACTTTGTTTGTTCTGTTTGGATGTGAATAAAAGCCACACTTTAGAATCCCACTTCTGGTACTGGACATTACAGTTATTGCTTTCTGTGTTCGGAGTTACTTGGGTGCCCCTCTGCAGAGTAGCCAAACCTATCCTTTGTGTCGAGTGGCCTATTCCTCCCCGAACCCAGCCCACCTGGTAGAGCTGTCAGATACAAACGGCATACCAGCCTGGGGTTACAAAAATGGAGGCACCACTGAGGATTTGGATTTGGAATTTAGGGAGGAATGCAAGAAAGGTGCTCGGGCGAAGGGCTAGCGTTTTGGCTATCTGGCAGTGGGTAGCCCAAAAAGCTGAAGCAATGTTAACTAATGTGCCGCTGTGTGCTGTTGTCCATGTGCTGCTATTAAAATGCCAATTGTTTACCACGGAGCAGTAAAGCCTGAGAGTGTATGCCCTTGTCCTGAATCAAATTACAGTGTTTGCCAGATTTTTAAAGTGTCTGTGACAAAGGAAAGTGTGGAAAACTGTGGGTAGCAAAAGGAAAATTGTGCCCTAGACGTTGGAAATGCTTTCTTGTGAACTGAGAGGCTTGTTGTGCTTAATGGCCATGAAAAATGGTTGAAATGGGCTCCCGTCGTGGAGTCAGTTAAAAAAAAAAAGTGTGGTTTTGCAGTTTAAATTTACCTGCTTGACGATCGCTGTGAGAAGAGCACTCGAGAGGAAAAAGGCTCATTTGCACGGCGTTGAGTGATTGGTGAGACTGCAATCAGTCCTGCCCCCAAGCCAGCTCTAGAGCGACTGCCTAGCATTCGAGAGGGAGAGTGAGTGGAGTGTGCGTACTGGCTTGTTAGGAGGAGCGTCACGGTGACTGAAAGCGCTGTAAAACGTTCAAAAAAACTGACTTTTCTGTTTGAATTCGGGCTCAACCCACACCTCGATTGACTGGACTGTGAGCGTGGTGTTCAGAGGGACAATCGGCAGGACTGCCAACCCGCTTCTTTCCAGAGGCCTCCAAGACTGGCTGCAGGCCGTTTTCCACCGCAGCAAACAGCTACTGATAACAGCGAGTACCAACAGAAATAATTGCTCAAACTAAGTGATTTTGCCAAAAGCCAGCTGAATCTGTGTGCAGCAGTGTAATCGCTTTGCAAACAAGGACTGTGTTAAGTTTTACCAGTAAAAGCAAGCCTTTTAAACCATCGACTGTGAGCATAAAGATAGGTTCAGCGTCAGTATAAGTTTTAAAGCCATGAGAGGGACTGTGAGTTGTATCCGATATGCAGCAAGAGTTACAGGCAATCCTGTGCTATGAAATACTGAGGCTTTAAGGGACTGTGAGCTAGAGCAATGTCTTCAGCAAGTGAAAGGTCCGTGGTAAATCATATAAATGTGCTAGGATAAAGAACAGTGCAAGTTTGTGCAGTTTGAGCAAAGTTATCAGTAGAGTGTGTAAATCGGATGCACAGTGGCTTGACCCAATTACAGAATGATGATGCGTAGGAGTGCTGCCGCTGCCATTACAGGGTGGGGTAGTAATGTAAACGCAGCAGCAGAGGAGCCATTTTGAAAGAGACTAAGTTTTCAGTGATGTGGGACTTGAAATAACAGTGAGCGTTGTTTTTCTCTGTAGTCATGGCCTCAGGACCAGCCTGCTACCGGAATCATGCCCAGGCTGTGGTAGCAGTAGAAGTTAACAGGTTAAGGGACATTGAGAGATGTTACTATGGAGGACGACTGCCTCCTCAAATGGCGATTCCTGGATATCCAGTGCAAGTATGTTTGGTATGCTTAAATGCTGGAAGGGACGTCTTCATGGTACCTCACTGTTCTGGGTGCTTAGAGAAATATGGTTTATTTAAAGTGCCCAAGATTCGTTTGGCTCCCACATGGACAAAAGTTCAAGAATCTGCAGCTGGCAGCAGACAGCACCAGACGGAGCCTGTTGGAGAAGGTCCCTCAGGGGAGTGTGGCACAAAGCAAGAGGGTGCAGATTTACAGACAGAACAATGTGCTGATGTTTCGGATTCTGAGTCGCAGAGAGACATGTCAGGAAGAGCATCAGTAGACCTGTGGAGAGCGGGGCCTAGCCCAAGTCTCATAGGTGAAGACGAGATGAGGGAGGCCTTTGAATGGGAGGTTTCGACCTCCGCGCCCAGCAAAGAGTGGATAGTCTCAGGAGTGAGGACGACTGCTCACTCCTGGGCACAGATTCTCAGTGAGGAAGAAGAAGAGGGGGGAACCTATGTGGCCTTGTGAAAAAGGAACTGGTACACAGCCTCAAGCTCTTGCCTCAGAGGAATGCATGGAAAAGAGTGGTGATGCCACTGCCCTGGCTGTGCAAGAAGCAGCCAGGGATCCATTTTTTGTGTCTTTGAGAATGCGTAGCTGGCAGAACCAGGACTGGCTGCCCCCAAGCCAGGCCAGAGGTCTCAGGTTGACCAAAGCTAGTAAAGAGGAAAGACTGGTTCGTAGGAAGGCGAATTAAATCTATGGGATGTCCTTTCCTACCTTTCCTCGGAGAGTCTAGGAGGAGATTGAACAAAACAGGAAGTCCTGGATTTGGGCAGAAGCAATGAAATATGTGCATCCTGGGGCAAAGAAGCATGTTAAGCACAGAATGTTTCACGACAAATACAGCCAGTGGAAAAGAGGCAGGACACTGTTAATGGACACTGCTCGAATTGTGAATGGAGAGGGACATGAAACCTTTCACAGTGTGAATTATGAGTGCCCAGACAGGGTAATAATTCAAGCACCTGACCCGTTGTACTATTGGCCACAATGCAAAGATCTTCCTGCGAATGTGCCCGTGCCTACCAAATGGAAAGCAGAGCAGTGGTAGCCAGTGCTGCCACTCCAGCCACTGCAATACCTATGTTGTTCCGCCAGTATGGACATCCTGGACTCACGTGCCCCACATTCATCAGTTCTTCAGTGTACTGACTTTCCAGAATCCATCGACTGGCCCACCAGATGACTTCAGATCCAGAGAGGACACCAGCCCAGCTGTATTCCTGATTCATCGCCTGGTAATCGGATGACTTCAGATCAGCTGTTTTCCTTTTTGTTCCTGTTCCAAGGTTCCATCTCCAGAGATAATATCAGCCCAGCAGTTTCCAGTTGTGCCCTCCTGTCATTCCTGGAAGATGTCCGCCCAGCTGTATTGGAAGAATGCTGCCAGGGAGAGTCTTTGGCTGAGGACCAGGTTTGGTGTCGTATTTCGTTCTACTAGGGACTGTTAAGTCCAGACTTTTCTATTCTTATGACATTGCAGTACACACCCTACACTAGCAGACTCCAGACATTTGAACTGTCCTCAAAGACTCTCCCTTTCGGGACTTTGGCCTGCTAGAACTGTGCTTCACTGGGCTCCGGCCCAGGAGAGACTCTTTAATGGACTTGCCTTCGGGCACTGTGGTCACTAGATGGGACTTTTAGGGCACTCCATCCCCCAAATATGTGTATTGTAAATAATGTCATTGTTTTCTACTGTTTTCTAATGTTTATACTGTTTTTTCTACTTTTCTAAAAAAAATGTTTTGGGGGGGATACTCCAGTGTTTTGATGGTAGGGGTTTTAGATAGACTGTGTGCAGATTAGGAGTGTGTGTTGTCTTTTTCTTGCAGGTGTTCCTGAAGAAGATAGAAGAGAAGACAAGAAGAGGAGGGGGGACTCATCGGAGTCCCTCACTAGTACTTTAAAGAGTAGTGTTTAAAGTAAAGTACTGTTGTTGTTGCTACTGTGTATAATTCTTTTTCTTCCACAGGTATGGTTGTGGGGGAGTGTGGGAGTAATGCATAGGTACAGTATTAGCTCCTGGAGTATGGTTGCATGATGTCCAGGGTTGGGGAGGTCCCCTGTTTGTTTTGTTTTGGGAAATCTGAGTTAGAGGCAGACACGTGTTCCCTAGAGGGCTGGGGGGGATAGACAGGCTGTGGTCCGGAACAGCCGTAGGGGCCACAGTGCTGATCTATTAGGGCTATGCTCTGGACAGTTCTACCACAGCCACTAGGTGCCCATAGTTAGCGGGTAGAGTAGAGGCTGATACGTCAGCCAAAGGCATCTAGGCCCTTAGTGTTGCCTGCCTGTGCTAGCACATGGTAGGGGAGAAGGTAGCGCTACCTCCTCGTAGTCAACACATGGGCAAAGATGGCCTAAGCCGGGTGATTAATGACTGCGGACAGTCATTTTCCTGGCCCAGGGTGAGTGTAACCCTCGTTACCTGGGGTTACTAGAATCCCAGTAAGACCTAGTGGTAGGCAGGGAAGGCAGCTTGTGAAACTCCAGTTAAATGGATTTCACACTGTCTCACTCTGTTCTCAGTCTCAGCTGAGACTGAGGGATGACATCATTTTAGAACTGTCGCAGCTGCATAAGCCGCACTGGAATGCTGCAGTTGGAGGTTAGAGTAGAATGTTGGGGAATTTGAAGCCAGTCTGTGTGCAGTCTGAGAGAGAGACTGTAGTGCAGCAGAGTGTGTGCAGGCTCTCAGAGCTTTTAGCTCTGTTACAGAGCTACTTTTGTTAAGGTATGTGTTTCCACCTGAAGAGGAACAGGAACTGGTAATTGAAGTGGTGGAGACCGCTCTCAATGGTTCAGAGCCCCATCCCTGAGGGGATGGAGGGAAGTTGTCTGCCTGTTTTCAAGGGGCAACCCCCCTGGGTCCGGCTAAGGGAAAGAAGCTGCCTGCCTGAGTTGCGCTGAGGCACCAGAAGCTCTGTAAGAGATTCCTCGAGGAGGAAACGCCTGTGGAGCACCTGCAACCAAAGGGTGAGTTCGCTCTGAAAAAGGGCCAAGTGTTTTCACCTGAAACATAAGGAAACTAAAGGGACTGTTACTGTGGGGTCAGGAAAAGACAGCCAAGTACAGTTGGAAGATGTGGGGATTGGACTGCTTAACTCAGTGGGGGGTCTAGAGTAATGGACAAAGCCACTTATAAGTATGTTCAAGGCTAGCACAAAATGGAAAGAAAGGATGTGGGGATTGGACTGCTTAACCTGTGGGGGGTCTAGAGTAATGGACAATGCCACTTATTTTAAGTATGTTCAAGTCCAGCACAAATGGGAAGCAAGACAAGTAGACTGAATGTGAAATACATTTAGCAAGAATCTACACAGCAAAGTGTTAAAGGATGAGGTGTTTACAGTCCAGAGAAATGGCCAGGTATGAATTGTGGGAGCAACAGGTGGGAGACCCCCCATCAGTAGTAACCAAATTCACCTCTACGGATTTGCTCTGTGAGACACCTGTTGCTTTCCCTCAGGTACTTGGCCAGTGCCTGAGGAAAGTACCCAGACGTGGGATTAAAGAGGAGGATTCCCTGCTGGAGCCAAGGTGCTCTTAGGTAGTTAAGGGAGCCACCAGAAAATGTTTCCATGAAGTATGGAAGGTGTCCAAGTGGCTGGCAAGGGACCCGAGCCAGGGGAAACCCAGAGCAGTGTACAAGTTCGGGCTGTGTAACCCAAAGCAGTGTACAAGTCCAGGCTGTGTGCCCAGTGTGTTGTAGAGCCTGAGGGCTAAAGTGATGAGGATGTGTTCTGGTCTCTTTCAATCTGCATTACCAGGAGTGTAGCCCAGTGGGGGGTCCATCTATGCTTTGTTTATTCTGTTTGGATGTGAATAAAAGCCACACTTTAGAATCCCACTTCTGGTATTGGATATTACAGTTATTGCTTCCTATGTTCGGAGTTACTTGGGTGCCCCTGTGCAGAGTAGCCAAACCTAGCCTTTGTGCCAAGTGGCCTATTCCTCCCCGAACCCAGCCCACCTGGTAGAGCTGTCAGACACAAACGGCATACCAGCCTGGGGTTACACACTCATAGTTGTACACTTTACGCGCTCACTAACTGGGTACCTTTACCCAGCAGAACAAAGCTCCAGACTTATTTGCTAGCCAAAAAGACGCTTCTGGGTCTAACACCCTCTGCTTTAACAAACTGCTTCCGTGCCATGTCCAACCAATACAACACCAGAAACATGGCCAGGAATGCCCTTAATACTCCTTTCCAGCACACTTTGCTGGGCAAGCGTTCATTTGCTGTTGGGGTGCTAACTGGTTAAACGAACTGCCCGATACACCGCTGAGTCTCCCCAAGATTAATAAGTTTAAGAAGTCTTTGCAATCTGCCCTTGTAGTCTAATGCAACTATAACTGTTAAACTGTTTTATTCCATTGCTCTCTGTACAAATCAACAGCGGGACCTGTGTTCATACAGGGCAACAAGGATACAATTATACTACCTCAAAAAGTAAGGAAATTCTTTGCAAAAAATTTCATTAATGCACTAGTTAGGGTTAAACTAACAAATGTAGGGAAATGCGGTATTAGGGTTTCCAACCCTAACACCCTACCCCGACCCATCAGGCACCAACAGGATAAAACATTACAGATTCACCTTTCCTGTGCCTTTGCTAATCAGGCATGAGGTGTGTCTTGGGGTTGTCAGCCCTCACACCCTTCTCATGTACCCTACACATATCAACTTCTTTTGTGATCGAACAGAGTGAGCATTAGGGCTGGCAACCCCAAGGCCCACCCCATGCCTGCTTAGCAAAGATGCTGGACAGGTGGAACTGGGCTGTGTATCTCGTCCACTTGAATATGCCCAACCATAGAGGGGTGATCTGGGTAGTGCTCTTGGGGCAAACCCCCCAGGTGGGGAGGTCAGAGCTATGGAGGTCCCACAAGGCAGCCCCTATCCCCACTTACCACAGGACCAGACGTTCCAGAAGGGTCAAAGGATCCCAGTCAGCACTACAACTCTGGCTAGAGCCCCAAGTCACTCTAGTCACAGAGCACAACGCCAAATGGTACCTCCCAACCCCCACCTCACCAGAAAGGGCTCTGCCCATGAACTAGGCCCAAAAGCATCATCATCAGAAATCAGGAGTAAAGGGGATTCGGCACCGTGTGCGGCATCAGAACCCCCATCAGCACTGCAAATTGTGCTGGAATTGAATTTGGCTCCACAGACAGCACCAGAACCCAACCCAGAACTGGAAGCGGCACTGGAACCCAACCCAGCGCCCCATCTCCAGCACTACAACTGGCACCATGGGACAAGGAAGGGCAGCACCGTGGCCTGCACCAGGACTTACATGCCTGGACAATAATGCATACGCTGAAGGCCTAGGGCTAAGCCCAGAAAAATTCCATTCCTCACCTGAGCCAGGAAGCCAGTCAGGATCATCCTGGTCCTCACCCTCCGGGTTATCGGACCACTTGGAGGATGAGATTCAGAAGATCTCCAATGGCCAGCTGGCTCCAAGACCTTTTCTTTCCCGGTGTGTGAACAGCAGCAGGAGGGGTTCTGGCTGAGCAGGCGGCACCACCCTGCTCACCATCACGGCCTCAGTGCCATAAGCCTAAGTGGCATTGGACCATGGCCCCAAGGGACACACCGTTGCAGGCCCAGTGCATAGCTGCGCCACCACCACCAGGGGCGTCCAGACCCTCAAGGGGCTAATGGGCTGGGAAGGGTGTGCAACCATCCCCTTTGGTGGGGGGAAGCCGGCTGTCATACAGATCCCTCCCCCTGGCCTCCCATCACGGCGAGATGAAGACTGCTCTAATGGAGGACTGGTCTCCCTTGGTACGTACAGTACCAGGGAGGGGCTCAGGAGGAGAGCCCAGGGACCTTACCTTTGAACACTGTGTACGACGCCTGCCTCTAATGGTGGTGGTGGTGGTACCATCCCCATCCCATCACGTGGAGTTTGAGAGTGCAGTAGTCTATCGAAAAGCAGGCCTCGCAACAATCCATGTCGTGGTCTGATCTGAAGCAGGTCCAACATCAATCATGATGGTCCCCGGACGGACATATTTCTCCCATAGGGGTACTGATGCACGAGGGTAGAATCTGTTCTCTTTCTGATCTTCTTCGGCTTCTTAGGCCCCTGGGAACCAGACATGATCGAACTTCACAGAAAATAAAGAAAACAAAGCAAAAACAGAACTCGGCATCATACTAAATAGAAAGAGACAGAAGAAGTGGTGACGAGACATCGAATAAACTGTACAGTGTTGAGTTTCGTTGACGAACACAGCCGTGCACAGTGAAAAATGTTGGAACGCTCCCACAGAGTACCTTCCTCGATGGCAGGAAGAACAGAACTGGGGGGGGAGCGGGGCGCTGACGTCTGTTACTGGCCAGTCCACAAGCGCTACGTCATATGTCTGCCTTGTGGGTGGCACTGTCTTTGACATTGCCCCCCCCTCCGAAACTCTTAAAGGCATATGGGGTCCTAGTGCCTCCGGATTAAGACCCACCAATGAAGAATGGTGAAGACTGATTCTTGGAAGATCTGCAAAGCATTTGCTAAAGACTCGAGGCGCTGAGGACAGCCAAAGGGCAGGACTCTGAACTAGTAATGCTGCCCAAGCACAACAAATCTGAGGTATATGTGATGGTTGGTGTGCATCAGTATATGCTGGTTTGCATCCTACATATCCAGAGAAGCTAGTCATTCCTGAGGTTTCGGGAATCAGAAGCAGAGACTAGAGAAAAATAATTATGAATTTTTCTCGATCCTTGAACTTGTTCAGGTTTCTAAGATTGAGAATGGGCCGCATGCTGCCCGACTTCTTTGGAACCAGGAAGTAGTGGGAGTAGTTTCATTCTGACTCTGGCACTACCCCCACTGCCCTGTTGCTCAAAAGGTCTGCAATTGCCTGCAGCTGATGCTCTGACATATGGGCTGATAAGACGGGTTGTCTTCTAGGTGGATAGTCTGGAGGGATTTCTGTTAAGTCTAGGGAGTATCCCTTCCGGATGATCTGGAAAACCCACTTGTCTGTTGTGACGGAGTCCCACAGGTGATAAAACTGGGTCAGGCACCCCCTACTGGTGAGGAGAGGTCTGTCTTGAGCAGCTGTGGCAGGACCGGGGCCTAGGGAGGATGAGGTTTGTTTTGGACTCCCCTGGCCTTTCCACAAAAGGATTGAAGGTTTTGAAAAAAAACATGTCCTTTCCCCTCTGAGGGATAGTAGGAGCCAGCCTGGAAGTCTTGAAGGTTGTTCTAATTTTTTGAGACACCTCAAGAGACTTCTCTACCTGCTGTCCAAACAGGTAAGTGCCATCAAAAGGAATGTTCACTACCAGTTGTTGGACATCCTGAGAAACATCATAAGTGTGTGAAACAGGAGTGCCTTCTGATACAGATGCATGCCGCAGCAGAGTGAGAGGCAGTATCAAAGGCATCCACAGCTGCTTTGCTTGAGTAGCAGTCAGCAGAATCTTCTGATTGGTCTCAGAGTCTGACCTCAGCCTGGCAGGAACTCTGCCAGAGAATGCGAGCTCCAAAGGGTATACCCGTATTTGGAAAAATGCCCTTGGTAGCTAGCAATCCTTATGCCAAGGGTAGCTGCTGCAAAAGCCCGCTTGCCCATACTGTAGTGTCAGTCTTGCACACTTCCCTGTTAATAGGATGTGCAGTGACTTCCTCGGGAAGAATGGATTTGTCATTCTCAGCAACAATGGCATCAGCAATCGGTGAGAAACATATACTCCACTGGCAGAGGCAAATGAGCCAGATACTGCACTCGTTACACTTTAAAGGGGGAGAGTGGGGAAGACTCAGTTTGGGTACAGTTAGTGATAGATCTTCCAAGAATCAATCTTTCCCACTGATTCACACTGCAAGCCAGCATCAGAGAGGTCCAATAAGTACTCCAAAAGCTTTTCAGGTGAACACTTGAAAGAGTGCATGGGAATTCTGAAACATCACTTGGAAAAGCGTTTTCACTTGGCTGTGTACGTCTTCCCTGTGGAGGGTTTACACGTAGCCAAGGGTATTTCAAAGTCCCTCTGACAAACTTTAAACACGTTCACTTCTATCTCTTAAAGAGCCTGGCCACGTGCTGAACTCCCTTATTTTATCCTCTCTGTACTGACCCACATGTAGCACTGGTAGGACCTCTGAGAAGGTTACTGATGCTGTAGCTACCCTTAGCTTTCAGCCTAGTTCTATAAAACTGTCCTTGACTCTCTCTACACTGCATCATGCCAGATCATTAGTTCCTAGATGAATCACCATGCCCGGCTTCCCCTCCCCTGCACTGTTGAGCTTCTCCAGCTAGGGTAGGACTCTGTTCACTGTTGCTATCAGTATACTGAGTACAGATCTCTACTCTCAGTTGGGGGCACACATCAATGTCCCCGGCCCTCTTACTATGGAGTCTCCCCAGCACTATAACCCTTCTCTTCCACTTATCATGCCCCACCACCTTTGGCATTTTGTTACCAGGTGTGTGCCACCTCACTCCAGATTTCCAGTGCCTCTTTCCCCTGGGCTCCACAGGTTGAACAAAGTAGAGAAGAAGGCGAAGGAAACATATTCAATTCGGTGCTTTACAGTAACTGGTAATTGCTATTTTTCTTTTAAACTTAGATTGTGGGCTTTTAGTGACAGTGTAATTTATTTGCTGTCTTTACTTAGAATTATTTTTGGGTTGTTGAAAATTTAAAACATAGTGGTGGTGTATTTCTTTGCTGTCTTTAATTGCTGCAAATTTAGTCTTGGCTTGTCTGACTTGCCCTATAGTTTGGGTGAGGGGTGTTAATTGTCTGGCCTCTGACCTCAGCTATGTGATAACTGGAGGTGGGGCTTAGTCAGAGTTGAGGTAGCAAGTGGGTTTTGTTTTCTCAGAAGGGGAAGGAAACATATTCAATTCAGTGTTTTACAGTAACTGGTAATTGCTATTTTTCTTTTAAACTTAGATTGTGGGCTTTTAGTGACACTGTAATTTATTTGCTGTCTTTACTTAGAATTGTTTTTGGGCTGTTGGAAATTTAAAACATAGTGGTGGTGTATTTCTTTGCTGTCCTTAATTGCTGCAAATTTTCGACCCCTTCCCTCCCCTTCCCCAACTCTTAATAATATGCCCTGTTAAATCTGATTGACAGGAGCTAAACACAGGGGATAGTAAGGGGTGTGGAGTAGGAGAGGCATAAGGGTGAAGAAGCCCACCCTCAGCACGACAAGTGTTTTGACTCATTTATTTATTTATTGGTTTATTTTCTTTTTCTCAAAAAAGAAAAGTATCTGAGGATAAGTGGCAGGATTTTTAGGACAGTAAATTAATAAAAAGGGATCTAGGAGTGCTTCAGTAACAGACAAGTAGTGGAACAGCAGTATAATTGCAGTATAATGTGGGGAGTGGTGCAATGCAGCGGCTGTGGGGCAGCCACATACAGGCAGACCTTCTGGACACTGAGGTGCTGCCCTATCTGCATGCATCTCTCTGGACTACAGGATGAGGTAGCCAGACTCAGAGCGGAAGTAAACTGGGTCAGGAGTACCATCACCCCTATCCAGAGACCACCCAGTCCAATGCAACTGCCTTAAAGGATGCCGAGAACGAGGAGCACTTGGGTGACAGTGGGCTCAGGGAGGGTTAGAGTAGTCAGGCAGAGGCACATCCCAGATCCTATTCCACTCACGAACTCATATGCCACACTGGCAAACAGGGACAACCAAATAGAGGTACCCAGAGAAGTGGAAGGAAAGGATGTGGAGGTTAGCCAAGGAGGTGACCTCAGCGGGGAGAGCAGTGGACCCCAGAGGAGGAGGAAGCGAATCCTGGTGGGGACTCCATCATAAGAGGGATCCAGCTAGGAACACAGGAGGGGGAGGACAGGGAAGTGAGGTGCCTACCAGGTGCCACGGCATGGAGGGATGGAAGGAAGATCCTGGGGATCACTGGGAAGGCAAGACGGGAGGGTGAGCTGGATGTCATTATCCACCTAGGTACTAATGACCTGGCAAATGGGGAGCCAGAAGAAGTTCAGGAAGAGTTTAGCAAATTGGGGAGGGGTCTCAAGCAAGTAGCTACTTCTTATTACTTTTTCAGAAGTACTATCTGTGAGAGGCAAGGGAGAGCATGGGGTGCATGCATCAGGAACTTTAACTCATGGTTGAAGAACTGGTGCTGTGAGGAAGGGTTTGGATTCATCAGTGACTGGGGACCCACCTGGAGGGATGGAGGTTTGTTCAAGCCTGATGGCCTGCATCCAGGAATCCAAGCACTCAATGATAAGTTTAAATGCTACATTGACAAGCAATTAAACTAGCAAAGGGGGGTGGCAGGCCAGCAAGAAGGGCACCTACTTGCTCACCCCCCACAGCTAGCAGTGGAACCAGTGAACTGGAGGAGTGGCTATCTCTACAAAGCAGTGTGCAAAAGATGAAGATTAGCACCCAAGAGGTGGATAGGCAGAAAAGGGGCAAAATTCAGCAGAAGGGCAGACAGCAAGGAGAACCAGGGATAAAGGACAACCAAGGAAGAGGCTGGAGTAGAACAGCAAAACAGTCTAGGGAGATCAAATCATGGAAAGCCATGTGTGCCAATGCCAGGAGCCTTAGCAACAAGATGGAAGATCTGGAGGCTGTCATGGTGCAGTCAGACCTGGACATTGTCCATCACTGAAACCTGGTGAATGATAACCATGACTGGGAGATGGCCATACCTGGCTACAACATATTCAGAAGAGACAGAGCAGGTAGGAAGGGAGGAGGAGTGGCATTGTATGTGAAAAATGATATAAGGGCCACAGAGATCCAGGAGGAACAAATTGGGGGAGAGATACTGTGGGTTAAGCTGGAAAGGAAAATGGGGCCAGCCATCCGCACAGGTGTGGTCTATAGACGACCAGCCCAGGAGGAAGAAACAGATAGGAGTTGATGCTAGCCATCCAAAGGATGGCAGACAAGGGGAGGTAGTACTGGTTGGAGACTTCAATATTCCAGATGTGGACTGGAGCATCCCAGCAGCAGCTTCAACTAGGAGCAGATTTATCCTGGACTCCTTCAGGGTGTCCTCTCAACAACTGGTCATGGAACCAACTCAGCAGAAGGCAATACTGGACCTTGTGCTCACAAACAGGGACAGTGTGATGGGGTAACAGTAGGCGAGCACCTGGGGAACAGTGACCACCAGTCATTGTGGTTTGAAATCACAGAAAGACCAGAACCAAACCACACAAAAACACGTATCCTGGATTTTAGGGGGGCAGACTTTGGGAAAATGGGGAGATACCTGAAAGAGGCATTAAGGGGAATGGAGCAGGAATCAGGGGTTGAGGAATAGTGGGCAGTATTTAAAATGGGGATTACAAGAGCAACAGAATTATGCATTAAGCAGATTAGCAAGAGGAAAGGGAAGAGGAGACCATTATGGTTTTCCAAAGAGGTAGCAAAGAAAGTGAAAGCCAGAAAGATTGCATTCAGGCAATACAAAAAGACACAGGCAGAAGGGGATAGGGAGAAGTACCAGGAGAAGCAAAGGGAGGCAGGGAGGTCAGTAAGGGAAGCCAAAGCTCAGACAGAAGAACACATTGCAAAATTAGTGGGTAGAGGGACAAAACCTTTACAGGTACATAAGTGAAAAAGAAAGGCAAAGGGAGGGATAGTGAGACTGAAGAGGGAGGATGGAGGCAGTGGAGGATGACAACAGTAAAGCTGACATACTGAACAGGTATTTCTGCTCAGTCTTTACTGAGGAAGAGGAGGATAATGGGTCTGAAGGGAGTACAAGGGGTGAGAATGGTGCAGAAATGGACACAAGTCCCTTTACACGAGAAAGGGTCCTGAAGGAACTGGAAGTAATAAGAGTTGATAAAGCAATGGGGCTAGATGGGGTGCACCCCAGGGTCCTTAAAGAACTAAGAGAGGTGGTGGCTGAACCTCTGGCTATCCTGTTTAGACGATCACTGGAAACAGGGAGGTACCCAAAGACTGGAGGACAGCAGATGTAGTCCCCTATACAAAAGTGGGAACAAAGAGGAAGGGAACTACAGACCAGTCAGCCTCACCTCGGTAGTGGGGAGATCATGGAAGCACTACTGAAGGAGAGACTGGTGGAACATCTGGTTGTCAATGGACCACAGACCCAAGGCAGCATGGTTTCACCAGGAGAGGTCATGTCAGACCAACCTCGTGGAATTTTTGACTGGGTGACTAGGGAGGTGGATCAGGGAGGGCAGTGGACATGGCCTATCTGGACTTCAGCAAGGCCTTTGACACTGTGCCATATAGAAGACTATTACACAAACTGGGGAATATGGTGTGGGCAGGACAGTAGTGTGGTGGGTAGGTAACTGGCTGGGCGCAGGACAGAGAGGTGGTAAATGGCTGTCATCACACAGAGCGAAGAGTGACCAGTGGGGTACCACAGGATCAGTGCTGGGACCGGTCCTATTCAACATCTTCATCAGTGACATTGCTCAGGGCCTAGAAGGCAGAATTTCACTGTTTGCTGATGACACAAAGCTCTGTAACAGAGTAGACACACCAGAGGGTGTTGACAGAATGAGAAGGACCTGCAGAAACTTGAAGAATGGTCAGGGTTTGGCAGTTGAAATTCAATGCAAAGAAGTACAAGATAATGCATATGGCGCAACAAAACCCTGGCACAATATATCAGTTGGGGGTGAGGATATAGCATGCACCAAGCAGGAAAGGGATCATGGGGTTATCATCTCTGATGACCTCAAGGTAGGGAAACAGTGTGACAAGGCAGCAGGTAAAGCAGATAGGATGCTGGGATGCATAGGCAGGCATCACCAGCAGGAAAAGGAGTGCCAATTCCACTATACAAGACACTAGTGAGGCCCCACCTGGAGTACAGTGTACAGTTCTGGAGACCTTACCTATGTAAGGACATAGACAGGGTAGAGAAGGTTCAGAGGAGGGCAACAAAGATGGTACATGGATTGCATCACAAGTCCTATGAGGACAGGTTGAAGGAACTGAATATGTACTCCATGGAGGAGAGGAGGGAGAGAGGGATATGATAGAGACATACAAGTATCTTACAGGGAGGAACAGGGTGCAGGAATACACTATTTTTAAGCGAAAAAGATGTTCCAGGACTAGAGGCATGGGATGAAGTTGGAGGAGGACTATTCAGAGGAAACATGAGGAAGAATTTCTTCAGAACGGGTGGTGGACAAGTGGAACACCCTGCCAGAGAAGTGGTGGGGGCTGAAACAATCACAGGATTTAAGAATGCATGGGATAGACATAAAGGAATTCTGGAGGTCGGGGTGAGGGGCAACAGACTTCTAGGAAAACATAAAGTAAACTTATAAGCTCAAATGGGCAGACTGGGTGGGCCATAGGCCCTTATCTGCCGACACTGTCTATGTATCTATGTCAGAGGCATGATCCGGTATTGTTTTCCACCCTGGGGTTGCACAACTCCTGTAGAGTGCACCCCCACCCTTCCAGACCACAGTTAACTCACCTGTGTTGACCCTCTGGTGTCTCTGGAGTAGTATTGCTGCAGCCCCTGTAAGACCCTGTCCTGAAGCGGTCCTTATGAAAGAACACTTACGTACTCACTGTAATAGTAGATTTTCAAAAGAATCTCTTTCATCATGCAACACCTATGGAACTACAGCCACCAGGCACTAGGACCACACAGAAACATTTTGCCAGTAGTTCGCTAGGTGCCACCCACGATTATGTCCTATGTCAGCAGTTCCCATATAAACGTGGGCAACCCCTTCCATCCTCAGTTCCCCACCTGAGATCATGCTCACAGGACCTCCCTCTAGGGAAGCAGGAGAGAGCTTATGGTTCCAGCTACCAGGTGAGGCTGGAAACAGCAGGCAGGCCATCCTGGAGAAAGAGACAAGAGTCACAGAGCTCTGTCTGAGGAGGACGGAGGGTGGGGCAACATGGCCTGATGAAAGACATTCTCTCGAAGATCTGTTAATGGTGAGTAAGTAACTGTTCTATCTTCTTTGAAGATCTCTTTCATCAGGCCACACCTATGGAATGAGTACCAAGCAGTACTGACAGAGAAGCAGTGTGACAGGGTTGAATAAGGCCCTGCCCCATTTGTTATTCAGAAAGAGTTAAACGCAATGATCTGTTCTATCCTCTCCTCTCCTTTCCTGTCTATTGTCTGTCTGGTTGCGCAACCAAATGTTCTCATCAGACCTAGGAACTGATCACTCAGTTTCGCGATTCTCCACCTCTCACTAGCTATCTGCCTTCATTTGCTGTTTTCTTTTCTTCCCCCTTGCATATCTGTGGTTATAAAAATATATATGTGAATCTTTGTGTGAAACTGTAAGTGACTGGGCTGGCCTGGTGTCGCTGAGGGTTGAGGCGCTGGACGCTACACTTCGCGCTACGCCGGCGACCCGGGTTCGGGAACGGACTCGGGTGGCTGGGGGTCGGCAGGGGAGAGGGAGGATCGAAGGTCCCAATGGATGCCTCCTCAGGGTGGGAGACCAAGAACGCACTCTGCTTCTGCATCTTTTCCATAGCCGGTGGAAGCACCGACATCAGGAAGGATGGAGGCGTCTGCTCACCGGAGCCGGGACATCGATGGCGATGAGCTGCTTGAAAGGCCGACGACGCCCCAGCGCCGACATCTCAGAGGGTAGGGGACCTAGGGAGAAAACGGAAAACACCTCTCAGCAGCCCTGGATGAAAGCCGCTCCGGTTCCATCCAGACCACCAAGAAGGGACAGACCCCACTGTGTAGGAGGAGGGAGGAGGCACTCTAGGGGCAGATCCCACGAAGGTAGAATGGGGGAAAAATGAGTGGACGGAAGGAGTGGGCTCCGAGAGCAGACAGGAGAGATAAAGAGAAAAAGTTAAAAAAAAAAAAAAAGAAACTGTAAGTGATACTGGGATCCCTTTGTTTAAAACTGTATATAGTTACGATGTTGAAATGATTGCAAAAAGCTATTTGGAACTCAAGGGGTTAACCTGAGATACAGTTTTTAAGCCCTTTGCAGAGTTGTCAACAAGAGGTCAGTTCTGGGACACCATGTACTGTTTTGCTGCACCTACAAGGAATGAAACTGACAAGAACATTCTGTAAACTTATAAGAATATTCTGTGAGAAGCAGGATGTCAATGAGGCAATGACTTGTTATTAAAAGAACAGCAATGTTTTTGCTAGAGAGACAAGGAAAGTGGGAGACTGACACGTGGAATTAAGAAATACCATCATAAGAAAGACTTTATTTTCTTTGTTTGTACTGCCTTTGTAAATAGTTATACTGGACACATTTTAATTTTTTATTTTGCTGTTACTGAGAAAAATAAAATGCTATTTGTGAATTTTGAAACTGCTCCTGGTATTCCTATGCTTCCTGACCTGTGCCTCGACTAGAGATGGTGTGAGAGGGTGGGATTTACACTGTGCATGCTCTAAGCTAGGAGTTTTGTGCGTGGGTACTAGATAGACCTAGTACCAGGGAAGCATAGCAGATAGGTATGGATTCTGCAGCTGCAAGCCCAGAAGTCATTACCAGAAGAATGGCAGCCAAACTAGAAGCAGAAACAAAAGTCCAAACTGAGACTGTTCAGCCAGAACCAGAGATGGGGACAAGCAGTGGCAGAATCTAAAGCCTGACTGCCTTTTTCCAATGGTGGGCTATACAACAAAAAAAAGAGAAGGAGAACCAGAGAATAGAAGAGATGCAGCAACTCAAGAAGCAGAGAAGAGAAGAGATGCAGTGACTGGATCAGCGATGGCTGGATGCCTTGCAAGTTATTAAAGCAGGAGGATCTGGCACTGGTCCAGCAGAGCAACAAAACACAAGCAGCTTATAAGACATCAAACTTACAAAGCTGTGTCCCTTGGGTGACATCGAAACATACTTGACAACTTTTGAAAGGGCTGCTACAGCTTGCCAGTGGCCAAAGCAACAATGGTCAATCAGACTGGTACCTTACACCTGACAGGTAAAGTCCAACTTGCCTACAGCAACATGGACACTGTACAGTCAGAAAACTATGCCCTTATGAAAAGAGAGACCCTGAAAAGGTATGACATCTCAGGAGAGACCTACAGGCAAAGATTCCGGTCCCTGAAGTACAACTCAGTTGACAATACTCGAGAAGCCTTCACCCGACTCAGAGAACTCCTTGTGAAATGGCTACAACCAGAGGGCAAAACACTCCCACAGATCATCGAAACATTTGTAATGGAGCCGTTCATCAACATCCTACCCATAGACGTACAGCTCTGGATGAAAGAAAACCAATCAGAAAGTGGGGAAAAGGCTGTTTCTTTGGCTAAAGACTACCAAATGGCTAGACAAGATGCCACAGCAGCAAGGTAACAGCCATGCACCAGTAAGACACTCTTTTTCCCATTTAAACTCCCAAGTCTGATAAGAACTCTGGTGGGGGTAACAAACCTGCACCCAAAGACTTTATTTGCTATAATTATAATAAGCCGGGTCATACTGCAAGAAAGACACTGGAGAAGATTTGTCCTTGGCAAATTGGGGCAAGTACTTAACAGATCTGAAGGTGGGAGATAAGACTGTGAAGGGACTTACAGATTCGGGAAGCAGACAGGCCCTAGGTGCATATTAACGTGCTGGAAAAACAATGTCCAAAAGGACCAGGTACTGGTGTCATCTGCATCCATGAGGACACTCGATACTATCCCACCAGACAAGTGACTCTATTAATGGAGTGTTGCACCAAATGAAAGTGGGGTAATATCTAAGTTACCTGTACCTGTGATTATTGGAAATGACTTTCCAGGATTTACTGAGTTAATCAAAGAGTGAGTAAATCCTGATGTCAACTCTCCAACCACCTCAGTACCTTTTTTACTGAGGAGGTGCAGCATATTCTAACAGTGTATTCTATGGGATGAACTAGGGAACTACAGACCAGTGAGCCTTAACACAATTGT
This sequence comes from Neoceratodus forsteri, assembly GCA_016271365.2. NCBI lineage: Eukaryota > Metazoa > Chordata > Ceratodontiformes > Ceratodontidae > Neoceratodus > Neoceratodus forsteri. The sequence continues at coordinate 1,547,994,378 of CM057449.1, read as the reverse complement.
AGGAAAGCTAATGGAGACTATCCTCAAGGACAGGCTGGTACAATTTCTGGAGGGTAATGGTCTCCAGGACAGCAAACAGCATGGGTTTGTCTTGGGCAGATCCTGCCACACGAACCTGGTTGATTTTTTTTGATTGGGTGACTTGGGCACTTGATAAGGGTAATGCGGTGGATGTCCTCTACCTGAACTTTAGCAAGGCCTTTGACTTGGTGCCACACAGAAGGCTAACCAGCAAGCTGAGTAACCTGGGTGCGGGGAGGAAACTGGTTAGCTGGGTCAGGAGCTGGTTACAGGATAGGCAACAGAAGGTAGTCGTGGGGGGTGAACTATCTGAGCCCAGAGCAGTGACTAGTGGGGTTCTGCAGGACTCTGTGCTGGGACCAGTGCTGTTTAATGTTTTCATTGCCAATATATCAGATGGAAGAAAGAGTAAGATCAGCCTCTTCCGTAGATGACACCAAGATATGTGTAGTAGTGGATGGTGGGGAAGGTGGTAAAGCACTTCAGTGGGATTTAGCTAGGCCTGGATAGATGGTCAGCCACATGGCAACTTGGGTTCAATGCCAAGAAGTGCAAAGTCATGCACTTGGGAGCCAGAAACCCCAGAAATAGTTACTGCTTGGGTGCAGTTAACCATGTCAATGGAGAAGGATCTGGGTGTACTAGTAATGGGAAATGAACCACTCAGCCCAGTGCAAGAAGGCAGCGGCAAAGGCAAACAAAATGCTGGGGTGCATCACAAGGGGAATCTCTTGTAGGAGAGGGGAAGTCATCCTGCCCCTGTACAGGTCCCTGGTAAGACCACACTTGGGTGCAGTACTGGTGCCCCTACTTGAAAAGGGACATTAAGCTACTGGAAGCGATACAGCGTAGGGCAATGAAAATGATCCTGGGATTGGGAGAGAAACCTTATGAGAAGAGGCTGAGAGAGCTCAATATGGATTCCTTCTAGGATAGAAGGGAGCAAGGGGATATGACTGAGACCTTCACACACCTGAAGGGTATGAACAGAGTAAACACTGAGAGTATTTTCAGATTAAAAGGTGAGAGGGAAACAAGGGGACACAGTCTGAAACTGGAGGAAGGTAGATTCAGGAGGGAACTGAGGAGGCAGTATTTCACCGAAAGGGTGGTTACAACAGGGTGGAATGCGCTGCCAAAGGAGGTGGTATCATTGAAGTCAGTGAGCATCAAGAGGGGGGGTGGGGCAGGTTCAAAGGGAGGGTCCAAATAGGATGAACAGGGGTGTGGGTGAAAGCAACAGAAGCAAAAACAGATTGGGGGTTGAGGGGAGGAGTGGCAGCTGCAGTCTTCAGGCTGAAATGCTGCACACTCGAGCAGACTAGACAGACCATAAGGCCTGTATCTTCTGACAATTTTGTATGTTTGTATGTTAAGAAACACCTACCCTAACAAGGGCATAAGATAGCCCTTTTGACCCTTATAAGAAGGGTCAATTCAACCAGTGCCTTCACAGCCCAAACCAAACAAGCAGGTGAAGACCTGGAACAGACTGAGTGAGCTCGGGTGATGGTGGGTGGGCATATGAATAAATGGTGAAGATTTGTCAAAGATCATCAAGAATTACGCTGAATACGTATACTGCTGGGTTAGAGTACCAAGCTCAAACACAAGTCCCCAAGCAGGGTAGTAGGAGATGGAGCTCACTCAGGATGGAACTTTATTAAGGATTGTCCTACCAAAGGAAACATGCTATCTGGCATGGACATCCAGAGCATAGTGCTTTACAAAAGTACGCACTGAGTTCCAAGTAGCCGCTTTGCAAATGTCATCAATGGGAACAGAGCAGATGTCCACCAGGGATGCAGCAACAGTTCCCGGTAGAATGAGCACGCACCTGGCCCTCCAACTTGACCTGCGCCATAGAGTAACAGTGGCAAAGGCATGCCACTATCCAAGCAGACAGACATTTAATGGATACTGGCTGACCCAGCTGGGTGACGTTGAAGGACGCAAAGAGCTGCTTGCCCTGCCAGATGTCCCTGGTTCTATCGCTGTAGAACCGAAGGGCTCTTTTAATATCCAGGGAATGAAGGGTGTGCTCCCCTTCATTTCGGAAGTTAGAGAAATGAGTGGGCAGGATCAAAAGCTGGTTGAGGTGGAACTATGAAACCACTTTGAGAAGGAACTTAGGGGTGAGTATGGAGAACCACCTTGTCTTTGTGAAAGATGGTATACGGTGTGTCTGTGACCAAAGCATGCATCTCGGAGACCCTACGAGCAGATGTGATGGCCACCAGAAAGGCAGTCTTCCAGGTCAGAAACTTTAGATCACACATGGCTAGAAGCTCAAAAAGTTTATGAGTAAGCATGTCCAGCATAAGGTTAATATCCAAGGGGGCAACCAGCTTCTTAACCAGGGGCCTTATATGCAGAATGCCTTTTAAGAATCTTTTGAACAAGGGTAGTTGAGCCAGAGGTATGTTCTGGACTGGCTCATGGTAGGCAGAAAGCGTACAGAGGTGTACCTTTACAGATGAGTATTGCAGTACTGCATTTGAAAGGACAAGTAGGTACTCAAACACTTTATCTGGAGGACACTGAAATGCGTCTAAGTAGTCCTTGGCACACCATTCTGAGAAATGCTTCCATTTGGCTGTATAAGTCTTCCTGGTGGAAGGCTTACGAGCGGCCAAGAGGATCGTCGAGATTCTTTGAGAAAGTTTAGTCCTGCTCACTTCTATCTCTTCAGGAGCCAGGCGTGGAGATGAAGGGAGTGCAGATTGGGATGGATTAGGGATCCCTGCATCAGAAGGTCCGCTCACAGAGGCAGTTGTCTTGGAGAAGCCTCTGCCAACGTGTTGATCAAAGGAAATCAAATATGTAGAGGTCAGTATGGTGCAATGATAATCATCTGGCCTCTACGCGCCTCCAGTCTGAGCAGCACCCTCTGAACTAATGGAAAAGGAGGAAATGCATACAGAAAGCATCTTGTCCACTGCAGCCTGAATGCATCCTGACAGAAAATGCCAGGTTCTGGATTTTTGGAGCAGAATAGAGGCAGTTTTCCATTGAGTGGTGATGCAAAAAGGTCCAGGTCTGGTGTGTCACACTCTTCGAAGAGCGACTGCACAATGTTTACGTCGAGAGACCATTCGTGAGGATCCACCTCCGTTCTTCTGAGGTGATCCGCTAGATCATTCTGGACTCCTGGTAGGTAAACTGCTTGGGATCAGGGCTTCATGTTCTAGGCACCATTCCACACTCTCATTGCTTCTCTGAACAGGGGATAAGAGTGTGCCCCGCCCTGTTTGCTGATGTAGTACATTACCACTTCGTTGTCCATATGAAGCAGAATTATTTTGCGACAGAGAATGTCCTTCAGGGCTCAGACAGCGTACAGGACAGCTCTCATTTCCAGGACATTTATCTGGAGTTGAGATTCATTCTGACTCCACAGACCTTGGGTGTGGAGATCTTGACAATGAGCTCCCCATCCGAGTAGAGAAGCATCTATGGTGATGGTGATTGGAGTCTCCAGTGGAGCAAAGGGAAAGCCTTTCAGTCGGTTGTCTTCTTGAGTCCACCAGGTGAGTGACCATTTGAAAGGTTCCGTTACCTTGATGTGAAAGGACTGGGGGGGTGTGGTCGGAGACCACGGAGTACTGAGCACCCACTGAGTGGTCCTCATGTGAAGACGAGCCAAGGGCACTGTGAACACTGATGATGCCATGAGACCCAGCATCTGCTGCATCGAGAGCTCAGACCGAGTCATTCTCTTTCGTGAAGTGAGCCATCTGGAGGATATCATTCCTCCTGTCCTCCGGGAGGAAGGCCTTTGCACTGGAGGTATCCAGGAGGGCTCCTATAAAGAGGAGTCGCTGGGAGGGCTGTAGCTGCAATTTTTCCAGATTCAGCAGAACTCCCATAGATGTGAGGAACTTGGAAGCTGTGGACACTGCTTCCTGTGTCCCTTGTCTGGAGGAGCTTGCTAGGAGCTAATCATCTAGATACCAGAAGACTTGAATTCTGAGTTTCCTTAGGTACGCTGCAAGGACTGCAAAACGGTTCGTAAAAACTCGTGGTGCCGAGGAAAGCCCATAGGGCAGTACTCTGAATTGATAGTGCTGACCCAGAGCCACAATTCGAAGATACTTCTTGCGGCTTGGGTGTACGGGAATGTGTTGGTTGGAATCCTGCATGTCTAGGCAGGCCAGCCAATCCTTTTGATGAATCAACGGTAGAAGTGTACTAAGTGATATCATTGTAACCACCCTACAAATGGGGGTGACCAAAAAGCCTTCCTTGGGTGTGCCTAGATGCCCTCTGCCAGGCTGGTGTCCTGTGTTTCAGCTGTATTAAAAAGAAATTGTATGAGAGTGCCTAAACGCCTCTGCGTCTGTCTCTTTAAGAGCTGCTCGATTGCAGTATAATTAATCTGGAGGGGGAACCGTGTGTTTCTATGCCCGAGTCCCGCTCGGGCTGCTGACTAATCGCTCTGTTTCTGCCATCGATAACTGTGCAGAGGGAGCACTGTTGAAAGATGTAACTAATTGTGGGTAACCATTTAAAGTAGTAATGAAAATGCAGTTTGTTTTAACCTGCCTGTCTTGCAGCAAGGACTGTTCAGTTTAGCTCCACCATTTTGGTCCCGAACTGCAGAATTGGACCAATCAGTATGTGAGGACTCTAAAATGGAGTCTGTAATTAAAGGGAATATGTGGAGCCAGACCCTGGGATTTGTAGTTCTGGATTGTTGGCGCCTTTTTGCACCTATAGGGGGAGCATGTTGTGACTGACAGCTGAATCAGCCAACTGAATCTTTTGGACCAGAGGGAAATTCCCCAGCTGCCTGCTCTGAGGAATCAGAAGTGTGGTGGAGCTTGGAGAGTAAGGAGCTCCAGCTTGTGGAGCTGCTGCCCCATGGGCTAGCACGGAGATTTGGCGGGAAGGCTAAGTCTGGCCTGCCTGCCTGCAGTTCTCCTGCCTTGGAGAAGAAAAGGGGAGCTTCAATTTCGGACTGTGCCTCCGAACTGATTGCTGATGTGCCCTGAAGCTGGGGCAGAGAAAAAAGCCAGATTCGAGTTGGAAGTTGAGAGAGAAGGAGCTCGTCTAGTTTGAGCAGTCGTGTTGCACAGTAGTTCGCGTGGGAGAATCGTGGAAGGCCTGACTTCTGGCCTGCTAGCCTGATTTCTGCCTTGAGAGGGAGAAGAGGACTTTTGTTGGACTAATTCCAAATTCAGTGAGAACAAAGCAAGCTGCTGATCTGGGACCAAGCTTAACCTGTAGAAGACCGAGGATTTTGCTGAATGCAATCGGCCTGTCAGGAATTTCAGTTACTTCTGAGCTTCCAGTGTGTGCAGACTTGCGATCGTAACTGGGGAGCATCTGGCCTGGTACAGGTAGAATCTGGTATATAAATGTACTGTGAACTGAAAGAGAAGTGTGATTTAGTCTGGCTGTGTGTTGCTGGCTTGTACATATGAATGTGCAATGTGCTGATTGGGGATCGTGGTTTAATTCCCCTCTTGCTGTGAACTGTGTGCTAGTTGCTGGAAGCTGTTTCCCAGCTAAAATCGGACTGAACCCATTGTTGCCTAATGCAAATAGGCCCTGCCACGCGGGCCTTATCTCCCTACCCTGCGGCACAGAGAAGATCCATCGACGAGGGGCCTGCCAGGGGATCAGCCCCCTGCTCCTTGCCTGAATAGGAACAACGCCAAAGCAACTCGTGTGGGCCCTTCTTCCTCTGGCAATCCAGAACGTCCATCCATCGTCCCTCCTGTGTTCAGCCTGGGTACAGTAAGTAATAATCAGGGTAGTTCCCTGCAACCTTTCTTAATCAAAAGTGTGTCATCTGATTCTTGTGTTGTTCCTTTTCCAAGAACTGAGCCCTCCGGCTCTGGATAACAAATCATGTGTGTGCATGTTCTTTTTCCACCACAGGGCCCCAACCAGGTGCAACGCCGGCCTACCCCGAGCAACGGTCCTGGCTAGCCTTTTCCCCCATCCTGGGTACCCAGAGAGTGCGACTGAATGGGACACTGATTGCATGCACTGCAGTGTGATTCGTAGTGTGATTAAGCAAATTAACCTGATTATCCCCCGTCCTTGTTATAGTCCCCAGAATAAATCAGATCTGTTTTTTTCTGCAATTTACATTGACTGTGGTGTCAGTTTATGTTGAAAGTATTGCATTGTTGCTGTTGTACTGCATCACCTTATTTTACAGGGGGTCCCCACAGTCAAGCTGAAGGAAACAGTCTTGGGGGTAAGTGCCAAATATAAGTGTATGTATAAAGCATACATGGGGCGTTGGGAAGGTGCATATTGTGTATTGAGTGGGCTACTAGTGGGAAAAGGTGGAGGTCACAGTGTCCCAGAGGGCTGTGGCCTGGTTAGCTTGACCCAAACCAACCCTGACCTTTGGGTGGAGACACCCGTTACCGAACCTAGGCCCCTCAACCTGCTGTTAGCCACGCAGGCAGGGATAGGAGCCCTTGGGGTAGCGCCATCTAGGGGTTACATCATTTTGAATTTTTCCTTGAAGAGAAACTTGTCCAACTTCCTTAGGTCTAGAATAGGGCGCATGCTGCCTATTTTCTTTGGAACCAGGAAGCAGTGGGAGTAGAAACGGTGTTCTGCTGCTCCTGCGGAACTATGACTACTGCCCTGTTGTTCAGAAGGCCTTGAACCTTGGAAGCAAGGAGGTCTGACTGAGTTACTGATAGCGTGGGCTGTCATTTGGGTGGACGATCCGGAGGGATATCTGAAAAATTCAGTTAATAACCCTCGCAAATTATCCTGAGAACCCATTTGTCTGAAGTGACTGACTTCTACTGATTGTAAACCGCGCCAGACACCCCCTACTGTAGAGGAAGAGTCCTCCCCGCCTTGGACCGCTGGAGGAAGGACCTGGACCGGATTGAGAGGTGGCACTAGGCGCCTTCGGGCCCTGTGCCTTCTACTGTGTTTTCTTTTGTGGCTGAGGAGCTTGATTTTTGTTAAAGCCTCCTCTGCCTTTGCCATGAAAGGACTGACGGTTATAAAACTGTTGACGGTTCCTGCCCCATTGGGGGGCAGAAGGAGCCAGCCTGGCAGTCTTGATAGCCATCCTAATTTTCTGTGTGGCCTCGAGTGTCTGCTCCACCTGTGGGCCAAACAGATAAGCACGATCAAATGGTAAATTCATGACAAGTTGCTGGGCATCATTTGTTAACCCAGAGGTTCATAACCACGAGTGGCGACGGGTGCATATCCCAGCTGCTGCTGCTCTAGAAGCAGTGTCAAAGGCATCCATAGCAGCCTTAAGTTGCTGATTACTGGACTCAATATCTCTAGTGATAGTTTGGAGGAGCTCTGAGGAAATGTCCGACTCCAGGAGACTCTCCACAGTAGTTTCTAGTGAATGCCAGAGGGTATACTCATATTGTGAGAAGTAGCCCTGGTAGCTAGCAATATGCATACCTAGGGTAGTGGCGTCGAAGACTCACTTACCCAGTGTGTCAATCTTACGAGATTCTTTGTTTGCTGGACGTGCCGTAGACTCCTGAGGGAGGATGGCCTTGTCATTTTCTGCCAGGACCACTATGGCGTCAGCAAAGGCTTGAGAGGTCAGGATTGGTCTATCCTTGGGGAAGCGTACTTCCTGTCTATGGACTTAGCCACAGAAGAAATAAGCGCCAGATGGTCCAACACCATTTATGAGAGAGTCTCGAAAGAGGGTTGTACCGGAGGAGTTAATTCCACAGGGACCTCCTGGACATGCAGATACTGAAGGCGAAACAACTTCCCTGGATCCACCTCCGAAGTCTGGAGAGAGAGAGTGGAATTCATATTCTTTAGAAGAGACTTAAAAGACAGGTCCTCGACCAGAAGCTCTGCTGAAGTAGAGGGCTTACTTCCCACTCCGAGACATGAATCTTCATCAAAGTCGTCTCCTAATCGCAAATCAGGGTCAGGCTCAATGTCGTCTCCTGCTAGCCCAGGAGGAACAGTATATATAAAGGAAAGGGAGGAAAGAGAGCAGGAGGAAGTGCTCCTCGAATTGGAGTCGAGAATCCCGGATTCCAAGGCGTCACCGACCACGGCACAAAGGTGGAAGACTAGGTTTGCTGGCCAAGGCACCTAGCTTCACCTGAGCTCTTTTCTTCTAAGTTGCTTGAAAGGACAGAGCAAATAACCTTACCAGAGCAACAATAAGGATTGTGGCTTCTTTTGGCTAGGCAGGTTTACTGTGTGGTGTTATTTTTATTTTGTACTCACAGAGATTGTTACTGTTTGTTACTAACATTTTATTGCTTTATTTTTCTCTGATTCAAATTGTTGTTGCTGGGTATACATTCTGCTGCATTATTACAGGGTGTGCCTACAGGTGTATGCTTACAGATTACTGCTGTAATCTTCTGATTCAAATTGACTTTTGCAAGGTATATCTTCTGTTACTGCTTTATTTTTCTCTGTAGCAAAGTGTTTCTTACAGAGTATATCTTCTGAGAAATTATTACAGGTGGTGTTTTACAGGTTTCAAAGTTTTATCTGTCATTAGGATAAGCTTTCAGGGCTACTGCATTTTGTTGCTGGTCGATTGTTTCTCCTTACCTCCTTGTTCTTCTTGGTCAGTGGTTCTTTTTCAGCAGGGATCGGCCCAACCACCCACCCCCATCCCCAACCAACCCACACTACATTCCCTAATAGGGTAGCACAGTCGTGACATTTCCTGTAGCAAAGCAGGAAGGGCGACAGAGGGTATCCACAGTGACCTCATTTACAGGGGCACTAGTAATTTAACTTGTTATAACAAGTTATACAAAACAAACAAACAAAACACAAAATCGAACTTTGCTTTCATTTTCTTCCTCTAATTACTCACCAGGTTATAAACCCAGCAACTTACCTGGAATGGATATCATTAACTGCAGGTACTGTGGAACACTTTTCAGAAGGGCAGTTTTACAGGATTTAGGACACTGTCGTACATGCTGGGCCATTGGAGATCTAAAGGCTCAGCTCCAGGCAGCATGGGCAGAGATTGTGTGCCTCAAATTGCATATTCAAGAGGAAATATATTGTAAGAACCACCCGGCATTTCCCCAACATCCAAAAGAAGCACCTCGACCGCAGAGAGTAGTTGGTCAGGGAGGTTGGCAAGTGGTTAGGAGGGGCAAATCGGGTGCCCCATCACTCAGTGCTATCCAACATATCACCTCCACAAACCATATAAAAACTACAAACAGGTATTTAACTCTATCTCCGAAATCAAACAAAGAGGCAGAGGACACTGCAGCACAGAAGCTAGCACAACAAAACGCGCCCAAAACAGGAACCAAAACAAAAAAAGCAAAAAGGAAATCCAAAAAACTTCTGATCATAGGAGACTCCATGATTCGGGGAGTTGAGACGTATCTTCAGCCAGGGTAATGGTCAAATGTCTCCCAGGTACATCAGCGTGGGAGACACTGGCCCATTAAGTAAAAATTGTTCAGGAAGCAGGAGAAAACATTGATGTCCTGGTACACATAGGGACTAATGATCTCGCCAGCCGGTCAGTTGTGGAGACCAAAGAACATCTAACCAGGCTGGGTGACAAACTATCATCCATTTCGTCCGGCATCTCCTTCTCTGAGATCCTGCCAGTCTGGGAGAGGGGGACAGATGGACGGAAGGTCAGAGAAGGGGAGATAGGGGAGCTAAACATGTGGCTCAAGGGCTGGTGCCAGGCAAAAGGACACAAATTTGTAGGGAACTGGCAACAGTTTTGGGAGCGAAAGTTCTTTAAATCTGATGGACTGCAACTGATTAAGGAGGGAGTCAGTGCATTGGGGCAGAAGTTTGATGTTTTTGCAAAATATTTAAACTAGCAAATGGGGAGAGGGGTGCAGCACCCAAAATGTCGAATGGGAAGAACACCCCTCCTCCCTCAGCTAGCGGTCAAACAGGAGTTCAGCATGTTTGTAGTTCATTTACATCACCAGGTAAGGAAAAAGGTCCGACTCTCCATATGATGCACAGGGGAAACGCTGGACCTTGCCCAACAACTAACGCACCGAAATCTCACCAATGGAAAATCATGTACACAAATGCTCACAGTCTGGGAAACAAGATACCAAACCCGCAGGCAATAATGACAGAGGCTAAACTGGACATAGTAGTCATTAGCTAGACATGGTTTACCTGTAACCACTTTGGAGACTTCAGTACCTGGCTATGTACTGTTCAGAAGAGACCGAGGTGCAAAAAGGGGTGGGTAGTCCTTTGTCAATGAAAATATTAAAGCTACAGAAATTCAGAATACAATACAAGGAGCCAGAAGAACTGTGGGTCACCCTGGAAACAGGAAATGGGACAGCCTTATGAACTGGGGTTGTGTACAGGCCTCCAGACCAGGGGGAGGGTAGACACATTGCTGTTAGAAGATATACAAAACATGACAGCTAAAGGGGAGGTTCTGATAATGGGAGACTTCAACATGCCAGATACAGATCGGTCAATACCAGCAGGGACACCTGCCAGAACTAGACACGTGGTGGAGTCCCTGCAGGGGGAGGGCCTCAAACAACTGGTACAACAACCCACAATAGACAGGGCTATCCTAGATCTAGTACTGACTAACACGGAAAGGATCACAGATATCCAGGTAGAAGGTCACCTGGGGGCCAGTGACCATCACATGGTATGGTTCAATTTGGCCACTAGAACAAAATCATCCCATTCCAAGGCAAAAATATGGTACTTCAGAGGAGCTGACTTTGATAAGATGGCCAAGAGTTAAGCTAGCCCTGGCAAAAGAAATACAACTGAGGGGTACAGACAAAGTGGGCAAGCATTAAGATGCAATACTTGAAGCAACATCCCATTGTGTTAGAGAGAAAAGGAAGTGCAAAGAAGAAGGAAACCACTTTGGTTCTCAAACACAGTAGCAGAAAAGGTCAGAGCCAAAAGGCTGGCTTTGGAAATATAAGGGAACACAGCAGGATGAAGACAGGAGGCATATCAGACTTCCCCAAGGGAAGCCGGGAAGGCAGTAAGGCAGGCAAAGGCTCAAACCGAGGAAACACTAGCACGAACAGTAAAAGAAGGTGACAAGGAAGGCAGTATAGCGCAGTGGTCTAAGGCTCTGAGCTGCAAATCTGGTGACATCCAGCAGACCAGACCTGGGTTTGAATCTCACAGCTTCCACTTGCATACTGTGTGACCCTGAGCAAGTCACTTAACCTCCTTGTGCTCCCAGGTCGCTCCTGTAAAAAAGCTTTCAGCTTAGTGTGCTATACCTGGTTAAACAACTAAAAAAAAAACCAAGACTTTCTATAGATACATTAGTGAAAGGAGAAAGTCCAGAGGGGGTATTACTAAGTTCAAAGGGATAAGGGGCGGTGGAGGAGGAGGAGGACCATGTAAAAGCTTCTATCCTAAATAGATACTCTGCTCAGTATTTACTAAAGAGAAAGTAGGGCAGGGCCCACAGCTCTACACCACTGACACGGGGGGGTGGGGAGGTGTGCACTAGTCCCTTCACAAAAGAAAGGGTCCTACAAGAGCTCGATAAGCTCAGGGAGGACAAGGCAATGGGACCCGACGGGATACATCCCAGGGTACTAAAGGAGCTAAGGGTGGAACTAGCAGAGCCATTATCAGAACTGTTTAGTAAGTCTCTGAGCACAGGACAGGTCCCAGAAAACTGGAGAAGGGCTCATGTGATCCCGCTCCACAAGAGTGGTAGCAGGGAGGAGGCAGGGAACTACAGACCAGTCAGTCTTACCTCAGTAGTGGGCAAGATTATGGAGACACTCCTTAAGGACAGGATAGTGCAACACCTGGAACTATAGGGGCACAGGATCCAAGACAGCATGGGCTTACAAAGGAAGGTCCTGTCGAACTAATCTCATAGATTTCTTTGACTGGGTAACCAGAGGTGGACCAAGGGGAGCAGTTGATGTTGCCTACCTTGACTTCAGCAAAGCTTTCGATACTGTACCACAAGAGATTGATTAATAAGCTGGGTAGGCTTGGGTGGGTCAGGCGTTGGTCAACTGGATGGCAAACTGGTTGATGGGCAGAACAGAGTGGTGGTAAGCGGTATGCAGTCGAAGGTATGCAAGTCACAAGTAGGGTACCTCAGGGATCGTTCTGGGCCAGTCCTCTTCAATATCTTCATCAGTGACATTGCAGATGGCCTGGAGGGTAAGGTTTGTCTGTCTGCAGATGACACCAAGATCTGCAACAGAGTAGATGATCCAGATGGTGTGGGCAGAATGAGAAGAGATCTGGATAAACTAGCAAAATGGTTGGAAGAGTGGCAACTGGTGTTTAACGCAAAGAAGTGCAAGATCATACACATATGGAAGAGAAACCCTGAAGCCACCTATAGGCTGGAAGGGGAGTTGCTGCAGTCACAAGGGAAGAAAGAGATTTGGGCATCATCATCACTGATGACCTGAAATCATCCAAGCGACCTCCTAAAGCAGTAGGTAAGGCTAGAGGGATGTTGGGGTGGCTAGTAGGGGTATCATAAGTCAGAAGAGGGAGGTGATAATCCCTCTTTACAAGACACTGGTTAGGCCCCATCTGGAGTACTGCGTGCAGTACTGGAGGCCACACCTTCACAAGGACATTAACCAAATTGAGGCAGTCCAGAGAAGGGCAACCAAAATGGTGCAGGGACTGCATCACAAAACATATGAGGACAGGTTAACTGAACTCAATATGTATACCCTAGAGCAAAGGAGGGAGAGAGGGGATATGATTGCAACATTAAAACACCTTAAGGGCATTAACAAGGTGAAAGAGTTTAACATGTTTCAATATAAGAAAAATAGCAGGACAAGAGGACACAGCATGAGATTAGAGGGAGGCCGATTAAGGGGTAATGTGAGGAAGTTCTTTTTCACAGAAAGGGTGGTGGATGCATGGAACGGCCTACCTCAGGAAGTGGTAGATATGAATACAGTGCAGAGCTTCAAACAGGCATGGGATAGGCATAAGGGAGCAATACAGATAGGCCACTGACAGAGCAAAGGCCTATGGCACATTAATAAGGTAGAAAAAGAAATGGGCAGACTGGATGGGCCTTGCGGTCCTTATTTGCCGTTGACTTCTATGTTTCTATACGTTTCAATGTTTCTAATCGAAGGTGGCACCACAACCAGCACCGCACAAAGCAGAGACCCCAACCCAACTCTCGAAGCAAAGGATGAAGATCTGAAAACATGAGTGGGAGAAAATGGTAACTGTGCTGGCCCCTGCGCTGCAGCCATGTGAGGGGGAAAGCACAAGGGTGCAGTGTCAACGACACTGGAGAACTCGCCATGTGACTAGGCAGACCCAACCGTCCTGCCCACAGGTTCGAAGCCCCTAGGCCCGAAGGCCCCAGGGCTGACTCCACAGGCTCGGAAAGTCTGGACAACCACTGAACCCACTGCTCAATTTAACTGGCCCAATGATGAAACAGCTCACCGGAAGACCCCCCAGGGAGCGGAGAGGGACTACGGAGTCGAGGATGCCAGTCACTAGGAACAAAGGCTGCGTGTGACCCCGATGGAGTCGGAGTTGGCCTTCTGTCCCCATTCCCGATGATCACTGTGCAGACATATCAGAGGGTGACCTCGAGTGGTACCGTTTCTTCTTTGACTGGTGGGACGAGAAGAGCTCAAGGCCGAGTGGTGCTGGATTCCAGACGAAGATCGAGAACAGGCCCACTTCTTTCTTGTGCTTTTGGGAGGACCGCCCTTCTAAGCAAAGGACTGCCCGTAGTCAGACCCCCTCCTCCATAGAGGGTGGCGGACTGGACCCAGCCCTGCTGAAAATGCAGCTTTCATGCAAAGTCTCCCTACCATCACCGGCCCCGTTCATGGTCAAATCCTAGGCCTTACAGGAAAATTTGGTTGCACAACCAGATAGACAAAAGACAGGAAAGGAAAGAACAGAACAGATCCCTGTATTCAAACTCTCCATAACAACTGGGACAGGGTCCTATTCAACCCTGTCACACCCGGGTGTTGGATACCCCGGCGTTGGGTTTGGGTAGCCTGGTGTCGGGTACCTGGTGTTGGGTAACCCGGTGTAGGATAGCCCGGCATGGGGTAGCCTGGCGAGGGCTCAGACAGTGGAGCAGAAGGACCTGGCTGAGGCCCCGAAGGGAGGCCTGAGGGCCCAGGCTGAGGGTTATCTGGCGCTGGCGTTGGCCTTGGAGGGGCAACAAGAGCCTCTGGAGTCAGGGGCAGAGCCAGAGTCCCAGCCAGGTTAGTGGGCTGGAAGTCTGGGAGGCCCCCAGGAGGGTCCAACGGAGGGCTCAACTGCACTGGCCGTTCAATCAGGTCAACTGGCGGCGTCTTCTCCGGCTCAGAGTGGGTCAGAGACTCAGAAGGGCCCACTGGGAGTGAAGAAGTGTCCTGAGGGGGGATTCCTCTCAGGGGAGCTGCGGTCGTAGCGACAGCTGGCGCTGGTCCTGAGACCCCACGTCGGACCTCGAGTCGGGGTCCAATGGGAACGTTCAGACTGTGCAGATGTCAGCAGAACCAACGTCCGACTTACCAGCTGTTCCACCTGAATCAGACCCAGGCAACAGTTTGACGGGCCTGAGGGTGGCCATCTCTGTATCCCTGGAGGCATCCACCCGAACCATTACCAGCTCGGGTGGGGGGGATCAAAGGTTGCTCCCTAGGGAGTGGAGCAGGTTTGTCCAGAGGGTCTTCTCCTTGGTGGAAGAGGGCCGCTCGTCGGTCACTGTCTCCGAGGACAGCCATGGCCTGGATGGAGACCAATCCCGGTCCCTGTCCTTGTCCCGTTTGTGCTTCTTCAGTTTCGGGGAAGAAGAGGAACTCTGCATCTGCTGCTTTTCCATGGAAGTTGACCTTTTCTTCAGAATATGGGCTTCCAGGGCTTGTTGACAGCGTTTCCTGTGTGGCCTGGCTGAATTTCTGGCAGGCCTCACAGACCTCGGTCTCATGGTCAGGCACTAGGTAGATTAGACATGCGGTATGGCCATCTTTCTTTGGTATCTGGCACTTGTTTTTGTGGGACTTGGACGAGTTGCTGAAGACATGTAATCCAATGTCAAAAGAACTAATTTTTAAGCGAAAAATAAGAAAAATTGAAAATGCATACATATCGAAAATGGCAGTCAACTGTAGCAGTGTTCTGCAAAGTCTGACGTGCACAGGTCAATGGCGGGAAAGAACTGGAGGCGGGCAGGGGAACCGGCCACTATATAGAGCTGGGCTGTCGTCTGTTACATGACGTCGGGTGGGTGGTCCCCCACCAGACACTGCTAGCTAAGTTTTCGTGGTGGTCTTAGCACCTGGCAGCTCAGTCCTATGTGTTACTGCCTACTACAAGGGCCATCTCGAAGAAAGATCTGTGAAAACGGCAGAGGCCATGAGGCCTAACATCCGCTGCATGGAGTGAGCCTGTAGAGGGTTGTTCTCCCTGATGAAGCCAGCCATCTGAAGAATGTTGTTCCTCCTGTCTTCCGGGTAAAAATGCCCACGTCTTTGTAGTATCTAAGAAGGCCCCTATGAAGAGGAGCTGCTGTGAGGGTTAAAGCTGTAACTTTTCCAGGTTCAACAGGACCCCCATGGAGGTGAGGAACTGAAATGCTTTGGATACTGCTTTCTCTGAATCCTGCCTTGACGTGCTTGCTAAGATCCAGTCGTCTGGGTAGGGGAAGATTTGAATGCTGAGCTTTCGAAGGTGCACCATGAGGACTGCAAAGCACTTGGTAAAGACTCGAGGCGCCATGAACAGCCCAAAGGGAAGGACTCCAAATTGGTAGTGCTAACCCAAGGCCACGAAGCAAAGGTACTTGTGGTGGTTTGGGTGCACCAGAATGTGCTGGTAGGCATCCTGTATGTCCAAGGATGCCAGCCAGTCGTGCTGACTGAAAAGTGGCAGGAGTGTCCCCAAGGAGACCATCTTGAACTTCTCTCGGTACAAGAACGTGTTCAGCTTTCTGAGGTCAAGAATGAGGCCCATGCCTCTTATCTTTTTTTGGAACCAGAAAGTACTGGGAGTAGAAACCTATGCTGTGCTCTGCCCAGGGAACTATTTCCACTGCCCTGTTTTTGAGAAGGCCCATTACCTCTGAAGTGAGAAGATCTGACTGAGCGGTTGACCAAGAGTGCTGTCGTTTGGGGGTGGGGGGAGAGCTGGGGGAGTCTCTGCAAAGTTGAGAGAGTATCTCTCCTGAACAATCCTGAGGACCAACTTGTCCATGGTGATAGACTTCCACTGGTTGTAGAACGGAGTCAGACAAACTCCCACTGCCAAAGGAAAGGTCCACCTCAGACAGTTGAGGTGGAGTTGGGGCCAGGCTTTCAAAGGGTGGCACTGGGTGCTTTTGGCCCTTGTGTTTTCTGCTGCATTTTCTTTAGCGGCTGAGGAGGCTGGCGTTTGTTTGGGGCTCCTCAGCCTCTTTGCCGAAAAGGCAGCCTGTTATGAAAAAACTGACGGTTCCTGCCTCTCTGAGGAGCTGAAGGAGCCAGTCTGGCAGTTTTAATGGCAGTCCTGGTTTTCTGAGAAGCCTCCAGGGCTTGTTCCACCTGTTGGAAAAACAGATATGTACCATCAAAAGGGACATTTATTACCTGCTGCTGAGCATTGGAGAAAACCCCCATGTCCGGAGCCAGGAATGTCTTCTGATACAGATTCCAACTGCGGCCGCCCTGGAAGCCATAAAAGCTTTCAGTTGGTGGCTTGCATTCTATACCCCGGGTAACAGTCTGCAGGATCTTAAGTCTGGAGTCAGACTCTGGGAGATCTTCCACTAGAGCCTTAAGAGAGGTCCACAGGACTAGGGATGTCATGGTATACCGGTTTTACGGCATACCGCGGTATTAGATGTCACGGTATTGATACCATGGGAAATTTCTAATACTGCAATGACTGTGATTCATGGTATACCGCAGTGTTAAGACTTTTCAGCCAATTTTTTTTTTGTATTTTCAGGGACGACTGTCCCTTCCACACCTACTCTCCCTGATGCTTTGAACAAAAATGACTTCTTATGTTATACTGCGATATAATAGTAACCGCGGTATTACAGTGACGGTTATCATACCGTTAAAATTCTGATACCATGACATCCTTTCACAGGACATACTCCTACTGGAAGAAGTGCCCTTGACAGCTGGCAATATGCATGCCCAGGGTACAGACTGTAAAAGCTCTTTTTCCCACAGTATCGATCTTACGAGATTCCCTATTGATAGGACATGCTGTTACTTCCCAAGGTAAAACAGTTTTGTCATTTTCAGCCAGAACAACCAGCGCATCTGCAATGGGTTGCGAAGCTAGAATAGGTCTCTCCTTAGGAGGGACATAATTCTGATCTATGGACTTGCAAATAGAAGGAATAAGGGCAGACCAAACCCACACAGCCTCAGACGGGGTCTCAAAGGCTGGGAAAACAGGTGATGCAAGGTGCACTGGAATATTAGGGACATGAAGCCACTCAAGGCGCCTTCCTTGATCTACAGAAGAAGTCTGCAGAGCCAGGGTTGCCTGCATATTCCTAAGTGAGGACTGAAATGAAAGGTGCTCTACAGGAGCATCAGCTGAGACTGTCGGCTTACTGTTCAGACTGTAGAAGGAATCTTCATACCACTCTCCAGAAATGATGAGGTCAGGGTCAGACTCATCCTGCTCCATCTCCCCCACAGAGGAGGTGGGCACAGCACCCAAAAGCCTGAGACCAGGTCTAGGAAGAAGAAAACAGGTGACATCAGAACCAGCACCTGGCCCGGTACTGGAATCTGCACCACCCCTGGTGCCAGCATCAGAAAACCCAGCGCCAAATGTAGGGCCGAGCCTAGCGTCGACTGAGATGCACTGCCTGAACACTCAACCCAGACCAAGCAAAAAAAGAGGGGTGAGGGGATGGTACCTGTGCCAGTCCCTTCGAGGAGACAGAATTAGGGAGGCAGGCATGTGGAACCGGCGTTGGCAGCACAGGCACTGGCAAGGGAGGAGAGTACGTTGCTAGCACCAAACCCTTGACCTGACCTGAAGGTCCAAACCACAGCTCGAGGCACAGAGAGTATTTTGGTAATTTATCATATGGGCCTGGTAGTTTGCAAGACATCTAACCTCCTGAATTCCCTGTCAGGAGGGAGAGAACTGAGGTGTTAAGGCACTTTAGACCTATCATGGGCTGCATTTATCACAACAGAGTCAGCCTTGGATTGGACTGCAAAAAATTGCCTACCAGAGGGTGCCTGATACAACTTGTCTGCCTTCCTAGGAATGGCAGGAATCATATTAGGCCTATGCCAGGCAGCCAGTGTGGCATCATCAAGGGCAAGCAATAGAGGAGGAATCACAATAGGTAGGAAATCAGGTAGGTCTAAGAACTCCACCAAATTCCTTTTGGTGATGTCTTTCTCCTCCGATTCAAGCCCCATGGCAGACTGGAGTTGCTGCATCATGGAGATGAATGAGGGGTCTTCGGAAGGGGAACCTCAGAGTATACACAACAGAGTCCTCACTTCCTGTGGATATAGTGGAGTTAGACCTTTCATAATGGCTCTCCACATAGTCGTCTTCTTCCTCCTCCTCCTCTTGCAGTATGAGGTTAGGGTTATATTCCTGATCCTGTCGACAGCTTCTGTAGGCCTCAAAGAAGGAAAAGAAGAGGTCATTGACAGCTGGGAAGGCACGGGGCATGCTGACCGCAGAGGCTTCAGTGGAGGGGCTTGCCTGGGGTGCCCCATCAATGCCGCTCCCGTAGCAGGAGGATGAGGTAGCAGGCACTGTAGCATGTAACTGAAGGATGAAAGCACTGCCTGCACGTCAGTGCCAGTCTGTACTACAGTCGCACTCTGGGACGCTGACGGGGAAGGTGCTGTCCCTGACGTCGACAGCCCTTCGCCAGCTGTACTAGGTCTGGCTATAATCACAGCCTGGCCCAACCTGGAGGGAATTGGAGGTCCGGGCAGCTAATAGCATTGTCACCAATGTGGTCAACAGCGCAGCAGCGGTCATGCTGGGTTGCAGGGCCGACCAAGAATGCACCGGGGAGGATTTCTCCTTACTCCTTTCTCTCTTCTGGTGTTCATGCTTATGTTGCCTAGTGCCTTTGTCCTGGGACTTGATGACTGAGAGCTCGAAAGTGTGACAGCATGCAGTGGCGCTCTTTTCTTGAAGCTCTTTCTCCATCCTGGTTACCTGCTGTTTTAAAAGGTGGGTTTCCAGGGTGTTCTTTCTGCGTTGCCGGGTAGCTGTGTTAAAATCTGAGGCAGAGTTTGCAGGCCTTAACGTTATGGGCCATGCCGAGGCAATACATGCAGATATCATGTAGATCACCCAAATAAATCTTTTCACAGCATTTGCAGTATCTAAAGAAATCAGTGGGTTCTTCAGTCACAAAGTGACAGTGAACTATCGAGAGAAATTTCATACTGTTAAGTAGCAGTCAACTGTAATGGCGGCAATTCTGTGGAGGGTCCAGCGAGTATATTCAACAGCAGGAAAAGAACTGAGGAGGGAAGGGGACGCCCACGTTTGTATGGGAAATGCTGACATAGGACGTCGATGTGGGCAGCCCCTAGCAGACTGCTTGCAAAAAGTTTCCATGTGGTCCTAGTGCATGGCAGCTATAGTTCCATAGGTGTAGCCTGATGAAAGAGATATCCTCAAAGAAGATCCTTATTTCATCCTAAGGGTAGCAACCACACTGGCAAGAACCCCCATCTAGCTACACACTGGGCACGTTCCATGCATCAAGAGCAGATTCTGGAACACAGTGGCACTACATCCCTTGCTGTGGACTAGCTCTCCCTCCCATCTGCCATTCATCCCAAACATTGTTCTGGTGTGTGTGCCAGTTGTGAGCAGACTGAATGAAAAACAAATTATATGCCATAATGTACCTACCTCAGTTCCTGGTTATCCTGTATCCCTTTAGTTGTGCAGAGTAGCCTGCCGCTCCTCTGCAAGTCCCTCTTTGAATAAGTCCCTTCAGCACTTAACCATGTGGCCCTTATCTTCATGGCACAATCACTACACATGTAAGTGCCCTGATATACAGTGCTTCCTAACACCTTACAACCTGGAAGTACTCCCCTGCACTTCTTGCTTCCGAGCACCTATAAAAGACTCCTCCTCTTCCTATTGTGCCTGTTTGGTCTGTGCTCCCCTCCACTACAACATAAGCAACCACTGAGACAGAACACTGAAAAGCATTTACCTCTACCTACCCACCCACCCACACAGTATTAAAGGGATACCGTCAGCTTTTGGGGGCCTTTTTTTATGTAGTAATGGATTATGGTGCCTGTTGCCATGAGTGTTTTAACAGACTGCATACTGGGCCCTTGAGTCTGAAATACATGCGATTTTCTTGTAATTTTGATAAAAATACTATTGTAAGCGACCTGACTAGTCACCTGCCACCAGACATGGATGCACGTTAGAGAGATCAATATGGTGCTGAGGCAACTGTAAACTTGTGCACGCACAAATATTTTATTTTCTAAGCAATATATACGAACATACAAAGAAGCCAGCAGAAGAAGACCATTTGGTCTATCTAGTCTGCTAGTACTGCAGGGTCCACAGCTTGAGCTACCAGTCCTGTCCCCTTCTCCCCACTCCTCCCATCCTTTCCATCCTCCCTATCCATGATTCTTAACTTCCCCCATGCCTATCCCAGCTTCTCTTGAAGCTGGCCACCATCTTTAACAAGATGACCTCTTCCAGTAGCGCATTCCAACAGTCCAACACCCTCTCCATGAAGAAGTGCTTTCTAACCTCCCTCCTATACCCCTCCAGCTTAAAACTGTGCCCCCTCACGTTATGGTTGCCACTTAGCTTGAAGAGATCCTCCTTATCTACTTTATCCCTTTCAAGTACCTGAAGGTCTCAATAATGTCCCCGCTCTCTCTCTCTCCTGTCCTCCAGGGAGTACATGTTCAGTGTCCCCAGCCTCTCCTCAAATGCCTTACCCTGCTGACCCACTATTCTCTTTGTGGCCCTCTTCTGGACCTTCTCCAGCATGTTGATGTCCTTTTTGAGGTATGGGCACCGGTACCGAACTCCATATTCTACATGTGGCCTCACCAGTGATCTGTAAAGGGGCAGTATAGCCTCCTCTCTTCTGCTACTGATCCCCTAGCTATGCATCCCAGAATCTTGTTTGCCCTTGCTACTTTCTTGCGCTGTGTGGAGTGCTTCAGGTATTTAGTAATCATCACTCCCAGGTCCTTCTCCTCTGATGCAGATACCTGGACTCTACCCAGGTAGTACTCCGCCTGGGATTCCTGGCTCCAGTGTGCATAACTTTGCATTTCCTGGCATTGAAGCCAAGCTGCCAGATCCTGGACCACCTCCCCAGCTTTTCCAGACTGTCCTGTAGGTCCCATCTCCCTTTGGCTGTGTCCACTCTACTGCACAGTTTGATGTCATCCGCAAATAGGCAAATTTTGCCCTTAATGCCATCCCCAATGTCACTTATTAAGACACCGGCCCCAGCACTGAGCCCTGCAGGACACCACTGGTGATCTCTCTGATGCCAGACAACTCCCCACAACCACCTTTTGGGTTCGGTCCCTCAGCCAGTTTTCCACCCATCTGTTTATCTTCTCCCCAACCCTGAGATCCATCAACTTACTGAACAACCTTTTGTGGGGCACAGAGTCAAAGGCCTTGCTGAAATCCAGATAGAGGATGTCTACTGCTTGGCCCCCGTCTACCGTCTCCGTGACCCAGCCAAAGAAGTCAATCAGATTCTTCTGACATGTTCTCTCCCCCCCCCCCATGAACCCATGCCACTTCGCATCCCGGAGACCATGCTCCTCTAGATATTCTACCAACCTTTCCTTAAAGTGTGGTCTCCATGAGCTTGCACATGACTGAGATCAGACTGACTGGTCTGTAATTTCCTGGGCCATACTTGGGACCACTTTTGTGGAGGGGCACCAGATGTGCTGTTCTCCGGTCCTGCAGTACCACGTCTGACTCTAGTGAACTATTAAATAGGCCTGCCAGTGGCCCTGCCAGCTCCTCAGCCAGTTCCTTTAGTACCCTTGGATGTACTCTGTCCGGACCTGGTGATTTGTCCACATTCAGTGTTAGCATCCTCTCCCTCACTCTGTCCTCCTCTATCACGACATATGTGTTACCCTCCCCCAGCTCCTCTTCTCCCTCCTGAAGGTGCTGGTCCGTCCTTCTCCCTAGTGAAGACGGAATAGAAGTATTCATTTAGTATCTGCTTTCCCTCCATTATCCACCACCCATCCCTCCCCTTTTTTAAGCCTAACAGTCCCGTTGTTCTTGTCCCTTTTCTCGCATATATAGCAAAAGAAGGCCTTCTCCCACTTCTTAATTCCTTCAGTTATCTGCAGCTCTTTCTGTGCCTTAGCTCACCTGAGTTCCTTACTTGCCTCATTAGCCAACCTTAGGTAATTTTCCCTATCCACCTCTTCTCTTGGTCTTCCTGAATTTCCTATAAGCTAACCTCTCTTCCCTGACTGCCTGGGAGACCCCAGAGCTGAACCAGGTGGGTGCTTTGGCCCTTATGTTTTTCCCCCTGAGCCTAACACACTCCTCTGTGACAACCAGTATTCCTTCCTTAATTATGGTCCACCCCATATCTGCTCTGATGTCCGCACGGTAGCTCCTTAGCACTTTGCCCATCCTCCTGGAGTTTGGCTTCCTAAAATCTAAGATTTTGGCCATGGTCGGGTCCAGGTCCTGCAAAACAAACAAACA
This sequence comes from Neoceratodus forsteri, assembly GCA_016271365.2. Lineage (NCBI taxonomy): Eukaryota > Metazoa > Chordata > Ceratodontiformes > Ceratodontidae > Neoceratodus > Neoceratodus forsteri. The sequence continues at coordinate 1,547,971,716 of CM057449.1, read as the reverse complement.
AAAAAAAAATCAGCTCTTTGTGTTAAAGACCGGCCTCTGTCCACCTCTGCCTCTCATTTCTGCTCTTCGACTCACTGTTCCTGCGTCAAAACAGGCTGCTGTGAGGAAAAACAGAAAACTTCACAGGACAGCCCTTTACAGATAACTTCTGGTGCCATGTGGCTGAGTCCCAACTCTCCGATCTAAAATAATTATGTCCTGAAATAAAATAATACTGCCCTCAACCTATAAAAAATAACAACCACAGGAACAAACCACAAGAACCTTAAAACAGGGAGAGTGGCTGCACTATTACTCCAGTTCCTCCAACAGTAGCTCAGTCGGCATCAGTCTCCCCGATGGTCTCCTATTCACCTGTCCAGGATTCTATTGGCTCCCGTGAGTCCGTTTACTCCCCAATCTACAAAAGGCTCCTCCCTTAGCCTTCCGGTCCCGGGACCTTTCTGGCAGCAAAACAAACTAAACACGAAAGATACAGTAAGTATCTGCCTCTGCAACAGGCCGAAGTTGTTCAGCGTATTGGAATGCACTTTGGGAAGGGCTGCCAGAGACCTCTGTTTACCTGCTGTGTCAGTGCCGAAATGACTGAGGAGTGTGGTCAAAGATCAAGTATTGCCTTTACTCTGGTTGGTTCTGTGATGCCCTGAGTCAGGAACCAACTCTGTAATCCTTACAGGATCGTCGGACTCCTAGCACATGTTATGGATGGCATGCTCAAGTCCACCTTGGGCAGGTTGAAGTCCCTCATAATTATCACCTATACATGTGTATTGCTGTAAAGCTGGCAGTCATCTGAACTTAGCAAGTTGTCTGAAAACCGAAAATGGGCACTCCAACATAACGAAATCAACAGCTGAATATTAAGCCATGACTCCAGGTATCCGCACCAGCGTCGACAGTTACTACATAAAATTCCCCCCAAAAGCAGACTGTCCAGTTAAATAAATGACCTTATATAGAGTAGCTGCTCTGTTCTCTCCTCTCCCCTCTTTTAGGCATCCCAGCCTATTCTTCGCAAAACTGTCAGCGTCAGTTTGTACCAAGACTGACAAGCTGAATCTGGTGCTATCAGAATCACTGTAGCAGCCTCCCTTCTCAATTTCAGCAACACCCTGTGAATTAGTAGAATGCATACAGGAACCTGTTTCTCCTGAAGAGCTACAGCATCCCTTGGAACTATACCCACGGAGCAGGCCTGGCGCACTGAGATAGCTTTCCGTTTTCTCATGAGGCAAACAGTTCTTTCTCTGGCATGCCTCATCTCTCAAACAGAGTTTAGAACCCCTGGGTTCAGTGACCACTCAAAAGTTACATGCTACATCCTGCTGAGTGAATCTGTTAGTACATTTTCCTTTTCTGCTAGGTGTACTGCAGAGAGGTTTGAATTACAGTTGTAAGCCAGGTTCCAGATCCTCAATGCCTGTACAGAGTTTTAATGACCTAGAGCCTCCCTGTTTATGTAATACATAGTAGTAGTAACATATTTTATTCATACTAGGTCATATGAATTAGGATTGTCTCGACTGAGCTACTGCTCATTTACAATGAGGTCCTAGGTACATAGTTCATGTACTGTCCATCTTTATCAGGACTGCTCAGTCCTGCAACAGGGAGGAGAAGTACTTCATGGAAAGGAGCACTGCTCTTAGTTCCAGCAAGTTTACATGCTCCTTTCTTTCTTGAGAGGCCCAAATTCCATTTACCGTCGTCCCCTCCAGGTGTTCTTCCCATCCTAGTAGGGATGGATCTGTGGTAAAGAACACTTGTAGGCAGAGACTGAAGGAAGGGGAAAACTCTCTCTGAGGTTGCCTGCTACACCATGGCAGGGATAAAGTTAGAGGGCTCTGTCCATGCACATTCCACTAGAGCAGCAGCGACTTCCATTAGCAGAGTTCCGCTCAGTGCCCACTGCAGAAATCTGCAGGGCTGCCACTTGGAGCACTGTGCATACTTTCATTATGCATTATACTCTGGATGTCCATTCCAGATAGCATGCCAACGTTGGCTGTGCTATACTGAAAGGCTTACTTTATTAAGTAATGCCTAGACTCTAACCTCTCCAGTCAAAGGAACTGGTTTCTAAATCTTGGTACTCTAACCTACAAGTGGGACTCCACAGAGAAGGTTTATTTTTGGAAGACAGAGAGGTGAGGACACTGTGTTTTATGTTGGGGATGTTTACACCTCTTGGGGGGGGGGGGGCCAACAGGGACATCTTATGCCACTATATAGTGGCTAGGTTGCTAATAGGTTTTATTTCACTTGCTAGTTCTCCTCCTTGGTAAAAAATGTACTGAGATGGCTTGTGGCAGGTGCAGCTGTATACCAGTGGGCACACGCAGGAGGTGTGCATGCGGGCCAAACCCACGCTGCCAGCCCACAAAAGGTCTGGCACCCACGAGGTCCTAGTGCCTCCGGCTCAGACCAGTAAGTACGACTCTATGGAGAAGATTGATTCTTGGAAGATCTCCTGGCTCCAGGAACCAGTAAAATAGGAATAAATTTAAATAAAACTAAGATAAACTAACACAGAGCATCAAAAAACTTTACACAATAATAAAACAGTAGACAAAACTAAGAATACTTATCCACAGGGACTGGAACAAGACTCTAAGGTTACTGATCTCTTAAGCAGAGAAATAAATGTGACGTTGGAATGTCAGGAGGAGTATGAACACACACTGCAAAGTTTGATGTTAAATATTCTAAAGTTGTATCTCCACGGCAACACCTCAGGGATGAGATGCTATTTGTAGTGCATCACAAATAAACGTCTGGAAACAAGCTGTTAGTTCAGAATTTTTTTCCTGGTGACACACTTGAAATGAATAAATACATAGATTAACTTAGTAACTAAATGAATAAATAACTACACCCTTTTTGACAGAATTAGAGGGGACCTGTTGGCTATGCAATGAATAATAAAATATCATGCACTAATGAAGGAACCTAATTTGACTTTCAGAACTAATGAACACAACATTAGGGTTTGTGGCGTAAAGCTACAAAGGAAATCATTCAGGACAGTTAACAGCATGTTATTGTTTTTACACACAATGGATTGTGGGCATCTGGAGAAGTTTGCTGTCGTCACTGTTGGAATGTGATGCATGTAATCCATTAAGTCTATATTGGACAGATTAACGCCACATGAGCAACCTAAGGGTACTACCATTGAGTAATGGGGAAATGGTACAGTTGGGCACTTGCCTCCTTCCATTCCTAAGAGGTTAGTAGCATGTGATCAAGACACTGGTCAAACTGTAGTAGTACAGCAGGAGAGGTCATTCTAACTGTTGAGATGATGAATTTTCTTTGTTTGGTTTTTGCTGACAAGAACTATTAAAACCATTAAGTATACTGCAGATTACATGTCTGAGTCTTTCCGGATGAAGTTCAATTGCAATGAACTGTGATGCTGTTGGCTAAGTGGGGAGTCAGTTTTGTTAGTTAGCTTAGGACTGATCTATGTACTGACAAATAGAAAACAATGACCGCAAAGCAGAAACAGCAGCAGGGAAAGATGAAGTCTAAGGGGCAAAGAGCCTGGTTTCACGCAAATGTCCTCAGTAATAAAATACAATGTCCAGATATTAAAATTTTTTGGGACATTATGAGATTTGTCAATGCCAAAATTAACTATTTTTTTGCACAATCCTGTTAAATCACTTTAGGGATATGGTTTTAAACTCCAATTTTTTTTGGCCAGGATCCTAGTTCTCCAAATAAGGAAGAATATAAATGGAGTCTATCTCTATACCTATTTTTCTATTATCTGATTGGGTAGCAGCACAGAAGTTACCCAATTACAGACCAATTTGATATGCCTCTTAGTGTGTTTCTGCTAACCCAAAGCTGCAAAAGCTCCTCACCTACCTACAGCTGGAAACATACACTTAAAACAGTTTATGCCCTCGATGATACTCCAGCCTTATTCTTCCCTCAGCAACCTCAAGACCCATTCCAAGCCCCTACAGCTTGCATTTCACTGACTCACTGCTACTCCCTCAGGCAGGGATGGGATTAGCTGGAGATTTACCTCAAAATTTCCTAGTGTCATCAGGAGACAGTCGTGGCTCTGAGGGGGACCTGGCTGTACTGGAGTCCATTGTCAGCTGGGCTGAAGCCCATTTTCCATGTTACTTCCTGCCTCTGGATGATGCATGCACTGGACTCAAGCATAGCCATGAACAGCAGTGTTCCAACCGCAAACCAGGACAACAGCTACCCACCCTCCCACCCACTCAGCTTTCCTCATGCTCCACCACCTATGGCTCACCAGGTGGCAGCACTGCAGCAGCAGCAGTAAACCTCCCTCCACGACAAGTGCGTCAGATGGGATGCTCGGTCCTCCCACTGGCCAGCCACAAATGACTAAAGGTTCTCTCCCAAACCCAGGTTGCCACTATTGCGAGCAGTAGCGCTACCACTGCACTAATGGGCTGGGCCCAAAACTTCAGAATTCTAATGCACACAAATCAGTAACGTCGGGTATAGTACCTTTACTACAGCCTTACCTTATCTTTTGTAAAGGAATTCTTTCCAGGGATCATGGCCGGGTGAACGGGTAATGCAGCACTACTGTCCTGCTTGTTCAACAGTAGGCTACAATGTCCAGTTTCTGCATCTTGTAAGACTTTATGCTTACTGGTTCTTCCTGTGCATACTGGCTTAGACACCTGAACAGTGGGGTGAAAAAAACTTTAACATCATAGATAAACTTGTATTCTGTATTTAAAGAAAATTCTTAATTTTAAGCATTTGGTGTAGGTTGGGCAAAGACTGAAAATAATCAAGTGATTAGAAACTAAAATGACGCATTACGCAGCATTTTTCTTACCCTTTCTTCAATGATGGGAAGAGACAGATCGATAAATGGTTCCTTCACAGAAGAAATCTTAAAAAGAAGAATTTAAAAAATTAGCAGCCTTTAGATGTCGCTAAAAAAATGGAAATTATGTACTCACTGTAAAAATTAAAAAGATTACGAGCCTTTAGATGTTGCTCAAAAATTAAAAATTACATACTCACCGTAATTGTTGATCTTCCAGAATATCTTCACCATTCATTCACACTTATGGGTCTAGAGCCAACAGCACTAGGACCCTGCGGGAGCAAAGTGTTCTGCAGCCTAGGGGACTGATGTCGGTGTTGGTGCCACCCACAAGGCAGACATAGTGATGCTGCAGAGTCAAAAGAAAACACCTCGGCTCACTGGTAGGATACGTAACCACAGCATTTGGTAACAATAAAAGCTGTTTATTAAAGATGTAGAAACGGACAAACCAATGGACTACACACATACAAAAGTGCACCTCCTCACAGCAAAAGCTGGGCGTGGGTTGATGCCAGTCTCCTTTCTTCCTCAGTTCTGTTAGCCAGGCGAGAAACCAGTGGGAGAGAAAAAAAAAAGAGAGACAAGGCTACAGACTCCTAGCCCAAAGGGATAAGAAAAGGATATAGGATATTTAAATGATAAAAATCACAAAACCCTAATACCAACTTAGAGAGACTAAGGAATGGGCCTAAGTGGCCCAGGAGTCGAGTGTACAAGAGCCAGAGCCTACAAGCCACCTGGACAGGAAGGTGGAGAAGGGCAGCAGCCCTGGCATGGAGCTCTTGCTAGCCTCAGAGAGACATGAGGGAATCTCCGGGGGGTTAGGATAGCAGAAGTCAAATTTAGGAAGGGCCTTGTATTCTAAGAGGATAAGGACCAAAGATAAACCAAGCTAGTGAAGAAGAAAGATTGGAGCAGGCTCAGAGCACTACTATTATCCTCCTGCCACTCCAAGAGAGTGAAGAGAAAGAAGAAGGAACCAGTGCAGAAGTGTGGTACTGGATATAGCTTGAGAGGTTAAGAAAAGAACAAAAATGACCACCTGGTATCTACATCTCAAGGACCAGAGGTGAGGGCTACACCACTATAGAAGGCTATGCTGCTAGTTGGCAGAGCCAAAAAAAAATACATGGCTGAGACAAGGGATACAGCAGCCCTGGGTGTGTAACTGAAAAAACTCCCACAAGGGGGTCAGAAAATACAAAGAAAGTACAGTTACGTAAGAACTTACTGTAACAGTAGATCTTCAAGAGAGGCTCTTGCAGTAGGTAATTACATATAGGACTGACGTCGGCAGGTGGCAGGACCCCACAGAAAAATTTCTAGCTAGCAGTCTCTGGCAAGGGACCGCCCCCACGTCAGGTGACTGGCGTCAGGAGACGTTGGTATAAAGGGGCGGTCCCTCACGCCCGCCTTCCAGTTCTTTTCCACCACAGGCCACAAGAGGCCGGACGAGAGAGAAGCGGATAGTTCCCTCACTGGAAAAGGAGCTGAAAAAGCTTAGAGGGATGGAGGGCGGGAAGGTATTACCTACTGCAAGAGCCTTTCTCAAAGATCTACTATTACAGTAAGTTCTTACATAACTGTACTATCTTACTTCGAGAGGGCTCTTGCAGTAGGTAATTACATATAGGACTGAGTCCCAAGCAGTCTGGAACAAGAAGAAGCACACGGGAGGAGCAAAGCTACTCAAGTAGATCCTCTAGCTGTGAAGGCTTTAAGAAAGGAGGCCTTGCAGAACAGGAAGCCCGAAGCCTGCTCTACGGCGAGAGGCAATATCCAAACTGTACTGTTTTGTAAATATGTGGACAGAAGTCCAAGTGGCAGCAGCACAGATGTCTATCGCTGACACGTTCTTGAAACATGCCGCTGAGGTAGTGACTCCTCTGGTACAGTGTCCTCTTACTTGACCCGGAAGAGTGATGCAATGAGCCAACCATTTAGACAGGCATTGCTTGGAAACAGCATTGCATTCTCTTTTGGGTGCAAAAGAGACCAACAGTTGATCGGTCTTTCTGAGATCCTTTGTTCTGTTAGTGTAGTAGCTCAGAATCCAGTGAACGTCCATAGTGTGAAGCAGATACTCCCCCTGATTGGAAAGAAAGTGGGTAACTCTATAGACTGCTTCAATGTAGATTCTGCTACCACCCTGGGGAGAAACTTAGGATTGGTGCACAGAGCCACACGTTCCTTATGAAAAATCAAGTACGGAATTTTACACATCAGGACCTGGAGCTCGGAAATCCTCCGAGCAGAGGTAATGGCCACTAGGAAGAGCGTCTTCCATGAAAGGAACTTCATGTCTGCTGAGGCCGCTGGTTCAAAAGGAGGCAAAGTAAGTTTCTCAAGAATGAAGTTCAAATCCCAAGGAGGGTTGGGAACTCGGATAGGGGGTCTCCAAGTGAAGAACCCCTCTGAGGAAAGTCTTAGAGACTTCCAGTTGAGCAAATATCCTATCTGCGAAGGGAACATGGTAGGCCGAAATGGCCGCCATGTGTACCTTCAGAGATGAGTGACTAAGACCCAGGTCGAAGAGATGGCGCAGGTACTCCAGCAGTCGCCCAACTGAGCAGGAGAAAGGCTTGAAGCCATTTGAAGCAGCCCAGACTGAGAACCGTTTCCACTTCATGGCATAAGTATACCTAGTGGAGGGTTTCCTAGCCTCCACCAAGATCTCAGCCACCTGGGCAGAAACCCCAAAGCAGGCTTGTGCTATGTCTGTAGGAGCCATGCATGTAGTTGAAAAGACTTGAGACCTGGATGGACCAGGGTCCCCTGATCCTGGGTCAGTAAAATTCGTGACAGCGGAAGAGGAGGTTCCTCTGAGTATTGTTGCAGAAGAGAGAACCAAACTTGCCTGGGCCAGAAAGGAGCGATCAGAATCATTCGTGCTCCTTCTGAGCCAAGTTTCTGCAAGACACGCAGTATCAGAGGAATCGGGGAGGCATAGACGAATCTGTCCTTCCAATCTAGAGACAGAGCGTCTCTCCAGAAAATGCCTTGCTCTTGAACGAGCGAGCAGAAGTCAGGAAGCTTTGCATTTAGAGGTGAAGTGAACAGGTCCACCTGATGTTCCCCAACGTAGGAAGATATCGTCTGCTACCCCCTGATCCAGTTCCCACTCATGAGCTTGAGCAGACAAGTGACTTAGTTTGTCTGCTAAGGAGTTCTCGACCCCCAGAACATGAATTGCCGTGAGGTTAAGGTCATGTTGTGCTGCCCAATCCCAAACTCTCAACGCTTCCCTGCAAAGAGGGTAGGACCGAGTCCCGCCCTGTTTGTTGATGTACCATACCACACACATATTGTCCGTCTGGACGGCTAGGTAACCTGGAAGAAGATGCAGGTGGAGAGCCTGGAAAGCACAGAGCACCACCCAAAGCTCGAGCACATTGATGTGCAGGGATTGTTTTAGCTTGGACCAAGAGCCCTGGGTCCGATGAGGACCTAGATGGGCTCCCCAACCTTCGCCTGAGGCATCTGTGGTCAGAGTCTGGGAGGGAGGAGGAGGAAGGAAGCATGGAACTCCCCGAAGAAGGTTCTCTCGAACCATCCACCACTGCAAGTCTCGAATCATGGGAGAGGAGACTAGGACCAACTGGTCCAAATTGTCTACCAACTGATCCCATTGAGAGCAAAGCGTCCACTGAGAGACTCTCATGTGGAGCCAAGCGCGAGGGACCGTTGGGATAGCAGCTGCCATAAGCCCGAGGAGGTGAAGAACCGACCTTGCACTGACCTGCCTGCAGTCGGACAATAGACTTACCTGAGTGTGGAGTGTGGCTGCCCTGTCCGGGGGCAGGAAGGCCCTACCTAGGGTCATGTCCAGTATCGCCCCAATAAACTGGAGCCTCTGGGATGGGATCAAGTGAGACTTGGAATAGTTGATGGTAATACCCAGATAGGCAAAAACCTGCTGGGTGAGGGAGAGGCAGTGCAGGAGTTCCTCCCTGGACGAGGCCACCAGGAGCCAATCGTCCAGGTACGGGAAAACCTGTACCCCCTGGGTACGCAGGTAGGCTGCCACCACCTCAAGGCATTTGGTAAATACTTGGGGAGCCGAGGAGAGGCCAAATGGAAGTGCCTTGAACTGGTAGTGGTCCCCCTGGAAAGCAAAACAGAGATATTTGCAGTGAGACGGGTGGATAGATATGTGCAGGTAAGCATCCTGCATAACCAGAGTGCACAGCCACTGGCCCGAGTGGAAGAGGGGCAGAAGACTCTGCAGTGGGAGCATCCTGAACCACTTGCACTCCACGAAAATGTTCAGGGAACTGAGATCTAGAATAGGTCTTACATCTCCTGTCTTCTTCGGGACCAGGAAGAAGTGGGAATAGTAACCCATTCCTTGCAGGGGAACGGGGACAGGTTCTATCGCCTCTTTCAGCAAAAGTGCTGAAATTTCTTCCTGGACCAGAAGAAGATGTTCCCGAGAGTACGATGACCTTGGGGGAGGGTGACAATGTGGTTTCTGCAGAAACTCTATTGAGTGTCCTTCTTCGATTAGCTGGAGCACCCATAAATCTGATGTTATCCTCTCCCAGCCCGGAAGGTGGAGGGAAAACCTTCCTCCTACCGGTTCCTCCAGGAAGCCCGGAGGCTGTGGGAGAGGGAAGGAGTCAGGTGGTGTGGGGCAGCACCACAGCTAAAGCTCCCGCTGCTTTTTTGGGTGGGGGGGGCTTGGCAGCTGGGGGGCCCCGACGTTTAGTGGCCCTCTTTCTCTGTGGTCTCGCTTTGGGATGATTCTGTCTGTGAAAGGGACGGCGCTGTGATTGATGGGGATGATACATAGAGTCCACAGACTTTAGTGCTGTCCCTTTCTCCTGCAGGTCGGTGATGATGTCCTTGACATCACCCCGCGAACAGCACCGAACCCCGGAAGGGCGCTTCCTGGATGGCAGACTGCACTTCCGGGACCAACCCTGACACTTGGAGCCAAGCATGACGCCGTAGGCCCACGGCGAAAGCTCAGCTCCTATAGCAGTCTCCACTGCATCGTAGGGCCCACGGGTGATGTGCCGACTGGCCGAACGCAGAGCAGACAAGGTCAGCCACTTCCTGCTTGACCTGAGAGTCGGAAGGGAGACCAATTTAGATTCCACCTCACTGAGAATCGCCTTCTGGTAATCCCCATGTGGCCGACATAGTTCAGGGCCCTAATGCCCAGAGTGGAAGAAGCAAAATCTTCTTGCCATACTGGTCCCAGAGAAGCGGGATTTCTTGTCAGGTGGAGGCAGAGCTAAGGTGTTTGGGTTGAGCTGACCCGACTATGGCCGGCGCTAATCACAACGAGTCAGCTCGAGGGGTGGAGTCTCATGAGTCAACACCGGGAGCCTGGTAGAGCCTGTCTGACTTCCTAGGAAGTGGGGCTAAGGCAGACGGCAGTTTCCATATAGTGGTAATAAGGTCGGCATGAGGCTCGATCCAGGGTGGCACCAAAGTGGGAGCTGTCACGGGCAGATCCAGATGCTCAGCGAGTTTTTTACACCTGGGGGGGGTCTGGCTCCAAGAACTGCCACTTATGTACTTTCTGGATCTTTCGTAGCAACTCCGTGAAGGAAGGATCCTCCAGAGGAGACTTCAGAGGAGTCCTTGGCCTGCGCTTGGACAGAGAGCGTGGCTCATCATCTTGCTTGGAACAACCGTCGGAAGCGTCCGAGGTGTCCGAGGAAGAAGATGAAGAAGAGGTAGACTAGCTCTCCCTACGAGGGGGAGGAACGGACCCCTTGGGAAGCCCTCAGGGAAGCATATCCTGCCCCTCTCTGGACCCAGAGGGTTTAGCCCTGGTGTCAGGAGGTGGGGAGGGAGTTTGTCGTCGTGGACGTACGGGAACTGGCACCGGCACCGTCACTGGAAGATGACTCTCCACCTCTCTGGTGAGCTGAGCCTTGGCCTCAGCCCACCAGGAGGCCAGAGTCTCCTGCAGGTCCACCGGCGGCTGGGGGGTGGTGGAGGAGGAGGAGGATAAGGGGATGGACTATATCCATAAGGCGCTTATCCATAACCCGACAGCAGGAAGCCCAGCGTCAGGTATTGAGGCGCCGGGTACTGCGGCGTCGGACAGGTCAGTGCTGGGTACTGAGGTGCCGGATACTGCGGTCCCGGGTATGACGGCGTTGGATACAACGGGGTTGGGTACCCGGGAACCGGGGAGGGGCTGCCAGAGCAGACGGCCCAGCCGGAGGCCCCATGGGTGGTTCTGGAGCAGAAGGCCCGGGGGGGGTGGTGGGCCTGGCGTCGGGGCGGCATCCGGGAGTGGGATGTCACCCGGAGTCAGCAACACTGGCGTCGGAGCCAGTGTCCGGGGAGCTTGACGCAGATCGGGTCGGACCAGCAGGTTGGCGGTCGACGGAGGTGGAACAGGAACCTCAGCGTTGCCCGGGAATGCGGGGGGGGAGAAACTCAGGGTCGGGCTGAGGAGACTCAGGGGTTCTTGTAGGCAGCGGAGGCTGCGGGAGCTGGGACGACGCTTGTGGGGGGGGTCCGGCATCGGCTCATCTGCTGTGCGGATGCCGGGCGAACAGACGTGCGGCTGAGCAGCGGGCGCTGGAGGGGCTGGCATCCGACTTAACGGACCCATCGCCGGAGACAGGCCGCGATGGAGAGGTGGCCTGGTCTGGCAGAATGGGGGCCATGTGCCACCCCGAAGGGTCGGGCGACTTAACGACCTTCTCCGTGCGGGCACTGGAGGAGCTGACATCCAGCTTATCGGAGCCGCTCGCACCAGTAGACCGTGAAACCACAGCTTTACCGGGAGCGGAGGCCTCCAAAAGCCCGGAGGCGCCCGAAGGACCCGCGCGCGAGCCAGACGGGTGGTTGATACCGCTTTAGAAGTCTCTAAGGCAGCTGTCGTGGAGCGATCCCCCGGGGGGGGGGGACGTTACCTTTAGCACAGCGACTCTCGAGGAAGTCGTGGTGGGAGAGGAGCCCTTGTCCCAAAGCTTTTCTTGCGATGGCTTTCAGGGGAAGTTGCCGCCTGCCGAAGCTTTTTCAATTCTTTCTCCATGGAGCTCATTTTCTTTTTCACAATATGGGCCTCCAGGGACTGCTGCCGCCTTCTTCGGGTGGCCGCGTTAAAACTAAGGCAGTGCTGGCACTTCAATCAATCAATCAATCAATCAAATCTTTATTTATTCAGGCGAGCATCATTGAGCAAGGCTCATTTACAAGATGGACCTGATAAGGTCAAGGTTCAACAGTTGATACACAACAGACACATCAATACACTTATATAACAGTTATACATACAGGGGAAAAAAAGCATTTATCAACACAGTGATGTACAGTAAAATTCACATAATAAAATGGGTTATAGGAAAGTTAAGCTAATATTTACAGTATATACAGTATATATATCCTAGTGGAGGGGCCATGGCAAACACACAGCATAATGTAATACTAGGATGGTGGAAGGTATTACTGGGTGCCATAAGATGGGGTGTCTGCCTGGGAGGGAGAACTGAAGAACAAAGATTATGCCATATATGGTGAATTTTTGGGAGGTAGATTGTGAGATGACAAAGCTAGCTCTAGCGGTAGCAACTGCATTTCTCTGTGAAGAAAACTGTACAACGCTGTTTAAAGGATGAAAATGGTATAAGATTGGACAGTTTTAGGGATTTTTGTAGGGTGTTCCATGCTATAGCTAGAGAATAGCTGATTGCTGCCCTCCCTAGCCGGGTGCTGAATTTGGGCAATTTGAACAGGATGATGTTGTTGCTTCTTACGGCATAGGAACTAGGAATGGTCTGGGTGAAGCAGTCCAGAATATAGTTTGGAAGTTTTTTTGATAACGCTCTGTAAGTCCATACAGCTGCATTTCTGTTCCTTCTGAGGTGTAGGGAAACCCATCCAACTGCAGCATAAAGAGAGCAATGATGGGTATGAGATGGCAGATCTGTTATGAATCTTATTGCTCTATGGTATAAGGTATCCAACTTGTGTAGGTAGGAGATGGGGCAGTGACTATAAAGGAAGTCTGCATAGTCAACAACTGAGAGAAAAATGGCCTGGACTAACCTCATCTTGAATCTCTGTTTAGGAAGGGTTTTAATCTTATAGAAAAGGCCAAGCCTTTGGCGAGCTTTTTTGTTCTTCTAAATGATGAGTGAGTTGAGTCTGTTGTCAATCCACACACCTAGGTATTTGAATTTTTCTACATACTCCAGATTTTCTCAAGTATAGTGCATAGCTGGGGAGAATGATTAAAGAGGAGGTGCTGGTGGAGCTTTGATTTGTGAACATCATTGCTTTAGTTTTCTTTGCATTTAACAGAAGCTTTTTCTCAAGTAGCTGATATTGTAACAAGGAGAATTCTGTTTGTAGGATTTCATGGGCAGCTGCAGAAGAAAAGTTGCTGACATACAAAACAGTGTCATCAGCAAAGAGGTGTACAGAGGATTTGGTGAGGGTTGAATCAATATTATTTATATAGATGGCAAAAAGGATAGGGCCCAGGATAGAACCTTGGGGGACTCCTCTTAGCAGTGGTTTTAATACGGATAGGTCACCTTCAGCTTTTACCTGCTGTGACCTACCAGTAAGATAACACCTGAACCACTTAAGGGAGGGTGGATCTAGGCCAATGGAGTGCATGGATGATAGTAGAAGCTTGTGGTCCACAGTGTCAATGCTTGCTCAGGTCAAGAAATACTGCACAGACATTATTCTTTTATCTAATTCGGTTTGCCAGTCATTTGTGACCTTGGCTAGTGCAGTGATAGTGCTATGCTTGGCCCTGAATCCAGATTGAGCTGGATTCAGGAGGTTAGCATCTTCAAGATATTCCCTTAACTGGGTACTCACTAATTTCTCCAGCATCTTGGATAGCACTGGTAGAATGGAAATGGGCCTGTAATTATTATGGTCCATAGGGCCCTTGATTTTAGAAGGGGACCACTTGGGCTGTCTTCCACAGTGTGGGAATAGAACCAGAGTTTAGAGATAGGTTAAAGAGATGTGTTAGGGGATTGCAAGTACATGGGATGCAATCTTTAGAAAGTAGGGGTCCAGAGAGTCTGCCCTCGGCTTTTTGATATCCAGTTGCCATAGTAGGTCCTCTACTTGCTTCAACAGTACAGATTTGAAGCTGAAGGAAGAGTCAGCTCTCTGAGCACCAGTGTACTGGGAGCTTAACTGTGCACGAGCAGGTTAGCTGGAGAGGTGCTCACAAGGCCAGCCATTGTGAAGTGGTTATTGAAGGCCCAAATTTCCATTTTGCCAGAGATAGGGCCATTACTGTGGTGTAATTGAGTTGGTAGGGAGGTGCTAGAATCCTGCCCAACCATACCCTTGATGGTACCCCAAAACCTAGCAGGATTATGATAGGAGGAGTCAAGCTCAGCCAAGTAGAAGGCAGCCTTTGCATCCCTAACTTTCTTGGTGCATCTATTCCTGGCTTTCCTAAAGATCATCCAGTCATTTGCATTCTTGGTTTTTCTTGCCATTTTCCAGAGTTTATCTCTCTCCAGCAGTGCAGCTTTGAGGTCAGCTGAAAACCAACGACAGGATTTGTTTTTTATTCGGATACTAGAGATTGGGGCATGGATATTAAGGGCACTTATTATAATGCTATTTAGCACCTGCTGTGCTTTTTCCACAGAATGAGCAAGATAAAACTCTTGCCAGCTTGGAGAGTGAGCTAGATCATGCAAATATCCTTCAATATTGATGTTTTTCTTGGATCTCCTCATTAGGAATTTTGCAGGGGTTGTTGTTTTTCTGGAAGATCTTACCCCCTATATCGCTGAAAAGCACTCCAGCATGTGTGAATAGATGGGGTTTATTCACTAGCATGATATCAAGTAGTGTGCTGTTATTACTATTCCTTGCATTAATTCTTGTTGGCTCATTAATTAGTTGTGTGAACCCATGTGTATCACAGAGAATGATACCAGAGGTGCAGCTGCCTGGAGTAAGCAGTTGAAATTCAGGTCACCTAGAATAATGACTTCTTCAGTGCTGGGTTTGAGCAGATTCCCAGGTGGGATAAGAGCTTGAGGTCAGCAGAGGGGGGTCTGTAGCATCCAACTAGCTGAAAAGCTGCTGTATTGGGGAGAGAGACTTTTAGGGATAGGCATTCAAATTCCTTGGCATAGAGGTTGCAGCAATACAGGATACAGGTATACCAGATTTTGCATATATAGCTACTCCACCGCCCCTTGTTTGGCGATCCGCTCTGAAAAACTGATAGTTGGGTAGGTTAACATCCCTGTCTGCTGTGGTGGGTTTCAGCCATGTCTCAGATACCACGAGAAAGTCTGGCAAGGTATGGGCAACCCAGGCTTGTATCAGTGTTAGTTTTTTCAACAGACTGCATATATTAATATGCAAAAAACTGAGGCCTTTAATTGAGGTTAGGTCTGCTGGAGAGGTAATACATTCAGGGAGTCCTGGGTTGATTTCCACGTTACCAATACAGAGCAATAGAAAGAGCAGAAGTTTCATGAGGGCTGCCAGAGATAGGGAGAGGGGCTGTCTTTGGTCCTCCTCTCTTATTCTGTTGCCACTCTTTGGGGTGCTCCATGGGGTTATAGGATTGTGTCGAGACACCAAATAGCAGTATGGTGGTCAGGCATAGGGGGGGATCTGTATATCCAGTAGTGGAGCCTTGATTGAAATACATGCATGGTGGTTTGCGTCTCTTTTTGGGGGTCACCCCACTGTAATCGATGCAGCAATGGTAGAGCATATGTGAGGGTTTGAGCGTCAAACAATGGGGATGAGACAGAAAGACTGGGTGGATGGATCACCATAGTTTGTGTGATAGGGACATCTTCTTTGGGGAACCCCATGGCTGACAGTGAAAGAAGTAAACTCCCCATTGTGAGAGAGATATTGTTAGTTGGCTACCGGGAGAGTAGTGAAGTTGCTGATTAGTTGGATCAGCAAGACGGTGGAACAGTTTATTGGTTTAGGGTAATGCGGAGGGCGGGAAGAGATTTTGGCAGGAAGATGCCTATAAAAAGTAACACACAAGAGGGGAAGAGGCGGGTGGGCAAAATTTTGCGGCCTTCCCGAGTTTCCTGGCTGTCCCTCCCGCCTCGTGGTTCCCTGGGTCGGCTAGTTTCCGCGAAGCCCCGGCGCTTCAGGCTGGGTGTTGTGGGACAGGGATGGCAATCTGGAGAGAGGCAGAGGAAGGTGCAATAAATTAAATAGAGGCAGAACAAGTGTTCCTGCTCGTCACAGTGCCTAAATCTGCACAACAAAAGGCTGTGGGGAAGGGGGGCTGTGACGCCTCAGTGTCTGGCCCACCTTACAAATGCAAAAAGGATTTGTAATCACAGCAAAAACAGTAAATCAACAGTTTCCCCTTGCAATTACCTTAGCAGAAAACAGCACTTTTAGGAATTTTACACAATTTAAGGAAGGAAAGTGGCGCCCAGCGTCTGGGCCACTCTGTCAAACCAAGGATTTGGAATTACAGCAAAAAACACAACAAATCAACAGCTTCCCTTTACAGTTGCAGCAATAAGAAGACAGCTCTTTTTGGGAGATTTTTACAAGAATGCAGGGAAGAAATTCCCAAGTCCCAGACAGATTTCGGTAATGCAAGCTCAGTCAGTATAAGTCAATGGGGCAGGAGAGCCAATCGGTTGCTGTGCCTAGAGGAGCGCTCGCTTACTGATTGGCTGTGGCTTTCCCAAGAGTTTCCTGGCTGTCCCTCCCGGCCTCGTGGTTCCCTGGGTCGGCTAGTTTCTGCCCGACCGCCATGCAGCGGGAGCGCCAGCGCTTCAGGCTGGGTGTTGTGGGGCAGGGATGGCAGTGATTGGCTGCGGTTTTCCGCGAGTTTCCTTGGCTGTCCTCCCGGCCTCTGGTTCCCTGGGTCGGCCAGTTTCTCGCCAGACTGCCCCGCTGGCGGGAGCTAAGCCCCAGCGCGGCCAGGCTGGGTGCGTTGTGGGGCAGGGATGGCAGTCTACCGGATGGTCGGGGCCTAGGCAAAAAAGGCACAGGGAATGGCTGCCCTTGTGTGGGAGTTGGGCGCCGCTGCACTTGTTTTTGTGCTCGGAGGGTGTAGGGGACGACATACACCGATGAATACCTGATGGATGATGGGAAAAAATCGAAAATACTCAGTTAAAATACCGACGAAAGAGCCTGACGAGCAGGGAACTTTTCCGCGAGGCGCTTGCATGAGCTAACAGTGGGAAAGAACTGGAAGGCGGGCGTGAGGGACTGCCCTTTATACCTACGTCTCCTGACGCTGGTCACCTGGCGATGAGGCGGTCCTAGCTACAGGCTTCTAGCTGATTTTTCGTGGGGTCCTGCCACCTGCCGTCAGTCCTATATGTAATTACCTACTGCAAGAGCCCTCTCGAAGTAAGATCTTATATTATTTTTTGTAAGAAAAAGGGTAGAGACCCTTTGTTCCTAATTTTTTATTACCCCTAAAAAATAACAAAACAAAAAACCAAAACAGGAGAGTGGGAAGGTGAGAGGACCCAGTTCCCAGAGGAGGAAAGTACAGTTACGTAAGAACTTACCGTAACAGTAGATCTTCGAGAAGAGATCTTGCAGCAGGCTATTACCATTAGGACTATGCTGCCAGGCACTAGGACACCATGGAAAAATTCTTGCTAGCAGTCTATGGTGGGGGACAGCTCTGACGTTGGCCCTGCCCCCGGCGTCACCCATGGAATAAAGGGTCAGTCCCCCTGCTCCACCTCAGTTCGCTCATCAGAGACCCAGGATTCATGAAGAATGGGGAACCAAGGCGGTTCTTACATCCCAAAAAAAGGGAGAACAAAAGATACCTACCTAATGAGGGGAAGAAGGGAGAGAAAGCATGACTGCTGCAAGAGCTGTTCTCGAAGATCTACTGTTATGGTAAGTTCTTATGTAACTGTACTATCTCACTTCGAGACAGAGCTCTTGCAGCAGGCTCTTACTAGTCCCAAGCAGTACAAGGACACAATCCAAGTCATAAGGGTGGAGGATTCAGAGAATCATAGAGGCTCTTAAGAAAGCAGTCCCTCAAGAACTGCTAGGCCAAAGCCTGCCCTTCTTCTGGAAGCAATGTCCAAACTGTAATGTCTGATGAATGTATGGACAGAACTCCATGTGACTGCAGCACAGAGATCTGCTATGGACACATTTCACAGGGATGCAAACCAAATAGTAATACTCTTAGTGGAATGAACTTTAACTGAGCCTGGTAAAGGTTTACCGTACTTTTGGTAGCAGAACACTATGCAGTTGATGAACCATTTGGACAATGTTTGCTTCATCACTGGCACCCATATCATTCTTGGGGCGAAAGAAGCTAATAACTGGTCAGTTTTCCTGGAAGACCTAGTACTGTCAATGTAAAAATGAAGAACTCTATGTACATCCAGAGTATGCAATAGGGCCTCTCCACGATTGGAGTACTCTGGGTAGTAGATAGGTAGATGGATGTCCTGGTTGAGGGTAAGCTCAGACGCCACCTTAGGAAGGAATTTAGGATTAGTACGCAGGGATATCCTGTCCCTGTGGAAAATCAAATAAGGCTCTCTACAAATCAGAGCCTGAAGCTCGGAAATCCTTTGAGCTGATGTGATGGCAACTAAAAATAGCGCTTTCCAAGACAGGAAACATAGCTCACAACTTGTGGCTGGTTCAAAGGGAGGCAACATAAGCTTCTCTAACAAAAATAAGAGATCCCATGGGGGAACAGGGTCCCGCATGGGTGACTTATTGTGCAAGATACCTCGCAGGAAGTTGTGGGACTGATCCATTTGTGCCAGGTCCCTGCAATCCACTGGTACATGATAAGCTGACAGTGCAGAAAGGTGTACCTTTATGAACGAGTAGCTAAGACCTGCATTGGAGAGGGAAAGTAGACACTCAAAGACCCAGTTCGCTGAACAGGTGAACGGGTCTAGACGACGGGCACAAGCACAAAGGCAGAAGTGCTTCCATTTTGTGGCGTAAGTGGTCCTGGTTGAGGGTTTTCTCGCTGCCACTAGAACCTCTGTTACCACTGCTGATACCCCATACCAGTCCCTAAGTCTGCAAAACCGATGCCTGTAGGTGCAGAGACTTGAGATTCTGGTGCAAAAGAGTCCCCTGCTCCTGGGACAGCAAGTGAGAGGACTGGGGGCAAGGAAGGTTCTATTGCCAATTGTCAGAGCAATGGGAACCAAATCTGCTGAGGACAGAATGGTGCTATGGGAATCATGTCTGCTTGCTCCTCTTGAAGTTTGAGCAGTACTCTCTGGAATAGTGGGAAGGGAGGGAAGGCATGAAGGAACCTCCCTGTCCAAGAGAGGGACAACGCATCTTGCCAGAAAACACAAGGCCCTGGATCTAGCGAGCAGAAACTGGGCAGTCTGGCATTGAGCGGGGATGCAAAGAGGTCCAGTTTTGGAATTCCTCATCTTTTGAATAGATTGTCTACTACTTCCTGTAGTAGTTCCCACTCATGGGCCTGAGCCCGAGAGTTGCTTAGGCTGTCGGCTAACATGTTTTGTGCTCCTGGAACATGCACCGCAGTGAGTTCCTGATTGTGCTCCACTGCCCGGTACCAGACTCTCATGGCCTCTCTGCAGTGGGGATAGGAGTACCCCCTTGTTTGTTGATATAAAAAAAACACTGACATGTTGTCTGTCTGGATCAATAAGGGGCCTGGGGGGAGGTACATCTGAAACGCCTGTAAGGCATACAGAACGTCTCTCATCTCCTACACACTGATGTGGAGACTGCGTTCCAAAGGAGTCCATGTCCCTCATGTTTGATTTTCTTTGAAATGCGCGCCCCACCCCAGTCCCGAGGCATCTGTTGTCAGGATTTGCTTAGGACTGGGACTTCAAATTGGCACCCTGGCCTCTAGTCGGAAGGGGGTTAGCCACCATTCCAAAGTCTGACGCACAGCATTGGAGACCCAAGATAAAAATCAGATTATAATTCTAAAGCCAATATATACAATAAAGAACAGAACAATGAACCCCCCCCCTCCCCTTTTTGTCTTGGGAAGTAGTACAACATTTGTATGAATAACCTGTCGGAAGAAATTGGAGAGGGGAATGGGAACGGGAAATATCAGAGAAGCAGCATCAGACTAGATTGTGCAGTGGGTATAATGCTTAAATTAATCAATAAGTAATCTAACCTATTATTATAAACATTATATAGTTAATAATGTAGTTGCAAAGTAGTTAAAATCTTTTACACACGACACCTAACCAATGTGCAAGTGCGCAATAGATGACACATCTTGTCATCTATAATGTAATACTGGGGAGGGGGAAGATTTTTTATCTTCCAACAGGGGTGTGGGGTGGGCAGCTTAGTAGGCTTTTAATGAAATATGCATTATTGTGCACCGAAATACTTGATCAAAAAAGGCAAACTAATGTGTCTCTTCATCAGCAGTGTAATCCAATGGGTCCAATTAAGCAAGTGATTTATAGAATTAATTTTGTTATTAACTGTAAACTAACAAACAGTGTTAAATGTAGCATTAATAAATGTGGATGACTTATTAAAATGTGTGTCTTGGAAAGTAAAAGATCTTAAAAAAGGAAAAAATACATAAAGTAATAAAATATGCTGATTCTCATAAAATAAACGGTTTATGCTTACAGGTATGTTTACAAAAAACACACTTTAACCAAATATATTTTCAATGGCTATCAAAGCATTGGGGACCAGGTGTTTACTCACATTTTACTAATAATTCATGTGGGGTAGCAATTCTGTTTAAAAAATCAGCTTTAAAACCTAACATAGTAAAAACTACTTCTGACAAGGTAGATATGTGATTACGGAGGTACAGTTAGTAAATCAAAAAATAATGGCGACACTGTATGCACCAAATGAGACTAATCTAGATTTCAATCAATCAGCCAATCAAAATCTTTATTTAACCACGCTTACAGCATTGAACAATGCTCATTTTCGAGGTGGACCTGAACATAGACACATACATTTCGTCACACATTTTTTTCTGCAATTGACAGTGTATCCTCCTCTTTATATACTAACTGGTGATTTTAATCTCACATTACATATAAGTGACAGATCATCAGGGGTATCTAGCACAAACAAAGCCTCAATAAATATTATTAAAAATTTCCAAAAAGATTAAAGATTAATTGATTCATGGTTGAACTTTAATAACAATAAGAAAGTATATTCATTTTATTCTAGCTTACATAACTCATACTCTCGCGTAGATTTTTATCTCTGTTCAGAATCATTATTACACAATAAAAATGGTAGATTATCTGGGTATTTTAATTTCGCATCACTCACCATGTATAATGCAACTAATGCATGATTCAGCACAAAAATGCTACTCATGGTGATTAGATATATCATTATTGCTAAAAGCTGATATAGCAGTTTCTTTTGCAACTGCATTACAATATTGTTTTTAGTTCAAAGTAATTATACTAATTTTGTTAATATATGGGAAGCATGTAAGATTTGGGTAGGAGGCTATTTTATAAAAATGGAAAACTACAGAAAATAAATGGGTTGCACAACAAATGCAACTCGAGTAACAAATCAGAGATCTACAAACATTACATAGCACAGCTTTGTGCACACAAACATATAATACATTGTTACAAAAAAAGGAATATATAATAAAAAAGTAATAATAATGAAACTTTATTTTTATGGCGCCTTTCCAAAACCAAGGCTCCGAACACAATTTAAAAACATATACATATTACACACATTACAGCAACTTAGTTAATATGACAGACATCTGAACAAACTTCTAAAATTAAGATAAATACAGCCAGTCAGTCAATTGGTCGCCGAATGCCTGGTGCCAAAGATGGGTTTATAGGTCTCGTTTAAAGCCCTCCACGGTCGTGCACTCATATAACTGGCGGGTAGAGAATTCCAGAGAGAAGGGTCCGCATGCATAAATGCCCGTGCCCCACAAGATTTTAAACACACTCTTGGAATCTCTGGCAACCCCTCGCCAGCTGAGTGGAGTGATTGCCTGGGGCTGTAAGATACCAGGAGCTCTTTCAGGTAGTCCAGACCCTGTCCGTGTAGGGCTTTATAAGTCAGAAGATCGTCTTTAAAGGTGATCTGCCACTGTACTGGAAGCCAGTGCAGATCGCGCAGCACCAGAAAAATATGGCAGAACCGATAACAGATAGCCCTAGATACAGGAAGTTACAATAATCCAAGCGGGAGGACACAAAGGCGTGAACCAGCGTGGGATGGTCGCCGGACGGAACAAGGTGCTTAATCCTGGCGATATTCCTCAGGTGGTAAAAAGAGGTCTTGACGACGGCAGACACCTGCGAAACCAGAGTCTGCCCTTCTTCAAAGATTACACCCAGGTTTCGCACCTGTTCAGAGGCCAGGCGTGATAAACCCCCAAGGAAAAGCCCCGAGGGTAAACCTACCCTTGACCCCCATCCGGCGTCCTGGGTCCACAACCAGCACTTCAGTCTTTCCCCGAGTTCAACTTCAGCCAACTCTAATCCATCTACTCCTGGATTTCCACCAGGCAGTTATTAAAGACTGAGAGAGCTCTATTCTGGTCGGGTGCAAAAGAAAGGTAGAGCTGGGTATCATCAGCATAGCAGTGAAACCTCAGCCCATGCCTCTTTACAATGTCTTCAAGGGGCAGCATATACACTGCGAACAACATGGGGGACAGCACCGATCCCTGAGGAACCCCACAAGACAGAGAGATAGGGTCCAAAGAATAAATTCCAGACACCACCCTCTGAGTTCTTCCAGTGTGGAAAGATGTAAACCATCTGAGGACAGTTTAATGACAGAATGAGTGGAAAAAATTATGCAGATGCGTACTACTATATATTTTTTGATAAGCCATTAAAACTACTCTCATGGCAGTTAAACAAAGACAAAGAACAAAATGCTATTAATTAAGCAAATCGGATGGCACCATTACCATGGATCCACTAGAAATTAATAAATTATTTGTACAGTACTATCAAGAATTGTATCAAACACAACATCAATTAATTGACAGTGCCCCTGCAGAATTCACTTATAAGTGAAGTAATACAATCCCACCTCAAATGCAAGCCAAACTGAACGCTGCAATAACTACTGAAGAAACTGAAGAAGCTATCCTACAACTACCCATCGGTAAGTCACCAGGCCCGGTGGAATACCTGTGGAATTTTACAAAAAATTCAAAAAGACCATTATACCACTTCTGTTAAAATTATTTAATTCATTTGAAATATCTCAAAATACACCAAATTCCTTTAATGAATCCACAATCCATCTGTTCCACAAAAAAAGGTAAAGACCTACTAAAATGTGAATCATACAGACTGATTTCTTTACTAAATGTTGATAACAAAAATTTCACTAAAATACTAGCACTCATATTGGAAAATGTTTTATTAATATTGATAAATGAGGATCAAAATGGCTTTATTAAAGGAAGAAAAATTTATGAAAATATAAGACAGACCATTAACATATTACAAAATAATACACATAAGGATGCAATGTTGCTATCAATTGACACTGAGAAAGTGTTTGACAAGTTCGAATGACAATTTCTTATTTACACACTATATAAAATGAATATTGGGTATCGATACCTAAAATGGATTAAGCTAATTAACAATAAGCCTGTTGCAAGGGTTAAAACAAATACAATAATATCCTCTTTTTTAATTTAACTCGTGGGACAAGGCAAGGGTGACCTTTATCCCCTCTTATCTTTGCACTCATCATAGAACCATTGGCATCCATGGCAAGAAATAATATCATCGTACAGTGAATCCATATTAAAAATAGTATACAAAAAATAAGCTTTTATGTGGACATGTTATTCTACTTATCAGATCCAGATGCCATCAGTGATGGAGCTGATCAAGCTGACAAATTATTTTGGGAAAGCTTCAGGATATACCATTAATTGGCAGAAGTCTTATGTTATGCTCCTTTGCAGCCCTCAGGGCTATTAAACTTACCTACATCATGTAAATGTTTCACTATTTGGGTATCGAAATCCCTTCTCATTTGCATAATATGTTTCAAGCAAATTATGCTGATTTAGAAAATGGGCTTTACAGTAGGACTTCTCTGATTGGCTGAGCAGCACAGCAGGGGAGTACATTAACTTTCGATAGATGCCCGCTGTGAAAAAAGTGCTAGCCCAAACCTGCCTCATGCCCAGAGAAGTATTCTTGTGCCCTATCTGCTTCCTCATTGGCTGAGGCATTCCACACATAACTTCAAACAGCTGCCATTTTTTTAGTCAGTTAGCAAGTGAGCAGTCACAACCTGACTGTAGGATATGAAACAAAACACAGGCATTCTGCCAAAAAGCACAGTTTTCCCCAACTATTTATTTATTTTTTTAAATGTAAAAATGTGCCCTCGCTTTGCGACCGAGACATCCTCAATCCGTAGCATGTCTTGCGCCACCTCCCCCTACCTACCATGCCGGTCTGCACATTCAAAATGAATTCGGAGCATTTCTCACTTACAGCTTCTCTTCCTCGCTCTCCCCTGCAGTTTTTTTTTCCCTCACTGTGACTCCCGCGGCTTTGACCCTCGCTTCCTAATTTCTGACTCTGGTCTTCCTTGACTGATGCACTACACTTCCGGTTACCTTGCTGGCTGCCCGCTACCGGCTCTCCACTGCCCGTAAACAAACCCAAAAGTCAAGAAAAAAAATCAAAAAATTGCCAACGGTGTGTGTGTGTGTGTGTGTTGGGGGGGGGGAGTGTAACCATGACAACCTGGTGCATGTGCTGGGGGGGAGTGTTACCATGACAACCTGGTGCAAAACAGAAGACGACCACAAAAATGCAGGCGGAGGAACTACTTTATTAGCATACAAATAAATAAAGTAACAATGTAACCATAAAAACTTAAAAATATATATGTTTTCAATACATTTCACACACTGCCCACTTTCTAAGCGCAATAATACCCTCCAGGATGGGCGGTATGGGCAATACCGGACCTTCAGGGGCTATAAGGCCCTCCCGCCTGTGGCGTCGGGCCTCATTGTGCCCCTGGCCGGTCCGGTATTGCCCAATACCGCCCACCCTGTCGGGCATTATTGCTTGCTTATTAACTAAAACAGAACAGGACTTATTAAGATGGCAGACAGTTCCATTAACACGTACTGGTCATATAAATGTAAAAAAAAAAAAGAATATATTGCCTAAATTTATCCATCTATTTCAAACCATTCCTGCAGAAATCCTGATATATATTTCAAGAAGATTAAAAAAATTAATAACAATATTCACTTGGAAAAATAAAAATGCTAGAACTGCATATAACACTTTAATAAAGCCCAAAGAAAAAGGTGCTTGTCCTTACCGGACTTCTATAAGTATTATATATCTGCACAATGTCACACTATATGGCAATGGGTAAGTAGTAAAGCAAAATTAGCACCTTCATTTGTGATGGAACAGATAATACAGGGTGTACCATTAATGAATTCATTATTCATACCATTTAATAAAAAGTCTGATATGGTATTAAAAAAAAGTGAAGAACATAGCCATCTTAACAGTGGCCAAAGCCTGGTACAGTGCACATAAATTAATCACAAAATTAAAATTTCAATGGACACACCAATTTGTGATAATCCCAAGTTTATTCCCTCAAAAGTAGATAAAACATACAAATTCTGGAATAATAAAGGGTTAACCCATTTTGATAAATTGTTTCATGACAACAAATTAAAAACGTTTGCGTAGTTAAAAACTGAATATAATTTATCTAATAATATCTGCAAATAAAAAAAATTAATGGAACAATACAATTATACGGCATTTCATCAATGTATGAGTTACTTATTAAAAGGCAAAATGACACAAAATGAGTGTCATTATTATATAAAACTATAAATGAAGATAAATACCAGGATCTTTCTAAATTAAAGAAAAAATGGCAACAAAACCTAGGGATAAACATTACTGAGCAGCTTTGGGAAGAAATTCTCAAAATACCATTTGCTTATATAAAATCAAGTAAAATACAACAAATTCAGTATAATCCAATCCATAGAGTGTACTGCACACCTTCCAAATTACGTAAGATTAACTTCACAATAGATTCCAAATGTCCAAGATGTGGTAACACTTCAAGTACATTAATACATTTAATACACTCTTGTCCAAATCTATCGAACTTTTGGGCAATGACTTATAATTTTTTAACGTAACAACGAAGCTTGTAACACGGCACAAGAGAGAGGAGTGAAATCGAGGATTCGGAGTGGTTGAAGTGGCACAGGTGACACCAACCGAGCGGTGATTAACCCACAGGTAACGCCCGCTCGGTTAGTACCACCTGTGGCCACTGCAGCAGTAGAGGGAACCCGCCTGCTCCGTCACTACCCCCTCAGGCCACCCGCGGCGCTCGAGAGCCGCAGCCCGCCGCTGGTCGCCTCTGAGGTACCGCGCCGTCACCAGTGGGCAACAGACGAGAGCCGCGCACTGTCCCGTAAGTCGACACAGTACCATGAACAGTCCTGCAACTTGCCACATCTAGATGCACACACGGCAAGCAGACAGCAAGAGCGCAACGATGGACTGCTGTATTGCCACGTTCTCCCTGTGCGGAGTGAGAGGCATCCCTCGATGGGTCGAGGAGGAGTTCGGCGCTGGCGTCACCGAGCGCAGCTGCACGGCAGTTCTAAGTGCCATCACAGAAATCCCCAAAGCTGTAGGCAGCACGACAGTGGAGCCCAGCCCCTGGGTGGAGGAGGTGCTGTGGAAACAGAGTCCCTCGTGGCCCCCAAAGACAGTTGTGCTCTTCCCAGCAGCAGACCTGGGCTCACCAGACAGCACTGCTATGCGCGCCAGAGCTGTGGAGGAGACCTGCGGGCAGCGCTGGCCGCGCACCGGAGCCCCAGAACTTGGCATGGCGCAGGCAGGGACATGCAGCAGCAGTGAGACAGCAAGGTGTCAGCAGGAAAGCAGTGTCTCCATGGGGAGAGAGCCCCCGCAGCACCACACAGACCTGCAAGCACCCAGGCAGAGAAGAGATGCTGATAGTTCTGCATCCAGCAGCTCCTGCAGTGGTCCTGCCACAGCGAGCACCAACAGCGGGGGGCCATGCAGCACACCGCACACACGCCATGCCACTGTCAGCGAGGAGAAGCTGGATGGCCTGGAGAGCCGACGGGTGGAGGCAAACACCCACAAAAATACAGCGTGGGCCTCCCAACGTTTTCTCAGACTGGCTGAGAGGCACAGCACAGCAGGTGGACCTCAAGACTGTTTCCCCAGCTCAGTTGGCAGCCCTGCTACGCCAGTTTTACACTCAGTCCGGACGGAGCAACACAGCCTAAGCTCCTTTATGGGACTGCGCGCCGGGCTGCAACGCTACCTGACCGGCCCACCAAATAAAAGAGTCCTTAACATTATCACGGACAGTGAGTTCGTGGTGGCAAACAATGTGTTCATCGCCGTCCTGAAGGACTACCGGCGTGCAGGGCAGGACACAGCCAGCCACCACCCCAGCATCAGCGCCAGCGACCTGGCAAAAATCCGCAGCTGCGACAGGCTGAGCCCTGAGACCCCATACAGCCTGGTGCACAGGCTGTGGTTCGCAATACAGCTGGGTCTTGCTCAGAGGGGCAGAGAGAGCTGTGCCAGGATTCCTTCACAGTCCAGGCAGATGACGAGGGCAATGAGTTCCTGGCACTGTCCTTCAACGAGCAGACCAAGAACCATGGGCAGCTGGGGGATTCCACACGGCAGAGTCTGAGGGGCATACTGTACAGCAGCCCTGGCAGCAGAGACTGTGTAGTGGGAATGTTCCGCGAGTACATTCAGCACTGCCCGCCCAATGCTCCTGCCCTGTACCTGCACCCTCGGGGAGTGGACCAGCTGGGTCCCAGGGAGCGGGACTGCTGGTACAGCCGCCAACCAATGGGCAAGAACTACGTCAGTGCCCTCATGCCCCACATTTCCGATGACGCTCAGCTCTCCATCCGGTACACCAACCACAGCATCAGGAGCACGGCAGTGACCATGCTGTCCCAGCCTGAGCAACTACTGGTCTCCCTCAACATCTGACCGCAAGAGGTGGTCGTCCGTCCTGTCCAGTGGCAAGAAAGCAGGGTCAAGCCCCCCGCAGCCCACCACCGTCTCCACACAGCAGCCGGAACCCTCATCCTCTACCACGGCCCAGGACAGCACGCCGCAGACACCAGGCAGTGGAGAACAGACACCCCGGCCCCCGACCAGCACCCTGCAAGCAACCCGCAGCACACAGCAGGCCCTGGTGCCTGCCCAGGCAGATCCCCCAGAGGCACCCCCCCCATGAATGCGGGCAGCCGACCTGCGAGAGGTGAGGCAGAGGCCCCTGACATCCAGCCAACCAGCGCACCACGGGTCACCAGGCAGCCCCCTGCCACCCAGAGCTTTCACATACAGCCGAGCAGCACACCATGGGTCACCCGGCAGCCCCCTGCCACAGCCCAGGACAGCACACCGGAGACAGCAGGCAGTGGAGAACGGGCACCCCCGCCCCCGACCAGCACCCTGCAAGCAGCCCGCAGCACACACAAGCCCCGCTGCCTGCCCAGGCACAGCCCCCAGAGGCACACCCCGTGAATGTGGGCAGCCGACTCATGGAGGTGAGGCAGAGGCCCTGACATCCAGCCAACCAGCGCACCACGGGTCACCCGGCAGCCCCTTGCCGCCCAGAGCTTTCACATACACACCATGACTGTCTACGGGTTGATAACATTCTCCTGCCTCCTGCAGGACAGCCGGGCTCTGTAAGAGTGAGAGCAGCATGGCATACTGGAGAGAGCGATGCACTGCTGCACGTACTTTGAACCCGCCCACCTCAACGAAATCTGCATACCAGTCTCCCGGCGGCGGCAAGCACCCAGAATCATTGCGCTACACAGCCGCCCGCCACCCAGCACCTTTTACACCGCACCAATGTCACCGGGATTCACTGATGCACCGCGACCCTTGACGGATGCTGGAGTGAGCCGTTGTACCACTTGTGCTACGTGCTGTCACTGTAAGTTAAATAAAGAGATTTTGTTCAGCAACCTGTCTCCTTGTGCCTCTGTCCGTAGGGTTGCCGGCTGAGGGGTGCACACACCGGTAACATAGGCTCATCGCCGCCGCAACGAGCCTATGTTACAAGCGCATTAATCACCTCCAGCCGGGCTCTGCTTCGCCCTCAGGCACCAACCCCTCCCTTAGCTGGCATTAATCCACCAGCAGAGCCATCCTCTGTCGGTGATTAATGCTTACATAAATTCCACTGCAGTGAGATTTCTACTATGTTATCAATATTGGCTTTAACAAATAAAACAGAAACCCATATACAAATATTATATACAATAGCACTCAATATTGCTTGAAAATGTATCCTCATAAAGTGGAAGTACACTGACCCCCCTCCCCGCAATTGATACCCAGATGAATTATATGTATGACACAATGCAACTGGAGAAAATATACTATATTAGAACAGAGCAAACAGAACTATACACTAAAATATGGACCCCTTTCCAAGATGCAATCAATAAATAAATGTACGACATTAAAAAGTATTTAATAAATTAATGAAGTTATGTTTATCTTAATAAATAATGTTAGAGTAGCTTAGTATATTTGGTCCCATAGGTAGGTAGGGCAGTATGGTATTACAATGAGGAATCTGTACATCTAAACTGATTACCATAATCAAAATATTATGGCGCATATAATCTATCTGAGCCATACTGGGGGGCTCATTCATCAGTGCTGGGAATACTGTGGATTAGATATTCTCCATCTCACAGTTAAAAATTCCAATTCACGGGGTACCAAGTGAGCTTGAACTCTTGGCAGGACTCACACGTGAGGATGTTGTGGCTAGGCCCAAGACTGCAAAAAGAGAGTTTGTGTTCATTGGTGTAGGAAATCTTCTTTCAGCAGTGACAGTGACAGAAGAGAGCCAATGAAGGAGTAGTCCATGACATACAGTACAAAGGAAAAATTAATTACTTTAAACTAAGGAGGCAGTATAGCGTAGTGGCTAAGGGAACTGAACTACAAACCTGGGGACCTGGATTTGAATCCCATCAGCCCCTACTTGCATACTGTGTGACCCTGAGCAAGTCACTTAACTTCCTTGTGCTCACAGGTCTTGCCTGGATACAAGCTCCAGCTTAGTGTGCCTTTCCTGGTTAAACAATTTCCCCTTCCCCCTCAAAGTAATTAAAAAGTAAGTAAAGAAAACAGGGTAAATAAAAATGGCGGTCAACTGAGCAAGTACACTTCTACGGAGTCTGCGCACGAATGGCCAATGGCAGTAAAGAACTGAGGAGCGAGCTTGGCTGCCCGTGATTATATAGAGTGTGTCACATCTGAGTCAGCGTGGGCAGCCCTTAATAGACTGCTGCAGAAAAAGCTTCCATGGGATTCTGACGCCTGACAGCGAAGTTCCACAGGTGTGACCTGATGACAGAGATCTCCTCAAAGAAGATTTCAGGATGCTAGCCATCGGACAAGATGAGGGGTCAAACTTCCTGCCTTGGCATCAAATGGAAAACCTTTTCCACTTAAAGGCATAGCATCTTTGAGTCGACTCCTTTTGAGAGGCCTCTACCACATGAAGGACCGTGTCAGAAAGACCCAAAGCCTGGAATTCTAGCCGCTCAGGAACCAGGCTGTTGGGTGCAGGAACTGAAGGTTCGGGTTAGGAACCTTCCCCTGAGAGTACGAGAGCAGTTCTGGGTGGAGAGGCAACCTCTATGGGGGCCTGCTGCTGAGGCTGAGGAGATCGGGGTACAAGAACTGGAGAGGCTAGTCTGGTGCCACTAGGATCATCCATGCCTTGTCCCTCTGTGCCTTGAGTAACACCCTGTGGACCAGGGGAAAGAGAGGGCAGGCATACAGGAGACCTTTCAACCAGGGTCTTGCGAAGGCATCCCCAATCAGTGTCCCGCACTGAGGGGGGTGGGTGCAAAACAGCCTCAGTTTCGCATTCTCCTTGGAGGCAAAAAGGCTGATCAGAGGAGAGCTCCAGAGGGAGAACAGATAATCGACCACCTCCTGGTGAAGGGACCACTTGTGGGATGCCTCCACCAGCTGGTTGGATACGCCAGCCACATGGATCACCAGAAGGTCAGCATCCAGGCTGCAGACAAGGCTCCAAGTTCTCAGGGCTTCCCAGCACAATGGAAGGGATTATGTCCCATCCTGCTTGTTGAGGTAATACATGGTTGTCATGGTGTCTATTTGGGCCTTGACCACCTGACCCCGAACCACAGGAGTGAAGGCCGCAGAGCTAACCACACTGCCCAGAGCTCCAGCAGGTTGATGCGACAGCGGGACTCCTTGTGGATCCAAAGCCCATGGGCCCTGAGGTCCCCCAAGTGGGCTCCCCACCCTGACAGAGAGGCATCGGTAGTGAGGGTGACCATCAGCTCTTGATGGACAAATGGGACCCCTTTCTGCAGATGTGCCGGGACCAGCCACCACTGGATGGCATCCCACATCAGCTGAATCACCCTGATCGAGCAGTCCAAGTGACCAAGGCGCTGAGACCACTGGCGAGACAGTTCTCACTGGAGGGTGCACCTTCACCAGCAGGCCCAGTGGATCACGCTGGTGCAAGCTGCCATGTACCCCAAGAGGCAGAGGAAGTCCCAGGCAGGGCACAAGAGCCCAATCCAAAATGAGGGGCAAAGGAGGTAAGGTCCTCCACCCAGTCCACTGAGATGTGGGCCCCTGGACAGTACACCATATTCACGTCCCTACAACACTCCAATCCCTACTAACCAGCTCTGTTGAGCTCAGTTTGTACAGACCAAGCTGTTACACAAAGGTGTGGCTCCCACCGGTGTTTGTCTGTACCTATTCATTTACAAAGCCAGTGATGTACACCACTTACGGATGCTGGCTTCCACACCAGTGTCTTGGAACTGCATTGTGGGATCCATCCTATAAGGACTGCCTTATGTGTTGTGATGCTAAATTACTGTCACAGTGATGTGTTATGTGGCCACTGTTTGCACCAAACTTGAAAACTCCCATACCAGTTCAGCTCCTCTTTCTTGGAGAGGATCAGAAGAGCCACACTGGTCCGATGCAAGTACAGTTTACACACACAAATGTACACTGGTGTGGCTCTCCAAACCACCTACACTAGTGTAGAAATGGCAAGTGTAAATGGGGCTTTAGTGGCACAATTATTTTATTTACTTATTTACTGAACAGTATTGGAATTACAATCCTTTGAGTCAGAGACTCATTTACAAAGGCTCTATGTCATAGAGAAATACAAATACAATCAAGAAGATAAGAGTACATTCATTAAATACAGTAATAAATTCTAAAGCAGGTATAATACAGTAAGCATTGACAGTGGTTGCAAGTAAAGGCAGTGATCTCTCAGAAGCGAGGCTCCACACAATAAAAGAGGTAAGGCAGGACAGGAGTCCTTTGTCAAGAAGCAAGGAGGAGGGGGGAATGGTTAACCAGGGCAGTTGCAGGTACAAGTTCAAAAGGACCAGCGCTCCATAAACCTGTTATACAAAGAAATCTCGGACAACTTCACTCCTTTAAATAGGAATTTTACTCTTATACTTGAAGAACAGCACATGCCACACTGCCTCAGTGCTTTGGCACCTTGCCTTCCTCAGGAGGTTTAGAAGAGCTGTGCGTGGCGACAGTTTTGGGTACATGTTGGATGAGGAAGGAGAGCCCTGGAGGGGCAATCCCACTGGTTATTTTCCAGGCAAATAGACATGTCTGGTACCACAGCTGATCCTCAAAGTTTAGCCAGTGGACCATGTTGTAAAGTGTGCAGGTGTGAGTTAGTCTAGGACATCCTGTGGCTGGCCGACATGCCTCATTTAATGAGACTTTGATTCTATGCAGGCAGCGCTGTCAGCTGCTCTGTAGACCAAAATCCCATAGTCTACGAAGGACAGACTAGAGGACGCGATATGCAGGTGGAGGCTTCAGGGAAGGCAGCTCCTATGGCGATAGAGCATGCCAATTGTGAGCTGACTGCTGTACTGAGGAGGTGAATGTGGTCATGGAAGGTGAGGGCAGAGTCAAGGGGAATTCCCAGATACTTGAAAGCATTCACTTGCTCAAGGGGTTGGAGAAGGTTGGTTAGGATACTGAGAGAGGTCTCTTAGTGTTTGCTCTGGTGGTGGGTAAACAGCATGACCATGTTTTTTTTTTTTTTTTAAATTTAATATGAGCTTGTGGTCAATGAACCAGGATTCAGCCGCTGAGAAGGAGTTCTGGAGTGACACTTGAAGGGAGGAGGGGTCGGAATGAGAGGAGTAGAGCACTGCATCATCGGCATATAAGAAGATTTTTTCAGGGCAGGACTTAGGATGGGTATTGAGAAATAGGCTGAAAAGAATAAGCCCCAAAATGTAACCCTGGGGAATGTGTGAGAGGACCGTGAATGGGTTTGAGAACGTGTTACATATTCTAACCCGCTGGGTACGGTTAGATAAATAATCCTTAAACCAGGAGATGACATTCTGGGAGAGGCCCAGGTGGTAGATGACAGTTAGCAGGAGGGTGTGACTGCCGATGTCAAAAGCTTTTGACAAGTCAAGGAAGACACAGCCAGCCAGACGCCCGTTATCTAGGGCATTGTGTATGAAGCTAGTAAACTCTAAGAGGGTGGTGGAGGTGCAGTGTCCCAGCCAGAAACCGTGCTGCTCTTTAGCTAGGAGGTCATATTTAGCAAGGTAGTCTGTGAGCTGGTCCGAAACAACTCTTTCAAGGGCCTTTGAGAGGGGTGGGAGGATAGATATTGGTCGATAGTTCCCAGGGGAGAAGCGGTCACCGCTCTTGTGGATGGGGGTAATGATTGCAGTTTTCCAGACAGAGGGGAATTTACTAAGGCAGAGAAAGCAGTTGAATAGGCAGGTAAAAGGGGAGAGAACCACGTCCAGTACCAAGAGTTGCAGTTTGAGGTCTAGGGTGTTGTTGCTGTGACAGGAGCCACTTAGGGCTTTGAGAAGATATGGCCTGGGTTCAAGGGGAGTGAGGGATCTGAATAAACAAAGGTGTGCGTGGGTGCTGGGGTGGATCAGTGGGTTCAAAGAAGCTGGCAGCAAAACAGTGCTAAGGTCCAAGAAGGAGGAGTTGAGTACGTCTGCAACCAGTTTAAGGTCAGTGGATATGGAGCCACTGATGTTTAGCTGTGTTTGGTGGGGGGGGATTTACGGTGATTGCCTTTGTTTCCCAGAATTTGACGACCGGTGCCCCAGGTAGCTGTAAGGGAGGTTTAAAGTATTCGGATTTGGATTTACGTATTGCCCATGTGCATTTTTTACATACTGCACGGTAGCTTTGCCTGTCAGCAGGCTTGCCAGAGTCAATGGCTTTTTGCCAAAGGTTATCTCTGAGCTACATCAGGTTAAGCAGTGCCTATGATATCCAGGGTGTTAGGACCTTTGATTGTACGCTTAGCGAGGGGGGCAAAAATATCACAATCGTGGTTAAAGGAGCGGATGAAATAATTGAGGGCAGTGTCAATATCACTAGCATGGTTAATAGGTGACCAGTCCCACTGGGTAAGAAGATCTTTGAGGGGGCTAAACCTGCCAGGCTTAAGGAGCTGCCAGAGGACCATTTTCAGAGCAGGTTTCTCGGTCTTACAAGACCAAATACATAAGACACGGGAGTGGTCGCTGAGGGCATTTGGGAGCACAGTGGAATCGACACTTTTATGGGGGCAGCTGGAGAGTACAAGATCCAGCAGGGTAGCAGTGCCCATGGTGGGATTAATGCATGTGGGGTGGGTAACGAGTTGTGTAAGGTCGACAGTAGCTATGGCATCTTTGTAGGGGGAGGCTGACTGGGAGAGCCAGTTAGTGTTGAAATCCCAAGAATTAATTGTTTAGACTTGGGGGTGGGGGCGGAGAGGTAGTCCAATGTCGATTGGAACACAGGTTTCTGGTCCCTGGGGGGGAATGTAGACAGTGGTGATGACCAGGGGGGCCCTAGAGGTGCCAGGTGTGATGCTGAGCGATAACGCCTGTGCGCCAGCCTTCAGGTGGGTGGAGGGGCGCATGCTCTTGGAGGGATTCTCGGAGGTAGCGTGCACACCCACCTCCACACTTCCAGACTCTGTCAGTAAGGTACAGGGCGTAGCCAGGGACGGAGATAGCTGAGTCAGGGGTGGATGTGGAGAACCAAGTCTCCACTAAGGAAAGTATGCCGGGCTGGTGTTGCTCTATCCATGCCTGGAGGACATCAAATTTTTTAGGTAGACTGCATATGCTCATGAGGCTGATGTAGAGTCAAGCGAGGAGGAGCCTGGCCTAAGGGCCAGCGGGAGGTCCGGGGTTTGGGTGAATATTACCAGACATTAGGAGAGTAGTGAAAGGACATGGAGCAGGTGTCGCAGTAGGCTATGTGCGATGTCCTGTGAAAAGGTGTGAGGTAGGCAGAGGGGTACTGACTGGAATTGGCAACGTCCAGATATTGGGAATAGCGAAGTAGAAGGGGGGCCAGGGGGTGTCTGGGTGATTACTGAGTGGGAGGGAGGTGTGCACAGGTGGAGGGTGAGCGGGAGGGAGGCAAGGGCGGTGGTACGGTGTAGGTGCTGGGGAGGGGCTGCGGGAGGGGGGATCAGAGGGAGGGATATTGCGAGAAGGAGGAGGGTGAGAAGAGTGGAAGTAGCAGAGAGGAGTACTAGTAGGGCCATGAGTAGTAGGCTGTGAGGCAGTGGAAGCAGAAAGGGCATAAAAGTACATCCACTAGTGGGACAGCTACAATAGTGCAGCGGTAGGGTGACAGGCTTTGGTGTTGAAGGTACTACGTTCGAGACTTGGGGGGGGGGGTTAGGGCAGCCTAGAAGGGGAAAAGTAGAGGGATAGGCAGGAGAGAGGAGGAGAAATGCAGGGGCAGGAGTGCAGAAAAATAGGGAGAAGTAGTGTAGAGGATGTGGGAAACACTGCCTCCTAGTGGTGAAGAAGGAAAAAAAAGAAGTGTTGAGGGAAGGTCAGGATGGAGAGAAAAGTGAGAGCACTGCTACCACCTAGTGGTGAAGCGTGATAAGCTGCTAAGGGAAGAAAAGACACTAAGACTACAGATCACTTGACAGGAAGTCAGCTATAAATTAAAGGATGCCCGTGGGAGGGTGGCTGGGGCGGGCAGGGCAGTCGATGCGAAGCGTTGACGGGCTAACACCCCTTCACAGAAGCTCAAGAGAAGGGAGCTGATTACCTCTGGCAGGCCCCTGCGGTCCACTCTGTCCCTGCCTGTGTGAGTTGATTTCTGGAGTGACATGGGGATGGGGTCCCACGGCCTATATAGGGAGTTAGAACAAAGAAGAGCATTAGTATTCAACGGGAAGGGAGACAGGAAGAGAGTCCTGAGTTCAGACCCCAGTGTGCATGCGCAGGCTGGGAACAGCTGCAGAGAGCAGGAAATGAAACAGCAATGGCACCTGTGGGAGAGCCAGAAAGACGCCAAACCATGCGGTGGGCCAGTGGCAGTCTTTTTTTTTTTCAAACTGTAGTTTTATTTCAAAATTTAGTTTAAATGGTACCACAGACCAGGTTTACAGAAAGTCAGCATAAAATCCATGGAACCGCTTGTTACAAGGAAATCAGCAGACACTTAATTATGTAAAAAAAAATGTAATATTCTAATATAGCGTTACATAATAAAATTGGGGTGAATAATATATTAAATAGTTATCTCTCAAGTTCTAGGTAGGTGCTTATAACCATCTGTAAGTATCCTACTATTGCAGTTAATTAAGCCCAAGCTGCAATTCCTTAGCATGAGGAAGTGGGGGGCGGCCGAAGGGGAGCCCGGCAGCTGCCCAACAAATCAAGACTAAGAAATCCAGCAGTGTTTCAACCCATCTAATCTAAGAAAAGTCCCCAAGGAAGGGGACTGAGGGCTGGCCTGGTTCATTGCCACATAGTTGGGTATGTCAGCCTCAGCAGATATTTGGTCACTAAGGTGGTTGGTCTGTTCTAAATTGAGATATGTGAAGAAACCAGGTGTTCCATTGATTCATTAGTTCTGGAACTTTATTTTGTAATGTAGCAGTCATGTGTTCAAGTTTACATACATCATACATTGTATTTTCTCACACTGAAATGGTGGGGAGCTCGGGGCAGAGCCACAGCCTAGTGATACATTTTTTAGCTTACCAAGTAGGATATTGAGAAGGTATACGTGATGTGTGTCTTTAAAGTGACGAGGGTAGTGGAGGAGTATCCCCATATCTGGGGAGAGGGCACACAGGCTGGGGAAGAGTTCCAGCACTCTAGTCTTTATCAATGACCAATACGTTGTCAGGACTGGAAATGACCAGAGGATGTGTGTGTGTGGGTAGCCACCTCGCAACCACAATGTCTCCAGCAGGAGGAGTCCCCACCAGCAAGGTATTTGGCCGTGATCTGAGGAGTATGGAAAAATCTGGACACCACCTTCCAGGAGTACTCCCTCCACGAGTATGAGCTGGAGGTTTTATGTTGCTTCCACAAGATCCTGAGCCAGTCCTCCTGTGTCAGTTCAATTTGACGCTCGGCCTCCCAATGAAATTGCACCAGTTCCATAGCCTGTGTAGGGGCCCCCGAAGGGCCTTATAGAATCAAGAAACCAGGTGGCTATGGTCTCAACCCCCCGCCATCAGAAGTAGTAAAGAACAAGAGGGGGGATAGTTTGAGTGGTAACATCCAGGCCAATCCTCCCATCTAAGAAGTGGCGGATTTGCAAAAACCTAAAAAAATCATTCCTATTCAGGGAGAATTCTTGTTGAAGTTGGTCAAATGACTTAAAAAAAGCATTATCAAAAAATTGGCATGAGTGTTGTAATCCCCGTAGTGCCGATACCTGAAAGGTGGCATCAGATCTGGCCAGTGCCCATGAGGCGTCCTCAGCCGGGATACCCATCCAGGTGGACCAAAATGTATTCATCGGATGAGAGAGATATTTCATCCAGCACTGAAGCAACCTTCTCGTGAATCTAGATCCACTTCTCATCTGGGTTATAATTTGGGATTGGAACACTCGAGAGTGGTTTAAGGGACAGTCCGCCATAGTCCGCTCCACTATGAGTCAGGGCGGAGCCTGGTTTTGGGGCAGGCACCATGTAGTAATATGTGTAAGCAGAGCTGCTATCCAGTAATTAGGAATATTTGGGAGGGCTAATCCGCCCTTCTCCTTAGGACATTGAAGCTTGCTAAGTGCAAGTCTGGGTTTTTGATATACCCAAAGAAACCAACTAACTGTCCCAAACTCGTATATCCCTCCTCTTAAGGGGCAGCAGGATATTTTGCATTAGGTAAAGAATAATACAGTTATGTAAGAACTTACCATAACAGTAGATCTTCGAGAGAGGCTCTTGCAGTAGGTAATTACAAATAGGACTGACGCCGGTCGGCGGCAGGACCCCATGGAAAAATTTCTTGCTAGCAGTCCCTGGCGGCGACCGCCCCCATGTCAGGTGACCGGCGTCAGGCTAGCGTTGTATAAAGGGCGGTCCCATATGCCCGCCTTTTCCAGTTCTTCCCGCCACAGGCCCGGATTTCCAGAGAGAAGCAGATATTTCCTCAATGGAAAAGGAGCTGAAAAAGCCTAGGGGATGAGGGCGGATAGGTATTACCTACTGCAAAGCCTCTCTCGAAGATCTACTGTTACGGTAAGTTCTTACGTAACTGTACTATCTTACTTCGAGAGGGCTCTTGCAGTAGGTAATTACACATAGGACAGAATCCCAAGCAGTCTGGAACAAATGAAAGGCACCGGGAGGAGGAATTACTCCAAGAAGTAGCAAAAGAAACCTTGCAAGCCTCAAGAAAGGAGGCCTTACAAGACCGCTAACCCGAAGCCTGCTCTACGGTGAGAGGCAATGTCCAAACTGTAATGTTTAGTAAAGGTATGGACGAAAGTCCAAGTGGCGGCAGCACAGATGTCTGCCACAGACAGTTCTTGAAACAAGCCGCAGAGGCTGCTACTCCACAAGTGGAATGACCTCTGACTTGACCCGGAAGGGTCTTGTACTTGTCATAACAGAAAGTGATGCAATGGGCCAACCATTTTGATAGGCATTGCTTAGAAACAGCATTGCCTTCTCTTCTGTGAGCAAAAGAGACGAACAACTGATCAGTCTTTCTGAGATCCTTCGTCCTATCGGTGTAGTATCTCAGAATCCTGTGAACATCCATGGTATGGAGCAAGTATTCTCCTTTGGTTGAGTACTGCGTGAAAAAGGCAGGTAATTCAATAGGACTGATTTAAGGTAGATTCCGCTACCACCTTCGGGAGGAACTTAGGATTCATGCAAAGAACTACTCGTTCTTTGTGAAAAATCAGATAAGGGATTTTGCACATCAGAGCCTGGAGCTCAGAAATTCTGCAAGCAGAAGTAATGGCCACCAAGAAGAGCGTCTTCCATGATAAAACTTCAAGTCTGCAGAAGCCACAGGCTCAAAGGGAGGAAGGGTAAGTTTCTCGAGGACAAAGTTTAAGTCCCAAGGGGGAGCTGGAGTCCGGTCGGGGGGGCCTGAGATGAAGGACCCCTCTGAGAAAGGTTTTGGATACCTCCAGTTGGGCAAATGCCTTACCAGTGAAAGGGACATGGTAGGCTGAAATAGCCGCCATATGGACTTTCAAAGAGTAGTGACTGAGACCCAGGTCGAAAAGATGACGTAGGTAATCAAGCAGAACGGTCACAGGACAGGAAAAGGGCTCCACGTTCCTGGATGCAGCCCAGATGGAAAACCTCTTCCATTTCATGGCGTGGTGGACCTAGTGGAGGGTTTCTAGCTCCACCAGAATCTCAGCCACCTTAGGAGAGGCAGCCAAAGTGAGATTGGGCTAGGTCTGCAGGAGCCATGCATGAAGTTGAAGGGACTTGGGTCCCAGATGGACCAGGGTCCCTGATCCTGGGTCAGCAATCCTCGAGATAAAAGGAAGAGGAAGAGGAGGAACCTCTGAGTATTGTTGTAGAAGAGAACCAGATTTGCCTGGGCCAGAAAGGAGGGATCAGAATCATTCTCGCTCCTTCCAAAGCAAGTTTCTGCAACAACAGGGGACCAGAGGAATTGGGGAAAAGCATAGATGAATCTGTCCTTCCAGTTTAGAGATAGGCGTCACTCCAGAGCGCCTCGCTCTGGAGCGACGAGCAAAAGGTTGGAAGCTGCGTTTTGGGAGAAGCGAACAGGTCTATCTGAGGTCCCCCAAATCTGGAAGATGCTTTTAGAACTTTTTAGTCCAGTTCCCACTCGTGTGGCAGAGCAGCCAGATGACTTAGCCTGTCTGCCAGGACATTGTCAGCTCCGGAACATGAATACGTGAGGTGAAAGGTTGTGGCGGTGCCATTCCAAACCCTCATCGCTTCCCTGCACAGCAGGTAGGACCGAGTCCCTCCTGCTTGTTGATGTACCACACCACGCACATGTTGTCTGTTTGGACAGCTAGGTGACGGGAAGGATGTGGTGAAGGGCCTGGAGGCATACAGCACTGCTCGAAGCTTGAGCACGTTGATGTGGAGAACTAACTCCAATTTGACCATAAGCCCTGGGTTGGTGAGGACCCAGATGGGCTCCCCAACCTTCGCCTGAAGCGTCTGTGGTCAGAGTCTGATCGGGGGGAGGGTGAAAAAAGGGGACGCCCCGGAATAGGTCCTCTCGAACCATCCACCACTGCAAGTCTCTTATCATCGGCGAGGAGATCAGTACCAGATGATCTAGGTCATCTACTAGTTGATCCCACTGAGAGTGGAGAGTCCACTGAGAGATTCTGATGTGGAGGCACGCGTGTGGAACCGTCGAGATGGCGGCCGCCATAAGCCCCAGGAGACGGAGCACCGACCTTGCCGGAACCCTCCTGTATTCTGATAGAAGGGAAATCTGGGACTGGAGGGAGGCCCCCCTGTCCGGAGGCAGGAAGGCCCTGCATATTGTCCTATCAAGGATTGCCCCGATGAACTGGAGTCTCTGAGAAGGATCCAGGTGAGGCTTGGAATGGTTGATGGTGATACCCAGGCCAGTGAAAACCTGCTGGGAGAGGGAGAGGAAATGCAGGAGTTCCTCCCTGGATGGGGCCGCCAGGAGCCAGTCGTCCAGGTAGGGAAAAACCTGAACTCCCAAAGTACGCAGGTGGGCAGCTACCACCGCCAGGCATTTGGTAAAGACTCGGGGAGCCGAGCAAAGACCAAAAGGGATTGCCCCGAATTGGTAGTGGTCCCCCTGGAATGCAAATCTGAGGTACTTTCGGTGCGAAGGGCGAATATGAATGTGCAGGTACGCATCCTGCATATCCAGTGCACAAAGCCAGTGGCACGGCCGAAGCAGGGGCAAGAGGGTCTGAAGGGAGAGCATCCTGAACCTCTTGTATTCCACATATAGGTTCAGGGAGCTGAGATCGAGAATGGGTCTGAGATCTCCCGTCTTCTTTGGTACAAGGAAGAAATGGGAATAGTAACCCGTCCCGTGAAGGTGATGGGGGCGGGCTCTATAGCCTGCAGCAGGAGAGCAGAGATTTTTCTTGATCAAAGGAAGATGGTCCCTTGAGTAAGAGGGAGTTCAGAGGGGGGTGATGTGGAGGTTTTGCAGAAACTCTATGGAGTGCCCTCTGCTATGATCTGAAGCACCCATGAACTGACGAGTATCCCTCCCAGCCCGGAAGGTGGAGGGAGAATCTCCTCCCACCGGTTCCTCCGGGTGTCTGGAAGCGGTGGGAGAGGGAAGGTCAGGTGGTGAGAGGCAAGCGCCGCGCAGCTGGGAACACCGCTGCTTTTCTGGTGACGGGGGCCTGGCAGCTAATGGGGGCCGGCGTTTAGTGGCCCGCCTTCCTGAGAGTTTTAAGCTTGAGGCCAGCTGCGTCTGCGAAGGGACGGCGCTGTGGGGGATGGGGACGGTACATTGAATCAACGATTTAAGGGCGTCCCCTTCTCCTGTAAGTCAGTGATGATGTCCTTGACATCACCACTAACACAAGAACCTCTGAAAGAGTACTTCTTGAATTGCTGACTGCACCTCCGGGATTGACCTGACACACAGAGCCATGCATGGCGCTGAAGACTTACGTGACATGAGCTCACGTCCTCGGTGTCCACTGCATCGTAGGTCATCCTCAGAATATGACGACTGGCCAAGCAGGCAGAACGGACCAGGTCAGCTAACTCCTGCTTGACTTGGGAGTCAGGCAAGGAGTCAATCTTAATTCCGCCTGGTAAGGACAGCCTTCTGGTAATCCCCATATGTGCTACATAATTTAGGGCCCTAATCCCCAGTGTGGAAGAAGCATAGATCTTCCTTCCATACTGATCCAGAAGGCGAGATTCCTTATCCGGGGGAGACGAGCTCAAATGTTTCGGGTGTGCTGACCGGCCGTGAGCGGCGCTAATTACAACTGAGTCTGCACGAGGGTGAGAATCCAAAAAGTCTACACCCTCCGGAGCCTGGTATAGCCTGTTAGACTTCCGAGGAAGTGGGGCTAAAGCCGACGGTTGTTTCCAAATAGTGGAAACAAGGTGGGCATGAGGCTCGATCCAGGGTGGCACTAGAGTAGGAGCCGTAAGGGGCAAGTCCAGATGTTCGGCGAGTTTAACCCGCTGAGGATCTGGCTCTAAGGAACGCCACTGATGGACTTCCTGGATCTTCCTGAGCAACTCCATGAAGGAAGGATCCTCCAGAGGAGACTTCGGAGGAGTTCTCGGCCGGGGCTTGGAAGGA
The DNA here is from genome assembly GCA_016271365.2 of Neoceratodus forsteri. Classification (NCBI taxonomy): domain Eukaryota; kingdom Metazoa; phylum Chordata; order Ceratodontiformes; family Ceratodontidae; genus Neoceratodus; species Neoceratodus forsteri. The sequence goes on along the minus strand of CM057449.1, from coordinate 1,547,929,276 downwards.
GAGCACGGCTCATCGTCTTTCTCGGAACAGCCATTGGAGGCATCCGAGGAGTCCGAGAGAGAAGAAGAGGAGGAATTGAAGCAGAGTAAGACTCCCTGGCTTGTCAGGGAGGAAAAAGGTTCCTTAGGGATCCCAAGACGTCCTGCCCCTCTTGGATCCGAGGCAGAGTCCGAGAATCCGGAGGCGGAGAGGGAGCATGCTGTCTGGGGCATACAGGGCAGGTGGCACCATCGCCGTAAGATGGCTCTCAACTTCCTTGGTGAGCTGAGCCTAGCCTCAGCCCACCAGGAGACCAAGTCACCTGGAGATCCACCGGCCCTAGGGGGCGGTGGGGGTAGTTGTACAGATGAAATCCGTGTAGAGTATCCATAACCCGCTGGCGGAATACCGGAGCTGGGTACTGTGGCACAGGTGTCGCGCGGGTACTGTGGCGCAGGATACTGTGGACCTGGGAAACCGGCGTCGGATAAGGCGGCAGATACCCAGGCACCGGAGGAGCTGCCGGAGCAGGCGCTGATCGGGGAACTCCACAGGCGGATCGACCGTGATAGGCCCATGGGGTGGAGGGCCGATGGAAGAGGAATATCCCCGCCCGGCAGCGGGAGGCTGGCGTCAGAACGGCGTCGGAGGGCCAGTGTCGGAGCCGGCGCTGGGGCCGGCGTCGGAGCCGGCGTCCAAGAAGCTGACGTCAGATCCGGCTCTGTAAGAAAAGGATCAGACGGTGGCCCAGGATCCCAAGCCTCGCCCGGGGACAGAGGGGAAAAATCCCCGGGGTCAGGCAGGGGGACTCGGGCTCCCTGGGCGCAGCGGGGCTGTGGGGAACCTGGGGCGACAGGCGGAGCAGGGTCTGCAGCTGGCTCAGGCCGCTTGGAGGAACCCGGCGTGCGACTTAGGGGCCGAGTCGGCAGACGCCAGAAGGCAGGCGTCCGACTGGGGTCCCTCGTCGGAGCGGCCGAGGATGTGAAGCGGCCCGGTCTGATGGGGGGCTACCGTCGCCACCCCAAGGTCAAGCGTCTTGCGGCCTTCTCCCAGGCGGACGTCGGAGCAGCCGGCGATCCGGCTTATGGAGAGCACCACGCGCAGTAGGCCGCCAAGCCTGCGGGCGGTACTGAGGTGAAGCCTCCTTTGCCGAGGCACCAGGCGGGCTCGAGCAGCGAACCCGATGGGCGGGCCGGCGCCTCCTCCAAAGCTGGAGGCTGCAGTCAGGCGATCCCGGAGGGGACATTACCTTGGCCGCGGCTCGGCGGGTCAGCGGAGGAGGAGGCCTTCTCCGGTGCCTTTCTTTGTCCTACTTCTTGTGTCCTTCAGGGAGGTCAATGCCTGCCGACTTCTTCAACTCCTTCTCCATCGCGGACATCTTCTTCTTGAGGAGATGGGCTTGAACTGCTGGCGTCATCTGGGTGGCAGCGTTAGAAATGAAGCAGTCGCGGACACTTATGGAGCCAGCGTGGTAGGGCCTAAACAGAAAAGGCAGAGGGAGTGACAGCCTTTGTGAGGCAGTTGGGCGCCGCACGAGTCGCACTTATTTTTTGAAGGGGACGACATATACCGATGTTCACCTGATGAAGAAAATACAAAATACCGATACTTTTCGGAAAAACCGAAGAAGCAACAGGACTGAGCATTATGAACTTCACCGTGAGGCGCTGCACGAGCTGACGGCGGGAAAAAACTGGAAGGCGGGCATATGGGACCGCCCCTTTATACCGACGTCGTCTGACGCCGGTCACCTGACGTGGGGGCGGTCCCCGCCAGGGACTGCTAGCTAGAAATATTTCCGTGGGGTCCTGCCGCCGGCCGGCGTCAGTCCTATATGTAATTACCTACTGCAAGAGCCCTCTCGAAGTAAGATCTTTGGAAGGGAGTTCATCTGGACAGACTGTACCCTAGCCATCAATGGGAGAGGGGTCCATCTTGCTAAGGCTAAGTTTATTTTGGAGAGGGTTGAGGAATAGTTCAAGGAGTATAGATTTGAAAAGTTCTGAGGGATTTTAATTCCCAGGTAGGTTATAAAGGGTTTATCCCATTTGTAGGGGTATCTATGGGTAAGATCTTGAGGCAAAGGAGGTTGTATAAGTAAAGCCTCCTATTTGTTCTGATTGATTGTATAGCCTGAGAGAGTTTATATTTCCTTCAAAAGAGACGTGAGAGACTGTAATGATTCTTCAGGTCGAGTGATATAAAGAAGGAGCTCATCCACATAATAGGCAATTTTGTGATAGGATGTCTTCCGAGACTCAATATCCGTGCAAATTGGGAGACTGCCGGAGTAGTTGGGCTATAGGCTCTACAAAAAAGGGAAACAGGCACAGGGAAAGGGGACAGCCTTGGTGAGTGCCTCTAAATAGAGGGAAATGGTCAGAATGTGATCCATTTAGTCTCACAACTGCCTCTGGGTCAGTATATATTCCTCTAACAGTGTCCATAAAGGGTCTAGGGAAGTTAAATTATTGTAGTGCCACTTGGAGGAAACCCTATGACACCATATCAAAAACTTTTTGGGCATCTAGACTTAGAATTAGGAGAGGGGACTTCATGGACTGGGCATGGTCAATAAGATATAAAGTACGTCTGATGTTGTCCGTTGTCTGTCTACCTTTAATAAATCCTGCCTGGTCGAAGTGCATTAGGGAGGGTAGGATATAATCAGGGCCCCGAGTTTTCCACTATTCCTCGGGTGCGGCAAACCACGGAAATATCTGCGGAATTTACAGTCACCCGCGGAACAAATGTCCTTTGCCGATGGGGTGCCCAGTCCCACGTTGGCTTCACTGCCCCCTCTCAAATGTGTGTATGCCACGCTGGGAGCCCACCCAGCATGGCAAAACTTCCTTTGCCGATGGGGTGCCCCATCCCTATAGGCTTCACTGCCCAAAGCTGCCTGGTGCCACGCTGAGGCCCACCCCAGCTGGCAAAGCTTCATTGCCGACGGGTACCCAAACCCAGTCGGCTTCACCGTCCCCAGCTGCCTGGTGCCACGCTGGGAGCCCACCCCAGCAGAGCAGAAGTCCCCCTTGCATGTGAATAAAATAAAAAAACTGAAACAAAAAACTTCCATCGTTGATTCTTTTGCCCCCCAACCCTCACCCACCCTCTGCATACCAACCTCCCACACCCCACCTCAACCCATACTTACTTCGGGCCCAGCACAGTGATCTTCGGTTGACCGGGAACACGTCTGCACTCTTCAAAGCCGACCGCAAACTGAAGAAATGCTGGTAAGCTATATAATGGCATAAATGGATTTTTTTCAACTTTAGTGCACATCTGAGCCATTTCTGGGAATATTTTCACCAAATTTTCAACATGGGGTTTTTGGGGCCCACCTCATGAACTGTGACACTGTTATTTCGTTAATCGGTCCGGAAAGGTGGTTCCGCAGTAACTGCGTGGAACCACCTTTCCAGAATGATTAAAGAAAGACAGTGTCTATTCATAGTAAACTCTAAAACCCATGTTGAAAATTTGTGAAAATATTCCCAAAACGACTGTTTCTCAACGCGCATTGCGCGAAAGTTCCACGCACGCCAGAACTTTGACCATTTTAATATTTTACTCCAGATTTTCAGTATTGCCATTTTACCACATCTCCTTATGAACAGTACAACTGTCATTTTTCACATCTCATCCGAAATGTGTTTTCGCACATGTAGCGCACAATGGCGTGGTCAGTGTGCGAAATCAATGTTCCGGACAGATTAATAAAATCACAGTGATACTGTTCATGAGCAGATATCTTGAACTGGCTATGTTGAAAATTTGGTGACAAACGCCCATAAAATGACTGTGCTACGAGCGTGCATTGTGTCAGATATGGCAAAAAAAAAAAAAAAAAAAGGAAAAAAATTAAGGGTAAAAATGTGCCGCAGAATTTGGAGTTGAGTGCCGCAAAAGTTCTGCGGCAAATGAGAACCCTGCCGCAGAACTCTGATCCGATGTGCCTCAGAAAAATTGGGGCCCTGGATATAATAAAGTCTATGTGCTAAAATGCTTGTATAGATTTTATAATCTTGGTTGAGTACTGAAATGGGATGGTTAAGAGTCACATAAATGTGGAGGTTTCTGGGGTTTCAAGATCACTGAAATTGTTGCTTGTCTCCATGAAATGGGGAAAGAGGAAGAAGTGTGGGCAGTTTGTAAAGGCTGTTTGGGGGTGGGGTGCACCAGGTTCCAAGAGGCCTTGTAAAACTCAGCTCCATAGTCATCAGGGCCTGGGGATTTCCCATTTTTGAGTCCCTTAATAGTGGTCTGAAGCTCTAGTTCAGAGATAGGGGCTATTAATTGTGCCTGCTGGGTGGCCAAAAGGGCTGGCAGGCAAAGTTGAGAGAGGAAAGACGATAGTTTTTGAGGATCTGGCTCTGACGGGGAGGAGTAGAGAGATTGGTATTATTTCATGAAAGCATCAAGGATGTGTTGGGTAGAGTACCAAGTCTGCCCAGACACGGGATCCCTGATTTTGGAAATAGTGCATTGCCATATTTGATTTCTAAGGTGGTAGGCCAAACAGCCTAGAAGCACGAGCCCTCCACCTCATAATAGCGTTGCCTCTGCCAGGCTAGTGCTTGCTCAGTTTTGGCTGTAAGCAAGCTCTGAATTTGAGCCTGTGTTTGAGAGATTAAGGGAAAGAGGTATGTGTCACCTTGCATGTGAGCCTCTTGAAGAAATCTAAGCTTTTCTTGTAGGGTCTGTAGGGTGGACTCGGTCTGTTTTTCTTATAGGAAGCAAAGCCTATAATATAGCCCCTAAGGACAACCTTAAGGGTGTCCCAAAGGGTCTGAGGGGAAGTCTGAGAAGATGTATTTTCCCCGATGATTTCCAGTATCCGTGCCTCCAGCAGGTCCCGGAACTCACCATCCCTTAATAGGGACGGATTAAATCTCCAATGCACATTTTTCTTCTCCTTTCAGATATTAAGTTCCAGAGTGATAGGAGCATGATCGGACAGACAGATATTGAGAATATATGCTGACCTGATAAGATCAATATATTCCTTGCCAATACAGAAGTAGCCTAGTCTAGTGTAATGTTTAAAGGCACTGGAATAGTAAGTAAATTTCCGTTGAGAAGGATGAAGCTGCCTCTACGTGTCCACCAGGCCAACATCCATAAACAGTTGGCGGAGATGCTTTTGTCCTGAGGACTGAAGGGAAGGGCGCACTGCCGATGTGTCCAGTGAGGGGTTAAGTTGGCAACTGAGGTCACCTCCTAATATTAGGATCCCCTGTTGCCTTGTCAGGACAGCGTCTAATAGATGCTGGATGCGTCAGAGCCTGGGGGAATACAAATGCTGCATAATGTCATGATCTGCTGATTTAATTTAACCACAGCCAATGCCAGCCTACCCTCTCTGTCTGAATATTGATCCAGTAGTTGAAGTTGGGAGCATCTCAGGATCAGGATGACCCCCCCCCCCCTTCTCCTACCCTTCTGGTAAGAAGACTCCACCAGCTCGGAAAAACCAAATCTGAGCAATTTCTGGTGCTCAGATGAAGAGAGATGGGTCTCCTGTAATAACAGAGCATCTGGGTTAAGCTTTTAAGTGCTCAGATTGTGTGGCATCTCTTAATGGGGCCAGCCTGCCCATTCACATTATGGGAGATCATTTTAAAGGGACACTGCATAATCATGACTAACAATTGCCAGTCTGCGGTCCCCTGAAACCCCCCCAGCCCCCCAAAGGTGTTACCAACTTTAATTTTCTGTAACATAAGGTATTTGCTTCCAGACAAATTTACATCAGTCAGATACTCTGCGAACCAGTTGGTAAAACAATAAAAATTGGAGTAAACGCTATAATGCAACTGGTGAGCCAGATGGGCACCACTATGACACTTTGTACCTGAGAGAAAAAAATAAGAACTATATACAGTCCCTAGTATATGGGGATGACTGTGACTTCCAAAAATACACGATCCAGGGATACACGTATTAGGGACAGGCCAAGTGACCATCCAAAGGTGGACATCCAATCACCAAAGTGATCTAGAGTCCTGGGGAAACCTTTGCCCCTAAATTTAGGAAAGGGAGGCACAAATAAAGGGATAAAAAAAAGAGTAAAGCTTTAATAATGGGGGAATGGTAGGGGAGAATGTGAATTGGGAAAAATGGTGCTGTTCCATTATGGCCTGGCTCCTGAATATAATGAGCCGCAGCCCCCCAATGCACAGGAAAGGGAGAGGGAAAGAGGAATTAATGAATCTTCCTCGACGATAGTCATATGGACCTAACCTGGAAATCAGGTTTATAGCGGAAAAGAAGTTGTATCCTGCAATAGCACTTGGGGAGCTGTTCAGCATGGTCGGGTACTCCCAGTAAGCGCAGGGACAGGTACCTCAGGCTTCAGATGAGCCTTCAAATTTAGAGTATTGATACAAATAATTAATAAAGTCACTGAATAAACCCAAAATTAGTTTGGGACTTCCATAATTAGGGGGTAAAGGTCTGTGGAAGTAAGGATGGGGTTTGTTCACTTGGCCCATGTAATATGAAAGAAGGAAATACCTGTTAAAGGAGCATTGTAGAGACAAATGCATCGGTTTCAAAAAGGGAAATCAACTATAAAGGACCCAGCTGTATATCTAATTCAAATAGTCCCCACACTCAGGGATGAGGTCAGTTCCTGGGTTAGTAGTCCTTGATATGTCCACTCGTTAGTTAATAAATCATCTGCCTCCAGGTTTGTAGGGGGAAAAGTACCAGAAAGCAGTTGGGCTTCAGCAGGAGAGCGAGAGGTCACCAAAGGAGTGCCACTCATCCAAACCCCAGAGGAAAGGGAAAGTGGTGCCTCCATGGGAGGAGACACAAAAACAGCCAGGCTGAGGTCTGCCCAAGAGCCCCAAGCTATTTCAGCACAAAGGGGAGACCAGGCCAATTACATCATCTTCTCCACTCATAGGGGGAAGACCAGGGGAGGCAGTGCAAGAATCCATGCCTGTTAAAAGGGACAGGGGTCCCAATTACTAGCTGCTGGGCCTACTGCCTGGTGCACCCAGGAATCTTAACGCAGGCACCCTTGAAAGCCGCCAGGCCTGCCGAGACTGAGAAGATTTGTCAACTGTGCCCTATTTAGCGGGCTAATACAGTAAAGCCGTTCGTAGTCTAGGCTGAAAGGGTGAAACCCTGACTCCGGAGAGGGCATCCAGGCCTGGACAGGCAAGAGATGTCCGACCAGGACCCACCATCCCTACTCCGAGGGAAGGGCACACCTGACGACCTCTGTTTATCGAGGTCAAAAAGAGATGAGGAGCAATAAGACTAGTCAGGGCAGTTTCAAGCCAAGTCCATATTCTCCTGCCTCAGTCAGTCCGGCAGCAGTCTGCACCTTCTTGGGACCCAACTCTAGGGATATTCCTTTAAGGCTAGGAAATACAGGCCTCCATCTGCCCCTTTCAACCCCCACTGAGAGACGCAGCCCAGGGGTAGCCATCCACGTCCCCCCCAAAACCCTTTCAAAGTCAGTGCCCAGGCAAGGCTCCACATCCGGACCTCCGGTCCCCCCCCTACAATTCCCAGAAGGCATCCCCTCTGGAGCCCCCCAAGGCCTAAATGGTGGCAAAGCCCCCTATCAACCTCCCATCAAGTTCCTGCTCAAGTACTCACTGCGAATCTTTGTTCTTGGAGCCGAAAAAAGACTCAGCTGGTCTGTCTGGAAAACTGGGCCAGCATTTGTTTAATTGAATCAATGGTTGCCTGTTGGTCTGGTTTCTGTCAAGAAGAGTTCACTTTAAATGATCCCCGACCCTCTGGAATTCTCTGTGGAAGGCAAACCGAAGCTGGTAGTATAAGGCCACGTTTCTGAAAGTCCACACAGGCATCCTCCATGTTCTCGTAGGTCTGCTGCGCCGAAGGGAACTGAATTACCAGCCTGCTGGGGTAGGGGGTTCGAAATTTAAGTTTTTGTTACCTGAGAAGGGGAAACATGGGGATGTACGCCCGCCTCCTCTGCATCGTGGCAGGGGCGTAGTCATTATCTATGAAAATGCAAATGTCTCCATGATAGATGTGCGATTTAGCCCATACCTTTTTCAACACTAGCTCTTTAGTTTGGTATCGGAGAAATTTAATAATTATGGACCTAGGGCGTGCTGATGGTTGTGTGGGCTTTGGGCCCAGAGCCCTGTGAAGTCTCTCGATTTCAAAATTAAAATCAGTTCCCAGTTCTAGAGCCTCTCGGAGGAGGGATTCAATAAAGAATTGCAGATTCGAACCCTCGCTGTTTTCAGGAACCCCATACAAACGGAGGTTTTTTCGATGACTACGGTTTTCTGTGTCTTCCTGATGCTCGACAGTAAGCTGGCAAAGATGAGCAACCTGGTCTAAGGTGGTTTGCAACTGGGAGGTGGTTGAGGCTTGTTCCTGCGTGTGCTGATCCAGGATGGAGACTGTGGAATGGAGCTCAGTCAGCTCTTTTTGAAAAGATTCCTGGGTATGTTTGAAGGTTTGGAAGTCGGATTTAAATTCTTATAGTTCAATTCTTCCTGCATGGCTTGGTTCAGGAAGTTTGTGTAGAAAGTACCGAGGCCCTGAATCGATCGACGTCCCCATCAAATTTCAGTATCTGGACGGATAACTGTCTTTTGTTAGCGGTCTGCTGGTACCCATAAAGTTCCCCAGCGAAATTAGTGAGGCTTTGAGGTTTGCAATGTACTTTGATTATTTTAAAGCAGAGAGTGGGCAGACAGCTCGTGGGCTAAGCTGTCATGTAGCCGGAAGTCCCCCAGTGGCAGTCTCAGGCGGCTAATGCTGTCAGTAAACCTCTATAAAACTCTAAAACACCAGACTGAGCAGTGAAACTACAGTAGCTGAAACAGGACAGACAGCACAGCATCCAGTAGTCTCTAGTATAACAGTACAATAAACTAGAAATGCAGCTATCAGCTCCTAGGCTGCAGTAAAGCGCTAGGAACAGTAGAATATAATGTCTGTAGCAGGAGTAGCACAGGGAATGCTATGCCATGTGTCCAATGTGAGAGAGACAAAGTCTTAAAGCGCAGTTGGTTTCTGTACAGAACGCCTTGTGGTTGAGAGAAAAGCAGGCCATAGACTAAACAATCAGTGGGTTTCGGAGGGCAGAAAATGCAGAGGCTAACACCCCTTCACAGAAGCCACTCGAGAAGGGAGACGATTACCTTTAGCAGGCTCCCACGGTCCACTCTGTCCCTGCCTGTGTGTGTTGATTCCTGGAGTGACTTCGGGATGGGGTCCCGCGGCCTTTAGCAGGCTTCCATGGTCCACTCCGTCCCTGGCTGTGTTTGTTCATTCCTGGAGTGACTTGGGCATGGGGTCTCTCGGCCTTTAGCAGGCTCCTGCAGTCCACTCTGTCCCTGCCTGTGTGTGTTGATTCCTGGAGTAGCACTATTGTCTCTAGGCCAGTAAGAACAAATATTCATGGGCTCAAGCCAGCACATGCACCTAGGCTAATATCAAATAGTGACACTGCAGTGCTTTAATAGGGGGCTGTTGCCCTTTTGGAAGTACCATCATTCAGATGAAATGTTAAATGTAGGTCGCTTCTGCTCATCTCTAGTTGCTGCCTGCCTATGTAGAATTTAAAGAGACATCATCGCAGTTTTGGAAACAGTAGAAGAGTTGTCCCCAGTGTCTTTGCCAACATTCCATCTCTCAGTAACACAGAGTCTAATGCAATATGGTGCATTGTGTGGTATCAACACACTTAATTGCCACTTCATACTGTTCATACCACATAGTCTCTTATCTTACCAGTACCAAACACACTGTTTTGCAAAGACTCTAAGATACAGTGTGCATGAAGGCACCACATAAAAACAAATTCTATTCTGTTCTGTTCTTACTAGGAGATCCCAGGCTATAGTTCCCCTACAGCCACTTGCTCACTGTGGTAGTTACTTACATTCATCCTTTCTTTGTGTGTCAAAAATTCCATTTACAATTTATAATGGTCTACCACTTGAGGTCAGCACTGTTCTTTTTTCCTTTTCTATTGAAGTACTTCTGTGTCACCCTGGTGGTCTCGAGTTATGGCTTGCTGGCATGAAGGAGTCACTACGACACCTGCATCTGGTGGCCCATCTCATAGCCCCCTCCCAGCTTCCTTCCCCAGCCATGGCTCATATGGCCAGTGCTAGTACAATAATGTCTACACCTAATATTACGAGGTACATATTTATAGGCTGCATCCTGTCCTTAGGGTCGCTATGGCTTCCCCTAGGTGATAACCCCTCCTCATGTATCATCTCTTCCCCCCAGCTGAAGACCTCATATCATACAGGAACAGTTACTTATTGGCCAAAACCACACCATATTACTACCAAAACTCTTGACCTCCCAGATAAAAAAAACTTTTTTGCTCTTGTATTAGCCTCTGCTACCTTTTTGTCCCTTCCATATCAGTACATTATGGTCCCCCCTATAGCCCCCTCCAACAGCTAGGTTGCACCATACTGTTATAGCTAGAACAGTAACTTTAGATTAAAGTCCATAATATTACTATTACGGCTTTGTTCTGGGAAATGTAGAATTAAACCCTGGCCCCATAATCCCTCTTAATGTACACTCGGAGCTACAACAACTGAAAGGCTTGCAGTTCCTTCATGTCAATGCCTGCAGCGTGCTCAAGACACTGGGTGCCCTACAAGCCTGGGCATGTCATACTACACTAGATGTATTGGTCCTCACCAAGACCAAGAATCCACGGCAAACCACGAGATCGCTATCCCGAGTTATAATGTTTATCAGACGGACCAGTCTACCAGAGGAGGGGGAGTTGCAATTTACATACGGGATAAATACATGGTCTCCGTGGCTAGTTCAGCCTCCAAAACAAATAAATATGAATGCCTAATGGTTACGCTCTCTCTATCCACCAGCGAGACGCTGTGTATTGTGGGCTGTTATAGACCTCTCACAGGGGATCTAGAACTTCTGCCACACCCCCGCAACATTATGGATACGTACCCACACGAATTTCTCATACTGGGAGACATCAACCTTGATTGGTACAGCCACAAATCTTCATTCCTAAAAGAACTATGTGATTCATCAGGTCTTACCCAGCTAGTCCAGAAGCCCATGTGCCCCAACAACAAAAAACCCTCAAATAGCAGCCTGCTTGACCTGATTTTTCCAACAAGCCTCACAAGTTGGAGTGTTCCATAATGATCTCAGTGACCACTGTATCACTGCATGTGTGAGGGGGCTTCGTCAAAGCAAATACATTGTCTAGATTTGTACTAAAATGAAATCTCCACAAACTTAACCCGGACAACTTTCTGGCAGGCTTGAGTCTCATAAATTGGCAGATATTCTACCTGGCACCCACAGTTGTGGAAGCCTGTAACCACTTCTATAGCAATTTGCTCAAAGTCATAAACGCACATGCCCTATTAGTCAGGATAAGTATATGGTAAAGGATCTGCCCCTGGTTCACTAGAGACTTAAAAAGGAAAATTACGTACCTACCATAATTCTTGGTCTTCCTGTGTATCTTTACCATTCATCACTGGTGGGTGATTGTCTGGAGACCAGCATGCCAGGTGATTGGCTGGAGACAAGCACCCTGCGGGAGCGTTTTTTTTTTTTGTTGGTAGGAAGGAGAAGCCATGCCCATAAGGCCAGTGCATTGCGTTGCACTCACGGGTTGGCCAGTAATGGCTGTAGGCTCTTCCTCCACCTCAGTTCTGCATGCCAGAGAGACAGCAGAAAAAGGTGATGGAGAAAAACAAGGGCGAGGTAAAGGTGCCAGAGAGACATCAAAAGGAAAGGATGTAAACTGGAAAAGAAATACACCGATCAAAGGAGGAGGCCCTGGGCCGTTATGGGCCGAAAAGGCCCCAGTCTCTGGAAGGGGAGGGGGACAGAGAGAGAGGGAGACGGGGAGAGAGAGAGAGAGAGAGAAGAGATGGAAAGAGAGAGAGAGAGAGAGACAGACACAGACAAACAGAAATTAAGGGGACAAGAAGGAGAGGGGGCACCAAAAACCCATCCAGGACACATAACTTGCAAGAGCAGATCTTCCAGGAGGCAACAACCCAACTTGGGAAGATACCAAGGAAAACTAGGGAGAATCCTGATAAGATGGAGAAGGTCCCCCCCTCAAACCTCAAACCCTTAGGAGGATTCCCTGCCCCTCCCCCCCATTACCGTTTATCAGGAAAACCCACAGGGTTCCTAAGGGGTCGGAGTGGGGATCCCAACTATTAATGTGCCCCCCAAAGGGGACAGCAGAGGAATAGAATAACAAGGGTGGGGCGGAAGGGAATTCCAGTCAGCCCCAGATCCCCCTCCATCCCTGGGGACCCAAGGGTCAGAGCACCCCCAGAGGGTTAGTCGACCCCAGAGATCAGACCCAGGATCAGGGGGAAGGGCCCACCAGAAGTCCCTGCATTAGCGCAGACAGAGGCCCTACTCATCCTCCTCCTAGAACCTCTCAGAAGTCTCCTGGGGAGGCCACAAGGAGAAAGGGAGGGGAAAATCCACAACGGATCCCCATGGAGAAGGACGAGCACGGAGGGGACATGGCCCAGGGACTGAGGCCTTGTGAGGGGAAGGTGGGTGGGATTCAGTGATGAATGAAGATACACAGGAAGATCAAGAATTACAGTAGGTATGTAATTTTCATACCTTCCCTGTAACAGTCTTCATCATTAATCACTGGTGGGTGAGTACCGAGCCCCCCCCCCCAAAGGGGGCCCAGTAAATCCCTGAGAGAATAGCATCCCCTCACCCCCACCCCGTGGAGAAACATGGGGGGGACCCTCCACTGGCCAGATGGGCCTGGGACTGATCAGGGCGAGGCGGATCCCCTGTCCCCTGGGGGAAGGAAGACGCCACTGTAATTCCTGTCTTGCCCTGTGGGAAAAGAGATGGGTCCCCCAGAAGGAGGAGGCCAGTAACCTACGCCAGGCCAAGGGTGACAACCTTAAAAAGCTAAGCCATGCCACCTGCTTAATGCAGATCGCTGCCCCTGCAAGTCATGAAGTGACTTCACTGGCATCGTAAGATGCCTTTGACTGGTGCCTTGCCAGCTCCAGACCTACAGCAGAGAGGACTATGGCTTGCTGGGTAGCCTCCGAATCGAGCAGCGATGCTAGTGCCTGGCCCAGCATTGCACACAGATGCCTGTTATAGGCAGTGTGATGCACCTGATACAAAACAATGGATAGTACCATCCGCGCAGAGGAGAAAACTCTCCACCCCAGATGATCAAACCCACAGAGTCAGGATTCGGGGGTCAGTCGCGGACTGGACGTCTATACCCGGTAGGGGTGTCCAGACGCGTCAATCCTGAAGTGGGATGAGGCAGAGAGCCTGGTGACTCCTGAGGTGCACAATACCATCTCTGGCAGTCCATGGGGGCTGCAACTGTGGCATACGGAAGCTGCCAGGTGCTGTATGATGCCTCTTGGAAGGGACCTGGCCAGGAGGGGACCACCAAATGGTGCGCCCTGAACTCGCACAAGAAGGCTTGCATCAAACACTCGGTATTTTGACAGGCAAAACAGGTGATATGCAAGTCCCTGACCAGCCTTGCTAGGAAGCGCTGATACTGGGTCTGGATCAGCATCAGAGGATATGTGGACAGAAGGCTCCTCTTCCTCAGTGAAGGAACAAGAGGAGGCCAAGGAACTTGAGGAGTCAGACTCCAGCTGCAGAGGGGGAACCAGTTGAAAGACCTGTTCGTCCATAGCCCTAACGTACTGGGGAAAATCTGCAGCCCGGGATCTGAACTGTTCCCAGGTCAAAGGCCCCGAAGGACCGTCATGGCCTAGGAGAGGAGGAGCTGGATGCAAAGCATGGGCAAACCTGTTACTGTACATGACGTGCCTCTGCCAGGGCTGGAAGACTCAACAGGTGATCCTGGCACAACAGGGAATCCGCAGATCTGTAAAGTCACCATCCTGCTGAGAAAAGTAAAGCGGTCAGGACTGAGCCCTGTAGGGGAAGCTTCCCTATCAGGGGACCAGGGCCGCATGGATCCAGAACGGCGATCCCCAGCTCCATCCAATGAGCACTCCCTCACAGGGGACGAGGGAGAGAACATGGGCTCAGCACTGCGGCTCCTCCCCAGGCCCAGGAGGGCCATGAAGGGGTGCTGCTGCTGCTCCTCAACCCATGCCGACTCTGAGGAAGACCTCTTCCTAGCATCCTGTGCCGAAGAACCCCCCAATTCTGCAGACTCTCCGAGGAGATTTGCAGAGGAGGGAGGTTCAGTCTTGACCTTGACAGAGAGGATGGTACCGAGGATGGCAGCCAACCTCTCCTCCAAAGCCCGAACCACTGCACCTGTAGCAGCGGCACCCCCAACCTGTACCTGCCCCAATGAGCTACCATCAGCTCGAGAGTTGGCACGGGCCACAGTCACCGGAGCCACAGGTGGGGGCACCTGGAGAGGCACAAGAGTGCTAGGCTGTGGAGAACCCTCTGACTCCAGTTGCCAGTCCAGATCTGCTTCAGAATCATCTGGCTCCGAAGAGGAGACAATCCAGAAGATCTCCTGACTGGCGGCCCCAGGGGTGTCCCGCCTGTGGTGCCACAGGCCGGCCTCACACCCCTTGTTGTGTCACCCTGATCACTGGAGCTGCGAACGGCCCCGGGATTCGAGGCGGCACTGGGAACGCCCTGTACCAGGACCCACAGCCGTAGATCCCTGACAACGGGGGAGCCTGCACCTCCAAAGAGGTGACTGCCAGAGCGGTGCTCCCGGTCCGGCCCTGAGTGGAGCCAGACCGAACCTCCAGCACTGCGGTAGAGACCTCCTCCATGGCAAGGCTAGAAGATGAGGAGGCCCCCTCTTCACTGGACCATGTTGGCCTGGGAAGAGACCTGGAGGAAGGGCTGAGGATCTTGCGCTTGGACCAATAGGAGAGACAACGCCCCCCGAAAGTTGGCAGAGCCCTGCCAACTTTTAACACGTGGTGCTCCAAAAAACAGGTTACTCACCTGTAACAGTAGCTCTAGGAGTGGTATATGTTGTTCATCTACACTCATTGGCATGTCCCTTTCCCCTTTAAATCTGTCCGGAAGTCTTCAAGCTGGCTCCTCCCACCCACCTGGGTGGTAAATACCTCGGCTCCGCCCCATGACGCTAGATCTTAGCCCGCTGGAAGCAAGGTGGTGCGCCTAAAGCCGGGGAGGTCGGGTGGGTGCGTGTGGATGAAAAACATATACCACTCCTAGAACCTGTTTTTCTAGGAGCGTGGATATGTTGTTCATCCACACTCTTTGGCAGACTCCTAGCAGTTCTCCGGGAGGAGGGAGGCAAGGCACACACCCCCTAGTTAAGAAACAGAGATTGGAGAACCAAGGCCCCAAAACCAGCACCCCCACGTGACTCAAGGTCGATGCAGTAATGGGTAATGAAGGTGTTTGCTGACTTCCAGGTAGCAGCCCGACAGATTTCCTGGATAGGGATGTCCCTGGAAGCAGCCACCGATGCAGCAGTATGGCGGGTAGAATGAGTTTTCATCCCTCTGGGAGGCACCTTGCCCACCAACTCATAGCACAGACCTATGCATGATGTACTCCATCTTGCAATAGTTGGTTTGGTTGCAGATCTGCCAGAAGTGGCTTCTACATAGGTGACAAACAGCTGGCGAACCTCTCCCCAAATTTCTGCCGTCCTCTCCTTGTAGTAGGAGAGAGCACGTCTAACGTCCAGGGTATGGAGCTTGTACTCGGCGTCCGAGGTGTAGTTAGGGTAATATACCGGCAGAGTCAACACCTGGTTAAGGTGAAACTCAGACACCACCTTCGGAAGGAATTTCGGGTGGGGGTGCAGGACAACTTTGTCCCTGTGAAAGACCAAATAAGGGGAGTCCACCGAAAGCGCCTGGAGCTCCCCTGTCCTTCCGGCTGACGTGATAGCCACCAGGAAGGCAGTCTTCCATGACAAGCGTGAGAGCTCACACTTGTGCATGGGTTCGAATGGCTTGCCCATGAACTTTGCCAAAACCAGCAAAAGATCCCACGGAGGTGGAGGCTCACGCCCCAGAGGGAATATGTGATCCAGGCCTTTGACAAAGTGCCCGACCACTGTCTCCTGTGCCAATGTCAACTGACCGGCTCGTACCCGGTAAGCGGAAATGGCTGCCAGGTGCACCCTAAGGGTCGATGACCATAGACCCCCTTTTGAAAGAGACCAAAGGTAGTCTAAAATGTTAGCCACAGGGCAGGATAAGGGGTCCAGACTCTTACCCTGACACCAAATGGAAAACTTTTTCCATTTGAAGGCATAACATTTCCTGGTAGATTCCTTACGAAATGCCTCCACCACAGTGTAGACATCCTTGGAAAGACCCAAAGCCTGGAACTCCAGCCGCTCAGGTACCAGGCTGTGAGGTGCAGGGATTGAAGGTCCAGATGGAATACCTTCCCCTGGTTCAATGATATCAGGTCAGGGCGTGTACAAAGCCGCTCCGGGATCCTGCAGCTGAGGCTGAGGAGACCTGGATACCAGAACTGGCGGGGCCAATCTGCGGCTACCAGGATCACCTTTGCCTTGTCCCTCCTCACCTTGAGTAACACCTTGTGGATCAAGGTAAATGGAGGGAAGGCATAGAGGAGGCCTGGGGTCCACGGCTTCGAGAAGGCATCCCCCTGCAGCGAGCCCTGAGGGGGTGGGCATGGAATAGCTCAGCTTGGTGTTTTCCCTGGAAGCAAACAGGTCCACCAACGGTCTGCCCCAATGGAGAACAGACTGTGAGCTACCTCTGGATGGAGAGATCACTCGTGGGATGTCTGGCCTATGCGGCTGAGAGCATCCGCCAGTTGGTTCGAGACTCCTGCCACATGGATGGCAAGGAGATCGCCTCCAACCAGCTGACAAGGGTCCAGATCTGGAGCGCCTCCCTGCATAGCAGATGGGAGTGCATGCCGCCCTGTTTGTTGAGGTAGTACATGGTCATGGTATTGTCCGTCTGGACTTGAACCACTTCACCCAGAGCTGAGGAGTGAAAGCTGACAGTGCCAGTCTGACTGCTCTGAGCTCCAGCAGGTTGATGTGGCATCGGGACTCCTCGGGGTTCCAGAACCCGTGGGTTCTGTTGTTCCCAATGTGGGCTCCCCAGTCAATGAGAGAGACACTGGTTGTGAGAACGACCGTCTACTCGGGGCGGACAAACGGGATCCCTTCCTGCAGATGACCTGGGACGGTCCACCACTGGAGAGTGTCCCACATCTTCTGGGTGACAGTGACCAGCTGGTTGAACTGACCCTGACACTGAGTCCACTGAGCAGCCAGCTCCCACTGGAGGGGGCGCATGTGCAATAGAAACATAGGAACATAGACTTTGACGGCAGATAAGGACCGCTAGGCCCATCTAGTCTGCCCATTTCCTACCTACAGGATAGGCCGCAGATCCTAGTTAACCAACAGCCTATATCTTCCTGCCCCCCACAAGAATTGCCTTATGTCTGTCCCATGCATTCTTGAATTCTCCCACAGTTTTAGACCCACAACTTCCTCAGGAAGGCTGTTCCATGCATCCACTACCCTCTCGTGAAATAATACTCTCACATTGCCCCTGAACCGCCCTCCTTCTATCTTTAAATTGTGTCCCCTTGTTCTTGCAAGTCTCTTTTTCTGAAAGATGCTACCCTCTTGGACTTTGTTGATTCCTTGAGGTACTTGAAAGTTTCTATCATATCCCCCCTCTCCCTTCTTTCCTCAAGGGTATACATATTAAGCTCCTTTAGTCTCTCCTCATACGGCTTCTCTTGCAGACCCTGCACCATTTTAGTTGCCCTCCTCTGGACTGCCTCTATCCTGTCTATGTCCTTGCAGAGATGGGGTCTCCAGAACTGGACACAGTATTCCAGATGGGGTCTCACCAACTGTCTGTACAGAGGGATAACAACTTCCTGTTTTCTGCTGCTGATGCCTCTCCCCTACTACATCCCAGTACACCTGCCCTCCCTACTGCCTTCTCACATTGCTTGCTAACCTTAAGGTCATCTGATATGATTACCCCAGGTCCCTTTCCTGTTTTGTTGTTGTTACTACCCCACCATTGTGTATTCTTCCCTGGGTTCTTGTTTCCCAGGTGCATTATGTTGCACTTTTTGCATTGAATCCTAGCTGCCACACGTCTGACCATTCCTCCAACCTTGCCAAGTCCTTTTCATCCTTTCCATGCCTCCTTGTGTATCAACCCTGTTGCAGATCTTTGTGTCATCTGCAAAAGGCATACTTTTCCTTCAGTCCCTCTGCAATGTCACTGATGAAGACATTAAAGGACTGGACCCAATCTGAACCCTGCGGTACCCACTAGTAACAGCCCTTTCTTCAGAGTGGACTCATTTACAATTACCTTCTGTGTCCTGTTGTCCAGCCAATGTTTTACCAAGGCTACCACCCTGGGACCCACTCCCAGGCTGGTTAATTTGACTAATAATCTTTGGTGTGGGACTGTGTCAAATGCTTGCTAAAGTCTAGGTAGGCCATGTCCACAGCCCCTCCTGGTCTACTACTTTGGTCACCCAGTCAAAGAATCTATTAGATTAGTCGTGACACGACCTTCCCGCTGTGAACCCATGCTGCCTTGGATCCTGTGTCCACTGACCTCTAGGTACTCCACTATTCTTTCTTTCAAGTAGCTCCATCACTTTCCCTACCACAGAGGTCAGACTGACAGGTCTGTAGTTTCCTGCCTCTGTCTTGGACCCACTTTTGTGAAGGGAATCACATCCGCCTTCTTCCAGTCCTCGGTGCCACACCATCCTCCATGATTTATTAAAAGAGTAGCCAGTGGTTTCACTAGTTCCTTCCTTAATTCTTTTTAGAATTCTGGGGTGAATTCAATCAGGACCCATTGCTTTGTCCACCTTCAGTTTTAGGAGTTCTTGCAGAACCCTTTCTTTTAATGAAAGGACTGGATCGACCCCCTATCAAAAGTGCTTCTGTTAATTGGATTAGGCACTTCCCCCTCCTCTTTTGTGAATACTGAGCAGAAATATTCGTTCAGTATTCCTGCTTTCACTGTCCCCTCTGCCCACCCACCATTCATTCTATTCAGCCTCACTATCCCTCCCTTTGTCTTTCTCATCGCTGATCTACCTATAAAGGTTTTATCCCCTTCTTAACTGAGTTGGCTATCTTTCCTCAGTTTGGGCCTTTGCTATTCTGACTTCCCTCCCTGCTTCTTTCTGCCTTAACTGGTACAGCTCTCTGTCCTGCTCCTTCTGTGTTTCCTTATACTTCTGGAATGCTATCTTTTTCTTCCTGACTTTCACAGCCACCTCGAGAACCATAATGGCTTTTTCTTTCGTTTTGATTTGTTTATCTGCTTCACACAAAGGCTTGTTGCCTCTGTGATGGCAGTTTTGATAATTCCCCATTGTTGCTCCACACCTCCTTCTAGCCTGTTTGCTAGTGCTTTTCAGAGGCACTCTCCCATCTTGCCAAAGTCAGCCCTCCTAAAGTCCAGTACCCTCACTTTTGTATGGCTTGACTCTGTAGCTGAGTTTAACGTGAACCACACTGTTTGATGGTCACTTGTCCCCAGATGGCAACCCACTTCTAGATCTGAGATCCTCTCACTGCCCCGTTTGAGAGTACAAGGTCTAAGATTGCTCCCTCACAAGTGGGTTCTGAAACTAGCTGTCTAATGCCTGCCACCTGTAGGGCATCAAGAATGGCCCTGCTCTTGGATGTGGCTGCAGCAAATGTGCTCCAGTTAACATCTGGCATATTCAGGTCTCCCATCAACAGTATCTCCCCTTTCTCTGCCATTCTAAGAATGCCTTCCATCATATCCTTGTCCATTCCTTCCCCCGGACTTGGGGGGTCTGTACACAACCCCTGTGCGGATTGTGGTGCTCTTTCCAGTCTCCAAGGTGACCCACAGTGCCTCCTCTCCTCCCTGTTTACTCTTTTGTTCGGTTGCTTTTTGGCGGCCCAACGGACCACTGAGGTGCACGCCGCCATGTAACCCAGAAGGCGCAGGAAGTCCCGGGCAGGGCACAAGTGCCCAACCAGAAATGATTGGGCAAAGGAGGACAGAACCTCTGCCCTGTCCACCGGGAGCCAAGCTCTGGCTTGACGAGTGTCGAGCTCTGCCCCGATAAAGCCCATCACCTGAACGGGCACAAGTTCTGACTTGGCCTCATTGATCAGGAGGCCTAATTGGAAAACGGGTTCATAGGGCCAGGTACCTGGACCTCTCTACCTCCTGCAGAGAGGAACCCACCAGGAGCCAATCATTGAGGTAGGGGTATATTCGAACCCCTTGACGCCGTAGATGGGCCGCCACCACTGCGATGCACTTGGTGAAGACCCGAGGGGCCAGTGACAGGCCGAACAGCATGGCTTGGAACTCGTACAGGGTCCCTTCCACCCTGAAGTGGAGGAACTGCTGGTGGGACGGACAGATTGGGACATGGAAAAACGCGTCCTGTAGATTCAGTGAACAGAACCACATATTTTGCTCCAGAGATGGTATGATCTGATTCAGAGTTACCATCCGGAAGGTGCGAGACCTGAGATACTGATTCAGGTCGTGGAGATCTAGGATGGGGTGCCAACCCCCCCATCCGCTTGGGCACCAGGACGTACCTGAACACGAAGCCTGGGTCTGTAGGAGGATCTGGCACTGGAGCTACTGCCTCCTTGCGGAGGAGCTGAGCAATGTCATCCCGAAGGGCCAACTGAGTGCAAACAGAGATCCTTTCCTCCCGAGGGGCATGGGCTCGGCAGGGAGGGTACTGCTCGAATTCTAGAGGCAGTCCCCGACCGACCACTTCCAGGACCCACCTGTCTGCAGTGATACCGGACCAGGCGGAAAGAAAGTGGTGGAGCCGGCCCCCCACGAGAGGACCCAGAACTGGCGTGACGGACGTAGAGGTGACCACCCCTGACCTGTCACTGAGCAGGCTTAGAGGAGGAGGAGGAGGAGGCTCCTGGATCGGCACCTTGACTTCCTTTGCGGCACTGTTGGGGACCCTGCTTGGGCCTGGGGAGCCAAGCTTAAGCCTGCTGTTGCTGCTGGTGCTGCTAACCTCCCTGGAAGGAGGGTTGTCTAACAGCAGGAGAAGAGTGCTGAAAAGGCTTCTTCTTGCGCTTCTGCTGGTTCTTGCCCAAAGAACCCTTTGGAGAAGTGGCACCCAAGGTGGCACTGGACTGCTCTATACACTGGAGGTGACCTGCCGCTCCCGGACCGAAGAGACCGGTGCCTAGGAAGGGGACATCAGCTAACTTGTGCTCAGTATCTGTCGGGAAAGAGGATAACTTCAGCTAGGCCATGCGGTGAGTGGCCACTGCAGCTGCTAGTGAGCAGGCACAGGAATCTCCAATATCCAAGGTCGTCTGGAGCTGCTGTTTTGTAACACCATGGCCCTGGTCATGGACCTGCTTAACCGTGGTCTGCATGTCCGCTGGGAGATGAAGGAGGACTTCATCTAGTGACCCCAAGAGGGCGTGAGAGAAGTGTGCCATGATCACTGCCGAGCTGGCCTGACGAAGGCCCAAGGATGAGGCTGCATACACCTTCTGGGCAGAATGGTCCATATTCTTAGACTCCTTGTCCGGAGGGTGGTCAGTATCTGCTGAGCTATCCGTGCGTCTAAACGCAGAGGCAGTCACAAGGCTCTCTGCCGAGGGATGCTCTGTGAAACCCGCCAAGGACCCCATGGGTACAGTGTACCTGCGAGCCATATGGGCAGATGGAGCCGGGCAAGAGGCAGGGCACTGCCATAGCTCAAGGGCCGGGCCAACAATGGCTTCAGCCACTGGGAAGGCCTCCGTTGGGGTATCCCCCCCTTAAGGATATCCGTGAGAGGATATTCCGCCTTCTTTTGGATAGGCTCCAAGGGCATACCGGTTGACTCAGAAATAAGGTGGAGGATGACCTGGAACGAGGAAGGACCTTCCTCCAAGCCTGTCACTGACAACTCATCATTAGGGTGTGAGTGTAGACCAGTGGTATCCGAGTCCAAAGAGTCGGGGTATAAGGGTCTCCTGCCTATGTCTCCTTCAATGCGCCGAGGGCGATCAGGGACAACAGTGATGGATAGACGACGGGACAGGCCCATATCTGTCCGGTCCTCTTTCGAGGGCGCCCCTCCCTGAGGCTGCTTAGGCGGTGGCTCCACCAAAATTGGTGGGGAGACCGGAACAGGCTGAACAGGAATGCGTGCCGGTCCTACCGGAGGAAGAACCAGAGTCTTCCATTCCGGAGGGGTCGTCGTCAGCCTAAGAGGCTGGGGCCAAGTAATGGCTGGTGTAGCTGGCAGAGCCGGCTTATGACCGGTCAGAATTATCTGTTGCCACACAAGGTCCTCATAACACGGAGTTTCAAGTCTCTCCTCGTCCGAGGAGGATGAGGATCGTGATGGAAGCCTGTCTCAGAGTGTTTGTGACCTTTTTTCGTTTTTTTGACCGAAGGGGTCCTGGTCCTCGATCGAAACTGACGGGGTCGGCTTTTTTTCGATCGGGAGAGGCCGGAGTCAGTGAAAACCAAGGTTCCGGCTCTTGTCCCTTGATCAAGATACCCGAGGGCTGGGTCTCCTCGTCGGGGAAGGAAAGGATAGGTCTCTTCTCCAAAGAGTCATCGACTGGGGTTGGCGACAATGGCTCGATCGGGTCGAGAGAAATCTTGGCCGGTTCAGCTGTTTCCTTGGCCTCGGTGCCTTGGCCTGACAGGAGGTCCGAGAAGCCGGCAGCCACAGAAGCAATCTCGACCGAGGCTGAGACCGCAAGGTCCTGGGATTTAGACCTCTCTCAGTCCCAGGAACATCTTCTCTGAGAAGACGACTTAGGGTCCTTGTCCCGTTTTCTAGGGTGGGAGGAATGCATGCCCGAGGGCGCCTCACCCCTGGTGGGGAGAGACTGGCACATCTCCTGAAAGGATCCTGTGACGGTAGAGCCAAGGTTTAGCGGCACGAAAAAGCCTTGGCTGGCAGAAGCTTGGGCAGCTTCTTCTTCAAATGCAGCCATCTGTTCGAGCTGCTCAGCGGATCATGCGGCCGCGGAAACCACCCACCTTGCCTCCTTCAATTTCACCGGTGGATTGCAAAACTCCGGTCTCCCCAGCTTAAGGCGCGCCTTGCGGTCATCCAGGACGTTGGGATGGAAGGCCAAACAGATGGTGCATGAAGAGGTGTCATGCACAACACCCAAACAATAGACACACGAGAGGTGGGGATCGGTGTGCAACATTTTCTGTCCGCAGGGACACCGGCAAAACCCGGGGGACGACTTGTCCTCCATGTCCGATGAGCTTGGATCGGAATCGTAAACTCGTATGAGTTTCAAAGAAAGCAATTGCGGTGAAAACCATTGATTAGTATCCAGGGCCTACGATACTGCAGAAGTAACACGAGGGAACCAGAATCTTCCAGCGGAAAGGAAGATCTGGTGTCATGGGTCGGAGCCAAGGTATTTACCACCCGGGTGGGTGGGAGGAGCCAGCTTGAGGACTTCCAGCCAGACTTGAAGGGGAAAGGGACATGCCAAAGAGTGTGGATGAACAACATATCCACGCTCCTAGAACGTGGCAATCCATAGAGAAGCAAGCGTTGCAGGTGTCTATGTCATGCTGGAGTCCAAGGCAGGTGAGATAAACATCATGCCAGTCAGTAACAGAGATTTGTCGGCTGCAGGGACACTGACATACAGGAGACTGGCCCATTTTCTTAGAAGAACGTTTCTTGTCCCAAGGACCAGGCACGATGTGATGGTAATTAAATAAAAAAAACAGAAAGGACTCAATGCCGCTTAATAAAAAGGAAGGATCTTACCAGTAGTTGATAAACAGCGCCAAGTGGGCTGCAGAACCAAGGCGGAGTCGAACGGTGTCGAATGAAGCTCGGCGTCGAGAACGGCCCCGAGGAGTGACGACTCCAAGGTTAAAGGCTTCGACCGTCGGACTAGACCGCAGTGGCATAGGAGAAAATGCGAGCTGCAGGCAAGGTGCTGCCTCTATGGCAGGAGAAGCAGAACTGAGGTGGTGGAGGAGGAGCTAACAGCCGTTACAGGCCAACTCATGCAATGTGTTGGCCTCTTGGGCAGTGCTGACTCCTACAAAACAAAAAGCCCCTGCGGGGTGTTTGTCTCCGGCCAATCACCCGGGGTACTTGTCTCTAGCCAATCACCCACCAATAATGAATGGTGAAGAGTGACACAGGGAAGATCTAGCATTGCAAGCTAGAGATAACCTTTGGGTAGGGGCACACAAATCCAAGCTTGCACCCGATTGGGTAGCTTTTTAGGCATCAAGGAATAGCTGCACAAAACTTGTAAGGTCTGCAAAAATGGAGTATTTCCAGAATACACTAAACTCATCCAAATGCCTCCAAGTTTTGGCAAATACTTCGTGACATCAAAGGCCATAGCTCCTCTTCATCTTTTCCTTCAAAAAGTTTCCCATGGGGCCACTATCACAGACAAGAGCCTTATACAACCATTTTGCTACTGCCGGGTTATCTCTTGACACTTCCCCAGCTAGCAGCTTCCTTCTTGCACCCATCATTGATGGACCAGACTGAACAGCTCATGCAGACACCCAGCATGGGAGCACGTTCTGTTTCAATCTTATATCCTACAAACAAGCAGAGGATCTACTGATCTCCCTCGACACAAAAAAAAAGCGCAAGTGCTGATGGAGTCGAACCCCTATTCTTGAAACTAAGCTTTCGCTATCTCACAGCACTGATCACACACCTCTTCAATAAGTCGCTTGTCCAAGGGGAATTTCACACACCCTGGAAAATCGCCCATATTATACCCCTCTTTAAATCAGGGAACACCTGTGACCTTAATAACTATCGCCACATATCCCTCCTTCCCATCTTATCCAAACTTCTAGAGAAACTGGTTAATTCACAGCTCAGAAACACCTGGAATCTTCAGATCTCCTCAATCCTTTACAATCGGGCTTCCGTCCACACCATAACAAAGTCTCAGCACTAGCAAAAGTTACCAATGACTGGCAAATCGCCATTGACAACAAACACGTATGCACAGTTTTCTTAGATCTTAGTAAAGTGTGCAGTACTGTTGACCATGATATACTCCTGAACAATCTAAATAACCACGAACTAGACCCTACTGCCATGCTATGGTTTTCCACTTACCTTTCAAACAGACAACAACAAATTAAAGAGCAGGGTGATCTCTCCCCTCTCAAACCTCTGACCACGGAGTACCCTAGGGCTCCACACTTGGGCCCTTACTGTTTCTAATCTACATTAACCACATCAGTGCAAATGTCACTAACGCTAGCATACTGTACATCTTTTCGTTGATGATACCATACTATACATATCCGGCCCTTCCCTTGCTACAGCTTGTGCTGATCTACAAGGTGACTTCAACCGGCTCCAGCTAAACTTATTCCATCTCAAACTGTTGCTAATACAAAAAAGGTGAAGGTCATGCTCTTTCCCCCTGCACTCAAGCAGCTAAAGCCCTCCCTCTCCTGCCACCCCCATCAAATAGTAACCTGGATAGACCACCAGCTCTGCTTCGCAATACACTTGGAAGAGCTTAGCTCAAAACTAAAAAAAGAGACTGGGCTTTTTCTTTAGAAATAAATGCCTACTTACGCATGATGCCAGGAAAAAACTGGTACAAACCACATTCATCCTTCTCCTCGATTATGCTGACTTTATATATTACCACAGCACATTTTCTGCTCTTAAAAGCCTGGATGTGCTCTATCATAGAGCCATAAGATTGATAACGAATGACCCAGCCAGAACCCACCACTGAATGCTCTATGCCCAAACTGGCTGGTCCTCGCTTTCCAACAGAAAACTAAAAAATGGTCTGCTATGGACCTTACGGAGCCATCATGGGCAAATTCCCCTTATTACATTACTGACCTATTTAACCAGTCCTCCAGTACCTGCTCACTAAGGAGGTATTACTACATTCAGTTGGAGACACCTAGGGTTGCTTCGCTTTATGGTGAAGCTGCTATGAGACATTTCCTCCCTTCACTATGGAATAACTTTCTGTGCTTGTTTATGCTAGTCTCTACCATCTGTATAGGGTCCTTCAGATCTCTTAGACAAAGCTATCCAAGAAAAATGCAATTGTCACTCCTAACCCTGCCTCCATCCATCTTCTTCACCTCCTCTCCTTAAACTCAGACCCTTTCTGTCCCTTCTAAACCTTCTTTCCTAAAACCCTAGCCTTGTCTACCAAATATGTAACTGACTGCATGTGTAATGTACTGCTACCTATGTTGTTCTCCTCTGAATGTTGCACATACTGTACAGTGCTCGCTATGTAGTTAGTACGACTCTGTAAACTTCTTTGTTGTAAACTGTCAGTCTGTATAATCCTGTCCGTCCAGGACCTCCTTGAAAATGAGCTCACTCAATGGAGCGTCTCCTGATGAAATAAAAAAATAAATGCATAAAACTAAAATAAATAGTTCCAAGCTGTTTAACTAGACAGATGCAGAACTCCACTATCAAAGAAATGCAGCATCTGAGCCTGATTATTCAGAGTAAATAAACTGTAAAACAAAAATACTTACATGTTCACACTCCTCACACATGACAGTGCTAGTCAATTCACCAACAAAGATCCGATCCACAAAGTTGGTCTTCACTCCTTCTTTTCCATATGCTAGAAAAGTAAAATGTTTAGTTTACAAACTTGAATACTTTTATGTCATGTATGCAGGGGTAGGCTTTGGGTTTTGTTTCTCTGATTGTTTCTGGCATTCTGCTGTTTCTGGCAAGGTTATTTATTTTACTTTTCCCTGCCAATTTAATGGTCCTTGGAGGCAGCCATTCAGGCTTCTATTACTGCCTTTGACCTGTTGGAATTTTCCCAGAATTCATCTGAGAATTATGTCAATTAGATCTAGGACTAGAACTAAGAGCCCAGGATGCTAGTTATAGTCTAGTCACAATATTCAACTGCAAGTGCTTCCGAAAGTTAACTGCTTTTAAAATGTGCGTGCTCTCCTTTCCCTGACAAAGTCAGATTTCTCCACTGGCAACTGTTATTCTGGATGTGTGGCAATTTTCTTCGTAAAGTGCTGTCAGTGGGTGATGAAGTCTATACACCTCTGAAGGTCACAGGTTTAATTGCCATCATTCCTAGAGGCATTTTTGTGAAAAAATTCCAACAGATCAAAGGCAATAAAATAAGTCAGCATGGCTACCTCCAGGGACCATATAACTGGCAGGGAAAAGTAAAAAAAAAAAAGCGTATCTTGCCACAAGCACATGTAACAGAACACTAGACACAATCAGAGAAACAAAAACCAAATGCACAACATGTGCTTTTAAATTTTTGCACAAAGTTTACCTTTAATTGGTTCTCCCCGGCTTTCACGCCAACCTCCCTCAGAACTGAGTCCCTTGATCTTTCCCAGCTCATTAATGAAGCCACCTGGCTCAGTTCCCAGTCCCCTAACCACACCCTTCTGGACTAGGTTCTTTCCTCCCATCTCGACTGTATGACTGTATCGCTGCAGCAGGTATTCTGCCAGATGCCCTCAGTGACCACTGCATGACTTTCTGTGTCAGGAAAGTCCAGCATCCTCTTTCCTCCTCCAAATACATCTGGTCCAGATCTCTCCAGTCGCTCATCATCAATGCTATTCTGAAAGAACTTATTGCAACTGACTGGTCCCCCATCCTCTCCGCCCGACATGGATGTGACCCTCTCCCTGTTCCATTCCAAATTTACATCCATCTGGGACATGCATGCCTCCTCTTAGAAAGTCCAGGGTTAAATCTGCCCACCAATCCTTGATTACTCCAGATCTCACTGATAAATGCAAGTCCTGTGATCAAGCCTGGGCCCAGTTTAAATGATCCTGCTCCCTGACTGACATCATTTCTTACAGGGTGCGTAGAACTATATACACAAAGGCTGTCTGCACTGCTATATCCCTCTATTTTATGTCCAACCTCCAGAACAACCTCAATTCCCCAAATTCTGGAAGATTATTCACTTCCTTTTTGATCCCCTTGCCAAGTCTGCTCCCCAAGTCCTCATGGTCCCCCAGTCATCATGGTTAAATGTTCATCTGTTGGCCGGCCCAGTGGCATGGAGGACTGAGGCATCATGCCTTATCTCCTGCCACGCTGGTGACCCGTGTTCATGGTGTGAGCAGGTCGCTGGGATGGGAGAGAATGGAGCGTCCAGAGAACAGCTCTTCTCTCCCAGGGAGGGACGCAGGGAACAGACACCTAGCGGTGGCTGGGTGCCGTCAAGCAAGGCTCCTTGAACATGTAGGAGAGGTGGAGCAGTCGGCCAGCGTGATGTGGGCGGACACACGCACAGCACGGCCACTGCTGACAAGGCATGCTCCACCTGGAAGCCAGAAACAATGTGTGGGTGTGTCAGATGACAGCTGACCCTTGCAGGCCCCGCCCTCAGCAGGAGCAGCCCTCCTGGACACTGGATCCTTACTTGGCAGGGATATGGGGGTCCCCACCACCCTGCAATGAAAGGCATAACCATGGGGGAAGAAGGGAGAGGTCCTGTCATAGTCGGGGGACGGGCTGGGGGACTAGCAAGAATGTGGTCCAACCAGACAGACGAGGGGAGAAAAGAATGTAACGTTAAAAAAAAAAAATGTTTCTCTGTCCCTGACCTTCCCTCTGTAGCTGCCTATTTTAATGAGATTTTCACTACTTTTGCCTCCTCCCCTTCTTTCTTCCCCCTTCCTGGGGTTTAATTTCCCCACTGTTACTACCCAGGAAACCCTGCTCACCCTTTCCTCACTCAACCTATCTAATTCTAGCTCTGATGGGCTGGACCCTAAATATCTCCATCTCTACCCGACTCCCTTAGCAACCACTGTGCAGTCTTCTGTTGCTGGTCTGCTAAAACCTCCAAAACTGAACATAAATACATATACTCTCGACAACTAAAAAAATAAACACAGAGGAATTCTCCAGAGCCAATCAGGCCACTGACTGGTCTTTCACTGAAAGCATCACGGACATAAGCATCGCCTTTGACACACTCAGCAAGAACTTCCAAGAGAAATCCCTTATCCCCTTCAAAAAAAAGACAGGGCTTGGTCAAAATACAGAAAATTTAATCTCCCCAACCTGTTGCAACAATACAGAACACTCCGCAACAATTGTAAATCTGCAGCTCGCTCTGCTAAAATAAACTTTCTTAGAGAAAAACAGCTTAGCTCAAGGGGTAACCCGAAACTCATATGGAGGTTCCTTAATGACCTCATTGGGAGAGGAAAATCCAGCGAACAAATAAGCCTTTCTGCAGGGAGACAACCTATTACAGAACTACTGCCCCTTGCCAGTCACTTTAACTCCTACTTCGGTGACCTGGACAAATACAAACTCAAGAGAATATTTTGAATGACAGAAACTGAAAAAAATCAGTGTCAGGAGCCAGAGACTGACTTCATGAAACTCAGAATCCCGACACTCGGTAATTACCCGCAGCAGAGTTTGTAATCATAAATAAGAGGGATGCAGGGGGCAAAGCCCCCCAAAACATGAAGAAAACCGCCATGGGTGATTACAAAGTGTCAGGATTCCGAGTTTTGGGAAGTCAGTCTCAGGCTCATGACACTTGGTCTTTTCAGTTTCTGTCTTTTGTGATATATCCCAAACTCAACACCTCACTTGACCCCACGCCCCCACCACTCCAAACTTCCACCCCAGCTTCTGCTTCCACTACCTCTAACACCATTAAGTGCTCAGACTCATAAAACGAACAATCCCAGGCCAACCCTAGGCTTTGACAATATTGTCTACCGCATCCTTAAGTTGGTCTGTGAGTCCATCGCCTTACCTCTTATCAACATCTTCAACCACTCCCTCTGCAGAGGTTCCTATTCTATCAGATGGAAATGTACCACCTTAAAACCACTATACAAATCCGGCCCCAAAGATGATGTGGTTAACTACCGAGCTGTATCTCTCCTTGTACCACTATCAAAAATTATCGAGAAAATCGTACTTATCCAAATCCTTGAATATCTTGAAAAATACGACCTTCAAACAGATTTACAGCAAGGTTTTAGCGCCGGTCATAACACTAAGACAGCACTCATCAAATTCACCAATTTCATTAGCAACGCTAACGATGAAGGCCTCTACACTAACTCTGTGTTTGTGGACCTCACAAAAGCCTTCGACCTAGTCGACCACAAGGTACTCCTCAATACCCTCTCCAGTCTCAATTTCTCCAGGGATGTTGTAAACTGGTTTTCAAACTACCTCAACCACAGATCTCACAAAACACTGATTGAAGGTGCTCTCTCCAACACCTGCCCCATCAAATATGGAGTCCCCCAAGGCTCCATTCTGTGCCCCCTCCTCTTCTCCCTTGTGGTCAGCCCCCTCTCAGAGATCTGCAAGCACACAGATATCATACTTAATGCAGATGATACAGCTCTGTTCTGTAAAAGAAAAGGACCAATCCATCCTCGTTGACAAACTCCAACATGATTTCTACCTACTCCACTCCTATTTTTCCTCCAAGGGTCTAGTCCTAAACTCCAAAAAAAAACAAGTCAATGGTTTTCTCCGGGCCCAGAAGAACTGCCACTTTTGATTTCACCATCCAGGATAACGAATGCAACTTAATAGAAAGAGTCTTAGAGTTCAAGTACCTTGACCTCATTCTGGACTGTCACCTAACCTTTGAGCTCCACATTAACTAGCTCATTAAAAAAGCACACCAAAGGCTAAGCATGCTGTACAGAGTCAAACCATACCTTATCCCCGAATCCAGGTCCCTGCTTGCTAACAGCTTCTTGCTACCCTTATTCAACTATGGGGCCTTGATCTACCACCCCTCCCTCTCTTAAAGAAACTTTCTTAGGCTAAGGACCACCTATCAAAAACAACGTCATCAGGTTTGTCACTGTGCTACCTGGACTGACCCACCACTGTGATCTATACAAATCCTTCAATTGGCCTCCATTAGAGGACAGGCTGGACAGCAAAATCCTGGCCTTCTTTTACAAAATCTCCCAGAGACTCCTACTGAGCAACATAGTCTCCTTAGCCCCAGGTCTGCTCACACAAGGCCCACCAGACAGTCCTCCACCCACTCCTTCGTGCTCACATCTTGTCAGATTACCTAAGGTCAACACACCCTTTCTTAAAAGCGGATGAAACTGTTAATAGTCTGCCCCCTTCCTAATTCAATGTCCTTTGCTTGTTTCTTTTAACTACAACCTAAAGAGTCACCAAGCTAGTTCCCAATCTTGCAAATGCCCCCGTCCCTGTCTTAGACGTCTCCCAATTATACTTTACTACGACTGCCTATTTTGATGATTCTGTATATAACCACCCAGTCCCTTGGGGTTACTAGAATCCTATCAGAATTAGTGTTAGGAAGGTAGCAGGCAGCTGGTAGGGAGCTCATTAGGGGATTCTTACACAATGACATCATTGTTTACTCAGCTAGCCTGAGAAAAGAATGATTAGGTCATTTGGAACTCTCGCAGCAGCATAACCCTTTCCTGTGTACAGCTGTTCAGGGGAGCTTACAATGTTTGGTTAGTTATAGTGAGTCGGTGTGGAGGTGAGAGTGGCAGAAGGTCTCCCAGTTGGGCTCTAAGTTGAGGACCCAGAACTTCTCACCCTAGTGTGAAGTACAATTTCCAGCTTTCAGTGAAGTGATGGAGACCGTTCTACAGCAGGATTTCCTGATTTCTGCTCCCAGTGAAGCGGAAGGAAATGAAAATTACATACCTACAGTCATTCTTTATCTTCTCATGTATCTTCACCATTCATTACTGCTGGGTGTGAGCCAGGGGCGCACACCCACTACGGGGAGTTGTTATTTTGGAGGAGTTGGCGCCAATGGCTGGGAGCAACGACTACGCAGGTGCTTAGAGGCAGCCATTAGGTGCCGCAGACTCCTCCTCCATCCCAGTTCTGTAAGCCAGAGAGGTGAAATAAGGATAAGAAAAGGAAAACAAGGCAAGAGAGCCGTCGGACAGGCAAAGAAAAGGATATAAACTGAAAAAGGAATAAGTCAATAGAGGACAGGAAGGGGAAGAACCCTACCCTAAGGGACCACAGGGCCTCACTCCTGGGGCGGCTCCAAGTGAGTAAAAGGTAAGGGAGAGGAAAAAGAAGAAGAAGGAGAGAGAGGGGGATGTTGGGAGGAAGGAAATATTCTGCCAAGTTGTGAGTTAATTGCTTAAAGGCTTGTAAGCTCGGAACCAAACGGCAAGGGAGCAAGGATCCCATGAAACAGGAACTGGCCTAAGAATGTTCGACCAAATCTTTTGGACAGTTTGAACACAAAAGGCCTACTTTCTACACCTCCCGCCATCCCCAACCCCTTACTCTAGCTGAGAGCTTACAGACTGCCAATGCAGATAATCTGTTCCGGAGGGAAAACGCCCAACTAGGATAGGGGAAAGATCCCACTAGCCCATTGTTATGTGCTAAAACCGGTGTGGGGGGAGGGGTATTTGAAGTCCTATGGAGGGCACCCTTTTCGGAAGGCGGACAAGACAGAGTAGGAAACTCGTTCTGACACCCCGGGAGGCAGAGGCAATAATCAGATCACCAGTTCAAGAGCAATTTGGAATGCTAGAACAGACTTCGACTAGCACAGACTGGCGTAAACAGGACAAGATCCAGAGATGCCAGCGGGATCCTAGACCAAAGGAACAGGACTGTTTAAGGAGAAGCTCAATTAACTGGTGATTGAGCAACAAGGCCTAAGAAGGTGCCAACAGGTCACCTTCAATGGCAATCAGAAAGAGTTCCCTCAGGAGAAAGATGAATCCTACTCATTCCCTTCACCTTCCAGACTTATGCTACTCGTTCAGAGAGGGGAACAGAAGACCCAAGTTTTTAGGGATTTAGGCTCTAAGGCGTGAGGAGAAGTGGAGGAGGAGGAACAAGTAGCATGGAGGGGACGCCCACAAGGAGGCCCATGAGGGGAAGGTGGGCAGGATTCAGTAATGAATGGTGAAGATACAAGAGAAGATCACGAATTACGGTAGGTACGTAATTTTCATATCATCCTTTGTCAACGGCTGCGCCAACTCCTGATCCGTATTCTGGCTGCCTCCCTGGAACTCTGCCCCGGATCCTGATACCAGGTATGAGTGTCTAAGTCTCTGAAAGTTCCATACTTTTCGGCTGCATTCCGATTGGTGCGGCGCTACTGCCAGTGTCCCGTGATTGGACAGGGCAACTTTTGCACCTCAGCTATTGGTGTGCCCACAGACTGCTGCCTAAACTGACTTTGTTCTGCCTCCCGAAGTACTTCAGCTACTTGGGTTTCTTGGGATACTGTTATTTTGTCCCACCCCCTCCCAGGCCTCCTTTAAATACACTTTTGCCCCTCCCACCTTGGGCTGCTACACCAATCCGATACATCACCCTTAGCCTCATCCTACCCATCTTGCCTTAGCTAATCTCCTATTTGGCTGTTTTTTTTTTCCTCTTCTCTCAGCCAAACTGTGCCTCCTACCTATCCCAAACCATAGCGGCTTTCAACCTGCATCCCACATTGTTATTAGTGGTGATGACAGTGCTGCTCTGTCCCACTTCACTTGAGATTACCTCCTCTCAATCCACCTGCAAGCTCATGCCAACTACCGCTCTACATTACACTCTTGGCATGACCACGGGGATTCAACATAAGGACTCCATGGCCCACTGCTCCCCACTTTGGCACTCTGATTACCTTCTGAAGCCTCAAACATCTAGCCATCAGGGGAATCTACTTGCAGTAGCAGCTCTCTGCAATAAGGCAGGACAAACCCTGCACCACAGTACCAAGGCACACAGATGCCTAACAAACAAGCAAGCCTTCAAAATTTTTAAGACCTCTCTCCTGAAATTTCTTTTAATGCTACTTCTCCTCTCAGAAAACGTTCACCCTAACCCAGGACCTATTGGACCGTCTGCCCACCCCCAGAATAGGACAACAGGGTCTCTCACACTGGCATCTATCAATGTCTGTACCCTCCTCAGCAAACTCGATAACCTCCAAAGCTGGATCCAAAAACATAATCCTGACATCCTCTCTGTCGCCAAAACATGGCTAACCCCCAAGATCCCCGACACTGCTGTAGCAATTTCCGGATACTCAATCTTCAGGCAGGACAGGATTTCTAAGTGGGGCGATGGCTGTGCCATCTACCTGAGAGATACTATCATGGGACACATTATCCCTTTTCCTAGCACGGGATCCCCATCTCAGGTCCTCACTATCAAAGTTCTCCTAGGGGCCTACAATAAAAATCTTACTATAGTCTCTGTATATATACCCCCAAAGGACCAGATCAGTGGCTTCACTAACATCATGGAATGCCTTAAGGGACTATGCCATAACATGGAGACCATAATTATGGGTGATTTTAACATCAACTGGCTTGCACCTGAGGCCAGCATCTATAAGGATACTGTCACTGAAAAGCACCTCACACAGCTTGTCCCCACAGCCACTAGATGCAACTATAGGATTGGGACCTGCACCCTATCGACTGGATACTGTCAAACTGCCCTGAAAGAATCACTAAGGTGTCTGTTCTCCCAGACTCTTTAAGTGACCACTCACTCGTTATCTGCTCTTAGGCTAACAACTACACCAAGAACCCCTAAAATAATATACACTGGGGTTCTCAAGCAGGGGCACTTACATCTGCTAAAATCTCACTTAAGCAGGCTGGAGTGGTCTAAAATTGATACTCTCAAGGACACAAACAAAGCCTTGGAACTGTTCATCAGCCACTTCACTGCAGCCTGTGATATCCATGCACCACTTATAAAGAAGAAGGTCAAAGGTAGGTCTAATCCTTGGATAAACTCTGAGCTTACAGCACGGCTCAAACAAAGGGACCACCTCTGGCACTGTGCTCAAGCCTCAGCGGCGCAAGTGGACTATCAACAATACAAAGCTGCAAGAAATGGCTGCACCTGAGCTATATGGATGGCTAAAAGCAAATACTTTAGGGAGGCACTTTACAACAACTGGGGTTATGGGAAAAAATTTTGAAATAACCTGAAGGACCTCACAAGCAGCTATGCTAAGGCACCACCTACCATGCTCAACATTGATGGTACACCTACTCTTGACCTAAGTACCACCTCCAACATGTTCAACAATGCGTTCTCTAAACTGAGCAGTGTCCTTCCACCTGATTATTTCAACGCCCCCACCTCCAACTCCACCTTTGCCACTGCTTCCCAAGCACACACTGCTCTGCAGTTCTTCTTCAAAGAGATCCCAAATCACTTAGCCAGAACCTATATACGCAAGGCCATCAGCAAAACTGGCTACAGTGGTGACTCCCTTGACCTGAAGTTGCTTGCATTAGTCCTGGATGAGATCCTTGAACCCCTAACAATGATCTTTAACCTATCCTTAAGACTGGGTCAATTCCCATCACTTTGGAAACAGGTGACTATCACAACTGTGCACAAAAGCGGAGACAAGTCACTGCACACCAACTACAGGCCCATCTCATCTTCCCCCCCCCGTTCTAAAGCTCTAGAACGAATAGTCTCTGACCAGCTTGTAGAGTTCCTGGACAAATATGAAATCCAATGCCCTAAACAGCATGGCTTCCGAAAAGGGCATAGTACCACCACGGCACTGTTGGAATTTACCGGTTTCCTCCATGACACCATCGACCAAGGTACATGTGAGGGGCAGTATTCATTATCTAATGAAGGCTTTTGACACTGTTAACCACCCACTCCTACTCGATCAATTGACCACTCTCGGGCTCTCCAATGATGCACTGCCCTGGTTTGCTAGCTACCTAGGGGAAAGGCCAGTCCTCTCAGGTGTGCCTCAGGGGCCAATACTGGGGCCATTACTCTTTTCTCTCTTTCTTAATGGTCTCCCTAGCATCTGCCCACAGAGAATATTACTTTATGCGGATGATGCAGTACTGTTTACTAGTAACTGAGATACTAGTCAACTACAATGTGACTTCAGGCACGTTGAAGATTGGTTTAGCTCACACAAACTTGTACTGAACTATAGCAAAACCAAGGTAATGACATTCTACAACCCAAGGAGCAAGTACAAACCTCTGTCCCTCACCATCAAGAACCATGCGGGGGCTTCATTTGAACATGTTCCTGAGTTTAAATATCTCAGCATCACCCTGGACAGTTCACTTTCTTTCTCGCAGCACATTGGTAACGTAGCAAAGGTTGCCAATATATGGATTGGCCTGCTCCACAAGCACTGCCTGACCCAGAAGCCCTTAGGCTGGCCATCTATAGCTCTGTCACCTCCATTATCGACTACGGTCTAGTCATCTACGGCTCTGCCTCCCCTACTGCTCTCCGGAGGATATCTGTGACACTCAACAAGGCCTGTAGGCTCCTAATGGGTGCCACCCGCCTAACGCACACATGACCTATATGCCCAGGCTGGATGGCTACCACTCCTTAGTAGAATACAATACCAGACCTGTCTGCTCACCAAAAAAGTTCTCCTCAAGCTCATGGCTTCAGGAGTGGCAAAACTCCTTACTGCCTACAGCAGCACCCAGCTCACACGGAGTGCTCAACAACAGACCTTCCAGGTCCCCAGAAGCCAGACCACTATGGGTCAGAGGTCGTTCCAGCACAGGGCTCCTCAAAGGTACAATACCTTTAACAAAGAAACACTTGCAGCTGTGATGCTAGGTCCCTTTAAAAAGCAACTATGACTATCCCTCGCCTCTACCACACAGTGTGACTGCCTCTCCTAAACAACGGTCATCTCCTTTTACCCTAGCCACTGGTGATCTGTAACTGGCCGTACTGCCTCACTCAATTTTGCACCAGCCTCCCCCTCTCACCCATTACTCCCCACCCACCCTCCCCAATCAGCTTGCACTTTCCTTCATGAGACCTCCTGCCCACCGCACCACACCTTTGCCATCCACCTCTACCCTCGACAATGGTCCTTTAGCCTGCAGACTCCCTCCTGACTCACTCCTATTCCTTATACAGTTCCCCCTGAAAACTGTTTCCAGCTTACTTATGTTGTCTCTCTCCACTACTGACTGTACATATAATGTTTAGTCCTCTATGTGTGTTAAGAATGTAAATACAGGTTACTCACCTGTAACAGGAGTTCTAGGAGTGGTATATGTTGTTCATCCACACTGTCTGGCAGGTTCCTTGCCACTTTAATTCTTGCCGGAAGGTCTTCAAGCTGGCTCCTCCCACCCACCCGGGTGGTAAAACCCTCGACTCCACCCCATGATGCCACATCTAGCCCGCTGAAAGCCAGGTTGCGCATCGAAGCCGGGGAGGTCGGGTGGCTCCTAGAACTCCTGTTACAGGTGAGTAACCTTAACTTGTATTTCTAGGGACGTGGATATGTTGTTCAATCGACACTGTCTGGCAGACTCCTAGCAGTTCTCCGGGAGAAGGGAGGCAAGGCGTGCACCCCCTACTTCGGGAATAAGGACTGGAGAACCGAGGTCCCAAACCCAGCATCCCAGCGTGACTCTAGGTCAATGTGGTAATGGGAAATAAAGGTGTGTGCTGACTTCCAGGTGGCAGCCCTGCAGATTTCCTGGATAGGGACGTCCCTAGAAGCTGCCACCGAAGCAGCGGTATGGTGGGTTCAATGAGCTCTTATCCCTCTGGGTGGCTCCATGTCCACCAACCTATAGTAGAGATCTATGCAGGAGGTGACCCACCTGCTTATCGTCCGCTTGGCTGCAGGTCTGCCAGGTACGGCTTCAGCATAGGTGACAAACAGCTGGCGAACCTCTACCAGAACTTCAGCTGTTTGCGCCTTATAATAAGTGAGTGCTCTTCTAGGGTCCAAAGTATGGAGCCTACATTCAGCCTCCAAGGTGCGACTGGGGTAGAACACCAGCAGAGTCAACACTTGATTCAGGTGAAACTCCGACACCATCTTCGGAAGGAATTTCGGGTGGGGGCAAAGGACACAACCTTGTCCCTCTGGAAGACCAGATAAGGAGACCCGATGGAAAGCGCCTGGAGTTCTCCCATCCTTCTGGCTGACGTTATAGCCACCAAGAAGGCAGTCTTCCACGATAGGTGGGAGATATCGCACCTGTGCATCAGTTCGAATGGCTTGCCCATGAGCTTAGCCAATACCAGCAGTAGAACCCACGGAGGTGGAAGTTCTCACACCAGAGGGGATATGTGATCAAGGCCTTTGAAAAAGCACCCAACCACCTTCTCCTATGCCACCGACTGCTTGCTGGTCTGAGCCTGGTAAGCAGAGACGGCTGCCAGGTGCACATTAAGGGTCGTCGACTGAAGCCCTCGCTGAGAAAGGGACCACAGGCAGTCCAAAATACTAGCCAAGGAACAGGAAGAGGGGTCCAACCGCTTGTCCTGACACCAAATGGAGAATCTCTTCCATTTGAAGGCATAGCATTTTCTGATCGACTCCTTAAGGGACGCCTCAACAACATTGAGGACCTCATCTGAAAGACCCAAGGCCTGGAACTCTAGCCGCTCAGGAACCAGGCTGTCAGGTGCAGGGATTGAAGGTCCAGATGGAGAACCTTCCCCTTGTCTACTGAGATCAGGTTGGGGTGGGCTGGAAGCCCCCTCGGGAGCCTGTAGCTGAGGAGATCTGGGTACCAGAACTGGCGAGGCCAGTCTGGGGCTACGAGAATCACCTGCGCCTTGTCCCTCTTCGCCTTGAGAAGCATCTTGTGGATCAAGGGAAATGGAGGGAAGGCGTAGAAGAGGCCTGGGGTCCACAGCCTCGAGAAGGCACCTCCTGCAGCGAGCCCTGCTGAGGGGGGCAGGCGTGAAACAGCCTCAGCTTTACATTCTCCCTGGAGGTGAACAGGTCCACCTGAAGGGTGCCCCAGTGGGAGAACAGTTCTTGTACTACCTCCAGCAGGAGTGACCACTCGTGAGATGCAGTGCCTATCCAGCTGAGGGCATCGGCCAGACTGTTGGAGGCTCCTGCCACATGGATGGTTAGGAGATCCACCTCTAGGCTGATCACGAGAGACCAGATGCAGAGAGCCTCCTTGCACAGAGGCAAGGAGTGCGTCCCACCCTGACGGTTGAGGTAGTACATGGTCGTGGTGTTGTCCATCTGGACCTGAACCACCTGACTCCGGACAAAAAGAGCGAAGGCGGTGAGGGCTAGTCGAACCGCTCGAAGCTCCAGCAGGTTGATGTGGCATCGAGACTCCCGAGGGGTCCAGAGGCTGTGGGCCCGGAGATCCCCCAGATGGGCACCCCAACCCATCAGAGAGGCATCGGTCGTTAGTGTGACTGCTGGCTCGGGGCGGACAAACGGGATACCCTCCTGCAGATGAGCTGGGACGAGCCACCACTGCAGGCCATCCCACATCTCCTGGGTCACTGTCACCGGCCAGTCCAGAGGACCGGAGCGCTGTGACCACTGGCTGGACAGTCCCCATTGCAGGGGGCACATATGCAGGTGGGCCCAATGGACCATGCTGGTGTAGGCTGCCATGAGGCCCAGAAAGTCCCGGGCAGGGTGCAATCACTCAACCAGAAATTATTGGGCAAAGGAGGAAAGGACCTCGGCCCTGTCCGCCGGGAGCCGAGCTCTGGCTAGCAGAGAGTTGAGCTCTTCCCCGATGAACTGAATCACCTGCGATGGCATGAGTTCTGATTTGGCCTCGTTGATGAGGAGGCCAATCTGAGAGCAGACCTGGAGGGCCACATCCCTGGACCACTCCACCTCCAACCTGGAGGGGGCTGCAATCAGTCAGTTGTCCTGGTAAGGGTACACCCGGACCTCTCAGCGCTGCAGGAATGCTTTCACCACTGCCATGCATTTGGTGAAGACCCTGGGAGATGGAGAGAGGCCGAAGGGCGTGGCCCGGAACTTGTAAAGGGATCCCTTTGCTCTGAAGCGGAGGAATTGCTGATGAGACGGATG
Organism: Neoceratodus forsteri; assembly: GCA_016271365.2. Classification (NCBI taxonomy): domain Eukaryota; kingdom Metazoa; phylum Chordata; order Ceratodontiformes; family Ceratodontidae; genus Neoceratodus; species Neoceratodus forsteri. The sequence continues at coordinate 1,547,889,510 of CM057449.1, read as the reverse complement.
GATTGGGACGTGAAAGAACGTGTCCTGAAGATCCAGAGAGTGGAACCACATGCCTAGTTCCAAGGATGGAATGATCTGAGCCAGAGTAACCATCCTGAAGGTGCATGGCCTTAGGAACTTGTTCAGGTCGTGCAGGTCGAGAATGGTGCACCAGCCCCCCCTCAGTTTTGGATCAGGAAGTACCTGGACACAAACCCTGGGTCTGGAGGAGGGTCTGCCACCTCGCTGATCACCTCCTTCTGGAGGAGCAGGGCAATAGAGAGGCTGCGGACCCCGTTGCCCCCCGTGGAGCGATGGCTCGATAGGGAGAGAACTGCTCGAACTCTGGAGGCAGACCCCTGCCGACCACTTCTAGCACCCAGCGGTCCATGATGATAGCGGACCAGGCAGAAAGGAAGTAGCGGAGCCGTCCCCTCACTGGGGAACCCGGGGAGGAGTGACGAGACTGGGGGCGACACCCCTCAACCCGTCACTGGGCAGGTTTGGAGGAAGGGCTGGCCGAGGGACCTCCTGGACCCTTCCCTCCAGGCTTTCTACTGGAGGAAGCGTCAGACTTGGCCTTAGGGCACCAAATGTGAGCCTGCTGGCCCTCTTGCTGGTGTTGCTGGGCTGGACATGCTGCAGGAGCAGAAGGGCGATAGGGCTTACGCTGCTACTGGCGGCCTTTGTCCTTCTGGGCAGATGTGACCGAGTCCAAGGTGGCACTGGACTTCTCAATCCTCTGGAGATGGCCTTCGACCCCTGGCCCAAACAAGTCAGTGCCCAGGAAGGGAATGTCTGCCAGCTTGTGCTGGGTGTCATCCGTGAAGGTGGAGACCTGCAGCCAAGCTCTGCGGTGCATGGCTACTGCGGTCGCTACTGACCGGGCACAAGAGTCACCGATGTCCAAAGAAGTTTGGAACTGTTGTTTAGCCACTGCCCTTCCCTGATCCCGCACCTGCTTGATCGTCATCTGAAGGTCAGCCAGGATATGAGGAACCACCTCATCCAGGGAACCAATAAGAGCGTGTGAGAAATGTGCCATCAGTACAGCCCAGCAATCCTGTTGAAGGCCTAGGGAGGAAGCAGCGTAAACCTTCCGCCCCAAGTAATCCAGCTTTTTGGAATCTTTATCGGGCAGCTTGTCCACATCCCTAGCGTTCCCGGAACACTGGAAAACACTGTCAGTCACCAGCCCCTCCGCAGAGGGGTGCTCCAAGAAACCGGAGAGTGAACCGGTGGGGACCGCGTACTTACGAGCCATCCTGGCCGAAGGCGCGGGACAAGTTGCAGGCCACTGCCACAACTCCAGGGCCGGGCCAACAATGGCTTTGGCCACAGGGAAGGCCTCCATGGAGGAATCTCCTCGGCCCAGTATCTCCGTGAGGGGATACCTGGCCTATTTCTGAACAGGTTCGAGCTGCATCTCAGTGGACTCTGAGATAAGTCGAAGTATACCCAAGAATGAGGATGGGCTCTCATTCACTGACTGGCCCCCTGCAGATTCCAGGTCAATGGGCCTGGAATACAGGGAGGAGTTGCCGTCAGACTCCGAGGAGTCTGCAAACAGCTGCCAAGCGCCTGAGCCACCCTCCACCTGCCAAGGTCGATCGGGAGTGAGGGTGACCGACAACCTGTGGGGCAAGCCCTGACCTGACCGAGAATCCTTGGTCAGGGCCCCAGTCTTCGGTTGAGGAGGCGGTGGTTCCACTACAATGAGCGGAGCAGCCAGTTTTGGCCAAACAACCAGCACTGGGGTCGGCTCCTAGATAACCACGAGGGGTTGCTTCAGTCACTCCGGTGACAGCCACTTAATTGCCGGAGAAGATGAAGGAGTTGGCTTGTTACCGGTCAACAAAAGCTGCTGCCACATCATGTCCTCATAGCGTTAGCGTCACTTAAGTCAGAGCTTATCCTCCCAAGAGGATGAGCGGCGATGCTGCTTCCCTACTCAACCTGAAAGAGGACCGAGACCTTCGGGGTCACCGAGGGTGGGTCAAGGAGGGGTTGGGGGAAACCCGCTCATCCCCTGGTTCAGGGTCCTTTACCAGGGACTTCGGCACAGGAGGCATGGGCAAGTCCTCGGTAGCCACTGGGGGAACCGGTGAAGAAGGGTTGTCGGCTTTTCCAGTCGACAAGCCGTCCAATAAGTCGAGAAAAATCTCGACCGCGTCAACGGATGTCTCAGCCGTCTGACCTGACGGGGACATCGTGAAGCCAGCAACCTTAGCCGCAACCTTGACCGAAGTCGAGAGTCGACGGTCCAGTGAAGAGGATCTCTCCCGCTCCCACGAATGTCGACGGTGGAACTTACTGCACCTTTTGGTTCTTTTTTCTTCGACCGACTGGTATGTCCCGATGGCCCTTCTTCCTTGGTGGAGAGGGACTGACAAAGCTCCTTGAAAGAAGCAGTGTAAGAGAAGCCCAAGGAGAGCAGGATAAATGCCGCATTTGAGGAGGAAGATGATCCTCCTCGAGGGCGATCAACTGCTCCAGCTGCTCCGCCGAGCCTACAGCCGCGGACACCGACCAACGGGCCTCCTTTGACTTCACCGGCAGGTTCCGTTTCTCGGGAAGCCCAAGTTGTAGCCTGGCAGCATGGACCTCTAAGACCGAAGCCGAGAAGGTCTTGCACAGATCACAGGCCTGCGTATTGTGGGCAAGGCCCAGGCAGTAAATGCATGTGGAGTGCGGATCAGTCTGGGACATCATCTTCCCACAAGGGCACCAATGGAAGCCGGGAGTGGATTTGTCCATCGCAGCCGCGAGGGAAGATGAAGACCGTAGTCTTGAAAACTTTAAAATAATTTTTGGAAAACCCAAAGAGTTTGGATCCAGGCCTAAAACGCAGAGCACTAAGGAGGGCACCACAGCTTCCAAGCAGAAATGAAGATCTGGCGTCATGGGGTGGAGCCGAGGGTTTTACCACCTGGGTGGGTGGGAGGAGTGAGCTTGAAGACCTTCTGGCAAGAATTAAAGCAGCAAGGAACCTGCCAGACTGTGTGGATTGAACAACACATCCACATCCTTAGAACTGTTGTTTACCTTTGTATGTATGTTTCCCTGCATCCTTTGATGAGGAACCTTTGTAAATGCACTGTTCCTGTTCAAAGGTATTTGTAATCCTAGAGTTTTATAAATAAAAAATAAATCTTCACTGTTCATTACTGCTGGGTGAGTACCAAGCCCTCCCGGAGGGGGACTAGAGTAACCCTGAGGGAACAAGACCCTCAGCCTCCTGCTGGTGAAATACAGGAAGAAGAGACCCTGTCCGTACTAGACTGGAATCCTAAGGCCAAGAAGAGCTAAGAGGTGTGCCCTGAAGATGAGGGGATGGAGGAATCCCCAGCAGAAGCCTCCCCAGCCCTGGAAGAAAAGAGGCGGGTCCCTCGGAAGGCGGAGCGAATCACTCTACGCCAGGCCAGTGGTGACAACCTTGAAAGACAAAGCCATGCTGTCTGCCTAATGCAGATCGCTGTCCCCGCAAGCCTGGAAGCCACCTCATTGGCGTCATAGGATGCCCTTGCTTGGTGCCTTGCCTGTTCCAGGCCTACAGCGGAGACAGCAATGGCCTGTCTACATTGCTCCATATCAAGCATTGATGCTAGAAGTTGAGAGAACATCGACCACAAGTGCCTGTTATAGACAGCATGGTGTGCCTGATGTGATATAATGCACAGCATCGCACGAGAAGAAGAGAACACCTCATCATCAAATTATAGGGAATCTGAGTCTGCTGGTCGGTCGTGCGCCAGCAAGGAGTCTCTAGGAACACCAATCCCGAGGATGGGTTGGGAAGAGAACCTAGGGACTCAGATGGAGCACAATACCTCCTCCTGCAGTCTGCTGGGGCTGGGGCAGGGTCGGCTGGTGACTGCCAGGTGCGGATAGACGCCTCCTGCAATGTAATAGGCGAGGATGGCACGACCAAATGCTGGGCAGTGAATTCACAGAGGAATTCACGCGTCTCCCGCTCAGTATTGTTATGTCTGACATAAGAGATACGGAGATCCCCAGCCATTCTCGAAAGGAAGCGCTGATAATCAGTGAAATCAGCGTCGGAAGAAAGGTGAGCAGAGGGTTCCTCTCCCTTTGAGGATGGAGCCGAGGAGGATGGGGAACTCGAATGTTCAGGTGACTCCAGCAGTGGAGGGGACAGGCGAAATACCCGCTCATGCATGTATTTAACATATGATGGGAAGGTAGCCACAGTGCCTCTGAATGTCTCCCAGGATAACAGCCCCGTAGGACCAACATTGCCTGGAAGAGAGGGAGGTGGCTGCAGAGGAATGTGAGAGGGACACCTACAAGGAGGCAACTGTCCTCTGCCAGGGCTCTGAAATCCAGAGAACGGAGCCCGAGCTGGCGGGGTCCCTGAAATCAAACCAGGTTGCAAGAAGGAACCCTGGGTATGTGAACTCTGGAAGAGCCCAACCGGGGAATCTCCCCTGTGATGCATCTGGGGCTGCATGGGTCCAAAAGGGCAACCCACGGCAGTGCCAATGGAAAGGTCCCCTGAGCCCAAGAGGGAGAGGCGGGGTTCGGCGCTACGGCTCTGTCCCACATCCTGAGGGGTGACGACACCCCTCACCGCGATCTGTCAACCCCTCAGACTCCGAGGACGTCCTCCTCCTCGACTCCAGCGATAGGGTCCGTCGAACCCGAGACCTCCCAAGGGTGGCCCCCTGAAGACAGGACCTCCACTCCACCCCGAGAAGGCACAGTGGCACCAGGGCTGGCAGCTGTCATAGCCTCTCTGGAGGGCAGCCCTCCCCAATCCCCAACCCACCCTCCCCATAATCCAACATGGGCCGCCAGCCGCATCAACCGAATGAACGGCACCGCGAGAATTAAACCAGCGCCGATCCAATCACCGGCGCTGGGATCCAAGAAGGCACCGGCAGGCGGCGTCAAGGGTCCACCAGTACCAGACTCAGCAACCATGGGCCGTGACACTGGGGAGAGCCTGCACCTCCGAAGAGGTGACTGCTGAAGCGGTGTCTCCGACGTGACCCTGGGAGGGGCCACGACGTTCCTCCGACACCGTGAAAGAGGCTTCCTCCTCAGCAAGGCTTGAAGATGAGGAGGCCTCCTCCTCACTGACCATTTGGGCCCGGAAGGGGACCCGGAGGAAGGGCCTAAGGTCCTGGCCTGGGAAACCCAAGACTGACGCTGTCCTCTGAAAGTCGGCAGGGCCTTGCCGACTTTAAACGCGCGGACTTCGAGACCATGGTGGTCCATCGAGAAGCAGGCATTGCATCTATCCATGTCATGGTCAGGTCCCAGGCACCAAAGGCAGACATCATACCGGTCCATCATGGAGAAATGCTGGCCACAGGAGCACTGACGCATGGGGGGCGCGGCCTGCTTTGGACTTTCGTTTGGCTCCTGAACCAGAAATGATGCGAAATAATTAATAAAACACAGAAAAGCTCCCAGCGCTGTCGAGTAATAAAATGAAATGGTCTTACCAGTTTTCAACGGCCTCGGGAAGTTGAATGGGATGAAGGAGCGGAGAAGGTGTCGAAACGATGACAAAAAGGCCTAGTAGCGCAGAAACAAACTGTTTAACTTGTATAGCAGGTGTAGCCTCGACGGGAGAAACAGAACTGGGATGGAGAAGGAGTCTGCGGGCGCCTAACGGCCGCCCCTCAGACACCACATAGCGTCGCTCTCGAGGGCACTGGCGCCCGGCGCCTCCCCCAAAATCCTGCTATGGGTGCACGCCTGCATACACCAAGCAGTAATGAATGGTGAAGATTGACAAGGGAAGATCTGCTTTTCCTCAGTGGGTCAAGGGACAGTCCTCTGAAGATCCTTTGTGTGTTTCAGCTACCTTGGAAAGGAACTTGAGAGATTGTGTTGACCTGCTACCTAGGAGAAGTGCCTTTTTGTTGTTCCATGTCCAGTGGATGCGACAACTAGTTTGTGAGTACTGTTCTAAGGAGACAAGTTCTCCACATAATTTAGGGGAATCGTTTCTGGGGTGTGTGCCCATAGATTAGGATATAATGCACCTATCAGTGCCCCTCGTTCACACAGGAGAGTGATTTTCTGTAAACTGTTTACCCAGGAGAGTGCAGTTTGTACTTTGGTCACCCCAATGAGTGACAGGAATGGAACGTATGGGACTTCTAGCATTTCAGTGGGGAATGGGGGTTTCAATGGTGTAACCCTAAAGGAATGACAGAAACTGTTGGTTGGGGCAAAGGGTGGAAGGAACGCCATCTGGATGGTTACAAGGCAGGGCTTACTAGTTCATAAAGGGCACCAGTTTTTACCTGAGCAAAGGTCGGTGCTGCAGGTTTAGGTGTGTGGCTGAGTCTCACATAATTGCACCTATTTTCGAAGAAGAGTTCTGAGTGTGTGGCTTAGTTTCACAATATGTGCACTCATTGGAGGAAAGCGTTCGGGTACGTGGCCAGGTGTCCACTATATGCACAATTGGAAAATGGGAAGAAGATGTTCTTTTTTTGTGTTCCCGAACTGTACTGCATGTAAGGAGAGTTCGTGAAATGTACCTGTCCTGTCTTGACCAACCCATGAGGGTCCACTACTGCTTTAGTTTTCCATCTGTTAAATAAAGCCATACTGCACAATCCCAGTTCCTGTTCTGGACATTCTGATTCTTGCTTCTGGTTGTTGGATTTACTGGGGCCCCCTCAGCAGTTAAGATGTAGCATATGCCTAGCAGCCTCCACCCTGGACCTGGGTTGCAATTTTTACACAAGGTTCATGTGTTTTGTTCTTGTACCCCCACCCGTTTTCCTCTAGAAATGAGACAGGCATCCATCCTAACACCAAAGGTGGTACCAACCTTTGTAAAGTAAATGGTATGCCAATATGTGGGTACCAGTGTCCAGATTTAATGGGGGGGGGGGTGCTAACTTGCTATAAGTGGCTTGGGGTTTACAAAAAATGGGGGCTCATCCGGGATATTTAATTTGGACGAGAGGTACAAAGAATGAAGGCTTGTGCAAAAGAAATATATTTTGGGGATGAGAGGCAATGCTGAGGGTATGTCTAGGATCTTCCTGTCTGGTGGCAGTGTACCCAAACCCAAGATCAGTTACCAGAAAGCAAAGTTGTGCCAAGTAAAATGCCACCGAAAGTCTTTTGCTGCCTAAGTTTCTGTGAAAAGGAAAGTGAAAAAATGTGCTGCTTGCGTGTCTGACATGGAAATATGGACTGCTGGAACTCAGCAATGATTGCCCTTGCCTTGTGTTTAAAGCACTTAAAAAACTGTTTAAAAATTACAAATTTCCAGAAAAAGTATTTGTGGACTTAAAGGACAGTGTTTTTTAAGTGCTCAGCAAGTTTAAAATGTATACAGTGAAAACTGGGGGAGACATTAAGGAAACTGCACTAAGTACTGAGTGAAAATGCCTTAGAAGGCTTGCCCCACTAAAACTGACAGCTGAGAAAAAAAGTGACAGTCTGCAGTTTAAATTTTGCCTTCTCAATGATCGCCGTGCAGGAGTGCGGCTGAGAGTGAGAGAGAGCTCATTTGCATGGCGTCATGTGATTGGTCCCAGTGCACCTAAGCCCCGCCCTTGCCTGAGTCTCAGAGTTGTGGAATCTTTGAGGAGGAGCAGCCAGCAGTTCGTGCGGCAGCAGGAGGAATCGCTTACAGCAGAAGCGCTTCTGAACCAGCTATTTTTTCAAACTTTTCGCAGTAAAACTGGGCTCAATCCATATTCCGACTGACTGGAGAGTGATCAAGGCGATCGTAGCTACGATCGGCAGGACCACCAGCCAGTTTCACCCCAGAGGCCTTCTGAGAGTCGGCAGTTAGGGTTACCACCTTTTAAGAAGCCCAAAGTGGGACATTTCTTACTGAAACGTGATTTTTTTGCACGACAATATGTAACCTCAGACTTGTTTTCTCGAAATAATCAGAATTAATACTAAGTGTTGTGGTTTTTTAGTTGTTTCAGTTATTTCTTATCATTTTAAGGTATTTTACTTAAGGTATTATAGTTTTCTGCAACATTTAGAAGAAAGAAAATATTTTTTCTACGATAATGTCAGGACATGTAGCATTTTTCATGTTTTTTTGCAGGACACAGTTATCCAAATCAGGACTGTCCTGCGAAAATTGGGACAGGTGGTAACCCTATCGGCAGTAGGCAGTATTACATCGATGGTGGAAAACAGCTACTTCTTGTAAGTACCCCATGCAAAAGCAAATGACCGTGGTGCTAAAGGTCAGAAAACTGTGTAAGAACTTGAGCAAATGCAGCAAAAGTACTGAAAGAGAGAGTTTTGTGAACATTTAAATCTTGGGCTGTGTGTGTGAAATTGCTGTTTTCAAAGAGTGAACTTTAAGACAAATGATCTCTCTGGTCCAAGTGCTAGTAAATGTAACGGATTGAAAAAAAAGTAAAGTGAATTTGTGCTTAGAGAAAATCAGTCAAAATGCAAAATATCCAGGCAGAATCCTAGCAATTTTTAACTGAGTGTGATGGAAAGTTACACTCGCCATGTAATCAAGGCAGCGCCATTTTAGACCAATGTTTTCAATTCCAAACAAAATTTCAAGTATTGTGGAATACAAATGCAGCAGTCAGGCAGCCTGTTAGCAAACTGTACCAGTGTATTAAAACCAAATCTTAGAGTGATTATAAAAGCAGTAATTTGGGGAATTGTGTGCTTAATTTGTAGAACATGGCCCGGCAACCCCCTCACTACCCGCTCCGTGCCAGGGCATGGGTAGCCCAACAAGAAATGAAAATTACGTACCTACCGTAATTCTTGATCTTCTTGGACGAGTCTCCACCACTCATTCACACTAGTGGGATCTGCGCCGGAGGCACTAGGACCCATCGGAGCAAACTTTTGCTGGAGGGTTGCGCGAGATGGCGCTCGAGAGGCATGGTGCATGAAGGTGGTGCTTCAGGGTAACGACTATCTCGGCGACGACCCTCCAACCGCCTCCAGTACCTTTTTTACCAAGGAGGTGCAGCGCAACTAACGAAAGAGTAAACCTAACCTTAAAAATGGACATAAGATAGTCCGGACGACCCGTAAGAAGGGTCAGCAAAGAAGTCTTCACGCCTAAAGATTTGAGGGAGTGAAGACCAACACAGCGGTGAGCTCAGGGATGGAAGTAGGGCGGTGAATGAGTGGTGAGACCTGCCCAAGAAGATCAAGAATTACGGTAGGTAGGTAATTCATATCTTCCTGGACATAAGTCTCCACCACTCATTCACACTAGTGGGAGAGTACCAAGCTGATAATCCCCAAAAGGGCGGCAGGGGAGCCAGAGCTCACACGTCTAGGACAGAAGTCCATTAAGGATAGTTTTGCCGAAGGCGGAATGACGCCTGGCATGAACATCCAGTGCATAATGCTTAACGAAGGTATGCACTGAGCTCCAGATGGCGGCATTGCAGATATCTGCAATAGGAACATTGCGAATTTCCGCTAGGGATGCCGCAACCGCCCTAGTAGAGTGAGCGTACACTCTACCTTGTAATTTAACCTGTGCCATGGAATAGCAATGTCGAAGACATGCCACTAACCATGATGAGATGCATCTGATAGTGACAGGCTGACCCAGCCGGGTCTCGCTGAAGGAAACAAACAATTGCTGAGTCTTTGAAAATTTTGGTTCTATCTAAGTAGAACTGCATAGCTCTCTTTAACATCCAAGGAATGAAGAGACTGCTCTCCTTCATTTTGGAAGTTCACAAGTAAGAGGGAAGCACCAGAGGTTGGTTTAGATGGAATTCTGACACAACCTTGGAAGAAATTTAGGATGAGTACTGAAGAACTACTTTGTCCTTATGGAACACAGTATAGGAGGTCCGTAACTAGGCATGTATCTCAGAGGCCCCATGGCTGAGTAGTAATAGCCACTAGGAAGGCTGTCTTCCAGGTATGGGAATTTTAGCTCACAGGTAGCTAGGGGTCTGAAAGGCTTCCAAGTGAGCATGTCTAGCACAAGGTTAATGTCCCAGGCTGCGACCGGACATCTAACAGGGGGTCTGGTATGCAGAATTCCCTTAAGAAATCTCTTCATCATAGGTAACTGAGCCAGAGACAAGGAAGAAACCGGATCATGGTACGCTGAGATGGCACTAAGGTGAACTTTAACCGTGGAGTACTGGAGACCTGAGTTTGATAGGTCCAAAAGGTACCCCAGAACCTTGTCTGGAGGACAGGAAAAGGGATTCCAAGAGGACTTTGCACACCAGAGAGAAAAACGTTTCTACTTAGAAGCGTAAGTTTTTCGGGTAGCTGGCTTCCGAGCAGCCAGAAGGATGTCTGAGACTCTACGAGAGCGTTGAACCGTTCACTTCTACCTCTTCAGGAGCCAAGCATGAAGGTGAAGTGACTCAGGTTGGGATGGACCAACGAACCCTGAGTCAAAAGATTGATTTGCAAGGGAAGTGGTCTCGGAAAGGCTGCCGACATACTGTTGAGTAGAAGAAACCATAGTTGCCGAGGCCAGGAGGGAGCAATGAGAATCATCTTGGTCCCCTGAGACTCAAATTTGAGGAGAACTCTCTGAATTAGAGGAAGTGGTGGAAAGGCGTAAAGAAAGCTTTCTGTCCACCGCAGCCTGAACGCATCCTGACAGAAAATGCCGGCCCTGGATTTCTGGAGCAGAAGAGAGGCAGTTTTGCGTTGAGTGGGGATGCAAAAAGGTCCAGGTCTGGAGTCCCCCACTCTTCGAACAGTGACCGAGCTACGGCTGGATCGAGAGACCACTCGTGAGGGTCTGCTCCGTTCTGCTGAGGTGATCTGCTAAGTCGTTTTGTACACCTGGCAGATATACTGCTTGAATTAGAGACTTGTGCTCCAAGCACCACTCCCACACTCTCATTGCTTCCCTGCAAAGGGGATAAGAATGAGCAGCACCTTGCTTGTTGATGTAATACATCACAGCTTTGTTGTCCGTTTGAAGGAGAATGTTCTTGTGACAAAGAACATCCTTCAACACTCGGATCGCATAGAGGACCGCTCTCATCTCCAGGACATTTATGTGGAGCTGGGCTTCCAACTGAGTCCATACACCTTGAGTGTGGAGAGAGCGACAGTGAGCTCCCCATCCCATTAGCGATGCGTCTGTGGTGATGGAGATCTGATGATCCAGAGGAGCAAAGGGGAATCCTTCCAGGAGATTGCTCTCTTGAGACCACCAGGTGAGAGACCTTCAAGGGGCTCCGCCACCTTGATGGGATAAGATCAGTGAGAGGTCGGTGACCACTGAGCGGAGAGCATCCATTGGTGGTCCTCATGTAACCGAGCTAGGGGTACAGTGAACACTGAGGACGCTATGAGACTCCAAATATACGCTGTATCGAGAGAGCTGTGACCGATCGGTTCTCCCCGATGTAACGGGCCATCTGAAGGATGTCGAGTCTTCTGTCCTCTGGAAGGAAAGCCTTCGTGGAAGAGGTGTCCAGAAGAGTCCCTATGAAAAGGAGCCTCTGGGAGGGCTGCAGCTGTGACTTCTTTAGATTCAGCAGAACTCCCATGGATGTAAGAAGGCGAGAGGCCGTTTGAACGGCTTCCAGAGTCCCTTGGCTGGAAGGGTTTGCCAGGAGCCAATCGTCCAGGTAGGGAAACACTCGGAGTCCGAGCTTCCTGAGATGCGCTGCGAGAACTGCACAACACTTTGTAAAAACTAGCGGCGCCGAGGATAGCCCAAAAGGCAGGACTCTGAACTGATAATGCTGACCCAGAGCCACAAACCTCAGGAATTTGCGATGGGTCAGGTGGATGGGGATATACTGGTAAGCGTCCTGCATATCCAGGGAGTCCAGCCAGTCGTGCTCATGCAGCAAAGGTAACAGGGTACCTAGGGAAATCATTTTGAATTTCTCCCTGGGGAGGAATTTGTTTAACTTTCTGAGGTCTAGAATGGGGCGCATCCCCAGATTTCTTTGGAACCAGAAAGTAATGGGAGTAAACCCTGTGTTTGCTGATGCGGGGCACCAGTTCTATTGCCTGTTGCTTAGAAGGCCCTGGATCTGGGCGTGAGGAGGTCTGACTGAGAGGTCGACAATCTGGGTTGTCGTTTGGGAGGACAATTCGGGGGGGTTTCCAAAATTGAGAGAATAACCCTTGCGAATTATCCGAAGGACCCATTTGTCCGAGGTTATGGACTTCCACTGGTTGTAGAAGTACATCAGACGACCTCCCACCGGAGGAGAAAGTTCCACCTCGGGCAGTGTGGATGGAACTTGGGCCGGCAAGTCATAAGGTGGCGCTGGGGGCTTTAGGCCCCTGCGCTTTCTCCTGCGCCTTCTTTTGAGGTTGGGCAGGTTGGCTTTTATGGAAGCTTCCTCTGCCTCTGCCTCGAAAGGACTGACGACTATGAAACTGACGTTTACCTACATGCCCCCGAGAGGGGGTAGGCGGAGGTCTAGCCAATTTAATGGCCGACCTAGTCTTCTGAGTGGCCTCTAGGGCTTGCTCTACCTGAGGACCGAAAAGATACGAGCCATCAAAGGGCAACGCCATTACCTGCTGCTGAGCATCATTCGTAAAGCCGGAAGTACGCAGCCAGGAATGGCGTCGAGTACAAATACTTGCGGCTGCTGAACGAGAAGCAGTCTCCAAAGCGTCCATGGCGGCTTTGACCTGTTGGTTATTGGACTCAATACCTCTGGTAACGGTTAGAAGAAGCTCTGACTTGGAGTCGGAATCTGGAAGAGCTTCAACCATTCGTTTCATAGAGTGCCACAGGATATACTCATACTGAGAAAAATAGCCTTGATAGCTGGCAATACGCATACTTAGTGGAGGCAGCAAAGACTCTCTTACCTAATGTATCAATTTTAGAGACTCTTTGTTAATAGGTCTAGGTAGTAGCTTGAGGAAGAACGACCTTGTCATCCCCTGCCAGGACTACAATAGGATCCGCAGGCTTGGGATGCTAAAATGGGACGATCCTTGGGAGCTGAATATTTCTTATCAATGGATTTAGCCACTGAGGGAATAAGAGCAGGATTATTCCATACCATTTGAGAGAGCGTCTCGAAGGAAGGTTGAATTGGAGGAGTCAAATCCGAAGGGATCTCCGAAGCATGAAGATACTGGAGTCTTAATATTTTCCCAGGATTGATGTCTGTAGTCTGGAGAGAAAGAGTGGATCTCAGGTTCTTCAACAGAGACTTAAAGGATAGGTCCTCACCACAGGCTCTGTAGCAGTGAAAGATCCTGTTTTCTCCACTTCATCACCCAACTCAAGGTCTGGGTCAGGCTCAACATCATCTCCTGATAGTCCAGGAAGGACTGTTTGGACAGGAAAGGAGGAAAATAGGAGAGGAGGAAAGAGCAGATAGAAAGGAGAGTCCCCGAGGCCCCCGGCGCCTGGAGGCTAAGGAGTTGAAAACGGTGCCGTGAGGCGCACAGCGGCAAGAAGCACGCTGGCATCAGGCGCCCCGGAGGTGCCGCCGGTCGCCATCAAGACATCGTAGCCGCGAGACTACCGGGCGCAGACAGCGCTATGACTCGGCCAAGCGCCAAGAAGATCCAGCGGCGCCAAAACGGCGCCGCATGCGTGCAGTGACCCCGGAAGGCGCCGAGGACACCCTGGAACCTGGAAAGCAAGAGAAGGGAAAACACAGGAGATAAGGGCATCAGTGTGGCCCCCCTGCGTCGCAGCCATGTGAGGGGGGGAAACACCTAAGCACGGAGTCGCTGGCACCGAAGGAGGCGCTGCGCAACTAGGAAGGTCCAACCGCCCCACCTGATCGCCCGACGAGCCCGAGGCTCCGAGGCAACCGAGCCAGGCAGAAGAACCAACCTCCGAGCCCATCGCCCATAAGAGCGGCCCACTGATGAAACTGCTCATCTGGAGCCCTACCTATAGGCGGGTGGGGCCCGGTGTCAAGACATGGAACGGAAGTTGGCGACTCGAAAGAGGAGACCGGCAACTAGCTACGATAACCGACCGCCGACGCGCAGACGATTTCAGAGGGCGACCTCGAGTGATGCTCTTTTGACCTGTGGGTCAAGAAGAGCTTGCAGGCGAACGTGCCGAGAATGCACCGCTTATTTTTATGCCGCGGGGACTGCCCATCCCACGGCATCGGACTGACCGCTGTCGGAACCCCGCTGAGGAGAAGGGGCTGACCGACCCAGCCCGACTGACTGAACAGCTTTCACACGAAGTCTCCTACCGTCACCTGACCTGCTCATGGTCGACTCCGCCCAGTAGGCCGAGACTTCTTTACTATAAGTTAAATTTTAAAATATAACAGAAATATAATGAAATAGAATAAAATTAAGCGATACTACTATTGAGATAATATTACAAAAAAATAAACTGAAAACTATGCGCTAGTTTGAAGTTTGACTACCGACAGGCTAGCGACGTTGTAACTGAAGCGCTTTCGTGAGTGGAAAAAAGGAACTGAAAGGTGGCGTTGGAGGTCATCGCCAAGATAGTCATTACCGCTCGAGCCACCGCTCACGCCCATGCCCTCGCGCGCCATCTCTCGCGCAGACCCTCCAGCAAAAAGTTTGCTCCCGATGGGTCCTAGTGCCTCCGGCGCAGATCCCACTAGTGTGAATGAGTGGTGGAGACTTATGTCCAGGAAGATCACGAGCTAGCTAAATTTGAGAATTTGTATGACTGTTCATCAGCACCAGCTGAGAAGGCTTTGCCAAACTATCCGGTTAATGTGTGTGTAGTATGCCTAAAGCCAGGGAGAGATGTTTTGCCAATTCCACATTGCATAGACAGCCGAAATCAATTTGGGATGAGCAAGTCAAGCGGCACAACGGTAGCTAAAACCAAATACGTCTGTTCAGCTCCAACTTGTACACTGGCAGGGGACCCTGTCATATCAGAACAGCAGCAGGCTGGGTGCAGTCAGAGAGACCCCAAAGAGTTTGTAAAGGAGTTCTTGGACACTGTCTGTGTTGATGCTATGCAAGGCCCAGAAAAAGTTTAATGCTCCATGCCGTAGAGGGTGGAGCTCGATGCTGCAGTTGCAGGTTCAGCAGATCCTTGGGTGGAAGGCCGAAGCCCTAGCCTTGTGGGAGAGTCCAAGGTGAAGGAAGTGTGTTGTTGGGTGCCAATGCCTCAGAGGACAGTGGAGAATGGACAATTTCGGGGGCTGGCGCAATCACCAGCTCCTGGGCAGAGTGTGTGGAAGAGGAAGAAGCTTCAATGGCTGCAGTGGGACCTAGTGAGTCACCACTGGCATTGGCTTCTATGGAGCCTCCCAATGTCTGTATGGAGGAAGGCTCTAGAGATGTGCCCCTGAGTGCAGAAGTGGACTCCTTTTACCCTGCACTATGTGCTCATAGCTGGCTCAACCAGGACTGGCCACTCCCAAGCCGTGCTTCTGGACTGGAGTTGATTAAAAGCAGCAAAGAGGAGAGAACTGTTCGTAGATGAGCGGAGGTCGAGTATGGACCTTCGTATCCTTTCTTCTCTTGCCAAATCTGGGAAGAAATTGAGAAAAACAGACATGCCTGGCTGTGGGAGGAAGCTTGTGCCAACCTGCACCCTAGAGTAAACAAGTGGGTCCGAATTAAAGTGTGTAATGAGAGACTGTAATTCTGGAAGCGTGGCAGGACCTTGTTAATTGGCTCTGTGAGAGTAGTGGACAAAGCTGGCCAAGAGACATTCTACAATGCTCCCATGGTGCGTCCAAATGGGTAACAGTTTATGCCCCACATCCTGAGTGGTACTACTGCTAAATTGGAGCCATTCATCTGCAATTGTGCCCGCTTGCCAAAAGTGAATGCAGCCATGCCAGCTCAGCAATCTGCCACCGAAGAGGCAGCAACCCAGGATGGAAGTGCCTTTCTTCTGGTGATCTGGGTTCGACGACAGCAGCATCCAGGTTCGTCTGTAGCAATATCCAGGTTCATCAGCCCAGCAGCTGGAGATTTCCAGTCTGGGTCCAGTAGGAGGTCGTGGAAGTATCTGATGATGAAGACTCTGTCTACCCAGCAGCCGAAGATCATCAGGCCGCAGGTCCAGAGAGGTGATGTTGGCATCCTTTTATCACCTAGAAACTGGTAAGACAGGTTTCCTTTTTAATTTGACTATTTTCCTGCAATTGAGGATATACCTGGAACTTTATTCACCAACTGACTATCCTGATCTGGACTGCAGTGCAAGTAGGCCTTGTGCCTGTTCCAGAACTGTGTTTCAGCAGGCTCCGGCCTATTTACTTATTTATTAAGAGTTCGGAAAAAAACTTTGCGCATACGCTCTTTTACAAAGGTTCCTCATTGGGATAACAGACATCAGACGGAATTAACATCATAGGTCAGACAAAGGTACAGAACTAATAGTAAATTACAGAGTAATTGTTGCAGGCTTAACTATAAAATACAACATTACACATTAATAGCTAGTACCTGACCTGGCAGAGTACAGCATCAGGAACTACGGGAAATTAGGAGGTGTGGGAACACTAAAGGGGGGAGAGGGGACGGGGGTTAACTTAAGGGGGTTGTGAGGGAGAGGGCTGAGCGGGTTGCCAGAGAGGCTTTGTCGAGAGGAGGTGGGGGATAGCAAGGGCATGGGCAGGAGGGAGTGGGTGGGGGTGCAGGCGCTGGAGGCTAGAGGGAGGCGGGGACACATACCAGCCAGGGGAATTATCTGCTTAGCTGGGTGGGGGGGCGGAGTAGCAGTAAACAGAATAGGAGGCTGGAAATAGGCAGAAAAGGAGGTTGTGTGGTCAGGAGCCATTCCATTTGTAGCTTGAACTAAGGTATTGCCTCATTCCAGTTTTGAAGAGAGACAGAGGCTTATGGCCGTACGTAGAGGATCTGGGATTTTGTTCAGCCATGGGGGGGCCCTGAAGACGAAAGCACATTGTCCATGCGAAGTTCTGTGAAATGGTGCAGATAGGGTTCCTTGCGTACTGCCTCTGGTACCATATGTAAAGACAGCCGGGGATAGGATGCTCGTACACAGAGTGGTGTTTTCCCCATAAGTGCCTTCTTCCCGAGGAGTCAGGTTTGAAACTTGTTTCTGCTCCCTAGTGGCATCCATTTTGTCAGTTAGTAGAGAGAGCAGGTGTGTGCAAGTCGGTCAACAGCCAAGGTGGGCCAGCAGGCTTTATTGAGGGCAGTGTGTATCCTCTTTAGTGCCATGTCCATGGCTGCACCATAGACAACCAGGCCATAGTTGATGGTCGATAGGATGGAGCTGGAGACCGAGACGCGGAGTGCCTCAGGAGTGAGGTAGCTCCTATGCCTGTAGTGGACACCCAGCTTAGAGTTAACTGTCTTGACTACCGAGTCAATATGAGGGGTGAAGGAAAGGGTGTCATCAAGGGTGACCCCCAGGTACTTGAAAGTGGTCACTTGTTCCACAGGTGGTGTCTTTGTTAGAAATGACAAGGCCTAGGAGAGACTCTATTTGTAGTACCTTGGCACTATGGACTCTTCCCTAGATTTGGACATTGCAGGGACTCTTCCCCCCTCCAAAAAAAAAATGTTTTTGCAAATGCTTTTATGTTTTTAATTTTTGTACTTTTATGAAAAAGGCCAGTGCTGCAGGTTTAGGTGTGTGACTGAATTTCACATAATTGCACCTATTTTCGAACAAGAGTTCTGAGTGTGTGGCTTAGTTTCACAATATGTGCACTCATGGGAGGAAAATGTTCAGGTGTGTGGCCAGGTGTCCGCTATATGCACCAATGGGAAATGGGAAGAAGATGTTCTTTTGTGTGTTCTCGAACTGTACTGCATGCAAGGAGAGTTTGTGAAATGTACCTGTCCTGCCTTGACCAACCCATGGGGGTCAACTACTGCTATAGTTTGCCATCTGTTAAATAAAACCATACTGCATAATCCCAGTTCCTGTTCTGGACATTCTGATTCTTGCTTCTGGTTGTTGGATTTACTGGGGCCCCCTCAGCAGTTTAGATCTAGCATATGTCTAGCAGCCTCCACCCTGGATCTGGGTTGTAATGTTTACACAAGGTTCATGTGTTTTGTTCTTGTACCCCCACCTGTCTTCCTCTAGAAATGAGCCAGGTATACATCCTGACGCCAAGGGTGGTACCAACCTTTGTAAAGTAAATGGTTTGCCAATATGTGGGTACCAGTGTCCAAATTTAATGGGGGGGGTTGGGAGGTGCTAACTTGCTATAAGTGGCTTGGGGTTACCTATATTTGATTACACTCAGTATACCCTTACAATTATTATCTAAACCCTTTCTGTATTGTTCAGTCTTGTATATAAATTATTGTTCCTGTTCGTCTGTGTATAACTGGACACTTGTGAAAAAGGGTATTTTTGCTTACATGCCTTTCCAGTATAAAAATAAACTGAACTAAAACTGAACTGATCTCTCAGCTCCTGCCATCGCTTCCCCTTCTTATTCACTCACCAACCTCTCCTTCTCCCTCTGTGCTGTTCCCTAGCCATGGAAGACTGCCAACATTCTCCCCTTAGAGGGGTGAACCCTCCTCGGCTGGCAAATTCCGTCCTAACTCCCTCCTCCCTTCTCTTGCAAAGTTGCAAGAGAAGCTTGTCTACTCCAGGGTTACTGACTCCCTCTACTCTTCCAACTACCTCTCCCCCTTCCAGTCTGTGTTTTGGAGGCACCAGTCTGCTATCTTCTCTCTGGTGCAGGCCACGGATTTAATACTTACTTGGATGGATCAGGGGCACATTATGATGGCTATTTTAAGTCCTTCCCGTTCAAACTAAGTGTTCCCTTTCCGAGATTACTCCCGGCCCCCCCCCAGTCCATTCTAGTCCCACCGGTACTACTGGTTCACCTCAGTCCATTCCAGTCCCACCGGTACTATGTACTCACTGCAACACACCCCCCCATCGCCCACTCTTATGCCCTGATACCACCTGCTTAGTATCCCAGAATCTTTCTGCCAGTGTCCCTGCCTCCTACATGTGCGCTTTTCTATATCCCAGGGACTCCTTTACAATATTATTTACCTTTATTTGTACACTGTATATATTTTGTTGTATATGTCTTGCTACTGTTTTTTTTTTATGTATATTTTACTTGTACTCTATTCTGTACCCTTGCAAACTGCAGGTCCACCTTGTAAATGAGCTTGCTCAATGGTGATCGCCTGGGTAAATAAAGATTTTGATTGATTAATTTTCATTGATCTGGCCAAAGTCTTAGATTCGCTAGCCCATCCACTCCTCCTGAACAAGCTGTCTTCTGCCGGCCTCTAAGCTGCCGCTGCTGACTGGTTCTATTCCTACCTCACAGACCATCGACAGTTGGTGCAGGTAGAAGGTGTCCTGTCACCTCCCCTGCCTTTTGAGGCTGCAGCCCTACAAGGCTCCATCCTGGTTCCCATCCTCTTCTCCATTTTCCTGAAAAACCTCCCCTCTGCCTGTGCTAACTTGCATATTCGTATGTATGCAGATGATAAAGTTATCTACACCTCAGGCCTCTCAACCGTGGCAGTGTAAGGCTTGCTCTAGCAAGATTTCCACCAAATCCTGTGCTGGTTACATTTTAACCAGCTCCTGATGAACAATTAAATAAAGAAGTGTCCATGACCTTTGGCACCAGTCAGAAACTGGCCAGGCTCTCCTCCCCCCTCCCTGTCTTTGCCACCCTGAACAGCACTCCTCATAAAGTGATCTCTTCCTTCAAGTATCTTGGTGGGAAGGCTGACTCAGTGGCATGAAGGCCTGAGGCACATGGCGCCTCATCTCCTGCAAGAATGGCGACTTAAGTTTGGAAAAGGATGTGGGTATCTGGGGGTGAAAGGGGGGCTGACGGGGTGAAGGACAAATCAGCATCTGTAGGACTGTTCTCCTCACTCGGGGAGAGAGGCTGCTATGACTTGCTGTCTGACTGCCACCCAGTAGCAGCTGGGTGACAGCGCAAGTGAAGTCACCAGGAGAGGGAAGGGACCTCACATTCAAGGTGCCGGGAGCATCACTGCAGAGCTGGAGCTCACACACACTGCACCCACTGCATGTCCGGTGGGCCCAGGGAGAAAAAGAGCAGTTACGAAAGAACTTACCGTAACAGTAGCTCTTTGAGGGGATCTCAGTCATCAGGTAACACTGTAGGAACCTTCGCCGTTGGTGAAGGGAAATTCACACAGAAGATTTTCAGCAGTACACCTGGGGCCACCCACGCCGTCTATGTCATCAACCCTATCTAGGTGTAAGTGGCCCTGCTCTGTCCTCAGTTCTTTCCCTTGGAGACTAAGGGAGCAAAGCTCATGCCATGGGGGACCAAGAAGAGAGACAGGTGCCCAGACCTAAATGAAAGCCTGGATACACCAGACAGACAGTTCCTAGACAGGAGCCCCAACAAGGGGAATGGTGGGAGGAAAAGCATACCTGATGACCGAGATCCCCTCGAAGTTCTACTGTTAAGGTAAGTTCTTACATAAACAAGCAAGCTAAATGTTATTTATAAGCGCAATTCCATTAGAGCAAAGCACTTCACAACTTAAAACAGGTTCAAATTAATATAAACATCAATGAATAAAAACATAATCTTAGTAAAATATAAGCCTGAAGGTGGTACAACTAGGCCTAGCTCCCATCAGAAAATGCCTGGCTGAACATGTATATTTTTAATTCAGTCTTAAAACTGTCAGCGGTCTGGCACTCTCTAATATGATGAGGCAGAGTGTTCCACAGGGTGGAGGCTGCAACAGCAAAAGTGAACGCACCAGAAGTCTTTAACCAAACACTGGGAACTTCTAGCAAGCCTTTGTCGGCCAAGCAGAATGGGCAGAGGGGGAAGTAGGGGCGTAGAAGATCTTGCAAGTAGCCAGGTCCCTGTCCACGTACGGCCTTATAGGTCAGTAACCCAACCTTGAAGGTGATTCACCAATATACTGGCAGCCAGTGCAAGCTATGGAGCACAGGAGTGATATGGCAAGATCTTGATAAACCAGTCAATAAGCTGGCTGCTGCATTCTGCACTAGCTGCAATCGGTGGATATCAGCCCCCAGTAGCCCTAGGTATAGGGCACTGCAGTAATCAAGGCGCACGGTTACAAAAGGCATGAACCAGAATTGGCGCACTGCTAGGCGGAACCAGGTGCTTAATCTGGGTGATGTTCCTCAGATGGTAAAGAGGTCTTTATGACTGATTACACCTGGGATTTTAATGTCAGGCCACTATCGCACTCAACACCCAGATTTCGCACCTGATTAAGGGTAAGCAGCTGGTCACCTCCAAGCCAAAGCCCAAATGGTTGACAAGCCTGCAACTCCATGCCCTGGTGACCTGGCTCCACTACCAACACCTTGGTGTTGTCAGAGTTCAACGTCAACCAAATGGCATTCATCCAACCCTGAATCTTGGAGAGGCAGTTAAAGACAGAGACCGCTTCACCCTGCCCGAGCATGAAGGACACATAGAGCTGAGTATCATCTGCATAGCAGTGAAAACTCAGCCCATACCACCTTCTAATGTCCCCTAAAGGCAGCATATACACTGCGAACAACATGGGGGATAAGATGGAGCCCTGCAGAACCCCACATGACAGGGGAGAAGGGCCAAGGAGAAAATCCATACACTACTCTCTCTGTCCTGTCAGTGAGGAATGATCTAAACCAACTGAGAACTGTACCAGACAGTCCACAGAAGATCCGCAGGTGCTCCAGCAACACCTCATGGTCCACAGTGTCAAATGCCACAGAGAAATTGAGAAGAACTAAGAAGGAACGGCTCCCTCGATCCCTCGCTATCAGGAGATAGTACAGTTACGTAGGAACTTACCGTAACAGCAGATGCTCGAGGGAGGTTCCTTCAGCAAGTCATCACATACAGGATGTGACGCCACCTGGTGTCGGGCTGCATGGCAGACTTTTCTAGCAATCCCTGATGGGGGACCGCCCACCCGACGTCACGTGACTGACGTCAGCGTGACAGTATATAGTGGGCGGTCCCCATGCCCGCCCTCCAGTTCTCCCACCAGAGCCAGGAAGAGGCCTGACAGCAGAAGTGAACAGGATTTGGAGTCCCTGTAAAACACAAAATGAAGGGAGGGAAAAATATGACCTACTGAAGGAACCTATGTCTAAGATCTACTGTTACGGTAAGTTCCTACGTAACTGTACTATCTCACTTTGAGAGGGTTCCTTCAGTAGGTCATTACATATACGACAGAGTCCCAAGCAGTCCCTCCAAAGAGAGACCGAAAGAAACTAGAGGGGAGGAGAATAATTCCAACACAAAAACTGGAATCCAGAATGGGACCCAGCCTAGGACAGAAGGCCCTGTAACACAGCGAGTCCAAAACCAGCCCCACCGCCTAAAAGCAATGTCCAGGCTATAGTGTTTGGTAAAGGTATGGACAGAACTCCAAGTGGCTGCGGCACAGATATCAGCCACAGAGACATTTCACAAAAAGGCAGCGGAAGCAGCCATGCCCCTAGTAGAATAACCTCTTATGGTACACGGCAGAGCTTTTTCATACTTCTGGTAACAATACCTAATGCAGATGCCTAACCATTTGGAAAGTCCCTGCTTAGAAACCAGTTTGCCCTTTGATCTGGAGCAAAAGATACAAAAAGCTGATCACAGCTATGGAATTCCTTAGTCCAGTGAGTCTAGCACTGAAGAATCCAATGTACATCCATGGTATGGAGAAGTGCCTCACCTCTATTAGAGGGGGACGGATAGTACACAGGAAACTCTACTGATTGGTTCAGCATGGCTTTTGACACCACCTTGGGAAGAAACTTCGGATTCATTCTGAGGACCACCCAGTCCTTATGGAAAATAAGATAGGGCTCCTTTCAAACCAGAGCATGAAGCTCCAAAATCCTCTGGGCTGACGTGATGGCAACCAGAAACAATGCCTTCCAGGAAAGGAAGCGCAAGTCACCGCTGGTAGCCGGCTCGAAAGGAGGAAGGGTGAGCTTTTCCAAAACGAAGTTCAAATCCCAAGGTGGAGTTGGGCTGCGGATAGGGGGTTTCAGATGGAGAATCCCTTTCAGAAAGATTTTAGATACTTCCAACTAAGCCATGGGTTTACCATCCACTAGCTCGTGGTATGCTGAAATAGCTGAAAGGTGGACCTTCAACGATGAATACGAAAGACCAGAGTCTGACAGATGAAGGAGGTATTCCATGACTTGGGGGGCAGAACATGAGAAAGGGTTCCAACCCTTGGCGGTCGCCCAGATGGAAAACCGTTTCCACTTCAAGGCATAAGTGGATCGAGTAGAGGGTTTTCTGGTCTCAGTGAGGACTTGAGTGACCTGGGAGGAGACCCCAAAGTGAGAGATCACTATGTCTGCAGGAGCCATGCATGAAGGTGCAGAGTCCTGAGCCCCAGATGTAATAGCCGACCTTGATCCTAAGTCAGGAGGTTGTGAGTCACTGGAAATGGAATCGGTGGTTCCCTGGAAAGCTGTTGCAGAAGCGGGAACCAAATTTGTCTCGGCCAGAGAGGAGCAATGAGAATCATCTTTGCCTTCTCTGCTTGAAGTTTGAGGAGAACCCTCTGGAGAATGGGAAATGGAGGGAAGACGTACAAAAATTTCCCTGTCCATGAGATAGACAGCACGTCGTGCCAGAAAGCACAATGCCCTTGAAAGCACAAGCAAAAACTGGGAAGTTTTGCATTGAATTTGGAGGTGAAAAGGTCGATTTCCGAATGCCCCAATGTAGGAAGATGGATTCTGCCACTTCCTGATGTAATTCCCACTCGTGAGCTAGGGTCCAAGATCTGCTGAATCTGTCCATCAGGACATTTAGAATGCTTGGTACATGCACGGCTACGAGGGCCAGACTGTGCTGGACCGCCCAGTTCCACACCCGTATCGCCTCCCTGCACAAGGGATACGAGCGGGTACCTCCTTGTTTGTTGAGGTACCAAACTACTGACATGTTGTCCATTTGGATCAGAAGCGATCCCTTGGGAAGGAGGGTCTGGAAAGCCTGTAAGGCATACAGGACAGCCCTCATCTCCAGAACGTTGATATGTAACGTAGTCTCCAAGCTGGACCACAGTCATTGGGCTTGGTGCTCCCCTAGATGTGTTCCCCATCCCATGTTCGAGACATGTGTGGTTAGGGATGCTGAGGGAGCTGGGTTCCAGAAGGGAAGACCCAAAGAAAGATTAAAGGGATCCCTCCACCAAAGCAATTCCTTCTGAACTGCTGAGTAGACCAGTACCGGATGGTTCAGGTCATCCAGGAGTAGATCCCACTGCACACGCAAGGACCACTGAGTGACTCTCATGTGGAGCCTCGCGAGGGGAACAGTGGTGATGGAGGCCGCTATCAGGCTGAGAAGGCGAAGGATCTCCCGGGCCGGGATGGTCCTGGAAGAAGCCAGTCGGGAAGCCTGACGGATCGGTGTCTCCACCCCGTCTGGAGGGAGGCAGGCTCTGCAATGGACTGTATCCAGTACTGCCCCAATGAAAGTACAGTTACGTAAGAACTTACCGTAACAGTAGATCTTCGAGAGAGGCTCTTGCAGTAGGTAATTACATATAGGACTGACGCCGGCAGGCGGCAGGACCCCACGGAAAAATTTCTAGCTAGCAGTCCCTGGCGAGGGACCGCCCCCACGTCAGGTGAACGGCATCAGGAGACGTCGGTATAAAGGGGCGGTTCCGGACGCCTGCCTTCCAGTTCTTTCCCATCACAGGCCAAAAGAGGCCGGACGAGAGAGGCGCGGATATTTCCCTCAATGGAAAAGGAGCCGAAAAAGCCTAGGGGGATGGAGAGCGGGAAGGTATAACCTACTGCAACAGCCTCTCTCGAAGATCTACTGTTACGGTAAGTTCTTATGTAACTGTACTATCTTACTGCGAGAGGGCTCTTGCAGTAGGTAATTACATATAGGACTGAATCCCAAGCTGTCTGGAACAAAGAAAAGGCACCGGGAGGAGGAAAACTACTCCAAGAAGTAGCTCTAGCCGTGCAAGCCTCAAGACAGGAGGCCTTGCAAAACAGCTAGCCCGAAGCCTGCTCTACGTCGAGAGGCAATATCCAAATTGTAGTGTTTCGTAAAGGTATGGACGGAAGTCCAGGTGGCGGCAGCGCATATGTCTGCCACAGACACATTCTTGAAACAAGCTGCAGAGGTAGCTACTCCTCTTGTGGAGTTACCTCTGACTTGACCCGGGAGGGTCTTGTGGTATTTGTCATAACAGAAAGTGATGCAATGAGCCAGCCACTTAGAGAGGCATTGCTTGGAGACTGCATTGCCTTCCCTGTTGTGAGCAAAGAGACGAACAACTGATCAGTCTTTCTGAGATCCTTCACCCTGTTGGTGTAGTATCTCAGAATCTGGTGAACATCCATAGTATTGAGTAAATATTCCCCTTGGTTAGAGTACTGCGTAAAAAAGGCAGGTAGCTCTGTGGACCGATTTAAGGTAGACTCTGCTACTACTTTAGGTAGAAACTTAGGATTCATGCGAAAAACAACTCGTTCCTTGTGAAAAATCAAGTAGGGGATTTTACACATCAGGGCCTGGAGCTCGGAGATTCTTCGAGCCGAAATAATGGCCACCAAGAACAGCGTCATCCACGAAAGAAACTTCAAATCTGCAGAAGCTGCCGGTTCAAGGAGGAAGGGCAAGTTTCTCGAGAACAAAATTCAAGTCCCAAGGGGGGGCAGGAGTACGGATGGGGGGTCTCAGATGGAGAACCCCTCTGAGAAAGGTCTTGGAGACCTCCGGTTGAGCAAAGGCCTTGTTTGCGAAGGGAACATGATAGGCCAAGATGGCCGCCATGTGTACCTTCAAAGAGGAATGGCTGAGACCCAGGTCAAACAGATGACGTAGATACTCCAGCAGAAGCCCCGCTGAACAGGAGAAAGGTTCCACGTTCTTGGAGGCAGCCCAAAAAGTGAATCTTTTTCACTGCATGGCATAAGTGGATCTGGTGGAGCGTTTTCTGGCCTCCACTAAAATCTCCGCCACTTTGGGAGACACACCAAAACGGGATTGAGCTAGGTCTGCAGGAGCCATGCATGCAGTTGAAGGGATTTGAGGCCTGGATGGACCAGGGTCCCCTGATCCTGGGTCAACAAACCTCGAGATAGAGGAAGAGGAAGAGGAGGATCCTCTGAATATTGTTGTAGACGAGAGAACCAGATTTGCCTGGGCCAGAAAGGAGCAATCAGAATCATTCTCGCTCCTTCTGAAGCTAGTTTCTGCAAGACTCGTGGGATAAGAGGAATTGGGGGAAAGGCATAGACGAATCTGTCCTTCCAGTCTAGAGACAGAGCGTCGTTCCAGAAAGCGCCTCGCTCTGGAACGAGCGAGCAGAAGGTGGGAAGTTTTGCGTTTTGGGGGGATGCGAACAGGTCGACCTGTGGTGTTCCCCAAAGTTGGAAGATATTGTCTAGGACCCCTTGGTCCAGTTCCCACTCGTGAGTCAGAGCAGAAGAGCGACTTAGCTTGTCCGCCAGGGTGTTGTCGACTCCTGGAACGTGAATCGCCGTGAGGCGAAGGTCGTGTTGTGTTGCCCAATCCCAAACCCTCACTGCCTCCCTGCATAGAGGGTAGGACCAAGTTCCTCCCTGCTTGTTGATGTACCACACACGCACATGTTGTCCGCCTGGACGGCTAGGGTGGCGGGAAGGATGTGTTGGTGAAAGGCTTGAGAGCGTGCATCACTGCCCAAGCTCGAGCACACCTGATGTGGAGAGCTTGTTCTAGCCTGGACCAGGAGCCCTGGTCCGACGAGGGCCAGATGGGCTCCCAACCTTTGCCTGAGGCGTCTGTGGTTAGAGTCTGGGAGGGGAGGATGAAAGAAAGGCACCCCAAGAAACAGGTTCTCTCAAACCATCCACCATTGCAAGTCTCGGATCATCGGCGATGAGATCAGAACTGAGTGATCCAGGTGATCACTAGTTGATCCCACTGAGAGCATAGAGTCCACTGAGAGATCCTCATGTGGAGTCGAGCGCGAGGGACCGTTGGGATAGCAGCCGCCATGAGCCCGAGAAGGTGAAGGACCGACCTCGCCGAGACCATCCTGCGGTCGGATAACAGACTTATCTGGGACTGAAGGGAGGCCGCCCTATCCGGAGGCAGAAAGGCCTTGCCCATGGTTGTATCGAGGATCGCCCCAGTGAACTGTAGCCTCTGGGAAGGGTCCAGATGAGACTTGGAATGGCTGATGGTAATACCCAGGCAGGCAAAAACCTGCTGGGTGAGGGAGAGGAAACGCAGGAGTTCCTCCCTGGATGAGGCCACCAGAAGCCAGTCGTCCAGGTAAGGGAACACCTGTACTCCCTTGGTACGCAGGTGGGCCGCCAAGACTGCCAGACATTTGGTAAATACTCGGGGGGCCGAGGATAGACCAAACAGGAGCACCTTGAACTGGTAGTGGTCCCCCTGGAACACAAAACGAAGGTATTTGCGATGAGATGGGCGAATGGGAATGTGCAGATAAGCATCCTGCCTATCCAGGGCTCAAAGCCATTGACCCGGCCGGAGGAGGGGCAGAAGGCTCTGCAGAGAGAACATCCCGAACCTTTTGTACTCTACAAAAAGATTCAGGGAACTGAGATCTTAAATCGGTCTGAGATCTCCCGTCTTCTTTGGGACCAGGAAGAAATGGGAAAAGTAACCCATCCCCTGAAGATGGAGGGGACGGGCTCTATCGCTTGCTTCAGCAGAAGAACCGAGATTTCCTCCTGGACCAAAGGAAGGTGTTCCCGTGAATACGACGACTTCAGAGGGGGTGGCGGGGTGGTTTCTGAAGAAACTCTATGGAGTGTCCTTCTGCTACGAGCTGGAGCACCCAAGAATCCGTGGTTATCCTCTCCCATCCCGGAAGGTGGAGGGAAAACCTCCCTCCTAACGGTTCCTCCGGAGAGTCCGGAGGCAGTGGGAGAGGAAAGGAGTCAGGTGGTGTGGGGCAGCGCTGCAGCTGAAGCACGCGCTGCTTTTTGGGGGAGGGGGGCTTAGCAGCCGCGGGGGCCCGACGTTTAGTGGCCTGCCTGCCCTGGGGTTTCGCCTTTGGCCGATTCCGTCTGCAAAAGGGACGGCACTGCTGCTGATGGGGATGGTACATGGAATCAACTGATTTCAGAGCCATCCCCTTCTCTTGCAAACCGGTAATGATGTCCTTGACATCAACCCCGAAAAGCACCGACCCCTGGAAAGGGTAGCAGATTGCACCTCCGGGACCAGACCTGACACGCGGAGCCAAGCATGACGCCGTAGGCCTATGGCGAAAGCTGAGCTCCGCCCA
This sequence comes from Neoceratodus forsteri, assembly GCA_016271365.2. Taxonomy (NCBI): domain Eukaryota; kingdom Metazoa; phylum Chordata; order Ceratodontiformes; family Ceratodontidae; genus Neoceratodus; species Neoceratodus forsteri. The sequence goes on along the minus strand of CM057449.1, from coordinate 1,547,861,415 downwards.
GCAGTGTCCACTGCATCGTATGTCACACGTAGCATGTGGCGACTGGCCGAACAAGCAAAGCGGACGAGGTCAGCCAACTCCTGTTTGACTTGGGAGTCAGGCAAGGAGTCCAGCTTGGCTTCCACCTGAGTAAGGATGGCCTTCTGGTAGTCCCCCATGTGGCCGACATAGTTCAGGGCCCTAATCCCCAGTGTGAAGCAAGCGTAAATCTTTCTCCCGTACTGGTCCAGAAGGCGAGATTCCTTATCAGGAGGTGACGAGCTAAGATGTTTTGGATTCACCGACCGGCCGTGAGCGGCGCTAATCACGACCGAGTTGGCATGAGGGTGAGAATCCAGGAAATCAACACCCTCTGGAGCCTGTTATAGTTGGTTCGACTTCCTAGGAAGTGGGGCTAAGGCCGACGGCTGTTTCCATATCATGGTAACAAGGTCAGCGTGAGGCTCTTTCCAGGGTGGCACTAATGTAGGAGCTGTCACTGGCAGATCCAGATGTTCAGCGAGCTTCAGACGCTGTGGATCTGGTTCCAAAGAATGCCACTGATGAACCTCCTGGATTTTTCTAAACAACTCCGTAAAAGAAGGATCCTCCGGAGGAGACTTCGGAGGAGTCCTTGGCCGGGCCTTCGACGGAGAGCGAGGCTCGTCGTCTCTCTCGGAGCAGCCATCGGAAGAGTCTGAGAAGTCCGAGAGTGAAGAGGAGGATGAAGAAGAGTAAGACTCCCTTTCCCAACCCGGGGGAGGAACGGGTCCCTTGGGGAGTCCCCGGGGACACGTGTCCTGCCCCTCTCTGGATCCAGACAGAAGAAAACTGGACTCCGGAGGTGGTGAGGGAGTGTGCTGCCTGGGGCGTACGGGAACCTTGGATGGCACTGTCGCCAGAAGGCGGCTCTCAGCCTCTTTGGTGAGCTGAGTCTTGGCCTCAGCCCACCAGGAGGCCAGAGTCTCCTGCAGGTCCACCAGCGGCCTCGAGGGCAGTGGAGGAGGAGGAGGCGGGGGATAAGAATACGGGTTATACCCATATGGAGCCTATCCAAAACCCGGCTGCGGGTAACCTGGCATCGGGTATTGTGGTGTCGAGTACTGCGGCACTGGGAAGCCCGGCGTCGGGTACTGTGGCTCCGGATACGGCGCTCCCGGTACACCAGCGCGAATAAGACGGCGGATACCGGAAGCCGGGGCTGCCTGAGGAGACGGCCCGGAGAACCTCACGGGCGGGTCTGTAGCGGAGAGCCCGGAGGGTGGAGGGCCCGATGGGAGCAGAAGATCTCCCTGAGTCGGTAAGGCCGACGTCAGTGCCGGCGGCAGAGGCCCTGACGCCAGAGGTACCGACGTCGGAGGGTCCGGCATCGGAGTCGGCGTCCGGGAAGCCGACATCAGGTCCGTCGCTCCAGATGGAGGAAGGACTGGCGGAGGCAAAAAATCCCCAGCTTTGCCCGGGGACAGAAGGGAAAAGTCCCCGGGTTTAGGTTGGGGGGACTCAGGCTCCCCAGATGGCAGCAAAGGCTGCGGTGAACCGGAAATGACGGACATTGGGGGGTCCGTCGTCGGTTCCCTCGCCGGCCAGACGTCGGACGAGCCGACGTGAGGCGTAGAGGTGAGCTCTCAGTGGGCACCGGAAGAGCCGACGTCTGACTTACGAGAGCCATCACCGGAGACAGGCCGAGAGGAGGGGTCGGCCTGGTCCAGTGAGGAAGAAGCCGCGCGTCGCCCCGGAGGGTCGGACGTCTTACCAGCCCTCTCCGGGCGGACGTCCTGACTTACCGGAGTCGCCCACGATGGTAGGCAGCAAGCCTGCAGCCGAACCAGGGGCGGAGGCGTCCAATTGCCCGGAGGCGCCCACAAGGCCTGAGCGCGAGCCAGACGGGTGGGCCGACACCGCCTCAGAAACCTCCGAGGCGGCCGTCGAGGAGCGATCCCCCGGAGGGGATGTTACCTGCGTGCCCACGACTCCCGAGGGAGACGTGGTGGAGGAGCCTTTGTCCTGGTGCCTCTCCTTGTCCTTCTTCTTTCGATGGTCTTCGGGAGAAGTGGACGCCTGCCTCAGCTTTTTAAGCTCCTTCTCCATAGAGCTCATTTTCTTCTTAAGAATATGGGCCTCCAGGGATTGCTGCCATCTTTTTCGGGTATCCGCGTTAAAGCTGAGGCAATGCTGGCACTTCTCGACCTGATGTTCGGGGCCTAGGCAGAACAGGCACAGGGAGTGGCTGTCCTTGTGCGGTAGTTGGGTGCCGAACAAATCGCACTTGTTCTTGTGCTCGGATGGTGTAGGGGACGACATACACCGACGTTATGCGAAAAAATAAAGTTTTTTCGGTAAAAATATGACGAAGGAAGGGCTGACGAAGCATGAACTTTTCTGCGAGGTGCTGCACGAGCTAACGCCGGGAAAGAACTGGAAGGCGGGCGTCCGGGACCGCCCCTTTATACCCACGTCTCCTGACGCTGGTCAACAGACGTGGGGGCGGTCCCTCGCCAGGGACTGCTAGCTAGAAATTTTTCCATGGGGTCCTGCCGCCTGCCGGCATCAGTCCTATATGTAATTTCCTACTGCAAGAGCCCTCTTGAAGTAAGATCTGAAGTTTCTGTACCAGGGTCATGGAGGACTTGGGAGTGCTGAGAGTAATCCCTAGTCTGTTGAACAGGTCCAAAGTGAAAGAAAGAGCCTCTAGTAAAGACTCCCTGGACAGGGCCGAAATCAACCAGTCGTCCAGGTAAGGGAAAACCGCAATACCCCTGCGGCATAAAAAGGCCGGAACCACTGCCAGGCACTTGGTAAGCACCTGGGGTGCTGATGACAGACCAAAGGGGAGCGCCCGGAATTGGAAGTATTCCCCCTGGAACTGAAACCACAGGAACTGGCGGTGGCTGGAGAAGATGGGGATATGCAGGTAAACATCCTGCATGTCCAGAGTGCACAACCAATGATTCTCCAGGAGCAGGAGGCGGCTCTGGAGTGTCAGCATTCAAAATTTTTTGTACTCGACAAACTGGTTTAGGTTCCTTAAGTTGAGGATGGGTTTGAAATCCCCCGTCTTTTTTGGAACCAGGAAAAAATTGGAGAAGAACCCCCTTCCACTTTGCCGGAGGGAAGTGTGCTCTATTGCTTCCTTGAGCAAGAGACTGTTCACCTCTTCTCACAGGGTCCTGATCCTCTGACTCCCAGTCAAAGAAATCCTTCATGGACCTCAGAAGGTCGGAAAAGGCAGGGTCCTCTTGTGGGGATTTCGGGGAAACCTTGCCTGACGTGCCCTCAGGCTCCTCAGAGACATCCTCCGCAGAGTCGCCGGCCCCCTCATCATCATCATCTTCGTCGACATCTGCCCCTTCATCAGGACGATGGCAGATATCAGGAAGTGTGATGTCCTGATGAGCCTTCCCCGTAACGTGCAACATAGCCACTAAAGAACTACTCGGGGATGGGGTCCTCTGAGACCGTGGAAGAGGGAGTCTCGTCTCCAGGTATCTGACACCAACTCCAACCGAGCCCCCTGCCACCAAGACTGGATTAGGGTCTTGAAGTCTGGTGTAACTGGAGGAAATGGAGGGGGTGGCGGAGGAGGTTGGGGCTGAGGGGGTGGAGGAGGTGGTATTACCGGTGGGAGTGGGTAATGGTAACCCTGGTAATGAGGGTAGGGACTGAACCCAGGATAAAACTGCCCACAGTGGCTCCAATCCTGAGGGGGACCAGCTGGGTAGTGGTCCTCAGGGAAACCAAACGGGTAATTGGGGACAGTTCGGAGTCTAAAGTAGATCCCCATCATCAGGTCTGGCCGTAGGGGTACCCATGTCAAACCCACCGTGGTATACATAGGCTGGGGGTCCAGCGTCGGGACAGACCACGTCAGGGGAACAGACGTTGGAACCGGTACCACCTGATCCGGCACCGGGGACGGGTCCAGCATCGGAGCTGGATGAAGGGGCCCTGATGGTAGGACTGGATCTGGCGTCGGGGCCAATGGCTGAGGCCGATCGCTAGGTCCTGGCTGAGGAACCATCGTCGGGATGTTCGGCGTCTGAATCAACAGCTGAGGCAGATTGCTGGGTCCCAGCTGAGGAACTGTGGTCGGGACGTCCAGCGTCAGAGCAGGATTCGCCAGGTCTGCTAGTGGGATCTTGGTTGGAGTCGACTCTATAGGGATCCCACCCAGAGGAGGAGGAGGGGCCTCCTTTCCCTTGACCCCAAGGGGAGAACATGGAGTAGACCCTGCAGATTTGACTACGTTGAGGGGTTCCCCACTGTCTTTGCCAGAGGTACCTGCTGGAGAAGGGTAGGGTACGGGGGAAGGAAGAGGGGGATATGGGCCTTCTCCCTGGTTTCGCCCGGGACATCGGGTGAGGCGCGTTAGGCTAGCGGAGGAACCACACCAAAGTGGCCATCTGGGACAGGCGTCTTAGCAGGTGGCATCAGGCAGGCGGGGAGGAGCCCAGGCTGACTAATTGACGGATGCCGGGTGGGTCCCCACAAGCTAGGGAGCAGGCTTACTGGCTGCCATGTGGTCCCCAGAGAAGCCAGGGGCAGACTTATCGGCTGACGCGGTGCAGTCGTCAGAGGGGCCGACGACTGACTCACCCGCTACATCCTTACCAGACCTAAAGTCCGATTTCCTGGTTGGTGGCTGTGCCTTGCTCGTCGAGGGCTGTGTGTCATCCGCAGAGCGCTCCCACTCCCGAGATTTCTCCTTGTGCTTCTTCGATGGAGAAGATTTATCTGCTGAGGACTCTCTTAATGGATCCATCTTCTTCTCAAGAGAAGCCAAGCGGGCTTTCAAGAGATGGGCCTTCAAAGCCTGCGGTCTCCTTTTTTTAGTAGCCTGGTTAAAGGTCTACTACTCTGAACAGGAGGAGACAGGGTGGTTGGGTCCAGACAGAGGACACACTTAAGATGACCATCCTTATGCGGAATCTGCGTGTCACAGGACAAGCACTTCTTCTTGGGTGAAAACAACAATGTAAACGTACAAAAAAAAACAAGAACATTTTTGGCGAAGTAAAATCCAACGCAAGACTCTCTCACGATGATCGCTATATGGAAGTCTGCAATGTGACTGACATGAGGAAACGGTGGGAAAGAACTGGAGGGCGGGTGTGGGGACCACCCACTATATACCGTCACGCTGACGTCAGTCACGTGACATCGGGTAGGTGGTCCCCCATCAGGGATTACTAGAAAAGTCTGCTGTGCGGCCCAACGCCAGGTGGCGCCAGTCCTATATGTGATGACCTAGTGAAGGAACCCTCTCGAAGTAAGATCATTCAATACCTGAGCAAGGGCAGTCTCAGTACTATGCCTCTTCCTGAAACCGGATTGGAGAGGATCACAGACGTCATGCATTGTCAAATGGTCATCCACTTGTGCCACTGTCACCTTCTCAATAACCTTGCCCACAAAAGGCAGGTTAGAGACAGGTCTGTAGTTTGCTAGGCAGTCTGGATCTAGAGAAGGTTTCTTCAGGAGTGGTACTACTACTGCCTCCTTCAGGCAGTCAAGAAACACCTATCTCCAGTGAACATCAGACTATCCTAGTAAAGAATTGGGCCAAACAGGGTTTTAAATAATTGATTAGCAGTTTTTTTCTTGGGACGATACTAACTGTACAGAAAGTATTTATATAGATTTTCTAGAAGTGCTGTGTTTGTTAAACACAGTGAGGCAAGAGCTATGCATTTTCACAAAGATTTAGCACTTTTATGAGCAAAACGCTAGTCAATTTTTAGAGTTAAATAAATCCCTGGGCCAATGACATCAACACATCCCACTAGGAGGCGCTTTGGGCCTGGATCCAAACTACAGTAGGTCGGGTGCAATCCCTGGAAGACCTGCACAATGTCCACAATCGCTAGCTGGCTGAAGTCAGACCAGACAGGACGAGTGCTTGCAACCTGTTGTCTGTCATTGCAATGCCCATTTGAGGGCGTTGATCGGATCTCCAACCTGATACTGGCAATCTTACCAGCAAAGAACTGAGTAAACTCATCACATTTAACCTGTGAAAAAGCTTCCCTTGACTGAAGGCAGGTTGGGCTGCACAACCTGTCAACAGACCGGAAGAGCTGAGCTGGTCGATTCTTTGCCGTGGCAAGCTCCTTAGACAGGAACTCTGCCTTCTCACAGGAGATTGCCGATTGATATTCTTTATAATGGACCATCAACCTAAGCTTGTCACCCTCCAGACCGGATTTCCGCCAATGACGCTCCAACCTTCGACCCCCTCGCCTCATCTCCTTTAAAGTCCCATCAAACCATGGGGGCTTCTGGTGAAGGGGTGAACACAGACAGGAGCTAAGGAGTCGAGGGCACCAGCCACTGCACTATTATAGGCAAGTACCAGTTCCCCCGGCTCCTCGCATACACTCGTTGAACCCGAAAGGTCCAGTACCTCCATAAGACCATCTGGGGTCAAACCCCTTAAAGGGCAGGACCTGACCATCTCCGTAGGGGCAGGTCTATTGGTGGGTGCCTAGAACTTGAACCTTATAGTATGATGGTCCAACCAACTGACTAGTTCCACCACCAAGTCAGCGATCTCCATCCCTAGTAGGAAGACCAGGTCCAAGGAATGACCATGAATATGAGTTGCAGTGGTAACCACCTCTGTAAGGCCCAATAAACTCATCAATTGTTTATTTATTCATTCACAATTCGGATTTACAACCTTTGAATCAAAGACTCATTTACAAAGGCATCTTGTCACAGGGAAGGTAGACAACATTTTGGTGGAGTACAACAATGGAGAACATTATAGGTGAGATACAATAAAAAATAAAAAGAGCATGCAAAGCAAACGGACATTCAAAGTGATTCCAGTGATACAGTGGAGCACACATGTTTCCAATTGTGGTGTACAGGCCTCAATTAAGCTAATCTAACTAAACTAATATACATATAATACTATGGGACCCTTAGAGATACTGGGTAGCGAATACCTGGAGGGGGGGTGAGAGGGTTAGCTGCTGGGAAAAGTGGTGGACCGGGAAGACTTTGTCTATGGATTGGGTCGGGCAGAGCTCTAGGTATGGCCCAGTCATGGGCATTTGCAGCTCCGAGTGTCAGTGAGGTGTTTTCGGAGGGCAATTTTGAAGGGGCCGATTTTAGGGATGTTTGTGATATGAGTGGGAAGGGAGTTATACCAGGAGGGGGCTCTGGAGTGGAAAGATCTTTGGCCGAGAAAGGTCCTGGCTCTCGGCACCTGGAAGGTGACTTTGGTTGCATTTCGGGTGGTGACTGAGTGGGTGGCCTGTTTTAGGGATGTAGTAACCCCCGGTGAGGAGAGCCCAAGTAGTGTGTTTTTGGCCAGTATACAGGTGTGATATCGCAGGCACTCTTCAAAGGTGACCAGGTTCGAGGTGGAGTAAAGCTGGCATGTGTGCGTTCTGCTAGGGGCACCGGTCAGGAGCCTGCAAGCCTTGTTGATTGAGGTCTGGACTTTGGAGAGGGCACTGGGGTCAGCAGCTGCATAGACTGGAAGCCCATAATCAACCAAAGACAGGATGGAGGAGGTGATAGCCAGCCGGAGGGCATACTCAGGGAGGCAGTCTTTGTGGCGGGAGAGGAGTCCAATCCAGGCGTTCATGGCAGAGGACAGGGAGTTAAGATGGGAGTAGAAGGAGAGAGCAGAGTCGAAAGTGATGCCCAGGAATTGGAGGAAGTCTTGTCCAAATTGTGAGAGTTTGTCTTCGACTGAGGCATTGAAATACCCCAGGATTCCAACACCAGGTCGGTGACGAAGTCCGTAACTTACTCAGGAATTCCTTCCCATCACCAGGTGGACGGTAGATGAGAAGACTCCTGCAACCTACACCTGCAACCACGATACATTCAAAGGATCTGATCTCTCCCACGAGGGTGGCTACAAGGCCCAAGTCTAATTTAAAACAAATTGCAACTCCCCTGCCCCTAAGATCCTTTCTTAGGCAGTGTATCACCGAGTACCCGGCTGTAATTGCTGATTCCAGTACTGGGCCAGCATTCTCATCCAGCCAGGTCTTGGTGATGCAAGCCAGATCAGTTGTACCAACAAAGTAACTGCTCTGTCTTCTTTGGGGGTATCTCAGTCATCAGGTAACACCGTAGGAATGAGTCCCAGGCAATTACAAGTACAAAACAGACAATCTGGGAGGAGGAGGGCTCTCTATAAACTTAAGACAGGAGTCCCTGTAACACAGCCCTGCCAAAACCTGCACGGGCTCTTGAGGCAATGTCCAGATTGTAGTGCTTGGTGAAAGTATGGACTAGACTCCAGGTGGTAGCCGCACAAATGTCAGTGGCTGAGACCCCTCAGAAACAAGCCACCAAGGTAGCCATTCCTCTGGTGGAATGAGCTTTGACAGCACCAAGCAATTCTTTGCCATACTTGTTGTAACACTATGCAATTTGCCAACCATTTGGATGAACATTGCTTAGAGCTGAAATGCCCTCTTTACCCGGGGCATTAGGAAACAGCCAGCTGCTCTGACTTTCTAGACTCCTTGGTCCTAAGCAGGTAATACTTCAAAGTTCTGTGCACATCTAACGTATGGAGCAGTTCTTCCCAAGGATTGGAAAGTTCGGGAAAATAAACAGGAAGGTGGACAGACTGATTGAGTGTAAACTCTGAAACCACCTTAGGGAGAAATTTAGGATTTGTGTGCAAAGACACCCTGTCTTTATGAAAAATCAAATAAGAGGGCCTGAAGCACTGAAATTCTTTGAGCGGAAGTAATTGCAACTAAAAACAATACTTTCCAAGAGAGAAAGCGTAAAGCTCAAGTCAAGATTGGCTCAAAAAGAGACAGACAGTTTTTCCAAAACAAAATTCAAGTCCCAGGCTGAGACAGGAGAACAGATTGGGGGTTTCAGATGTAGGGTGCCCTTTAGAAAGGTATGGGAGACATTCAGCTGAGCAATCGTGCGGTCACACATGGGCTCATGAAAGGCAGAAATAGCCAAAAAGTTTACCTTGAGGGAAGAGTACTGGAGACCTGAGTCACAGAATGAGATCAGATAGTCCAGGATATGGTTCACCAGGCAGGTGAAGGTGTCTAAACTATGTCTGGCAGCCCAGACGGCAAACCGCTTCCACTTCAGGGCATATGTGGCTTGAGTGGAAGGCTTCCTGGTGGACACTAGGACATCTGCCACTCTGTTAGAGACCCCGAACCTGATGATGGCTATGTACTCAAGAGCCTGGCATGCAGATGAAGGGATCCGAGGTTGGGATGGACCAGGGTCTCCTGATCCTAGGTCAGCAGGTTCCTGCAAAAGAGAAAGAGGGACAGGAGGTTCCTCCATCACCTGCTGAAGCAGAGGGAACCAAATCTGTTGAGGCCAGAACAGAGCTACCAGGATCACACTGGCTCTTTCCATCTGCAACTTGATTAGCACCCTCTGGATCAGAAGAAATGGAGGGAATGCATAAAGAAACTCCTGCTCCAAGAGAGGGACAACATGTCTCACCAGAAAACTCCAGGCCCTGGATTTAGTGAGCAGAAACTGGGCAGTTTTGCATTGAGTGGGGACGCAAAATGTGAAACTCTAGATTACCCCATCTGTCGAACAAGTCTTCTGCAATGGATGAGGGAAGCTCCCATTCATTCATGCTGGACTGAGTCCTACTAAGACTGTCCGCCAGAGTGTTTAGCACACCTGGCACATGGACTTCAGAGAGTGTCAGACAGTGATCCAATGCCCAGAACCACAATCTCATGGCCTCCCTGCAAAGGGGGTATGAATGAGTCCCCCCCCACCGCTTGCTGATGTAGTATACCACGCTTAGATTGCCAGACTGCACCAGCAGTTGACCTGGAGGGAGGTTTTCCTGAAAAGCCTGCAATCATAGAGCACCGCTCTTATCTCCAGGACACTGATCTGCAGGGAGGCTTCCCACTGGAACCAAGAGCCCTGGGTCTGGAAGGGACCCAGGTGTGCTCTCAAGCCCAGATCTGAGGCATCTGTGCTTAGGCTCTGATGCGGGGAGGAGGTCTGGAATGGGCGCCTTGAAGCAGATTCAAGGGGTCCATCCACCATTGCAGTACCTTGCGTACTGGGGAAGAGACTAGGACTGGTTGGTCTAACTTGTCCGTGTGCTGGTCTCACTGGAGGATACGCATATGGAGTCTGGCCAGTGGAATAGTTGGTATGGCAGCTGCCTTCAGGCCCAGCAATCTAAGGTACACTCTGGCAGAAATGTATTGACTCCGGGTGACTTCCTGAGCTTGCATGATGAGGCACTCTGCCTTGTTTTGCAGCAAGAAGGCCTTCCCTTGTGCAGAGTCCAGAACCGCCCCTCTATACTGCAACCTTTGGGATGATTTCAGAACTGACTTGGGCAGATTGACAGTGATGCTCAGGGAGTGAATATGTACACTCTGGAGGACAGAAGGGACGGGGGGACATAATAGAAACATTCAAATATCTGAGGGGAATCAATAAGGTTGAGGCAAATGGGGTCTTTAAGATAAGGAGGGAGAGGGACACCAGGGGGCATAGGCTAAGAATAGAGGGGTGGGGGAAGATTTAGGAGGGAAATGAGGAAACACTATTTCACAGAGAGGGTGGTAGCAAAATAGAACACACTACCAGAATGGGTGGTACCATGTAAATCTGTGAACAGCTTCAAAAGGGCATGAGACAGGGAACAGGGAAGAGTGAGGGTGGGAAGGTGGGAGGTGGCAGTGGGATGACAATGGGGGGGCAGCTGCAAACTAGGGCGCTAGCTGCACACTCGAGCAGACTTAGATAGACCGGATGGTCTGTTTCTGCTGGCACATTCGTATGTACGTATGTGAAAAAGCTGGAGAGTTTGCTTCACAGTTAGCAAAAGCTGTTCCCTGGACAGGGTCTTTAGGAGCCAATCGTCCAGGTAAGGGAAGACATACAGTTCTTCCCTTCTGAGAACTAAAAATGGCCACCGATAAGCACTTGGTGAAGACTTGTGGTGCAGAGGACAAGCCAAAGGGCAGCACTTTGAACTGATAATGCTCGCCCTGAAAGGCGAAACAGAGAAATGTCCTGTGAGGAGGAAAGACCAAGATGTGCAGGTAAGCGTACTGCATGTCTAGTGAGCAGAGCCAGTCCCTTGCTTTGAGAAGGGCATCAGGCCTAGCAAAGTCACCATCCGGAACTTTTCATACTGGACATACAGACTGAGATCCTTCAGGTCTAGAATAGACCTCAGATCTCCGGTCTTTTGGGGGACCAGGAAAAACCTGGAGTAAAACCCCTTGATTCTCTGGCACCTGGACACTGGCTCAATGGCCTGCTTGCGCAGAAGGGACTGCACTTCCTCCCGGAGAACAGACAGGTGAGCCGGGGGATAACAAGAGGGTGGAGGTGGGGTTTCTGGAGGCTGCTCGATGGGCTCCAACGTGTGATCCCTTTCTATGATCTGCAGAATCCATGCATCCAAAGTTATGGTTCTCCATTCTCCATTGATGGAGAGAACCGACCATTGCCTCCTGGTCTGGGACCAGAAGAGGAGGGGTCCAGCAAGGAATCCAGTAGAGGTGGAGCCAGCCACAGGGGCTGGTCCCCTCACTTCTGGGGTGCTTGGCCTTCACTCCAGCACCGTAGGGGGAGGGCAAGGGAGCCTGGGCTCTGCGTTTTCCCTGGGGACGAGGAGCTGTCCCGGGCCTATTGTTTGTTTTATGAAAAGGAGGTCATCCTTTACCCTTTGGTTGGATGTGGTAGACAAAGTGGACAGACTTGAGGGCCCTACCTGATGCTTGCAGATGATTAATGATGTCCTGAACATCACGGTCAAACAGCTTGGTGCCACTGAAGGGGGCATTAAGCACTTTTTTGCTGCACATCAGCTGCAAACCCAGATACTCTGAGCCAGGAGTACCTATGTAGGCATGTGCCTATGGCAGCTGCCCTGGCAACGGTGTCAGCCATGTCATACAGGGCTCTGGGGAGATGCTTACTAAAATCCTCAGCGGCTTGGAGGCACTGAAGCAGTTTCTGCTTTTGAGTGCCCTCCGGAAGGGCCTGGGCAGCAGCCTTGCCCTTCCTCCAACTGGCATTCAGGTATTTTACTATGTGCAACAGACAGTTTGCAATCCTCAAACCTAGAGTAGAGAAGGCATAAATTCTTTTACCCCAGAGGTCAATTCTGCGAGACTCTTTGTCTGGGGGAAGGGAACTAAGGTGCTTAGGTGCTTTAGACCTGTCATGAGCTGCCTTGATGACCACTGAGTCTGACGTGGGCTGGGCAGCATAACAGGGAAGACCCAGGGGAAGGGGGGCGTCATAAAGTTTGTCCACCCTGCGAGGCATAGCTGGTACCATGTCTGGTCTGTGCGTGGCTGCTGTGGTTGCATTCCTCAAACCTGGCCCATGGCTAAGGACAATTGCTTCACCACATTGAAAAATGTGGGGTCCTCAGGCAGAGACCTGGGGGAATGTTTCACAGAGCCCTCACTGACAGAAGAGGCTGTAGATGTCTGAGCAGGATTTCTTCCTTTTCTTCCTCCTCATCTTCAGGAAAAATGAGGTCTGGGTGGCACTCCTCCTTGACGTCGACCTCTTCAACATCTGGGTCTGGCGTCGGGTGCACTGATGACGGCCCACAGGGAGCTTCCCAGGGCCAACGAGAAGGCCTCGATGACAAAGCTGCCACAGATAGTGTCGGTGAAGAGGGCCTAAGTGGCTGGACAATAACTCAAGTGAATTTTGCCCGGATTTCATTTAAGTTGGCGGTGTTACATGCGATGCAGCGTGGGGGTGGGTGGGAAGGGGCCGATGGCACTTGTGTCAATGACCTACCTGTTAAGCCCTGTGAAACTGAGGAGCCTGTTGCCCTGGAGGGGGAAGGGGCAGGCCTCGATGGGAGAGTTGTCGATGACGACGAAGCACGGGCTGATGACCCGGAGGTCGACGGCCAGCTACCCTGTGAATCAGGTGGAGGTGCTGTCAGTATGGGACTGGCGGATACAGAGACCTGGAAAGCAGATTTCTTCACCGCTATGGCCGGAGCTGACAAAGATCCCCCAGAAGAAGGAGAGGCCGACGGGGAACGAGGTAGATGCTTGGGGGGGGGGGGGATCAGTCGTGATCTCAGTCTTTTTTGTGACTTTTCCCTGGGGACTTGTCTCAGGCCTTGGACCTCAAAGAAATGGTCAGTGACTGGGAGGCCGGGACCCCGGAGAAACCCTACCCAGAACTGGCAACCTGTTGCTCCATCAGGAAATTTCTCAGAGTCTTTCTGCATCACCCGAGTGTTGTTTGATTAAACTTCTGGCAGAGCTCACACTCTCTTACCTATCCTCACTCCTTTCGTCCATTTCCTCTGCCTCATACTTCCTCCGCTCCAGGATCCTCACACCTTCTCCCATCTCCTCCCATGTTCCTCTGCTGGGCAGTCAGCATTCCATCACCTTTCCTCCCTCTGGAACCTGCTCCCATCCTTTCTCAATCTCTCCCCTTCTCCTGTCTCCTTCAGGTACCAGTTAAAACTCTTCCCTGCCACCACCTGCTCTTGTTAGCCCTTGATCTGAACTTCCCCCTAGTGGAGCCCTTGCTACCCTTGTTGCCAAGTCTCCTCCTGGGTTCTACCTCTGCCTGAATCAGTCTCCTCTCAATTACCACTGCAATGCCATTTTCCACCTGCTCTGGTAACTTTAATTGAGCATCAAAGTTTCTCATAGCACCATCAGTTTTTTTTTTTTGTTCCTTTTATGGCTATGTACTGTGTTGAACTGTATATTGTACTTTACTTTGTATTCTTTCATTACTACTGTGTGTGTTTTATTATTGTATTCCCTTACCCCTAGGTCACACCTGGAAACAAGCCTTGGCTCAGTGTACCTTTCCAGGTTACTAATTTTCAAATAAGTAAATACATAAAATAATATCATTGGAGAAGATATTCAGGAAGATCAAGAGTTACAGTAAGTATGTAACTTTTATATCTTCCAAGAACTAGTCTTCTCCATAGATGACCACTTCCCAGGACAAGGGAGGGTGCAATACAGTACTCTTTCAGGATAGCAATCCATTCATTCAGAATGGTTCTGCCAAAAAGTGGTATTTTGCCTGGCATGACCATCCATGGCATAAAGGTGTGGCCTGTGCTATCATCCCCGGTCAAAACCACCCGGTCAAAACCACCTCTCGAAGGCGGCTTAGGCCTGGGGGACTCATAGGCCTTAAGCGCTTCCTTGCCCACACTGATTGGTCCCCTCTAACGAGGGCAACCAACATTGACTTGGCCCTGGGCTTCTTTGTAAGCACTTTCAACTTTGCCTGTGATATCTTTGCTCCCATAACTGCTAGGAGGTCCAAAGTGAAACGTCCCTTGGATCACCCCTGCCCTTCTGTGGCAACTTAAGCAACGTGACAATCTTTGGCACCTTGCTGTTGCTACTGGCCGTTCAGCTGACAGGCAGTCCTATGCGCTGCCCGTAACCAGTGCACCTGGGCCATCCATAGAAAGCAAAGCGAATACTACCAAGCCTCTCTTACCTCCTCCTGGGGAACCCCAGGTGCTTCTAGGACAACATCAAGCAACAATAGTCACTCCCAGTCCCCTCTCCTTCTCTTCTCAACATCAATGGTACCGTCTCCTCTGACCCTGCCCTCATTGCCTCCCACCTCAATAACTCCTTTACCGACCTTAGCTCAGTACTTCCTGGTAACTTTTCAGTCCACCTCCTCCATCTGTACCACCACCCATTGCCCGCCCCTCTTTCCACTCAGTCGTGTCACCATGCAAGAAGTTAGGCTTACTTGCTAAAAGCCCTCAAAGGTAACACCATCGTAATGACTCACTGATCCCTGCCTTTACGCCAGGTCTTGGATCAGGTCCTCTCACCTATTACATGCATTTTCAACAAATCACTCTGTCTCGGAAAATTCCCTCTGCCTGGAAGATTGCCACAGTTACCCCTGTCCATAAAGGTGGTGACAGGACTCTTCGGGTAACTACTGACCCATCTCAATCCTCTCCCCTCTCTAAGGCGTTAGAGAAAATTGTAGCGTCCCAAGTCTCTGACTACCTCTGTAAGTACAATGTTCTCTGCCCTGAACAACAGGTTCAGAGCAGGTCATAGTACCAATACAGCACTCCTGGAATTTTCCAACTTCCTCCATGCCTCCTTGGACTCTGGTGCCCTGGCTGGTGCTATATTCATTGACCTGTCTAAAGCATTCGATACTGTTTCGCATCCTCTTTTGCTCTCCACCCTCGACCTAATAGGCTTTGCCTCAGGACCTGTTCCTGGTGCACCAGCTATCTCTCCACCGCTCCCAATGTGTGAAAGTCACAGTACTCTCTCTGAAACATGCCCCATTAAGCTCTGGGGTGCTGCAGGGCTCAATTCTTGGACCCCTACTATTCTCACTCTTTCTTAACTCCCTACCCAGCAGTTATGCGGGTAAGATGCTTCTCTATGCTGATGATGCTGTTCTCGTTGCCTCCCACATGACCCCATGCTGCTACAGAACTCCCTCCAACTAGTCTTTGACTCTGCAGCTACCTGGTTCACTGAGCACCGACTTGTTATCAACCTTAAGAAAACAAAACAATGCTCTTCTCCCACCCCCAAAATAAAGTACAGCAAGTTTCCCTTAGCTGTCCACTCCACACCAATCTACGTCATTGACCAGGTGCAATCCTATAAATATCTTGGTATAACCTTTGACCCTACTTTCATTCCATGGACATATATCTGCCCTAAATTCTGTCGCCAACTCACATTAGGCATTCTTTACCGGCACAAAAATGATACCTCCCCCCTGATGCCCTCCGCCTGGCTGTCACCTCCTCTGTCATGTCTCTCATTGACTATGGCCTTCCGGTCTATGGCTCAGCAGATCAGACTGCCCTCAACAAGGTTCATCTCACAGTAAATAAGGCCTGCAGACTTATCACTGGTGCTCCCAGACTCACTCACACATGTGGGCTGCACACCTGGCTACCCTGTACACCCTGGAAGAGCGACTCATGTATCAGACATGCCAGCTCACCTTTAAAAGCCCTGCAGCCTATCCCCCATAGGCCTATCCAACTCCATTGGCACTGCACCGACCCTGATCACGCTGGCTCGTCCAAAGAGCTACCCTAGTTATTCCGAGAGCCAGGACCTCACAAGATCAGAGGGCATCTCTACCGGCGCCCACTGGTATAACTCCTCTCCTGCCAGTGTCTCAAACTCTCTAACCTTAGCTTGCTTTAAGCCCAGGCTCAGAAACTTCCTGCTTAGGCTCTCGCAAATGCAACTGCCGCTAGCCTAGTGTAAAAAATTAAAAAATAATATATATATATATATATATATATATATATATATACTCTGTTTGACAATGCTCACTGAGCGGCTCCCCCTTCCTTTCAGTACTTATTCCTCCTCCTATCTCCTCCCTTCTACCCCCACCAGCTCTCCCCAGACCATAAGTTTTGCACCTTTATTTATCTTTTGCTCGTTGGAGATTGAACTCTATTGTAACAAAACTGTAATTGAACTGTAACTTTTTTGTTTGTAAGTACTGTGTCCCTTGTACTACTGTTCTGATGTCCTCTTTGTGACGAGGTACCTTTGTAAATGAGCCTCTGGCTCAAAGGTTTCTAAACTGATGTTTAACTAAATAAATAAATAAATAAATATGTGGCAGCCCTGCAGATCTCTGTAATGTGCAAAGAGCATATTTCTGCCAATGAGGTGGCTATTGCTCTAGTAGAACAGGCATGAAACTTGCCTTCTAGCTCTGCCCCAGCCATGATGCAACAGTGGTGAAGGCAATTCACATTCCATTAGGATAGGGTTTTTTTATATAAAGCTTTTTACCTTGGCGGTCAATTCAGGAGAGCTCTCAGCCCTGCCCTGCTTCCTCTGTCTGACACTCACATACTTCAGACTCACTGTTCCTAAAGTTCCCTAATGCTGTTAGATGCCCCTACAGGGCTAGCAACCCCAAACTTCATGATCCAGAGCAAAAGCAGAAGAATCAAATGAACTTGACAAGGAAAAATTTCCAATATAAAGCATTTAATAGCCGGCCTGGTGGCACTGAGTTTTGAGGTGCTGGACGCACACCTTGGTCCATGCCAGTGACCTGGCTTCGGAAGCAGACTCGGGTCACCAGGGGGTCGGGGAGGAGAGGATCGAGTGACCGGAGAACTGCTCTCCTCTCCTCGGGAGGATGGTGCACTCCGCAACTTGGGTAGCTCCCAGTGGAGACTGGGCGTATCGCAGTAGCAGAGGCACGTACCAGGAGTAGGGAGGCCCTGACCCCGATCTGACTCTCTGTGGTCCCTGCCTCCCCTCTTACGGGCCCGGCGGGAAAGGGGGACCCAGTAGCTGATTCCTCAGGTGGGGGAAGGGTCAGATGGGCAGTGGAAGTGAGTTCGAGAGGGTCTGCGCCCGAGAGATGTGCTGGCAGCAGGCAACCAAGAGGGAGAAGGAATGTAAAATAAATAAATAAAGCATTCAATAATGATTTCTAAGTACACAGAATCAATATCACTAAAAAGCAATACACCTCAGCACTTCACCTTTGCTGGCTTTGTCAGGAGGTGGAGACTTACAGGTGTGTAATTCGTTAAGTACCCTATCATGATTATATCATCACTCACAGCACCAATTAATACACAGAAAAAAATATCTGAAAGTAAAAAAGTGCAAAAATACAAATATGCATATTGTGTATTGAGGTGTACTGCCATTTGGTGATATTCATTCTATGGACTTGGAAAAACTTATTAAATGCTTTATATTGGAAATTTTTTCTTGTCAAGTTCATCTGATTCAAGTGTGGAGAGTGCTTCTGCTTTTACTCAAGACAGAGGCAGGCAGGCAGGGCATCATGAAGCCTGTGCCAACCATCTTTCATTTTCTCCCCTTGGTCCCCCCGTCATTGCGGCATGTAAGCGTTGAGGCGTACATGCTATGGAACTGCTGCCTTCCCTTCTCGAGCTTCCGGAGCTACCCCCAGGCCTCTACTTGAGGGCAGCCTAGGGCCAAGCCAGCATGCCTCCTCAACCCAGGAGAGGAGAGGAGATCTGTTTGTCAGATGCTCAATCCCCCCCAGCAACTCAAGCTCTTTCCCGAACTTGGGTCGTTGGTGTGGTGGGACATAAAGCACACAGCACCTCAGCCCTTCACACCACTGGGCTGGCAAGAGGATATGCATATGACTGACAGCAAGGCCCTTTCAATTAGTGTTGAAAGAGACAAAAAGAGTTGCTTTGCCTCTCTGTAGTTCTTGGGTCTGTTCAGACAGAACATCAGGACCCCTTCCTCATCAGAGGCTATGCAGCGTTCTTTCTCCCTCATTCTGAAAATTGGAAAAGAAGTTAGGCAAAATCAGGGCCTGATTTAGGTGGAACTCTTGGCACCACCTTAGGATGGAACCTGGGGTATGTGTGCAGGATCACTTTATGGAAAACAGTATACGGGGAATCTGTGACCAAAAACATAGGTTACTCACCTGTAACCATAACTCTAGGAGTGGTATATGGTTCACATCCACACTCTGGCAGTTACAGCAGAATGATCTGACTGGCCAGACATCTTTAAGCTAAGCTCCTCCCACCACCCGGACAGTATATTCCCCAACTTCACCTCATGACATAGAACAGTTATGTAAGAACTTAGAGAATCTCTTTCATCAGGTCACACCTATGGAACTTAGCCATCAGGTGCTAGGATCCCATGGAAGCTTTTTTGTAGCAGTCTACTAGGGGCCGCCCATGCTGACGTCACTCTCTAACATCACATACCCTATATATGCATGGGCGGCCCCAACTCCCTCCTCAGTTCTTTTCCCCTGGAGACTGAAGAACTAAGTCTCCCCTAAGAGGCAGAGGAGAGAGAAGAGGTGCCCAGCACCAGGACAGAGAGTAAAGAAATAAAGACATAAGGGGGATAGAGAGTGGGACGGCATGATCTGATGAAAGAGATTCCCTCGAAGATCTACTGTTACGGTAAGTTCTTATGTAACTGTTCTATCTTCTTTGGGGATATGTTCTATCTCCTTTTTGATTAATCTCTCCGGGACTTGCTGACTTTATTCCATTATTTTGGAAACTTCTCTGCCTGCACTGTCCCTCCCTGGGTGGTGAGAGTGCCGTGGGGGGTTTGACTTGGGGGTGGGGTTCTTTTTCTGCATTTTTGGACTTTTAATTTTTTATTTTATTGGAAGCATGGAGTGAGAGTTCGTGCCTCTATATTTGGACATTTCTGCGGTGGAAGGTGGGAGCTCCACTGTTTCAAAAAACTGACTTTTTAAATATCTAATTGAACTGACTGTTGTTAAGTATTTATTATTCTACTGTATGTTTATTTGGATATTTTGATTGTTTAGTTTATTTAGTTTAAGTTGATATGTGTTTTTAAGTTTAGTATTTTATTTTTATTTTGTTGGGATTTCTCGGGAGTTTTGAGATCTCTATTTTTGGCCTGCTGTTTATGGATGACGTTAGTTATTCTCGTCGTACCCCTCCCCCCGTCATGCACTATTCATCCACCGCTCTTCATGCCCTCCACCCTTTCTTTGCCCCCCCTTTGCCTTTCCCTGTTTACCACGCTATAGGGCCTTGGAGGAATTCAGCGTGGCAGGGTTGAGGTGTGTGCTATCGAGGGATGAAGGAGGGGCTGTTGCGTTCGGTGGTCAAGTCAGAAGATGCCCTGGTGCGAAATGGGTATTGACAGGGGCCTTCCTGGTTGGTCCCCATACCAAGGGCACCACCACTTCTGTAAATGGTGGGCAGGTGGTTGGGGCTTCCAGAGTCTATCCAACTCAGGCGGTGTTGTGCAATGCCAGGTCCGTTATGAACAAGACTGCCATTATTACTGGACTTGGTAGATGCAGCGGACCTGACC
The DNA here is from genome assembly GCA_016271365.2 of Neoceratodus forsteri. Classification (NCBI taxonomy): domain Eukaryota; kingdom Metazoa; phylum Chordata; order Ceratodontiformes; family Ceratodontidae; genus Neoceratodus; species Neoceratodus forsteri. The sequence goes on along the minus strand of CM057449.1, from coordinate 1,547,841,619 downwards.
GCCGTCACCGAAACCTGGCTGGATAATGTCACGGGCCCTGTTTTTGAGGCAGCAATTCCAGCCGGGTATTCGGTGATTCACCGCCCGAGATTGGATCGCTGGGGTGGGGGGGTTGCGGTCTGTTTCAAGACCGAATTGGACCTCACTAGTGTTCCAGTGGAGGAGACCAGATCCTTTGAGTGTTGTGGTGGCAGGTGGAGGCTATAGAATAGTTCTCGTCTATCGTCCACCTGGTGATGAGAAACCATTCTTAAAGGAAGTGGCGGACTTCGTCGTTGACCTGGTACTCAAATCGCCCAGGTTGATGGTGCTGGGTGATTTTAATGCCTGGATTGACGATGAACTCTCGCTCTTTGGTCAGCACTTCCTCCAACTGACGAGTTCATTGGGCCTCTCACAGGTAGTTACCTCTGCCACTCATAAACACGGCCACTCACTGGACCTGGTCTTCCTGCTGGGGTTGGAGGCCTCCGAGGTGGGGGTGGAACCAGTCGGTAGGTCCAACCACAACACTGTGAGGTTCAATTTTTGCACCCCCTTGCATAGATCTACCTCAGTGGAGATGGTCAAGTACCGCCCTTTACGGGATGTTACTCCAACCGGTCTAACTGTGGTTCTTGACCTATCAGAATTTCCTGGGTTGAGCTTAAATCCGGAAGTAATGGTGCAAGCCTATAATAAGGCTGTCACCTATGCTTTGGATTTAATTGCTCCCACCCGTCTGCAGCCTCTCTCCCTTCACCCCGATCCCTTTGGTTTGATCAGGATCTGAGGGAGTTGCGGAGACTTGGTCGCAGGTTGGAGAGATGTTGGCGGAAGTCCGGCTTGGATGCTGACCATCTTAGACTCCTAGAGCATTATAAACTCTATCAGTCAGCAATTACTCATAAGAAGGCAGTGTTTCTGTCCGGAGAAATTGCTGCTGCTCAGAATCGACCAACCCCGTTCTTCCGAACAGTAGACAGGCTGTGCAAACCAGCCTGTCTGCAGGTTCGTCGAGCCTTTTCACAGTTACAGTGTGTGGAGCTTGCTCGATTCTTTGCCGATAAGGTGGCAGACATCAGGGCCGAGACTTGCGCCGCCCCCTCCATGGGAGTTGTGGCGGTCCAGCCTATGGTTGCAAGCACACTGTCTACCTGGAATTCCTTCATAAGGCCGGAAATCAAGGATATTATGAGGATTGTCCAGGGTATGCGCACCACAAGCTGTAGTTTAGACCCGGGTCTCACAGGCCTGATTATGGGCTGTGGGGAGGTCATCCTCCCGGTTCTTGCCAGAATAATCGGGTGTTCCTTGGACACTGGTGAATACCCCCGCTCCCTGAAGGAGGCGGTGGTGACACCAGTGTTGAAAAAGGCATCTCTGGACCCTGACTCCTTGGCAAACTACAGACCCATTTCGAACCTCCTCTTTGTTGGGAAGGTAATCGAGAAAGTGGTGGCAGCCCAGTTAGACAACCATCTTACCATCCATAATATCTACGACCCTCTTCGATCAGGTTTTCGTAAGAGACACAGCACAGAGACTGCACTGGTTCGGGTCCTCAATGATCTCCTGATGGCGAGAGACCAGAAAAAACGGTCCATCTTGGTTCTTCTGGATCTGTCAGCAGCATTTGACACCGTAGACCATGGGGTGCTGCTTGAGCGCCTGAGATACATCTGTGGGCTAACGGGCTTGGTGCACAGATGGTTTACCTCCTTCCTCACAGGTAGAACTCAGAGGGTGGTATCGGGGATTTTTTCCTCCAATCCTACTGCTCTGACCTGTGGGGTGCCTCAGGGCTCTGTGCTATCACCCATGTGGTTTGTGGTGTACACGCTTCCCTTCGGAAGACATTGTAAGACGATATGGGCTGGAGTTTCATTGTTATGCCGATGATACCCAGCTCGATCTGTCTTTTGTACCTGACCAGAATAGAGCACTCTCAGTGTTTAACAACTGTCTCAGGGAGATCCAGGATTGGATGAGGTCCAGCTGGTTGAAGTTGAACTCTGGGAAGACGGAGGTGTTGGTTGTGGATCCTGGCCGCCGGATTGAGGGGTCCGGGGCACGTCAAACCTCTGGTTTATTCCTGGGAGATGCGGAGCTCCCGATCTCTGAACGGGTGCGAGACCTGGGGGTGCTTCTTGACGATCAGCTGACATTGCGTATGCAAGTGTCGGTGGTCGTTAAGACATCCTTTTACCATCTTAGGAACATCGCCAGGATCAAGCACCTTGTTCCATCCGATGACCTACCCACGCTGATCCACGCTTTTGTGACCTCGCATCTGGACTACTGCAATTCCCTTTACTTTGGGCTGCCTGGAGTTGATATCCGCCGCTTGTAGCTAGTGCAGAACTCGGCAGCCTGGTTGTTAATGGGGACTCCTCGTTCCTCTCATTTTACACCGGTGCTCCGAGATCTGCACTGGCTGCCGATTCAGTGGCGGATCACCTTTAAAGTCGGTCTTCTGACTTACAAAGCCCTACATGGGCTGGGCCCGGATTACCTGAAAGAGCTCCTGGTGCCTTACCGACCGATGCGATCACTCCGCTCAACCAACGAGGGGTTGCTAGAGATCCCGGGGGTCATTTTAAAATCTTCTGGCGCCCGAGCTTTTATGTTCACGGCATTGACCCTCTGGAATTCTCTACCACGCTGGATTCGAGAGTGCATGACGGTGGAGGGTTTTAAAAAGGGCCTAAAGTCTTTTTAATGGAACAAGGCATTTTTAGATAATGCTGATGCCTATTAATTGCCCTGCTGTTAATTCAGTTATATGAAGTTTTGTATGGTTTTAGTACATTTTATCCTGTATTTTATTGTAATGTGCCTTGGTTTTAAGAAAGGCATAGACAAAGTTATTATTATTATTATTATATCTCTTTCATCAGGTCACACCTATAGAACAAGTCCCAGGCAGTACTGACAGCGAGACAGTCGGGCTGGCAGGAAGCCAGGGGCCTGAGAAAGAAGGCCCTGAAGCAAGGCAAGGCCAAAAGCCTGTGCTCCATCTACAGGCAATGTCCAGACTGTAGTGCTTGGTGAAAGAGTGGACAGTACTCCAAGAGGCATTTGCACAAGATTCAGCTGCTGACACAGTCCTGAAACAGGCAACAGAAGTGGCCATGCTTCTGGAGGAATGGCCACGCACAATCCTGTGATGTTCCTTGCCGTACTCCCTATAACAAAATGTAACACACGGCAGAAAAAGTAGGCTGGTACACCTTGATAGAGGAGTACAGAAGGCCAGCGTCAGACAAGGACAGAAAGTGCTCTGGAACTTGGTTCATCAGACACATAAAAAGGTCCCGATGAAGGGAAGAGGCCAAATGGAAAAACACTGCCAACCTCATAGTGTAGGTGGCCTCAGTGGAGGGTTCCTGGAAGTCACCAGGACATCAGCCACTTTCTGAGATACCGCAAACTGGGCAATGGTACATCTTCAGGAGTTAGGTATGCAGGTGGAGGGATTTGAGGGTCATAGGAACCAAGGTCCCTGAGCCTGAGTCAACAGGTCCTGGAAAAGGGGCAGAAGAACTGGAATACCCAATGTCAATTGCCACAGTAATGGAAACCAAATTTGGTGGGGACAAAATGGCGCCACCAGGATTAGAGTGTCCCCCTCCATTTTGAGCTGGATGAGGACTCTCTGGATCAGAGGGAAGGGTGTAAAGAAAATCTCCTGTTCCCAGACACTGATAACGCATTTCACTAGAAAACTCCAGGTCCTCATCTAGCGAGCAGAAACATGGCAGTTGTGTGTTAAGGACCAACTCTGGACAACTCCAGATGTTGAACAGATTTTCTGCGACTGAGACCAGCAGCACCCACTTGTGCATTCTGGACTGTGGCCAGCTGAGACCGCCCCCAGGACATTTCGGTTGCTTGGAACATGTACGGCCGACAGTCCTAGACCCCAGTACCAACTTTCTGCGTCTCTCAACATAGGGGGTAGGAGTGAGTTCCCCTTTGATTCTTGATATAGTAGACTATACTAAGGTTGTCCAACTGCATCAGCAGGGGACTCGGAAGGAGGTGGCCCGGGAAGGGCTGCATCGCATAAAGAACTGCACTGAATTGTAGGACGTTCATATGGAGGAAGACCTCCATCCTGGACTGGGCTCCTGGGGTCTTCCATGCGTGGATCCCACTGGAACAATGGAGTCCACTGGGGAATCCTAATATGTAGCCTGGCCAAAGGAACCATAACAATGGCTGTGCTATGAGGCTCAACAATCTTAGAAAGGTTCTGGCGTCCCTTCCAAGAGCCCCAGAGGAGGGGTTGCAGGCCTGTTTCAGCATGCTTCCTTGCTGGACCCACCTCCTGATGCCACAAGCCAGCAGAGGATGGTCGGGGGTTATTTCTCCCTCTATTTGGAGCAGTGGAGAACCATCATTTCTGCAGTTAGTCAAGCCTGGTCACACTCTAGAACTTCTGGAGCAGCCTCCAGAGTCACCATCTGTTCCCTCCTCTTACCTCCGGACCATGTTCTAGTGCTGATGGAGGAGGTGCCCACTTTGCTGCGCAACCAGGCCATAGAGCTGGTTCCCAAAAGGCAGCGGAACAGAGGGTTCTGCTCCCGGTTCTTTCTGGTCCACAAGCAAATCGGAGATCTTTGGCCCATTCTAGACCTCAAGGACCTTAACCTCTACATCCAATTCGTAAGATTACAGATGGACACTCTGCAAGGTTTCCCACCACTGCTGCAGCAGGGGGCTTGGTTGTGCTCCCTGACCATGCAGGCTGCTTATCTGCATTTCATGGTTTGCCCTCAACACAGCAAGTACAGTACAGTTACATAAGAACTTACCGTAACAGTAGATCCTCGAGAAAAGCTCTTGCAGCTGGCAATAACCATTAGGACCAAGCCGCCAAGACCCCACGGAAACCTTCTAGCTAGCAGTCTTCAGCAGGGGACCACCCCCGACATCAGCTCCGCCCGATGTCAACCAATGGTATAAAAGGGGTGGTCCCCAGCCCCACCTCAGTTCTCCCGCTGGAGACCCAATGTCTAGGATGGAAGGCGAACCGGGCAGGTCCTTTGCCAAAAAGTAACCACAGAGAGAAAATCCAGAGGGGAAGGAGGGAGGGAAAGCATTGCCTGCTGCAAGAGCTCTTCTTGAAGATATACTGTTACGGTACGTTCTTACATAACTGTACTGTCTTACTTCGAGTTGGAGCTCTTGCAGCCGGCAGTAACAATCAGGACTGGGTCCCAAGCAATAAAAAGATAAGGACTAAGAAAGCGTGGGAGGAAGCTGAAAAAAAACTGCCAACTAAGGACTCAGGAGAGAAGGCCCTGGAGGACCGCCAGGCCAAACCCAGTCCTACATCTGGAAGCCACATCCAAGCTGTAATGCTTGACGAAGGTGTGAACAGAACTCCAGGTAGCCGCTGCGCAGGGGTGTCGAAGAGAGGCAAAGGAGGTAGCCACGCACCTGGTAGAATGGCCTTTTACCAGACCTGGTAAGAGCTTGTTGTAACAAAAAATTATGCAGTTAAACAACCATTAGATAGGGTCTGTTTGGAAACTGGTGCCCCCTGAGTTTTGGGAGCAAACAAAATAAACAACTGATCCATTTTCAGAAAAGAAGGCTGTACGGTTTGGGTAGTATCGAAGCATTCTGTGGACGCTGAGAGTGTGTAACAATGTTCCCCCCTATAAGAATGATTGGGATAGTAAACTGGCAGGTGGATGTCTTGATTTAGGGTAAACTCTAACACCACCTTAGATAAAAACTTAGGATTTGTATGTAAGGACACCCTGTCCTTATAAAAAACCAAATAGGGTTCTTTACACATCAGAGCCTGAAGCTTCGAAATTCTTCAGGCGGAAGTAACTGCAACTAAAAACAATGCTTCCAACAACAGAAAGCGTAGCTCACAATCCACGGCTGGTTCAAAAGGGGGGAGTGTGAGCTTTTCCAACACAAAAAGGAGATCCCATGGAGGAATGGGATCTTGGATGGGAGGCTTTAAATGCAAGGTTCCCCTCAAAAAAGTATAGGACACGTCCAGCTGAGTAAGGGTTTTTCCCTCCACTGGTGCGTGATATGCTGAAATGGTGGACAGATGCACCTTAATGGAGGAGTAGCTCAGGCCCTGCTCAAATAGAGGGAGGAGATACTTGAGGGTGGAAATCGGGGGACAAGGAAAGGGATTAAGTTGGATTGTGGTAGCCCACAGGCAAAACCTTTTCCACTTCATAGTGCTGTCAGAGCACAGCTCAGGAAGCATAGGAAAACCAGAAGCAGTTGTAGAATTCACCAAAAATATTCATTTACACTAGCAGCAACATAAGAAAACATTACTCACCTTAGTAATGTTGTTTCTTCTAATGGAGTCTTGCTATATTATGACAATTGCAGTTTGTCCTACCATTAGAACTGCTCCGGAGGTGAAAGAGTTAACTTCCATGCCAGGCATGGAACTTAGAACACGAGCTCGGTTAGAAAAGCTCTGTCTGGAATATTTCAAACTGAAACTGTCAGATCTTTAGAGCAAAACTCACTAAGGTTCTGTGTGGAAGCTGTAACCTACACTAGCCAACTGACTACTTAAATATTAACACATTTTCCTGGACCCAACACCAAGACTCAAGTCAGGGGACCAGAAAATAAGATAAGATAAGATAAAATAAAACACAACACCCAAACACCCCAAAAAAGAAGGGATGGAAAACATAAAATGGGCATCAACAAGTACCAACGCTGGACTGCCCACCCCATACCCAAAGTAGAAGTTCTGAGAGGGGCAGGCTGGGGGGGAGGTCATAATATAGCAAGACTCCATTAGAAGAAACAACATTACTAAGGTGAGTAATTTTTTCTTCAAACAACATGAAGTCTTGCTATATTATGACAATTGCAGACTACACAGCAGTACCTCCATGGAGGAGGGACAGAATCTACTTAGGGAATAGGCTCTGAAGCACGGCTGTGGCAAACCGAGCATCCCTCCTGGCCTGGATATCCAGGGAGTAATGCTTGGTGAAAGTGTTACTGTTTTCCAAGTAGCTGCTTGAATATCTCTATAGACAGCTGTTTAGCTGCTGCCAGAGACATCCCTAATGTCTCTGGCAGCAGCTAGAGACGCAGCTGTACCTCTGGTAGAGGAGCCTCTGGCCTGAAGGGGAACCTTACCCAGTTTTGATAGCAAAATTGGATACAAGAGACAATCCACCTGGCAATGGATCTCTTAGTGGCAGGTTTCCTTTCCCAACCTCACCATAAGTGAGAAATAGTTGGAGGGAGTCAAACCTGTGACCCTTGGTACGCTCTATGTAGTAACTTAGGACCCTCTTAACATCTAAGCTGTGCAACCTCCTCTCACCAGAGGAGGAATGGTCAGTGAAGAACACTGGAAGAGAAAAAGATTGATTAAGGTGGAAATCTGAAACCACCTTGGGCAAAAACTTCCTGTTAGTCCTGAGGACTACCTTATCCCTGTGAAAGGAAATAAAGTCAGTCTCTACTGACAAAGCTTGTAACTCACTTACGTGCCTGGCAGAAGTGATGGCTACTAGAAACACAGTTTTCCAAGTCAAGTACTTAAGCTCTGCCGAAGACAGAGGTTCAAAGGGGGGTTGCATCAGCTGAGCAATGCAAACATTAAGATCCCAGGCAGGGGCAGGGTCCCTGAATGGTGGATTAGTATGAAGCAATCCCTTGAAAAACTTGGAAAATACAGGGTGAGCGGAAAGAGAAGAGGGCTTCCCTGCTGAAATAAAAGCAGAGACAGCTGCCAAATGCACTTTCAGGGTAGCTGGTCTCAGTCCCAAAGAATTAAGATGGACCATATAGTCCAAAACAGTGGGTAAATCAGCAGAGTCCGGGGAAATATGCTTCCCAGAGCACCATATGGAAAACCTTTTCCATTTAGAGTTATAAGTAGCCCTAGTGGAAGGCTTCCTAGAAGCTTTCAAGATTTCGAGAACACCTTGAGAAAGGTGTAGGTCAGCAAACTCTAACTCCTCAACAGCCAGGCCTTGAGGTTGAGGGATTTGAGATTCGGATACCAAACTCTCCCCTGGGCACAGGTTAACAGATTGTGGTTCCTGGGGAGACACAGGGGAAGATGGACTGCTAAGGACAGAAGGAGTGGGTACCAGGGCTGTCTGGCCCAGTCTGGAGCAATCAGATTCATCTTGCAGGGCTGAGATCTGATTTTGACTAGCACCTTGAATAGGAGAGGGAAGGGGGGAAAGGCATGAGAAACTTCCTTCCCAATCGAGGAGAAAGGCATCCAGGGGACTGAGCCCAACACTGGGGCCTGCAACAAAACAGTGGAAGTTGATGATTGTCTGGGGCTGCAAAAGATCTAGCTGAGGGTGCCCCATCTGGCAAAAACTATCCCCAGTACTGGGGATCCAGTGACCATTGTGATGGCCCTGAAATCCTGCCTGAGAGCATCTGCCAGGACATGTCCCTTGCCTGGGAGGTGAACTGCTATGAGGGAAGTGTTCAGGGAATAAGCCAGAGACCACAACTTCATTGCCTCGGTGCACAAGGCCGAAGACCGAGTGCCCCCTTGTTTGTTGATGTACCACATTGTAGTGGTGTTGTCTATTCTGACCTGTACCACTTTGTTCTGAACAGATGTAGAAAAAACCTGAAGTGCTAGAAAAACAGCTCTGAGTTCCAACAGATTGATGTGGAGCAGATATTCCTGAGGGGACCACAATCCCTGGGTGGAGAGACCGCCCATGTGAGCTCCCCATCCCAAAAGGGACGCATCTGTAGTAAGGGTCAAGGAGTGAGATAGAGGGATGAAGGGAACCCCTTGTCTCAGATTGCTCCGATCCTGCCACCACTGAAGGGCCTGGATCAGGGTTCGAGTCACTGGGATCAACTTGGATGAGGATCTCTTCTTTGAGACCAAAGGCTCTCAAATGGAACTGAATGTCCCTCATCTGAAATCTTGCTCCTTGCACTACAGCTGTGGAAGCAGCCATGTGTCCTAGGAGCTGTAGGAAATGCCTTGCTGGTCGAGAGACCTGCAGAGTGAAGGAGGAGGCCAGGGCCACCAGGGTCCTTACCCTTTCTAGGGGAAGGAAGGCTCTGGCCTGCTTTGTGTCCAATTCTGCACCTATAAAGGTGAGTACCTGGACAGGTTCCAGAACTGACTTTGGAAGATTGAGAAGAAAACCCAGAGAGGTAAGCAGCTGCTGGGTAACTTGCAGGTGTGATTTGACCTGGTCTGGAGACTGACCCACAATGAGCCAGTCGTCTAGGTAGGGAAAGATGGCAATCTTTTGCCTTCTTAAATGAGCAACTGCTACTGCGGCATTTTGTGAATACCCTTGGGGCAGAGGTAAGGCAGGGCATTGCTCTGAACTGGTAATGGTCTGAGGGCAGTTTGAATCTGAGGTACTTTCGGTGGGAGCTTCTGATAAGAACATGGAAGTAGGCATCCTTGAGGTCCAGGGAAGCTAGCCAGTCCCTGGCCTTAGGGAGGGTAAAATCATTCCAAGTCACCATTTTGAATTTTGGTTTTAAAAGGTGCTTGTTCAGATATCTTAGGTCCAGGATGGGCCGCCATTCTCCTGTCTTTTTTGGGGTAAGGAAGTACCTGGAGTACAGACCCTTGCCCTGGTGTAGGGGAGAAACCCTTGCTACAGCTCTGAGAGCCAGGAGGGTTGAGACTTCTGTTTCCAAAGCAAAAGTCTCTAGAGGATTTGCAGGTGGAAAAGATCTGATTCTCATTTTTGGAAATTTTTTGAAGCTGAGAACCAGACCCTGGCTTACTACTTCCAGAACCCACTTGTCTGATGTTAAAGACTCCCAGTCCTGGACGAAGTAAGCCAGCCTGCCCCCTACAGGTAATGGAGAACCGGCCTTGGGCATCCCATCAGGGTGCCTGTTTGGCAGGGGCTTTAGGCTGAGAGGTGGGAGCAGGCCTGCTTGCACCCCGTCTGCCTCTCCCGCTGAAGAACCCCCCTCTGAGGCATGCAGCAGAGGGAGGCCTGGGAGTTTGGTAAAAGGCCTGTGAAAGGTGCCTCTACCCCTAGGGGTTGCCTCTGAGGTGGCTTGCCATTCCTTGGCATAGCACTCCTATAAGTGGTTCTATATTCATCCATTTTCTTCATATAATTCTCTTCTGCTCCCCAAACAGAGAATTTCCCACCACAGGAAAATCCATAGCCTTAGCCTGGGTATCCTGTGACAAACTAGTACACCTGAGCCAAGCCAATCTCGAAAAGCCACAGATGTAGCCATGACTCTAGAGGATACATCATTAGAATCCACTGCAGCATGGAATTGCACCTTAGATGCCTCAATACCATCAGCAGCCACCTGCTCCAGCTCTTGGCAAAGCTGGCCAGGGGCCTGTTTAGCTAAAGCCATGACAGTATCCCATCTAGATTTCTGGTATCTTGCCACATAAGCCATATAATTTGCTTGTCTGAGTCCCAAGGACGCTGCCATGTATTGTTTTTAGCCATGGCATCAATCTTCCTGAGTCCTTGCCAGGAGGATGTGAAGCCAGGGGAATATTAGCTTATCACAGGCTGCAGCCTGAACTACTAACATGGCTGCATTGCTGTGAAAGAAATTCTGTATCAGGACCTGACAAAGTGTACCTCCTGTCCATCTTTTTGTCCACAGGAGGCACAGAATTAGAAGCTTTTAACATTTTTATTGTTTGTTTCCTAAATGATTTATGTAAAGGAATAGACAATCTCCTGGACTCTGGGATATCCATCATCTCTACAAAGTCTTGCTCATCCACAGCTTCCTCCAAAGGGAGCTGGAGGGTTTCAGCAACTTTTTTTTAAAACAGAAAATGAGAAGGGGACTCAGAAAGCCTAGGGGGAGATTCTCCTAAAGGTCTGTCTGGGGAGATGTCCAGTTTAATGGGCACATCCAGACTTTCAAAGTCACATTCACACTGTTCATAATCATCCTCCCCCTCCTCTGGTTCATAAAACTCCTCTATATCATATTCTTGAACCGATGGAACCGGCCGAACCGACCTTTTGCCAGATAGTGGCGGTTCGGACGGCAGAAGAAAGTGAATGGACAATTTGGATTGCTTTGGCTATCTCTGCAGCAGTTGGAGAAGGAATTTTGACTCCACACCTGCTGATTTTCTGATTCTCTTTGCTGGAACTGGCTCCTCTGAAGTCAGCTTCGTTTGCCGAGGAAGTCTCGCCCTGGTCAGAAGGCACTCCCTCGGTTCGGTTGGCACCCGGGCCGAGCTGCTCATCGGTCAGTGGACTTTTTGGCCTCTCGCCCTGAGCTTACAACTCTCTTATCTAGGGTAGCTGGAGGGAAATTCTTGCAAATCTTGCAGTCTGCATTGAGGTGGTCAAACCCCAGACAATAAACACATGTGGTGTGTGGGTCAGCCTTGGCAAAGGCTTCCCCACAGACACTACAGTGCTGAAACCCAGTGGGCCCGTTTTTTCTTTTGGGTTTCTCAGACATAATGCCAGCCTAACCAAAAACTTGCCCTTTTTCCGGCAGTGCGAGCAAGACACCTAATCGGTTCCCAACCGTGTCTCGAGTCGTGGAAAAAAGCGTGATGAAATCCGTTTTTAGAACCGATAAGAACCAGGAACACGCGCTCTAAAAGCTTTTAAATGCTTCAGAATAAAGTTTTAAAACAACCTGATCGGTTCAAACCGAACCGATAAACATTTAAAGTTCCACGAAATAAACCTGTCTATTACTTACAATAACACAGACAGAGCTTGAACCGATCGGTTTGCAGTTAAAATAATAATTATCGCGGTTGAATTTAACCGAGAAAAACTCTTTTAAACCGAGAAATGAACCGAGCAGTAGGAGGAATCTCCGGAGCGACTGTTCAGTGAGGCGGAGTAAAGAATATGACAGTTTCAGTTTGAAATATTCCAGACAGAGCTTTTCTAACCGAGCTCGTGCTCTAAGTTCCATGCCTGGCATGGAAGTTAACTCTTTCACCTCCGGAGCAGTTCTAATGATGGGACAAACTGCAATTGTCATAATATAACAAGACTTCATGTTGTTTGAAAAAAATAAACATGTTTAGTATAACTATTTAAAAAGGCAAAATAAAGAACATTCATCAGAGTTTTCTTTCAATCTCTGTGTCCCTTTTCTCTCCTTTAAGCAGTTGCAGCTCAGCTCTCTTATAAGTCCTTGCAACTCCCATTCTTAACAAGCATCCTGTTCTTTTGTAAGTATCAGGTAGGTGCAGCTATAATAGAGTGTGCCTGAGCTGAGGCTCCCTTTTCCACAGCTCTTCTGCAGAAGGTTTAAAACTTGCACTCAGGTAACTTCTTGAGTTTACAATAGCTTTCTGCAATCGTCTTAAACTAAAATTATATATATTTCAAAAATTAACACTACATATTTTCTAAACAAAAGGATCCCAATATCAGTTGCATTTCCACATAGTTATTTGCATATATTTGTATACCAGCAGATATGCAAGGAAGAAAAAGACAAACAACAAGGGAAGACTGAGAGACAGTGAGAGGAGAAGAATTGCGAGACTGTCAGGGTGATCAAGTCCGAGGTCTCACAGGAAAATCTGGTTGCGTAACCAGACAGACAAGAGACAAAAAAAAAAAACAGAACAGATCCCTGCATTCAAACTCTTTCCATAACAACTGGGACAGGGTCATATTTTGCCCTGTCACACATAGCATATGTGGATCTAGTGGAGAGTTTCTTGGCTGCCACCAGGGCATACGCTACCTTATGGGAAACCCCATATCTTGCCCTCACTAGGTCTGCAGGAGCCATGCATGAAGATGCAGGGACTAGAGATCCGGATGGATCAGACTGTCTAGGTCCTGAGAAAGCAAATGCAAGCTCAGAGGTAGGAGAACTGGAGGTTCCACTGTGTGACAGGGAGATCCTGCCACTCTTGAGGACCGATCTTGTCTTCAATCTGTTGCAATAATTCTTCTATTTCTTAGCCTAATTTATCCTTTACAATTTCTAGTCCATAAGGTTGGCCACCTATGGGCGCCCCTCCCCTATCCTGACTATGCGATAGTATCCTCTTTAATTTTACTTTTACCTCTCAAGTCCTCGTACAAGGAGGTTATTGTGGTGATCTCCGAGCTGATGTAAAACAACAGGCTGTGTTCCTCGTTGTTGAATTTAGTATGCAATAGCACTATGTCATAAAATGCCTTGATTTATATGCCTTATGTGTATGAAACCTGTAAATGCTGAAAATACCACTGTACTAGGTGTTTTAGATAAAAGTAAAAAGTTACTAGGGGACTGTATTATAAAAATTAAGCTACCGGGGTAGAGATATCAGAAACCCCCCATTGTGTTATTTAAAATGCATGTAAATTACAGATTGAGAGGCCCTTTGGCACCATGCATTCCTGCTTTAAGCTGAACAAGCCTAAAATGTCATGGTGATTTGCATAATTATCCCATGACGCTTTGCACTACGGGGGTATGTGTGATGATGTGTTTCTCTGAAACTTGGTTTGTTACCAATGCCCTTTGGGGTAACCCTTGCTTCAGTGCTTCTGCACTTAGATTCTTTGTCTTTAGCTTGTTTTGGGGTTTTTCATTTTTGAGCTCCCCATCACCCAAACACACAAGACCAACACAGTGGATAGTTCATTTCCACAGTAAAGTCAGATCAGTGGGTGCTGATTAAGTGCAGAGGAAGGACATGCATAGTCTATTGCTGCAAACTGGTGTATTGAAGAAGTTTTATATGATGCTTGACATCATGGGTGGGGCCGATGTCGGGGGTGATCTCTGCTGGATACTGCTAGCTAGAAAATTTCCGTGGGGTCCTGGCGCCTGCCGGCTTCAGTCCTAATGGTGTAACCTGCTGCAAGAACTGTTTCTCAAAGTAAGATCTGAAGGAACCTCCTGTGGGGCGGAAAAATCAGAATGTACAGGTATGCATCCTGCATATCTAGAGAACAGAGAAAGTTCTCTTGGTGCAGAAGGGGAATTAAGAACTGGCAATGTGACCATCTTGAATCTCTTATATTAGATGAACTTGTTCAGGAAACTGAGATCCAGGATGGGCCAAAGGTCCCCAGTCTTTTTGGGAACTAGGAAAAAGTGTGAATAGTACCCTTTTCCTCACTGAACTGGGGGGGACTGGCTCTATAGCCCTCTTTTTCAGGAGGGCCTGAATTTCCCCTTCTATTGGGGGGCATGAGAAGGAGGATAACAGGAGGACATTGGTGGAGTATCTGGAGGTATTTGCTCAAACTCCAGAGCATGACCTCTCTATGAGCTGTAAAACCCAGCGGTCAGATGTTATTTTGCTCCAGCCCTCGAGATGAAGGGAAAAAAGACCCCCTACCACTTCCCCCACTGAAGGAGGGAGGTCTGGCAAGGAGTCATTGGTATGCTCCGGGAGTGGGCAGAGGGGCTTGGGAGGACTTTGTTGCCCCAGAGGCAGAGCTTCCAGATGTCTGGGAGGTGGCCTTTCTTTTGAGTCCACCCCTCTGCTGAGGCTGGTTTCAGGGCTGTTTTTCCTGAGGGATTTTGAAATGGCTGTCTTCTGCAGGGTTTTTGGTCTCCTTTATACATTTTTTGGATGGATAACAAGGACTTCACAGACTCTTGGAGGTGATTAATCAGTTTTTCTGTCTCGTCTCCAAAAAGGACCAAGCCCTTAAAAGGGATGTCCAGGATGCCCGACTGCAGATCCCGGGAGAACCCTGAGATCCTAAGCCAGGCATGGCACCTGAGACATACGCGGGAGGCCACAGCTCTAGCTACCATATCTGCAGTGTCGTATAAGGCACACAAGACACAGGTGCCTATATTTGACCCTGATTTGAGGAGATCCAGGAGCTTGTTTTTTTTGTGCCCAGTCTGGGAGGGTCTGTGCTATTTCCATACCTTTCTCTCACAGGGCATTCTGATACTGCACCATGTGTGTGAGAAAGTAGAGGGACCTGATGGAGCAAGTGGAGGACGAACAGACCTTTTTGCCCATCTGGTCAATGTATCTGGACTCCTGGTCGGGTGGCTGAGTTCTTAGGTTTCTTTGATCTAGCATGAGCAGCCATTATCACCATTGAATCCACCATAAGGTGTTCCACCAGGAAAGGCTCTTTCCTAGGGGCTCAGCCTATCTGACTTCTTGGAGATGGGGGAGGAGGAGAAAGGATGCTTCCAGGTTAACCTTGTCAAGTCCTGAACGATGTCCACTAAAAGAGGCACCACTAGAGGCTTGAGCGTCTTCTGCCTCAGGTATTTCACCAACCTCCGCCTCTCCGGGTCCAGGTCTTCTATCTCCCATTCGCTGGTAGCCTGGCTGTGCCTCATGACGTCCATGATCGTCGCATCATCAGAAGGCGACCTGGGGGTGTCCTTGTTATCTGGTGAAGGATCCGAAAGGTGCGAGCCCGAGGAAACAGAACTGCTGGAGTCCACTGAAGAGAAGGACAAATAGCCAGAGTGTCGTTGGCTATGGGACTGGCGACAGCTATGGGACCGGCATCCACTGTAGGAAGCCCAGCGGCGGCGGTGGAGACTAGAGGAATGGGAGCTTCTGCGGTGACGCCACTCTTTGTGCTGGGGTCTACCGTGATGATCTTCAGGGCTCGGAGAGCAGCTCTTAGGGGGGGAGGAGAAGGTTGTTTAGGCTCTTGACCTCTGCCATGATATGGCTCCAGCTCCGGTGCTGGTTCAACAGTGACCAGTTCCTTAGATGGGAGCAGGTCCCCTTTGACCGGATTTCACCAAAAAGGAAAAAAGCTCCTGGATCTGGTCTTTGGAGAACTGTGGGGCCAACAGACAAGCTGGTGACTGTGGAGCTGGCATCGGCTTACCCGGCATCGGAGCACTCGATGTCAGGGTGTCCCGCATCTGAGACGGGGACCTAATGGGTTGATTAGGTGTCTCATCCTGCCCAAGATCTTCAATTTAGTAAAGAGTGGCCCGGCAAGGAGGAGGGCGAAGCCTGAGCTGACATCCAAAAAGGCGTGCCTGCAGTGGATGGCTGCTTAGTGGTGTCCATATAGGAAGCAGCCGATGGCTTGACCAGAGGCTGGGGGCGGCAGCTCCGAGGGCTGATGCCTGCCCCTGATGACTAGGTGTCTTATCCAAGGCCTTGGATGAGACCATCATCAGGACCGTTTTGGCAGGTGCCAGAGTGTTGCTGCCCTTCTTTTGGCTGGTCCCAGCCCCTAAGGTAGAGGGTGACCCTGCTGGTGTGGCCTTCACCTTAAGAGGCGTGAGCGGAAGGTAGAGCCTGAAGACCCTGACCCCGATTTACCTCCACCTGATGCCAGGATGATGGCGGGGGGGGGGTTGGTTACCGACTGCCCAGAAGAGCCGTGGTCAGGCTGGGAAGAGTGGTCTGAGACCCCATGAAATGAGGAGCCGGACAAAGACTTTTTGTGCAGCGAAGACCTGGAGTGGGAGCGACCCCAGGACCTTTCCCGATCCTTGTTCTGGTGTTTGTGCTTCCGGGAATCCTTTTTCTTCTCCTTGTGCGGCTTGAAAGTGGAGGAGGTGGAAACTAATGAGGACGAAGAAGGACTCTTCCCCGCTGGCTGTCTCTGCATCTCAGAAAGCTGCTTTTCTAGGAAGTGCACCTTGAGGTCTTTCTGACGGCGGATCCTTGTTCGGGAGTTGAACACCCGGCAGTGTTCACAGGCCACAGAATCGTGGTTTGGGCCTAGGCAGTCCTTCGATGGTAGCTGCTTTCCGCAGGTGCACTTAAGATTTTTTACGATCCATGGATGAAACGGACGATGCCAGAGAAGAAGACAAGCAGAAGGGAAACAATTTCTGAAATTTTTGCCGGAAAAAAGCAAAGAAAACACTTAAGGTGCAAAAGCAGTCAAAACTGTTGTGAGAAGTCTTCCAAGGAGCCAATGCGAATGGTTCAACGGTGGGAAAAGAACTGAGGTGGGGCTGGGAACCCGCCCCTTTTATACCACTGGCTGACATCAGGTGGAGTCGACATTGGAAACAGTCCCCTGCTGAAGATGGCTAGCTAGGCTTCCACGGGGTCCTGGCACCTGGCGGCTTAATCCTAACAGTTATTGCCTGCTACAAGAGCTCCAACTCATAGTAAGATCTCAGGTTCCAGTTCTAGGGAGAATACTACCAGTTCAGAGTCTTGCCCTCTGACTTATCTTTTGCACCACGGGTCTTTACCAAATGCTCAGTTGGTGACAAAGGCCCTTGGGTAGGAGGGCCTGTATGTGTTCCCATTCCTGGATGTCTGACTGTTAAGAGCACCGTCCAAGGACCACTGGTTGCGTTCCCTGCACCATGCCTTGCAGTTGTTCCTATCCCCGGGCATACCAGTCACTATGCCACAGTCTGTCCTGACTCTGTCTCAGTGGCTGCAGTACACAGAGGCTGTTCTAGACTCTCTTGAGGGCGAGGTGGTCTTGCACCCAGGGTAAGGCTGGACTGGCCTGGCATTTACCCTGGGGCCAAGGCCTTGAGCCAGCCACGTTGGAGACTTCACAAAAAGAAGGGTCAGGCCTGCTCCGGGGCAGTGTGACAGAGGTAATGGACAGACCTAATGGCTCTGCCTGAGGCCCAGAGAGCATTACTGATATCCTGAACATCAGGGCCAAAAGGTTTGAAGCCTACACAGGATGCAGTGAGAACTGTCTGCTGGATGTCAGTAGCAAAGCCCGAAACCCTCAGCCAGGAATGGCATCTAAGACAGATACCTGTGGCAGCCGCCTGGGCAGCAGTGTCTGCCATGTCTTATATAGCTCTAAGGGTGTGCCTGCTGGCATCTTCAGCACCCTGAAGTACCTTAAGGAGCTCCTGTCTTTGGGAACCCTCAGGAAGGGCCCATGCAGCATCCTTGCCCTTCTTCCAAAGGGTATTTTGGTATTTATTTGCCCATGTGGGATAAAGAGTTGGCAAGACTGTATTTTGGACTGATTGTTCATATGTGTTATACCCCATGTATAAATTTTGATTTCTGCATTTTTTTTATGGTGGTATACTTTACTTAAATTGCAGTATAGTAATTAGTAGCAATTGTAATCATCAATATTTACTTTATTATTTACATTGTGTCTTGTGTATGCTATTTTGTCTGTATATTTTATGTATTTTGCAGTCTTAATGTGCTCAATAAAGCTGGTATTATAAGAGTTGGCAAGACTGAGGCCTAGAGTGGTGGACACAAAAGTTCACTTGCCCCAAAGGTCTAGCCTCTGAAATTCCCTATCTGATAGGAGAGAACTAAGGTGTTTGGGCAACTTAGAGCCGTCATGGGCAGTCTTTAATACCATTGAATCTGTTTCAGGCTGGGCTGCATAGTAGGGCAACCCCTGCAGTGTCTGATAGAGCTTGCCAACCTGTCTGGACATAGCTGAGACCAAGTAAGGCCTATGCCAGGCCATCAGGACAGCATCCTGCAGGGTAGGAATCAGTGGAGGAATGACCCTGAGGGGAGACTCTGGGATCTCCTGAATAGTCCAACAAGTTTCTCCTTTAAATTACCTCCACCCGTCTGGAACCCCACAGTGACAGGCAGGTGCTTTATGATATGGCAAAATGTGGGGTACTCAGGAGGGGATCGGGGTATGCTCAATTGAACCCTCACTCCTGGAAGTGACTGTGGACCACTCAGAGGAATCCTACACCTGCATATCCTCCCCTTCTTCATCAAGGAGGAACAAAACTAGGTGATACTTCTCCTAAATGTCGGTCCGGTCTGGGGCAGACGACCAAAGCACCTGGGAAGGCACAAGGCGCGAAGGCCGAAGTGGTGTTGATAACATGGTAATGAGCGATGACGAAGGTGAAGAAAGCCCAGGCCTTGGAGTGAGCTGCTGGACCAAGGATGAAGCAATGGAGACAAACACAGAATTGAGGATGACAGACAGATAGGGAATCGCCATCCACAGATGAATGTATGGAGCAGGCATGGAGCTGCGCTCCGATGACAATCATACTATACTATGGCATAAAGAGCTGAGTAAGGCGGCAAGCTCACATATGCTCCTGTTACTAGATGTAATAGCAAACAGAGTTTTCATTTAAGATGTATTTGTCCAGTTTTTGTTTAAATTCAGCTTTACTTTTACTGCATATTACATCACTGGGGAGGCCATTCTATGATTAACCACACGCTGTGTGTAAAAGGATTTTCATTTTTCAGTGTGAAATTTACACAGTTGCAGCTGTGACTTATGACCTCTGGTTCCTTTAACTGTTTTCTTTAGTTTTATATCTAACTCACTGAGGAGATCATTGTCCTGTAGCACTGAATAGCACATCATCAAGTCCCCTCTGATCCTTCTTGTGTGAAGAGATATCAGGTTTAATCTACCTAGGCGGTCCTCACAGGAGAGTTTTTGCATTCATAAATCATCCTAGTGGCCCTCCTCTGTATCCTTTCCACACCATCCCTTATACCTCTCTTTACTGGACCCCACAGTTGGGAACCGTAGTCAAGCAGGGGTCTTACATAGGACCTATATAGGACCTATATAATGGCATAATGACTTTTGCGTCTCTAGTTTTAAAATTCCTTTTTATTGTCCTGAAAATATGTTTTACTTTGGCCTCCTACGTATTAGTATGCCTATCAAATTTAAATTTGTTGGTAACCAGTACCCCCAAATCTTTTTCCTGGCCTGATTTTTTCAAAACAAGGGCGCCTAGATTATGTTCGAGTTTGTTATTAACGCCTAAGTGCATAACACTGCATTTATCTGGATTAAAGGCCATACCATAAGAGATTGCCCAGCATACAATATTGTCCAGTGCATCCTGAAGACCGTTATGTTCAGTGCTACTGCATACAGAACTTGCTATTTTTGTATCATCTGCATACTTAGTAATCCACATAGATTCCTGCTTTCCCATGTCTGATATATATAACTGAAACAGTAATGGTCCCAATACTCATCCCGGGGCACACCACTAGTAACCCGAGTTACAAAAGAAGAATATCCATTAATCCTAACTGTTTGATATCTGTTACTGAGCCAGCTTTTTATCCAGCCTACAACCCGGTGATCTAGGTCATGGTCAATTAACATCTGCACTATAAGCCTATGTGGGACTTTATCAAAGGTTTTAGCTATGTCTAGATAACTACAATCAACAGGTTTCCCTTGATCTAATGCTGCAGAGATTTTTTCATAAAAAGATAGCTGGTTAGTAATGCAAGACCTTCCTGTGGTGAATCCATGCTGAGTTTTGTCAATATGTCCTCTATCTGTAATGTTGAGTTGCCTAAATCTATGGAGCAGGCAGGGGAGCTGAGCTCTGATGACCCACCCAAAGCGCCCAATGCAGGAGGTCTAGAGGATCCATAGGCCGTAGTGGCAGGGCCAACCTCCTGGGCATGGAAGGGATAATTCAGGGGGGGCTGGGCTGGGGCCCAATATGGGAGAGGAAGAGGACTTCCCTTGGGGAGAAATAGGATCAGAGAGGTAAACCACTGCTGCATAACCTCACACTGGAACTGACTGCAAAGAGCTGACAGCATGCAGACCCAGGAGAAAGCACCACGGTGAGGCCAATGGCAGGTAGATATGGCGCTGTTGTCATCAGGTGGGATGAAGAGGGATCGACCCCTGCTCCGTCCATGGCCAACTGATCATACAAAGTCAGAGGAGCCCAGCACCTGTGGATCTGTGACGAACAAGAGGTCTTGATGGCGGGGCTGGCACCGATGACAGTGAAGGTCATTGCCTCTAAGCCAGCTGTGTGAAAACTGGCCTGCCGCAGCCCAAAAAGGGCCAAAGAATAAGCCTACTCCCCACGGCCCCTGGACCTTGCATTACAGGGGGTCAGCCAGGATGAGGCTGACGACCCTCCACCAGTATAGGAAGGTTGGAGGAGCATTCTGTCATATAATGCCAGAGGGAAGCAAAGGCCAGCACAGCAGGAAAAGTCAGAGCGGAAGCAACCGACAGGGAGCTACCGGAAATAAAACAAAGAGAGCCAGTGGGGACCGGGAGCTCCTCCGAGAGGTGGACAGGCCTAGAATGGTCCGAGCCCAAGCAAAGAGCTGTAATCCCAGCAAGCCTGTCCTGGGCTGAGAAGGCCTGAATACCAAGAAACAAGCCGGCGACTGCAGTAAAAAGGGAACCCTAGAGAGTCCCTGCTCCGATCTCGCTACTGGACGATACATGGAGAAGGGAGAGTGGAGCATCCCCAAGGTGTCGCTGAGAGGCCGCAGGCAAAAAAGAAGGGAACTGGGCCCGAGGCAGTCAGAGCCGCATCCTGCGGTGCAGCTGACGGGAACTGCCTTACGCTGCGCAGAAAACAATGGCAAAGGCGAAAAGATGTCTGATGAAAAGCAAAAGAAAACAAAAGAAAACTTTTGACAGTTGACTGAACGGTGAAGCTTCCACAGAGCCCATGCAAAGAAGTCGACAGTGGGAAAAGAACTGAGGTGGGAGTGGGGCCGCCCATGCATATATAGGGTATGTGACATCGGAGAGTGATGTCGGCATGGGTGGCCCCTAATAGACTGCTACAGAAAAGCTTCCGTGGGATTCTAGCACCTGACGACTAAGTTCCATAAGTGTGACCTGATGAAAGAGACATCCCCGAAGATCAGCTCTTACACACTGAAAGCAGGAATCAGTGTGCCACTTGCCAGGGGAGGCCGAGTGGGTTGTGTTGATGTGACCAATATGCCACTCCTAAAACTATAGTTACAGGTGAGTAACCTGTTTTTCTAGGGTCATGGATATGTTTCACTATCCACACTCTGGCAGACTCCAATCAGTTCTCCTGGAGAAGGGGGCAAGGCGTCACCCCTACTTGGTGAACACAGACTGGAGAGCCGAAGTCCCAAAACCAGCATCCCAGTGTGACTGAAGGTTGATGCAGTATTGGGAAATGAAGATGTGTGCTGACTTCCAGGTAGCAGCCATGCAGATTTCCTGGATAAGAAGGTTGCTGGAAGCAGTCACTGAGGCAACAGTATGTCTGGTGGAATTAGCCCTAAGCACTACGGGAGGCTCCCTACCAGCCAGACTATAACAAAGGTTGATGCAGGATGTGATCCACTTGGCAATCATCTGCTTTCTGTTGGTCTGCCAGGCATGGCTTCGGCATAAGTGACAAAACAATTGTCGAGCCTGACCCCGAACTCCAACCGTGCCCTCCACATAACAAGACAGTGCTCTCTGCAGGTTAAGGTATGGAGCCTACAGTTTGCATCCAAAGATGGGTTGGTGAAGGACACCAGTAAGTTAATTCCCTGGTTAAGATGAAATTCTGATGTCATCTTCAGGAGGAACTAAGAGTTGGGGTGAAGGATGACTTTGTCCCTGTCTAAGACCAAGTAAGAAGACTCCACCGAGAACGCCTGGAGCTCCCGAATCCTACTGGATGAGGTAATGACCACCAGGAAGGCAGTCTTCTATGACAGATGTGACATCTTACAACTGTGCACTGGCTCGAAAGGCTTGTCTATGAGCATCGTCAATACTAGCAGTAAGTCCCACAGTAGAGATGGTACACGCATTAGAGGGTACAGGTGGTCTAGGCCCTTGAAAAAGTGGCCTACCAAGTTCTCCTGGGGCACCGCCTTCGACCCGGCCTGCAGCCAGTAAGCAGAAATGGCTGCCAGGTGCACCTTCAGGATCACTGCCAACAGTCCTAACTAGGAAAGGGATCACAGGTAGTCCAGGATGCTAGCCACAGGGCAGACAAGGGGATTAAGCCCTTTGCCCAGACATCAAATGGAAACCCCCCTGCATTTAAAGGCATGTCACCTGTGGGTTGACTCTTTCCTGGAGACCGCCACAACATGGAGCACATTCTTTCAGAGACCCAAGACCTGGAACTCTAGCTGCTCAGGAACCAAGCAGTGAGGTGCAGGGACTGAAGGTACAGGTGCAGGACACTTCCCTGCTGTCGAGTCAGCAGATCCAGGCAGAGGGGCAGTCTCCGCAGAGGTCTGCTGCTGAAGCTGAGGAGATCCGGGTACCAGAACTGCCATGGCCAGTCTGAAGCTCAACAGCTTAATTTGGTTCAAGGTCAGTTGGCATTCATCTGTATCCCCCTCCCCCAGGTCGTGCCTGAAAATAGGCAGGATTTGTCTAGTGCACTTACCCGGTCAACAAAAACTAAATAAATAAATAAAATAACTCTATCAGGATCATCTGTACTTTGTCCTTACAGGCCTTGATCACCACTTTGTGGATGAGTGGGAAGGGAGGCAAGGCAGATATAAGGCCTGGGATCCAGAACCTTGCAAAGGCATCACCCAGCAGTGTCCTGGACTGTGGGGGAGTGGGCGCAAAACAACCCTCAGTTTGGCATTCTCCCAGGAGGCAAACAGGTCCACTAAAGGTGTGCCCTAATAGGAGACCTTCATCACGTCCTGATGCAGGGACCACTCTTGTGAAGTCTCTCCTACCCAACTGAGCACATCTGCCAGCTGATTATTCTCTCCTGCGACATGGATTGCCAGGCTGCGCGTGAGTGTCCAGGTACAGAGTGCCTCCCGACATAAGGGAAGGGAGTTAGTTCTGCCCTGTCTGCTCATGCAGAACATGGCTTTGGTGTTGTCCATCTGGTCCTGCATGAGCCATCCCCTGACTAGCGGAATTAATTCAGTCAGAGTCAGATGCAATGCACAGAACTCCAGCAGGTTTATGCAGGATGGGACTCCAGGAGTGACTAGAACCTGTGGGACTGTGGTTTTCCAGGTGCACTCCTCATCAGAAATGCATCCATCATGAGCATGACAGTTGGTTTTGGGAGCACAAATGGGATTCCTTCCTGCCGGTGTTCGAGGATCAGCCACCACTGGATGACATCCTGTATCGGCTGGGTCACTCTGTCTGGCTGGTCTAAGTGGCCTAGTCACTGGGACCACTTACGGCCCAACTCCCACTGGAAGTGATGCATCCATCAGGGGGCCCAAAAGACCAAGCTGGTGCTAGATGCCATGTAACCCTTCAGCCTCAGAAAATCTAGGGCAGCATGCAAATGCTCAACTTGAAAAGATCGGGCAAAGAACTAAGATCTCGTGCTTGGTCTACTGGGATGCGGTCCTTGGCCCGCAGGCAGTCTATTTCTGCCCCAATGAACTTGATCACCTGCTCTGCTACCAGTTTGAACTTGTCCAGGTTGACCAACAGCCCAAACTTCAGCAAGTCTGGAGGGCCGGCTCTCTGGACCTCTCCACGGCCTCTCTGTATAGACCAGATAAAAATCCAGTCATCCAGGTAAGGGTACACTCTGACCCCAAGGCACCACAGGTGGGCGACCCTGGGCTCTGAGGAGAGGTGGGCATGACTTGGAATTGGTACTAGACTCCCACTCGGAACTGAAGGTAAAAGTGGTGGGATGGATGGATGAGAATGTGGAAAAAACACATCCTAAAGGTGTAGAGAGCAGAAATGAAAATTTCATACCTAACGTAATTCTTGATCTTCTTGGTCGAAGTCTCCACCACTCATTCACACTAATGGGATCTACGCCGGAGGCGCTAGGACCCAGCGGGACCAAACTTTTCAAGAGGGTCGGCGCCAGAGATGGAGCCACGAGGAAGTGGAACTGCGAGCCGTGGCTTGTGCAGTAAGAAAAAATTACTCACCTTAGTAATGTTGTTTCTTCTAATGGAGTCTTGCTATATTATTACAATTGCAGTTTGTCCCAGCCTTAGAACTGCTCCGGAGGTGAAAGAGTTAACTTCCATGCCAGGCATGGAATCCTGAGCGCGAGCTCGGTTGTAAAAACTCTGTCTGGTGATATTCAAACCGAAACTGTCAGATCTTTACGAGCAAAAACTCACTAAGGTTCTGTGTGGAAGCAGTAAACCTACACTAGCCAACTGGCTACTAAAATATTAACACATTTTTCTGGTCCCAAAACCAAGACTCAAGTCAGGGGACCCAGAAAATAAAATGAAATACAACACCCAAACAGGAGGGGGGAAAAACACAAGGTGGGCATCATTAGGTGCCAACACTGCACTGCCCACCCACATCCCAAGAGCAGAGGTTCTGAGAGGGGCAGGCGGGGGGAGGTCATAATATAGCAAGACTCCATTAGAAGAAACAACATTACTAAGGTGAGTAATTTTTTCTTCAAACAACATGAAGTCTTGCTATATTATGACAATTGCAGAACTACACAGCAGTACCTCCATGGAGGAAGGACAGAACTACTTACGAAATAGGCTCTGAAGAGCAGCTAGCAAACTGAGCATCCTCCCTAGCCTGGATGTCCAGGGAGTAATGCTTGGTGAAAGTGTGTACTGTTTTCCAGGTAGCTGCTTGACATATCTCTAAGATAGAAGTCCTGGCTGCAGCTAGGGGCCTAGTGTACCTCTAGCAGAGTGAGCCCTCAGGCCTGAAGGGGAACCTTACCCAGTTTTTGATAGCAAAATTGGATACAAGACAATCCACCTGGCAATGGATCTTTTAGTGGCAGGTTCCCTTTCCCAACCTCACCATAAGTGAGGAACAGTTGGAGGGAGTCAAACCTGTGACCCTTGGTACGCTCTATGTAGTAACTAAGGGCTCTCTTTACATCTAAACTGTGCAACCTCCTCTCGCCAGAGGAGGAATGGTCAGTGAAGTACACTGGAAGAGAAAAAGATTGATTAAGGTGGAAATCTGAAACCACCTTAGGCAAGAACTTCCTGTTAGTCCCGAGGACTACCTTATCTCTGTGAAAGGAGATAAAATCAGGCTCCACTGACAAAGCTTGTAATTCACTTATGCGTCTGGCAGAAGTGATGGCTACTAGAAACACAGTTTTCCAAGTCAAGTACTTAAGCTCTGCTGAAGACAAAGGTTCAAAGGGGGGTTGCATCAGCTGAGCAATGCAAACATTAAGATCCCAGGCAGGAGCAGGGTCCCTGAATGGAGGGTTGGTGTGAAGCAATCCCTTCAAAAACTTGGAGAATACAGGGTGTGCAGAAAGAGAAGAGGTCTTTCCTGCTGAAATAACAGCAGAGGCAGCTGCCAAATGCACTTTCAGGGTAGCTGGCCTCAGCCCCAAAGTATTTAGATGGACCATATAGTCCAAGACTGTGGGCAAATCAGCAGATTCTGGAAATATGCTTTCCCAGAGCACCATATGGAAAACCTTTTCCATTTAGAATTATAAGTAGCCCTGGTGGAAAGCTTCCTAGAAGCTTTTAAGATTTCGAGTACACCTTGAGAAAGGCGTAGGTCAGCAAACTCTAACTCCTCAAGAGCCAGGCCTTGAGGTTGAGGGATTTGAGATTCGGATACCAAACTCTCCCCTGGGCACAGGTTAACAGATTGTGATTCCTGGGGAGACGCAGAGGAAGATGGACTGCTAAGGACAGAAGGAGAGGATACCAGGGCTGTCTGGCCCAATCTGGAGCAATCAGAATCATCTTGCAAGGTTGAGATCTGATTTTGACTAGCACCTTGAACAAGAGAGGGAAGGGGGAAGGCATAGAGGAACTTCCCTTCCCAATCGAGAAGGAAGGCATCCAGAGGGACTGAGCCCAACACTGGGGCCTGCAACAAAAAGCGGAAGTTGGTGGTTGTCTGGGGCTGCAAAAGATCTATCTGAGGTGCCCCACCTGGTAAATACTAACCCTAGTACTAGGGGATCCAGTGACCATTCGTGATGGCCCTGGGAAATCCTGCTGAGAGCATCTACCAGGACATTGTCCTTGCCTGGGAGGTGAACTGCTATGAGGGAGGTGTTCGGGGAATAAGCCAGAGACCACAACTTCATTGCCTTGGTGCACAAGGCCGAGGACCGAGTGCCCCCTTGCTTGTTGATGTACCACATTGTAGTGGTGTTGTCTGTTCTGACCTGTACCACTTTGTTCTGAACAGATGCAGAAAAACCTGAAGTGCTAGAAAACAGCTCTGAGTTCCAACAGATTGATGTGGAGCAGAGATTCCTGAGGGACCACAATCTCTGGGTGGTGAGGATTCGCCCATATGAGCTCCCATCCCAAGAGGGACGCATCTGTAGTAAGGGTCAAGGAGTGAGACTGAGGGATGAAAGGAACCCCTGTCTCAGACTGCTCTGGTCCTGCCACCACTGCAGGGCCTGGACCAGGGTTCGAGTTACTGGGATCAATTTGGTTAGGGGATTTCTCCTTTGAGACCATAAGGCTCTCAAATGGAACTTAATGTCCCTCATCTGAAATCTGGCTCTTTGCACTACAGCTGTGGAAGCAGCCATGTGCCCTAGGAGCTGTAGAAAGTGCCTTGCTGGCCGAGAGACCTGCAGAGTGAAGGAGGAGGACAAAGCCACAAGGGTCTTTACCCTTTCTAGAGGAAGGAAAGCTCTGGCCTGCTTTGTGTCCAGTTCTGCGCCAATGAAGGTGAGTAGCTGAACAGGCTCTAGAACTGACTTTGGGAGATTGAGAAGAAAACCTAGAGATGTAAACAGCTGCTGGGTAACCTGAAGGTGTGATTTGATTTGGTCTGGAGACTGACCCACTATGAGCCAGTCGTCCAGGTAAGAAAGATGGCAATCTTTGCCTTCTTAAGTGAGCAACTGCTACTGCCAGGCATTTAGTGAATACCCTTGGGGCAGAGAGTAAGTCCGAAGGGCATTGCTCTGAACTGGTAATAGCCTGAGGGCAGTTCGAATCTGAAGTACTTTCGGTGGGAGCTTCTGATGAGAACATGGAAGTAGGCATCCTTGAGGTCCAGGGGCGCTAGCCAGTCCCCTGGCCTTAGGGAGGTAAAATAATTCCCAGAGTCACCATTTTGAATTTTGGTTTTAAAAGGTGCTTGTTTAGATATCTTAGATCCAGGATGAGCCTCATTGTCCTGTCTTTTTGGCGTAAGGAAGTACCTGGAGTATAGTCCTTGCCCTAGTGTAGGGAGGAACCCTTTCCACAGCTCTGAGAGCCAGGAGGTTGAGACTTCTGATTCAAAGCAAGAGCCTCTAATGGATTTGCAGGTGGAAAAGATCTGGTTCTCATCTTCAGAAATTTTTGAAGCTGAGAATCAGTCCCTAACTTACTACTTCCAGGACCCACTTGTCTGATGTTAAAGACTCCCAGTCCTGGACGAAGTAAGCCAGCCTACTACAGGTAATGGAGAATCGGCCCTGGGCATCCCATCAGGGTGCCTGTTTGGCAGGGGCTTTAGGGTGAGGGGTGGGAGCAGGCCTGCTCGTACCCCGTCTGCCTCTCCCTCTGAAGAACCCCCTCTGGGTATAAGATGAAGAGGAGGCCTGGGCTTGGTAAAAAGGCCTGTGAAAAGGCCTGCCCCTGCCCCTGGAAGGCTGCCTCTGAGGAGTGGCTTGCCTCTCCTTGGCCTGTGCACTCCTATAAGTGGTCCTATACTCATCCATTTTCTTCATGTAATTCTCTGTCTGCTCCCCAAACAGAGACTACACACAACAGGAAAATCCATGGCCTTAGCCTGGGTATCCTGTGACAGCTTGTACACCTGAGCCAAGCCATTCTATGAAAAGCCACAGATGTAGCCATGACTCTTGAAGATACATCATTAGAGTCTACTGCAGCATGGAATTGCACCTTGGATGCCTCAATACCATCAGCAGCCACCTGTTCCAGCTCCTTGGCAAGCTGGCCAGGGACCTGTTTCGCTAAAGCCATAACAGTATCCCATCTGGATTTCTGGTATCTTGCAACATAGGCCATATAATTTGCCTGTCTGAGTCCCAAGGATGCTGCCATGTATTGTTTCTTTGCCATGGCATCAATCCTCCTGGAGTCCTTATCAGGGGGGTGTAAAGCAAAGGGAATATTTGCCTTATCACAGGCTGCAGCCTGCACTACCCCAACATGGCTGCATTGTTGTGAAAGGAACTCCATATCAGGGCCTGACAATGTACCTCTTGTCCATCTTTTTATCACAGGAGGTAAAGAATTAGAGCTTTTAAAATTTTTATTGTCTGTTTCCTAAAGGATTTAGTAAAGGAATAGACAATCTCTGGACTCTGGATATCCATCATTTCCACATAGTCAGGCTCCTCCTGTTCATCCACAGCTTCTTCCAAAGGGAGCTGGAGGGTTTCAGCAACTTTTTATAAAACAGAAAATGAGAAGGGACTCAGAAAGCCTGGGGAGACACTCCTGAAGGTCTGTCTGGGGAGATGTCCGGTTCAATGGGCACATCCAGACTTTCAAAATCACATTCACACTCTTCATAATCCTCTTCCCCCTCCTCCGGTTCATAAAATTCCTCTATATCATATTCATGAACCGGTGGAACCGACCGTATCAACCGTTTACCTGACAGTGGCGGTTTGGACGGAACCGGAGAAAGTGAATGGACAATTTGGATCACTTTGGCTATCTCTGCAGCGTTGGAGAAGGAAATTTACCACACCTGCTGATTTTCTAGTCCTCTTTGCTGGAACTGGCTCCTCCAGTCAGCTCTTCGTTTGCGAGGAAGTCTCGCCCTGGTCAGAAGGCACTCCTCCGTTCGTTGGCACCGAACCGGCTGGCTATCCGGTCAGCGGACTTTTTGGCCTCTCGCTCCCTGAGCCACCAACTCTTATCCAAGGTAGCTGCAGGGAAATTCTTGCAAATCTGGCAGTCTGCATTGAGGTGGTCAAACCCCAAACAATAAACACATGTGGTGTGTGGGTCAGCCTTGGCAAAGGCTTCCACAGACACTACAGTGCTGAAACCCAGTGGGCCCGGTTTTTCTTTTGGGTTTCTCAGACATAATGCCAGTCTATCCAAAAACTTGCCTTTTTCGGCAAATACATGCCAAAGACACTCTTACAGTTCCCAACTGTCACAGGTAGTGGAAAAAAAACGTAATGAAATCCGTTTTTTTAGAACTAATAAGAACAGGAACCGCACTCTAAATGTAATTTAACAAGTTTTAACAACAACCTGATCGGTTCAAACCGAACCGATAACAATGTTTACAAGTTCCACACAGAGAAGAAAACCTATCTATTACTTACGATACCACAGACAGAGCTTGAACTGACGGTTTTGCGGTTAAAATAATATAATTGCGGTTTAAAATAAACAAAGAATAACACTTTTAACTGAGAAATGAACCCGAGCAGAAGGAGGAATCTCTGGAGCGACTGTTCAGTGAGGCGGAGTAAAGAATCTGACAGTTTCGGTTTGAATATCACCAGACAGAGTTTTTACAACCGAGTTCGCGCTCAGGATTCGATGCCTGGCATGGAAGTTGACTCCTTCACCTCCGGAGCAGTTCTAAGGCTGGGACAAACTGCAATTGTCATAGTATAGCAAGACTTCATGTTGTTTGAAAGACTACCTCGGCGTCGACCCTCCAACTGCCTCAGTACTCCCCCCCCCCAACCGAGTAGGTGCAGCTTAACTAACCTAGAGGTCTAGCCTAACAAAATCGGACAGAAGATAGTCCGAATGACGAGTGTAAGAAGGGTCAACAATAGAGTCTTCACAGCCCAGCCACTGAGGGAGTGAAGACCAAAAACAGAGACGTGAGCTCGGGGGATTGTGTGCAGGTGTGTGAATGAGTGGAGGAGACTTTGTCCAAGAAGATCAAGAATTACGTTAGGTATGTAATTTCCATATCTTCCTAGACATAAAGTCTCCACCACTCATTCACACTAATGGGAGAGTACTGAGCTAACAAACCCCCGAGATGGGCGGCAGAAGAAAGTAAGAGCACACATACTTAGGACAGAAGTCCATTAAGAACAGTCCTACCAAACGACAGATGCTGCCTGGCATGGACATCTAAACCAAAGTGCTTAACGAAAGTATGCACTGAACTCCATGTAGCCGCACTGCAAATGTCTGCAATGGGCACGTTGCGGATTTCTGCCAGAGATGCCGCGATTGCTCTAGCAGAGTGAGCGTACACTCTGCCTTCTAGCTTAACCTGTGCCACAGAACAGTAGTGGTGGAGACATGCTACCAGCCATGCTGAAATGCACCTAATAGCAACAAGCTGACCCAGCCAGGTCTCGCTGAAGGAAACAAGCAGTTGTTGAGCCTTGCAAATTTCTTTTGTTCTATCCAGATAGAATCGCAGTGCTCTCTTAACATCCGAAGAATGAAGGGTACGTTCCCCTTCATTCTGAAAGTTAGCAAAGTAGGCAGGTAGGACTAAAGGTTGGTTTAGATGAAATTCTGAGACAACCTTAGGAAGAAACTTAGGGTGAGTCCTAAGAACTACTCTGTCCTTGTGAAATACAGTGTACGGGGCGGGGGGGGTGTCTGTGGCCAGAGCATGTATTTCAGAAACTCTACAGGCTGAAGTGATGGCCACCAGGAAGGCCATTTTTCAAGTGAGGAACTTCAGCTCGCAGGTAGCTAGAGGTTCGAAAGGTTTCCGAGTGACCATGTCTAGCACAAGGTTAATGTCCCAGGCTGCGACTGGACGTCTGATAGGAGGTCTGGTATGCAGAATGCTCTTAAGAAACCTCTTAACTACAGGTAACTGAGCCAGAGAAAGGAATGGCTGAAATGGCACAGAGATGAACTTTGACAGCAGAGTACTGCAGACCTGAATTTGAGAGGTCTAAAAGGTACTCGAAGACTTAATTTGGTGGGCAGGAAAAAGGGTCCGAAGAGGATTTTGCACACCAGAGAGAGAAACGCTTCTATTTGGCTGTGTAGGTCTTTCTAGTGGCTGGTTTACGCGCAGCCAAGAAAATATCTGAAACCCTATGGGAAACATTGAACCTATTCACCTCTATCTCTTTAGAATACAAGTGTGAAGGTGAAGCGCCTTCAGAATGGGATGGACCACAGGCCCCTGGGTCAGAAGGTTCATATGAAGGGGAAGTGCCTTCGGGAGGGTTGCCGACAGACTGCTGAGCAGCGGGAACCATATCTGTCGAGGCCAGAAGGGAGCAATGAGAATCATTCTGCCTCCCTGAGACTCGAATTTGAGAAGCACCCTCTGAATTAGAGGAAGAGGAGGAAAGGCATATAGAAAGCGTTTTGTCCACTGCAGCCTGAACGCATCCTGACAGAAAATGCCAGGTCCTGGATTTCTGGAGCAGAAGAGAGGCAGTTTTGTGTTGAGTGGGGATGCAAAAAAGTCCAGGTCTGGAGTTCCCCACTCTTTGAAGAGTGACTGAGCGACGGTTGAGTCGAGAGACCACTCGTGAGGATCTGTCTCTGTTCTGCTGAGACGGTCTGCCAGTTTGTTCTGCACGCCTGGTAGGTAAACTGCGTGGATTAGAGTCTTGTGCTCCAGGCACCATTCCTACACTCTCATAGCTTCCCTGCATAATGGGTAAGAGTGTGCACCGCCCTGTTTGTTGATGTAATACATCACTGCTTTGCTGCCCGTTTGAAGGAGAATGTTCTTGTGACAGAGCATGTCCTTCAAGGCCCGGACTGCATAGAGGACGGCTCTCATTTCCAGGACGTTTATGTGATGTTGGGACTCGTCCTGAGTCCACGTACCTTGGGTGTGGAGGTTCTGACAGTGAGCTCCCCACCCCATCAGACATGCATCGGTGGTAATGGAGATGTGATGATCCAGAGGAGCAAAGGGATACCCTTCCAGAAGGTTGTTCTCCTGCGACCACCAGGTGAGTGACCTCTTAAAAGGTTCTGTCACCCTGATGGGAAAGGACTGAGGGTGAGTGATTGGGGACCACTGAGTACTGAGCATCCACTGAGAGGGTCTCACGTGGAGACATGCTAGAGGTACAGTGAACACCGAGGATGCCATGAGACTCAGCATCCGTTGCATCAAGATAGCTCAAACTGAGCTGTTTTCTCTGATGTATCGGGCCATCTGTAGGATATCGCTCCTTCTATCCTCTGGGAGAAAAGCTTTCGCACAGGAGGGATCCAGAAGAGTTCCTATGAAAAGGAGCTTCTGGGAGGGCTGCAACTGTGTTTTGTTGTGATTTAGCAGGACTCTCATAGATGTGAGGAAGTCTAAAGCTTTGGCTATGGCGTCCAGAGTTCCCTGCCTGGAAGGGCTTGCTAGAAGCCAGTCATTCAGATATGGAAACACTTGAATTCCGATTTTCCTGAGATGCGCTGCGAGAATTGCACAACACTTCATAAAAGCTCACGGTGCTGAGGATAGCCCAAAGGGCAGGACTCTGAACAGATAATGTTGACCCAACGCGACAAACCTCAGGTATTTGTGGTGCTTTGGGTGTATAAGAATGTGTTGGTAGGCATCCTGCATGTCCAGGGAGGCTAGCCAATCATGTTGATGAATCAAAGGTAGAAGGGTACCTAGAGATATCATCTTGAACTTTTCCTTGTGAAGGAATTTGTTTAACTTTCTGAGATCCAGAATGGGGTGCATGCCTCCAGTTTTCTTCGGAACCAGAAAGTAATGGGAGAAGAAAAGTCCAGTTACGTAGGAACTTACTGTAACAGTAGATCTTTGAGAGAGGTTCCTTCAGTAGATCATCACATATAGGACTGCTGCCACCTGGCGTCAGGCCGCATGACAGACTTTTCTAGCAATCCCTGCCGAGGGACTGCCCACCCGACGTCACGTGACTGAGTCAGCTTGACTGTATACAGTGGGTGGTCCCCCTGCCCGCCCTCCAGTTCTACCGCCAGATCCAGGAAGAGGCCATACAGCAGGAGCGAACGGGAATTGGAGTCCCCGTAAAACATAAAATGAGGGAGAGAAAAATAGACCTACTGAAGGAACCTCTCTCGAAGATCTACTGTTACGGTAAGTTCCTACGTAACTGTACTATCTTACTCCGGGAGGGTTCCTTCAGTAGGTCATCACACACAGGACAGAGTCCCAAGCAGTCCCTACAGAGAGAGACCGAGAGAAACTAGCGAGGAGGATGTTAGCTCCAACAGAACAACTAAAGTCCAGCACGGACCCAGCCTAGGACAAAAGGCCTTGCAGGATGGCTAATCCAAAGCCGGCCCTCTGCCTAGAGGCAATGTCCAGACTGTAGTGTTTGGTAAAGGTGTGGACAGAACTCCAAGTAGTGGCAGCACAGATGTCCGCTGTGGAAACGTTCCAATGGATGGCCACGGAGGCAGCCATGCTCCTAGTAGAATGACCTCTTATGGAACCCGGAAGAGGCTTATTGTACTTCTGGTAACATTACCGGATGCAGTTTCCCAACCATTTGGAAAGGCCCTGCTTAGAAACCGGTTTGCCAGCTGGCCCGTCGGCGCAGCAGTTGGCATTCCGCTTGTGACGCTGGCGACCCGGGTTCGGGAACGGACTCGGATTGTCAGAGGGCCAGCCGGGGGGAGAAGGATTGAGCATCCATAGGACTGCTCTCCTTCTCCGGGAGGGGAGGGGGGGTGCATGTCTGCATACAAGCGGCTCCCAGCGGAGGCTGGATTCGCCACAATGCGCTGACGTCAACAAGTTCACGGGGCGGGGCGGACACTGGACGTCACTGAACATCCCCACCCTGCTTACAGGGGAGAAAAATGCTGCAGGATCGCCTCCATGGCACCCTTCCCTCCAAGCCCCAATTAGCCTCTGGTGCCAGTGTTCCCACCAACCAGATATTTGTAGTGTGGAGCTGTTGGGAAGGCAGCTCCGCAACCCCACCCTCTGGGGGGTAAGCCAGAGGTGACAAGGGAAGAAACCTGGTGATTGTCGGAGGTGGGGGGACAAGAGGGGCTGTGACTAAGGGCTGAAATTACCGGCGATCCAGCAGCAACACAAAGCATACTAAATAAAAAAAAAAAAAGAAACCGGTTTGCCCCTCGACCTGGGAGAAAGGAAACAAATAACTGATCACAAGAGCGGAGCTCTTTAGTCCGGTGAGTATAGTACCAGAGGATCCGATGGACATCCATCATGTGAAGGAGTGCCTCACCCTTGTTGGAAGGGGACGGGTAGTAAACCAGAAGCTCTACAGATTGGTTCAGTGTGGATTCCGACACCACCTTGAGAAGGAACCTCGGATGCATCCTAAGGACCGCCCGGTCCCTATGGAAAATCAAGTAGGGCTCCTTGCAGACTAGAGCGTGAAGCTCTGAAATCCTTCGGGCGGAGGTGATAGCCACCAGAAAAAGCGTTTTCCAGGAAAGGAAGCGCAGATCACAGCTCATGGTCTGTTCGAAGGGAGGAAGGGTGAGCTTTTCCAGGATGAAGTTCAAGTCCCAAGGTGGAGCTGGGCTGCGGATGGGGGGTTTCAGATGGAGGATGCCTTTCAGAAAGGTCTTTCGAGACCTCCAACTGAGCCACGGGTTTACTATCCACTAGCTTGTGGTATGTGGACATGGCCGAGATATGGACCTTCAAAGAACAGGACAGACCAGAGTCTAATAAATGGAGGAGGTATTCCTTGACTTGAGGGGCTGAACAGGAGAAAGGGTCCCAACCTTGAGCGGAAGCCCAGGTCGAAAACCGCTTCCACTTCATAGCATAAGTGGAACGGGTGGATGGTTTCCTGGCCTCAATGAGGACCTGAGCCACTCTAGAGGAGACCCCAAAGTGAGAAATCGCTATGTCTGAAGGAGCCACTCATGGAGATGCAGGGTCCTGAGCCCTGGATGAACCAGCCTGCCCTGATCGTGAGTCAGTGGAAGTGGAACCGGTGGTTCCCTGGAGAGGTGTTGTAACAGCAGGAACCAAATTTGTCTCAGCCAGAGAGGAGCAATAAGGATCATTCTTGCTCCCTCAGCTTGAAGTTTGAGGAGAACTCTGTAGAATGGGAAAAGGAGGGAAAGCATACAAAAATGTCCCTGTCCATGATAGAGATAATGCGTCATTCCAGAAAGCACCGCGCTCTGGAACGAGCGAGCAAAACCTGGGAAGTTTTGCGTTGGGTTGGGAGGCGAAGATGCCGATTTCCGGACATCCCCAATTCTGTAAGGGAGTCTGCCACTTCCTGATGCAATTCCCACTCGTGGGTGAGGGTTTGAGTTCTGCTGAGACTGTTCGCCAGGACATTTAGAACACCTGGAACGTGCACGGCCACCAGGACCAGAAGGTGCTGGACTGCCCCGTTCCACACCCGGGTCACTCCCCTGCAAAGAGTGTACGATCGGGTTCCTCCTTGTTTGTTGATGTACCAAACTACCGACATGTTGTCCGTTTGGGTCAGCAGTGTTCCCTTGGGTAGCAGGGTCTGAAAAGCCTGTAAGGCATATAGGACCGCTCTGAGCTCCAGAACATTGATGTGGAGAGAAGTCTCCAGGCCTGTCCAAAGGCCTTGAGCTTGATGATCTCCAGATGGACCCCCCCACCCCATATTCAAGGCATCCGTGGTGAGGGTAGCTGCTGGTGCAGGGTTTCGGAATAGAAGACCCAGGTAAAGATTGTGGGGATCCTCCCACCACTGAAAATCCCTTTGGACCGCTGAAGAGACCAAGACCGGATGGTCCAGGTCGTCTAGGAGCCGATCCCACTGCACCCTTAATGACCACTGAGTGATTCGCATGTGCAGCCTTGCTAGGGGAATGGTCATGATGGAAGCTGCCATCAGTCCCAAAAGACGAAGGACCTCCTGGGCAGGAATGGTCCTGAGAGACGCTACTTTGCGAGCCTGGCTGATAAAGGTCTCCACCCTGTCTGGAGGAAGGAAGGCTCTGCACTGGACTGTATCCAGAACTGCCCCAGTGAACTGTAGTCTCTGGGACGGTATTAGAGACAACTTTGGAAAGCTGACAGTTATCCCCAGTCGGTTGAAGAGGTCCAGTGTGGGAGCCAGAGTTTCCAATAAAAGATCCCTGGATGGAGCTGAGATCAGCCAGTCATCCAAGTAAAAGAACACCGCAAAAACCCTGCAGTGTAGAAACACCACCACCGCCGCTAGGCACTTAGTAAAAACCTGAGGTGCCGAGCACAGACCAAAGGGGAGTGCCCGGAACTGGAAATGCTCCCCTTGGAAACAAAAACGCAGGAAACGGCGGTGGCTGGGGAAGACAGAGATGTGCAGGTAGGCATCCTGCATGTCCAGGGTGCAGAGCCAATGATTCTCCAACAGGAGAGGAAGAAGGCTCTGGAGCGTTAGCATGCGGAGCTTCTTGTACTCCACATACTGATTGAGATGACTCAAGTCGAGAATGGGTCTGAAGTCCCCGGTCTCTTTTGGAACTACGAAGACATGGGAGTAAAACCCTTGTCCCCCTTTGCCCAAAGGGAACTGGCTCGATTGCTTCTTTGAGCAAGAGTGCCTTGACCTCCTCGCGAACGAGGAGGGCCTGGTCCCGGGAATAAGAGGACCTCCGCAGAGGAGTATCTGGAGGGATTTCCAGAAACTCGATGGTGTGTCCAACGGACACTAGCTGCAGGACCCACTCGCCTGAAGTGATCGCCCTCCACTCCTGCGCATGACGGGCAAACCATCCCACCTGCTCCCCATCGCATGACTGAGGGTGCAGTGGGGCTGGGGAGTCAATAAGTGGCAGGATGCTCGGGAGGAGGTCCCCCCGAGCGTCACTGATTCTTGGGAGCGGGGGGAGCGGTACCAATGGACTTACGTTTACCTTGGCGTCTCACCTGAGCGTTCTTCTGCTGCCTCATGGTCGTTTTCCAAAAGGGCTGCTGCTGTTGTTCAGTGCCCGATCAGTACATGGAACTAACGGATTTAAGGGCCATACCTTTGTCCTGTAAATCCTTTATGATGTCCTTGGTATCTCCTCCAAAAAGGACTGGGCCCCTGAAGGGGGTGTACTGAATCGCCGACTGGACTTCGTTGGCGAGCCCAGAGAGACGAAGCCAGGAATGCTGCCTAAGGCAACAGCAGTTGCCGAGGTATGGGCCACCGAATCAACAGAGTCGCAGGTGGCTCTAAGAGCATGCCTACAGGAGATCTTGGAGAGGCAGAGATCCTTGGCAAGTTCCTTCTTAAGGGGCGATGGGTCCATAGATTGAACCCTCGCCTTCAGCCTGGCCATGGTCTGTTTTTGGTGAGATACAATGTGGGCCACGTAACTAAGGGATCTGAGGGCACACGTGGCCAAGTAGTAGACCTTCTTCCCAAACTGGTCCACCAGCCTCGACTCCTTGTCCGGAGGTGTTGTGCTTATGTGCTTGGGAGCTGTGGAGCGGTCATGAGCAGCCGAGATGACAACAGAGTCTGCCTTAGGACGAGCCTTTAAGAAAGGTGCATCCTTAGGCACCCGGTAGAGCTTGTTCGCTGTCTTGGGGATAGCCAGGATCGAATGAGACATCTGCCAGACGGTGGTGGTGAGGTCTTGGTGAAGACCAATACACAGGGGGACCGGAATAGATGGCAGAGACTCTAAATCCAGATGCTCCGTGAGTCTTTGCCGCATAGGATCCTGGTCCTCCGACTCCCAGTCGAAATGATCTCTTAAGGTCCTCAAGAGGTCCGAAAAGGAAGGATCGTCCAGAGGGGATTTTGGAGAGATTCTTCCTTTCATATCCTCAGGGTCCTCCACAGGTTCCTCCTCCTTGGAGTCCTCCCTCCCATCAGAACTGTCTTCCGCCTCCTCAACAGGACGACAATGGAAATCCTGCAAGGGAACGTTCAGCTGAGTCTTACCCGAGATGTGGACGGTTGAAACAGAATTGCTCGGGGAAGGAGATCTAGGACGCTGCAGCTGCGGGAGTCTGACTTCTAGATCAGTAACCAGATGTGACTTGGGCCACTGCCACCAAGACTGGATTAAGGTCTTGAAATCCGGGACCACCGGAGGAGGGGTAGTAGGGGATGATTGAGGCTGGTGGGGGGGAGGAGGAGGTGAGACGACTGAAGGGGATAAAACCCCTGGAAACCCATATAAGAGGAATATGGGTTGTAACCATGAAAATGTCCCAAATGGCTCCAATCAGGAGTGGAACCCCTCCGGTAGGGGTCCCCCAGGATACCCAAAGGGGCAATGGGGGACAGTTTGTGGCCTAGTATAGATTCCCAACGACGGATCAGACATCGGGGGAACCCACGTCAGACCTGCCGTTGTATAACTAGATGGAGGGTCCGGTGTCAGGACAGTCCACGTCGAAGGGACCGACGTTGGCACCAGCACAACCCGATCAAGCGCTGGAAAAGGATCCGGCATCGGAGGGCCAGCGTTGGAACCGGGCGAGGGAGCTCCAGCGTAGGGGTCGGGTCCCACGTCGGGACCAGAGGTAAGGGCCTGTCAACAGGGCCTGGCTGAGGGACTGTCGTCGGGGGAAGTGCCAGCATCCCACCGGAAGGCGGAGGGGCCTCCACAGGAAGGCTGGACGGCCATGAAGGAGCCTCCTGATCTGGGACCCCCGAGGGGGAGTGCAGAGAGGTACTCAGTATCGAGAGGCTTGATGGGTTCTCCGAGACTATCGCCGGACGTGTCTGGAGAGGAATGAGAGGACGTGGGCGAAGTAGGAGGAGGGAGAGAGGCCTTCTCCCTTTGGTCTCGCCAGCCGTCGGGTGAGGTGCCGTTAGGGCCGACAGGGGAACCATGCCCGTCGGCGGCCGCCAGAGATGGCCGACTTAGTGGGGCGGGTCGCGCGGTCAGTGGAGGAGCCCTCGGCCGGCTTATCAGCTGTGGTCGGCAACTGCCGCAGCCAGGAAGTAGACTTAATGACCGCCAGTGGTCCCTCGGAGGAGCCCGGAGCTACTTATCGCCGGAGCTGAAGCGTTGATTACCTGCTGAAGTCTTGTCTGACTTACCGTCTGTCTTCGGCGGTAAATGGGCCTTGCTTGTGGATGGCCTGGCGATGTCCGCAGAGCGAGCCCACTCCCTAGTCTTCTCCTTATGCTTTTTTGATGGGGCAGATTTCTCGGATGAATCCCTAAGGTGCTCCATCTTTTTCTCCAGGGAGGCCAACGAGTTTTGAGAAGGTGGGCCTCCAATGCCTGCTGTCTCCGTTTTTTAGTGGCCTGGTTGAACAACTGGCAATTAGGGCAGGAGGAGATAGGACGGTTTGGGCCTAAGCAGAGAACGCACTTCTGGTGACCATCTTTGTGCGGGATCTGTGTGCCAGAAGCTGAGCACTTTTTCTTCGGAGAAGACACCAAAAATTTGATAGATTTTGAACAGAATTGCGAGGAAAACACCCAACGTAATGACCTTTCTTTACTTATCACTATTGGAAGCTCATGATACTGACACAAGGTGACGTGCAGGGAAGAACTGAGGGAGGGTGGGGACCGCCCACTATATACAGTCACGCTTGACGCCAGTCACATGACGTCAGGTGGGCGGTCCCCCGTCAGGGATTGCTAGAAAAGTCTGCCATGCGGCCCGACGCCAGGTAGCGCCAGTTCTATATGTGATGACCTACTCAAGGAACCCTCTCCATGTAAGATCCTGTGTTTCTTTGGTCTGGCAGAACAACTACTACTGCCCTGTTGTTCAGAAGGCCTTGCACCTCGGAAGCAAGAAGGTCTGACTGTACTGCCGACAGCCTGGGCTGTCGTTTTGGGGGGATGATCTGGGTTTTTTTTCTGAAAGATTGAGTGAATACCCTTCTCGGATTATCCGGAGGATCCATTTGTCTGATGTTATAGACTTCCACCAGTTGTAGAACTGAGTCAGATGTCCTCTCACTGCTGAGGAAGAGTCCCCCTCGGACAGTTGTGGCGTGGCTCGGCCAAGAACTCATAAGGTGGCACTTGGCGCCTTGTGCCTTCTGCTGCATTGCTTTTATGGCTGCGGTGTGGCTTTTGTTAAACGCTTCCCTACCTTTGCCCCGAAGGACTGACGGTTGTGAAATTGACGCTTATTGGCACCCCCCCGAGAGGGGCAGGCAGGTTGAGCTATCTTAATAGCTGACCTAGTCTTCTGTGTGGCTTCCAGAGCTTGTTCCACCTGGAGGTCTGAACAGATACATACCATCAAGAGTAAAGGCCAGCGACCTGCTGCTGGCATCATTCGTGGAAGCCCAAGAACGAGCCAAGAGTGGTGACGGGTACAAAATGCCTGCTGCTGCTCGGTAGCAGTTGCATCAAAAGCGCCCACTGCAGCTTTAACCTGTGTTATTGACTCATGCTCTGGTTATGGTGAAGTAGCTCTGAATTCGTTTCCGACTCAGGCAGAGCTTCAACCATTTGCTTGAGCGAATGCCAAAGGACATATTCATATTGAGAAAAATAGCCCTGGTAGCTGGCATTACACATACCCAGGGTGGAGGCAGCAAAGACTCTCTTACCTAAGGTGTCTATCTTACGAGATTCTTTATTGATAGGCCAGGCTGAGGATGCCTGAGGGAAGACAGTCTTGTCATTCTCTGCTAAGACTACAATGCGATCAGCAAAAGCTTGTGAGGACAATATAGGTCGATCCTTGAGGGCAGTGTACTTCCTATCTATGGACTTAGCCACGGAAGGGATGAGAGCAGGATTGTTCCATACTATCTGAGAAAGGGTCCCCAAAAGATGGTTGTACCGGAGGAGTTAAATCCATAGGAATCTCTGGAACATGTAGGTATTGGAGTCTTAAAAGCTTCCCAGGATCAATTTCCGTAGTCTGGAGAGAAAGAGTGGAATTTAAATTTTTCAGCAGAGACTTAAAGGAAAGGTCTTCGACCACAGGCTCTGCAACAGGATTAATCCCTGCTCCTTCAACATCATCACCCAGACGAAGATCTGGGTCAGGCTCAAAATCATCTCCTGACAGTTCAGGGGGGACTATATGGACAGGAAAGGAGTGAAAATCAGAATGGAAATTAGAAGAGGAAAGAATCAGAGTTGAAAGTCCTGGAGGCTGGACAGCGCCGCACCAAGCATCGGCGCCGATGAAGAACACAGCGCCAACCTACAAGCCCATCGGAAACAGCCCAGCACACAGCACTAATAAATGTCAAGTGAGTCCCCGCGCCATAGACGGGTGCCGATAGCCCCCGTGCCGCAGATGGCGCCAACAGAGCTCTCGGTGCTACAGAGACGGGGCCAACAGAGCTCTAGCGCCTGCAGATGGCACCAACAGAGCTCCCGGTGCCTGGACGACTCACAAGAGTGTCCTACAAGGTCTGGAAAAACGCGATTTGGAGGAAAAGAAGGAAAATTAACAGGAGATGGTGGCATAGGTGTGGACTCCTGTGCCGCAGCCATGTGAGGGGGGAAAACACCAGAGCACAGAGTCAATGGCACCAAAGAAGGCGCCACGTGACTAGGAAGGTCCAAACGCCCTACTCGGTCCCTCGAGTGACCCGAAGGCCCCAGAGTGACCGGGCCAGGCAGCTGGACCAATCTCTGAGCCCACTGCTCCATAACTGCAGCCCACTGGTGAAACTGCTCATCGGAGGCCCGTCCAATAGGCGGGGATGGGCTCCAATGTCAAAGAGGTCGGGCACCGAAGCCAGAAACCGGCGACTCCAAGAGGGGAGTTAACCGGTGCCTAGTCCCAATGACTGACCGCTGACACGCAGACATACCAGAAGGCAACCTCGAGTGATGCTTTCTCTTTCTCGACTTGTAAAACCGAAGAACTCGAGGCCGAACAGTGCCGCGAATGGGACCGTTTCCTTTTATACTTTCGGGGGGACTGCCCATCTCCCTGAGCATTGGACCGTCCACTGTTAGACCTACCGTCCGGGGAGGGCAGCGGACAGGACCCAGCATGGCTGACTGAACGGCTTTCACACAGTCTCCCTACTGTCACCTGACCCGCTCATGGTCGACTCGGTCAATGGAGGACTGAAGACTTCTTTATTAATCAATAAATTTAAATTAAAATCTGCTTGGTACTTTTGAAGTTAAATTACAAAACAATAAACTAAAAACTATGCTGCTAGTTTGAAGTTTGACTCCCGGAGGGCGAGCGTCATCGTCACTGAAGTGCACTCGACGGGGGAATAAAGGAACTGAGGCAAATTGAGGGTCGACGCCGAGGTAGTCTTTACTGCAACAGCCACGGCTCACGGTGCTGCTTCCTCATAGCTCCATCTCTGCCACCGACCATCTCGAAAAGTTTGCTCCCGCTGGGTCCTAGTGCCTCCAGAGTAGATTCCATTAGCGTGAATGAGTGGTGGAGACTGTATGTCCAGGAGGATCCACATGTTCTGCTGCAGAGATGGAAAAGTCCGATTCACAGTGATCAACTGGAACTTGCGTTTCAATATGAACTGGTTTAGACTGCACAGATCCAGTATGTGGTGCCAGCCCCGTCTGTTTTGGGACAAGGAAGTACCTGGACATGTAACCATAACAGGCCACAGGCTATTTGCCCCTTTTGCAAGAACCTGAGCAATGTCCTCCCAAAGGGCAGACACTGCATGTCCTGTGACACCCTGGACTCTCAAGATGCATGGAGGCAGTAAAGCGGGAAAGCCTCGAAGTCTAGAGGCAATCCTCTGTCACTATATCTAGCACCCACTAGTCCATTGTGATAGCAGACCAGCGTGACAGGAAGTGATGTAGCTGGCCTCCGACCAGGCAGGGACAGGATGGGTGGAGAGATGACGCCTCCTGATCCAGCACTAGGCAGCTGTTATGGGGCACCACTACCCTGCCCCCCTTTAGGACCATGACCCGCGAAAACTTGGGCTCGGTGCCAGGCCTGGAACTGCTCGTCAGCGGCTCCTGCTGCGCTGAGAGACTGTAACCGAAAGGACTGGTATTGGAAAATAAGTTACTCAGCTGTAACTATAGATCTAAGAGTGGTATATGGTGTACATTCACACTTAAGGCAGAGTCCTTTCCCTTTAAGATTCAGCCGGAAGGTCTTCAAGCTGGCTTCTCCCACCCACCGGAGTGGTATCCTCCTCGGCACCACCCCATAAAGTAGTTATGTAAGAACTTACCGTAACAGTAGATCTTCGAGAGGAGCTCTTGTAGCAGGCTGTTACAATTAGGACTAATGCCACAGGAATTAGGACCCACCAGAAAACTTCTCAGCCAGCAGTACCCAGCAGGGACTGCCCCAACGTCGGCTCCAACCCCAGCGTTAGCCATGGTATAAAAGGGGGCAGACCCAGCTCCACCCCAGATCCCCCGCCAAGACCCATGAATGGGCCCTGACAAGAGAAGGAGGCAAAGCCTTAAGATGATGATCTGTACACCTCATTCAGGGAATGGAGGGTGAGAAAGCAATGCCTGCTGCAAGAGCTCCTCTCGAAGATCTAGTGTTATGGTAAGTTCTTACTTAACTTTACTATCTTACTTTGAGTGGGAGCTCTTGCAGCAGGCTATTACAATTCGGACTGAATCCCAAGCAGTCCTGCATCAAGAAGGTGCTGAATCCCGGGAGGTGGAAGATAATAAGCTGGAAACAGCAAGTTAAGACTAGAGTACCTGAAGGACTGCCAGGCCGAAGTCATCATGGTGTCTGGATGCAATGTCCAAGCTGTAGTGCTTCACGAAA
Source organism: Neoceratodus forsteri (assembly GCA_016271365.2). NCBI lineage: Eukaryota > Metazoa > Chordata > Ceratodontiformes > Ceratodontidae > Neoceratodus > Neoceratodus forsteri. The sequence continues at coordinate 1,547,797,629 of CM057449.1, read as the reverse complement.
GTGTGCACGGAATTCCAGGTAGCGGCTGCGCATAGCTCCCTAATGGAGACATTCCGCAGAGCAGCAAAAGAAGCAGAAACTCCTCTGGTGATGTGACCCCTAACTGGTCCCGGAAGGGGTTCATTGTGTTTCTCATAGCAAAATGTAATGCAGTGGACAAGCCACTTGGAGATCGTCTGCTTGAACACCGGTTTACCCAAGTGTTGTGGTGCAAATGCTACAAAGAGTTGTTCCGATCTACGTTGAGTAGCAGTGCGCTTAAGGTAATACCTCAGCGCCCTGTGGACATCCAGAGAGTGTGAAGGAGAGCTTCTCCTCTATTAGAGGTAGAAGAGAAATAAACTGGAAAATCAACTGACTGGTTGAGGGTCAACTCCGAGACCACCTTAGGAAGGAACTTATCATTCATTCTGAGGGAAACCCTTTCCCTATGAAAAATTAAATACGTCTTTTTACACATCAGAGCCTGGAGCTCAGAAACTCTTTGAGCCGAATTAACAACAACTAAAAACAAACCTTCCAGGAAAGGTAACGCAGCTCACAATGAGCTGCAGGTTCAAACAGAGGAACAGTAAGCTTCTCCAACACAAATAGGAGGTACCAGGGTGTGATTCAATCATGAATGGGAGGTCTCGTGTGTAAAATCCCTCATAAAAAGGAGCGGGCCACACCCAATTGGGCTAAAGTTCTGTCTCCCAAAAGGATTTGATAAGCAGAAATGGCCCACATGTGCACCTTTATGGAGGAGTAGCTCAAGTCTTGTTGGTATAAGGAGAGGAGATACAGCAATGCTGAGTTCACTGAACAGGTAAGGGGGTCCAGACAGTGAGACGATGCCCATAAGCAGAAATGCTTCCACTTCATAGCATAAGTGGAGTGAGTAGAGGGCTTCCTCGCTGAAACAAGTACGTCTGCCACCTCTTGGGATACCCCATACCTGGACTTCGCCACGTCAGAAGGAGCCAAGCATGAAGGTGCAAAGACCAATGATCGGGATGGACCAGTGAGCCCCGATCCTGGGACAGCAACTGTGAGCATATTGGCAGCGGGATTGGAGCTTCTGTGGACAACCGCTGAAGGTAGTGGGAACCAAATTTGCCGAGGCCTGAGAGGGGCGATTAGAATCATCCGAGCCCCTTCGGCCTGTAACTTCAAGAGAACTCTCTAGACGAGAGGAAAGGGAGGGAAGGCGTAAAGAAACCTCCCTGCCCAACAAAGGGACAATGCGTCTGGCCAGAAAACACCAGGCACGTGCTCTCGCGAGCAGAAAAGAACAGGTTACTCACCTGTAACAGTAGTTCTAGGAGTGGTATATGCTGTTCATCCACACTTCTTGGCATGTTAATTTCCCCTTTAAATCTTGCCGGAAGTCTTCAAGCTGGCTCCTCCCACCCACACGGGCAGTAAATACCTTGGCTCCACCCCATGACGCCAGATCTTAGCCCGCTGGAAGCAAGATTGTGCGCCAAAGCCAGGGAGGTCGGGTGTGTGTGTGTGGATGAACAACATATACCACTCCTAGAACTACTGTTACAGGTGAGTAACCTGTTCTTCTAGGAGTGTGGATATGTTCATCCACACTTTTTGGCAGACTCCAAGCAGTTCTCCAGGAGGAGGGAGGAAAGGCACACATCCCCTACTTGGGAAATAAAGATTGGAGAAGCGAGGCCCCAAAACCAGCATCCCAGCGTGACTCGAGGTGGTAATGGGTAATGAATGTGTTTGCTGACTTCCAGGTAGCAGCCCGACAGATTTCCTGGATAGGGATGTCCCTGGAAGCAGCCACCAAAGCAGCAGTATGGCGGGTAGAGTGAGCTCTTACCCCTCTGTGAGGCTCCTTGCCCGCCAACTCATAGCACAGACCTATGCATGATGTAATCCATCTTGCTATGGTCTATTTGGCTGCAGGTCTGCCAGAAGCGGCTTCAGCATAGGTTACAAACAGCTGGCGAACCTCTTCACGAATTCCCGCCGTTCTCTCCTTATAATAGGAGAGAGCATGCCTCAGGTCCAAAGTATGGAGCCTGTACTCGGCGTCCGAGGTGTAATTAGGGTAGCATACCGGCAGAGTCAACACCTGGTTAAGGTAAAACTCTGACACCACCTTCGGATGGAATTTCGGTTGGGAGCTCTGAACAACTTTGTCCCTGTGGAAGACCAGATAAGGGGAGTCCACTGAAAGCACCTGGAGCTCCCCTGTCCTTCTGGCTGACGTGATAGCTATCAGGAAGGCCGTCTTCCATGACAAATGTGAGCGCTCACACTTGTGCATGGGTTTGAATGTTTTGCCCATGAGCTTTGCCAAAACCAGCAACAGATGCCACGGAGGTGGAAATTCACCAACCGGAGGGGATATGTGATCTAGGCCTTTGAAAAAGCACCCGACCACGGTCTCCTGCGCCAACATAGGCTGACCAGCCTGCACCCGGTAAGCAGAGATGGCTGCCAGGTGCACCCTGAGGGTCGATGAACATAGACCCCTTTGGAGAGAGACCAAAGGTAGTCGAGAATGTTAGCCACAGAGCAGGATAAGGGGTCCAGACTCTTATCCTGGCACCAAATGGAAAACCTTTTCCAGTTGAAGACATAACATTTCCTGGTCGATACCTTACGAGATGCCTCCACCACGGTGTAGACATCATCGGAAAGACCCAAAGCCTGGAAGTCTAGCCGCTCAGGTACCAGGCTGTGAGGTGCAGGGACTGAAGGTCCGGATGAAGGACCTTCCCCATGTTCAGAGATATCAGGTCCAGGCATGTACAAAGCCGCTCCGGGGGCCTGCAGCTGAGGCTGAGGAGATATGGATATCAGAACTGGCACGGCCAATCTGGGGCAACCAGGATCACCTTCGCCTTGTCCCACCTTGTGGATCAAGGGAAATGGGGGAAAGGCGTAGAAGATGCCTGGGGTCCACAGCCTTGAGAAGGCATCCCCTTGCAGCGAATCCTGCTGAGGGGGGTGGGCACGGAACAGCTCAGCTTGGTGTTTTCCCTGGAGGCAAACAGGTCCACTAGTGGTTTGCCCCAATGGGAGAACAGGCTGTAAGCTACCTCTGGATGGAGAGACCACTCGTAGGATGTCTGGCCTATGCGGCTGAGAGCATCCGCCAGATGGTTCGAGGCTCCTGCCACATGGATGGCTAGGAGATCCACCTCCAACCAGCTTACGAGGGTCCAGATGTGGAGCGCCTCCTTGCACAGCAGATGGAAGTGCATGCCACCCTGTTTGTTGAGGTAGTGCATGGTCGTGGTATTGTCCGTCTGGACTTGAACCACTTGACCCCGGAGCTGAGGACGAAAGCTAACAGGGCCAGCCTAACTGCTCTGAACTCCAAAAGGTTGATGTGGCATCAGGACTCCTCGGGGGTCCAATACCTATGGACCCTGCTGTCCCCCGTGTGGACTCCCCAGCCCATGAGAGAGGCATCAGTCGTAAGAATGACCGTTGGCTCGGGGTGGACAAATGAGATCCCTTCCTGCAACCGTTCTGGGGCAGTCCACCATTAAAGAGCGTCCCACATCTTCTGAGTTACAGTGATCAGCTGGTTGAAGTGACCGTGACACCTCCCACTGGAGGGGGTGCATGTGCCACCTGGCCCAACGGACCACGGAGGTGCATGCCGCCATGTAACTCAGAATGCGCAGAAAGTCCCGGGCAAGGCACAAGTGCCCAACCAGAAATGATCGGGCAAAGGAGGACAGAACCTCCGCCCTGTCCGCCAGGAGCCGAGCTCTGGCTTGACAAGAGTCGATCTCTGCCCCGATGAAGCCCATCACCTAAAAAGGCACAAGTTCCGACTTGACCTCGTTGATCAGGAGGCCAAGTTGGAAGCAGGTTTGGAGGGCCAGATCCCTGGACCTTTCCACCTCCTGAAGGGAGGAACCTGCCAAGAGCCAGTCGTCAAGATAAGGGTAGATTCGGACTACTCGATGCCGAAGGTGGGCCGCCGCCACTGCAATGCATTTGGTGAAGACCTGAGGGGCCGATGACAGACCGAACGGCATGTCTTGGAACTCGTACAGGGTCCCTTCGACCCTGAAGCAGAGAAACCGCTGGTGGGATGGACGGACATGAACATGAAAGAACACGTCCTGTAGATCCAGAGAACAGAATCACATGTTGCACTCCAGGGATGGTCTGATCTAGTTCAGAGTTACCATCCGGAAGGTGCGAGACCTGAGATACTGATTCAGGTCATGGAGATCTAAGATGGGGCGCCAACACCCCGTCTCCTTGGGCACCAGGAAGTACCTGGAAATGAAGCCTGGGTCTGTCAGAGGATCCAGCACCGGAGCTATAGGTTCCCTGAGGAAGAGCTGAGCCACGTCATCTCGAAGAGCCAACAGGGTGCAGGCTGAGATCCCTTCCGCCCCAGGGGTGCAGGCTTGGCTGGGAGGGTACTGCTCAAACTCTAGAGGCAGTCCCTGACTGATCACTTCGAGAACCCACCTGTCTGAAGTGATATGGGACCAGGCGGAAAGAAAGTGGCAGAGCTGGCCCCCCACGGGAGGACCCAGAGCTGGCGTGATGGGAATGGGGGAGGCAACCCCCAACCCATCACTGAGCAGGCTTGGAAGAGGAGGAGGAGGCCCCTGTACCTTGGCCTCTCTTACGGGGCTGTTGAGGGCCCTGCTTGGGCAGTGGGTGCCAAGCTTGAGCCTGCTGCTGTTGATGCTGCTGTCCTCCTTGGTAGGAGAACTGCTGGGTCACAGGGCAAGAGTGCTGAAAAGGCTTCTTCTTTTTCTTCTGCTGGTTCTTGCCCGAAGAACCCTTAGCAGAATTGGCATCCAAGGTGGCAATGGACTGCTCTATACGCTGAAGGTGACCGGCCACTCCTGGACCGAACAAATCGGTACCTAGGAAGAGCACATCAGCAAGCTTGTGGTGGGTATCCACCTGGAAGGAGGAAAGCCTCAGCCAAGCCCTGCGGCGCTCGGCCACTCTGGCTATTAAAGAGCGGGCACAAGAGTCTCCCACGTCCAAGACCATCTGGAGCTGCTGTTTTGCGACAGCACAGCCCTGGTCACAGACTTGCTTGACCGTAGTCTACATGTCTGCTGGGAGATGAGGGAGGTCCTCAGCTAATGACCCAAGAAGGGCATGAGAGAAGTGTGCCATAATAACCGCCGAGTTGGCCTAACAAAGGCCCAAAGAAGAGGCTGCATAGACCTTATGGGCAGAGTGGTCCATATACTTGGACTCCTTGTCCAGGGGTCGGTCAGTGTTGGCTGAACTCCCAGTACGCCTGAACACAGAGGCGGTCACCAGGCTCTCAGCTAAAGGGTGCTCTGTGAACCCCGCAGTGGGACCCTCTGGCACTGCACTTGTGGGCCATGCGGCAGATGGTGCTGGGCAGGAAGCAGGGCACTGCCAAACTTCAAGAGCCAGGCCCACGATAGCATTGGCTACTGGAAAGGCCTCCGTCGGGGTATCCCCTCTCTTGAGGATATCAGTGAGAGGGTACTCTGCCTTTTTCTGGATGGACTCCAGGGGCATACTAGTAGATTCTGAGATGAGGCAGAGGATGCCCTCATCATCCCCGGGATGGGAGTGCAGTCCTGTGACGTCCGAGTCTGAAGAGTCAGGATAAAGCGGTTTACCGCCTAGGTCACCCTCGATACGCAGAGGGAGATCCAGGGTGACAGGGATAGAGAGGTGCCAGGGAAGCCCATTGTCTGGCCGATCCTCTTTCGAGGGCGCCCCTCCCTGAGGCTGCTTAAGCGGTGGTTCCACCTGGATAGGTGGAGAAACCAGTTTGGGCCGAACCTGAACACGGGCCAGCCCCGCAGGCGGGGGAACCAAGGGAGTTGGTTCCGAAGGGGTTGGCTTCAGCCTGGGAGGCGAAAGCCAAGTGATGACCAGGGTGGACGGTGGAGCCAGCTTTTGCCTGGTCAAAATCAGCTGTTGCCACATGAGGTCCTCATAGCATTGATGGAGTTTCTGCCGAAGTCTCTCCTCGTCTGAGGAGGATGAGGACGATCTGTGGTGTTGCCTCTTTTTAGAGCGTTTATGGCTCTTTCTCGGTCGCTCAGCCGAGGGGGTTTAGACCTCAATTGAGATCGGGGATGCCGACTCGGTCGATCAGGAGACAACAGAATCGGTGATACCCAAGGGTCTGGAACCGGTTCCTTGATGGGGACACCAGCAGGCTGGGACTCCTCATAAGGAAACACGAGGACAGGAGTCCTCTCCAAGGAATCATTGGGCGGAGCCAGTGATAAAGGGTCGATAGGATCGAGGACTATTTCCACCTCATTGACCACTTCCTCAGTCCCCTGGCCAGACGGAAGGTCAGCAAAGCCGGCGGCCGAGGATACGATCTTGACTGAAGTCGAGAGCGCTGTTTCCCGGGACTCGGACTTTTCTCGATCCCAGGAATGTCTTCATCAGGACGAAGACATCGGGTCCTTGTCTCTCTTCCGAAAGCAGGAGGAGTGTGAGCCCGAGGGCGCCTCACCCCGGTTGGGGAGAGACTGGCACAACTCCTTGAAGGAGCCCGAAAAGGTGGAGCCAAAGTTCAGTGGAATGAAGAAGCTTCAATTGGCTGAAGCTTGAGCTGCTTCTTCCTCAAATGTTTTCATTTGTTCCAGCTGCTCGGCGGTCCCGCGGCCGCAGAAACCGCCTACCTTGCCTCCTTCGATTTCATCAGCGGTTTCCTTTTCTCCGGTCTCCCCAGCTTCAAATGCACCATGCGGTCATCCAGGACATTGGGATGGAAGGCCAAGCAAAAAGTACATGTTGAGGTGTCATTGTCCAGCACCTAGGCAGTAAATGCACATTAGGTGGGGATCGGTGCGCAACATCTTCTGGCTACAGGGGCACCGGCGAAATCCAAGGGAAGATTTTTCCTCCATGTCCGAAGCGGTGCAATCGCTAACTCGAACAAGTTTTAAAAGTAACTTCGGTAAATACCGATGCTTTGAATCCAGGGCCCACGAATTGCTTCAAGAGCATGAGGAAACCTGTATCATCCAGCGGAAAGGAAGCTCTGGTGTCTTGGGGCACGGCTAAGGTATTTACCACCCGGGTGGGTGGAAGGAGCCAGCTTGAAGACTTTCCAGCAAGATTTAAGGGGGAAAGGGACATGCCAAGAAGTGTGGATGAACAATATATCCACGCTCCTAGAACTGGCAGTTTGGTGTTGCATGGTGATGCAGAGAGGTCCAGCTTTGGATGACTCCATGTGTTGAACAGCTGGTCCGCTACCGATTATAGTAGCTCCCACTCGTGCGCCTTGGACTGAGACCTGCTTAGGCTGTCGGACAAGTCGTTTAGGACACCTGGAACGTGCACTGCGGACAGAGAGACATGCCGCTCCAGTACCCAGTACCAGACTCTCATCGCCTCCCTGCACAGGGGGTAAGAGTGAGTGCCCCCTTGCTTGCTGATATAGAAGACAACCGCCATGTTGCCCGTCTGAACAAGAAGAGAGCCTGGCATGAGGTCCTCTTGGAAGGCATGTAGCGCACTAAGTACCACTCGCATCTCCAAGACATTGATGTGGAGCTTGTGCTCCATGGGGATCCAGGTACCCTGCATTTGGCAGTCCCCCAGGTGTGCCCCCCAACCCAAATCCGAGGCATCCACTGTAAGAGTCTGATTCAGGCGATCCGGATGGAAAGGGACCCCTTTTTCCAAATTTATCCAGGCCAACCACCAAAGCAGCGTCCTCTTTATTGGCTCTGTGACTCTGACCATGTGGTCTAGGTCATCTAAGCATTGATCCCACTGCACCCTGGGCATCCACTGTGGGATTCTCATGTGAAGCCAGGCCAGAGTAGTGATGGGAATAGCCACCGCCATGTGCCTCAGAAGTCTGAGGAAGCTCTTGGCTGGGACCTGAGGGGTTATTAGAACCGATCCGGCAATCTCCCGCAAGCAATTTCCTCTCTCTGGAGGCAGAAAGGCCATGCTCTGGACTGAATCCAGGACCGCTCCTATGAAGACGAGCCTTTGGCTGGGCTCTGGGGAAGACTTTGGAAGGTTCAGGGTGATCCCCAGATCTCGGAGATCTCGGAATAGAACATAGGTGTCTCCGAGAGCTTGAAGAAAGCGTGACCTGGACGGGGCTGCAAGCAACCAATCATCCAGGTAAGGGCAGACATAATGTCCCTGGCGCCTTAGAGCCACAGCCACTACTGCCAAGCATTTTGTGAAGACTCGAGAAGCAGAGGAGAGGCCAAACGGGAGAACCTGAAACTGATAATGCTCTCCCTAGAAGTGGAAACTCAGGTACTTCCTGTGAGGGGGAAAGACCCCGATATGCATGTACGCATCTTGCATGTCTAGGGAACAGAGCCAACCTCCCTGATGCAGCAGAGGAAGCAATCCTGGAAGAGTCACCATCCGGAACCTTCTGTACTCTATATAATTGTTTAAAGATCTGAGGTCCAGAATGGGACGAAGGTCTTGAGTCTTTTTTGGAACCAGGAAGACGTGGGAGTAATACCCTTCCCCCCGTTGCCGCAGAGGGACTGTCTCTATTGCCCTTTTCCTCAAGAGGGCCTGGATCTCTCTTTCTATGAGCAGAATGTGAGAAGGAGGATATCTCGAGGACCTTGGTGGGGTGTCTGGAGGAATCTCTGTTAACTCTAGTGTATGTCCCCTCCTTATGATAGCGAGGACCCACTGGTCAGCAGTAACGAAGCTCCACCCCTTCAGATGAAGGGAGAAGTGACCCCCTACTGCCTCCCCTGAAACCTCCGCCGGAGGAGTGGGGGTCAGAAGGGAGTCACTGGGCGGAGCTGGGAGTGGGCAGAGAGGCCTGGGAGGACTTGGGGCCACAGGAAGGAGTGCCCCAGGCTGCTGGTTGCCAGCTCTCCTTCGAAAGCCACCTCTCTGGCCCTGCTGGTTGCCACAGGCTTGGACACCTGAGGGCTTATGAAATGGCTGCTTCCTTGGTCTCCTCTGCACATCTGAAGGACAGACCAGATGGATTTCCCAGACTCCTGGAGATAAGAGATGAGCAACTCTGTTTCCAGGCCAAACAAATTGGAACCCTGGAACGGTAAGTCCCGGATCCCGGACTGCAGGTCTTTGTGAAAGCCTGAGACCCTCAACCAAGGATAGTACTGGAGACAGACCCCTGATGCTGCAGCTCTGGCTGCCTTATCTGCAGTGTTGTATGAGGCACGTAAAACATGCGTGCCTACGTCCGAGCCCAACTTAAGGACATCCAGAATCTCCATCTTCTTTTTGGAGTCTGGCAAGGCATTCACTAGCTCTTGTCCTCGCTCCCAGAGTGCATTCTGGTACTGAACCATATGCGTCAGGAAATTCAGGAACCTAATGGTGCAGGTGGAGGAAGAATAGACCTTCTTGCCCACCTGGTCCAAATAGCGAGACACAGGGTCGGGAGGTTGTGAGCTAAGGTGCTTCGGCTGCTTTGACTTATAGTGGGCAGTCATAATCAGGGAAAAGTCCGGCTGAGGGTGCTCAGCCAGTAAAGGTTAATCCCTTGGGGTTCTGTACAGCCTATCCGACTTCTTAGGGACCACTGGAACCAAAGCTGGACACTTCCAGGTGATCCTGGTAAAATCCTGGAAGGTGTCCACTAAAGGAGGCACCACAAGAGGTTTGAACTCCTTTTGCCTCAGGTACTTGACCAGTCGACGGCGTTCCGAATCCAGGTCCTCTGTGTCCCATTCATTAGTGGCCTGGATGTGCCTCATGACATCCATAAAGGTTGGATCATCAGGAGGCGAGCGGGGCTAGTCCTTTTCTCCTGGAGAACCCCAGATTCCCAAGATGGAAGAGGAAGAAGGTGACCGATTACTCGGTGATGAGTAGCCGGACCTGTCCCTATGACTAGCCCCACTTGAACTTCAGTGGCTCATTGACCGACGTTGGTCCGAGGACTGACGTCGGTCACAAGACCGACGACAGAGCGACGACTGATGCTGGTTCGAGTGGGCCTGCCTATCAGAATAGGAACGGCTCCTGGTGTGAGACCTGATCCAACGTCGGCGACGGTCTACGGATCGAGATCGGGAATGGGCCTTGGAGGGTGGGTGAGGTAGCGGCCTCTTGGGGATCTTCTGTGGTGAAGGAACACCCCTGGCTTGGGTTTACCTGATGGGCACGTACCAGTGACGGGACGGCTTCGGGGTTGCTTTGGACCTGGCCCCACCAAAAGGAAAAGAGATCCTGTAGCTCATCCTTCATGAACACCGAGGCCGCTGTCCCCGAAAAAGGACCTCAGAGGTATCCAGCCTTGAAGGGAGCCACCTGGAGAGCCCAGAGGGTGGAGGACTTGGGGATAGAGATGCTGTCCCTTCACTGGCAGCGCCAGGATCCTTCCGCCTTCTACTGCCGGTACCAGGACTGGGATGGGTTTTCGCGAAGCTGAGTGTCCTTGGACTCAGGGTGTGCCCTTATTGGGCAATGCTGAGACCTTGGCAGGCAGGCCTGTGGCTTGTGCCTTCATGGTCTTAGTGGTGACTCTTAACAGAGTCACCTTTGGCTTAGCTGGTTTCTCCCCCGATGGACCCGCTTTAGCCTGTACCTTTTCTTGAGGATGTAGAGTGCTCACCAGAGCCCAGAGAAGAGCAGGCTTTCTTGGGAGAGGGCTGTGAGCAGGAGCGGGACTGGGACTTGGACCGGTGGCAGGCCTGACTACAGTCTTTGTCTCGGGACCACTTGGATTTCTCCTTGCTTGAATGTTTGGCCTTCTCCTCGGAGGTGTGTAGACCCACCTTCTGCTCAAGCAGAAATGCCTTGAGAGCCTTTAGGTGGCGGATCCTGGTCCTACTTGTAAAGCCCTGGCAAGTGGAACAGGCCCGTGGTGTCGTGGTTAGGCACCAGGCAGAATACACACTTAGTGTGGCTGTCTTAGCTGGAATTGACTCACGAGCTGCAATTTATTGCCATGGGGTCCCGATCGAAGAGATCTAGGACGGGAAATCTACATACGCCGGTACTGGAAAGAAACATTGAATAATACGAGAAAGGACGCTAAAACTGAGTTTTTTGCTGGTGGCTGGCAAGAAAAGAACTTTTCAACATGCGTAGTGGGCAGGAAAAAGAACTGGGGTGGAGCTGGAACTGCCCCCCTTTTATACCATGGCCGACGTCGGGGTGGAGCCGATGTCACGGGGCGGTCCCTGCTGGCTGTGAAGTTTTCCGGTGAGTCCTAATGCCTGCGGCATTAGTCCTAATTGTAATAGCCTGCTGCAAGAGCTCCCACTCAAAGTAAGATCCTCAGATCTTACATGCTGGAAGCAAGATCAGGTGTGCCACTTGCCAGGGGGAGGTCAGGTGGGTAGTGGAGATGTACACCATATACCACTCCTAGAACTACAGTTAAAGCTGAGTAACTTGTTTTTCTAGGGATGTGGATATGGTGTACTTATCCAAAATTCTGGCAGGGTCCTAGCAGTTCTCCTGGGATGAGAGGGTAAGGTGCACACCCCCTACTCAGGAGAAAGGGAGTGGAGAACTGAGGCCCCAAAACCAGCATCCCGGCGTGACTCAAGGTTGATGTGGTAGTGGGAGATGAAGGTGTGTGCTGACTTCCAACTAGCAGCCCTGCAGAGCTCCTGGATAAGGACATCCCTGGAAGCAGCCACAGAGGCAGCAGTATGTCTGGTGAAATGAGCCCACAGCCCTACTGGAGGCTCTCCACCAGCCAACCTATAGCAGAGGTCAACGCAGGACACAGTCCACCTGCCAATCGTCTGCTTAGCTGTCAGTCTGCCAGGTGTGGCTTCAGCGTAGGCAACAAAGAGCTGGAAAATTCCAGCTGTATGCTCCTTATAATAAGCGAGTGCTCACCTCAGATCCAGAGTATGGAGCCTGTGCTCGGCCTCAGAGGTGTGGTTGGTGAAGTACACCGGGAGATTGATCACCTGGTTAAGGTGAAACTTCGAAACAACCTTCGGGAGGAACTTCAGGTTGGGGCATAGGACAACCTTTTCCTTGTGGAAAACCAGATAAGGAGACTCCACAGAAATTGCCTGGTGCTCACTGATCCTTCTGGTGGAGGTGATAGCCACCAAAAAGGTGGTGTTCCACGACTGGTGGGACATTTCGCACCTGTACAAGGGTTTGAATAGCTTGCCCATGAGCCCAGCCAAGACCAGCAACAAGTTCCAAGGCAGTGGAGGTTCACGCACCGGAGGGGACAAGTGGTCCAAGCCCTTGAAAAAGTGCCCAACCACCTTCTCCTGAGCCACTGTTGGCATACCGTCCCACGCTCGGTAAGCCGAGATGGTGGCCAGGTGCACCCTAAGCTGTTGCTAGCCTTGCTTGTAGAGCAGAAAGCAGCTAACTAAAAAAAGCTACATTTTCTTATTAATTTAACACTTATATCTCAGCAAGAGTCAGTGTTTGTTGAAATTAAGCAGACAGATACTTTATTAGAAGTAGAAGGGGTCTTATTTAGGGTTAAACAAAAAAAGAAAAGAAAGAAATTCAGTGTGTGTTCTGTGCTGTGAAGGGTACTGTATCAGCTTACTTTGCTAAACCAGTAGGAGGAGAGAAGCGTCCCGAGCTTGGGAAGGGCACTTAATATAAATAAAATTTAGAAAGAAAAAAAAAAAGCGCTTAATTGGGGGTGTGGCTTAGACACTATAAAAGCAGGTGACTCAAATTACAACTTCCTGTTGCTAGCCTTTTTTCTTACTAATTGCCCTCCGTCCCACCCGCCATAAGCCAGTTCTACTTTTATAGCCACAGAATTTGACTGTCAACAGAAACTTCCTGTTTGGCAGTAGGAAGGGAAGGATCATAGAGAAACACTGGTTTTGTCAACCCTAAAGGAAAAAAGTAGCTCACTCTCCCCCCAGCTGGTAGTGGTCTGACACTGAGCAAGGAAGAAGGAGGCTACTGAAGAATATAGGAAGTTGCTGTCTCAGAACAGGAAGGCTGAGAGTTGTAAGGAGAGGAGCGAGTAAGCATACAGAGAAACAGGAGAGGGGACACAAAATAAGACATGATAGGAGTGGTGCAGTGCAATGGCCGTGGGGCGCCAGTGTTCCAGGAGACAATCTGGAGGCTGCGATGCTGCCCTATTTGCAGGCACCTCTCTGGTCTGAGGGAGGAGGTTGCCAGTTTCCAGGCTGACCTGGCTAGGATTTGAGAAACCTCCTCCCCCACCCAGAGACCACCAGGGCCAATGCCACTACCTCAGAGGTTGCCAGAAAAGAGGAGAGGCTGGACCAGGGTGAGCTCAGGGGGGAGAGGGTGGTGGAACAGAGTTGCATTCCTCCAGCTGTACCTCTCCACAATTCATTTACTCTTCTGGTGGATAGTGGTTCCTCTATGGAGGCACCTGCAGTGGAGACCAAGGAGGATGCTGGGAACCTTCACAAAGGAGACCCACGGGAGGGTGGCATGGGACCCCACAGGGGAAGGAAACAACTCCTGGTGGGGACCTAAGTCATGGAGGGGGAGGAAGGGAGAGGGAGGTGGGTGCTCGCTCACGCCACGGCTTGAGGGACAGAGGCTAATCCTCAGGATCGTGGTAGCAGCTGCACGAGGGAGGGAGCTGGATGTCATTGTCCACCTAGGGACAAATGACCTGGCTAGGAATGGGATCAGAGCAGTGCAAGAAGAGTTTGCACAGTTGGGGAGGAGCCTTAGACAAGTAGCGCATACGGTAACCTTCTCGGAAGTGCTGCCTGTCTATGGCAAGGGTGATGCTAGGGTACTCCTCACCAGGGAATTCAATAAATGGTTGAAAACTGATGTGGAGCTCAGGGTTTTGGCTCATTGGGGACTGGGGAACTCATTTGGAGGATGCAGACCCATACTGGTGCGATGGTCTGCATCTGTCTGGGGGGACCAGGATCCTAGGTGAGGGTTTAAATGCTTCACTGGCAGCATTTAAACTAGCCAAGGGGAGGCACTGAAAAGGAGCAGGGAAATTCCAGCCTCCCCCCACAAAACACGGTAATTAGTGAGGTAAACACCAAGGTAGAGAAGTCATTAGGGAGAAGGACAGAGGTAAATGTAAAAAAAGGCAAAGGCAGTAAGGACAGGAATGGGGCTAAAAGGGGTAAGGCCATCAAAAAGTGGAGGGTGATGAGTACCAATGCCCGCAGTCTGTATAACAAGCTCCCTGAACTAATGGCCTTGATGGAAGAGGGTTGCCTGGATATTGTGGCAGTCACAGAAACATGGTACACAGAGAACCATGACTGGGATGTCAACATACCAAGATACACAATCTACAGAAGGGACAGGGAGGGTAAAAGAGGAGGAGGAGTAGCTCTCTATGTAAAGGAAGGGATCAAAGCAACAGAACTAAAGAGTAAACAGGGAGCAGATGAGGCACTCTGGGTCACCCGGAGACAGGAAATGGCACCACAATCCACATGGGGGTTGCATATAGACCCCCATCTCAGGAGGAGGGGAGGGAATGGACAAGGAAATGATAGAAGGCTTCCTTGGAATGGCAGAAAAAGGGGAGATATTGTTGACGACGGACCTAAATATGCCAGATGTTAACTGGAGCACCTTTGCTGCAGATACATCCAAGAGCAGGGTCATTCTTGATGCCCTACAGGGAGCATGCCTCAGACAGCTAGTATTGGAACCCACTCGGGAGGGAGCAATCTTAGATCTGGTACTCTCAAATGGGGATGGAGAAAGAATCTCAGATTTAGAAGTGGGTAGCCATCTGGGAACCATCGACCACCAAACAGTGTAGTTCACGATAAACACAGCCATACAATCAAGCCATACAAAAGCAAGAGTATTGGACTTTAGGAGGGATGACTTTGGGAAAATGAGAGAGTGCCTCAGAAAAGCACTAGCAAATAGGCAAGAAAGAGGGGTGGAAGAACAATGGGGAGTAATCAAAACAGCCATCACAGAGGCAACAAGCTTTGTGTAAAGCAAATCAACAAAACACAACGAAGGAAAACGCTATGGTTCTCAAAGAGGTGGCAGGGAAGTTAAGGAGAAAGGATAGCATTCAGGAAATATAAGGAAACACAGAAGAAGCAGGACAGAGAACTTTATCAGTTAAAGCAGAAAGAGGCTGGGAAGACATTCAGAATAGCAAAGGCCCAAACCGAGGAAAGGATAGCTAACTCACAGAAGGGGATAAGACATTTTATAGGTACATTAGGGAGCCAAGAAAGACAAAAGGAGGGATACTTGAGGCTAATAAAGGGAGAGAATGTGGTAGAGGTGACAGTGAAAAGCAGGATATGGAACTAATATTTCTGCTCAGTATTCACAAAGGAAGAGGAGGGGGAGGTACCTAAACCAAACAAGAGAAACACTCTAAGATGGGGGTCTATACCTGTCCATTTACAGAAGAAAGGGTTCTGAAAGAACTAATAAAATTGAAGGTGGACAAAGCAATGGGGCCTGATGGGATTCACCCAAGAATTCTAAAGAAACTAGGGTAGAACTAGTGACACTGCTGACTACCTCTAACAAATCATGGGAGGATGGCTGGACCTCAGTACTGAGGAGGCGGATGTGATTCCTTCACAAAAGTGGGAGCAGGACAGAGGCAGGAAACTACAGATCAGTTAGTTTGACCTCAGTGGTAGGGAAAATGATGGAATCACTTCGAAGGAAAGAATTGTTGAGTACCTAGAGGCCAGTAGGGGCACAGGGCCCGAGGCAGCATGGATTCACGATGGGAAGGTCAGTCAGACTGACCCATAGATTTTGACTGGGTGACCAAAGCAGTAGACCAGGGAGGGACTGTGACATGGCCTACCTAGATTTTAGCAAGGCATTTGATACAGTCCCACACAAAAGATTAATACACAAGTTAGCCAGCCTTGGAGGTCCCAAGGTGGTAGCCTGGATAAAAAATTGGCTAGACAACAGGACGCAAGGGTAGTAGTAAATGGAGTCCACAGTGAAGACAGGAGGGTTACTAGCAGGGTACTGCAGGGTTCAGGGACTAGGACCAGTCCTTTCTAATGTCTTTATAAGTGACATTGCAGAGGAACTGAAGGAAAAGTATGTCTCTTGCAGATGACACAAAGATTCGCAACAGGGCTGATACACAAGATGGAGTGGAAAGGATGAGAAGGGACTTGGCAAGGTTGGAGGAATGGTCAGATGTATGGCAGCTCAGATTCAATGCAAAGAAGTGCAAGGTAATGCACCTGGGAAACAAAAACCCAGGGGAAGAGTACACAATGGGGGGGTGAGATACTGACAACAGTAAAAATGGAAAGAGACCTGGGGTAATTATATCAGATGACCTAAAGTTGGGCAAGCAATGTGAGAAAGCAGTAAGGAAGGATGGTGGGATACTGGGATGCATAGGGAGAGGCATCACTAGTAGAAAAATACAGGTTACTCACCTGTAACAGGAGTTCTAGGAATGGTATATGTTGTTCATCCACACTCATTGGGAGTATCCTTGCCGCTTTAAATCTTGCCGGAAGGTCTTCAAGCTGGTCCTCCCACCCACCCGGTGGTATAACTCCTCGGCCCGCCCCATGACGCCAGATCCGGCCCGCTGGAAGCTCAGGGTGTAGCAGGTCGAGGTCGAGGATGTAGGATGAACAACATATACCATTCCTAGAACTCCCGTACAGGTGAGTAACCTGTATTTAGGGACATGGATATGTTGTTCATCCAATACTTATCAGGCAGACTCCCTAGCAGTTCTCCGGGAGGAGGGAGGCAAGACGCACACCTCACATACTTACTTGGGAAAGAGAGACTGGAGAACCGAGGCCCCAAAACCAGCATCCCAGCGTGACTCAAGGTCGATGTGGTAGTGGGTACGAAGGTGTTTGCTGACTCCAGGCAGTGCCCCGCAGATTTCCTGGACAGGACGCCCTGGAAGCAGCCACCAGCAGCAGTATGGTGGGGAATGAGCTCTATCCTCTGGGAGGCTCCATGCCCGCTAACTTATAGCAGAGATCTATGCAGGAGGTTACCCAATCTGCTTATCGTCCGCTGGCTGCAGGTCCGCCAGATGCGCTTCATGAGGGTGACAAACAACAGCTGGCTTAACCTCTCTCTGAATTTCCAGCCGCAGGCGCCTCCTTATAATAAGCGAGCGCCCTTCTAGGATCCAGAGTATGAGCCTATATTCGGCCTCCGAGGTGTGATTGGGGTAGAACACCGCAGAGTCAACACCTGGTTAAGGTGAAATTCGCGCACCACCTTCGGAAGGAATTTCAGGTGGGGGCGCAGGACAACCTTGTCCCTGTGGGAAGACCAGGTAAGGAGACTCGATGAAGCCGCCTGAGCTTCCCATCCTTCTGGCTGACGGATAGCCACCAAGAAGGCGGTCTTCCCACGACAGGTGAGAGAGAGCACACCTGCATAGGTCTCGAAATGGCTTGCCCATGAGCTTTGCCAGTACCAGCAGTAGATCCCACGAGGTGGGGGTTCCTGACTGGAGGGGAATGTGATCAAGGCCTTTGAAAGCCGCCAGACCTCTCTCCGGCGCCATCGACTGCTTCCGCCCGCACTGGGTAAGCAGAGATGGTGCCAGGTGCACCCTTAGGGTCGCCGACCAAGCCCTTGACTAGAAAGGGACCATAATAGTCCAAGATGCTTGCCAAGGAACAGAGGAAGGGTCCAAGCTCTTGTTCCTGACACCAAATGGGAAAACCTTTCCATTTGGAAGTGCATAGCATTTTCTGGTCGACTCTCACGGACGCCCAACTACATTGAGGACCCTCGCTGGAAAGACCCAAAGCCTGGAACTCTAGTCACCAGGAACCAGGCCGTCCAGGCAGGGATTGGAAGGTCCGGATGGAACACCTTCCCCTGATTGATCTGAGGAGCAGGTCCGGGCGAGCTGGTGCCGCTGCGAGTCCTGGAGCTGAGACTGAGGAGATCTGGGTACCAGAACTCATGAGGCCAGTCTGGGGCTATCAGGAATCACTCCGCGCCTCTGTCCCTCCGCCTTGAGAGAAGCAATTTCAGGATCAAGGGAAATGGGGGAAAGAAGCGAAAAGAGGCCCGGGGTCCATTGCTCCCAGGAAGGCATCTCGGCAGCTTAGCCCCGCTGAGGGGGCGGGCATGGAATAGGACTCAGCCTGCTCTCCGTGGAGGGCAACAGGTCCACCTGAGGTGGCCCCAAAGGAGAACAGATGCTGTACTACCTCCGCAGGAGAGACCACCGGGATGCAGCCCTCATCCGCCCAGGGCATCGGCCAGGGTGTTGGAGGCCCCTGCCACGTGAATGGCTAGGAGATCCGCCCCAGGCCGCGACGAGTGACCAAACGCGGAGAGCCCTTGCATAGAAGCATGGAGCGCGCCCCGCCTCTGGCGCGGTTAGATAGCACATGGTCGTGGTATTGTCCGCTCTGACTCGGACCACTTGACCCCGGAGGAACGGAGCAAAGGCGGTGAGAGCTAAGCGACCGGCCTGAGCCCAGCAGGTTGATGTGGCATCGACTCACGGGGACCAGAGGCCATGAGCCCGTGTTCCCCAGATGGGCACCCCAACCCATCAGAGAGGCATCG
Source organism: Neoceratodus forsteri (assembly GCA_016271365.2). Taxonomy (NCBI): domain Eukaryota; kingdom Metazoa; phylum Chordata; order Ceratodontiformes; family Ceratodontidae; genus Neoceratodus; species Neoceratodus forsteri. The sequence goes on along the minus strand of CM057449.1, from coordinate 1,547,779,224 downwards.
GTCGACAGAGAGACCGGCCTGCTCGGGCGGACGAACGGATGCCCTCCTGCAATTGATCTGGAACGGTCCACCACTGGAGAGCATTCCACATCCCGTGTCACCGACACAAGCTGGTCCAAGGGATCTAGGCCAGGACCACTCGGCTGGCCAGTCCCCACTGAAGGGGACGTGATGTTCCAGCGGCCCAACGGACCACGCTGGTACAGGCCATGAGACCCAGGAGGCGAGGAAGTCCCGGTGGCGCAATTGCCCAACCAGAAATGATCGGGCAAAGGAGGAAAGAACCTCGCCCTGTCCGCCTGGAGCCGCGCCTGGCTCAAGAGAGCCGAGCTGCGCCCGGATGAATAAAATCACCCGTGCTTCGCTCGAGTTCTCACTTGGCCTCGCTAATAAGGAGGCCCAGTTGAGAGCAGACCTGAGGGCCAGATCTGACCACTCCGCCCCTTCCTGGAGGAGTTGCTATCAGCCACGTCCAGGCGTACACCTCGAAACCGGCCAAGAGGGGAATGCTGGCCGCTCACTCGCCATGCATTTGTGAAGACCCTGGAGCTGGAGACAAGTCAAGGGCATGGTTTGAATCAAGAGAGATCCTTCCGCCGGAAGCTTAAGGAATCTCTGGTAGATTGACGGATAGGGACGGAAAAACGCCGCGTCCCGGGGTCCACGAGAGCAGAACGTCACTGCCCAAGGATGGTATTATCTGAGCCAGAGTGACCATCCTGAAGGTTCGAGACCTTAGGAACTTGTTTAGGTCGTAGGTCGAGAATGGGGGGCGCCAGCCCCCGTCTGCTTCTGGAACCAGGAAGTACCTGGACACAAACCCTGGTCTGAAGGGAGGGTCCACCACCTCTTACCACCTCCTTCTGGAGGAGGAGAGTGATGTCGGCTGACTGAGCCAGTGAGGCTTGGGACCCCAAGCCCCCGAGGCGACGGCCTGAAGGGTGGTGCCTGCTCGACCCAGAGGCAGGCTCTTCCCACCACTCCAAGACCCACCTGTCCGTGGGTGGGCCAGCGGACCAGGCGGAACGGAAGTGGGGCTGGAGCTGCCTTCTCAATGGGGACCTAGGGGTGTGACGGGATGGGGCTACACCCTCAGCCCGCCACTGGGCAGGCTTGGAGGAGGGCCTGCGAGGGACTCCTGGGCCCTTTCCTCCTGCCTCCTGTTAGAGGAAGCCGGGCGGCTTGGTTTGTATTGCGCTGGTGGCCTGCTGGCCCCTGACGTTGCTGGGTCGGGCGCTGTCAGTACAGAAGGACGAAAGGGCTTAGGCTGTGGTTTGGCGGCCCTTGTCCTGAGCGGAAGAGGACCGAGTCCAAGGTGGCATTGACTTCTCGATCCTCTGCAGGTGACCTTCCACCCCAGGGCCGTAAGAGGCTCAGTCCCCAAAAGGGAACATCCGCTCAACTTGTGCTGGGTATCCGGCGTAAAGGTGGATATCCTCAGCCCGACCGACGCAGGATAGCCACCGCGGGCCGCACCGATCTGGCACATGAGTCCCCTACATCGTCAAAGCAGTCTGAGCTGCTGTTTGGCCACTGCTCCTGTTCCGGTCCTGCACCTGCTTAACCGTAGTCTGCAGATCGGGCGAAGATGGAGGGATGACCTCATCCAGGGAGCCCAACAGGGCATGAGAAAATGTGCCATGAGGACGCCTACTGGCCTGACGTCGGCTACGAGAGGACGAGCGACTTTTCGCCTCGGCGATAGTCCACTTTCTGACTCCTTGTCAGGAGGTTTGTCCATATCCCGTGCGCGTCGGCGCCGCCGGAAAACGCTGTCGGTAACCAACCCCTCAGCAGAGGGTGTTCCAAAACCGGACAAGGAACCGAGACCGAGATACTTCCTGGCCATCCTGGCCGGTACGAGGGCAGGGGAAGCAGAAGCGCCGCCAAAAGTCTCCAGTGCTGGACCCACTATGGCCTCGCCACTGGAAAGGCTCCGTCGGAGAATCCCCGTCCAGAATCTCCGTGAGGGGATACCTGGCCCGCTTGGAACGGGTTCGAGCTCCATCCCGTAGACTCCAGATGAGCCGGCAGTCCTAGGAAGGACGACGGGCTATCGCCCATTGGCTGACCTCCCTGAAGACCCAAGTCCAGTCGCTTGAGAAGAAGGAGGGAATCATCTTCGACCTGAAGAGTCCCCAAGAGCTGCTCTCTACCTTGAGCCACCCCTTCACCTGCCGAGGTCGGTCGGGAGTGAGGGTAATTGACAGCCGAAGGGTAGAACCTCTCAGCCGAATCGGAATCCCTGGTCGGAGCCCCAACTGGTGGCTGTGGAGGCGGAGGTTCCACCGCAATCGGTGGAGCAGCTGGTTTTGGGACGAACAACCGCCTGGGTATAGCCTCGGGCAAGTCGAGGGTTGTGTCGGCCGCCCGTGACAGTTGATTTAATGGTCAGTGAGGGCGGAGCCTGCTTATTCCCGCCAGGAGGAGCTAAGGCAACATAAGGTCCTCGGGATCGCCGACGCATTTCACGGCCAAGCCTCATCCGAGGAGGAGGACGAGGATTTGAGCGCGACGCTGCTTTACCAAGGGGTGTGCTAGACCGAGACCGCTTATGACGGTGGAACGGTTGACCGCCAAGAGGTCCGACCGAGACTCCAGAGTCCCGGAATTTCCGGGTCGGTGTAGGGAGGTGTCGGCCGAACCACCCTTCCGCCCGGAAGGTCCATCCGAGGGCTCCGAACCGAGGCACAGGCGAGCCCACGGATTCCTCAACTCCTCCCGGGAACCGGGAGAGGGAATCTCGGCTGCTAAAGGCGACAGCCCATCAATGGGTCGGAAAAATCCCCGACTTCATCAGTGGGAGTCTCGGGTCAACTGACCTGACGGGACACCGTGAGGCCAGTGGTCGGCCGAGCGGTCGTGACCGAATACGGCCCGACGCGTCCGGGAGAGGGACCTTTCCCGCCTCCTGAAGAGCGCCGACTGAGGATCTCACCCTGTCCTCTCTTTGGACCGAGAAAGGTCCAGCAGACGCAGCCCTCTCCTTTAGTGGAGAGGGACAGACAAAGCTCACCAAAGGAAGCCGTGGAAGAACCCAGAGAGAGCGGGATAAATGTCGCGTCGAGGAAGATACGGCCCAGGCCGCCCTCTTCGAGGGCGACCATCCGCCGAAGCTGATCCGGCCGAAATACCGCCGGACACCGCCAACCGGGCCTCCTTGGACTTCACCGAGGGAAACGCTCGGACGGCCCAGCTGTAATCGGCAGCACGGTTCTTCGAGGACGAAGCCGAAAGATGAGCACAGTCGCAAGCCCGCGGGTCGTGCTCAAGGCCTAAGCAGTAGACACACGTGGAGTGTGGATCCGTCTGAGACATCTTCACCCGCATGGGCATCTCCGGAAACTGGGAGTCGATTTATCCATCGTGAGCCGCTGAGGGATCAAGACTGAAGTCTTTGCAAAATATTATTTTAAACCGCAAACGGAGAAATAGGAACCAGTCGACAAACGCAGAGCGCTATGAGGAAACCTGAGCCTAGCCGTAAGGAAGATTCAAGGCCATGCGGAGCCGAGAGTTATACCACCCGGTGGTGGGAGGAGCAAGCTTGAAGACCTTCCGGCAAGATTTAAAGCGGCAAGGATACTGCCAATGAGTGTGGATGAACAACATATCCATGTCCCTAGAACAGGAAGTTGTTATCCCTCTGTACAGACTGTTGGTGAGACCCCATCTGGAGTACTGTGTGCAGTTCTGGAGACCCCATCTCTGCAAAGACATAGACAGAGTGGAGGCTGTCCAGAGGAGGGCAACCAAAATGGTGCAGGGTCTGCACCAGAAGACATATGAAGAAAGACTAAAGGAGCTTAATATGTATACCCTTGAGGAAAGAATGTAGAGAGGGGACATGATAGAAACTTTCAAGGACCTCAAGGCAATCAACAAAGTCCAAGAGGGTAGCATCTTTCAGAAAAAGAGATGTGCAAAAACAAGGGGGCACAATCTGAAGATAGAGGGGGGACGGCTCAGAGGTAATGTGAGGAACTATTTTTTCACAGAGAGGGTTGTGGATGCATGGAACAGCCTCCCTGAGGAGGTCGTGGAGTCAAGAACAGTGGGGGAATTCAAGAATGCATGGGACAGACATAAGGCAGTCCTAGTGGGGGGTAGGAGGAAGTAAGCTGTTGGTTAATTAGGATCTGCAGCTTATCTGTTAGGTAGGAAAATGGGCAGACTAGGTGGGCCAAGCGGTCCCTATTTGCTGTCACATTCTATGTTTCTAAGGGTCATTGACCGAAGTCCCAGCCGGGAGAGGGACCAAAGATACTGCAAGACACTACCCACGGGGTTGTACAAGGGGTCTAGCTCCTTGCCCCAATAACAAATGGAAAACCTTTTCCACTTGAAAGCATAGCACTTATGAGCTGACTCCTTCCAAGAGGCCTCCACTACCTGGAAGACCTCACCGGAGGGTACCAAAGCCTGGAACTCTAGCCACTCAGGAACCAGGCCGTCAGGTGCAGGGACTAAAGGTCTGGGTGAAGAACCTTCCCCTGGGAGCAGGAGAGCAGATCTGGATGGAAACGCCACAGAGTCCTGCTGCTGAGGAGTTCGGGGTACCAGAACTGGTGTGGCCAGTCTGAAACCACCAGGATCACCTGTGCCTTGTCCTGCCGTAACTTCAGCAGAACCCTGTGAATCAGGGGTAACAGAGGGAAGGCATACAGGAGGCCCTGAGCCCGCGGTCTCGCAAAGGCATCCCCCTGCGGTGTCCCACTCTGAGGGGGGTGGGCACAGAACAGTCACAGCTTCGTGTTCTCCCTGAAGGCAAAGAGGCTGACCTGGGGAGTGCCCCACTAGGCAAAGAGATGGTCTGCCACCTCCTGGTGGAGAGACCACTCATGAGACATCTCGCCCACTCAGCTGAGAGAGTCTGCTAGCTGGTTGGAGACACTGGCCACATGGATCGCTGGAAGATTGGCCTCCAAGCTGTGCACAAGGGTATAGCTGTGAAGAGCTTTCCAGCAAAGAGGTAGGGAGTGCGTCCTGCCCTGCTTGTTGAGATAGTGCATGGTCGTCGTTATGTCTGTCTGGACTTGGACTACCTGACCTTGAACATGGGGAGCGAATGCTGTCAGTGCCAGGTACACTGCCTGGAGCTCCAGCAGGTAGATGTGGTAGCAAGACTCCTCGGGGTCCCGGAGCCCGTGGACTCAGTGGATTCCCAAGTGGGTACCCCACGCTGTCACAGGGAGGCATCCGTTGTTAAGAGTGACCAATGGCCCTGGGCAAATTAAGGGGACTCCCTCCTGGAGATGGTCCGGGACCAGCCACCACTGGATGGTGTCCCCTCAGCTCTGGAGTCAATGAGACTGGCTGGTCGAGGTGACCGTGACCATTGCCTGGCTAGCCCCACTGGAGGGGATGCATTCTCCAGCGGGCCCAACAGACCATGCTGGTGCACGCTGCCATGAAGCTCAAGAGGCACAGGAAGTCCTGGGCAGGGCGCAACTACCCAATCTGAAATAAGTGGGCAAAGAAGGAAAGATCCTCCACCCGGTCCGCCGATAACCTGGCTAGGGCCTGGTGGGAATCAAGCTTGCTTTGATGAATCTGAATCATCTGAGATAAAGTTCCGACTTGGCCTCACTGACCAGCCACCAGCCAAGCAGGTTTGGAGGGTCAGATCTCGAGACCTCTCCACCTCCGACTAAGAGGATCCCACAATCAGCCAGTCATCCAGATAAGGGTACACGCGAACCTCCCTGCATCTCAGAAAGGCTGCTACCACTCAATGTATTTGGTGAAGACTCTGTGCGCCGAGGATAGGCCGAACAACATGGCCTGGAACTCAAACAGTGCCCCCTCCGAATGGAATAGAAGGAAACGCGGTGGGATGGGTGGGTAGGGACATGCAAGAAGGTGTACTGAAGGTCCAGAGAGCAGAACCACATGTTATGATCAAGAGATGGGATGATCTGGTTCAGAGTGACCATCTGGAACTTGCACAGCCGCAGGAACCGATTCAGGCTGTACAGATCCAGAATGGCGCACCAACCCCTGTCCACTCTGGAACCAGAAAGTACCTGAACACGAACCCTGGGCCAGGTGTGGTGTCCAGGACATGGACCATCGCCTCATTTTGGAGGAGGAGGCTAATGTCCTCCCGCAGAACAGACACCATGTCTGGGGACACCGCATCCTCCCATGGGGCATGGGCTCGGCTGGGTGGATGAGCCTCGAATTTGAGAGGCAGACTGCTGCTAACCACCTCGAGGACAAACCTGTCAGTCGTAATGGCAGACCAGGAGGAAGTGAAGTGGCAGAGCAGACTCCCTACAGGAGGACTCAGGGCAGGCAGGACGGGTGGGGGGAAAGGTCGCCCCCAACCGGTTATTTTGCAGGCTGGGAGGTGGAAGAGGGATCGGCTGAGGAAGCTGCCTGCCCTCTCCCTCCAGACTGTCTGGCCTCCGAGGCAGAAGACTTCGACCAGGGTCGCCAGGCCTGCTGCTGCTGCTGTGACTGTGCGGCCGGGGCTGGCAGAGTACGGCTGGCCAGGGAGAAGGTGGGCCAAAACTGAAAGGGCTTCTTCTTCAGTCTGGCCCCCTTATCCCTCTGGGCGGAGGTGACAAACCAGGGTGGCACTGCACTTCTCAATATGAGTAAGATGGCTGTTGACCTCTAAACCCAAGAGATCAGTACCCAGAAAGGGTATGTCTGCCAAATTGTGCTGCGTATCAGCTATAAAAGAGGAGATATGAAGCCAAGCCCGATGGCGCATAGCCACGGCAGAAGACACTGACAGGACGCAAAAATCGCTGATTTCGAGGGTTGTTTTGAGCTGCTGCTCGGCGACTGCACAGCCCTGGTCACGGACCAGCTTAACTAGGGTGTGAAGGTCAGCTGGCAGGCAGGGCATCACCTGATCAAGGATGCCCAACAAGCTATGGGCAAAGTTGGCCATATGGAGGGTGGCACTGAAGGCCCAAGGAGGATGCCACATAGACCTTCTTGGCCACATTGTTCTGCTTCTTTGACTCCCTGTCAGGATGCTTGTCCACGTCGCTGACATTGCCCTAATAACAAAAGACAGAGTCCGCCACCAAGACTTCCATAGAAGGATGTTCGGTGAACCCCGATAATGACCCGGTAGGGACCGCATATTTGCAGACCATCCAGGTAGTAGGGGTGGGACAAGAAGCAGGACCCTGCCAAAACTCCAAAGCAGGGCCCAAGATAGCCTCCACAACAGAAAAGGCAACCGCAGGGAAGTCACCCTTGTCGAGGATCTCCATAAGCGGATAGCGAGCCCGTTTCTGGACTGGCTCCAGCAGGGTCCCTGTGGACTCAGAGATCAGGGGGAGCACAGCCCCAAAGAAGGTAGGGCCCTGTTCCACCAAAGCTCCAAATCCTGGTCAAAGCCAGGAGTATGGCGCGAGTGCAAAGAGGAAGTCTTGGACTCTGAGGACTCCTCAAACACTGGGTGGGCCCCCGAGTCCCCGAAGACTAGATGAGACTCATCAGTCTGAGAGACCATGACCGAGAGCTGATGGGGCAACCCAGTGGCCGGCCGAGCCAACTTAGATGGAGCCCCATCCTTGGGCTGCATTGGAGGGGGATGCTACTTGAATGAGTGGAGAGCCCAGCATTGGCCAAACTGGAGGCATTGCCACTGGCCGAGGCGGAGGCAACCAGGGGACTTCTGGAGAAGGCTGAGACACAACCAGGAGCCTGTTACCCGTACCCAGCAGCAACTGTTGCCAACTAAATTCCTGGTAGCAGTGCCGCATTTTGCGACGGAGACGCTCCTCCGAGGAACATCTGTGACGTTGTCCGTCCAAGTGTCAAGATCGGGACTGATGATATTGGGAACCGCCCGACCTGGAGCTGTGGGACCAAGACCTGGACCTCGACCATTAGAGGGGCTGACAATAAGGAGAAGCCGGAGTTGGCAAACTCACCGAGGTGGCAGGTCTGTGTTTAGAGAGGAGAGATTTGGGTTAGCTGACTGGTCCGACCCCCGAAGAGAGATTTATCCCCCTCATCCTGTGACAACAGGACAACCTCCTTGATGAAAATCTTGGCAGGCTGGTTGACCTGGGTCTCAGCCAACAGGCCTGATGGGGAAGCCGTGGGGCCAGCAGCTGGAACAGAATAATCAGCCGAAGCTGAATGTTCAACAGCCGTCGAGCTTGATGAAACGTGGGAACCCGAGGCCCTAAAGCACTCATGGTCCCACAACTAATGGTGGGATTTCCTAGACTTTAAATTGCTTTCTGGAGATTCTGAGGGCTTGGACCTGATGGAAGGGCCCTCCTCAAAGTTAGCAAGGGACTAACAGAGGTGACTACCGGCCCCTGTGAAAGGGCACCAACGTCCACAGAAACAATGGCCACAAACACGCCAGTAGCGGCTTGAGCCATGGATTCTTCCAAGGCAGCAAGTTGCTCAGTCGAGCCAGCCACAGCGGAGGAGGAGACTAAGCGCCAGGCTTCCTTGGACCAAACCAGTGGGCCCCGGTTCGGGCAACCCAGGAGGAGGCGAGTGTAGCAATCCTCTAAAGTAGAAGGATGGAGGGAATGACATAGTCCACAACCCTGCAGATCATGGTCCATCCCTAGGCAATATACGCATGACAAATGTGTGTCAGTGAGCGACATCTTCTGCCCGCAAGGGCATTTCTTTAAGCCGGGAACTGCTTTAGAATCACCGGAATCCATTTCGATGAAACTGACTGAGAGAAGTGCAAGTGTGGGACTACACCTAGCGCGACGCTATGATGGAACCTGATGTTTTTAGTGGAAAGTAAGATCTGACATCATGGGGTGGTGCTGAAGAGGATACCACCCAGGTGTGTGGGAGGGGCCAGCTTAAAGGCCTTCCGGCTGAATCTTAAAGGGAAAGGACTCTGTCAGAAGTGTGAATAAGTATACCATATCCACGTCCATAGAAAATAAAACTTTTTTTAGACTTCTTTTTCTGGTCCTTCTAGGATGATGTCACAGAATCTAGGGTGGCACTGGACTTCTTGATGCGGGTGAGATGTCCTTCCACCCCAGGGCTGAATAGGTCCACGCCAGTAAAGATAGTGGTTAAACTCATTGCGGGTAAAAAGAAACACCTGATGATCGCTTGCCTACCCTGTGATCCCTAGAGAAAGCTCACGCAAGTGGTCAAAACAATCGTTGACTGTTTCTTTTTTCACCCTGTGGGTTTGTACCCTGTGCCATCTATAATAAAACCTGCTTTTTAAATTGAAGTATATGACTTGTGGACAATCCAATGCTTTTTGTATTTGATCGAGGTCTTCTTTGATTTTGTACACATGTTGTTCTGATCCTACGCTCTATCATCTCCGGGCAGTGGTTCTGTTTTGGATTTGTGACAAACATTTACAAGGGACACCACACAATCATCCTGGTTACATGATTTTAGGAGAAAAAAAATAGTGTTACTAGATTTGATATATTATAGTGCCGTGGTAGTAGCACTATGGTTAGGGATGCATAGCCACCTCTATGTTAAACCTACAATTTTGCATTTTAATAACTTTGCAACCGTTTGTCCGATTTGCCTGCAGTTTTGCAAGTGCTGTCTAGTACCATAAATCTCTGGATCTGGCAAGTTTCGTTCCGGTTGGATGTGCAGTTGCGGAGCTGTGGAGTGCCAAAAAGTGTTAAAAATCCTCACTTTCTGACAAATTCATTGCTTGGGGCTACAGTCCAAATGGTTTGTGGTTCTGGTCTGAAATGTTCAGGGTATAAGGGGACTGGGTCACTGATGTGCCTTTTTGAAGGTTTGGTGAAAAAATATTATTCTGTTCAAAAGTTATTAAAGTTTAAAGTTTCCCATTATAGCCTATGGGAACAAATATTTGTCCAGCTTGAAAGCACGTTTTACTTTTGCGAAGGCACTTTTTACTGCCGCAAATGGGTTTTGTACTTTCGTGCTGCTGCCATCTTGTTATCAGTTAGCGATGGCTAAAAAATGCTGTAATTCAAAAACTACTGCCCCTTGGTAAACACCAATAAGTTGTGTTTACCTAAGCAGGGTCCTAGGAACACGCTCCTGACATTAATTTTTCAAATAATGCCTGGAAAATGTTTTCTCAATTTTTCAGCTGGAACTTTCTCAAATTTGTGAAAGTACTTTTGTGAAACTTTTGCAATTTGCAAAAGTTTTGCAAACATACGTTCATGAATTTGCAAAAGTAAACCCCCTAAAAATCAGTTTCTTTGCCACTTCATAGCAAAATAATGGTTAGGACTTTTGGGCTAAAATTTGCAGGGTAGCAAGGGCTTGCACCACAGATGTGCCTTTTGCTCGTTTGGTGAAATAATTTACAACAGTTCCATAGTTATAACATTCCGAAGTTTTGAAATTTCCCATAGGATAACACTGTGGCAGCCATGCCACCTATCGACTGCTATATCTAGAAAACGGTTCGAGATACGGATTTTTTGCTACGCGCAGCTTAGTACACCTTTAAGCATGTGTGCAGGTTGCCAGGTCATGATTACAACTGCGGTGGAATTTTTTCCAGTGTTCCTATGGTTACTGAGATATTGCCACATTTGCAGCTCAGGGGTTACTTGGATTGTCTCTAGGCCTGTGCTGTGTCTCTGTACTTATGGGTAGTTGGGCTCCCACATATGGATACCATTATGCAACACTGGGAGCACAGAGCCCTCCATTATGCAGTACTGGGAGCGTAGGGCCCGGGAGATGCAAGTTCATTAAAATGTCTCTACACGTATGTATATATGGGAGCGTAGGGCCTGGCCACATGAAAATCAGAGACAATTACAAAATGCATGCATGATGGAAGCACATGGCCCAGAGGGCCTTATGCTCCCACAACCACATACAAGTAACATTACACTTTCTCAAAAAGAAGGTAAATTCATTGCAAACAAATCCATTACTGTATCAGTTAGGGTTGATATTGCAGTAAAAAAAGTTTGGACATTCAGTGTTAGGGTTACCAATCCTATCACCCCACCCCCCCTCACACACTAACAGACATCGGAGTGTGCCTTGGGTTCGCTGAGCGCCTCACCCCATTCTCCTGTACTGTACCATTTCAGCTTGTTTACCCATGGAATGGGGTGAGAGTTAGGCCTCACGACGCCAAGGCACACCCCGGCGCCTGTTGGTGTGTGGAGGGTGGGGGTGGGGTGGTAGGGTTGCTAACCCTAACACCAAATTTCCAAACTTTTGTCGCTGTAATATCAACCCTAAGTAATGCATTAACAGAGTTGTTTTGCAATGAATATTATATATACGGTATACACACACCAATAAAAATATAAAATACATTATACATCAAGGTGCAGTACATTATGACACAAATGCTATGTTAGTACAATACTAGGACAACACAAAACAATATCCCCATAGCTATTTATCCTGAGTCAATAATTGAACAACAGTTTCTATGACAGACTGCTTGTGAGGACTACCATGATTTAATATTTTGCCAACTGATTTTAGTACCTTGCGGTCTAAGATAAAGATGTAGGTTGTTTCTCACCTTTGTTCTTAGCCCCACTGGGGGGCAGGGCTCTCCCTCAAGATCTGGAGAGCCAAACAAATTTCCTGGAACTCTCTGGTCAATGAGCCTCTGACGCTGGACCCAGGGAACAGTGCCAAGACAAAGTAGATGCCTGCCAATGCAGCAACCATTTCAGCCTCAAGGGCAGAAAGTTGTTGAGCTGACCCAACCACAGCCAAGGCTTACTTGCAGGACTTAGGGTGGTCCTTCTGATCCTGTTCTAAAGGCCAACCCAGCAAGAGCTGGAGCTTCCTACCCTTGAAGGACCAAGGAAGCATGCTTAAGCATAGCTTGCACCTGACCACGTCCAGGATATCTCTCATCAGGCCACACCTTTGGAGCAAGCCCCAAGCAGCACCAAAAGCTAACAGTCTGGGCAGTTGGAGCCTATAGGCGACAGTAGGCCGTGTAGCACAGCTAGGCCAAACCCATCTCATCTACAAAAGACAATGTCTGGACCGTAATTCTCAGAGAAGGTATGGACGGTACTCTACGAGGCATCTGCACATGTCTGCGGCGGAAACATTCCAAAACAGACTACGGGGTGGCCATGCCTCCTGCGGAATTACCACACACCAAACGAGGAAGTTCTTACCGTACTTCCTGTAACAAAATGTAATACAATGTGCTAAACATTTAGACAAACACTGTTTAGAAACCAGGGTGCCCTCTTTCCCGGGGGCGAACAAACCAAAAAGCTACAAGGACTTTCTGCAGTCCTTTGTATGGTGTGTATAATACCTGAGTATTCTATGCACGTCTAAGGTATGGCAATGCTTCCCTTAGATTGGCATGTTCTGGATAGTACACTGGTAGGTGGATGGTTTGAATTAAAGTAGTCAGACACCACCTTTGGTAAAAACTTAGGATTAGTATGCAAAGACACTGTCTCTGTGGAAGATCAAATAAGGAGGCTCTGACATTAGGGCCTGCAGCTCTGAAATTCTTCAAGCAGAAGTAACTGCAACTAAAAATAACTCTTTCAAAGAAAGAAGGCGTAAGCCACAACTTGCAGCTGGCTCAAAAGGAGACAAAGTCAGCTTTTCCAAAATTCAATTCAGATCCCAAGCCAGGACTGGATTTCGAATGTGAGGCTTTATGTGTAAAATGCCTCTCAAGAACATACGTGTTACCTCCAGCTGAGCAACTGTACGGCCATACAGATGTCGTGGAAAGCTGAAACAGCAGTTAAGTGCACTCTGATTAAGGAATACAGACAGCAGCCCTGAATCTGATAAGGACAGCAGATATTTCAGAACCTGATTTACCAGGCAGGTAAAGAGATCCAGGTTATGTGAAGTGGCCCACAAAGCAAACCGCTTCCATTTCACTGACAATGCACATGTCTGGTGGATGATTTTTCAAGCAGCCACCAAAACATCTGTCACTTTCTTGGATACCCTAAAGCAAGCAATTCTTCAGGAGCCAGGCATGCAGATGTAGGAACTTCAGGTCCGGATGGATCAGAGTTCCTTGCTCCTGCAACAGTAGACCCTTGCACAGGGGCAGAAGCACTGAGGGCTCCACTGACAGCAGCTGCAGCACAGGATACCATATTTGCCAAGGCCATAGAGGAGCAATGAGTATTAGTGTTGCCTCTCCAGCCTCAGCTTGAGTAGTACACTCTGAATTTGAGGAAAGGGAGGGAAGGCATACACATACAAAAAAAAAAAAATGCTGTTAATTTAATCAGGACTTCTAGAGCCCTCCTCGTTTCTTTGGGGCATTAGAAAGTCCACAATCTAAACCGGACTATTTTATTTTACTTTTGAACAGTGGTTAGCCAAGTTCCAATGTGGCTAAATTTTTGAGGTATGTTTTAGCCACACTGGCTACAACTTTTTACATGCTAGTGCTCACCCAGCCATCTGATTTCAGTGCCAATTCTGAACTGTTTTCAAACAAACTTATCTTAGATGAAGTCTATAATAATCTGCACCACTGAAAAAATATGTATTATCTGTATCTTTTCTGTGCCACGAGTGAAGACAGTACAGATTTTTGGAAAACTGCTGAACAACTTGTTCCTTCCTATAAACACTAGATGGCATCATTAGCACACAAAAGCCACCATTCTATCAATATGGCAAAACTGCTTAAAAACATCATTGTCAAGTTCAATTAATCTTGCCCTTGTTACTGCAGGCTGCAGCTTCTAAGCGTACGAGTATGAAAAATAAAAGAAGAGGACAGAGTGCTGACCTTTCACCTTCCGTTTAGTTTCTTCATCTGCAGTTTTAGCAGTTGGATTGTTGAAAGCTTTCAGGATACCAGCTTGTATGCGCTGTAATAACAATGGATCATCACATGAAATCTAGCACATCAGCCTCAAACTATGAAAGGAAAGTAGCAAAAAACACCAAGAAGCATCACTTTTCTAAGTTTTCTAGAGAGAATACTTCATAACACAGAAAGCTAATGACATTTAACAAGACTCAGTTTTTTTTAATTGTTTTACAGGAGTAAATAATATATAATAAGCAGATAAATACAATTAATACACACTGTTCTGGCTTAGTCCTTTTGAATCTCCAAAACAAATTCTGCATATGAAAGTAGGTGATTTGTCCTTTCAAAATCTATTATTTTTTTCCGAATATATTTTGTGGTACTTCAGCTGCCCTCCCCCCCACTGGCAATCCCTGTGCCACTGCCACTTACCTCATCATACGGCCCCCATAACTTGCCTCCCGTGGGTGTCATTAGGCTCGGGCATCCTGCTTCCCTCTTTAGTTGCCCTATCCAGAATAGAGGGACTTGCAGAGCCAGGTCCATGGGTGGCAGGGCAGACCTTCGTTCTGATGGTTAAAGGTGGTGGTGGGGGCATTCACCCTGTATAATCTCAGTGTTGTGGGTCATTGATGAAATGCTGTACCTTTCACCTTTCTGCCTCCCACTGACACTGTTCAACCCTTGAGATTTGCACACAGTGGACCCCTGTGGCACAGCCACGCCACACTACCCAGGCTAGGATGTGCTGGAACTGCCAGTGGTTACCCAGCACTTGCCGACCCTCCTAAGTCTACTCCCAAAATCAGATCGCTGATATGGTAGTACAATGCTAGACCATCGGGCAGCCCCAAATAAATAGGTTACTCACCTGTAACAGTAATTCTAGGAGTGGTATATGTTGTTCATCCACACAATCTGGCAATGTTCTTTTCCTTTAAGATGTGCCGGAATGTCTTCAAGTTGGTGCCTCCCTCCCACCCAGGTGGCAACTCCCCTAGCACTGCCCCATGACGCCAGTTCTTGCCCGCTGGAAGCATACCTGTGCACCACTGCCAGGGGAGGTTGGGTGGGTCTATGTGGATGAACAACATATAGCACTCCTAGAAAGTACAATTATGTAAAAACGTACCATAACAGTAGACCTCTGAGGAGTGTCTCTTGCAGTAGGTAATACTTTTGGGTATCCAGCAGAGGTCACTGTGGTGCACAGCAGCTCTTCTAGCAGTTTTTCACCAGGGACCGCCCACACATGACGTCAGCCTCCTGTTTCCTATATAAGTGTGGGTGGTCCCCGGTATCCTCAGTTCCCCCGCCGGATTCAGCTCACAAAGCAAGGACTGAGGGGAAGCCAAGGTACCAAAGAAGTCCCAACCCTAATCACTGGACCAGAACTTATTCTCCTAGAGAAGGAGGGGGATGGAGGGCGGGAACAAACCTACTGCAAGAGACACTCCTCAAAGATCTACTGTTACAGTAAGTTTTTACGTAACTGTACTATCTTCCATGGAGTGGTCTCTTGCAGTAGGTAATACTTTTGAGGTGAATCCCAAGCAGTAATGCCCATGTGGGAGGACAGTTATGATAGGAGGCCTTGTAGGACTGCACGGCCGAAGGCCGTCCTATGTCGTGAGGCAATATCCAGATTGTAGTGCCTTGTGAAAGTATGGATCGTGGACCAGGTAGCTGCACTGCAGATATCTGAAATGAAAGTTCCTTTAAAGCAAGTCGCAGTGGTGGCCACAGCTCTAGAGGAGTGGGCCTGCACAGGTCCAGGTAAAGGCTTGTTGTATTTTCTGTAACAAAATGAAATACAATGTGCCAACCAGGATGAAACAGTATGTGTCGCAACCAGGAGGCCCTCACGACCCGGGGCAAAAGAGACGAACAGTTGAGACATCTTTCTAATCAACTGAGTCTGATTAGTATAGGAGCGTAGTATACAACTGACATCTAAATAATGTAGTAGATGTTCACCCTGACTGGAGCAGTAAGAACAGTAGACTGGAAGCTCCAAGGACTGATTTAAAGTATGTCTGGAGACTACTTTAGGAAGGAAAGAAGGGTTGGTACGAAGGACCACCCTATCTTTGTGGAAAATCGAGTAAGGTTCCCTACACATGAGGGCATGGAGCTCATAGATACATTGAGCGGCAGTGACAGCCACGTGAAATAGGGTTTTCCATGAAAGAAAATGGAGTCCACAAGTGGCAGCTGGCTCAAAAGGCTCAAGGGTCAATTTTTCTATCATAAAATTGAGATCCCACTGAGGAGTGGGTCTTCTAATAGGATATTGCTAGCCTTGTTTGTAGAGCAGAAAGCAGCTAACTAAAAGAAGCTACATTTTCTTGTTAATTTAATACTTATATCTCAGCAGGAGTCACTGTCTATTGAGATTAAGGAGACAGATACTTTATTAGAAGTAGAAGGGGTCTTATTTAGGGTTAAAAAAAGAAAGAAAGTCAGTGTGTGTTCTGTGCTGGGGAGGGTACTGTATCAACTTACTTTGCTAAACCAGTAGGAGGAGAGAGAGAGCTTAATTGGGGGTGTGGCTCAGACACTATAAAAGCTGGAGACTCAAATTATAACTTCCTGTTGCTAGCCGTGCTTGTAGAGCAGAAAGCAGCCAACTAAAAGAAGCTACATTTTCTTATTAATTTAACACATATATCAGCAGGAGTCAGTGTCTGTTGAGATTAAGCAGACAGATACTTTATTAGAAGTAGAAGGGGTCTTATTTAGGGTTAAAAAAAAGAAAGAAAGTCAGTGTGTGTTCTGTGCTGGGAAGGGTACTGTATCAACTTGCTTTGCTAAACCAGTAGGAGGAGAGAGAGCTTAATTGGAGGTGTGGCTTAGACACTATAAAAGCAGGTGAGTCAAATTACAACTTCCTGTTGCTAGCCTTTTTTCTTACTAATTGCCCTCCATCCCACCCACCCTAAGCCAGTTCTACTTTTATAACCACTGGATTTGACTGTCAACAGGAACTTCCTGTTTGGCAGTAGAAAGGGAAAGATCATAGAGAAACATTGGTTTTGTCAACCTTAAAGGAAAAAGGCAGCTCACTCTCCACCCCTAGCTGCTGGTGGTCTGACACTGAGCAAGGAAGAAGAAGGCTACTGAAGAATATAGGAAGTTGCTGTCCCAGAACAGGAAGGGTGAGAGTTGTAATGAGAGGAAAGAGCAAGCATACAGAGAAACAGGAGAGGGGACACAAACTAAGACATGATAGGAGTGGTGCAGTGCAATGGCTGTGGGGTGGCAGTGTTCCAGGAGACATTCTGGAGGCTGCGATGCTATTTGCAGGCACTTCTCTGGTCTGAGGAAGGAGGTTGCCAGTCTCCAAGCTGACCTGGCTAGGATTCGGGAATCCTCCTCCCCACCCAGGGACCACCAGGGCCAATGCCACTACCTCAGAGGTTGCCAAGAAAGAGGAGAGGCTGGACCAGGGTGAGCTCAGGAAGGGAGAGGGTGGTGGAACAGAGTTGCATCCCTCCAGCTGTACCTCTCCACAATTCATTCACTCTTCTGGTGGACAGTGGTTCCTCTATGGAGGCACCTGCAGTGGAGACCAAAGAGGATGCTGGGAACCTTCACAAAGGAGACCCACAGGAGGGTGGCATGGGACCCCACAAGGGAAGGAAACAACTTCTTGTGGGGGACTCAATCATTAGGGAGGTAGAAATGGGGGAGGAAGGGGAGAGGGAGGTAAAGTGCCTGCCTGGCACCATGGCTTGGAGGGACAGGAAACGAATCCTCAGGATCGTGGAAGCAGCTGCATGAAGGAGGGAGCTGGATGTCATTGTCCACCTAGGGACAAATGACCTGGCTACGTAATGGGATCAGAGCAGCAAAGGAGTTTCAGAGTTGGGGGAGGGGCCCTTAGACAAGCAGCACATATGGTAACCCTCTCGGAGGTGCTGCCTGTCTTTGGCAAGGGTGATGCTAGGGTACTCCTCACCAGGGAATTCAATGAATGGTTGAAAAACTGGTGTGGAGCTCAGGGTTTTGGCTTCATTGGGGACTGGGGAACCACCTGGAGGGATGCAGACCTATACTGGTGCAATGGTCTGCATCTGTCCAGGGGGGGAACCAGGATCCTAGGTGAGAGGTTTAAATGTTTCATTGGCAAGCATTTAAACTAGCCAAGGGAGGAGGTACTGAAAAGGAGCAGGGAAATACGAGCCTCTCCCCACAAAACACGGTGATTAGTGAGGTAAACACCAAGGTAGAGAAGTCATTAAGGAGGAGGGCAGAGGTAAATATAAAAAAAGGCAAAGGCAGTAAGGACAGGAATGGGGCTAAAAGGGGTAAAGCCATCAAAAAGTGGAGGGTGATGAGTACCAATGCCTGTAGTCTGTGCAACAAGCTCCCTGAACTAGTGGCCTTGATGGAAGAGGGTTGCCTGGATATTGTGGCAGTCACAGAAACATGGTAAACAGAGAACCATGACTGGGATGTCAACATACCAAGATACACAATCTACAGGAGGGACAGGGTGGGTAAAAGAGGAGGAGGAGGAGTAGCTCTGCGTAAAGGAAGGGATCAAAGCAACAGAACTAAAGAGTAAACAGGGAGCAGATGAGGCACTCTGGGTCACCCTGGAGACAGGAAATGGCACCATAATCCGCATGGGGGTTGTATACAGACCCCCATCTCAGGGGAAGGGAATGGACAAGGAAATGATAGAAGGCTTCCTTGGAATGGCAGAAAAAGGGGAGATATTGTTGATGGGAGACCTGAATATGCCAGATGTTAACTGGAGCACCTTTGCTGCAGGCACATCCAAGAGCAGAGTCATTCTTGATGCCCTACTGGGGGCATGCCTCAGATAGCTAGTATTGGAACCCACTCGGGAGGGAGCAATCTTAGACCTGGTACTCTCAAATGGGGATGGAGAAAGAATCTCAGATTTAGAAGTGGGTAGCCATCTGGGAACAAGCGACCACCAAACAATGTGGTTCACAATAAACACAGCCATACAATCAAGCCATACAAAAGCAAGAGTATTGGACTTTAGGAGGGCTGACTTTGGGAAAATGAGAGAGTGCCTCAAAAAAGCACTAGCAAACACGCAAGAAGGAGGGGTGGAGGAACAATGGGGAGTAATCAAAACAGACAGCACAGAGGCAACAAGCCTTTGTGTAAAGCAAACCAACAAAACACAACAAAGGAAAAAAACGCTATGGTTCTCAAAAGAGGTGGCAGGGAAGGTTAAGGAGAAAAGGATAGCATTTAGGAAATATAAGGAAACACAGAAGCTGCAGGACAGAGAACTTTATCAGTTAAAGCCGAAAGAGGCTAGGAAGGCAGTCAAAATAGCAAAGGCCCAAACCTAGGAAAGGATAGCCAACTCTGTTACGAAGGGGGATAAGACAGTTTGTAGGTACATTAGGGAGTGAAAAAAGACCAAAGGAGGGATACGTAAGCATTAATCACCGACAGAGGAGGCCTCTGCCAGTGGATTAATGATTGCTGGGGGGGTTGGTGCCCGAGGGGTCCAACTGCCCAGCGGGCATTAATCACCGACAGAGCCCGATGCTGGAGGTGATTAATGTGCTTGTAACATATGTTACCGGTGTGTGCACCCTTCAGCCGGCAACCCTACGGACAGAGGTACAAGGAGACAGGTTGCTGAACAAAATCACTTTATTTAACTTACAGTGACAGCATGTAGCACAAGTGGTAAAACGGCTCACTCCTGCATCTGTCAAGGATTGCGGTGTGGCGGTGAGTCCCGGTGAAATTGGTGCAGTGCAAAAGGTGCTGGGCGGCTGTGTAGCGCAAAGATTCTGGGCGCTTGCTGCCGCCCGGAGTCTGATATGCAGATTTCTGTCGAGGGGTGGGCGGGTTCCAAGTCCGCCAGGCAGCACTGGCGTCGCTTCTACAGTACGTCATGCTGTTTCCTCTTAAAGAGCTCTGGCCAACCTCGGGAGGCAGGAGAACGCATCGCCCATGGACAGTCGGGCGGTATGGATGTGAAAGCTCTGGGTGGCAGGGGACTGCCGGGTGACATGGTGCGCTGTTCGGCTGGATGTCGGCACCCTCTGCCTCACCTCTCGCAGGTCGGCTGCCTGCATTCACGCGGGGGAGGTGCCTTTGGGGGCTGTGCCTGGGCGGGCAGTGGGGGCAGGTGTGTGCTGCGGTTGCTTGCAGGGTGGTGGTCAGGGGTGGGGGTGCCTGTTCTCCACTGCCTGCTGTCTCCGGCGTGCTGTCCTGGGCTGTGGCAGGGGGCTGCCGGGTGACCCATGGTGGGCTGCTCGGCTATATGTCAGCGCCCTCTGCTTCACTTCTCACAGGTCGGCTGCTCACATTCACGGGGGGTGTGCCTCTGGGGGCTCTGCCTGGGCGGGCAGCGGGGGCTGCTGTGTGCTGTGGGTTGCTTGCAGGGTGCTGGTCGGGGGGCGGTGGTGCCTGTTCTCCACTGCCTGCTGTCTCCGGCGTGCTGTCCTGGGCTGTGGCAGAGGATGAGGGCTCCGGCTGCTGTGTGGACACAGTGGTGGGCTGTGGGGTTGGGGGGGGGAGGCATGGCCCTGGTTTCTTGCCACTGGACAGGATGAACGACCACCTCTTCCGGTCAGATGCTGACGGAGACCAGTAGCTGCGCAGGCAGGTCTCGCAGCAATGACCGGTGACAGACATGACCTCCCTGCTCGCCAGTCCGGCCTGGGACAGCATGGTTACTGCCGTGCTCCTGATGCTGTGGTTGGTATACCAGATGGAGAGCTGAGCGTCATCGGAAATTTGGGGCATGAGGGCACCGAGGTAGTTCATGCCCATTGGTTGGCGGCTGTACCAGCAGTCCCACTCCCTGGGACCCAGCTGGTCCACTCTCCGAGGGTGCAGGTACAGGGCAGGAGCACTGGGCGGGCAGCGCTGTATGTACTCACGGTACATTCCCACTACACAGTCTCTGCTGCCAGGGGTGCCATACAGTATACCCCTCAGACTCTGCTGTGTGGAATCCCCCAGATGCCCATGGTTCTTGGTCTGCTTGTTGAAGGACAGTGCCAGGAACTCGTTGCCCTCGTAATCAGCCTGGACTGTGAAGGAGTCCTGGTGCAGCTCTCTCTGCCCCTCCGAGCAAGACCCAGCTGTATTTCGAACCACAGCCTACACACCAGGCCGTATGGGGTCTCGGGGCTCAGCCTGTTGGGAAAATGAGAGAGTGCCTCAAAAAAGCACTAGCAGCTGCGGATTTTTCTCAGGTCGCTGGCGCTGATGCAGGGGTGGTGGCTGGCTGTGTCCTGCCCTGCACACCGGTAGTCCTTCAGGACGGCGACAAACACACTGTTCGCCGCCATGAACTCACTGTCCGTGATTATGTTAAAGACTCTTTTATTTGGTGGGCCAGTCAGGTAGCATTGCAGCCCGGCGTACAGTCCCACAAAGGAGCTTAGGCTGTATTGCTCCCTCTGCTCCGTCCAGACTGAGGCATAAAACTGGCGTAGCACAGCTGCCAGCTGAGCTGGGGAGACAGTTTTGAGGTCCACCTGCTGTGCTGTGCCTCTCAGCCAGTCTGAGAAAACGTTGGAGGCCCAGGCTGTATTTTTGTGGGTGTTTGCCTCCACCCGTCAGCTCTCCAGGCCGTCCAGTTCCTCCTCGCTGACAGTGGCATGGCATGTGTGCGGTGTACTGCATGGCCCCCCGCTGCTGGTGCTTGCTGTGGCAGGACCACTGCAGGAGCTGCTGAATGCAGGACTATCAGCATCTCTTCTCTGCCTGGGTCCTTGCAGGTGTGTGTGTTGCTGCGGGGGCTCTCTCCCCATGGAGACACTGCTGTCCTGCTGACACCCTGCCACCTTACCGCTGCTGCATGTGCCTGTCTGCACCCTGCCATGTCCTGGGGCTGCGGTGCACGGCCAGTGCTGCCTGCAGGTCTCCTCCACAGCTCTGGCGCGCATAGCAGCGCTGTCTGGTGAGCCCATTTCTGCTGCTGGGAAGAGCACAACTGTCTTTGGGGGCCATGAAAGACTCGGTTTCCACAGCACCTCCTCGAGCCAGGGGCTGGGCTCCACTGCCGTGCTGCCTACAGCTTTGGGGATTTCTGTGATGGTGGTCAGAACTGCCGTGCAGCTGCGCCCGGTGGCTCCGGTGCCATACTCCTCCTAGACCCATCGCGGGATGCCTCTCACTCCGCACAGGGAGAACGTGGTAATACAGTGGTCCATCGTTCCGTTCTCGCTTTCTGCTTGCCGTGTACGAGTCTAGATGTGGCGAGTAACAGGACTGTTAGTGGTACTGTGTCGACTTATGGGACAGTGTGCGGCTCTCGTTTGTCGCCCACTGGTGATGGCGCGGTACCTCAGAGGCAAACAGTGGCGGGCTACGGCTGTCGAGCGCCGCGGGTGGCCTGAGGGGGTGGTGATGGAAGTGGGCGGTCCCCTATGTTGCGGTGGCCACAGGTATATTAACCAGTGGGCATTACCTGTGGGTTAATCCCCACTCGGTTGGTGTCACCTGTGCCACTTCAGCCAATCCGGATCCTCGATTTCACTGCTCTCTCCTGTGCCGTGTTACAATGAGGCTTAATAAAGGGGTGGGAATGTGGGTAGAGGGTGACAGTGAAAATCAGGGATACTGCTCAGTATTCAAAAAGGAAGAGGAGGGGGAGGTGCCTAAACCAAACAAGGGAAACACTCTGAAGATGGGGGTCAATACCAGTCCATTTACAGAAGAAAGGGTTCTGAAAGAACTAATAAAATTGAAGGTGGACAAAGCAATGTGGCCTGATGTGATTCACCCCAGGATTCTAAAAGAACTAAGGGTAGAACTAGTGACACTGCTGACTACTCTCTTTAACAAATCATGGGAGGATGGGGTGGTACCTGAGGACTGGAGGAGGGTGGATATGATTCTTCTTCACAAAAGTGGGAGCAGGACAGAGGCAGGAAACTACAGATCAGTTAGTTTGACCTCAGTGGTAGGGAAAATGATGGAATCACTTCTGAAGGAAAAAACTGCTGCGTATCTAGAGGCCAGTGGGGCACAGGACCCAAGGCAGCATGGATTCACGATGGGAAGGTCATGTCAGAGGAATCTAATAGATTTCTTTGACTGGGTGACCAAAGTAGTAGACCATGGAGGGGCTGTGGACATGGCCTACGTAGATTTTAACAAGGCATTTGATACAGTCCCACACAAAAGATTAATACACAAGTTAGCCAGCCTAGGAGTGGGTCCCAAGGTGGTAACCTGGATAAAAAATTAGCTAGACAACAGGATGCAAAGGGTAGTAGTAAATGGAGTCCACAGTGAAGAAAGGAGGGTTACTAGCGGGGTACTGCAGGGTTCAGTACTAGAACCGGTCCTTTTTAATGTCTTTATAAGTGACACTGCAGAGGAACTGGAAGGAAAAGTATGTCTCTTTGCAGATGACACAAAGATCTGCAACAGGGTTGATACACAAGATGGAGCGGAAAGGATGAGAAGGGACTTGGCAAGGTTGGAGGAATGGTCAGATGTATGGCAGCTCAGATTCAATGCAAAGAAGTGCAAGGTAATGCACCTGGGAAACAAAAACCCAGGGGAAGAGTACACAATGGGGGGTGAGATACTGACAACAGTAAAAATGGAAAGGGACCTGGGGGTAATTATATCAGATAACCTAAAGGTGGGCAAGCAATGTGAGAAGGCAGTAAGGAAGGATGGGGGGATACTGGGATGCATAGGGAGAGGCATCAATAGTAGAAAACAGGAAGTTGTTATCCCCTGTACAGACAGTTGGTGAGACCCCATCTGGAGTACTGTGTGCAGTTCTGGAGACCCCATCTCCGCAAAGACATAGACAGAGTGGAGGCTGTCCAGAGGAGGGCAACCAAAATGGTGCAGGGTCTGCACCAGAAGACACACGAAGAAAGACTAAAGGAGCTTAATATGTATACCCTTGAGGAAAGAAGGGAGAGAGGGGACATGATAGAAACTTTCAAGTACCTCAAGGGAATCAACAAAGTCCAAGAGGGTAGCATCTTTCAGAAAAAGAGATGTGCAAGAACAAGGGGGCACAATTTGAAGATAGAGGGGGGACGGCTCAGAGGTAATGTGAGGAAGTATTTTTTCACAAAGAGGGTTGTGGATGCATGGAACAGCCTCCCTGAGGAGGTCGTAGAGTCAAGAACAGTAGGGGAATTCAAGAATGCATGGGACAGACATAAGGCATTCCTAGTGGGGGGTAGGAGGAAGTAAGCTGTTGATTAACTAGGATCTGCAGCTTACCTGTTAGGTAGGAAAATGGGCAGACTAGGTGGGCCAAGCAGTCCTTATCTGCCATCAAATTTTATGTTTCTATGTTTAATATGTAACGTTTCTTTCAAAAACATCCTAGCTAGATGATGTTGGTACAGTAATCTGCCATCCATAGGTTCATGGAAAGACGAGATGTTGGCCAAGTGGATTTTGATGGGAGAATAACTTAGACAGTGAGGCCAGGTAGTCCAGAACCTTCATCAGTGGACAAGAATAAAGGTCCAAAGATCAAGAGGCTGACCATATGGAAGTGTTTCCATTTGGAATTGTATGTTGCTCTTGTTGCTGGCTTACAGGAGGCCAAGAGAATATTGGCAATAGGAGAGGATACTTGTAATTGAGCTATGAAAGTGTCCTCAGGAGCCAGGCATGAAGGTGTAGAGCCTTCAGGTTGGGGTGTAGGAGAGACCCGTGACACTGAGTCAAGAGGTCTGGTCTGATCGGCAACAGGACTTGGTCCTGTACTGACAGTTGCTGGAGTATGGGAAAATAACGTCTGGCGAGGCCAAAGTGGGACTATGAGAATCACTGTGACTGGCTCCAACTGTAGTTTCAGTACAGTTCATTGCAGGAGAGGGACGGGGGGAAGCACATAAGAAGAGACCCGTCCGGGGTTGGAACAGGGCGTTTATAGATCATCCCTTACTGTTCAGTATAATGGAAAAATACCTGGGAAGATGGTAATTCTCTGGGGAGGCAAACAGATCCAACTGTGGAGTGCCCCACAAGTTGAAGACTTCTTGGAGCACTTGCTCGTAAAGTGTCCATTCTTGAGTTGTGGACTGGCGACTCAGCCGGTTGGCTAACTGGTTGCAATGTCCCAGTAGGTGGACAGCTGTTAGCGTCAATTGTTGCCGTATGGTTTCTTGCCAAACTGCAAGGGTTTCTCTGCATAGGGTGTGAGACTTTGTACCCCCTTGCTTGTTGAGGTAGAACACTACTGCAGTGTTGTCTGATTGGGTCAGTAACGATCCTGGCTCAAGGTAGGACCGGAATGCCTGGAGGGCTAGACGGACTGCTCTCATCTCTAAGAAACTGATATAAGACAGATGGGGAGAAGCAGGCCACTGGTCTTCTGTCTGATAAGGACCTAAGTGCACTCCCCCAGCCCTGTAGGGAAGCATCCATGGTGAATGTTTGCATGGGGGTGGGGGTCAGAAAGGCATTCCTTGATGGAGATTAATTCTGATTGTCCACCATGTCAGGGTAGACTTCAGAGAGGGCGTGACCCTGATTTTTTCTTCGAACTGTCCTTTTGTTGGGACCATTGATTCTGGAGGGTCCACTGGACAGGTCTCATGTGGAGATGGGCGAATGTCACCGTAGGGATGGCAGCAGACATGTGACCCAGAAGGTGCAGCATTTGTCTGGCTGTGACTATTTTCTGAGTCTGTATATGTAATGCCAGAGCTATAAGTGTGTCCTGCAGGGCAGGCGGCAGGTAAGCCCTGGCAGTAACTGCATCTAGAACAGCTCCAATGTATTGGACAGACTGTGTCGGATTTGGACTGGACTTTAGCCAACTGACTGTGATTCACAGATCTGCAAACAGTTTTAAGGTAGCATCTAGAGAGGCAAGCAGAGCTGCTTTGGAGTCTGCTTTTATTAGTCAATCATCTAGATTTGGAAAGATGAAGTGCCCTTCTCTTCATAAGGCTGTTGCTACTACGGCTAGGCACTTGGTGAACACCCGGGGGGCTGATGAGAGGCCGAAAGTGAGCGTTTGAAACTGGTAATTTTGACCCAGTATGTGGAAATGCAAACATTTGCGATGGGCAGGGTGGATGGGAACATAAAGGTAAGCATCCTTCATGTCTAAGGCACAAAGCCAAGTGCCCAGTTTCAGGATCGGCATGATGGCAGGTAGAGCGATCATGCGGAAACGTTAGTGCTGAATGTAAAGATTCAGTTGTCTGAGATCCAGTATTGGTCTGAGGTCTCCCATTCGTTTGGGCACCAGAAAGAAGTGGGAGTAAAATCCTGTTTGACGTTCCAGAAGGGGCACCGGTACAATGACTTGTTTGGTCAAAAGGGCCGGTAATTCCTCCTGTAGGATGAGTATATGATCTGGAGGATAATGACTCTTCCATGGAGGGCAAGGGCATGGGATGGAGAGAAACTCCAGAGTATGACCCTTCTGTATAATCTTAAGTACCCAATTGTCAGAAGTGATTGTTTGCCAGGCCTCCAGATGGAGGGCAAAATGACCCTCTACAGCTTCCAAGGCCTGGTCGAGGAAGTGAGAGGAAAGCTCTATTGGGTCACTGAGAGGTGGGCTGTGCAGCTCCACCTGAAGGGCAGGAATGGGCACCCCAGGCGGTAGAGGTGTTGCCTCTGTTGGACTGAGCATGACCTCTGAAGTCGCCTTTATTATTACCGCTGTATCTTCCACCTCTTTTGGAATAAGAGGAGTGTTGAGTACGGTAGGTTGCAGCCGGAGTATGATACATGCCATGAACCATATGGAGGGTTCTGCCTGATGCCTGTAAGTCATCCAGTAAGGTTTGAGTACCTGGCCCAAACAGCTTGGACCCGTTAAAGGGGGCATTAGCTACTTTATGTTGTTTATCGGGTGCAAAGCCTGAAACATAAAGCTACGCATGGCAACGCCGAATGATACCAGTAGCTGATAGTCAGGCTAAGCTGTCTACATCATCATATCCCGACCTGAGAAGGTGACGGGAGATAGAGTTACTAGTTGTCACTGTAGCCAATAATTTATCCCTGTCTTGTGAGGGAGGAAGTTTATTGAGAAGCTCAAATGCACAGAATCCAAGGGTACACTGATTTTTAATCATATGACCCATATAATTCAGACTTCTGATATTCATAGCACCTGAGGAAAATACCTTTTTCCCCTAGTCAATTCTTCGGGATTCCTTATCAGGGGGTAAGGAGCTCATGTGCTTGGGTTTTTTGGTACGGTTGTGGAAGGCAGTAATGACCACAGAATTTGCCTCTGGAATAGTAGACAGAAAGGTGTGGTCCAGAGGAGCCTGATATAAACGATCCGCTTTGCGGGGAACAGCTGTAATAGCTGAAGGCTGATGACAAGTGGCCAGCACGGCATTCTGGTAAGTTGGTATTACTGGGGGAACTACTAAAGCAGGCTCCTCATGTAATTCAAGATATTCTGCCATATCCTTACATTGTTTGTCATGTTCAGCAGTGGAGAATCTAATTACCTTTTGGATTTGAGCCTTCATCTTACTAAATGTCGGGTAGTCTGGGGGCAAGTCTGCCGAAGGGAAAGGCAGATCCTCATCCAGGGAAGAGATTTCAAAATAGGGGGATTCAGGATTAGGAAAATTCAACTCTTGAAACTCTTCATCCTTAAGCTCACCAGTGAAATCAGGCGGCAAATCATGGTCATCTGACAAATAGTCTTCTATAAATGGAGGAGGAGACTGGGGTGGCATGGTATCCCTGTCACAATGAAAACTTTTAGGCGGAGGAGGGAGAGGAGATCGAGTAGGCTCACCTAGTTCTTCAGAAGGCTGAGAATGCCGCATGGCATGCAAGACCTGTCGGGCTGCGTGGGGTAAGAAGGGGGGCATGTTGGGAAACAAGGGGGGTGATAGAGGGAATGGGATGCATAGTATGAGCAGATCTCGCCCCTGTGTGGTAAAGACCAGGGTCCCGATCTCTGTCTGCCTGACCCCTATAAGAAGCCACCTGTGTAGGTGGAGTGGCAGTCAAAAAGGCATAAGCCATAGGTTTCCCCTGAGGAATGCGGGGTCTCGTCGATGGGCCCACAGGGGAAAATGAGTTATTTTCACTTAAACTGTCAGATGCCGTAGACGGGAGAGGAGCCCCGTAGACTGAGCAGCAGTATATTTAGCTGCATGTAGCGCACTGGAAAGCGTTGTTGATGAGAGGGTGTAAGCCTCTGTCAATGGAGCAGTTACTATTTGAACTGCAATCGAAGTGCTGGAAAGTGCCGTCGACGAGAGGATATGAGACCCCTGTTGATGAAGAAGTGTTTAAAAGATGCCCCGTCAATGGAGGGACACCAGAAACGGTGGACATCGATGGGCGATGAGGCAAGGAGTGTGAAGAGGGTTTCTCCTTTTTCTGCCTGGAATGAGAACCAGCAGAGGGGGAACCCTTGGTACGAGCCCCCTGGTTCTCCAAGAGAGACATTTTCTCCTCCATCAAAAGGTGCTGAATTTCAAGCAACCATCATTGACGAGTTGCCTGATTAAATTCCTGAAATAAACTACAGGAATTGGTGTCATGTGTGGGTCCCAGACACCTTACACAAAGTGTGTGATTGTCAAAGCGGTATATCTTCCTACCACAATGGCAGGAATGAAATAAAGCTGGTTTCTTTGAATAATCTGTGACATTCGTCTTAGTTTCAGTTTTCTCGTCAATGACTGCTACACAGAAGTTGCACTAGCTGCTACATGAGCTGAAGATGGCGGGAAAATGAACAGAGGATACCAGGGACTGCCCATACTTTTATAGGAAACATGAAAATTATATCATGCGTGGGTGGTCCCTAGTGAAAAACTGCAAGAGCAGCTGCTGTGTACCATAGTGACCTCTGCTGGATACCCAAAAGCATTACCTACAGCAAGAGAACACTCTGTTGAAGACTACTGTTACAGGTGAGTAACCTGTTTTTCTAGGAACGTGGATATGTTGCTCTGTCCACACAATCTGGCAGACTCTTAGCAGTTCTCCAGGAGAAAGGAGGAAAGGCACACACACCCTACTGAGGGAACAGTGACTGAAGAACTGAGGCCCCAAACCAGCATCCCGGCGTGACTCGAGGTCAATGTGGTAATGAGAAATGAAAGGTGTGTGCTGACCTCCAGGTAGCAGCCCTTCAGATTTCCTGGATAGGAACATCCCTGGAAGCAGCCACTGACACAGTGATATGGCGGGTGGAATGAGTCCTTGGCCCTCCAGAAGTCTACCTACCCAGCAACCTATAGCACAGAGCAATGCAGGACACTATCCACCTGCCAATCGTCCGCTTGGCTGCAGGTCTGCCAAGTGCGGCTTCAGCGTAGATGACAAACAGCTGGTGAACCTCTCCCTGAAATCCAGCCATGCGCTCTTTTAAGTATACGAGTGTTCGCCTCAGGTCCAGAGTATGCAGCCTGTGCTTGACCTCAGAGGTGTGGCTGGTGAAATACACTGGGAGATTCATCATGTGGTCAAGGTGGAAATCCGACACAACTTTTGAGAGGAACTTTGGGTTGGGGCGCAGGACAACCTTGTCCTTATGGAAGGCCAAATAAGGAAACTTCACCAAGAGCGCCTGGAGCTCACTGATCCTTCTGGCTGATGTGATAGCCACCAGGAAGGCAGTCTTCCACGACAGGTGTGATATCTCACATCTGTGCATCGATTCGAATGGCTTGCCCATGAGCTTTGCCAAAACCAGCAGTAGATCCCAAGGTGGTGGTGGTTCAAGCACCGGAGGGGAAATGTGGTCCAGGCCTTTGAAGAAGCACCAGACCACCTTCTCCCATGCCACCGACTGCTGATCGGCCTGTGCCTGGTAAGCAGAGATGTCTGCCAGGTGTACCCTGAGGGTCGTAGACTGCAGGCCCCCGTTAGAGAGGGAACAAAGGTAGTCGAGAATGTCAGCCACCGGACAAGCCAAAGTGTCCAGCCCTTTGCCCTGACACCAAATGGAGAATCTCTTTCATTTGAAGGCATAACATTTCCAGGTTGACTTCTTCCAAGATGCCTCAACAATGCTAAGAGCATCTTCAGAGAGACCCAAAGCCTGGAACTCTAGCCGCTCAGGTACCAGGCTGTCAGGTGCAGGGACAGAGGGTCCGGGTGGAGTACCTTCCGTTGACTGACTGAGAGCAGGTCCAGGCATAGTGGGAGATGCCATGGGAGCCTGTTGCTGAGGCGGTGGAGATCTGGGTACCAGAACTGGCGTGGCTGGTCCGGAGCCACTAGGATCACCTGTGCCTTGTCCCTTCTGACCTTGTGGATCAGGGGAAATGGAGGGAAGGCACAGAGAAGGCCCAGGGTCCAGGGCCTCGAGAAGGCATCCCCCTGCAGTGTTCCCTGCTGAGGGGGGTGGGCACAAGATGGCCTCAACTTGGCGTTCTCCCTGGAGGCAAACAGGTCCACCAGAGGTTTGCCCCATTGGGAGAACAGGTTCTGCACTACCTCAGGATGAAGAGACCACTCGTGATGCCTTTCCCACCTGGCTGAGGGTATTCGCAAACTGGCTGGAGGCACTGGCCACGTGGATGACCAGATCATCTGCCTCCAGAGTGCGCACAAGTGTACAGATGCGGAGGGCTTCCCTGAACAGTGGAACAGAGTGTGTACCGCCCTGTTTGTTGAGGTAGTACATAGTCGTAGTGCTGTCCGTCTGGACCTGCACCACTTAAACACTCAGATGTGGAGCAAAAGCGGTCAGCCCCAGCTGAACCACCCTGAGCTCCAGCATGTTGATGTGACATCAGGACTCCTCGAGGGACCAGAGCCCGTGGACTCTTTTTTCCCCCAGGTGGGCACCACGGCCCATGAGAGAGGCATCGGTCAACAGGATAACTGTCGGCTCTGGACAGACAAATGGGATACCCTCCTGCAGATGTTCCTGGATTAGCCATCACTGGAGCGCACCCCACATCCGCTGGGTCACTGTGACCAGCTGGTGGAAGTAACCCCTGCACTGAGACCACTGGCCAGCCAGCTCCCACTACAGGGGGAAAATTCTCCAGGGGGCCCATTGGACCATGCTGGTGTAGGCCGCCATGTAGCCAGAGAGGTGCAGGAGGTCCTGAGTAGGATGCGATTGCCCAACCTGAAATGATCGGGCAAATGAGGTAAGCGCCTCCGCCCTGTCTGCTGGGAGCAGAGTCCTGGCTCTGCAAGAGTAGAGCTCTGCCCCCAATGAAATGAATCACCTGTAAAGGCATGAGTTCCGATTTGGCCACGTTGACCAAGAGGCCCAGAGAGATGCACATCTGGAGGGCCAGGTCCCTGGACCACTCCACCTCCTGCCTGGAGGGACCCACAATGAGCCAGTCATCCAGGTAGGATATATATGGACTCCCTGGCACCTCAGGTGGGCAGCCACCACTGCAATGTATTTGGTGAAGACCCTGTGCACTGAGGACAGGCCAAATGGCATGGCCTTGAACTCATATAGGGCGCCCTCTGCCTGAAAGCTGAGGAACCATCAGAGGGACAGACTGGGATGTGGAAAAACGTGTCCTGAAGATCTAAGGGTCAGAACCACATGCCCTGCTCCAGGGATGGTATGATCTGAGACACAATGACCATCCTGAGAGTGTGACACCTGATGAATTTGTTCAGGTCGTGCAGATCTAAAATGGGGAGCCAGCCCCCATCTGTTTGGGAACCATGAAGTATCTGGAGATGAACCCTGGATGCTGTGGAGGGTCTGGGACTGGAGCTACCACCTCCTTGAGCAGGAGCTGGGTAATGTCGTCCTGAAGGGCCGATTGGACATCGACTGGGAGGGTATCGCTCGAATCCCAGAGGCAGACCCTGGCTGACCACCTCGAGAAGCCACCTTTCTGTTGTAACAGCGGACCAGGCGGAAATGAAGTGGCAGAGCAGGCCCCCCAACAGGAGGACCCAGGGGGTTCAGGATGGGAGAGGGAAGGGCACCCCCCATCCCGTCACTGGGCCGGCTTGGAAGCAGAGGAGGGTCCGGTTGAGGGACCACCGGATCCCCAACCCCCTGGCTTCCAGATGACCGATGTCACAGAATTGGGTCTTGGATGCCAGGCCTGCTGCTGACCATCTTGAGGCTGGGCAGATTTGGCTGCAGGGGCTGAGGCAGGCCGAAAGGGATTTTTTTTGGCTGACTTGGAGCCTTTCTGGTCCTTCTGAGCAGACCTCACTGAGTCCAGGGTGGCATTAGACTTTTCAATCCTGGTGAGATGCCCCCGCACACTGGGACCGAACAAGTCAGTGCCCAAGAAGGGCACGTCTGCCAACTTGTGCTGCATATCAGCGGTGAAAGTAGAGATGCACAGCCAAACCCTGCAGCATATGGCAACTGCTGCGGCCATGGACCGAGTTCAGAAAATCGCCAATGTTCATGGCTGTCTGGAACTGTTGCTTCACTATGGCACGGCCTTGGTTTCGGACTTGCTTGACAGTAGTCTGCAAGTCTGCAGGGAGGTGGGGAAGCACCTTGTCCAGGGACCCCAGAAGGGAGTGCATAAAGTGGGCCATCAGAAGAGCTGAACTGGCTTGCTTGAGGCTGAGTGAAGAGGAGGAGGTATACACCTTCTTGGCCGAGTGGTCCAATTTTTTTGACTCCTTGTCAGGGGGCCTGTCCACATCTCCCACATTGCCCATGCACCGAAAGACAGAGTTGGCCACCAGCCCCTTGGCTGAGCGGTGCTCGGTAAATCCAGAGAGGGAACCGATAGGGATCGCGTACTTGCGGGTCATCCGGGCTGAAGGTGCCAGGCAAGAGGCAGGGTGTTGCCACAGATCCAGAGCAGGACTGAGGATAGCATCCTAGACTGGGAAGGCCTCCATCGGCGTGTCACCCCAGTCCATGATCTCAGTCAATGGGTACCTTTCCCTCTTCTGAACGGGCTCCAGCTGGAGGCACGTGGACTCGGAGATCAACCGGAGAAGGCCTATGAACAAACTGCGGTCCTGCTCTGTAGAGAGATCTTCAGCCGACTCCACATCCACTGGGCAGAAGTGAAGAGAGGAACCCTCTGATTCTAAGGATTCATGAAACAGAGTCCTACCGCTTGTGTCACTGCTCACCTGCCGGGGGCAGTCAGGGTGACAGTAACTTTGAGCCGATGGGGAAACCCTTTCTTGGGCTAAGCAACTTTGGTCGGGATGCTGTCCTTTAGTACAGGGGGTGAAGGCTCTATCACTATTGGTGGAGAAGCTGGAATGGGCCGTGCTGCGACCGTCCGGACTGGCTCCTGCCAGGGCAGAGTCTGCTGTGGCTCTGGTGATGGTAGCACAGTTATGGCTGGGTTGGGCACCAAGGGTGGCTTCATCTGGGAAAACAGAAGCTGCTGCCACATGAACTCCTCGTAGTGCGGACACAGCTTGCGCGGGTGCTTCTCTTCACCCAAGGAGGATGAGGAGGAATAGTGGCAGTGCCACTTGCCGGACTGCGAAGCGCGCGAACGCCATGGGCTGCCGAGTCGAACTACCAGAGAGGAATATGGCGATACCGAGGTAGATAGGGGTTGATTAGAGAGAGTCGGCGACTGCCAATCCACCTCTTGGTCAGGAAGCTCTGGAGTGGGAGGCAGCAGGACAGTAGCCTGCCCCATCCTCCACAAGAGAACCGGAGTCCTCGAGAGAGGTGTCAACCTCCTCTGAAGAAAGGATCAACTCGAACAGCTCAAGAAAGATCTCGGACAGACAGTCGGTTCGATTCTCGGCCAACTGGCCTGATGGGGGTACCATGGAGCTGGCAGCCAAAAACGAAGTCTTGGCCAAAGCCGAGAGCGCTGGAGAAACGTGGGAATTGGAAGCCCAAGAGCGCTCTCGATCCCACAAGCATTGACGAGACTGTTTCTTGGTCTCTTTCTCCTTGGATTCTTTCAACTTTTTGGACTTCTTAGAGCCCGAGGGACCCTCCCTATAAGTAGGGAGAGACTGGCACAGTTCTTGGAATGCATGGGAGAATGACATGCCCAGAGAAGCGGCATGAAGACTGAAGCTGAGGAGGAATGCGCCACGGCCCAAGCCACATCCTCCTCCATGACCACTAACTACTCCGTGGAACCCGCAGCCGCAGAAACCACCTTCCATGCCACCTCTGAGTG
Organism: Neoceratodus forsteri; assembly: GCA_016271365.2. Classification (NCBI taxonomy): domain Eukaryota; kingdom Metazoa; phylum Chordata; order Ceratodontiformes; family Ceratodontidae; genus Neoceratodus; species Neoceratodus forsteri. The sequence goes on along the minus strand of CM057449.1, from coordinate 1,547,745,486 downwards.
GACGGGTGGATCCCGTTCGCTCAGCCATCCATGAAGCAAGCGGGCGAGATGATACTCCAGAGTCGAAGGCAAAAAACAGAATTGGAACACCAGTGTCCCTTACATGCTTGATGAACCCAGCCCATCAGTCTTACCCGCTGAGATCTACCTAAAGGTTCCTCCTTAATACACCCAAATGCGCCACTAGGATGGGTGAGCAGGCATTTTCGGTGTCCACCCCAAAGCTATGGAACTCCCTGACTTCAACTATGAGGCACTCCACTACACACCTGATCTTTAAAAATGAGCTCTGTGCCTACTTTGTGGCCTCTGACAGATGCACTTGCGTCCTAACCCCAGGGAAGGACACCTAGTTAGGCTTCCTTAGCATGTTCTTTCAGCACATATTCAGGCACTTATCACTCTTGCCCACTTTTAAATAGCAGGCAAGGACAGGCTGTAAGGTCTCCCACCGCTGACTGACTGGAAGAGTTTCTCCATTTACTTATACCATATGGTCTCTCTATCTCCTTGAAACTGTATTGTGTATCCCCCTGTATGTATGGATAGCCTAATGCAATGCCTAATTTCTCCTGTACAGTAGGTATCACTGTGCCTTTCTGTACTGTAATGTGTTTGACCCAAGTCTGTATTATGTAATAGTAACCACTGTGATGTGCTTTTACCTATGTCTGTAACTCTCCTAGGTCGTGACTGGAAATAGGCAATTTCTTTGTCTAGAGCATTTACCCAGTAATCAAAAACTAACTAAATTAAAACTAAATAAATAGAAAGGCATGTCAAAAATCACAGGCCTGGACATCATGCTTGTGGCCCAGGCAGTATACGCATGAGGAGTGCGGGTCAGATCGCGACATCTTCTGCCCACAACAGCAGAAATGGAAACCTGGAGTGGACTTCATGTCGTCCATCGGAGTGGCAAGAAGTAGAGAAGACAAATATTTCCTGAAAAACTCTCAAAAGGGTTTTGAGAAGGTTTATAGGGCCTCAGTACCACAGAGTGGTAAGGAAGGACTCTATTCTTCCAAGTGGAAAGGAAGAACTGGCATCACAGGGTGGTGCTAGGGGAGTTACCACCCGGGTGGGTGGGAGGAGCCAGCTTGAAGACTTTCTGGAACATCTTAAAGGGAAAGGACACTGACAGATTGTGTGGACAGAGCAACATATCTACGTCCCTACAAAAATAGGTTACTCGCCTCTAACTGTTGTTCTAGGAGTGGTATACAGATCATATACACACACAGGCAGTTCCACTGGAATTGGTGATTTATTGAAATGTCTTCAAGCTAAGCTCCTACCACTACTTGGATGGTACACCCTCTGGCTCTGCCATATGACGTCAGATCCTGCACACTGGAAGCAGGATTTCTTATGTCACTTGCCAGGCGAGGCTGGGTGGGTGGTGTGGATGTGAACTATACACAACTCCTAGAAAGTACAGTTATGTAAGAACTTACAGTAACAGTAGATCTTCAAGAGGAGCTCTTGCAGCAGGCAACACCAGTAGGACAAAGGCCCTGTCCACACTACACCACTAAAACCCTGTAATGGTTTCAAACCATTACAGACGGTAACCTTACAGTGTGTCCACACTGCCAGTGAACCGTCGTGATAACGGTTTGGAACCATTACAGCCGGTCCACATTGTGGGTGACATGTGACCATTACGGTTGGCACCCTACTCCACAATGCAGTTCGTGCTGCATTGAGGGCAATGCTGGGGCTACATGCTCACGTGTCCACACTATGGCTGGTAACGTTACAGAGGCAGAACAGTTTTCGTAACCATTGTTGAAACCACCTCATAAGTGGTTTCAACAATAGTCTAACGCAATATTACGGGTGTAACATAAACCATTGCAGTATCGGTTTGGGCCCTCTGTAACGTTACAGAGGGGGTTTTCAGTATACTGTGGACAGGGCCTTTGTCACCAGGTGCTAGGACCACATAGAAAACGTCTAGCTAGCAATCTACAGTGAGGGACTATCCCTGATGTCAGCACACTGACGTCTGCCTATGGTATAAAAGGGGCGGTCCCCCAGACCTACCTCAGTTCTCCCGCCAGAGACCCCGGTGCAAAAGGCAAACAAATGGAAAGCCGAGGAAAGGCAGTCAAGCTGCAAAGGAAAAGAAGCAATCAGGGGTAAGGAGAGAGGGAAGCAGCACCTGCAGCAAGAGCTCCTCTCAAAGATCTTCTGTTATAGTAAGTTCTAACGTAATTGTACTATCTTGCTTGGAGGGGGCACTTCAAGCAGGCAACACCGGTAGGACTGAGTTCTAAGCAGTACCAGAACTGACCACAAGTCAGTTGGGAGAAGGCAAAAATGGACAACAAAAGGTTGTTCATCACAGAAGTCCCTGAAGGACTGCAAGCCCAAAATTGGCTCTGTGTCTGGAGGCAATATCGAAACTGCAATGCTTGACAAATGTGTGAACTGAACTCCAAGTGGCGGCTGCATAAATATCTGCAGCAGACACATTTCTGAAGCAGGCGGTACAGGCTGCCATACCTTTAGTAGAGTGGCCCTTAACTGGCCCAGGCAAGGGCTTGTCGTACATACGGTAACAGTACACAATGCAATTAGCCAACCATTTAGACAAACAACTGTTTCAAAACAAGTACTTCTTCCCTCTTACGGGCAAACAAAATGAACAACTGATCAGTCTTACGAATGTGTCGGTGCAGTTAATGTAATAACAAGGCACCCTGTGAACATCAAGAATATGCAATAAGGCCTCCTCCTGATAAGAATACTCAGGGAAATAAACTGGAAGGTGGATGGATTGGTTCAACGTAAACTCAGACACCACCTTAGGCAAGACCGTAGGATTTGTATGCAAAGATGCTCTGTCTTTGTGAGAAACCAAATAAGGCTTTTTACACATCAGAATCTGAAGCTCAGAAATCTTTCGAGCAGAAGTAATAGCAACTAAAAACAACGCTTTCCAAGATGGAAAGCGTAGCTTGCAACTCACAGCCGGCTCACAGGGGGGCAGAGTGAGCATTTCCAAAATGAAAAGAGGATCCCAAGGTGGGACAGGATCCTGAATGGGAGGTTTCAAATGTAGAATGCCCTGCAAAAATGTGCAGAAGAGGTCCAGTTGGGCAACAGTCTTGTCCTGAACAGGTGCATGATACGCAGAGATGGCTGAAAGATGCACCTTTAAGGAAGAGTACCCCAGGCCAGAGTCTGAAAGAGAAAGAAGGTACACCAGAATCAAATTCAATGGGCAGGTGAAGGGATCCAAGTGGCAAGCTGCAGCCCCAAAGGGAGAAGCGCTTCCACTTCATGGCGTAGGTGGCTCACGTTGAAGGCTTCCTGGCAGCCACTAGGACATCAGCAACCCTGAAGACACCCCGAAATGGATGACAGGTAAGTCTGCATGGAGATGCAGGGACTTGAGGTCCAGATGGACCTGGGTGCCCTGGTCTTGGGACAGCAAGCTGGTGCACAAGAGCAAGGGAACTGGAGGTTCCACCGCTAGCTGCTGAAGTAGAACCAAATCTGGTGTGGCAGTAGAGGGCTATTGAGAATCATCTCTGCCTCCTCCAACTGGAGTTTCAGGAGGACACTCTGCAGGTGTCGGAAGGGAGGGAAGGTATACAGGAACCTCTATTTCCAGGAGAGGGACAATGCGTCATGCCAGAAAACCCCAGGCCCTGGATCAAGTAAGCAGAAAAGTGGCAGTTTTGCGTTGAGTGGGGACGCAAAAATGTCCAACTCTGGGCATCCCCACCTGTTGAAGAGATATTCGACAACCGAGGACAAGCGTTCCCACTCGTGCACTCTCAACCTGGACTGGCTTAGACTGTCAGCCAGGGCGTTTTGGACTCCTGGAACACAGATGGCTGGGAGTTCCAGGTTATGTTTGATGGCCCAGTACCAAACTCTCATGGCATCCTGACAAAGATGGTAAGAGTGAGTGCCCTCTTGTTTGTTGATGTAAAAGACTACAGACATGTTGCCTGTCTGTACCAGTAGCAGGCCTGGAAGAATATGGGTCTGGAAGGCCTGCAGTGCATAAAGAACTGCCCTCATCTCCAGCACACTGATGTGGAGAAGCTGTTCCAAGTAGGAGCAAGCTCCCTGGGTTGGACGGTCTCCTACATGGACTCTCCAGCCCTGAAGCATCTGTGGTCAGGATCTGTTGAGGGGACGCAGAGCAGAAAGGGACTCCTGTCAACAGGTTGGCAGGATTTTGCCACCATGTTAAGGTTCGTCTGACTGGGTCGGAAACCAGCACCAGCTGCTCTAGATAGTCAGTGTGTTGATCCCATTGAGCTCGAAAAGTACAATGGGGGACCCTTATATGAAGGCGGGCCAAAGGAACAGTGGTTACATAGATACATAGACAGTGTCGGCAGATAAGGGCCTATGGCCCACCTAGTCTGCCCATTTGAGCTTGTAAGTTCAGTTTGTTTTCCTAGAAGTCTATTTCCCCTTACCCCTGACCTCTAGAATTCCTTTATGTCTATCCCATGCATTCTTAAATCCGTGATTGTTTCAGCCCCCACCACTTCCTCTGGCAGGGTGTTCCACTTGTCCACCACCCATTCTGTGAAGAAATTCTTCTCATGTTTCCTCTGAATCGTCCTCCCTCCAACTTCATCCCATGCCCTCTAGTCCTGAAACATCTTTTTCGCTTAAAAATAGTGTTTTCCTGCACCCTGTTCCTCCCTGTGGTTATGGCTGCCATGTGCCCCAGTAGGCGCAGGAATGCTCTGGCCAGAACCTGGCAACTGGAAGATACCAACTGGGCCTTGTGAGAGGGAGCTCCTGCCACTCTTGAGGACCAACCTTTTTTTAAATCTGTTGCAACAGTTCTTCTATTTGTTAGCCTAATCTATCCTTTATAATGTATAGTCCATAAGGTCAGCTACCCATGGGCACCCCTTCCCCTCTCTTGACTATGCTATATTGTCCTCTTTAATTTTCCTTTTCCCTCTCATGTCCTCGTACAGGGAGGGTATTGCTGTGACCTCCCAGCTGATACAAAACAACAGGCTGTGTTCTTCATTGTTGGATTTAGTATGCAATGGCACTATGTCATAAAATACTTTAATGTACTGTATATGTGACACGTGGCCAGCCAGTTCTGAGTATACTATGATTTTTTGTAATATAAAAATGTGTCAAGGACTGTCTCTCACGACAGATGATGAGACAGCATGTGAGCTGACACACACACACACACACACACACAGGTTTTAGTTACAAGGTGTTGCCTGGAAGGCCAGAAGCTAATTACAGACTAGAACAGGACTTAATCAAGAATCTCCTGTTTTTCTAAGTTAAATATAGCTTTAACTGCTAAGAGTGAAATCAATATCCATTTTATGACATTAGAGGGGGAAACCAGGTTACTGCACACTGGTGAGAAATCCTAAATGCTTTGATGTCTGTGTGAGAGAGGATACTGCTTATAGATGAAAGGAAATTTACAGACTTGATTGGGGAAGTCACATGGGGAAAGGAGTTTATGCTGATGTAACCTCAATTATCTTACCTTCTAATATGACAAAATATCCTGGGTGTATGATTTTTCATTAACAGAGGAGGAACTAGGTGACCTCACACAAAGAGGTTGGCAAAGACAGTTTTTTAAACAGATTCTGTTTTCCTTCAGAGACACGTTTATCTACACTTTGACAAAGAAACATCTTTGAGCACTTTAAGGAAGTATACAGGTAGGTAGAGAGAGAGAGAGAGAGAGAGAGAAACTAAGTACTGTAGTAGGAACTGCACTGTTAAAACATTGTTCTTTTAAAAGATTGTATGGTTCTTGTGATATAATGGTTCTGTATTTTATGTTTTACATTTATCTATTTCAGTAAAACTCTGTTTTTAGAGCATACTTGGTGGGTCTTTGAATTTCTTTTCTTTAACAAGTGAAGTATATATGGTTAAAGCAGACACTGAGCATAAGCTTGAATAGTGATACCAAACTGGAAAAAGGTAAGAGTAATCTGAGGTCTTTATTAGAGTTTTTAAGGGTTCATTTTGTACACCTGGTTAGGTGCCCATAGGCAAAGATATCTGGCCCCCAAAGACAGAATTATCTAAGCCTGTGAATTGAGTATGCTAGCAAGAGGGTCACAGTTTGAATCCCTCCAGAACTCAGACCGAAGGTTGATTCAAACCCACAAAACAGACAGGAGGGTTACCCTGTTTCTGTTAACTGTTCACAAGACTGCGCTCGGAGGTTGGCACTTTGGGAGTAGAGGGCCTGACCTGCTGAGTGGGTTTGAGACAGATTGGTTGGCAGCAGTGCGAAAAATTTTGGTATTACAAGCTTTTTTTGTTCAGTGTGTCAGCTTGAGACCGTCAACTCATTTGTAAAGAAAGAAAAAGGCAGTGATTTATTTTTTAAAAAAGGAGACAGAACTATATCACTTGGCGTACAGTCAAGTTCCTACCCATTTTATTTTTTTTTCCTAAAGTGCACGTCAGAGTAGCAGTAGTTAGGGAAGATGGCTTCCAACTACAGCAGGCACACTGTAGACTACTTAAAGCAGTTGTGCGGAGACAGAGGAGTCCTGTTTGAGGTGAAAGCCAGCAAACAGAACCTAGTGGATGCCCTCATGGTAGCAGATACCCAGAGCACCGAGTCACAGACCGTGACTGAAAAGGACCACACCTCGAGTGTGGCAGCGCTAGCAGCCAGTGCAGTGTCCAGATCCGATAAGGAGGGCAACAGGGCCACTGTTAGTGAAGGGCCACAGCAGCAGGAGAAGGTCACCAGTATCCTGAATCCAGAAGTACTCAGGCTGCTAACTGAATTACGCAGGATGGAGCTGGAGTTCCAGGAGAAGAGAGAACGAGAGAGATGAGAGGCAGAGCGGGAACAGCAGGAGGCAGACCATGAGGAGCTTGAGCGCCAGCGAGCTGCAGAAGAGAAGAGAGAGCGAGAACGCCGTGAGGCAGAGAGAGAGAGAGAGAGAGACTGACCGTGAGGAGCAGGAATGCCAGAGGCAACATGAACTGGAGAAGCTACGACTCCAACCAGTGGCACCAGAGCAGCTAAGTGGCTTGGGTTCAACTGGGACTGCAGGACTGGGTTACAAATTGAACTGCAAATTGATAGCCGAATTTAAACAGGGGGAGGATATGGATGCCATTTTAAATTCTTTTGAAAAAGTTTGTATTCAGGCTAAAATTCCTTGAAAGTCCTGGAGCTTCCAGCTATCCCCACTACTTACTGGGAAAGCTCGGGATGCATTGGGTCAAATGGAGAATGAGGACAGTGATGATTACAGCAAACTTAAAGCTGCACTGTTAAAAAAATTTGAATTAACTGCTGAATCATGCAGAGCTAAATTCTGTATGCTCAAGAGAAGCCCTGACATGAGCTACGAGTAGCTAGCCACAAAACAACGTCAGTTTTTAAAACATTGGTGGGAAGGAATTGAGGCAAACTCTGTTGATAAAACTGAAAATGTGATTTTGTTACAACAGTTTTATTGTGCATGCCCAGCAGAGCTAAAAACTTGGCTGGAGGACCGAGATTCCAAAACAGTGCAAGAGGCTGCTGAACTCTTAGACCACTATGCCAAGAGCAGACCAGCTCTGAGAGTGAATGGGGCAGGCGTGGCAGTGTAGAAAGGGAAAAGCGCGCCTTCAGGGCAGCTAAAACCCTCACTGCCTCCACCAAAACCAGTTAGCCCCAGGTTTCAGAGAAAAGATTTCTCTGACAAGAGAAGTGAATGTTGGTTATGTAAAGAAACTGGGCATATTGCTAGACAGTGTCCCAAAACAATGAGCAATAATATGCAGAATGGTACTAGAAAAGAAGTGGGTTGTTTGTGTGTCCCTGGACGTATGCCTGTGAACATGAGGGAACACATGCACCCAGTCATGGTGAATGGTGTACAGACGCAAGGGTTAAGGGACACAGGGGCATCCTTGACGTTGGTAAAAGGGGATCTAGTAGACCCTGGTCAGCTTATACCCAATAAATACGTCACTGTACAGGACTTTACTGGTGAGGTGAAAACACTGCCCGTCGCTAGTGTTCTCCTGGACTGGGGTGAAACAGGTGAACTGTGCAGCAGGTGGCTGTAGCCAAAACCTTAGCAGTGGATGTGATCCTGGGCAACAATCTAAAACAGGGAATGGTGTGTGCAGTTACCCGCAGCCAAGCGACAAGGGAAAATTGTAGTTCCCTGAACCCCACAGAAACCATTGTGGAAACCACTGAGAGGCTGGTTCCCCAGCCTGTCTCTCCAGATGGGGAGACTAACGAAAAGGGGGTAGAAATTTCCCCAGTAGCAAGTAACCACACAGCTACAGAGGGTTACTCCGACGAGGGAGGGGTGACCCACTGTCAGAGGGTTGGATTGACAGTGATCCTGAGTGCCCTGACACTAGTGCTAGGGACCCTAGTTTAGCAACTGAAGGGGGGCCTGTCCCATGCCTTGGGAATGTGTGAGGGGTTCGCAGCTGCTCAGAGAAGTGACCCTAGTTTAGAGAAGCTGCGGGCTTGGGCAGACTCGGACGGTGCACAGGGAGGCGACGGCAGACATAAGGTTTATTGGGAAAATAGATTTATGTATACTCAGGCAGTACAGACAGAGGGAGGGGTGCTAGGCAGGCAGTTTGTCGTTCCCCAGGGGTATTGTGAGCAGTTGCTCAAGACTGCACGACATTCCCTTGTCTGGTCATCTGGGAATCGCGCACACTATGCAGTGGTTGGCCCAGAATTTCTGTTGGCCTAACTTCACCCAGCAGGTACAGGAGTACTGCAGGTCTTGTCACCAGTGCCAAGAAATGGGGAAGGCGGGCAAGAAAACCCAAGCTGCCCTGATTCCATTGCCCATAGTAGAGGAGCCATTCCAGAGGGTGGGAAGGAATATTGTGGGGCCTTTAAATACCCCCAGCTCCTCAGGGAAGAGATTCATTCTGACTGTGATGGATTATGTCACCTGGTACCCAGAGGCAGTCACCCTATCCTCACTGAGGACAGACAAAGTGGCAGATGCCTTACTTAGGATTTTCTCCCGTGTTGGGTTTCCGCAGGAGGTTATCACTGATCAAGGGGGTTCCTTCACGTCAGACCTGATGACGTTTATGGGAGAAGTGTGGGGTGGTGCAGAGATGCACAACACCGTATCACCCACAAGCCAATGGGCTTGTGGAAAGATTCAATGGTACCCTGAAGTCAACGCTCTGGGCATTTGCTGAACAGCATGGGAGGGACTGGGAGAAATACCCTTCCCACCTGTTGTTTGCTTACAGGGAGGTGCCCTAAGAGTTGACAGGATTTTCCCCCTTCTAACTCTTATATGGACGCCGGGTAGGTGAGCCCCTAGACTTGATCCGGGAGGACTGGGAAGGCAAGCACACCACCCAGGGAAATCTCATTGTGGATTACGTCATTAAGTTTTGGGAAAGGCTTAAGGGGACAGCCCAGAGCAACCTGGCAGTTGCCCAACAGAAACAAAAAGTGTGGTACGACCACAGAGCCAGAGCTCGCTCGTACTTGGTGGGTCAGAAGTCATGATCCTTATTCCGGTCCAGAAAGACAAGCTGCAGGCTACGTGGGCAGGACCGTACAAAGTAGTTAGGAAGGTAAATGACGTGAACTATATTGTAGCATTACCTGACCGAAGACAGACAGAAAGGATGTACCATGTCAACATGATGAAGCCATGTGCAAATAGGACTGACATGGTATTTGCAGTGTGTAGTCCTGGGAAGGGGACGGACGAAGGAGAATCCTTTCTGGATTTGCTGGAAGAAAGTAAGCGGAAGTCCTCTGTAGAGTCAGTTAAATTGTTTCCCCAGCTGGCCCCGGGCCGGATCCAGAAAGTAAGGGAGGTTTTAGCAGACTTTGCCCCATTGTTCAGCGACAAGCCTGAACTAACCCCCTTAGCGACACACGATGTAGAGACAGGGACACAGACGCCCATATGGCGGACAGCCTATCGGATGTCAGAGGCTGTCCAAAAGGACATTAGGAGGGAAGTGGAGGGGATGCTGGATTTAGGGGTAATCCAGAGATCCCACAGCCCCTGGGTCTCACCTGTAGTCCTTGTGCCCAAGCCAGATGGCTCTACTCGTTTCTGTGTGGACTATCGTGGACTGAATGCAGTCACGAAGTTAGACGCCCGCCCGATGCCCCGGATGGATGAACTCCTGGACAAGCTGGGAGAGGCGACCTACCTTACGACCACTGACCTGACCAAGGGGTATTGGCAGGTAGAGTTGACAGACAGAGCTAGGGAGAGGTCGGCCTTCATCACTCCGATAGGCTTACTTGAGTTTAAAGTAATGCCTTCCGGAATGAAGAACGCCCCGGCCACTTTCCAAAGGTTGGTGAACCAGGTGTTACATGGTGCTGCGGAGTACGTTGTGGCATACCTGAATGACACTGCCATCTTTAGTACCAGCTGGGAGGAACACCTATCCCACCTTAGGGAAGCGCTGGGCAGGATACAGATAGCCGGGCTCACTGTCAAAGCCGAGAAGTGCCAGGTGGCCATTGGAGAGGTGGCATACCTCGGGCACGTGATAGGCTGGGACAGCTCCATCCTAACCAAATAAAGATAGAGGTAATCCAGGCGTGGCCCAGACCAGAAATGCAGAAGCAGGTCAGGAGTTTTCTAGGGAGAGCAGGGTACTACAGAAAATGTGTACCCAATTACAATGCCCTAGCTGCTACCCTATCTGATCTGACAAAGAAAAGGATGCCCAAGAAAATTACCTGGGGCCCAGCCTGTGAAGAAGCCCTTACCAGACTGAAGGAGACTCTGTGCAGTGCTCCCGTTTTGACAAGTCCTGACTATAGCAAACTCTTTATAATTCAGACTGATGCCTCAGACGTGGGTATTGGGGCAGTACTGAGTCAGACATCCAGCCAAGGGACAGATCACCCATTAGTGTACCTGAGTAGGAAGTTACTTCCCAGGGAGCAGGCATATTCCACTGTGGAAAAAAGAGTGTCTTGCCATAGTGTGGGCCCTAAAGAAATTAGATCCATACTTATATGGGCAGCATTTTGTGGTGCAGACTGACCACAACCCCCTGGTTTGGCTGACGCAGATGGGAAAGAACAATGGTAGATTGCTAAGATGGAGTCTTGCTTTGCAAGGGTATGATATGACAATCATACATAGAGCTGGAGCCAGAAATCAAAACTCAGATGGCTATCTCGCGTGTATGAGGAGTGAACTGATTTGGGAAGCTCATCCCATGCCAGGGATAGGCCCCCCAAATTCAGTCCAGGTGGGGAGGATTGTGACATGTGGACTGCCAATTCTGAGTATACTATGATTTTTTTGTAATATAAAAATGTGTTATGGACTGTCTCTCATGAGAGATGCTGAGACAGCATGTGAGCTGACACACACACCCAGGTTTTAGATACAAAGTGTTACCTGGAAGGCCCAGAAGCTAATTACAGACTAGAACAGGCCTTAATCAATAATTTCCTGTTTTTCTAAGTTAAATATAGCTTTAACTGCTAAGAGGGAAATCAATATCCATTTTATAACGTTAGAGGAGGAAACCAGGTTACGGCACACTGGTGAGAAATCCTAAAAGCTTTGATGTCTGTGTGAGAGCGGATACTGCTTATAGATGAAATGAAATTTACAGACTTGATTGGGGAAGTCACATGGGGAAAGGAGTTTATGCTGATGTAACCTTAATTATCCTACCTTCTAATATGATAAAATATCCTGGGTGTAAGATTTTTCATAATCAGAGGAGGAGCTAGATGACCTCACACAAAGGGGTTGGCAAAGACAGTTTTTTAAACAGATTCTGTTTTCCTTCAGAGACACTTCTATCTACACTCTGACAAAGAAACATCTTTGAGCACTTTAAGCAAGTATACAGGTAGAGAGAGACAAAATTTAAGTACTAACATACTAAAATGCCAGCAGAATAGGCCTAATGGTCTTTCGTGTCTGCTCGTTTGGTCAGCCCCCACCCTGGGTGCTGACCTTGCTGCCCCCCTCACCTTCTCTGGCTTCTCCCTTCCCAGTTCCGGATATTCTTGCTGCATTGGATTTTGCTTCCAGAACCCTTCCCCTGTACCTGTCCCACCCCCTCCTGAACCCCTCCACTGTTTCTGCCTCCACCAGCCCCCTAGGCAGCGCATTCCATGGCTCCACCACCCTCTCAGTGAAGTAGCACCTCCTCCCTTCTCCCCTGAATCTTCCCCCCTCCAGCTTCTACCCATGCCCTCTAGTGGCCCCCTCCTCCTTCCTTCGAAGCATCCTGACTGTTCCTCCCCTATTTACCCTCTTCATGTACCTGAAGACCTCTATCGTGACCCCCGGTCCCTTCTCTCTTCCAATGTGTACGTATTTAGCTCTTCAAGCCTCTCCTCACAGGTCCTGTCCCCCAAGCCCCAAATCATTTTGGTTGCCCTCCTCTGGACCCTCTCCAGGAGGTTAATGTCCCTCTTTAAGTGTGGCCTCCAAAACTACCCGCAGTACTCAAGGTGCGGCCTCACCAAGCAGTTATACAGAGGGAGTATCACTTCCCTCCTTCTGGAGGTGATCCCCCTAGCGATTCATCCCAACATCCTGTTGGCCTTAGCCGCTGACCTCCTACAAGTCTCAGAGTTGTTCATCTTGACATCCACCACCACCCCCAAGTCCCTCTCAGCCATCGAGACTTGTAGTATCCCCCCCCGGGTGTACACTTGGCCCAGGTTTCTGGCCCCCAGGTGGAGTACCTTGCATTTCCCTGCATTGAACCTCAGCTTCCACTTTCTAGACCATCTTTCCAGAGCCTCCAGGTCCCCTGTAGGGCCACCCTCCCTCCTCCCATCCACCATCGCCCTCAGTTTCTGAGTCATCCACAAAGAGACTCATCTCACTCCTGATTCCTGTCCTTATGTCAGAGACATAGGCGTTGAACAGAAAGGGCCCAAGGACTGATCCTGTGGGACCCCACTAATGACCCTCCTTGGGGATGAAACTATCCCTCCAACTACCACCCTCTGGGTCCCGGTCCTGGAGCCAATTGCCTATCCATCTGATCATCTGGTTCCCACCCCATTTCTCCCAGCTTATCCAACAGGCCCACATGAGGAACAGAGTCAAATGCCTTGCTGAAGTCTAGAAAGAGGACGCCCACTGGTCTACCCAGGTCCAAGGCACTCGTCACCCAGTCATAGAACTCCACAAGGTTTGTCTGACACGATTTCCCCGGGATGAATCCATACTGTCTATCGTCCAGGCACCCTGACTTATCCAGGTCCCCCCTAGCCTCTCCTTGACAATGCCCTCCATCACCTTGCCCACCACCGATGTCAGGCTGACAGGCCTGTAGTTCCCTGCCACCTCCTTTGATCCCCACTTGTGGATAGGCACTATATGCGCCACCTTCCAGTCCTGGGGCACTCACCCTGTCCTCAGAGAGATGGTGAAAAGCTCCGCCAGAGGTTTCGCCAGGACATCCGCAAGTTCCTTCAGCACTCTGGGATGTAATTTATCTGGTCCCGGTGCTTTCTCCATCTTAAGGAGCTGAGGCTTCCTCACTCTCTGTGATTTCCACTTCTGGTACCTCTTCTCCTGCTTAGCCTCCCCCTCCTGCCAGTGATGCTCTCCTCTCCCAGACCCGATCGGTAAGGGTCCCCCCTCTCAGTATCTCTGTCTCCTCCCATGTATGATGCAGCACCCCCATTTTCCTTGGTGAAAACTGAGGTGAAGTACTCATTTAGTACATCAGCCTGCTCCCCCGGGTCTTGTGCCCATCTCTCCCTGATTTAATCCTGCTAATCTGCCCCTTCACCCTTCGTTTTTCCCCAATGTATCTAAAGAACCCCTTGTTCCCTCTCCTAATTTCCCTGGCCAGGTTCTGCTCCTTCCTTGCCTTAGCCACCCTCCCACCCACCCTAGTGGCCCTTCTAGCCATCAGCTCTGTATTCCCCTCGATCCCTTTCACTCCTTGAGCACTTGAATTGCTTATAGGCTGCCTTCTTCCCACCACCTCCTGGATCTCCTGGTCCACCAGCAGGGTTTTTGGGCCCCACCGCATTTTGTGTTACTTCTTGCACAGGTGCTGGTAGCATCCTGCACCCCCTCCTGATGATTTCCCACCTATCAGCGTCCATGTCTGACCCAATCCCATCCAAATGCTCCTTAAGGATCCTTCCCATTTCCTTAAAATCGCCCCTCTGAGTGAGTTACTTCTGTCTTTGTGCAGCCTTCTACCCTCCTAGGTCCAGGCAGAACCAGACCGTGGCATGGTCACTCCCCACCAATGGGTCCTTACCTCCAGGCCCCAATCTGGTCACTGTCTGCCAGGACCACATCCAGTACCCGCGCCTCCCTGGTCGGTTCCCTCACCTGCTGAGTTAGGAACGCGTCTTGAAAGACATCCAACAACCTCTGTTCTCTGGTCACAGAGGATGTCATAGTCTCCCAGTCTGTTCCTGGCATGTTTAAGGCCCCCAACAGTACTTACAGCGTAAGTACTGTAGTAGGAACTGCACTGTTGAAACCTTGTTCTTTCAAAAGACTGTATGGTTCTTGTGATATAATGGTGCTGTATTTTATGTTTTACATACTTTTATCTGTTTTAGTAAAACTCCATTTTAGAGCCTACTTGGTCTGTCTTTGAATTTCTTTTCTTTAACAAGTGAAGTATATATGGTTAAAGCAGACACTGTGCATAAGCTTGAATGGTGATACCAAACTGGAAAAAGGTAAGAGTAATCTGAGGTCTTTATTAGAGTTTTTAAGGGTTCATTTTGTACACCTAGTTAGGTGCCCGTAGGCAAAGATATCTGGCCCCCCGAAGACAGAATTATCTGAGCCTGTGCATTGGGTACGCTAGCAAGAGGCTGACAGTTTGAATCCCTTCAGAACTGAGACCGAAGTTTGATTTGAACCCACAAAAGAGACAGGAGGGTTACTCTGTTTCTGTTAACTGTTCACAAGACTGTACTCAGAGGTTGGCACTTTGGGAGTAGAGGGCCTGATCTGCTGAGTTGGTTTGTGACAGTATATACCTTATGCGTATAAAACTTGTAAATGTTGAAAATACCATGGCACTAGGTGTTTCTGATAAAGATAAAAAAATAATAGGTGACTGTATATTATAGAAAGTAAGTTAGCTGTGCTATTTAAAATGCATGCAAATTGCTGTAATCTGAGCCAGTCTTAAATGTCATGGTGATTTGCATATATCCCATGATGCGTTGCATTTTGGGGGTATGTGTGATGTTGTGTTTCTTTGAAACTTGGCTTTATTGTCAATGCCCTCTGGGGTAACCCTTGCTTCAGTGCTTCTGCGGTGAGGTTCTTTGTCTTTAGCTTGCTTTTTTTTTTTTTATTATTTGAGCCCCCACCATCCAAGCAAACAAGGCCTGCATATGGGAGGCTATATCTCAACAGATAAGTTAGATCAGAGATCAGTGAGTCAGTAGGTGCTGGCTAAGTGAAGAGGAAAGACTTGCATAGTCTGTTGCTACAAACTGATGTACTGAAGAAGGGATATGCCATTACTGAAGGTTATCTCCTGCATTTTGAATAAACATCAAACAGCAATTGTGTGTTGAATCTGAAGTTTGGTGTCTGGTCCATCAGTTATCCCACAACCCCTCCACAGGTCTGCGCTCTCAAGTGTGCTGCCCTGTCCTCTGGCAGGAAGGCCTGTCCCCGGGAGGAGTTCAAGACTGCTCCTACATACACTGGAGGCGTTGTCTCAGGGTGAGGGAAGACTCTGGCAGGTTCATAGTTATCCCCAAGACCTGGAAGAGCTGAAAGGTACCTTCCAGGGTCTGCAGCAAACAATCCCTGGAGGGGGCTGTCAGCAGCCAATCGTCCAAGTAAGGGAACACATAAAATGCCTGCCTCTGTAGCACCACCACCACCACTGCTAGGCACTTGGTAAAGACTTGAGGTGTCAAGGAAAGGCAAAAGGGGACAGCCCGGAACTGGAAGTGGTCCCCCTGGAAACAGAAACGGAGAAATCGGCGGTGGGCAAGGAAAACCAGGATATGGAGATAGGCATCCTCCATATCTAGAGAACAGAGACAGTCCCCCTGGTGAATGAGGGGTAACAGCCCCTGAAGAATCACCATCCTGAAGAGCTTGTAACTTTGTGTAGAGGTTCAGGCAGCTTAGGTCCAGGATTGGCCGCAGGTCCCATTTTCTTGGGGAATAGAAAGAAGTGGGAGTAGAATCCCTTTCCCCTTTGGCTGGGGGGGGGGGACAGGTTCTATGGCCCTCTTGCAGGAGTGCCTGAATCTTGGCCTGGATAAGGGATATGTGGGCTTGCGGGCAATGGGAGAGCGAGGGAGCGTTTTCCGGGGTGGGGTCCTCTAGAAACTCAAGGGTATCACCCCGCTTGATAATCTGAAGCACTCATTGATCTGTGGTTACAGTGCACCACCCATGTAGTTAGAGGGAGATCTGGCCCCCGACTGCCTCCCCAAGGCCTCTACTGGAGGGGTGGGGTCAGGCAAGGAGTCAGGCAGTGGAGCCGGGGGTGGGCAGAGCAGCTGAGGGAGCTCTGGGGGGCCCAAGAACAGCTGTTCCGGAAGGCTGAGTGGCTGCCTTGCGTTTAAAGAGTTCCTTCAACTGATGGCACTTGGCAGGCTGGCGGGAGGGCCAACGAAAGGGCTGATGCTGGGAGAATCATGGCTGGGAATGGTACATGAAGTGTATCAACCTCAGGGCGGTACACAATTCCTGGAGGCGGGAGATGATATCCTGAACATCTCCCCCAAATAAGACCGAGCCCCAAAAAAGGGGTACCCAAAATTTTAACCTGAACATCAGGCGCAAACCCAGACACCTGGAGCCAGGAATGGCAGTAGATGCAAACTCCTGCTGCTGCCTCACGAGCAGCAGCATCCACCGTGTCATAGACTGCCCTAGCTACGTGGGTGCCTACGTCAGACCCAGATTAAAAAGTTGGGCTAACTGGGTTTTGCTACAGTCCTCAGGGAGGACTGCCAGCAAATCTCTTGCCTGATCCCAAATGGCATTCTAGTACTGTACCATGTGGGACAAATAGTTCTGGGCCCAGATGGCCAGGATCACAGAAGAGTAGACCCACTCGCCCAGCTGGTCTAGCTGGCAGGACTCCTTGTCCAGAGGGTGGGTGCTCAAATGCTAAGGCGTCTTAGTACATGGGCAGCATTCATGACCAACGAATCTGCTATGGGCTGCTCCCCACAGAAAGACTTGCCCACTGATGCGTTGTAAAGACGATCTGCCTTTCTAGCCAAGACTGGAGTGGATGAAGGGCTATTCCACGTCACCTTGGTCATGTCATCATACACCTCTATCGGGGCACCGGAAGGAGGGTCTCCAATTTGTGCAGGTAAATTGCCAGGCGATGTCGCTCTGTGTCCAGTTCCTCCATATCCTACCCCATGAGAGACTGGATATGGCACATCATGTGCATGAAGGACAGATCTTCCAGGGGAGAATTGGGGAACTCTTTAGTCCGCCCCGAGTGTCTAAGGAGTCCCCGGAGTCCTCCAAGAATTCGGAAGAGGAATCATCTCCAAAAAGGTCACTCTCTGAGACCTGCATTGGCGGTCCTCCATGCATGGGAGGGAGATCCCTTCACCACTCCCAGAAGTCCCCGGAATATGGGAGTTTCTGGTCTCTGACCAGCCCAGGTCCCTAAGAGGGAGGTCCGGGGAGGGAGAGGGAGGCCTCTTGGGGTGTCCTTGTCCTTCATAAAGGCCCATAAGGCAGAGAACAAGGTGTTGCAATCCACCGGAGGGGGAGGATTGTACAGTGGATACTGGTACAGAGGTGGAGGGTACTAGTATGTCGTTGGGTACCCTGGCGTTGGTCCAGCATGCATCAGCTTTGGGTCTCTAGGAGGGCCAGCAGGCGATGGCTGAGGTGTAGGCTGCGACGAAGGAGATGACGGGTGTGGCATCATTGGTGGAGGTGTCTGCAGAGCTAGCGCCAGCCTAGAAAATAAAGGCTAGTGCCACTCTGGTGAAGAGGCTGACGGAAACTCCAGAGGAGAAGCTGATGCCTGTGGGTGGGAAGGGGAGTTAACGGCAGAGGTGTTATCTACATTGAGGAGGAGGTGAGCACTTGCTCCAAGGCGATGTCTGGAAGGATTAGCACCAGCCCTAGAATTAGGGAATGATGACGGGCAATGCCTTGGCTGGGGGAGAGGCAACAGGCGGAGCTCCGTCATCAGAGGAGCCAGCCCCGGTTGAGCCACCTGGTTGAGACCCACTGGAATCAAGGGCCTAAGCGTCAGGGGAAGAGTGCCACTGCCCTGAAGAGCCACTACACGTAACAGAGATGAGGGCGGGCGGCACAGCCACCAGCAACCCGGAGGGAGTGAGGGCTGCAGAAGCTGGAGGGGCTGACCTCCCGTGGGAGGAAGACCCTGAAGTGGAAGACAGTTTGGGCGGTGACCATGCGAGAAAGGCTGACAGAAGATGGCCGTGGTGCTTGTGCTTTCTGCTCACCTTCTTCTCCTTCTGGGAAGAAGGAGAAGAAGACAAAGCCCCGGAGGCCGGGGGAGGTGGAAGAACCTTTAGCCTGAAGTTCATTCTCCATCACAGCTAGTTTTTGCTGAAGCAAGTGGCTTTGGAGGGTCTTCAAGCGGTGTCTCTGTGTGACCTGGTTGAAGTCCTGGCAGTGCTTGCAGGCCTCAGTGTCATGGTTAGGGCCCAAGCAGAGGAGTCAGGTAGAGTGGCCGTCCTTGGCAGGTATCTGCTTGCTGCAGGCACACTTTGTAGGCCAGTCGGAAGTTGAAGCTGGAGAAGACAAACAAGAAGGCAAAAAACACTGAAATTCGATGTCATCAAGTACTAAAAGAAAGAAATCGAGGGCAAAACGCGGAATAGAAAAATGGCAGTTGACTGAAGCATGTGTCTGTAGAGGTCCAACATGCGCGTGTTGACAGCGGGAAAAGAACTGAGGTAGATCTATGGGACTGCCCCTTTTATACCATAGGTGGATGTCAGCGTGCTGACATGGGGGCGGTCCCCCACTGTAGATTGATAGCTAGATGTTTTCTGTGTGGTTCTACTGTCTGACGGCTTAGTCCTACTGGTGTTGCCTACTGCAAGAGCCCCATTGAAGCAAGATCTATGGTTACAGGGGAGTAAATTTTTTTTCTAGCGGCGTGGAGGTATTTTACTACCCATAAATAGTCAGACTTCCAGCAATTCTCTGGGAGCATGGGGCAAGGCAGGCACCCCTTTTTGGCGGACAGAGACTGGAGAATCAAGAACCCAGATGCAGCATCCCTCACGGTTGATGTTGCAATGGGATATGAAGGTGTGCGCTAACTTCCAGGTGGCAGCACTGCAGAACTGCTGGAGAGGGATATCCCTGGAAGAAGCCACCAAGGCAGCGGTATGTCTGGTAGAATGAGCCCCAAGCCCTACATGAGGTTCCCTACCAGGAAACCTATAGTACAGGTCGATGCAGGAAGTAATCCACTGCCAATCATCCATTTTGTGGAAGGTCTGCCAAGCATGGCTTCAGCATAAATGTAAAACACGTTGAAAGCCTCACCCAGAACTCTTAACCATGCATTCCATGAAATGGGAGAGTGCTCTCTGCAGGTCCAGGGTATGAAGCCTGCGGCTGGCCTCCGAAGAAGGGCTGTTGAAGTATACTGGGAGGTTTATCACCTGGCTAAGGTGAAACTCCGATACAACCTTTGAAAGGAACTGCGGGTGGGGGCAAAGGATGATCTTGTCCCTGTGGAACACCGGATACGGAGACTCTATCAAGAGTGCCTGGAGCTCACTGATCCTCTGGCTGATATACAATCTTTCAGCTTAGTGTGTCTCACCTGGTTAAACAACTGGGGAAAAAAAATAACAATGGCCACTATGAAGGCTGTCTTTCTGAGAGGTGTGACATCTCACACCTGTGCATAGGTTCAAATGGCTTGCCTATGAACACAGCCAATACCAGCAGTAGGTTCCATGGCAGTGGTGGTTCACACACCCTAGGAAACAGGCAGTCAAGGCTCTTAAAAAAGCACTTTACCACCTTCCCCAGGGCCACCATCAGCATACCAGTCCATGCCCGGTATGCAGAGATGGCCGCCAGTTGCACCTTAAGGATCACTACTCAAAGTCCTAACTGGGAGAGGGGCCAAAAGTACTCCAGGATACTACCCACAGAACAGGCAAGGGGACCAAGCTCCTTGCCCTGACAGCAAATGGTAAACCTCTTTCATTTTAAGGCATAGCACTGGCGAGCTGACTCTTTCCTGCAGGCCACCAAAATGTGGAGCACAGCTTCCGAATGACCAAAAGCCTGGAACTTTAGCCATTCAGGGACCAGGCTGTGAGGTGCAGGAACTTAAAAGTCTGGGTGAAGGACTGTCCTGTTATCTGGTCAGCAGGTCTGGACAAAGAGGTAAATTCCAGAGCCCTGCTGCTGAGGCCAAGGAGATCTGGTTATCAGAATTGCCTTGGTCAGTCTAGAACTATCAGGGTCATCTGTGCCTTGTTCTTCTAGGCCTTGACCACCATCTTGTGGATCAAGTGGAAGGGAAGAAAGGCGTACATGAGATCTGCTGGGCATCCCCCATCAGTGTCCCTGACTGTGGTGGGCGAACACAAAACAGCCTCAGTTCTGTGTTCTCCCAGGAGGCAAACAGCTCCACCAGAGGGGTGCGCCAAAAGGGGAATAGGTGGCTGACCATCTCCTGATGTAGGGACCACTCCTGCAAAGTCTCTCCCACCTGGCTGACAGCATCTGCCATCTGACTGTTCACTCTGGCAACATGAATCACCAGATCATCTGCATCCATGCTGCACATGAGGGTCCAGTTGCAGTGCGCCTCCAGACACAAGGGAAGGAAGTGAGTTCCACCTTGCCTGTGCAGGTACAACATGGCCTGGTGCTGTCCATCTGGACCTACATGACCTGACTCCTGCCAAGAGAAGCAAATTCCATATCAGCAAATTGCACTGCATGGAGCTCCAGCAGACTGATGTGGTGACAGGACTCCCTGGACAACCAGAACCCCTGGGCCCTGCGGTATCCCAGGTGCTTACCACCCCAATAGAGACACGTCTGCCATGAGCGTGATGGTTCTGGGCAGACAAATGGAACCCTTTCTCCAGATGTTTCTGGGATCAGCCACCACTGGATGGCATCCCACATCGGCTTGGTTGCTGTGACTGGCTGGTTCAAGTGGCCTAGGCCCTGGGACCACTGACAGACCAATTCCCACCGCAGGTGGCACATCTGCCAGCAAGCCCACCAACCCTACTAGTTCATGAGGTCATGTATCCCAGCTGCAGCAAGTGGAGGGTACTGAGCAGGATGCGGGATGCTGCCACAACTCGAGGGCTGGTCCCAAAATGGCCTTAGCCGTGGGAAAGGAACTTCCTGGGGAATCATCCCTGTCCAGGATATCATTAAAAGGGTAATAGCCCACATCTGGACTGGGTCCAGGGACACATTCACGGACTCCCAAGTCGTAAAACAGCCCCAAAAGACTTCAGCCCAAGGTTGGTAGTCAGCTCCTCGACCAAAACCCAGTCAAAGGTTTTATGCATCCTTTTTTTAATAATTAAATTTGCTTTATTGAATTTAAGATACATACAACAAAAGCTCAGTCATCGTACAGGTGAACATGTAAACAGGATAAACAAACAAGTCCCATTCCCTTCCCTGTACACCCTCACCCCCACCCATGGCATCAGCAAAGAAACAACAGGAAAGGCATAAAAATAAAAAAGAAGAAACATTGATTGGTTTACTCATGCTTTGGCTTGAGGGTGCACCAAGTATGATGTATGAATGGCTTCCCATCTCTTCTTATATCTAGGTAGAAGACCCCTTATGCTAGCTATCATATGTTCCATCCATAGATTAGATAGGAGTTCTTGTAACCATTCTGTGTAGAAAATATTGTCCACCTCTAACCAATGGTGCAGCACCACCGTTTTCAAGGAAAGGGCAATAATGGCCATATAATATTTCCTTTGCCGAACCCCAACTCCAGAAAAGTAACCTAGCAGACATATATCTGGTGTAAACAAGTCCCCAGTAGCTAAAAAGGGGTCAGCCCTTTGTCTTATGCTTTTCCAGAGTTTCTGGATGGAGGGATATTCCCAGAAGATGTGAAAAAGTTTACCATCTGCTTGTTGGCATCTTATGCAGAGTGGGGATTAGGCCCTCCCTATTTTGTGAAGCTTGGATGGTGCGAGATACATATTGTTGAGAAAGTGAAACTGCATTAGCCTCAATCTATCCTGAGTGACATAGGTATGTTTATCTTTCCAGACCTTCCTCCAGTCTATATGCAATTGGAGAAACTGCAGGATCCAGAATTTGGAGGGTCCGTCAGAAAAGAAAGGGTTTTGTCTAGGAGTTCAAATATAATTTGGATACAGCATGGGGTTATGCAGTCAGATGACAAGCAAGGTGAAAAAAACTCTCTAAGGCCCCATTCTCCTTAAAATGGGTCCGGTCTAGATGTCAGAGCGTACCGGATTTGGTACACTTTAAATATTTGTATATTCTCTATCCTATATATATTTAAAATGTCACCTGACGCGAGTCAGGTGCTACCTCTAAAAAGATCTATGACCCGGGATTCACTTAGTTGTGGGATCCAATGAGGTGGAATTATTTTGCCCCCTATTTTGAGGGTTTTATGCGTCCTTGATGACAATATGGACAACTCATCCAAGGACTCTTCAAAAACAGCTCATGGTCATTTGCCACTGTGGATCACCTAAGTATCATCTACACTGGGTGATCGCCACTGACAGTTGGCCTAGCAAGCCAACTGCAGTATGGGAGTCCTTGGTTGGTGCTCCCACCAGAGGCTGCAGTGGAGGCGGCCCCACACTCAAAAAGAGTGGACAGACAGATGATGGAGACATCTGTTGAGACTGAACTGGCATGAGCATGACTGGAGCCTGCCATTCAACCATAGGTGTTGGGGGTAGAGCCCTACCCCTCCCTGCAATAGTCCACTACTGCCAGAGGAGTTTCTCATAGCACTACTGCATCCTGCAGTGGTGCCTTTCCATGTGAGAAGGATTAGGAACTTTGACGGTGATGCCTCCCAGTTGAGCAGGATCAAGACCGTGAGTGGTGCCTCAACCACAACCATGACAGTTGGCCCAAGGGCAACATCAAGGAGAAGCCACCAGAGGGTCGGTATAGACCACCTGCTGAACTGCATGGAAAAGCACTGGTTTCAGTGGCATGACCATCGGTGGAGGCTGATCCCGGGTGAAGCCAGTTGTGGACACCATTTGATTCACATCTTCCTGGGTGAAGACCAGGAAAACATGGGTTTAGGAGATCAACTCCTTATAGATCCCCTTGGGCAATTGGTTGGCAGGGTCAAGAAAAATCCTGACAACCTGATCGGCCAGCGTTAAGGTCGACAAGGTCCAAGCCCCCAACCACATTCTGCTCAACCAGAGTCAAACACTTGACACACATCAAGGGAGTCTAGGAAACAAGAGGACCATGATCTCTCCTGATCCCACAACCGGCACCAGCGGTGCTTGTGTTTCTTACTGTTGTGGACAAGGCTCTTCCTGTAAGCCTGGAAGGCCTGACACATCTCCCAAAAATCTTCTATAAAGGAACCTCCAATGCTGGCCCCAGCCGGAAGCAGCACCGAGGCCAACAAGGTGCCCACCACGGCAGACTTCACTGCTTCTTCCATGGTTGCAAGCTGAACAGTCAACCCTGCTGCAGTGAAGGCCAACTGCCGGTCTTTTGGGTGAAGCTTCAGATCCCTGTAGTCTGGCTGAGAAGAAGTCCAGTCACACAATCCTCTAAGGAAGAAGGGAGCATCTCCTGACAGAGGCCATAGCCAGAAATGTTGTGTGCTGCCCCTAGGCAGTAGAGGCAAGATATGTGTGGGTCTGTCTGCAACACCTGTCAGAATGTGACACAAAACTTGAAGTCATGAACAGGCCCTGATTCCACTGAGTCCATTTTCCATCAATGAGGCAGATCCAGAGTGAAAGAGAGGAGAAGCAGTTGAGGAACAGTGTAACGTTTAGAAGTAAATCGAGGAAATTGCCAAAGGCACGAGCTGCAAAGGAGGAGACTGGACTCTTCCACTGGAAAAGAAGATCTGACGTCATGGGGCAGAGACAGAGAATATGCTGCCCGGGTGGTGGGAAGACATGTCCAGAAGCCTGAAGACAATCTGACAAATCAGTAGTTCTGATGGAACTATGTCCACGTCCACTAATATTTTTCATAACTTTTTATTTTCTATTTTTAGTTTCTTCCTGGAGTGGTAAAACCTTCATTTAGCTGGATCCCGAGCATTGCCTGCTGTCACTACAGGGATTATTTCTGTCCCCCCTCAAACCCTCTGTTGGGCTCACACAAACCTTAGGAACCTATAATGGGATGGATGTCCTTCCCCAGCAGCCATCTGGGAGAGGATACAATTGAGGGATGTGGATAGGCCCCTAGAGATCATTGCACTGCAACCAGGCAAGGTTGGCATGGTTGCAACACCCGTCTAGGATGATCCCTCTTTCCTATGTTCACCCCTTGCACTGGTAATCCAGGCTCTGCCCTCCTCAGCAGTCCTTTAAGGCCTGTACTGTGGCAAAGGAATGAACCATGAGCCACCCCAGTCAGAGGAGGAGAGTATCCTGCAGGATGCTCACTCATTTGCCTGCTGGCCTACTGTGACTTTTCTGACTTGGGAAACAAACCCAGAGTGTCAGTTTGGCAATCAGCTGCCTGGCTACAAAGGTCTGTATTTTTTCACAATTTATTCATGTTAGCTCAGCCGACATTATCACATCTCACTTACAATGGTGTCCTGCTTCTCCAAAATTTTATGGCTGGGAAGACTGTAGCACAAGTGACTTGCTAAGGCATCGTTAAAAGAGGCAGTTCCTGTAAATTCAGGTTACTCACCTGTAACAGGAGTTCTAGGAATGGTATATGTTGTTCATCCACACTGTCTGGCAGGTTCCTTGCCGCTTTAAATCTTGCCGGAAGGTCTTCAAGCTGGCTCCTCCCACCCACCGGGTGGTAAAACTCGGCCCCACCCCATGACGCCAGATCTAGGCCGGCCAGCTGTGGTTGTGCGTCAAACCGGGAGGTTTGTGGTGGATGAACAATATATACCATTCCTAGAACTCCTGTTACAGGTGAGTAACCTGTATTTCTAGGGACATGGATATGTTGTTCATCCACATGTCTGGCAGACTCCTAGCAGTTCTCCGGGAGGAGGGAGGCAAGGTGCACACCCCCTACTTGGGAAATAAAGACTGGAGAACCGAGGCCCCAAAACCAGCATCCCGGCGTGACTCAAGGTCGATGTGGTAGTGGGTGATGAAGGTGTGTGCTGACTTCCAGGTAGCAGCCCTGCAGATTTCCTGGATAGGGACATCCTTGGAAGCAGCCACTGATGCAGCAGCATGGCGGGTAGAATGAGCTCTTATCCCTCTGGGAGGCTCCATGCCCGCCAACCTATAGCAGAGATCTATGCAGGAGGTGACCCACCTGCCTATCGTCCGCTTGGCTGCAGGTCTGCCAGGTGCTGCTTCAGCGTAGGTGACAAACAGCTGATGAACCTCTCCTCGAATTTCAGCCGTCTGCTCCTTGTAATAAGTGAGCGCTCTTCCAGGGTCCAAAGTATGGAGCCTATATTCAGCCTCCGAGGTGTGACTGGGGGTAGAACAACGGCAAAGTCAACATCTGGTTAAGGTGAAACTCCGACACCACCTTCGGAAGGAATTTCGGGTGGGGGCGCAGGACAACCTTGTCCCTGTGGAAGACTAGATAAGGAGACTCGATGGAAAGCGCCTGGAACTCTCCCATCCTTCTGGCTGACGTGATAACCACCAAGAAGGCGGTCTTCCACGACAGGTGAGAGATGTCACACCTGTGCATTGGTTCGAATGGCTTGCCCATGAGCTTAGCCAATACCAGCAGTAGATCCCATGGAGGTGGAGGTTCTCGCACCGAAGGGGATATGTGATCAAGGCCTTTGAAAAAGCGCCCGACCACCTTCTCCTGCACCACCGACTGCTTCCTGGCCCAGCCCGGTAAGCAAGGATGGCTGCCAGGTGCACTCTTAAGGGTCACGACCGATTTCCTTGCTGAAAAGAGACCACAGGTAGTCCAGGATGCTTGCCAAGGAACAGGAGGAAGGGTCCAGGCCCTTGCCCTGACACCAAATGGAGAATCTCTTCCATTTGAAGGCGTAGCATTTTCTGGTCGACTCCTTACGGGATGCCTCAACGACGTTGAGGACCTCGTCGGAAAGACCCAAGGCCTGGAACTCTAGCTGCTCAGGAACCAGGCCATCAGGTGCAGGGATTGAAGGTCCGGATGGAATACCTTCCCCTGACTGACTGAGATCAGGTCCGGTCGGGCTGGAAGCCGCCTCGGGAGCCTGGAGCTGAGACTGAGGAGATCTGGATACCAGAACTGGCGAGGCCAGTCTGGGGCTACCAGAATCACCTGCGCCTTGTCCCTCCTCACCTTGAGAAGCACCTTGTGGATCAAGGGAAATGGGGGAAAGGCGTAGAAGAGGCCCGGGGTCCCGGCCTCAAGAAGGCATCCCCAGCAGCAAGCCCTGCTGAGGGGCGGCATGAAACGGTCTCAGCCGCATGATCTCCCTGGAGGCAACAGGTCCACCTGAGGCGGCCCCAGTGGGAGAACAGATCTTGTACTAACTCCGGCAGGAGAGACCACTCATGGGACACAGCCCCTATCTGGCTTAGGGCATCGGCCAGAGTGTTGGAGGCTCCTGCCACATGGATGGCAAAGAGATCTGCCTCCAGGCTGCGCACAAGTGACCAAATGCAGAGAGCTTCCCTGCACAGAGGCATGGAGCACGTCCCGCCCTGGTGGTTTAGGTAGTACATGGTCGTGGTATTGTCCGTCTGGACCTGAACCACTTGACCCCGCAGAAACGGAGCGAAGGCAGTGAGGGCTAGACGAACTGCTCGAAGCTCCAGCAGGTTGATGTGGCATCATGACTCCCGAGGGGACCAGAGGCCGTGCGCTCTGTGCTCCCCCAGATGGGCATCCCAACCCATCAGAGAGGCATCGGTCGATAGAGAGACCGTTGGCTCGGGGCAGACAAACAGGATGCCCTCCTGCAGATGTGCTGGAACAGTCCACCACTGGAGAGTGTTCCACATCCCCTAGGTCACTGTCACTAGCTAATCCAGAGGATCAAAGTGCTGTGACCATTGGCTGGCCAGCCCCCACTGAAGAGGACGCATGTACCAACGGGCCCAACGGACCACGCTGGTGCAGGCCGACATGAGACACAGGAGGCGCAGGAAGTCCCGGGCAGGGCGCAACTGCCCAATCTGAAATGATTGGGCAAAGGAGGAAAGAACCTTGGCCCTGTCCGCCAGGAGCTGTGCTCTGGCTTGTAGAGAGTCGCGCTCTGCCCCGATGAATTGGATCACCTGCTTTGGCACGAGTTCCGACTTAGCCTTGTTGATGAGGAGGCCAACCTGAGAGCAAACCTGGAGGGCCAGATCTCTGAACCGCTCCACATCCACTCTGGAGGGGGCTGCAATCAGCCAATCATCCAGGTAGGGGTACACCCGGACCCTTCGGTGCCGCAGGAATGCTGTCACCACTGCCATGCATTTGATGAAGACCCTGGGAGCTAGGGAAAGGCCGATGGGCATGGCCCGGAACTCTTAGAGGGATCCCTCTGCCCTGAAGCAGAGGAATCTCCGGTGAGACAGACGGATTGGGACGTGAAAGAACGCATCCTGAAGGTCCAGAGAACAGAACCACACGCCTCGTTCCAAGGATGGGATTATCTGAGCCAGAATGACCATCCTGAAGGTCCGAGACCTTAGGAAGCTATTCAGGTCGTGCAGGTCGAGAATGAGGCGCCAGCCCCCCATCCATTTTGGGACCAGAAAGTACCTGGACACAAACCCCGGGTCTGGAGGAGGATCCGCCACCTTCCTGATCACCTTTTTGAGGGCAGGGGTATGTCGCTCGGCGAGCCAACAAAGAGGCTGCTTGCCCCAAGCCCCCGGGCGACGGCTCGGAAGGACAGGGCCTGCTTGAACTCCAGGGGCAGGCCCTTTCCTACCACCTCCAACACCCAATGGTCCATGGTGATACAGACCAAGTGGAAAGGAAGTGGCGGAGTCATCCCCCCACGGGGGGAACCCAAGGGGGGAGTGACGAGGCTGGGGGCGACACCCCTCAACCCGTCACTGGGGAGGCTTAGAGGAGGGACTGGCCGAGGGACCTCCTGGGCCTTTACCTCCCTGCTTCCTATTGGAGGAAGCTGCGGGCTTGGGTTTGGGATGCCAAGCGCGAGCCTGCTGGCCCTGGTGCTGGTGCTGTTGGGCTGGACGTGCCGCAGGCGCAGAAGGACGAAAGGACTTGTGCTGCTGCTGTCGGCAACCTTTGTTCTTCTGGGCAGAGGTGACCGAGTCCAGAGTGGCATTGGACTTTTCGATCCGCTGGAGGTGACCTTCCACTCCAGGACCAAAGAAGTCGGTCCCCAGGAAGGGAATGTCCGCCAATTTGTGCTGGGTATCCACCGTGAAGGTAGATATCCTCAGCCATCCTCTGCGGCGCATGGCCACCGCGGCCGCCACCGATCTGGCACAGGAGTCTCCAATGTCCAGAGCCGTTTGGAGCTGCTGTTTAGCCTCCGCCCTACCCTGGTCCCGTACCTGCCGGACCGTGGTCTGCAGGTCGACTGGGAGATGAGTGATCACCTCATCCAGGAAGCCCATGAGGGTGTGGGAGAAATGTGCCATAGCATGGCTGAGCTGGCCTGGCGGAGGCCAAGGGAAGATGCAGCGCACACCTTGCACCCGGCATAGTCCAGCTTTTTGGACTCCTTGTCAGGGGGCTTGTCCACATCCCTAGCGCTCCAGGAACACCGGAAAACGCTGTCGGTGACCAACCCCTCGGCGGAGGGGTGTTCCAAAAAACCGGGCAAAGAGCCGGAAGGGACCGCATACTTCCTGGCCATCCTGGCCAAAGGCACAGGACAGGAAGCAGGCCGCTGCAGAGCTCCAAGGCTGGGCCAACAATGGCTTCAGCCACCGGGAAAGCCTCCATGGGTGAATCCCCTTGGTCCAGTATCTCCATCAGGGCATACTTGGCCCCCTTGGATACGGGCTCAAGCTGCATCCCGGTGGACTCTGAGATGAGCCGAAGCAAACCCATGAAGGACGATGGGCTTTCGTCCATCGACTGGCCCCTGGAGGACTCCAGGTCAATGGGCCTGGAGAACAGGGAGGAGTCATCATCGGACTCCGAGGAGTCCGCGAAGAGCTGCCTGGTGCCTGAGCCACCCTCCACCTGCCGAGGACGGTCGGAGTGAGGGTGACCGACAACCTGTGGGGCAGGCCCTGACCCACCGAGAGTCCTTGGTTGGCCCCGATTGCCGGAGGCGGAGGTTCGCTCCACAATTGTAAGAAGCGGTTTCCGCTTCAACAACCGCCCAGGCTTGGGCACCGCTACAGCGAGGGGTTGTTTGCTGCTCGGGTGACAGCCACTTGATGGCCAGGGAAGGTGATGGCGTTGGCTTGTTCCCGGACAGAAGTGGCTGCTGCCACATCAGGTCCTCATAAGCGTCGATGCAACTTGCGCCGAAGCCTCTCCTCTTCCGAGGAGGAAGACGAGGGTCAGCGGCGCCGCACCTTACTTTGGTGCCGAGACCGAGACCGCCAATGTCGGCGGGATCGGCTGGACCAAGACAATGTCTGAGACCAAGACCGAGATCCTCGGTGTTTCCGAGGATGGGTCTAGGAAGGGGCGGGGGACACCCACTCTTCCCTCGGCTCGGAAGCCTTAACCGGGGACTGCGGCACCAGAGGCGCAGGCAGGTCCTCGGTCTCCACCGGGAGAACTGGTGAAGAAGGGTTGTCGCCTTCACCAGTTGACAGCCCGTCTGACGGGTCAAGAAAAATCTCGACCGTGTCGACGGTTGTCTCGGCCGGCTGACCTGACGGGGACACCGTGAAGCCAGTGGCCTTAGCCACAACCTCGACCGAAGTCAAGTGTCAACTGTCCGGGGAAGGGAACCTCTCCCGCTCCCACGAACGCCGACGATGGGACTTACCTTTTGAGTCCTTCTTTCTGGACCGAGAGGAATGTCCCGATGGCCCCTCTCCCTTCGTGGAAAGGGACTGGCAAAGCTCCTTGAAAGAAGCTGAATATGAGGTACCCAGAGAGAGCGGGATAAATGCTGCGACCGAGGAAGAGGATGATGCGGCCTGTGCCGCCTCCTCCTCGAGGGCGATCATCTGCTCGAGCTGCTCAGCCGAGCCAGCCGCCGCGGTAACTGCTCAACGGGCCTCCTTCGACTTCACCAGCGGATAGTGCTTCTTGGGGTGTCTAAGCTGTAACCGGGAAGCGCGGTCTTCCAGGATGTTGGCCGAAAACGAACGGCATAACTTGCAGGCCTGCGGGTCATGTTCTAGGCCGAGGCAGTAGACGCACGTGGAGTGCGGGTCCGTCCTGGACATTTTCTGCCCACAAGGGCACCGCCGAAATCGAGGGGTCAATTTGTCCATCGCAGCCGCGAGGGAGAAACTTGACCGAAGTCTTGAAAATTTTAAAATAAATTTTGGGCGAACCGAAGAATTAGGATCCAGTCTACACGCAGAGCGTTAAGGAGGGAATCTGAGCTTCCAAGCGGTAAGGAAGATCTGGTGTCATGGGGCGGAGCCGAGAGTTTTACCACCAGGGTGGGTGGGAGGAGTCAGCCTGAAGACCTTCCGGCAAGATTTAAAGTGGCAAGGAACCTGCCAGACAGTGTGGATGAACAACATATCCATGTCCCTAGAATGAGATTTGACCCCCTGGGATCCTATGGTTCTTAGTTCTATGCTCTAACCACCACACCGCCTGCACTGTCTCCAATCTCAGAAGCTCATCAGAACCCAATAGATAGCACTCGGGCAAAAGTTAAAGAGGACAGGAAAGATGCCCCTTATTGCAGTATTCCTATTTTATAGAGATGATGCTTATGCCCAAACAGAAAATTATCTAACTGCACCCGTCTAGAAGTTGACAACTCTGTTCTGCATTGTTTCCTTTCTACGGGCAAAAATTATATACATTTTCTTCATGCAACCAGTAATTTTTGTTACTATGTCATGACTTGTGCACACAGAGCAGTGCTCAGTTTTTTGTACACAAGTCGTGACATAGTGAAAAATGACTGCATCCATGAAAATTAGATGACAGTTAAGTAGACAGGGTAATTTTGTTTTACACTGTTGCTTTGTTTCAACACAATGGATGGCAAGATGGGTTGCTTCCGATTACTATTTGACTATGCAATTAAATGCCACCTAAATGGAAGTACACGCTGAGTACAGACCATTATAATGTTAAATTCACTGTGTATGAAACAAAGAAAATGCCAAAACACTTGAGATGCAGGTGCTAGGTTTGCGTCCACTGTCGCATGTTAGTGCAGCCTGCACTTTATGTTCGGAAAGTGAAAATATAAATGGGGAGCTTCTCAGCGTTTAAGAGGACAGGAAATTATTTTGAATTTGAAGCTGTTAATAATCCTCTTTTCAGAAATGACATTTATACCCTCACATGATCCATATCTTACAAGCCTTGAATAAAAGCGGATGTGAAAAACTGTTCAGTGTTGCATTCTTTTTATGGGCAACATAATTTAAAGTTCTCTTAGTAGCTATTAAATATTGAAAACAATGAAGAAAAAAACTTGCTCTGTGGGACTTGCTGGTAGAAAAGACAGTTTGGTCATGAGACATGTCAGATCTTGGGGTTTTAGTGTAACAGAGTTTTGCACAGGATGAAGTCGAACAATCTAGACCGTGCCCATCTTCCATTATCCTGAATTCTGCTTCTACTATGAATTTGTTGGAGCTGCAAGGTCTAGTCAGGAGTTCTAAAACTAACCCGGTGTTCTTTTCCCCTCCATTTTAACTCCTGTAGCTCTCGTTACAAACTCCCTAGTACAGTAACCTAGTCTTTACCATAGGTACTGCACCTGGGATACAAGTCACATTCTCCTTCGAGGCCAACCTCAAGTCCCACTCATGAGCTGGCCGGGGGGGGGGGGTGCAAATCTGTGACATACACTGGATTCCCCAATGTATCCCCTCTCCCTTGGCTCTAGATGCACGAGAATTGAGGTTGCTCCCATACCCAGGTCTCCTGCCGTGCAGTGCAGCTTGCTGCCACCGGGCCAGCTGTTTGGAGTTTCTAATGTGTATTATGTAAGGCCCGGTGAATTCTTCCCAAAGGTGCCAGATGAATAAATACTTATTGGCTAGCTACGACAAATATGGAAAAACAAATAGTCGGAGTCCAAAATAACACAAAGCTGTCTCTGGATTGTACACTAATGCATCCTAAACTGTGAAAATTGCATTGCTTTGTAATACAGAACCCAGTTCAAGGTGTGTCTATGAAAACTGTTATTAAAAGTAGGAGGGAGGAAATTGAAATGTCCCCCTTTTCTGGTTCACTTAATTTGTATTTTTATTTTACTTAATTCTGGAAACATTTTGGCAGTTAAAGTCAATAACAGTAAAATACCAATTGACCCAACAAGCTTGTGCCTTTCTGGATGGACTACACAAACCACCTATCTTCATTTTCTCTCTAGCCCTCTACCTCGTACTTCAGAAGGAGTAATTGTAGATTTTTTTAATTCTTAAAAGAATGCATGTTTTCTATGCATTAGGAACTATACTAGTACACACTCTGTACTGCAGCTAACCTGATGACAACAGTATATCCACCCAGGACTACTGCAGTTTCAAGGCCATAAGGGGAGTAAAAGACTTATTCAACACTTCCAGGCTGAAGCACAATAGGGACAAATGGTTTAACAATACAGTGCATAACCCTTTTTTTCAGGAATTTTTTCAGGAATGGAAAATAAATATTTAAAAAAAATATGGAAATAATGAGCTACTTAGTAAAAATGTTCCATCAGAAAACAGTGAAACACGTGTGTTAGAATTAAAGAGAAAATTGTGGTGTACTGGTGGTGTAACAAAAATTTGACAAAAAAAAATATTTTTACTCAAAACCAAAATTTACTGTTTTGGTGACTTTACATGAAAAAAGATGAAAGGGTACTGAACTCTGTATAATGTCTGCAGAGCTTGGTGTCAGACTTTAATGTTGTTCATTCTCCCTTCCAGGTTTGACCTGGTCAGTAATTCTATTCTGTCTCTGCCCTTTTCATCTTAAGACCAACAATGCAGTCAAAGCTCTAATCAATACGTAATTGACTGAGCTGAATACCCTAAATGGGGTTAGGTTCATATGCAGCCCCTTTTGTGAAGATCAGAGCACTGAACCATTTATTTAGGTCAGACAAAGACATCCTCACTGCAAAGTGCTAGTGCTTGTGACAGTGGTGGCAGACATAAATCAATTAGCAGCAAGACTGAGCTACTTCAGATTCCTTGCATCAACTCGGACACAGCACAATTGTGGTCAGAGAACCAGGCCTAGTACACTGGTGAGTAACTCGTAATCTCAGCTGTTTGCCTTCAACAGCAGATGAGATATCACCAGTACTTCTGAAGAACAGACTAAGATAGCATGCATACTGCAAGCCATGCAGAGGCAGGGAAAGTATCAGAACTTTCGATGAAAAGAAAGCTGTTTTTGTAATTTTCATTCCAAACTCTGCAAGTACACATACTCGTTAAAAGAATGCTCTCATTGAAACTGTGAGCATTTTTGACTCACGTAGTGCCTAGCTACAACTGAAACTTTACAGGGCTTGAATTTAATAGTATTCCAGCGCATTCTGAATACCAGATTTGGACAGGACTACCACAGTCCCTCTGCTGATGATCTACTGGTATTACCAGACCTCTTCTTCCTTCCAGCGTAACCCCAATTAAATGTAACCCCTCACCTATCAGCACCACAACACCTTCCTTATCCAGCCCTATAATACCCCTTTCACCTTGTAATCAGTTATTTTAACAGTCCACAGCACAGAAGATCCTTATTTTCTTTATCGCACCACTGGCCTCAATGTTGGGATCTCCCCCAAGTAGATTTGTGCGATTTGGCAGGATTACTATGATTTGGGCACTGTAGTGTGCAAAAGAAGACTCTACATTGCTGGACTGTTAAAATAGCTGATTTCAAATTGAAAGGTGGTGTCTTAGGACTGGGTGAGGAGAGGGTGTAGGGACTCAGATTGTCTGGGGAGGAGTTTTATATTCAATGGCCATCGGCTGGGGTGGGGTTCACCATTCTTCTCAACCTAGTGTCACTGATCACAGCACTCAAAATGAGGGACACTGATCCTCAGAATTTGGGGCACACTGTTATGGGTATAAAAGCTCTGCACACAGTTGGTAACAGTACCTGCACTTGTACAAACTGTGCTTTAACAATATACTGTGCTTTGAATTTCTACTTTATAGTCCGAGTTTACAGCTCCTTCTCTGCATGGGTAGCACCTGTTTCGTAAAGGATGAATGTGGGACAGAGCAATTCACAATGATAAAATAAGGGACTCTTTGTAATATGGAACAATTAAAAGGCATGATTGTATCCCTAAAGTACCTACAATCAAGATGGATTGGGACAGAATAACAGATTTCTTGGTGAAATACGAAAATAAAGGTTTTGGCTATCGGCCAAAAATACAATTGGTTTCCTTAATACTTAATTCTGTTCTTCCATTCCATACTGGGGCAGAATAAACATATATTTTTTTGACATAGTTTAGGTTGAAGCTAAATATGTACTACTGTCACCCTACTGTGCACTCCTGACTGCAAGCAAGCTTGGGATGTCACGGGGCTAGGCTTTGATCTTCCTAATAAACAAAAGGGTAGATCAAAGCTAGTTGAAGTGACTTCCTTAGCCAGGTTATGTGTGACGGGCACAGTGGTGGGAAAAATGTAGACAGCCAGAGAGCTGCTGCAGCCTGGAAAGCCAAAACCACAAATCTAAAACAAAAACAAAAAAAACCAGAGAAATTTTACAGGCAGAAAAAGATTGAAGCGTCTGCTCTGTTCCTACTTAACTTAGCCCCACCAGCCTACTGCTGTGTGTTCACTGCCAAGTTCCTTAGTGATGTGGCTTGACCCCCATCCCTCTCACCTTTGCTGTCATATTTTATCAGCACCACGTCTGTCCCATCCCATCTTGAAGCTGCCACAATCTCCATCTCCATCACCTCACAGGTAAACCATTCCATTTGTTCACCACCCACGATGTGAAGACATATTTCTTCCGATCTATCTAGATCCTGGCTGCTTCCCATCAGCTTATACCTCTGCCCCCTCATGGCAGATCTCTTGCAATGCATGAAAAGTTGCTATTAACTTTATTTAGTCCCCTAAGAAACCTGAAAGTCTCTATCATGTCACCCTGCTCCCTCCTATTCTTCAGTGAGCACACACTCAGGCTATCCGAATGCCTCACATATGATTTCCCTTGCTACCTCTGAATTGCCTTAGTAATTGAACACTGTACAGACTGAAGTCTATCCCTGTCCTTCAGATTAAGGTTCCAGAACTGTTCATAGTACTCCAAAGGCAACTGTGCCACTGATGTGTACAGGAGTAGTAGTACTCGCGCTCCTGCTGGAAACCCCCTTCCCTAAGCGTCCACGCATTCTGTTAGCCTCATTATATGACTTATTGCACTGTGCTAAGACTTTTAAACTCTCCAATATGGTCACTCCCAGTTGTCTTTCATTGGATGCCTGGGATATTCTGACCCACCCCCCAAAAAAACACAATACTAAGCTCTTGGATTGTCCTTCCCAATAGTATTTTTGGGCACAGAACTTGAGCCATCAGATCTCCAACCCACTAGTTCTAGCCTACTCTTATGCCTCTTCATAGCTCTAACACCCTCCTTCAGTGTCGACTCTCACACACAGCCTAGAGTGGACTGCAAACAGGCCAACTGTAACGAATATCTGGTCTCCTATGTTACAAATAAACATGTTAAATATGCCTGACCCCAAAACCAATAACAGGCACTCCACCGGTGAGAGCCCTCTCCTCTTAGTGTTGCCACTTCACCATCACTCACTGGATCACCCCACCAACCAGACCCCCCCCCCCAGCCAGTTCCCAATCCATCTGGTTACGTCCTTCCCCAGACCCAGGTCTCCAAGCTTTTTCACCAACCTACTGCGCGATACTGAATCGCATGCCTTCCTAAAGTCCAGGCAGTGGATTTTAATGACCTATTACAAATTCACTGCCCATGTCACCACACTGAAGTTAATGAGGTTTGTCTGATAGAATCTCTCCTTTACAGAGCTGTGTTGCTCAGAGTCCTGCAAGACAATTACCTCCAGGAACTCCTCTGTCTGTTCAAGATGGTGTCAAGCAGTTATAGTGGTGAGGATCACTGGTCTGTAGTTCCCTGCGTCCCTGTGAAAACTGAACTGAAGTAGCAGTTCTTGGTATTTGATTACATGGTTCATCCTCTACCTTGTCTGTTCTCCCTACTAGTTGTTTAATGCCCTCTTTTGTTTTCCTTTTTTTCTCCACTGATACCTGAAGAAGGCCTTATTGTTGACATTTACTCCCTCTGTTATCCTGAGTTCAGCCTCTGCTGTGGCCTTCCATACCACTTTACTAGCGTCCCTACGTTTTTTTCAGTAGCTCTGCCTAGTTAACGTAGATGGTTTCCCTTTGTTTTTTTTTTTTTTTTTTTTAAAGGCCACCTTTTTCTCCCTAAATGCTTTCTCTCACCTCCCCTGAGAACACCAGCCCTTTTATTCTCCTGTTCTTCTGAACTGCATGTTTTTTAACATGCATTTTATCTCCAATAGGGTACAAGTCACAAATTAGAGAGAAACTGGCAGACTTGATGGGTCAAGAGGCCTTTATCCACTATAAATCACTATGTAACGATCTGCAGTTGCTGCCCACATGGTCCTCTGGCCTTGGAGCGAACCTCTATGGTGTTACTCCCAGCTCCACCCACTGCCAGGCTCACTGCTGCCACTGGTGAAGATTCATGCAGCGCAGGACCAGAAGGCACTACCAGCAATCATCCTGGTGACAACAGGGTTTTTACCCTCATTTTTTCCAAACACCTCTGCTCCCTGTTGGTGGCTACAGCCAACTTCAGCATTGCTTGACGCAGTGCAACATGTGCTAAGTGCTAACCCTCATGCACGGGCAGGCTTGATGTACTAGTGTGGACCGCCGTCACCCTCTCTGGAATGGCTTGCCCTGTGGGTAGCAGCACTTTGAACCCTGGCTGCACCCAATCCCAGCTCACTGAGACAGTTCCTGAACTTGAGTCGCCAGAACAGAAGCACAACAGGCTTCTGCTGGGCACTGGACAGCCTAGTGACTTCTATTTTAAAGAACATTTCTTGAACTGCAGCAAATATTCTCACTTTATTCACTTCCGGAAATTTGGTTCACCACCATGCTTCTCATGACAACTGACATCATCAAAAATTTAATTGTGAAATTACACTGTTTTACTAGAAGGTAGATGGGTTAAAGGGACACTGTCAACCTTTTTTACATATTTTATTACTGCTTACCTCCTCTAAAATTCATTGATGTTGCTCGTTATTCTAAATGCCTCCGTGTTTAGTAAAACAGAAATGTATGCAAATGAACAGTTATATCTAACTTTGTCTTGTTTCAAATTCTTGATTTACTCTTGCTGCGTACTTCCTGAACTTTAGAAAACACCCCCAAAATAGTGGCAGCCACTCATGATTCAATAGTCTCCTCTACTCCTGCTGCACTATGAAGGGCTAGACTGTGATAGGAGTGTTTCTAGGTCCAGGAAAGATGCAGTGTGAGTTAATCGAGGAATAAACAAACATGTTTTTGTGTGGTAACACCAGTATGCTGGGCAATCTGTTTTTTCACTTTTTAGTGAGGTAAACACCAAGATAGAGCAGTTGATAGGGAGAAGGGCAGGGGTAAATGGAGAAAAAGACAAAGGCAGCAAGGACAGGGATGGGGCAAAAAGAAATAAGGCCATAAAAAAATGGAAGGTAATGAGTACCAATGTCCGTAGTCTAGGTAAAAAGCTCCCTGAAATGGTGGTCTTGATGGAGGAGGGATGCTTGGATATCATGGCAATCACAGAAACATGGTACACAGAGAACCATGACTGGGATGTCAACATACCAGGGTACACAAGCTACAGGAGCGACAGGGAGGGTAGAAGAGGAGGAGGAGTAGCTCTCTCTGTGTAAGGGAAGAAGTCAAAGCAACATAACTAAAGGGTAAACAGAGAGGAAAGGAGGCACTGTGGGTCACCCTGGAGACTGGAAATGGCGCCACCATCCGCACAAGGGTTATATACAGACCCCTGTCTCAGGGGGAGGAAATGGACAAGTAAATGAGGGGGGAAGGGATAAGTGAGGGGCTGACCAGAAGCCCTCTCCTCCAGATGAGGGGAGTAGCCTACAAACCCAAGGGGGGGAGGGGAGGAAACAGACTCGGGGAGGAGGTTTCAGGAGGAGCAGAGGGAGGATGGAAGTATAAGGAACCTGGGTGGGGTTTGACAAAGGGGATCAGGAATAAGGGGTGGGGGGTGGTGTTAGTAAATGCCAGGAGCTTGAGAAACAAGTTGCCACCAGAGTTTCAGGCCATACTGTTCGGGGGGAGGAGGTGAATGTGGCGGCGGTCACGGAAACGTAGGCCAACAAAAACCATGACTGGGAACTAAACGTGCGGGGGTACACTATGCTTAGGAAGGATAGAAAGGAGGGCAGACGGGGTGGAGTGGCTATGTTCATTAGAGATGACATAGAAATTGTTAGGGTTGAAGAGGCAGAGGGAAACGTGGAGGCCTTATGGGTCACCTTATGAACCCCAGCAGGAGGTAAGGTTGAGCTGGGTGTAGTATATAGGCCCTCCGGGATGGGTGATGTACTGGAGGATGGTTTGCTGGACAACATCATTGCACAGTGTGGACCAAAAGGGGAAGGAGTGATGTTGATAGGGGACCTTAATATGCCAGGTACAAATTGGGGAACCATGTCCTCTAAGGTGGCCAAGGAGCAGAGGCTGCTGGACGGCTTCCAGGATGTGTTCTTAACACAGCATGTGATGAAGTCCACAAGGGCGGGGCATGTCCTGGATGTGGTTCTGGCAGATGGGGATCTGGTAAGGGACCTGACTGTAGAGGATCCCCTGACTGGGAGCGACCACAATACTGTCTGGTTTCAAATAAGCATGAGGGGGAGAGATCTAGGACACTGGCAGTGGACTTCAGGGGGGCAGACTTTGTGGGCATGGGAAATATTCTCAAGGATCACTTGAAGGGGATTACATCAATGACAAATGTGGAAAAGAGGTGGGAGGTCATAAAACGGGCACTTCATGAGGCAGTCAGGACCTGCACTAAGGTGAAACGAAAGGGAGCAAGGTCACATAAACCACGCTGGTGGTCCAATGAGGTTCAGGTAGCGGTCAGAGAAAAGAAAGCAGCCAACAAAAAATATAAAATAAAAAGAGGGGATAGGGAAAAGGAAATGTACCATGTTGCATCTAGAAAAGTCACCCGGATGGTGAGGGGGCAAAGTCCAGTAAAGAGCAGTGGCTGGCACAGCGGATACATGGAGGGGAAAAGGGGTTCTTCCGGTACACTGGGGAGCAGAGAAAAACTAAGGGCCATCTTGGCAGATTGAGATCAGAAGGAGGGTGGGTGGAAGAGGAGAGGGACCAGGAAGAGGTATTAAACGAGTACTTTGCCTCTGTGTTCACTAGGAAGGGGGATGGGATATCTACAAAGCAAGGCACAACGGGGATAGAAGTGGTAGTGAGTGGGATCAGGGGAGCAAAGAAATGGAGCAAGAGGGAGGGAGGGAGAGGTACCCAAGGGATGTCACATCAGGATAAGGATAAAAAGGCCAGTAAGGTGGAGGGGACAGATGATGCTATCTCCATCGAAAGGGTGTGGTTAGCCCTCAAGGCCCTAAAGAAAGATAAATTTCCTGGGCCGGATGGCATTCAAACGAGAGTACTATGGGAACTGGCAGACATACTGGCTGCACCCCTTGTGAAGCTCTTCAACAGGTCTCTTGAGACAGGGAGGGTACCTAGGGAATGGCGAGAGGCACATGTGGTGCCAGTCCATAAAGGGGGGTCGAGAGAAGTACCAGGTAACTACAGACCCATCAGTTTGACCTTGGTGGAGGGAAAATTAAGGGAGAGTATACTAAAGGAACGATTGGGTGTGTACCTGGAGGAGGTGGGAGGTCTGGATAGTCGTCAACATGGGTTTGAGCTAGGTAGATCATGTTAAACCAATCTTGTGGAGTTCTACGAATGGGTAACATCAGAACTGGACAGGGGAAAGCCTGTGCATGTATTATTCTTGGACTTCAGCAAGGCGTTTGACTCTGCCCCCCACAATGGTCTGGTGGAGAAACTGATGGGGTTGGGAGTAGGCCCTTTGATGGTCAGATGGATTGAAAACTGGCTAGCTGGATGCACCCAGAGTAGTGGTCGGGTGGGAAGCCTCGAACCCAGAGAGGTCGATAGGGGCACTGCAGGGGCTCGATCCTGGGTCCGATCCTGTTTAATGGCAAACACATGGACATCAGGAGGGTATAGGGTGGGAAATGAGTCTCTTCGCTGATGACTCCAAGATGGGAGCAGTAGTTGAGAGGGGAAGAGGGGAGGTTGGCCCTGCAAGGGGACCTGGACACCCTGGAAAGCTGGGCTCACACATGAAAATTAAATTTCAATATCACCAAGTGCATAGGTGTTACATCTTGTGCGGGGAAACCCTAAACACAGGTACACCCTGGGAGGGGAGGCGCTGGAGGCCTCAACAGGGGAAAAGGACCTGGGGTCATGGTGGATGCATGTATGAATAACTCTGAGCAGTGCAGGAGAGCGGCCAGCAAGGCAAACAGGATGTTGGAATGCATCGTAAGAGGGATCACCTCTAGGAGCAGGGAAGTGATTCTGCCGCTGTACAATGGACTGGTTAGACCACACCTTGAGTATTGAGTACTGTGTACAGTACTGGAGACCACACTTGAAGAGGGACATACAGCTCCTGGAGAGGGTACAGAGGAGGGAACTAAGATGATACGAGGACTAGGGGATTTGACGTATGAGGACAGACTTGAGGAGCTCTGCCAGTTTTCACTGGAGGCGAGAAGAGACAGGGAGGACGTGATTGAGGTCTTCAAGTACCTCAAGGGAATAAATAGGGTAAACATGGAGGGGAGCTTTAGACTAAAGCAGGGAGGTATCACCAGAGGGCATGGTTTGAAGTTGGAAGGTGGAAGGGTGAGTGGGAGAGGAGGAGGTTTTTCACTGAGAGGGTGGTGGACCCTTGGAATGCACTGCCTGGCGAGCTGGTTCAGAGATCCACAGTGGAGAGCTTCAAGAGAGGGTGGGACAGACACAGAAAGTGGATGTATCAGATGATGGCCTGGCCCAGGGGGGTGGGGATGGATGATAGGGGTTTCTGGAACACAAGGGGGGGGGGGGCTCGGCACCCAACTAGGGATCTGAGGTTTGAGCAGACTCAATAGACCGTAAGGCCTAATCTGCTGGCGATTAGCATGTTAGTATGATGGCAGAGAAAGGGGAGATATTGCTGAGATGGGACCTGAATATACCAGATGTGAACTGGAGCACTTTTGCTGCAGCCACATCCACGAGCAGGGCCATTCTCGATGCCCTACAGGGGGCATGCCTCAGACAGCTAGTTTTGGAACCCACTAGACCTAGTGCTCTCAAATGGGGACAGAGAGAGGATCTCAGATCTAGAAGTGGGTAGCCATCTGGGAACATGTGACTACCAAACAGTGTGGTTCACAATAAACTTAGCTGTAGAGTCATGCCTTACAAAAGTGAAGGTACTGGACTTCAGGAGGGCTGATTTTGTCAAAATGGGAGACTGCCTCAGAAAAGCACTAGCAAACAGGTAAGAAGGTGGGGTGGACCAACAATGGGGAAACATCAAAACCGCCATCACAGAGGCAACAAGCCTTTGCGTGAAGCAAATAAATTAAAATGAAAGAAAAAAACACTATGGTTCTCAAAAGAAGTGGCTGGGAAAGTTAGGGAGAAAAAGATAGCATTCAGGAAGTATAAGGAAACACAGAAGAAGCAGGACAGAGAACTGTACAAGTTAAAGCAGAAAGAAGTGGGGAATGCAGTCATAATAGCAAAGGACCAAACTGAGGAAAAGATAGCCAACTCAGTTAAAAAGGGGGTAAAACCTTTCATAGGTACAGTAGGGAGCAAAGAAAGACTAAGACATGGACACTGAGGCTGAATAAAGAGGAGGGTGGTTGGGCAGAGAGCGACAGTGAAAAAGCAGGGATACTGAATGAATATTTCTGCTCAGTGTTCACAATGGAAGAGCAGGGGGAAGATACCCAGTCCAGTCAAAAGAAGCACTCTGGATAGGGGGGTTGATATTAGTCCTTTCACAGAAAAAAGGGTTCTGAAAGAACTCCTAAAACTGAAGGTAGATAAAGCAATGGGGCCTGATGGGATTCACCCCAGAATTCTAAAAGAACTAAGGGAAGAACTAGTAACACCACTGACTACCCTTTTTAATAAATCATGGGAGGATGGTGTGATACCCGAGGACTGGAGGAGGGTAGATGTGATTTCTTCACTAAAGTGGGAGCAAGACAGAGGCAGGAAACTACAGACCTGTCAGTTTGACCTCAGTGGTAGGGAAAAAGATGGAATCACTTCTGAAGGAAAGAACTGTTGAGTACCTAGAGGTCAGTGGGGCATATGACCCAAGGCAGCATGGATTCACAGGAGGAAGGTCATGTCAGAGAAATCTAATTAATTTCTTTGACTGGGTGACCAAAGTAGTAGACCAGGGAGGGTTGTGGACATGACCTACTTAGACTTTAGCAAGGCATTTGATACAGTCCCGCACAAACGATTAACAAACAAATTAGCCAGCTTGGGAGTGGGTCCCAGGGTGGTAGCCTGGGTAAAACACTGGCTGGACAACAGGACACAGAGGGTAATAGTAAATGGAGTCCACAGTGAAGAAAGGGGGGGTTACTAGTGGAGTACCGCAGGGTTCAGTACTGGAGCTGGTCCTTTTTAATGTCTTTATAAGTGACATTGCAGAGGGACTAGAAGGAAAAGTATGTCTCTTTGCAGATGACACAAAGATCTGCAACAGGGTTGATACGCAAGGGGGTGGAAAGGACGAAAAGGGACTTGGCAAGGTTGGAGGAATGGTCAAATGTATGGCAGCTTAGATTCAATGCAAAGAAGTGCAAAGTAATGCACCTGGGAAACAAAAACCCAGAGGAAGAGTACACAATGGGGGGTGAGATACTGACAACAACAAAAATGGAAAGGGACCTGGGGGGTAGTCATATCAGATGACCTAAAGGTGGGCAAGCAATGTGAGAAGGCAGTAAGGAGGGCTGGGTGGATACCGGGATGCACAGGGAGAGGCATCACCAGTAGAAAACAGGAAGTTATTGTCCCTCTGTACAGACAGTTGGTAAGACCACATCTGGAATATTGTGTACAGTTCTGGAGACCCCATCTATGCAAAAACATAGACAGGGTGAAGACTGTCCAGAGGAGGGCACCAAAATGGTGCAGGGTCTGCACCAGAAATACATATGAAGAAAGACTAAAGGAGCTTAAGATGTAAAGCCTCAAGGAAAGGAGGGAGAGGTGGGACATGACAGAAACCAAGTCCTAGAGGGTAGCATCTTTCAGAAAAAGAGATGTGCAAGGACAAGGGGGTACAATCTGAAGATACGGGGGGGGACAGCTCAGAGGTAATGTGAGGAAGTATTTCTTCACAGAGAGGTTTGTAGATGCACGGAACAGCCTTCCTGAGGTCGAAAAGTCAAAAACAGTGGGGGAAT
This sequence comes from Neoceratodus forsteri, assembly GCA_016271365.2. NCBI lineage: Eukaryota > Metazoa > Chordata > Ceratodontiformes > Ceratodontidae > Neoceratodus > Neoceratodus forsteri. The sequence goes on along the minus strand of CM057449.1, from coordinate 1,547,701,749 downwards.
TCAAGAATGCATGGGACAGACCTAAGGCAATTCTAGTGGGGGGGGTAGGAGGAAGCAGGCTGTTGATTAACTAGGATCTGCAGCTTATCTGCTAGGCAGGGAAGAAAAAAATACTCACCTTAGTAATGTTGTTTCTTCTAATGGAGTCTTGCTGTATTCTGACTATTGCAGTTAGGTCCTGCCTTTCAACTGCCCCAGAGAACAAAGAGTTAACTTTCCATGGCCAGCATGGAACATTCAGCGCGAGCTCGGTTGAAGCCTCTGTCTGCTGTTGTTTAAACTCCAACCGTCAGATCTTTACGAGCAATACTCACTGAAAGTTCTACGTGGAAACTGTAAGACTCACACTAGCCAACTGGTAACTAAATTTATTAAGAAAGGGTTTTTTGGTTTCAAAGCAAAGACTCAAGTCAGGAAACCCAAAAAACAAAACACAACACACACCCAAAATAAAGAAGGGTGAAAAGGGGCACCTCCAGGGTGCCAACACTGCTCCTGCCCACCCACATCCTAAAAACCAGGTTCTGAGAGGGAGGCGGAGAGGTCAGAATACAGCAAGACTCCATTAGAAGAAACAACATTACTAAGGTGAGTAATTTTTTCTTCAAACAATATGAAGTCTTGCTGTATTCTGACTATTGCAGACTACCAAGCAGTACCTCCATGGAGGAGGGACAGAACCTACTTTGGGAATAGGCTCTGAAGTACTGCTGTGCCAAACCGAGCATCACTCCTAGCCTGGATATCCAAAGAGTAATGCTTGGTGAATGTATGGACTATTTTCCAGGTGGCTGCTTGACAAATTTCTAAGATAGGAATATCCCTGGCAGCAGCCAGGGAAGCAGCTGTAACTCTAGTAGAGTAACCCCCTTAGGCCTGAGGATGGTGTTCTACCCAGTTTTTCATAGCAGAATTGTGTACAAGAGACAATCCACCTGGCAATAGATCTTTTAGTGGCAGGTTTGCCCTTACCGATCTCTCCATATGTGAGGAATAACTGGAGGGACTCAAACCTGTGACCCTTGGTGCGCTCTATGTAGTAGCTGAGGGCCCTTTTAACATCCAAGCTGTGCAGTCTGCTCTCTCCAGAGGAGGAATGGACAGTGAAGAAAACAGGGAGAGACAGACTGATTAAGGTGGAAATCTGAAACCACCTTAGGCAAAAACCTCCTGTTAGTTCCTAGGACCACTTTATCTCTATGGAAAGAGATTAAATAAGGTTCCACTGACAGGGCTTGCAATTCATTGATACGCCTGGCAGAGGTAATGGCTACCAAAAACACAGTTTTCCAAGTCAAGTACTTAAGCTCTGCAGAGGACAAAGGCTCAAAGGGTGGTTGCATAAGCTGAGCAATGCAAACATTAAGGACCCAAACAGAAGCAGGGTCCCTAAAGGGGGGACTGGTGTGCAGCAACCCCTTGAAGAACTTACAAAACACAGGATGGGCTGACAGAGGAGAGGACTTGCCTACTGACAAGAAGGCAGAAACAGCTGCCAGATGCACTTTAAGTGTAGCTGGCTTAAGTCCCAAGCCATTAAGATGTACCATATAGTCCAGGACTGTAGGCAACCCAGCAGATTCTGGAGAAATATGCTTACTAGAGCACCAAATAGTGAACCTTTTCCATTTGGAGTTGCAAGTCTTTCTGGTGGAAGGCTTTCGAGAAGCCTTAAAGATGGCCAGAACCCCTTGAGAAAGGTGTAGATCAGCAAACTCTGACTCTTCAAGAGCCATGCCTTGAGATTGAGAGATTTGAGGTTCAGATACCAAATCCTCCCCGAGAGGATGTCAACAGGTTGTAATTCCTGGGAAGAGACAGGGGAAGATGGACTGTTAAGGACAGCAACAGTGGGTACCAGGGTTGTCTGGCCCAGTCTGGAGCAATCAGAATCACTTTGCATGGTTGAGACCTGATCCTGACTAGCACTTTGAACAGGAGAGGGAAGGGGGGAAGCATACAGGAACTTCCCTTCCCAATTCAGAATCAGAGCATCCAGTGGGACTGAGTCCAAGACTGGGGGTCTGCAACAAAAGAGAGGAAGTTAGTGATTGTCTGGGGCTGCAAAAAGATCTATCCGTGGAGTGCCCCATCTCGAGAAAATCACTTCCAAAACTAGGGGATCTAGGGTCCATTCGTGATGGCCCTGGGATATCCTGCTGAGAGCATCTGCTAGGACATTGTCCTTCCCTGGGAGGTGAACTGCTATCAGAGAGGTTTGCAGGGAATAGGCCAGAGACCACAACTTCATTGCTTCTGTGCACAAGGCCGTAGACCGAGTGCCTCCTTGCGTGTTGATGTACCACATTGTGGTGGTATTGTCTGTTCTGATCTGGACCACCTTGTTCTGTACAGATTTGGAAAAGGCTTGCAGTGCCAGAAACATTGCTCTGAGTTCCAAGAGACTGATGTGAAGCAGAGATTCTTGAGGTGACCACAGCCCTTGGGTGGTAAGATCCCCCAAGTGGGCTCCCCAGCCCGGCAGGGAGGCATTTGTGGTGAGTATCAATGAATGAGACTGAGTGACAAAAGGAACTTCCTGTCTCAAACTGTTCTGATCCTGCCACCATTGCAAAGCCTGGATCAGGGTTCGAGTCACTGGAACTAGTTTGGTAAGGGAATCCTTTCTTTGGGACCAGAAGGCTCTTAGGTGGAACTGAATGTCCCTCATCTGGAATCTTGCCCCTTGGACCACTGCTGTAGAGGCTGCCATGTGGCCCAGGAGCTGCAAGAAATGCCTTGCTGGTCGAGACACCTGAAGGATGAATGAAGAGGCCAGTTCTATAAGGATCCTTGCCCTGTCCAGGGGAAGGAAGGCTTTTGCTCTTATTGTATCCAGCTCTTCCCCTATAAAGGTGAGGAGCTGTACTGGCTCGAGAACTGACTTTGGAAGGTTGAGGAGGAATCCTAAGTAAGTGAGCACTTGCTGAGTTATTTGCAGATGTGACTTGACTTGGTCTGGAGACTGACCCACTATGAGCCAGTCGTCCAAGTATGGAAAGATAGAGATCTTTTTTCTCCTTAGGAAAGCAACCACTACTGACAGGCACTTTGTGGACACCCTTGGGGCTGATGTTAGGCCAAAGGGCATTGCTCTGAATTGATAGTGGCCTGAGGGCAACTCGAACCTGAGGTACTTTCTGTGGGAGCACCTGATGGGAATGTGAAAATAGGCATCTTTGAGGTCCAGGGAGGCTAGCCAGTCCCCTGGCCTTAGAGAGGGCAGAATTATTCCCAGAGTCACTATTTTGAATTTTGGTTTCAAAAGGTGCTTGTTCAGATATCTTAGATCCAGGATGGGCCGCCATTCTCCTGTCTTTTTGGGGGTTAGGAAGTACCTGGAGTACAATCTTTTGCACCTGTGTAGGGCAGGAACCCTTTCTATGGCTCTGAGAGCCAGGAGGGAAGAAACCTCTGCCTCTAGGGCAAGGGTCTCTGATGGATTTGCAGGTGGAAAGGATCTGGTTCTCATCTTGGGAAAGTTTTTGAAGCTGAGAACCAGTCCCTGGCTTACTACTTCCAGGACCCACTTGTCTGATGTCAAAGACTTCCAGTCCTGGACAAAGTAAGCCAGCCTGCCCCCTACAGGTATTGGAGAATCGGCCCGGGCAGACCCATCAGGGTGTCTGCTTGGCAAGGGCTTTAGGCTGAGGGATGGAAGCAGACCTGCTCATTCCCCGTCTGCCTCTCCCTCTGAAGACCCCCCTCTGAGCATAAGCAGAAAAGGAGGCCTGGGCTTGGTAAAAAGGCCTTTGAAAGGGCCTGCCCCTGCCCCTGGAATGCTGTCTCTGAGGAGTGGCTTGCCTTTCTTGGCCTGAGCACTCTGTAGGTGTTCCTGTGCATCGTCTCTTCATGTAGATCTCTGTCTGCTCCCCAAACAGAGAATTACCATGACAGGGAAATACATGGCCTTAGCCTGGTATCCTGTGATAGGCTAGTATATCTGAGCCAAGCCATCCTCCGAAGGCCACAGACGTAGCCATGACTCTAGATGAAACATCATTGGAGTCCACAGCAGCATGAAATTGCACCTTGATGCCTCAATCCCATCCGCAGCAACCTGCTCCAGCTCTTGGCAAGCTGGTCAGGGCCTGTTTAGCCAGAGCCAGAACAGTGTCCCACCTGGACTTCTGGTATCTAGCTGTGTAGGCCATATAGTTAGCCTGTCTGAGTCCCAAAGATGCTGCCATGTACTGCTTCTTTGCCACGGCATCAATCCTCCTGGAGTCCTTATCTGGGGGGTGTGAAGCCAAGGGAATATTTGTCTTATCACAGGCAGCAGCCTGCACTACCCCAACATGGCTGCATTGCTGGGAAAGGAACTCCATGTCCGAGCCTGAAAGGGTATACCTCTTGTCCATTCTTCTGTCCACAGGAGGTATGGAATTAGGAGTCTTCAGAATTTTAAATGTCTGTTTCCCAGAAGATCTATGGAGGGGAACAGACAATCTCCTGGACTCTGGGATGTCCATCATCTCAACAAAATCAGGCTCCTCCTGATCCTCTACTGCTTCTTCCATTGGAAGCTGGAGGGTTTCAGCCACTTTCTTGTAAAACATAAAGTGGGAAGGGGACACAGAAAGCCTAGGAGGAGAAACACCTGAAGGTCTGTCTGGGGAGATGTCCGGGTCAATAGGTACATCCAGACTTTCATAATCACCATCATCATCATTATCCTAATACTCTCCCTCCTCCTCCTCCTCCTCCTCCTCCGGTTCATAAAATTCTTCTAAAGTATAATCCAGAATCGTGGAACCCGACGTAACCGAGCTCTGATAGCGAGCCGGGTTCAGTCGGAACCGGTTAGCGATCGAACTATCCTTATCGCTTGGCTATTTCATCAGTGGTCGGACAAAGAATTTGTGGATCCGAACCGGATGATTTTTCCCTTCTCTTTCTTTTAACCAGAACTGACTCCTCAGAATCAGCTCTCCTTTTGCTCGAAGAAGTTTCACCCTGGTCAGAGGGCACTCCTTCTGGTTCGGTCAGAACTGAACAGGGCTGGCCATCTGGGTCAGCAGACTTCTTGGCCTCTCTTTCCTCAGTCTACCTACTCTCTTATCCAGGGTAGCTTTGGGAAAACTTTTATAAATTTGGCAGTCTGAATCGAGGTGGTCAAACCCCAGACAATAAACACAGGTGGTGTGGGGATCAGCCTTAGCAAAGGCTTCCCCACACACACTGCAGTGTTGAAACCCAGTGGGCCCGTTTTTTTTCTTGGGTTTCTCAGACATGGCCAATCCTATCCAAAACTTACCCTTTTTCCGGCAATCTGCCAGGCAAGACACCCCTGTCGGTTCCTGACCGTGTTACGGGTCTTGGAAAAAAACGTAATTGAATCTGTTTTTTTTAGAACCGATATAGACCGGTTACCACACACTAATAAATTCAAAGGTTTTTTAAAACCAATCTGATTGGTTCAAACAGAACCGATCCAGTGTTTACAAGTTCCACACAGAAACTAAATGCAAAACCTATCTAGTACTCACGGTACCATAGACAGAGACTTAAACCGACAGGTTCAGCAGCAGAAATTTGGTAGAACCCGAGCGAAAAAACGACACTTTAACCGACTTTTTTTGAACCGAGCAAAGGAGAAATCTCCGGAGCGACTGTTCGGTGAGGCGGAGTAAAGAATCTGACGGTTGGAGTTTAAACAACAGCAGACAGAGGCTTCAACCAAGCTCGCGCTGAACATTCCATGCTGGCCATGGAGAGTTAACTCTTTGTTCTCCAGGGCAGTTGAAAGGCAGGACCTAACTGCAATAGTCAGAATACAGCAAGACTTCATGTTGTTTGAAATGCGCAGACTAGGTGGGCCAAGAGGTCCTCATCTGCCATCAGATTCTATGTTTCTGAAAGAATCAGACTCAATCTACCAGCTACACAACCAGTCTCTACAACAATCATATAATGTGTTTTTTAAACTAGGGACACTTTGATGCCTCAGCAAGCTGACAGTGTCCGTTTAAACTTTTATTACAAAAAATGCAATCACTGAAAGATGAAACAGTCCAAAATATGCTTGATATTTTCTAAGGAACAAGAAAAACTACTTTCTGGTACTGTAGATCTACAAGAATTCTCCTCCACAGAGCCATGCTTTGTGATCTTAGGGCAGAAACCACTAGGACCCTGGCGGTGTAAACTTTTTTTTCAACCCTGCTGTCACTGGTAATGTTGCTGACAGTTCCAACTGCCTCAGTCCTGTAAGCAAGGAGAGTGGGTATACAAAAAAAGGAAAACGATATAGGTAGAAGCAAGTAACAACCCAATAAAAAATGACTAATACAACAAAAAAAAAAAAGATGGGCAAGGAGAAAAAAGCTTTCCTCCTCAAGGCAGGGGAACCACCCTATCGGGTAAAAAAGAGTAGACATAAATTATAAGGGATAGTCCTGAACCAGGGACTGCCCATTGCCTGCTCCAAGGGCTAAGCAAAATAAAGTGCCAAACTCAGCCCTGCCAATATCATGCAGTCCGTGCCAGGGTGCTTAATACTGCAAAGTCTCAATTAAGCACCGACATGATGCTTCACAGATGACTAGTCATGGTGTGTGCAAACACTAGGCGATTCCAGACCATAAACACTTGACAAGTGATTGCTACTGTATGTGCACTCTTGCCAGATATTCACTGACGGACTGTGATAAACATAACTAGATAAAGAATGACCTAATCGGGATGTCCGAGAAGTAGACGGCATGGCTGGAGATCGATGCCCAGTGTCGGGCTCCTAAATGCTGCAACACCTCATTATGTTACTGCCATGAAAAAGTACTTGATGACAACTCATAATGATTGGAAATAGCAGAGCATTCTGGGCAGACAAACAATTTCGCCAGTGATCGCTCTGACCATGCATGTAAGTGACTAGACGAGAAGGACTTCAAAACTGGGCTACCACAAATGAATCCCTTTATTAAATCTACATATTTACACCCTATATACTAGAGTGCAATGCAAGGGGGGGGGGGGAGTTGACTGCTCTGCTGAGAGCTAAGAAGGGAAAAACCTCAACCAAAACTGATATGACAATCCTATCTAGCAAAAGGGCTGTATACAGCCCAAGAGAAAAAGCCTGTGAAAGAAAAAGGGGACATATTCCCTTTGGAGAAGAGAGAGGGTATTTTCCCCACTGAGTTTTGTAGTTGTCTTTTTTTTTTTTTTTTAATTTTACATATACTATGAATGATTGTAACCAGTCGCAGGCAAATGAAGTTAAAGAAAAATAGGGAGCAAACCTTTATATATAACACACACCCCCCCTGTAGGGTAGAATAAGGATAAACAGCTCACATTGCCTTGAGCTACAGAGAAAATACCTAGACTGGTGCTCCAGTCCCTCTGACTACAGGGGCACAAAGTCATCAAAATACACTGCCCTAGAAAATAAACTGCTTCCTCTATGCAAGCAGTGAGACAGTAGATTGTGGCTGGGAAAAAACTGAAAAGTATGTACCTACTGTAATTCTTGATCTTTCTGTGTATCTTCACCATTCATCACTGGTGGGTTCAAGCTGGAGAAGCTAGGACCCCGCGGGAAGCTTTCTAGTTTTAAAAAGCTTTCTTCCTATCTGGAGGAGGGGCTGATGTTGGGGACGGCACCACCCTAGAGGCCGATGTACTATGTGATGCTTGCAGGTTGGCCAGTAATGGACACCGACCGGCCCCTCCATTATTCTCAGTTCTGATCGCCGGAGAGGGAAATTAGAGATACAGAAGAAAGGGAAGGAGGGTGGGGGCAAGGGAGCCCAAGGGATAGGAAAAGGAAAGGATATAAACTGAAAAAGGAAATAAGCCAGCCACAAGAGGAGGGCGGGGAATCTAACAGGGTCTGGGAGATGGACCCCAACCACCAGGCAGGCCAGGGGAGGGAGAAGGGGTAGAGTAGAGAGGAAAAGAAAAGATGAATAAGAATTTAAGGAAGGGGGGAGAGAAAGAGAAGGGGGAGGAAACATCCTCCAAGTGCATGAAGTTTCTCCTGGCAGACAAAAGAGGGACCCTAATCCTCACTCTCTGGGGACAAGCGAGCTATTTTGAGAGGGTTCAGGATTCAAAACAAAATGAGTCTACCAAGTGCATAGCCAGGAGTTAAGACCTCACATGCGTGAGCCTCTGACAGGATGTCACAGTCATGACAGACCAGGTGCAAATGTAAATTACGTACCTACTGTAATTCTTCATCTTCTTGGACGAAGTCTCCACCACTCATTCACACTAGTGGACTACGCCGGAGGTGTAGGACTGAGCAGGAGCCAAATATCTTCAAGAGGGAAGGTGCCAAGGTAGGACTACGCATGCACGGCACCGTGAGATGGGACTGTATGGGCTGTCTCGGCAATGACCCTCCAAACGCCTCAGTATCTTTTTTACTGAGGACTAACCCATGTCGGACATAAGATGGTCCATATAACCCGTGAAATAATGGTCAATACAACAGTGTCTTCACAGCCCAGCCAACAGGGGAGTGAAGACCAAACATAATTGAGCTCGGGGGATGGTGGGTGGGCATGTGAATGACGGTTGGAGACTTCATCCAGGAAGATCAAGAATTATGGCAGGTACGTAATTTACATATCTTCCTGGACATAAAGTCTCCACCACTCATTCACACTAGTGGGAGAGTACCGAGCCAAGATAACCCCCGAGAAGGGCAGCTGGAGAGAAAGGAGCTCACTCAGGACAGAAGCCCATTAAAGATTGTCCTGCCAAATACCAAAGTACTCTAATACCTTGTTTGGTGAGCAAGAAAAGGGGTCCAGAAGGACTTTGCACACCTGATGGAGAATAGTTTCCACTTTGCCATTTAAGTTTTCCTAGTACTTGGTTTGCGCACTGCTAGAAGAATGCCTGAGACACTACGGGAGATGCTGAATCTACCTACTTCTATCTCCTCAGGCGCTAGGCATGGAGATGAAGGAACCTCAGGGATGGACTACTGGGCCCTGGGTCAGAAGGTCCATCTGAAGTGGTAGTTGTCTCGCTGGAACTTCCGATAATCTGTTGATTAATGGAAACCAAATCTGATGAGGCCAGTATGGGGCGATGAGAATCATTTGCCACCCCCCCCCCCTTGCCTCCAGCTTGAGCAGCACCCTCTGAAGTAAGGGAAGAGGAGGAAATGCGTACAGAAAGTGTCTTGTCCACCGCAGTCTGAATACATCCTAACAGAAAATGCTAGGTTCTAGATTTCTGGAGGAGAATAGAAACAGTTTTAAGTTAAGTGCGGATGCAAAAAGGTCTAGGTCCAGAGTGCCCAACTCTTCGAAGAGCGACTGCACAACATTTGAGTCGAGAGACCACTCATGTGGATCTGTCTCCGTTCTGCTGAGGTGATCCGCCAGATCATTCTGGATTCCTGGTAGGTAGACCGCCTGGATCAGGGCTTCGTGCTCGAGGCACCATTCCCACACTCTCATTGCTTCCCTGCACAGAGGTAAGAGTGTGCTCCACCCTGCTTGTTGATGTTATTGTCCATCTGAAGGAGAATTACCTTGTGACAGAAGATATCCTTCAGGGCTCAGACAGCATACAGGACAGCTCTTATTTCCAGGACACTTATGTGTAGTTGAGACTTGCCCTGACTCCACAGATCCTAGGTGTGGAGATCCTGACAGTGAGCTCCCCAGCCGATCAGAGATGCATCTGTGGTGATGGTGATCTGTGTCTCCAGTGGGGCAAGGGGAAAGCTTTGAAGAAGGTTGTCGTCCTGAATCCACCAGGTGAGTGACCTCATTAGGAGTTCAGTCACCTTGATGTGACAGTACTGTGGATGTGTGGTTGGGGACCACTGAGTAATGCGCATCCACTGTGTGGTTCTCATGTGCAGGCGAGCCAGAGGCACCGTGAACACTGATGACGCCACGAGACCTAGCATCTACTACATCGACAGAGCTCGAACTGAGTCGTTCTCCTTGATGAAGCGAGCCATCTAGAGGATATCATTTCTCCTGACTTCCGGAAGGAAGGCTCTTGCCCTGGAGGTGTCCAGGAAAGCTCATATGAAGAGGAGTTGTTGGGAGGGCTGTAGCTGCGATTTTTCCAGGTTCAACAGAACCCCCATGAATGTGTGGAACTTGGCAGCCGTTGCCACCACTTCTGGCATCCCTTGTCTGGAGGAGCTTGCTAGGAGCCAATTGTTCAGATACGGGAATACTTGAATTCTGAGTTTCCTGAGATACGCTGCAAGTACTGCAAAGCACTTTGTAAAGACTTGAGAAGCTGAGGACAGCCCAAAGGACAGGACTCTGAATTGGAAGTGCTGGCCCAGAGCCACAAAGCGGAGATACTTGTGGTGGCTTGGGTGCACGGGGACTGTTGGTAGGCGTCCTGCATGTCTAGGGGAAACCAGCCAATTGTTTTGATGAATCAGAGGTAGGAGCGTACCGACCAATATCATCCTGAATTTTTCTTTGAAGAGGAATTTAACTTCCTATGGTCTAGAATAGGGCATATAATACAGGTTACTCACCTGTAACAGGAGTTCTAGGAATGGTATATGTTGTTCATCTACACTGTCTGGTAGGTATCCTTGCCGCTTTAAATCTTGCCAGAAGGTCTTCAAGCTGGCTCCTCCCACCCACCCAGATGGTACAACTCTCGGCTCCGCCCCATGATGCCAGATCTGGCCCACTGGAAGCTCAGGTTGTGCGTCGAAGCCGGAGAGGTCGGGTGGGTCGTGTGGATGAACAACATATACCATTCCTAGAACTCCTGTAACAGGTGAGTAACCTGTATTTCTAGGGACATGGATATGTTGTTCATCCACACTGTCTGGCAGACTCCTAGCAGTTCTCCGGGAGGAGGGAGGCAAGCGCACACCCTCTACTTAGGAATAGAGACTGAGAACCGAGGCCCCAAACCAGCATCCCGGCTTGACCTCAAGGTCGATGTGGTAATGGGTGATGAAGGTGTGTGCTGACTTCCAGGTAGCAGCCCTGCAGATTTCCTTTATAGGACGCCCCTGAAGTAGCCACCGATGCAGCAGTATGGCGGGTAGAATGAGCTCCTATCCTCTGGGAGGCTCCATGCCCGCCAACTTATAGCAGAGATCTATGCAGGAGGTGACCCACCTGCCTATCGTCTGCTTGGCTGCAGGTCTACCAGGTGCGGCTTCAGCGTAGGTGACAAACAGCTGGCGAACCTCTCCCCGAATCTCAGCCGTGTGCTCCTTACAGTAAGCGAGCGCCCTTCTAGGGTCCAGAGTATGGAGCCTATATTCAGCCTCCGAGGTGTGATTGGGGTAGAACACCGGCAGAGTCAACACCTGGTTAAGGTGAAACTCCAACACCACCTTCGGAAGGAATTTTGGTGGAAGGCAGGACAACCTTGTCCCTGTGGAAGACCAGGTAAGGAGACTCGATGCAGAGTGCCTGAGCCTCCCATCCTTCTGGCTGACGTGACAGCCACCAAGAAGGCAGTCTTCCACAACAGGTGAGAGAGTTCACACCATGCATTGGTCTGAATGGCTTGCCCATGAGCTTTGCCAGTACCAGCAGTAGATCCCACGGAGGTGGAGGTTCTCGCATCGAGGGGAAATGTGATCAAGGCCTTCGAAAAAGCGCCTGTTCACCTTCTCCCAGCACTGACTCGCTTCCTGCCCGCGCCCGCTAAGCAGAGATGGCTGCCAGGTACATCTTAAGGGTTGTCGACCTAAGCCCTTGCTGAGAAAGGGACCAAAGGAAGTCCAATATGCTCGCCAAGGAACAGGAGGAAGGGTCCAGGCCCTTGCCCTGGCACCAAATGGAAAATGTCTTCCATTTGAAGGCGTAGCATTTTCTGGTCGACTCCTTACGGGACGCCTCAACTACGTTGAGGACCTTGTCGGAAAGACCCAAGGCCTGGAACTCTAGCCGCTCAGGAACCAGGCCGTCAGGTGTAGGGATTGAAAGTCCGGATGGAATACCTTCCCCTGATTGACTGAGAGCAGGTCCAGGCAAGCTGGAAGCTGCCTCAGGAGCCTGGAGCTGAAGCTGAGGAGATCTGGGTACCAGTACTGGTGGGGCCAGTCTGGGGCTATCAGAATCACCTGTGCCTTGTCCCTCCTTGCTTTGAGAAGCACCTTGTGCATCAAGGGAATGGGGAAAGAGAAGAGGCCCGGGGTCCGCGGCCTCGAGAAGGCATTCCCCTGCAGCGATCCCTGCTGAGGGGGGTGGGCATGGAACAGCTTCAGCTTGCATTCTCCCTGGAGGCAAACAGGTCCAACTGAGGTGTGGCCCAATGGGAGAATAGATCTTGTACTACTTCCGGCAGGAGAGACCACTCGTGGGACGCAGCCCCTATCCGGCTTAGGGCATCGGCCAGGGTGTTGGAGGCTCCTGCCACATGAATGGCTAGGAGATCCGCCTCCAGGCTGTGCATCAGTGACCAGATGCGGAGAGCCTCTGCATAGAAGCATGGAGCGATCCCGCCCTGGCGGTTTAGACAGTACATGGTCGTGGTGTTGTCTGTCTGGACCCGGACCACTTGACCCAAGAAACGGAGCAAAGGTGGTGAGAGCTCGTCGGACTGCTCGGAGCTCCAGCAGGTTGATGTGGCATCGGAACTCCCGCGGGGACCAGAGGCCGTGCGCTCGATGCTTCCCCAAATGGGTACTCCAACCCATCAGAGAGGCATCGGTCGATAGAGAGACCGTCGGCTCGGGGCGTACAAACAGGATGCCCTCCTGCAGATGAACTGGAACGGCCCACCACTGGAGAGTGTTCCACATCCCCTGGGTCACCGTCACTAGCTGGTCCAATGGATCGCAGCGTTGGGACCACTTGGCCAGCCCCCACTGAAGGGGGCGCATGTTCCAGCGGGCCCAACGGACCATGCTGGTACAGGCCGCCATGAGACCCAAGAGGCGCAGGAAGTCCCGGGCAGGGCACAATTGCCCAACCAGAAATGATTGGGCAAAGGAGGAAAGAACCTTGGCCCTGTCCGCCGGGAGCCATGCTCTGGCTCGAAGAGAGTCGAGCTCTGCCTCGATGAAAAGAATCACCTGCTTCGGCTCAAGTTCCAACTTGGCCTCGTTGATAAGGAGGCCGAACTGAGAGCAAACCTGGAGGGCCAGATCTCTGGACCGCTCCACCTCCTGTCTGGAGGGGGCTGTTATCAGCCAATCGTCCAGGTAAGGGTAAACCCGAACCCCTCGGCGCCGCAGGAATGCTGTCACCACTGCCATGCATTTGGTGAAGACCCTGAGAGCTGGAGATAAGCCGAAGGGCATGGCTTGGAACTCGAAAAGGGATCCCTCCGCTGGAAAGCGAAGGAACCTCTAATATGATGGACGGATAGGGACGTGAAAGAACGCATCCTGTAGGTCCAGAGAGCAGAACCATACGCCATGTTCCAAGGATGGTATTATCTGAGCCAGAGGGACCATCCTGAAGGTTTGAGACCTTAGGAACTTGTTTAGGTAGTGTAGGTCGAGAATGGGGCGCCAGCCCCTCATCCGTTTTGGAACCAGGAAGTACTTGGACATGAACCCCGGGTTTGAGGGAGGGTCCGCCACCTCTCTTATCACCTCCTTCTCAAGGAGGAGAGCGATGTCGGCTCGGCGAGCTGACAGCGAGGCTTCGGACCCCGAGGCCCCCCAAGGTGCAACGGCTCTGAAGGGTGGGGCCTGCTCGAACTCCAGAGGCAGGCCCTTCCCTACCACCTCCAACATCCACCGGTCTGTGGTGATAAAGGACCAGGCGGAAGGAAAGTGGAGGAGCCGCCCTCCCACGGGGGGCACCTGGGGTGAGGCGACGGGGTTGGGGGCGACACCCCTCAACCCGTCACTGGGCAGGCTTGGAGGAAGGACCGGCAGAGGGACCTCCAGGGCCTTTACCTCCCTGCTTCCTGAGGAGGAAGCCGAGGGCTTGGGTTTGGGATGCCAAGCTCGAGCCTGCTGGCCCTGACGCTGCTGGGCCGGACGTGTCGCGGGCGCAGAGGGACGAAAGGGCTTAGGCTGTGGCCTGCGGCCTTTGTCCTTCTGTGCGGATGAGACAGAGTCCAAGGTAGCATTGGACTTCTCGATTCTCTGCAGGTGACCTTCCACCCCAGGGCCGAAGAGGTCGGTCCCCAGGAAGGGGACATCCGCCAACTTGTGCTGGGTATCCGAAGTGAAGGTGGATATCCTCAGCCATGCCCGACGGTGCATTGCCACTGTGGCCGCTACTGACCTGGCACATGAGTCTCCAATGTCCAGAGCAGTCTGAAGCTGCTGTTTGGCCACTGCCCTGCCCTGGTCCCGCACCTGCCTGACCGTGGTCTGCAGGTCGCCGGAAGATGAGGAACTATCTCGTCCAGGGAGCCCAACAGGGCATGAGAGAAATGTGCCATGAGTACGGCCGAACTGGCCTGATGAAGGCCGAGGGAGGATGCAGCGTAGACTTTGCGCCCAGCATAGTCCAATTTCTTGGACTCCTTGTCGGGAGGTTTGTCCACATCCCTAGCATTCCCGGCGCGCCGGAAAACGCTGTCGGTAACTAGCCCCTCGGCTGAGAAGTGTTCCGAAAAACCGGACAAGGAACCGGTAGGGACCGCATACTTCCTGGCCATCACGGCCGAGGGTGCAGGACAGGAAGCAGGGCGCTGCCAGAGCTCCAAGGCTGGGCCCACTATGGCCTTGGCCACCGGAAAGGCCTCCGTAGGGGAATCCCCTCAGTCCAGTATCTCCGTGACGGGATACCTGGCCTGCTTAGACATAGGTTCGAGCTTCATCCCGGTAGACTCCGAGATGAGCTGAAGCAATCCCAGATAAGACGAAGGGCTATCGTCCATCGACTGACCTCCAGAGGACTCCCAAGTCTACTCGCCTGGAGAAAAGGGAGGAATCGCCGTCTGACTCTGAAGAGTCCGCAAAGAGCTGCCTCGGGCCTGAGCCACCCTCCACCTGCCGAGGTCGATCGGGAGTGAGGGTAACAGACAGCCTATGGGGCAGTCCCCGAGCCGACCGAGAGTTCTTGGTCGGAGCCCCAAATAACGGCTGTGGAGGCGGAGGTTCCATCGAATCGGTGGAGCAGCTGGTTTTGGCTGAACAACCGCCTGGGAACAGGCCTCGGTAAGACGTAAGGGTGTTTGAGCCAAGCGTTCGTGACAGCCACTAGCGGCCAGGAAGGCGACGGCGCCGGCTTGTTCCCGGTCAGGAAGGAGCTGCTGCCACGAGGTCTCGCATCGCCGACGTAATTCACGCCAAGCCCCTTGTCCAAGGAGGGAGGACGAGCGCGCGCCTGCCACTGTGGTGCCGAGACAGAGACTGCCTATGACGGACGGGATCGGCTGGACCACTAAGAAGTCCGAGACCGAGAACCTCGGCCTTCCGAGGACGGAAAGCGGGAGGGGACGGGTGAACCGCCCCCCTGCTCGAGGGTTCACCCAGGGCTCCAGAACCGAGGCACTGGCAAGCCCATGGGATCCTCAACTCCCACCGGGGAACTGTGAGAGGATTTTCGGCTTTGCCGGTCGACAACCCGTCCAACGGGTCGAGAAAGATCTCGACTGCGTCGACGGGAGTCTCAGTCAACTGACCTGACGGGGACACCGTGAGACCAGTGGCCGAAGCCGAACGATCGACCGAAGTCGATGGCCGACAACTCGGGGAGAGGGACCTTTCCCGCTCCCAAGAGCGTCGATGGAGGGACTTACCCTTGTCTTTCTTCTTGGACCGAGAAGAAGGTCCAGCAGACGTTGGTCCCTCTCCTCTAGTGGAGAAGGACAGACAAAGCTCCTTAAAGGAAGCTGTATAAGAGGAACCAGGGAGAGCGGGATAAATGCCACGGTCGAGAAAGATGCAGCCCGCGCCGCCTCCTCTTCGAGGGTGATCATCTGCTCTAGCTGATCCGCCGAGCCCGCCGCCACGGAAACCGCCGACCGGGCCTCTTTGACTTCACCGAGGAAAACGCTTCAGACACCCCAGTTGTAAAATAGGCAGCACGGTCTTCAAGACGAGGCTGAGAAGGAGAGCACAGGTCGCAAGCTCGCGGTCGTGCTCAAGGCCTAAACAGTAGACACACGTGGAGTGCGGATCCTTCGAGACATCTTCTGGTCAAGTAAGGGCACTCAAAACCGAGTCAATTTGTCCGACGTATGCGTAGGGACAGAAGACCAAGTCTAGAAGGCAAAATTTTAAATTCGAAAACCAAGAATTAGGAACCAGTCTTATATGCAGAGCGTTAAGGAGGGAACCTGAGTTTCCAAGCGGTAAGGAAGATCTGGCGTCATGGGGCGGAGCCGAGAGTTTTACCATCCGGGTGGGTGGGAGGAGCCAGCTTGAAGACCTTCCGGCAAGATTTAAAGCGGCAAGGATACCTGCCAGACAGTGTGGATGAACAACATATCCATGTCCCTAGAAACTGCCTATTTTCTTTGGAACTACGAAGTAGTGGGAGAAGAAATCTGTGTCCCATTCTGCTTGCGGAACCACTTCTACTGCCCTGTTGTTCAGAAGGCCCTGAATCTCGGAAGTGAGGAGGTCTGACTGAGTGATAGACAGTTTCAGCTGTTGTTTGGGTAAATGATCCGGAGGGGTATCCTAAAGATTTAGAGAGTAACCCTCGCAAATTATCCTGAGGATTCATTTGTCTGTGGTGACTGACTTCCACTGATTGTAAAACTGAATCAGACGGCCTCGCTACTGCCAAAGAAGAGTCCCCCTCGGGCAGCTGAGGTGGGACATGGGCAAAGTCTTCAGAGGGTGGCATTAGGCGCCTTCGGGCCCCGTGCCTTCTGCTGCATTTTCTTTTGCAGCTGGGGGGCCTTGGTTCTTGTTGAAGGCCCCTTAGCCTTTGACACGAAAGGACTGACGGTTATGAAACTGCCGGGGATGTCCGCCCCAATGAGGGGCAGCAGGGGCTGGCCTGACCATCTTAATAGCAGTCCTAGCTTCCTTGGTGGGTTCTAGTGCCCGCTCCACCTGTTGGCCAAAGAGATAAACTCCATCAAATGGAAAATTCATGACTCTCTGTTGAGCATCATTTGTGAACCCCGAAGTCCGCAACCATGTGTGACGTCGGGCGCATATTCCAGCTGCTGCTGCTGCCACTGCCCTTGAGGCAGTGTCAAAGGCATCAATAGCAGCCTTAAGTTGCTGATTAATGGACTCAATGCCTCTAGTAATGGTCTGGAGAAGCTCTGAACTAACGTACGACTACAGAAGAGCCTCAACATAGGATTTTAGCGAGTGCCAGAGGGTATACTCATATTGAGAGAAATAGCCCTGGTAGCTAGCAATATGCATTCCTAGGGTAGCATCAGCAAACACTCACTTCCCTGAAGTGTCAGTCTTATGGGATTCTTTATTTACTGGATGAGCCATAGACTCCTGAGGGAGAACCGCTGTGTCATTTTCTGCCAAGACCACTATAGTGTCCACAAAGGCTTGAGAGGCCAGGATTGGTCTGTCCTTAGGGGGAGCATATTTCGTGACTGTGGACTTAGCCACAGATGGAATGAGCGCCATGCTGTCCCACAAAATCTGTAAAAGAGTCTCAAAAGAGGGCTGTACTGGAGGTGTCAATTCCACAGATATTTCAGGGACACATAGATACTGAAGGCGCAACAGCTTCCCAGAAGCCACTTCAGAAGTCTGGAAAGAAAGGGTATAATTCATATT
Organism: Neoceratodus forsteri; assembly: GCA_016271365.2. Lineage (NCBI taxonomy): Eukaryota > Metazoa > Chordata > Ceratodontiformes > Ceratodontidae > Neoceratodus > Neoceratodus forsteri. The sequence goes on along the minus strand of CM057449.1, from coordinate 1,547,684,165 downwards.
CATCAGGAGAGACTTAAAGGATAGGTCCTCTACCAAGGGCTCTGCTGAAGTAGAGGGCTTACTTTCCACTGCAAAGAATGAATCCTCATCCAAATTATCCCCTAATCGCAGATCAGGATCCGACTCAATATTATCTCTTACTAGCCGAGAAGGGACAGTATAGAAAAGAAAAGGAGGAAAGGGAGCAGGAGGAGGTGCTCCCTGAATCGGAGTTGAAAATCCCAGCACCTGAGGTGGCGCTATCCGCAGCGCCAAGGCCGGTGCCGTGGGTGACGCTGCAACCAGTGCTGGGCGAGCACCTGGAGACGCCAACCCCAACACTGAGGCACTCAAGGCTGGAGACCTGAAAACATGAGTAGGAGAAGGTAGTACCTGTGCTGGCCTGTGCGCCACAGCCATGTAAGGGGGAAAAGCTTTAGAGTGCAGCATTGACGGCACCAAAGAAGGTGTCGCGTGACTAGGTTCACCCAGCTGCCCTGCCCATGGGTTCGAGACCCCCGGTGCTGGCTCCCAAGGCATGGGATGTCGAGACAACTGCTGGACCCACTGCTCCATAACAGCAGCCCAATGATGAAACTGCCACCAGAAGACCCCACAGGGGGCAGGGAAGGACTCCGGAGACAGGGATCATGGCCGCCGTGCAGACGTACCAGAGCGTGACCTCAAGTGGTACCGCTTCTTCTTCGACCAGAGGGACGAAGAAGAACTTGAGGCCGAGTGGTGCTGGGTCCCCGACCTTGATTGGGACCGCTTCTTTTTGTGCTTTCGAGAGGACTGCCCTTCCTCCCGAGCACCGGATTGCCTGCATTCAGCCCACTCCAAGGGGGTGGCGGACCGGACCCAGCCCTGCTGCTAAAAATGAAAATTACATACCTACCGGAATTCCTGATCTTTCTGTGTATCTTCACTATTCATCACCTTTGGGTATGTGGCCAGAGGTCACGACCCCATGGGAGCTTTTTTGGGATGGGTAGAGTCGACCTCACACTGTGGCTGCTTCCCCAAGGACACTGCGTGGTGCTCTGGGTTGGCCGTTAGGGTGTCATTCACTCCACCTCCTGCCAGTTCTGAGTCACTGTAGAGTAAGAAAGGGTTGGGAGGAGGGACAAGGAAGTCCAAGGGACAGAGAAAGGAAAGGATATACAAACTAAAAGATGAAATAAACGACTGAGAGGACAGAAGGAGAGCTATAAATCTAAGGGGACTGGGAGGGAACCTAATTTCTGGAAGCAGAAAGAAGAGGGAAGGAGGGAGGGAAAAATTAGAAATAAGGAGGGGGAGGACATACCCTGAACCCTTGACCTGTCTCCAGATTGTATAGGAACTGCGAGGAAGTAACCAGAAGGCTGAACTGTCAGAATTCAAGGCACAGAATCACTGGCAATAAACCCTGACATGAGCAGAAGTGGCTATTCTGGAAGAAAAAGCAGTATACAGGGCTGTACTCCCCTTGAAACCACCTGTCTGGAGAAGAGAAGCAAAGTTTCTTAAAGTAATTTGAGGGATGCGTCCCTAAGGACAAGAACGGAGTAGGATAGAAAGGAGATAGAGAAAGAAGAGAGGAACCACCAACTCCCACCTCAAAGAGGTGGAGCTGCTACTGAGGAGACGCTGCCCCTCCTCCCGATCCCTCTCCCTCCTGACAGGCAGTAAAATATGAAAATTACTGCATCTACCGTAATTTTGATCTTCTTGACGAGTCTCCACCACTCATTCACACTATTGGGATCTGCGCCAGAAGCACTAAGACCCATCAGGGAGCAAAACTTTTGCTGGAGGTTGGCGCCAGAGATGGCGCCCATGAGAACTTCCTGTCGCGGCGCCAGCTGGCGGCAATGAATGTGTATCTCGGCGTGACCCTCCAACCGCCTCAGTACCTTTTTACCAAGGAGGTGCAGTGCAACTAACCTAAAGGGTAATCATCCTTGTGGCCCGGACATAAGACAGTCCGGGCGACCTGCAAGAAGGGTCACAAAGAAGTCTTCACGGCCTAAAAGATTTGAGGGAGTGAAGACCAACACAGTGGTGAGCTTGGGGATGGAGGGAGGGTAGGATGAGTGGTGGAGACTCATCCAAGAAGATCAAGAATTCACGTAGGCACGTAATTTTCATATCTTCCTGGACATAAGTCTCCACCACTCATTCACACTATTGGGAGAGTACCGAGCTCTGGTAGAGTGAGCGTAAACCCTACCTTCCAATTTAACCTGTGCCATGGAATAGCAGTGTCGAAGACATGCCACTAGCCATGATGAGATACATCTGATAGCGACAGGTTGACCCAGCCGGGTCTCACTGAAGGAAACGAAAAGTTGTTGGGCCTTGTGAAAATTCTTGGTTCTATTGAGACAGAAATGCAAGGCCCTCTTAACATCCAAAGAATGAAGAGAACGTTCTCCTTCATTTTGGAAGTCCGCAAAGTAAGAGGGAAGGACCAAAGGTTGGTTTAGATGGAATTCTGACACAACCTTGGGAAGAAATTTAGGATGAGTACGAAGAACTACTTTGTCCTTATATAACACAGTATACGGAGGGTCTGTGACCAGGGCATGTATCTCTAAGACCCTACATGCTGAGGTAATGGCCACTAGGAAGGCAGTCTTCCAGGTGAGAAATTTTAGCTCACAGGTAGCCAGAGGTTCGAAAGGTTTCCGAGTGAGCATGTCTAGCACAAGGTTAATGTCCCAGGCTGCAACTGGACGTCTTATAGGAGGTCTGGTATGCAGAATTCCTTTAAGAAATCTCTTAACCATAAGTAACTGAGCCAGAGACAAAGAAAAAACTGGCTCATGATACGCTGAAATGGCACTAAGGTGAACTTTGACTGTAGAGTACTGTAGGCCTGAATTTGAGAGGTCCAAAAGGTACTCCAAAACCTTGTCTGGTGGACAGGAAAAGGGATTCAAAGAGGACTTTGCACACCAGAGCAAAAAACACTTCCACTTAGATGTGTAAGTTTTCTGAGTGGCTGGCTTCTGAGCAGCCAGAAGAATGTCTGAAACTCTTCGAGAGACGTTGAACCGGTTCACTTCTACCTCTTCAGGAGCCAAGCGTGAAGGTGAAGCGATCTCAGGTTGGGATGGACCACCGGACCCTGAGTTAACAGGTTCATCTGCAGGGGGAGTGGTCTCGGAGGAACTGCCAATATATTGTTGAGTAGTGGAAACCATAGTTGTCGAGGCCAAAAGGGAGCAATGAGAATCATCTGGGTCCCCTGAGACTCGAACTTGAGGAGTACTCTCTGAATTAGGGGAAGGGGCGTAAAGGCGTAAAGAAAGCGTTTTGTCCACTGCAGCCTGAACGCATCCTGACAGAAAATGCCAGGCCCTGGATTTCTGGAGCAGAAGAGAGGCAGTTTTGCATTGAGTGGGGATGCAAAAAGGTCCAGGTCTGGAGTTCCCCACTCTTCGAATAGAGACTGAACTATGGTTGAGTCGAGAGACCACTCGTGAGGATCTGCCTCTGTTCTGCTGAGACGGTCTGCCAAGTCGTTTTGTACACCTGGCAGGTAAACCGGTTGAATTAGAGCTTTGTGTTCCAAGCACCATTCCCACACCCTCATCGCTTCCCTGCATAAGGGGTAAGAGTGAGCACCGCCCTGCTTGTTGAAGTAGTACATCACTGCTTTGTTGTCTGTTTGAAGGAGAATGGTCTTGTGACAGAGAATGTCCTTCAACGCTCGGACCGCATAAAGGACGGCTCTCATCTCTAGGACGTTTCTGTGAAGCTGGGACTCGAGTTGAGTCCACACCCCTTGAGTGTGGAGAGTGCAACAGTGAGCTCCCCACCCCATTAGCGATGCGTCTGTGGTAATTGAGATCCGATGATCCAGAGGAGCAAAGGGAAATCCTTCCAGGAGATTGCTCTCTTGAGACCACCAGGTGAGGGACCTCTGTAAGGGTTCTGTCACCTTGATGGGATAAGAATGTGGGTGAGTGGTTGGAGACCACTGAGTACTGAGCATCCATTGAGTGGTTCTCATGTGCAGCCATGCTAGGGGTACAGTGAACACTGAGGATGCCATGAGGCCTAACATACGTTGTTGCATCAAGAGAGCTGAAACTGATCTGTTCTCTCCAGTGTAACGGGCCATCTGAAGAATATCGTTCCTTCTGTCCTCTGGAAGGAAAGCCTTCATGCAAGAGGTGTCCAGAAGAGTCCCTATGAAAAGGAGTCTCTGGGAGGGCTGCAACTGAGACTTCTTGAGGTTCAGCAGAACTCCCATGGACATAAGAAGGCGAGAGGCCGTCTGTATGGCTTCCAGAGTTCCTTGTCTGGAAGGGCTTGCTAGGAGCCAGTCGTCCAGAAAGGGAAACACCTGGATACCGAGTTTTCTGAGATGCGCTGCGAGAACTGCACAACACTTTGTAAAGACTCGCGGCGCTGAGGATAGCCCAAAGGGCAGGACTCTGAACTGATAGTGTTGATCCAGAGCCACAAACCTCAGGAATTTGTGATGCCTCGGGTGAATAGGAATGTGCTGGTAAGCATCCTGCATGTCCAGGGAGGCTAGCCAGTCGTGTTGATGAAGCAAGGGTAACAGGGTTCCCAGAGAAATCATTTTGAATTTCTCCCTGGGGAAAAATTTGTTTAGCTTCCTGAGGTCTAGAATGGGCCGCATTCTCCCGGACTTCTTTGGAACCAGAAAGTAGTGGGAGTAGAACCCCGTGTTTCGCTGATGCAGAGGCACCAGTTCTACTGCCCTGTTGTTCAGAAGGCCCTGAATCTCGGCGGTGAGAAGGTCTGACTGAAGGGTTGACAGCCTGGGCTGTCGTTTGGGAGAACGATCCGGAGGGGTCTCCAGAAAATTGAGAGAATACGCCTCGCGAATTATCCGAAGGACCCACTTGTCTGAGGTTATGGACTTCCACTGGCTGTAGAAGTGCCTCAGATGACCTCCCACCGGAGAGGAAAAGTCCACCTCAGGCAGTTGAGATGGGACTTGGGCCGGCAAGTCATAAGGTAGCGCTGGGCGCTTTGGGCCCTTGCGCTTTCTGTTGCGCCTTCTTTTGAGGTTGGGCAGGTTGGTTCTTATGGAAACTTCCTCTGCCTCTGCCCCGAAAGGACTGACGATTATGAAACTGACGTCTACCGACATGCCCTCAAGAAGGGGCAGGAGGGGGTCGAGCCAGCTTAATGGCCGACCTAGTCTTTTGTGTAGCTTCTAGAGCTTGCTCTACCTGAGGACCGAAAAGATAAGAGCCGTCAAAGGGCAACGCCATCACCTGCTGTTGCGCATCATTCGTGAAGCCCGAAGTACACAGCCAGGAGTGACGGCGAGTACAAATACCAGCAGCTGCTGAACGAGAAGCAGTGTCGAAAGCATCCATGGCTGCTTTGACCTGCTGGTTATTAGATTCAATACCTCTGGTAATGGTCTGAAGAAGCTCTGGCTTTGAGTCCGAGTCTGGAAGAGCTTCAACCATATGCTTGATAGAATGCCACAGGATATACTCACACTGGGAAAAATAGCCCTGGTAACTGGCAATACGCATACTTAGAGTGGACGCAGCAAAGACTCTCTTACCTAATGTGTCTATCTTACTAGACTCTTTGTTGATAGGTCGAGCTGTAGTAATTTGAGGAAGAACGACCTTGTCATTCTCTGCCAGGACTACAATAGGATCCGCAAAGGCTTGGGATGCCAAGATGGGACGATCCTTGGGAGCTTAGTATTTCCTATCAATGGATTTAGCCACCATAGGGGTGAGAGCAGGATTATTCCATACCATTTGAGACAGCGTCTCGAAGGAAGGTTGAATCGGAGGAGTCAAATCCGTAGGGATCTCCGAAGCATGAAGATATTGGAGTCTTAACAGCTTCCCAGGATCGATGTCTGTAGTCTGGAGAGAAAGTGTGGAGCTCAGATTCTTCAACAGAGACTTAAAGGACAGGTCCTCGACCACAGGCTCTGTAGCAATAAAAGATCCTGCTTCGTCCACTTCATCACCCAGCCGAAGGTCTGGGTCAGGCTCAATGTCATCTCCTGACAGTCCAGGAGGGACTGTTTGGACAGGAAAGGAGTGAAAAATAGAAGAGGAAGAAAGAATCGAGAGAAAGGAGGAGTCTCTGAGAGCTCCCGGCGCGGAGGAGGCGCACGGAACTGAGAACGGTGCAGAAACAATGCACAGCGCCGAGACACCCTGCGGCGCCGAGGACGGCGCTGAGACGCCACATGGCGCCACAGACGGCGCCGAGAAGCCCCGCAGCGCTGAGAAGGCGCACGGCACTGCGGACGGCGCTGAGAAGGCGCACGGCGCCGTGGGCAGCGCCAAAAACATCCCAGGACCCCGAAAAACAGGGTTTGAAGGAAAAAGAGCAGGAGATAAAGGCATCGGTGTGGCCCCCTGCGCTGCAGCCATGTGAGGGGGGGAAACACCTAAGTACGGGGTCGACGGCACCGAAGGAGGTGCCGCGCGACTAGGAAAATCCAACTGCCCTACCTGGTCGTCCAAAGAGCCCGGAGGCCCACGAGCGACCGAGCCAGGTAGCCGGACCAACCTCCGAGCCCACTGCTCCATAAGAGCGCCCACTGATGAAACTGCTCACCTGAAGACCTACCCGCGGGTGGAGTAGGGTCTGGCGTCGGGTTGGCCAGCTACCGAAGCAGAAGTTGGCGACTCTAAAGGAGGAGACCGCAACTAGCACCGAACCGACGCCTACGCTAAGAGATACATCAGAGGGTGACCTCGAGTGATGCCTTTCTTTTAGACCTGTGGGGTCAAGAAGAGCTTCGAGGCCTAACGTGTGCCAAGAATGCGACCGTTTGTTTTTATGCTTCTGCGGGGACTGCCCATCCCCCCAGGCATTGGACTGACTGTTGTCAGACCCTCCTTCCGAGAAGGCGGCGGACCGGACCCAGCCCTACTGACTGAACAGTTTACACAAGTCTCCCTACTGTCACCTGACCTGCTCATGATCGACTCCGTCAAAGTAGGCTGAGACTTCTTTATTGTATTTAATTAAAATTAGAATAAACTTAAGCGATACTGTATCGAGATAATACTACAAAAAAATAAACTGAAAACTATGCTGCTAGTTTGAAGTTTGACTCCCGACAGGCGAGCAACGTCGTTACTGAAGCGCACTGGACGGTGGGAAAAAAGGAACTGAGGCGGTTGGAGGGTCGATGCTGAGATAGTCATTGCCGCGCGAGCTGGGGATTTCAGAGCTGGGGCTCGCAGCGCCGGGCCTCGCAGCGCCATCTCTGGCGCTGACCCTCCAGCAAAAAGTTTGCTCCCGATGGGTCTTAGTGCCTCCGGCGCAGATCCCAATAGTGTGAATGAGTGGTGGAGACTTATGTCCGGGAAGATCCCCCAGTATCCCCAAGGTCACCCCGCTCCTGACCGGCGGAAAGGAAGGGGGAGAGAGAAAGCGGCACACACAGAGAGGGGGACCCAGAGACTGAGGCCCCAGGGTGATGGAGGGTGGGATTATGATGAATGGTGAAGATACACAGAAAGATCAGGAATTACGGTAGGTACGTAATTTTCATATCTTATCTGTGTCAATCTTCACCATTGGGTGAGTGCCAAGCTCCCCCGAAGGGGGCCCAAGACCCTAAAGGACTAAGTCCCTTAGCTCTCAGTGGGTGGTGGGTGAGACACTGGGAGGGAGAACCTTTTTGGATCTGATGACACCCAAGACTGGGGAGAGTGAGATGGGGAGCCCCCCCCCCCAGAGGGAGCAGGAAGCTGCCCTGACTGACGCTGCCTCACCCTATGGGAGAAAAGATGGGTTCTCCGCTACGCAGAGGAAATCACCCTACGCCGGGCCAAGGGTGACAACCAGGAAAGACACAGCCATGCCGTCTGCCTAGTGCAGATCACTGTCCCTACGACCCTGGAAGCTACCTCGCTGGCACCGTAAGATGCCCTTGCTTGGTGCCTTGCTAGCTCCAGGCCACGTGCAGAGAGTGCAAAGGTTTGTCTGGTTACCTCTGTATCAGGCATAGAGGCTAGGAGTTGACCTAGCCTGAGCTACAGAAACCTATCATGGGTAGCATAGTGGGCCTGATGTGGAGATATTGAAAGAAGCAACCATGCAGAGTAGAAGGTCCTCCCCCCCCAGAAGTCAAAATCCATGGAATCTTGATCTGGGGGCCGGTCACAGTGGAGGGTACAAAGTCCATCAGGAGTGTCCAGCTGCGTCAGTCCTGACTGAGGATGAGGCACACGACCTAGAGATTCTTTGGGGGGCAACAATACATCTGGCTCAGAGCCCTAGGGGCTGGGACTCCGGAAAAGAGTCTTTGCCAGAATCGCAATGACGCCTCCTGGAAAGGAGTAGGCCAGGTGAGCACCACAAGGGTGTCTGCACTGAAATCGCCTAGGAAGGCACGCGTTGAATGCTCCGGATTGTGTTGAGTGGGTGGGGTGACATGCAGGTCCTCCATCATCCTCACGAGGAAACGCTGATACTCTGCGAGATCAGCAGCAGGAGACATGTGAACAGAGGGCTCCTCTCCCCCTGAAGAGGGGGATGAGGAAGTGGAGGACCTCAGAGATCCAGGGGTTGGCTGCTCAGGGTGATGGTGAAACACCTGTCTGTCTATGGCCCTGATATACGAAGGGAAGTGAGCAGCCGCACCCATGAATTGCTCCCAGGAGAGAGGTCCCCTAGGACCAAGAATGCCTGGGTGCACAGGAGAAGGTGACAGAAGAGTGGGGGCAAGGCCAACGACAGAAGGCGACAATCCTCTGTCCGGGCAAGAGAGCGCACCAGGAGCCTCAAGAGAAGGAGGGGCTCTGGAAAACCCTACAGCCAACAGCTGATCAACTACACTGGAACTGCCTAGGCTGTGCCCTGAAGATTCCTCCCTGTGAGGTGACCGGAACTGTGGAACTCCAAAAGGATGATCCCTACCCTCCAAAGACCAGGGCCCTCTCAAGGAGACCAAGAGGAAAGGGCAGGGTCCGCGCTACGACTACTTCCCGAACCCAGGTGGGTCCCAGAAAAGGGTCGCCGCATTGAACCCTGACCCCTCAACCCCTCGGAGTCCAAAAGAGCCCTCCTCCTTGCACACACCAGCCTAGGCAGCTGAAACCCTGGTCAGTCCCCAAGGGGACCACCCAGGGAGTAGCACCTTCCCCTCCAGTGGGTGCTCCGATCGGCCCCAAAGTTGGGTGATACAGGCACACCGCCTGAGGGGGTACCGCATCTGAGGGGGGGAGAAAACCCTATGAGCCCAGGCTGCAGAGCAATAGTGGCCTGCACCACTGCCTGCTGGTCAGCACCCCAACCTTAGACTCGAGGGCAAATGCCTGCCCCTCAGAGGGAGGTTGGCTGCAGTCAGATGAGGAAACTACCAGGGTGTCCACATGGGCCGCCACTCCAAAGAGTTGGACAGCTGGTCCGAACCAGACTCAGACTCCGTCTCCGAGGAGGTAGAGACTGAAGTCCGGTGCCAGACTGTACGTGGACGCCCGCTGCTGTCCCGACCGAAGGGAGTACCAGTCCGGGAGTAATTTTCCAATGGCACCACGAGCGGTACCGAAGTCAGGGACGGTGCTGATGACAGCACCGACAACTCCCATGGCACCGGGTCTTCACACAGCACCGCAAGTGGCACCAGAGCTAGACATGGCGCTGTCCCCAGCCTTGGCAAGGCGAATGGCGCCGAGGCCAGAATCGGTCGAAGACTGCATCGTAGAACCTCACATGGCAGCGTCAGCACCATCGGCGCTGCAAACAGCATCGATAGCAGAGACAGTACTGAGCGGCGCCATCAGGACCCATGGTGCCGCAAACGGTGCCAAGGCCCAAGATGGCACTGATGGACGGTGTTGAGGATGGTGCCAACTCAGGCTTCCCAGCCTAAGGAAGCAACACCGGGGGAGCCTTTGTCCCTGAAGGGGCGACTGCCAGAGCGGTGCCACTCGCCTGACCCCAAAGGGGGAAGGACTGGGCCTCCTGCACCATGGAAGGGTCTTCTGCAATGGCGAGGCTACTAGGAGAAGAAGCCCCCTCCTCCACGGTCCATACAGAACCAGGAGGGGACCTGGAGGAAAGGCAGAGAGACCGTGGCTTGGCCCGGTGAGTGCGCGCCCGTCCCCCGAAAGTCGGCGGAGCTCGTCCAACTTTCCACACGCATTGCTCGATAACACGAAGGTCCATGGAGAAACAGACGTCGCACGAATCCATGTCATGAAGCGGGCCTATACATGCAAGGCAACGATCATGCTGGTCGGTGACGGAGTACTTGCAGCCACACGGGCACCATCGCATAGGGGGCCGCCACATCTTCAATGATTTCTTGCCCCCCACCACTGAGACATCAACCATGGCAAAACAAGTTAAAAAAAGACTCAACATCGCTGACAACTAAAGAAAAGGAACAGTCTTACCACAGTGGTGTCGAGTGGTGTCGAAAACGGAACCGGCAGGAAAAGTTTTTTCTCTCGGCGTTGACAACAATAGTGCTAGGCCTCTTGATAGCGGCTCCACACAAGCTGCGACCTCTACAGCGGGAGATGAAGAACTGGCAGGAGGGCGGAGGCGACGACACCTAACATCTAACCTTCGAGCACCACACAGTGCATCGACCTCGAGGGCGGCACCGACAGTGCGTTGACTCCACTCATCCAAAAAAAAAACAAAACAAAAAAAAATCTCCCGCGGGGTCGTCATGACCTCTGGTCACATACCCAGAGTTGATGCATGGTGAAGACTGACACAGAAAAGATCAGCTTTCCAGCGAAATCTCCCTAGCGTCACTGGCCACGTTCATGGTCGACTCCGTCGAAGGCAGGCTGAAGACAACTTCTCTGTTCTTCATTGAAAAAATTAATTAAATAATTAAAAAAAAACTAATCAAATACTGAATGAGTATGCTGCTGTCGTATATATGTGAAGATCTGACTCCCGGTGGGCGAGCGACGTCATCACTGAAGCGACTTGACGGTGGGAAAAAAGGAACTGATGCGGTTGGATGGTCAACGCCAAGACAGCCTATATGGCACGAGCCAGTCTCATGGTGCCATGCATGCGCAGTCCTACCTTGGCGCCAGCCCTCCTGAAGATTTTTGGCTCCCGCTCAGTCCTAGCGCCTTCAGCTTAGTCCCACTAGTGTGAATGAGTGGTGGAGACTTTATGTACAGGAAGATCCCCAATGTCTGCCAGAGACAAGGGCTATGTGATCTCAACCTGCTCTCTCTCCTTACAAGAGGTGGGGACAGGACCCACCTCAGGACAAAATCCCCTTGGAGTATTCCAAAAGGAAGGGCAGCCCTGGGGCATAGAAAATGTTATTGCCCCCTATGCCTAGCACCACAAGGGATAGTGAGACAATGATGATCACTGCACGGTGCAGTTCAGTTCAGGGCTCCCACCAGATGCCCTCTCCCTACAGAGATGATGTGCTGTTGTCCTTTGCGGGGATTGTCCCCGGAGGGTTTTCTGGCAGCAGTCAATCTATCTAGTGTGGATGATGCATGCACTGGAGGTATTGGTGCTGGGGTGGGCACTTATAATAAAGTGCTCTCCGAAACCACTGACTCCCTCGCACCTGTCCGTGTACAACCCAAATCTTTCTACCTGAGGTCCCTGTGGTATGATGGGGTTTCTCAGGGAGATGAAGTGAGAGGATCGGAGGTTAGAGTGCTGCTGGAGAAAGTCCAGCCTGGAGGAGGACAAACTGGCCCTGCATGTGCACTATAATGCATACCAGATGGCAATAAACCATAAGAAGGCAGTGTTCCTGTCCAGGGAGATTGCTGCCGGGAAGAACTGACCAGCTATACTTTTTTCAGACTGTGGACAGGCTACTTTGTCCTGCTTGTCTACAGTCGAAGAAGATTTTTTCTAATGCTGAATGCAGAGTTTGCTCAGTTCTTCTCGGACAGAGTGTCCGGTATCTGGCAGGGAGTTTCTCCAGTCAGCAATGGTACAGCTGGCAGTGGTCGCCAGAAGTGTTTTGAGTGCACTCCGACTGGTTGGGGGGAGTTCAGACCAGTGGAGCTAAGTGAGGTCATTGGGGTGGTGACCAATCTGAAGCACACCTTTTGTGAACTGGATCTGGTGCCGATGTGTTTCTTGATGAGACACATCGACATTGTTGGCCCGGTGTTTGCTCTGTTTGTCCGGTGCTCTTTATCTGAGGAGGTTTTCCCTGATACCTTGAAGGAGGCATTGGTGAGACCACTCTTAAAGAAACCATCGTTGGATCTGGAGGTCAGGTTAAATTACCGACCTATCTCTAATCTTCCCTTTTTGGCGAAGGTAGTGGTGCTTCAGTTGGAGGAGCACCTCACGACTCATGAGTTGTATGAACCTTTCCAGTCGGAGTTTCGGATGAGGCATAGCACAGAAACCACGCTTGTTCGGGTGCTGAATGATATAATCAGGGTGAGAGATCGAGGAGACAAGACAATACTTGTTCTCCTAGATCTCTCCTCAGCATTTGACACTGTGGACCATTGCATGTTGCTTGACTGCCTTAGGGAACTCTGCAGACTCACCGGCACTGTCATCAGCTGGTTTGAGTCCTTTTTAACCAACGGCAGGCTACGGGTTGTGATGGGGAATTTTTCCTCCACCCCTAGTTTCCTATCTTGCGGAATTCCTCAGGGATCAGTATTAGCCCCAGTGTTGTTCGCAGTGTACATGCTACCCTTGGGAGGGCTCATTAGGAAGTATGGCTTGGGTTTTCATTGCTATGCTGATGATACCCAGTTATACTTTTCCTTTGCTCCATGAACATCCAACATGGTAGATGTGCTAAACAGCTGCCTTGCCGAGATTAACGACTGGATGACCTCTAGCTGGCTGCGACTGAACCCCGATAAGACAGAGGTATTGGTGGTGGAGTCGAACAGAGTGCGTGATAGGATGGCCTCTGAATCAGAGACTGGACTTGTTCTGAGATCTGTTTCACTGAAGACCTCTTCTAGGGTGCGAAATCTTGGTGTCATTCTAGATAGGAGTTTGATTATATCCTCCACTGTCCACTCCTGTTTTTTCCATCTTAGAAATGTCGCCAGGATAAAACCCCTTGTCCCGCCTCTGGACCTCCCCACTTTGATGCATGCTTTAGTTACATCAAGGCTTAACTACTGTAATGCGCTCTACCTCGAGGTCGCAGGAGGATCTCTCCGCAGACTGCAGCTAGTGCAGAACGCAGCTGCCCGGTTACTTACTAGGCAGCCAGAAAATGTTGCATTTTACACTGGTGTTGAGTGAGCTGCACTGGCTGCCAGTCAGGTGGAGGATCCTCTTTAAGGTGAGTCTTCTCACCTATAAGGACCTACACGGTCAGGGCCTTGGTTATCTGTCATAACTTCTTGTACCTGGTCTCTCTCTGTTCGCCCCCTCCATTCCTCCTGTGGAGGCCCCCTAGCGATTCCAAGGACACGGTTGAAATCGGCTGGCGACAGGGCTGTTAGTGTCACCGTCCCCGTGTTGTGGAATTCGCTGCCCCTCGGGGTTAAGGGGGCCCCTACTTTGGAGGTATTCAAGGCCCGCCTTAAGGCTCTCCTATTTACTCAGGCTTTTCCGGATTAAATTACTAATTTATTGATCTGATTTGTTCGTAAATGTTTACCCAAGATGGCACCGGCGCCCTCCACTGCACCGAGAGTGGCACCCTCAGACAGAAGGGAGGTGTCGCGTATGCTTCAAACCTAGAAGCTGCACCCAAAGAAGACGACCTCCTGCTGAGTCCAGGGAGCATCTGTTGCTCCGAGGAACTTGGCTGCCAATTCAGGTCATCCTAGTCATCCTTCAATTCCGAGGAGAAGACCACAGTGACCCCAAGAGAGGCAACCTTGGACCTCTACCCATCCCCGCACCGAGGACAGTGTCAGGAGGGATTCAGCAACAATGGCAGTACCACCTCACTCACTCACTGGCACTGGAGTTGGTGCCAGGAGCTGAAGCAACACCCACTGCAGCCGAAGGAACCACTGATGCAGGACCCGCATATAGCCGAGACCTCGACACCAGGGTTAGCCGGCTCATCGGAGGGGAACCAGGCCGCGAGTAGTCCACGACCGCCCTGCCCCCCCCCGGAGGAGGCCGACTGTCCCCCCGACCACTCATCCAGGCCTCCAGTCCCAGTGAGACCAGAGTCAATGGAGGCCTGTTGCCCTCCAGTGCATATACAGTGGTAGCCACAGATACTGCCAGATATTTCCAGAAATTTCTGTGATATTTCCAGAAATATCTGAGGCTTTCTGCATTTAAACAGTAGGGGCAGCTGAGACAAACTCTTCAGAAATTTCGCAAAATATCTGGAAATAGCTGGCAATGTCTGTGGCTACCACTGTAGCAGCAGGGGGCGGCCTGGGAGGAATACCCAGGGACCTTACCTTGGCGACCCTCATGTGACACTGACCACCAAAGGTTGAGGGGTCACGGCCCAATCTGGCCGTGTGGGTAACTAAGGTGTAAAAGTCAGTGGAGAAGCAGGCGTTGCATTGGTCCATGTCATGGTTTGGTCCCAGGCAGGTGAAGCTCCGGTTATGCGGGTCCCTTATGGAGAAACGACTACTGCAGAGGCACCAATGCACTGGGGTAGTCCCCTACTTATAACTCCATTGTCCCGAACCCGACATGATCGGCAGTGCACAAAAATAACGAAAACAAAGGAAAAGACTCGATGCCGAACTGCTATAAAATAAAAAATGGTGCCAGTAACGGCTGCAAAACTAATCGGCATTAAGTAAACCAACGGAAGAATGAGCAGAACAGCGTTTCTGGAAGTGTCAAAGTGAAGATCATTGTCCCAACAGAGTCGTGCTGTCCTCGATGGCGGGAAAAGCAGAACTGAGGTAATGAAGGGGCCGGTGTCCATTACTGGCCAACCCATGAGGGCCATGTAATACGTTGTCCTCGAGGTGGTGCCATCCCCGATGTCGGCCCCTCCTCCAGATAGGAAGAAAGCTTTTTAAAGCTAAACAGCTTCCAGCGGGGTCCTAACGCCTCTGGCTTGAACCCACCAATGATGAATGGTGAAGACTGACTCCGGTTAGGTCTGCCAAAGCCCACTCCTATATAGCATCCAGACAAGACAAAGTCAATAATCTGCACTAGACAACATCAACAGTCCTGGCTATGAGCAACCGTTCTATAAAACAGCAGGGCATAACTGGTGGATGAGTTAGGCTATATAAAATTCGACAGTTATGATAGGTAACGTTCCTATCTTTCAAGAATCAATATTCTTCACCGAGTCCTACTCTTTGATCATGTAGCAAGATTTTCCATGATGATGGCGAAGTGCATAACTTGCCTCCAATGGCATTCACTCTTCAGTGGGGGACAAAAACAAGGAGAGGATGTGATGGTGCCCCCCCCCCCCCAATAGGCACTGGAGATGACAGACGTGGACCCAGAGGGGATGGAAAGGTAAGTGGCTCCGATAACACCCGCACCATTTTTTTTGAAAATGGAAATGTCTTCTGAGCATTCCGGGCCTTACAACAGGCAAGTGGACCTAGAAAGGACAGGTATAGGCAAGATATATTTCTGAGGCAAACGGGACATGCTACCAAGTGAGAGGTAACCTCTGAAGCACTGCAAGATGCTCTGGTCTGGTGTCCCTCTACCCCCAGATTCTTACCAGCAATGCCAAGCTTGGCCTATACTTGGTTGTGTGCAGGCAACATGGAGAGCACAGTGCACCTGAGACCACAGGCGATGATAGTATGCTAATATGTGCACCCCGTAACATGTCATGGTCAGGGAGGAACTAGCCGATGCAAAAAATCTTCTTCCACAATGCATTCATTTGCCTACAGTCTATCATCAAAGGATTTGGCTAGTCACAGAGCTGGACTTGCTCTCTACTGGAGTCTATAGAGATGTCAACCCTGGGGTGACGTAATTCTCCAGGAGACAAAGTAAGGGCCAAGTATCTGATTGGGGTGGAGGGGGAGTAGGGAGTAGAGGTGTCTCCAGACGGTCATAGTAGCCTCTTCCAGTGCAGCATGTCAGGGAAGGATCAGAAATGTGTCCTGACTGGATAACATCAAGAAGCCAAGAAGCATGGCATTAGAATTCACACCCAAAAGATGGGGCCATTCTAGTGTGTCCTGCATCTCCCTTCTGAATCGCTGAAACAAAATGTCTTCCATTGCAGAGGAGAGATGCAGGAAGGATTTGTTGTCCTCTGAGAAGGACGTCAACGAAGAGGAGATAGGAATACCACGAGCAGATGAAGGAGGGGAGATGGTGGATACAGCACTAGGCTGATCTCCCTGAACCAGCACTCTACATTCTCCACCTACTTGTGAATCCATCCACTTGTGAAATTGTTGGGGATAAAAAGGCCAAGGAGACCTAAGGGTCTCCGTGACTCCATTAAAAATGGACTGTGGCACTTGAGGTGAAGGTCTAAGTGTATGTTGGTGGCCTGAGAATCCACCGTATCTGTACTCAAGCTAAGACCCTGCAGCCCATTTGGTGACCTCACCCTAGAGGAGGAGCAAGTAAAGTCTCCAAGACAATTAGTGAAAACACCAGTGGCACCTACCAGCTGGTTGCTCCAAGGAGGTGCCCCTGGCCAGATGACAACCAGTCATCCTCTGATGGAGGGCCCTGCTGGCCACATCACTAGTGGACTAGACAGTGAGGCATGCTTTGACAGCTGTAGCCAGCCCAGCAGTGGTGGTGATAGCAGCGCTGGAGTTGACGTCGGTGCCAACTCTCAGCATCTAGGTGGCTGACTCATTAGTCAGCACTGAAGAAGGTATTCATCTCAGTGACAGTGTGACACAGAGCCAATGGCCACTGGACAGTAATGGCTGCTCCTGCGACCGCCTGTACGGGGTCAAAGGTCATCCCAATGCCACCACCTTAGATGCCATAACAATCCCAGTATGGTGGGGGAAGCTTGGTATCTCAGCTGTCTCCAGAAAGCAGTGAGGGGATGGGAGGAATGATCTGGCAACCAACTGCACGTCTGCCTGTGTCAACCTGCCCCCGAAGTCTAAGATAGGTCATCTTATCTTCAAAGCCTGATGTTCCAACATCTGACAGCTGAGGTCAGTCAGTGCGGACAATATCATTCCCGCACTAGCATAGCTGGAAAAATGGCCGTGAAGGCTTGGCAAACTTGGGCCTTATATAACTCACAGGGAAAACAAGAAAACTGAATGAAAGACAGAAAAGAGGCCTAATGTAGTAAGTTTGATACATTTATTTTGGAACTAGATGAAAACATAATCAGTTGAGTGTCAAAAGGAAAAAAATGTCATCATACTTACCATAATTCCTTTTCTGTTAGCTCCAACATTGTCAATGGGTAGTGATTACAACCAGGTATTATGCACCCCTACTAGGGGATAAAGCACAGCCCAAAGGCTGAATCAGTCTAGAATGTTGGGTACATGAGCATTTTGGACAGCAGCAACTCTCCAGTGACTACAGTCCACGCCTCTAAATATTAAAATAAATGCCATACCGCTCGACTTGACACAAAAAGCACACAAATTAGCTGCCTACACAGACAGGACTCTAGCCAAAATAAAATACAGTACACAGTGGCCTACCTTGTCAGATGATGACAAGTGAGTGATTAAGGCTCGTCTTCCAAAAGTCTACATCGTGTAATGTTCTGCAGAACTTAATCAGCTTGAAAAAAAAAACAATAGACTTATTAAAAGGCAAAGGACTGCATGTAGTGGAAGCACTCACCTGCAATAAAAGAGGCACCCTTCGTTAACGTCAAATTCGAACCTGTAAAATCTGCTTGATAGCAACCAACATTGTAACGTGGAACTACTCATTCTCTTTTTTCAAGTGCAGCACATGAAGTATAGAAGGATGCCCAGACTGGCTTACAATCACAGTTTATAAGAGGATAATGGAAATCCCCATGCTGGCATACTAAACAATATTCTCCCGGAGGAGCCACTGACAATGTTGGAGCTAACAGAAAAGGAAGTTACGGCACGTATGAAAAAAATTCTTCTTTTTGTAGCACGCCACATTGTCAATGGGTAGTGATTACAACAAGTGTAACCCCTAGATGGCGCTATCCCAGGGGCTACTACCCCTGCCTGATTTGCCACTAACAGGTTGAGGGGCCTGGATCCAATGGCGGGTGCCTCCACCCAGAGGTCAGGGTTTGCAATAGTTAAACTAACTTGGTCACAGCCCTCTGGGACACTGCAACCCCCCTTTCTTCCCACTAGTGGCCCACACAATATATCAGAATTACCTTCACAGTATACACTTACCCCCAGGTCTGGTTCGCACTGGGACCTCCTGTGAAATGAGATACAGTGCAACAATCACAGTACAGTACTTTAACATAGACAAATACCTCAGGCAGTATAACTTTGCTGAAACAAGCAGCTCTGATTTATTTAGGGGATATAACAAGGACAGGGAATCAGGTTAATTAGCTTATCACTCTAATAATTACCTATGGCTCTGTGCACAGGCCTATCCCTATCAGTTACTGTCCCTGGGTACCCAAGCCCTAGTGGCTAGTCCAAACCGTGGCAGCTGGTGGGGCCCTTTCACACAGAGAAAAGGAGAATTAAACAGTCAGCAGTACAGTAATTCCATTTGGATTTAATGTGGCAATTCAACAGGGAGCGACCCTGAATTAGTACTCACGACCTCCAAATAAGATAGGGTCCTTCAATGTCAGCAGGGCTCACTTGAGGTACACAAACCTCTTCACACATCCATATAAAGAAAGCACTATACCAGGCAGGCTGCATCTGTATCCCGATCGCAATTACTGCACAATACCCGGGAGAACACACAGCAGATTCAGTTCCTGACAGACCGAGTGCAATTTTCAGCAATTCTTCCAGTCTTCTACAGGGTGAGCCTGTTTTCTACTCTTCAGAGATCCTTTGATTCTTTTCACAGGACGGATTCAGTACTAACAAGCTGCAGACCGGAACTCTGGGCCTTACACACGTTTTTTGACTAAAACTGCACACTGAAAAAGCACAGGGCTCCTTCCTTCTTCACTGCCAAAGCTCAACTGACTCTCCAACTGACAAAACCGGGCACTTCCTTTGAGTTCCTCCCAGTTCTTGACTGGATTGGCTGTCACTCACAATAGACTGCTGCTGTTGGTCCAAAAAGGCACTGAAGTCTAAACTACATCTCCCAGAGTCACTGCCCATACAATCCTCTTGTGGCTGGCTCAGATTATGAGTCCAAGTTCTGATTAGTCAAGGCACCATTTAGAGCTAGCTTACCCCACACTGATTGGTCCAGTTCATCAGTTCAAAACTAGAATGGGGAACTAGCAGACACAGTTCTGACTGCAAAAAAGCAGGTTAGACAAACTGTAATTTCATTATTACTCTAAATAATTTCTGGCAAACAGTTACATCTTTCAGATAGGTTCCTTTGCACTCTAGTGACTGCAAAATGAAGTGGAATTGGCAGCAGCTTGGTGGTACTCAATCAAAGAAACACACAGTCCCCCATACAAACTAATTATGTCTGCAAGCAGACAGCTCTTAAGAGACAGTACCAGAGGTTCTAAAAACACTCACTGATGAGTGGCTTAAATGCCAAACACCATTCAGGCTTGGAGCATTCAAGCAAGCTCCTGGAAGTCTTTTGGGAACCCCCATTTGCAGGGGGGGTTACACAAGGTTCTAAAAAGCAGTACACAGAAAAAGCCAAGTGGGGGAGAATATTGTCACATACGTCAACCACGCACAGGAAATAAATTTACCTAATAACTGCCACCTGCAAAACTCTACGACCAAAGGCCACATCAGCATAGCTTTGAACATCCAGTCTGTAGTGCTTGGTGAGTGTGGGGATTGAGGACCACGTAGCCGTCTTGCACAATGCTAAAACTGATACCTCACCTCTCCCCACCCAGGAGGTGGCCATAGCTCTGGTGGAATGAGCCCTGATAAGAGCCAGAGGCCTCTTCTTTTCTGCAACATAAGCCTTGGCAATGCAGGACCTCACCCATCTAGTTAACGTGACCTTGGAGAATTTTTGTCCCTGCTTAGCTGCTCTGAACAGGACGAACAACCTATTTGACTTCTGGAACTCAGTAGTCCATCTATGGTATTTCTTAATGGCCCGTCACCAATCTAACTTGTGCCACTCCTTCTCCTTTGGGTGAGTAGGTTACGGACAGAAAGATGGAAGACAGATTTCCTAGTCCACATACAAGGCCGTGGGAACCTTTGGAATGAAAGACGGAACTGTTCTGAGCACCACCTTGTCCTTATGCATGACAAGGTGTGGTTCTTAGTGGGATAAGGACTGGAGCTCACCAACCCTCCTGGCTGAGCGAGCACACAGAAACTAAAAAACACACCTTGTGAGACAGCACATCCAACAGTAACTACGAGAGCGGTTCGAAAGGCATCACTCCCAGATTTGGATGCAGAACAGGGCCCTGAGAAAGACGGTCCCCCCACACCGGAAGTCGAAACAGTGTGCGTTGAGCTAGTTTCACCAAATCCGAGAACCATGGTCTTCTGGGCCACTCCGGAGCTATTAGAAGAAAGTTGCCTCTTGAGTGCCTTATCTTGCATATGACCTTGGGGAGGAAAGGTAGAGAAGGGAAGGCATACGCTATGCTGAAATTTCACTCTTGTGACAGGGCATCCACTGCTTCAACGTGTAGACACAGGTAGCAGCTGAAGAACCGTTTAACTTGAGCAATGTGGCTGGAGATGAACAGATCGATCTGAGGACAATCAAACCTTTGACACAAAAGGTCGAACACCTCTGGGTTCAACATCCACTCCCCTGGATGAA
The DNA here is from genome assembly GCA_016271365.2 of Neoceratodus forsteri. Lineage (NCBI taxonomy): Eukaryota > Metazoa > Chordata > Ceratodontiformes > Ceratodontidae > Neoceratodus > Neoceratodus forsteri. Next base: position 1,547,663,465 of record CM057449.1, on the reverse strand, counting down.
CATTTTCGTGGCTTAGCCAATCAGCCTGAATGTTCAACTCCCCCACCAAGTGAACTGCTGACAGAGAGAGAAAAGCCTCTGCCCATAGCAGGAGATCAGTGGTTTCTTTCAGCATCTCCCTGCTCTTTGTGCACCCTTAATTGTTTATGTCGGCCACAATAACAGCATTGTCTGATCTTATTTTCAAGGCTTTTGACTGAACCTCACTCTGAAAATGAAGGAGAGCGAGGTGCACTGCCTTCACCTCCAGAACATTTATGTGTAGGTGCTGTTCCTGCAAACACCAAGTCAACTAAATGGGAATATGGTCCAGAACTGCCCCAACCAAACAGGCCGGCATCAGATGTCAGAATCAACTCTAGGGGGACTTCCACAGGGGACCTTTTGCTCAGATTCTCAAAACCCACCCACCAACTCAAAGACTGACACAGCTGTGGTGAGAGAGTTTTCTTGGCCTGATAATCCACCAAGGTTGGACCCCAGGCTGACAGCAACTCCATCTGTAGGTTCCACATGTGAAGGCAAGCCCATGGAACTAGTTCTATTGCTGCCATCATGACGTTCAGAATTCATAGCAGGCTGTGAGCTCCTCAGCCCCTGAACCTCTCTCAACAGGGTCACTTTCCAGGCTGGTGAGAGGAAGACCTTCCCCTGGTCCATCTTGAACACTGCTCTCAAGTGTTCCAGGGTTTGCAATGGCTCAAGAGAACTTTTCTCCCAATTCACCACCTAGCCATGGGACTCTTAACACCTCCAGAGTCCTGGTCACCAACTTTTTGCCAATGGCACAGACGGTACTTGAATGAGCAGATCGTCCAGGTATAGAGAGACATGATGTCCCTCCTGTCAGAGTTGAGCCACCAGGACTATAAGCATCTTTGAAAAAACCCTTGGGGCTGCTGACAGCCCAAATGGAAGCACCCTGTACTGCAAGTGCTGTCCCAGGACCGTGAACCTGAGAAACTGTTGACGAGACTGTCGGATGGGGATGTGGAGATCTGCATCCCTAAGATCTATGGAAGCCAGATAATTCCCTGACTGGACAGCTCAGATGATTGAATGCAGGGATTTACACAGATACACAGACAGTGTCGGCAGATAAGAGCCTATGGCCCACCCAGTCTGCCCAGTTGAGCTTGTAAGTTCAGTTTATGTTTTCCTAGAAGTCTGTTGCCCCTTACCCCTGACCTCCAGAATTCCTTTATGTCTATCCCATGCATTCTTAAATCCCGTGATTGTTTCAGCCCCCACCACTTCCTCTGGCAGGGTGTTCCACTTGTCCACCACCCGTTCTGTGAAGAAATTCTTCCTCACGTATCCTCTGAATTGTCCTCCCTCCAACTTCATCACATGCCTTTTAGTCCTGGAACACCTTTTTTGCTTAAAAATAGTGTATTCCTGCACCCTGTTCCTCCATGTAAGATACTTGTATGTCTCTATCATATCCCCTCTCTCCCTCCTCTCCTCCAGGGAGTACATGTTCAGTTCCTCCAACCTGTCCTCATAGGACTTGTGATGCAATCCATGCACCATCTTTGTTGCCCTCCTCTGAACCTTCTCTACCCTGTCAATGTCCTTACATAAGTAAGGTCTCCAGAACTGTACACTGTACTCCAGGTGGGGCCTCACTAGTGTCTTGTATAGTGGAATTATGACCTCCCTTTTTCTGCTGGTGATGCCACTGCCTATGCATCCCAGCATCCTATTTGCTTTAGCTGCTGCCTTGTCACACTGTTTCCCTACCTTGAGGTCATCAGAGATGATAACCCCAAGATCCCCTTCCTGCTTGGTGCATGCTATATCCTCACCCCCCAACTGATATATTGTGCCAGGGTTTGTGTGCCCCATATGCATTATCTTGCACTTCTTTGCATTGAATTTCAACTGCCAAATCCCTGACCATTCTTCAAGTTTCTGCAGGTCCCTTCTCATTCTGTCTACACCCTCTGGTGTGTCTACTCTATTACAGAGCTTTGTGTCATCAGCGAACAGTGAAATTCTGCCTTCTAGGTCCTGCGCAATGTCACTGATGAAGATGTTGAATAGGACCGGTCCCAGCACTGATCCCTGTGGTACCCCACTGGTCACTCTTCCCTCTGTGGAGTGACAGCCATTTACCACCATCCTCTGTGTCCTGCCACCCAGCCAGTTACCTACCCACCACACTACTGTCCTGCCCACACCCATATTTCCCAGTTCATCTTGAAGGTCGTGTGGCAAACAAAGTTGTTTAGGTGTTTAAGATCCAAGATAGGCTTGAAATCCTCTGACTTCTTGGGAAATGAAAATTACGTACCTACTTAATTCTTGATCTTCCTGTATATTTTCAGCATTCATCACTGGTGGGTTCAAGTCGAAGGTGCAGGACCCCGCAGGAATCTTTTCTGCTTTAAGAAAAAGCTTTACTGCTCTGGAAGGAGGGACGACTTCTGAGACGGCGCCACCCTCAAGGCCAACACACTGTGTGGCGCTCATGGGTTGGTCAGTACCCAACGTCGCCCCCTCCATTACCTTAGTTCTACTCACCGGAGAGAAAAATAGCTAAGAGAAAACAAGGGTGGAGGGTGGGCAAGGGAGCCGTAAAAGGAAAGGATTTAAACTGAAAAAGAAATAAGCTGGCCAGAGAGGATAGATTCTTTTTTTTGGTAAGGTTGGAACCTAGCTGGGTCTGGAGAAGCATCCCCAACCTCTGGGCAGGGCGGGAAGGAGCAGAGATAGAAAGAAAGAAATAATGAACGAAAAAAGGAAAGAGAGAGAGAGAGAGAGAAGAGACATGGGAAGAAGGAGACGACGTGGTGGGAGATAACCATGTCCTCCAAGCCTAGGATCCCTACGGACCAGGGTAACTTAAAGCTGACTGGTTTCACTCCTTGTGAAACAACGTGTCCACCTTCCTTTATTTCATTTTTTTTTTTTGAAAGCCTGGAGGCATTAGCCCGGAAACTGGGGCATCCCAAAATGGAAAAGAAAGTATAACCCTCAACCACTAGGACGATTTGACAAAGACAAGGCTTACAGGGTAAGCTGCTGTAGCTGGTCAAAGGGGAGAACACCAGGCCTTTGAATGTTCCTTTTACCCCTACCCCTTTAGGCTGGAGGCATGAGAGAGAGATCGTCTTCCAGCTAGAGATCACCTTAGCACCCAACTGGGACCTGGGATGAAAAGAAAAAATTACTCACCTTAGTAATGTTGTTTCTTCTAATGGAGTCTTGCTGTATTCTGACATATGCAGTGATGTCCAACCTTTGAACTGCCCCGGAGAGGAAAGAGTTAACTTTCCATGCAAGGCATGGAACGCTGAGCTCGGTTAAGACTCTGTCTGTTGTTGTTTGAACTCAAACCACCAGATCTTTACAAGCTATACTCACTGGGTGTCCTGTGTGGAAACTGTAAACTTACACTAGCCACCTGGCTACTAAATATAATAAAAAGATTTTTTGGTTCCAAGGCAAAGACGCAAGTCAGGAAACCCAAAAAATAAAACAAAACACAACACACACACCCAAATTAAGAGGGTGAGAAAAAGGGGGGCACCTCAGGTGCCAACACTGTTGCTGCCCACCCACATCACAAAACCCAGGTTCTGAGAGGGAGGCAGGGGAGGTCAGAATACAGCAAGACTCCATTAGAAGAAACAACATTACTAAGGTGAGTAATTTTCTTCAAACAACATGAAGTCTTGCTGTATTCTGATATATGCAGACTACCAAGCAGTACCTCCATGGAGGAGGGACAGAATCTACTTCGGGAACAGGCTCTGAAGCACTACTGTGCCAAACCGAGCATCACTCCTAGCCTGGATATCCAGACAGTAATGCTTGGTAAAAGTATGTACTGTTTTACAGGTGGCTGCTTGACAAAGTTCTAAGATAGGAATACCCCTGGCAGCAGCCAGGGAAGCAGCTGTACCTCTGGTAGAGTGAGCCCTCAGGCCTGAGGGTGGGATCCTATCTAATTTTTCATAGCAAAATTGTATGCAAGAGACAATCCACCTGGCAATAGATCTCTTAGTGGCAGGTTTTCCCTTACCAACCTCACCATAAGTGAGGAACAGTTGGAGGGAGTCAAACCTGTGACCCTTGGTGCGCTCTATGTAGTAGCTAAGGGCCCTTTTCACATCCAAGCTGTGCAGCCTCCTCTCCCCAGAGGAGGAATAGTCAGTGAAGAAAACATGAAGAGAGACAGACTGGTTAAGTTGGAAATCTGAAACCACCTTAGGCAAAAACTTCCTGTTAGTCCTAAGGACCACCTTATCTCTATGGAAAGAGATAAAATCAGGCTCCACTGACAGGGCCTGTAACTCACTTATGCGTCTGGCAGAAGCAATGGCTACCAAAAACAGTTTTCCAAGTCAAGTACTTAAGCTCTGCTGAGGACAAAGGCTCAAAAGGGGGTTGCATAAGCTGAGCAATGCAAACATTAAGGTCCCAAGCAGGGGCAGAGTCCCTGAAGGGAGGATTGGTATGCAGCAATCTCTTGAAGAACTTACAGAATATAGGATGAGCTGAAAGGGAAGAGTACTTGTCTGCTGACAAGAAGGCAGAGACAGCTGCCAGATGCACTCTAAGTGTAGCTGGTCTGAGTCCCAAGCTATTGAGATGAACCATATAGTCAAGGACTGTAGGCAAACCAGCAGACTCTGGAGGAATATGCTTCCCAGAGCACCAAATAGTAAACCTTTTCCATTTTGAGTTGTAAGTCTTTCTGGTGGAAGGCTTTCGAGAAGCCTTTAAAATATCCAGAACACCTTGAGAGAGATGCAAATCCGCAAATTCTAACTCCTGAAGAGCCAGGCCTTGAGATTGAGGGATTTGAGATTTGGATACCAGACCCTCTCCTGAGAACATGTTAACAGGTTGTAATTCCTGGGAAGAGACAGGGGAAGGTGGACTGCTAAGGACAGCAAGAGAGGGTACCAGGGCTGTCTGGCCCAGTCTGGAGCAATCAGAATCACTTTGCAGGGCTGAGACCTGATTTTGACTAGTACCTTGAACAGGAGAGGGAAGGGGGAAAGCATATAGGAACTTCCCTTCCCAAATGAGAACTAGGGCATCCAGGGGACTGAGCCCAACACTGGGGGCCTGCAGCAAAAAAGAGGAAGTTGGTGATTGTCTGAGGCTGCAAAAAGATCCATCTGTGGGGTGCCCCATCTGGAGAAGATCACCTTCAAAATCAGGGGATCTAGGGACCATTCATGATGGCCCTGAGATATCCTGCTGAGAGCATCTGCCAGGACATTGTCCTTCCCTGGGAGGTGCACTGCTATCAGAGAGGTATTCAAGGAATAGGCCAGAGACCACAACTTCATTGCCTCTGTGCACAAGGCAGTAGACCGAGTGCCCCCTTGCTTGTTGATGTACCACATTGTGGTGGTATTGTCTGTCCTGATCTGAACTACTTTGTTCTGAACAGACTTGGAAAAAGCTTGAAGTGCTAGAAACACTGCTCTGAGTTCTAAGAGATTGATGTGAAGCAGAGATTCTTGAGGTTACCACAACCCTTGGGTGGTCAGCTCTCCCAAATGGGCTCCCCAGCCCAAGAGGGAGGCATCTGTGGTAAGGATTAGAGAATGAGATTGAGTGACAAAGGGAACCCCTTGCCTTAGGTTGTCCTGATCCTGCCACCGCTGCAAAGCCTGGATCAGGGTTCGAGTCACTGGGATTAGTTTGGTCAGAGGATCCTTTCTCTGAGACCAGAAGGCTCTCAAGTGGAACTGAATGTCCCTCATCTGAAATCTTGCTCCTTGGACCACTGCTGTAGAGGCAGCCATGTGGCCCAGGAGCTGCAGAAAATGCCTTGCTAGTCGAGACACCTGGAGGGTGAATGAAGAGGCCAGTGTAACAAGGGTCCTTGCCCTGACCAGGAGAAGGAAGGCTCTTGACTTTAATGTATCCAGCTCTGCCCCTATCAAGGTGAGGAGCTGCACAGGCTCCAGAACTGACTTTGAAAGATTCAGAAGGAATTCTAGAGAAGCGAGCAGTTGCTGAGTTATCTGTAGGTGTGACTTGACTTGGTATGGAGACTGACCTACTATGAGCCAGTCGTCCAGGTATGGAAAGATGGAGATCTTTTTTCTCCTTAGGAAAGCAACCACTACTGCCAGGCATTTTGTGAACACCCTTGGAGTTGAAGTTAGGCCAAAGGGCATTGCTCTGAATTGATAGTGGCCTGAGGGCAACTCGAACCTGAGGTACTTTCGGTGGGAGCTTCTGATGAGAATGTGGAAATAGGCATCCTTGAGGTCCAGGGAAACTAGCCAGTCTCCTGGCCTTAGAAAGGTAGAATTATTCCCAGACTCACCATTTTGAACTTTGGCTTTAAAAGGTGCTTGTTTTAATATCTGAGATCCAGGATGGGCTGCCATTCTCCTGTCTTTTTGGGAGTTAGGAAGTACCTGGAGTACAATCATTTTCCCTTGTGTAGGGGTGGAACCCTTTCTATGGCTCTCATAGCCAAGAGGGAAGAGACCTCTGCCTCTAGGGCAAGTGCCTCTGAGGGATCTGCAGGTGGAAAGGATCTGGTTCTCATCTTCGGAAATTTTTTGAAGCTGAGAACCAGTCCCTGGCTCACTACTTCCAGGACCCATTTGTCTGATGTTAAAGACATCCAGTCCTGGACAAAGTAAGCCAGCCTGCCCCCTACAGGTGGTGGAGAATCGGCCCTGGCAAACCCATCAGGGTGCCTGTTTGGCAGGGGCTTTAGGCTGAGGGGTGGTAGCAGGCCTGCTTGTACCCTGTCTGCCTCTCCCTCTGAAGAACCCCCTCTGGGCAAAGGCGGAAGAGGAGGAGGCCTGGGCTTGGTAGAAAGGCCTATGAAAAGGCCTGCCCCTAGAATGCTGCCTCTGGGTAGTGGCTTGCCTTTCCTTGGCCTGAGCACTCCTATAGGTGGTCCTGTATTCATCCATTTTCTTCATGTAGTTCTCTGTTTGCTCCCCAAACAGAGAATTACCAACAACAGGAAAAAATCCATGGCCTTAGTCTGGGCATCCTGAGACAGGCTAGTACATCTGAGCCAAGCCATCCTACGAAGGGCCACAGATGTAGCCATGACTCTAGATGAAACATCACTGGAGTCTACTGCAGCATGACATTGCACACTGGATGCCTCAATACCATCTGCAGCCACCTGCTCCAGCTCCTTGGCAAGCTGGCCAGGGACCTGTTTAGCCAGAGCCACCACAGTGTCCCATCTAGACTTCTGGTATCTAGCTGTATAGGCCATATAATTAGCCTGCCTGAGTCCCAAGGATGCTGCCATGTACTGTTTCTTTGCCATGGCATCAATCCTCCTGGAGTCCTTATCTGGGGGGTGTGAAGCCAAGGGTATATGTGCCTTGTCACAGGCAGCAGCCTGCACTACCCCAACATGGCTGCACTGCTGGGTAAGGAACTCCGTATCTGAGCCTGAGAGAGTATATCTCTTGTCCATTCTCTTGTCCACAGGAGGTATACAATTAGGAGTCTTTAAAATGTTTATTGTCTGTTTCCCAAAAGACTTATGGAGGGGAACAGACAGCCTCCTCGACTCTGGGATGTCCATCATTTCAACGCAATCAGGCTCCTCCTGATCCTCTAGTGCTTCCTCCATAGGAAGCTGAAGAGTTTCAGCCACTTTTTTGTAACACATAAAATGGGAAGGGGACTCAGAAAGCTTAGGAGGAGAAACCCCTGAAGGTCTGTCTGGGGAGATGTCAGGATCAATGGGCACATCCAGACTTTCATAATCACCATCACTATCCTCATACTCTCCCTCCTCCTCCTCCGGTTCATAAAAATCCTCTAAATTATAATCTGGAACCGGGGGAACCGACCGAACCGAGACCCTAACTGATGGTGCCGGTTCGGTCGGAACCGGGTTAGTGACTGAACAATCCTTATCGCTTGGCTATTTCATCAGCAGTCGGAGAAAGAACTTGTGGATCCAAACCGGCTGATTTATCCCTTCTTTTTCTTTTAACCGGAACCGACTCCTCAGAGTCGGTTCTCCTTGTGCCCGAAGAAGTGTAAGCCTGGTCAGGGAGGCACTCCTTCCGGTTCGGTTGGAACCGAACCGGGCTGGCCATCCGGGTCAGCGGACTTTTTGGCCTCCCTTTCCCTGAGCCTACCAACTCTCTTTTCCAGGGTAGCTGAGGGAAAATTTTTGCAAATCTGGCAGTCAGAATCGAGGTGGTCAAACCCCAGACAATAACACAGGTGGTGTGGGGGTCAGCTTTAGCAAAGGCTTCCCCACACACACACTACAGTGTTGAAACCCAGTGGACCTGGTTTTTCTCTTGGGTTTCTCAGACATGGCCAGTCCTAACCAAACTTGCCCTTTTTTCGTCAATCCGCCAGGCAAGACACCCTTATCGGTTCCTGACCGTGTTACGGGTCGTGGAAAAAACCGTAATGAAATCTGTTTTTTTTTAGAACCGATGAGGACTGGTTACCACTCTCTAAAAGTAGAACAAACTTTTTTGAACAAACCTGATCGGTTCAAACGGAACCAATCCAAGGTTTACAAGTTCCACACAGAAGAAACAAAAATAAACCTATCTAGTACTCACGATACCACAGACAGAGACTGAACCGACAGGTTAGATGGATTAAATTTGGTTGAAACCGAGGAAAATGACACTTTAACCTACTAAATTGAACTGAGCAAAGGAGAAATCTCCGGAGCGACTGTTCAGTGAGGCAGAGTAAAGAATCTGGCGGTTTGAGTTCAGTCAACAACAGACAGAGTCTCAACCGAGCTCAAGCTCAGCGTTCCATGCCTTGCATGAAAAGTTAACTCTTTCCTCTCCGGGGCAGTTGAAAGGTTGGACATCACTGCATATGTCAGAATACAGCAAGACTTCATGTTGTTTGAATCAAATATCTACTTTATCCAAACTGGCTTAGTTAGGCCCAGATAAAGAAAAGAGAAAATTAAGAAAATTATCCCTAAAGGCTTAGTTAGGCTGGGTAATAGAGAACAAAGTCCAAACCGGCCAACAGTTTAGCGTCAGCTGAAAAGGAACTGAGAAAACCTCCCGGTTCTGGTTAGGACTTTGCACCAGATCCCAATACAGATGAAAATTTACACAGAAAAGGGGGGAAAAAAAGAGAAGTTTGGTCCCCTCACGGTCACAGAACCAATCAGAAACCGAACACTTACCCAACCTAAAAACGTAAACAATACCAAAGACAGTGGTTTGAGAATGTTTTTAAAACAAAATAATAAAGTGGTTGAAAATGGACCGACAAAACTCAGCTAGACCGAAGGTAGCGAGGAGAAATCTCAGAGGCGTCTTCACTGGTGAGCGGAGTAAAGAATCTGATCAGTTACTAGAACGTACTAAGGACAGTGGTTTGAAAACCGAGCTCAAGTTCAACGTTCTATGCATGCTAACTCTTTGTTCTCCAGGGCAGTTGAACCAGTCGGTCTAACTGCATACTGTCAGAATACAACAAGACTTCATGTTGTTTGAAACTTTTAAGTACCTCAAGGAAATCAACAAAGTCCAAGAGCGTAGCATCTTTCAGAAAAAGAGATGTGCAAGAACAAGAGGGCACAATCTGAAGATAGAGGGGGGATGGCTCAGAAGTAATGCGAGGAAGTATTTTTTCACAGAGAGGGTTGTGGATGCATGGAACGGCCTTCTGAATGAGGCCGTGGAGTCAAAAACAGTGGGGGAATTCAAGAATGCATGGGACAGATATAAGGCAATTCTAGTGGGGGTAGGAGGAAGTAGGCTGTTGATTAACTAGGATCTGCAGCTTATCCATTAGGTAGGAAAATGGGCAGACTAGGAGGGCCAAGCGGTCCTTATCTGCCGTGAAATTCTATGTTTCAATGGCGAGCAATCTCAAGGAAGAGAGGAGAGACAAGCTGGTACCAGAGTCGGCCTCCGACTCCCCCAACTCTGTGGCAGCACCCAACAAAGATCCAGTCCTGAAATTCACCTCCTCCTCCTCAGAGACATGCCCAGACATGGCACTGTCACCAAGGGGTGGCACCAAAAATGGCACCAGGGCCCGTAGCGGCACCATCCTTGGCGCCATCCCCAGACGCGGCCCCAACATCAACCTTGTCATCAACATCAAAGGTGGCACCGACATCGGGGATGGCGCCGAGTGCAGCGTCGAGCCCTAGAAACGGCGCCAACTGCAGCACTGACACCGGGAATGGCGTCAACCATGGTGCCATTGCCAGGTGTGATGCTGGCTGTGGCACCACCACTGCCCACTGCACTGTCAACAGGCACGAGACTGCAAGTGGCATCGTTGCCCTAGACAGCACTGAGGACGGCACTGGAGTCCTCAGTGGCACAGACTGTGGCACCGGGAGAGGAAAGGGCTGCACCGCGCACAGCATCAAGTCCAAGTTCTGATCCCACAGAAGAAGTCCTCAAATGGAATCTGGGGGGCGACTGCTCCAGAGAGCTGGGTTGCCAGCCTGGGTCCTTCAGGTTGTCCTCTGAATCTGAGGTGGAGACCACTGAAACCCGAAGAGAGGCAACCCATCACCCGGCCCGTCATGGCACCGAGAGCTGTGTCGGGAAGGAACTCAGTGCATTGGAGTGCCTGCTTCGCTCTTCGACACCAGAATTGGGTGTCAGGAGCAGAAGCCACACTTTCGAAGGCCTCAAAAGGGCCACTGGTGTGGGGCCCACATATAGCTGAGGCCTCGACACTGGGGTCCCGGTCCCCTGAAGGGGTACCAAGCCTGGAACAGTCAGCAGCCGACCTCCTGGAGGAAGCTGACCACTTCCCCAGGTGCCCAGACTCAGTGGGACACGAGTCCGTGGAGGCCTGCTTTCTGCTGCTGTGCAAGAAGCAGGGGGAGGCCCAGGGAACAGGTCCAAGGTCCTTGTTGTAGCTGCCCTCGTTCAATGCTTACCACCGAAGGCTGGAGGGTCGCATTCCAACCTCGCTGCGTGGAGTTCAAGGGTGCTGTAGTCCATACTGAAGCAAGTTTCACAACGGTCCACGTTGTGATTCGGCCCTAGACAAGTGAAGCATCGATCATATGGGTGCGTTGCGGTAAACCAACTTCAACAGGGGCACCAATGCATGGGGAGAAGTCCCTGCCTTTGAACTTTTACGCCCCAAACCCTACATAGCACCAACCGCACAACAAAATACAAAATTAAAGTGAAATACTCGACGCCAAATGCCATTAAAGTATGGCTATGGTGTTGAGTAATTTTTGAGTGAGCAGAAACAGCAAATGGATAGTGATGCAGTTGATCCTCTGAGGAGTCGCTATCCCACAGAGCACCTGCAGCCTCGACAGTGGGAAGAGCAGAACTAAAGCAATGGAAGGAGCAACGCTGGTTACGTACAAACCCGCGGCGCCACACAATGCATTGGCGTCGAAGGTGGCACTGTCTCCAACATCGTCCCTCCTTCTAGAGCAGTAAAGCTTTTTCTTAGAGCAGAAAAGCTTCCTGTGGGGTTCTGCGCCTTTGGCTTGAACCCACCAGTGATGAATGGTGAAGAGTGATGCCAGGAAGATCTACAAAATAGACTGAGTAGAATCTTTGGCCTTGCTCACTAGGGGGCACCAGAACAATCGCCCCAATTTGAGAGAGGTGGTCCAGGGTCTTTGACACTGCTCATCTCTTCATGAGGACCTTTGGAACCAGAGATGGCAGAAAATGCCCCTTTGTGGGAATTGTTGAAAATTCTATTGCATAACCTAAAGCCAGAATTTCCAAAACCCAAGCATCTGATGTTATCTGGGTCCATCTTGTGTAAAAATTGTGCAGTCTTCCACCATGGGAAGGAAGACAGTGATGGGTCCATGTACCCTTATTGTGAGGTGCCTGACTTTTTGCCCTGTGCCTGGGATGCATCTTCCTGCAAGGGCCATTCTGCTACAGTTGCTCTTGAAACCAGAATAGGGTCCTTTACTGCTCTGGTTCCCAAAGTTCTGAATGATACGAATACGCCCTTGGAACTGCCTCTGTTGGCTGCCTCCTTGACCTTTTGAGTTCATGCAGCCTTTTGATGTTGCTTTGACACTGCAAGGTGGCTCTTTGTTTCCTGGTTATCCTTCAAAATACAGTAACATCCATGCCAGAACCAAACAGCAAGCTCCCCTCCAAGGCTAGATTGAACAGCTTGGTCTTCGAAGCCTGATCAGCTACCCAATGCTGAAGCCACACACCACGCGTAGCTGACATGTGTAAGTTTTCCACCGTGGCATCCCCTAAGAAGGAAGAGGCCATGGATACCAACTGCAAAATGCTCGCTCCCTCCTGAATCCAGGGGAATGAAGCTGCCCAGAGTGGTAACCCACAAGTTTAAGGCTGGGGTGACAGGAAAGGAGGCATAGGAGGTGTAACGGTTCACTCCATTGGAGGCAAAGGCTCTTCTGCACGCAGCATCCACTTGTCTGTCATGCGAATCTGTTAAGGCAAAGGACCCTTCAATAGGAATAGTCATGTGCCTGACGGAATTATGAGCCGCCTTATCTTCCAGAGGAAGGGTTTACCACTTGCAGGTATCTTCTTCCAAAAAAGGGAAACACTGTACCTTAGGTTTCAGCAGATATTTTCTGTGGTCCACACTTGTCTATTCTTGTTCAATAATTTGGTCATAGTGAATAAAGATCAGAAAACACTTTGAAGCAGAGGAGGATGCGGACAGCATAGGACTGACATTCGCTGCCTCCATTGATTGTACCTCCTTGAGCTGTAATGACCTACATGCCTCAGTTACAAGACAGGACAGAGACTTGGTATCAAACAGGGGATGGACAGGAATAGTTTTCTTCAGCTCCATCCCCTCCCCTTCCTCCTCCTCAGTGGATTTATTATCCTCCTCATCAAGTAACTTCTTTGGGTCAGGATTTTCCCCAAGATCCCTGATATCCTCATCCTGACCCTCTGCATCCTCAGGTTCAGGGTCTGCCTGCAGATCTGCAATAGTAGCCCTGTCTTGCTGTGACTCACCTGGACATGCCTGTGTGGCCCCCCGACCTCAGGGGCCTGTCTTGGGTCGGGTGTGTCTAATGGGATGTCCTGTGGAACATCAGGGCCCAAAAGCTCTCCTAAGAACCATAAGAAAAAATTACTCACCTTAGTAATGTTGTTTCTTCTAATGGAGTCTTGCTATATTATGACATATGCAGTATAACCCCAGGTTAGAACTGCTCCGGAGGTGAAAGAGTTAACTTTCCATGCAGGGCATGGAATCTTGAGCGCGAGCTCGGTTGAACACTCTGTCTGTTGTAGCTCAAACTTAAACTGTCAGATCTTTACGAGCAAAAACTCACTAAGGTTCTGTGTGGAAGCCGTAAATCTACACTAGCCCACTGGCTACTAACTACAAAAACACATTTTTATTGATCCCAAAACAAAGACTCAAGTCAGAGGATTCAAGAAAGAAAAAATAAGCCTAACACCTAAGCACCCTAAGAAAGGGTGAGAATAAAGTAGGCATCTATGAAGTGCCAACCTTGCACTGCCCACCCACATCCCAAAAATAGAGGTTCTGAGAGGGGCAGGCTGTGGGGAAGGTCATAATATACCAAGACTCCATTAGAAGAAACAACATTACTAAGGTGAGTAATTTTTTCTTCAAACAACATGAAGTCTTGCTATATTATGACATATGCAGACTACACAGCAGTACCTCCATGGAGGAGGGACAGAACCTACTTGGGAAATAGTCTCTGAAGCACAGCTGTGCCAAATCGAGCATCACTCCTAGCCTGGATATCCAGAGAGTAATGCTTAGTAAAAGTGTGAACTGTTTTCCAGGTAGCTGTTGACATATCTCTAGGATAGGGATGTCCCTGGCAGCAGCCAGAGACGCAGCTGTACCTCTGGTAGAGTGAGCCCTCAGGCCTGAGGGAGGAACCTTACCCAGTTTTTCATAGCAGAATTGGATACAAGAGACAATCCACCTGGCAATGGATCTTTTAGTGGCAGGTTTCCCTTTACCAACCTCACCATAAGTGCGGAACAATTGGAGGGATTCAAACCTGTGACCCTTGGTACGTTCTATATAGTAACTAAGGGCTCTTTTGACATCTAAACTGTGCAGTCTCCTCTCACCAGAGGAGGAATGGTCAGTGAAGTACACAGGAAGAGACATGGATTGATTAAGGTGGAAGTCTGAAACCACCTTTGGCAAAAACTTCCTGTTAGTCCTGAGGACCACCTTATCTCTATGAAAGGAGATAAAATCAGGCTCCACTGACAATGCTTGTAGCTCACTTATGCGCCTGGCAGAGGTGATGGCTACCAGAAACACAGTTTTCCAAGTCAAGTACTTAAGCTCTGCTGAAGACAATGGCTCAAAAGGGGGTTGCATAAGCTGAGCAATACAAATATTAAGATCCCAAGCAGGGGCAGGGTCCCTGAACGGAGGGTTGGTGTGAAGCAACCCTTTAAAAAACTTGGAGAACACAGGGTGAGCTGAAAAAGAAGAGGGCTTACCTGCTGATAAGAAGACAGACACAGCTGCCAAGTGCACTTTTAGGGTAGCTGGTCTCAGCCCCAAGGAATTCAAATGCACCAAATAATCCAGGATCGTGGGCACGCCAGCAGATTCTGGGGAAATATGCTTACCAGCACACCATATGGAAAATCTCTTCCATTTTGAATTATAAGTAGCCCTGGTGGAAGGCTTCCTAGAGGCCTTCAATATATCCAATACACCTTGGGAAAGGAGTAGGTCAGCAAACTCTAACTCTTCAAGAGCCATGCCTTGAGATTGAGAGATTTGAGGTTTGGATACCAAACTCTCCCCTGGGCACAGGTTAACAGGTTGTGATTCCTGGGAAGACACAGGGGAAGGTGGACTGCTAAGGACACGAGGAGTGGGTACCAGGGCTGCCTGGCCCAATCTGGAGCAATCAGGATCATCTTGCAGGATTGAGATCTGATTCTGACTAGCACCTTGAAAAGAAGGGGGAAGGGGGGAAAAGCATAGAGAAACTTCCCTTCCCAACTGAGGAGAAAGGCATCCAGAGGGACTGAGCCCAACACTGGAGGCCTGCAGCGAAAAAGGGGAAGTTGGTGATTGTCTGGGGCTGCAAAGAGATCTATTTGCGGGGTGCTCCATCTGGCAAATACTACCTCCAGTACTAGGGAGTCCAGTGCCCATTCGTGATGGCCCTGGGAAATCCTGCTGAGAGCATCCGCTAGGACATTGTCCTTTCCTGGGAGGTGAACTGCCGTAAGGGAGGCGTTCAGAGAATAAGCCAGAGACCACAACTTCATTGCTTTGGTGCACAAGGCCATAGACCGAGTGCCCCCTTGCTTGTTAATGTACCACATTGTAGTGGTATTGTCTGTTCTGATCTGAACAATCTTGTTCTGAACAGATGTGGAAAAAACCTGGAGTGCTAGAAAAACTGCTCTGAGTTCCAGCAAATTGATGTGGAGCAGAGATTCCTGAGGGGACCACAGCCCTTGGGTGGAAAGGTCGCCCATGTGAGCTCCCCATCCCAAGAGGGATGCATCTGTAGTAAGGGTCAATGAATGAGACTGGGGAGTGAAGGGAACCCCCTGTCTCACATTGTTCTGATCCTGCCACCACTGAATGGCCTGGATCAGGGTTCGAGTCACTGGAATCATTTTGGTTAGAGGATCTGTCCTTTGAGACCAAAAGGCTCTCAAATGGAACTGGATGTCCCTCATCTGAAATCTTGCTCCCTGCACTACTGCTGTAGAAGCAGCCATGTGCCGCAGGAGCTGTACAAAATGCCTTGCTGGTCGAGAGACCTGCAGGGTGAAAGAAGAGGCCAGAGAGACCAAGGTCCTTGCTCTTTCCAGAGGGAGGAAGGCTCTGGCTTCTTTTGTGTTCAGTTCTGCGCCTATGAAGGTGAGAAGCTGGACAGGCTCCAGAACTGACTTTGGAAGATTAAGAAGGAAACCTAGAGATGTGAGCAGTTGCTGGGTTACTTGTAAGTGTAGTTTGACCTGTTCTAGAGACTGGCCTACAATGAGCCAGTCGTCCAGATAAGGAAAGATGGCAATCTTTTGCCTTCTTAAATGAGCAACTGCTACTGCCAGGCATTTTGTGAACACCCTCGGGGCCGAGGTGAGGCCGAAGGGCATTGCTCTGAACTGGCAATGGCCTGAGGGCAGTTCGAATCTGAGGTACTTTCGATGGGAGCTTCTGATGAGAACATGGAAGTAGGCATCCTTGAGATCCAGGGAGGCTAGCCAGTCCCCTGCCCTTAGAGAAGGTAAAATAATTCCCAGAGTCACCATTTTGAACTTTGGTTTTAAAAGGTGCTTGTTTAGATACCTGAGATCCAGGATGGGCCGCCATTCTCCTGTCTTTTTTGGGGTAAGGAAGTACCTGGAGTACAACCCTTTGCCCTGGTGTATGGTTGGAACCCTTTCCACGGCTCTGAGAGCCAAGAGGGAAGAAACTTCTGTTTCCAGGGCAAGTGCCTCTGATGAGTTTGAAGGTGGAAAAGACCTGGCTCTCATCTTCAGAAATTTTTTGAAGCTGAGAACCAGTCCCTGGCTTACTACTTCCAGGACCCACTTGTCTGTTGTTAAAGACTTCCAGTCCTGGACAAAGTAAGCCAGCCTGCCCCCTACCGGTAGTGGAGAATCGGCCCTGGCCACCCCATCAGGGAGCCTGTTTTGCAGGGGCTTTGGGTTGAGGGGTAGAAGCAGGCTTACTAGAACCCCTTCTGCCCCTTCCTCTAAAGAACCCCCTCTGGGCATAAGCAGAAGAGGAGGCCTGGGCTTGGTAAAAAGGCCTATGAAAAGGCCTGCCCCTGACATGCTGTCTTTGAGGAGTAGCTTGCCTTTCTTTGGCCTGTGCACTCCTATAGGTGGTCCTATACTCATCCATTTTCTTCATATAATTCTCTGTCTGCTCCCCAAACAGAGAATTGCCCACAACAGGAAAATCCATAGCCTTAAACTGAGTATCCTGTGACAGGGCAGTACATCTGAGCCAGGCCATTCTGCGAAGAGACACAGATGTAGCCATGACTCTTGATGAAACATCATTAGAGTCTACTGCAGCATGAAACTGCACCTTGGATGCCTCAATACCATCCACAGCCACCTGCTCCAGCTCCCTGGCAAGCTGGTCAGGGCCTGTTTTGCTAGGGCCAGGACAGTATCCCATCTGGATTTCTGGTACCTAGCTGCATAAGCCATATAATTTGCCTGTCTGAGTCCCAAAGATGCTGCCATGTACTGTTTCTTTGCCATGGCATCCATCCTCCTAGAATCCTTTTCAGGAGGGTGAGAGGCTAGAGGAATAATAGCCTTGTCACAGGCTGCAGCCTGCACTACCCCCACATGGCTGCATTGCTGGGAGAGGAACTCCGTATCAGAGCCTGATAAAGCATACCTCTTGTCCATCCTTTTATCCACAGGGAGGATAGAATGAGGAGTTTTCAGAATTTTTACTGTCTGTTTCCTAAAAGATTTGTGCAAGGGAATAGACAGTCTCCTAGACTCTGGAATATCCATCATTTTCACAAAATCAGGCTCTTCTTGATCATCAACAGCTTCCTCAACAGGGAGTTGCAGAGTCTCAGCAACTTTCTTGAAAAACAAAAAATGAGAAGGGGACTCAGATAGCCTGGGAGGGGAAACCCCTGAAGGTCTGTCTGGAGAGATGTCCGGTTCAATGGGCACATCCAGACTTTCAAAATCTCACTCACTCTCCTCATACCCCTCCTCCCCTTCCTCCGGTTCATAAAAATCCTCAAACTCATAATCTTGAACCGCAGGAACCGTCCGAACCGAGTGCTTCCCTAATGGTGTCAGTTCGGACGGAACCGGGGAAAGAGAGTGGACAATTTGAATAGCTTTGGCTATTTCCTCAGCGGTTGGAGAAAGAACTTTTGGCCCCAAACTAGCTGACTTTCTAGTCCTTTTAGTTTTAACTGGCTCCTCAGAGCTGGCTCTTCATTTGCCCAAGGAAGTATCGCCCTGGTCAGAGGGCACTCCCTCAGGTTCGGTTGGAACCGAACTGGGCTGGCCATCCGGGTCAGCGGAATTTTTGGCCTCCCTTTCCCTGAGCCTACCAACTCTCTTTTCCATGGTGGCAGCAGGAAAATTCTTGCAAATCTGACAGTCTGCATTGAGGTGGTCAAACCCCAGACAATATACACAAGTGGTGTTTGGGTCAGCCTTAGCAAAGGCTTCCCCACAGAGGCCACAGTGCTGAAACCCAGTGGGTCTGGTTTTTCTTTTGGGTTTCTGAGACATAGTGCCAGCCTAACCAAAACTTACCCGTTAATGGCAATCCGCCAAGCAAGACTCTCTTATCGGTTCCCAACCGTGTCACGGGTCGTGGAAAAAAACGTAATAAAATCTGTTTTTTTTAGAACCGATAAGAACCGGGAACCACACTCTAAAGGACTAGAAAGTAATTTTAAACCCAATCTGATCGGTTCAAACCGAACCGAAAAGACGTTTACAAGTGCCACACAGAAGAAAATAAACAAAAGCCTATCTATTACTTACAATACCACAGACAGAGCTTGAACCGATGATTGCGGTTAAATTTCGGTAAAATAAACCGAGAATTACACTTTAAAACCGACAAACGAACCAAGCAGCAGGAGGAATCTCCGGAGCGACTGTTCAGTGAGGCGGAGTAAAGAATCTGACAGTTTAAGTTTGAGCTACAACAGACAGAGTGCTCAACCGAGCTCGCGCTCAAGATTCCATGCCTTGCTGCATATGTCATAATATAGCAAGACTTCATGTTGTTTGAATAATGATTTACGCAATTCTGCTTTGCCACTGCCAACTGGTAAACCAGGTGCACCTCCCCAGCTTTGAGGTCCGACTAGGGGGGAACCATAAGAGACATATTAGCTTGAGAAACACAATAGGGGCAACAGGAACTGAGGGGAGAGGGCCTCATTACCCTTTTGCAGATCTCACATCTCTTGAAGGAAGAGGTCTCCGATAAGTCATGGTGCTAAAACAATAAGATAAACAGCCCTGCCATTGCCTCAAAGTCAAAATCAAGGTCTTGCCAAAAGTAAAACTACAGTACTACTGCCGCGACACCCACATCCAAATGTGGGCAAAAGGAAAACATTAGTTACCATAGTAATCTTGTTTCTTCTAAGGGAATCTTACTGTATTCTGACAAATGCAGTATGATCTCACCATAGCACTGCCCCGGAGCTGAAATGGTTAACAGAACCTATGCAAATGGTGGAATGCTAGGCTCGAGCTCTGTTTTCAAACCATTGTCCCTGGCTGCACTTCCTGCAACCGTCAGATTCTTACGAAGCATGCAGAAGCTAACAAACTAGCTAATTAATCTAACAAAAATAAATTGATCCGCCTTTAAGGGGCAAACACCTCTTAAATAACAGAGGGCATCTCCTACGACTCAAGTCAACAGATGCCCAAGAAAGTAGTAGGTACCCACAGGTTTCCAACATTATTTGTACAAACAGTATGCAGTGCCCTGTAGGTCCTAGTAGGGAAGGAAGGGTGGGAGCTCAGAATACAGTAAGATTCCCTTGGAAGAAACAGGATTACTAAGTAATATTTTCTTCAAACCCCATGAAATCTTACTGTATTCTGACAAATGCAGACTACCCAAGCAGTGCCTTTGGAGGTGGGCAGAGGACCTATTTAGGAAACAGGCTCCGCAGGACTGCTTTGCCAAACCTGGCATCACTTCTAGCCTGGGTATCCAGGCAGTAATGTTTGGTAAATGTGTGGACTATTTTCCAGGTAGCTACTTTACAGAGTTCCAGCAAAGGAATATCCCTTGAAGCTGCTACTGATGTAGCTTTTCCTCTGGTAGAGTGGGCGATAAGCCCCGTGGGGCCTGTTTGCCCACCTTGGCATAATAGAATTGGATACAGGCCACAATCCACTTGGCTATGGATCTTTTCGTGGCTGGTTTACCTTTTCCTACTTCCCCATAGGTCAAAAAGAGTTGGGATCTGTCCCCTCTGTGGCCCTTTGCATGCTCCAAATAGTAGCTGATAGCTCTTTTTACATCCAGACTATGCAGTCTATGTTCCCTTGAGGAGGAATGGCCAGTGAAAAAGACTGGTAGTGTCATGGACTGATTGATGTGGAAGTCTGAAACCACTGTAGGGAGAAATTTGTTGGTCCTAAGGACCAACTTATCCTTGTGGAATGCGATGTAGTCAGTCTCCATAGACAAAGCCTGCAACTCACTGATCCTCCTGGCTGAAGTAATAGCAACTAAGAACACAGTTTTCCAAGTAACGTACTTGAGATCAGCTGAAGCCATAGGTTCAAAAGGTGGCTGCATGAGCTGTGCAATAAATATGTTCAGATCCCACACTGGAGTGGGAGCTCTATGTGGAGGGTGCAAGTTTAGCAATCCTTTAAAGAACTTCCTGAACACTGGATTCGAGGCCATAGATGCTGTCTTGCCTGCTGACAGGTAAGCTGAAACAGCTACCAAATGCACCTTCAGAGTGCTGGCTTCAGTCCTATATGTAATTACATACTGCAAGAGCCCTCTGGAAGTAATATCATCTTTTCCACTTGGACGTGCAGGTCTTCCAAGTGGAAGGCTTTCTAGAAACCCCAAGGACTGCCATAACCCCTTCCGAGATGTGCAGGTTGGCATACTCTAGGTCCTCAAGAGCCAGGCCTTGAGCCTGAGAGACCGAAGGTTAGGGTACAGGATCCTGCCCTGGGAGAAAGTCAGCAAGTTGTGCTTCCTGAGGAGGCTGACTGGTTTGGCAACTGATAGTGCCAGAACCAAGGAGTACCATGGCTGCCTGGCTCAGTCCACAGCAATGAGGATCATTGTAGCTGACTGGGATCTGAGCGTGTTCAAGACCCTCAGTTGCAAAGGGAATGAGGGGGGGAGGCATACAGGAACTTCCCTGTCCAATCCAGGATCAGTGCATCCAGTTGGACTGAGCCCCTCACTGGAGGCCTGCAGCAAAATGGGGGAGCTGGTAGTTTTCTGGGGCTGCAAAGACGTTTACCTCTGGAGTGCACCACCTTTTGAACACTACCTATAACACCTGCCTGTTCAGTGACCACTCGTGATGGTTCTGATTTATCCTGCTCAGTGCATCTGCCAGCACGTTGTCCTTTCCTGGCAGGTGGACTGCTGACAAGACAATTCCCAGGGAATAAGCTAGACTCCATATTTTCATGGCTTCTGTGCACAGGGGTGTTGACCCTGTGCCTCCCTGTTTGCTGATGTAGTACACTGTGGTTGTGCTGTCTGTCCTGACCTGTACCACCTTTCCCTGCAGCAAGCTGGTGAATGCCTGAAGTGCTAGGAAGACTGCTCTGAGCTCCAGCAGGCTGATGTGAAGTACACAGATACATAGATACATAGACAGTGTCGGCAGATAAGGGCCTATGGCACACCCAGTCTGCCCCTTTGAGCTTGTAAGTTCAGTTTGTTTTCCTAGAAGTCTATCTCCCCCTTACCCCTGACCGCTAGAATTCCTTTATGTCTATCCCATGCATTCTTAAATCCCGTGATTGTTTCAGCCCCCACCACTTCCTCTGGCAGGGTGTTCCACTTGTCCACCACCCGTTCTGTGAAGAAATTCTTTCTCATGTTTCCTCTGAATCGTCCTCCCTCCAACTTCATCCCATGCCCTCTAGTCCTGAAACATCTTTTTCGCTTAAAAATAGTGTTTTCCTGTACCCTGTTCCTCCCTGTAAGATACTTGTATGTCTCTATCATATCCCCCTCTCTCCCTCCTCTCCTCCAGGGAGTACATGTTCAGTTCCTTCAACCTGTCTTCATAGGACTTGTGATGCAATCCATGCACCATCTTTGTTGCCCTCCTCTGAACCTTCTCTACCCTGTCTATGTCCTTACGTAGGTATGGTCTCCAGAACTGTACACTGTACTCAGGTGGGACCTCACTAGTGTCTTGTATAGCGGAATTATGACCTCCTTTTCCTGCTGGTGATGCCCTGCCTATACATCCCAGCATCCTATTTGCTTTACCTGATGCCTTGTCACACTGTTTCCTACCTTGAGGTCATCAGAGATGACAACCCCAAGATCCCTTCCTGCTTGGTGCATGCCATATCCTCACCCCCAACTGATATATTGTGCCAGGTTTTTGTGCCCCATATGCATTATCTTGCACTTCTTTGCATTGAATTTCAACTTCCAAACCCTTGACCATTCTTCAAGTTTCTGCAGGTCCCTTCTCATTCTGTCTACACCCTCTGGTGTGTCTACTCTGTTACAGAGCTTTGTGTCATCAGCGAACAGTGAAATTCTGCCTTCTAGATCCTGTGCAATGTCACTGATGAAGATGTTGAATAGGACCGGTCCCAGCACTGATCCCTGTGGTACCCCACTGGTCACTCTTCCCTCTGTGGAGTGACAGCCATTTACCACCACCCTCTGTGTCTTGCCACCCAGCCAGTTACCTACCCACCACACTACTGTCCTGCCCACACCCATATTCCCCAGTTTGTGTAATAGTCTTCTATGTGGCACAGTGTCAAAGGCCTTGCTGAAGTCCAGATAGGCCATGTCCACTGCCCTCCCTGATCCACCTCCCCTAGTCACCCAGTCAAAATTTCAATGAGGTTGGTCTGACATGACCTCCCCCTGGTGAAACCATGCTGCCTTGTGTCCTGTAGTCCATTGACAACCAGATGTTCCACCAATCTCTCCTTCAGTAGTGCTTCCATGATCTTTCCCACTACCGAGGTGAGGCTGACTGGTCTGTAGTTCCCTGCTTCCTCTCTGTTCCCACTTTTGTATAAGGGGACTACATCTGCTGTCCTCCAGTCTTTGGGTACCTCCCCTGTTTCCAGTGATTGGCTAAACAGGATAGCCAGAGGTTCAGCCACCACCTCTCTTAGTTCTTTAAGGACCCTGGGTGCACCCCATCTGGCCCCATTGTTTTATCAACTCTTATTACTTCCAGTTCCTTCAGGACCCTTTCTCGTAAAGGGACTTGTGTCCATTTCTGCACCATTCTCACCCTTGTACCCTTCAGACCTATTACCCCTCTTCCTTAGTAAAGACTGAGCAGAAATACCTGTTCAATATGTCAGCTTTACTGTTGTCATCCTCACACGCCCCATCCTCCCCTTCAGTCTCACTATCCCTCCCTTTGTCTTTCTTTTTCACTTATGTACCTGTAAAAGGTTTTGTCCCCTTTACCCACTGATTTTGCAATGTGTTCTTCTGTCTGAGCTTTGGCTTCCTTACTGACTTCCCGCCTCCCTTTGTTTCTCCTGGTACTTCTCCTATCCCTTCTGCCTGTGTCTTTTGTATTGCCTGAATGCAATTTTTTTGCTTTCACTTTCTTTCTACCTCTTTGGAAAACCATAATGGTCTCTCTTCCTTTTCCTCTTGCTAACCTGCTTAATGCATAATTCTGTTGTTCTTATAATCCCCATTTTAAATACTGCCCACTGTTCCTCAACTCCTGATTCCTGTCCCATTCCCTTAATGCCTCTTTCAAGTATCTCCCATTTTCCCAAAGTCTGCCCCTAAAATCCAGGATACATGTTTTGTGTGGTTTGGTTCTGCTCTTTCTGTGATTTCAAACCACAATGACTGGTGGTCACTGTTACCCAGGTGCTCCCCCACTGTTACCCCATCACACTGTCCCTGTTTGTGAGCACAAGGTCCAGTATTGCCTTCTGCCGAGTTGGTTCCATGACCAGTTGCTTAAGGAAGGCACCCTGAAGGGAGTCCAGGATAAATCTGCTCCTAGTTGATGCTGCTGCTGGGATGCTCCAGTCCACGTCTGGAATATTGAAGTCTCCAACCAGTACTACCTCACCCTTGTCTGCCATCCTTTGAATGGCTAGTATCAGCTCCCTATCTGTTTCTTCCTCCTGGGCTGGTGGTCTATAGACCACACCTGTGTGGATGGCTGGCCCCATTTTCCTTTCCAGCTTTAACCCACAGTATCTCTCCCCCATTTTGTTCCTCCTGGATCTGTGTGGCCCTTATGTCATTTTTCACATACAGTGCCACTCCTCCTCCCTTCCTGCCTGCTCTGTCTCTTCTGAATATGTTGAATAAGTAATGAGTCTTGCTTGAGCCATGTGCAGTGAACATTGTGCTCCTCCAAGTGTGCCCCTCACCCCAGTAGGGAAGCATCTGTGGTTAGCAATAAGGAGGTTGGTTCCTGCAGGAATGGCACTCCCTGCCTGAGGTTGTCCATGTCCAACCACCAATGAAATGCTTGCAGGACGTTTGTGTGGCTAGGACCAGCACTGATAGTGAATCTCTTTTCTGGTGCCAGTAAAGTCTGAGATGATAAGATGATACTGAACATCTCTCATCTGAAACCTTGCCCCTGACACCATAGCTGCTGAAGCTGCCATATGGCCCAACAACTGCAGGAAATGCCTGACTGGCCTTAGGCTTTGGAGCTTGAAGGTGCTTGCTAGCTGTACCAGATTGTCTGCCCTTGTCTGGGGAAGAAAAGCCTTTCCTCTCACTGAATCTAGCTTGGCTCCTATGAATTCCATGAGCTATACTGGCTGTAGCACAGACTTTTTAGGTTGACCAGGAACCCCCGTGACAGCAATAGTAAGTCTTATGTAAGTGCCAGAGACTCCCTTACCTGTTGAGGGGATTGCCCTATGACTAGCCAATAGTCCAGATAAGGGAAGACTACCATTCCTTGCCTCCTGAGGTGTGCCACAACCACAGCCAAGCATTCTGTGAACATCCTTGGAGCAGAACTAAGTCGGAAAGGCATTACCTTGCACTGGTAGTGGCCTGACGGCAGTCTGAACCTGAGGAATTTTCTGTGGGGCTGCCTTATAGGGAAGAGTAAACATGCATCCTTTAAGTCTAAAGATGCCAACCAATCCCCTTGTCTTAGGGTCGGAAGGACTGTTGTCAAGGAAACCAACCTGAACTTTGGCTTTACCAGATGCCTGTTTAGGTGCTTGAGATCCAATATGGGTCACCACTCCCCTGTTTTCTTTATTGTCAGGAAGTACCTTAAATAGCATCCTTTCCCTGTCTGTGCTAGAGGAACTGGTTATTTTTTTTTTTTATTATATTTTATTGTTTTTCATAAAAAACAACATAATACAACAAACTCATGTAAGAGATCAGATTGTAGAAGGAAACATCAAATGTATCAGTACTAGGGTAGTCTATACATTCTTACTTACTGATGAAGGGTTATTCCATACACACAAGTAAAGTTCAAATATAGTAGTCCAAAGATAGCTGCATCCTGCAGGACTGTGGGTGGTCACCTAGAATACAAAAAGTATGTAGTTCCAAACACTGCAGACTCAACAACTATGTTGATATGACCCCCATCCTTCATGAAAGACCTTAGCATTAGTAGCATTTCTAAGAGAAACTCTGCCCTAAGAGCAAACATTTTAGGATCAAATTCCATTTAAGTTAACAAAATTAAAGAAGATCTGACCCAGACATTTAGCAACCAGAGGAACTGGTTCTATTGCTCCTAAGTATAGGAGGTTTTAAATTTCCCCTTCCAGCAACACTGTTTCTGATGGGGAGGAGGAGGGTCTGAAGACCCTTGCTCTCAGCTGTGGTCTGAGCTTGAAGCTAAGCGTCAGGCCTTGGCCCACTACTTCCAGGACCCATCTGTCTGTGGTGATGGTTTGCCATTCCTGGAGGTAGTGGGCCAACCTGCCCTCTACCGAGGTTGGGGAGGCGACCTGAGCAGACACCTCAGGGAGCCTGCATGGGATGCTGTCTGAGTGATGGGGCTAGTTGGGCTCCCACCTCTTCTGCCCCTGCCCCTGAAGTAACCTCTCTGCTGCTGATATTGGGGGTAAACCTGAGGCTTGAAGAATGGCCTATACTGACCCCGACCTCTACCTCCCCGGCTTGTTACTTTTGGGGAGTAGATACCTTCTCTTTAGCAGCAGCACTCTTATAAGCTGTCTTATACTCATCCATCTTTTTCATGTAAGCCTCCGTCTGTTCCCCAAACAGAGAAGTAAGCTCACATGGAAAGTCCAAAGCCTTGGACTGTGTGTCTTGGGTCAGGTTAGCAGTCCTGAGCCAAGCGAACCTCCTAAAGAAGCCATTTGCCTGGCTGCAGTGTCACTGTTATTCACAGCCATCCTGAACCGGGCTTTTGAAGCCTCTACGCCCCTCTTTGTAGCTTCCTCCAGATCAGCTGCCATAGGGGTCTGGGACAGATTTTGTGATTTCCATCACAGTGTTCCACAATGTTGACACCTGGCAACAGAGGCCATGTATGAAGCATGCCTGATGATCAGAAAGGATCCCAAATATACCTTCTTTGCAATGGAATCCATCCTCCTTGAATCCTTGTCTGGAGGGTGAGATGCCAGGGGGATGCCTGCCTAGTCACAGGCAGCAGCCTGTACCACTCCTTCACGGCTAGGGTGTCCAAACAGGAACTCTGCTCCGCCCTTAGCCACCCAATACTTCTTATCCACCTTTCTGTCAACCAGTGGTACAGAAGTAGGGGTCTTCAGGACCTTGTTAACTTGTTTTTTCAGGGATTTATGGATGGGCAGTGACAGTCTTTTTAGAGACTGGCACATCCATCATTTCCATGTTCCTCCTCCTCCTTGTCAGTTGACTCCTGGGTAGGAAAGTCCAGGGACTAGGCTATCTGTTTAATGAAGGCAAAATGAGAGTTATAGTCTTCATTCCCTTTGTCAGGTGAGTCAGTACGATGAGGATCAGGGGAAATATCCAGTTCAATCGGTTCCATGTAGTCCTCATCATCAGCAGCAGCAGCAACCTCATCTTCATCCTCATCAAAATGGCCCTCTTCATGTTCCAAGGAACTGGGAACCGAAGTAGAGCCAGAGATAGACAGACGTGGCCGCTTCCCAGCCAGAACTGGAGTATTCAGTTGGAGTGCCTGGATAATTGTGATAGCGTTTGCTGTCTCATCAGCGGTCAGAACCGATGAGTTCTTCAATTGTGGTTCGACCACTGTATGCGTTTTCTTCTTTTTTCATTTCACTGTGGTTGCTGGGTTAGCGGCAGTATCTGCAGGACATTTTTTAGAAGAGGAACCATCACCCTGGTCAGAGGGTTGTTCCTCCGGTTCATCTTGGCTGGTAGCCGGTTTGTCTTTAGCTGGTTCAGCAGCCTTTTCAGACGCCTTCTCCTGCAGTCGTTTAAGTCACCTCTTAAACATCAACTGAGGGAAGCGCTTACAAATTTCACAGTCCTTCTTGAGGTGGTTAAACCCCAAACAAAACACACAAACTAAATGAGGATCTGCTTTAGCGAATGGTTCCCCACACTCTGTACCACGTTGGAAACCTGTGGGGCCTGTTCGTTTCTTGGTCTGTGACATTTATCGGTCTATTAAACCGATGAACCAAGAATTAACTTGGTAAATTAGTTAAAATTTAAATGTATGCCACCTTGCTGGATAGTAGAAATACTGATTAAAGACCTTAAATAAAAGTAAACAGAAACTGTTCCTTCCTGGTTAAAAAAACCGATAAAAAAAACGAAAAACTCACCAAAAATTCACTAAAATCTAGACTAAGTCTACCTGTGAACCAAGGACAGTGCTTCCAAAATCGAAATAAATGGACTTCGAAAAACCGAGACAAATAAAACTCTTCAGGAAAAGTGAACAAGAGCTCTCCGGAGACGTCTTACTGAGGCAAGCGGAGTAAAAAATCTGACGGTTGCAGGAAGTGCAACCAGGGACAGTGGTTTGAAAACCAAGCTCGAGCCTAGCATTCCACCATTTGCATAGGTTCTATTAACCATTTCGGCTCCCGGGCAGTCCTATGGTGAGACCATACTGCTTTTCTCAGAATACAGTAAGATTGCCAGTCAATAAAGGAAGCGCAAACAGTCAGTCAGGCTAAATAGTGCAGTGAACACAGAGCTGCCGCATCTAGCACAGGAGAAATGCTGCCACATGTGTGACATCACAACGCCTAAGTGTGATGGCACGTCAGTAGGTGGCACTCGCACCACAGAAGCATGCAAAATGCGCACTGAGGTGAAAGAAGCCTCTGAAAACAAAAAGGGGCACGACTTGGTTTGCTGGCCAAGGCACCTAGCTTCACCTGAGCTCTTTCCTTTTAAGACTGCTTGAAAGGCAGAGTAGAGAAACTTACCAGAGCAAGGGAAAAGGATTAAGACTTAGTTTGGCTAAGCAGATTTACTGTGTGGTGGTGTTTTAATTTTTTACTCACAGGGATTGCTACTGTTTGTTGCTAACATTTCATTGCTTTATTTTTTCTCTGATTCAAATTGTTGTTGCTGGTATACCTTCTTCTGCACATTATTACAAGGTGTGCCTACAGGTGTGTGCTAACAGATTACTCCTGTAATCTTCTGATTCAAATTGTCTTTTGCAAGGTATATCTTCTGTTACTGCTTTATTTTTCTCTGGAGCAAAGTGTTTCTTACAGCGTATATCTTCTCTGAAATTATTACAGGTGGTGCTTTACAGGTTTTACAGTTTTATCTAACATTAGGATAAGCTTTCAGGGTTACTGCATTTGTTGCTGACTGATTGTTTCTGCTCTTACCTCCTTGTTCTTTCGTCCGTGGTTCTTCATTTTAGGCAGGGGAAGGGCCCAGCCACCAACCCCCATCCCCAACCACCCCACGCTACACTCCTTTTATAGGGTACCACAGTTGTGACATTTCCTGTGGCAGAGCAGGAAGGGGTGGATCAGTGGACCTCCACAAGGTGATCTCATTTACAGGGGCACTAGTAATTTAACTTGTTATAACAAGTTAAACAAAGCACAATTAAACCATTAATTGCATTTTTTTCCTTTTTTTCCTTCTAATTACTCTGACTAGGTTACAAACCCAGCAACTTATTTGGAATGGATTTCATTAACTGCAGGTACTGTGGAACAATTTTCAGAAGGACAGTCTTACAGGATTTAGGACACTGTCCTACATGCTGGGCCTTTGGAGATCTTAGGTCTCAGCTCCGGGCAGCATGGGCAGAGATTGACGCCTCAAATTTCATATTGAAGAGAATACATTATAAGAACCACCCGCCATTTCCCCAGCATCCAACAGAAAAACCTCGACCGCAGAGGGTGTTGGTCAGGAGATTGGCAGGTGGTTAGGAGGAAACAAATCAGGTGCCCCATCACTCTCTGCTCTCAACACATTACCTCCAAAACCATATAAACACTACAAACAGGTATCTGCCTCTATCTCTGAAATCAAATAAAGAGGCAGAAGACACTGCAGAGCAGGACACTGCGGCACAGGAGCTAGCACAACAAAACTCACCCAAATCAGGAACCAAAACAAAACAAGCACAAAGAAATCAAAAACTTCTGATCATAGGAGACTCCATGATTCGGGAGTTGATACCCATCTCCAGCCAGGGTGATGGTCAGATGTCTCCAGGTACATCAGCATGGAGAGACACTGACCGCATTGCTAAAATTGTTCACAAAGCAGGAGAAAACACTTGATGTCCTAATACACATAGGGACTAATGATCTCGCCAGCCGGTCAGTTGTGGAGACCAAGGAACACCTGACTAGGCTGAGTGACAAACTATCATCTATTTCGTCCGGCATCTCCTTCTCTGAAACCCTGCCAGTCTGGGAGAGGGGAGCAGATGGACGGAAGGTCAGAGAAGGGGAGATAGGGGAGCTAAACCACGTGGCTCAAGGGCTGGTGCCAGGAAAAAGGACACAGATTTGTAGGAACTGGCAACAGTTCTGGGAGCGAAAGTTCTTTAAATTTGATGGACTGCATCTGACTAAAGAGGAGTCAGTGCATTGGGGCAGAAGTTTGGCGTCTTTGTAGAATATTTAAACTAGCAAATGGGTAGAGGGTGCAGCACCCATACGTTGAATGGGAAGAACACCCTCCTCCCTCAGCTAGTGGTCAAACAGGAATTCAGCATGTTTGCGTTCATTTGCATCACCAGGTAAGAAAAAGGTTCGTTTCCCCATCGGACCACAGGGGTAATGCCAAACTTCACCCAACAACTAACACACCAAAATCTGGCCAATGGAAAATCATGTACACAAATGCTCACAGCCTGGAAATAAGATCTCAGACCTGCAGGCAATAATGTCAGAGGCTAAACTGGACATAGTAGCAATTAGTGAGGCGTGGTTTACCAGTAACCACACTTAGGAGACTTCAGTACCTGGCTATGTATTGTTCAGAAGAGACCGAGGTGCAAAAGGGGGAGGTGGCCCTGTATGTTAATGAAAATATCAAGCTACAGAAATTCAGAATACACATAAGGAGCCAGAAGAACTGTGGGTCACCCTGGAAACAGGAAATAGGACAGCCATAAGAACTGGGGTTGTCTACAGGCCCCCAGACCAGAGGGAGGACATAGACACATTACTGTTAGAAGATATACAAAACATGACAGCTAAAGGGGAGGTTCTGATAATGGGAGACTTCAACATGCCAGATACAGATTGGTCAATACCAGCAGGAACATCTGCCAGAACTAGACTCATAGTGGATTCCCTGCAGGGGGAGGGCCTCAAACAACTGGTACAGCAACCCACAAGAGACAGGGCTATCCTAGATCTAGTACTGACTAACAAAGAGGGGATCACAGATCTCCAGGTAGAAGGTCACCTGGGGGCCAGTGACCATCACATGGTATGGTTCAATTTGGCTACTACATCTAAATCATCCCATTCCAAGGCAAAATATGGGACTTCAGAGGAGCTGACTTTGATAAGATGGCCAACAGAGTTAAGCTAGCCCTGGCAAAAGAAACACAGGTGAGGGGTACAGGCAAAGTGGGCAAGCATTAAGGATGCAATACTTGAAGCAACATCCCATTGTGTTAGACAGAAAAGGAAGTGCAAAGAAGAAGGAAACCACTTTGGTTCTCAAATACAGTAGCAGAAAAGGTCAGAGCCAAAAGGCTGGCCTTCAGGAAATATAAGGAACACAGCAGGATGAAGATAGGGGCATACCAAACTGCCCTAAGGAAGCAGGTAAGGCAGTAAGGCAGGCAAAGTCCCAAACTGAGGAAACACTAGCACGAACAGTAAAAGAAGGTGACAAGACTTTCTATAGATACATTAGTGAAAGGGAGAAAGTCCAGAGGGGTATTGCTAAGCTTAATGGAGAAAAGGGAGCATGTGAGGAGGAGGACCCTGTAAAGGCATCTATCCTAAATAGATACTTTTGCTCAGTATTTACTGAAGAGAAGGTAGGGCAGGGGCCCACAGCTCAGCATCATGGACACAGGGGGAGGGGGGTGAGCACTACTCCCTTCACAAAAGAAAGGGTCCTACAAGAGCTTGCTAAGCTCAGGGTGGATAAGGCAATGGGACCTGATGGCATACATCCCAGGGTACTTAAGGAGCTAAAGGAGGAACTAGCAGAGCCATTAGCAGAATTGTTTAGTGAGTCTCTGAGCCAGGAGAGGTCCCAGAAGACTGGAGAAGGCTCATGTGATCCCGCTCCACAGAGTGGTAGCAGGGAGGAGGCGGGGAACTACAGACCGGTCAGTCTTACCTCAGTAGTGGGCAAGATTATGGAGGCACTCCTTAAGGAAAGGATAGTGCAACACCTGGAATCCATAGGGGCACAGGATCCAAGACAGCATGGGTTTACAAAAGGAAGGTCCTGTCAAACTAATCTCATAGATTTCTTTGACTGGGTAACCAGAGTGGTGGACCAAGGGGGAGCAGTTGATGTCGCCTACCTTGACTTCAGCAAAGCTTTTGACACTGTTCCACATAGTAGATTGATAAATAAGCTGGGTAGGCTCGGGGTGGGTCAGAAGTTGGTCAACTGGGTGGCAAACTGGTTGTCGGGCAGAAAACAGAGAGTGGTGGTAAATGGTATACAGTCAGAAGAGATGCAAGTCACAAGTGGGGTACCTCAGGGATCAGTCTAGGGCCAGTCCTCTTCAACATCTTCATTAGTGACCTTGCAGATGGACTAGAGGTAAGGCTTGTCTGTTTGCAGATGACACCAAGATCTGCAACAGAGTAGATGATCCAGATGGGTGGGCAGAATGAGAAGAGATCTGGATAAACTAGCAGAATGGTCAGAAGAGTGGCAACTGGGATTTAATGCAAAAGTGCAAAATCATGCACATAGGGAAGAGAAACCCTGAAGCCACCTATAGGCTGGGAGGAGTTGCTAGCAGTCACAAAGGAAGAAAGAGACTTGGGCATCATCATCACTGATGACCTAAAATCATCCAAGCAGACCTCTAAAGCAGTAGGTAAGGCTAGGGGTGTTAGGGTGTATTAGTAGGGGTATCACAAGTCGAAGAGGGAGGTAATAATCCCTCTGTACAAGACACTGGTTAGGCCCCATCTGGAGTACTGCGGCAGTGCTGGAGGCCACACCTTCACAAGGACATTAACCAAACTGAGGCAGTCCAGAGAAGGGCAACCAAAATGGTGCAGGGACTGCATCAGAAGACATATGAGGACAGATTAACAGAGCTCAATATGTATACCCTTGAGCAAAGGAGGAGAGAGGTGATATGATCGAGGCATTCAAACACCTTAAGGGCATAAACAAGGTGAAAGAGTCTAACATGTTTAAATATAAGAAAAATAGCAGGACAAGAGGACACAGCATGAGATTAGAGGAGGCCGATTAAGGGGAATGTGAGAAATTATTTTTCACAGAAAGGGTGGTGGATGCATGGAATGACACCACAGGAAGTGGTGGCTATGAATACAGTGCAGGGCTTCAAACAGGCATGGGATAGGCATAAGGGAGCAATACAAATGACTATGAATAGATAGGCCACTGACAGAGCAAAGGCCGATGGCACATTTATAAGGTAGAAAAAGAAATGGGCAGACTGGATGGGCCTTGCGGTCCTTATCTGCTGTCAACTTCTATGTTTCTATGTAACCCAATGGACTAATGGAAATAGTGGGAAAAAGCACGGCTCAATGGAGTCGAAACGAAAAGCACCACCAAGGCTGAAGTAAGCCCCTAAGATTGAAAAAATATCTTCTAATGCTGTCAAAGCCAAAGACTCATGCAGCAGGCAGGCTGTGCCTTTTTTTTTTTTTTTTGTAACACTACAAGTGCTGAAACAGCACTAATTAAAAGGACAAGGTCCCACCAAAAACAAAAAGCACTGGCCAGGTAAAAACACACCACCAAATGGTCTGATAGGATGGGGGACAACAAAAAGACAGGTACTTACCTGAGGCACCATTCATTTTTATTATTCTGTTTTTAAAACAGGACACTCTTTCAAATAAACACCCCAGAGATATGTGGCCCCAATCCAAGCACATGTGGAAATGGGAATAGCAAGTTAGCCGATTTAAAAGCCACAGCTTAACAGGCACAATTTTAATTTAGGGGTGCAGCCTGTTACTAGGTGGCCCCAACCTGCTATGCAGAAGTGCAACCCCAAGGCCTAGAAGCTGATTTGTTCTTCAGAGAAGCTTGTTAGATGTTTCGCCTTTGATGGCACAGCTAAGACTGGAGAGTTGCTGTTTCGAATGCTCATGTGCCCAACATTCTAGGATGATTGAGTCTTTGGGCTGTGCCATTTTGCCTAGTAGGTGTGCACAGCACTCAGATGTAATTAGTTTCCATTGATAATGTAGAGCGCTTCAGAAATATGTGGATGACACCAAGACTGGTGGTGTGTTTGAGACCGCAGAGCAAAATGCTAGCACACAGACTGATGTAGACAAAATCAGAGAAAAGGCTCCAAAATGGGGCATGGGTTACTAGGTCTCAACCAGGACAAATGTGCAGTCATGCACTCTTGCAGAAAGAGCAGTGACCATACATACAAACTCCTGGGTATAGTACTGCAGAGAAATGGAACAAGATCTAGACATAATAATAAATAGCAGATTCGACTCAGCTGATCACTTCAATGAAATAGCAACCAAAGCAAGTAAGACGTGGTAAAACATTAATAAGGCAGTTAAAAACAGAAAGGCAGACATTATTATACCACTGTACATGGCTTATGTATGGCCCATGCTAAACTATGGGACCCAATTCTGTACACCATATAGGCAAGTACAAATTAAGGCACTAGAAAAAGCACAAATGCGAGTGACAAAATCAATGAAAACAAAGGAATAGACACGTGAGAATAAGTTGAAAAGTACAGATAAGGCATACTGGAGGTGACTTTCTGTGCATATATGATGTGAATAATCTGAAACGGATGTCATTTCCTGACATCAGTTTTAAGCAGGATCACATGGACACTAGACAACATCCCTTACAACAATTACAGAAGAAGGTGTTTAAAAATGAAAAAAGAAAGTTCTTGTTTACAGAGGGTTGTGGGTATGTGGAATGAATTAGCAGTGGACACTGTTATGAGTGAAGATTAAATGGCATTTAAAAAGAACCTGGATAAACATTTTGCCTCCAAAAGTACGGTGCATAATTACCGCAGAAGCAATGGGGGAGCAGTTCACATGGACCAATTGCCTTTTTTTGCTTCGCAAACCATAGTATGAACTGTAATATTGTTTGCTCCCACATTGTGCACTTGGTGGGATAAACAGAACCGAGGCAGTTGGAGCTACTGGCGACAGTTGCTGTACTGGATCCAGTGCGCAGTAACGCCCACATGCAGGTGCTGATGCCACTGCTGGCATCCCTTACACAAAGTTTACTCGCACAGGGTCCTAGAGCATCCAACCTCAAGACCAAAGAGTGAGGCTCTATGGAGAAGACTCCTTCTTGAAAAAACACATTTTTCAATGATGATGGCAATTTGATGATGTCATATTAGCCCACAGTGGATCAAATCTGGTGGATTATACCAAAGCAGAACCAAGTAATACTGTTTTCCACAAGCATCAGATTTTCTTCAAACTGAGAGCTCAATAAATGTCGTATTCTGTTTTCTACAGTGGTCACATTCATTTTTAATGTGAAAAGAAACTCTTGAGTTTATGCTCCCTTTAAAACTAAAAGGTTTTAGGACTGCTTGAAAAATAAGGAAACAATAAAATATCATGCCCAATAAACTGTAGAAGTCCTGACCTACACTAAAATAAAATGAAAATGAAGGTCAACACACCCCAAGTGAGGCACAGTGTAGGTACTGTATATAATACAAGCCTTTAGCTGTAGCTGGTTAACATCTATTCACAGGCCAGATCTCCACAACATAATGTTCAAATGCTCAGAATATTGGAAAACAGCGTGAAAGAAGGAGGTTAGTGGCAGGCAGGAATCATTTCTAAAGGATTCTGGTGGCAGACATATTGCTGTAGGCTTCCTCTAATCAAAAAAGCACATGGTAGTGACACTCTATAACAATAGTATGAGCAGCAGCTGTTGAGTTCCCAGGACGGACAATGCTGCTGCTGCTGCTCAGGTCCTTGCAGTTTCTGACTGGCACAAGTGACACGGCTCGCCAGTTTGAATAGATCCATAGACCTGCCATTCTAATTCTGTCACACCGTCTACAGTCCTGAAAAAAATAAAAGCGAGTGCTTCACTCTATTTAACTAACCCTGTCCCCCTTGCTGTGCAGCCTGAGGTTATGGTATGACCGTTAAAATAATGCACTACTGAGATACTAGGGGTCTAATTGCTGTACAAGGTGGGACCAACCTTGTCAGTCCAAAACAGAAAGCATAGCAAGAACAAATTAAATAAGGTCTGCAAAGTAAGAGTTTATGGCCAGATTTAAATGGGGAAGGTGGGTGTGAAGGGGGTCTTGACAGTAGTAGCCACCAAGTTATTGGGGGGGGGGGATAGTAAGCAGTTAGGCACAACTGCAGTGTTAGAATATCTCATAGGAGCCACTTGATAGCTAAAAACACCCAGGCCAGTGTACAACTCCCACTACTCTTGGGCCTCATGCCGCTACCCGTGACCCTGGAGGAGGTGGAACCCCAAACGCCCCAGAACAGGGAGTAAAATCTAACATAAGGTTGTGTTTGAAGTGGCTAGAGGCTAGTACAGAAGCCCTGGACTAGCATGATAAGAAACACATAACTCCCCCAAAAAAGCAATATCCTCAGTGTGGTTTTTTTGTGCTCCTTCCAGCCCCCACCCAAGAAAAGCTCCACTCCTTTGAGCTCTCACACACTTGCCTCCTCTGTTCACCAGACTGAACCTGCCTACTGCCATACCTACTTTCAGGCTCCCTTTATATCTCTGACACCCTAGATGGTCTGACTTATCCCTGCAAGGGGAGGAGGGGGAGACCAGGAGCTACCAGGGAGAGCACCACTAACACTGGGGTTTCACAGTTGGGAGAGAGGGCATGCACGGTGTGCTTCAGCAGTCAGGTGGCATGGGGGCGGCTTGCCAGAGGCCATCATACAGCGCTGCAGGGCAGCCATTTTCCCTTTTCCTCCCTCCTCTTGATCCTCCCTCCATAAAAGGGCTGTACGTCTTACGGTGTCCTGGGAAGGACGCACAGCAGCGTGTGGTCATCCATGCCACCAAGTGCGACTCTACTGGACCACCACCAGAAGCTTCTTGAAGGCAATGCAAGCTGAACTCTCCCTCCGGGGCAGGAGGGCATCTGTGCAGACGCTCTACACCCTCCCCACCAGCCTCTGCTCCAGTCACCCTGTATTCAGACTATGAATCTGGGCCGCCAGCATGCTGAGCGGTTGCCCCACCACTCAGCACTACAAAGCTGGCCCATCCTCACTGTTTAACCACAACAAATTCTGAGATTACATCACTTTATCCTCACTGGCACTCATCCAATGCTGTAGGACAAAGGAATTAGGATAAAGAGGAAAATGTATGTCTTTTTCTTTGGGGGGGATATGTATTACTTAATATGATTCATATCGTGACCTGCTAGGCTTACAGAGGAATAATAATTATCTTATTAGACACTATTCTATTTAGCCAAACAAACACATGTACCAAGGGCCAGGCTTTTAAAATAATACTTTTTTTTAAAGTTGTCCCTCTTCCAAAAAGAACAGTTACGTACTTACCGTAACAGCAGATCTTCGAGAGCATCTCTTTCATCAGGTCACAAATACGGAACTACAGTCGCCAGGCACTAGGACCACAGGGGAACTTTTTGCAAGCAGTCCGCTAGGGGCTGCCCATGACGAAATCCTATGCCGGCACTCCCACATAAACATGGACGTCCCTTTCCCCTCAGTTCCCTGCCAGAGATCATGCTCAGAGGACCTCCCTCTAGGGGACCAGGAGAGAGCATATGGCTCTACCAACCAGGCAAGGCTGAGAAATGGAAATTAAGTATCTACCGTAATTCTTGATCTTCTTGGACGAAGTCTCCACCACTCATTCACACCAATGGGATCTACGCCGGCGGCGCTAGGACTTCACGGGAGCAAACTTTTCTAGAGGGTCAGTGCCAGAGATGGAGTCGCGAGGAAGCGGCACCACGAGCCGTGGCTCATGCAGTAAAGACTACCTTGGCGTCAACCCTGCAACCGCCTCAGTACCTTTTTTTCCCCGAGGAGGTGCAGCGTAACTAACCTAGAGGTCTAACCTAACAAAACCAGACATAAGATAGTCCGAATTACCTATGTAAGAAGGGTCAAAAATAGAGTCTTCACAGCCCAGCCATTGAGAGAGTGAAGACCAAAAACAGAGATGTGAGCTCGGGGGCATGGCGAGTGGGCATGTGAATGAGTGGTGGAGACTTCGTTTAAGAAGATCAACAATTACGGTAGGTAAGCAATTTACATATCTTCCTGGACATAAAGTCTCCACCACTCATTCTCACGAATGGGAGAGTACTGAGCTAATAAACCCCCGAGACGGGTGGCTGGAGAAACTGAGAGCTCACATACTTAGGACAGAAGTCCGTTAAGAATAGTCCTACCAAACGACAGATGTCATCTGGCATGGACATCTAAAGCATAGTGCTTAACGAAAGTATGCACTGAGCTCCATGTAGCCGCATTGCAAATATCTGCAATGGGCACATTGTGGATTTCCACCAGAGATGCCACAACCACTCTAGTAGAGTGACCGTACACTCTGCCTTCCAGCTTAACCTGTGCCATAAAATAGCAGTGGCGGAGGCATGCTAGCAGCCGCACTGAAATGCACCTTATAGAGACAGGTTGACCCAGCTGGATCTCGCTGAAGGAAACAGTTGTTGAGCCTTTCGAATTTCTTTTGTTCTATCCAGACAGAATCACAGTGCTCTCTTAACATCCAAAGAATGAAGGTTACGTTCCCCTTCATCCTGAAAGCTAGCAAAGTAGGTAGGTAGGACTAAAGGTTGGTTCAGATGGAATTCTGAAACAACCTTAGGAAGAAACTTAGGGTGAATCCTAAGAACCACTTTGTCCTTGTGAAATACAGTGTATGGAGGGTCTGTGACCAGAGATGAAAATTACGTACCTACCATAATTCTTGATCTTCTCTTGTATCTTCACCATTCATTACTGCTTGGGTTAAGCCGGGCGGCGCACCCTTCTGGGAGTTTTTTTTTTTGAGTCGGCTCCAGCGGCACCGCCTCGGGGCGGCGTGCTCGTCATCTTGGAGGTGGCCGTTAGGTGCCGTAGACTCCTCCTCCATCTCAGTTCTGTTAGCGGAGGCGAAAATAAAGTGTAAGAAAAAGAAAGTCAGGCAAGAGAGCAGGGATAGAAAAAGGAAAGAAATAAACTGAAAAGGAATAAGCCGATGGAGAATAGACAGAGAGAGAATTCCTACCCTAAGGGACCGCAGGGCCTCCTTTCTGGGGCTCTAGGGAGGAACAGAGAGGAGAGAGTAGAAGAAGAAAGAAAGAAAGAGGCATGTTGAGAAGGAAAAGTGCCCATCAGCATTGTTGGTTGAGGCTCATAGGCTCAAAACTAATAAGGAGCAAGAATCCCAGTTGTTAGGACTGAGAGAGGTTCCACGAACCTTCTGAACAGACCCAAGAGAGGCAGACTCTCTGAACTCTCAACATGCCAAGTCCCTTCATCCTAGTTGAGGGCTCCTAGACTGTCTGAGCAGAACCTGTTCCGGAAGAGCGCCCATCCAGGAAGAGGACTAAGTTCCTTAGCACCTTGTTAAGTGCTACCACAGAAGAATATGGGAAAAAAACATGCCTTCTCGGAGGCAGTTGGTAAGAAAAATAGAGAGGAACTCAATCCGACTTGCTAAGACAAGGCAGACAGAGGCTTGAAGCTGACAAGTTCAGTCAGCAGCTGGAAAAGCTTTTGAAAAATAATGCCTGCCAGGGGGATTCCGAACTTTGAGGAGGCCAAGACAGGGC
Organism: Neoceratodus forsteri; assembly: GCA_016271365.2. Lineage (NCBI taxonomy): Eukaryota > Metazoa > Chordata > Ceratodontiformes > Ceratodontidae > Neoceratodus > Neoceratodus forsteri. The sequence goes on along the minus strand of CM057449.1, from coordinate 1,547,624,440 downwards.
ATGGCCACCAGGCTGTGAAACTACATGACCTGAAGAAGGTAAGGAGATCGCACCATAGGGCAGTCAGAAAAGTTCCCTCAGAATTAAAGAATTTTGCAACCGTACCGTTCCTCTCTACCTTGAGGAAAAAGAATCCATTCAAGAGAATGGGGAAAAAATAGATTTTTTTTTGGCATAAAGGCCAAGGGGAGAGAGGCAGGCGGGAGGAGAGCCACAGAAGGAGGCCACTGAGGGAAGGTGGGTGGGTATCAGTAATGAATGGTGAAGATACAAGAAGATCAAGAATACGGTGATGCGTAATTTTCATATCTTCCTTGTCAATCTTCACCATTCATTACTACTGGTGATGCAAGCCCTCTCCCTTGACAGAAAAAGAGGTGTAGAACCCTGAGGGAACAAGACCCCCAGCCTCCTGTTGGTGAGGAACAGAAGGGAAGACCCTGGCTAACACAAGGGAAGCCTAAGTGGGAGAAGAGCTGGAGGGTGTCCCCGAGGGGCGGAGGCGGAGAAAGCCCCTGCAAAAGTCTCCTAGCTCTGGAGGAAAAAAGACGGGTCCCCCGGAAAGCGGAGCGCATCACCCTATGCCGGGCCAGGGGTGACAACCTCGATAGACAGAGCCATGCCGTCCGCCTAATGCAGATCGCTGTCCCCGCAAGCCTAGAAGCCACCTCACTGGTGTCATAAGATGCCTTTGCTTGGTGTCTTGCCAGCTCCAGGCCTATAGCGGAGAGGGCAATAGCCTGTCTGGTTTGCTCCGTATCAGGCATTGATGCTAGGAGCTGGGAGAGCATCGACCACAGATGCCGATGTAGGCAGTGTGGTGAGCCTGATGTGATGCAATGCAAGCCACCACGAGAAGAGGGCACTCTTAGCCCCCACCGTCGAACTGTAGTGAATCCGAATCTGGTGGGCGGTCGTGCGTAGGCGGCAGCACCGGAAGAGTCTCTAGGTATACCAAACCCGAGGGCGGGTTGGGAAGGGTACCCAGGGATTCCGAGGGGCTGACTAACCGACGACAGTCTGCGGGGGCTGGAGAAAGGGCGGCTGGCGACTGCCAGGAACGGATGGACGCCTCCTGGAAGGGGATAGGCCAGAAGGTACCACCAGGTGCTGGGCACTGAATTCTCAAGGAATTCAACTCTCCTGTTCGGTATTGTCTCGAGCGTAAGAGATTGAAGATCTCCACCATCCTCGAAGGAATCGCTGATATTCAGTGAAATCAGCGTCGGAAGAAAAGATGAGCAAGGGGTTCCTCTTCCTCAGAGGAGGAAGGCGAGGGATGATGGAGGCTCGAATGTCCAGAAGATTCCTGCGGCGGTGGGGAAGTCGAAAGACCGCTCATGCATGTATCCTAGCGTGTTAGGGGAAGGCCGCAGAACCTCTGAACTGCTCCCAGGATACGGCCCCATGGGACCGACATGGCCTGGAAGAGTGGGGGTGGATGCAGAGGTACTGGAGAAGGGCACCTACGAAGAGGCAACTGACCTCTGCCAGGGCTCTGAAATCCAGGAGCGGAGCGAGCTGGTGGGATCCCAGACAACAAACCAGGCCGCAAAGCGAGACCCTGAGGATGCGATGCCTGGAAGAGCCCAGAGGGGAACTTCCCTGTGACGAACCCGGGACTGTATGGGTCCAGAAGGGCAGTCCACAGCAGCGCCACCGATGGGAACCCGGGGCCCAAGAGGGAAGGGTGGGGTTGCGCTCGGCTCCTAGCCACTACGAGGGGTGGCGGGAGACAGGCACCCGTCCTGCCCTCGACCTCGGACTCGAGAGGCCCTCCTCCTCGACTGCAGAGTTCCCCATCCCGAGAGGAGGCAACAGCACCCGGGAGGGCAGCTGTCACAGGCCCCATAGGAAGGGGAGCCTCCTCCTCAGTCTCCACATCACCCACCTGGAACTCAGGGCCACCCCTAGCCCGAGGACCCTCAGGGGAGGACGGGAGTGGGGACAGTGGAAGGGGCCCGCTGCGCCGCCTAGCACCCTGTGCCACCGGGGACCCTGACCCCGAAGAGTCAGGATGCCAGGATGGGTCCACATCCATGTCATCGGCCTCCGAAGAGGACGAGACCAGCAGAACCTCAATGCTGGCAACCCCAGGGATCCCCGGTGCAGCGGCACCGTGAGCGGCGCGGTGCCAGGGGCGGCGCTGGGCGACCCCGCCCCACCGCGACAGCCAGGCCCGATCCTGTCCCTGCCACCAGCTAGGCCCTGCGCGCTCCCGGCGTGGAACCCAACCCGTTGCCGCGGCACAGAACCGACCTGCGCGCGCCGTCCTCGATCACGGCGCCAGATCCGGAAACAGCGCCGAGGGGCGTCGAGGTCCACGGTGCCAGGCCCAGAAATCGTGGGCCTCGACACTGGGGAGCCTGCACCTCCGAGAAGGTGACTGCCGAGGGGGGCCACGACATTCCCCGACACAGCGAGAGAAGCTTCCTCTTTCCGGCAGAAGAGGAGGAAGCTACTCCTCCGTGGACGTATGGGCCGGGAGGGACCGGAGGAAGGGCCTAGAGACCTTACCTGGGAATCCTGGAGACGCCTGTCCCAAAGGTCGGCGGGTCTTCCGAGCTTGAAGCGCGGACTTCGAGGACATGGCGGTCCATGGAGAAACAAGTGTCGTACGCGTCCATGTCGTGGTTGGGTCCCAGGCAGGAGACAGACATCATGCCGGTCCGAGGCGAGAAATGCCGCCACAGGAGCACCGGCGCATAGGGGCGCGGCCCGCCTTCGACGTACGCCTTGCTCCCGAACCGGACATGATGCGAACTAAACAAGGAAAAAAAGTAATAAAGCACTCGGTGCCACAGTATAGAAATAAAAGGAACGGTCTTACCGGTATACGGCGTCGAGTGGATGACTGAGAAAAACACGAGGAGTCTTCAGCTGTGGGAAAAACCCGAGAAACTATACGCTACCGTGCAGCAGGTGCAGCCTCGACGGCGGGAGAAACAGAACTGAGATGGAGGAGGAGTCTACGGCACCTAACGGCCGCCCCTCGCGTATGATGCGATGCGATGGATCCTCGAGGGTGGCGCCCGTTGGAGCCGACTATAAAAAAAAATTAAAACTCCTATAGCGGGTGCGCGCCCGCTTAACCCAAGCAGTAATGAATGGTGAAGACTGACAAGGAAGATCATGTATTTCAGAAACTCTACGGGTCAAGTGATGGCCACCAGGAAGGCCGTTTTTCAAGTGAGGAACTTCAACTTGCAGGTAGCTAGAGGCTCAAAGGGTTTCCGAGTGAGCATGTCTAGCACAAGGTTAATGTCCCAGGCTGCGATTGGACATCTGCTAGAAGGTTTGGTATGCAGAATACCCTGAAGAAACCTCTTAACTACAGGTAACTTAGCCAGAGACAAGGAATGTACCGGCTCATGATAAACTGAAATGACACAGAGATGAATTTTGACAGTGGAGTACTGCAGACCTGAATTTGAGAGGTCTAAAAGGTACTCCAAGACTTTATTTGGTGGGCAGGAAAAAGGGTTCGAAGAAGGATTTTGCACACCAGAGAGAGAGAAATGCTTCCACTTGGCTGTGTAGGTCTTTCTGGTGGCTGGTTTACACGCAGCCAAGAGAATAACTGAAACCCTTCGGGAAACACTGAACATATTCACCTCTGTCTCTTCAAGAGCCAAGCGTGAAGGTGAAGTGCCTTCAGACTGGGATGGACCATGGGCCCCCTGGGTCAGAAGGTTCGTCTGAAGGGGACGTGCCTTCGGGAGGGTTGCCGACAGACTGCTGAGCAGTGGGAACCATATCTGTTGAGGCCAGAAGGGAGCAATGAGAAACATTCTGTCTCCCTGACACTCTAATTTGAGGAGCACCCTCCGAATTATTTTATTTATTTATTTATTTCACTCTAGGATTACAATACCTTTGAGCTGAGGCTCTTTTACAAAGGTTCCATGGCAGCGTGTGCAACAGTCATCATTTTTAGTTACAAACATATAGTCATTGACTTACAGACATGTAATAACCAGTACAAAGACTTGAGCTATGAGTAAGACAAGGGAAGGGGGGGGTGGGTGGAAGATGAGGAAAGGCGTATAGAAAGTGTTTTGTCCACTGCAGCCTGAACGCATCCAGACAGAAAATGCCAGGTCCTGGATTTCTGGAGCAGAAGAGAGGCAGTTTTGCATTGAGTGGGGATGCGAAAAGGTCTGGGTCTGGAGTTCCTCACTCTTTGAAGAGTGACTAAGCGATGGTTGAGTCACACACGTGAGGATCTGCCTCCGTTCTGCTGAGACGGTCTGCCAGCTCGTTCTGCATGCCTGGCAAGTAAACCGCGTGGATTAGAGCCTTGTGCTCCAGGCACCATTCCCACAGTCTTATAGCTTCCCTGCATAATGGGTAAGAGTGTGCACCGCCCTGCTTGTTGATGTAATACATCACTGCTTTGTTGTCCGTTTGAAGGAGAATGTTCTTGTGATACAGTATGTCCTTCAAGGTCCAGACTGCATAGAGGAAAGCTAATTTTCAGGACGTTCATGTGAAGCCGGGACTTGTCTGAGTCCACGTACCTTGGGTGTGGAGATTCTGGCAGTGAGCTCCCCACACCATCAGGGACACATCAGTGGTAATGGAGATCTGATGATCCAGAGGAACAAAGGGATACCCTTCCAGAAGGTTGTCCTCCTGCGACCACCAGGTGAGTGACCTCTTTAGAGGTTCTGTCACCTTGGTGGGAAAGGACTGAGGATGAGTGGTTGGGGACCACTGAGTACTGAGCATCCACTGAGAGGTTCTCATGTGGAGACATGCTAGGGGTACAGTGAACACCGAGGATGCCATGAGACCCAGCATCCGTTGCATGGAGATAGCTCGAACCGAGCTGTTTTCTCTGATGTATCGGGCCATCTGTAGGATATCGCTCCTTCTGTCCTCTGGGAGAAAAGCTTTCGCACAGGAGGTATCCAGAAGAGTTCCTATGAAAAGGAGTTTCTGGGAGGGCTACAACTGCAATTTGGCAGGACTCCCATAGATGTGAGGAAGTCTGAAGCCTTGGCTATGGTGTCAAGAGTTCCCTGCGTGCAAGGGCTTGCTAGAAGCCAGTTGTCCAGATATGGAAACTCTTGAATTCCTATTTTCCTGAGATGCACTGTGAGAATTGCACTACACTTTGTAAAAACTTGCGGCACCGAGGATAGCCCAAAGGGCAGGACTCTGAACTGATAATGTTGACCTAACGCCACAAACCTCAGATATTTGTGGTGCTTTGGGTGTATAAGAATTTGTTGGCAAGCATCCTGCATGTCCAGGGAGGCTAGCCAAGTGTGTTGATGAATCAAAGGTAGAAGGGTACCAAGAGATATCATCTTGAACTTTTCCTTGTGAAGGAATTTGTTTGACTTTCTGAGATCCAGAATGGGGCACATGCCTCCAGTCTTCTTCGGAAACTAGAAAGTAATGGGAGTAGAAACCTGTGTTTCGTTGGTCCGGCGGAACTACTTCTACTGCCTTGCACCTCGGAAGTAAGAAGGTCTGACTGTACTGCTGACAGGCTGGGTTGTCATTTAGAGGGATGATCTGGGGGGTTCTGAAAGACTGAGTGAATACCCCTCGCGGATTATCCGGAGGACCCATTTGTCTGATGTTATAGACTTCCACCGGATGTAGAACTGAGTCAGACGTCCTCCCACCGCTGAGGAAGAGTCCCCCTCGGGCAGCTGAGGTGGGACCTGGGCCAATAACTCAGAAAATGGCACTGGGCGCTTTGGGGCCTTGTGCCTTCTGCTGCGTTTTCTTTTGTGGCTGCGGGGTATGACTTTTGTTAAAGCCCCCCCTGCCTTTGCCCCGAAAGGACTGAAATTGATGCTTATTGGCACCCCCACCGAGAGGGGGCGGGTGTGGGTCGAGCTAGCTTAATGGCTGACCTAGTCTTCTGTGTGGCCTCCAGAGCTTGTTCTACTTGGGGTCCGAACAGATATATACCATTGAAGGGTAAGGCCATGACCTGCTGCTGGGCATCATTCGTGAAGCCCGAAGTATACGTAGCCAAGAGTGGCAATGGGTACAAATGCCCGCTGCTGCCACTCGAGAAGCAATATCGAAAGCGTCCATTGCAGCTTTAACCTGTTGGTTATTGGACTCAGTGCCCTTGGTTATGGCGTGAAGAAGCTCTGAATTAGCTTCTGACTCAGGCAGAGCTTCTACCATTTGCTTGAGCTAATGCCAAAGGACATACTCATATTGAGAAAAATAGCCCTGGTAGCTGGCAATAAGCATACTCAGGGTGGAGGCAGCAAAAACTCTCTTACCTAAGGTGTCTATCTTATGAGATTCTTTATTGATAGGCCAGGCTGAGGATGCCTGAGGGAGAATGGCTTTGTCATTCTCTGCTAAGACTACAATGGGATCAGCAAAGGCTTGTGAGGCCAATATGGGTCAATTCTTGGGAGCAGCATACTTCCTATCTATGGACTTGAGAGCAGGATTGTTCCATACCATCTGAGAAAGGGTCTCAAAAGATGGTTGTACCGGAGGAGTTAAATCCATAGGGATCTCCGGGGCATGTAGGTAATGGAGTCTTAAAAGCTTCCCAGGATCGATTTCTGTAGTCTGGAGAGAAAGAGTGGAATTAAAATTTTTCAGCAGAGACTTGAAGGAAAGGTCTTCGACCACAGGCTCTACAGGAGGATTAATCCCTGCTCCTTCAACATTATCACCTAGACAAAGATCTGGGTCAGGCTCAAAATCATCTCCTGACAGTCCAGGGGGGACTGTATGGACAGGAAAGGAGTGAAAATCAGAATGGAAATTGTAAGAGGAAAGAATCAGAGTCAGAAAGCCCTGGAGGCTGGATGGTGCCGCACCACGCATCGGCGCCGATGAAGAACATGGCGCCGAACCCAATGAAGTCAGCACCATCAGAAACAACCCTGCAGATGGCGCCGACAAAGGCCATGGCACCAACAGAGCCCACAGCACCGCGGACGGCGCTGACAGAGCCCTCGGCACCGCAGACGTTGCCGACAGATCCCCTGGCACTGCAGATGGCACCAACAGAGCCCTTGGTGACGCGAATGGCACCGATAGAGCCCCCGGTGTCACAGATGGCTCCGAGAGTGTCCCAAGGTTCTGAAAACTGCGATTTGAAGGAAAATTAACAAGAGACAGAGGCATCGGTGTGGACCCCTGCACCGCAGTCATGTGGGGGGGGAGACACCTGAGCATGGAGTCAATGGCACCAAAGAAGGCACCACGCAACTAGGAAGGTCCAACCGCTCTACCCGGTCCCTCAAGCAGCCCGAAGGCCCCAGAGTGACAGGGCCAGGCAGCTGGACCAACCTCCGAGCCCACTGCTTCATAAGAGCAGTCCACTGGTGAAGCTGCTCATCGGAGGCTGGGCAGGGATAGGCTCCAATGTCGAAGAGGTCGGGCACCCGGAGCCAGAAACCGGCGACTACAAGAGAAGAGGAGACCGGTGCCTAGCCCCAATGACCAACCGTCAATGTGCAGACATACCAGAAGGTGACCTTGAGTGATGCCTTCTCTTTCTCAACTTGTGCGCCGAAGAAGAACTCGAGGCCGAACGGTGCTGCGAATGGGACAGTTTCCTTTTATGCTTTCGGGGGGACCGCCCATCTCCCTGAGCACTGGACCATCCATTGTCAGACCCACCCTCCGGGGAGGGCAGTGGACCGGACCCAGCCTGGCTTACTGAACAGCTTTCATACGAAGTCTCCCTACCGTCACCTGACCCGCTCATGGTTGACTCCATCAATGGAGGGCTGAAGACTTCTTTTATTAATCAATAAAATTAAATCTACTCGGTAGTTTCAAAGATAAACTACAAAACAATAAACTGAAACTATGCTGCTAGTTTGAAGTTTGACTCCCGGAGGGCGAGCGTCGTCGTCACTGAAGCGCACTCGATGGCAGGAAAAAAGGAACTGAGGCGGTTGGAGGGCCGATGCCAAGGTAGTCTTTACTGCATGAGCCATGGCTCGTGGTGCTGCTTCCTTGCGGCTCCATCTCTGGCGTCGACCCTCTTGAAAAGTTTGCTCTCGCTGGGACCTAGCACCTCCAGCGTAGATCCCATTAGTCTGAATGAGTGGTGGAGACTTTATGTCCAGGAAGATCAGCAGGTAGACCATCCTAGAGAAAGAGACAGGAGTTACAGAGCTCTAGAGCCTGGGGGGACAGATGGTGGGACAGCATGCCCGGATGAAAGAGATTCTCTTAAACATCTACTGTTATGGTAAGTATGTAACTGTTCTATCTTTTTTGAGGATATATCTTTCATCAGGCCAAACTTATGGAATGAGTACCAAGCAGTACTGACAATAAACAGTCTTGCTGGCTGAAGCCTACAGGTCTAAGAAAGGAGGCCTACAAGCACAGCTAGGCCAAAACCTGCCCTTTTGCGACAGCCAATGTCCAGACTGTAGTATTTAATGAAGGTGTGGACAGTACTGCGGGTGGCAACTGCACAGATTTCTGCAGTGGACACATTTTTGAAACAGGCAACAGAAGTGGCCTTGCCTGTGGTGTAATGACCTCGAACAACACCATGAAGTTCATTACCATACTTCTTGCAACAAAAAATAATACAGTTCGCCAGTTATTTGGACAAGCACTGTTTAGAAACAGGTGCACCAAGTCCCAGAAGCGAAGGAAACAAAAAGCTGTGAGGACTTCCAGCAGTCCTTTGTGTGATGTACATAGCACCTGAGTAGTCTGTGTAAATCTAAAGTATGGAGCAATGCTTCCCCTGGATTGGCATGCTCAGGAAAGTAAACTGGCAGGTGGATGGTCTGATTTAAAGTAAACTCAGACACCACCTTAGGAAGAAACTTAGGATTGGTACATGAAGACACTTTTTGTGAAAAATTAAATAAGGATGTGACAGGGTGACACATGTCATAGTGGACACCCCTGGGATAAACTGAAACACCTTCTCCAAGCAGTTTATATGTTTTGTATAATGTCCAACATGCTGGTTGACTGGTTATAAATTAAGTGCTGAAGTGCTTATAAAGCTTTCTGTGCATATTAACCTAAAACAAAACTAGAAGAGTACAGTTACAAAATGAGATGGCAGTTTTAATATAAGAATCACAAAAGTTTGTGGTAGAGGTAGAAGACTTGGTTTGCTGGCCAAGGCACCTAGCTTCACCTGAGCTCTTTCCTTCTAAGACTGCTTGAAAGGCAGAGTAGAGAAACTTACCAGAGCAAGGGAGAAGGATTAAGACTTAGTTTGGCTAAGCAGATTTACTGTGTGGTGGTGTTTTTATTTTTTACTCACAGGGATTGCTACTGTTTGTTGCTAACATTTCATTGCTTTATTTTTCTCTGATTCAAATTGTTGTTGCTGGTATACCTTCTTCTGCATTATTACAAAGTGTGCCTACAGGTGTGCTAACAGATTACTGCTGTAATCTTCTGATTCAAATTGTCTTTTGCAAGGTATTTCTTCTGTTACTGCTTTATTTTTCTCTGGAGCAAAGTGTTTCTTACAGGGTATATCTTCTCTGAAATTACTGTATTACAGGTGGAGCTTACATTTTTGTGACTTTTTTATCATTGGGCTAAGCAAAATTACTGTTTGACACTGCGTTTTATTTTATTCTTGTTTGTTGAAAAGGTTTGTTGTCTCAGAGGTGTTTCACTCTCCTTCTCACATTGAAGGAGCTAATTGCTTTCCTCCCACAGCTCTTCCAAAGGATTAGGTGTGTATGTAGGGGGTGGAGCTGGCAAACTGTCAGTAATTTCCAACAGAAAGAAGGGTTAAAAAGTCAGGTTAGTTGATATCTTGGAGGTAGAAGACTTGGTTTGCTGGCAAAGGCACCTAGCTTCACCTGAGCTCTTTCCTTCTAAGACTGCTTGAAAGGCAGAGTAGAGAAACTTACCAGAGCAAGGAGAAGGATTAAGACTTAGTTTGGCTAAGCAGATTTACTGTGTGGTGGTGTTTTATTTTTACTCACAGGGATTGCTACTGTTTGTTGCTAACATTTCATTGCTTTATTTTTTCTCTGATTCAAATTGTTGTTGCTGGTATACCTTCTTCTGCATTATTACAAGGTGTTTCTAGGTGTGTGCTAACAGATTACTGCTGTAATCTTCTGATTCAAATTGTCTTTGCAAGGTATATCTTCTGTTACTGCTTTATTTTCTCTGGAGCAAAGTGTTTCTTACAGGGTATATCTTCTCTGAAATTATTACAGGTGGTGCTTTACAGGTTTTACAGTTTTATCTAACATTAGGTTAAGCTTTCAGGGTTACTGCATTTGTTGTTGACTGATTGTTTCTGCTCTTACCTCCTTGTTCTTTCGTCCGTGGTTCTTCTTTTTAGGCAGGAAGGGCCCAGCCACCCCATCTAACCACCCACGCTACACTCCTTTTATAGGGTACCACAGTTGTGACATTTCCTGTGGCAGAGCAGGAAGGGGCGGATCAGTGGGGCCTCCACAAGGTGATCTCATTTACAGGGCACTAGTAATTTAACTTGTTATAACAAGTTAAACAAAGCACAATTAAACCATTACTTGCATTTTTTTTCCTTCTAATTACTCTGACTAGGTTACAAACCCAGCAACTTATTTGGAATGGATTTCATTAACTGCAGGTACTGTGGAACAATTTTCAGAAGGACATTCTTACAGGATTTAGGACACTGTCCTACATGCTGGGCCTTTGGAGATCTTAGGTCTCAGCTCCGGGCAGCATGGGCAGAGATTGCACGCCTCAAATTTCATATTGAAGAGGAAATACATTATAAGAACCACCCGCCATTTCCCCAGCATCCAACAGAAAAACCTCAACCGCAGAGGGTAGTTGGTCCAGGAGGTTGGCAGGTGGTTAGGAGGAGCAAATCAGGTGCCCCATCACTCTCTGCTCTCCAACACATTACCTCCAAAAACCATATAAACACTACAAACAGGTATCTGCCTCTATCTCTGAAATCAAATAAAGAGGCAGAAGACACTGCAGAGCAGGACACTGCGGCACAGGAGCTAACACAACAATACTCACCCAAATCAGGAACCAAAACTAAACAAGCACAAAGGAATCCAAAAACTTCTGATCATAGGAGACTCCATGATTCGGGAGTTGATACCCATCTCAACCAGGGTGATGGTCAGATGTCTCCCAGGTACATCAGCATGGAGAGACACTGACCGCATTGCTAAAATTGTTCACAAAGCAGGAGAAAACATTGATATCCTAGTACACATAAGGACTAATGATCTCGCCAACCCGGTCAGTTGTGGAGACCAAGGAACACCTGACTAGGCTGGGTGACAAACAATTATCTATTTCGTCCGGCATCTCCTTCTCTGAGATCCTGCCAGTCTGGGAGAAGGAGCAGATGGACGGAAGGTCAGAAAGGGAGATAGGGAGCTAAACACATGGCTCAAGGACTGGTGCCAGGAAAAGGACACAGATTTGTAGGGAACTGGCAACAGTTCTGGGAGGCGAAAGTTCTTTAAATTTGATGGACTGCATCTGACTAAAGAGGAGTCAGTGCATTGGGGCAGAAGTTTGGCGTCTTTGCAGAATATTTAAACTAGCAAATGGGGAGGGGTGCAGCACCCACGTTGAATGGGAAGAACACCCCTCCCCTCAGCTAATGGTCAAACTGGAATTCAGTGTGTTTGCCGTTCATTTGCATCACCAGGTAAGAAAAAGGTTTGTCTCCCATACGATGCACAGGGTAATCCAAACCTCACCCAACAACTAACACACCAAAATCTGGCCAATGGAAAATCATGTACACAAATGCTCACAGCCTGGGAAATAAGATCCCAGACCTGCAGGCAATAATGTCAGAGGCTAAACTGGACATAGTAGCAATTAGTGAGGCGTGGTTTACCAGTAACCACACTGAGAGACTTCAGTACCTGGCTATGTATTGTTCAGAAGAGACCGAGGTGCAAAAGGGGAGGTGGCCCTGTATGTTAATGAAAATATCAAAGCTACAGAAATTCAGAATACACATAAGAGCCAGAAGAACTGTGGGTCACCCTGGAAACAGGAAATGGGACAGCCATAAGAACTGGGGTTGTCTACAGGCCCCAGACCAGAGGGAGGACATAGACACATTACTGTTAGAAGATATACAAAACATGACAGCTAAAGGGAGGTTCTGATAATGGAGACTTCAACATGCCAGATACAGATTGGTCAATACCAGCAGGAACATCTGCCAGAACTAGACTCATAGTGGATTCCCTGCAGGGGGAGGGCCTCAAACAACTGGTACAGCAACCCACAAGAGACAGGGCTATCCTAGATCTAGTACTGACTAACAAAGAAGGGATCACAGATCTCCAGGTAGAAGGTCACCTGGGGGCCAGTGACCATCACATGGTATGGTTCAATTTGGCTACTACATCTAAATCATCCCATTCCAAGGCAAAAATATGGGACTTCAGAGGAGCTGACTTTGATAAGATGGCCAACAGAGTTAAGCTAGCCCTGGCAAAAAGAAACACAGGTGAGGAGGTACAGGCAAAGTGGGCAAGCATTAAGGATACAATACTTGAAGCAACATCCCATTGTGTTAGACAGAAAAGGAAGTGCAAAAAAAGAAGGAAACCACTTTGGTTCTCAAATACAGTAGCAGAAAAGGTCAGAGCCAAAAGGCTGGCCTTCAGAAAATATAAGGGAACACAGCGGATGAAGATAGGGGCATACCAAACTGCCCTAAGGAAGGTAGCAAGGCAGTAAGGCAGGCAAAGTCCCAAACTGAGGAAACACTAGCACAAACAGTAAAAGAAGGTGACAAGACTTTCTATAGATACATTAGTGAAAGGAGAAAGTCCAGAGGGGTATTGCTAGCTTAATGGAGAAAAGGGAGCATGTGAGGAGGAGGACCCTGTAAAGGCATCTATCCCAAATAGATACTTTTGCTCAGTATTCACTGAAGAGAAGGTGAGGCAGGGCCCACAGCTCAGCATCATGGACACAGGGGAGGGAGGTGAGCACTACTCCCTTCACAAAGAAAGGGTCCTACAAGAGCTTGCTAAGCTCAGGGTGGATAAGGCAATGGGACCTGATGGCATACATCCCAGGGTACTTAAGGAGCTAAAGGAGGAACTAGCAGAGCCATTAGCAGAATTGTTTAGTGAGTCTCTGAGCACAGGAGAGGTCCCAGAAGACTGGAGAAGGGCTCATGTGATCCCACTCCACAAGAGTGGTAGCAGGAGGAGGCGGGAACTACAGACCGGTCAGTCTTACCTCAGTAGTGGGCAAGATTATGGAAGCACTCCTTAAGGAAAGGATAGTGCAACACCTGGAATCCATAGGGCACAGGATCCAAGACAGCATGGGTTTACAAAGGAAGGTCCTGTCAAACTAATCTCATAGATTTCTTTGACTGGGTAACCAGAGTGGTGGACCAAGGGGAGCAGTTGATGTCGCCTACCTTGACTTCAGCAAAGCTTTTGACACTGTTCCACATAGAAGATTGATAAATAAGCTAGGTAGGCTCGGTGGGTCAGAAGTTGGTCAACTGGGTGGCAAACTGGTTGACTGGCAGAAAACAGAGAGTGGTGGTAAATGGTATACAGTCAGAAGAGATGCAAGTCACAAGTGGGGTACCTCAGGATCAGTCCTGGGGCCAGTCCATTCAACATCTTCATTAGTGACCTAGCAGATGGACTAGAGGGTAAGGCTTTGTCTGTTTGCAGATGACACCAAGATCTGCAACAGAGTAGATGATCCAGATGGGGTGGGCAGAATGAGAAGAGATCTGGATAAACTAGCAGAATGGTCAGAAGAGTGGCAACTGGGATTTAATGCAAAGAAGTGCAAAATCATGCACATAGGAAGAGAAACCCTGAAGCCACTTATAGGCTGGGAGGGAGTTGCTAGCAGTCACAAGGAAGAAAGAGACTTGGGCATCATCATCACTGATGACCTGAAATCATCAAACCAGACCTCTAAAGCAGTAGGTAAGGCTGAGGGGTGTTAGGGTGTATTAGTAGGGGAATCACAAGTCGTGAGAGGGAGGTAATAACTCCTCTGTACAAGACATTGGTTAGGCCCCATCTGGAGTACTGGGCAGTATTGGAGGCCACACCTTCACAAGGACATTAACCAAATTGAGGCAGTCCAGAGAAGGCAACCAAAATGGTGCAGGGACTGCATCAGAAGACATATGAGGACAGATTAACAGAGCTCAATATGTATACCCTTGAGCAAAGGAGGAGAGAGGTGATATGATCGAGACATTTAAACACCTTAAGGGCATAAACAAGGTGAAAGAGTCTAACATGTTTAAATATAAGAAAAATAGCAGGACAAGAGGACACAGCATGAGATTAGAGGGAGGCCGATTAAGGGAGAATGTGAGGAAATTTTCACAGAAAGAATTGGTAGATGCATGGAATGGCTTACCACAAGAAGTAGTGGCTATGAATACAGTGCAGGGCTTCAAACAGGCATGGGATAGGCATAAGGGAGCAATACAAATGACTATGAATAGATAGGTCACTGACATAGCAAAGGCCGATGGCACATTTATAAGGTAGAAAAAGAAATGGGCAGACTGGATGGGCCTTGCGGTCCTTATCTGCCGTCAACTTCTATGTTTCTATGTCTATGTTTCTATGTTTGTGTCTACCTTTTCTAGATGTTAGCAGCCCCCTTCTAAAATATATTTTACAGCAGATAGCATGAGGTAATAGGACCCTGCAGGAGAGCACAGAATGTTCTGACCTTTTCCAATTTCGTAAACAAAAGAAAAAAAGAACTTCATGTTCTGTGCTATGCTCCAGGTGCCAAGTGAACTGTTCTCTATGGGGCAACAGTGACCCCTAAAGGCTAGTTTTATGTTATGTCTGCTGTTACTCAAAGGGCAGTGGGAAATTTTCCAACTTCTAGTGAGCTTATAAAAAGCCCTACCTCAGTGCTGAGATAAGATAAATAGGGAGGTCAGTTGTATACTGACTGAGGAAGGTGGAGGACCTCTTGGTAGTGTGTGCTTTCACACTGCTTGATTAATGCTAGGCTGAAGAGAAGCCATAGCAACTGTTGAAGCTAAGCAGTTGTCATATTATCATTTTGCTTTCTGTATATTTACTTGATAAAAATAAAATGACAAATGCACTTGTGTGCTTTTTACACACCTGACTTGTGGTCTGCCTAAAATTGTGTTATCCTAAACCCACATCCTGTGACATATGGTGTCAGCTGTGGGATCTCACTGGACATCCAAGGAAACAGGGGGAGTCCAGTCAGTTGGTGCCAGACCTGGTACCGAGGATACACGGCATAGGTGCATGGCACCAGGTGAAATAAGGACAGCGCCTGATGGAGATGATGACCTAGGTGAGGCACCATGGATGGGACAAGATGGACCCAATGGCCAAATGGAGACGCTAATATGGTTTCTTCAGTGGATGAGTGGGAAATGGCTGGAGGCTTATCGACGCTGGAGAGAGGCGGAGCGCAGATGCCAGGAGCTACTCGAGAGGTTCCACTCGGAGAATGTCGAGGAAGAATCGGTGTAGCAGGATCCATGGGCTCTGGAAGAGGACCCCCAATGGAACATTTGCGACCAGCCATGTTGGAGATTCCGTTGTTCCCTATTTTTCCGGGCTGCTACTTGGAGGAGGATGGCACACGAGAGGAGACCTCAGATAAGACTTTGCCTGGCAACGTATTACTGGGAAGAAGACTTCAGGCAACATGAAAGGAGCCATTTTGGCTAAAGGGACTTTTGCATGTTTTAAACCTCTTCCTATCAAAAATGATTGTTCTTCTGGTACTGACTGGGGAAAGCTGCAGGTGGGGGATCCTGAAGTTACCCAGTTAAGAGAATATGTAAGAATCATGGATGGGAGACAGGTTAATGGTGGCATGGGGACAGGTTATGGTGGTATGAACTTAGGAAGGAAGTTCTAGATCATGTAAGGCCCAACCCCCGGACAAAGCAGGTGGATGCCCAGGTAGTGGTGTCCGTGGCATATAGGAAAAAGGTGATGGAGGATGCACACTCCAGTCACTCGGGAAATCTGAGCCATGGGAAAGTTTTGGCTAGAGTAACACCGTATTTCTGTTGGCCAGGCATGTACAGGCAGGTGGCAGCATACTGTAAGACCTGCTATGGGGCAGACAGACAGCGACCCAATAGTGATGTGGGAGGAGTAACCCAGACGGTGAAGGACAAGGAATGACTCCCACATAGAACAGAAGAGACTAGGTGGTAGCCAACACCACTAGTAATGTATAAGATTTGATACGTAAACCCAGAGGTTAGGGACAGGCTGTTAGGCATGCAGCATGGTATTGTACTAGCCTACCTTTAAATGTCTAAGTGGGGACAGAGCAAGGTAGTCTCCCCCCCCAGGCAGTTCTACTGGGTGCTGGATTGTCCAGCTATTCTGAGTGTATCTGGTCAGGGAAAGTCAGTAGAGGGCATAAAACTGCCGTTAGTGGTTCTTTCTCCTAAATGTATGTAATAATATTGTAGTTTACTGATGGACAGACTAATTTCAGAATAATTTAAGATGTCTCAGGGTATTTGTATAATGATGGAAAATATACAGTAATGTTTAGAGCAGCCTGTGTATCACGCACTTGGCCCTGGTGCCATGAACAGATAACGTATTGAGGAAATACGCTTTGGTTTGACAGGAACTTAGCGAGTAAAAAGATAATTATGAAAGGGACACTGAGACGGAGCTTCCGGTGAGGGTGGGCCGAAGCTCCACACCCTTCCAGGGTGTTGGCTGAGATTTGGACAACTGTAGGACGGTTGCCCTCTTATGCGGGGGGATGTGTGACAGGGTTACACCTGTCATAGTGGACACCCCTGGGACAAACTGAAACACCTTCCCCGAGCAGTTTATAAATTTTTGTATAATGTCCAACATGCTGGTTGGCTGGTTATAAATTAAGTGCTGAAGTGCTTATAAAGCTTTCTGTGCATATTAACCTAAAATAAAACTAAGATTACAGTTACAAAATAAGAGGCCAGTTTTACTATAAGAATAACAAAAGTCTATGTCTGCTTTTTCTAGATGTTAGCAGCTCCCCTTCTAAGATATATTTTACAGCAGACAGTATGAGGTAATAGGACCCTGCAGGAGAGTTTAGGAGAGCACAGAATGTTCTGACTTCAGGTTTGACCTTTAACAATGTTGTAAACAAGTTATGTAATGTGCTCCAGGTGCCAAATGACTGTTCTCTGTGGTACAACAGTGGCCCCTAGTGGCTAGTTTTATGTTATGTCTGCTGTTAATCAAAAGGCAGTAGACAATTTTCCATCTTCTAGTGAGCTTATAAAAAGCCCTACCTCAGTGTTGAGATAAGATAGATAGGGAGGTTAGTTGTATACTGACTGAGGAAAGTGGAAGACCTCCTGGTAGTGTGTGTTTTCACACTGATTCATGCTAGACTGAAGAGAAGCCTTAGAAACTGTTGAAGCTAAGCAACTGTCTGACTTACCATTTTGCTTTCTGTATATTTTACTTGATAAAAATAAAATGACAAACGCACTTGTGCATTTTTTATGCACCTGACTTGTGGTTTGCCTAAAATTGTGTTATCCTAAACCCACACCCGGTGACAAAGAAGACTCACACATTATAGCCCGAAGCTCTGAAATCCTTTGAGCAGAAGTAAAAGCAACTAAAAATAACGCTTTCCAATAAAGAAAGCATAGGCCACAAGTCGCAGCTGTCTCAAAAGGAACCAAAGTATGCTTTTCTAACACAAAATTCAGGTCCCAATGTCTCTCAATAATGTACGGGACACCTCCAGCTGAGCAACTATATGGCCATCGATAGGCACATGACAGGCAGAAATGGCCGCCAAGTACACTTTGATAGAAGAGTATTGTAAGCCTGCATCTGACAAGGACAGCAAACACTAGAACCTGACTTACCAGACAGGTAAAAGGATCCAGTTAATGAGAATATTCTAACAACTAGGCATGGGAGGTAAGTCCCTCGCAGCATAGACAGGAAGGGGAAGGTAGGAAAGTGGAGAAGAGAGCTAGAGTGGCAGGGGAAAAGGAAAGGAAAGGGGAGGAGGAGGAGGAAGGAAAAGACAGGCAAACCGTTGACCCTCTGAGATGGAAACCCCACAAGGGCCAGTCACGGCAGGGCGAACACACAGTCCGTGTAAGGGTATTGGCCTGAAAGGATAGAGATAGGGTAGTTAGGGAGAGGCAGACTTTTTGTCCCTCTGGGATGAAAACTCCACAAGGGCAAGACATGGCTAAGTGCACACCCAGTCCATGAACTGGTTTGCAGGACTTCCAGGAAGAGGAAGGCAGGAGTAGTGGTGAGCAAGGAGTAATGATAAGTAGGGAGAGCAAGCATTACCGGAAGAGTAGGAGCGTAAAGGATTGTGGGAGAGAATGCAAATTTAGGAAGTAGATAAAATGGAATGGGCAGAAGTAGTAGGGGTCAACTGGTGGAGGAAGAGGCGGGGTGAGGGTTAAGTAAAGAGGACTGTACAAGCTGCAGGGCTAGGAGAATTTGAAGGGATGGGGAGGGGAATGCAATGTGGCTATGGGGAGGAGAAGGGAGGATACAGATCTGAAGTAGAGGTGGGGAAGAGCAGAGAAGGTAGGGGGATGGTAAGGGGGGTTGGGGGACAGAAAAGGGTAGCAGAGGTGCAGAGAAGGGGTCAGGTGTAGTTGCAGGAAGGGAAAATGAAGCTACGAAGGAGAGAGAATAGCGATCAAAGGGATGGGGCAGAGCAGATGGCTATGGGGAGGGAGTTTCAGAGTTTAGAGAAGGTAGGGGGATGGTAAGGGGGTGGGGGACAGAAAAGGGTAGCAGAGGTGCAGAGAAGGGGTCAGGTGTAGTTGCAGGAAGGGAAAATGAAGCTACGAAGGAGAGAGAATAGCGATCAAAGGGATGGGGCAGAGCAGATGGCTATGGGGAGGGAGTTTCAGAGTTTAGGGAAGCAGTATGAGAAAGCAGACTAGCCTGAAGCGGAAGACCTAGCGGAGAGAGCCAGAGTCAGGCAGTCATAGTTACGGAGGGAGTAGGTGGGAGGAGAGGCGGTGGAGAGGATAGAGGAGAGATACGAGGGGAGGAAGCCAAGACAGTATTTTCCAATGAAGGAGGAGCAGTGAGTGAGGCATCTGGCATCAGGAGGGGGGGAAGGAGAGGGAGGTACAGAGGTTACAGTGGTGAGTGCGAGGCAGACAGTTTAAGGCAAACCAGGAGTGGAATAAGGTATCCAGTCTGGTTAGTGTGGACTTGGTGGCTGCGCTATGGACGTCACCACAGTCAAAAACTGGGAGAATCATTTTGTGGACAATTTCATGGTGAGCCAGTAAAGGGACGCAACCACAGTGCCTGAACAGAGCCATCTAGATTGGGGTGCAGTTTTTGGTGGATGGCATCCACATGTCCAGAAAAGTTGAGATGGTTTAGCCAGAGCCCGAGGTATTTGACTGAGGTGACGTCCTCGATTGTGGACCCATCGAAGGTCTAGAAGGCTGGTGTGGCAGCAATCCTAGAGAGCCTTTGCCTGGTGCCAAAGGTCATGGAGACCATCTTCTTGGCATTTAGGGACAACTGATTTAAGCAAAACCAGAGCTGAAGACACTTTGGGAGCCTGCTGCTGAGGCGACTGTGGTACCAGAACTGGTGGGGCCAGTCCAGAGCCACCAGGATCACCTGTGTCTTGTCTCTCATAGCCTTGAGCGATACCTTGTGAATCAAGGGAAGTGGAGGGAATGTATAGAAGAGGCCTAGGGTTCAGGGCTTCGAGAAGGCATCCCACTGCGTCGTTCCCTGCTGGGAGGGGGGGTGGGCACACAACAGCCTCAGCTTTGCATCTCCTTGGAGGCAAACAGGTCCACTTGAGGGGTGACTCACTGGGGGAACAGGCTGTGTACTACCTCTGGGTGGAGAGACCACTCATGAGACGCCTCACCCACATGGCTGAGGGCGTCCGTCAGCTGGTTGGAGGCCCCTGCCACATGGATGGCTAGAGAATCGGCCTCCAGGCTGCCCAAGAGGGTCCACACATGCAGAGATTTCTTACACAGTGGTGAAGAGTGCGTCCCACCCTGTTTGTTGAGGTTGTACATGGTCATGGTGTTGTCCGTCTGGACCTGGACCACCTGACCCTGAATATGAAGAGCAAAGGCAGTCAGCACCAGACAAACTGCTTGGAGCTTCAGCAGGCTGAAGTGGCACCAGAACTCCTCGGGGTTCCAGCGCCCATGTACTTTGTTTTTAATCAGGTGGGCAGCCCAGTCCGTGAGAGAGGAATTGGTCATCAGGATGACTATTGGTTCTGGGCAAACAGGATCCCTTCCTGCAGATTTTATGGGTCTAACCACTACTGGAGGGTGTCCCACATCTGCTGGATCACAGTGACCGTCTAGTCAAAATGACCGTTTTGCTGAGACCACTGGCTGGCCAACTCCCACTGCAGAGAACGCATTCTCCAGCAGGCCGCCATGTAACCAAGCAGGCGCAGGAAGTCCTGACAGCCCAACCCAAAATGATTGGGCAAAGGAGGAGAGAGCCTGTCTGCCGGGAGCTGGGCTCTGGCTCCGCAAGAGTCGAGCTCTGCCCCGATGACGTGGATCACCTGCGAAGGCACAAGTTCCGGTTTGCCTCGTTGACTAGGAAGCCAAGGGAGATGCAGGTCTGAAGGGCCAGAACCCTGGACCATTCCACCGCCTGCCTGGAAGGACCCGCGATCAGCCAGTCGTCCAGGTAGGGGTAAACCCAGACCCTTCAGTGCCTCAGGTAAGCTGCCACCATTGCAATACACTTGGTGAAGACCCTGGGGGCCGAGGACAGACCAAATGGCACGGCCTGGAACTCATAGTGTGTTCCCTCCGCTTGGAAATGGAGGACCTGCTGGTGTGACGGATGGATCGGGACATGAAAGAGCATGTCCTGTACATCCAGTGAGCAGAACCACCTGTTTTGCTCGAGAGATGGTATGACCTGTGACAGAGTTACCATCCTGAAGGTGCGTGACTTGAGGAACTTGCTCAGGTAGTGCAGCTCTAGAATGAGGCAACAGTCCCCCCATCTGTTTTGGAACCAGGAAGTACATGGAGACAAACCCTGGGTGTTCCAGAGGATATGCGACAGGAACCATGACCTCTTTGCAGAGGAGCTGGGCAATGTCATCCTGAGCAGCCAACAGAATGTCAGTGGATACCAAGTCCTTCGGTGGGGTGCGGGCTCAACAAGGAGGGTACTGCTTGAATTCCAGAGGCAGACCCTAACCCACCACCTCGAGGACCCACCTGCCCTTGGTGACAGCGGACCAGGTGGAAAGGAAGTGGCGGAGCCGGCCCCCCCAAGGGAGGATCTAGGAGAGGTGTGACAGGCATGAGGGAGGCACCCCTCATTCCGTCACTGGGCAGGCTTGGAGGAGAAGGGTTCAGCTGAGGAGACACCGGGGCCTCTCTCCCAGGCTTATGGACGACCAAGGGCACCGACTTTGGCCGAGGTCACCAGGCCTGGGCCTGCTGACCAGCCTGGGGTTGGGCTGGTTTGGCCACAACAGTAGAAAGTGGACCAAAAAGGCTTCCATTTCTGCTGCTGCTTAGAGCCCTTAGGGTCCTTTTGGGAAGATGACATGAAGTCCAAGGTGGCACTGGACTTCTCAATGTGGGTGAGGTGGCCCTCGACCCCAGGCCCAAACAAGTTGGTACACAGGAAAGAAATATCTGCCAGCTTGCGCTGAGTGTCAGCTGTGAAGGTCGAGATCCTCAGCCAAGCCTTGTGACGCATAGCCACTGGGGCCACCACGGAGCGGACACAGGAGCCCCCAATGTCTATGGCTGCCTGGAGCTGTTGTTTTGCTACAGCCCGACCTTGGTCCCAAACCTGTTTGACCGTGGTCTGGAGGTCCACCGGCAGATGAGGAAGCACCTCATCCAGGGTGCCCAGCAGAGCATGGGAGAAGTGGCCCATAAGGAGGGCTGAGCTCACCTGGTGAAGACCAAGTGAGGAGGCAGCGTAGACCTTTGCCGCATGGTCCAACTTCTTGGACTCTTTGTCAGGAGGCTTGTCAATGTCCTCACTGTTGCCAGAGCACCTGAACACAGAATTGACCACCAGCCCCTCGACTGAGGAGTGTTCTGTGAATCCCGACAGGGAACCGGTAGGTACCACATATTTGCGGGCCATCCAGGCAGAGGGTGCAGGGCAGGAAGCTTGATGCTGCCAAAGCTCCAAAGCAGGGCCAAGAATTGCCGCTGCCACCAGGAAGGCCTCCCCAGGAGTATCTCCCCGGTCCAGGATCTCAGACAAAGGGTGTCGAGACAGTTTTAGGACAGGCTCCATTTTCATACCCGTGGACTCAGAGATCAGGCGGAGAAGGCCCGAGAAGGAAGTAGGGCCTTCGTCCATCGAGAGACCCCCAACTGACTCCACGTCAACTGGACAGGAATGCACCAGGGAAGCCTCATACTCCGAGTCATCGTTAAAGAGGGTTTGAGCGCCAGAGTCCCCGCTAACCTTCCGTGGACGGTCAGAAGTGACGGTGACTGACAACTAATGGGAAGCCCTTTGGCCAGCTGAGACTCTTTGGCTGGAGCACTGGTTTTCATCTGAATAGGTGGTGGCTCCACAGGAATCAGTGGAGATGCCAGGGTTGGCCGAGTTGGGACCGTCTTGGTCAGCTCCTAAGGTGGAGAAGGCATCAGTCTGTTGGGCGAGAGCCAGGTGATGGCCGGCATAGAAACCAGAACTGGCTTCATACCAGAGAACACCAGCTGCTGCCACATGAGATCTTTGCAGCGTCAATGAAATTTGCCCCGAACCCTCTCCTTACCGGAGGACGACGAGGATGAAGAGTAGCGATGGCGGCACTTCCCAGAGCATCAACAGAAGGAGCATCAATGTCAGAGGGAACCACTCAACCCCCGGGAATAGGACTAAGACCTTGACCGCAACCGCCAGAGGACTGGCGGCGGGGCTCAGAGGAAGTCGGTGCATGCTGAGGCTCCTCCGGGTCTTGGTCGATGACCAAGGGCAGCGGGTCAGCAGACTGATCCATCCCCAAAGCAGTTTACGTCAGTCCTGGACAGAGAAGTGTCGGCCTCTTCAGTTGACAAGTGGTCGACCATCTCGAGAAAGATCTTGGCTGGAAGATTAATCAGTGTCTTGGCCAACTGGCCCAATGGGGTTACCACAGAACTGACAGTCTGAGCCAAGGATTTGACCGAAGTTGGATCTAGAGAAGCATGAGAATCCAAAGCCCTTGACCGAGAGTGCTCCCAATCCCATGATCAATGGCGAGACCATTTTTTGGTCTCTTTTTTCCACTTGGATTTGTGCCTGGAGGGGCCCTGACCGAGGGTCGGGAGAGCCTGACACAATTCTTTGAAAGACCCATAAACGAGACACCCAGCTGAAGTGGCACGAAGGCTGAACCCAAGGAGGTGTAAGCTGTGGACTTTGCTACCGCCTCCTCAAATGCCTCAAGCTGTTTGAAGGACCCCGCAGCAGCGGAGGCCACCCAATGGGCATCTTTGGATTTGACAGGAGGGTTCCGTTTGCTCTGTTGGCCCATCTTGAAACAAGCTAGACGGTCCTCCAGAACGGTAGTATGGAAAGTTTGACAAATGTCACAGGCCTGGAGATCATGCTCCTGCCCCTGGCAGTAAACACACATAGCATGTGAATTAATTCAGGACATTTTCTGCCTGCAAAGGCACCAGCGGACCCGGGATTGGACTTGTCGTTGTTCATCGCAGTTGCGATCTAACTGAAAATGAAGTTTTGAAACTTTTAAGGAAGTAACTCTGAAGATTTTAAGACACAAGGGCCTACTCAGCACGAGAACAGTAAGGAGGGAACCTGCTTCTTCCAGTGGAAAGGAAGATCTGGCGTCATGGGGTGAAGCAGGGGGAGTTAACATCCGGGTGGGTGGGAGAAGCCAACTTGAAGACGTTCTAGCCAGAAGTAAAGGGAAAGGCAGCTGCCAGAAAGTGTGGCTAGAACATCATATCCACATCCCTAGAATTATCTTTTCACCGCATTTGCAGTATCTGAAGAGCTCTGATGACTCCAGAGACATGCACGGGGGGGGCGTGGCCTTGGCCCCCCTCCACTTTTAAGTCAGCCTCTGACAAGTTTGGTAACATTTATGTGAGCACTATGTCCTCAGGGTAGCACAGCTTCAAGCAGCCTGCCCTGCACTATTCATAGTACTGAACGCATGGTGGCGCTGAACACCATCAGGACCAGCAACAGTCAAGAGAGTTAGGGTTTGAGCCACTCACTGCCTGTATCCTCTTACTCCTCCCCACATTTGCTTCTTTAGCCAGCCAGCCTGTGAGAAACAAAGATGCCTCTCAAACTGCTCACCATCCCATGGGCAGCTGCGGAATAAGGCTGCTAACTGCATGGTTGAGCAGACTCGATAGACCAACTGGCCTTTTTCTGCTGGGAAATTTCATATGTTCGTATCCCCTCCAACTTAGAGCCAGCCTGAACTTGTGGGCAGGCTTCAAACAGCCTGCACTATTCAAACTGTAATGCTGAACTTCTGCTGAGCACAACTGACCGGGTCTGAGACCAAGTGCCGTCGGAAGCATCAAAGGTCGAGAGGGTAAGAGCCACTGCCTGTATCCTCAATCCTCTCTTTTCTGCCTCATCTTCAGCCAGCAAGCCAGCCAACCTCTGAAATCTATGGCAGTCCTAACTCAACGGAGCAAGCCACACCTTTCTGGCAAGCTGAACAACTAAGTAAGGCTGGCTGCAAGCAGGCACAAATTATGACTGTGGAAACCAATTCCAGGCTTTCTGGGGGAAAGCTGCATGAAGACATGTAATCTGCTTGTGAGGTTTGCTTTGGGAGGTGGCTTAAGTTTGTCAGTTTCTTGTATGCACACACAAGTCCTGTAGTTTGTTTTTGAAAATGAAACCGCTAGCGGACACAGCTGTTCTTTGAGCCAGTTCTATAGTCTTGCACTTTCTTTTCCCCTGCATGGTCCTGCCTGGCTCTACCACCCACTCGTCAAAAATAAATAAAACGGAAAGCCATGAATTACATTCTTTTACAATTTAAAAATAAAATAAAAAAAAAAAAGTACTCACGATGGCATATGCTGCTCTGCCCGGCTGCACATGCTCATCTTCTGACCACAGTTAAAACAAAAAAAATTGGAAATGGGGGGTTGCAAAACAAGGCTGCAAACTACAAAATCAAAGTGGCAAATTATACTCAAGGCCCTGATTTCTTCACAAATCCGCGACCACGGAATTTAATGCAAACTGCGGAAAAAACGCAGAATATTATTCAGTAGTTTGTCCTCGGTTTCCATGAACTGCAGAATATTATTTTGCAGTCTGCATGAACGAGGAATATTATTCTGCGGCATGCAAGAACTGCGGATTATTATTGCGTGGTTTGCATGAACTGCACAATATTATTCCACAGTTTACATGAAATGCAGAATATATTTCTGCAGTTCATACTTAAGTGTCAGTATTTAGCCGGCGCAGCAGTATCCCCTATCGCTCGCAACGTCACCGACCCGGGTTCAGGAATGAGCCTGGAAAGTTGGATGTTCAGCCAGGGGGAGAAGGATCAAGAGCACTATGGACAGCTCTCCTCCGGGGGGGAGGGGGTGTTGCTGGTATCTGTGTAACCCCTCGTGCTAGCCTGGGGGTATGACAGCCATGACTGAATTCATTTAGGAGGCATGTCAGATGTTCAGTGTGCTAGCCCTACGTCACTGCATGAAACACCACCAGGGGGGAAAATGGAGGTCCTGCTGCCACGATGATGTCCGCCCACACAACACCAACTCTTGCTCCTGTTCTACCATTCAGTCCCCATGGGAGAGGAAGGGGGCCCTATGGTGGCCCCAACCTTGGGGATAAGCCACAGGTGTTCGAAGCAGCTAAGTCCTAGGGAGGGGTAGGGCGAAGCGTGTGTAGATCGGACCGATGGGGGCCAGCAGATAAGATAAATAATAACAAAATGAAAAATAAATAAATAATGAAGAGTCAGCATAAACTGTGAGTAAAACAAATCTGCAGTTTACACAGACTCTGACCAAGGAACATTATTCCATGGATCATATAAACCACAGAAAATTATTCTGCGGTTTATATTAAATTCTGCAGAATGCTTTTTTCAATTCTGTGGAATTTAAAAACAAAAATCTGAAAAGAATTTTTAAACAGCCCATGCCAATTAGTTAGTTTGTCTGCTAGGGCTTTTCCTTAAAAATCAAAACAGGTAAATCCCCCCCTCCGATCCAGCTCAGCCCCACCATCCTCCCGGAGAACCTCCTCGAGTCCCTGTATTTGAAGCAGAAATATTTTATCAGGTCCCATACTGTGCAGCACCGCTGGGCCTGAATTCCAGTTTCTTGTCCCAGAAGTGCTTTGAGCAGAGCCACACAATGCACTACTGGAATGAGAAACTGGCATTCTCAATCAATCAATCAAAACATTTATTTAGCCAGGCGAACACCACTGAGCAAGCTAATTTTTGAGATGGACCTGGGCAAGATACATGAACAATACATAAAGAGGAATACCAACTTACAGAGTCATTACGTAGAATAGGGATTACACACAAGAAGTTAATAAGAGCACTGGAGTACATTTATAAAATAAGACAGAATGCTAAATATCATGTTACAGAAAGTACAGTTACGTAAGAACTTACCGTAACAGTAGATCTTCGAGAGAGGCTCTTGCAGTAGGTAATTACATATAAGACTGATGCCGGCTGGCGTCAGGACCCAACAGAAAAATTTCTAGCTAGCAGTCTCTGGCAGGGGACCGCCCCCATGTCAGGTGACCGACGTCATGCAGCGTCAATATAAAGGGGCGGTCCCCCACACCCGCCTTCCAGTTCTTTGCCACAAAAGGCAAGATGAGAGAGAAGCGGATATTTCCCTTCCTGGAAAAGGAGTTGAAAAAGCTTAGGGGGATGGAGGGCGGGAAGGTATTACCTACTGCAAGAGCCTCTCTCGAAGATCTACTGTTACAGTAAGTTCTTACGTAACTGTACCATCTTACTTCGAGAGGGCTCTTGCAGTAGGTAATTACATACAGGACTGAGTCCCAAGCAGTCTGAAACAAGGAGAAGCAAATGGGAAGAGGAAAGCTACTCAGAAGTAGACCCTCTGGTTGTGAAGGCCTTAGGGAAGGAGGCCTTGCAAAATAGCTAGCCCGAAGCCTGCTCTACGGCGAGAGGCAATGTCCAAACTGTAATGTTTCGTAAAGGTATGGACAGAAGACCAAGTGGCGGCTGCACAAATGTCAGCCGCTGACACATTCTTGAAACAAGCCACAGAGGCAGCGACCCCTCTGGTGGAGTGGCCTCTAACTTGACCTGGCAGGGTCTTGTTGTACTTGTCATAATAGAAAGTGATGCAATGAGCCAACCATTTCGATAGGCTTTGCTTAGAAACAGCATTGCCTTCCCTTTTATGAGCAAAAGAGACGAACAGTATTTCAGTCTTTCTGAGATCCTTCATCCAGTTGGTGTAGTATCTCAGAATTTGGCGAACATCCAAAGTATGCAGGAAGTACTCTCCTTGATTGGAGTGCTGCGTAAAAAAAGGCAGGCAACTCTATGGATTGATTCAGCATCAATTCCGCTACCACATTAGGGAGAAACTTAGGGCTGGTACGTAGAGCCACATGTTCCTTGTGAAAAAATCAAATACAGGATTTTACACATCAGGGCCTGAAGCTCGGAAATCCGTCAAACAGAAGTAATGGCCACTAGGAACAGAGTCTTCCAAGACAGGAACTTTAGGTCCACTGAGGCTGCCGGCTCGAAAGGAGGCAGAGTAAGCTTCTCTAAAATGAAATTCAGATCCCAAGGAGGGGCAGGAACCCGGATGGGGGTCATAAGTGAAGGACCCCTCTCAAAAAGGTCTTAGAGACCTCCAGCTGAACAAACGTTCTGTCTGCAAATGGGACATGATCGGCCGAAATGGCTGCCATGTGAACCTTTAAGGATGAATGGCTGAGACCCAGATTGAAGAGGTGTCGCAAGTAAACCAGAAGTTGGCCGACAGAGCACGAGAAGGGCTCGACATCATTGGAGGCAGCCCAAATAGAGAACTGCTTCCATTTCATGGCATAAGTAGATCTGGTTGAGGGTTTCCTGGCCTCCACCAGAATCTCAGCTACTTCGGGGGGAAACCCCGAATCGGGCTTGAGCTACATCTGCAGGAGCCATGTGTGCAACTGACGGGAACTGAGGCCCGGATGGACCAGGCTCCCCTGATCCTGGGGCAGCAAAAATAGTGACAGAGGAAGAGGAGGTTCCTCTGAGTACTGTTGCAGAAGAGAGAACCAAACTTGCCTGGACCAGAAAGAAGCGATCAGAATCATTCGAGCTCCTTCGGAACAGAGTTTCTGCAAGACCCTCATAGTCAGTGGAACCGAGGAGGAAGGCATAGATGAATCTACCCTTCCAGTCTACAGACAGAGCGTCTCTCAAAAAAATGCCGTGCCCTGGAGCAAGCGAGCAGAAGACGGGAAGTTTTGTGTTTTGAGGGGAAGCAAACCGGTCTACCTATGGAGTTCCCCAGCGCAGGAAGATGTCATCGACGACCCCCTGATCCAGTTCCCATTCGTGAGCTAGAGCAGATGACAAGCTTAGCCTGTCTACCAGCGTGTTCTCGACCCCTGGGACATGAGATGACATGAGGTGAAAGTTGTACTGCACTGCCCAATCCCACACTCACATCGCCTCTCTGCAAAGGGGTTAGGAACGAGTTCCTCCCTGTTTGCTGATGTACCAGACCACACACATACAGTCCGTCCATCTGTACCGCTAGGTGACCGTGATACAGATGCAGAGCCTGAAGAGCATACAGTACTGCCCTTAGTTCAAGCACACTGATATAAAGAGACTTCTAGAGCTTGGACCAGGAGCCCTGGGTCTTGTGAGGACCGAGATGGGGTCCCCAAGGCTCGCCGGAAGCGTCCGTAGTCAACATCTGTGAGGGGGGAGGGAGACTGAAGGGAACTGCCCTGCAGAGGTTCTTCTGAACCATCCACCACTGCAAGTCCCAAGCCATGGGAGTGGAAATCAGGACAAGCTGATCTAGGTCATCCATCAGCTGATCCCATTGAGACCGAAGCATCCATTGAGAGATTCTCATGTGGAGCCAAGTGCGAGGGACTGTCAGAATCTCAGCCACCATTAGCCTGAGGAGGCGAAGGACTGACCTGGTGCTGACCCACCTGCAGCTGGACAACAGGCTGACCTGGGCCTGGAGAGTGGCCACCCTGTCCGGTGGCAGGAAGGCCATGTCAGAGGTCATGTCCAGGATCACCCCAATAAACTGGAGCCTCTGTGACGGGAACAGATGGGACTTGGCCTGGTTGATGGTAATACCCAGGCAGACAAAGACCTGCTGGGTAAGGGAATGGAAGCGCAGGAGTTCCTCCCTGGATGGGGCCGCCAGGAGCCAGTCGCCCAGGTACGAGAAAACCTGCACCCCCTGGGTACGCAGGTAGGTCGCTACCACCAAAAGGCATTTAGTGAACACCCAGGGTGCAGAGGAAAGACCAAATGGGAGGGCCTTGAACTGGTAGTGGCCCCCCTGGAACGCAAACGCAGGTATTTGCAATGGGAAGGGCGGACAGCGATATGCAGGTAGGCATCCTGCATATCCAAAGTGCACAGCCACTGTCCTGGCCGGAGAAGGGGCAGGAGGCTCTGCAGCAAGAGCATCCTGAACCTCTTGCACTCCACGAACAAGTTCAGGGAGCTGAGGTCGAGAATCGGCCTCACGTCCCCTGTTTTATTCGGGACCAGGAAGAAATGGGAATAGTACTCCGTTCCCCGAAGAGGAATGGGGTGGACGGGTTCTATCGCCTCCTTCAGCAAAAGTGCTGAAATCTCTACCTGGACCAGAAGATGATGTTCCCGAGAGTATGACAACCTTGGGGGAGGATGTCGAGGGGGTTTCTGAAGAAACTCTATTGAGTATCCTTCTGCGATCAGCTGGAGCACCCAGGAATCTGAAGTTATCCTCTCCCAACCCGGGAGGTGGAGGAAAAACCTCCCTCCTACCGGTTCCTCTGGAAGGCCCAGAGGCTGTGACAGAGGAAATGAGTCAGGTAGTGTGGGCAGCATCGTGGCTGAAGCACCCGCTGCTTTTTAGGTGGAGGGGGCTTGGCGTTTATTGGCCCGCTTTCCCTGGGGTTTCGCCTTCTGCCGATTCCGCCTGTGAAAGGGACGGCACTACGTTTGATGGGGGTGGTACATGGAGTCCACAGACTTCAGTGCAGTCCCCTTCTCCTGCAGATCGGTGATAATGTCCTTGACATTACCACCGAACAGCACCGAACTCCGGAAGGGCGCTTCCTGAATAGCAGACTGCACTTCTGGGACCAACCCTGACACACAGAGCCAGGCATGATGCCATAAGCCTACGGTGAAAGTGGAGCTCCTACCAGCAGTGTCCACTGCATTGTATGCAGCACGAAGCATGTGCCAACTGGCCGAACACGCAGAGCGGACGAGGTCAGCCACTTCCTGTTTGACTTGAGCGTCAGAAAGGGAGTCCAATTTGGATTCCACCTCACTAAGAATTGCTTTCTGGTAATCCCACATGTGACCGACATAATTTAGGGCCCTAATTCCCAGAGTGGAAGAAGCAAAAATCTTCTTCCCATACTGGTCCAGAAGACGGGATTCTTTGTCAGGTGGAGACGAACTCAGATGTTTCGGGTTAGCAGTCCAGCCATGAGCGGCGCTAATCACAACCGAATCAGCTCGAGGGTGAGAATCTAGAAAGTCAACACCTTCAGGAGCCTGATATAGCCTGTTCGACGTCCGAGGAAGCAGGGCTAAAGAAGACGGTTGCTTCCAAATAGTGGAAACAAGCTCGGCATGAGGCTCAATCCAAGGTGGCACCAAGGTAGGAGCTGTCTCAGGCAGGTCCAGATGCTCAGCGAGTTTCTTACGCTGTGGATCCGGCTCCAAGGAATGCCACTTGTGAACCTCTTGGATTTTGCGCAGCAACTCCATAAAGGAAGGATCCTCCAGAGGAGACTTCGGAGGAGTCCTAGGCCTGGGCTTAGACAGAAAGCGTGGTTAGTTGTCCAGCTCGAAGCAACCGTCGGAGTCGTCCGAGGTGTCTGAGGAGGAAGAAGATGAAGAGGTAGACTCCCTCTCCCAGCGTGGGGGAGGAACGGACCCCTTGGAACATCCGCGGGGAACCGTATCCTGCCCCGCCCTGGAACCAGAGGGCTCGCCCCTGGTGTCCGGAGGTGGGAAGGGAGTCTGTCATCTCGGATGTATGGGAGCCGGAATCGGCACCGTCATCGTGAGATGAATCTCCACCTCTCTGGTGAGCTGGGCCTTAGCCTCAGCCCACCAGGAGGCGAGAGGCTCCTTCAAGTCCACCGGCGGCTGAGGGGGCGGTAGTGGTCGAGGAGAGGGATACAGGTATTGACTGTACCCGTAAGGCACGTATCCATAACCCGATGGCGGGAAACCCCGCCTTGGGTATTGAGGCACTGGGTACTGCGGCATCGGATAGGCCGGAATCGGGTACTGGGGTGTCGGATACTGCAGAGCTGGGTAAGACGACGTCGGATACGACGGCGTCGGATACCCAGGAACCGGGGGGGTCTGCTGGAGACAGCCCGGCCGGAGGGCCCATGGGTGGGCCTGGAGCAGAAGGCCCGGTGGGTGGAAGGCCTGGCATTGGAGCGACATCTGGGAGCAGGATGTCGCCCAGCGTCGGCAAGAACGGCATCAGAGACGGCATCCGGTGAACCGACGTCAGGTCAGTTGGCCCAGCAAGCGGACGGCCTCATGGGGGTGCAGCAAGAACCTCGGCATCACCTGGGGATGGAGGGGAAAAATCACTGGGGTCAGGCTGAGGAGACCCAGGGTCCCCGGAGGGCAACGAAGGCTGTGGGGAGCCGGGAACGGCAGACGTTAGAGGGTCCGGCCGCGGCTCAGCCACCGTGCGGGCGTCGGGCAGGCTGACGTCTGACTTATCAACGGAGTCCGGGCATTAGCCGGAGGAGCCGACATCCAACTTATCCGACCCATCGCCCGAGGCAAGTCACGAAGGAGGCGCGGCCTGGTCGGGTGGTAGAGGGGCCGTGTGCCGCCTCGAAGGGTCGGGCGACTTATCGACCGTCTCCGTGCGGGCATCAGAGGAGCTAACGTCCAACTTACCGGAGCCGCTCGAACCAGTAGGTCGTACGGTGGCAGCTTTAGTGGGAGCGGAGGCCTACAATAGCCCGGAGGCTCCCGAAGGGCCTGAGTGCAAGCCAGATGGGCGGGCCGACGCCAGCCATCATGGAGCGGTCCCCCGAAGGGGACGTTACCTGTAGCAGAGCGACTCCTGAAGAAGACCGTGTGGATGAGTAGCCCTTATCCCAGTGCTTCTACTTGTCTTTCTTCTTACGATGGCCTTCGGGGGAATTGGACGCCAGTCGGAGCTTTTTTAACTCTTTCTCCATAGAGGGCATTTTCTTCTTTAGTATGTGGGCCTCCAGGGACTGCTGCCTCCGTCTGTGGGTGGCAGCGTTGAATTTAAGGCAGTGCTGGCAGTTCTCCACCCGATGATCCGGGCCTAGACAGAAGAGGCACTGGTAATGGCCGTCCTTGTGCGGGAGTTGGGCACTGCACGAGTCGCACTTATTTTTGTGCTCAGAAGGTGTAGGAGACGACATACACCGACGAATGCCTGAAGATTTAGTCAAAGAATCGAAAAAAAAAAAAGACGGTAAAAACTACCGAAGAGAGAGCTGACGAGCGCTGAACTTTACCACGAGGCACTGACACAACCTAACGGCAGGAAAGAACTGGAAGGTGGCCGTGGGGAACCGCCCCTTTATACTGACGCCACATGACGTTGGTCACCTGACGTGGGGGCGGTCCTCCGCCAGAGACTGCTAGCTAGAAATTTTTCTGTTGGGTCCTGACGCCGGCCGGCATCAGTCCTATATGTAATTACCTACTGCAAGCGCCCTCTCGAAGTAAGATCTTGTGCTACAAAAGATACAGAGTAAACCTATACAACCATATATATAGAGTTTTCATGGAGTAGGCTTCGATTCAAGTACTGAGTATGTAATGCAAGGAGGGGCATGGGTGAGGAAGGGGGAGGAACTCTGGAATGAAAGCATAAGTGCAGGGCTGCCTGAGGAGCTTTAGAGTACCAGGGGCAGATGGCAATGGTTACAGATCTAGGTGCAATACACCAGGAACAGGGACTGAGGGTGACGTGCTGGGAAGTGTAACATTAGCATATTCCAGGATGACTCAGAGAGGCAGATTCCAACTTAGATTGGGTGGAACTATCAGGTGGTGTGCAAATAGACACAGGCATACTGAGCAGTGGAGCAGGAATACCAGGAATGGAATGCTCCTGACAGGGCTAGAAACTGACTAGTGGTAAAACTAGAAGGATAAGGATCAGTGTGCAGCATGGTAGCTGTTAAAATATTATGAGTCATTCAAATTTGGTGGCCCTGGGGACTTTCAGGCTGTTGTGGGGAGGGTGATGGGGCTGAGATTTGTGGGGTGGATTTTTTACTTTCTGATACTAAAAACTCGAGAGTTAATTGACAGACTCCTCTGGTTTGTAATTCCCAGCCCCAAAACTAAAATTTTTCCCTACCAAGGCCCCCAACTGCTGCCACAGAATTTCCACAGAAATAGCAAGTTCTGTAGCAATAATGAGGCTTGCCGCAGAATTTAGACCCAGATTGCTGCAGAAAAATCAGGGCCTTGATGATACTTGGGGTGCAAAAACAAGGTGCATCAGGAGGGAAAGGTGGAGTTGAAACACACCTCTAAAATGCAGGAAAATGCACCATTTACACAATTTTTTTTTTAAATTATGTGGGTGAGCATGCTATCAGACCCCCCCTAGTTTTCTGACGATCGTGGTCCCCCTTGTTAATCGACTCTGAGCACGCCCCTGGATGGCTCTTTAGTCAACATACACAATGTCGGTTTATCACTTATGAAAAGTGATAAACTAGCAGGAGAAATAACTGAAAGAGCGTTCAGCTATTGCAGCGGCATCTCCATACTTGGGCCGCCATTATGGTCAACAGCAGGAAAAGAACTGAGGAGGGAAGGGGCCGCCCACATTTATATGGGAGTGCCGATGAAGGACGTTGTGTTGGGCGGCCCCTAGTGGACTGCTTGTTGAAAAAGTCTGTGTGGTCCTAGTGCCTGGCAACTATAGTTCCATAGGTGTGGCCTGATGAAAGAGATATTTTCGAAGGTGATCAGCATCTTCCCTTTATTATGTCTGAACCAGAAGAAATAGACATATAATATAACCACAATCCAACCTCCAGACTGGTGGATGTAGTTCTAGGAATTATAAATGTTATTGTAAGATCAGTGTCAGTGGCTCAGCTGGTAGCACACTTGCTTCTGGGGCCAGAAGATTGCATGGTTGTGGGTTCTAGCCCCACACCAGGCACTTGGGACAATACCCATAACTGACACTGTAGTGCAGTGGGGGTGCTGCGTCGTCCTCTGGATAAGATGTTAAACAGAGGGCCATTCGCCCATCTCTGGTCAAAAGATTCCATGGCAGGGACGTTTCCCCGGTGTCACGGTCAACGCTGCCCCTGCCAATAAAACAGTTCCATGCAACCACCCACCATGACATATCTAGAAACAAACTATCACAGCTTAATGTGTCTTTCCTGGTTAAAAACTAAATAACAAAATAATTCTTCATCAGCACAGGATGTCCAACTATCTGACTTAAGATTAATGATGTCTTAAATTTCTTAATATTTTTATATGGAAAAAAGTAACAATATCACAAAAACTGCAGCCTCTAAAGTAAGGAATCTGGCTTAAAGATCATGTGCAACGGTTTTTGCATATTTTTAATAAAAGCTTTAAAAGCTGAAATTCAAGTCCTTGTGTCATGATTAGTATTTCCTGAAAATTGCACGCTGTTTGGTTTTGTGGTTTTCTTTAAATCAGCATTTGTTAACTTGCTCTACAGCGGCAGTTATTTCTGTCCTCTCAGAAAAACTTAGAGTGTGATGACATCATTTTGGAGTAGCTTGTTTCAGATTCCCAATCAGAGTAGCACTCTGTAGAGTTTTCGGTTTGCTGAGCTCCACAGGATCCTTACAAACTCAGTCTCTGGTTTGTGTTTAGATAGATCAGCTTAAAATACATCATTCTCTTCCTTTACAAAGCTGAACATTTCAGTACCAATGCTGAATTGAAGTAGTGGAAATTTGTTCTGTGAGAAATCAGCTTGTCTGTATCACAGCTCTGTTCTTTCTAACCAAATCTCAATTTTTTTCTAACCATATAACAGGGCTGTTTAATGAACATAAAATAAATCTAAATTTTGTTCATTCACAGAAACAGTTTGTCTTTGATGTAGCCTTCATAAATACAAACATGTAAGAACATTATTTTTTTATGTCAGATTGACAAACAGGTGCTTGTATCACTCTGCTACAGTATTTCAAGCACTTGTACTGTCAGAACTCACACATTTAAGCTCTTTGGTGGTTTCTGTGTGAAAATACATCATATCGTGTACAACTAGAACCACTATGTGGCATCCTGATGCACTGTGTCTCTGCCTCACAGTTGAGGCAGCTGCAGTGTACTGCCACCAGTTCCCTGCCCCACAAGGCCACTGCCTTCTGCTCCACATTCGAGGCTGCTGCACCCTGCTACCCACTGTCTTCTCCCACACAGTCATGGATTGAGCACCCTGCTGCCTCCATCCCCTATCTAAAGAATCAGGACTACTGCACCCTGCCCAAACAGTTGGGGTTGCTGCGCCCTGCTGCCCTATCTCCACCACCCTCACAGTTAGGAAAACTGCACCTGTTGTCCACTGTTCCTGTCTCCACAGTCAAGGTTGCTGTGCTGCGCTAGGCCCTTAAGTACCATGTTCCCTGCCTCCATGGGCAGGGCTGCTGCACCACGTGTACCTCATCTCACGGTCAGGGCTGCTGTACCCTGATGCCTCAAGTGTCTTGCCTCAGATTGAGGCTTCATACCACGCCGCTTTCTATAACCTATTGCCACAGACAGGGCTGCTGCACCCTGCTCCTTTCTACACAGTTGGGTTGCTGTGGCCTGCTGTACCCTAGAGCCCCATGCCTCTACAGTTAGGGCTGCTGCACCATGCTGCCACTTGCCACAGGATTCAGGGCATCTGCTGCACCCTGTTGCATACCTCCACAGTTGAGGGAGTTGCACCCTGCTGTCCCCCTGCCACCAGAGTTAGATCCTTTGCTACACTCTGCTGAGACATGAACAGGAGGAAACATGTGCAGTGTCCCTGACTGTGAGTGTGAGACAGAGAGAGAAAGAGAGAGAGTAGCAGGGTGCAGGAACCCCAACTGTTTGGGAAGGGTGCAGCACAAGAGTAAGGGCATTTGCTGCACCCTGTCCCCTGCCTGTGGAGGCAAGGGGCTATGTGGTGCAACAGGATGCAACAGTGACAGGGGACAAAGGACAGCATGGTGCAGAAGCCTTGACTGTGGGGCAGGACACAGGTGGGCATCAGGATACAGCAGCCATTACAGTGGTACATGGAGTACACTGCACAGTACCCAGCCCATTTGGGGCAATGGAAATGTGTAGCAGGGCTCAGCAGCCCCAAATGTGGATGCAGGCATGAGACTCTAGGGTGTAGCACAGCACAGCAGCCCTAACTGTAGAGATAGGGTCAGGGGGCAACAGGGTGCCGTGGCCCTGACTGTGAGCATGGGGACAGAGGGCAGCAGGGTGTAGCAGCCCTGAATGTTTGAGCCATAAATAGGGTTGGCATCAGGATACAGCAGCCCAAACTGTGGGACAGGGTGCAGTAGCCATGCCTGTCTGGGACAAGGGATGTGGGCAGCAGGGTATAGAAAAGGATCTGACTCTGGTGGCAGGGGACAGCAGGGTGCAACTGCCTCAACTGTGGAGGCATGCAATAGGGCACAGCAAATGCCCTGCATCTTGTGGCAAGTGGCAGCATGATGCAGCAGCCCAAACTGCAGCAGCATGGGGAACTAGAGCACAGCGGGCCATGGCAACTCCAGCTGTGTAGAAAGGAGCAGGGTGCAGTAGCCCTGTCTCTGGTGACAAGGGATAAAGGACAGCATGATGCAGAAGTCTTGACTGTGGTGCAGAACACATGGGGCATCAGGGTACAGCAGCCCTGACTATGAGATGGGGTACAGATGGTGCAGCAGCCCTGCTCATCTGGGGCAATGGAAGTGGGTAGCAGGGTGTATCAAAAGCCCCACCTCTGGTGGCTAGGGCAGCATGGTACAGCAGCCCCAGCTCTGGAGGCAGGGGACCTGGCACTCTAGGGCTTAGCATGGCACAGCAGCCCTGACTCTGGAGACAAGAACAAGGGTCAACAGGTGCAGCTTCCCTAACTGTGAGGGTGAGGGAGAGAGGGCAGCAAGGTGTGTCATCCCCAACTGTCTGGGCAGGGGGTGGCAGGGAGCAGCAGCCCTGATTCTTTAGGCAGGGGATGGGGGCAGCAGAGTGCATTATCCCTGACTGTGTGGGAGAAGACAATGGGTGGCAGGATGCAGCAATCTCGCATGTGGAGCAGAAGGCAGGGGGCTTGTGGGGCAGGGACAGGTAGCAGTAGTCTGCAGCTGTCTCAACTGTGGGGCAGAGAGATTGTGCATCGGGATGTCACACAGTGTTTCGAGTTGTACACGTACATGATATATTTTCACACAGAAACCACCACAGAACTGAAATGTGTGAGTTCAGATAGGTGCCTGCCACACTCTGCTACAGTATTTCAAGCACATGTACTGTTTGTCAATCGGAGATAAAAACAATTTTCTTACAAGAACATATTTATGAAGGCTACATCAAAGACAGAATGTTTCTGTGAATGAACACAATTTGGATTTATTTTATATTCATTAAACAGCCCTGTGCTATGTAGCTAGAAAAAAATAAGATTTTTGATTAGAAAGAACCAAAAACTGTGATACAGACAAGCTGATTTCTCACAGAGAAAGATTTCCACTACTTCAATTCAGCATTGAAATTGAAATGATCAGCATTTTATCAGAAGATAATGATACATTTTAAGTTGATCTATCTAATCACAAACCAGAGACTGGGCTTGTAAGAAACTTGGAGAGCTCAGCAAACCATTAACTCTACAAAGTACTGCTCTGATTGGGAATCTGAAACAGTAAGTTACTCCAAAATGATGTCATTGCACTCTAAGTTTGACTGAGAGAACAAAAATAACTTCACTGTTTTCAGCCACTGAAGAGCAAGTTAACAAATGCTGAGTTAAAGAAAACCACAAAATCAAACAGCGTGACATTTTCAGGAAACACTAATCATGACACAGGGACCTGAATGTCAGCTTTTATAAAAAATATGTAAAAACCGTTGCACATGATCTTTAAATTATTATGGATGTTTATACCAAATTTAGTTCTCCAGATGAAACCTAAGACACAACAGTTACAGAAAGATCAGAAATGGTGTGAGCAAAAGAATGCTTAGAAGCTTTCAAACTGGCAGAAAGAAACTCTCTACAGTCCCTGTGTTAGAGAATTTTGCACCAGCACTACCTGTAAATTTGGCAAGTGAAGCCTTACCAGTCAGTGGGGAGTGCTATCATTTCTTAAAGACTGAGGGGGGTTGGAAGGATGTCATTCAAGACTTCTGTCAGACTGTAACAGCTGTTCCCAGCAAGCAGGGGTGGACAGCCCATACCATCTGACTGCTCACAGGAGCCAATGCCCAAAAACCTTTAGCATCATTATTATGCAGCCAGTCGAAGAAAAAACAAGAGTATGCACAAATTGAAAATGTGGCTTTAGGCATACTTTTGGGAATAGTGACATTTCACAAATACCATTATGGAAGAACGTTTACCCTGATTACAGATCCCTCCCCCCATTTAAGGACCCTACACAGAACTACCCTTCATTAGCGGTACCTAGCCTGGCTTCAACTGTGCATCCGTATGATATTCAATGCAGAGCTTCAGAATCATGGTGCTATCACAGTGGTAATGGACATATAGTTTCTTGGCTCCTCACGCATCTACAGTAGTCGGTCAGCATCACCATTAGTCTGACTCTCAAAATGTCAGTTCAAAAGGAGTTGTGTCAAATGAGCATAAAATCAAAGCAGGATTTTGCGCTTCACTAGACTTTTCTTCTAACTCAAGCATTCAGCTGTTTTGGCTGAGTCATGTAATCAGCTGCTGATGACGGAAACAGATTGCCAGTGGAAGTGGTGGAGACTAGAACAGTGAAGGGCTTCAAGCATGCATGTGCGTGGAAGGGTCGACGGAGGCCAGATAGAGTCTGTGGAAACGACAGGTAGGGAACATCCGGGCAGACTAGGTGGGCTAAGCACTCCTAATTCTGCCATCAAATCCTATGGTTCTATTTTTAAAACGCTCATAGAGGCAGACCCCTTTTTGCTCAAGCAAAGGAACCAACCGGAAGATGCAGTAATGTCACTTTAGATAAAGGACTTGGTGAGGAAGTGTTAGAGGCAGCCTCGTGTGGATACAGCCTTCAGTTTGAGTTCCAACAACAGTGCTGGCACCAGCGAATGTGCAACATTGCATACTGCATCCAATAACCATTGAGGGCACCCTAACTGCCTCAGTTCTGTTAACCAGGAGAGTGAAAATGCAATAAACAAGCACTTACTTGCAGTAGGACAAATACATTAAAAATGATATCTAGACAGTGAAAAAGAGAACAGAATAAAAACAACAACCTAATAGAAAAGGAGGGAAGAGCTTCCCTCCCGAAGATGTCATCGTCTGAAGGGCAGACAAGAATACACAAAAAGTCTATAGGAAGTCCTAAGCCAGGGCCATGATCACACCAGATTCTAAGTGATGTAAGAACTGTTGGAGTGGAATTTTACTTCTGCTATCTCTATACCTGTTTACTGCTGTAAATGGATTTTGAATAATTGTGCATTTGGGCTATGGTGTATAATGTATGTTTGTGTGCTTAATTATCATGCTTGGGCAATTTATGAAAAACACTTTATATAATTGTAAGCAATTTTATATTGCCATTTAGTGATGTACATGTAGTTATTAGACAATTATTTTGTTTTCCTGGGTCTTATTATTACCACTAATACAGAATGCTACATTACCTCTGTCAAAATGTCACTGCCTGTGCTGCAATGGGTTCGTACAGAAAACGGTAACAAGCGATTATAACTTTCTGTACTTTATCTCTTGGGCTAGTAGCACTTTTTGGGCACTAATTGCACTGTTATGTGTTGTTTTTTGAGACTGAGATCTTCTTCCCCTACAGTACCTTATAGGGGTATTTCTTTTCGAATCATAACTTTAAACTCTATTTTAAGCGGCAAATTAGATGATGATCCCTTACGAGAAGCAATACAAAGGTAGGATGGGCTAGCACTGTTCCCTACCCTCCAACAAAGTTCTAGCACAGGACTAAGTGCCGGGGTGACTTGGCTCCCCCCATTCTCCTGATAACAACATAGCTACTTTTGCTATTTTTTGTAATGCACTTTTGCATTTTAGCATTTTCACAGGCGTGTTTGCTGATTTATCATTAACTGATGAATAAATTGTTGAGATATTTGGATTTCGACCCTGCCTTGTGTTTTGCTTTGAATGTGAGCCTGGACTCCACTGTACTTCTCTTTCGGTAGTTTGTCTGTGTCTGGGTGGACCTCCCGAGACAGAGCACTGGTTAATGTAACCAAGCGCAGCCCAGTGTTTTCGGCACCTTCCATGATTCACAAGCCTTAGACAATGAAGGAGAACCAAAAAAGGTAGTGACTCTGGACAGCTGTCTCTTAGTGCTGTAAGGCAAGAGATGCTGTGCCCGGGTGCATACAGCAGACTAATTATAACAAGACCAAAATATGTATGCCAAGCACGAAGGCAATCAGAGTGGAAAAAGTATTTCTGCTTCAAGGAAAGTAATCTAGGTGTTGGAGCACAGATGTATGCAATCCAATGCATACATATTCCCATGACAGAAAAGGGATTATGGTGAGAAAAAAAAACATCAAGGCATTACACTGGAGAAACTGTGGCCTCAGTGACAGGGAGAAAACATTTTGGATACTGGACCTATGCAGCTGATATCCCACAGGTAATAAAAAAACAATTAGAAAAACACAGAGCTGGAGACAAAAAAAGGTGTGGTGTCCAGTGCCCTTGCGTACCAAGCAAGGCACCAATTCTCAAACTCTGTAGATGCTAACTTCTAGAATATCAAGAGACAAAACACTGCTGTGCATAACAGTGGACTGCACAGCAGTATTTTCTCCTGAAGAAAGCTGGACGTGGTGGACAGTGGGGAAATCAACAGAAGAAAACTCTGACTTAGCCCTGAATAGAAGAAACCCAAACATGCATTGACCAGCCCCCCATGGGAAACAGGATCACTAACAGTGTTAGCAAGGAAACAACCAGTGATGGTGTAGTGCTAAGCTATCACACTGGCATGTCTGTCCGATGGGTACAGCAAAGGTGTCGGTTCTTATTGATGCACCGGAGGTTTAATTTAGGGATTACATACAGGAAAG
Source organism: Neoceratodus forsteri (assembly GCA_016271365.2). NCBI lineage: Eukaryota > Metazoa > Chordata > Ceratodontiformes > Ceratodontidae > Neoceratodus > Neoceratodus forsteri. The sequence continues at coordinate 1,547,583,001 of CM057449.1, read as the reverse complement.
AGGAAAGTTGCATATAGCAACTAATGGGGATTTACCCCATTGGGACAAAGAGAAAGGAGATATATGTACCCTGTATGGGAAGAAAAAAAAAAAGAAACAATCTCTCGCCTAAACAAAAGATCATTATTATTTTCTTTTTATATATGCCATGCAGGCCAAGAAGTCAAAGAGAAGGGGAGGGGGAATCTGCTTATGGCTAAATGACAAAAAGGAAATTGCTCTCAGAAGAAAACAGGCAGTCTGCCCCAGAGATTAAGCCTCTGGAGCCTCAATCCCTGGCCATGATCTTCTTTAAGACAGGGGAAAGGGATGGTGGGGGGGTGAGTGGTGCTCTATGGAAAATACAGTCTTGAAGCTCTGTAGCTTTGATACGTGAGCTTGCTTTCTTCATTGACTTGACCTACTACATAAAGTCCCACTCTCTGGTCGAACAGCAAGCTCCCCACTTAACTATAAGGAGCAGGCTCAACCTTGATGCTATAAGCCTCAGTCCTCAGAGGGCGAGAACTGAGGAGGGCCCACTCCTCATTTCATCTTTTGAGGACAAACAGGTGAGTGCAGAAGTTTCTATGGAACAGAAGGTGTAGTTGGCCCTGACAGAAGCTGCCTCGCCTGCCAGGAAAAAAAAAAAAAGAGCTTCCCCCCCAGAATAGGGCATTAAGGGCTTTATGTTGGGTGATGGGACCTAGCTGGGAGAGTCACAGCCATGACAGATGTGTGATTCTGCAGAGTGGGTGGCCACCATGGAGGCATCATAAGATGTTTTCGTCTGGTGCTCTGATGCCAAGGCTGGACTACTTTCTGTCACTTGCATGCATCTCAGACAACAGGAAATGTATCTGAGCCAACTGGCATTGCTTATAAGCTGTCGTGTGTGCCTGGCGTGACACTAATATTAAAGAAGACTGGCCAAAATAAACACTGTGGTCCTCAGAGGTCCATCTGTCTAGTGTCCTGTGATAGGAGATATGGCCTAGTAACTGAGATGGGTCTGCTGCATGTTGAGGTCAGAAGAGACACAACCCTGGTGAGGGACGACTAAGATCCTCAGGAAAATCCACTGGGAGAATGACACCAAATCTGCAAGCCTTTCGGAAATGGGGGAATCAGAAAAGGGTGCCTCCACACTGTCGTAGTGACCTCTCCCGCAGCAGTATGCCAGAGAGATCACTACTGTGTCCATACTGGGCAAACGCAAGAAGATCAGCAGCATGGTGTTGGGATTTCATTCTATAAGACAGGGCGAATCCAGAGTCTCCTACATCTCCGTCACTAATTCACTGATAGAAAATGTCATAATCTGTGGGGGAGACGTGGAGAGAGGACTTGTTATTCTCTGAAGAGAATACTGAGGAAGAAGAGACTGCAAAGCCACCAGCAGATTGATGGAGCTGAGGCAGGCACTTGGAACAGGGATAGGTCTTTCTCCCTAAACCAGCACTTCACATTCTCTATCCATTGGTGGTACTGCTGCTGAGACAGATGGCCTAGAGGCCTATGGGTCTGTGCCACCCTATCAAATAGAGACTGAAGCGATAGCGTGTGTCTGTGTGCGTGGGGGCTTAAGTGGCCTGTGGATCCACTGCATCTGTGACTCATCCAGCACCTAGTGGCTTTTCTTTTTACTTCATGTTTATTGTTTTACAACAAAGACACATATAGTCAATGCTTCAAACACCAAGCATTCATTACAATAAAACCAGTGAGGGCGCCACTCCTCTTAATACACTCTAATATTCAGACTGGTGCAATATATAGACACGACTTTGGGGAGGAGAAAACATAGTAATATAACCACCAAGGAGATTATTAATAACTTTGCCATTTAACAGAGCCTATGAGTTGCATGGTTCAGTTGTAATAGTCAGGTCTTGTTCAAAGAGTCCCAAGAGCTCTCCACCTCCAAAAAACCAAGGAAAAGAAAAGTATACCGTGCTTTCACACTGTCTACATTTACTGCATACAGTACATAGCAGTAAGAGTGGTCTGAGCATCATAAAAGCTCTATACAAACTCTAACTAGGGAAATAGAAATGCAATAACTTGAGGAACTTAAACATTTTCAACAGAGACAGGAGAATCCCGATAACGTATGTTGGCAGGCAACCCCAGGAAAAAAGGAAATGTTCAAAAATCAAATTGACACGTAAAAACTATTGAAAGGCCTTACCAGGGGAGAAGCCTGTTACCCACCTTACTGTCCATACTAGAGGTGAGAAATAACACTACAGTAACAGTTCAAGTTTCTTCATCCTCAGATGAGGATTCTCGTTACGCTACTGAAGCTACACAAGGCGGGAGGGAAAGGATGAGAAGGGACTTGGCAAGGTTGGAGGAATGGTCGAAAGACTTAAGTATGGCAGCTTAGATTCAATGCAAAGAAGTGCAAAGTAATGCACCTGGGAAACAAAAACCTAAGGGAAGAGTACACAATTTTGGGGGGGCGGGGGTATTGACGACAACAAAAATGGAAAGGGACCTGGGGGTAGTCATCTCAGACGTCCTAAAGGTTGACAAGCAATGTGAGACGGCAGTAAGGAGGGCTGGGGGGATACTGGGATGCATAGAGAGAGGCATCACCAGTAGAAAACAGGAAGTTGTTATCCCTCTGCACAGACAGTTGGTGAGACCCCATCTGGAGTACTGCGTGCAGTTCTGGAGATCCCGTCTCTGCAAGGACAGGATGGAAGCAGTCCAGAGGAGGGCAACTAAATGGTGCAAGGTCTGCACCAGAAGCCATACAAACAGAGGCAGACGTATACCTTGAGGAAAGAAGGGGGGACATGATAGAAACTTTCAAGTACCTCAAGGGAATCAATAAAGTCCAAGAGGGTAACATCTTTCAGAAAAGAGATGTGCAAGAACAAGGGGCACAACTTAAAGGGGGGGGGGGACGACTCAGGGGCAACATGCTGAAGTATTTTTTCATGGAGAGGGTGATGGATGCATGCAGCAACCTTCCTGAAGAGGGCATGGGGTCAAAAACAGTGGGGGAATTTAAGAATGCATGGGACAGACACAAGGCAATTCTAGCAGGAGGAAGTAGGCTGTTGATAAACTAGGATCTGCTGCTTATCCAACAGGTAGGGAAATGGGCAGTCTGGGTGGGCCAAGTGGTCTTTATTTATTTTATTTATTTATTGAATACTAGGATTACAAATACCTTTGAACCAAATGTTCTTTTACAAAGGTTATGCGTCAGCATGAATTACACAATAAAAAATAGTCATACAGTAAAAGCAGCATACAGCAAAATTCATGTTACATGGTACAGAGAACACATCTGTACACAGACAGTTTTGACATCATGCTGTAACAACAGTGGGTGCCAATGGAGTGGTGATGGGGATCGTAGGGCACACCAGGGCAGGTTCAGAGTGGAAGTAGACAAGATATGATAGAGCAGTCAGTGATTAGACATTGTCATAAGGTGCTCTACACAAGAAGTGCAGGGGGCGCAGAAAAAAAGGAGGAAGACTGGAGAGGGGTGGGAGGAGTAAGGGAAAAGTAAGGACGGAGGCAAGAGGGAGGAAGAGAGAGGGAGAGGAGGGAAGGGGAGGAGGTGACATAGGTTAGAGTAGGAAGGTGGAAAGAGGGAGGGGGAGGAGGAGGAGGAAAGTAGAGAGAAGGAAGGAGGGAGGAGATGTGAGGGTGGTAATGGGAGGAAGGTGGCAGGGGAAGGAGGGGAGAAGGAGGTAAAAGGATATGGGTCATGGATAGAGGAAGGGAGTGGGAGATGGGGAGAGGAAGGGAATTAATGGGGGTGGCACTAATTGAAGGTCCAACCGAAGTGCTAAAAGGTACAGTCGCACTTGGTAAGGTTGGACAGGTGGTGGCGCAGTTTTTGCTTGAATGGGCCAGGATTGTTCTCATCAATGGCTCCAGATGGGAGACCATTCATTAGCGATGGTGCTCTGCTGTAGAAGGCCCATTGGGCCTGAGAGGTACTACAAAAAGGGACAAGGCACAAGGACTTGAGTGAGCTGCGTGTTGTGCGAGAATTACAGGTAGATTGCATGAGGGCATGAGTGACAGGGGGAGTGAGGCAAAGGAAAATCTTCTTCGCCAGGAGGCAGGTCTGATAGGTTAACCTACCATAGAGGTTGAGCCAGTTCGAGAGTCTGTATAGTTTGCAGGTATGAGTATACTTACTTGCTCCTGTGACAAGTCTGCAACACTTATTTAGGGAAGTCCTAATTCTGTTAAGGGTGGTATCTGAGGCAGCACCGTAGAATACAGGCCCATAATCCACAATAAGTAAAATGGAGCTAGTTACAGCGGTACGCAAGGCTTCACTGGTCAGACAGTGGTGATGGTGGTAAAGGACACCAATTCTTGAATTAATGGTGTTAGAGATTTGGTGAATATGCGAGTTGTAGGCGAGTGTGCAGTGAAGGGCAATACCAAGATATTTAAATTCCATCACTTGTTCGAGAGGTTGCTGTAGTTTGTTTTGGATAACTAGGCTGGCTGTTCTAAATTCGCTATGGGAGCTATGGAAAAGCATGGTCTTTGTTTTTTCATAATTCATCAGCAGCTTATGTTGATTGAACCAAGACTCTGCACTACTGAAGTTCCTATGTAGATCCAGGGTCAGAATGGGTAGCAAAGAGGACTGGGTCATCAGCATAGAGTAACATTTTATTTTTACAAGATATGGGGAGGTTGTTAATGAAGAGGATGAATAGGAGCGGGCTGAGTATGGATCCTTGCGGAACACCAGATTGAACCAGAAGGCTACCGGAAAAAGTGTCAGTGATCTTAACTTATTGCTTCCTGTCTATGAGGTAGCTGTCAAACCACATTGTAACCGCATCTGAGAGGCCAAGAGCAGATAGGGAGTCAACTAGGAGCCAGCGATTAACGGTGTCAAAGGCTTTTGTTAAGTCAATAAACAGCACCCCGAGTAGGTTACCTAAATTCACAGCTTTTTGTATATGGCTAGTAAATTCCAGAAGGGTGGTGGCAGTGCTATGTTCCTTGCAGAAGCCATGTTGCTGAGGGCACTGTAGATCACATTTCTCAAGGTGTTCAGACAGCTGGTTTGCCATAACAAATTCTAGGGCTTTACAAAGTGGTGGTAAGATAGAGATGGGGCAGTAGTTAAGAGTGCATGGACCTATCTCCACTTTTATGTATGGGAGTGACAATGGCAGATTTCCAAAGTTGGGGAAATTACCTGAGCGAGAGAGATTTAGAATTTTAGTAAGAGGGAACAGGACAGTTTTGAGGGAGAGTGAGAGAAGTTTTAGATTCAAGGTGTCACTGCTAAATCTGGTTTTACCAACAACCTTTTGGAGGTATTTGCTAGCTTCAGAGAGTGATATTCTCCTGAAACAGAAGGGGGGTGGGTGGTCCTGGGTGGACTGGTATTCTCTTTAAGGGGCTAGATCTTTCCAAAGAGTTCGGAGGGAGTATACTGCTAAGATCTGTAAAGGCACAATTCAGAGAGTCAGCAATTTCTTTATGATCAAGAAGAACAACCATGTTTTCATGAAGCATAGTAGGGGAGGACTGGTCTGTTTTTCCTGTGAGGTTTGTATGCTAGCCCAGAAGGACTTGCCATTACCCCAGGTGTCGGTTAGCTCATGTTTGAAGTATTCTTGCTTGGCTATCCATACTGCCAGGATATACAGAGTCCTGGCAGCTTTATAGAACTGCAGGTCAGATTGTTTCCCGGATGTTACAGCGCAGTGCCAAAGGTTATCCCTGTGCTTCAACATGGAGATTGGTTCATGGGTAACCCAGGAGTTTTGAAGGTTCTTTGCTTTATTATTTTAAGTGGTACAAAATTATCACAGACCTCGTTAAACTGTGTAATGAAGAAACTGATAGCAAGACTGATGTAGCTCATGGAGTCAAATGGTGACCAGTCAATTTGTGACAGCACGGCAAGGAATTGGTGAAGCTTTCCTTTTTTAAGTAAACGCCGGTGGCAGATAGAGGGTTTTGACTTAGGCACTTTGTTTGACTATTGGCAGATGACAGGGAAGTGGTCACTTAGGGAGTCAGGGAGTACTTGGGTGTTTGCGATTCTGCTAGGGTGGGTGGTGAGAATTAGATCAAGCAGGGTGCTACAGCCAGTTCTGTGGTTGGATCTTGTGGTGGTAGGGACCATCTGGGTTACACTGATTGCAGCAATGGCGTCTTTATACAAGCAGGTTTCCGGTGTCAGTCAGTTAACATTGAAGTCACCCATAGCAATCGTCTCACTGTGGTGAGGGTGATTGTTAAGAAAGTCAGTAACCATTTTAAATCCTGAGGCTAGTTCTTTTTTTTTTTGGGGGGATACACACAGATACAACAGTGAGGGTCTTACCATGCTGGCCTAGAATTATTTTGACTGCCAGCATTTGAGAGTTGCTGCTAGTGGGAGATATAGGGAGGACTTTTATTTAATGGATTCCCTCAGGTAGATGGCACAACCACCGCTTCGCCTACCTGTGCAGTCTAGCCTAAAGAGGACAAAGAAAGGAATGGAAACTGAGTTGTCAGGGATTTTGGGGGACAGCCAGGATTCATTAAGAGCTAGTATGTCAGGTTTATGTTGAGTCATCCAGACAAGCAGGTCATCAATCTTGATCATCAATCTTGGGCAGCAGGCTGCGAATACTGATGGCAGCAATCACTAGGGATCCTGCCGGCCCAGTGGCACTAATGGTTGAGGCGCTGGACACCTCTGGCAGTGGCTGAAGGATCGGCAACTGCAGCAGCGAAGCGTATGCCTGGGGGGCGGAACCACGGCACTGCCGTTTTGTTGGCCAGGTTCTGCGGGGAGAGGGGAACCAGGCACAAAAACTCTGCTCACTCAAGAGATAACGAGGGCCCAGGATCTCCTCTCATCCCCAATGCCGGGCCAGGCCACACTAGGGATCCACGGTCGACTTCCCAGAGGGATGGACCTCTAATTCATAAAGAGCTGCCGAGGGCGGGCCTTGTCTGGGGAGGGAGATTGGAGTGCTGGGAAGTTCCTCTGGGAGGTGAACCGGGTGCTGGCTGGCCACAGTGGGGAGAAGAAGGGGCAGGATTGAGTGGGCACCTCCAAAGGATGCTTTGGAGAGTATCGGTGCATAAACAAAAGAAAAAAAAAAAAAAAATCACTAGGGATCCTAGTTTGCAGGGTTGTGCTGAGGACATTGTGTGGGGGCCGGTGTTAGGGCGGATATTCCCATAAGAAGTAATAGGAGGAAGGCAATTCTTGCAAGGTATTGGGCAAGAAGTTTCGCAGCCTTATGCTGTCTCCTGTAGGTGGATTTTTCAGCGGGGAGATTACAACAAGGGGCGAGAACCTGGATGAGAAGGGGATACTCCAGCCAAGGATTTTTTCAGGTTGTCCCCTGGGATGTCCTGCGAGGGAGTGCATATGAGCAGCTTACTGTAAGGTGCTGTACTCCAGGGTATGTGTAAGGATGTTGGGTTGTGCATGGGAGGGACAACAAGTGTAGTGCCATCATAACTTAGTGGAACGAGAAGGAATATGAGTGAGGAAGGCATGTTGATAGGGTTACTGTATGAACACAGGTGGCAAGGGGCTTGTGCTTATCTGCCATCAAAGTCTATGTTTCTAGCTTGTGGTGGTGCAGCAAACTTTTGTGCCCATTTCAGTCATCAGCAGGGTCCTTGAAAATGTACACCTTCCCTCTATGAATGATTCAAAGTCTTGCAGAAAACATTATTCCATGAGCTATCTCTGCGGCCCTAAGCATGGCTCGAACCCCATCAAATTGTTTCCTTTTCTGTCATGTGGAGTAACTAAGATCAGAGTATAGTCTCACAGTTTGCACATCTTGTAACTGAGGCCTCTTATGATGAGCTAGGGCCAATAAGAAATCTCTGCTACCCACTCAGTCTGTCACCACAACGACAGCTCGGCGAGCCTCTGGATTGTCTGGCCTATCTCGTGGAGTCACCCGATATGCCTTCTGAATATATATCGGGTGACAAGCTACAGATTCCTCAAGTTGTTAAGTCTGGCAGTCCATTAAAAATAGAGAGATGGTCCCCCTTGCTCCCTTCCGGCATTCCAACCAGACGAATGTTGGCAGAGCGAACTTCATTTTCCAAATTCTCAAGTCGCACAAGAAGATGTGCATTCTCTTTCGTTAAGTTGGCTGCTGTTCCCAAAGCTGTATCAGCATACTTACTAGCCTCAGCCACAGAAGATTTAATGGAACCCATCGAAGCTTCTAGGACGACAACGCAACTGGTGAAGAGTGTCGGATTTATCATCTAGATGAGGTGGGTGACTTTTAAAACCAAAGTCTGCAGTGTTTTTTTCTGCGGCCTCCTCCATAGATTCGAATGCTCTTCCCCGGGTCGAACTCATGGCAGGAGCTCCCACTACAGATTTACTTTTTGTGCCCTCAAGCACCAATTTATCCTTATGGGGGTTACCCATTCTTGTCTGGGAGGTCTCCACCACAGAGTCGTGCACTTCTGAGGAAGTTTTCAAGCTAGATACTGTAGTTTAATTACTTTAGTCACAGTATAAGATCAGAGCTCTAAGCCCAGGCGGACATCTTGCTGAGATTCCACAGCGCTCCTGGACCTAGTGGCTTGACAGACCGCTTTGCCATAGTGAAGGAGCTGGAAGAGTCTACCAATCCAGTAGTACCAGCTGTGGCTGTGGCTAGTGAGTGGGAGTCCAGTGGGGTAGCCCCCTGTCAAATGACACTGGTTCTTCTCCAGATGGCCCTGCTGCAGGTTCCGGAATGAATCCAGGGTTGACACTGGCACCACTCAAGAGTGCAAATTCCTGTGCCTAGCCCAAGACCAGTGGTCTGACCATATTGGCACTGATGCTCAATGCCCCACCTGTGTTGAGAGTGGCATGGGTACCAGCTCTGGTGCTGACACCAACTGCAAAGTCTGTGCACAGGCTGGCAATGATGGCAGCAATGACCCCAGAGCCAACAACAAGACTGACGCCAACAGTTGGTATTGACATTGCTGGAAGACTACGTTCCTCCCAACATCACCACCTGATACTCCATCATAACCCCAACTCTGTGGGGGGAGGAAAAGATCAGTGCCTAGACAGACTATGAGAAGCAGGTAGGATGTCAGGGAAACAGTTTGAAGAACTACCTTGTCACCACCTGACTCGAGACCTACCTTTGAAGGCTGGAAGCAGCCAGTTCAGCCTCAGGGATAGATTTCCAACATTTGTTAGTCAAAAGAGAATCAGGCATTGCAGCCAGGTACAAGGCAGGTAAAACATAATGAATGCTGGCTGGAGTGGGTAAGACTGTGCCCACAACTACCACATCGGAAATGTGGCTCCTAGAGCTCTACTTTTTTTTTTTTTTTTGCTACAGCGCGACTTATCTTTTGGAAAAAAGGAAGAAACGAGATGACTGAGGAATCATGCTCCACTCAATGTCGGGAAAAACAGGGTGTCACTGTGACAGGGTTGAATAGGACCCTGTCCCAGTTGTTATGTAGAGTTTGAATGCAGGGATCTGTTCTATATTTTCTTTCTGACTGGTTGCGCAACCACATTTTCCTGTGAGACCTAGGATTTGATCACCCAGACAGTCTCGCAATTCTCTGCCTCTTGCTAGCACTCTAACGTCCCTTGCTGTCTCTGTTTTTTCCTCCCTTGCATATCTGCTGGTATAAAAATATATGCAAATCATTATGTGGAAATGTAACTGATATTAGGATCCCTTTGTTTGCAAATTATATAGTTACTCCTGAAATGTATATAATTATAGTTTGAGATGATTGCAAAAAGCTATTGGGACCTCAAGGGGTTAACCTTTTCAGAGACTGCGGAGAACGGGCCTCAGTTCTGGGACACTGTGTTCTAGCTGCACCTGCCTGAAATTTACAAGAACATTTTAGAGAAAAAAACAGGATGCTTGTTAAGGAGGTAGGCTGCAAGGACTTATACAAACAGAGCTGCAATTTCTTGCAAGAGAGAGACACAGACACAGAGATTGAAGAAAAACTCAGATGGATTTTCTCTGTTTATTTTGCCTTTGTAAATAGTTCTACTGAACAAGTTTTTTTTTATGTTACTGCTAGTACTAATAAACATTTTTTTGCGAATTCTACAACTGCTCCTGGTTTTTCCTATGCTTCCTGACCTGCACTACGACAGATGGTGTCAGCCTAAGTGGAATCACGCTATGCAGACTCTAAGCCAGGAGTTTTGTGCATGGGTAGTGGACCTAGTACCAGGGAAGCATAGAGAAAGGTATGGATTCTGCAGCAGCAAGTCAGGGAGTGGTTACCAGGAGAATGGCAGCCAAACTAGCAGAGACAGAAGTCCAAGCCAAGACTGTACAGCCAGTACAAGTTATGGAAAAAGAACAGGCAGTGACAGAACCTGAAAGCCTGATGGACTTTTTCAAATGATGGGCTATACAACAAAATGAGACAGAGAAGCAGAAAGAACAAAAAAAAATCAACATTTAGAAGCACAGAGGAGAGAAAAGATGCAGTGACAGGAGCAGCAGAGGAAAAAAAAGAAGCAGTAGATGAGAGAAGTGATGCAGCGATGGCTGGATGCCTTGCAAGCTATCAAAGGCAGAGGATCTGGCTAAGATCTAGATGAGCAACAAAACACAATCAACTTAAAAGCTATTAAACTTACAAAGTTGTGTCCCTCGGATGATACTGAGACATACCTGACAACTTTTGAAAGACTTGCCACAGCCTGCCAATGGCCAAAGCAGCAATGGACAATCAGACTGGAACCCTACCTGACAGGGAAAGCCCAACTTGCCTATAGCCCAACTTGCCTACAGCAATATGGACACTGCACAGTCAGAAAACTATGACCTGGTGAAAAGTGAAATCTTGAAAAGGTATGACATCTCAGAAGAGACCTACAGGCAGAGATTTCAATCTCTTAAGTACAACTCAGTCGACAACCCTCGGGAAGCCTTCACCCGACTCAGAGAGCTCCTGATAAAATTGCTCCAACCAGAGGGCAAAATAGTCCCACAGATCATAGATACATTTGCAATGGAGCAATTCATCAACATCCTGCCTACAGATGTGCAGCTTTGGGTAAAGGAACACCGACCACAAAGTGGGGAAAAGGCTGTTTCTTTGGCTGAGGACTACCAAATGGCCAGACAGATGCCACAGCAGTGAGGTAACAGCCAAGCCACTTTTTCCCATTTAAACTCCAAGTCTGATAAAAAATCTGGTGGGGGAAAAATTTCTGTATCCAAAGACGTTATTTGCTATAATTGTAATAAACCAGGTCATATTACAAGAAATTGCCATAAGAAGAGTGACACTGGAGCAGATCTATCCTTGGCAAATTGGGGCAAGTATTTAACAGATGTGAAGGTGGGGGATAAGACTGTAAAGGACTTACAGATTCGGGAAGCAGTCGGACCCTAGTGCATGTTGAAGTGCTGGGAAAACACTGTGCAAAAGGACCAGGTACTGGTGTCATCTGCATTCACGGGAATACTCGATACTATCCCATCACCCAAGTGACTCTGATCATTAAGGGTGTGCCACACCAAATGAAAGTGGGGCAGTACCCAAGTTGCCTGTACCCGTGATTACTGGAAATGACTGTCCAGGATTTAGTAAGTTAATCTCAGAGGAACTGAACCCTGCAGTTTCAGCAGCAGTGGTAACGAGCTCAGGCAAGGAAAACTTTAAATGGTGGGGACACTCTTCATTTCAGTGATTTTAATTCAGACTTGTTTGGGCACAGCTCCAAGATCCAGAAGTCCACGAAAGAAAGAAGATGCCTGAAGAAACTGTGACAACAAATCACTGATAGACATAAGAGGTTAACATATGAAAATACTGAAACTAAACTGATAACCGATTGTGATTTTGTTTCAGAACAAGCTAACAATGTTTCTCTCCAGGGTTATTTTAAGCAGCTGGGGGTGAAACCAAAACAGGGTGGACCAATGTTTAAAAAAATGTAATGGGTTACTGTACAGCGTTTGGGTCAAACCTCAGACACAGGAACAGACAGAAAGTACAGTTACGTAAGAACTTACCGTAACAGTAGATCTTCGAGAACAGCTCTTGCAGCAGGTTACACCATTAGGACTGAAGCCGGCAGGCGTCAGGACCTCACGGAAAAATTCTAGCTAGCTATCTTCAGCGGGGACCGCCCCCGACATCGGTCCCGCCTCCGACGTCAGGCATAGTACATAAGGGGGCGATCCCGCCAGATTCCCCAGTTCTCCCGCCGGAGACTTCCAGCCGCAGGCTGACACTGAAATGGGAGACCGAGGATCCACCGTCAGAAGACAAACGGGAAAGAATCCCTGTTAACAAAGGCTTAAGCCATGCCTCCTCCAAGGGGGAAGGTGGGCGGGAAGGTACCTGCTCAAGAGCTGTTCTCGAAGATCTACTGTTATGGTAAGTTCTTACGTAACTGTACTATCTTACTTCGAGACACAGCTCTTGCAGCAGGTTACACCATTAGGTCTGATTCCCAAGCAGTAGCGCTTGCAAACACTCTGGGAGGAGGAAATAAGAAAGAACGTTCCAGGTCCTGAATCTAGGACAGGAGACCCTGTAGCACTGCCAGGCCGAAGCCTGCTCTTCGCCGTGAAGCGATGTCCAGGCTATAATGCCCGATAAAGGTATGAACAGAGCTCCAAGTGGCTGCAGCACAAATGGCAGAGGTGGAGACGTTTTCAAGTGCTGCAAAGGATGTGGCCACACCCCTAGTGGAATGGCCCCGGACTGCTCCTGGGAGGGGCATTTGTTTGATATCATAACAGTAAGAGATGCACTGGACAAGCCAGCGAGACAGGAACTGTTTGGATACTGGTTGGCCCATCATCCTTTCGGTAAAGGAGACGAAAAGCTGCTCCGAAGCACGAAGCTGCTTAGTTCTGCTCAGGTAGTACCTTAAGCTGCGTGAACATCCAGGGTGTGAAGCAGCGCCTCTCCTCTGTTAGAGTAATTAGGGAAGTAGACCGGCAGGTCAATATCCTGATTGAGAGTGAGTGTGGAAACCACCTTAGGCAAGAATTTAGGATTCATCCTCAGGGATACTCTGTCCCGGTGGAAAATTAAATAAGGCTCTTTGCACATGAGAGCCTGAAGCTCAGAAACTCTTATCGCTGATGTAACAGCAACCAAAAACAATGTTTTCCACGACATAAAACGCAGCTCGCAATCCGCGGCAGGTTCAAAGGGGGGAAGCGTGAGCTGCTCCAGGACAAAGAGCAAGTACCAAGGAGGCACTGGGTCCTTAATGGGCGGCCTAAGGTGTAACACTCCTCTTAAGAATTCTCGACAGGCATCTAATTGTGCCACTGTGCGCTGTCCCACCGGGAGGTGATAAGCTGAAATGGCACAGAGGTGCACTTTAATAGAGGAGTAGGCGAGACCCGAACGGAAAAGGGAGAGCAGGTACTCTAACACCGCTTTCACCGGACAATCTAAAGGGAAAGGCGCGTGCTATGTACTATAGACAAAACGGCACCATTTCATGGTGTACATCGCATGCAGCTTTCTGGCTGCAGAAAGGACTTCCGCAATCTCTTGCGAGACCCCGTGATGCAAGATGGCTATGTCTCTAGGAGCCATGCGTGCAGGTTCAGTGAGTGTAAGTCCGGGTGGACCAGTGAACCCTTCTCCTGAGAAAGAGGTGGGAGCTGAATGGCAACGGGAGCGGAGGTTCCCAGGACAGCTGAATTAGCAAAGGGAACCAGATCTGCCTGGGCCAGAAAGGGGCCAACAGGGTCATTGTTGCATGCTCCCTGCGTAGTTTGAGACGAACTCTCTGGATCAACGGGAAGGGAGGGAGGGAGGGAAAGCGGAGAAGAATCTGTCCGCCCAGGAGAGGGACAACGCGTCTCGCCAGAAAACACCAGGCCCTGGATCTAGTGAGCAAAAATTGGGCAGTTTTGCGTTGGATGGGGAAGCGAACAAGTCCAATTCTGGAGTTCCCCATCGAAGAAACAGATCCTCTGCTACCTCCTGGAGAAGTTCCCACTTGTGGACTCTGGCCTGGGAGCGACTCAGGCCGTCTGCAATTGTGTTATCCACCCCGGGAACATGTACTGTGATCAGGTTCGCGCCGTGTCGGATTACCCAATCCCATACCTCATGGCCTCCTCAAAGGGTGAAGAGTGTGCGCCTTGTTTGTTGAGGTAATACATCACCGCCGTGTTGTCTGTCTGAAGCAGGAGAGTACTTGGCGGGATCTCTGACTGAAAAGCCTGCAGGCCATAAAGGACCACCCTCATCTCTAGGACGTTGATATGGAGGTGGGCCTCCAGAGGGGTCCACGTACCCGGGGACTTCACCCCGTCCAGGTGTGCTCCCCACCCTAGACCTGAGGCGTCTATGGTGAGGATTACCTCCGGGAACGGCGCTATGAACGGGACGCCCATAGAGAGTGTCCCTGGGTCTAGCCACCACTGCCAGTCTCGAATCGCGGTATTCGTGATTCTGACCGGATGCTGCATGTGGTCTTGCCTTTGGTCCTATTGCAACTTGAGCATCCACTGAGTTACCTGCATGTGGAGCCTTGTGAAAGGGACAGTAGGAATGGCCGCAGCCATGTGTCTGAGCAAGCAAAGGACCGACCTGGCTGGGGCGGTCTTGTTCGACGAAAGCTCCCTGATGAGGGATCTGATGCGCTCCGCTCTGTCGTCTGGAAGAAATGCTCTTCCCTGAACGGTGTCCAGTACTGCGCCTATGAACTGCAGTTTCTGCGACGGTACCAGGAGGGACTTCATGGTTGATTAGGATACCCAGAGATCGAAAACAGGTCCTGGGTGCTCTGGATCGCCGAATAACGCCTCTCTGAGGCGGCCATGAGAAGCCAATCATCCAGGTACGGAACACATAATGGCCCTGTCTCCTTAGAGATGCTGCCACGACTGCCATGCATTTGGTAAAGACTCGGAGCCGATGACAGCCCGAATGGAAGGGCTCGGAATTGAAGATGATGGTCGAGAAACTCAAGCCAGGAACCTCTTGTGCGCTTGAGCTATAGGGATGTGCAGGTAAGCGTCCTGCATATCTAGAGATGCTAAAAAAGCATCCTGCTTCAGCATGGGAATAAGACCCGGAAGAGTTACCATGCGGAATCTTTTGTAGGCGACCAACAAATTGAGGTCGCTGAGGTCCAGAATCAGACGGAGGTCCCTTGTCTTCTTTGGAACCAGGAAAAAGTGGGAATAGTATCCGTGTCCTCTCTGGTTCTCTGGGACGTACTCTATCGCTCCCTTTTGTAGGAGCGCGAGTACTTCTTGTCTGATCAATGACTTGTGCTGACCCGGGTACCGGGAGAGCAACGGAGGCCTCGAGGGTGGCTTTTCCACGAATTCTATAAAGTGGCCTCTTCCGATCAACTGTAGAACCCACCTGTCGGTGGTTATAGTCTGCCATCCCGGCAGGAAATTCGCAATGTGACCCCCGACCATGACGTCCCGTTGATCCTGACGGGTGGGGGCCGGGAAGGAGTCAGGCTATGGCGGCTGAGGGTCCCGCTGGCTGGACCGGCTTAGGAGTGCGCTGGCTTCGACCTGCGGGTTGTTTTCCCTAGGCTCTGCGAAAACTGGAGCCCCTCTAATGTGGAACAGGGCGGGACTGTTGTCTCTGCATCCATCCACAAAATCGGCTTTGGTTCCTATGAAAGGAACTAAGCTTGGGTCGGTACATGGCCTGAACCGACCTCACCGCCTTCCCGGCCTCTTGGAGTTTGGTAATTATCTTCTCTGAGGGTTTACCAAACAAAACTTCTCCCTAGAATGGGGCGTCCATGATGTTTTTCTGGACGTCCGGGTAAACCGGAGACACGGAGCCAAGAGTGCCTCCAGAGGCATACGCCTGAAGCTGCTGCTCGGGCCGAGGAGTCGTACGCGGCTCGTAGCACCTGGGTTCCCACGTCCGAACCCGTACGGAGGAGCTGCAACATCTCCTCCTTCTGCTCACCTTCTGGCAATTTCTCAGCCGCATCCAGACCCTGCTCCCATAGGGCATTTTGGAACTGCACCATGTGGGTCAAATAATTCAGGGATCTGATGGCGCAGGTAGCTGAAGCATACATGCGCCTACCCATGGAGTCCAACTGCTTGGACTCTGGGTCCGGTGGCAGGGTGCTCAGATGTTGCGGTCTCTGGGACCGGTCATGGGAGGCTGTTATTACCAGAGAGTCGGCCTGAGGATGCTGGGTCAAGTACTGGTCTTCTCTTGGAGCTTTGTACAAGCGGTCAGCTTTTTTCGGCATCGCCGGGAGCGAATGTGGACGCTTCCACGCTGCCTTGGTGACGTCACAGGCTGTGTTCAACAAGGTGGCATCACCACAGGCTTGGGGTCCTTCTGTCGAAGATACTGCAGGCGCAGCCTTGGGGTCTAACTCTTCCGCATCCCATCCCATGTTCTCTTGGATGTGTCTCATGATATCCGAGAAAAAAGGGTCATCCAGAGGAGACTTTGGCAGCTCACGTGGGTCCGGAGAAGGGATGGAGAGGGGAGATGGGGATCTGGATGTTGAAAACTCTGATCCCGTGTCCTCCGTTGAAGGTGAATGGCGGCGTCTCCTGGGTCTCTTGGGATTGGGTGACCTAGAAGAGGATCTGGACGGAGGTCTCCTTTTATCTAGTCTCCCCCTTGGAGGGGTCCTGGGCTACCGGGGAGGAGGTAACCGGCCTGCAGACCCAGATGGAGACAGGGGCGCAGGAACCGGATGAGCAACCGGTGTAGGAGGAGGAGGAGGAGGAGGAGGAAGCAGAGGTGGAGTCGGGACCACGTCCTTTATGATGGTATCCCACCAGTAAGTGAAAAGCTCCTTCACCTCTGAAAAAGAAAGGCCCGACGACGGCCCGGGCGCCGGTGGACGGTCGTCGGGTCCCGGCGTCGGCTCCACAGGGGGCTCAGGTTGTGGCGAGGGTTCCCTGGGAGTCTCAACAGGACCGGGTCGCCTGCCTGGTCCTCGGCTGAGTTAACTCCTCCTCAGTGATGGTCTCCTGATCGACGTGGTAGTCCTTTCTCAACTGGAGCGGGCGCCGTCCTCTACCGCCCAGTGATGAGCTGGCCTGGCCGGGCGATGGTCTTCTGACGGACGACGGCTCTGGGGACCTGTGGCGAGAGGCCGACATCGATGAAGAGGAGGAGGCAAGGAAGCAGACCTGACGTCGGGTTCAGAATGGCGGGAACCCGACTTGTGATGATGGCGATCCCCCAACTTAGCCAGGGCCTTGGAGGACGAGGAAGGCCTGGGAGTCTTGGCCTGAGAAGAGGATGAAGATTTTCTCACCGCAGCGGGGGGAGGCTGAGAGCTGGCCCAGGAAGGAGAGCGGTCGGACCTGGAGCCAGAGCTGCGTGAGTCGGAGGCCCTAGACGGGGACCTGGAAGGGGCCTTCTCCCTGTGCTTCTCAGCATGCTTGCGGGCCTTCTGCAAAGAATCCCCCTTGGAAGCCATGGTCTTGAGTTGCTCCTCTAGCAGGAATGCCTGTAGGGCCTTCTGGCGACGGATCCGGGTTCTGCTGTTGAAACCCTGGCAAAAGGAGCAGGACCGGTGTAGTGGTCTGGGCTTAGCACCGACACAGGCCGAAAAGTGATCCTGAATGGGATCTGCTTCCCACAGGCACATTTCGAGGAGTGACCGAGGTCGAGAGGACATCAGAGAAAACTGAACTCGGGAACAAATTTCCCATAGGAAAACACTTTACCACGCGTCGCGCGCTAGAAACCGAACTGAAGGGTCAAGACATGCAAGTCGACGGCGGGAAAGAACTGGGGAATCTGGCGGGACCGCTCCCTTATGTACTACGCCTGACGTCAGAGGCGGGACCGACGTCGGGGGCAATCCCCACTGAAGATAGCTAGCTAGAATTTTTCCATGGGGTCCTGATGCCTGCCGGCTTCAATCCTAATGGTGTAACCTCCTGCAAGAGCTGTGTCTCGAAGTAAGATCAACTGGCTATACCACAGAAGTACAGAACAGAGTTGTTACAGATAGCATATGATAGTCCTATGGCTGGTCACTTAGGGAGGGATCGCACCCTTGCCAGATTACTGTATAGATTTTACTGGCCTGGAATTCATGAAGATGTTGCTACCTATTGTAATTCCTGTGCTGAGTGTCAGAAAGTAGCCCCAGTCACTAGTAAAGACAAGGTGCCCTTGGTGCCCCTACCCTTGACAGATGTCCCTTTTGAGAAAATTGCAATGGATGTGGTTGATCCTTAAGACAAAAGTAAAAAGGGTAATAGATTTATCCTGGTAATATGCAACTATGCTACTCAATACCCAGAAGCAGTTCCAATGTGTACTGTGACAACTTCAAAAGTGGCAGCAGAGCTTGCAAACATTTTCAGCAGAGTGGGCATACCTAAATAAATTATTACTGATCAGGGTAGTAATTTTGGTGCTGCATTACTTAAGGAGCTGTACAGACTACTAGGTATAACTGCCTCAAGAACCTCCCTCATCAACCTCAGACAGATGATCTTGTTGAGTGTTTTAACCAAACCCTAAAACGCATGTTAAAAAGGTTTGTAAACAGGGTAGGGAAAGACTGGGACCAATACTTGCATTACCTGCTTTTTGCTTACAGAGAAGTGCCACGGACATCAACAGGGTTTTCACCATTTGAAATGCTGTCTAGTAGGCAGCCAAAAGGGCCACTGGATGTGATAAAAGAAATGTAGGAAGATAATCCCACTCAGAAACAATCTATAACGTATTATTTGTGTGCCCTAAGAAAGAAGCTGGCAAAATAAGTTGAAATTGTCCATAGTAATGAGAAAGAGGCCCAAAACCAGCAGAAGGTATATTATGACCATGGGGTAAAAGAAAAAAAAGTTTTTGAGCCAGGTGAAAAGGTTTTGCTACTGTTACCCACAACAGAAAATAATCTGTTAATGAAGTGGCAAGGGCCTTATAGAGTGCTTAGACATACTGGCACCGTTAACTTCGAGACTGAGACCCCCGACAGGAAAAATCCTACTAAGAATATCATGCTAACCTCCTCACGAAATGGGTTGAAAAAATGCCAAAAGCTGCTTTGCTGGTTTTACCAGAAACTGATAAAGAAGATATTGATGTAGCTTATGATCAACTGGAACAAACTGTAACTGCTGATGCTGTAAAGGTGAATGTTTCCTTAACCTCAGAACAAACTGCAGACATTCATAATGTACTAAAGACATTTAACAGTACTTTTACCCCAGTACCAGGCCGAGCAAAAGGGGTTGAGCATGTTATAGGGACAAGGAATGCTCGCCCTACTAGGCAAATGACATACAGGTTACCAGAGCAGTTAAGAGCTGATGTGGTTAAGGAATTACAAAAAATGAAAGAACTGAGTATCACAGAAGAGTCGAGGAGTGCTTGGTCATCTCCAATGGTAATTGTAAACAAAAAAGAAGGGGGTGTTAGAATCTGCCTTGATTTTAGGAAACTTGATCAAGTGTCAGAATCTGATGGTTTTCCTATGCCCAGAATAGATGATTTGGTGGACAGACTGGGGAGTGTAAAGTATATCAGCACCCTCAATCTCACCAAGGGTTACTGGTAAATACCTTTAGCTAAAGAATCCAGAGACAAAACTGCATTTGCCACTCCTGTTGGATTCTATCAGTTCACCACCATGCCATTTGGTTTACATGGTGCGCCAGCTACCTTCCAGCGGTACATGGATGTCATTTTATCACCTTGCACTGGTTTTTGTGCTGCGTACCTGGATGATGTCGTGGTGTACAGTCCAGACTGGAAAAGCCACCTGGAACACCTACGAGCAGTTATCCAATCTATCAAAAATGCAAGTCTGACTATTAATCCTACCAAAGGTACATTGGGCATGCAGAAAACCAGATATTTGGGCTATGTGTTGGGAAATGGAGAAGTTAAGAAAGAAATTTCTAAATAGAAGCTGTAGCTAACAGCCCTGTCCCTAAAACAAAGAAACATGTCAAGTCACTTTTAGGGCTGGCTGGTTATTATCAGACATTTGTTCCCACCTTTGCTGTGTTAGCTACTCCCCTCACTGAACTCACAAAAAAAACAGTACCCAAATAATGTGAAATGGACCCCAGAGTGTGATGAAGCTTTTCAAGCCATTAATGCTGCATTATGTTCAGTCCCTGTTTTAAGAAGCCCAGACTTTGAGAAACCATTTTTGTTACAAACAGATGCATCAGAGGTAGGTCTAGGTGCAGTTCTAAGTCAAAATACTGATGGGATGGAACATCCTATTCTGTACATAAGTAGGAAATTGCACGACAGAGAGAAAAGGTACTCCACTATTGAAAAGGAATGTTTAGCAGCAAAGTGGGCCATAGAGTCCCTTAAGTTTTATTTACTAGGAACTGACTTTGTACTTATAACAAGATCACAATCCTTTCTGTTAGCTTAATCAAATGAAAGATAAAAATTCCAGAATCACAAGGTGGTACCTGGCACTATAGTCATTTTAATACAAGGTGATACACAAATCTGGTAAGGGGAATAACAATGTTGTTTGTCTGTCAAGAAATGGATCAGGAATTGAGGGTTCTGAAGGTTGAAAAACAAATGTATGAGTTTAAACTTTACTGTTTGCTGTACTGTTATAGAAAAAAGGATACTGCACATGTACTTAATTTCTGAAAGTTAGAAGCTAATACTAGTAGAGAATTATTAGAAAGTTTTGGAAACCTGTTTGATAAAACAGGTTCCCTCTTAAGGAACGGGGTGTAGGTGACAGGGTTGAATAGGAACCTGTCTCAGTAGTTAAGGAGTGTCTGAATGCAGGGATCTGTTCTGTTCTTTACTTTCCTGTCTCTTGTCTGTCTGGTTGCACAACCACATTTTCCTGTGAGACCTAGGATTTGATCACCCTGCCGGTCTCACAATTTTCTGCCTCTCGCTATCTCTCTAATGCCCCTTGCTGTTTCTGTTTTTCCTCCCTTGCATATCTGCTGGTATAAAAATATATGCAAATCATTATGTGGAAATGTAACTGATTTTGAGATCCCTTTCAGAAATTAGCTACTGTTGAAATGTATATAATTATAGTTTGAGATGATTGCAAAAAGCTAATGGGAACTCAAGGGGTTAACCTTTTCAGAGATTGTAGAGTAGGGGCCTCAGTTCTGGGACACTGTGTTCTAGCTGCACCTGCCTGAAATTTACAAGCACATTTTAGAAAAAGGAGGGGTTAAGGAGTGAGGTTGCAAGGATTTATAAAAACAGAGCTGTAATTTCTTGCAAGAAAGAGAGACAGAGATTGAAGGAAAACTCAGATGGATCTTCTGCCTTTCAAAATAGTTATACTGAACAAGTTTATTTTTTTATGTTACTGCCAGTACTAATAAACATTTTTTTGCAAATTCTACAACTGCTCCTAGTTTTTCCTATGCTTCCTGACCTGTGCCTCGATGACAGTCACCAACAGGTATTGGATGTGGTGTCAGGAATGTGCCTGTGCCAGTTATGGGTGTTGCCAAGCATACAATGCTCAGTGAACTTTGCTGAATAAAGTAAAATCTGGAAAAGCCAGGGGCGACATAAGCCTTAGGCCAGGACAGCAAACACAAACAGATCCTGTTCCCCACCTTGGATGTTTTACTGTGAGTTTGTGAATGATCTTGGAAGATGTGTTGGTGCTAAATGTAGAGGCCATGACTGTATGAGTGACCCGATCAAGTATGCATGCTTGAGTGCTGGTGTGAATGGACTTCTGTAAGGCTGGCTACCCTGATGTTGTACAGAGGCTTATCACAATGTATCCTACACACTGTTACTAAAAGCCAGTTAACTTCTGTCTGATTGGTAGTGTGTGTGTGTGTGTGTTTGTTAGATAAAATGTTGAGAATCTATTGGGTTCATAGACATACTGTATACTGTTGACTGAAATAGGGGTGGGGCAATGTTTGTGTGGCAGGGCAGCACATCTTTTGGTTTGTGCTTATGGGGGAAGGGCAACAGTTAATCAGCTCTTGAGTACAAGTTGAAAATCCTGGCTACACCCCCGGCCATACCTCTCAAGTGTCCCTGATTTTCAGGGATGTCCCTGATTTTGCCTCTGAAATTTCTTCTGTCCCTCCTAAATTTGGCATTTCTGTCACTGAAGAATGGGGATCTGAATCACAAAATAATACTAGCCATTGGTGTTACAGTCTAGTTCTCATTAAGAAAATGCTATTCATACTAAGAAGCATGTTGTACACAGCTTCTGGAACTTATATTACTAATTTTTCAGATGTGTCCCTGATTTTGGTCATTTGTCCCTGATCATTTTAAGCCTTGTCCCTGATTTTTGATGAGGGAGGTTGAGAGGTATGCCCCCGGCGTCAGTGTCACTGCCAGTCCCCTAACTAAAAGTATTAGTCTTGCAAAGTCCTGGCACTTCTAGTCTAAGACCAAAAAGTAGGACTTTTCCTTTTGCTCTTCTAATACTACATTTACATGGGGAATGTCTAAGTGCCATAATGAAGTTGCCATCTGCTAAAGTACTAGGAAAGCAAATTTCTGTGCTAAATCTGCCAATACTGATCTCACTATCCAGGGCTGCAGAGTGAGATTGATATCGGCGGTTTTAGGGTGAAAATGCACTTTTATATAACTTGATCAAAAGATAACTTTGTAATGGTACGTAAACAGTCCCTGTAGTTGAACCTATTGTCCATGTCATCAAAGAGCTCAGCTGTGGTCTCTGTGAGTCTTACTAACAGTAATGGTGAGCGGCAGTCGGCAGGATGAACCAGATAAGAATAAATATTAATTACTTGCAACCATCGATCCACCACTAGCATTCAGTTCACAGTCAGAAGACATACCTAACTCTGAGGCTGGCTTCAGATTGATTCCTGTTCCAGCATGCAGATTTGAGAGCAAAGGCATCAGAGCCAGAGGACCACATGTTTGGGTGATATAAGGAGTTGAGCTTGAAGCCTGTTTCATTAAATGAGCATGATCAGTGGAAGAATGTCTAAGGCCCTGTCCACACTAGGGATTCGGTAATGTTACAGTTGGTCTGTAACGTTAAAAAATCTGCAGACATGGTTTGCGTCCACACTACAGCACGCTTTATCCGTGCTCTGAACCGGTTTAAGAAACCGTACTCAAAACCTGATCACAGCAGGTTTTGAGCACGGTTGCAGCCCAACACTGTTGCCTTAAAACGTTTTAACAGTGGTGTGGACGCACTCTGTACTGTAAAGTGGTTTAAGGCAACTTCTGTGGGCTGTCTTAGCAAATGTCTGCCTCCTGAAAGAAAAAGGGATAATGCTACTTACATCCCCGTCCTCACCATAGGATCCCGAATCGATCAGTGATATTTTTAGTCCGATCGGTTAATATGCCCATTCTAGAGTATCCCGGCATGCACGGGGAGCCCGTGGGACTGCCACAAGTATGCCTGGGAACTCCAAGGAGCATCCTCCAAACTCGGCTGCAGTGTGGACGGAGGGACAACCGTTCTAAAAACTGTTATACAAAATAGTTTCCAAAAGCACTGATAGTGTGGACAGGGCCTAAGTGAGGACAGTGATGTGGATAGTGAACTGAATTGGGAAAGTTAAAAACGACAGTTTCTAATAAAGTAAGCACTAAAATCATTATTTTATACGCAGATCTCCTAATCAGGACCTTGAGGCCCCTGCCTATTATCATGGAGCAGATGGCAGTTCCCCTTTAATATGTTATACATGCTTTCTTCTTACTCTTCATTGATTTTAGTATTTTTTCTACATCTACAAAGGAAATACAGAAATAAAAGGCATAGACAGAGTCTGGAGGAATAAGCTCCCTCTATGTACAACATAGATGTCGTGCTGTCTGTGTTGGCGCAAACTGAGTGGTCAGTCTCAGTTGAACTGCTAGGTGAATCGCCCCTAACTCAATCATACTGACGTGCAGCTGCTGCTCCTGCAGAGTTGTTCAGGTGTTCCAGCATACCCCCACCTCATATGACCTTCACTGCCCAGAAGTGAAGCATCTGTGCTGCATACCAGTGTAGGGTTCAGCTGGACAAAGTGGACCCTCTTGGGGAGAAGCTCTGGAACCAGCCACTGGGAAATAACCTGGAACGTAACTGGAGTTAGAACCACCAGATGAGACAGAGCCACTGACCTCAGCACCATGAGCTCCAGTGGAGGCAAAGCATCCACAATCATGCTCATGGAATGATGTACATTGTCGATGCCATCAAACAAAGATGACAGAGGACGCTCCCAGCCCAGCGTCTGTACTAGTGAGAGAGAACAGGCAGGCACACTCCAATAGATATAAAGCTCAGTGAGGTGGCAGTCCAGCTCAAGCCTCCCGGAAGTCTAGATGAGCAATGCTGAACTCGACACACAGTGTCGAGGAAAGCTGCAACCTCTTCAGGTTCAGAATGTATCCCAGACTATAAAGGATTTTCATGGCTACATGGAGAGCTGTATGAGTGTCCACTGGTGATCGTCTGCAATAAGTCAATCTTGCTAGTAGGGGAATATCTGGATACCATGACAGGCTGCACCTCCACAAAGACCTTGGTGAAGATGTGGGGTGCTGTCGAGAGACAGAACTGTATCACTCTTAAATAGAAGAGATCATTCTCAGTTTAAATATAGAAGAACTGCTAATGGGAACATCTGACCAGGATGTGAAAACACATATACTTTGAGTCCAGGGTACAGAACAAGTCTGCTATTCCAATAAGGGAAACGACCTAACCCAGAATTCTTAACATTTACAGGCTGAAGTACTGATTCAGACCATGCAAGTCAAGAATACAGTGATAGCCACCTGTCCAGTTTGTGACCTGAAAGTATATCAGGACACGTATCACCAGTCGACAGAACTTGCTCAATAATGTTCAGTCTAAGAAGCGAGAGAACATCCTCTTGAAGCACATGTTGGTGAGGTTAGTTCAGTGAACACAACTTCTAAAGAAATACACAAAATAAAAACATTGCACAAAATAGCTGTAGCAACTGTTTAACTGGAAGTTGTACCAGTACACCTGGCCAAATTTCTCTGTTCATTAAAATAAACCTTCAACAGTGCTTTATCTGGTTCAATTTCAGTTGGTTTGTATCTCTATCCCTCCCCGGGACAAGGCTGAAAACAGACCGTATTGCCCAACCCTGCTTTCCTGGTCAACAAAAACAATCAAATTAACTAGAAAAATGTTACTGAGTTTGGCACTATGGAGACAAAGTGCCAGAGGCAGAAATCTTTGGGAGTTTGAGGAGATAGCTTCTCACTGATTTGTCCAGGCATACTATTTCCACTACTTGAAAGATTTGCTGGTTTCTTACCTCCCAACCTGACCCCTCTGCTCCACCGATGCTGGCCTACTTGTTGTTCCCTCCTTCCAGCGGAGACAATCTGGGGATAGAACTTTTGGTGTAGCAGATCCAATGTTGTGGAATTCCCTTCCGGGAGTATCCGCTCTGTTGGCATGGCGGAGGCCTTCTAAAGATCACTTAAAAGTTGCCTATTTGAGCAGGCCTACACCAGCTAGCGAGTTTTCAGATGTATAGTAGTCTAGGTATTTTAACTGCTGTGATGTATTTATTTTATTCGTTTTTTTTCTTTATGGGATATGTTTGTATTATCATTTTAAATTATGTACAGTGCCCTGAGCCTCTAGGTAAGGGTGCTTTATGGATAAAATTGCCCTGCCTTTATTTAGGCCAAGGGTAGCTAGTGCTCTTTTTCAAGGGCGACATGGGACATAGATGCCACTGGATACAGCATACTGTACAAGATCATGGATTTCTACTGAATACAGCATATAAATCAGGTAAAGCAGCAGCACTTCGACAATAGCATCAAATAAGGCTCTCGTAAATCCCTAGCTGGACAATCTGCTTTCTCCTTCCATCTTCCTAATCTGTGGAACTCCCTCCAACAATTTGCGCTGCTTCGTCCAAACACATCCTCTTCTCACTGCTCCAAGGCCATATTACTTCCTCTTGCAAATGCCCCTAGCCCACTGCCTCCTTCTACTTTCCTATCCTCTCCCCAGGCTCTCATATTTACACATCCCCATCTTAACCTCCTTTTCTCTCTCTAACTTGCACTGTTCCCCTTATTCCATCCCTAATCTTATCCTCTATACTGTAGTCTTTCCAGTTCAACCATCTACTTGCTTCCTCACCCAATGTTCTTATTTTTTTCTCCTATCATTCCTCTCTCCATCTATCCTATCCCTTTCTCCATTTCCTCCCCTCCCACTCTAATCTAGCTCAACCCACTATCCTCCGCCCTTTTCCTCTCAACAATTAACTTTCTACTGGCTAACCCTAATGGTCCACTTCTGTATTGTTCAGTTATGCTCTTGATGTAGATCAGTAAGTGCCTGGTACTCATGTTGTTACCAATCTTGTTCTACTATTTACTTGCTTTGTACTATATATCTGATGCCTTATTATACATGTTTGTATCAATCGCAGTTTGTGGACGCAGCTGAAGGGATACAGGACCTACAGGAAGATCTGGAAAAGCTAGGGAGGTCGTTCAGGTCTGGCAGCTTGGCTTCAATGCCAAGAAATGCAAAGTTATGCATATTGGAGCCAAGAATCCTAGGACAGAGTACCTGAGTGGAGTCCAAGGATCTGCATCAGAGGAGAAAAAGGACCTGGGAGTGATGATCACTAGTGACCTGAAGCACTCAATGCAGTGCAAGAAAGCAACAGCAAAGGCAAACAAGATGCTGGGATGCATATCTTGAGGGGGATCAGTAGTAGGATAGAGGAGGTTATACTGCCCATGTACAGGTCACTGGTAAGGCCACATCTAGAGTATGGAGTTCAGTACTGGTGCCCACACCTCAAAAAGGACACAAACCTGCTGGAGAAGGTCCAGAGGAGGGCTACAAAGATGACAGCTGGTCAGTAGGGTAAGGCATACGAGGAGAGGTTGAGGGTACTAAACATGTACTCCCCTGAAGACAGGAAGGAGAGAGAGGGGACATGATTGGGACCCTCAAGTACTTGAAAGGGATAAATAGGGTTGATAAGGAGAGTCTCTTTAAGCTGACTGGTAACCATAACACGAGGGGGCACAGTCTTAAGCTGGAGGGTGGGAGGTTTAGGAGGGAGGTCAGGAAGCACTTCTTCACAGAGAGGGCGGTGGACACTTGGAATGCGCTGCCAGAAGAAGTAATCTCATTGAAGACAGTGGGAAGCTTTAAGAGAGGCTGGGACAGGTATAGGGGAGGGTAAGGGTCATGGGTAGGGAGGATGGGAGGGGTGGGGAGAGGGGGCAGGGACAGTAGCTCAAGCTGTGGACCCTGCAACACGAGCAGACTTGACAGACCAAATGGCCTTCTTCTGCTGGCTTCTTCATATGTTCATATGTATGTAAGTTTAAGCAATGTGAGAAGGCAGTAAGGAGGACTGGGGGGATATTGGGATGCACAGGGAGAGGTATCACCAGTAGTAAACAGGAAGTTGTTATCCCTCTGTACAGACAGTTGGTGAGACTCCATCTGGAGTACTGCGTGCAGTTCTGGAGACCCCATCTCTGCAAAGACACAGACAGGGTGGAGAATGTCCAGAGGAGGGCAACCAAAATGGTGCAGGGTCTGCACCAGAAGACATACGAAGAGAAACTAAAGAAGCTTAATATTTATACTCTCGAGGAAAGGAGGGAGAGGGGGAGACATGATAGAAATGTTCAAGTACCTCAAGGGAATAAACAAAGTCCGAGAGGGTAGCATCTTTCAGAAAAAGAGATGTGGAAGAACAAGGGGGCACAATCTGAAGATAGAGGGGGGACGGCTCAGAGGTAATGTGTGGAAGTATTTTTTTTTACAGAGAGGGCTGTGGCTGCATGGAACAGCCTTCCTGAGGAGGTTGTGGAGTCAAAAACAGTGGGGGGATTCAAAAATGCATGAGGCAGACATAAGGCAATTCTAGAGGGGGGTAGGAGGAAGCAGGCTGTTGGTTAACTAGGATCTGCAGCTTATCCATTAGGTAGGGAAATGGGCAGACTAGGTGGGCCAAGCGGTCCTTATCTGCCATCAAATTCTATGTTTATTCTTATTGTCCCTTACCCCTTCCCCCCAGGACACATCTGGAAATGAGCCACATTGCTCAGTATGTCTTCTCCTGGTAAATATCTTTTAAATAAATAAATAATTAAATAAATAAGACTTGAACTACTCCTTAAAGTTAGCTTGGGTTTTGCAGTTTAGTAAACTCAGTGGCAACAAATTCTATAATTTCACAGCCTGAAAAAAGAATCATCTCTGGCTGCGCACACTCCTTATTGGGGGAATGAAAAAATGTGTCTTATTAAATGACCTAGTTTGAAAAATGCCAGGTGCAGACAGGAGTGTCACCAACTACTATTTCAAGGTACCGATTTAGTATATACATAGGTAGATACTAAATCCTGGTGGGTGTCCAGGTGGCAGTAAAAGAACCCAGGGCACTCTTTGCAAAGAGTAGTGGACATTCCCGGTGTCCTGGCCAACATTCCCCTTCCCATAAACTGGATCATGCAACTGTCCAGACTGTGTGTGGGTGCTGATATGCGATATGGCTGCCACTACACATTCAGTAACTTCACTACCAGTCTAACATTGCTTGTAAAGCACTTTGGGATACACTATGTATGAAAAGTGTTATATAAATGCTAATGATGCTTCTTCTTCTATATCTGTCATCAAAGGAGACCCACTGTAGCTTACAATACAGTCCATAGTGGTTCATGTGCTCATTAGCCCTAAGAACAAATCAACAAGCCTTGATAGTGCACTGTCTACAGCAGTTCAATACACTACGTTTCCACACTCGATCACTAGAATTAATAGGCTTGGCATGTCAATTTTCTAGTTTCATACTTCAGATTTTTTTCAAATGCAGCTCAACAAACCCCAAAGTGTATGTGCAGATTTAATCATATGCCCTATATACCTTTTGGTCTTGTTCACTGGATGGGATGGGAGGGCACAGGGCGACTCCGATGTCTAGGGGTTACTTGATAGTATGGTTTGCTGAGAGCTCCACTGCAAACACTTTGAGCAATCATAGCTCTCCTCTTCAGTTATCAGAAACAGTTATGATGGCACACAAATAATCACTCTTCACACCAGTTTGACAGTTCATAAAGTGGTCTCTTTTACTTAAGGGTTAGGGGTTCTAGGGTAGTTCAGATTATGCACCTCAAAATTCATTTCTAGCACATTTCGGGGTTAATGCCCTGTATCATAATTCATAAGTACTTGGCCCATAGTTTATTTAGGAGCTTTTGATAAACAAAGTTACACAACACAATTCCTCATGTAAGGCTCTCCCACCCCTTACTGTTATTTTGCTGACCTTATGCACCAACTCCTACTGCTATGGGAGCTACTGTTACCCCATATGGGCATTTGTTTAGATGCTGTACCTATTATGGAGAGTCAGGTCTTGAATAAGCCTCGACTCATTCTTTTTTTAGATTTTTTTTATTTCTTTCTTCTCCTGACCAGTCCCCCTTCCACCGACCTCCCCCACCCCAGCCTTGTCCCTCCGGCGTCACCTCTGCTTCATGAGCTGCCGGCTGGCCGGATGCAGTGCCTGCGGGAGGTTGGCATCATCTCGTCGGTTGGGATTCCCTTTTTTCACTGTTGCTTCCCATTCCTGAGCACAGAGAGAAGGCGTGCAATGATGCCATTGGCCGAGCCACACATGCTTCCACGTGCGGCAAGCCGGACGTCTGCCCAGAATCCGCCCCCTATATTATAGGTCTGTTGTGCCAGCCCCCAGCCACAGCCAGGGGTCAGTTAAATAGCGGACTCCATCCCACCCCTCCCCAGGAGAGGAAAGCAGTCCTCTGGAAGCGCGATCCTCTCCCTCCCCGGCCAAGCCCTGGCGACCTGCTTGCATCCCAAATTCGGGTCACTGGCGTGGCAGGAGGTAAGGCACAGATGCCTCAGACCTCCACACCACTGGGTCAGCCCTCCTTGACCCATTCTTAAGGAATAGAATGCATGCTCTTAACCTTAATCTGGCAGATAACCCTGGTGTTTACCACCTCTGACATCCCTGTTAATAATGGTCAGTACAACTTCTCACTAGAACATACCTCCTTGCAGCATGCTTCCCTCAGCATCTTCAGAGAACTCTCCAGGCTCAAAAGCCATCTATGCACATCCACTGAGGGGATGCCCACCTAGGAACTAGTTACTGCCATCCTGAGTAGTTACCCAGCCATCCATTCCTCCTCACTGCCTGTCCACATCACCTGCCTAGAAGCCTCCAAACCTGGGAAAGGATACTCAGAAACCCATCACTTAATCCCCTGATGCCTGGCAAAGGTGCAACCTAGGCCCAGTACCACAGTCTTTTGCCCTTCCTACAAAGGGCATCTAACCAATTAGGCCCCCCCTAAATGCATGATTATCAGATCCCTCTCAAGCCCTCCCAGCAGAACCTCCAAAATGGTTCAATCTTAGATGCATCTGTACCCCAATGTTACTGGCAGACAGACAGCCTGCCAAAGGGTTCTGTGCCACTCTGACTCAGGCACCCTGCCACTGAGCCTAGGCTGGTGGACCCCTCAACTCTCAATGGTGCCCTTGAGACTTCTGAAAGGACCCCTACCATTCTGAGACTGGCATACTGCCACTGAGGCAAGACCAGTGGATTCCCTGCCAGCCCCCAAAGCCCGAACCTGTGTGGTGGCACTGGTATGGATGCTACCTAATCCTTACTTGCATCTACTATCCCTCAAATGCTGCCGACCGACCCCCATCGGAGGAACTCCCTTCCTCCTTGCAAAACGGCCTACTTATCCTTCCGCTCCTAGACTTTGCACCTACTGCTGGAGGACAAAAGTACTGGTGCACTGGTTATGGGCATCCTAGTAACAACTGGACCCTTTCTTGTGAAATGGTTGTTACACAAGGAATAAATGAACTCACTATAAGTCAGTGAAGTGTGGCGGGTCATTCTTAAGTACTTAAAATTGGGTACCACATCAATAGGTTTATTTTAATGTACAGCTTTAGTTAGACAAGCACTTGTTCATAGAAACACAGAAGCTGACGGCAGATAAGGACCGCAAGGCCCATCCAGTCTGCCCATTTCTGCTCCAACCTCAGCTGCCAGTACTAAAGATTATGGACTTCTTTTTTGCGCACTAAATACTTCTTCAGTAAGTTTGTTGCCAAAACTGCAGTTTTATGAAATCATTCTGAATTAAGTCTTAAAAGTGTGGGCAAGTCCTTGTTTTTGTAGTTTAAAATCATATCATGCATATAACAGCATCTCACGACAGATTTAAGGACGGTCACGGAGAAACATACTGAACAAAAGGGGTCCCATGATAAAACCTGGTAGCATTCCTGTGTTGCTCTTATTGTAGGGAGAATATACACTATTGAGACTAGCCCTCTGTTCCCTATTTGTCATAAAATCAGCAAACCACTCACTGGCATAAAGTCTAGAACTAGCCTTAGGGGGGTTGCGAACTGAGCAATCGCACAGGGCCCCAAGAGCAGAGGGGGCCCCCCCAAAATCTCAGCTGTCCAGTTAGTCTCCTTCTTCCTGGTCTTGTATGTACTAATTTAACTAAAGTGCAACAATGGCACAAAACTAGCTAAAAATGAAGCTTCTGGGAGGCCATGATAGGGACAAGGATGTTCCTTGGGGGCTTCGCGACTTCTGATATGGGGTCCCAGAAAGGAGATTTGCACCGGGCCCTGGAATAGCTAGTACCAGCGCTGCATAAGTCAACAGTCCATATTTAGACAATCTGAACAGCAAGTAACTGTGGTTAAACAGATCAAATGCCTTAGTTAAATCAACAAATACCACTGAAACTAGTCCCCAGAGTCGAGTGCACTAAGGAGATAATCAGTAAAACCCAGCAGGGCTGTGGAAGTATTATGTCTGGCCTTAGATCCATGCTGAGGCAGATTTAACAGATTATATTTTAAAATGTGACTTGTTAGTTGATCTAAAACTCTGGATACTGATGACAGTAAGGAAATGGGAGGCAGTTATCCACATATGGCTGCTGATTTATGAATTGAAATTACTGTCGCCTGCTTCTGATCTATAGGAATACTGCAGGTGTTTAGAGAGAGGTTGAGTGGCTTGCAGAGGAGTAGAGCCAATCCTTTTTTTTTTTGCCAATTTTACCAACTGTGCGTCAACTTCATCTCCACTTTTTTTGTGCATAAATTTATATTCTTAAGATATGTTAGTACTCCTCCACAGTGAGATATTTAAAATAAAATTTAGGCCAGGACTGGTTGAGGAGGGTATAGCCAGTCTCTCCAATATCAACTGTGGATTTGGTTTCTGATTTGGGTGTAAGTTTCTCCATATCGCCATAAGAATTATTACACAGGTAGCAACTGTAACAGAGACAGTAACATCTCTTACTTGTGTTTTTATTAATGCAGGTGACATTTTTGTGTTTTGACCTTATTAATCATTTGCCAAGTTTTAGTGGAATCTAAGAAGTTTTCACTTTGCCCACCAATAGAAAACTCCCCTTTAGCTTTTATGCACCAACAAGTTAAATTTATTGCCAATTTCTTTATACTTGATCTGCAGGTTCCCGTCACCCTCTTTTCTGTACTGCCTTTTCATTCTCTCTCTCTCGATTTCATGCTTACAGCAACTCAGGCATTACCCAATCCTACTTATTGCCACAAACCCTGATCTGACATGCAGTGGTAAACTAGACTAACACCTCGTCAAATCAACAGGATCTAGCCAGAGACGATAGGGCTGTGAAGAGCTACCAAATGACCAAAGTTACACATGTGCATAGGAATTATTCATCACCTGGGTGTAACTTGGCCATTTTTTTGGAGGTGTTACACCAAATTTTAAACATGATCTTTTTGGGACTCCTCCTCATGAAGACTGCCAATGTCATTTTGTTCACTTGTACTGAAAGGTGATTGCACAGAGTGAATGCGGTATTCTGTGCCACAGGTGCGAAAACACATTTTGGGCAGGTTGTGGAAAATGACAGCTGTACTGTTTTGAAGGAGGTATGCAAAACTGGCAATGTTGAAAATGTGGGGTGAAAATATAAAAAATTGGCAAAGTTAGAAGCATGCGTAGAAACTGCGCAATGCACACTTGTAACGCAGTCATTTTTTGGAACTTTTTCACCAAATTCGCAACATGGGCTTTTTGGGATCCCACCTCATGAACAGTGGTACTGTCATTTTGTGAACTGGTCCCGAAAGGTGATTCCGCACAGCGACCGCAAAAATCACCTTTTGGGACCGAGTAACAAAACGACAGTGACAGTTTTCACGAGGTGCAGTCCCAAGAACCCCATGTTGAAAATCTGGGGCAAAAATTAAAAAAAAAAGGCTGATTTATCAGTATAAGTTGAAACTACATTGAATGGCATTATAGCACGCTTACCTTTGATTCTTCAGTTTGAGGTTCAGCTTTGAAGAGTGCAGACATGTCCTGGTCCAGAGAAGAAGACAGTGCCGACCTCTGAAGGCAAGTATGGGAGTAGGGAGGGGGTGGGAGGTGGGTGCTCAGTGAGAGGGTGGGGAGATGGGGGAGGGACTGCAATGATGATGAGGGACTGTTTTCTTTTTTACAGGGGAGAAAAAAATGCGACGATGAGGGACCGTTTTCTTTTTTTACAGAAGAAAGGAAAAAACATTTGGGCACACTGGCATGGGCTCCCAGTGTGCCACATAATGGTGGAGGTTGTACATGATGCCAACATGGGGACTGGGCACCCCACTGTTGGTGGGGGGAAGAAAAGGAAAAAAAAAAAAAAAACAGGCACACTGGAGTGGGCTCTCAGTGTGCTGCATGAGTGGGGGGGAACATAATGCCGACACGGGGATTGGGTACCCTGATGTTGATGGATGACTGATTTTTCTTTGGCCACACTGAGGCGGGTTCCTAGTGTGCCACATGAGTTGGGGTGGGGGCCACAGAATGCCGCAGAGCCGTGGCTGTGGCCGGCAAGTCACGATTTTATTTGGTCACATGGGGTGGGCTCCCAGTGTGCCACATGAGTTGGGGGCAAACAGATGCCACGGAGCTGGCGGTGGCAATGCAACTGCGCATGCATGGCACTCATGCATGCGCAGTTGTGGTGAATGGCATTTTGCCATTCATAACATGGCGGCGCTAGCAGAACTGTGTACGCACACGAGTCATGCATGCATAGTTCATGCACCGGAATGCAGAAGTAACAGCTGAAATAGTGTGGCTGTTATTCCATAGCAGCTGATCGTGGTGGAGGGTTTCAAGCTCCATTGGACATGCAGAAGGATACTTCCAAATGTCCAATGAAAGGTTCGACGATCAGCCATTTTTCGAGCTACAATCCGATCCCAAAAGACCTGTAGGCTCTGCCCACACCCTAAAAATGAAAAGAATGATCAATATCAGAGATGCTATGCTAGTATAAGTAGGATAGTCAATACTGAATATGTCTTTTTGTAGGCTACTGTGTCCAGCTTAGTCTTATTTCTGTTACGCTCCTTGTTACCCTCCTTTTCCCTCAGTGAATTAACTGCATTCTTGTGGTATTCTTTTGTTACACCGAAAAATGACAACACAAGAAGGCCTTGTAGTCCATCCAGTCCACCCGATGCAGAGACATGTTCTCCTTATGGTTGAAAGGACACCAAACCCCCCCCCTTAACCCTTACTAGGCCTTCTACTTGATACCACTATCCTGAAGCTATCCATGGATTCTATGCTAACAGTCTCCTCCGGTAGTTTGTTCCACCCCTCCCCAACCCTTTCCATTAAGTAGTATCTCCTGGCATCTCTTCTAAATGTGTCCCCTACCAATCTGCAGCTATTTCATCTCATAATTTTGCTGACACTGAACTGAAATAATGAAATGAATCTTATTATGCTACCTTATTTGTATAAAAGGGGCAGTCCCGCAGCTCCACCTCGGTTCTCCCACAGGAGACTCCGGCATGCCCAGAAAAAGGAGAACTGAGGTGGTTCCTCAGAGCAGAGGGAAGCAGAGTAGCTAAGAAGGGGAAACAGCAATCAGGGGGCAGGAGGGAGGGAAAGCAGCGCCTGCTGAAAGAGCTCCTCTTGAAGAGCTACTGTTATGGCAAGTTCTTACGTAACAGTACTATCTTACTTCGAGGGGGCTCTTGCAGCAGGCAACACCAGTAGGACAGAGTCTCAAGCAGTACTGGAACTGATCCTGGTCAGCAGGGAGGAGGAAGGAACAGGCAGAGGGCACTTAGGAAAAAAGTCCTGAAGGACTGCAAGTCCAAAGCCGGCCCTACACCTAGAGGCAATGTCCAAACTGTAATGTCTGATGAAGGTATGTATTGAACTCCAAGTGGCAGCTGCACAAATGTCTGCAGTGGACACATTCCTGACAGAGGCAACTGAGGCAGCCATGTCTCTGGTAGAATGGTCTTTAACCGGTCCCGTTAAAGGGTTGTCATACCTGCAACGGCAGTAAACCATACAATTTGCTTCATTTCATTTTTATTTGTTAACTGGGTAGGGACTGTGACGCTTGGCAAGCTGGTTATGATTACTGTATGATATTTGTAATATAAAAATATAGTACATGATTGTCTCACATAAGACAGCCTGTGCTTCCATGGGTGCCCCCCCCCCCCACCAGGTTTCAGTGAAGCTACAGGATACGTAAACTGAGCAGAGGATGTGTGAAAGTGACCAGTAAAGGGGAAACCTAGAGTTTCCTGTCTGTTCTTAATTAAGGCTCTGGCTGGCCATCTGTCAGAGGATAAGCCTAATAAAGTTTTATGATTTCCTAGAGGAACCTATTGATAACAGCAATGTGTTAAAACATCGTAATACCCTTTGATCTCCTTGGGAAAACAGGAACCAACCACCAGTTCAAAGGAAAGGCTTGATTAAAGATTGTCATAATTTAGGAATGTCTTTTTTCTTCTGAAGTCACATTATTTAAAATACCTCCTGATAGGAAATAATTGTTTGTACTTTTATATTCTAAAAGGAGGAGCTAGATGACTCACAGAAGGGGTGTGGAGACACAGAGTTTAAACTGATACTTGTGTTTGAAATGTTGATATATCATTTTGGGACTCTAGAGAGAGACACAGCTCTCTGATCTAACTTTAAAACGCACTTCCAGAGGTAATACCTTAGACAGCAAAGGTCTAAATGTATTATGGTAGGAGTTTTTGTTTTGTACCTTTCCCCTTGTTCTTTTATGTGATTGTGAGCTCTTTGATATATTGTTCTGTGTTTACATTTTTCATATTTTAATCATTTTTAGTAAAGAATCTTTTTTTCAAGATACCGCCTGGGTGTGTCTTTCAAGTTCTTTTTGCATGTGATGTATACGTGGTTAAGTCTGACAGCTGTTTTGAAGGACTTGATGGTGCTACTAAACCGGGAAAAGGTAAGAATATTCCTAAGGTCTCTTATAGAGTTTTAAGGGTTCATTTTGGAAGCCTGGCTTGGTGCCCCTGGTGAAAGACTGTACCACAATCCCCGAAGAGGGTACATATCCAAGCCTGTACATTGGGTACGCTACCATAAGGTTCAGAGCTTTAATCTCCCCATAACTTGAGACTAAAGGTGATTCAGACCAAAAAGCAGACAGAAGGATTACCCTGTCTGTTACCTGTTCACATTATTGCGCTTGGAGGTTGGCACTGGGGGAGTAGAGGGCCTGACCTGTTGAGTGTGTTTGCGAGAGGGACAACTGGGCCAAAGCCCTTTTTCAGGTCCGACCCGGGATTAACACTTAGACCAACACTGTTTGGAAACAGGGTCCCCTTCTCTTCTCGGGGCAAAGGAAACAAACTGATCAGTCTTTCTGACAGAGCGGGAGCAGTCCAGATGGTACCTGAGCACCCGCAGCACATCCAAAGTCTGAAGCAAAGTCTCCAACTCAATTAGAATACTCAGGAAAATAAACAGGCAGGTGGATGGATTGATTTAACGTAAATTCAGACACCACCTTAGGAAGAAACTTAGGATTGGTTCGCAAAGACGCCCCTGCTGTTGTGAAAAACTAAATAAGGCTCTTTACATATCAGAGCCTGCAGCACGGAAACCCTCCAAGCAGACGTAATGGCAACTAAAAATAACGCTTTCCATGAAAAGAAATGTAGCTTGCAGCTGGCTCAAAGAGAGGTATCGTAAGCTTTTCTAGAATAAACAAAAGGTCCCATGGCATGACAGGTTCACTAATGGGAGGCTTCAAATGCAACATGCCCAGCAAGAAAGTGCGGCAAAGATCCAGCTGAGCAATAGCTTTGCCCTCAACAGGTGCATGGTATGCCGAGATGGTGGAAAGGTGCACCTTAAGCGAGAAGTAACCCAGACCTCAGTCTGAAAGGTATAGGAGGCACTCCAAGATGAGATCCAGTGGACTGATGAAACAATCCAAGTACCAAGCAGTGGCCCAAATGGAGAAGCGTTTTCACTTCATGGCATAAGTGGCTCTGGTGGCAGCCTTTAAGACATCTGCCACCTGGGAGGAAATTCCGAAGCGGGCAACAACTAAGTCTGCAGAAGCCACGCATGGAGATGCAGAGACTTGAGGTTTTGACAGACCAGAGTGCCCTGCTCTTGGGGTAGCACAGGGGCAAAGGGGAGTGGAGGCTCCACCGCCAGTTGCTGCAGTGGTGGAAACTATATTGATGTGGCTAGTAGGGAGCTATAAGATTCATCTCTGCTTCCTCTGACTGTAACTTGAGTAGAACCCTCTGCAGAAGTGGGAAGGGAGGGAAAGTGTACAGAAACCTCCCTGACCAAGAGAGGGACAACGCGTCACACCAGAAAACACCAGGCCCTGGATCGAGCAAGCACAAATAGGGCAGTTTTGCATTGAGTGAGGATGCAAAAAGGTCCAGCTCTGGATGTCCCATCTGTCGAAGAGGTCCTCAATCACAGAGGACAGAAGTTCCCATTCGTAAGCCTTCATCCTGGACCTGCTTAGGCTGTCAGCCAGGACATTTTGGATGCCTGTAACATGTACGGTGGCTAGTTCCAGGTTGTGCCGTATGTTCCAGAACCTGACTCTCATGACCTCTCTGCAAAAGGGGCAAGAATTAATCCCCCTTGCTTGTTGAAGTAGTAGACTACAGACATGGGTGGCCAAAGTGTAGACCCACTTGCTGAACTGGTTGACCTGGCAAGACTCTTTATTAGGAGGGTGAGTGCTAAGGTGCCTAGGTTTCTTGGTGCAGTCATGACCCACATTTGAGTCTGCCTCCCAGTTGCTCCCTCAAATAGGGTTTGCCAATGGGAGCATGATAAAGATGGTCATCCTTCTTAGCGAAGGCCAGAGTGGAGGAGGGTCAGGACCAGATAGCCCTGGTAACATCCTGATATGACACGATGAGGGGTGGCACCACTAATGGGACAGTTTGCTTTCTGTGGAGACAGACCGCCAGAAGGAAACATTTGGGGTCTAGTTCTTCTGTCTTCCACCCCATCAGGGACTGAATATGGATTGCCTCATGACGTCCATGAATGTAGGATCGTCGGGGGGGACCCAGGAGTTTCCTTGGGAGTTTCAGGCTTGTCATAAGGCCCTTTAGAATCTTCAGAGTCCTCTGAAGAGGACTCCCTGCCAGATGGGTCACTTTCTGGGACTGACGTCAGTGGGGGACTTTTCTCCTTGTGTCAGTGGGCAACTTTCCTCCTTGCATTGGTCTGTTTGACCCGGAAAGGGTCCTGGAGACTGGTGGGGGGTGGGTGGCTAGGACCCACATGGCCAGAGTCTTGGGGAGAAGGGCCCCATGGAGGCGGAGTGGGGGGGGGCCTCCTGGGGGTATCTTTGTCCTTCATAAAAGCCCACCAGGCTGAGAAAAATGCATTATAGCCCATCAGAGGATGAGGAGGTGGGTTATAAGGCGGGTACGGATACTGGGGAGACAGCTCTAGGTACTGGTTGTTGAGTAACCTGGAGTTGGTCCTAGGGGCATTGGGTACCCTGGCGCAAGTCCATAAGGTGCTGGGTAGCCAGGCGTTGGACCTTGAGGCATTGGGTACCCTGGCACTGGTCCCTGAGATGTCAGGAATCCGGGTGCTGGTCCCACAGGTGTCGACTGGGGATTGCCCGAAGGGCCAGCTGGCACTGGCTGAGGTGACGACAACTGGGTCGATGACAGTAGAGTATGTGTCAGCCGGACAGGCAAAGGCTGACTCTGGTCCAGCAAGACAGTTGCCGTCAGTTCTAAAGGGGAAACGCATATCTGTACAGGGCAGCTCGCTCCCAACGTAGGCAGAGGGGATACCTGTGTGGAAGAGGCAAGCACTTGCTCCGGGCATTGCTTGGAGGTGCCAGTTAGGGACCGACGTGGGCAACACTAGGACCAGGGGAGTGAAGGGCATGGACCTGCTGCCCATGGAAGAGACCCAGGTCGAGCCACCTGGCTGAGGGTCCACTGGATGTAAGGGCTGAAGCATCAGGGGCTGGGAGGCAGGGGATGAAGTCCGATGCCCCGAGGAGCCACCACCTGAGACTGAAATAAGGGCAGGTGGCTGAGAAACAGGCAGCTCCAGGGGTGAAGGCTGCTGAAGGAGAAGGGGCCAACCTCCTGCGGGAGGAAGACCCAGAGACAGTTGCTAACTTGTGCAGTGACCAAGAGCGGGTAGCTGACCGGGGATGGTCCCTGCATTTGTCCCAGTGCTTATGCTTCCCACAGGATATCTCCTTCTGGGCAGGGGAAGAAGTCGAAGCCCTGGAGGCTGGGGAAGAAGAGGAACCTTTGCCCTGAAGCTCCTTCTCCACTGTGGCTAACTTCTGCTGCAGGAAGAAGCCCTGGCGGGTCTTTTAAACAGTGTCTCCTTGTGGCCTGGTTGAAGTCCTAGCAGTGCTGGCAGGCCTTGGTGTCGTGGTCAGGGCCTACACAGAGCAGGCAAGAAGAGTGGTCATCCTTGGAGGGAAGCTGCTTGCCGCAAGCACACTTCATACACCGGCTGGAAGATGAAGCTAGAAAAGAAGACATGCACAAAAGTAAAGAAACACCGAACAATGATGTAATTTATAACGAAAAATAAAAGAAAATTGTGAGTAAAGCGCAAGCAAAATGGCAGTTGACTGAAGCAGGCGTCATGAATATCCAACGTGTGTGAATTAAAGCAGTGGGAAAAGAACTGAGGTGGAGCTGGGGACCACCCCTTTTATACCATAGGCGGACATCAACGTGCCAACATCGGGGGCAGTCTCCTGCTGTAGACTGCTAGCTAGAAGTTTTCCATGTGGTCCTAGCACCTTAGTTCTACCAGTGTTGCCTGCTGCAAGAAATGCACTGCACATGTTTATGTATGTAACATCTATTATTACTGTATCCTGTATATCCCCATTCCCCCAGGGCGCATCTAGAATCGAGTGGTACACTGCTCAGTATGCCTTCCTGGTGAAACTCTTAAATAAATAAATAAGAGCCCCCTCAAAGCAAGATCGAAATAAAAAAGCATAATTTCAAGCTTTTTTCCTCCATTACTGGTCCGCCTGGGCTTCAGGTTAAGGTTAACCTACCTCCCAACCCCATCATCTGCTATTCCTCCCCATTCTCCAACAATGGTCAACAAAAAGGGTGGCCCGAGAGTGCATGTGACTATCACTTAGATGACACTGTGGGTTTTCCTCCATCCCCCCCCCCACACACACACACACACACACACACACTTGATGGCACTGCTAAAACCACTATTGGGGTGATTGCCACAGTGGGATAAATTAAAACCACTTGAAAATCAGCTAGCGGTGTGTGCCCTTTTTTTGTTTTTTAGCTTTCAAAACCA
The DNA here is from genome assembly GCA_016271365.2 of Neoceratodus forsteri. Lineage (NCBI taxonomy): Eukaryota > Metazoa > Chordata > Ceratodontiformes > Ceratodontidae > Neoceratodus > Neoceratodus forsteri. Next base: position 1,547,542,397 of record CM057449.1, on the reverse strand, counting down.
CTAATGGCCTTAGACGCCACTGCCGATCACCTGGGAGAAGCAAGCTCATTAGCCCTCCACAAGGGTTGCTGTTGTGCCACAAGTGAAGCCATCACCTTCTCGAGCTGCGAAGCCCTGTTGCTGGCAGTACTATTTCCCAGCACCGACCGTCGGCTTGCACATCCCGACTTTGTTCCTGAACCCAAGTTGCCAGCATGGCAGTGTGTCTGGCACAACGGGTGGGCCAGATATTGCCAAGTTTAACAAGTGTCTTAGATAAAGGTTTAATAAGCAGAAGGCACAAATCATCAGAGATTTGAAACAATGACTATGATGAGGTAAAGGGTTAATTATATACTGGTCTGGGGGTGACTGACTGATGTCTCTCAAAGTAGGAAATGAGAATTAAAACATATTTCTACACTGAAATAGAAACAGCCTACCACAGTACCTTAGTCTCTTCAACTCTGATGGCATCCAGCAGATAGTGGAGAAGTTCCTGGCTGTCTTGCTGCTGGAATCCTTTAAATCTTGGTGCTCTGTTAAGACAAATGGAAGAATTTACTGAAGGAAATGCAGCTAGCAAAAAGGAAGACTAAAAAATTGACATCGTTCTAGATGAAACAACAATTCCCAGTTCACAAACCCAGCGTTTTAAAGGATTACCTTCATTATTATACATTTCGAAATAAACAAGACCACTGAGGGCAAACGTACAATTTTCTATTTGTAAAACGCATGGATTATAAATGAGAAAGATTGAAACAGCTGCCATGGTCAGATTTTACACAGAAACTGGGCTGGCAGAAGAGCCTAGAGGTTAGAGGAACAAGGTGTGAACAAGCTTGGTACACCCAGCAGACCAGACCTGAGTTTGATTCTCACAACCTCCACTTGCATACTGTGTGACTCTGAGCAAGTCACTTAACCGCCCAGTGCTCCCAGGTCGCCCCTGAAAACAGGCACTTGTGCCTAGTGGGCCTTCCCTGGTTACCAAACACTAACATAAATAAATAAACTGAGCTAAATCAGTCACTTTTCTTCAGTTTACTGAAGCTGCTGTCAAATTACAGAACATAAAAACATCAGATCTGCACCTATTATGTGATCAAATTTAAAAAGAAAATTGTCCGGCTGAACCATCTTACAGATCACAGTTTATGTGGAGCCACAAAATCCCACACTAAGGCCAGTTAGGAGCACCATCACATTTTAAATTAAAATTGGTTTATTTGGCAATCCCTCCATGAGGGAATAAAGCAAATCATACAGTACAGATATAGTCAAACAGGCATACAAGGAAACCCTGGTGGAAAATAAATGCAAATGATAAAATACACAAAGTTAGTCATCAGGACCGTCAGACTGCACAGTGGGATATGTTTATAACGCAGTAATGTGTACAGCTGCCATTAGGTTAGGGTACGTGTGTGTATGGGGGGGGGGGCAGGTAAAATAAATGAGTTTTTACTGGCAAGGCATTTGTTGTCCATCTCCACAAAAAGGAAGCGCTACTTACTTGTAACCAATAATCTTCGAAAGCGTCTCCCTCCATATAGCCACACGTTCTGGTCTTTATCTCCAGGGATGCTAGAATCCTGGGAGAATCATAGAAGTTTGGCCTGTCCACATCAGTGCATGATACAGTGCTACTGCTGGGCTACTGCACTCTGGATATACAATGTGGCGTAAGACAAATCCCATTAGTTCTGTTGCTACAGAAGGCAACACAGAAGATGGCATTTTACAGATACAAAAAAACCCCAAAAAACAAGAAACATTTAATAGTGCTACAAAATGCATTAAATAATCTGACAACACTTTTTACAAACAGATTTGTACAGAGGAAGGAGAAAAAATGTTTTCAAGTGGAAAGTCCAACACTTCCTGAAAAGAGAAAGATTAAATTAGTACACTTCTTTTGGGAAAGGAGGAAGAGCTGAGTGTACTGTAGCTGCCTGGAGTAAATAGTCGAGAAGATCTAGGGCTCAATTAGCAAAGGCTGATGCAGGGCTTGCTTCAAGCCTCGAGTCAAGCCCACTCTTTGGCGAGCTACGCCAAACTCCTTTGACGCAACTGCGCCCAATTTTAGTACATCAGGCACAGTTGCAACAGTTTCCACACTTTACAGCAGCTTGCGCCAAATATTTGGCGCAAGCCCCGTAAGAAGGGTCCCCCACATGGTGCAATTTAGACTAGGGAAAAACTGGTCTAACTTGTGGGATGTGGCCCTTAGGACTGAAAATCCTGTTTGCAGGACGGCAGAATGTCACACAATACCCGTGCACCAAACGATCAGTGCACCAGGGGCATGCAGCATTCTCGGGGCTCAGTTACAAGTAAGTAACACTTCCTATCCTCTTGGAGGATATCTCCTAAACAGAGTTCTACTCTTCAGCTGTACATCAGGGGGTGAAACAAAGTAGATGCTAGTATAATATTTATGGGGGAACATTCTAATACTAGAGGGCACAAATTTAGACTAGTAGGAGTTAAGTTAAAACAAAATAGCCGGCCCGGTGGAGCTGAGGGTTGAGGCGCTGGACGTCTTACCTTGTGTTGCGCCGATGACCCGTGATCGGGAATGAGCATGAGTTGCCAGGGATCGGCAGGGAAGGATCCATATCCTAAACCGGAGAAGCTGACATCAGCATTCAAAAGTAGCACAATACCGGAACAGAAACAAACTGAAATGGGCGCAAGATGTAAAGCGCCAGAATAACAGCAGTTCAATCCGTTTGAAGCACAGCACTTCACTATCCAGGGAGTTGTTAATTTCTGCTTCTACGGCGCTGACACCAATAGTTGCGTAATAGCCAGACAAGAAATCGAGAAGGACAAGCAAACCAGATAAGTGTTAGAATAAGTACCCAGTGCACGTTTCTGAAAAAAAAAAAAATGAAACCGCGAGCAAAACTGATCTACTTGTTCCCTTCACACATCTGTGTTCAGCAATGTAGAAAGTAACGCATACCCAAACAATTTAGAACATTTGCATTTCGCCCACATCACAAGTGCATTAATCTCCTCCAGAGTCGGCCTCTACTAGGGGTATTAATGCCCGGTTGGTGGTTGGAAGCACTTGGCCTGCGCCATCATGCACCAACCCCTCCCAACCAGGCATTAATCCCCTAGTAGAGCCCCCCTCTGTCTGGGATTAATGCTTACTTACAACATGTTTATTTATTAAGAACATGTGTGGTCAGTTAGCTGTAGAAGGTGATATTTTTGAGCAGCCACCACCACAAACTAAATTTCTTAATGAAAAACAAAACAAAAAAAACTGTGTCTGACTCCATCTAGAAGGGTGTCCCTCCCCAACAGTGAAGGACTTAAAACCTGTCTGCTAAATTTTTTAACAGCCTGCTTCAATACAGGAAACAGACAAAATCAGAGAAAAGAGATATGTTGTTGCTACTACCATGCGGCTCTGGACAAGCCAAAGAGCCTTGTCCTGGTGCTCTGGTGGAGTGGCATCTTTCAGTTGCTGATGTCCATGATGCACGATAGTAGCAGGCAAAATATTCAGAGTAGCAGGCTTCTCACACACCCAGTGCGTTCCCCATATATATTCTGTAGCCCCATTAGTCAAGGTGCTTGAACATCTTGTTCTGAAGGTGAGCAATAGTCACCCCAGCTGTATTGCTTTTGCGCTGTCCCACACCCCGACCACCAGACCTGAAGCTTCTGATGGTTCCGTGAAGGTCTTAAAACAGTTGGGAGGAAACTAAACAGCAGCAGTCCCCACACTGATGAAACAATTTGGCCAAGGCAGAAGAATGACAGCACACTGCACTTCATACAGCATTATTATTAGGCATGGCATAAAACAAAGGGGTTGATTTCCAGCTGCAACCTCCTTGAGCAAGGCACTGAGGTAAAACAGTTTACCTATGGAGGTGGGAGAAAACTCTAAATCCTCTGATGGGTCCATGTCCTCTACACACTCATCATTTGAATCACACAAATCAGTGTCCAGATGAGATGGCTGACTGGGACTGACTGCCAACAAAACACTGGGGTGCCCCTCAGGGGTCATCCGGAACCAGTCCTGCTTTCAGGCTACAAACTACGTACCCATCTTCCAGTGACAAAATGCTCACAAGACCCAAAGCACTGGCAATGGCAGCAGTTATTTTGGGGGGGAGGGGGAGGGGCAGAGGTGGAGGCAATTTCATCAGACACTGCCAGATTCCCCAATCAAGCCTTTCTTTTAAGGCGAAGTGCCTGCCTGATTGTTTATATGCAGTACTTCGACCGCCTCAGTACAAATGCAGTCCCTTCAAGAACACTGTCAATGCGCTTTGAGCACTTTTAAAATAAACGTCTAAGTGCAGCAAACTTTGAGAAGAGCACCTTATCTTGGTCTTTGGATATCTGTGAATAGTGCCTGTAAGCCAGAGGAACTGAACACTACCGGATATACCAGGGGCAGAGGAGCAATTGCGGTAACAACACTAGGCCCAGTGGTGGTAGAGGAACTGTTGGGAGACTGCACCTGGGAAGGAAAGACTTGGGAACCTTTCAGGTCTACAGCTGCCGTGGGGGGGCCGCAATCGATGACTCCATGACCTTCTAGAGGTGAGAAGTTATAAAATTTCCAGGGTCTTTTTCCAGTTGCTTTTCAAAGCGAAGGTAACAGTGGTGCACACTATGATTGGTAGATCAAAACTGAGACTGGCCACCCCTGTGGTGCCAAGTGGTGGGGCATTGCTCTGGCACGCTGAGACCTGGGTTGGCACCCCGAGTCCAGGATGTCAGCAGCGGAGGCCGGCAGGAAGGGAGCTAAGGAGTGAGTTGCTGTCTACCGTTCACAGTGCACAACATTTTTTGGCTGTACGGACACTGGCGAAATCCAGGGGAAGACTTATCTTCCATGACCGAATAACAAACAGCACAGTCGCTAGCTCGAATGAGCCTAAGTTTTGGAAGAATCAAAGATTTTGAAGCCAGGGTTTACAAAAAGCATGAACAAAGAGGAGGCAACCTGAATCTTCCAGTGAAAAGGAAGATCTGGCGTCATGGGGCGGAGCCGAGGGTTATACCACCAGGGTTGGCGGGAGGAGCCATCTTGAAGACCTTCCGGCAAGATTTAAAGGGGAAAGGGGCATGCCAATAAGTGTGTATAAGAACAACATATCCACACTCCTAGAACTCTTCATTCTCTGCTGTCTTCTACCCAAAAGACTTCTATACCCATTTGTTCTGTGTCTCAAGTCTCAGTTTTGCATTCCGTATTCTTACATGATGTTGAGAAAAATTTACAAGAATCTGAGCAATTTTATTGGCTAAAACATCAAAAAAAGCCATGAATTACTAGCCCATAATTACACTCCTTTACTAGGTTCTCTGTGCCAACCTCATTACATGCATCACATTAAAGAATCAGTACACCTGCCTGTAAACTATGCAGGAAGCAGTATATCCTGGCCATGATGAGGAAACAAAGCTCCTCCCTCCTTCACATTTGAAAATCCCTAACAACTGAACTTTTAAGAAACTGATGAATGAAATGAACATGCTGTGGGGGGTTTATTCTCATTTAAAAACATTCTCATCAGGGACTACTTTAGATCTCAGTTGTTAAAAGGCATTTTTTCTTATTCTGAAGCATAAAAACTTGTTCTGGTCAGTTTTACTGCAAAAATGTTTCTCAATATGTTATAAGTGCATTAAGACGCTTCAGGGATATGTGATTATGGGTGAATAACTGCACTGTGCTCTTGTGAGTTTAAAGGCACTTGACACAAGCACTTCGTGCCTAACAATGCACTGAAGCCATGCAATTATTCCCCTATAATCACAGACCCTGGCATGTCTTACTGCTTATACATTAAGATTACCTTAGAAACATAGAATCTGTCAGCAGAAAAGGACAGCCTGGCCCGCCCAGCCTGCCCAGATGTTCCCTACCTAATTTGTCTCTGTAGACCCTTACAGGTCTCCAGCGATCCTCCCTGCCTATTTTCTAAAACACCCCTATGTCTATCCCACACATGCTAGAAGCCCCCCTCCCCCCAATGTTTCTGCCTCCACCACTTCTGCTGGCAGTCTGTTCTGGGAGTCTACCCCCCTTTCAGTGAATAAAAAATTCCTCACATCTCTCAAACTCCTCCTCCTCCAGTTTCATTGCATGCACCCTGGTCCCGGTGCTCTTTCTCATTTGAAAGAGACTTCCTCTCCTGCACCCCGTTCACCCTTGTGAGGAACTTACATGTCTCTATCATGTCCCCTTTTGCTCCCTGTTTCCTCTTAGGCTGGGGATCTCTTCCTCCCTTTCTGAGGCCTCCACTTAAGAGGAACCCCACCATCTCCACTGGAATAGGCGCCTCCTCTTAGCCGCCTCGTGATGCAACTACAGCGAAGGATTTCTGCAGCTCAAAGTGGTGTAGGAAAAAAGGGGTGGCATTCAGGAGGTATAAGAAAACCCAGAAGGAGAAGGAGGACAGGGAAGTGTACCAAGTAAAACAGAGGGAAGCATGGAAGGCGATGAGGGGAGCAAAGGTGCAGACAGAATAGCCAAAGGGGATAAAATATCTTCAGATGCGTAAGTGAGAAGAAAGGAAGTGTAGGGCTAGTGAGGATTAGCAGGATGGGAGGGGAAGAGTGCACAGAAGAGGACCAAGAAAAAGCTGCCATCCTGAATAGGTGCTTCTGCTCAGTCATCACAGTAGAAGGAGGGAGGATGGACCACCAGGAAGTAGCAGGAAAAGTGGGAGGGGGGGGTTAAGATGGACACAAGTCCATTTTCAGAGGAAAGAGTCCTAAAGGGACTTGAAGCTCTGAAAGTGGACAAGGCTATGGGACCAGACTCAGAGCGGAAGTAAACTGGGTCAGGAGTACCATCACCCCTGTCCAGGAACCACCCAGTCCAATGCAGCTGCCTCAAAGGATGCCGAGAACGAGGAGCACTTGGATGACAGTGGGCTCAGGGAGGGTTAGAGCAGTCAGGCAGAGGCACATCCCAGATCCTATTCCTCTCAAGAACTCATATGCCACACTGGCAAATGAGGACAACCAAATAGAGGTACCCAGGGAAGTGGAAGGAAAGGATGTGGAGGTTAGGCAAGGAGGTGACCTCAGTGGGGAAAGCAGTGGACCCCAGAGGAGGAAGCGAATCCTGGTGGGGACTCCATCATAGAGGGATCCAGCTAGGAACACAGGAGGGGAGGACAGGGAGGTGAGGTGCCTACCAGGTGCCACGGCATGGAGGGATGGAAGGAAGATACTGGGGATCACTGGGAAGGCAAGACAGGAGGGTGAGCTGGATGTCATTATCCACCTAGGTACTAATGACTTGGCAAACGGGAGCAAAGGAAGTTCAGGAAGAGTTTAGGAAACTGGGAGGGTCTCAAGCAAGTAGCTACTTCTGTCACTTTCTCAGAAGTACTACCTGTGAGAGGCAAGGAGAGCATAGGAGTGCATGCACCAGGAACTTTAACTCATGGTTGAAGAACTGGTGCTGTGAGGAAGGGTTTGGATTCATTGGTGACTGGGGACCCATCTGGAGGGATGGAGGTTTGTTCAAGCCTGACGGCCTGCATCCATCCTGGAGGGGAATCCAAGCACTCAATGATAAGTTTAAATGCTACATTGACAAGCATTTAAACTAGCAAAGGGGGGTGGCAGGCCAGCAAGGATGGTACCTACTTGCTCACCCCCCACAGCTAGTAATGGAACCAGTGAACCAGAGGAGTGGCTATCTCTGCAAAGCAGTGTGCAAAAGTTGGAGATTAGTGTCCAAAAGGTGGATAAGCAGAAAAGGGGCAAAATTCAGCAGAAGGGCAGACAGCAAGGAGAACCAGGGATAAATGACAACCAAGGAAGGGGCTGAGTAGAACAGTGAAGCAGTCTAGGAGGTCAAATCATGGAAAGCCTGTGTGCAAATGCCAGGAGCTTAGCAACAAGATGGAAGATCTGGAGGCTGTCATGGTACAGTCAGACCTGGACATTGTGGCCATCACTGAAACCTGGTGTAATGATAACCATGACTGGGAGATGGCCATACCTGGCTACAACATATTCAGAAGAGACAGAGCAGGCAGGAAGGGAGGAGGAGGCATTGTATGTGAAAAATGACATAAGGGCCACACAGATCCAGGAGGAACAAATGGGGGACAGATACTGTGGGTTAAGCTGGAAGGAAAATGGGGCCAGCCATCCGACAGGTGGGTCTATAGACCACCAGCCCAGGAGGAAGAAACAGATAGGGAGTTGATGCTAGCCATCCAAAGGATGGCAGACAAGGTGAGGTAGTACTAGTTGGAGACTTCAATATACCAGACATGGACTGGAGCATCCCAGCAGCAGCATCAACTAGAGCAGATTTATCCTGGACTCCTTCAGGGTGCCTTCCTCAAGCAACTGGTCATGGAACCAACTCGGCAGAAGGCAATACTGGACCTTGTGCTCACAAACAGGGACAGTGGATGGGGGGTAACAGTGGGGAGCACCTGGGTAACAGTGACCACCAGTCATTGTGGTTTGAAATCACAGAAAGAGCAGAACCAAACCACACAAAACACGTATCCTGGATTTTGGGGGGCAGACTTTGGGAAAATGGGGAGATGCTTGAAAGAGGCATTAAGGGAATGGGACAGGAATCAGGGATTGAGGAACAGTGGGCAGTATTTAAAATGGGGATTATAAGAACAACAGAATTATGCATTAAGCAGGTTAGCAAGAGGAAAAGAAAGAGGAGACCATTATGGTTTTCCAAAGAGGTAGCAAAGAAAGTGAAAGCCAAAAGACTGCATTCAGGCAATACAAAAGACACAGGCAGAAGGGATAGGGAAAAGTACCAGGAGAAACAAAGGGAGGCAGGGAAGTCAGTAAGGAAGCCAAAGCTCAGACAGAAGAACACATTGCAAAATCAGTGGTTAAAGGGGACAAAACCTTTACAGGTACATAAGTGAAAAAAAGAGGACAAAGGGAGGATATGAGTGAGACTGAAGGGGAGGATGGAGCAGCGGAGGATGACAACAGTAAAGCTGACATATTGAATAGGTATTTCTGCTCAGTCTTTACTAAGGAAGAGGGGGTAATGGGTCTGAAGGAGTACAAGGGTGAGAATGGTGCAGAAATGGACACAAGTCCCTTTACACGAAAGGGTCCTGAAGGAACTGGAAGTAATAAGAGCTGATAAAGCAATGGGGCCAGATGGGGTGCACCCCAGGGTCCTAAAGAACTAAGAGAGGTGGTGGCTGAACCTCTGGCTATCCTGTTCAGCCAATCACTGGAAACAGGGAGGTACCCAAAGACTGGAGGACAGCAGATGTAGTCCCTTATACAAAAGTGGGAACAAAGAGGAAGCAGGGAACTACAGACCAGTCAGCCTCACCTCGGTAGTGGGAAAGATCATGGAAGCACTACTGAAGGAGAGATTGGTGGAACATCTGGTTGTCAATGGACTACAGGACCCAAGGCAGCATGGTTTCACCAGGGGAGGTCATGTCAGACCAACCTCATTGAATTTTTTGACTGGGTGACTAGGAGGTGGATCAGGGAGGGCAGTGGACATGGCCTATCTGGACTTCAGCAAGGCCTTTGACACTGTGCCACATAGAAGACTATTACACAAACTGGGGACTATGGGTGTGGGCAGGACAGTAGTGGTGGGTAGGTAACTGGCTGGGTGGCAGGACACAGAGGGTGGTGGTAAATGGCTGTCACTCCACAGAGGGAAGAGTGACCAGTGGGGTACCACAGGGATCAGTGCTGGGACCGGTCCTATTCAACATCTTCATCAGTGACATTGCACAGGATATAGAAGGCAGAATTTCACTGTTCGCTGATGACACAAAGCTCTGTAACAGAGTAGACACACCAGAGGGTGTAGACAGAATGAGAAGGGACCTGCAGAAACTTGAAGAATGGTCAAGGGTTTGGCAGTTGAAATTCAATGCAAAAGAAGTGCAAGATAATGCATATGGGGCACAAAAACCCTGGCACAATATATCAGTTGGGGGTGAGGATATAGCATGCACCAAGCAGGAAGGGATCTTGGGGTTGTCATCTCTGATGACCTCAAGGTAGGGAAACAGTGTGACAAGGCATCAGGTAAAGCAAATGGGATGCTGGGATGTATAGGCAGGGGCATCACCAGCAGGAAAAGGGAGGTCATAATTCCGCTATACAAGACACTAGTGAGGCCCCACCGGAGTACAGTGTACAGTTCTGGAGACCATACTCACGTAAGGACATAGACAGGGTAGAGAAGGTTCAGAGGAGGGCAACAAAGATGGTGCATGGGTTGCATCACAAGTCCTATGAAGACAGGTTGAAGGAACTGAACATGTACTCCCTGGAGAGAGGAGGGAGAGGGATATGATAGAGACATACAAGTATCTTACAGGGAGGAACAGGGTGCAGGAAAACACTATTTTTAAGCGAAAAAGATGTTTCAGGACTAGAGGGCATGGGATGAATGGAGGGAGGGACGATTCAGAGGAAACATGAGAAAGAATTTCTTCACAGAACGGGTGGTGGACAAGTGGAACACCCTGCCAGAGGAAGTGGTGGGGGCTGAAACAATCACGGGATTTAAGAATGCATGGGATAGACATAAAGGAATTCTAGAGGTCAGGGGTAAGGGGAAATAGACTTCTAGGAAAACAAACTGAACTTACAAGCTCAAATGGGCAGACTAGGTGGGCCATAGGCCCTTATCTGCCGACACTGTCTATGTATCTATGTAAGATACACCCAAGGGTACGTAATGAACTCAGGGAGGTGGTGGCTGCACCACAGATAGCCTTATTTAACACTTCACTGGAAACCAGTGTGGTTCCAGAGACCTGGAGAAGAGCAGACAAGGTCCCTCTACATTAAAGTGGCAGTAGGGAAGAGGCTAGCAATTATAAGCCAATTATCTCACTTCATTGGTGAAGAAATTAATGGAAACCCTGCTTAAGGAAACGCTGATAACAGTATCGAACTGAAAAACAAGAAAAACGGGGCACACTCCTAAGTGCTGAATAAATAAATATAGTTTTACAACAATGACCTGTTGAGTAAGACTGCCAGAGAAGCCTCTATCATTGAGGGAATACATAGGGGTACTGGCTCCGTTGCCTTCTTAGGTGTTGTAAAAATACATTTATTAATTCACCACTTGCGTGTGCACCGTTCTTCCTGTTTTTCTACGTGGTAACCATGACAGCAGCACCTTTAGAGGGATTATTGTGCATGTCTTTCCTTGTCTGTGCTCAGAGTATCTTTGAATCCAATGGGCTGCATGACCATAGGCTGCATGGATTCATGAGGGGAGGTCAAGCCAGAAGAGTATGACTGATTTCTTGGACTGGGTGACCAAGGAAATAGATCAGGGGAGGACAGTGGATGTGGTCTATCTGGACTTCAGCAAGGCCTTCAACACTGTGCGGTGCAGCAGACTGGTAAAAAAACTGAGCAGCCTGGGGTGATAGATGAAGTGGTGAACTGGGTTAGAAATTGGTTAACGGACAGGCAAAAGAGAAGGGTGGTTAATGGCACTCACTCTAAACATGAAACTGTAACCAATGGGAAGCTGCATAGCCAATACTGGGACTGGTCCTCTTCAATGCCTTCATATACGAGACTGCAGAAGAACTGGAAAGGAAGGTATGCTGTTTTGCAGATGATACCAAAACCTATAATAGGGTGGACACTCAGGAGGGGGAGGATATAGAATGCTCTACGCAGGAAAGGAACCTAGGGGTTATCATCTCGGATAACCGCAAGATAGGAAGTCAGTGTGAAAAGGCAGCAGGAAAAGCAAACCGGATGCTGGGATGCATAGGCAGGAAAATCACCAGCAGGAAAAGGGAGGTCATAATTCCACTATACAGGGCATTAGTGAGGCCACATCTTGAGTATAGTGACCAGTTCTGGAGGCCTAACCTATGTAAGGACATAGATAGAGTGGAGACGGTTCAGAGAAGGGCAACCAAGATGGTGCAGGGATTACATCACAAACCCTACGAGGAAAGGCTGAAGGACAGAAATATGTACTCCCTGGAGTAAAGCAGGGACCGGGGGGTATGACTGAGACATTTAAGTACCTCATGGGGAAGAATAAGGTGCTGGAAGATACAATTTTTCAAAGAAAAAGATGCTCCACGACAATGGGACATAGGATGAAACTGGAGAGAGGGAGGTTCAGAAGGAAAGTGAGGAAATATCTCTTCATAGAGAGAGTGGTGGACAAATGGAACAGTCTGCCAGAAGAGGTGGAGGTGGCAGTAATGATTACAGGATTTAAGATCACATGGGATAGGCATGGGGGATCCTGGTAGTCGGGGGAAAGGTACAACCTAGTTCTAGGAAATTTTGAAGATGCAGTTATCAGCAGTCATGGGCTGACTAGGTGGGCCAAAGGCCCTTATCTGCCGACAACATCTATGTAGAGAAAATGTGTAGTGATCTTGGGAAATTTAAGGCATGGTTAAGAGAATGGCAGTTGGGGTTCAATGCCCAAAAATGCAAAATCATACACCTACGGCATAGGAACCCAGTAGCGGAGTATAGTGGAGGAGGGGGTCAGGACAGTTAATAAGTAGGAAAGGGACCTTGGGGTTATTATAACTGATGACCTCAAAGTGGCAGGGCAGTCACAGTGTGTCAATGCAGTGGTGCACAGGAAGATATATCTCGGCACGGGGCCATAATGTCGCAAAACATTATGCCACATGGCACAATCGCGCTGCCAATACAACATGATTTCTGCCATGAGGCATAAGTCATTTTTCTGTGGGTGGGGGGCTCTGTCCCCATACCCCCCGTTACAGGGGAGCTGCACCCCTGGCCCCCCTCACTAAAGATTATCAACTCGGGGTGGGGGGAAATTCGGGGAGCACACAAATTGTATACAAATAAAATGTTTCTGGGACCGGGAATCAAACCTGGTCCCAGACGCAGCACCTGGGTTCCTACTGCTGTGGCTCAGTCCTGTAAGCCACGGCAGCTGCTCATCGGAACCCGCTCCCAGCAGGGGTCTCATCCTCTGCCTGGGAAAGTGCTACTGGTGCAATACCGCGTACAGCAGTATACGCAGTATTGTACCAGTAGTGGTAGCACACTGCGCTGTACCGGGTTAGCCATAATGTCGTACGCTACTAAGCATGTACAATTATGACCCTGTAGAGATATCTCCAGCAGGAGGAGGAGGAAGGTGTTGATGCCATTTTATCACTGGTGAGACCCCCATCTGAAGTACTGTGGCCAGTTTTGAGGGGCCACACCTCAGAAAGGACACAGACAGGGTGGAGGTAGTCCAGAGGAGGACAACTAAAATGGTACAGGAGTTGCACGAAAAGCCCTACAAGCAGAAACAGAGAGATGTCAACATGTACACCCCAGAAGAGAGGACATGATAGAGACCTACAAGTACCTCACAGGGGTAAACAGGGTGCAGGAGAAATGATACTTTCAAATGAGAAAGAGCACCAGAATCAGGGGTATTCAATAAAGCTGGAGGGGGAGTTTAAGAGAAATGAGAGAAAGGTTCAACTTTACTTGAGAGGGTTGTAGATGCTGGGAACAGACTGCCTGCAGAAGTGGTGGAGGTGAAAACAGTGAGTGCTTCAACCATGTGTGGGACACACATAGAGGAATATTAGTAAATAGGCAGAGAGACAAACACTGGAGACCAGTTAGGGTCTGTGGAAATAGATCACACATGGAGCATCTGGGCAGAGTAGGTGGGCCAAGTGGTCCTTTTCCGTCGACAGATTGTATATTTCTATGCAGTGGTATAGGTGAAGGACCATGCACCCTTCACTGGGAACAAATGACCTGTTGGGAAATATGGTAGACGTAGTCCAGAGGAGGTTTGAGGAGCTGGGGCTCATTTGTGAGGAGGCAGAAAGATTAGTAACTTTCTCGGAGGTGCTTCCAGTACCCAGGGCAATCACGGCAAGGAAGCTGAGGACAAAGGGATTTAAATACTTGGCTAAGAGAATGGTGCCAGTCCAAAGGGTATGGGTTGGTGGGAGTGGGGTGAAGAAGGACCTGGGAGGGCAGTGATCACTACGCTAAGGACAGGGTACACTTAAATGAGATGGGAAGGAGGGTATTGAAACAGAAACTGGGGGAATATTTAGCAAACAATGAGCATTTAAACTAGAACAGGGGCGTGGTAAGTGGGCAGGAGTCAGACAGGATCCACAGGTAGGGAAGCCAAATGAGCTTACCTCCCATACCAGCAGCAAGGGACTTAGGGGGAGGTCAGGAGGGGATGCTAGAAAGGGAAGACAAGTTGGGGGGGGGGAGCGGGGTGGAGGGTGGTAACCTTAAACGCCAGGAGTCTAGGGAACAAAATAGCAGAGTTACAGGCTCTTATGGCAGATGGGGAGGTGGACATGGTGGCCATCACCGAGACATGGGCCACCCATTACTATGACTGGAAGCTGGCAGTACCATGGTATAGGATATGTCGGAGGGACAGGGTAAAAGGAAAAGGGGGGGTGGCGCTGTACATGAAGGAAGGACTGAAGTGTGTCAGGGAGGAGGGCAGCACGGAGTCATTATAGGTGCAGCTCCAGGACTCCATGAATAGAACCCTCAGGATGGGAGTGGTGTACAGGCCACCCTCTCAGACTGAAAAGTTAGACAGGCAACTAGCAGGACAGATCATAAGGACCTGTGGGAGGGGCAGCATGAAGATTGTCGGGGAACATCAACCTGCCGGGAGTGGACTGGGGTACCTCAGCAACCACTAACAGGAGGGAGCAGGTACTTCTGGACGCCTTCCAGGACAGCTTCCTATTGCAGATGGTCAATGAGCCAACCAGGTTAGGGAACACCTTAGACCTCGTGCTGGTGAATGGTGAGTTTGTGAGGGAGCTGGGGGTGGAGGAACTGCTAGTGGGGTGTAACCACCACTCAATGTGGTTCATGATAAACATGGGGAAAGGGTGAGTAGGAATGGGCACAAGGGTGTTAAACTTCAGGAGGGCCGACTGCGGGAGGATGAGAGAAATAATACAGGGGTATCTGGCCAGGATCCATCCAAACACGGACACTAACCAGAAGTGGGAGGTCATTAAACTGGGAATTGAGGAGGCATCCGTAACATGTACAAGGGTCCAGAGTAAGAGGCCTAGGGCTAAGAAGCCTAGCTGGGTGAGGAGGGGAGGCATGTAAAAAGTAAGGAAGGAAAGAGTCCCCTTTAGAATGTACAAAAATACAGGAAGAGGGAAGGACACAGAGAGGAATACCTGAAGGAGATGAGGGAGGTGACAAGGGCAGTCAGGTCAGCCAAGGCATCCAGGGAACTCAGGCTAGCACAGGGCATCAAAGAGGGGGAGAAGGACTTCTTCAGGTACATCAGGGAGAAAAGAAGTTGCACAGAACAAATAGTAAGGATAAAGAGGGATGGGGTGGTGGAAACAGGGGCAGAACAGGCCGAAGCATTAAACAAGTACTTCTGCTCAGTATTTACTAAAGAGAGAGAGGGAGCTGTACCCAAGGGATGTGGAAGGGTGGGCACGGAGGGGGAAGAGGTGATAGATGGGGAAATCACAGTGGACAGAGTACTGGAGAGCTTGAGGGCTTGGGGGGGGGGACAAGGCACCAGGGCCAGATGGCATACATCCCAGGGTGCGGAAGGAGCTGGCAGAAGTCCTGGCAGAACCCTTGGCAGACATGTTCAATGCCTCCCTGGACTGGGTGAGTGTACCTCAGGACTGGAGGATGGCGAACATGGTACCCCTCCACAAGAGTGGCCCCAAGAATGAGCCAGGGAACTACAGACTGGTAAGCTTACATTGATCATGGGAAAGCTGATGCAGACAATCCTGAAGGAGAGGCTGGTTTCCATCCTAAAGGCTAATGGGCTGCAGGACAGCAGACAGCATGGATCTGTTTCAGGCAGATCCTCTCAGGCCAACCTGGTAGGGTACTATGACTGGGTAACCAGGCAATCAGACAGGGGCCATGCAGCTGATGTCCTGTATCTGGACATCAGGAAGGCATTCGATTCAGTGCCGCACGGAAAGCTAGGAAGTAAGTTGGAAGGCACAGGGGTGGGGGCATAGATGGTGGGATGAGTAGTGAACTGGCTGCAAGGGAGACAGCACAGGGTGGTGGTGGAAGGGGAGCTCTCATTTCCCAAGGTGGTGACAAGCGGGGTGCCACAGGGCTCTGTACTGGGGCCAGAGTTGTTTGGTATCTTCATAGCAGACATCTCAATAGGCATCAAGAGCAAGATCAGTCTATTTACAGATGATACCAAGATGGGAGCAGTAGAGGATGAATTAGAAGGGTGGCAGGGGTTGCAAGATGATCTGGCAAAATTGGAGGCCTGGTTGGACACTTGGCAGTTAGGATTCAATGCCAAGAAATGCAAGGTGCTACATTTCGGCGCAAAAAAACCCAAGGAGGAGTTACTAATTAGGGGGATTCAACTAGCTAAGACGGAAGAGGAGAAGGATCTGGGGGTGATCATAACGGGAGCAATGAACAACTCAGCACAGTGTAGAAAGACAGTTGCAGAGGCCAACAGGATGCTGGGTTGTATTGCCAGAGGCATATCCTCCAGGAGGGGGGAGGTGATTCTGCCGCTATACAAGTCACTGGTTAGACCACACCTGGAGTACTGTGTACAGTTCTGGCAACTGTACCTGAAGAAGGACACTAGATTACTGAATGGGGTGCAGCGCAGGGCAACAAAAATGATCCAGGGGCTAGGGGACTTAGCCTACAAGAGCAGGCTGAGGGAGTTGAACATGTACTCCCTGGAGGAGAGGAGGGATGGGAGAGACATGACTGAAACCTCCAGGTACATGAGGGGAATAAATAAGACAGGCATGGAGGGCCTTTTCAAATTAAGGAGGAGGAGGGACACTCAAGGACACGATCTGAGATTGGAAGGGGGAATGTTCAGGAGAGAAATGAGGAGACACTTTTTAAAGGAGAGGGTGGTGTCTGGGTGGAATGCATAGCTAGAGGAAGTGGTATCCTGTAGAATAGTGGGCTGCTTCAAAAGGGGATGGGACAGAGTAAGAGGGAAGATCACTGGGGGGAGGGAGGGGCAGCTGCAGTATAAGGGCTGCTAGCTATACAATTGAGCAGCCTTGATAGGCCATAAAGCTTTTATCTGCTGGCAATTTTGTATGTTCTTGCCACCCCCTCCCTGCCAGAGCCCACCAAGGGACATCCACTCTGCCTAAGCATCCTCTGGGGAAGCAGGGTCAGACTTGATGGCCACTGGGTGGTGCAGAAGGTCTTCTGTACCATTGCCAGTCTGGCTCAGAGTCCAGCAACCTCTGCCCGCAACCCAGAGAGGTGACTACAAATGGGGGCAGCACCTCAGTCTCTAGAAGGTGCCCCAAAAGACTGGCTCTGCAACCACTTCCATGACATTTACTTCCTCTGCTGCCTTTCTTTACAAACTTCTCTGTACTCTTCTGCTTCTCTCCTACTCCCGTTTGACTCCTACCTTTCCCTTTTGTTGCCCTGAAACCACTTTGTTACCCTACCCTACATAGGGTGTTCTTGCTCTACGATGCCGGTTCTACAACAATTTTGTCGACCAGCATCACAGTGACGGAATTTATGTTGACCGCAAGTTGCGGTTGACATAAATCCCGATGGTCTCCTGGTACGTTTTTCCACCCCCCCAACCCCCCACATGGGAGGGCTCCGCCACCGCATCCCATTCTAATTATAATCAACTCTGAGTCAGAGTTGATTCAGGGAGGGGGTGCAGGACCAGGAGACAGTGTGCCCCGTCTCAGGCGCACCAATACAGCAAACTGTCGCCAAACTGTCATTTTTGTCGACAGCGACGTAGGTCGCTGTACTGGTGTCGCTGTCGGGGGTGGGTATACTGGGTGTTCTCTTGGTTTCAATTTTCTAATCCTCCTACCTCATCCTGGATATCTTTTTCTTGGTGCCTAGTGGCATCCCCCACCATCTGACTGCCATCCCCATTCTGATTTCTTTGTTTTCCTGGTGTCTAGTGCACTCCTCACCCTCCAATGGCTGTTGTCTACTGAAATTTAAAAAATAGTCCCTCGATTTTTTTTAAAGCTAAAGAAAAAAAAATAAAGTCCATTGCCAGTCTAACCCCCCCATCCCGACCTCCCACTGAGCACCCACCACTCTGTACCCCCCTCACCCACTAGCCCCACACATCCTTACTCACCTGAACAGGTCTCAGGGTGAAAATCCACTCTCCAGTCGAAGGCACATCTTGCTGCTGGAACCGGCGACTGCTATTTAAGAAATAAGGTACATGTGGCTAAATGTATTTCAACTGGGTTTTCAACTTTGGCGCATAAATTTGCCATTTTTGCATATTTTGACATCAGATTTTCAACATGGCCTTTTTAAAACCCCACCATATGAACAATGTTGGTGGAACTACAGAAATCTGGAGCGAAAGCCGATTTCTCGGTTGCTTGGTAAAATCACCTTTTGGGAGGGAGTTGAACATTTTATCCCTCCCCGGTTCATGAGGTAGGGTCATATGAAGGGCACGGTCAAAATTTGGGGCCAAAAAATGTTAAAATGGCAAAGTTATGTGCATCTGTTCAAATGTACCTACAATCGCTCGTAAGTTTAGTAATTTTAAATATTTTCACCTCACATTTTCAACACAGCCATTTCTTTATACCATCTCATGAACGTGACAGCTGTCATTTTTTAAATCTTGGCCAAAATGTCTTTTCGTGCCTGTGGGGTGGTGGAATGACATGGCTGTGGCGTGGAATAATGTTTTGCCAGGGATTTGAAAATTTCCAGTACCAGGTTCGTGAGATGGAGTAATAAGAAGGCTATGCTGACACTTTGGTTGCTGTTGTGCTACAAATGGAAGAGCAGGGCTCACAGGGTCCTGTGCTTCCACAGCAATATAGATATAGACATCTATGGAGGGATGGGAGTACAGGGCCCTCTGGGCCCTGTGCTACAACAGGCAAATAAGGATACGGTTACACTATCTGCAAAATTATGTATGTATGGGAGGCAAAAACGGACACCATTATACTATTTCAAAAAGTAAAGAAATTCATTGCAACAACTTTTGTTAATGCACTAGTTAGGGTTAAAGCTACAAAAGTAGGGAAATGTGGCATTAGGGTTTGCAACCCTAAAACCCACCCTGCAGGCAGCAACAGGAAAAAAAAAACATTATGGTGTCACCTCTCTTGCCTCTTCTGCAAATCAAGTGTGGGGTGTGCCTTGGGTTGTCAACTCTAACGCTCACCCCATTCTCATATACTGTACCCATCTTAGCTTATTTACTGATGGAATGGGGTGTGCGTTTGGGATGATAACCCCAAGGCACACCCCACGCCTTATTTGCGAAGAGGCAAGAGAGGTGAAACCATAACGGTTTTTCCTGTTGCTGCCTGCAGGTTGGAGGCGAGGTGTTAGGGCTGGAAACCCTAACACCACATTTCCCTACTTTTGTTGCTTTAACCCTAACTAGTTCATTAACAAACAGGTTTAATTACTCTCCTCTCTGTCAGAAGTTCCAGCGTACCTTGTACTCGTATATCATATCTTTACAAATGAATTTATGTTGAGCTACTCAGTAACCTGATAATGGCATTTTGGTTGCAATATATGTCTCTGTGTGTTTAATGATCTGTAGTTGTCCTACATTAAATAAAGGGAACAATCAGTTTAATGTAGGGGGCTGCACATCCTCTATAGTTGCCTTCCATATCTACACTTACAGAGAGATATCTGATATTTTGATGTTTAAATTGTGGTATTTTTATAAAGAATTATAAAATGAGTTGGAAATTTCCTGCTTCCTGATTGGCTCAAAAGTTCTGAGACCCATATCTTAATTCTCCACAACTGCACAGGTTGGAAAAAGTTCAGCAGTGTGATTTAGAATTTGGGCAACTTGCATATAGAATTCGTGGGCCATTTCACTCATTCCTGACTGCCATCACAAACATGGCTGCCACCTTTATTCATATATAAACACCTTCAACTAGGCCCTAAATATAAAAGTTCCTTAATTTCATGGCATTCTATAAAAGAATTAGAGCACTGACAGAGACAAAAAAGGGAAGCCACCTTGCAGACACCTTTCTCCTGGTTTGGGGAACATTCTTTTTTTTTTTGCATTATCATATTTATTCGCCCCATCGTGCACGGTGACCCCCACTCCTTCAGGCTCCACAAGTCCCCTCCGAACCCTACTGTCCTTCTCGGAGCCTCTCTGACTCCTCACAATGCAGCCAGTCCCCAGGGATATCCTGGCCGTATCCCTTCGCCGGGTGGGTCCCCCTCTGAGGGGGAAGGCACCGGGGGAGGATAGCCCAGCACACTCTCGTAGGGCTCACGGATGCTGCTGAGGAGAAGAAGGCCCCCCTCCCGGAAGGCACTGGAGGTGTCGGGGACAGAGAGACATCATCCGGCGGCCAGCGAGTGGTATTTCCGCTTAGATTCTCCTCAATGCCGCTGCCACTGTAGTGCCCCTAGTCTCTACTGGGGGCACTACCAAGGGGGCCATCCCCAAACCCACTCCAGGACAGAAGCAGTCCCACGGGCGCTGATCCTATCCTCCCCCGCCGCCCTCAGCAATCAAGTCTGTTCCCAACCTGGTCGCGGTCGAGGTAAGGCGCCAGCGCCTCAGCCCCCTATGCTACCGGGCCATCTGGGGAACATCCTTTTTAAAGTATTTAATTTCTATACATGTTTAAACCAAAGTAATTAATGTAATCATCCTAACAGTGACGGCTGATATGGAGGAAGAGGAAAAAGCAATCAGAAAAAGTCCATCTTCTGGGAGAAAAGATACTGACAGTCACCTAAAAGGAAAGGGACCTGGGTGTAATCATATCTGATGACATCAAGGTAGCGAGTGTATGACAAGGCAGTGGGTTGGGCCAGTGAAATGCTTTGGTGTATAGGGAGGGGTATCACTAACAGAAAGAGGGAAATGGTGTTGCCACTGTACAGATCATTGTTGGGACCCCACTTGAAGTACCATGTTCAGTTCTAGAACAACATCTCAGGAAAGACATACGCAGGGTGGAGGCTGTCCAGAGAAGGGCAACTAAAAAAGTGCAGGGGCTACATCATAAGCACTATGAGAAGAGACTGAGGGATCTCAACATGTACACCATGAAAGACAGGAGGGAAAAGGGGGACATGACAGAGAAAGTACAGTTACAGTAGATATTTGAGTGAGAGAGGTTCCTTCAGTAGGTCAACACTTACAGGACTGGCATCGGGCCACACGGCAGATTTTTCTAGCAATCCCTGAGGGGGGACCACCCACCCAATGTCACGTGACCAGCGTCAGCGTGACTGTATATAGTGGACGGGCCCCACGCCCGCCCTCCAGTTCTCCCGCCGGAGCCAGGAAGAGGCCTGACAGCAGGAGCAAACAGGATTTGGCGACCCTGTAAAACACAAAATGAGGGGAAGGAGGGAGGGAAAAATATGACCTACTGAAGGAACCTCTCTCGAAGATCTACTGTTATGGTAAGTTCCAATGTAACTGTACTGTCTTACTTCGAGAGGGTTCCTTCAGTAGGCCATTACTTATAGGACAGAGTCCCAAGCAGTCCCTCCAAAGAGAGACCGAAAGAAACTAGGATGGAGGAAAAAATAACTCCAACAGAAAAACTGGAATCCAGAATGGACCCTGGCTAGGATAGAAGGCCCTGTAACACAGCTAGGCCGAAACCAGCCCTACGCCTAGAAGCAATATCCAGACTGTAGTGTTTAGTAAAGGTATGGACAGAACTCCAAGTGGCTGCAGCACAGATATCAGCCACAGAAACATTTTGCAAAAAGGCAGCAGAAGCAGCCATGCCCCTAGTAGAATGACCTCTGATGGTACCCGGCAGAGGTTTTTCATACTTGTGGTAACAATACCTAATACAGTTACCTAACCATTTGGAAGGCCCTGCTTAGAAACTGGTCTGCCCTTCGATCTGGGGGTAAAGGAAACAAAAAGCTGATCACAGCTATGGAAGAATCCAATGTACGTCCATGGTATGGAGGAGTGCCTCACCTCTATTAGAGGGGGAAGGATAGTATACAGGAGCTCTACTGATTGGATCAGTGTGGATTCTGACACCACCTTGGGAAGAAACTTCGGATTCGTTCTGAGGACCACCCGGTCCCTGTGGAAAATCAGATAGGGCTCCTTACAGACCAGAGCGTGAAGCTCCAAATCCTCCGAGCTGACATGATGGCAACCAGCAACAAATGGAAATTACGTGCTTACCGTAATTATTGATCTTCTTGGATGGTCTCCATTGCTCATTCACACTAATGGGATAGCCGCCCGGAGGAATTACTAGGAACAAGGGAGCCAAAGTTTAGAGGGGTCGGCGCCGAGACCGGACCACGCATGCGCGGCACCACGAGACTAGCTTGCGCCTGTGTAGGCTATCTCGGCATCGACCCTCCAACCATCTCAGTACCTTTCCGACCAAGGAGGTGCAGCGTAACTAATGAAAATAACTTATCCTGAGTTTCTGGGCCTGAGAGGGCCCAGATGGCCCTTGCAAGAACAGTCAAGAAACAATGTTTCCACAACCTGAACCATAGGATCATGAAGACCAGGAAAGAAAACGAGTGAAAACAGGGAATGGTGGGTGGGCGTGTGAATGAGTGATGGAGACTGTCCAAGAAGATCAATAATTACGGTAAGCACGTAATTTCCATATCTTCCTGGACTAAGTCTTCATCACTCATTCACACTAATGGGAGAGTACTGAGCTAAAACCAACAATCCTGAGTAGGGTGGAGGAGAATAGGGTTCACTCAGAAAGAAGACCAAGGACTATCCTGTTAGTAAAAAGAGGTGTCTTGGAAAGATTATCTAGAATATAGTGCTTACAAGATAAGTGCTTGAGTTGTAACTCACCACTTTGCAGACGATTGCAATAGACACAAAATGAAACTCTGCCAGGAAGCTGCAACCACTCTAGGAGAGCGACGAAAACCTGGCCTCACAATTTGGTATAGGACCAAAATTAATAGTGTCAAAGACATGTACTAATCTAACGCCAAAGGATGTCAGGAGCTTAAAGAGCCGGAGGTAAAGTCTACTGGTTCAGGGCAGACCGAAAGGCACAGATGGAAACCCCCACTACCAAGTATGGCTGACCTGTGAAGAACAGGTCCAAGAGCACTTGAACCTCCTACTTGGTGAGCAAAAAGGGGGTCCAGGTGGGTTTTCACTTAGTCACTGAAAACTTCCTGATGGAAGGCCAAAGTGCAATTTTGAAGCCTCTTATGGTGGTCTAGTAGAACTAGATCCTACCCACTTTATGTTCCAAAAGGAATCATCCTGCCCCTGTGTGTACAACTGCAGTAGCAGTCTCTGAACTCAGGGAAGAGAGGAAAAGTGTACAGGAGAAGGTGTCCACTGTGGAAAAACATTCCGACAGAAAAAAAACAAGGGCTGGATTTGTAAGGTAAATAGAGGCAGACATGCGTTGAGGAGGGACGCAGCAGGACCAAGTTAGGGCTAACCATTCATTGAAAGTGACTGAATAGCAGCAGAAGCGACTCAATGCAGTGAGTAACTACTCACTCCAGCCTCCCTGAAGGGAGTAGGAAAAGACTCTAGTTTGTTTACTGAAAAACAAACACCACAGTTCAGTCACGTACTTGGAGAAATAGTTTTATGAATGACTGGCATGAAACCAGTGCGCAGGAACTGAAGGTGTGTATATTTGAGAAGCCATCTCAGAAAAACAGACCTACTTGACTTACGGTCAAGAAAGGAGTATATCATCTGTTAAGTGGAAGCAAGCAAGAAAGTAGGAACCTGAGTTCCAACTCGCTGGAGAGTCACTTCTGTTGCCGCGAGGCTCTGCTCAAGAGAAGAAGCCTGATTTAAAAAAAAAAAAAAAAAGGGAATTAACAGACTGGGCAGTCACCTAGGTCTAGGAAATGTCTCTGAATAAAGAAATCCCTCTTGGAAAAGAGATGACCTATACCGCCGCTGGATCGGACTCCCCTTAGGGGTAGAAGAAGTCGGGTACTCTTTACCATATTCTAGAGACGAGCACCTCAGGGGGCTGAGGCTGAACCTGACCAGATCCAAAGGGTGGTATCAGGTAATTTCGGCTAGGCCCTGTGCTGTGATTTAAAAAAAAAAAATTTATCCTTAGTCCGAGCCTGAGAAGGCTTTCAGGCTGCTATTTCACAAGGATTTGCCCGATACAAAAAGCACAAAGATGTCCTCCATCTGAGGTGTTAACACCTGTGCCGAATAAGCCACCTAAGGGGTAATATCACAAAGGCAAAGGCAAGTTTATTTAAAAAGACGCCCAATCCCAAAGGCTCTGGGCACAGCACAAAACTTTACAGCATTTCATACCGCATAAATATATAAATTAAAAATAATAGATAAGAGGGCTGTATACCCCTATCAAAGGAGCAGAAGAGCCTGAGCGCCTTCCGACCATCATCATCATCATCAGATCTTTATTTATTCAGGCGAACATCATTGAGCAAGGCTCATTTACAAGATGGACCTGATAAGGTCAAGGTTCAATAGTTGATACACAACAGATACATCATACACTTTATAAGACAGATATACATACAGAGGAAAATAACGTTTATAACACAATGATGCACAGTAAATTCACATGATAAAACTCGTTACAGAAAGGTTAGCTAATATTTTAGTATGTACAGTACATACATATCCTAATAGGGGCCATGGCAGACACACAAACATAATGAATACTAGGATGGTGAAGGTATTATTGCGCTATAAGATGGGGGTGTCTGTCTGGAAGGAATATGCCATATATGATTTGGAAGTCAGATTTGTAAGATGACTATTCTAGCTCTAGCGGTAGCAGCTGCATTTCTCTGTACAGTGCTGTTTAAAGGATGCAAATGGAATGATAATGGACAGTTTTAGGGATTTTTGTAGGGTGTTCCATGCTATAGCTAGAGAATAGCTGATTGCTGCCCTCCCTATTTTGGTGCTGAATTTGGGCAATTTCAGCAGGATGAAATTGTTGATTCTTAGGGCATAAGAGCTAGGAGTGGTCTGGGTGAAGCAGTCCAGGATATAGTTTGGAAGTTTTTTTGATAAAGCTCTGTAAATCCATAGTGCTGCATTTCTGCTCCTCCTGATATGAAGGGAAACCCATCCAACTCCATTATAAAGAGAGCAATGGTGGGTATTATATGGCAGATCTGTAATGAACCTTATTGCTCTATGGTATAAGGTATCCAGCTTGTGAAGGTAGGAGATGGGGCAGTGACTATAAAGGAAGTCTGCATAGTCAACAATTGATAGAAAAATGGTCTGGACTAACCTCATCTTTGAGTCTCTGTTAAGGAAGGGTTTTAATCTATAGAGAAGGCCAAGCCTGTGGCGAAGCTTTTTTAACAGTTCTTCTAGATGATGAGTGAAGTCGAGTCTGCTGTCAATCCACACACCTAGGTATTTTAAGTTTTCAACATACTCCAGATTTTCTCCAAGTATAGTGCATAGCTGGGGGAGAGTGATTGAAGAGGATGTGCTGGTGGAGTTTTGATTTGTGAACATCATTGCTTTAGTTTTTTTGCATTTAACAGAAGCTTTTCTCAAGTAGCTGATGTTGTAACAAGGAGAATTCTGTCTGTAGGATTTCACGAGCAACTGCAAGGCGAAGGTTGCTGACATACAGAACAGTGTCATCAACAAAGAGGTGTACTGAGGAATTGGTAAGGGTTGAATCAATGTTATTTATATAAATGGCAAAAGGATAGGACCAGAATAGAACCTTGGGGACTCCTCTTGACAGTGGTCTTAATGGGATAGGTCACCTTCAGCTTTTACCTGCTGTGACCTACCGGTGAGGTAGCATCTGAACCACTTAAAGGAGGGTGGATCTAGGCCAAGGGAGTGTAGGGATGAGAGTAGCAGCTCATGGTCCACAGTATTGAATGCTTTGCTCAGGTCCAAGAATACTGCACAGTCATTATTCTTTTTATCCAATTCGGTTTGCCAGTCATTTATGACTTTGGTTAATGCAGTGATAGTGCTATGTTTGGCCCTGAATCCAGACTGAGCTGGATTTAATAGGTTAGCATTGTCAAGATATTCCCTTAGCTGATTACTCACTAATTTCTCCAGCATCTTGGATAGCACAGGTAG
Organism: Neoceratodus forsteri; assembly: GCA_016271365.2. Lineage (NCBI taxonomy): Eukaryota > Metazoa > Chordata > Ceratodontiformes > Ceratodontidae > Neoceratodus > Neoceratodus forsteri. Next base: position 1,547,516,344 of record CM057449.1, on the reverse strand, counting down.
AATGGAAATGGGCCTGTAATTATTAAGATCCATAGGGTCCCCTGATTTTAGAAGGGGGACCACTTGGGCTGTCTTCCACAGTGTGGGAATAGAGCCAGAGCTTAGGGAAAGGTTAAAGAGGTGTGTTAGGGGGACTGCAAGTACATGGCACGCAATCTTTAGAAAGAAGGGGTCTAGAGAGTCTGCTCCTGCACTTTTTTTGGTATCCAGATGCCATAATAGACCCTCAACTTGTTTCAACAGTATAGGTTTGAAGCTAAAGGAAGAGTCAACTCTTTGATCACCAGTGTAGTGGGAGCTTAATTGTTCCCTCAGCAGGTTAGCTGGAGAGGTGTCAAAGGCAAGGCCAGCCATTGTGAAGTGGTTATTGAATGCGTCCAGGATTTCCATCTTGCCAGTGATAGGGCCACAACTGTTGTGTAGTTGAGATGGAAGGGGTTGTTAGCGTCCTGCCCACCATACCCTTGATGGATGTGCCCAAAACCTAGCAGGATTATGGTAGGAGGAGTCGAGCTTGCCAGGTAGAAGGCAGCCTTTGCAACCCTAACTTTCTTGGCATGTATTCCTGGCTTTCCTAAAAATCATCCAGTCGTTTGCATTCTTAGTTTTTCTTGCCACTTTCCAGAGTTTATCTCTCTCCAGCAGTGCAGCTTTGAGGTCAGCTGAAAACCAATGACAGGATTTGTTTTTTATTCGGATACTAGAGACTGGGGCATGGGTGTTAAGGGCATTTATTATAATGCTATTTAGCACCTGCTCAGCTTTTTCTACAGAATGTGCAAGATAAAACTTTTGCCAGTGTGGAGAGTAAGCTAGATCATGCAATATCCTTCAATATTGATGTTTTTCTTGGATCTCCTCATGAGGAATTTTGCAGGATTTGTTGTTATGCTGGTGGATCTTACCCCTGCGATGAGGCAGTGATCACTTATATCGCAGAGGAGCACTCCAGCGTGTGTGAATAGATGTGGTTTACTCACTAGCATGATATCAAGCAGTGTGCTGTTACTGCTATTCCTTGCATTAATTCTTGTTGGTTCATTAATTAACTGTGTGAGCCCATAGGTGTCACAGAACAATACCAGAGGTGTAGCTGCCTGGGTGAGCCAGTTGAAATTCAGGTCACCTAGTATAATGACTTCTTCAGTGCTGGGCTTGACCAGGTTCCCCAGGTGGGATAAGAGCTTGTGTTCAGCAGAGGGGGTTCTGTAGCATCCAATAAGTTGAAAAGCTGCTGTATTGGGGAGAAAGACTTTTAGGGATAGGCATTCAAACTCCTTGGGCATAGATGTTGCAGCAATACAGGATACAGTTATACCAGATTTTGTATATATGGCTACTCCACCTCCCCTTTTGGCGATCAGCTCTGAATAGCTGATAGGTAGGTTAACATCCCTGTCCGCTGTGGTGGGTTTGAGCCATGTCTCAGTTACCACAAGAAAGTCTGGCAAGGTATGGGCAACCCAGGCTTGTATCAATGTGAATTTTTTCAACAGACTGCATACAGTAATATGAAGGAAACTGAGGCCTTTAATTGAGGTTAGATCTGATGGAGAGGTGATACATTCAAGAGGTCCAGGGTTGATTTCCACATTACCAATACAGAGCAATAGAAAGAGCAGTAGTTTCATGAGGGCTGCCAGTGATAGGGGAGGGGCTGTCTTTGGTCCTCCTTCTTTTATTCTGTTGCCACTCTTTTTTTGGGGTGCTCCCTGTGCGTTTAAGGAAATGTGTTGAGACACCAAGTAGCAGTTTGGCGCCTAGCCTTAGGGGGGATCTGTATATCCAGCAGTGGAGCCATGACTGATATACATGTGTGGTGATATGTGTCTCTTTATGGTGATTATACCACTGAAGTCGATGCAGCAATGGTAGCGGGTTTGAGTGTCAGCCAAAGGGGATGGTTCAGAGAGACTGGGCGGATGGATCACCCTAATTTGTATGACAGAGGAGGGTGCAGCAGTTAATAAAGGCAGAATCAAGCATTCCTGAGCATCACTGACTAAATCTGCACTACAAAAGGACCATGGGGGGGGGGGTGCTGTGGCGCCTCAGCGTCTGGCCCACCTTGCACATTCAAAAAGGAGCTGTAATTACAGTAAAGAGCAGTAAAATGGCAGTTTCCTTGCAAATACAATAGTGGAAAACAGCACCTTTTAGGTAATTTGCACAGTTAAGAGAAGGAGAGTGGTGCCTCAGCGTCTGGCCCACAGCTGCTAACAGGATTCAGCAGAATTCAAACAAAAATAACAGATTCCCTCTACAGATGCATTACAAGTCGGAGACAGCTCTTTTGGAGATTTTGCAGTAATACAGAGGAAGAAAGAAAACAAAAATCAAGTCCCACACAGATTTCGGCAAGGCAGGCTGAGTCAGTGAAAGTCAATGGGGCAGGAGAGCCAATCGGCTGCTGTGCCTGGAGGAGCTGCCCTACCGATTGGCTGTGCCTTTCCTGCGTGCTCCCTCGCTGTTCCTCCCAGCCTCGTGGTTCCCTGGTTCGGCTAAGGTGCCGCCAACCGCCCGCTGGCAGAGCAAAGCCCCGGCGCTCAGTTGGGTGCTGTGGGGTGGGAACTGCAGGCGATTGGCTGCGCCTTTCCCGAGTGCTCCCTCGCTGTTCCTCCCAGCCTCGTGGTTCCCTGGTTCAGCTAAGGTGCCGCCGACTGCTAGCTGGCGAGTGAAGCCCGGCGCTCAGCTGGGTACTGTGGGGTGGAGTACAGGCGATTGGCTCGCCTTTCCGGTGCTCCCTCGCTGTTCCTCCCGGCCTCGTGGTTCCCTGGTTCAGCTAAGGTGCCGCTGACCGCCCGCTGGTGGAGCGAAGCCCCAGTGCTCAGCTGGGTGCTGTGGGGTGGGAATTGCAGGCAATTGGCTGCACCTTTCCCGAATGCTCCCTCGCTGTTCCTCCCGGCCTCGTGGTTCCCTGGTTCGGCTAAGGTGCCGCCGACCGTCCGTTGGCGGAGCGAAGCCCCGGCGCTCAGCTGGGTGCTGTGGGGTGGGAATTGCAGGCGATTGGCTGCGCCTTTCCCGAGTGCTCCCTCGCTGTTCCTCCCATTAAATTAGAATGTTCCACAGAGTGTAATTGTCCTGACAACTGAAAAAATCTAGACGCAGAAGTGTATGGTCCACGGACGCAGTCTGAAATACTATAGTGGACCCCATTACTGAGGAACTACAGAAAAGATCTTCCATCATGGACTCTGATGATAGAGAGGTTGTGCCCTTCAGTATATAAAATGAGTCATCTGCTGTATTACTGACCAGAAGGGCGGGGGGAAACCCATCTAGATGCACTTCTTCCCCAGAAGGCCCTCTAAAGGAGGTCTAGGTCAGAGCAACTAGAGACTCCGCCACCAGGAAGAATGTAGAGGAGCTTGGTACCAGGTAAGGAGCCGAAAAAATGCGGAGCGGAATGAGAGATTCCGCTGGCAGAACAGTACAGCAGAGTTCCATCAGCAGAAAACCACTGGATGGCACAAGATCGCATTTAGACCGTCCCTCACTAAGATGTGTGGAAAAAATAATCCGCAGAACAGGACTTCATTCTGTGGAAAACATCCTGCCACAAGTTCTGTGGAGAAGAAGTCCGTAAAGGAAAAATGTGTCACTAATTCAGCCAGACAGCACCCACTAGCACCCCTGCAGCACCAGCATTACTCGTGGCACAGGAGGGTACCAAGCAGTGCCTATGCCAACCTGGGTGATACCAGAGGGCACCCGCGGCGGCACCTGCAGGCACCCCCGTCACCCATGCAGCAATGGCACCCGAGGGCACCCCCAACACCAATGGTGCCATGGCACCAATGGTACCCATGATACCCATGGCAAGAATGGCACCCGAGGGCACCAGTGGCACTGAAGGCACCCATGGGCACCTGTGGCACCCATGGGTGCCCCCAGTGCCACCCGTAGCATCCAGGGCACCCATAGCATCCAAGGGTGCCCGTGGCACCACCCGCAGCACGCATGGCTGCTCGGCACCACCCAGACACCCGGAGCACCACTAGCAGTGCTGACAACCAACGGCAGCAAAAACAGCACACACTGCACTGCACAGAGCGATGGCGCTGACCCACGGTGCCGGCCAAGGCACGGCGCCGACCAAGGCACCGAGGCATGGTGCCGACCAAAGCACCGAGGCACGGTGAGAAGAAGGGGAGAAGGAAAAAGGTGGCGCCCATGCCAGCCCCTGCATGGAAAAAGGAGTGGGGGGGTAGGCACGAGGGGTCAACACGATGGTGAAGACACCAAGAGGGCACCGCGCTCATCCTGATCCAATCGACCCGGCTCCAGTCCAACGGCTCCATTGCCCGGAGGCCCCGAAATTGGGAACACAGCCAGGAAAACTGGAGAAGTCAAACCCCCTGCTCCACAGGAGCGGCCCAGAGATGAAACTGCTCACTGGAGCTCCAACGAGGACAGAGATGGAGTTCAGAGTTGAGAATGCAGCAGTTAGAAGCGGGGCCAAGGGGAACCCACCAAAGTCTGTTCAGGCCTATTGCCCCTCCCGACGAATAATCCTCATGCAGACGTACCAAAGGGCAACCTCGAGCAGCACTGATTCTTCTTCCCCCAACGAGGAAGAAGTGCTCGAGGTTAAGCGGAGCCGGGTCCCCGGAACCGCTAGATTTGTGTTTCGGTGGACTGTCCTCCGCTGCTGGTTGTGGAGTGTCCATAGTCGACCCTCCCCATTTATCAAGGGCGGACCGACACAGCCCTCTGCCATAAAAACTTTCAAACAAAGTCTTCCTACCGCCTAAGGACTTACTCGTTGATAGCAGGAAATAATTTATTTTTCTTCTTCTTCATAATCATCTTTTCTTGTTCGTAAAATAAGAAATTACTACTAAAATATTAAATTAAATACTAAAAGCTGCTGTTGTATAGACAAAAACTTTGACTCTGGCAGACGAGTGACATTGACATCCAAGTGCACTCGACGGTGGGAGAAAAGGAACTGAGGCGGTTGGAGGGTCGACGCCGAGATAGCCTACACAGGCGCGAGCTAGTCTCGAGGTGCTGCACATGCGTGGTCCTGTCTCGGTGCCGACCCTTCTGAAAAATGTTGGCTCCCACTTGGTCCTATCACCTCCGGAGCTATCCTATTAGTGTGAATGAGTGATGGAGACTTAGTCCAGGAAGATTGCCTTCCAGAAAAGGAAGCACAAATCACAGCTCATAGCCGGCTCAAAAGGAGGAAGGATGAGCTTTTCCAAAATGAAGTTCAAATCCCAAGGAGGAGTATGGCTGCAGATGGGGGGGGTTTCAGATGGAGAATCCCTTTCAGAAAGGTTTTTGAGACTTCCAACTGAGCCATGGGTTTACCATCCACAAGCTCATGGTACAGCGAAATAGCTGAAAGATGGACCTTCAACGACGAATATGAAAGACCGGAGTCTGACAGGTGAAGGAGGTATTCCATGACTTGAGGGGCAGAACATGGGAAGAGGTTCCAACCCTTGGCGGTCGCCCAGATGGAAAACTGCGTCCACTTCATGGCATAAGTGGAACAAGTAGAGGGTTTTCTGGCCTCGATGAGGACCTGAACAACCTGGGAAAAGACCCCAAAGCGAGAGATCACTATGTCTGCAGGAGCCATGCATGAAGATGCAGAGTCCTGAGCCCTGGATGTAGCGGTCAACCTTGATCCTGAGTCAGGAGGTCATGAGTCACTGCAAGTGGAACCAGTGGTTCTTTGGAAAGCTGTTGCAGCAGCGGGAACCAGATCTTTGTCGGCCAGAGAGGAGCGATGAGAATCATCTTTGCCCTCTCTGCTTGAAGAGGAGGACTCTCTGGAGAATGGAAAATGGAGGGAAGGCATACAAAAATGTCCTTGTCCAAGAGAGAGATAGCACGTCATGCCAGAAAGCACCATGCCCTGGAATGAGCGAGCAAAAACTGGTAAGTTTTGCACTGAATTTGGAGGCAAAAATGTTAATTTCCGGATGCCCCCAATGAAGGAAGATGGATTCCGCCACTTCCTGATGTAATTCCCACTCGTGAGCTAGGGTCTGAGATCTGCTGAGACTGTCCGCTAGGACATTTAGAACGCATAGCACATGCACGGCCATGAGGGCCAGATTGTGCTGGACCGCCCAGTTCCACACCCGCATCACCTCCCTGCACAAGGGATACGAGCACGTTCCTCCATGTTTGTTGAGGTACCAAACTACCGACATGTTGTCCATTTGGACCAGCAGTGATCCCTTGGAAAGGAGGGACTGGAAGGCCTGTAAGGTGTACAGGACAGCCCTCATCTCCAGAACGTTGATATGTAACAGTCTCCAAGCTGGACCACAGTCCCTGGGCTTGGTGCACCCCTAGATGTGCTCCCCATCCCATGTTCGAGGCATCCGTGGTCAGGGATGCTGAGGGAGCTGGGTTCCTCAAGGGAAGACCCAAAGAAAGACTGGAGGGATCCCTCCACCAAAGCAGTTCTTTCTGAACCGCTGAGGAGACCAGCACCGGATGGTCCTGGTTGTCCCGGAGTTGATCCCACTGCATGCGCAAGGACTATAGAGTGACTCTCATGTGGAGCCTCAGAAGGGGAAAAGTGGTGATGGAGGCCGCCATCAGGCTGAGAAGGTGCAGGATCTCCTGGGCCGGGATGTTCCTAGAAGAAGCCTGACAGATTAGTGTCTCCACCCTGTCTGGAGGGAGGAAGGCTCTGCAATGGACCGTATCCAAAACTGCTCCAGTGAACTGAAGTTTCTGGGCAGGGGTCATAGAGGACTTGGGAATACTGACAGTAATCCCTAGCCTGTTCAATAGGTCCAAAGGGAAAGAAAGAGCCTCTAGTATATAGTCCCTGGATGGGGCTGAAATCAGCCAGTCATCCAGGTAAGGGAAAACCACAATGCCCCTGCAGCGTAAGAAGGCTGCAACCACTGCCAGGCACTTGGTAAATACCAGGGGTGCCGAGGACAGGCCAAAGTGGAGTGCTCGGAACTGGAACTGTTCCCCCTGGAACTGAAACTGCAGGAACCGCCGGTGGCTGGGGAAGATGGGGATATGCAGGTAAGCATCCTGCTTGTCCAGAGCGCACAACCAATGGTTTTCCAGAAGTAGTGGAAGGAGGCTCTGGAGAGTCAGCATCCAAATTTTTTGGTACTTGACAAACTGGTTTAAGTTGCTTAAGTCGGCATGGGTCTGAAATCCCCCGTCTTTTTTTGGGAACCAGGAAAAAATGGGAGTAAAACACCTTTCCCCTTTGCCGGAGGGGAACGTGCCCTGTTGCTTCCTTGAGCAAGAGACTGTTCACCTCTTCTCAGATGAGAAAAGCCTGATCCCTTGAATAGGAGGATCTTTTTGGTGGAGTTTCTGGAGGAAAGTCTAGAAACTCTATCTTGTGTCCGACAGACACTAGCTGCAGGACCCATTCGTCGGAGGTGATCGCCCTCCAGTCCTGCAAGTGGCGGGCGAACCTCCCCCACCTGCTACCCATCAGGAGACTGAGAAGGCAGTCGGGATGGGAAGTCAGGAAGTGGCTGGACGTTCAGGTGGAGGACCCCCTGCGTGTCTCTGGTTCTTGGAGGCAGGAGGGGTGACTATACCCATGGCCTTACGCTTTCCCTGGCAACGTGCCAGGGCTTGCTTTCTCTGCCTCCAGGTCCTTTTCCGAAAAGGCTGCTGTTGTTGGTTGCCTGATCAGTACACGAACCTCACCGAACTGAGGGAAAGACCTTTGTCCTGCAGGTCAGTGATAATGTCTTTGGTGTCCCCACCAAACAGTACTGAGCCCCTGAAGGGGGCATCTTGAATCACCGACTGAACCTCATTAGCAAGTCCAGAAAAGAGAAGCCAGGAGTGCCGTCTAAGGGCAACGGCAGTTGCTGAGGTGCGCGCCACAGAATCGACTGAGTTGTATGTGGCCCACAAAGCATGCCTACAAGAGAACTTGGAGAGGTGAAGATGCTTGACAAGTTCCTCCTTTAAGGTCGAGGGATCCATGGCCTGGACTCGAGCCTCTAACCTGGCCAAGGTAGCTTTTTGATGAGACACCATATGGGCCACATAGTTGAAGGACTGAAGGGCGCATGTGGCCGAAGAATAGATCTTTCTCCCAGACTGGTCCATTGCCTCGACTCTTTGTCCGGAGGAGAGGTGCTCATGTGCTTGGGTGCGGCGGAGTGGTCATGAGCAGCAGAAATGACAACAGAGTCAGCCTTAGGGTGTGTTTTCAAGAATGGGGCATCCTTTGGCACCTGGTAAAGTCTGCCCGCCCTCTTGGGGACCGCCAGGAGGGAATGAGGCATCTGCCAGATGGTAGAGGTGAGGTCCTGATGAGGTCCAATCCATGGAGGAATGGGGACTGGAGACAGAGATTCTAAGTCCAGATGCTCAGCAAGCCTCTGTCTCATAGGCTCCTGATCCTCAGACTCCCAATCAAAGAAATCCTTCATAGACCTCAGAGGGTCCGAAAAGGCAGGGTCCTCTGGTGGGGATTTCGGGGAAACCTTGCCTAACGGAACCTCAGGCTCCTCCAGGACATCTTCTGCAGAATCGCTGGCCCTCTTCTCATCATCATTATCGTCGTCTGCCCCTTCATCAGGATGGTGATGGATATCCAGAAGTGAGGTGCCCTGATGAGTCTTCCCCGAGACATGCACCGTAGCCACAGAAGAACTGTTTGGGGTAAGGGACCTAGGAGACCGAGAGGAGAGGGAACCTTGTGTCCAGGTCCAACACCAACTTTGACCAAGCCCCCTGCCACCAAGACTGAATCAGGGTCTTGAAGTCCAGTGCAACTGGAGGAGGTTGGGGCTGGGGGGGGGAGGAGGAGGCGGCATTACCGTTGGGGGTGGGTAATGATAGCCCTGGAATCCCTGGTAATGAGTGAAAGAATTGAATACAGGGTAAAACTGCCTGTAGTAACTCCAGTTCAGAGGGGGGCCAGACGGGTAGTGGTCCCCAGGAAACCCCAATGGGTAATGAGGGACAGTTCGGGGTCTGGAGTAAATCCCTCATCAGGTCTGGCAGCGGGGGTAACCACGCCGGACCCGGGCCAGAGTATATAAGGCTGGAGGTCTGGCACCGATAGCCCACGCCAGGGGACCGACATCGAACCGCACCACTCATCCAGTGCCGGAAAAGGTCCGCATTAGAACGCTAAGGCCCTGATGGCAGGATTCTGCCGGGGCAGTGGCTGAGGCTAACCGATGGTCCTGACTGAGGGACTGTAGTCAGGACTGGCATCAGAACCAACGGCTGGGGCGATCGCGGTCCCGTTCAGCAACAGTCTTCGGGACATCCGACGTAGGAACAAGGTTCGCTGGGTCCTCTGGCGGGATGTTGGCCGTAGTCGGCATTACAGGGATTCCGCCTGGTGGAGGAGGAGGGGCCTCCACAGTAAGGCCTGCCGGCCGAGGCAGAGCCTTCTTCCCTTTCACCCCAAGAGGAGAGCGTGGATTTGACCCCGTGGAATCGACTACGTTGAGGGGTTCTCCGCTTTCTTTGCCGGAGGTACCCGCCGTTGAAGTGGGAGGGCATGGGCGGGGAGAGGGCCTTCTCCCTGGTTCTGCCGGACGCCGGGTGAGGGCGCCATTAGGCCCCGATGGGGAACCACACCGTGCGGGCCAGGGATGGGCATCTTAGCAGGTGGCATCAGGCGGGCGGGGAGCAGCCCCAGCCGACTTATCGACAAGTGACAGGCGGGTCCCCACAGGCTGGGGAGCTGGCTTACCAGCTGCCGTGCGGTCCCCGGAGGAGCTGGGGGTCGACTTATCATCGTCGGAGGAGCCAATGATCGACTGACCCGCTGCGGTCTTACCAGACTTACTGTGCAATTTTCTGGGCAGCGGCTGGGCCTTGCTCATTGAGGGCCACGCGTTGTCCACGGAGTGCTCCCACTCCCTAGACTTCTCCTTATGCTTCTTCGATGGAGATTTATCTGCAGAGGACTTCTCAAACGGTCCATCTTTTCTAGAGAAGCCAAGTGGGCTTTCAAGAGATGGGCCTCCAGAGCCTGCTGTCTCCTTTTCTTAGTGACCTGGTTGAAGGTCTGGCATCCGGCAGGAGGAGACAGGGTGGTCTGGGCCTAAACAGAGGACATACTTGAGATGACCGTTCTTGTGCGGGATCTGTATGCCACAGGACGAACACTTCTTCTTAGGTGAATACGTCAATAAAGACAATAAAAAAGCAGAGAATTTTAGTGAAGGAAATTCTGATGCAAGACACTTTCACGAAGATCGCTATATGGAAGTCTGCAATGCGACTGACAGGAGGCAACGGGGAAAAGAACTGGAGGGTGGGCGTGGTGACCGCCCACTATATACAGTCATGCTGATGTTGGTCCCGTGACGTCGGGTGGGCGGTCCCCCATCAGGGATTGCTAGAAAAATCTGCCCTGCAGCCCGACACCAGGTAGCACCAGTCCTATAAGTGATGACCCACTGAAAGAACCCTTTCAAAGTAAGATCTATAAATACCTCACAAGGGTAAATAAGGTATAGGAGAGTATTTTTCAGAAAAAAAGGTGCACGAGAACAAGCTGGCATAAAATGGAACCGAAGGGGGGAATTTAGGAGGGATGTGAGGAAGTACTTCTGAAAGAGTGGTGAACACTTCAAAACAGTCTTCCAGCGGAGGTTGCTGAGGAAAAAACAGTGGTGGGTTTCAAGCAAGCATGGGAAAAGGACATAGGAATTCTTGGTAGGAAAGGGGAGTAAGTATCCAGAGATCAAGTAGGGTCTGCAGTTACAGTACAGGCAGAGACAAAATGGGTAGACTGAGTGGGCCAAGCATTCCTTATCTGCGAACACATTCTATGTTTCTATGACAAAGTGAGAGTGTGTGTGTGTGTGTGTGTGTGTGTAGGGCATGACTTCAAAATGGATATAAGTAAATACATATAGCATGGCTGGTGAACAGGAGAACAATCTACCCTGTAATGTGATTAATGCTTTAACTACCTTGGGGTTTAAAAAACAGATATTTACAAAGGGGTAATTAGAAACAAAAGGGAGTGCGGGGACTCTGGGAGTCCTGAAAAGATTAAGCAATTCTAGGCAGAAATAGGGCAGGCATGGATTTTTCCGTCCTTTATCATCTATGTACAGGCATCTATGTATCCATCTTGTCACTGTTCTGTCTGTCCACTCTAATTAGTGAAATGTGCCACCTGCCTTTGCTGGGACTCAAACATGGGACCCTGAGCCCTAAAGGCCACAGCAATCAGTAGCAGAAAGAGAGAGGTGGTGTTGCGACTGTACAGATCACTGTTGAGAGAATAACATTTTAACTAAACAGACCCCTTCCCCCAACCAAGCTAGAAGGTTGCAGTGCTTCATTTACTTTCATGCGTACTATCCAACGGACCACCACTAGATGGATGTAATGCTTGCGACTGAAATTCACAGCTTTCAGTGCTTCATAGCACTGCTTTGCACAAACTGCCTTTTCTCATATACAGTACATATACACATACATATACAGATATAGATATATAATAAGGACCTTCCCACCTGCTCTCACCCTGCTGTGCTGGGAAGGAAATACAACTATTCCCATGCCATCTTCCACAACTTTCCAATGTTAAACACACAAAGCTAACTTAAAACTGTGAAATCCTTGATCCACTCTGCTAATGTGTCCATCTCTGATACTGTTGCTACGTTAAATGCTAGCACTAGCCATAATTTAACACAATGGCAGTCAGCAGCAGAGATGTATCAAAAGTCTAACAGGTTTTCAGGCAGTTGATCTGGAACAGGGAAGATGGCTGATTTTTTAAAGTAAGACAGAATGATGACAGTAGATGAGAGAGACAAGGAAACAGCATGAGCTTTCTTTGTTTAAAATTACAGAAGGGTAAGAGCAGATGGAAAGAGAGACTGAGGTATTTTGAGAGGGTAAAAACAGATACAAGGGGAAGGGGCGATCTTTATTGTAAGGGTTGGTGACAGCAACTGAAAAGAAAGGTTCTTTTTTTCAAATATAGGGGGAAAAGTAGACTCTCTATGCATAACAGTCCTTTTTTTGATTAGTAAATTCAGTCATTTTACGCTATATCTAGCCAGCAAACCTCAATTGTTCATCCAGTTTGGGAAGCAAAGCCCAATTATCAATGGTCTGATTTTGCTTCTGTCTTAAGTGTGGATGCTACACACTGAACCTTTAGGCAACCAATCAGCCTTTTTCAGCAGGCCTTGTAGGTAACATTCAGAAAAGGGTCTCTAATGTGTTAACGTGGTTATTAATACATCTGAGTTTTGCTAGAGTAGCTATTGGCACTTTAATCTGTCCAAATCTAGACCTGATTTTATTTTAATCAGTGTACAACTTAACAAGAAAACAAAACTTTCTGCAAAAAACGAAACATCAGCTATTTAAGTTCTTATTTGAAGAAAAAGGAACTTAATAAAACGCACACAAATGCTGAAATTTAAAAGACTTGTACTCTTTTCTCCTTGAAAATATGCTTCGAGCAATATCCTAGGTGAAGTGGAAGACTCTGAGATGGTTGGTCAAATAGAGCGCTCACAGATGTGCCGACATATGGAAGCCAGTGCCACTGCGCTACAACCTGTTGTACAGTGTCAGCAGTATAATGACAGAACAGGTTGAACTACTGTTAATGACCAAAGGAATCAAGGACTAACTGCAAGAGATGCATGAAACTGTATGTGAAACTTCACATGTCCATCCACAGACAGTAAACGCTGAATATCTGCACTATTTATCAAATGCTACTCTATCTTAACAGCTTAATAAACAAAATCAGCGGTACAGCAGGCCAATTTAAATAATTATCAAGGTCATAAGTCAAGAATTGGTGGCATATGCTACATATGTACTTTTGCACCGACCTTTCGCAGACTGTAGGTTGCTTCTGTTTTTTATTGGATAGTTCACTAAGATATGATAGATAAAATAAAAACAGGGAGAACAGATCACCAATACCAAACAAGACTGTCCAAAGCAATGTCTCGTTAGGGTTTTTCTCACTATGCTCATCAGAACAAATTGTAAACAGAATGAAAGCGATGATGTTGACAAACTGGGAATTGAGCCTGGGTCCCCTTGATTATCATTGAAGAGGAACTTTCATGATGGTCCAAAAAGTTACAGCTTCTAGTCATCATATGCAGTACTAGACCTGAAAAGGTGTGTGCATTTGTTATTTTTAGCCAAGATTTACTCTGCCTTCCATAATTTGGATTTGTTTTTGAGCCCTGCTGCCCTTGCCTTTGCTATTCAGCTGCTGGGCTGCTAGCTCGTGAAGACATCATTGTAGGGTACAGGAGTGATTCACACTGTGCAGTACCATGCAGTTGCAACCATGTTGCAAGGAAAACCTACCAGTACTCTGTGTACATACTGTGCTTCTTCTTCCCCAAGACACCCTGTTAGCAATGCATAATGCCAAAATTCAAATGCCTTGTCAGTATGTCTTTTTTTGTGAAATTGACTCTGCCCTATAGTGACGTCAGCAATACAACCCTGAGCCAACAGCAACCCCAGGCTTGCTATAGAAGCTCTAGTACATCCTGCAGTTTTCAGCATCTCAGAATGCAAAAACTAACTACAGCGGACAGTAATGAAATATAATTCCAGAATCAATGCAAGAAGGGGTAATGTATGCATGAAAATCAAAAGGACTGGGGAAGTTCCTCTGTAAGGTGCTTCTCCACTTGAACTGCCAAGCCATACAATTAGCTCGGGTTGCCAGTAGCCACATTCCATCTTATGTTGCAAATCCAGCAACAGGGAACATTTTAGAGGGGAAAAAAGACCATTGGCACAGGATCAGTTACTGCTAGGTAGGCCCTTGAAACTGAAATACATGTCTGCACAGAATGCTTTGTTTTCATTCCTAAGCTTGCAACAAGCTCAGACTGATCATAATGCATTGACGGTTATATGGGGGTGGGTACACCATTTTACAGTGCAGGAGAATCTCCTAATCAGAGGGGTACCAACTGAACTCATAACATTGCCATCTGTACCCAAGTGCACACGTCTGCTATTGGCACAAAAATATCTTGTGGCAGTCTCTGTTGCCTGATGCAGCCGTTGGTGCAATTCGATCACAGTGTGATGGAACCAACAGAGCATCCTTGTGGGTAGCAGAGGGCAGTCTGGGTAAACATGGCATACTGCCTTCTCAAAGATATTGTTTTTAATAAATTAAAGTTTTACAACAATTTTTACCATGCAAACAAATTCGCTGACCATGCAAATTCAAACCAGGAGGTGAGCATACAAGAGACACAAGATGGGTTCTGAAGTGCTCTTTCCTTTAACAACAGAACCCAGACCACTTGAATATCATTCAGGTGCTCTACCAGATGAGTTAGCAGACCCTCTGATCTTACTGTAGCTGCACAACTTGCAGTGTGAGACAACGAGTGACTGAGGCCACTCGCACTAACTAGGTATCTGGATAGCTCTGATGGTTGAGCACCTGAGTGGGTGGATGGGCCTGGGCTGACTTCCCTTACGTCACACTGCTGCTTTCTCATTATAGTTTGTATCGCTAATCCAAATGGCTAGCCAATACAGTACTGACAACTTCTTTGTATCTTTCTTGAATACCATGGATTTTTCAGAAGACGTTTTTGTTTGTTACTTTTGTTTAGGTAATACTATGCACACATTGACAAGCAAATTAGTAAAATGTTTACCAGCCGATCACTGCCATGAGTAGGTGCCATGGGTGTTATGTCCCACCAATGAATGTCATATTAAAGGCAGGTGGTAGGAAAAAAAAATAGGTCTACAAATCTACAAAATGGACTTCTAAGCCACCTTACAATTTTTAAGACACGCAAAACTGTAGCTTATCCTACCTGTTTTTTTCCCCATTTAAATTACAGCAATCGTACTAGATTCTGTAATATTCAAAAATGTTGCACATCTGCAAGGTAGCACCGTACACTTGTATGTGAGTACACCTGTACATACAGGAAAGCACTAATGTAAAGAGCTGCTCAGTTAATTAAATGTATACAACAGTATCTGGTCAGTTCTCACTCCTCTTTGGTCAGGACCCATCACTTGGTACTGTGTTAACCCAGCAAATACTCCTATTCAGAAGACATAGCAGGGGTGCAGTAATCGAGAGCACAGTCAGTCAGAGTCAAACAGGTCAGTACGTTAATTACATATCATCAGGGTCAAAAGGGCCAGAATGCAAATCAAACAACACAGCAATATGTAAGGAATAAGGCATGACAGAGGAGGAATTATGCTATGTTAATGTACCGAGTAGTGGCTTGGAGTCACGTGCACTTTGGGCTTGGAACCCCAACCCACCACGTGGTACATTAACATAGCATAACCCACCCACCCCCAGTCATGCCTTATTTCTTAAATATTTCTAGTCTCCAAGAAAACAGCCCTTCTAAAGACCAAATGTCCTAATTCATTATATATGCATCAATGCACATAATTATGCAGCATGTCTGCAGGATAAATGTTTTCATCTTAACTGCAAGTTAAGAAAACACAAAGATATAATGGAAAGGAGACAAAGCTTCTCAAAACCTATGCATATTGGGTTCAAAGAATGATTTAGAGTGTACTATACTGTATGCGTCACACTAGTTCCTAATCAAAAAAGAGTCTTAACAACATCAAAGTCTGATTAGCGCTAAGCTACAAAAACAAGATTTTGCTGCCCAGATTTCAATATGAAATTGTGCTTTTTGTCCAAGCAAGCATATAAAGTCTAGCTGTTAAATGTTGCATCGGACAACAAACTTGCAATCTGGAACTCCATACCACCTGAGGCCTTTTATGTTTGCAGGTTGGTTTCCTCAGATACTAGTGAGTAAGCTTGGACTACACCTTGTACCGTTATGGTCTGCAGACAAATGACCATTTTATTATATGTATTCAGCCCAAATCCCTGGATCCAGGCTTGGATCCTTCTATCCCAAACTCGCTTAAACTCATGCATTGGAAATCCTTGACAAGGAATGCTAACCAAAGTCTAGTCGTGTTGTTTTGTTTGCCCAACACAATGAGCTGGTAATAACATTTCAGGTAGTTCTAATGTGCTCAGCATCATAAGGAGGAACAGCAGGTATGGCCCAGTGGTTAAGAGCACTAAACTGCAAACCAGGAGGTCCCATGGTCTGAATCCCACCACAGTCACCAGTGCAAGAGCCTGAACAAGTCACTTGATCTCTGTTTCAGCCCACTCAGCTGTTAAATGGGACAGAATCAGAGCCCACTTTAAACAAGATGGTACAACGTGGTTGGACTACCCTGTGTAAACAAGATACATACACCTAGGCCCCAGTATTCAGAATGCGCCCAGCAATGGCGCACGTGGTGGTGCAGTACAACCGAAAGCGCCGAGCAAGCAAGGGAGATATTCAAAGGAGATGTGCCATGGCGCATCCCCCAGACAGGTAGGACTGGGAATGCTCCAGTGCAACTGTAGCTGCACTGGGCACAAGTCCCGGATATTCAGACCTGGACATGCAAGTGGGGCCATAATGTATGCAAGGCACAAATGGGTCTATTTGCATGTCATTATGGACCCATTTGCATATGTTGCGCAGGGTGGCCAATGAAATGTGCCTGGCACCCAGCACAGCATGTGGTACGGAGGACAGAGGGGGTCCTGGGGCACCCCCCGCCCCATAGCGGCGATCGCTGCACAGCATGCATCCTAAACGTCCCTGGTAGTCTAGTGGCACCCCTTCCCTCTCATAGCTCCGATCATGGTACAATGAACAGGTACAGCCACCCTGATAGTCTAGTGGCACCCCCTCCCGCATGTAGCTGTGCCACCGGTACAATAAAATGCATCAATCCCTGGTAGTCTAGCGGTACCCCCCTCTCTGTAGCTCGATTGCCTAGGCTACAATAATACATGAACCCTGGTAGTCCATTGGGACCCCCGATGCGGTGATCATCGTAGGTGTACAAGTCTGTACAGCCCTGGTAGTCTAGTGGTCCCCCACCCCAACCGTATCCCACGATCATCATCCAGTATAGGTCTCCCCACCTGGTGGTCCAGTGGCCCCCACCCCACAAGCCCCTGCCCACCCAGTACCTCCCATCATCGGGCGGGCAGCTGCAACCCACCCGCATACGCTTGGTCGCCCGCCAAATGACATCGCATAGTATGAGCTGTAGTCCACTGGTCCACACTGTGGACCAATTTACTAAAGATTCCTATGATCTAGTTTTCATTTTCAGCCTAGTCTAGTATGCCAGCCTCTACTCTTCAAACTGCCTTGCTGGCCTAATCTTCAAGGTGACTGTCAGGAATGAGCCAGGGAATAATACACCAGAACCAACATGAAATACTGCAACAGTGAGATTTTCAGGAGTGCAGACAAGTCAACAGTAGTCCTGTTGCCCTTCATCCAACAGGAATACTCAGATGCAATACTCAAAAGACAGTTTTATTTAAGTCTCCCTAGCAGAGAAATGCTGCATCAATCCCTAAGTCGCTGGATAAATCAAAAGTCTGCAATCCTAAAGTTCACAATAGTGGAAAATAAACAGAAGGTCCCTGTAGCAATGCACACAATCTGTCCCAGCAAAACGTCTGACAGCTGCAACACTAACAAAATTAACAGTGGATGAATTAGTACCAGACGCTATGCTGGGGAAATAACCATCCCACTATTTTAGTTCATTCAAATCTCACCCATCCAACCCTACACACCCCAAAAGTGCATTCACCTCATTAATTATCTGTACAAAACTGGCCATTATTTATGCAAGCTATTGTCTTTTCAAAATGACTTAATGTGAAATACCCATATAGCTACTTCTAATATACAAGGGTAACAAATGAAGAACGAACAAGTTCTAGAAAAAATATTTACAGCAGGGTCAGAGAGATGATATATAATAAAGCTGAGGACTCAACCTGCAAGTCAAAATATGGCTAGCTACTGTACTTTTTAAGCAAGGGTCATTTTCATGTATACCAAATTCACCTCTGGCGACAACCTGTGCATGGTTACAGTATGTTTTTAACCACTTTCAGAAGAGGGGCAGTTAACACTGATAATGAAGGCTGTCAGAGTTTTCAAAACCACTAACTTGGCACAATGTTAAAGTACAAACTGTTTTTAAGCAGCATCTGTAGCATTCTACCTGTTTGGCCTCATGGAAATGGAAATTATGTACCTACTATTATTGTTGATCTTTTCTTGTATCTTCACCATTCATTACTGTTTGGGTGTAAGCCGGATGCGTGCACCTGCTACAGGAGTTTGTTTTTTTGGAGGGAGGAGTCGCGCTGACGGCGCCACCCACGAGCATAACGCACTGCTGGGTGGTGCATGAGGAGCAGCTGTTAGCGCCAGAGACCGCCCATCCCAGTTCTGTAAGCCCGAGAGGCGAAATAAAGAATCAGAAGGATAAGAGTGAGGCAAGAGGACTGAGGGATAGAGAAAGGAAAGGAAACAAACAGAAAAGTAATAAGCCAAAAAGAGGACAGGAAAGAGGAGAACCCTACCCTAAGGGACCGCAGGACCTCAATCCTTGGGCGGCTCTGAGGGAGGAACAGATATGGGAGAGGATACGGTAGGAAGAAGAAGAAGGATAGTAGGAGGAGGGAAAAACTGGCATGAAGTTTTGGAGAAACTGGCTTGAAACTTTCCAGTTTGGAGCTTAAAAGCAAGGGAGCATGGATCCCATCAGACAAAACTGGTTAGATGGTTCAACCGAACCTTCTGCACAGTTTGGTATGAGTGAGGCAGATTTCCCTACGCATCCCACTATCCAATTATCTCTCACTCAGGCTGAGAACTCACAGATTGTCCAAAGGAAAAAGATCTGTTCCAAACAGGAAAAAGCCCCCAACTAGGTGTAGGGGAAAAGACCCCACTAGTACGCAGCCATATGATTACATACTAGAAGGGGGGGGGGCCCAAGAGGGGGCAACCTATTTTTGGAAAAGTAAACAGAGATAGGGAAGAAAACCCCTTCTGACTCCCTGGCTGAAGGCAGAGGTCAATGGTACCACACCACCAGTGCAAGCTGGTAATTTTTGAGTCGGGTTAGAAATTTTCTTTTGACTAGCTCCTATTTGCATTTGTAAAAGGCAAAGATTCAGGAACACCAGCTAGATCCGAGACGACTAAGGGTTAGAGGACTGTCTCAGACACTAGCCCTGCTGGCTGGTGGTTGAACCATGCCTGACTAGAAGGTAGAATCCCCAAAAGGGAACCCCTTCCAGAAGAAGAAGAATCGTAAAGAGTTCCCTCAGATGGAAAGGAAGAAGCTCCACTCGCTCTCCTCACTCTTCAAATCCTTCACTGCTTTTTAGAGAAACATAAAAGGTCCCCAGGACCAGAAGAACTTAGCCCCAAATCAGCCTCGGGGGTGGGGTGGGGGAGGAGGGTGAGCAGGGCGGGAGACGCCTAAGAAATGAGGCACATGAGGGGAAGGTGGGCAGGATTCAGTAATGAATGGTGAGGATACAAGAGAAGATCAACAATTATGGTAGGTACTTAATTTCCATATCTTCCCTTATCAATCTTCATCATTTATTACTGCTTGGGTGAGTACCAAGCCCCCTGAAGGAGGCCTAGCATAGCCCTGAGGGAACAAGACCCTCAGTCTCCTGTTGGTGGGAAACAGGAGGAAGAGACCCTGACCATAGTATACTGAGAAGTCTAAGGCTGAGGAGAGCTGGAAGATGTCCCCTTAAGACGAGGAGACGGAGAAAGCCCCTGAAGAAGCCTCCTAGCCCTGCAGGAAAAAAGGCAGGTCCCTCGGAAGGCAGAGCGGATCACCCTACGCCAGACCAGGGGTGACAACCTCGACAGACGAAACCACGCCATCCGTCTAATACAGATTGCTGTCCCCGGAAGCCTGGAAGTCACCTCACTGGCATCATAAGATGCCCTTGCTTGGTGCCTTGCCAGTTCTAGATCTATGGCAGAGAGGGCAATGGCTTGTCGAGATTGCTCCGAGTCAGGCAGCAATGCCAGCACCTGAGCCAGCACTGACCACAGGTGCCTATTCTAGGTAGCATGGTGTGCCTGATGTGATGTATCACACGAGAAGAAGACAAAACTCTTCACCCCCACCAGTCGAACCTGAGGGAATCCGAGTCTGGTGGTCGGTTGGTTGCAAGGCGCCGACACCTAGAAGAAGTCTCTAGGAATGCCAAGCCTGAGGGAGGGTGAGGGAGAGAACCTAGAGACACACTTGTGGAGCACAATGCCTCCTCCTGCAATCTGCTGGGGAAGGGGCGGCTGGAGACTGTCAGGTGCGGATAGACACTTCCTGGAAGGGGACAGGCCAGGATGGCACCACCAGGTGTTGGGCACTGAATTCGCTGAGGAATTCACATGTCTGCCGCTTGGTATTGTCCCGTCTGACATAGGAGATAAGGAGATCCCGAACCATCCTCGACAGGAAGCACTGATATTCAGTGAAATCAGCATCGGAAGAAAGGTGAATGGTAGGTTCCTCTCCCTCCGAGAAGGGAGTCAAGAAGGATGCAGAGCTCGACTGTCCAGAGGACTCCTGCGGTGGTGGGGACAGGAAAAAGTCCCGTTCATTCATGTACCTAACATATGACAGGAAGGCCGCCACAGTGGCTCTGAACGTCTCCCAGGATAAGAGCCCCGTAGGACCCACGTGGCCTGGGAGAGAAGGGGGTGGCTGCAGAGGAATGGGAGAAGGGCACCTGCAGGGAAGTGCTTGTCCTCTGCCAGGGCTCTGGAATACAGGGAATGGAGCCCGAGCTAGAGGGATCCCTGATATCAAACAGGGTTACAGAGTGGAAGCCTGGGGGTGCAAACTCTGGAAGAGTCCAGACGGGGAATCTCTCCTGTGATGCACCTGGGGTTGCATGAGTCTAGAAGGGCAACCATGAGCGCTGCCACTGGAGGAAACCCTGAAACCCGAGGAGAAGAGGCGGGGGGAGCTTGGCGCTGCAGCTCCTCCCTGCGCCCCGCAGGGTGGCAGTGAAGTGTCGCTGCCCCTTGCCTCAACCCCTCAGACTCCGAGGACGCCCTCCTCCTCCTCCTCGACCACAGGGAAGGAGTCCCAAGATCCAGAGGTCTCCCAAGGGAGGCCACCAAAGCTAGGGTCTCCAATCCCCCTTGGGAGGGTGCAGCAGCACCACGGTAGGCAGCTGCCGCAGCCTCTCCAGAGGAGATAACTAACTCCCCAGCCCTAGAGCTGTCCTCCCCAGTGGACCCCGAGCCACCCTTAGCCGAGGGGTCCTCAAAGGTAGACTGCTCCGGAGACTCGGGGTGCTGGGCCACCTGACGCCGCGTCCCACAGAGATCTCAGATTTCTAGAAATCAGGCAGCCAGTCCGGGTTCAAATCTGAGTCATCGCCCTCCGAAGAGGAGTCAAACAGAAGGACTTCAATACTGGCCACACTGGGAACATCTCTAGAGATGGCACCTCGAATGGTGCCGGCATCACCAGCGGTGCCAGCCGATCCCACCGCACCGCCCAAAGCCCTAGAGCCCAACACCGACCCATCTATGGCCCTGGTTGAGTCCCGGGTGTTGTGTGCGGTGCCGGAACCCGAAACAGCGCCACCAGCAGTGTCACGCAGGGCATAGGAGCTGCGAGCAGCGCCGAGAACCAAACTGGCACCATATGTGGCGCCGCCTCGATCACCAGCACCATGAATGGCACCAGGACCCGAAACAGTGCCGCAAAGCAGCGTCGAGGGTCCGCCAGTGCCGGACCCGGCAACCGTGGGCTGCAACACTGGAGGAGCCTGCACCTCAGGAGAGGTGACTGCCGAGGCGGTGTCAATGACGTGACCCCCGGGAGGAGCTGCGCCACTCCTTCGACACAGCAAAGG
Source organism: Neoceratodus forsteri (assembly GCA_016271365.2). NCBI lineage: Eukaryota > Metazoa > Chordata > Ceratodontiformes > Ceratodontidae > Neoceratodus > Neoceratodus forsteri. The sequence continues at coordinate 1,547,494,593 of CM057449.1, read as the reverse complement.
AAGCTCCTCCTCGGCAAGGCCTGAAGATGAGGAGGCCCCCCTCTTCACCAGACCATATAGGCCTGGGAGGGGACCTGGAGGAAGGATCTAAAGACCTGGCCTGGGAGGCCCAAGAGTGACGTTGTCCTCAGAAAGTCGGTGGGACCCTGCTGACTCTAAACGTATGGATTTCCAGAACATGGCAATCCATGGAAAAACAGGTGTCACATCTATCCATATCATGGTTAGGTCCCAGGCACCACAGACAGACATTATGCTGGTCCAAAACGAAAACTGCTCGGCCACAGGAGCACTGGACGATAGGGGCGCCGAATTCGCCGACTTACGGCTATTCCCAACCAGACATGATGTGAAGTTAACCAAAACACAGTAAAAGATCCTGCACTCAATTTTTAGCAGAGTTCCAGCTAGATCCACTGAAAATCTGCACCATCCTGCATACTACTGCCCTGAAACTCTCCAACTGGTCTGGATCCTATAGTCCTGATGCAGACTACATCTAAATCTGCAAAACAACAGGCAAAATTATGCTTTAATCAGCCTTCCAATCTGACCACTGCATCGCGGCCTGCAGAACCAACGAGGGCCCCCCCCCCCAGGCCCAAGCCTCACAAGATCCTAGAGGTGATGCTGAAAATACAACGATGGACACAAACTACCAAAATCTGGAAAGATTGATCCGCGATCTGAAGTATGACTTGGGCACACAGATTCAGTCAGGTTTTGATAATATGACTGCACAAATTCAGCATTTAAAACAACTGGTGAACGCAACCTCAGAGACTGTGGCGGCCCATGCTACTCGCATTGCTGAAGCGGAATCCAGAATCAATACTCAGGAGGACACAACAACACAATTGTCCACAGACCTACAACAAGCCCTAAAAGACATTGAATTTTTAAAACAAGTAGTGGACGACCATGAAAATTGAGAACGGAGATGCAATATCCGCCTCATGGGCCTCCCCGAGGGAATGGAGGGGAAGGACTGCCCAACATACCTCTCAACCTCTTGCCTCATGAATCAGGGACAAGGCTTAAAAAAATCAGGGACAAAGACCCAAAATCAGGGACACATCTTAAAAATTGGTACTACTCACACAGAAAGCTGTTACAATAAAGGGATGTAAGTTAAGATGCATTTTCTGAAGAAGAACAAGTCTATAACTTTAATGTTTGACATTATTTTGTGATTTTAATCTCCACTGTTCTGTCACAAAAATACAAATTTTACGAGGGACAGAGGAAAATTTTGAGGCAAAATCAGGGACGTCCCTGAAAATCAGGGACAGTTGAGAGGTACGCTGCCCAACATTCATTAAGGACTGGCTTCAAAGAACCCTGGCACTTCCACCAAACATCACCCTAGAAATACAACGGGCCCATCGTTCCCCAGGTCAGAAGCCAATGCCAGAACAAAAGCCAAGGCACCTACTTGTGAAATTTCTCCACTTCCAAGATTGCCAGGCAGTCCTTGCAGCAGCCCAAAAGTGTGAACCCATCATGGAGCAGGGTTCCCAAGTTAGCATCTTTCTGGATTTCTCCAGGCCTTTACAGAACCGAAGGCAAGCATTCACGGAGGTTAAACTCAGCTGCATGACATTAATTGCCTTCACGCTGGCCTACCCAGCGTGGTTGATAGTGCACCACCCTGGCAGCGAGCCTTTACTGATCCCAACGAGGCAATGGAGTATGTGTGGGGACTGAGATGACATGAGCAGGCTGACTGCACAGGAGAGAACAAAGTGTGAACTCAACAATATGGTGCCAATCTGTATTGTTTCCTAACCAGGTAACCCCGGAGATGGGATTTTAGGGGAGGGATCTTCTTGGCCCGTAACTCCGGGGCTTGGAGGACTATCAAGGCAGGGCTCAAGGGGAATCCTGATTTTACCCACCCTGTCACTCAGGAGGACTTCCCTCCTGGCAATACGATTCGTTTACCTCCAGGGCACTGTATTACTAAGACTATGAAGCTTTGGACACTGACTTTTAGCCCTCTGTGTTTCTGTGGAGTCCATTTTCACTGTTAAGATGTTGATGTTTGGCTATTGTATTCATTCTATGTTCTGGGATGTTTTTGGCCGCTGAAGGAACAGAATTATGATCGCATGGTTATAGAACTGGCCCGTATTGGATTTGGGCTGTATGTGCTAACGAATTGGTGGGGGGAGGGAGGTACATAGGTGGGCAAACACATGCTATTGAGCCCAAAAGCCCATCCTCTCATTAAGGGATTAGCTACACCTTGTATTTTTAGATGGGGATGTCTAACTGTGTATGAAAGAGCAATGGAGACAAGCTGTGTTAAGCATATTAGAGCTACAGAGGGCTGCGTTTGAATGCGCCACTCCGGGCCTCTCTGTCTGCTACCCCGTACATACATCTGACTAATGGCTTAAAGGGATGGGGGCAGACGGGTTGTTTTTCCTTGCAGGCACTCACCAGTGGCCAGTGTATCACGCCGGTGGCGCGCCTTCCCCCACACCACAGTACTGTGGTTTACACGCAGGATGTTCCCATCTTTATGATATTCCCTCTTCAGAGCCAGTGGATCTAGTGGCTCACTCTACGAAAATAAGAGGATGAGAGACGAAGAGGAACTCCACAAGAAACTAGGGACTGAAGGAGGTAATGGGGCAGAGGGAGTGAGGGGGATAGAGACATGGGGTGTAAACAAGGAGTAATAGGAGATACACAAGCAAAGGGCAGAGTTGGTGGGGGGAAGAGGGACTGAAGGTTCTGTTTTGAGGGGGTTTGTTAAAAGTTAAAGTTGTGGATTCTACAGACAATGTTTTGATATAGCTGACATCAATCAAAGGTACTGTTTTGTTGCCGTGTCTAGACATATTAAGATTCTTCCAAGATGGCAGACTTAACAGGATATCATGGAATGTCAATGGATTGAAAACGGTGGTTAAAAGAAGGTATGGTCTTCCATAAAGAAAGAAAAAGGAGATGTGATGCTGCTACAGAAAATTCACCTCACCAAAGACAAGGCAAACAGGCTGGCTCAGTCGTTGGGGGGGGGGTCCTCTTGGCAGCACCATTCACCTCGAGGGCTTGGGGAGTTGCAATCTGGATTCGACCCGCCTTCCCCATAAAATTAACAAATGGGTGGCAGATCCTCAGGGCAGGTTTGTTGTAGCTGAGGTAGACTGGGGGGCTGTTCACCTTTGCTTCAATCTATGGCCCTAACTTTGACTCTCCAGATTTTTTCACTCACCTGGGAGTGAACCTAGCCCTTTCCTTGACAGCATAGTGATTGGGGGATTTCAACACCTATCTAGACCCAGCTCTGGACCATTCTGGAAATAAAACAAAACCATACCCTAAAAGTGTGGCAGTACTGAGAAAGCTGATAGAAGGGAGGGCCCTAGTGGAAGCCTGGAGATACATTCACCCTGGGGACAAAGAATATTCTTTTTACTCTCATGCCCACCGACTCTATACATTACTAGACTACATATTCATCTCCACTCCCTTGGTCACAAGAGGACATGCGTGCCACATATGGACCCATGCTTATCTCGGACCATGCTCCTCTGATGCTACACTTGCAGATCATGCCGTGGGCCCCCACTGACATTACATGGAGGATGGACCCACCCATACTCTCAGACCCACACTATATAATCCATATAAATGAGAAAATGAAGATCTTTACTGATCTCAACAAAGACAAAGGGACTCATATTACCTATGTCTGGGATGCTCTCAAAGCCTTTATACGAGGAGAGACAATCTCCTATGCTGCCCATCAAAACAAACAGTCCATTAGGAAAGAAGGCCTCCTTTTACAGGACATTCAGAAGCTGGAGAAGGCGGCCATGGCAGATCCCCAACCACACCTAATTAAACAACTAAAATTATTAAAGGGCACCCTAAACCAATTAGAGTCTAGGAAATTGGGAGAGGGACCTCCTAATCACCAAGTCCTATATGCATTTTGAGAGGGACAAGGCGGGCAAGTGGCTTGTTGGGCTAGAGAAACACAAAAAGCCAGAAAGGGACACACTTAAAATGGTCAGGCCAGACGGTACCCATACCTGTGACCAGATGGAAATAAACTATACCTTCCGGGAGTTTTACTCCAGCCTATACACCTCTCAAGTGCCACAGGATGGTAACCCTGAGACATTTCTCAAGGTGGTCACTATGCCCTCCCTAGGTGCGGACCTAAGAGACAACGTGAATTTACCTATCACTTCTGAGAAGATCAGAGAAGCCATGTGGCAGATCAATAAGGGGAAATAGCCTGGCCTGGACAGCATTCCTGCAGAGTTCTATAGGCATACTTGGGACTCTTTGGGCTCACTCATGACAGAAGTCCTCTGCAATTCTCTGGAGGAGGGAGCACTACCACCATCTCAGAGGTTGGCAACCATTGTGGTACTCCCAAGCCAGGAAAAGACTCTATGTAATGTAGCTCTTACCCTGCCATATCCCTTCTCAATGCTGACTACAAAATACTAGCTAAAACACTAGCGGGTAGGCTGGAAAGGTCCTGCCAGAACTAATATATAACGATCGGGAAGTCTGTCAAAGGTCTTCAGGCTAAGCACAATATCAGATGCTCTATTAACATAATCCACGGTGGACCACTGGGAAGGGGGGTCCCAACAGAGACCTTCTCGCACTTGACGCCGAAAAGGCCTTTGACCGGGTCGAATAGCCCTTTATGGTTGCAGTCCTCCATAAATTTGGACTGGGAGGACCCTTCCTCACCTGGCTCAAAGCCTTATATAACAATCCCCAGGCCCAGATACTAACTAACACCACCACCTCAGCTCCATTTGCTTTATTCAGAGGGATGAGACAGGGTTGCCCCTTGTCGCCCCTGCTCTATGTCCTCACTATGGAGGCTCTGGCATCCACAATATGGGGAGACCCAGCAATAAGGGGATGTGGGCCGGGAGGGATAAATCATGTTATTTCCCTGTTCGTTGATGATGTCCTTTTATTCTCAGACAACCCGGAGGATGCCCTGCTGGCCCCAGACAAAATATTTTGGGAGTACGGGCCATTATCAGGACATAAAATTTATTGGGACAAGAGTGCGTGGCTCTCACTAGAAAGGCGAAGACAGCCATTATGATTGCGGGCAGTACCATCTCTTCCACCAAACAAATAAAATACTTAGGAATTCTCCTCCCCTGCAAACTGTCCCACATTATCCAAATTAATTACAGGGCGCCGATACAGAAAATTAGGGAGTACTGTACTAACTGGAGAGCCCTTCCCCTGACCCTCTCGGGAAGAGTTAATATGATTAAAATGTATATTTTACCACATGCCCTCTACCTCTTTCAAACCATTCCTACCCATCTCCCTAAGAAGTACCTTAAGACGCTAGAGGGAGCGAGCACTCAGCTGCTGTGGCAGGGCAAGAAATCCAGAATTCGGAAGGAAACATTATGGAACCCAGAGCACCTGGGGGGCCTGGGGTTACCCAACATGCGTTTTATACTACCTAGCTGCACAAATAGCTCACATACAGGAGTTGCTGAAATAGGGAGGTGCTGCCCCCACTTGGAGGGACATGGAGTCTAGAGGAGACTCACATCTTTACCATGCCCTACTAGTTAATTCAATAAGGAATAAGGTCCTTCCTAAGAGTAAGAACCCTTGCACTAGAGCAACCTGGGGTTCGTGGTCAGCAGCTCATGCCCTGCTGGGGGCCCTTCCACATTTCTCACCTGTTATCACCTTGGAGTCGGTGCTGGAGGGAGAGAGCAGCCTTTCCAAACACGAAGGTAGGGGTCTCAAAGCCTGGAGAGCCCGAGGCCTATTTAGACTGGGCCATTTTCTAGAGGAGGGAAAGGTGCGCCAATTCCTGGCCTTAAAGCAGGAATTTCAGCTCACTACGACATATTACTTCCTTTACACTTCAGACTTAAAACCAAGATAAAAGCGGAGTTGTCCACAAGGCTTGGTCATCGAGCTGTACAACGCACACTCATAAAAGAGTTATTTTCCAAATATTCTAACACCCAGGGTTTCAAACCATTAACTAGATGCTATAAGATGTTACTGAGCTGCCTCCTGGACCCTATGGAGAGAAGAAAAAAAATACTTACCATAGTAATGTTGTTTCTTCTAATGGAGACTTGCTGTATTCTGACAATATGCAGTTAGACCGACCGGTTCAACTGCCCTGGAGAACCAAGAGTTAAACTCTATGCAAATGCATAGAAGGTTGAGCTCGAGCTCGGTTTTCAAACCACTGTCCTCGGAATGTTCTAGTAATTGATCAGATACTATGAAGCGAACTAATTTAATATGTGTGTAATGGCCAAAACCAAGCCTAGACAGGACCCCAACAGGGGCACATCAGGAAACAAAATCCAAAGCGCATATGAAAGACTCAAGTCACATATGCCCAGAGAAAACCAATACCACTGATGGTTTCAAAAAGCTGCTGCAGAAGAGCCACCCTTCCCCAGGTTCTGAAGGGGAGGTAGGGTGGGAGGTCAGAATACAGCAAGACTCCACTAGAAGAAACAACATAACTATGGTAAGTAATTTTTTCTTCAAACAACATGAAGTCTTGCTGTATTCTGACAATAGGCAGACTATAAAGCAGTGCCCCCAGGAGGTAGGCACAGAACCTATTTAGGGAATAGGCTCTGCAGTACTGCTGTGCCAAACCTGGCATCACTCCTTGCCTGAATATCCAGGCTGTAATGCTTAGTAAGTGTATGGACAGACTTAAAGGTGGCAGCCTTACATATCTCAAGCTAGGGGACTTCCCTGGCAGCCGCCAGGGAGGCCACAGTGCCTCTGGTAGAGTGGGCCCCTAAGACCTGCTGGTGGGTCCTTACCTAGCTTAGTGTAGCAGAACTGGATACAGGCCACAATCCATCTGGCTATAGTCCTTTTTGCAGTTAGCCTGCCTTGGCCAACATCCCCATAAGTAAGAAAAAGCTGGGAACAATCTTTCCTTAGCTCGTTTGTCCTGTCCATATAATAGCTAATAGCTTGTTTAATATCCAGGCTGTGCAGCCTGCATTCACCTGAACTAGAGTGATCTGAGAAAAATATAGGCAAAGTAATGGATTGGGTGAGATGAAAATCAGAAACCACCTTAGGGAGAAATTTCCTGTTGGTTTGGAGCACAATCTTGTCCCTGTGAGGCGAAATATAGTTGGGCTCCACAGATAAAGCTTGAAGCTCACCGATTCTTCTAGCAGAAGTGATAGCCACTAAAAAAACAGTTTTCCAAGTGAGAAACTTGAGTTCTGAAGAAAACATAGGTTCGAAAGGAGGCTGCATAAGCTGACCTATACATATGTTCAGGTCCCATGCAGGGGTAGTTCCCTATGTGGGGGATGAAGATGCAACAACCCCTTGAAAAACTTTTTGAAAACTGGGTCTGCAGCCAGCAAAGATGCTTTCCCTGCTGAAAGATAAGCAGAGACAGCAGAAAGATGTATCTTCAGGGTAGATGGCTGTAAATGCAGAGACTGAAGGTGGACTAGATAGTCCAGAAGCTGAGGAATAGGTTTTTCTGGTAGCAGGCTTTCTGGCACCTTTCAGGATATCCAGGACAGGTTGAGACAGGTGTAAATCTACATATTCTAGGTCCCCAAGAGCAAAGCCCTGAGGTGAAGGGACTGAAGATTGGGGTACATTATCCTGCCCTGAGAGGATGTCAGCAGACTGTACCTCCTGGGTAGAGAAATCGGTTTGGTCACTGATAGGGACAACAGCATCGGATACCATGGCTGTCTAGCCCAGTCTCGGGCTATGAGAGTCATTGTAGCAGACTGGGACCTCAACTTGACCAGGACTCTGGCAATTAGAGGAAAGGGAGGAAAAGCATAAAGGAACCTGTTTGACCAGTCCAGAAGGAGAGCATCCAGTGGCACTGAGCCTTGGAGTGGAAGCCTGCAACAATACAGAGGTAACTGGTGATTGTCTGGGGCTGCAAACAGATCTATCTCTGGAACCCCCCACCTCCTGAATACTGAAAGAAGGACCTGCATGTTCAATGTCCATTCATGATGGCCCTGTCTGATTCTGCTGAGAGCATCCGCCAGTACATTGTCCTTGCCTGGCAAGTGAACTGCTAACAGTGACATGTTGAGAGAATATGCCAGCTTCCAAATCTTCATGGATTCTGTGCAAAGCAGGGAGGATCTTGTTTCCCCCCTGCTTGTTGATGTAGTACATGGTGGTGGTGTTGTCTGTCCTGACCTGTACCACCTTGTCCTGTAGGAGACTGGCAAACTCCTGAATAGCTAGAAGCACCGCTCTGAGTTCCAGAAGATTGATGTGCAAGAGAGATTCCTGAGGGAGCCATGTACCATGTGCTGTGGGATCCCCAGGTGGGCACCCCAGCCCAGGAGAGAAGCATCCGTTGTCAGCACCAGAGAGGGTACCAGCGGGAGAAAAGGAACCCCCACTCTGAGGTTGTCCATCTCCTGCCACCACTGAAGAGCTAACAGAAGGGTGTGAGACACTGTAATCAGTTTGGACAGAGAATCTTTTTTTTTGACCAGAAGGATCTGAGGTGGAACTGAATGTCCCTCATCTGAAACCTGGCCCTCAGGACCACAGCTGTGGTGGAGGCCATGTGTCCTAGAAGCTGTAAAAAGTACCTCGCCGGATGAGGAACTTGAACCCGAAAGGATTTTGCCAACTCTATGAGGGCCTGCGCCCTTGCAGAAGGCAAAAAGGCTCTTGCCTGAATGGTATCCAGATCTGCCCCTATAAAATCTAGTATCTGTACTAGGGTTAAGACAGACTTCTGATGATTTACCAAAAACCCTAGGGAGCGAAGAGTATCCCGAGTGAGTTTTAGGGCTTCTGTGACCTGCTTGGGGGATTGACCCACCAACAGCCAGTCGTCTAGGTAGGGGTAAACTGAAACCCCTTGTCTTCTGAGGAATGCCACCACTACTGCCAGACATTCTGTAAACACCCTTGGTGCAGATGTCAGACCGAAGGGCATAGCTCTGAATTGGTAGTGGCCTGAAGGCAGTCGAAACCAGAGATATTTTCTGTGAGACTGTCTGATGGGGATGTGGAAGTAAGCATCCTTTAGGTCTAGGGATGCCAGCCAATCCCCTTGCTTGAGAGTAGGTAGAATGGTAGCCAAGGTTGTCATTTTGAATTTTAGCTTTGTAAGATGCCTGTTCAGGAATCTGAGATCCAGAATAGGCCACCACTCCCCATTTTTCTTGGGTGCCAGGAAGTACATGGAGTACAGTCCTTTTCCCCCGTACTGATGTGGCACAGGTTCCACTGCTCTTGACTGAAGAAGTGTGGAAACCTCTGCCTCCAGCTGGGCAGTTTCTGCAGTACTGGAAGGTCTGAAAATTCTTGCTGACAGGTTTGGGGTCACCTTGAAAATGAGAGCAAGTCCCTGACCCACTATCTCCAGGAGCGATTTATCTGAAGTGATGGAACGCCAAGCCTGGAGATAGTGGGTCAGCCTGCCCCCAACAGGATACGGGGAGGTGGTCCGAACAGAGCTCTCACGGTGTCTGTTTGGCTGGGGTAGCAGACTGGGGGGTGAAGGTGGCCCTGCCAGCACCTGTCCTGCCTCTCCCTCTAAAGAACCCCTGGTTGCTGGTAAGAGGGAAAAGCTTGGGCTGGTGAAAGGCCTGGGGTAAGGTCTACCCTTAAACCTGGCCTGCTGCTTCTGAGGAGTAGCAGCCTTCTCTTTTGCTGAAGCACTCCTGTATGCCACTCTGTACTCATTCATTTTCTTCATATATGCCTCAGTCTGTTCCCCAAACAGAGAGTTCTGGACAAGGGGAAAATCCATGGCATTATTGTGCATGCCCTGGGACAGGTTAGTACACCTGAGCCAGGAAAAATGCCTGAGGGATATGGCAGAAGCCATAGCCCTAGAAGCTGCATCACTGGAGTCCACAGCCATGTGGAACTGGGATTTAGATGCTTGTACCCCCTTACTGACCAACTCCTGAAGGTCAGCAGAAAATTCAGAAGGGGCCTTTTGAGCTAGATGTTCGACAACCTCCCAAAGGGACTTTTGATACCTGGAGGCATAAGCCATGTAGGAGGCTTGCCTGATACCCAAGGAAGATGCCAGGTACCCTTCCTTGGCAAGAGAATCCACCTTCCTGGAATCCTTGTCAGGGGGGTGAGAGGCCAAGGGAATGCCAGCCTTCTCGCAGGCTGCAGTTTGAACTACCCCTACATGGCTACAATGGCTAGTTAAAAAGTCAGTGCCATTGCCAGCCAGAAGGTACTTAATGTCCACCTTCTTATCTAAAGGAGGAACAGAACTAGGGGTTTGGAGGATCTTTAAAGTCTGCTTCTTTAGGGACTTGTGAATGGGAATCGAAAGTCCCTGGGATACAGGAAGATCTATCATCTCCTTGTAATCCTCTTCCTCATCATCCTCCTGCCTGGCCTCTTGTACAGAGAGCTGCAGGGTCTCAGCCACCTGCCTCATAAAAGCAAAATGGGAGGTAGCCTCAGACACAGGCCTAGGAGGGGATTCGTACTGAGGATGGTCAGGGGAGACCTCAGGGTCAATGAGCTCCCCTTCTTCCTGCTCCTCATCCTCCTCCTCCTCATATTCAGAAAAGTAATACTCCTCAGGATCAAGGTGTCCTGAAGGAGGTGAACTGGTATCCGGAACCACTGGCTGCCCAGACGGTACCTGCGACGGTTTGCCAAATCTAGATTGCAAAGACTGCACTATTCGGATGGCCTTTGCAATTTCATCCGCGGTTGGAACCGAGACCGATCGCTTATGTGGTTCTGAACCGGAGCGTCTGGCTTTCTTCGACGGTGCGGGTTCAGAAACTGACTCCAAGCGTCGTTTAGCCGTCATCGATTCACCCTGGCTTGAAAGGTCGGTTGTCGGATCAGGAGGTTCAGTAGAACCGGAACCGGCCTCAGCAGTCTTGTCCATTCTTTCCTTCAGTTTACCGAGGTGCCTGTCTAAAGTAGACTGAGGGAAATTCTTACAAATATCACAGTCTGTTTGTAAGTGGTTAAAACCCAAACAATACAGACAAACCAAATGTAGATCAGCTTTTGCAAATCGCTCCCCACACTCAGTACAACGCTGAAACCCAGTGGGACTGGTTTTTCTCTTGGGTTTCTGTGACAGAACCCTAAAATTTGGAGCTCAACCCAGTGGCTTAGTTGGGCCGGTTAAGCAAGAATCAAATACCTACTTTATCCGTAGTGGCTTAGTTAGGCCAGGATAAAAAAATAGAAGAAAAGAGAAAATTACCCCTGAAGGCTTAGTTAGGCCGGGTAATAGAGAGGACAAAGTCTGAACGGGCCAACGGTTTAGTGCCAGCCAAAAAATGAACTGAGAGCCCCCGGTTCTGGTCAGGACTTTGCACCGGTATCCCAATACAGTGAAAATTTAGATAAACAGAGAAATTTAGAAGTTCGGCCCCCTCATGGTCGCGGAACCGATCGGAAACCGAACACTTACCTAACCTAGGAAACGTAAGCTATACCGAAGACAGCGGTTTGAGAATGTTACTGAAATAAAACAACAAAGTGGTTTGAAATAAACCGTCAAAACTATACTAGACCGAAAGCAGCGAGGAGAAATCTCCGGCGTCTTCTGGTAGCCGGAGTAAGAATCTGATCAGTTACTAGAACGTACCGAGGACAGTGGTTTGAAAACCAAGCTCGAGCTCAACATTCTATGCATTTGCATAGAGTTTAACTCTTGGTTCTCCGGGGCAGTTGAACCGGTCGGTCTAACTGCATATTGTCAGAATATAGCAAGACCTGATGTTGTTTGAATTAGGAAAGCATGGAAAGAGAACATTTACCCAGATGCACTCATGGGGGGGGGGGGGACTGGAACTTAATATGTAAAAACATTTTGAAGTGCTCTGTCAATAACCGCCTGACAATTATCCAGTATAATTTCTTTATGCAGATATACCACACTCCCAAATTAGCACACGAAATTGACCTGGGGTGTTCCCCCATATTACTATAAGTGCTCAGCACAAGAAGGCACCTTCTATCATATGGCTTGGGAGTGCCCAAAAGTTCCGAAATTTTGGGAGGGGGTGGTAGACATCCCATCTAAAACCGTGAATTATGCACCTAGACTAGATCCGGCTGAACTAGGGCTTCCAAGTCAGGGGATCTGGAAACCCACGAGGGGACATAAGTTGTGGAAACTGGGTATTGTGGTGGGAATGTGGGAACTAGCATTACACTGGAGACTTCAACAGGCCCCCACTATAGCTACCTGGATATCCTCCATGCTCCAGGTAATGAAATTGGAAAGAACTCAGTACCTAGTTAGAAACCAAATGGGAAAATATGAAGAAATCTGGTGCCCCTTGGAGCAGGCACTCTCAAAGGACTGGTTCCTGGCCTTTTGAAGTGGAAGTATAGATCCATTGACATTTCCTATCTTTCTTACTAGGCTAAGTCTAGTACTTCTATAAGTACAATTACTGTATGTAGCCACAAATGAGTATTTTTTTAATGTACAGATAAAGGTATAAGCACAGTGCTTAACTGACCATAATCTGTATTTTTTAATTGTTTCTTACTACCAATTTATTGCTACCTCAGTTAGTGGTGGATTACTTATGGTACTTCAGTTATTTAATATATTGTATCCCTCCCAGGATGGGGGAAGGCGAAGTATGTCTGTAGGAGTCCAACTTAGAAACATAGAATTTGACAGCAGATAAGGACTGCTTGGCCCACCCAGTCTGCCCATTTCCCTACCTAATGGATAAGCTGCAGATCCTAGTTAACTAGCAGCCTACTTCTTTCTACCCCCACCACCTAGAATTGCCTTATGACTGTCCCATGCATGCTTGAATTCAACCACTGTTTTTGACTCCACAACCTCCCCCGGAAGGCCGCTCCATGCATCCACAACCTCTCTGTGGAAAAAATACTTCCTTACATTACCTCTGAGCCACCCCCCCATCTTCAAATTGTGCCCCCTTGTTCTTGCACAACTCTTTTTTTGAAAGATGCTACCCTCTTGGATTCCCTTGAGGTACTTGAACATTTTTATCATGTCCCCACTCTCCCTCCTTTCCTCAAGGCTATACATATTAAGCGCCTTTAGTTTCTCTTCATATGTCTTCTGGTACAGACCCTGCACCATTTTAGTTGCCCTCCTCTGGACAGCTTCCATCTTGTCTATGTCCTTTCGGAGACTGGGTCTCCAGAACTGCACACAGTACTTCAGATGGGGTCTCACCAGCTGTCTGTACAGAGGGATAATAACTTCCTGTTTTCTACTGGTGATGCCTCTCTCTATGCATCCCAGTATCCCCCCAGCCCTCCTTACTGCCCTCCCACATTGCTTGCCCACCTTTAAGTCATCTGATATGACTACCCCAGGTCCCTTTCCATTTTTGTTGTTGTTAGTATCTCACCCCCATTGTGTACTCTTCCCTGGGTTTTGTTTCCCAGGTGCATTACCTTACTTCTTAGCACTGAATCTAAGCTGCCATACATTTGACCATTCCTCTAACCTTGCCAAGTCCCTCTCATCCTTTCCACCCCACCTTGTGCATCAACTCTGTTGCAGATCTTTGTATCATCTGCAAAGAGACATACTTTTCCTTCCAGTCCCTCTGCAATGTCGCTTATAAAGACACTGAAGAGGACTGGTCCTAATACTGAACCCTGCGGTACCCACTAGTAACCCCTTTCTTCAGAGTGGACTCCATTTACTATTACCCTCTGTGTCCTATTCTCCAGACAATTCTTACCCAGGCTATCATCTTGGGACCCACTCCGGCTGGCTAACTTGTTTATTAATCTTTTGTGGGACTGAGTCAAATGCCTTGCTAAAGTCTAGGTAGGCCATGTCCACAGGCCCTCCCTGATCTACTACTTTGGTCACCCAGTCAAAGAAATCTATTAGATTCATCTGACATGACCTTCCCGCTGTGAATCCATGCTGCCTTGGGTCCTGTGCCCTCTGGCCTCTAGGTACTGACAAATTCTTTCCTTCAGAAGTGACTCCATCATTTTCCCTATCACTGAGGTTAAACTAACAGGTCTGTAGTTTCCTGCTTCTGCCCTGCTCCCACTTGTGAAGGGGAATCACAGCTGCCCTCCTCCAGTCCTCAGGTACCACCCCATCCTCCCATGATTTGTTAAACAGGGTAGTCAGTGGTGTCACTAGTTCTACCCTTAGTTCTTTTAGAATTCTGGGATGAATCCCATCAGGCCCCATTGCTTTGTCCACCTTCAGTTTTAAGAGTTATTTCAGAACCCTTTCTTCTGTAAATGGGCTGGTATCAACGTCTGTACCCAGAATGTTTCTATTGTTTGTTTTAGGTACCTCCCCTTCATTTGTAAATACTGAGCAAAAATATTTGTTTAGTATCTCTGCCTTTTCACAGTCACCCTCTGCCCACCCCTCCCTTTATTAAGCCTCACTATCCTCCTTAGTCTTCCTTTGCTCCTGATGTACCTAAAAAGGTTTTATCCCCCTTCTTAACTGAGTTGGCTATCTTTTCCTTGGTTCGGGCCTTTGCTGTTCTGACTGCCTTCCCAGCTTCCTTTTGCTTTAACTGATACAATTCTCTGTCCTGCTCCTTCTGTGATTCCTTGTACTTTCTGAATGCTTTCTTCTTCTCTTGAACCTTCACTGCCACCTCCTTTGAGAACCACAGTGGTTTCATACATCATTTTGTTTTGTTTATTTGCTTCACACAAAGGCTTGTTACCTCTGTGATGGCAGTTTTTATTATTCCACATTGTTCTTCCACCCCTCCTTCCTGCCCATTTGCTAGTGCATTCCTTAGGCACTCACCCATTCTGGCAAAGTCAGCCCTCCTGAAGTCCAGTACTTTTGCCTTTGTATGGCTTGACTCTATTGCTGTGTTTATTGTGAACCATACTGTTCGATGGTCGCTAGTTCCCAGATGGCTACCCACGTCTACATCTGTGATCCTCTCCATCTCCATTTGAGAGGACCAGGTCTAAGATTGCTCCCTCTCGAGTGGGTTCCAATACTAGTTGTCTAAGGCATGCCCCTGTAGGGCATCTAGAATAACCCCACTCTTAGAAGTGGCTGCTGCAACTGCACTCCAGTTAACATCTGGCATATTCACATCACCCATCAGCAATATCTCCCCTTTATCTGCCATTCTAAGTATACTTTCTATCATTTCCTTGTCCATTTCTTCCCCCTGAGAGGGAGGTCTGTATACAATCCCTGTGCGGATTGTGGTGCCATTGCCTGCCTCCAAATTGACCCACAGTGCTTCTTCTCCTCCCTGTTTACCCTTTTGTTCTGTTGCTTTGATTCCTTCCCTTATGTAGAGAGCTACTCCTCCTCTTTTACCCTCTCTGTCCCTCCTGTAGATAGTGTATCCTGGTA
Organism: Neoceratodus forsteri; assembly: GCA_016271365.2. Classification (NCBI taxonomy): domain Eukaryota; kingdom Metazoa; phylum Chordata; order Ceratodontiformes; family Ceratodontidae; genus Neoceratodus; species Neoceratodus forsteri. The sequence goes on along the minus strand of CM057449.1, from coordinate 1,547,479,265 downwards.
TGTTTACGTCCCAGTCATGGTTCTGTGTGTACCATGTTTCTGTGACTGCCACGATATCCAGATGTTCCTCCTCCATCAAGGCCACTAATTCAGGAAGCTTGTTACCCAGACTACGGGCATTGGTACTCATTGCTCTCCATTTTTTGATGGCTTTACCTTCTGTAGTAGCAGCATCCCCCACTGACCTTTCTACCTTGGTCTTTTTCTCATTTAGTACCCTGTTTTGTAGTGGGAGGCTGGGATTTTCCTACTGCTTTTCAGTGTCTCCCCCCTTGACTAGTTTAGAAGCTTGCCAATGAAACATTTAAACCGATTGCCCAAAAGACGTGTTCCCTTGCTGAACAGATGCAGACCATCCTGCCAGTATAGGCTGGTGTCCCTCCAGGTGGAACCCCAGTCCTCAATGAAGCCAAACTTAAATAAAGTTTACAAAAAAAAAAAAATACATAAATGGAACAAACTTGCCGGCCACTAATGGCATTGGGATGGAGAACCGGGATGAGAAGTCGTCGAAAAATGGCGTCAAAGAAAGTTAGGCCTAATGGCGTAATTGCTAAAACACTGTAACTCGTGCAGCAGGTGCAGCCTTGACAGTGGAGAAACAGAACTGGGATGGAGGAGGAGTTCGCTGTGCCTAACGTTATCTCCCTCACACACCATGCGGTGTGTCATGCTCGTGGAGGCAGAGCCATCAGTGCCAACTCCTCCCTAAAAAAAAAAAAAAAAACCACTCCCGTAGCGGGTGCACGCATCCGGCATACACCCAAGCAGTAATGAATGGTGAAGATTGACATGGAAGATCCATCCCTATGCAGATTACTCAGTTCCCTACATTTTTAGGGATAATTAAGCCAATCTACAGAACTCTGCAACAACAGCACCAGAACACTGCAACATCTTATGTTTTAATGACAATTTGCTAGAAGAAATAAGGTGCACAGGATCTGTATTACCACAATTCATACAACTGGGAAAGTACATTTGCCGAGATAAATGGTGTTATCCTGGTTGGTGACACATGCAACTTTCAAAACTGTATCTATCTATCTCTCTATCTATCCACTGCAAAAAACTATGTTAAAGTCCTGTCCATCGATGCAATGGTAGAGCTACTGCTGGCGATGTCAGCGACCCAGGTTCAGGAACGAGCCAGGGTTGTCGAGAGCTGTTCAGGGAGAAGAGGATCATGCATCCATCCCAGTGGACACTCTCCTCTTTTGTGGAGTTAGGGCTGCTTGCCTTGCAGTGTTATCGCTGCCTCTAGTTGTACAGGTGGCGGAGCATCTGTCGAGACATGAAGGAGGGCCCTTTAGATGTGTTTGGGTGGAGAGTGCATTAGCATGCTCCTGCTTGGACCTAGGTCCCCATGGTGCAGGGAAGCAGTTGCAGCCTGGAGGGAAAACAAACAGGATAAACCCTCTCCGCCAGAGCTCCATGAAGGCCAGTATATCCAGTCTGACAGTGGTACATCCACCACACTGGGCAAGAGGAACCAAAAATACTAATTAAAAAAAAAAACACATTAATGAAGGCATTAGGGAATGAAGAATGCAAAGTGCACAAAGTAAGGAAAAGAAAAAAATGAATGTGTGGTGTCTCAGGAGTCTTGGCAAATCAATGGTGTCAGGTTCCTTTCCACCCTACTATCCACCCCCTGTCCCAGCCTCATGCCTTGTGACCCAAGCACAAGCTACAGGTCAAAGTCCATGCCCCACAAGTCGTGTGCTTAGAACTAGACACTTATGGCTCTCCAAATGGGACCCGCAGAGTTAGTTACAACTTTCTTCTTGCAGGGACCACACAGTTTCTGTGAAGCAGGGGATCAGTCATAACTTTCTTTGCACAGGGGCCTGCCTGAAGCAGAAGATCATTTGTAAAATTCTTTATGCAGATACCATATGCCACAGACCAGTAACTAGTTCTTGGGACACAAGACTGGGGCCTTGACGAGTGGGGTTGGGGGTTGAAAACCCCAAGGAACACCACAACACTGATTTGCCAAGTTTCCTGAGACTCCAACCCCTTATCGTTTCATTTCTTTACTTTGTGCATTTTGCGCGGGAGCTCAATACCTCGACTCTGAAGAGTAATGAGGAACAGTAAAATGGTCAAGGAACCTACGCTGCTAACGCCTGGGTAGAGACCTGCTGAAGAATGTTGGGATCAGACATACCAACTTCAGTACTTGAATCTTCAACATCTGGTATTCAAAAGAGAAGCAGGTGTAGCTGACCTGGTGGTGCAGAGGGCTAAGGCGCCATGAGTGCTTTACCTCACGCCGGTCAGTGACCAGAGTTTAGGAACGAGCTCAGGTTGCCAGGGGGTCGGGGGGGGGATTAATTGAAACTGCCATCAGGCAGCTCTCCTCTCCCGGACTGGGGTGGCTTGCCGACCTGACTTTTGGCTGACACCAAGTGGATACCTGGAGCAGTGCCAATGTCTGAGCAGCTGATGAGTTCAACACAGGGTAGGGGGGCCGGCCTGGTGGCGCTGAGGGTTGAGGCGCTGGATGCCACACCTCGCACCGGCGACCCGGGTTCGGGAACAGACTCAGACCGCCGGGGGCTGGCAGGGGGAAGGAAGGATTGAGCATCCTAGGACAGCTCTCCTTCCTTCGGGGTGGGTGAGGGATATGCGCCGTGCTGCAGTGACACCCAGCGGAGGCTGGGTGTTCGGCAAGCTACGGGCATTTACAAGGGGTGAAGAGCAGGCGGATGTTTACACATCAGTGCGTTGACGTCATAGCACGTCCAGCTCTTCAGTGGGCCAAAAATCAAGGGTGCCCTCCTCGGGCTTCAATTAGCCTCTGTTGCTGGATTCCCCAACCAGATATTGGTTCTGCGGGCTGGACAAAGGAACAGTTATGCAGCCCCGCCCTCCGGGGGGAAAGCCAGGGGTGACCGGGGGATCATGACATAGACAGATGGTGGAAGACCATGGCCATGACCAGGGCTGAAATCTGGTGGAGAACCCTGCAAAAATACGTAAAAAAAAAAAACAGGGTAGGGGGACAGTTGCAGTTTCAGGGGCAGATGTGTACCTTCATGTGCATACGCAACCCATGTCACTTTGGTTCGCACAAGAAAAAAAGCAGAAAAGGGACTCGAGGGTTGACTGGCGTGCAGCATACCTCTCCAGACCCACACCACCTCCCGGACTGCTTGGCCCCTTCTGTATATGGACTCCAGGAGAGGTGGCCCTTCCCCTCCTCTGGCCCTGTCATGGGGAGGTAATCCGTGTGGGATCTGCAAAACTAAACCTGCATTCACAATGTCTGAAAACTGATACTGAAGGCTTTGGGATTTTTACAGCCAAACATACTGCTCAGAAAATACAAAAATAAAGTAGAGATCAAATTGAGGTACTGAAGTTTGCTCCACAGTGTGCACTTCATGGTGGGGAAAACAGAACTGAAGTAGTTTGGGCATCGTCAATGGTTACTGTTTGTTTGCTTGTGTGCGTTTGTTAAAAACTGCAACCACAAAAGGTGGTTGAAGGTAACACAATACACAATCAAGACTTAAAAAAAAATACGTACAGAATAACTTACATTGACATAAAGTTCAATAAACCACTGACAAACTACAGCCAGAAACACTGCGTTGCACCCCTAAACAACAAATACAAGACACATGCAGGTCCATGTTCAACATTTTCTGCCGACATGTAATGCAGAAATTTTAAGCCGTGGGATGACTTAGCTTCCTCCATGTCCATCTGATCGACAGGCATGGCAAGAATAGAGATCTCAAAGAAACTGTCAATGCGTAAAGTAACCCTCTAACATGAGGATCAGAGGGTTTCCTTGGTAGAGCGGTAAAGGAGAAGACATGTGCCTTCCCTGCAATCACAGGGCAGAGATGGAGGATATATTGCCCAGGTGGTGGCAGAAACTTAGCTTAAAGACGTCTGATGAATCAGCACTTCCAGTGAAACTGCCAGAGTGTGGACAGTGAACTGTATTCATGACTCTAAAAACTCCCATTTTATATGTTTACCTGTAGAGTTCCGGCACCTCGGATCATTATAAGAGTGCCTTCTGGAGTTCTTTAGGTGAGAGAACCGGGATGTGAAGCAACACAGTTCTGACTCGCAAAGGACTTCCAAAGACACTCATAACTGTAAGAAATGCCGGAATTGTACCATATGCATGCTATTAATCATGTTAAAGACTTCAATTAAAAAAAAAATGGAACCAGAAATTAAAATTAAAACATTTTACTTTGTAGAAAATAAGAGAACCCCACTGAACAGGAACTAGACTATGCCAACGGAATCTAGAACTTCAGAAGTTTAAAACTGCATGAGAACCCCTTTTTCAGTTAACATTTTATTTCAGAACAAAGTCTTAACTACACTATGTACAAAGTAAATTACAGTAGCATTATCTAAGCAAATTCATAGTAAATAGTTATAAAATATATGCACAACACTTTTATTGTACTTATCACTGTAGGATTTCCAACAGATCACCAAATCTTGAATGATAACTGGTGATATTATGTTTAATGCAAGCAATCATTTTCCTTATTCCCAAGGCAGCTTCTGTCTCTGTTAACTGCTCGTTATGGCTCAAAGTAATAGTGTCCATCCAATCTCGAGTACAACCTTATTTGCTGCTATTGCTACAAAATTTATTGGAGATTTTTGCCTTAAATCCAATCCCTCAAATACTAATCTGCCTCCAATGGTACGTTAGTGGATTGAAAATATTGTTATTTTTATCTTTGAAAAATGCACACAACTGGTCTTAACCCTTCTTATGGTCATAAGAATATCTGGAATGATTAGATGTGGGTGAACACTGCAAAAGTTCCGCCATTTTTCACGTATGATTTATGTTTATGTTAAGAAGAGAAAGAGAATACATAAAATGCATCACTTCAACTGATAATTACCCACTGTACAAGGTCTTAATATTGTTCTGCATTGTGTGTACTCAATTTCTCTTCTTGACTGATTGTTTTTGCTGCTTGTAGTTTAATTCTATGTTACCTTTGCTTGAGCAAACTGATGTTTTGCAGAGATGAATACAGCAGGTACATATTATGCAGTAATGCTTATAAACACTTGGCAGAAGCTTTTTTTTTTTTTTTTTACTCTGTTCTAAACTGAGTACAGTTTTCATTATTTTCTAGAGATACAAGTAACATACTCCAAAGTTTAGGCACACAAAAGAAGAAAGACTTGTGTCCCTGACTGAGAGATAGTCCCAGTTATTTAAATAAGGCCTTATCATGAGACTGGAAACAGGGGAGGTACCCAAAGACTGGAGGACAGCAGATGTAGTCCCTTTACACAAAAGCGGGAACAAAGAGGAAGTGGGAACTACAGACCAGTCAGCCTGACTTTGGTAATGGGGAAGATCATGGAAGCACTACTGAGCAAGAGATTGGTGGAACATCTGGTTGCCAACAGACTACAGGGCCCAAGACAGCATGGTTTCACCGGATGTAGGTCAAGCTAGACCAACCTCATTGACTTTTTCAACTGGGTGACAAGGGAGGTGGATCAGGGGAGGGCAGTGGACCTGGCCTATCTGGACTTCAGCAAGACCTTTGACACTGTGCCGCACAGAAGGCTGTTAAACAAACTGGGGAATACGGGAGTGGGCAGGACAGTAGAGCGGTGGGTGGGTAATTGGCTGGGTGGCAGGACACAGAGGGTGGTGGTTAATGGCTGTCACTCCACAGAGGGAAGAGTGATCAGTGGGGTGACACAGGGATCAGTGCTCGGACTGGTCCTATTCAACATCTTCATTGGTGACATTGTGCAGGACCTAGAATGCAGAATTTCCCTATTAGCTGACGATATGAAGCTCTGTAACAGAGTCGATATCCCAGAGGGTATAGACAGAATGAGGAGGGACCTGCAGAAGCCTGAAGAATGGTCAAGGGTTTGGCAGCTGAAATGTAACGCAAAAAAGTGCAAAATAATGCATATGGGGCACAAAAACCATGGAACAACTTATCAGTTTGGGGGGTTAAGGATATAGCATGCACCAAGCAGGAAAGGGACCTTGGGGTTATCATCTCTGATGACCTCAAGGTGTAGGGAAACAGTGAGACAAGGCGGCAGGTAAAGCAAATAGGATGCTCGAATGCATAGGCAGGGGCATCACCAGCAGGAAAAGGGAGGTCATAATTCCACTACACAAGACACTAGTGAGGCCCCACCTGGAGTACAGTATCCAGTTCTGGAGATCTTATCTATGTAAGGACACAGACAGCATGGAGACAGTTCAGAGGAGGGCAACAAAGATGGTGCAGGGATTCTATCACAAGTCCTAAGAGGACAGGCTGAAGGACTTGAATATGTACTTTCTGGAGGAAAGAAGGGAGAGAGGGGATATGATAGACATATAAGTACCTAATGGGGAGGAACAGAGTGCAGGAAAACACTATTTTCCAGCCAAAAAGGTGTACCAGGACTAGAGACCATGGGATGAAGTTGGAGGGAAGGCGATTCAGAGGAAATGTGAGGAAGAATTGTTTCACAGAAAGGGTGGTGGACAAGTGGGACACCCTGCCTAAGGAAGTGGTGGGGGCTGAAACAATCACAGGATTTAAGAATGCATGGGATAAACATAAAGGTATCCTGGAGGTCAGGAGTAAGGGGCAACAGACTTTTGAAAAACTTATTACGAGCTCAAATGGACAGACTGGGTGAGCCATAGGCCCTTATCTGCCAACAGTATTTATGTAGCTATGTACTTTACACTAAGTATCCTGTTTGCTCTGCATAAATGCACAAATAATGATCTTGGGGATTCATTTTTAGTAAACTGTCAATCAGGTAGTCCAAAATAAAAGCTGTTTTTGCATCAGAGGGCAATCAGCCTAGTTCAACACACATGGTGCAATAATGGGTTCTATGATTTGCAAGTAATCTTTAGTTGCTGGATAGTTTGATATTTATTGGACCAATACATGTCTTGAACAAAGATGGTATAGTACACAAGATTTTGGGGCCCCATAAGTCCCTTCTTCAGGAGAATAGCAAACTATGACATTATGATCAATGATCAACTAGTAATCACTAGTAATACCAGCACACATCTCATCTCTTCCTCAGTAGCCAAAACAGCTACTTTCTATTCCTGGGCTTCATACTACCATTGCTGCCTGCAAGTCTGCAGCTAAGCCCAGCTACACAGTAGCCAATTTATGGTCACGACTGTGATGGGTGGAAACTTTAAGGACCTTGCTGCACTAATCAGGAGCCTGAAGGGGCATGTGGTACATGTGAGGAAAAGATCCACCTGCCAAACCAGCCTTCGTGCCATCCATTTGAAGTTTTCCTCCAATATGCAGAGCAATCCCATGCTCACCAGAGTGGTACTTATGGCCAAGAGGACATCATCTGTTCTTCTTGGTGGCTGGATCCACTACATTCTCTTACTAAGCCCCACAGGACACTGCCAGTTGTGAGTTTGTAGCTCATCTTGGCTATGTGGAAGCCAAAGAGAGTCATGCCTGTGTTAAGGACTCCTCCAATCAATGAGCACCCCATGACGTCAGATCTTAGCTCACTGGAAGCCAGGTTTGTGCATTGCAGCTGGGGAGGTCGGGTGCGTCTGTGTGGATGAACAACATATACTACTCCTAGAACTACTGTTACAGGTGAGTAACCTGTTTTTCTAGGGACGTGGATATGTTGTTCATCCACACTTCTTGGCAGACTCCTAGCAGTTCTCCAGGAGGAGGGAGGGAGGCAAGGTGCACACCCCCCAACTTTGGGAACAGAAACTGGAGAACTGAGGCCATGTGGTAATGGGTGATGAAGGTGTTTGCTGTCTTCCAGGTGGCAGCCCGACAGATTTCCTGGATAGGGATGTCCCTGGAAGCAGGCACTGACGTAGCGGTATGGCGGGTAGAATGAGCTCTTATCCCTGTGGGAGGCTCCTTGCCCACCAACCTACAGCAGAAAGAAAAAATTACTCACCTTAGTAATGTTGTTTCTTCTAATGGAGTCTTGCTATATTATGACAGTAGCAGTTTGATCCAGCTCTAGAACTGCTCCGGAGGTGAAATGGTTAAAACCATTCCAAAATAGAATTTGGCCACGAGCTCTAAGAAGCAGCTCTATCTGTGTTATTTCAAACCTGAACTGTCAGATCTTTACGAGCCAAACTCACTAAGGTCTGTGTGGAAGCTGTAACTACACTAGCCAAATGGCTACCTAAATAATAATAACCATTGCTGGTCCCAACACCCAAGACTCAAGTCAGGGACCAGAAATACTAACACAATTCTAATCATATGAGAATAAAACATAAGTATAACAAAACACATAACACACCCCAAAGCCCCAAAAGGGGACAAAAATGCTAACAGGGCATAAAAAGGTGCCCACACTGCTGCCCGCACTCCCACCCAAGTAGAGGTTCTGAGAGGGCAGGCTGGGAGGTCATAATATAGCAAGACTCCATTAGAAGAAACAACATTACTAAGGTGAGTAATTTTTTCTTCAAACAACATGAAGTCTTGCTATATTATGACAGTAGCAGAATACACAGCAGTACCTCCATGGAGGAGGGGCAGAACCTACTTAGGGAATAGGCTCTGAAGAACAGCTGTGCCAAACTGAGCATCTCTCCTGGCCTGGACATCCAGGGAGTAATGCTTGCTAAAAGTGTGTACCGTTTTCCAAGTAGCAGCCTGGCAAATCTCTAATATAGGGATGTCTCTGGCAGCAGCTAGAGACGCAGCTGTACCCCTGGTAGAATGAGCCCTCAAACCTGGGGCTCTGCCCAGTTTGATAACAAAATTGGATACAAGAGACAGTCCACCTGGCAATTGATCTCTTAGTGGCAGGTTTGCCTTTCCCAACTTCACCATAGGTAAGGAAAAGTTGGAGGATTCAACTGTGACCTTTGGTACGCCTATATAGTAACTAAGAGCTCTCTTAACATCCAGGCTGTGCAACCTCTCTCACCAGAAGAGGAGTGATCAGTGAAAATACTGGAGGAGATAGATTGATTAAGATGGAAATCTGAAACCACCTTAGGCAAAACTTCCTATTAGTCCTAAGGACTACCTTATCCCTGTGGAAAGAAATAAAGTCAGTTTCACTGACAAGGCTTGCAACTCACTTATGCATCTGGCAGAAGTGATGGCCACTAGAAAAACAGTTTTCCAAGTTAGGTACTTAAGCTCTGCAGAAGACACAGGTTCAAAGGGGTTGCATTAACTGGGCAATGCAAACATTAAGGTCCCAAGCAGGGGCGGTTCCGAAAAGGTGGATTAGTATGGAGTAATCCCTTAAAAACTTGGAAAACACAGGATGAGAGGAAAGGGATGACTTTCCTGCTGACACAAAAGCAGATACAGCTGCCAAATGAACTCTCAGGTAGCTGGTCTGAGACCCAAGGAATTAAGATGTACCATGTAATCTAACACAATGGGCAAATAGCAGATTCTGGGGAAATATTTTTCCTAGCACACCAAATGGAAAACCTTTTCCATTTAGAACTATAAGTAGCCCTAGTGGAAGGCTTTCTAGAAGCCTTTAGGATCTCAAGAACACCCTGAGAGAGGTGTAAATCAGCAAACTCTAACTCCTCAAGAGCCAGGCCTTGAGGTTGAGCGATTTGAGGTCTGGATACCAAACCCTTCCCTGGGCACAAGTCAACAGGTTGTGATTCCTGGGAAGGCAAAGGGGAAGATGGATTGTCAGTGACAGAAGGAGTGGGTACCAGGGCTGCCTGGCCTAATCCGGGCAATCAGAATCACCCTGCAAGGCTGAGATCTGATTTTGACTAGTACTTTGAATAGGAGAGGAAGGGGAAAAGCATAGAGAAACTTCCTCCCAATCCAGAAGAAGGGCATCTAGGGGAACTGAGCCCAGCACTGGAGGCCTGCAACAGAACAGAGGAAGTTTGTGATTGTCTGGGGCTGCAAAAAGATCTATCTGGCAAAGACTATCCCCAGCACTTGAGGATCCAGGGACCATTTGTGATGGCCCTGGGAAATCCTGCTGAGAGCATCCGCTAGGACATTGTCCTTCCCTGGAAGATGAACTGCTATGAGGGAAGTGTTCAGGGAATAGGCCAGAGACCACAACTTCATTGCCTCGTGCACAAGGTCAAGACCGAGTGCCCCTGTTTGTTGATGTACCACATTGTTGTGGTGTTGTCTGTTCTGACTTGTATCACCTTGTCGTGGACAGATGCAGAAAATGCTTGAAGAGCTAAAAGACAGCTCTGAGTTCCGTAAATTGATGTGGAGCAGAGATGCCTGGGGACCACACTCCTGAGTGGAAAGGTCGCCCATGTGGGCTCCCCAACCCAGAAGGGAAGCATCTGCAGTGAGAGTCAAGTCGTGAGTAGGGGATAGAGGGACCCCTAATCTTAAATTGTTTGATCCTGCCACCACTGGAGGGCTAGGATCAAGGTTCGAGTCACTGGGACCAACTTGGAAAGGGGTCTCTCTCTGAAACCAATAGGTTCTCAAGTGAAACTGAATGTCTCTCATCTGAAATCTTGCTCCCTGCACAACAGCTGTGGATGCAGCCATGTACCCAGAAGCTGCAGAAAGTGTCTTGCTGGTCGAGAGACCTGCAGAGGAAGGAGGAGGCCAGAGCCACTAAATTCCTTACCCTTTCTAAGGGAAGAAAGGCTCTGGCTAGCTTTGTGTCCAATTCTGCCCCTATAAAGATGAGTACCTGGACTGGTTCCAGAACTGACTTTGGTAGATTTAGCAGAAAGCCCAGGAGGTGAGAAGCTGCTGGGTGACCTGCAGGTGAGATTTTACCTGTTCTGGGGATTGGCCTACAATGAGCCAGTCGCTCTAGATAGGGAAAAACAGCAATCCTTTGCCTCCTAAGTGAGCCACTGCCACTGCTAGACACTTTGTGAATACCCTTGGGGCAGAGGTAAGGCCGAAGGGCATTGCTTGAACTGGTAATGACCTGAGGGCAGTTCAATCTGAGGTACTTGATGGGAGCTTCTGATTAGGACATGGAAATAGGCATCCTTGAGGTCCAGGGAGGCTAGCCAGTCCCCTGGCCTTAGGGAGGGTAAAATCATTGCCAGAGTTACCATTTTGAACTTTGGTTTCAAAAGATGCTTGTTCAGATATCTGAGATCTAATATGGGCGTCATTCTCCTGTCTTTTGGGGTAAGGAAGTATCTGAATATAGACCCCTGCCCTGGTGCAGGGAGAACCTTTCTACTGCTCTGAGAGCTAACAGGGATGAGACCTCTGTTTCCAGAGCAAGGGTCTCTGAAGCACTTGCAGGTAGAAAAGTCTGCTTCTCAACTTGGGAAACTTTTTGAAGCTGAGAACCAGACCCTGGCCTACTACTTCCAGAACCCACTTGTCTGAGGTTAAAGAAGCCCAATTCTGGCTGAAGTAAGCCAGCCTGCCCCCACCGGTACAGGAGATCGGCCTGGGCACCCCATCAGGGTGCCTGCTTAGCAGGAGCTTTAGGCTGGGGGTGGGAGCAGGTCTGCCCACCCTCGTCCTGCCTCTGCCTCTGAAGAAGCCCTCTGAGCACAGGCAGAGGAGGCCTGAGTCTGGTAAAGGCCTGTGAAAAGGCTCACCTCACCCTGGGGGTATGCCTTTGAGGAGTGGCTTGCCGCCTCAGCCTGGGCACTCTTGTAAGTAGTCCTATATTCATCCATCTTTTTCATGTAGTTCTCTGTCTGCTCCCAAACAGAGAATTCCCCACCACAGGAAAATCCATAGCCTTAGTCTGGGTATCCTGTGACAGACTAGTACACCTGAGCCAGGCCAACCTACTAAAAGCTACAGATGTGGCCATGACCCTAGAGGAAACATCATTAACATCCACAGCAGCATGAAACTGAACCTTAGAAGCCTCAATGCCATCAGCAGCCACCTGTTCTAGTTCACTAGCCAGCTGGCTATGGGTTGCTTGGCTAATTGCATCACAGTATCCCATCTAGATTTCTGATACCTAGCTACATAAGCCATATAATTTGCTTGCCTGAGTCCCAGAGAGGCTGCCATATACTGTTTTTTTGCCACGGCATCAATCTTCCTGGAATGCTTGTCAGGAGGATGTGAAGCCAGGGGAATATTAGCTTTATCACAGGTAGCAGCCTGAACTACCCCAACATGACTGCATTGCTGAGAAAGGAATTCTGTATCAGGACCTGACAATGTGTACCTTCTGTCCATCTTTTTATCTACAGGAGGCACAGAATTAGGAGTTTTAAAATTTTATTGTTTGCTTCCTAAAAGACTTATGTAAAGGAATAGACAATCTCCTAGACTCTGGAATATCTATCATTTCTACAAAATCAGGCTCCTCTTGCTCATCCACAGCTTCTTCTAAGGGAAGCTGGAGGGTTTCAGCAACTTTTTTGTAAAACATGAAATGAGATGGGGACTCAGACAGCATAGGGGGAGATTCTAAAGGTCTGTCTGGGGAGATGTCCGTTCAATGGGCACACCCAGACCTTCCCAGCCACATTCATACTGTTCATAATCATCCTCCCTCCTCTGGTTCATAAAATTCTCAATATCATATTCCTGAACCACTGGGACCGGACGAACCGACCTTTGCCAGATAGTGGCGGTTCGGACGGACCCTGAGACAGTGACTGGACAATTTGTATGGCTTTTGTTATCTCTGCAGCAGTTGGAGAAGGGGTTTTGGACCCAGACCTGCTGATTTTCTAGTTTTCTTTACTGGAATTGGTTCCTCGGAACCAGCTTTTCTTTCCGAGGAAGTCTCGCCCTGGTCAAAGGCACTCCCTCCGGTTCGGTTGGCACCGAACCGGGCTGGCCATCCGGTCAGCGGACTTTTTGCTCTCTGCTCCTGAGCCTGCCCAATCTTTTTCCAGGGTGGCTGCAGGAAATTCTTCATATCTGGCAGTCTGACTGAGGTGGTCAAACCCAGACAATAAACATGGTGCGTGGGTCAGCCTTGGCAAAGACTTCCCACAAACATCACAGTGTTGAAACCCAGTGGGCCCGGTTTTTCTGGGTTTCTCAGACATAATGCCAGCCTAACCAGAAAACTTGCCTTTAAATGGCAGTGCCAGGCAAGACACCTTATCGGTTCCTAACCGTGTCATGGGTATTGGAAAAACGTAATAAATCCGATTTTTTAGAACCGATAAGAACCGGAACCGTGACTCTAAAATATTAAATTTTTAGTTTTAAATGAGTTTTAAACTCAATTGATCGGTTCAAAACTGAACCGATAACTTACAAGTTCCAACAGACAAAACCTTCAATTTACTTACGGTTACCACAGATAGAGCTTGAACCGAACGGTTTTATGTTAAATAAAACTATTCTCGTTGAATCCAACCAAGAAAACACTTTTTAAACCGAGAAATGAACCGAGCAGTAGGAGAAATCTCCAGAGCGACTGTTCACTGAGGCGGAGTAAAGAATCTGACAGTTCAGGTTTGAAATAACACAGATAGAGCTGCTTCTTACAGCTCGTGGCCAAAATTCTATTTTGGAATGGTTTTAACCATTTCACCTCCGGAGCAGTTCTAGAGCTGGATCAAACTGCTACTGTCATAATATAGCAAGACTTCATGTTGTTTGAATCAATGCAAGATGTAATCCATCTTGCGATTGTCCGCTTTGCTGCAGGTCTGCCAGAAGCGGCTTCAGTGTAAGTGACAAACAGCTGGCAAACCTCGCCTCGAATTTCTGCCATCCTCTCCTTATAATAGGACACAGCTCGTCTCAGGTCCAGAGTATGGAGCCTGTACTCAGCAGCCGAGGTGTAGTTCGGGTAGAACACAGGTAGAGTCAACACCTGGTCAAGGTGAAACTCTGACACCACCTTCAGGAGGAATTTCGGTTGGGGGAGCAGGACAAACTTGTCCCTGTGGAAGACCAGATAAGGGGAGTCCACCGAGAGTGCATGGAGCCCCCCTGTCCTTCTGGCAGATGTGATAACCACCAGAAAGGCAGTTTTCCACGACAAATGTGACATCTCACACTTGTGCATCGGTTCAAATGGCTAGCCCTTGACCTTTCCCAAGACCAGCAGTAAATCCCACGGAGGTGGAGGTTCACACAGTGAAGAGGATATGTGATCAAGGCCTTTGAAAAAGCACCAGACCACCTTCTCCTGTGCCACCGTCTGCTGACCGGCCCATGACCAGTAAGCAGAGATGACTGCCATTTGAATCTTAAGGGTCAAAGACCCAAGCCCTCATTTGGAAAGAGACCAAAGGTAGTCTAAAATGCTAGCCACAGGACAGAGGGTCCAGGCCCTTGCCCTGACTCCAAATGGAAACTCTTTCCACTTGAAGGCATAGCACTTTCTGGTCAACTCCTTCCTGGATGCTGCCACTACTGTGAATACATCCTCGGATAGACCCAAAGCCTGGAACTCTAGCTGCTCAGGCACCCGGCTGTCAGGTGCAGGGACTGAAGGTCCGGATGAGGACCTTCCCTGATTGACAAATAATAGGTCTGGGTGTGCTGGAAGACGCCTCGAGAGCCCTGTTGCTGAGGCTGAAAAGATCTGGATACCAGAACTGGCGTGGTCAGTCTGGGACTACCAGGATCACCTGCGCCTTGTCCCTCCTCACCTTTAGGAGCACCCCGTGAATCAAAGGAAATGGAGGGAAGGTGTAGAAGAGGCCGGGGTCCACAGCCTCGAGAAGGCAACCCCCTGCAACAATCCCTGCTGAGGGGGGCGGGTGTGAAACAGTCTCAGCTTGGTGTTTTCCCTGGAGGCAAACAGGTCCACCATTGGTTTTGCCCCAGTGGGAGAACAGGCTCTAAGCTACCTCTAGATGGAGAGACCACTCATGAGATGTCTCGCCTATGCGGCTGAGGGCATCCGCCAGTTGATTTGAGGCTCCCGCTACATGGATGGCTAGGAGATCTGCCTCCAGTCAGCTCATGAGTGTCCAGATGCGGAGCGCTTCCCTGCACAGCAGCCGGGAGTGCGTGCCACCCTACTTGTTGAGGAAGTACATGGTCGTTGTATTGTCCATCTGGACTTGAACTACTTGACCCCGGTTGCTGTGCTATGCTGTCAATGCCAGTCTGACCACCTGAGCTCCAACAGGTTGATGTGGTAAAGGACCTCGGGGTCTAGAACCCATGGGCCCTGCTGTCCCCCATGTGGGCTCCCCAGACCATGAGAGAGGCATAGGTCGTGAGGATGACCATCGGCTCAGGGCAGACAAACTTTTTTTCCTTTCCAGCAACCGGTCTAGGACGGTCCACCACTGGAGAGCGTTCCACATTTTCTGGGTCACAGTGATTCAGCTGGTCGAAATGACCTAGGTGTTGAGTCCACTGGGTGGCCAGCTCCCACTAAAGGGGGCGCATATGCCACCTGGCCCAATGGACCACAGTGGTGCAGGCCGCCATGTAACCCAGAAGGCACAGAAAATCCTGGGCAGGGCGCAATTGTCCAACCAGAAATGACTGGGCAAAGGAGGACAGAACCTCCAACCTGTCCGCCGGAACCGAGTCTGCTCGCAGAGTCGAGCTCTGCCCGATGAAGCACATCACCTGAGAAGGCAAGAGTTCGACTTGGTCTCGATCAGTATGCCAAGTTGAGAGAGGTCTGGAGGGCCAGGTCCCCGGACCTCTCCACCTCTGCTGGGTGGAACCTGCTAGGCGCCATCGTCAAGGTAAGGGTATACCTGACCCCGACGCCTGAGGTGGGCTGCCACCACTGCAATGCATTTGGTAAAGACCCATGGAGGCCGAATGGCTTTGCCTCGAACACGCAAAGGGTTCCCTCTGCTCTGAAGTGGAGGAACCGCGTGAGACGGACGGATTGGGACATGAAAGAACGATCCTGAAGAGCCAGTCAGCAGAACCACATGTTTTGCTCCAGGGATGGTATGATCTGAGACAGAGTTACTATCCAAAAGGTGCGTGGCCTGAGATGCTGATTCAGGTCATGCAGATCTAGAATGTGACACCAGCCCCTGTCCACTTTGGGACCAGGAAGTACCTTGAAACGAACCCTGGGTTGACTGGAGGATCTGCCACTGACCACTGCCTCCTTGAGGAGAAGCTGGGCTATGTCATCTCTCAGAGCCCACTGAGTGTTGGCTGATACTCTCTCCTCCCATGGGGCTTGGGCTCAGCTGGGTGGATACTGCTCAAATTCTAGAGGCAGACCCTGACCGACCACTTCTAAGACCCACCTGTCTGTGGTAATAGCGGACCAGGCAGAAAGGAAGTGGCGGGCTGACCCCCACCGGAGGACCCAGAGCTGGCATGACAGGAATAGGGATGGCCACCCCTATCCGTCACTGGTCAGGCTTGGAGGAAGGCGGTCCAGGATTGAACCCCGACCTCCTCTGCGGGCCTGGGAGGTCTGAGATTGGGCCAGGGTGCCAAGTCTGTGCCTGCTGCTGCTGTTGTCCTCCTGAAAGGAGAACTACTAGGCCGCAGGGAACAGAGTGCCTGAAAAGGCTTCTTCAGCTGCTACAGCTTCTTAGAACCAGAAGCGCTTTGAGCAGAAGTAGCCGAGTCCAAGGTGGCACTAGACTGTTCAATTTGCTGAAGGTGACCATCCACACCTGGCCCGAGAGATCGGGTACACAGGAAAGGAACATCAGCAAGTTTGTGCTAGGTATCCGCCGTGAAGGTGGAAAGCCTCAGCCAAGCCCTGCGCGTGAGGCAACTGCATCTGCCACCAAACGGGCGCATGAGTCCTCAATGTACAGAGCCATCTGAAGCTGCTGCTAGCAACAGCACGACCTTGGTCCCAGATCTGCTTGACTGTAGTCTAAAGATTCGTGGGAAGATGTGGGAGAACTTTGTCCAAGGACCCCAGAAGGGCATGGGAGAAGTCTGCCATGATGATGGCCCAGCTTGCCTGATGGAGGCCTAAAGAGGATTCTGCATAGATCTTCTTGGCAGAGTGGTCCAGTTTCTGGACTCCTTGTATGGGGTCTATCGGTGTCAGCAAAACTGCCTGTACATCTGAACACAGAGGCGGTAACAAGGTTCTCGCCCAAGGATGGTCTGTGAACCCCGAGAGGGACCCAATGGGCACCACATACTTGTGGGCCATCTGGGCAGACAGTGCTGGGCAGGAGACAGGATGCTGCCAAGACCCAAGGCCGGGTCAACAATGGCTTCGCCATAGGAAAGGCTTCCGCATGGTATCCCTCTTGAGAATGTCAGTGAGAGGGTATGCCACCTGTTTCTAGATTGGTTTCAGGGCATCCCCTGGATTCGGAGATAAGGCGGAGAATCCTTCAAAGGATGAAGGGCCTTCCTCTGTTGTCAGATCGGCCGACTCATCATCCTCTGGTGAGAGTGAAGATCGGTTCGCTGAATCCAAGGTACCGGATGTAACGCCCACCAAGGTCACCCAAATATGCCTGGGGTATCAGTGAGGGAGGACCAAGATCTTGTGAGGAAGACCCGGCTGACCGGAAGCCTCTTCATAGGAGCCCTCCTAAAGGCTGTTTAGGTGGCGGCCCACCACAATCAGTGGAAAGACCGATACTGGCTGAACCAGAGCGGGTTTAGTCGGCTCTGCGGACGGGGAAACCGATTTCACCAGTTCCAGAGGAGTTGGCTTCGGCCTAGGAGGTGAAAGCCAAGTAATCGCTGGAGTAGAGACCGTGGCTGGCGTCTGCCCGGACAGGATCAGCTGCTGCCACATCTGATCCTCACAGCGTCAGCGGAGCTTCCACCGAAGCCTCTCCTCATCCGAGGAGGACGAGGATGACTGATGGCGTCATCTCTTTTTGGAGTGCTTATGCGCCTTCCTCGGCCTCTCGGTCAAGGTGGTCCGAAATCTCGACCTGGATCTGACTGGCCGAGTTGGTCACTTGGGAGAGACCGTTGGACCGTGACTGCCCGGATCAGGGATCAGTTCTCAATGGGATTCCCAGCTGGCTGGGCTCCTCATCGGGAAAGACAGGACCAGAGTCCTAGTGAGAGAGTCGCCGATTGGAACGGGCGACAATGGATCGATGGGATAGATAACCTCGTTGATCGAGACCTCGGGTCAACTGGCCAGACAGCAAGGCCGAGAAGCCGGCTGAGGCAATTCTGACCGAAGGTTTTGAAGCTAGGGCCTACAAAAGTGAGAACAAAGAGGAGGCAACCTGAATCTTCCAGCAGAAAGGAAGATCTGGCCATGGGGCACAGCCTAGGCTATACCACCGATGGGTGGAGGAGCCAGCTTGAAGACTTTCCCGCGATTCTTAAAGGGGAATGGGACATGCTGAGCAGTGTGGATGAACAACATATTCACGCCCCTAGAAATGTAAATTACGACACCTATAATTCTTGATCTTCTTGGACAAAGTCTCCACCACTCATTCGCACTGACAGGACTACGCCGGAGGTGCTAGGACCCAGCGGGAACCACAAATCTTCAGGAGGGCCAGCACCTAGGTAGGGCTGTGAGGAAGCGGCACCGCGAGCTCGGCTCATGCCGTATAGGCTACCTCAGTTGACCTTCCAACCACCTCAGTACCTTTTTTTACTGAGGAGGTGCAGCGTAAACTAACCTACTGAAAACTAACCTATTGTCGGACATAAGATAGTCCGAATGACCCGTGCAAGAAGGGTGAACACAACAGAGTCATCATAGCCCAGCCATTGAGGGAATGAAGACCACAAACAGATAAGTGAGCTTGGGGATGTGGTGGGTGGTGAATGAGTGGTGGAACTTCGTCCAAGAAGACCAAGAATTATGGTAGGCACATAATATACATATCTTCCTGGACATAAAGTCTCCCCCACTCATTTACACTGATGGGAGAGTACCGAGCTAAAATAATCCCCCGAGATGGACAGCAGGAGAGAGGAGCTCAACCAGGACAGAAGTCCATTAAGGACTGTCCTGCCAAAAGACTGATGCTGTCTGGCATGGACATCCAAGGGGTAGTGCTTTACGGAAGTGTGTATGGAGCTCCAAGTAGCCGCACTGCAGATGTCCGTAATGGGCACGTTGCGAAATTTCTGCCAGAGATGCCGCGACTGCTCTGCCACAATGAGCGTATAACTCTGCCTTCTAGCTTAACCTGTGCCATGAAGTAGCAGAGGCATGCCACTAGCCATGCTGAAATACACCTGATAGCAACAGGCTGACCAAGCCAGGCCGTGCTGAAGGAGACAAACAGTTGTTTAGATGTAGGGATTTCCTTAGTCCTGTCTAAGTAGAACGACAAGGCTCTATTCACATCCAAGAAATGTAGGGTACGCGCTCCCTCATTCTGGAAGTTCATGAGGTAGGTAGGAAGGACAAAGGGCTGATTCAGATGGAATTCTGAGACAAACTTAGGAAGAAACGTGGGGTGGGTCCTAAGAACCACCTTGTCTTTGTGAAATACAGTATACGGGAGGTCTGAGACCAAAGCATGTATTTCAGAGACTCTGCAGGCAGAAGTGATGGCTATAAGAAAGGCCACCTTCCAAGTCAGAAATTTCAGGTTACAAATAGGTAGGGCTCGAAAGGTTTATGAGTGAGCATGTCTAGCACAAGGTTAATGTCCCAGGCTGCTACTGGTTGTCTGACCGGTGGCCTGGTATGTAGAATGCCTTTAAGAAACCTCTTGACCACAGGAAGCTGAACCAGAGACATGAAGTGTACGGGCTCATGGTATGCCAAGATTGCGAAGAGGTGAACCTTCACAGTCGAGAACTGCAGGCCTGTGTTTGACAGGTCAAGAAGATATATGGAGTAACAGACTGGACAAAATTGTCCACGCAGGAATACTCCCGGATGCCATCTCTGATCACTCACCTACCTACTGCATCTGAAGCTCCACTTCACCAGCAGAGTGATCCAGGTGAGGGACTTCTCCAAACTCATCCTCAAGACTTCTCGAGGATCTATGATGGCCGACTGGTCCAGGGTCCACAGCACTAATGACCCTGTTGCAGCCCTTGACCACTTCCTGGCCGTATTCATTCCCCTGCAAAACAGGCAGGCACCCTTACAAAAAGGTGGGTGAGGGGCACTGTCACGAAGTGGCTCCATGGAGGCCTTCTTTCCCTAATGAAGCAAAGAGACAAATGCTGGGGGAAACGCAAAATCTCCTGCAGTAATAACGACCTCCTAGAATATCGGTGGCTCAGAAACTCTTGTAAGAGAGCCATATGCGCCGCCAAGAGCGAGTACTACAAATACGCCCTGCTAAACTCGGCCTATAACCCCCGGCGCTTCTGGCAAAACATCAAAAACCTGGTCGGAGGTTCCGCCAAGGAAACACTCGCGGACATGAATGTCGGGGGGATTAACTGCAATAACCCCCATACTATTGCCTCTGCTTTCAACGGCATGTTCTCGGACCTGCCTGCTCCACCCACCTCCCAATCCTCCGCCCAATACCCCGGGTGAGCTCCCCGCCCCACCACTCTACCTTAAGCGAATCTCAGTTAAAGAGACTCAGGCACTCCTTGTCGGTCTCCCCTACCATATGGGGGGATCGACAACCTCGAGCCAAAGCTGCTTAGCCTGGGGGCGCCCCTCCTTGCCCAGCCCGTCACTCATATATTCAACTCTTCCCTTATTTTGGGAACCATACCTGACGTATGGAAAGTGGCCAGGGTTGTCCCGGTCTACAAGCATGGCGACTCTAAAGAGATGAAAAACTATCGCCCCATAGCCATACTCTCGGCTATCTGTAAGCTCCTTGAAAAGGCAGTGGCTGCACAAATCTCCCATTACCTACAGGAGTACAGAGTTCTCTCCCCTGCACAACATGGTTCCAGGAAGAGGCACAGCACAGAGTCTGCAATTGCCATGGTCACCTCTAAGGTCAGATCCTTGACGGACCAAGGTAAACTGACTGGAGCCATCTTCGTGACCTCTTTAAGGCCTTCATCAGGTTGCTCACAATCTCCTCCACTCCACTCTACACTCGATCGGATTCTCCCCCCAGGCCCTTGCATGGTTCTCCAACTACCTTGGGGGGGGCGACAGCAATACACCAGCTTCAACCGTGCCCTCTCGGCCCTTTCCCCAGTTAGCTGCGGGGTCCCCCAGGGGTCCGTCCTTGGCCCTATTTTGTTTTCCCTTTTCGTAAATGAGCTGCCCTCCGTTGCATCCTACGGGCACACTACTCTATAAGTGGATGACCTCATAGTACTGGCTAGTTCCCTGGACATTACAACCATCAATTCCCGTCTTAATTCAGACTTCGTTCATATCCATAACTGGCTCATGGGACACAAGCTCACCGTAAACTTGGACAAGACCCAAACCATGCTCTCTGGTTCAGCGGCCAAAACTGCTTCTTGCCCTACTCCGTTAGCTATCCTTGGGGCTAATGGCTCCCTCCTGCCGGTCATTGACTCCGTCACGTACCTTGGCGTCACCCTTGATCCTCAACTGGATCTTACTGAGCACCTTCGGAACATATGTAAAGCCACCAACAGCAAGCTTGGACTAGCCTACAGAGCTAAGGATTGCCTCACTATGCCTGCTCAGCTCGCCATAGCCAAGGGGATTCTCCTTCCCACACTCTGCTATGGGCTTGTAGCTTTTGCCCCAGTTCCAAATTCCAGTCTAGCAAAATGGGATACAGCATATGACATTTGTCGCTTCGCACTCTCCACTCCTCGCCTTACTCATCGCTGTGAGCTCTGTTCCCTCACTGGATGCCCCCCAGAAACACCGAGCCTTTGTCCTCAGCAATTTTAGACAATATAGTTAGAACAGAGACCCTCTGCGCTGCCTCTACCCTCAAACAGGTAACCCATGCCTACCACTTAAGGTGTAGTGTTGCCCAGGTCTGGCTGGTCCCAAGGACTCGCTCCCTCACTGGTGACCAGGCCTTCTCCGATAGGCGCGCCCTTTGAACTCCTTCCCGCCTTGTTCGTGCCTCCCTCCCACCCTTGCTTCAAAACATCCCTATGGAACTTCCTCAAAGTGGCTTCTACCTGTCTATGTGCTGCATAGACCCAGAGTAGTCTCTCCTCACCTCGTCCCTCCCGCCCTGGGTGTTTGTGTGCCATCTCTCCGGCCCCATTTCCCTCTGACACTTCGGCCTTAAGCACTTTCCGCCCGTCCTTGGAGAGGCGCCCCCTTACATTCTCAGCACTCACTCTAGCTGCACTTTGATGCCCCCACTTTTCCCTCTGGTCAAGCATTTTGTATTGTCTGTACTTTCGTTTTCGTGGGAGTTGTCACCGCCACGTAGTCCCCTGCTGATTCTGCCTCCCAAAACTAATTTCACATCTTGCTGGCGCTCTGCCAACTCGCTGCCTTGCTGTTCCTGCTGATTTTCTACCTCCCCATGCCACTTATGTACCCTGCTGATGTACTGCCTACTTTACTGTATAATTTTTGCCATGTGTACTGTTGCTGTCCCACCCACTAGTGCGTGGCCCTGTATGTTGTATCTCTTGTACCCTGGAACTACCGGTATGTGGGCCTGTATGTTACCTTGACATTGTATAATGTGTCTCATGTACTCTGTAACCTCCCGGGTCACACCTGAAAATAGGCACTTGTTGTCTAGTGTGCTTACCTGGTTAACAAAAAGCAAATAAATAATAAATAAAGAAATACTCTAGGACCTTGTTTGGTGGGCAGGAAAAAGGATTCCATGAGGATTTTGCACATCAGATGGAGAAGCGCTTCCACTTAGCTGTGTAAGTTTTTCGAGTAGCTGGCTTGCATGCAGCTAACAGAACACCTGAGACCCTATGTGAAACATTAAACCTGTTCACCTCTCTCTCCTCAGGAGCCAGGCATGGAGGTGAAGGGACTTCAGGTTGGGATGGACCACAGGGCCCTGGGACAGCAGATTCGTAAGAAGTGGAAACTGTCTCAGCGAAGTTTCCGATAATCTGTTGATTAATGGAAACCAGATCTGACAAGGCCAAAATGGGGCAATGAGAATCATTCTGCCCCCACCCCCGCCTCCAGTTTGAGCAGCACCTCTGAACTAGGGAAGAGGAGGAAATGTACAGAAAGCATTTTGTCCACCACAGGCTGAATGCAACCTGACAAAACACCAGGTCCTGGATTTCTGGAGCAGAAGAGAGGCAGTTTTGTGTTGAGTGGGGACGTAAAAGGTCCAGGTCTGGAGTTCCCCATTCTAAGAGTGACTGCATGACACTTGCGTCGAGAGACCACTTGTGAGGATCTGCCTCCGTTCTGCTGAGACAATCCATGAATCGTTCTGGACTCCTGGCAGGTAGACCACCTGGATCAGAGCTTTGTGCTCTGGGCACCATTCCACACTCTCATCGCTTCCCTGCATAAGGGGGTAGAGTGTGCTCTCGCCTGTTTGCTGATGCAGTATATCGCTGCCTTGTTGTTGTCTGTTTGAAGGAGAATGGTTTTATGACAGAGTATGTCCTTCAAGGCTCGGACTCATGAGAGGACTGCTCTCATTTCCAGAACATTGATGTGAAGCTGAGACTCGTCCGACTCCAATGACCCTGGGTATGGAGATCCTGGCAGTGAGCTCCCCATCCCAGTAGGGACGCATCCGTGGTGATGGAGATCTGGGAATCTAGAGGGCAAAGGATAACCTCCCAAGGTTGTTCTCCTGAGTCCCCAGGTGAGCAACCATTTCAGCAGTTCCGTCACCTTGATGTGAAAGGACTGTGGTTTGTGGCTAGCGACCACTAAGTAGTTCTCATGTGAAGGCGAGCCAGGGCACAGTGAGCACTGAGGATGCCATGAGACCCAGCATCCGCTACATTGAGAGAGCTCGGACCAAGTTGTTTTCTCTGATGAAGCAGGCCATCTAGAGGATGTCACTCCTTCTTTCCTCTGGAAGAAAGACTTTCGCATTGGAGGTATCCAGAAGGGCTCCTATGAAGAACAGCCATTGGGAGAGCTGCTGCAGTAACTTTCACAAGTTTAGCAGGACTCCCATGGATGTGAGGAATTTTGAAGTCGTAGCTGCAGCTTCTTGAGTCTCTTGTCTGGAGGGGCTTGCGAGAAGCCAGTCGTCCAGATACAGGAACACCTGAATTCCGAGCTTCCTCAGATGTGCTGCAAGAACTGCAAAACACTTTGTAAAAACTTGAGGCACAGAGGATTACCTAAAGGGCAGGACTCTGAATTGGTAGTGCTGACCCAACGCCATGAATCTGACGTATTTGTGGTGGTCTGGGTGAATGGGAACATGCTGATAGGTGTCCTGCATGTCTAGGGAGGCTAGCCAGTCATGTTTATGAATCAGAGGTAAGAGCGTAGAGTGATATCATCTTGAACTTTTCCTTGAAAAGAAACTTGTTTAACTTTCTGAGATATAGAATAGGTCACATGCTGCCTGTTTGCTTTGAAACTAGGAAATAATGGGAGTAGACACCTGTGTTCCACTGATCCAGTGGAACTATTTCTACTACCTTGTTGTTCAGAAGGCCTTGGATATCAGAAGCAAGAAGGTCTGACTGAGAGACAGACAGCCTGAGCTGTCATTTGGGTGGATGATCCGGAGGGGTTTCCGACAGATTTAGAGAGTACCCCTCGTGGAATATTCTGTGCACCCATTTGTCTGATGTGATTGACTTCCACCGGTCATAAAACTGAGTCAGACACCCTCCTACTACCAAGGAAGAGTCCCCGACAGCTGAGGTGGGACTTGGGCCGGGATCTCAGAGGGTGGCACTAGGCACTTTGGGCCCCGTGCCCTCTGTTGCCTTTTTCTTTGCAGCTAAGGGTTTGGTTTCTGTTAAAGCCCCTCTGCCTTTACCACGAAAGGACTGTTGGTTCTGAAACTGATGCCTGTTCCCGCCCCTTTGAGGGGCTGCGGAAGGTGGTCTGGCCATTTTGATGGCCGTCCTAGTCTTCTGAGTGGCACCTAGTGACTGCTCAACCTGAGGACCAAACAGATACATACCATCGAAAGGCAAGGCCATAAAACCCTATGTTGGGCATTATTTGTGAAGCCCAAGATGTGCAACCAAGAGAGGCGATGGTGTAATATCAGCTGCCACTGCTCTGGAGGCAGTGTCAAAGGCATCCATGGCAGCTTTGAGCTGTTGATTATTGGATTCTAGTAATGCTTTGAAGGATCTCTGCATTAACGGACTAATCTGGAAGAGCTTCATCGTACTTTGAGCGAATGCCAGAGTATATACTCACATTGAGAGAAGTAGCCCTGGTAGCGAGCACTATGCATGCCCAGGGTGGAAGCAGCAAAGACTCGCTTCCCCAAGGTGTCGATCTTGTGAGATTCTTTGTTTATTGTATTAGCCGTAGATTCTTGTGGAAGAACGCTTTATCATTCTCTGCCTGAACAATGTTGGTATCAGCAAAGGCTTGTGAGGCTAGAACACGCCAATCCTTGGAGGGGCATATTCCTGTCTCAAAAGAGGGCTATACAGGGGAGTCTATTCCACAGGGATGTCCGAAAGTGCAGGTACTGCAGATGCAGCAATATCCCAGGATCGATTTCTGAAGTCTGTTGAGAGACTGGTATTCAAATTCTTGAGCAGATTCTTAAAAGAAAGTTCCTCACCAAAGGCTCTGTTGAAAGAGGTTTATTCACTGCCCCTAGGGAGGAATCATCGTCAAGCCATCCCCAATCAAGATCAGGATCGGGCTCACTGTCATCCCTACTAGTCCAGATGGGACTGTATAGATAGGAAAAGGAGGAAATGAAGGAGGAGGAGGAGCAGCAGCAGTGTGAATTGGAGTCGAAAACCCCTGCATCGCATGCGGCACCACAGACGCTCCCAGCGCTGCTACAGGAAGTGGCACCTAAAACACATGTGGCACTGGCAGAGGATGTGGCGCCGAACGAGAGGTTCCCAACCCCCGACTCGCTGTGGAAAAATGAAGACATTCAGCAGGAGATAAAGGCACCAGTGTGGACCCCTGCGCCACAGCCATATGAGGGAGATAAACACCAGAGCACGGTGTCGACGGCACCAGAGAAGGCACCGCTCGACCAGGAAGCCCCAACCGCCCTGCCCACAGGTCCTAAACCAAGAGGCCTGAAGGCCCCAGAGACAGACTCGCCTGCTCATGCAGACAGGACAACCGCTGAACCCACTGCTCCATAAGAGCAGCCCAATGGTGAAACTGTTCACCTGAGGACCCCCAGTGGGCGGGAGGGACTCGAGTAGAGGATGCCAGCCATCAGAGACAGAGACTGAGAAGACCACGTAAGAGATGGAGTCTGGCCTCTGCCACCAGTAACTGACAAATCGACGCGCAGACATACTAAAAGGCGACCTCGAGTGGTGCAGTTTCTTTTCGACCAGGACGAAAAGAAGTACTCCAGGTCGAGTGGTGCCGAGTCCCTCGACAAGGACCGAGAATGGGATGCTCCTTTTTGCTCTTTCAGTGAAGACCGCCCATTCCCCCAGCACTAGACTGCCTGTAGTCAGACCCTCCTCCATAGAGGGTGGCAGACCAGACCCAGCCCTGCTGACCGAACAGCTTTCATGCTAAGTCTCCCTACCATCACCTGCCCCGTTTCATATTCGACTCGCGTCAGAGAGCTGAAGACTTTTCTGGTGAAAAATCTACTTAAATTATTTTCTTTTTAAACTGGTAAGAAAATAATAAAACTACTAAAACTAATCTAAACTGAAAGACTATAGCTGCTGTCGTACAGACTAGAAGTTTTGACTCCTGGCAGGCGAGCAACGCATCACTGAAGTGCACTTGGCGGCAGGAAAAAAGAAACTCGGTGTCTGGAGGGCGACACCATGGCAGCCTATATGGCGCGAGCCGGGTGCCACTTCCTCATGGTTCACCTAGGCTGCCCAGCCCTTCTGAAGATTTTTGGCTCCCGCTGGGTCCTAGCACCTCTAGCATAGTCCCATCAGTGTGAATGAGTGGTGGAGACTTTATGTCCAGGAAGATCACAGATTCAGCTAGAATCTCTGTAACTGTTCTGTAAGTTGTATTGTCTCATAAAGAGTACTCTCAAGTAGTAACAATACAAAAATGTTGTGATGTGTAATGGGATAATGGATGCACTCACTGTTACGTTTTCCCTTTCTAGGAAAAAAGAAAACAGAGAGACCCACTTGGAGACAAGCGCCATCTACTACTAGGGCACATCCTCTACCCATGATGGCATAACAGGAGAGACAAATAAAACAAAAAGAGTCATTCTTCCAATTGTCCTAGAAGGAAAAAAAAAACAAAACAGAAATTTCAGAGATGGCCTCTGCAGAAAGGTGATTAACAGAGTGACAGCATATTAGATGAATAACCTGTGGTTACCAGTTACACCTATGGTGCTGTGTCCTTGGGTATAAATTCAAGTTGTCTTCCTAAGCAATAATGAAGGAAAAAAAGATTAATTACTTGTAACCATAGTTCAACTACTGGTATTCAATTCACATCCACACTTAGGCAGAATCCTCTAGATGTAGCTCAGTCACAGAAAGTCTCAAGCTTGGCTCCCACTACCCACTGTGTCCTCCTCCAGCTCCGCTCCTTGCAATGTCAGATCTTGCACTCCAGAAGCAGGGTTCTGTGTGCTTCTTGGGTGTGTTGTGTGGATGTCGACTGAATACCTGTAGTAGAAAGTACAGTTACATAAGAACTTACTGTAACAATACATCTTCGAGAGAGGCTCTTGCAGTAGGTAATCACCTTGAGGACCGAGCGCCCCATGGCATCAGGACCTCATGGAAACTTTAGCCAGCAGTATCTGATGGGGGACCGTCCACCAGAGGCTGACTCAGCATGACCCTATATAGTGGGCGATCCCCACGCCCATCTTTCAGTTCTCCTGCCGCAGAACTCCATGGAGGTGCGACAGGAGAAGGAATAAGACGCTTCTGGAGCTCAGAATGAGCCCATAAAGAAAGAGCAAAAATAAGTAGGGGGATGGAGGGAGGGAAAAGGTTACCTACTGCAAGAGCCTCTCTCAAAGATCTACTGTTATGGTAAGTTCTTACGTAACTGCACTATCTTACTTTGAGAGGGCTCCTGCAGTAGGTAATCACATTGAGGAATGAGTCCCAAGCAGTGTGAATCAGAAGAAAAGACGGAAACACGGGAGATAGGAGCTAAGAACCTGCTATAGGCCCAGAAAATTTATGACAGGAGGCCCTGAAGTACACCTAGGCCAAAACCTGCCCCGCCGAGAAGCAATGTCCAGGCTGTAATGCTTTGTGAAAGTGTGGACTGAACTCCAGGTAGGCACGGTACAGATGTCAGCAGCAGACACATTCCTGAAATAAGCAAGGGAGGCAGCCACTCCCCTAGTGGAATGCCCCTCGACTTCCCCTGGGAGGGTTTTACCATGCTTCTGGCAACAAAAAGTAATGCAGTTTGCCAACCATTTGGATAAACACTGTTTGGTAACTGCCACACCTTCTCTCTTGGGTGCAAAAGAAATGAAAAGCTGATCCATTTTTCGGACAGACTTTGTCCCGTTTGTGTAATTTCTGTGAATATCTAACATGTGCAGAAGTGCTTCTCCCTGATTAGAATACTCGGGGTATGGCCCAGTGGCATTGAGGGTTGAGGCGCTGGACGCCACACCTTGCTCCATGCCAGCAAACAGGGTTCAGGAACGAGCCCAGGTCATCGGGGGCTGGCAGGGGAGTACTAGGATGGAGCGTTCGACAACAGCTCTCCTAGTCCTGGGGAAAAGGGTGGGATCCACACCGTGCTCTGGTGGTCCCTGGGGATGCACGGTGGTACTGCAGATGTGCGAGGGTCTAGGGAGAGGGAGTACAGCGGACGTCTGCACGTTAGTGCATGGATGTCACTGCACGTCCATGCTCCCATTGGGCAGAACAAGGAAAAAGGGCTGGGCGCGACTGTGCAGCTTGATGGTCGAGCCCTGCCATGTTGGGAGGACTGTCGTTTAATTGCACTGTGGGGGGGGGGGTTCGGTGCTGGGCCGGGTGGCAGGGACGGGGAAGCCCTCCAGCGGACTGGCCATGGCTGTGCTGGACCCCCTCATCATGCAAGTGAGCCAGCTGCTCTCCCCGTGGCCAGGGCTGGTGGCTGGATGCTGCTCCTTGATGAAAGGCACTTAATGAGGCACAAAAGAGGGATGCAATAAAAAAGAATACTTGGGGTAGTACACTGGTAGTTGAATCGACAGATTCAACGTAAACTCAGAAACCACTTTAGTAAAAACTTAGGGTTGGTACGAAGATCCACCCGGTCTCTGTGGAAAATTAAATAGGGCTCCTTACAAATCAGGGTCTGAAGCTCTGAAATCCTTTGAGCTGAAGTGACTGCCACTAAGAAAAGTGCTTTACAAGATAAATAGCGCATGTCACAAGAAACAGCTGGTTCAAAAAGAGGCAGGGTCAACTTTTCCAAAATAAAATTAAGATCACACGGTGGCACGGGCTGCGCTCAGGGTTTCAGGTGTAACATCTCTTTTAAGGAAAGTCTCTGAGACTTCTAAGTGGGCCAGTGTCCTGCCGCCAACCAAGGCTTAGAAAGCAGGCAAAGACAATTCTCTCTTCTGATTGGCTGAGATGCTTCTTTAGGTGGGCATCTATCAGACATTAGATGCCCACCAAATAAAAAAACCCAGCCTAAGCCTGCCTGATAGCCAGCAAAGTATCTGTGTGCCCAGCACCCTGCTTCCTCATTGACTGAAGTGCTGGGTACACAATTTCAAACTGACGCCATTTTTTTCACTCGGTAAGAGACAGCCGACACTCAACCCCCATTCTCCACCTGCCTGCCTGCCCGTTTAGCCTACTGCTGCAAGGAATTGCCAGTTTTTTCTTACTAGTTGGTCCCATCGGCTCCAAAACCGCAAACTGACCATGTTTTGTTTTACCCTTTCACCGAGTGACTGAATTCCCCACCCCCTCACTCATAGTACAGTCTCTGTACTTACTGTAAGTAGCAACGCTAGGTCACTTTATTCAAATTCCCCCCTCTCGCTATGTTAAAAAGCAGTTTTTGGTTTTTTAACTGGTATCCGACATGTTGTTCTCTCGCTTTCAAAAGATGCAGCCGCTCCCCCTCTCATAAAAACATCTGTTAAGCCACCCAGCAAGACTTTTTAAAAAAATGTGGCACAAGCTATGCCCCTTTTTTTTCTGACAAACAACTTCAGTCTTTGTTGTTTAAACGAGAAACACTAGCACATCACGTGCTAAAGCGTTACTAAGACTAACTTCCCCAGCTTGCTCTGACTCACTACCATTGAATCTGTCAGGAACAGTGTAAGTAAGGAGTTGGAGCTACTGTTTTGCTGGTGATCGGGTCACGGTTAGGGGATGACTCACAGTACAGCCTAGTTACTGAATGACAGCTCTTTCTATTAAAAAATAAATAAACAAAAAGTGACAAGGGCACCTGATTGCACTTCGAGACTGCTTCTCACATCTTCTTGAGAACTGCTGCTCTGCCAAGCCCTTGCCTCAGCTTCTATTTTAAATTTGTGAAACCTGATAGCCCACTTATTCAAAACCTCCTGCCTTCAGTTCACTTCCTGGACATGCAGATCATTCTGCTTATTTTCAGCTCTGCTATCTCTTTGATGGGATCGTTCTTCTCACTGTTCGCCCCCATGTGGCATGCAGAAGCTGTTTAAAAAGAAACCCTTTTCTCTGCTGTTTGCCCCCTTCATCCATCCATCTGTAGCACCAGCATGCTGAAGCTATTTAAAAAAAAAAAAGTAAAAAAAAGTGTCTCTAGTGCCATAACATTCCCGGTCTCATCTGCTTACAAGAGTTCCTCTTCTTGACCACGCTCCCTGATCCCCAGCTATGTACACTTTGCGATTGCGATCGCACTTTATTTTTCTTGCTCATGTTGACTGCTACTGTAACAGTACTTGGTCCCAGTTAAAAAAAAAACAGATTGAAAGAATAATACTGCCACACAGTAGAGGGTGTGGAAGAACCTGAAAGTGTTGGGGTCAGACACAAATCCTTCAATGCTGACCACCTGTTTCAGCACTATGACCACACTGAATGTGTTCAGTCAAGTCCCCGTCTGGATGGTGGTCGATCAATTAATAACAGGAAACCAATGACACACAAAAAAGGCTACAAGTACAGTGGCTCAAATATAACAAAAGTCCCTAAGCAAAAAAAAAAAAACACATTGTAATGCAGGCGGAGGAACTATTTTATTACAAAATGAATGAAACACTTAAAATTTTAACATTTAAACATGAGCGTTATATTTTCACACATACATAATACAGTGGTCCATTTTCTAAGCGCCAATAATACCCTCCAAGATGGTAGTATTGGCTATACTGGGACCTTCCAGGGGCTATAAGGCCCCGCCCACTGGCGCCGGCCTCATTGCGCCTCTGTGTCCGTATAGCCCATACTGCTAATTCCTGTCAGGTATTATTGCTTGCATGGTAGGCAGAGACAGCCAACAAATGGACCTTTAGTGATGAGTAGCCTAGGCCCAACTCATAGAGGTGCAGCAGATATTCCATGACCGATGGAGGGGACACGAGAAAGGATGTAACCCTTAGCAGTGACCCAAATTGGCAGCACCACTTCCATTGGCACCAGTGGTCCTTGTGGAAGGCTCTGGCCTCCATGAGAACCAGAGCCACGTTGGAAGAAACCCCAAAGCATGAAGCGGCTATGTCCTGAGGTGCCACGCATGTAGGTGAAAGGACTTCAGTCCTGGATGGACCAGCATGCCCGCCTCCTGGGTTAGGAGGTTGTTGCAGAGAGGCAAGCTGCTGAAGCAGTGGAAACCAAACCTGACGGGCCAAAAAGGGGCAATCAGAATCATGTGGGCCCCTTTCATCCATAGCTTGAGCAGCACCCTCTGCAGAACTGGAAATGAAGGGAAGGCATACAAGAGAACCTCCTTTGTCCAACGTGTTTAGCCAGAAAACACCATGTCCTGGAGCGAGCGAGTGAAACTTGGGAAGTTTTGCGTTGTATGGGGAGGCGAACAGATTCAGTTCCAGCTGAACCCATAGTTCGAAGATGGAGTCGACTATCTCTTGTTTTAGTTCCCACTCGTGGGCTCTAACTATGCTGCAGCTGAGACTGCTAGGATGTTTTGCACACCCGGAATGTGTACAGCTGTGAGGTGAATCTGATGCAGGACAGCCCAATTCCACATCCGCATCACCTCCCTGCATAGGGGGATATGAATGGGTGCCTCCTTGCTTGCTGAGATACCAGACCATGCACATGTTGTCCGATTGGACTAGCAGAGTACCCTTGAAAAGCCAGTATTGAAAAGCTTGAAAAGCGTACAACACTGCTCTAATCTCCAACACACTGATGTGTAGAGAAGAATCCAATAGGGATCATGTGCCTTGAGTCCTGAGGTCTCCCAGATGAGTGCCCCATCCCAATCCTGACGCATCCACTGTCAGGGTCTGAGAGGGAGGAGGGGACTGAAAAAGAACCCCCTTGGTGATACTGGAAAGATCCTGCCACTAAGAGAGATCCCTCTGCATGGAATTGGAGACCATGACCATCTGGTCTAAGTTGTCCGATCTCTGATTCCACTGTGCCATGAGCGTCCACTGTGAGATGCACATGTGAAGCTTGGCTAAAGGTACTGTGGGGGTAGCTGCTGCCATCAGGCCCAACAGTCAAAGAATCGACCTGGTGGAGACCTACTTGCTGGAGGCCACAAAATGAGCCTGCCTCTGCAGGGTTTGCGCCCTGTCCTGGGGGAGGAAAGCCATGCCCTGGACCATGTCCAACACCGCCCCAATACATTGCAGGTGCTGGGAAGGAACACGCTGGGATTTGTGAAAGTTTACAGTGATCCCAAACAGACATAAAAGGTCCAGGGTTGCAGACAGAGAGAGTTCCAACTATTCCCTCGATGGGGCTGACAGAAGTCAGTCATCGAGGTAAGGGGACACACAGTGGTCCTGACACCTCAGGGCCACCACCACTACCGCCAGGCACTTCGTGAAAATGCGAGGTGCAGAGGAAGGCCAAGGGCAGGGCCATGAATTGGTAATGTTCCCCTGGGAGAGAACCATAAGTAGCGATGATGGGCCCTGAATATAGGGTTGTGCAGGTAAGTATCCTGCATATCCAGAGTGCAGAGCCACTAACCCTTGCGCAGGAGTGCAGCAGACCCGGGGGTGTCAGCATACGGAACCTTTTGTACTCTATGTACAAGTTTAGAGTGCTGAGATCCAGAATGGGATGCAAATCTCCCATCTTTTTAAGGACCAGTACCCCTTTCCTACCTGGTGCACAGGGACAGGTTCTATTGCTCTCTTCTGTAATAGAGCCCGAATTTCCTCTCTTAGGAGATGGATGTGCGCCTTTGGGTACTGAGAATGTGCCGGAGGCCTGTCTGGAGGTTTTGTGAGAAATTCCAGAGTATGGCCGTGCTCTATGAGCTGAGGGACCATGAGTCAGTTTGTCACCGCCTGCCACCCTAGTAGATGACAAGCAAATCTTCCACCCACCTGCTCCCCTGCAAGACTCTGAGAGGGGTGGGCGAATGGCGAGTCATGTGAGGAGGAGGGCTGGTGAGCTGCACCTGAAACTCTCTGGGATTTGGCCTGGGGGCGTCTGAGGCCGACTCGCCCCTACGTTTGTTTTGACATCGGGCTGTCTAATGTTGCTCTGGCTGCTGCTTGTCTTGCCAAAAGGATTCTTGCCTGAAATTTTGATGGTACATTGTTTGTACTCACCAGGCGCGAGACCTTTATCCTGCAGAGTGGTAATGATGTTTTGTGCATTACCCCAAAGAGACGGATCCCGGAAAGGGCCCTCCTGGATGGCATTCTGTACATCCTGTGCCAAACCCGACACACTTAGCCAGGAGAAAAAAATGCAAGCTGATGGCTCTGGCAGCCCCCATGAGGGAAGAGTCTACTGCATCGTAGGTGGTTTGAAGCGAATGCCTGCAGGCCACTTTTGCCAAACGTATCAAATCTGCCAACAGGGTTTTCGATTACAAATCTGGGAGTGCCTGAATGGCCAGCTCTAACTGGGCAAATAAGGATTTCTGGTATACCAGCATTTGCCAACGTAGTTGAGGGCCCTCATGGCCAGAGTGGAGGAAGAATAACATTTCCTATCAAACTGGTCCAGCTGCCGAGATTCCTTGTCTGGTGGTGAGGTACTCATATGCCGGGGCATAGAAGCGGCTGCTATAATGACCGAATCGGCCTTTGGCTGCATGCTGAGGTGGTCCTTCCCTTCTGGTGTATGGTAGGTGAGGTGTGCTGTCTTGGCCACCACTGGACTGGAGGAGGGCATCACCCAGATCGTTGATGCCAGATTCTCATGGGGCTCGAGCCAGGGTGGGGGTAAGGATCAGGGCCTCCTCCTTCATGTCCAGGTGTTCTGCAAGGCATTGCCTTTTTGGATCCTGGGCATCCGACTTCTAGTCGTACACCTCCACTACTTTTCCAAGGAGGTCCGTGAAGGAAGGATCCTCTGGAGGTGACCTGGGGATTCTTTGGGCTGGGGTTCCCCTATAGGCAGGGTTTCGAAACCTGACCCTAACGACTCAGAAGAATCTCAGTCAGAATCCTGGTCTGAGTCAGAAGACTCCCTGGGTTTGGCGTGGGTTTGCCCGAGGGACTGGCTGGCATCGGATCCTTAGAACGGGCCGGCATCAGCTGAGGCAAAGGGGCCGGAACCTGCCTCGGTTGCTGAACCTCAGGGCTCCTAGGAGATTCTCTGGGAGGCTGACGGTTGTCCAACTCTGTTACCAGCTGGGCCTTGGTCTCTGATCACCAAGACTGTAAAATGGACCTAAAGTCCACTGGAGGTTGAGGAGGAGGAGGCTGGTAAGCTGGAGGATAGCCTGTAGCAAAGCCTGGTGGTGGGTAGCCTGACAAAGGATAGGCCTGAGCGTACCCTGGCATATGAAACTCTGATTTGGCGGAGGCAGCCCAGTGGGTTATCGCCCGGTGCCTGTGGCGTCAGATATCCTGATGGTGGGAACCTTAGAAAAGAGGCCCCGGCGGAGGTACCCCGGCGGAAGGCCCGACAGGTGAAACCCTGGACGGTGGGGCTGAAAGCCCTGGCGGAGGTCCCTGCGACACGCTAAACCCTGATGGCCCTGGTAGGGTTAGGTCTGGTGGAGGCATGCCGGTGGCATGATAGCCTCCGATGGTGGGGAGGTGGCTGGGAACCATCCGTACAGTGCCAGCTCCCATTGCCAGATGTGAAGGTGTGTCTGAAGCTCACCTGGACGGAAACTCTTCAATTCCGTCCCTTGATCAACAGGCGGTGAGGGGGTACCACGTCCAGTGGAGTGGGAGAGGCCTGATGGGGAGAATCCTCCCTGGAAAATTGGGGTAAAATTGGCAGCTGGGAAATGTTGGGGCCATCACCTGATCCCGACTCCAGGTCGGTCGGTCGGGCATCAGCAGAGCCAGTGTCCGACTTATCGGCTGAGACGACTGTGTGAACAATGGACTGCCCAACGTTCGCCGTAGCGGTCAAAGCTGGGTGGGCTTCGGAACCTCTGGAGCCCGACACCACAGTAGGAGCCGGGCGCTCGTCTGAGGGCCCGATGAGTGGCTTAACGGCTCCCATCAGTGCGGTTGACCCCCCTCCCCCATGGAGATGGGTCTAAGCATGGCCTCAGCCAAGGTTCCCGTGGCCACTAGGACCAGTGGGGGGGGGGGCCCAAGCACTGCTCTTTGAGGGGAGCAGGCTGGGCCATGGCAGCCAATTTCCCAGAATAAGTCATCCATCGCTCGTCCGAAGGGCCCCGCAGGCAGCTTTGGACATGATGGGGACTGGTCCTGATCCCTACACTTCTCCTTCTCGGACTCGCTGGGTGAGGTGGAAGCACTGCGTAACTTTTGGAGCTCTTTTTCTATGGTGGCCATTCTCTTTCTGAGTAAATGGGTCTCATGGCAGCCTTCTGTGTGGCCAGACTGAAGCTAGCACAGGC
The DNA here is from genome assembly GCA_016271365.2 of Neoceratodus forsteri. NCBI lineage: Eukaryota > Metazoa > Chordata > Ceratodontiformes > Ceratodontidae > Neoceratodus > Neoceratodus forsteri. Next base: position 1,547,443,589 of record CM057449.1, on the reverse strand, counting down.
CCCACAGTCCTCAACCTGTGCTCCGGGCCTAAGCAGAAGAGGCAGAGAGTCACGAATCCTTGTACAGTAGTTGTGTGGCGCTACAGCACACTTATTCTTGTGCTCAACGCTGGAAGATGACGACATGTACAAATAAACTAAAGACCTGAATTTTGAAGGAAAGAAAATGGATACTCATCCGAATAGTGGTGAACTACAGCGTCGATCTCTGCAAGGTCTGACTGTTCAGGCAGACATAGGGAAAGAACCGGAAGGTGGGCGTGGGGACTGCCCATTATAGAGGGTCACACTGACGTCAGCCACATAACGTTCGGTGGGCAGTCCCCCGTCAGATACTGCTGGCTAAAATGTCTGTATGGTCCTGATGCCAGGGGGCACTCAGTCCTCACGGTGATTACCTACTGCAAAAGCCGTCTCGAAGTAAGATCTATGGTTACAGGCAAGTAAACTTTATTTCCACCAACTTGAATTCAGTTCACAATACACAGACTCCTAGCAGTCCTCCAGGAGAAGGTGGGCAAGGTAAGCACCAGAACTATTTGGTGAACAGAGACTAAAGGATTGAGGCTGCAAGCACAGAATGTAAGTGCTGTAGTGGGAGAAGAATATATGTGCATTGAACCAGACAGCAACTCTGCTGATTGCCTCCATCAGGGTATACCTTGTTGAAGCAACCAAGACAGCAGTATGTCTGCTGGAATAAGCCTTCAACCCCTTGGGTGGCTCCCTATCAGCCAACTTGTTCCAGGTCGATGCAGTAGGTTGTATTATCAGCTAACCCTCGGTTCAAACGATGGCCTGGTCTGCCCAGAGTGGCCTCAGCACAGGTCACAGACAGCTGACAAGCCTCATTGTGATGCCCTACTGTGTGTTCCTTGTATTAAATGAGCAACTGGTATATGTCCAGAGTATGGGGCACATGCTCATCATCCAAAGAAGGTGTTAGATAGTTAAACAAAGAGGTATAACACCTGGTTATGGTGCAACTCTGTGGCTACCTATGGCAGGAACTTTGTAGGGAAGGGGATCTTGTTCTTGTGGAAAACCAAATATGGAGACTCTACAAAGAGTACCTAAAGCTCACTCACCTGTCTGGCTGAGGTGATAGCATCCAAAAACACAGTCTTTCACAACAAGTGTGACATCTCACACTTGCCAGTTGGTTTGAATGGTTTATCCATCAGCTTTGCAAGCACCAGCGGTAAGTTCTATGGTGGCAGAAGCTCTGGTATTGGAGGGGGAAAGTGGTCTAGGCCTTTGAAAAAAATCGCCTGATGTCCTTCCATGTGCCAGCGCTGGCATACTGAGCCAAGCCTAGTACACCAGGGGCACATTAAGGGACATGGCTCATAATCCCAAACTGAGACAGGGACAAGAGAAAGTTGAGGATCCATGCGAATGGATAGGTGAGAGGGCCAATCTCTTTGCCTGCACATCCACTTGAAAACCTGGTCAACTTGAACAAGTACGTTTCACCAGCTGACTCCTTGTCAGATGCCACCAGTACTTGGAGAACGTATTCTGAAAAGCCCAAAGCTTGGAACTCTAGCCGCTCAGGTACCAGGCTGGCAGGTGCAGTGACTGATGGTCTGGGTGCTGGACCATTACCCCTTGTCTCATCAGCAGGTCCAGGCAGACAGGAAGCTGTCACAGGAACCTGCAGCTGAGGAGGTCCTGGTAACAGAACTGTTTGGGCCAGTCTGAAGCTCTAATCATGAGATCTGCCTTGTCCCTGCATGCCTTGAGCACTTCTTTGTGATTCAAGGAAAGTGGGAGGCCTGTTGGCACAGCGGTTGAATTTGCACTTGTGGCGCCAGCAACACGGGTTGGGAATGGATCCGGGAGCTGGAGGGCCAGCCAGGGAGAAGGATTGCGCATCCCATGGACTGCCTCCTTCTCTGGGGAGGAGTAGAATGTCCAGTGCTGAGGGACCCCTGGCAGAAGCCGGGGAACCACGAGTGACAGCGCCTGCACGCAAGAGGGAGTGCGGACGCTGGGCGTTACTGCATATCCCGCCCAGGGCAGCTCAAGAAAATCACTGGCTGCCGTGGATGACGGCCACCCCAGCACCTGACCTCAATTGCTCCCTGCCTGTCCTCAAACTACTACTGCTCCACAAGGCATCTCCTTGAGGGAGAGGCCAAGGAGGTAATGTTGGCAGCAGCCGACACACTCCCCCATCGCAGACAGGTCTGGTAAAGTGCCGTGGCCCCACCCTGGAGTGTAAGCCGGGGTATCCTGGAGGTAAGGCAATAAGGGAATCCTGGAGGTAAGGCAATAAGGGAAGCGAGGTGGGTGCTAAGGGGTGGTGCTGAATGAGTGGCGACCAAGGGCAAAAAACATACTAAATAAAAAAAAAAGACATATAGAAGGCCCGGGGTCCAGGGCCAAAAAGAAGTCATCCCCATTAGCATTTCCATCTGAGGGGTGGGCACAGAACAACCTCGCTTTCTGTTCTCACACAGGCAAACAGGTCCACCAGATTTATGCTCCACTGGCGAACAACTGTCATCACATCATGATTCAAGGACCACTCATGAGACATCACTCACACTTGGCTGAGAGCATATGCTGACTGATTTGTCCTCTCCTCCTATATGCACTACAAGGAGATCCACCAGCAGGCTGCATACCAGGTGCAGATGGTCTCCTGACACAGGGAGAGGAGTGCATTCCACCTTGCTTTTTCAGGCAAAACATGGTCGTTGTGTTGTCTGTCTGGACACCAACCTGATCCCAAATCTGCAGAGTAAACTCTGTCAGCCCCAACCGCACTGTCTGGAGCTCTAGCAGGCTGATGTACTGCTGGGCCTAGCTTAGTGACAAAAATACATGGGCTCTGTAGTTGGACATGTAAGCACCCTATCTCACAGAGACGCATCCATGGTTAGGGTAAGGGATGACTCTGGGTGAACAAATGGAATTCCCTCCATGAGGTTCTGTGGGCATAGCCATTACTCAATGTTATCTCACATAGTCTCTGTCACCTGAACTGGCTGGTTCAGGTGATCGTGGTGCTGAGGCCATTGGTGTCCCAGGTCCTAGTGGAGGGGTGCACATGTGCAGTGGGCCCAAAAGGCCGCCCTGGCCAAGGTCACCATGAATCCCAACAACCAGAGGAACTCCTAGAACAGGTGTGATTGTTCAGCCTGAAATGACTGGGCAAGATCATTCACCCTGCCAGAAGGTAAGCAAGCCCTGGCTTGGAGAAAGTCCACTTCAATGACTAAGGCTTTGGTAGGCTTTAGCTCAAGACTGCTGTGAGAACTCAAACATATGCTTGTCATTTTGACTATGTTATAATTTCTGCTGACAAAATTGTCTCATTTAAGGTTCAGGTGCATTATCTGGTGTATGTCTGTACAACTCAGAGAAAGGGGCTGGGAATAACCTAGCCATGTAGAACTAATATGAGATCATACATAGCTTAGTCAAAAACACATTATCCTATCTTAGAAGTGTTGGACACTGCTTGGTACAAAAAGTACTATATAAGAAAGTAGACTTTTAGCAGTGCCTTGTTACACAGACAAGATATAATGACATCTGTGAAACCCTGTTGAAGTGAGTATGGCTATTTTTAGTGTACTTAGCAACAATTAGCCAAGGTGATAGGGTACCTATAACACAAGTATAGAAGGTATTTTATATTCTAGGTTTGTGTGCTTGAAATATAATGGTCTATTGATATAGAATTGTTATATTGAACATCTGTTTCTTGTTTGGCCTGATCCTGTAAAACTGGATTTTGTTACACTTTATACTGCTTGTAAGATTTTTATTGGAAACTGTAAAATAATTCTAATATAATAAGTCACAAATACAACAGTATGGGTATACTCTGTCGCCTGAGGTAGGCTGCCATGACAGACAGGCATTTGGTGAAAAGGCAGGCTGAACGACATGATCCTGAACTGGTCAGTACCCCTCTCATGTGGAATCTGAGGTGCCACTTGTAAGGTGGACTGATGGGGATGTGAAAGTATGTGTCCTGGAGGTCCATGGAACAAAACCATTCCCCTGGCACCAGAGACAGTATGATATGGTTAAGCTTTACCAAACAAAACTTTTGTCTGCAGATGAACTTGGTCCAGTCATACAGGTTCAGACTAGGGGGCAGCATCTCATCCACTTCAGTACCATAAAGTAATGATGCACATATTCCTGTGAGGTCAGGGCATCCAGGACAACCTCAATGGCACTGTACTCTAACAGCTGAGGGGTATTGCTCTGTAGTGTTGTTAGAGTGTCTGCTGGCCCCATGGACTCCTCGGTGCTCGGGGCCCGTATGAAGGAGAGTCTCAAACTCCAGAAACAGACCTGAACCCACCACTTTAGCACCCAGTTGTCTGATGTGATGGCTAACAACTGAGGAAAGAAGTGGAGAAGCAGGCACCAACCGGAAGCTGTATCAGAGACTTTGTGGGAGGAAATGGCACCCTGCTACATGTCACATTTGCCACTGGAGGAGTCTCCGGAGGACTGGCCACTGGACGTATCACTGCTCCTGACTGTTGGACTTGGACTTCTCCAGACAATAGTGCTGACACTGCTGCCTCTGGGCTGCTCTTGCTACTGAGGTTGGTAGCTCGACAGCAGAGTAACACTTTTTGGGCGTAGGCAGCTGTTTAGCCTGCTGGAACAATGCCACCAAGTCTAGGGTGACAATGGACTTCTTAATGCATGTGAGGTAATCCTCCACCTCAAGACCAAGGAGGTTGGTGCCCCCGAAAAAGGCACATGCGACAAATTGTGCTGGGTATATGGAGTAAAAGTCAAGAGATGCAGCCAGGCTCTCCTGTATACAGACACCAAGGCGGCCACTACAGGGGTGCATGAGTCACCTACATCCAGAGCAGTCTACAGCTGGTGCTTTGAGCTTGACACTGGCACAAACCACAAATCTGACCCCAACATCAACCCCATGAATGGTGTCAGTGCCAGTGTCATTCTCAGTGTCATTACTGCAAATGGTGACAACAGCTTCGGTGGCACCAAAGGTTAGTGCCAATGTCACTGAGGAAGTGACAAGGGCTTAGACCCTGATCCTGGTAAGTCCTGTCACTCTGGGAAAACAGACCACAGTGGGCTCTCCACCAGCGGCCAGAAGGAACCAATGATGTACCTGACACAATCACCAAAGATGCCATCATAACCACAGCAATGTGGGGAGAGGAGGAGCTCCATACTTCATAGAGAAGGTTGATTCAAAGAAGCTTGCTCACTAGAGAAAACTGTCTTGCATCTCCTCCTTAGGAGTCTCTTCCTGGGCATCAAGCTACAGTACAACTGCTGCTTGCAAGTTTGCAGCTCTGCTCAGCTAGTTGGTAAACAATTGGAAGTGGTGCCTACGTCGGAAACTTCTCCAAGCGAGAGACTCCAACATTGTTTTGGTGTGTGTGTATGGCCCCACTCTGCAAGGATCTGTATCCCAAAAAGTATCAAATCTTGTATCCCAAAAAGTTTCGAATCGTTACAGTGCAATCAAATGCCATGTGCATGTTTCAGTTACTAAGTAGTTGTCGGCAGAAAAGGACCTCCTGGTCCATCTAGTCTGCCCTGTTTTCAAATTGGCTCCTACAAGTACAGTATATTTCATTCTACAGAATTTTACCCAGAAATAGTCTGTCACTGATTGTCAAGGATTGTAGGACAGAGCTCAGTAATCTCAATAATCAACTACTGACCTGATCATCCTACGGCTCTGCCTCTGCCACGCCGTCAGGCTATATCCATGCACTAAACAAAGCTTGCCATCCCATAACTGGCTCCCATTGCCTCACCCACCGCGTGAGCTCTATGCACAGATTGGGTGGCTTCAATTTTCAAACGGATCAAGTACCAAACCTGCCTTATGGCAAAAAAATAACACTAGGCCTTGCTCCCCAGGTGTCTCAAAGCTCTCCTCTGCCCAAGCGCAGACTACTCGCATCACCAGGGCTCTGAATCCCAGCTTCTGCATATCCCAGGTTTCCACACCACACAAGGGCAAAGATCGTTTGCGCACAGAACTCCCAGCTGGTTCAACGGTCTCAACATTGACATCGCCTCAATGCTAAAGCTTGGTCCCTTCAAATCCAGTCTCTGTCACATCCTGTCTGCATCTAGCTCCCGTCACTGTCCTTCCTAATTGTTCTCCCCTCTCCTCTTTGCTCTTTCCACCTAGCACATAACCCTCTCCCCCCCCTCAACTCCCTCTCCCATACTCCCATTTATCCTCCCCTCCTCCCACCCTCATTCCCTACTCTCTTGTAGCACTTTAATTGATATTTGACAAGTGCCTATGGCCACACCCCACCAGTGTGTCTCTCCTCCATACCGTGTCAACCCTGTTACCAGATCTCCTTCTGGCATTTTTGCCATTGTATTGAATGTATAAAACTATATGTAACTGCATGTAACCCACTGATATACTGTTATTCAATATCTTATTTGAAGTTTGAATTGTACCTCAACTGACATGGAACCTTTGTAAAAGAGCCTTGGCTCAAAGACACTTGTAATCCTAGATTCAAATCAAAAAAAAAAATGTTGACAATGATTAACCTGGAGTAACAGAAATACAAACACTGTAGTTAAAGCTCAGCATATGTACTAATAAAAATTATAAAGGGCAAACAGAAAGTCACAATCTGGCTTACAGACATTCTAAATCCCTAGCAGAGGCATTCTAAGTCCCTAGAATAACTGCTGGAAAACTGGAGGTTGTAGCCTTATCACAAGAAAGCACAGCAGATCCATACTCTAGACGGGAATGGGAAAAACAATATCTACAATCCCAACCATTTGAACAAACAAAAACCTGTCAGGCAGACATTTAAATTTCATAAGGGTTATCTACTATAGTAGGCAGTAGGAACATAACTGTTCTATCCACAATCAAGCTTTTGCATAAAAGATTATCTCAAATTTTTTAAATACAGGACTGCTACATTAGCACAGCAGTAAAACAAGTAAATATATTTTAGAACAGTCATAATCCCGAGTTTATCATCACGTGTGACCACCCGCCCCGAAATTGACAAATTAACCAGGTTTTTCCTGTAACTGTTATGTAGCTGGGAGAATCATAAAGGTAGCAGGAAGGATATGAAAATTACATACTCCTGGTAATTCTTGATTTTCCAGAATATCTTCCCCATTCATTACTGACAGGTCTGTGTCAGAGGCGCTAGGACCCTGCTGGAGTGTATAGCTTTAAAATTCTTGAGCTAGAGCGAGCCAATGTCTGGGGTAAGCGCCACCCAAGAGAAGCAGACGCATGACACAAAGCGCTCACAGGTTGGCCAATAGCCAATGCCAGCACCCTGCTTTTCTCAGTTCTGATTGCCAGGAAAAGAAACAAAAGGGTAAGAAAAAAGAAAGGATGGAGCAAGGTTGCCCATGGGATAGGAAAACTATATAGGATATAAAAAGAACAAAGCAATAAAACCTGGCTACCAGAGAAAAGAAAGAAGAGGTGGGAAGGGAGGGAGGGCCTAGGTAGCTGGTTAAAAGATGTCCAGGACAACTGAACAGGAAAGGAAGAGTGCAGGGATCGAGCTCTCAGTAAGAGCAATGCTTTCAGAAAAGTTGGCTTGCTTGCAATTGCAGGAAATTTACCTACTATATGTTCCTCTGCAGATTAAATGGCTTCTAAGCAAGTCAGACATCTCAGAAAATTACATATAAAAGCAAAAGTATGGGATGAATTCTTTGAGCAAGGTTCCACTTCTCTGAAAGACACAGGAATGCTAGTAGAGGTATGTGCCCTGAAACTGTGTACCAGCAAGGCCTTCCACCTGCATATTACATGAACTGCAGAGGGCAGAGACTCAAAGATCCCATATAACCGATTAAAAGTATGGGATGCAATTTACTGAAGAAGTCCCATGTTTTTAAAGCACAGTAATCAGAAGAGCCAGGACTCAGGAAATGTGCTAACCAAGGTTCTCGAACTGAGAAAAGACACCTAGGAATTCGAAGGCCAACAGAGCAATCCAAGAAGGGAAAAACAAATTGGGACGAGGGAGTCCCTGCTAGAAGGACACAGACCAACTGGAGAATCGAAGATATGTGATAATTCTTCCCACATCTTGCCTTTTTTATTAAAGGTCCCCGAGAGGGAAGTAAGAGAAAAATGCAGCAAGCTGGCCAGAGAGGAGTGCAGGAGATGTACTTCAAGGAAACAGGAGAGCTGCACCAGGTGAAGGAGTCTGAGCTGGAACTCCAGCATATGTCGCCTGGTCCTCTCCTACCCCAACAAACAAGCTACAGACTCCCCCATATTGGGCGGGGAGAGTCACAAAATGAGGGTTCCTCACCTGTAACCATGGTTCTAGGAGTGGTATATGGTGTACAGCCACATTTTTTGCAGAATCCTTTCCCTTTAATTCTCTGACTGGAAGGTCTTCAAGCTGGCTTCTCCCAAACACCTGGCTGATATCCTCCTTGGCACCGCCCCACGACATCAGATCTTATCTACTGGAATCAAGAGTCAGTCTACCACTTGCCAGGGGAGGTCGGGTGAGTTGTGTTGATGTACACCATACAGTATACCAGACTTAGAAAGTACAGTTATGTAGGAACTTACCATAACAGTAGATCTTCGAGAGAGGTTCCTTCAGTAGGTCATCATTTATAGGACTGGTGCCACCTAGCGTTGGGCCGCATGGCAAACTTTTCTAGCAATCCCTGACGGGGGACCACCAACCTGACGTCACGTGACCGACGTCAATGTGACTCTATATAGTGCGTGTCCCACGCCCGCCGCGTCCAGTTCTCCCCTCTGGAAGCAGGAAGAGGCCTGACAGCAGGAGCCGAACAGGATTTGGCGACCTGTAAAACACAAAATGAGGGAAGGAGGAGGGAAAATATGACCTACTGAAGGAACCTCTTTCGAAAATCTACTGTTATGGTAAGTTCCTACGTAACTGTACTATATCTTACTTGAGAGGGTTCCTTCAATGCGCATTACTTATAAGACAGAGTCTCAAGCAGTCCTCTCCAAAGAGAGACCGAGAGAAACTAGGGAGGAGGGAAAATAACTCCAACAGAAAAACTGGACTCCAGAATGGGCCCAGTCTAGGACAGAAGGCCCTGTAACACAGCTAGGCCGAAACCAGCCCTCTGCCTAGAAGCAATGTCCAAACTGTAGTGTTTGGTAAAGGTATGGACAGAACTCCAAGTGGCTGCAGCACAGATATCAGCTGCAGAAACATTTCGCAAAAAGGCAGCAGAAGTAGCCATGCCCCTAGTAGAATGATCTCTGATTGTACCCGGCAGAGGTTTTTCATACTTCTGGTAACAATACCTAATGCAGTTGCCAAACCATTTTGGAAAGGCCCTTAGAAACTGGTTTGCCATTCGATCTGGGAGCAAAACAAACAAAAAGCTGATCACAGCTACGGAATTCTGTAGTCCGGTGAGTGTAAAACTGGAGAATCCAATGTACGTCCATGGTATGGTGGAGTGCCTCTCCTCTGTTTGAGGGGGACAGATAGTATACAGGAAGCTCTACTAATTGGTTCAGCGTGGCTTCTGACACCATCTTGGGAAGAAACTTCAGATTTGTTCTGAGGACCGCCCAGTCCCTGTGAAAAATCAGATAGGGCTCCTTACAAACCAGAGCATGAAGCTTCGAAATCCTCCGGGCTGACGTGATGGTAACTAGGAACAACGCCTTCCAGGAAAGGAAGCGTAAATCACTACTCATAGCTGGCTCAAAAGGAGGAAGGGTGAGCTTTTCCAAAATGAAGTTCAAATCCAAGGAGGTTGGGCTGCGGATGGGAAGTTTCAGATGGAGAATCCCTTTCATAAAGGTTTTCAAGGACTTCGGTGGCGTCATGGAAGCGAATGGGAGCTTAACAAAAAGCCTAACACTCAACCAGAGATAAATACCTCCAAAACGGAAAATCAACCTCAAAATGTCCTTAAAATCGGAGGGAGATGTACAGAACAACATAGAGGCAGAAATCAACTCAATAATAAACCTAAACCGATGGATGACTTGGGATCGATGGAGGGAACCTGCAGTTGGTCAGTCTCTCCGTCAAACTCTCATGCGGCCAGCTACAATACGGAGGGGGAGGCGAACAGCTCACCAGATCCCATTTTGAAACCCTCCTAAATGAGATCTGGGAATCACACAGACAAAGCAAAACAGAATTCCAAGCCATGCAGAAGCAACTCTCACTCGTGGAGACCAGGACTGGGCAGATAGAGGCACAGGTAACTGAGACAGAAGACACAACAACCCAGCTCTCTCAGATAGTGCATTCCCTGGTCATGCAAACAGCAGACCTCCAGGCCAAATGTCTAGATCTTGAAGTCTGCTGCTGCAGAGACAATTTGTGTCTGTATGGCTTACCGGAGGGGAAAGAGGTACTCCCAATGGCCCCTTCATTGAAAACCTCTTAAAAGACATGCTAGACCTGCCACCCACCTACTCACTGCATATTGAGAGGGCCCATCATTCACTAAAAGCGAAGCCAACTGATCTTACGGCTCGCCCGTGGTCTATAGTTTTTAAAGTCAGTTCATTCAGCACCAAGGAAGATCTATTGCGGCGAGCATGGATTAAAAAAAAAAGAGAGATCAAATATTTGACTTACAGGCTGTTTCTGGACCACAACTATCCTCCGAAGGTCCAACAACAATGTATGTGATATCTCCCAATTATCAGAGCATTAAAGGATAAAGTCATTCGATTTCATACACCGTATCTGGCTTGCTTGAGAGTTTTTGGGAGGAGGAACAAAGTATACAGCATTGGAGGAGGCCCAGGCCGCACTAGAGAGGCAAATTTATACTAAAGAGCCCAGGAACCAAAATGAGGAAAGGAGGTAACCACAGTGGCAGCTCACAACAGGAAGGAAATGGCCAGGAACCAAAACACACTGAGGCCCTCAGTCAGATCCAGGAGTATACTGCAAGGAAGATCGCACCAGAGAGCAAACCAGCCTGAAGATACACAACTTCAAACTTGGAATAAAGATTTTGTCTTTTCTTGTCCTCCCTGGCTGTACCCCACATATTGAATCCAAGCTAAGTGAATAACATTCAAACAGAACTAAATAAAAGATTTGGTAAAACACTTGGACTGCAAGGAGGGAAGGGGGAAGTAGGATGATCGCCGTGGGAACTGAGAGGGCTGATTATTACAATTACCGCAGCCCCCACCCACCACGAGCATAGATTGCTTGTCTGGGGGGAGGGACAAATAAACTGTGTAACCTTGGAGACTTCCATCATAGAGACTGAGTTAAATGGACTAAAGTCTCGCTATCAACAGAGTGAATCCCCATGTGTGAGCAACCTAGCATTTTAGAATTGAAGATCCTCTATGTAACCTTAAACCACTTTTATTGATAACCTGGGTCGAAGGGGTCATGCCTTGTTTTCCTCCACCCCTCAAATCCTTTCTGAGCGGGGGGTGGGAGATAGATGAGTGTGCCGCTACAACATAAGTATAAAGGGGAGTTAATGTTTTATCTAATCCCCTTAATTAATACACCTCTACATAACACCACCTAATACAAATGGTCGAGTTCAGGGTGTTGTGTAGCTCACTCTGTGACAAGTAGTACCTAAAGGTACACATCGATAGCTTTTATTTTCCTTTTTTTTTAGTTATATTACCATCTTCAAAAAGCTCCAGAGGAGGTCTTCCAGAAATGGAAGCACAAGCATGCCTCCTCAATCTTCTCTTGATGGCGAAGACACAGAGGCTAACTAGGGATGTTAGCCTCCAACCTTGGAAGCACAAGAATCTTCTGTTGTTTCAAAAGTTTAAAGCAGTTAAAGTTACAATTGCTGCCAAGTTGGCAATCTTTTTTTGGTTCTATTGTTATGGGCTAAAGAAATCAGCAGAGTACTATAATAGGTCCAAGCAAAACAAAAACCTGAGCATACGGGGAGATGAATGGGTGTGTGTGGGGGCCCAAATGTATACTATATGCGATTATAATGTGCATGGCATTACTGATCCAATAAAACGCAGCAAGCTAGTCCGGTACTCAAAGAGGGGCGGGGTAGACGCGGCACTTCTACAAGAGACTCATCTCACACAGACAGAACATTAGAAGTTTGAAAAACTGGGATTCTCCCATGTGGTGGCCTCCTCCTACAAGGGGGGACGTAGAAGGGGGGTGATATTATTAATCAGAAAGGGGTTACCCTTTGAATTAAAGGCTAAGATGATAGATAAAGAGGGACAGTACGGTGTTATAAAGGGAACCCTGGTGGGACAGGTGATGACCTTGGCATCTACATACTTCCCTCCAGCTACAGAATTACAAGTTTATAAAATTATTTTCTTAAAGTTGTCTCAATGGGCAGAGGGACAAATCATTTCTCATGGAGACCTTAACTTTAATATAGCCCAGGAACTATCCCACAGAAGGTGGGAGGAAAACATCTGAAACAGCAAGAGAACTAGGAAGAACCATTGAAGAACTTGGTTATGGAGATGCCTGGCCACACCTGAGTGGATCAGCCCCAGGCACACATTTTACTCACAGACTCATGGAACTTACTCCTGCATAGACTTTATTTTAGTCTCTAGGAGCATATGGAGTCATCACAGAGGGCCTGGTCAGGGATTTTGTTTTATCAGACCGTTCCCACGAGTTTCTTAGGGTGTGAACAGAAGAACCAAAAAAAAAAACCTTCTGGAGACTAAATTTATCCCTAAGGGAGGAGGGAAATGGAAAAGAGATATAAGAGAGCATAGCGCAGACCCTCCTAGATAATGACACCGAGGACACTAACCCGGCAATACTATGGGATACTACTAAGGCTATACTGAGAGGGAGACTAATAGTGCTCTCTGCCCATGCAGAGAGACAATGTGAGGTAAGGAGGACTACCCTGGAGGATCAGATTAAAGAACTAGAGGCAAAGCAATCCCAGAAAGTCAGTAGAGCCAGATCTCTACAACTAGCTAAACTTAAGAAAGAACTAAATACTATCTTAGATTATTACACAGAACACAAATTGATGTACTTAAGACATAACTATTAAGATGGAGGACTTGGGTATCTCAAAATAATGGCAAGTCACTTACGAGCTCATAGAGCTACAGCCACCATCCTTAAAATTAGGCACCCTCTCGAATGAGCTCAAAACGACCCATTCAGGCATATCAGCTGCATTTGTAGCTTATTACTCACAGCTATACTCCCAGGAACCAAGACCTCAGGCCAAGATATTTCCAATTTTCTTTCCACTCTGCAATTTTCAACTCTCTTGGTCCAACAAAAGTCCCTTACAATAAAACCAAAATCTACTCAAGAGGTAGAGGAGACAATCAAAACATTGAAGACAGAAAATGCCGGGCCAGATGGACTCCCAGGGAATTCTTAAGACAGTTACCAAAACCATAACGCCCCTATTGATAAGGGTTTTTCTCATGTAACTACAAAAGATGGAGGACTCTCTTGGAATGAGGCAACAGTTTCTATTATTCCCAAGCAGTAAGGACCCCATGATAAAAATACTTGATGGCGAACAATATAGGTTCAGGACAGACCCATGTGGAACCCCTTTTCAATTGTTTACCTGTTTATAGATTACTATATATTATGACCCCATGTTTCATGTCTTGCAGCCAGTTGCAATCCGTGTTATCTTCACACCCTGTTGTAATTAGGTTCTCAGTTTTAGGACCGAAATCCTCCAGTGTGCTACAGTAATAAAAGCCTCCTGCCTAATGGATGATCCCAATGCATCCCTGGTTTTGATATGCACAGCAGCTAGACTCAAAGAGAAGCTACGTTAGCTCATGCTGCTATTCAAGATCCTTTTTATAGGCAGGAGAATGCCACCCTTTTCTTCAGTCTGGGTTGGATCATCCCATTCTTCATGTAATCCTTTTAAACTCTCCCACGGCAACTTGCTGGCAGCTGCTGTTGCATTACAGACTGAGGGGCACTCGACCAATCAAAGCGCTCCTTCCCTTTGCATGTGAGGCATTCTTATACTATTAAGAGTGTCTAACTTGCAGGTGTATGGAACTGGACCAATTTTGGGGGGTATTTACATTTTTACATATATATTTATTTATTTATATAGCTTTTGTTTACCGGGTGAGTACACTAGAAAAGTATTATGCCTATTTTCAGGAACGACCCGGGAGAATACAACATGAGGAACAACAGTCAAAGAGACATGGCAAAGAGAGTACAGTTTTTTGTCACAGTAAACAAACACGTGGGAAATACATCATTTGACGCTAGGGGAAACATATAGTAGTAAGCACATTTCAGATTATATACTCTAGACTAGCTAGTTCAACTGACAGATATATACAGGTCATCATACATAGGAGTGGAGCATAGCTCAAGGACTGGATTGGTCATAATATAACTTATAACATTGTCGTATACACCTCCTAGGCTAGTTGGATTGCGGACAGGTATATACAGCTTATCACATTTTTCTAAATATGCACATATTATTGCTTCCCTTTTATTGATAATACATTACTACATCTTTAGTGACCCATCTCTATGGTTGCAAGTGTGATCTCACATTCGTAGAGCTATCATAACTGGTTCTCATACCTGAGAATGTGAGACCCACTCTTGCAGCTGTAAAAGTGTTTTTCATGGATGTCTTAATGAACATATAAAGTGCTAAATGGAACTGGTGTGGCTGGTCTCAGATCCATGACTCGGCAACAACCCTGACCATGACATCCGCTACAGCGCTGGGAACCCATTGACACCCCAACCACGACGTGACCCTAAACCGACCAGCAACACTGTAATACACAACTACACCCTCCAGGCGGGTCTGTGCCCCGCTCCCTCCCTACTACAAATATCTAACTCCATGTCCCAGAGACAGTGGAGTTATTTACCCCCTGTCATCCTAAAGTGTCTCAAATGCAAAACCCCATTGCTCCTGATATAGGCCCAGTAGGGGTTTCGCTGTGGGGGTTCAGTACAGGTGTCGCTGTAGCTGACAGTATACTGCTATGCTCAACCAGGACTAAATCTCACATGATAAGAAACCCAACTGGGGGTGGGTGGGTAGTGGGCTTTCCTATATAGGGATGCATATGGAGTTCCTCCCACAAAGCAGGCACTTCATTTTTGCAACCAGTCCACCTTCCATTAGCTTGGAGATCCAGAGTCCTGAGGTTTTTCCTTACCTAGGCCTCCTATGCCATCAAGCCAACATGTATTCAGTCTTTTGACATCTTCTTAATTGCTTATGCTTACACATAGTGTCAGGAGAAGAAATTGAGAGGAAACCATGTGAGTCTGAAGAAATGTTTTGTGTTCCATCAAACAGAATGCTTAGTTCCTACAGGGCAAATGCTTTCCTCTCCCTCTCTTGCTTTCTATACTGCACATACTCTATAATGCATTCTTAAGGATAATCATCCTGTAATTTCAGTAGCATAATCCCACCTGCATTTTCTTTGAAACCCTAGCTCGAATACAGACAATATCAGGCACTCCCACAGTGCATTCCAAAATCTTCAAACACTAGATGTGTTCAAACAACAGATTAAAATCATATTAAAAATGGTTAAGCAGAATGCCAGCAGTTTTTAGTCGAAGCCATTTGGTATTTTTATAATATTTATTATAAAAATACCAAATGGCTTCCAATAGTTACAAACCTCATACTGCTAGTCTGACCACCATACATTATCTTGTTTGTATTGGTCCTTGCTTTGCAAACTTCTCTTATATAGTGCATTCTTGGCACTTCCAGTTTCTTATAATATATACTAATTAAGAAAAATCCCCTTTTTATAATCCATTAGTCCCTCTGGTTATGATGAATATTACGAGCAAGACAGTTCCATTTTACACTTCTTTTGGTTGCTCCAAAGGGTCTTTAGGCACTTCATTAGAAATGTGAAGGGGGGGTGCTGACCTGTTGGTGCAGTGGGAGTGCTAATGTTTGTGATGCCAGCGACCCAAATTCACAGCTGAGTTCAAGTCATCGGGTGCTGGCCAAATGAAGGAGGACTGAACATTCCAGAAGATGCTCTAATTCTTCAGGGAGGGAGAGATGAGCTCCCCACTGGAATACTGTGTCACCAGGGTGACCATGGATAATAGTGAAGCAAGGATGGCAGGGTTTCATACCACATGCTTGCATGTGTGCAGTTGGAGCATCTTGTACACTGATGACCCGAGGTAGTGGGATAAAGCAGGAAAAACTGGATAAGCCCTTGAGCAAGCAGGATGATCCTGGGAATGCTCAGTCCCTGCCTTCCACCACTAGCCACCATTTCTGCTCAAGGTTCTCCACCTGTACCTCACCTTAAGGGTAAAAGATGCCATGGGGCGAGCTCATGAGGTTGAAAGGAAGAGAGGTAAGTGCTAGGTTCACAGGTGGTGAGGGGCTGGGCCCAACCGCAGGGATAGGGGCTGCACCAGTGAAGACCATGAACTGTAAATGATATAAAAAATGTGAAAGGGAAGGGCCCAGCCAATGGTCTAAATGTGCTTATAAAATGGCAAGAAAAAATATAGAAATCTCATTGGCCAAGAGACATCAGCTGACTGTACATTAAATCTCTATATACACACAGTCATCCTGGTCCTAAACCACATTATAAATGAGCAAATTAGTCCTCTATACAACCAGAACCATCTTCCATCAGTCCTTTGCAACCAGAACTGATCTTCCATCACAAACATGGCTACTACCGTTACACTGTAAAACCTTCAACTGGGCCTAAAATAAACCTACCTTGAAAAAAAAATAAAACAAATTAATTAAACATTGTTTCCTGATCATCACACTCTCTTTACACACATAAACAAATTAGAAACAGTAAGTATTTTTTATAGTTTTCATTACAAGTGTTTCTTTACTAACAGTGAAAATCCTCCTTCTGCCTTTACCTGCTCATCGGGGAAAATCTCTTCTGCTTGCTCTGACAGTGAAATAATTGAGTCACTGGCTCTAAAACAGGCCTTTGTTGTCTGTGTGTACAGTATATTAGGAGAGTAACATTCTACCAGCAGAACTGAGCAGAATTTTGAATCCTTGTATTCATGGTAAACATTCCATGATAAACATTGTATGTCTTGAGTGAGGGGAAAAACAGAAACAAAAACAGGATGAAGAAAGTAGGCAACACAGTAATACTTTATAAACAGAGAAAAGGTGGGGAAACACAGTTACATAGGTAGAGGCAGATCCAAACTGCTCAAATAATACATTCCTGTCCCTCCAACTCACTGGTTTAGCATTTTTCAGTGAGTTGCTATTCAAACAATTTTACCACTCCTCTGCCCAAGTCTGGGGACTATTTTTCATCATATTTAAATAAAACATACTGTTATTAAATCTTTAATAATGTGTCAGAGTTTTGTTTAATTATTATAGAAATAGTTGTTACAGTTTATAAAGCGATAAGACACTTCAGGGTGTGGGTTGATTGATAACAGCACTACCCATCTGCTGTAGTCACTCAGTGCAAGCACCTCGTGCCTAACAATGCACCTGGGGAATGCTCTTATCAATCAGCAACCAACACCCTATACGTGTCTTATTGCTTTCTTACTGTGCACAGTTCTCGGAAGACATGTGCTTGATTTTGGGGTGGTTGGAACCATCTGATGATGCATGGCTACTCTGTGGGGAGCCAGGGCAGGACTTGAAATCATGTCCCCAAAACCCTGTACCCTATCCCAATGCAAAGTACAGGCACGCCCACATCTTGCATTGACTCACCATGCATTAATAGCAAAGAAACTGTTTAGATTGCTCCAACAAATATTTTGTTCTTCTTTCACTCTGGGATTGGTTGCCACTCTTGTTCTGGGGGAAGGGGAGCCCAACGTGCTGGAGGTGGTCTGTCGCTGGGAACTCAGAAACAATGCAGGAGGGATGGTGCTGGAAGAGGCAGACCAGCAGAGAGTTGAAAGGAAGAGCAGCAAAGGAGAGAAAGGGAATGGGGAAGAAAAGAAAACTGGAATGAGGAAATTATAAATGGGAATTTATTTTAATGGTATTCATTTCTTTCTCAGTCATTCATGCCCAGTACTCATTTGTTGATAAATGCATGTGATGCCAGTGTTTCTGGCTCATATTAATTATATTTATTTTTATTGGTTGAAAAGATTTACCAGGAAGGCATACTGCGCTGAGAACAGCTCATTTCCAGAGACATTCTGGGGAAGGGGGTGCAGGTGAAAATTCAATAGCCATACAACAGGCATGAGGAAAATGCAATAACCAGACAACAATGCAATACATAAGAAATAACACAAGCCAGGGTGTGCATTAAGTAATGCCTCTGCACAATCATGTGCTGGGTCTTGACCAATCCATGTTTTTAATGTACACTAATGTGCAAAAAGAAGGACATGTGGTATTTGCTGGTCTGCCACTAGGACCCTTACCTTCTCTTTAGGCCAGCCATTATCCATTTCTTGCTGGTCCTGATGCCATGATCACTGCACTTGCAGACTTCGTCTTGGTGGACCTGTTCAGAAATAAACTAAGCAAGGTTAGTTATAGCAGAAGCCTTTCTTCAGCAACAGGGAGCTACTTGTAACCCCCAGAATCCCTTTGGGTTCCTAATATGACTGGTACTTCCACACCACAGTGGTGTTAACTCTGAGAGATGGCAGTCTGACTCACTGCAGGGGCAAGACTTGCTGTAGCAGCATTAGCTCTATTCGAAGTCTTTCAGTGACAGCTGGTGAGAAGGCACTGAGCTGCACACACCACATTCCCTGTTGCAGACCCACTTTCTGATAAGAAGGAGCATCAGCAACCAAGGAATTCATGGTGGGAACCATTTATACAGCAGTCCCAGACTAGGCACAGCCTATCTAAAGACATCTCTCTTGTGGTAATAGTGAGTCAAAAGCCTGACGGCTTTCCTGGGAGGAAAAGAGACTTTGACACCCATGTAAGCACTGGTTAAGGCTGAGAACAGTGTCCAGAAGGCGGAAGTGCTCATACAGTTAGTTTAAGAACTGTAGGACTACTTTCTGGAGATACTAGAGCCCTGCCTTAAAAAAAAAAAAACTGCACTTTCTGTAAGAGGAAAGAAAGTAAAATTGCTTAAACTTTTGATTAAATTCCCTTCCCCATTTGGAGGGTGTCCTTATTTTTGGAGACCACTCAACGCCTATCCTCTCCTTAGTGTAGGTTGTAGAGGGGTTCCTGACCCCACAGTACCTGGTCAGTTAAGGGTAGACCAGACTGAATGGGACTGGTGTGGAGGAGGTTTCACCATGGAGGTTAGAGGAACAGACTCAGCCCCCGTCTTAATTGAGGTTTGAATCCATTGGTGTACCTCCTGGGTGTAAGTCATGCTTGTGCCTAGGCAAATACTATTGCAACCCCCACCCCCATCATTTTGCAAATCAACACTTCAGCCCTCAGGCTCTGAACCCACCGGGCACATAGCCTGGACTTGCACACTGCTTTGGGTACACAGCCCGAACTTGTACACTGATCTGGGATTCCCAGGCTCGGCTGCCTTGTCGGCCACTCGGACACCTTCCATATGTCATGGAAACATTTTCTGGTGGCTCCCTAAACCACCGAAGAGCACCTCAGCTCTAGCAGGGAAACTTCCTTTTAATCCCACATCTGGGTACTTTCCTCAGGCACTGGCCAAGTACCTGAGAGAAAGTAAAGGTGCCACAGAGCAAATCCGTCGAGGTGAATTTGGTTACTACTGATGGGGGGGGTCTCCCACCTCTCGCTTCCACAGTTCATACCCGGCCATTTCTCTGGACAGTAAACACCTCCTACTGCAAAGCTTGGCAATGTAGATTAAGGCTAAATATATGTCACATTTCCTCTACTTGCCTTGCTTTCCCTTTGTGCTGGACTTGAACATACTTTTACTTGGCATAGCCCATTGCTCTAGGCCCCCCACTGTTTAAGCAATCCAATCCCCACTTTACTTCACTCTTTGGTGTTGGACTTGAACCTACTTGAGTTAACTGGCAATGTCTATTACACTAGACCTCCTACAGATTAAGTAGTCCAATCCCCATGTTCCAACAGTTCAACTGAAAACATTGACCTCTGTCAGGCGAACTCTGCCCTTTGGTTTGCAGGTGCCCACGGGCAATTCCTCCACAGGAATTTCTCTCTCAGAGCTTCTGGTGCCGCAGCACAACTTGAAATAGGCAGCTTCTTCCCTTAGCCGGAACCAGGAGGTTGCCCCTGGAAGACAGGCAAACCTTTTCCCCCATCCCCTCAGGGAGGGGGCACTTGGACCAGTGACAGCGGTCTCCACCACTTCAGCAATAAGTTTCTGTGTCCCTCTTACGGTGGAAACACACACCTTCTTAACAGTAGCTCTAAAACAGAGCTTAAAGCTCTGACAGCCTGCACACAGACTGCTGTGCTGCTGTCTCTCTCCAAGACTGCACACAGACTCTGTTCAAAATCCCAACATTCTATCCTAACTTCCAAATGCAGCACTCCAGTGTGGCTCATGCAGCTGTGAGAGTTCTACAGTGATGTCATCCTCAGTCTCAGCTGAGACTGAGAACAGAGGAGACAGTGTGAAATCCATTTAACTGGAGTTTCACAAGCTGCCTTCCTGCCTACCACTAGGTCTTACTGGGATTCTAGTAACCCCAGGTAATGGGGGTTACACTATGTGTGGTGAAATATTTGGGATGTGAAGTTCAAAAGAAGTATTTAAAGCAGCAGTACTGGATAATCAGGAAGTGATTATCAAAATGCTGCTTGTTGGCTGGAAGCATGCAGCCATAATTCTGGTTTCCATATCTGTAAATATTTTTTCTAGCAGTCTTTACTTTATTAACTATTTAAAATGTATTTCCAGTGTTGTGGATCCACAGTAAATATGGCTGCTGCCTAATTTGCAGCCGAGTACCCCTCCCACGTCACATCACATTTGTTGTTTACTTCCATGGGACCCTGTGCTGTGTGTTCCTACTGTTCCTGTGTAGTGCTGTGAGTCATGGCATGTGTGCTTGACAGCAGAGGTTCCAATTCAACATGATGGGTGAGAATAAATGTAAAGAAACAGAGCAAATTACAGGGTGATAGTACAGTGAAAACAAGAAAGGTTATCAGGTAAGTGATCAATACAGCACAGGGAACAAACTGTTGCAAAAGATTCAGTTTTTTGTCTAGTACTGCTGCTTTAAGGGCTTCCAAAAGTAGTCCAGCCCACAGCGGAGGACTCCGAACATCAGTAACAGCATTTACTGTAATTTCTGTACCTAAGGGGCTGCATGCAGTGTCATTGCAAACTGTTTTATTGCTGCCTGAAAGATATTTTTAAAAAGTACAAGTGAGGGATGCACCCCTTGGACATTGGACTCTGCCTCTGCAGGTGTGTGTGTGTGTTGGGGGAGATGAGCAGAGGCTGCACCTGTGAAAATGAACTTATGCATGCTAATCCATGATTGCCATCCTGGCTGCAGGCTAACCAAATTATTTCTGTGGTAAAATAAATTTGATCCTAGTTTTAGACTGTAACCTTTGATATGGCCATTTGATTGTGTTATAAAATATTCTGTAACAACAATATAAAGCCCTTGCACCTGGGTTATACCTATTGTCCGACATACACCTCACATACACCTCACACTGTATTCCTGGTCTATTGTACTGTGATACTGCTATTTTGCACTTATATATAGATATGAGTGCTAGGAATGTGCTTTGCTGCTAAGATATGCCAATATTATCATGCATGATTTATTATACCTCACTATAATACATTTATCTAGATTATGTTTGTCTTTTACATATGTTCCATATATAATCTATCTAATCATTGATAAGATGACTCAAATGGATAATCATTGATTTTTGTGTACTTATATTCTAATATAATTATATGTAATGTGTTTTACACTCAGATATGCCATGTAATAGACCTGTCAGCAGTTCTCTTTGTCTCAAGCAAGCTGTCAGAGAGACAGCTTTTGTTATGTCTCAATGTTTTTATTGTATGAGGCAAGAAATGTGCATGTAGTTTGAACTGTCAGCATTTCTTTTGTCTAAGGTATAATGCTAATGGAAACATATTCTGTCTCATATGATACTCATTAGTAATTCTGTCTCCTATGTCATTATCCAATGGAGAATGACTTAGGACCAATACATATTGTTTCTCATAACTGTAACTATGTTGTAATCTCTGTTGCTATGCTGTTATCTGTAGTATTTAGCTGTCTGCAACCCATTGTAGTGCTCTCAAGACACTACTGTAACTTCTCTAGAAGGGCAGAGAGCTGGAGTGCTGGGAGATAGAACAAGATCTTAGAGAACCTAAGATCTACAGTTCTGAGATTATGTACATTCTTCAGGAATGGTGAGAAAACCATCTCCCTTGTGATTTTGTCTGTCACATGCTTGGTGTGAGTAGCATAATAAACTTTATTAGTACTCTTTGCTTGTTTAAGAATGTTTCTTGGCAGACTCTGAGACACAAGAATCTGTATTATTATTTTTATTGTTTACCCTACACACCAAAAGTGTTTAGACAATAGCCCCTTGCCAGTGACATCGCATGCTGCCACTGTGGGAGGTCACGCCAGATCCAGAGGTCAAGTAACTGCACAATGTAGGTAATTGATGTAATGTAGCCCTTGCAGGAAGCAAGTTGTTTTAGAGTTTTTTCTCCTAGACCTGGGAGGGAGCTAACATACAGCACACCATGAAGCATTGCCTCTGATTGGAAGTGCCATGAGGTATTGTCTCTGACTGGGGCACCATGGGGCAATGACTCTGACTCAGGCACTGTAGGGCATGACCTCAGACTAGGGAACCATGGAGCATTACCTCCAGCTGGGGAAACGTGGAGCATTACTTCCAGCTGGGGAAACATGGAGCATTACCTCCAGTTGGGGAAACATGGAGCATTACCTCCAGCTGGTGAAACATGGAGCATTACCTCCAGCTGGGGAAACGTGGAACATTACCTCCAGTTGGGGAAACGTGGAACATTACCTCCAGTTGGGGAAACATGGAGCATTACCTCCAGCTGGTGAAACATGGAGCATTACCTCCAGCTGGGGAAACATGGAGCATTACCTCCAGCTGGGGAAACATGGAACATTACCTCCAGCTGGTGAAACATGGAGCATTACCTCCAGCTGGGGCACCATGGGTCATTGCCTCAAACTACAGCATCATGGGGCATTGCCTCAAACTGGAGCACCATGCAGCATTACCTTTAATTGGGGCACCATGGGGCATTGCCCCCTATAGGGGCATCAAGGGGAATTACCTCAGATTGGGGCATTGTCAGGCACTGCCTCCCACTGGGGCATCATGGGACACTGCCACTGACTCAGGCACTATGGGTATGGCCTCTGACTGGGGAGCTATGGGGGCACTGTCTCAAGCTTGGGGCAACATTAGGCATTGCCTCTGTCTCTGTCATGAGGAGGTGTGGCCTGTAACTGAAGTACCATGGGGCCAATACCTCTAACTGGGGCACCATGGGGCATTGCTGCCAACTGGGGCAGTATGGGGCATTGTTTCAAACTGGAGCACCATGGGTAATGCCTATTATTGGGGTAATTGTCTTCATTTGGGACACCATGGGCATTGCCTCCAACTGGGGCACCATGGGCAATTGCCCACACTGGGGCACTATCAGGCACTGTCCCCAATGGGAGCACCAAGGGCATTGCTTCCAACTGGGGCACTGTGGTGCAGTGCTTCACTGAGCACCATGGGTGTCACCTCTGACTGTGGCATCATGGGGCATTGCCTTCAATTGGGGCACCATGGAGCATTGCCTCTGACTGGGGCACTATGGGCCATTTCCTCAGACTGGGGTTTTCCTCAGTGCCTCTAGCATCTAAAAGACACTGCCAAGCAGGAAACAATTTTTACAAGTGTTTAAAGTATTTAAAAGGTTGGCATTTAAAGTGTAAGCCACATGCTTAAATCTACCCATGGAACTTTTCTCTTGCAAATGGAGTTTCTCAAGGCAAATGGCCTTGCTTGTGTAACCTGGGCACTGGTACCAACAGGCTACTACCACTACCTGATGACTGCAATACAGGTTGAGGGGCCTGGGCTCTGTTACTGATGGAAAAAGAAGTTTGTTACCATAAGATAGATAATTAGCGCAGTGACTCCACCCAGAGTAGAAGGATAAGTGGGTCAGATGACAAGCTAGTACAACCTTGGGATGCTGTCCTCCGTCCATATCTTTCCCCATCCCACCTGCACAATCCCGGAATCAGACAGCAGATACCACATGGTACTGTACAACAGTACCATGCCCATGCAATTCTGGTGTCTGCATCCAGTGGTTACTGCTCCTGCCATATAGCTATATTTATTTATTTAACAAATTGAAAGACCTTTGAGCCAAGGGCTCTTTTACAGAGGTCCCAATCAGGTCACAAGAATGACAAATGACAATGGTTTCAGTATGTAGTAAAACATGAAGAAAGCAATTACATAAACAAAAGAATAATATGGCAAGATAATGACAGTGGCCTTGTCTGAAGAGGGGTGAAGGGATTACAAGGAGAGGATAGGTGATGAATTGGGGGTTGGAAGGTCAAAATAAGAGCAAGGAGGTAGCTGTCACAATGTAGCTTATGTAGGAAAAAGACCCAACGGGGGTAGAGGGACAGAATAAGTTGAGGAAACAGAGAGGAGGGGAGTGGAGTGGTGGGTAGAGGAAGGGGGGGATGAGGTAGGATGAAAAGAGGGCAGGGATCGGGATGGGAACGGGATGAAGGAAGGAAGTGCTGTATGTGGAATAGCGCAGCAAAAGGGTAAGGCTATATGGGGCAAATGGTAAAAAAGGGGGGCTTTCTGTTGAAGGCTTTGGCCATGGTATGCGGAGTGGCCCCTGCACTGACACCAAGCACCACTGCACCAGCAGCAGTGCAGGAATCAATGCAGTGCTGTCAATATGTTCATGTATATTCACAAGCAGCTGCCCTTCCAATCCACGGACAAACCTACCACTGCTTGCTACTTCCTAGGTACAGATCTCTGCATACCACACTTGGGGTTCAGTGACTGGATCTGCAGTACAGAAAATGGAAGTAGTGGCAATCCTGAATCCAGCTCATCATTTTTATAGGGTTCTTAATTTTCGTAGTGTTCATAATTTTCATAGTGTTCATAATTTTTATAGTGTGGTATGACTTGGTCTGGGGAGTTTCCTGTTTAAACAGCTATTCTCACTAGATAAAGTGAATTCTCCATTACATAGGGAGGCAGTATAGCCTAAAGTTTAGAGCACCAAGTCTGGAATCTAGAAACCTGACAAACCTGTGTGACATTGTGCTGGCAAATGGGGACTTTATGAGAGAACTTACAGCGGAGGAACCGCTGTCAGGGAGTGACCACCGCTCAGTATGGCTCACATTGGATATGGGCAAGGAAGGAGTGGAATCTGGCACAGTAGTGCTGGACTTCAGGAGGGCTGACTTTGGGAGGATAGGGGAAGTGGTAAAAGGGTACCTGGCCAGAATTCAGTCTATTATGGACACTAACCAGAGGTGGGAGCTCATAAAGCTGGGAATAGTGGAGGGAACCAAAACCTGCTGCAAAGCCCAGAGCAAGAAGGCTAGGGCTAAGAAACCGATCTGGTTGAGCAAGGAGGTCATGGAAAAGGTAAGGAGGAAAAGAGCTGCCTTTAGGAAGTACAAGAAAACAGGGAGGGGGGAGGACAGGGAGGAGTACTTGACAGAATCGAAGGAGGTGACAAGGGCAGTAAGGGGAGCCAAAGCATCTACGGAACTCAGGCTGGCACAAGGCATTAAGAAGGGGGAGAAGGACTTCTTTAAGTACATCAGGGAGAAAAGGAGCTGTAAGGACCACATAGTAAGGATTAGGAAGGAGGGGGCTGGGTGGAAGTAGGGTGCGATAAGGCGAAGCACTAAATGAGTACTTCGCTCAGTATTTACTAAAGAGAAGAGGGGGTGACACCCATGGTGGGGAGAAATGGCATAAGCGGGGGAGGGTGACAGATGGGAAAATCATGGAGAGCAGAGTTCGAGAGGGTTTGAAGGCACTGAGGGTGGACAAGGCGCCAGGCCCAGATGGCATCCATCCCAGGGTACTGAAGGAGCTGGCAGAGGTCCTTGCAGGACCTTTGGAAGACCTATTTAATGCCTCACTACATTCGGGGTGCATACCTCAGGACTGGAGGATGGCTCATGTGGTGCCCCTCCACAAGAGTGGCCCCAAGGATGAACTGGGAAACTACAGACCAGTGAGCCTCACATCCATCATGGGTAAGCTAATGGAGACTATCCTGAAGGAGAGGCTGGTGGCCCTCCTAGAGGCCAAAGGACTACAGGACAGCAGACAGCATGGCTTGATACGTGGCAGATCCTGCCAAACCAACCTGGTCAAGTTCTATGACTGGGTAATTAGGCAACTGGACAGGGGCCATGCAATGGATGTCCTGTATCTGGACTTCAGTAAGGCATTCGACTCAGTGCCACATGGAAGGCGGGAAGGAAGTTAGTAGGCACAGGGACGGGTGTAAAGCTGGTGAGATGGGTAGGAAACTGGCTGCAGGGAAGGCAACAGAGGGTGGTGGTGGGTGGGGAGCTCTACACCCAAGGGCAGTGACGAGCGGTGTTCCACAGGGCTCAGTGTTGGGACCAGTGTTGTTTGGGATATTCATTGCAGACATATCATGGGACATCAAGAGCAAGATCAGTCTGTTTGCTGATGATACCAAGGTAGGCGCGGTGGTGGATGACCTAGGGGATGACAGGGGTTGCAGGATGATCTGGCAAAGCTTGAAACCCGGTCAGACACCTGGCAATGACTTAATGCCAAAAGTGTAAGGTGCTGCATTTTGGGGATGAAGAACCCAAGGAGGAGTTACTAGCCAGGAGGAGTGAAGCTAGCCCAGACAGAGGAGGAGAAGGATCTGATGTGCTCATTACAGGTCAATGAACAACTCGGCACAGTGTAGGAAGGCAGCTGCAAAGGCCAACAAAATGCTGGGTTGTATTGCAAGGGGTATATCCTTGAGGAGGAGGAGGTGATTCTGCCACTGTATAGGTCATTAGTTAGACCACACCTGAGTACTGCGGCAGTACTGGCGCCCGATCTGAAGAGGGACATTAGTTACTGGAGGGGTGCAGCGAGAGTGACAAAGATGATCAAGGGGCTGGGGACTTATCATATGAGAGGAGGTTGAAGGAGTTGAACATGTACTCACTGGAGGAGAGGGAGACAGGGTGACATGATTGAAACCTTTAAATACATGAAAGGAATAAACAAGACGGGTACAGAGGGCTGTTCAAAGTAAGGGAGGGAGGGCCACCAGGGGCCATGATATGAGACTGGAGTGAGGAAGGTTCAGGAGGGAGATGAGGAGACACTTTTTACAGAGAGGTGGTGGCTGGGTGGAATCGTTACCTGCTGAAGTGGTATGCAGTAGAACAGTGGACTGCTTCAAATGAGGATGGGACAGGACAAGGGGAGGGTTAATGAAGGGAAGGGGTGAAGGGAGGGCAGCTGCACGAGTTGAGGGTGCTAGCTGCACATTCACAAGACTTGATAGACCTCTAGGCCTTTATCTACTGGCAAATTTCGTATGTTCGTATTGAGCAACTCTCTTAACCTCGCTATACTCCAGAATAACACATTGAAAGATTTATTGCTCAGGGTGTATTTCCCAGCTAAGAATTCTAAGAAAGAAAATGTATGACATTGTCTGGCAAAACCATTTAGTTCTAAGGCAAAATCGGAAGCACTATAGTTTTCTGTAAAATGCATGTTGATGTAATTTGTCTGTTCTAGAGCACTCATTTGGGGAACCTCAGCAGCACAGTGTCTGCTGTCATCGACTGTGCCAACGGATTGACGGCATGAAGTTATCGCATCTTCCTCACCTGGGTTTTGAGTAATGACAGGTTGATCTCCAAAGGCAGAGCTAGGCTTGCAAGAGAAAAAGCTCCTCATTTGTAAAGACGTTCTGCCAACAATGGCTGAGTAATCCAGAGCCTGATCGATTAACAGGAGGTTTTATTTTTTGTAAATCTTGTTACACTCGCTTAGGCTCTCACCTAAACATCAGTAATGCAGCTAAGTTATTGTGCAGGCTTTTATACTGTAATTGAAAAACACGTCTCCCTCCAGGGCATTTATGTGTCATTAGGACTCTTCATATTATCTGTGTTATGCATATTTTTTAAACTTTGCTTTCCGAACAGCCTCATGCAATGCAGCATCGTTTCATGACAGACTTGGAGAACAACAGTAGGCACACATGCATTCAATTGCATCAGACATACAATACTGGGGCAAGCAAAATTATAGTCCTTAGTCACAAAAATGTAGGACTAGCGTGGAACAAGATGGGGAAAAAGGTCTCTCACACTCTAAGGCATCAGTAGGCTTCTGGATTAGACCCCACAGGGTTAAGATCACACATGTTCTTATTTTAATTGGATTGAGTC
The DNA here is from genome assembly GCA_016271365.2 of Neoceratodus forsteri. Classification (NCBI taxonomy): domain Eukaryota; kingdom Metazoa; phylum Chordata; order Ceratodontiformes; family Ceratodontidae; genus Neoceratodus; species Neoceratodus forsteri. Next base: position 1,547,415,216 of record CM057449.1, on the reverse strand, counting down.
TGGCTGAAACAATGTGCAATGCTCACACCATTCTAGTTCATCCAAGTACTGTGATTCTATCCGCCTCGTGTTCAATGATGTGATACTACGGAAGTCTGTGGCACTGTGGGTCTCCCTGGAGACTGGAAATGGCACCACGATCCGCACAGGGGTTGTATACAGACCCCCATCTTAGGGGTAGGAAATGGACAAGGAAATGATAGAAGGCATCCTTAGAATGGCAGAGAAAGGGGAGATATTGCTGATGGAGTACCTGAATATGCCAGATGTTAACTGGAGCACCTTTGCTGCAGCCACATCCAAGAACAGGGTCATTCTCAATGCCCTACAGGGGGCATACTTCAGACAGCTAGTGTTGGAACCTACTCGAGAGGGAGCAATTTTAGACCTGGTACTCTCAAATGGGGACAGAGACAGGATCTCAGATCTAGAAGTGAGTAGTCATTTGGGAATAAGTGACCACCAAACAGTGTGGTTCATAATAAGGTCAGCTGTAGAATCAAGCCATACAAAAGTGAAGGTACTGGACTTCATGAGGGCTGATTTTGTTAGATTGGGAGAGTGCCTCAGGAAAGCACTAGCAAACAGGCAAGAAGGAGGGGTGGAGCAAAAATAGGGAAACATCAAAACTGTCATCACAGAGGCAACAAGCCTTTGTGTGAAGCAAATAAACAAATCAAAATGAAAGAAAAAAGTACTATGGTTCTCAAAAGAGGTGGTGGGGAAGGTTAGGGAGAAAAAGATAGCATTCAGGAGGTACAGGGAAACACAGAAGGCGCAGGACAGAGAACTGTATCAGTTAAAGCAGAAGGAAGCGGGTAAGGCAGTCAGAATTGCAAAGGCCCAAACCGAGGAAAAGATAGCCAACTCGGTTAAGAAGGGGATAAACATTTTATAGGCACATTAGGGAGTGAAGAAAGACAAAGGGAGGGATACTGAGGCTGAATAAAGAAGAGGAGGGTGGGTGGGCAGAGAGGGACAGTGAAAAAGCAGGATACTTGAACGAATACTTGCTCGGTATTCACAACAGAAGAGGAGGGGGAGGTACCTTATCCAATTAACAGAAGCACTCTGGATAGCGGGGTCTATATCAGTTCTTTCACAGAAGAAAGGGTTCTGAAAGAACTCCTAAAACTGAAGGTGGACAAAGCAATGGGGCTTGATGGGATTCACCCCAGAATTCTAAAAAAACTAAGGGAAAACTAATAACACCACTGACTACCCTTTTAACAAATCATGGAGGATGGTATGGTGCTTGAGGACTGGAGGAGGGCAGATGTGATTCCCTTCACAAAGTGGGAGCAAGACAGAGGCAGGAAACTACAGACCTGTCAGTTTGACCTCAGTGGTAGGGAAAATGATGGAATCACTTCTGAAGGAAAGAACTGTTGAGTACCTAGAGGCCAGTGGGGCACAGGACTCAGGGCAGCATGGATTCACAGCGGAAAGATCATGTCAGACAAATCTAATTGATTTCTTTGACTGGGTGACCAAAGTAGTAGTCCAGGGAGGGGCTGTGGACATGGTCTACCTAGACTTTAGCAAGGCATTTGACACAGTCCCACACAAAAGATTAATAAACAGATGAGCCAGCCTGGGAGTGGGTCCCAGGGTGGCAGCCTGGGTAAAACACTGGCTGGACAACAGGGCAGCAGAGGGTAATAGTAAACGAAGTCCACAGTGGAGAAAGGGGGGGTTACTAGTGGGGTACTGCAGGGTTCAGTACTGGGTCTGGTCCTTTTTAATGTCTTTACAAGTGACATTGCATAGGGACTGGAAGGAAAAGTATGTCTCTTTGCAGAAGACACAAAGATCTGCAACAGGGTTGATACACAAGGTGGGGTGGAAAGGACGAGAAGGGCCTTGGCAAGGTTGGAGGAATGGTCAAATGTATGGCAGCTTAGATTCAACGCAAAGATGTGCAAAGTAATGCACCTGGGAAACAAAAACCCAGGGGAAAAGTACACAATGGGGGTGAGATATTGACAACAACAAAAATGGAAAGGGACCTGGAGGTAGTTATATCAGATGACCTAAAGGTGGGCAAGCAATGTGAGAAGGCAGTAAGGAGGGCTGGGGAGATACTGGGATGCATAGGGAGAGACATCGCCAGTAGAAAACAGGACGTTTTTATCCCTCTGTACAGACAGTTGGTGAGACCCCATCTGGAGTACTGCGTGCAGTTCTGGAGACCCCATCTCTGCAAAGATATAGACAGGGTGGAGGCTGTCCAGAGGAGGGCAACCAAATGGTGCAGGGTCTGCACCAGAAGACATACGAAGAGAGACTAGAGGAGCTTAATATGTATACCCTCGAGGAAAGGAGGGAGAGGGTGGCCATGATAGAAACTTTCAAGTACCTCAAGGGAATCAACAAAGTCCAAGAGGGTAGCATCTTTCAGAAAAAGATGTGCAAGAACAAGGGGGCACAATTTGAAGATAGAAGGGGGGGGGCGACTCAGAGGTAATATGAGGAAGCATTTTTTCACACAGTGGGTTATGGAGGCATGGAACAGCCTTCCTGAGGAGGTCATGGAGTCAAAAACAGTGGAGGAATTCAAGAATGCATGGGACAGACATCAGGCAATTCTAGTGGGGGGTAGGAGGAAGTAGGCTGTTGGTTAACTAGGATCTGCAGCTCATCAATTAGGTAGGGAAATGGGCAGACTAGGTAGGCCAAGCAATCCTTATCTGCCATCAAATTCTATGTTTCTATGTTTCCAAGTCACTGTTTTCAAACTATTTTACTCCAGCCGTGTGCAATGGCACCAGCCACCTCTTGTTAATGGTTCAAGTCAATTCCTCCTTGTATATGTGTATATTGTACAGTTATAGGGTCTCGTATGCTTGTCAGAATATCTTCTTTGAGTTCTTTGGATGAGAGAACTGTGAGGCAAACCTGAATGGTTCTGGCAACCAAAAAGGACTTTATAAAATGGCAAGAAAAATCCTGAAACCTCATTGGCTGAGAGACATCACATGACAGTGCATTAACTAGCTAGTGGTGCACAGTCTGGTGCCAGATCTCATTACCAAACCAAAACAGCCTCATTTCTTACAAAATCAGTGACTTTTCAGGGACATATTTTGTTATTTAAAATGTTACTTAAACAAACAATTTTTGTACAAACTAAAATCTTATTAAAAATATTACCTTTTGAATATAATACATAAGAACATTGATCCATTTTTGAGTGCAATAGGCCACTCCAGGGTGTTCGCTAAAAGATTTGAATGCACTTCCTGGGACATAAGGACACTCAGACTTTGACCTCATGCCTCACTCTCCTGGGGCATGCATGGAAATCTTTAATGCAGACCCTGTCATGGCTTATTGCTTACAAAAGCACTGTTACAACTGTAAGGAACCTAGTAACTGCACATATAAAGATCATAAATGCGTTCATTTATTTGTGAAATGGAGCCTTCATTTTTAATGAAACAATTTGAATAGAAAACAAAGACACCTTAATGAGGAAAGCAGCTTATTCAACTAGAACCTAGAATGCTGTGCTATCATACAGCATACTGTATTCTAGAATCCTTTGAAATAAAGCAACTTTTTTTAATGTTCCCTCATCCTGGTCAGCCCTCCTTCCCACTGGTCCTCCCAGCCCCGTTATCCTGGCTTCCCCCAGTGCTTACCTCTCCTGGATTCCCCAACGCCTTGCACTCTGTGGCAGGGTGGTGGGGAGTCCCTTGACCTGCCAGGACCAGATCTAGATTTCCAGGAGATATAGATGCATAGATACACAGATGTTGATGGCGGATAAGGGCCTACAGCCCACCTAGTCTGCTCATTTGCGCACGTAACTGTGCTTCTTCAAGCTTCCCCAGAACTAGATTGCCCGTTGAGTCATCAGGTGTGGGGCCTACAGAGGCTGACGATCATCCCACAGTACAGGGAGTTTTCTGTTTTTCCTTGGGAAACATGACATGCACTGACATCAAGGTGTGCCGATGTTCACCACTGCCCTCCCTACTTTTTCAGCTCATGCTGCTTCTCCCTGGCTTCTGCTAGGGGCCAGTTGAGCATCAAGTTCTGCCTTCCCCCCCCCGGAGGTGAAGAGCAGTCCCATGGATGCTCAGTTCTCCTCCCCCTAGCCAGCCCTCTGATACCTGGGGCTCGCTTCCAAACCCGGGTCATTGGCACCGCATGCGGTAGCGCCACTGCTGTGCTGGCGGGCCGGTGAAATAAAGGAATCTTGCTAGGTTAAGAACAATTCCATGATTTATTCCACTCTAAGTGAGCTGCCATACTTTTGCAGTTTCAGCACAAAACAGTATGACAGCAACCCCAACTCTCACTTTCTTTTCTGTGGGTTGATTCTGCTTTGTCTGCCCCTTGTTTAGTGCAACTGCATCCAACTCTTGTCTGTGGAAGCCACCATGTTCGCACAACTTCAGTCCAGCAGAGTACAGTGGCAGCAGTTGTCTGCAAGGGTTGAAAGTGTGTGGCTTTTCCTTCCTTAATACTGTTTAACCTATTAAATATATTAAATATCTTTATCTTATTTTAATATCTTATCTATTAAAGATAAGATTCTCTGACGTTTTCAGTACAGCAGAATACGTTGGCAGCAGCCACCTCTTGGTATTCATAGCTTGAATCTGTATAGCTTGTTCCTTCTTTAATACTATTAAGGTAACTCCATCAGAGCTGTCATACTTTCACAGTTTCAGGAAAGCAGCATATGGTGGTAGCAGCAACATCTCATTATTCATGGGGTGAGTCTGCATGCTTCACTCAGAGTTTCACAGGTTGCAAACCCATGGCTCTAGCATGTTCCATTGTGACGGCGTAATTGGTCAGAACTCTGCCTCCAGTTTCCTCCTCCCACCTGATGAAGAAATTGTTCCAAACAACAACCTCATTGCCGGACACATCGACACTGATTACGCCATTTACCTCAGTGACAATTTAGCTGAACTAACTGCCAGTGCTGGCAATTAAATTGCATCCTCAGTAATCAGCCCCACTGATTGGTTGAGAACTGACCAAATCACTCTGCTTTAAACAAGCTGCTGACAGAAACTCTGGCTTCCCACTATGGCCACCTTTCCATGCAGAGTACAAAAGACCCCATTAAATGGATGGGAGAGGATAAGAAGTGCAACAAAAAAAAGGGTTGCTCACATAAGAGGCTGGCGCTGATAAGTCCAAAGTCAGAAACTGGAACAAAAGGACTCAGCGCTGCGTGCCACAAAAAGCTTACTGACTCTTCAAGTTGTTTTGCCAAATATCATTATTTATTGTGAAAGCAAACACAGTTGTGGAGAGCCGGTGTAGCCCAGGGAGGCCGCCACCATAACCGACCTTTTGTACCTACTGTATATCAGGTGCCGAATCATGGTATCACAATAAATAATATTTGGCAAAATGACTTGAAGAGTCTAAATGTTTTGTGGCACGCAGTGCTGAGTTCTTTTGTTCCAGGGAAAATAAGTTGTTTGCTCAGTTCTTCTGGGGCATAGATACACACACACACACACACACACACACACACACACACACACACACACACACACACACACACACACAGAGCTTAAACAGAGCCTGCAATCATCAGCTTTGGGTTTCTGTGGGGTTAATAAGAAACAGCTCTGGCTTCCACATTGATGGCACTAGTCTGAATGTATATAAATTCCCTATAGCACTGAAAGCCTGGTTTCATATGTTCTTTTGGGACACAATTCAGTTCAGAGTAAAGAAACATGAGGGCGTTCCATTCCACATGCACACTCTGAACAAAGAAAAAAAACCCGTTAAACACACAAATGCCCAAGTCAAAGTTTAGTTTTATTGTTGTTGGACAAACTGCCCATGCCTTTGTTTTTTATCCAGTCACATATATATTTTTGGACTACGCCCCTCATGCTATGTCTCTTATATTTAGATTTTCTTTCATTCAGGCAGCACACTCTGTCCTGTTACATGATCTATCTGCAGCTGAGCGTTCATGGTTTGCGTGAGTATTTCTGAATGTGTGGGTATGATGTCACTGCATCATTTGCAGAGTAACTGGATTCCTTTAAAGCAGCCATGCTTGCTGGTTTCACTCTTTCTTTATTCTCTTTTCTCCACAGACCCCACCCAGGTTAGGCTCTCCATTCCCTTTCCCCATATTGTGGCCAGAGAGCATATGCTATTGATAGGGCAGGCATCCTACTACTGACTCTGGATCTCAGGAAAGGCAAGGGAGCGGTCATCATGCCCTCCAATTCTAAAAAAGGGTGGTGTAGATTTCCTTCATATCCCCACTTCCACGCTGTTGCAGAACCACTGCACCACTCCAGGACCTCTGATCCCTGCTGGCCAACATGCATGTACTGTAGGACCACTGAAATATAGAAAATGTCTGCAGAAAGAGGCCAAGTAGCCCATCTGCTCTGCCCTTCCCTGCCTATCTAATGAACTGAACCTCTGTCACTCACCCTGTCCGCCCCTGCCCCCACTTTGTACCCACCCGTACTTTATCCATATGCCTGTCCCATCCCCTCTTGAACCCTCCCACAGTCTCAGCACATATGATTTCATCTGAAAAGTTTGTTCCATTCTACCTCTACCCATTTGGTAAAACAAACTTTCTGGCATCTTTTTTGGCCATCTTCCTTCCCCCCTCCAGTTTCATTGAGTTTCCCCTGGTGGAGGTACCTTACTGAAAACAAATCACAAGGGTCCACACTGCTGATTTTGTGGAGGAACATGAATGTCTCGATCATGTCCCATTGTTTCCTCCTATTCTTCAGAGAATTCATGTTCAGAATCTCCAGGTGGTCCTTGTACATCCTCCAGCTGTTGCTCCCGCATCATCTTGGGTAGCTCACCTCTGCACTGCTTCCAGTCTGTCCCTATCTTTCATTAGGTGTGCATTCCAAAAGTGTTCACAGTGCTCCAAGCATGGTTGAGCCACTGACCTGTACAGGGGCATTATCACCTCCCATCCTTCCGCTAGTGATTCCCCTGCCTATGCATCCCAGCATCCTATTTACCTTTCCCACCACTTCATTGCATTGTGCCACAGCCTTCAGAGCATATATGATCATTACCTTTGATCATTTTCCTTCACTGTACTGTCCACCGCCCCGTGTGTCTCTGTGGCCCACACATCAATAGGGTAAGCTACAGTTCAGTGGGTGCCCTAACTCCTCCCTTCTCTAGAGGTCAATAGGCTAAATGAGGCGGTATAACCTTGAGGTGAGAGCACTGAGCTGTGAATGTAGTAACCCAGCAGACCTAGGTTTGAAACACACAACTGCCACTTGCATACTGATGATGAGTAAGTCACTTAACCTCCTGTGCTCATTGGACACATCTGAAAGAAGTTTTGGCCCAGTGTACCTTTCCAACCCAAAATATATATAAAAAAATTAAATACATACACTATATCTCCCGCTTATTGAGGCAGCAGCATCCCATCCTCATCACTCACTGTTACGTCTGTCCCTCTTTGGTCAGACTCAACAAAATCAATCCTCCTTCCTTCCTCAGGAGGAACACAATATTATGCAAAAAACAACATTGCAAGTACTATGACATATAGCAGATCTAGAGACAGAAAATTGTTACAGAGTTCCTAAGCTTACAAAGCTACAGATAGTTATAAAAAACAACACCACCTCAGCACAAAAGCACTAAGGCAAGGGTTACCCATAAAGGGCATTGGCAAGAAAGCCAGGTTTCAAAGAAATACAAAATCACACATACCCCGTAATGCAAAGCATCATGGTATGTATATGCAAATCACCATGAACATTTAGGCTGGTTCTGCTTTAAGCAGGAATGCAGGGTGCCAAAGGGCCTCTCAGACAATCTGCAAAGGCTGAGAACAGAAAACACAGATACGTGTTTCATCCTACATAGGAATCATTGGTGTGCCTCATCTGTATCTCACTCCAGGGGAAAATGAACCAGCCTGTATGTGGTCTTATGGGTTTGGATATTCTAGGCAAGCTTTTAATCTGGTCCAGTACAGGCTGAGACTGACAAACCATGGCCATGTGTTTTATCATGTTGGGGTTCCTCAGTGCAATGTAGTCATTGTCTAAGCCAAGTACCAGGTCAACCCAAGGGGCAATCAGGCATTTAGTACACTTGGAGATAGCTTATAAAATGGAGAGAGAAAATCCTGCTTTTTGATTGGTTCTTACCTGTGCATTAAATCTGTTCCATGCACAGGTAAAAACAAGTACTGGAAGGCATGATTGCAGTGGAAAAAAGTGAAATCAGTGTGCCATTGGAACGTTTGGTTTCAAATGCCACCATTTTTTTTTTACTCGCTAATGTGCCTCATCCCACACTTGGGGCTATTCAGGGAAACTCTGGTGCCACTAGAAACATAGAAATATAGACTTTGACGGCAGATAAAGACCACTTGGTCCACCTAGTCTGCCCATTTCCCTACCTACAGGATAAGCTGCAGATCCTAGTTAACCAACAGCCTATTTCTTCCTACCCCCCACAAGAATTGCCTTATGTCTGTCCCATGCATTCTTGAATTCTCCCACAGTTTTAGACCCCACAGCCTCTTCTGGAAGGCTGTTCCATGTGTCCACCCTCTCTGTGAAAAAACACTCCCTCACATTGCCCCTGAGCCGTCCCCCTCTATCTTCACTAGCTCCTCGCTTCTGCCTGCTTTCAGTCAAAATAAAAATGAAAGCATAAAACAAAAGTTAGCCCTGGTTTGTCATTTAACTTGTTATTACTACCTCTTACCATATCCGCCTCCGTCACCCATGCTGTCAGCCCGCCTGTTTGTCTCCCAGTACTGTCCTCACCCAATGAAAACCTCACTCTCCTGCTTTCTTCAACTCTCCTCTGCTATTTCTACAAGTATTTTTTATTTCTACCATTGTTAGTTGAGTTTCCTTAAGGCACCCAGATACAAGTACGCCTCTCGCATAAGTACTGTCTCTGTCAGTGGGAAGGAGAAGATCCATGTCTGTCACCGATGCTGTCTGCCAGTCTCTCTGTTTGTCTCCTGATACTGTTCCTTGCCTGAAGAAAACCTCACTCTCCTGCTCTCTCTATTCAAACTCCCTCTACCATCTCCTCAAGTATATATATATATATATTTTATTTTATCATCACTAATTGATTTTTTTAAGGCACCCTGAAGCTAGGACTTCCTCTCTCAAGGGCAGTGTCTCCATCATGGGAAGGTGAGGGGCTGCTATCTTCGGAGTGTGTCCTCATACCAAACATGCTTCCTTAAAAAATAAATAAATAAATAAATAAAACAAGTACAGTTTTTGTTACAGCACCCTCTTTCAGTTCATTTCTCATTAACACAGTTTGTTTGTTTGTTGACCCGGTAAGCCTACTGGGCCTAGAAGTCCCTTTTTCAGGGGCTACTGGTGGGGGGGGATACAGATGGTAAGCAACTGAAATTGAACCAGATTAAGCTGTTGGTGGTATTTTTAGTGAATGAGGGAAATTTGGCCAGGTCACCGGGGAAATTCCCCTGCTCTCCTGTAGGTGGATGGCTTGTCAGATGGCATGATGGCCACTCGGGGAGAGACTTCATAGGAGAATGATGTGTGTTTGGTGGGGGCCTTCAGAGGCCACTCATGCCACTAGCCTAGAGAATGATTTTGAGGAGATGTTTCATGAGACGGTAATTTCATTCGAGGAATAGGAGAATCAAGTGAGCAGCTAGGACCTAATAATACTGGAATGAATACGGGTAAAAAAGCGGAAGAATTCGATTTTCAAACTCCACGAGATTTGATCCAGCAGCCTGCCTCAGTATCAGCTGTTAAGATTGACAGGATTGCGGAGTGGCCTGACAGCAATGATGCAGAGAACTTCAATGAGTTACTCAAAAAAGGTGAGTCATTACCTTCCACTAAACCTACTTCGGTACCTTGTCAAAGCAAGGATGCACTTTCAAGGGCTGGCAGTAAAAACGTAATCAATAATGTGTGCCAAGAGCCTGTGATCCTTGTGATAAAACCTGAGACTAGTCATTTGCTACCTAATGCTTCGGAAAACAAAACAGCAAATATAGCAAGGCAACTCATGGGGGATAAAGGTGTTAGTAACAGCCAACAGCAACAAATGTCTAAACAGACAGGCTTTGTATTTAAACCTCCCATGTTGTACAAAAAAACGTCCGATGGACACTCCCGCATTATATGTCAAACGGAGGCTGCTCAACAAATGGGAGTTACTGAGTTTCAATTTGGCAAACAGAATAACAGTGCGCACTTACAGTCTAAAGCTCTCGGAGATGTTAAGGAAACATCGGGGATTGAGTTTACTCAACAGCAGGAGATGAAAGTGGTGCATTTCAGTGAAAAGTCAAGTCCACCTTTAGATGTTCATGATGAATCCTGGTCTCCACAGAAAGTGCTCCTAGGGCAGGTTGGGAGAAGACAGGATCCGGATCTGACTCCAGATTCAGCATGGGTCTCAGCCTTTACACAATCACAAACTGCGCCTAATTGGAGCCAAATGTAACAGATTCATTGGATAGTAAAATTCTCATGTACAGAGCATTGATTTAACTGCATCTCTACCCTCCACTATAATAGCGCATGGTTTGTCTAAAACTGAACTAAGGGATTCCACCAATGCACAAGGGGATTCGCCACCATCTGATGCTCCCTCTCTAATTAGCGAAGGACCCTCTGCAGAAAGTAAAACACCCCTAATGTCGGAACTTTTTTCAAATGTTAGAAGAGAAGCTGCTCCATGGAGAAACGCTGTTTGTATCTGCTATAAAGGGGGTCTAACAGAATGCCCTGTTAGACACTATGTCGGGAAATGTTTACTCAAAGACTCTTTGCATTTCTCACTGAGGGAAGTTTTTGTGTTTATAAACATTTCTAGGGAGGACAATTATGTTGTGAGCTTCAGATCCTCATATGCTTTGGATATGTTTTGGGAATGCTATGGCCAAATTAAGTTTTCACCTACGTGGACCCCTTTTAGTCATTCCTTACAAAAGCCTTTAATAAAATTTGTCACAGTAATGTTTCGAATGAGGAGGTCCACATAGAGGACATAACTTATTGGCTGTCACAGAAATGTGACGTCCTGAGTGAACCTGAGCCTATTCTTGACTCCAAACAGTTTTGGACTGGGGGATGGAAATATAAAGTTAAACTTAGACAAACCAATTCAGGGATATAGCATATTCCTAATTCTTTCTTGCTAGGTAGAGACAGTGGGGTTTGTTTTTATGGAGGTCAACCCAGGGCCTGTTACAAGTGTGACACAAAAACTCACCTATCTAGTGTATGTGATCAACCCAGGTGCGATAACTGTGGAGAAATTGGGCATGTAACCATGCAATGTGCGAATCACACAAAATGTGACCTTTGTGAGGGAATTGGACATGTCTTTCGGGAATGTCCCTGGGCTGCAATAAATAAAGCAACATGCATCAGCCCAGACCTTCTGATACAACAAGCCCAAGACGCATCTTCTAAAGTAATCCCTGTCCTTCCCGAACCCGAAACTGAACCCCAACAGCAAGAAGAGGTAGTTGACCCTGCCCTTAACCCCCCTCCCTTCCTTTGGTTTCTTGCACAGAACACATGGTAGCTCCTACACATGATCTGATTAAAAATGCAATAGTAATAGGAGATCCTTTTGAATCTTCTGAACCTCCACTCCTAAAACCAGTTTGTTATACGGATTCAGTGTTTTTTGGCAAACCTACATTAGATGCTGCACCTCTCTCACCATTACCCCCTAGAAGGTCCACAAGAAACCAAAAATCAAAATCCCCTCCACCTGTTTCATTTGAATCACATAATTCTTATGCTGCATTGTTCACGAATTGGGGGGACACTGAAATGGACCTGGGGGATTCAGACTATCAGAAATCTGTGCAAGAGCCTTCAGGGTCACTTACTGAGGATTATAAAGGGGAAAAAAAAGGAAAAAGTGAGGTTTCCTTTTTAAACTAGACAATGTTTGTACAAAAATGGGGTTCTTTAAATACCCATTGTATTCTAAATACATTTAAAAAGAGGGCACTATTTCAGTACCTGCATGATGAAAATGTAACTGTTACATTTCTACAGGAGACTTGGATGTTCTCAATAGAACAAGTAGCTTCCTTTCAAAGGAATTGGCCTTGGGGATCTTCTTACTGGTCCTTTGGTATCGACAGTGCAGATGGGTGGGAATCCTGTTTAATACATATCAGTTTACTTTTATAAAATAAGTGATCTGATACCAGAAAGGGTACTGATTCTTGATGGGAAATGGAATGCCTGTCATTGTAGGTTCATTAACATATATAACCCACAGATGAAAGCAGAAAGAGTTAAATGCATGAAATCCATTCAACCCTTTTAGTCACTTCATAGGATATTCTGGGGAGGAGACTTTAATTGTAGTCTAATGACTAAAGCACAAATGAAAACATTTTTTATTGTGACTCAAATGCATTAGAGTCTATAATTAAATCAGCAGGACTTGTAAATTGTATGGAGTATTTACAGTCAGGACTTAGCAGCACGTTTACAAGAGGGAAATTCCAAACCACAATTGACCATATGCTGGTATCACCTATAGTTAAGGTTGGAAACTTCCAAATCTTCTCAGTAGTATTTTCAGACCACTTCCTTTTAATCTGTACTTTGGGTCCATCACATTTGGAACAAAATAGATGAACTAGGTGGAAATTAAACACCTCTGTTCTCACTGGCTTCCAAGTTAGAAGTTCTATACAGACTATTTTTAAAGCACGTTTGTCTGTAGCATTTTTATATACAGATTTGGGAGAACGGTGGATGGACACAAAATCGGATTTAAGTAAGTGGTTTAAAAAATATGGAACTTCTGGAAGGAATGCTAACTTTTTTACATATCTAAAACTAAGAAGACAGTTACAACAGTTAATCTCGCTTAACACTTCTCGGTTAGACTATTCAACTCAAACCGAAAATATAAGGAAGAAATGAAAAAATTAAATATAACAGAGCTCACAATTGAAATCATGCTGGCTAGTAGCACTACAAAACCTTGATTGTGATCCTTTTGAGGCTTGTAAAACATTAAGGAATCAACTGCTATGGAGTTTTAATAACAGATGGATTAAAAGGGATAGTGCACAGGACACCGGTAAAATGATTCAATCCCACTATGAGACTTTATGTCCTAGTACACCAGTTCTACAAATGGATATTGATAAATATTTAGGATCTATACCAGCCCTTACTTACACTTAGAGACCACTAATATACTAGTAAGAATGACAACAAGTATTGAAATGAATCAGTTATAATGTCCTTAATAAATAACGTATCACCGGGCTAGATGACCTTCCAAATCTATTTTATAAAACTTTTAAACCAGAAATAGTGGCCTGTTTGCATCTAGTATACAACTTTTTTAATGGTAGGGAATTCACCACCACCCTCCTTCACAGATGGATTATTAATTCATATTTTTAAATCAGGAGATAAGGGAAATATTAAAAACTGGAGACCAATTACCCTTTTGAATTCAGATTATAAGATTTTTACAATGATGCTAAATAATAAACTTAAAATATATGCTGGGAAAGTGATATCTCCTTATCAATACTTTGGGTTACCAGATAGACATATTCAATCAGCTATTATGATTATCAGGGACATTATAGAACATTTGTCATTAGAAGGTAAGACAGGGTATCTAATCTCCACAGACTTTGAAAAAGCCTTTGATAGAATGTATTTACCCTTTTTATTTTCAGTGTTAAAATATTCTGGGATCCCTTCCAAGATTATCAGCACCATTCAGTCGTTATATTCCAATGTATTAGTGTTTCCGTTTATCAAAGGAATAAAAACAGAAGGAATAAAAATGGAGACCGGAGTATGTCAAAGATGTCCCCTAAGTCCCCTATTGTATATTTTTTCATTGGAACCTTTATTATGCTCTTTAACCTACTCACCTAGGTGGAATGGTATCATAAGCCCAAACCATAAAAAACAGTACTTACTGCAAGCATATGCAGATAATGTTTGCCTTTTCTTTTCCAGATATGAACAGCTTCAAGAATTTTTTTACAGAATTTCAGTTATTTTCAGGTGTAGCTAATGCTAAACTCAACATAGACAAAACAAGGAGACTAATTATAGGTGCAGGACACTATAGAGATATTTGTCAAAATGATATTCACAGAGCCACTTCGCATTTTTGGAATTAAGTTTGGACCGCAAAATCTTCCAGATGAAAATTGGAACACTGTACTTAAAAAAAAGTATGGCCAGATGGAGGGTGTGGAAATTTGCTAAACAAAAATGTATTCAGGCTATTAAACAATTTTTAGTCCCTTGCTTACAATTTGTGGCAATGATTTTTCCTTTACCAACCCAGTACGAGACAAGGTTGTATAGTTGTTTTTTTCAGATGTTGTGGGGTAATCGGTTAAACCCAGTAATAAGGTGTTTTACTTACCTAGAAAAAAAGAAGGGAGGACTTGGCATGATTGACCCGGTTGTTTTCTTTCATGCACTTTTTTTTACTCAGACAATTAAAAGTGGTCTTTTAAGACCTGACAGAAGAGAAGGTAATTGGATACTAATAATTTTAGGTCATTATTTAAAAGCTTGGCAGAATATGGCCCCAAAATTAAACCCACATATTCATGTTCCTGTTTACTTTAGACCATCAGTCAAAAAGCTATTTAAATGGCAGATGACTAAGGAAATGATTTGTAAAAATACTGTCAAAGTATTGTATACTATTATTATGAATAAGATATACCCAACAGAACCTAGTTTTAAAAACTGCCCTACAGCTCAGAACCCATATATCTTGGGACAACTTAATAATGATAGGATTCTGGCCTTTATGTGGAAACCAGTAGCTTATAATGTACAGGAAACTAAACGTCAGAGGAAATGCAAGTACAAGGCAATGGAAGAAAGAAATTGCCCATACCCTGAATGTATCAACCAGGAAGAGTATATGAACATTTTTATTGCATTGCTCTTACACGAAAAACGATGGGATTATTCAGCATTGAAATGGAAACTCCTTGGCTAAAAGGATTAACTGATGATATTTTGTTGTAGGTATTTAACCCCCTAGTTTAGCATTATTTAACCATAGTACATTAGCATTTTTTTTTTTGATGTTTGAAATTTTACCTATAGCAAGTCAGATGTCAATGGGTTATTTACCAAAATAAAGTTTCATACAAAGGTTATTGTCAATTGGTAACAAAAGAAATAATGAAAGTATATTCCAAAGAAATGCACTCGAATGACTCAAAGAAGGTCAAAAACTGGTGGAATGGGTTTTCCTTTATCATAAAGTATAAATTAAAATATATATTCTTGTTACAGAGTGAAACTGATATTTAGTTAATTATGTATTAGGATTAAAGGTTTACTTTATATCTTGTTAAATTTTCAGTGTTGTGATTTATGTATTATACTTAATAAAAACTCCCTTACTCTTTTGGATAAGTGCCATGGGATCTTTAACATCCACCTGAACTACCACCAATCCAGGCAGATGGGACCTCGGTTTAACATCTCATCCGAAAGACGGCACCTCAGAAGTGCAGCACTCCTCTCATGCTGCACTACAGTGTCAGTATTGGGATATTAACCCAGGTGCCAGATGTGGGACCTGACCCCACAGCCCTTTGCTTTCCCAGCCTCAGAGGTGAGTGTGCCATCTACCGAGCCACTGACACTGACACAGTGTGTATGTATATATATCTGTGTGTGTGTGGGGGGGGCTGTACAGTAACAAACACAATAACATCATAGTATAAGGGCAGAAGGACTATTTTATCAGAAATCCTGATAATAGCCTTTTTTCAAATGTATTTAATTTTTCTAACAGTAAACACTTATAAAAATGCCCATTTTATAGGCGCAATAAGACACTCTGGGGTGTGCATGGAATAGATTTTACCGCACTTCCAGGAGCTGAAGGCACTCAACCTATGGACCCATGCCCCCACTACACCCCCTGGCATGCGGTAAAGTCTGTTCTATGCACACCCCATTGTCTGTTATTGTTTACATACCTAAGCATCATTTTGCTAGAACTGCAGTATGCAGGATCCTAAATAAGGATGCTAGGAGAGAAGAAATATTTATTTTTATGCACTATTAGACTACTGGGGCTAATATTATGAGGCATCAGCACAGCGATTAGGTGGTGGATGGGCCATTAGACTACTAGGGATAACATTACAGGGTATTGATACAGCAGTTGGGGGGTCACTAGACTACTAGGGATAACATTACAGGGTATTGATACAGCAGCTGGGGGGTCACTAGACTACCAGGGATAACTTTACAGGGTATTAATACAGCAGCTGGGGGGCCACTAGACTACCAGGGATAACATTACAGGGTATTGATACAGCAGCTGGGGGGCCACTAGACTACCAGGGATAACCTTACAGGGTATTGATACAGCAGTTGTGGGGCCACTAGACTACCAGGGATAATATTACAGGGTATTGATACAGCAGTTGGGGGGCCACTAGACCACCAGGGATAATATTACGGGGTATTGATGCAGCAGTTGGGGGGCCACTAGACCACCAGGGATAACATTAGAGGGTATTGATACAGCAGTTGGGGGGGGCCACTAGACCACCAGGGATAATATTACAGGGTATTGGTACAGCAGTTGGGGGGCCACTAGACTACCAGGGATAATATTGCAGGGTATTGATACAGCAATTGGGGGGCCACTAGACTACCAGTGATAATATTGCAGAGTATTGTTACAGCAATTGGGGGGCCACTAGACTACCAGGGATAATAATTCAGGGTACTGGTATAGTGATCTGGTGGTGCAGATGGGTCACTAGACTACCATGGACTGGGAGGCCAGGGAGATCAACCAGAAGAAGGCAGTGGATGTGGCCTATCTAGGTTTCAGCAAGGCCTTTAACGCTGTGCCAGACCGGAGACTGAAAAAGAAGTTGACCAGCCTAGGAATGGGGTCCGAAGTGGTAAACTGGGTTAGAAACTAGTTAATGGGTAGGAGATAGAGGGTAGTGGTTAATGGCACTCACTGTAAGGATGGGGGATGAGTGACTAGTGGGGTACCATAGTGTTTGAATCTGGAACCAGTCCTCTTCAAAGTCTCCACAGTGGACATGGCACAAGAACTGAGGGGAAGTTATGCCTTTGTGCAGATGACACCAAAATCCGTAATAAGGTGGCCACTCAGGAGAGGGTGGAGAAAATGTATCAGGATCTTAGGAAACTCAAGGAGTGGTGCAAGACATGGCAGTTGAATTTCAACATCAAAAAGTGCAAAATAATGAACCCAGGGAATAGGAACCCCATTGCTGAGTATAGGATGTGGGGAGGTACTGACAGTCACTAGACAGGAAAGAGACCTTGGGGTTATTATATCGGAGGACCTCAAGGATGAAGCTGTGGGCAGGGCTAGTGGGATTCTGGGGTGCATAGGGAGGGGCATCTTCAGCAGGAGGAGGGAGGTGATGCTGCCATCATATCACTCCCTGGTACACACCCAATCTGGAGTACTGTGTCCAGTTTTAGAGACTGCACCTCAGAAAGGACATAGACAGTGTGGAGGATGTCCAGAGAAGGGCAACTAAAATGGTGAAGGATTTTCATGGGAAGTTGTGAAGAAACATAGAAACATAGAAGTTGACGGCAGATAAGGACCGCAAGGCCCATCCAGTCTGCCCATTTCTTTTTCTACCTTATAAATGTGCCATCGGCCTTTGCTCTGTCAGTGGCCTATCTATTCATAGTCATTTGTATTGCTCCCTTATGCCTATCCCATGCCTGTTTGAAGCCCTGCACTGTATTCATAGCCACCACTTCTTGTGGTAAGCCATTCCATGCATCCACCACCCTTTCTGTGAAAAGAATTTCCTCACATTCCCCTTAATCGGCCTCCCTCTAATCTCATGCTGTGTCCTCTTGTCCTGCTATTTTTCTTATATTTAAACATGTTAGACTCTTTCACCTTGTTTATGCCCTTAAGGTGTTTGAATGCCTCGATCATATCACCTCTCTCCCTCCTTTGCTCAAGGGTATACATATTGAGCTCCATTAATCTGTCCTCATATGTCTTCTGATGCAGTCCCTGCACCATTTTGGTTGCCCTTCTCTGGACTGCCTCAATTTGGTTAATAATGGTTGAAGTCCAACAAGAAGAGGCTGAGGGAACACAAAATGTGCATCCTGAAAGAGAGGAGTGAAAGGTGATTTGCTGGAAACCTACAAATACCTCACAGGAGTGAAGAGGGTACGGGTAGGGAGTCACCTTCAAATGAGGATGCGCGCTAGGACCAGGGAGAATTTAATAAAGCTGGGGGGAGGGGGAAGAGTTCAGGAGAGATGTGAGGAAATATTTCTTCACTGGTAGATGCCTGGAACAGACTACCAGCAGAAGTGTGGCTGAAATGGTGGTGGGCTTCAAGAATGCATGGGATAAACATAGAGGTTTATTAGAAAAAAGACAGGGAGGGGAGGGTCGCTGGAGACCAAATAGGGTCTGTAGAGGTGGAATAGGTAAGGAACACTTGGGTAGATTGGGTGGGCCAAGCAATCTTTTTCTCCTGACAAATTCTGTATTTCTATGGATAACATTACAAGGTATCAGTACAGCAATTGGGTGGCCACTAGATTACCAGGGATAATATCACAAGGTATCAATATAGCGATTGGTGGGGTCCACTAAATAATCATGGATATTACAGGGTATCAGTACAGCAAGCAGGGAGCCACTAGATCACCAGGAATAAGATTACATGGTATCTGTACGGTGATCAGCAGGACCCATTAGACTAACATGGGTATTGCAGGGTATCTGTACAGCAATCGAGGGGCATTAGATACCAAGGATAATATTACAGTTACTGGTACAGAAGTTGGGGAGGGCACTTGACTACCGGGATAATATTATTGGGCATTGGTACAGCAATCAGTTAGTGGGGCACCAATAGAATACATGGGATGAATTTATAATTGATCTGGACAGTGTTGGGGCCACTAGACTGCCAGAGAATCATATACCTATTGGTACAGTGCTTGGGCATTATATGTGTGTGTGTGTGTGTGGTGGGGGGAAGAGTGCTATCTCTGGAGCAACTGTTTTCCCTAGCCTGATATAAGGATGTAATACGATGCATTCAGTTCAGCTTATATTTCTCATTAGTTCAAAACTGTCCCATCCCTTTACTTATGACTAGGGTAATTTGTCAGAAAACATCTTTGATCCTGAAGAGTTCATGTTATCCTGCTGCTTATACCTTACCTGATGTTTTAATATGCTGCTTGTGATATCACAAGTTACTCCCATGGCAACAGATTGTGATGTTACAACAGAGGATTATGCCTTCAAGCAGGGAATAAGCTACTGTGGCATATGAACTGTAGGGGACAAAGATCCTGTTCATGCAAATTTCCTCAGTAACAAATAATCGGGAGGAGAAATCTCTAGGAAATACGTGGAATACAAATTGAATTGCACCTAAATATTCTGTTTTTCAAAGTTTTCCTTGTGGTGTCTGCAGCTCTTTAAACACCTCCAATACATCTCATCTCTTTCTCTTGAAACGAACAATCCTAACTTGTTGCCTTGCTCTTCACAGCAGAAATCCTTCAATGACTTCATCAACCTTATTATGTTACATACACTGCACCCCTATGCTACAATGCTTGGGACTCCAACCCTCCATGGAAGATAATAAACAGTGTAAAAAATTATTTTAATGACTATCAGGCCCATGGAGTAAAATAAATAATCGAATATAGTGAAACCAACAGGTAACATGCAACACAACAGGCTGGCAACTATAGGCTGGTCAGTCTGACATTAGTGGTGGGGAAGCTAATGGAGTCACTTTTGAAGGAAAGGACTGTGCAATATCTTGACTCCAGTGGGTTACAAGACCTGAGGCAGCATGGATTCGTGGTGGAGGGGGCCACCAGCAGAAGGAGGGAGGTGGTGATGCCACTGTATAGATCCTTGGTGAGATCCTACTTGGAGTATCGTAGTAGTAGCGTAATCAGCATAGCAACCCCAGTGATTACAGTCTATCCCCTGATGCACCTGCAGCAAAAAAAAAAGCTATGAGACAAACCATAGAGACTGAAAGGAAGGTCACTAAACGTATCCCTGAAAAATGTAAAAGGGTAATACAAAATGGACACATACCGACTAACAATAGATTCTCCATCTTGAATATGGAGACTAATACCGAAACATTACAAACTATCCTGAACAGGCCCAAAGTACTTCTTAGTGTAAAATGGTAATTGGTGACTCCACATTCAAATATACAGAGGAGTATGTGTGTAGGAAAGACAAGAAGAGCACCATGGTTAATTGCCTTCCTGGTGCTAAAATAGTAGATGTGGAAATTGGAAAACTGCATAGATAGAACGCGTATACCACAGAATTCCTCCATACTTCTTCACATAGGTACAAACAATATGGGAAGGAGTCATGAGAAAGATATATGTACAAATCTAATTTTGCTAGGAAAGAAATTAAACTCTAAGGGACACAAGGTAGCGATCTCAGTTATACTACCAATACCAAGGGCACACCCTGAAAAAAACAAAACAATATCAAGAATTAACTGCAGGCTCATTAATCACTCTATACGCTGATATTAATTGGCTCACTCCCTCTGATACTAGACTCCTCTCCCTTGGCTCCCTTGTGGACAGTGTTATTAGATCTCAAACCTCTTCATCTCTAGCTTCCTTAGTGCTTCCTCAATCCTCCTCCTATGGCTTGTGATCCACTGAAAAGTCTCTTCTCCAAGTACCTAGATGTAAAACTGCCAAAGGTACCTGTGCCTTCTCTCACACTGCCTCGCAATACTGGAACTCCCTTCCCCCAGCCATTCATCAAGCGTCACCTATTGCCATCTTCAAAAAGGAACTTAGAAGTTTCCTAGCCAAATCAGTCCAATGCTCATGCTTCCATTCTCCCTAATTTATTATAATTGGCTGCCCATTCCATTGCATCTATAATATCTCTTTTCCTGCCCTCCTCTCTTTCCATCCTGGCCTAGCTAGTCTGCTTGCTGCCGTATGGTGTATTATCTCCTTATATCCCTCTTCTGCTTTCAGATGTTTACACTTATCCTGTACGGGGTCTTACTTGACCCTGCCTTGTTACTAATTTTAGATTCTGGTTGTTGTTTTTTTTTACTGCCGTAAGATCTCTTCGTTGTCTGTACATTCTCATTGTTATATGTTGAGCCATTCTGTGTCATAGCCTAGCACGCTTCTTTGCTTTCTCACCACCATTACTTACTGTTCTCACTTTTTTCCTTAGTGTTGTACTTAATGCCTGCTCATTACTCATATTATGTACTGTTACCCCAGGTCTTCACTATTTGTTCATTATGGTATTGCTTCTGCTATCTATTGTGTATTTTTCCTCTGTATTACAGATTTCCTGTTATCGTGCTGTTCTGCAGTGTTTTGACTACCTTTGTGACCTCCCGGGTCATGCCTGAAAATAATCATTTTATGACTAGTGCACCCACCTGGTTAACAAAAACTAAATAAATAAATTGGTAAAACTAACAAAATAAACTATATAAATAACTGGAACGACTTCAATAATAAATGTGAACTGTTTGCACAAAGATGGGTTACATCTAAACAAATTGGGATCAAAGCTATTGGGAATTAATTTTGAACAGCACTTCACAGATATGGATTTATTTTAATTTTTTAATTCTGTTTTTCACCCCTATCACTGAACTCTCTCCAGCGACCTGTGGATCTGCAGTCTCTACCTCCCTACGTGACTTGGCTGACCCATTAGCTCCTCTCCGGCACCGGGCATCCCCTGGGTCTACCTTCTGGGGAAGAGCCGCCCCCGCCCAGGGCGCTCTTTCTATTAGTATTGAGGCACCAGGCCCGAGAGGGTGGGCACAGCATAGGGAGCCGAGTCCATTTCTGGGAGCGTGGGCTACAGAGGAAGGCACCTTTGCCTATCAGCAGAGGGGGAGATTTTTACATGTTACACCCCTGTGGAGCCTGGCTACCAAGGCGACACACTGCTGCGGCTCCACCCCCTGGCATACGCCATGACGCTGCTTTTGGCTACCCCCCAGCCTCCCCTAGAGGTCTCTCGTTGAGTGGTCATTGCCCTAGCCTTCCCCGGGCAAGAGAGAGCAGTCCTCCAACACTCAATCTCTCCCACCGACCCCCAGCTGCCCCGGTCTGTTCCCAAACCCGGGTCGCCGGCATGGCGCAAGGTGTGGCGTCCAGCGCCTCAACCCTCCGAACCACTGGGCCGGCTCACAGATATGGATTTAAACTGATAACGACGGGGGAAAGAAATAATTATGAGAAAACTTTTACATAAGAAACTGACTTAAAAGACAACACATGACTCTCGTAAACAATATTGATATCATCCTATAAAATGCAAGATGTCTTTAATAAAATAGATGAATTATTAGTCCAAATTGATGTCCACAAATCCAAAATTGTAGCCATCACTGAGACATGGGAAAATGAAAATCTGCATGGAACAAAAATACAAGGATTTAACATGTACAAATGTAACAGGACTTCTAGAAAAGAGGTGGTGTAGCCCTTCTTATAGATGAAAACCTAGTATCACTGGAAGTTACAGACAAAGTTAAAATACACCAGCTGCTTACTGAATCCTTATGGGTAATTATCAAAATAAACACATGGATTCACTGTATGTAGGTGTCTGCTATCACCTCCAAACCGCACAAATGCAACATATAATGCTATGATTACTGAAATAGAAATGGTTGGGGAACTAGATGATATGATAATTATGGGTGATTTTAACATGGGTGAAATACTGTAGATTGGTCTAACATATCATCTATTAGTTCAAAAGGGAAAAAACAGCTGTTATCACTATGTGAAAGGCCACATTTGGTGCAGCATGTGAAATCATGCACTGGGGCAATATGATTTTGGATTTGGTGACTGGCTCAGAAAATTTGCAGATTAAAAAATGTGTAAATCCAGTTTTCCACAGTAACAGTGATCATAATAGGGTCCATTTTCAAATGCCAAGTGGCACAGCAAGGTCCGTTAGTAAAACTACTGTCTGTCTACATGGCAAAACTAACATTAAGGTAATGGAAGAGACAGTTAGGAAAATCAACTGGACGAAAGCCCTAATAAATAGAACGGCTGAGGAAATGTGGAACCTCATCAAAAACACCATGATCAACACTTGCATACAAAAATAACTGGACAAAACTGAAATATAACAACAAAACAAAATGTCCAAAGTGGATGAGTCTTAAAATAGGAAAATGGCTGAAGAAAAAACATAAGGCCCATACAAATTATATGAAAACAAAACAACTCCAAAGTGGGAAGTTTTCCTATCCTGCAAAAGAAATGTAAGAAAGAAATTAGAAGAGCTTTGAATACAAACTGTGGCCAAGAAAATAAAGATGATAGCAAGAGTTTTATTCATATGTTAACTCCCTAAAATAACCTTCTAACAAAGTAGGACCAATCTTATACAATGGGACATTATTAAATAAAATGCACAAATGGCAAATGCACTAAATACTCATTTCTGTAGTACTATAGCCCAAGTCAAGCACTAGCACTTGATCAGTTAGATGCAGATGTTACCCACATTGTGTTTGACCTAGATGACATATATAGCAAACTTCTTAAACAGAAGGGTAAAACAACCCGAGGCCCAGATGGAATAAGTGGCCACATGCTATATATGTTGGCATGCACCGTAAGATTTCCAATGAAAATGTTATTTGAAAGTTGCTTAAAGAGGGATGTTGCCACAGGATTAGAAACTAGAACATATAGTGCAATACATAACAAGCATTTGTCAATGCTAAATGTTACCTTGCTGACATTGGCATCGGTAGCGCAGGAGTTTAACAGATGCATAATAGGAATGGCAGTGAAGTACAAAGTGACGCCAAACCCACATCACCTACAGAGACTGACAGGCACTGAGTGTGCCTTTGGGCACGCCCATAATGTTCATGGCATTTCAGCTCACCCTACCCTGCAGTGCGACAAATATTGCATTGTGCCTTGGGTCCTCGGGTTACACTCACCCCATTCGCCATAACACTCATGGCATTTTACCTCACATTATCCTGCAGACACCAACAAGTGCTGAGGTGTGTCTGGGGTGTTTGGCTTTACAGTCACCCCATTTCATAAGGACATACGCCTGAAATGGGTGCAGTATAGGAGAATGGGGTGAACTGTGGGGCTGAAGAGTCCAAGGCACACCTCGATGCCTGTCAGTGGCTTGAGGGTGGGGGGGGATGGTATGGCGTGAGCATGACAGCCGGCAATGCAAAGATGCACCCCTAACTCCTGTCAGTCTGTACAGGGTGGGACGTTATGGTTAGAAACCCTAATGCCCCAGCCATTTGTTGGTATTTGCACTACAAATTTGCAACATGGCATTTTGTGACCCCACCTCATGAAAGTGTTTGGGACTTCTGCTCATGAATAGTGGCACTGTGATTTTGTTAATCTGTCCCGAATGTTGATTTCTCACAGCACCGCCATTCGTGCCAGATGTGGGAAAACACCATTCAGGCAGGATGTGAAAATGACAGCTGTACTATTTATAGGTAGGTGTGAAGAGATGGCAGTGATGAAAATCTTGAGTGAAAATATTAAAATGCTTGAATTTACGACACGTAGAAAATGCAATGCACACTCATAACACAGTCTTTTAGTGGAATTATTTCACCAAATTTTCAACATAGACATTTTGGGACCTCTACTCAAGAACACTGATACTATGATTTTCTTCATCTGTCCTGATCATTGATTTCCCACAGCGACTGCACCATATAGTGCGCCACTTGTGCGAAACACATTTTGGGTAGGATCTGAAAATGACAGCTGTACTGTTCATAAGGATGTGTTAAATTAACAATGTTGAAAATGTTGAGTGAAAATATTACAAATTGTCGGTTAAGGCGCAGGAAACTGCACAACGACGCTTGTAACATAGTCATTTTATGGGCTTTTGTCACAAATTTCAACATAGGCATTTTAGGACCTCTGCTCATGAACAGTGTCACTGTGATTTTCTTAATCTGTCCTGAGCACCGATTTCCCATAGCAACCGCGCTATTCTGCGCCAGAAGTGCGAAAACACATTTTGGCCAGGATGTGAAAAATGACAGCTGTACTTTTCATAAGGAGGTGTGCAAAATGCCAATGTTGAAAATCTAGAGTGAAAGTATTACAAATTGGTGAAGTTAAGAGTGCACGTGGAAACTGCGCAACGCACGCTCGTAACATAGTCATTTTTGGGAATTTTTTCACCAAATTTGCAGCATAGGCTTTTTGGGAGGCCACCTCATGAACAGCAACACTGTCATTTTGTTACTCTGTCCCGAAAGGTGATTCTGTGCAGCAACCACAAAATCACCTTTCGGGACTGAATAACGCCATGACAGTGACTGAAATCATGAGGAGGGGTCCCAAAAAACCCATGTTGAAAATTTGGTGGCAAAAGTCAACAAAATGGCCGAGATATCCACACAAGTTGAAAAA
Source organism: Neoceratodus forsteri (assembly GCA_016271365.2). Classification (NCBI taxonomy): domain Eukaryota; kingdom Metazoa; phylum Chordata; order Ceratodontiformes; family Ceratodontidae; genus Neoceratodus; species Neoceratodus forsteri. The sequence goes on along the minus strand of CM057449.1, from coordinate 1,547,389,723 downwards.
ACCCATTTATGCCATTATAAAGTTTACCAGCATTTCTTCAGTTCACGGTCGGCTTTGAAGAGTGCAGACCCGTCCATCAAGATCATCGCTGGGCTCCAGAGGTAAGTATGGGGTGAGGGGTAGGGAGGCAGAGTGCACAGAGGGTGGGCAGGCTGGTAGGAGAGGCCACCGCTCAATGAGGGACCGCTTCTGTTTTAAGGTAAAAAAAATCACGGGATTTTATTTTTACAGGGACATTTGCCACATGCTGGGGTGGGCCCCAGCGTGCCACTTGAGTGTTTTTTGGGGGGCTGTAGCCAATGGGAGATTGGGTACCCTGGCCAGCCATATGGAGTTGGGAGGGGTCGCATGAGCCGAGGGGGATTGGGCACCTCCTCGATACACAAGAAATGGGGGGTACATTATGCCGACGGGGATTGGGTACCTCAAGTCGGCAAATTAACTTAGGAGGGGGCATGCCGACAGAGGGATTGGGCACCCTCATTGGCTTTCAGAGGGACTGTGAAAGACGGCAGCTATCCCTCGGCTTCTGTGGGGACTACGAAAAGCTGATGGGAAGCCGCCGCCATGCTGCTTGATAGGGACACCAGACGAGGCAAGCAGTAATTGGCTGCTGCAATCAGGGAGTGTCTCGGGGTGCTCCCTGGTTGCAGCAGCTAATTTCTTTCAAGGTGGTGGCACATTTCTCAACTGCTGTCATAGGCAGCGTGCTATGCCATTGGCACCATAGAGGCCAGCCACAAAAAGCAGTGGTGCCATTGGCTGCAGCAGAACTGCACCTCTGAAACCCACTTCTCCACTGAAGCAACCACAATATGCTGTCTGCACTGCATGCTCAAGACAACATAAAAAGGGTCCCAAACAGGACTGCTTTAATCCAGGGTTTCTCAAATGGTGAAGCCAGCCTCCTTGGGGAGGCCCCAGCCTCTTCTAGGGGAGGCTCAAGCAAGTCTGAAAAGTACTGTATTTAAATTTCATGTACTGTAACCATTTACAAATCAGTGACCAGGAAAGGCACATTGAAGCAAGGTTCATATCAGGTGGACCCGGTGAAGGGCAGGGAGTTACTACAGTTCAAAAGGTAACTGCAAAACAGTCAAACAATACAAAATGAATAATACTGCAAACAAATCCATTGCATAAAACTCTATTGAGACCACACCTAGAGTACTGTGTACAGTTCTGGAGGCTACATCTTCATAAGGACATTGACAGGGTGAAGGCAGTCCAGAGAAGGGCGACAAAGATGGTACAGGGCTTGCACCAGAAAACATGAGGAGAGATTAAAGGAATTCAGCATGTACTCGCTGGAGGAGAGGAGAGGAGCGGGGAGACATGATAGAAACTTTCAAGTACCTTAAAGACATAAACAAAGTGCAGGGGGGCAACATCTTCCAATATAGGAGGAGTACAAGAACGGGGGGGCATGATATGAGATTGGAAGGTGGCAGGATAAGGGGAAATGTGACAAAGTTTTTCTTCACAGAAAGGCTGGTAGATGTATGGAATAGTCTACCACAGGAGGTGATGGGAGCAAGCATAGTGGGGAGATTTAAACATGCATGGGACAGGCATAATGGAACCCTAGAAGTGGGAAGGAGAGGAGAAAGTCATTGATCAAGTATGTTCAGAGGCTGCAAATAAGGGTAGGACTTAATACAAGCATACTGAATGGGCCTAGTGGTCCTTATCTGCCGACAATTTCTATGTTTCAAATAGGAACAATGAAAAAATAATGAGGGGTACAACTGACCAATTAGACTGGTGGCAGAACAGCCCAAATACAAAGGTTAAGCAGAGAAATACTAAGAGCAAGAGCAGGGGGGAGCAAAAAGATCCCTGAGAAGTTGCTTAAGAGCAGAGTAAGGAGGTGGGGAGAGGCAGAAATGATTAGGAAGGTTATTCCAGATAGAAGAGAAACAGATGGAGAACCCAATCTGACCCATGAATGTATTGAAACAAGGGGTAACATTGCTTTGAGAGTCAAATTAGAGAAGCAAGTATGCTGGCCTGGGGAGGGGGGTTACAAGTGGGGGGGCTTACAATAAACCGAATAAAATGACAGACAGCTACTCAAAGTAGTTGCACTTTATTCCTGAGGTACTGTGCAAAGTGTGCTATTTTTCTATAGGGATGTCCAAGATTATTTCAATATTTGGGGGAGGCTCAAGATATTTTTCCTGGCTTGGGGAAGGCTCACCATAGCAAAGTCTGAGAACTATATAGACCAGTAAGTCTCACCTCAACAAGTTGTAGTTGTAGGGCTGACAGTATAGCCTAGAGCAACAGTTCTCAAACTTTGTCATAGTGAGCCTCACCTAAGCCATGGAAAAGATGTTGAGCCTCCCCAAAAATACTGAAATATTTTTGGGCCTCCTCATATAAAAATAATCTACTTTTCACAGTACATCAAGAATAAATTGAAACCACTTTGCATAGCTGGCTTTCATGTTATTATGCTTATTGCAACCCCCCCACACACACACAACAGGACAACCTACTTGGCTGCAATATTTTGACGCTTGAACCATTGTTACCCATTACTGCCATACCTTCATGGGTCAGACTGCTTTTTCTGTTTCTCCTCTTACTGGAATAACCTTTCTGATGACCTCTGCCTCTCCCCCTCTCACCCTGCACTTAAGCAACTTCTCAGGGAACATTTTGCTCCCTCCTGCTCTTATTCTTAGTACCCATATGGTTAACTCTTGTATTTAGACAGTTCTGCTGTCAGTTTAATTGATCAATTGTTCCTTGCATTGTTAGTTTATTGTTCTTAATTTGTTTGCACTTTTATTCATTTTGTGCTGCTTAAGTGTTTTGCAGTTATATTTTGAATTGTATTCTCTCACTACCCTTCCCTGGGTACATCTGAAATAAGCCATGGCTCAGTGTACAGTACCTTCCCTGGTCACAGACTTGTGAATAAATACATATATTCACCTACTATTATCCTCTTCCAGTTTGCCTTATTACTTCACAGAAAATCTATAAAGTTAAAAATTGAAATATAATACTTTTTCAAGACTTGCTTGAGCCTCCCTTGGAACAGGTTGTGGCCTCCCCAGGGAGGCTGGCCTCACCATTTGAGAATCCCTGGCCTAGAGGTTAGAGTAACAAGCTGTGGATGAGCTTGCTACATCCAGCAGCCTTGTGTTTGATTCCCACACCCTCCACTTGCATACTGTGTGACTCTGAATAAGTCACTTAACCGCTCAGTGCTCCTGGGTCACCCCTGAAAACAGAACAGGCACTTGTGCCTAGTGGGCCTCACCTGGTTACCAAAAGAATAAAACCAAAAAATCATGGAAAGTTTACTTAAGGATAAACTGACTCCATTATTAAGTACACAAGATGCAGATCAATATGGTTTCATGAGGAAACGCAGCACTGTGACAATCTTATGGGTTTTTGTGAAAAAATAAGCAAAATGGTTGACAAAAAGATACAGAATTACATCATTTTTTTAAATTTTAGTAAGGTTTTTGATTTACTGCCTCATTACACCTTAATTGATAAAATCAAAAACCATAATATTCACAGTACAATTTCGACATGGATCTGTGAAGGGTTAAAAAATAGAACTCAGTGGGTTGATATTAACAGCAGTATGTCTGAGACTGGCACAGTTAGTTGTGGGGTGCCACAGGCATCAGTGTTGGGACCGGCCCTGTTTCAACTATTCATTTCAGATATAACTAAAGACCTGTTAAACCATTCTATAAAATATGCAGATGCTATTGAGATAGGAGGCCCTTGTAATTCCTATGAGACAAGATCTCAATGTGGGTTACAAAGTGGGGAATGAGACTGAACTCAGAAAAATGTAAAGTGATGCACATGGGCAACTCAAACCCGAAAAATACTTCTGTGTTAAACGGAATTGAATTAAACATCACAGACAATGAAAAAGACCTGGGCATTCATATATCTGATGATCTTGCTTGTACACATCTGAACTCTGCAATAAGTAAGACTAATTAAGTAATACGGGCATTCAAGCGGAACAAATTCCAAGAAATCTGAAGTACGAATGCCCTCATATAGGGCATATGCCTGGCCTCTCTTGGAGTACTCCTCACAATTATGGTGCTCATATAAAAAACAGGAATGTAGCCGGCATGTTGGCACTGAGGGCTGAGGCACTGGATGCCTTACCTCATACCACGCCGGCGACCCGGGTTCGGAACGAGCACAGGGCACCGGGGGTCAGCCAGGGAGGAGAAGGATGGAACACCCAACGGCTGCTCTCCTTCTCCGTGTGGGGGTCTTCTGCACACTCCCACCACAATACAGCCATCTGGGGGAGCCCGGGTGGAAGGAGCGGTAGTTGGGGGTAGCAGCAAGGGCATTGGGCAGATGTCAGCAGAGGGGTGGAGCAGGAGGCATGTCTCAGTGTGCCTCCTAGCTCATTGGCCCTCATTGCACGCCAACATCTGGGAGACAAACAAGAGAAAACCCTCAGTCTCACCTAAGTGACAGCACCTCACTGCGCATCTCAGGCTCGTAACGGCAGACTCCACTGTACTGTATCCATGACACAGCATGCATGGCTCTGGGGAGGTAAGAACGGGGGTCCCTCCTCACCCTGCCCAGGGGGTTATCCGGGTACCTAGACTAGTGGAACCATGTACTTAAGGGGCAGACCGCGATGGGACTAGAAGGTGCAGGAAGAGGATGTCTGAGAGAGTGGAGAGAGGAGGCATTTGGGAGCATAAATACATGGTTAAAAAAACCAAAAAACAGGAATGTGCATCTCTGGAGAGAGTACAAAGGAGATGCACCAACAACATATACAACCTGAAAGACAAAACCTATGAGCAAAGGATGAATACTCTAAACCTTATGCCCTTGGAAACAAGATGGCTCAGAGGTGATCTATTACTTATGCATGATGTAATAAACAACCCGTACCTAATGTGTGAACTAGGTACTGAATTAAAATTATACTAGAAATAATAGAGATCATCCAGTGCAAATTATGGGTAGGATGCTTAAATATTCAAACCAAAAATTCTTTATCTGTAGAATTGTTCATCCTTGGAATAACTTACCAATAGTTGTTGTGGTGAGCGAGTCAAAAGAAGCTTTTAAGAGAAGGCTGGACAATCTGATCGTATCTGGACATAACTTACATTATTTTAGCTATTAGAATAGAAGCAATTATGGGCAATAAAACATTTACGCTTCTCATACCACCTAGTATTTGAAATCTAGTATAGTATTGTCTCTAGTTCTGGAGACAGCATTTCATTCCAAGGCAAAAATATGGGACTTCAGAGGAGCTGACTTTGATAAGATGGCCAACAGAGTTAAGCTAGCCCTGGCAAGAAGAAATGCAGGTGAAGGGGTACAGGCAAAGTGGGCAAGCATTAAGGATGCAATACTTGAAGCAACATCCCATTGTGTTAGGGAGAAAAGCAAGAGCAGAAGAAGGAGGAAACCACTTTGGTTCTCAAAAACAGTAGCAGAAAAGGTCAGAACCAAAAGGCTGGCCTTCAGGAAATATAAGGGAACGCAGCAAGATGAAGATAGGGAGGCATACCAAACTTCCCTAAGGGAAGCAGGGAAGGCAGTAAGGCAGGTAAAGGCCCAAACCGAGGAAACACTAGCATAAACAGTAAAAGAAAGTGACAAGACTTTCTATAGATACATTAGCGAAAGGAGAAAGTCCGGAGGGGGTATTGATAAGATCAAAGAGGATAAGGGGGCATGTGAGGAGGAGGAGGACCATGTAAAAGCATCTATCCTAAATAGATACTTCTGCTCAGTATTTACTGAAGAGAAGGAAGGGCAGGGCCCACAGCTCAGCACTGTGGACATAGGGAGGGAGGTGTGCATTAGTCCCTTCACAAAAGAAAGGGTCCTACAAGAGCTCAATAAGATCAGGGTGGACAAGGCAATGGGACCTGATGGCATACATCCCAGGGTACTAAAGGAGCTAAGGGTGGAACTAGCAGAGCCATTAGCAGAACTGTTTAGTGAGTCTCTGAGCACAGGAGAGGTCCAAGAAGACTGGAGAAGGGCTCATGTGATCCCACTCCACAAGAGTGGTAGCAGGGAGGAGGCAGGGAACTACAGACAAGTCAGTCTTACCTCAGTAGTGGGCAAGATTATGGAGGCACTTCTCAAGGAAAGGATAGTGCAACACCTGGAATCCATAGAAGCACAGGATCCAAGACAGCATGGGTTTACAAAAAGAAGGTCCTGTCAAACTAATCTCATAGATTTCTTTGACTGGGTAACCAGAGTGGTGGACCAAGGGGGAGCAGTTGATGTTGCCTACCTTGACTTCAGCAAAGCTTTCGATACTGTTCCACATAGAAGATTGATTAATAAGTTGGGTAGGCTTGGGGTGGGTCAGAAGTTGGTCAACTGGGTGGCAAACTGGTTGACGGGCAGAAAACAGAGAGTGGTGGTAAATGGTATACAGTCAGAAGAGATGCAAGTCACAAGTGGGGTACCCTGGGATCAGTCTTCTGGGCCAGTCCTCTTCAATATCTTCATCAGTGACATTGCAGATGGACTGGAGGGTAAGGTTTGTCTGTTTGCAGATGACACCAAGATCTGCAATAGAGTATATGATCCAGATGGGGTGGGCAGAATGAGAAGAGATCTGGGTAAACTGGCAAAATGGTCAGAAGAGTGGCAACTGGGGTTTAACGCAAAGAAGTGCAAGATCATGCACATAGGGAAGAGAAACCCTGAAGCCACATATAGGCTGGGGGGGGGGGGTTGCTGGCAGTAACAAGAGAAGAAAGAGACTTGGGCATAATCATCACCGATGACCTGAAAATCATCCCAGCAGACCACTAAAGCAGTAGGTAAGGCTAAGGGGATGCTGGGCTGTATTAGTAGGGGTATCACAAGTCGGAAGATGGAGGTAACAATCCCTCATTATGAGACACTGGTTAGGCCCAATCTGGAGTACTGCGTGCAGTACTGGAGGCCACACCAGGAGGCCACACCTTCACAAGGACATTAACCAAACTGAAGCAGTCCAGAGAAGGACAACCAAAATGGTGCAGGAACTGCATCAGAAAACATATGAGGACAGATTAACGGAGCTCAATATGTATACCCTAGAGCAAAGGAGGGAGAGAGGTGATATGATCGAAATGTTCAGACACCTTAAGGTCATTAACAAGGTGAAAGATTCTAACATGTTTCAATAAAAGACAAGCATTTGTCAATGCCGAATGTCATGCTGGCATTGGCAGTGGTGGAGCTAGAGACGCATAAGAGGAATGGCAGTGAAGTATTGAAGTGACGCCAACCCCACCCCCACCCTGTAGAGAGCAACAGGCATTGGGGTGTGCCTTTGGGTCATCAGCTATAATACTAACATACTAACATACTAAAATGCCAGCAGAATAGGCCTAACGGTCTTTCGTGTCTGCTCGTTTGGTCAGCCCCCACCCTGGGTGCTGACCTTGCTGTCCCCCTCGCCTTCTCTGGCTTCTCCTTCCCAGTTCCGGATATTCTTGCTGCATTGGATTTTGCTTCCAGAACCTTCCCTTGTACCTGTCCCACCCCTCTTGAACCCTCCACTGTCTCTGCCTCCACCAGCCCCTAGGTAGTGCATTCCATGGCTCCACCACCCTCTCAGTGAAGTAGCACCCTCCTTTCTCCCTGAATCTTCCCTCCAGCTTCCACCCATGCCCTTTAGTGGCCCCTTCCTCCTTCCTTCAAAGCACTCTGACTGTTCCTCCCCTATTTACCCTCTTCATGTACCTGAAGACCTCTATCATGTCCCCCGGTCCCTTCTCTCTTCCAATGTGTACATATTTAGCTCTTCGAGCCTCTCCTCATAGGTCCTGTCCCCCAAGCCCCAAATCATTTTGGTTGCCTCCTCTGACCCTCTCCAGGAGGTTAATGTCCCTCTTTAGTGTGGCCTCCAAAACTGCACGCAGTACTCCAGGTGCGGCCTCACCAAGCAGTTATACAGAGGAGTATCACTTCCCTCCTTCTGGAGGTGATCCCCTAGCGATGCATCCCAGCATCCTGTTGGCCTTGGCTGCTGCCTCCTACAAGTCTCAGAGTTGTTCATCTTGACATCCACCACTACTCCCAGGTCCCTCTCAGCCACTGAGACTTGTAGTATTTCCCCTAGGGTGTACACTTGGCCTGGGTTTCTGCCCCCAGGTGGAGTACCTTGCATTTCCCTGCATTGAACCTCAGCTTCCACTTTCTAGACCATCTTCCAGAGCCTCCAGGTCCTCTGCAGGGCCACCCTCCCTCCTCCCATCCACCATCATTCCCAGTTTCGGGAGTCCTCTGCAAAGAGACCTGCCCTCACCCCTGATTCCTGTCCTTATGTCAGATACGTAGGCGCTGAACAGAAGGGGCCCAAGGACTGATCCCTGTGGGACCCCACTAATGACCCTCCTTGGGGATGAGACTATCCCACCAACTACGACCCTCTGGGTCCGGTCCTGGAGCCAGTTGCCTATCCATCTGATCATCTGGTTTCCCACCCCCATTTCTCCTAGCTTATCCAACAGGCCCACGTGAGGAACAGAGTCAAATGCATTGCTGAAGTCTAGAAAGAGGATGTCCACTGGTCTACCCAGGTCCAAGGCACTTGTCACCCAGTCATAGAACTCCACCAGGTTTGTCTGACACGATTTCCCCGGGATGAATCCATGCTGTCTATCGTCCAGGCACCCTGACTTATCCAGGTTCCCCTTAGCCTCTCCTTGACAATGCCCTCCATCACCTTGCCCACCACCGATGTCAGGCTGACAGGCCTGTAGTTCCCTGCCACCTCCCTTGATCCCCCTTGTGATAGGCACTACATGCGCCACCTTCCAGTCTTGGGGCACCCACCCTGTCCTCAGAGATGGTGAAAGCTCTGCCAGGGTTTCGCCAGGACATCTGCAAGTTCCTTCAGCACTCTAGGATGTAATTTATCCGGCCCCGTGCTTTTCTCCGTCTTAAGGAGCTGAGGACTTCTCACTCTCTCTGCTGTGATTTCCACTTCTGGTACCTCTTCTCCTGCTTAGCCCTCCCCACCTGCCAGTGATGCCTCCCTCTCCCAGACCTGCCAATCAGTAAGGGTCCCCTCCTCATTATCTCCGCCTCCTCCCATGTATGATGCAGCACCCCATTTTCCTGGTGAAAACTGAGGTGAAGTACTCATTTAGTATCTCAGCCTGCTCCCCGGTCTTGTGCCCATCTCTCCTGATTTAATCCTGCTAATCTGCCCCTTCACCTTCGCCTTTCCCCAATGTATCTAAAGAACCCTTTTCCCTCTCCTAATTTCCCTGGCCAGGTTCTGCTCCTTCCTTGCCTTAGCTGACCTCACCACTCTAGTGGCCTTCTAGCCATCAGCTGTACTCCCTCAATCCCTTTCACTCCTTGAGCACTTGAATTCTTATAGGCTGCTTTCTTTCCTCAGACCACCTCCTGGACCGCCTGGTCCACCAACAGGGTTTTTGGGCCCTCACCGCATTGCCTTACCTTGCACAGGTGCTGGTAGCATCCTGCACCTCTCCTGATGATTTCCCACCACTATCAGGCCCATGTCTGACCCAATCCCATCCAAATGCTCCTTAAGGATCCTTCCCATTTCTTAAAATCCGCCCTGAAGTCGGTTACCTGCCTTTGTGCAGCCTTCTACCTCCTAGGTCCAGGCAGAACCAGACCGTGGCATGGTCACTCCCGCCAGTGGGTCCCTTACCTCAGGCCCCCAATCTGGTCACTGTCTGCCAGGACCACATCCAGTACCCGTGCCTCCCTGGTTGGTTCCTCACCTGCTAAGTTAGGAACGGCCTTGAAAGACATCCAACAACCTCTGTTCCTGGTCACAGAGGATGTCATAGTCTCCAGTCTATTCCTGGCATGTTTAAGTCCCCTAACACCACCACTGTTCCTCTGCCCAGTCTGCAGTGTCTCCTAACATCTGCCACCAGACTGTCCTCCAGCTCCTCCGCCAGGGCAGGGGTCTATACACCACTCCTATTTTTACTCTCTTGCCCCCTTGTTATCAAGGTGACCCAAATCGCCTCCACAGTTCCCTCCGCCTCTCTACTCCCCTTGCCAATGCAGTTTTTGACTATCATTGCTACCCTCCACCCCTTCCCTCCCTGTCCTTCCGGAACATAGTGTAACCTCCAGGTTCAGGTCCCAGTCATGTCTTGCAGTGGCCCAAGTCTCAGTGACCGCTGCCACATCCACTGCTCCCTCAGTTAACATCGCCTGGAGCTCAGGCATTTTTTTGCCCAAGCTCCTGGCATTTATCAGGACTACCTTCCACCCTTTCCCTATAGTTCCATTTCCCCTGCTCGTGTTCCCATGGGGATTCTGTTTTCTCCTGGTCTGCACTTTGCCAGTTGGCCTTTTCCTGCAATCCTCCTGGTCCCCAGGGGTGGAGACAGAGTCCCTCCTTTATCGGCACCCCTTGACAGCCTTTTCTCCCATCCCACCCCTGTTCACAAGTTTAAACCACTTTTCACCAATGAACTCCTCTATTTTCAACTTAAGGATTCCCTCCCTCCAAATTGAGATGTAGTCATCTCTAGCATACAGCTCCTTATCCTCCCAGGTCTCCCCAATCCCCATCAACCCATACCTCTGGCCTCACACCACCCCTGAGCCACTGGTTTATCTCCCTAATTTTCCTTTGTGTTCCCCACCAGCCCTTGGCACTGGCAGGATTTCTGAGAAGGAAACTGTGCATCCTATGTCATGACAGACCCCGGCGAGCTCCTGAATCTTGCCTGTATCTCTAGCTCGCTATTTCCTCAATGTCATTTGTACCCAGGTGGACCAGTATGTCTGGGAACCCCCACAGTCCTTGCCAGCTGATATACCTCGTGCTTAGCCCTGTGCACCGCTAGTCCAGGAAGCATCTTGTTCTAACTGGCCAGGCTTCTCCCTCCTATCCCATTTGATACCCCTGATCATAAAATCCCCAGCAGGAGCACTCTGACCACCCTTCCCCCTTCCATGTCCCTCATCCTTTCTACCGGACCTCCACCCAGCTGGCTCCTTGTTCCTCCCCTATCTGGGTGCCACATGCCACCCCCCTCCAATCCTATGCCTCCCTCCTCCTGAGTATCCTTCTGTTCCTTGCTAATTCCCCTCACTGCTCGCAACTGGTCCTTCTCCCATCTGCAAACTAGCCTGGCTCATCCTCCTTCCTTCCTGTCTCCATTTAGTTCCTCCTTGCTCATCGTGCTCCCCTGGCCTAAACCCTCAGCTCCCTTTACTGAATCCTCCTTGTACTTCTGGTCCTTCTTCTTTACCTTTCCTCCCAACTGGTCCTTCTCCTTGCGCTTTCCTCCCTCTTCCCCCTGCTCCTCCTGCTCTGATTCACTGCTCCCACCATTCTCCTGCATTCCAGGTCCCCACCTGTTCTTCCTGCTATCTGGCCCCTGCCTCCTGCCTCCCACTCCCACTCCCTTTCCGTCTCTAACCACCTCTGTCGTGGCTACATCACCCCCCTCATCCTTGAGCAGAAGAAGAGAATTGAAGCGGTTACTGAGGGTAAGGTCTGATCCACCTCCCGCCTTGCTTCCTTCTGTCCAGCACTGGCCATCTGCCTACTTCCTGAGAATGTTGTCCTCTGTCCCCTTTGTGAGGGTCCCCAGTTACCTGCCTGCTTCCTTGGTAGTGTCCTTTGGACCCTCTGCCAGGGTCCCTATGTGACCCTGAGTATTCTCCTGCACTCCTTTCCCTATACCCCCACCCGCAGTGCTTGGTGCAACCCTGTAGGAGATTTCCAGCCCCTTCCCCAACCATACCACCCCCTTCCCCAGCTTTCTCCTCATCCCCTCAACCTCCCTAGTTGTGCTAGCTGGTAGCACACTGGGCAACCACCAAACTCCAAGCCCAGTCCAGTATCATGGCTGCTCCACACCCTGTGCACCCCACCACCCTCCCAAAGATGCCGGCCCCACATGTGTGTGGTTCCATCCTTCCTAATAGGTTTCCTTGGTGAGCTACCAGGTCTCCCTTAGTCCAAGATACCCTACTGCCCAATCAGGTCACCCACTAATCTTAGAGACAGTCCCACTGTACACCAGTAACTCTGTTACTAGGTGCAATACAACACATTAAACTTATAAGGAAATGAACAACCCCAAGCTCCTCTCTCCCAGCCTTTAAATCCAACCCCCAGTGGCTAGAACTACATGAGTTGCACAAGCAGCCTTTTCCTCCAATTGCAGGGCAGGTGTTCCCCTATAAATTCGCAGACTTCTGGGGACGGAGGGCGGGTCTTGGGCAGACACCTGACAAGAAAGAGTGTATCAGCCCTGTGTCTCCCCTCCAAGCCCTGCGGCTAAAGAACCAGGCCCAAGCAAATCCCACCAAATAGGTTTTAAATCAGAAGAAATAGGCCTCTACCAGCACAGCCTGTTACACAGTGAAACATCAACAAAAAGAGCCCCACTTACAGCCACCAAATCAGTTTACAAACATCCAGCATCCCCAAAACAATACCCTGCTAGCCCCTTAGAAGTAAGAAAGAAAAGAACTAACCTACCAAGTAAAATCCACAAGAACCCTGTGAAAACAACAGCAGCAGCTACTGTCCTGGAACACAACTGATCCTGTCCCCTTCCAGTTCTTTCTGAGAAGACAAAGCAGCTTTCACCTCAACCTGATTCAGCCCTGCCTCCAGTCAATTGGCTGAGTGAGACCTGACCAGACCATTAACACCCTTCCCCCACTATGAACTAACCTTTACCGCTAATGGAGTCAGCACAAGGAATCAAAATTCAAGTCAAAGCCCCAAAAATATGTTTGCTGCCAAAGGAAACAGGTCTCCAATTTAATCAGCTTCACTAACACCACATCAAAATAGGCTTTAAATTAACAGATATAGGTCTCCAATTCAAATAACCATCTCCAAGCAAATCCCACCAAATAGGTTTTAAATCAGAAGAAATAGGCCTCTACCAGCGCAGCCTGTTACACAGTGAAACATCCACAAAAAGAGCCCCACTTACAGCCACCAAATCAGTTTACAAACATCCAGCATCCCCCAAAACAATACCCTGCTAGCCCCTTAGAAGTAAGAAAGAAAAGAACTAACCTACCAAGTAAAATCCACAAGAACCCTGTGAAAACAACAGCAGCAGCTACTGTCCTGGAACACAACTGATCCTGTCCCCTTCCAGTTCCAGGTAATGCTCATGCCATTGTACCTCACCCTACCCTGTAGACACCGACAAGTGTCGTGGTGTGCTTTGGGGTCTTTGGGCATTATACTTACCCCATTCTATAAGGAAATATGCTGACGTGGGTGCAGTATAGGAGCCTGGGGTGAAGTTTGTGGCCGAACAGTGCAAGACACACCACGATGCCTGTCAGTGGCTGCAGGGTGGGTGTGGGGGTGGAATGGCGTGAGCGTTACATCTGATGATCCCAAGTCACAGCCCTGACACCTGTCAGTCCATACCGGTTGGGGTGCTACAGTTGGAAACCCTAACACTGTAGGTGTGTAGTGGTAGTTTCACTCCACATTTTCAACATGGGCTGCTTGTCAGGCCACCTCATGAAAAGTGGCACAATCACTTTGTTAGCTGAAACGTGGTTTTGCACAGCGGCTGTGCCATGTAGCGACAGAGGGATGAAAACACAGTTTTGGGCAGGATGTATAGAATGACAACTGTATTGTTCATGAGGAGGCATAAAAAATGGCAACGTTGAAAATCTGGAGTGGCAATATGAAATATTGGTGAAGCAATGAACGTGCATACAAACTGCACAACAGACATCCGCAACCCAATTATTTGTGGGAGTTTTTTAGGCACATTTTCAACATAGGTATTTTGGGACCTCCCCTCATGAACAGTGGCGCTATGATTTTGTTAATGTGTCCCAAAAGGTGATTTCCTACAGCGAGCACGCCATTGTGCGCCACAGTTGCGGAAACGCGTTTTGGGCAGGCTGTGAAAAATGGCAGCTCTACTGTTGATAAGGAGGTGTGCACAAATGCCAGTGGTGAAAATCTGGCATGGAAATATTGCAGATTTATGAAGTTACAATGCTGCATGGGAACTTCGCAACGCATGCTTGCAGCACAGTCATTTTATAGAATTTCGGCACCAAATTTTCAATGTAGGCATTTTAGGACCTCTGCTCATGAGCAGTGTCATCGTCATTTCCTCACACTGTCCCGAAAACTGGTTTTGTACAGCAACTGTGCAATTCTGCGCTGGACGTACGAAAACACATTTCAACCAGGATATGTAAAATGACAGCTGTGCTCTTCATAAGGAGGTGTGGAAAAATGCCAATTTTGAACATCTGGAGTGAAAATATTACAAATGCACGAAATCACGAGCGTGCGTGCAAACTGCTCAACGCATGCTCGTAAAACACTAATTTTATGGACTTTCAGCCCCAAATTTTCAACATAGGCATTTTAGGATCTCTGCTATTGAACAGTGTCACTGTCATTTTCATAATGTGTCTCAAACATGGACTTTCCACAGCGACTGCGCTATTCTGCGCCGGAACTGCGAAAACACATTTTGGTCGGGATGTGAAAAATGACTGCTGTACAGTTCACAAGAAGGTGTGGGAAAATGCCAATGCTGAACATGTGGCATGAAAATATTGCAAATTCACGAAGTTATGAGCATGCGTAGCAACTGTGCAACGCACGCTCATAAAACAGTAATTTTTTGGATTTTTCCCACCAAATTTGCAACATAGGCTTTTTGAGAGCCCCCCTCATGAACACTGGCACCGTCATTTCATTTCATTCCTCACTCCTGAAAGGTGATTCCACGCAGTGACTGCGAAATCACCTTTTGGGACCAAATAACTCCATTACAGGAAACCAACAGACAGACAGAGATACTTACACAAGAAAAGTAATCACCTGAGCCACACAAAGAAATCTATCATATATAGTCAAGCACTTCGGTATCACCACCTCTGTTCAAATGAGGAAGACAGAGACACACATCTGGCAATGTTGAAAAACACCTTTATTGAGCAGGGACACTCGTCCAGGGAAATTGACAGAGCAGTGGAACGTGCAACACAGGTCCCAAGAGAACAACTACTGCAATATAAGGAATGGACGACTACCAACAGAATACCCTTAGTAGTCACATACCATCCTGACTTTGAACTTCTACGTAAGATTGTTAAGGATCTCCATCCGATAATTAGTGAGGATGAAACCCTTAATTGTATTTTTCAAGAACTACCACTACTATCTTTTAAACAACCACCTAATTTAGCCAATCTGATTATTAGGAGTCAACTTCAATCGAAACAGAATACCATGACATCATATGGTACACAACCCTGTCATCAACGCACATGTAAGACATGTAACCTCATTTCCACTTCAGACTGTGTAGTTACATCACAAAACAGACTGTTTAGGATACAGGGGAATTGTACACGTACATCAAATAATGTGGTCTATTTTATCCAATGCAAGAAATGTCCTCGCACAGGTTATGTGGGGGAGACAAGCCAACAACTCTGCACTAGAATGAATTCACACAGACATTCTATTAATCACAAGAAGACTGAGAAACCAGTAGCCCAGCACTTCTCACAGGAAGGCCACTCAATCTCAGATATGTCTGTGATGGTCTTAAAAGGACATTTCAACAGTACACAACAGAGACGGGCTTCTGAAATTAGACTTATTTTACTTCTCAATATGGTGGCGGATTGATTGAACACTGATGTTGGTTATATGACACATTATTCCACTTAAACTTACACGGACCTTTTCTTTAAAAGATGGACATAAATACTTTAGTTCTTCAGCGGGCCTTTGATTTTGTAAGTTTATGGTTATCTACATGTTGACTTCTCACCTTAACACTGTGGTGAGTGTGTGTGTATTGATGTATGTGTGTTTGTGAGTTTTGCATGTGTTGTGTTTTTGTGTTGTGGGTGTGTGTGTGTGTGTGTGTGGTGTGGTATGTGTGGGTTGTGTTTGTTATATTTGTTGTGTGGGGTGTGCAGGTGTGTGTGTGTGTGTGTGGTGTATGTACACACGTCTGTGTGTGGGGAGTGTGGCATGGGACAATTGTTATGTGGCTAGGACACTTAGTTTTCACATATAGTGTACATTTACTTCCTTCTACTAGTTGTCAGTGGTTGGATTACACACTGTCACATTTTTAAATCTGCTCACATTAAGATGCCTATTTCATTTGCTTGGGAGTTCATAAAAGGTGTAATTCCTTTGGGTAACGATTAATATTGGTGTGAATGATGCTATATTATGACTCTTGTACATACAGTATATCTCATTCCTACTAGTTACAGTATATTTCCCAAGGAGAGAGAGAGGGAGAGAAAAAGGAAAAAAAAAGGAGGGGCCTAGAGGAGTTCATCCTTGGAAATTTTCATTTAGATTCCTTAGACTGATTCTGTGCATTTTTGTTATACACTGACTCTGTTGAAATCTGCACTTATCAGGCTCATGGTCTCATTTTCTTGGGGGTCCTTGACAAGTATTTTTATTTGGCACTTATACTTACAAGTGATACTATCATGCATCATGTATATATGTGTATGTTAATTTGAGGCTTGTTTTCAACTTGCAGTTATACCTAATTTCAAGATTTTTTCTGTCATTATCTGTTCTTTAATACACCAGGACATTTGTAAGATGTAACCTCATCTTACATGTATTAGAGAGAATGCTATCCCAGGTTTTTTATCACTAGAATGCTTTTTTAGCATACTGAGACATTTTAAAATTTATGTGAGAAGAACTCTCTGGTTGTTGAGAATTCTTGATAACCTTTGCCCTTCTGAGGCTCCTCAATTAAAAGCATACTGGTGTTAATTAGCTTCCCTGACATAATCTTCTGTTACGTTTTAAATGTATATGTTAAACCAATGAGAATTATTTCTGTTTTTTCAACATAATCTGGTGTTAATAGTATGGCATTTTCAAAATAACTGCCATAAAGCATCTGAAGAAGGACCGGGTAGGTTCGAAAGCTAGAGCACTTTGTTCTTTTCTGTAACATCCATGTTGGTCCAATAAAAGGTATCAAATCATTTGTTTCTGGATCCAACTATATTAAACAAACGCTGGTCAGAGCCAACACGACTGCTATACTGTTTTAAGAGAGCTCACAGAGTTCCAAGCACAAAATGCAGTTTTGTTTTGCCGGAGAAAAAGAGCCCACTGTGCCCAAGACGTCTGCTGTGAACTCCACTCGCATGCATGACTTCGCTGCTACTGCAGAAGTGAAATGGCGCATGCACAACTGCGGAAGTGAAGGCATGCATGCACACTGAGCTCACAGTGGCCATCTTGGGGACAGTGGCCTCTTTTTTCAGCGAAACAGAAGTGATGGGCAGCAATCAAACAGTGTGCCTTCAGGTGAGGCTGCTGCAGCTGCAGAGGGGAGGGGCGGTAAAGAAAAAACAGTAAAGTACTGACCACAGCACTGCGGAAGAACAGAGGGAAGGAATCTGGTCACGTGCTTGCACCGTTCATTCTCCCTTCTGTGTGATAGCAATACGTCAGCATTGCTATGCCCATGCAGACGCAAAAATTGAATCAACAGACGTAAAAATTGAAACAGCAGGGTTTATGTTCCACGTAGTTCCTGCTACTGTACGTCCATTGGGTGATTAAAAACTAGGGATAGATGTGAGATTACCCATACACTAAATATGGTTAATATGACTTTTGGGGTTAAGTCATTCTGCTGATTAAACCTTTGGACAGTTATAAATGAGCTTGCTTGCAGTTTGGGATTCTTATGCTATTTAGAGAGTAAATGAAAGCGGTAAGTGAGAGAATCAACAGATTTGGTGTCTTCAACGTAGGTTCCTTATCAAGATAATATCTGATCCTTTTTGGGGTATATGTATATGTATAGAAACAGAAACATAGAAGCTGTCGGCAGAAAGGGACCTCTTGGCCCACCTAGTCTGCCCTAAAGCCCCTACCTACCATGTTACTGTAGACCCTAATTGATCTCTGGCCTATCCCCCAGCCCTGTTACTAATGATACCCACAACCTCTGCTGGAAGGCTGTTCCAGGCGTCCACCACCCTTTCCATGAACAAATATTTCCTCACATCCCCTCTAAATGTTCCCCTTTCCAGCTTCATATCATACCCTCTCATCCTTGAGCATCTCTTTATGTGCAATATGCCACCCTCCTGTACAATATATTTAATGTTCTACTCAGAATGCATTTTTGTTCATCTGTACTAAATAAGAGTTTGCATGTACATAGAGTAGATTTTATCATTTATGTGAGGTGTTAATATAGTTATATTTTAGAATGAATTTTCTGTAGTATTACTAAAAGCAGCTGTGTATATTGCAGTGAAAATGTTAACCCATACTTTGGTATTCCATTTTAGATTGCTCATTATCTGCTGTTTAGAACAGTACCCTTGTTTTCCCATTTTGAGTCTGTTTTATCTCTTTTTTTTAATTTAAAATAATATGGCTTGAACCAGGTTTCATCAGTCATCGCAGCTGTTGTACACACATTGTTCCATAAGGTCAGGGAGCACTGCCTGCTATATATAGAATAGCGTATGGGGAGCCATAGACAACAAGGCTGTGTTTCCACTGAGGAGTTGTCATGATGACAAGCTGACCTCAACAGCACAGCTCGAGATACTCCTGTCATCATGACAACCCCGAGGTGTAAATGCATGCCTTGTTGTATAGGGCACCCCATGCACTGTTTTATATAGTACATATTTAAAAAAACAACTGACTTGTGCCTCATGCACTTCTACTCCCCCACCCGCCTACTCGCCCACTTGCCGGCCAACTCACATTGTCAAATTGTTCAAATTACACTACATTTCAATCATCCCAATCACTTACTTGCAGGCAATGTTAATTTTCTTTCTGCTGCAGTGCTGCTTTCCTTCCTCTGTGTATTTATCATCAACATGTAACCAGGTCCTGGGTTGATGTTATTTTATTTATTAGCGCCCGGTGCCTCCATTTTGTAACCCATTACCTGGCTAGCCTGGGTTTGGGGAGAAAACATTCGCCTGGCATATGGGCTAGGTTTGTACTTCTGGACAGGGGCACCCAAGTGACTCCAGATACAGGAAGCAAGAACGATGAACGTCCAGACCAGGAGTGGGATTCTAAAGTGGGTCTTTTATTCACTTACATATAGGAATACAAAGCAGGATAGACCCCCACAGGGCTACACTCACTGGATGTACAGAACTATAGAGGTCAGAACACATCTTCTTCATCATCGCAACAACTTTTACCCTCCGGTTCGGAACACACTGGGCTCTCAGCCCAAACTGGTACTCTTTCTGTCCCGGATTCCCTGGCAAGGCCCTCGGCCAGCACTGGCACACACTTTCCATATGACATGGAACATTTCTTCTGGTGGCTCCCTCTACCACCCATGAGCACTTCCAAGCTCTAAGGGAAAACACATATCCTAATCCCATGTCTGGGTACTTTCTGAAAACACTGGCCAAGTGCATGGGAGAAAGCTGTAGGTGCCCAAAGTGAATCCGTAGAGGTAAATCTGGTTTCTCCAGATGGGGGGGTCTCCCACCTCTTGTCCCCAAATTCATACCCGGCCATTCCTTTGGAGTCAACACCTTTCCTTGTGAACCTCTCTGTTTGTAGAATGCTATCTCAAAATGTATATCACATTTAACAATCTACAATCTCTGATAACTGGTGTCCTGACTTGTAACATTCTTTAAGTGCTATGTTCATCCCTGTAGACCCCCACTGATTAGATGCATTTCAAGCCATACACAAACTTAAGTACTGTACTTGGCTGTCCTTTCCTGATTCACAGTAGCAGATACTTAACACAACAGTCTCGATGAAATATAGGCTGTCTGGCAGAGCAGACTCACCCTGGTTTGCAGGTGCCCACAGGCTTCTCTCAGGAAAAACAAAACATACTTCTCAGTGCCTCAGCACAAATCTTCTTCACAGGCAGCTTCTCTTCCTCCAGCAGGGACAGGGGAATTGCCCCTGAAGAGCTGGTCTTGTTCCCCCCATCCCTCTCAGGGATGGGGCACTGGAACAACTGGGGGACGGTCTCAACCACTTCAAAACGGTTTCTTCTGTGTCCTTCTCTAGGGTGAGAACACACACACACTATGGAGGTAGCTCTGATCAGAGCTGAGGGCTCTGAGGGACTGCCAACTGCAGTGCTCCTCCTCCCTCCACTGAGTCTCCCACTAGACTACTACTGAAAACCCCAATGTTCTAACCTAACTCCCAGCTGCAACATTCCACTGTGGCTTATGCTGCTTTGAGAATTCTATATGATGTCAGCTAAGACTGAGGACAGAGTGAGACAGTGTGAAACCCATTTAATTGGTGTCTCACAAGCTGCCTTCGATACCTTCCACTAGATTTAAATAGGATTCTTGTAACCCCAGGTGACAGGGGGGTTACAAACACATACCCATCAACACGTATTGCTGCCAGACCCCGCTTCACTCCATTAACAAAAGAAAACAATCTGTCAGCAGCCTTCTGTGGCATTTAGGGCCAAAAACTGGTGGATTGGATTGGTGGAGGAAGGCTCTCTTACCCTAGCTTCCACCACCTTGGAATCGTCACCAAGTTGATCTGCTCTTCCCGATGCCCTTTGAAATGTGTAATGTGGACAGCTCAAAGGTCAAAAAAAGCTGTTTGTGATGGTGTTGTGGTGTCAGAACAATACCACAACAACTTTTCATGACCTTTGAACAGTACCACAACAGGACAATTATCTGTATGGAAATCCATACATAATAGGGGCTAACCATATATAGAACGGTGTATGGACAACCATACACAGCAAGGCTATGTTTCCATCAAGGGGATGAGATGACATCACAGGGACCTTGAGAGTGAAGCTCGAGAGGTCCCAATGTCATCTCAACCCCGAGATGGAAACATTGTCCTTGTTTGTGTATGTTTTTCCATACACTATTTTATATAGTATATGGTTCCAAAAACTACAGCACACAATGGGCTGCTAGCTTATCTCCCCCCCATTCACTCATCTACCCACCTCTCGCTTGTCTCCCCCACCCACCTGCTCATTCATTCACCTCTCTTGCTGCCCACATGTTCTGAAACTGCAACAACTGGAGCACATTTAAAAAAATTTATATATTTTTTACATTAAATGCAGTGTTTTTTTCTTTTCAGAGAGCTTCAGTGCAGCGTTCATCAGCAGCTCCTGACTGCCACTAACAGACTGTTGCCAGCCTGATCCACTGAGACATACTCGTGCTACTAAAAAGAAACAAGAAAAAAATTAGATTAAATTTTCCGCTACTGCTCTGAGGGTAAGGGATAATATTTGATGGAGGGTGGTTATATTACCCTAAGTGGTGTACCTCAGAGAAACTCCAGAACTGTAATGACAAACGAGGCAGTTCAAAGGTCAGAAAAAGTTGTACTATCGATGTGACGTCAGAACAATAGTACAACTTTTTTGACCTTTGACCTGTTCTACAACAAAATTTTGAAAGCCTTTGAATTCAGTACACAATACGCTTTAACCAAATACTATATACTATATTCTAGTTCATTTTAATCACAAGAAAAGTAATGTTAAGCAGTGGATGTTAGAAAAAAAAAAACAGAGAATACTGATGAAAACCTGGAGCAAGCCATATTAAAAGGAGTGCTCTCTTTATTATTTCAAAAGTTCAAAAAGTGCTAAAGCAGATTCTAAATGTGAAAGAAGGGTATTGTACAAGTCAGGAGATAAGGGGCAATCTATGACAGGGTAAAATGTATAGGTCAAAATTTTCACTGCTAACATCCAGTGCTGCTTTAATAGATTCCATAAATTTGTACCAGACTTTTTGTGGTTGCGATAAACTAATGTAGAATCTCCTATTTCTAATGTGCTGCCCAGCACAGTGCACAACCCTCTGGATGCAATCTGACTACTGCCTTATGAAGTTGCCCTGTCTGCTCCCTTTTCATGGTGCCTCTAGTGACAAGACCCATCATTCTGTTTGCTCTCCTGACTGTTGGCAAAGATTGGTCCAAGTGCTTGAAAGAGGAGCCTATGAAGGTTCCCAACCCCTTCTTTACTCTGGTTTCCCTAATGGGGAGCTGTACAGCCTGCATGTCTTTCATATTTTTTCCCACAGTGCATGATCTCAACATATGCCCACAATACATGCCATCAGGCACTTATGTACCTAACTACATAATGTATACAAGTTTCTTTGCAGATTTTTACAGACTTCCATTGTGCCGTGCCCATCTACTACCTGCACCAGCTTTGTGTTGTTTACAACCTGTACAAGTAGACTGCAAACATCCTACTCCAGATCTTTTACTATTAAGGTTAAAAAGTACTAGTCCTAGTCAGTGTAGTCCTGCTATAGCTGCACATCGTGCGGCTACTAGGGAGACCGCAGTTCACATGTGAGCCGCATACTTCCACATTGGGGCTGACTGGGGGCTGGGCATTGCTAAGGTGAGGCAACTGGCTTATTTGATGGAAGACTGTGGGCTACCTAGCGCTTGCACAACCCTCACTATCCTGACCATGGAGCAGCATTGCAGACAGCTGAGGACAGCTTTTCACCTGCCCTTCTGGTCAGAGGAGTAGAAAATCGGGGGTGATGGGGAAAACAAAAAATATTTTATGTTCTAGCATCTCTAATGTATGCTAATACACTTAGGAGACCACATTTACCATTGTATGAATTGTCTCGCATGCATTCTTAGGGTACAAAAACTGCAAACCAAAGATGGGCAGTTCGGATACTCCAAAAATATAAGGGAGACCACTCTTACAGCTGTCAGCATGGTCTCCAAGGATGTATTAATATAGTATTTGTATTTAGTTATTTATTTTTTGTTGACCAGGTAAGTGCACTAGACATATCCTGCCTATTTTCAGGCATGACTTGGGAAGGGGAAATACAGATGAATGCCAACTGACCTTGAACCAGATTAAGCTGTTGGTGGTATTTATAGTGAATGAGGGAAATTTGGCCAGGACACCGGGGAAATTCCCCTACTCTTTTTGATAAGTTCCATGGGATCTTTAACATCCACCTGAACTACCACCAATCCAGGCAGATGGGACCTCGGTTTAACATCTCATCTGAAAGACGGCACCTCAGAAGTGCAGCACCCCTCTCATGTTGCACTACAGTGTCAGTACTCAGATATTAACCCAAGTGCCAGATGTGGGAACTGAACCCACAGCCCTCTGATTTCCCAGCCTCAGAGGCGAGTGTGCTATAGTCATGGCCAAAAATATTAGCGCCCTTGCAGTTTTTTCTAATAATGCACTATTCCTTCCAGAAATTGTTGAAATTAAAACATATTTTGGTATCCACATATGTATTTCTTTGGTTTGCAGTGGAAAAAAACACAAAAAGCAGAAAAATTTACTAAGTCTTAGCTTATTCCGCACAGAAATCCTTAAATGTCCTGGACAAAATTATTGGCACCTTTTAGAAGTAGTTAGAAATAATTAGATTTCAAGCAGGTGATTCTCCTTCACTTTGGAATTGAACTCACCTGTGGTGAGTTGCAGGTGCCTGCAATATAAAAATCACTCATTCAACCAGTTTGAATAGGGAAAAGGACTCATTCTCCTGTTTTGTGTGACTGAGTGTACCATAATGAGCATGGAGAAAAGAAAGACAGACAGAGAATTGTCTGAGGAGGTCAGACAGAAGATTGCAGCCAAGCATGGACAATCTCAAGGCTACAAATCAATTTCCAGAGACCTTGATGTTCCTGTTTCCACCGTACATAATGTTATCAGGATGTTTAAGGCCCATGGCACTGTAGCCAATCTCCCTGGACGTAGCCACAAAGAAAACTTGATCGAAGATTGCAGTGCAGGATTGTTCGAATGGTGGAGAAAGCACCTCGATCAACTGCCAAACAGATTCAAGCTGACCTTCAGACACAAGGTATGACAGTTTCAACCCGCACCATCCATCGCCAACTCAATGAAAGGGGGTTATATGGTAGAAGGCCCAGGAGGACCCACTGCTGAGAGAGAGACATAAGAAAGCCCGACTGGGGTTTGCCAAAACACAGCTGAACAAGCCAAAATTCTTCTGAAAGAATGTCCTGTGGACAGATGAGACCAAATTAGAGCTTTTTGGTAAAGCACATCATCTCTGTGTTTACAGAAAACAAAATGAAGCCTTCAAAGAAAAGAACACCTTCCCTACAGTCAAACATGGAGGAGGTTCAGTGTTGTTTCGGGGTTGCTGTGCTGCCTCTGGCACTGGGTGCCTTGAACGTGTGCATGGCATCATGAAATCTGGAGATTACCAGGCCATTTTGGAGTGCAATGTTGAACCCAGTGTCAGAAAGCTGGGTCTCCGTCGAAGGTCATGGGTCTTCCAGTAGAACAATGACCCCAAACACACTTCAAAAAGCACCCAGGAATGGTTCAAGACAAGACGCTGGACTGTTCTGAAGTGGCTAGCAATGAGTCCAGATCTAAATCCCATTGAAAACCTTGGGGAGATCTGAAACAGCAGTTGGGAGAAGGCACCTTCAAATCTGGGATAACTGGAGCAGTTTGCACAAGAAGAGTGGGCCAAACTGCCAGTAGAGAGGTGCAGGAAGTTCATCCATGGCTATAGGAAGCGGTTGATTGCAGTTATTTAGACCAAAGGCTGTGCTACCAAATATTAAGTCTATGGTGTCAATAATTTTGTCAATGCCATTTCTTTTCATTTTCTGATTTAAAAGGATATATTAAATTCTGAATCAAAAACAAAGGTTCTGTAATATTAACAGAGAAATAAAGAATTGTGGAGACCAAATACTGTACTGTTGTTAATTTCAACTTATGTTTAGAGGAAATTGTGAGTTATTTGAAAAAGTGCAAGGGCGCCAATATTTTTGGCCACGACTGTACCTACTGAGCCACTAACACTGCTTAATCAAGAGTAATTAATAACATATTTAAAGTTTCAAAATCTTCTCCCAAGCATGCCTGTTTCCAGGGCACCTGAACATGAGACACTCTTTGCAGAAAAAGACTATATCTTGTGCAGAATAAAAGAATGCTCTGTTTGGTCAAGAATATTTCTTTGCTCTGTAATAGTTATAAGAAAGAATGCCTTATCGAGTTCTTTGGGTGAGAGAACTGAAGCTGGGCAGTTATGCTGCACAAAGAATTTGAGAAAGTGCTCATAACTGTAAGAGATGCTGAAAATGTACAGATTTTAAATTCTAAATCATGTAAAAATTTCTGTTAAAAAATGGAACTTAAATTTAAAATAAAAAAAAATGTTTCACTTAGAAGCAAATAAAAGAAATCCATGAATGGGAAATGTGCAATGCCAACTGAAGTTGTAACTTCAGAATTTAAGAATTGGAAAAGTGTCTGGAATGTTTAGACAGGGCACACCTCCTCAGGATCTAGATTCTGAGGGGGGTTGTTCCCACCCTGACAACCCCACCATGGGGGGGCAATCTATGGGAGTAGTAGAGGCTTGGTAGGCCCCCCAAAAGGTATGCTTTGGATCATGTTGGGGATCATGCTGAAGTGGGGATAGTAGCTGTCAGAAATTGGAATTATAAATAGAAAATTTAAAAACTGCAGAAATCCATTGTGCTCATAGTAATTGAATTTAACTATAATATTTTCTGCTGCAGGTTTTTGGTTTTGTCCCATGTTCAGTCGTTTAAGCATTTCATATTAACAAGAATGTATTCCAAAGTTGGCTCAGTGGCACAGAGTGGTGGAGGACAGCTCTGACATACTGGCAACCTGGGTTCATATCCCAAGTTGGGCACACCTGAAGAGGAGGCCAGCAGAAAGAATGCAGATCATCCGTGTGGACGGTGGGTCCAGTGCTGTACTGCTCACAAAGCGACACCTGATTGGGCTCATTAGAGATGCCATTGGTGATGTGGGTGACCACATGTTGCCTGGAGTCTCCCATCCCAGGAGCATCATGGGTGTGCACACTTATGATGGAGAGGAGCATGGGATGAAAATGTGAAGAAAAGTCTCCATTGTACACAGTGATGTCAGGCCTGATGCCACCCATCCAATGAGCACACTGAGAGGACAGCTTCCTCTCAATGACCATGGCATGGTGGACCCTCCCTTACAGTACGCTGGAGAAAGGGATGCTATCCTGGGTGTACAAGCTGATGGGGAAAAAGCCATGGCCAGCAGGGAGGCCATGCCCACTGGGATGGAGACCTCAGACAGACGATGGAAGAAGGCCCCAGCAGAGGCACAGCACAATGAAGAATAAAGCAAGTAAGAGTAAAACAGAACTTATGCCACAGACAGGTTCAAAAACATCTGACTGCTCCCAACTGACCTCACAACTGCCACGTTTGTGACATCACAGTATGTTGTTATGACAAGCACTATGATGTCATAAAAAGTGCATGGTGCTGGGGTTGCCCAGTGCTGGTGGGGTTTTGGCAGGCCATACAGATGGCAGTACATGCCATTAGTGGAATCCTTCTTCCATTAACATTTGAGGAATGGGTATTGGGGATTCCTACAGCAACACGTCAGAAAGCAGAAATTAGGGACATTCTTTTAACACTAATATTAGTAGCCCTAAAATGCATGACAGGAAAATGGATGCAGCAGGAACATCCCCTGTGGGTGAGTGGATTCGAAGAGTCAAGGAGGTGCTGGTGATGGAGGTCTTAACAGCTAAATTACGTCTCTGCTTTGATCAATATGAAGCAAGGTGGCAGGGATGGGAGGTGTTGTTGCAGGGAAGGGGAGAATCGTAGGCTCCCTACATGGGAGTAATTTTTGTCTCTTGCGATCACTAAAGATAAGGTGTTGTGTATAGCCTGGGAGGACATAGGTAGGAATTATCATTTATTGTATAAGACCAGGATGTAAAACATCTGGGGGGGGGCAGGGAATACGTGCGGCCGAATGTTGGGCCTTGTTGGTTTTTGGCCCGTTTCTAATTTTGACAATTTTAGGTTGTGTTCACAGCAACTCTCTGAATTTTGGGAGACACTGTAACACAACTTATCTTCTATTATGCGGCAGTTAAGCTTATCTCTACTTTTTTGGATCATTTGTCAATGCTTTGTTATTAAATATTGTCATCACTATGTTATACTACAGTATCAGTGTGCAAAATAAAGCTGAGTTCAAAAAAAAAGTGCATGATGAAACCAAAAACTCCTGTTATCAGGACATTTTATACAAACTTCTTGAATAAATTGGCAAAACACACTACCGAGCCTGGGATGGACAAGTGGAAATTAAAAAGGGTCCTCTCAGTGAATTGTAATTTCTGAGTTCAGCATGTTTGTGAAATTATTGACTGCAGCGGACACTTGGGCCTGGATTTTCAGATGTTTGGATGCAGCACTTGCAACAGTTGTACTGACCCAGCTGCATCCTGGTAAATGGTCCAGAATATTTGCTGGTGATTTTCAAACATTCTAATGCATTTCTGACATTTCGCTCAATTTACGGCTGAAAAATGATGCATACATCACTTTTACGATGCGTCATTTTCGGTGCATAACTTGCGGCACTTGTGACATAGTGTTAGACCACATTTTCTGTGGTCTAACATCCATGTCGCAAGTAGCGCTATCGCATGAGAATTGTGAAAAATCCAGCCCTTGCTCTATGCATGCTTCATTCCATTTACACGATCTGCTGCTCTGCTCTGAACTCTTTCTGGCATACAAAACAAACTGGTTACATTAAATGCACGTTGAAAATAGAAAATAGAGTTCAAAATTGACGTTTCTACCGTAGGTCTTCTTCAGGAAATATCTAAAAGAAAAAAAGCGAAATTAATGTAGTCTACACTAATTTTGTTTTTTCTCTTTTAGATATTTCCTGAAAAAGAACTACAGTCGAAACGTCAATTTTTAACTATTTTCTATTTTCATCGTGCATTTAATATAACCATTTTGTTTTCAGACCACATGCTGATGCTGCACCTTGTTTTTGCTTTTACATTTTCTTTCTGGCATATATACTTATTTGTTGACTAGGTAAGCTTGCTGGAAAACAAGTTCCCCTTTTTACATGAGCAACCCAAATGTCAATACAATGGCTAGACAATAGCGTGGTGAGACAAAGGCATAATAAGGGTGTATACAACATACATAGTTATCATGTTTTACATACAGTACTAATGCAAGAACACTAAGTTAGCGACAAAGGCATAGTAAGGGTCTTTACAGCATAGATAGTAATCATGTTGGAAATACCAAAGCAAGTATATTTTACATTAGAGATAGGATCATTTTTAGACAGTATAAGAACTGTTAGGACCACCATAGGCCTATTCTCAAAGTTGTCTTGTGGTTAAATACATTACAGAAGTTTCAACATATGAACATATGAAAATGCCAGCAGAAGCAGGCCTTACGGTCTATCGAGTCTGCTCGATTGTGCAGCTAGCCTGTCAACTTGCAGCTGCCCCACCCTCCCCACCCTTCTTTATCACAACCCTCCCGCCCATGTACAAATGTTAGTGCAAACTCATTACATTAGGTTCTACACTGATAGGTAGGAGTACAAACACAATGTATGGAAACAGTTACAGCTATAATATATGGTTCAGTGTTCTCAACTATAGTATATGGTTCAGTATTCTCAGTTATAGTATATGGTTTAGTGTTCTCAGTTATAGTATATGGTTTAGTGTTCTCAGTTATAATATATGGTTCAGTGTTCTCAACTATAGTATATGGTTCAGTGTTCCCAGCTATAGTATATGGTTCAGTATTCTCAGCTATAGCATATGGTTTAGTGTTCTCAGCTATAGTATATGGTTTAGTGTTCTCAGCTATAGTATATGGTTTAGTGTTCTCAGCTATAGTATATGGTTAAGTGTTCTCAGCTATAGTACATGGTTTAGTGTTCTCAGCTATAGTATATGGTTTATTGTTCTCAGTTATAGTATATGGTTTAGTGTTCTCAGCTATAGTATATGGTTTAGTGTTCTCAGCTATAGTATATGGTTCGATGTTCTCAGCCATAGTATATGGTTCGGTGTTCTCAGCTATAGTATATGGTTCGGTGTTCTCAGCTATATTATATGGTTTAGTGTTCTCAGCTATAGTATATGGTTTAGGGTTCTCAGCTACAGTATATGGTTAAGTGTGTAATGCATGGTTCAGTGTTACTGTGTATGGAAATGCATGCATTGCCAGATGCGTCTGTACCACAATAGTGATCTTAGAATTCTGTTGTACCACAGTAGCTATGTCACTACTATGGAACAACAGCATCGAATCTTGTGCCTACAATTCCTCATGCTTATCACTTACCCACACTGCAGATTCCTCATAATGAAGATGTCTCCAAGGCTGTAAACACCACAACTGAACTATCTGTAAAAAAGCTGAGCTACAAGAAATGTTGCCAGCTCATATTGCCAATACTTAACTTACATTAAATGTTTTTAATCTTATCCTGCTGTATACTGTTTTCTGTTTATGTCACCACAGTTCAAGACAGAGTTAGAAAGAAGATAAAGTAATTAAAACATGCATATACTATACAAAATAATGTTATGGGCAACCGTACACAACAAGGCTGATGTTTCCATCTCAGGGTGAGAGGACATCATACAGACCCCTCGAACTTTGCTCTTGAGGTCTATGATCTCATCTCTCAGTGGAAACATAGGCTTGTTGTGCATGACTGTCCATACATTATCCTCTATTTCAATCAACTTACATAGACACATACATAGATGGTGTAAGGCAGAAAAAGGCTAAAATTCCATCACGTTTGCCTGTTGCTCTTACAGTACATAGAATTCTTCAATCTTTTTGGAGCTTGCAGAACCCTGTCCTCCCTTTTACTTCCAGCTCCTCCCCTTGTACATAGCCCATTGGATTTCAAACCCCAAGATTGTTCTAGCATTAATCACATTCCAGGGTAGACTGCACCACCTATCTGCCACCCTCTCATCAATCAAGTATTTTCTGAAATCCTTCTTGAGAGTTCCCTCTGCTAATTTGAGATTGTGGTCTCTGGTGGTTGTGTGGTACATCTAAATTAGAATAAATCCAAGGGGTACACTCTTTTTTTAAGCTGCCTTGAAGAGGGGCTCAGCTACATAGTCAAGAATGAAAGAAAAAAAAATCCGAGAAGATGCATTTGAACAATCAGATGAGAATTAAACTAGATTATATCTACAACCTAAGGATGTAATAAACTATTACTAAACCAGGGTAGACTAGATGGACCAGGAGGTCCTTTTCTGCCGACAACTACTATGTACTATATACTGCATGTAACTATGTAACTTTAATGATATACCTAAATTCTGGTCACACATGCCACATTTTCCATAAGGACAATGGTTACAGGCTTAGGTTGCTGAGTTACTAATGTATAGTCTGGAAAGGGTTTTGCCTCATGATGGGTTTACCAGAAGTTGAGATCAGGGTCAAGATTAGTTTAGAAATTTAATTGAGGGAAGGTGCTGGACAGCCATGTTGAAAGGTAGACATATTTCACTTCCTCTCTCTCTGGAAGTACTATAAGTAAAATTTATACTTTTCAGCTCTTTTTGGTGCTAGAGCTTCAATATACTCAGACACAGGAAAAGCTTCAAAACAAATTGATGTATTCTATGTGCAGCTTACTGTAAGTGGAACAAATATGGTCTGTCCGAATTGGAATGCTGGTGGAGGAGTCACAAAACAACTGCAGGCCCTGCCAGAACCTTTGGGTGGTCTGTGGTGGTGGGGGCTGCTCCTCCCTGGAGATGGATCACAAAATTGAGCAGCAGGTATTGGTGTGTATGTCCTCAGAAGACATAAAATAGTCTTAGCATTATCAGCAGCCAAGGAAGTAGATGAATACTCCCAAAAACTTCTGCCTGTTGTAGCACAGCTAACCACCAAAAATATTCCTCTGTAGAACTGATTGGATTCCTTGGCAAATAAGTCAAAGAAACAGAACATCTATACGGCTAGAATGCCTGAAAGAAGGTAGGCAGACAGTTTGATCAGGTTTGTCCGGACCCTGCTGGGTGAGCGATTACAGTTGGTTGAATCCTGAGACTTGAGGAGACTGAAGAAAGCCTACAGAGTGAACATTCAGCATCAGGCTGCAATAATGGAAGAGACCAGAATAATACTAACTGTGACACTGGGAGTGGAAGCAAGGGATGCCATTTTGAAATCAGCTAGTAATGTGGGTACATTGGGCTCTGGTGCTGCAATGATTCATTTATTCCCGGGCTGGTCATTTAGAACTTGTTCCAGATGCAAGCAGTTTGATGCTGTAAGAAAAATAATATGTGGACTTAGTATCACCCACTCATGTTTGGCTCGAAGTCTCCTATGGAGGTAACCAGCTGTATTTCACAAACTCTAAAGATTCAGGCTTATGGGTGGTAAAAGCAGTTGTAGTGTTCTGCAGGGTATGGGAGGAAAGTGTTGAGTGCAAGGGAGAATGGCGAGTACAGAGCTCATAGTGGACACATGAATACTGGCCCCAAATGTTCCTGAACTTCGCTCATGGGCTGGATAGGTCTGGTGAAGACCTAAAATAAACTATGGGAGTACATTGCACAGTATAAATTGTGTTTGAGATACTTAAAAAGGATTTCATGTGTAACTTTCTTGGGGTCAAAATGGCATCAGCCACAAGGAGCTTCAACTTATCTGTGGTATCCTGTTTTATGGCATGGTTTTGCCTGATTGAATATGGTATGTGTTGAAAGGGGCAGAGTTGTTTTTCCAGCTCGGACACAGAGTGACAAATGTGGAAGTATCTGTTTTCTTTTTATAACAAGATGTGGAGATGGTAGTAGCGCTGTTTTAGTTCTGTCGGTAAGAAATTTTATCAGTAATGTAGATGTGCATCAATTGTTAGTGAAATAACTAAGTCACAGAGTCAGCTTTGTTGTTTTTGAAAGTCTGTAAGTTCAAGTGCTAGAGGGTAGCTAAAGCTGTTGTTGGAATAAGCAACATATTAGTTGGTTTTATAACACATGCTATGCAGTTCTCCTTAGGTTCCAAAATTATTAAGGATGATGTACACAATATACAGGAATACCACCTCATCTTGTATTATAACAGTATTTTTTCACAGAGAGGGTTGTGGATGCATGGAACGGCCTTCCGGAGGAGGTTGCGGAGTCAAAAACAGTTGTGGAATTCAAGCATGCGTGGGACAGTCATAAGGCAATTCTAGGGGTTGGGGGTAGGAAGAAGTAGGCTGCTGGTTAACTAGGAGCTGCAGCTTATCCATTAGGTAGGGAAATGAGCAGACTGGGTGGGCAAGCGGTCCTTATCTGCCGTCAAATTCTATGTTTCTATGATATTGCTATAACCTGTATATTAAAATGTATTTTGTGAACTACAGCCTGATGGCTCATATGATGCTGTAAGGCTTTGGCATAGTTTTTTTCTGAAAATCAATAAACTATAAGTTAAAAAAAATTATGTAATATTGGTTTAGTAATATATGGATCCTTAAAATAATATCCCCAAAAAGCATATAAAAAAATCATTGTAATAGATTAGTTAGTCCCGTAATAGTATACTTCCGGTGCTCGTAATACTACACTTCCGGCCCAATAATACTATACTTCCGGTCCCCATAATACTATCGTTGGGATTACAGGACGCGACTACTGTATGAACCGTGTGTTTTTTTGTTTTTTTTTCTCTGAATGAAGTGGGAACAGATTGGGAGCTGGGGGAGTGTGTGCAAATGAGGAGCAAGGAACACTTGGAGTCTGACGAACTCTGCAGACTGCAGCAGCACAAGTAAGAACTTGGAAATTCCTCGCATCCATATATTACAAAAAATAACATATAGGTTCTGGTGTTTCAAGGCAGAATTCCATCTTGAGGTTCTGGGGACACAAGAAACCTCTCAAGCTTCGCTCTCGAGGTTTCTTATGTCCCCAGAACCTCTTGATGGAATTACTGCCTTGTAATACACCAGAACCTATCTATTATTCTGTTTGTATTCTCTGCTGCATATATCTATGAACAAAACACAATGATGTAGTACGTCCTGGGTGTTAGTACTGGCACTGGTCTCAGGCTGCTAACCTGAAACAATAGCTGAAAAGCAAGAAGGGGGCACTCAAAGGATTGCTGTCAAACAAAAATTGCTGGAGCCTTCAATAATGTGGAACATTTTAATGTGCATATGAAGAAAACCACTAACTGACTACCCTGGCACTTTTACCTCCAATGTCTTCATCAGAGAACATCCCCTGAGGAAGACCTTTGTGGTCAAAGTGCCAGGGCAGCCAGTCAGCAGTTTTTTCTCGGAAGCACCAAGGGAGATAGACAGTGAAAATGCCGACCTCCCCCACAGCAATGGTGCAATACCGACGCAGGTATTGTGCCACCCATGCAGTGAGTGTTTTCTGTGGGGGGGCTGTGCCCACCGCACCCCCTAGACTTTAGGATTATCAACTCCAGGTCAGAGTTGGCCAAGGGGGGCGGAACACTGGCAGAAAGCGAAGCACCGAAAAAGGACCATTACAGCGAATGTCGCCATAATGGTCTTTTTCCGTGTTTTGCCATCGGGGTGTCGACATGAAGGGGTGCACCATTTTTTCTCAAATACCCAATAAAATGTTTAGTGTTATCCTAGGCTGCAGCAATTTTTTTGATAGCAAACTTTCAGGTGCCTCTCATTTCCTTCTATATACTTATGAAAAGAGCCCCACATTTTATGAACGATATCTAGCTTTTTACTATGGCCATACTGATTTTTTTAGTTTAAACATATCCATCATGAAGTTCATCCATGTCAAAATGGTTGGGAGATATTTATGTTTCCATTTTATCAGATTTTTTCTGGCTAATGTAATACCAATAGTGATTCATTTGTAATATTTACTCTGGTTTCTGGTTTGATGGGCCCCAGTAGGTTCAGGGCTGGGGAGGCTCTGAGGTGCAGTTCACTGGTGTAGAGATTGCATGCATTATTTGGGACCAATAGTTAGACAGATATGGGTCGGAACACAGTAAGTGAATTAAGGTGCCTGTGGTATTAGAGCATCTTGGACATGAATTGCATATGGAAGGGTTAATTTTATGTCATCTAGCAGGGGTTTAATACGTACAGTTGGATTTTCTGGTGTTTTGACGCCTTAACTGGAAGATGGAGTTTTTTTTCCTATGGTATGCCATTCCTCCTCTAAATACCAGTAATCAAGATCCAGTTCTGATTTATATCTTTGAGTTGTTCAACATGGAATTAGAGATTTCACTATATACTTTAGAGATAAGTTTTGGTGTGTAATAAGGATTTCTTCATCGCCCATAGCTTTCAGGGGAGTATGTAAACCATTAATTTTCCTAATGTAAATTCTCAGTTGCAGTTATTTCAAAAAGTGGGATCCTGGCAGGCTGAAATGCTCCTGAAGAATCTCAGATGTGACAAAGGCATAGTCTATGCAACAAAGTCCTATTTCAGTGAGTCCTCGGTCATGCCTGACTTTAAAAGCTTGATCACTCACCGAAGGAGGAAAGTTATAGTTCAAAAGAACTGGAGAATAATTACTGATGATACTATTTTGCCCCATAAGGGCATCAACTCTCTGCCATATGATATAGCATATTTGGGCTGTTGTATTCATCAGTTGTTGGTTCTTTTGGCAGTACAAATGGGACAAGAGGACTTGTTTAATTAATGAGTGGATCTCTTGTTCAATTGCACTAGAGGCTTTAAGATTATTTAGATTGAACCAGTCTTGTATCATACTTATTCATGCAGCAAGATGGTGCCTGTAGAAGTTTGGAAGGGCTAGCCCTCCATGGATCTAAGCAAAATTATTTTGTCTTGTTGTAGATATGTTTTTTTTTTTTTTTTTTATTATTTCACAAGAGCTGGTAATTGGGTTCTCGGCAAGGACTTGACAAACCAATGTGGAATGCCTATGGGAAGAGTTTGGAAAAGAAATAGAAATTTTGGGAGAACATTCATTTTTATGTTGATTGCGGGCATGTGCAAGAAACATGTTGCGGCAGGTTTCTCAACAAGCAGGTTGTGGAGGCATGGCACTGTTGTGGCCAATGCCCCCACAGCCTGTAAAGGCTTGTCCTGCGTCCCACAATGTCGTGGCATGCTGCTTCTGACACTAGTTCAGCCAGTGTGCCACCAACTTGTAAAAATGTAGCCACTGCAATCAGGGGCCACCTCATCATTGCAGTGTCCGCCATCCACGGCAATGAGGGAGTGACCTGTCATTGCAGGGCGGGATGTAGAAACACTGATATTGTTTGTGAACATGGCGGTGGCTTGCCGCTGTGTTCACAAACAATATAACCCCCCCACCATATTTATTTGCCGACGGGGGCCCCCAATCCCTGTTGGCTTCAATGCCCCAATGTTTATTGTGCCGACGGGGGAGCCCACTCCCTGTCTGCATTATGTACCCTCCCACTTTTATTGTCTGCCGACAGGTGCCCAGTCCCCATTGTCATAATGTAATATCCCCTCCCCCTTTTGTTGTGTGTCGACAGGGTGCCCAATCCCCTGTCTGCTGCAGCTGGCCCCCAAAAGACAGATCGTGACACGCTGGAGCCCACCCCAGCGTGCCACATGCCCTGTAAAATGAAAATGGTCCTGCGACGCTCTTTTTTAACCTGTAAAAAGGAAACTGTCCTCGGCAGTCTCCCCTGTCCCCACCCACAACCCGCACTCACCCACTGCACACTCTGCCTCCCACACACCCTCACCCATACTTACCTCGGAGCTTGGCGCGACGATCTTCGTGGACCGGGAACACATCTGCACTCTTCAAAGCCGACCGCAAACTGAGGAAATGCCGGTAAGCTGTATAATGGAATAAATGGGTTTTCCAACTTTAATGCATATCTCAGTCATTTTTTGGAATTTTGGCACCAAATTTTCAACATGGGTTTTTTTGGGACCCCTCCTCATAAATTCTGGAACTGTTATGGTGTTAATCAGCCTCAAAAGGTGATTTGCGGTCACTGCATGGAATCACCTTTTGAAACATATAGAAACATAGAAGTTGACGGCAGATAAGGACCGCAAGGCCCATCCAGTCTGCCCATTTCTTTTCTACCTTATAAATGTGCCATCGGCCTTTGCTCTGTCAGTGACCTATCTATTCATAGTCATTTGTATTGTCTCCTTATGCCTATCCCATGCCTGTTTGAAGCCCTGCACTGTATTCATAGCCACCACTTCTTGTGGTAAGCCATTCCATGCATCCACCACCCTTTCTGTGAAAAAGAATTTCCTCACATTCCCCCTTAATCGGCCTTCCTCTAATCTCATGCTGTGTCCTCTTGTCCTGCTATTTTTCTTATATTTAAACATGTTAGACTCTTTCACCTTGTTTTGGTGCCGATTAATGAAATGACAGTGACAGTGTTCATGAGGTGGGCTCTCAAAAAGCCTATGTTGCAAATTTGGTGGAAAAAATCCAAAAAATGACTGTTTACGAGCGTGCATTGTGCAGTTGCTATGCATGCTCGTAACTTCGCAAATTTACAATATTGTCATGCCAGATTTTCAACATTGCCATTTTTTCACACCTCCTTATGAACAGTATAGCTGTCATTGTTCACATCCTGGCCAAAGTGTGTTTTTTCACTTCCAGCGCAGAATAGCGCAGTTGCTGTGGGAAATCAGTGTCTGGACAGATTAAGAAAATGACAGTGACACTGTTCATGAGTAGAGGTCCTAAAATGCCTATGTTGAAAATTTGGTAGCGATACTGATAAAATGACTGTGTTACTAGCATGTTTAGCGTTTGCCTGCCTTTCAACTTCACGAATTTATAATATGTTCACTCCAGATTTTCAACATTTCCATTTTCCCCACTCATGAACAGTACAGCTATCATTTTCCCATTCTGGCCAAAATGTGTTTTCGCACTTCCAGCGCAGAATAGAGCAGTCACTGTGGGAAATCACTGTTTGGGACAGATTAAGAAAATGACAGTGATACTGTTCATGAGCAGAGGTCCTAAAATACCTATGTTGAAAATTTGGTGATGATAGCCCATCAAATGACTATGTTACAAGTATGCGTTGCGCACTTTCCACGCACCCTTGTAACTTCACAGATTTGTAATATTGTCACGCCAGATTTTCAACAGTGGCATTTTTTCACACCTCCTTATGAGCAGTACAGCTGTCATTTTTCACATCCTGACCGACATGTGTTTTCACAGTTCTGGCGTAGAATAACGTGGTCGCTGTGGGAAATCAGTGTTCGGGACAGATTCAGAAAATGACAGTGGCACTGTTCATGAGCAGAGGTCCTAAAACCCCTATGCTGAAAATTTGGTGATGAAACTCCATAACATGACTGTGTTACAAGCGTGCGTTGCACTGTTTCCATGCACCCTTGTAACTTCGCAAATTTGTAACATTTTCATGCCACATTTTCAACAGTGGAATTTTTTCACACCTCCTTATGAACAGTACAGCTGTCATTTTTCACATCCTGGCTAAAATATGTTTTTGCACTCCTGCCGGAGAATAGCACAGTCACTATGGGAAATCAGTGTTTGGGACAGATAAAGATCGACCGAGTGAGGGGTGGAGTGACCGAGCTCAACTAAGCTCTGTTGGGACAGCTGCGGATTTGTTTGTGGGCAGAAAAAGGCCCCAAAGCATGAGCCCAGTACAAAAGGGCAGCCTGCAGCACTGGGAGAAACAGAACGAGAGAGCGAGTGAGGGAGGGGGAGTGAGCGAACTCACCGGAGCACTGTCAGGACTGCTGTGGATTTCTTTGTGGGCAGAAAAAGGCATCAGTGCAGGCAGGAGCCCAGTACAAAAGGCCAGCCTGCAACGGTGGGAGAAACAGTATGAGTGAGTGAGATGGGGGACTGAGTGAGCTCAACGGAGCTCTAACAGGACTGCTGCGTATTTCTTTGTGGGCAGAAAAAGGCGCCAATGCAGGCAGTAGTCCTGTACAAAAGGGCAGCTTGCAGCACCAGGACAAACAGAATGAGCACGTGAGAGAGGGAGACTGAGCGACCTCAACGGAGCTCTGTCAGGACAGCTGTGGATTTCTTTGTGGACAGACAAAGATGCTAATGCAGCCAGGAGCCACGTACAAAAGCGCAGCCTGCAGTGCCAAGAGAAACAGAACGAGCGAGTGACAGAGCAGTAGTGAGCGAGCTCAATGGAGCTCTATTGTGACTGCTGCAGATTTCTTTGTGGACAGAAAATGTGGCAATGCAGGCAGGAGCCCAGTATAAAAGGCCAGCTTGTAGCGCCGGCAGAAACGAAATGAGTGAGTGAGAGGGGGGAGTGAGAGAGCTCAATGGAGCTTTGTCAGGACTGCTTCAAATGTCTTTCTGCCCAGAAAAATCCGCCAATGCAGGCAGGAGCCCAGTACAAAAGGGCAGCCTGCAGCGGTGGGAGACACAGAACGAGCGAGTGAGGGAGGGGGAGTGAGTGAGCTCAACGGAGCTCTATTGGGACTGCTGCAGATTTGTTTGTGGGCAGAAAAAGGCAGCAATGCACGCAGGGGCCCAGTACAAAAAGGCAGTCTGCAGTGGCGGGAAAACCAGAATGAGTGAGTGAGAGAGGGGGAGTGAGCGAGCTCAACGGAGCTCTATTGTAACTGCTGCAAATTTCTTTGTGGGCAGAAGAAGGCGGCAACCAGGCAGGAGCCCAGTAGAAAAGGACAGCCTGCAGCACCAGCAGAAACGGAATGAGCGAGTGAGAAAAGGGGAGTGAGCGAGCTCAACGGAGCTTTGTCGGGACTGCTGCAGATTTCTTTGTGGGCAGAAAAAGGCACCCACAGAGGCAGGAGCCCAGTAGAGAAGGGTAGCCCGCAGCGCCAGGAGAAACAGAATGAGTGAGTGAGACAGGGGGAGTGAACAACCTCAACGGAGCTCTGTCAGGACAGCTATGGATTTCTTTGTGGGCAGAAAAAGGCCAACACTGGCAGGAGCCCAGTACAAAGGGCAGCCCAGCGCTTGGAGAAACACAACAAGCCGAGTGAGAGAGGGGATGGAGCGAGCTCAATGGGAGTTTCAGAGCGTGATCAAGGCGCTTTTGTGGGCAGAAAAAGGCGGCAATGTGCAGGCAGGATCCCAGTACAGAAGGGCAGCCTGCAGCACCGGGAGAAACAGAATGAGCGAGTGAGACAGGGGGATTGAGCAGGCTCAACAGAGCTTTGTTGGGACTGCTGCAGGTTTCTTTGTGAGCAGAAAAAGCCACTAACAGAGGCAGGAGCCCAGTACAAAAGGGCAGCCTGCAGCGCCAGGAGAAACAGAATGAGTGAGTGAGAGAAGGGGAGTGAGCCACCTCAGAGGAGCTCTGTCGGGACAGCTGCACATTTCTTTGGGGGCAGAACAAGGTGCCAATGCAGACAGGAGCCCAGTACAAAAGAGCAGCCTGCAGCACCGGGAGAAACAGACTGAGCGAGTGACAGAGGGGCAGTGAGCGAGCTCAACAGACCAACGCAATCAACATTCAGCATTGACAAATGCTTGTTGTAGCTTGATTCTGCCTATTCATTTTAAGGCAGGTTACAGAACATTTTTTTAAGTCTTACTGTACTTTGGTTAGGAGAGGTGAATAACTGTAATGAAATACATCATTAAGTGGCATTACTATTACTGTTTCTAAGTACTCTAGACAGGTAACTATCTTGCAGTGGCAGTTTGAAGGTATTGAGGGTTTAATTGTTTCATTTAGACAGTGTAATTTGTTTTTTGCCTAGTTGTCATTATATCCTGATGCAGCACCAAATGTGGCTGTGATTTGTAGAAGTTCCTTTAGAGACTCATGAAGGTTAGATAGACAGATAGATAGGCAGACAAACAGACAAAGCTAGATAGATAGATAGATAGGCAGACAGAGATAGATAGATAGATAGGCAGACAGACAGATAGTAGATAGCAATAGATAGAGATAGATATAGTAGATAGATAAATAGATAGAGCTAGATAGATAGATAGATAGGCAGACAGATAGTAGATAGCAATAGATAGATAGAGATAGATATAGTAGATAGAGATAGATATAGTAGATAGATAGAGATGGATAGAGATAGATTTAGTAGGTATACAGATAGATAGCTAGATAGCGATAGCAACATAGATAGCTAGATAGATGATAGATAGACAGAGATGGATAGATATAGTGATAGC
This sequence comes from Neoceratodus forsteri, assembly GCA_016271365.2. Taxonomy (NCBI): domain Eukaryota; kingdom Metazoa; phylum Chordata; order Ceratodontiformes; family Ceratodontidae; genus Neoceratodus; species Neoceratodus forsteri. The sequence continues at coordinate 1,547,349,706 of CM057449.1, read as the reverse complement.
GATAGAGATAGATAGATAGATATAGATAAATAGATAGAGATTGAAATAGATATAATAGACAGATAGATCGATATGGATAGATAGATAGACAGACATACAGATAGACAGACAGGCAGACAGACACACACATAGATAGATAGATAGATAGATTGAGATAGAGATATATAGATAGACAGAGATAGATAGAGAGATAGAGACAGATAGAGATAGCGATAGTGACAGAGATAGACAGACAGACAGACAGACAGATAGATAGCTAGATAGATAGAGATAGCAATAGCAACAGAGATAGATAGATAGTTAGATAGATAGATAGATAGATAGAGATGGATAGAGATGGGTTTTGATTGATAGATATAGCAGATAGAGAGACAGACAGATAGATAGATAGTGATAATGATAGACATAGATAGATAGATAGATAGATAGATAGATAGATAGATAGATAGAGAGAGAGAGATGGATAGAGATACATATAGATATATATATAACAAACAGGTAGGTAGATAGACAGACAGGCAGACAGATAGACAAACAGACGGAGATAGATGGATAGATAGATATAGTGATAGTGATTGAGATAGACATATAGATAGATAGATATGGATAAAGATAGAGATAGAGACAGATAGATATAATAGAGATAGGTAGGTAGATAGACAGACAGAGATGGATAGATAGATCGATAGTTATAACGATAGAGATAGATAGATAGATAGATAGATAGGTAGACAGATAGAGATAGCGATAGCGACAGAGATAGATAGGTGATAGACAGATAGTGATAGAGGGAGATGGCGATAGAGACAGAGAGAGATAGAAAGAGAGAGAGAGAGGGAGGTGGATAGAGAGATGGATAGATAGGTGATAGACAGACAGACAGACAGATATAGATAGCAATAGTGACAGAGATAGACAGATAGATATAGATAGCGATAGAGAGATAGAGATAATGATAGAGATAGATAGATAGATAGGTAGGTAGAGATACAGATAGACAGACAAACAGATAGATAGATAAACAGATAGATAGTGATAGTGACAGAGATAGACAGACAGACTGACAGGCAGATAGATAGATAGATAGATAGATAGATAGAGATAGCGACAGAGAGAGATAGATAGATAGAGATGGATGGATAGACAGATAGATAGAGATAGTGATAGTGACAGAGATAGATAAATGATAGACAGACATAGATAGATAGATAGATAGATAGAGGTAGCAATAGAGATAGATACAGTATATAGATAGATAGATATGGATAGAGATAGAGATATGTAGATGGAGAGATATATAGATATATAGATAGATAGAGATAGATAGACAGATATAATGATAGCGATAGAGATAGATAGATAGATAGATAGATAGGGATAGAAATAGAGCTAGAGATAGACATAATAGATGGACGGATGGATGGATGGATAGATAGACAGACACACAGAGATAGATAGATAGAAAGATAGATAGATATAGCGATAGAAATAGATAGATAGATAGATAGATAGCAACAGAGAGATAGATAGATAGATGATAGACAGACAGACAGACAGAGATAGATGGAGATAGTGATAGATAGAGGCAGATAGCTAGATATATAGCTAGATAGATAGATACATAGACAGACAGCTAGACAGACAGACTGATTTCTATATCATGTGTCACATGCATAGCGTTTTATTTCATGGTCACTTGTGCCAGATGAGAAAATGTAATATATTCATTGTTACAAACTGCTAGTTCTAGAGTTTCAATTGTCAGGGAAAAGATGTGAGGTGAAAGATGACATAATTGATGTGTGCCTCTGCTAAGGGAGAACTAGGGCAACAAAACATTATCGGTTTTGATCTTGGAGGTAGGGGAGTGGTAATGTAATTTAACCCATAGTCTGAATTTGGGTCTGAACCTTGCAACTTCCAGAATCTTGTGCATGTAGTCCCACTGAAATCTATCAAATGTTTTTCAGCATCTAAAGATAAAACTATTGCTTCTGGTTAGATGTTTTAGGCATTATGTCTCTGGTTCTTCTTCTATTATCCCTCCCCCAGTTTCCTTACCGGATGAATCCATTCTGACCTGACAAGAGAAGGATATGGATGATGTGTTTTCCACATGTGAAGATTACATTTTTGAGAATAGACATATGGAGGAATCAAAAGCTACAGACAAGGGCTACTCTTATAGATCAAAATAATTTATCACCATTAGCAGTTTATAATCTTGCTAAAACATATTTTGTAAATAATGTAAGAAGGTTTCACATTCATGGAATATCTATTTCCGACAGGTCTATGATCACCTGTAGTATTGTCCCCTCATTTATTAGGTATGTAATGCAAAACTGGAGATTTGATAATACTTCACTGGCCAGTAAAGAATTTATTTCAATTATGAAGAAATTGATTGAATGATATTGGGTTTATAACAACTCTCCGAGTATACTGACGGAAATAAAATATAATGGCCTAGATATTCAAAGCAGATGCGTGGCAGAAAGTGGAGATGCACTGCGCTTCTCAGAAGATGGGCGGACCTGCGATTTTCGAAAGGGAGAGATGCATCGCGCATCTCCGGATGCGCCATCACGTATCTATAATGTATGCAGCACATGTGCCGCACATCCCTATATTCAGCCAAAACGTGCAGCGCATCTGCAGTGCATCAAATAGAAGAGCTGTCCAAAGTTAGGCATGGAAAAAACATGTCTAAATGGCCAGACACCCACAGGCAGGCCACAGAACTGCAGGCAGGCTGAATACAACCCTTGGAGGTGCTGCAGGATAAACTCCAGGCACCCATACATAGCAGCCATGCCAGCATGGATGAACCCTGAGCCACTGGCACAGTCCAGGGAGCAACACCTCAAACCGCACCCTGGATATAGACACCCAGCAGCTGCATACCAGTGCTGTCAGGTGCCGCCCCGGACACACCAGAGGTGCGGACAGCCACTATGCAGCAAATGTACCAGGGGCCATGGCCCGCACCCACATGGCCTACAGGGAGCAACCAGGTGGTGGCATGCACCCAGGGTGCCATCTGGGGCAATGTTGCTCAGGTAGTCTGGTGGACGGGTGGCAGCCTGGCACATGCTAGGGACTGACCTGTGGCACATGCACCATAGGTGCACAGAAGTGGGACCCAACCACTACTGTACGTGGTCACTTCCATTCCTTGCAGTCATCACCATGTTTAACTTTCATGGGGGTGTGCGGGGCACTGCAGGTGACTGCGCGCTGCATATGGAGCTGATGTATCACGTGCATGTGGTATGCCGATCAAACTGTGTCACCCTGTGCCCTTCCCTGTAGCTGGTTCAGGTGGGCCCCTGTGGCCACTGTCTGGGTGGGCCCCTGTACCCCTGTCCGACCCTGTACATAGCTATGGGGTCTATCACTGTACCCAGGCCAATGCAGTCCACCTTCACACACACAAACATTCCACCACACCTGCCTGCTAGGCTGCAGTTCCTCCTGTTCACCTTTGTGGAGTGGTGGGGCAGCCCTTCAAAGCTGGAACTGAGCATGCCTGGGGTATGGAAATGGCCTGAATACATTCCAGCAATGAGCTCCGGCATGTGGGAGATAGGCTTGGAATGTGCAATGAGGTCATCTGCATATGCCGGCTGAATATTGCACTTTTGTGCACCACGCAAGTGACTCTGCATTGAGCATTTCTCCATGCTCCACATAGGGCTAAGATCACCTGCTGCACCGCGCATCTCCCACTGCGCTATCGCGCATGTTCGGAATATTCAGCAGGGCATGCATGAGTGCATCTCATGGCGCATCTTCTGAATATATCATTATTTTGGGCTGGCACATCTCAGATGCATGGCGCAGGCTATTGTGCATGTTTGCAGAGGGCTTTTGGATATCTAGGCTCATGTCTGTAAATCAGTTTTGAGAGTGGTGGTGATATAGCTTCAAATTAATCTTCATAAAATTAATAAATGCAATTCTGATATAATTAGAAAAAAAAAATCAAATCCCTTGAAAAAATAATTAGAAATGAAGGCCCCACTACTGTCTTAAACAGTACACTACAAGAGATAATTAGTAAAAGGAATGGCTTTTTTTTTATGAGGACATTTTTCCCCAACTGCCAGCGAGGCTTGTGGTGGTGTACCGACCATCCACTCCATCCCCCCTTTCAGGGATCACAGGGCACATCAGGGTGTGTGTTTTTTTTCCATGGTTACAGATGTTGCTACAGGAACCCCTACCCCCCCGATGGTGCTGGCATGAAGGACCACAGTCCAGGTGGGAAGCCATGCAGAGACATGGCTTCTACCAAGTACCTAACAGTGCCCTCCCCTCCCAATGCCATCCACTGGTTGGATCAGTGCTCAGTCCTCCCCAGAGAGGACAGCTGCCCAACGGCGGCTCAGTCCAGCTCCTCCCGTTCTGACCCCTGATGACCCAAACTCGTTCTCAAACCTGGCTAGTTGGTGCAGTGCAAGTTGTGGTGTCCAGCACCAAAACACTCTGCGCCACTGGGCCAGCTAAAAGGAATGAATATTTAATACTAGTAGTAGAAAAGAACCTTTATAAAGTTAAAAATAAAATTTATTACTACAGAGATAAAATGGGTAAATTGCATGCTCATGCTTTAAAAAGGCAAAAAGAGGTCAATATAATTAAGCAGTAATGACTGAACAGCTGGTCATTTCTAGGCATTAACGACTGGCTGCAGGGAACCCACCTAGCAGATCAATAATCAAAAGGAAATAACTAGCTGTGAGATCATTATTGCGATTATAAGTCTAATCACATTACACACAGGAAAAAATGTTTTTTTTTTTAAGGGAGAGTTTATGAACTTGTACGCCACTCTGATCTGTACCGGGCATTTCTAAAAGATTAATGCACTGCACACCAGCCAATCAGAGCATGCATTTACCTCATGAGTAATTAATTAGACTTATAACTAAGCAATAATACACAAGGTGTGCAATATCGTGGGGTATCGTCCCACCTCAGGTACATTGTGAAACCTGAGGCTGCAAGCCGAGTGACTTCAGCTCAGATTGGATGCTATCCCATTACATCGTACGTTTTGGAGAGTATTACTGAATTATGAAATGGATCCATTATGATTTTGTTGGCTAATGGAATGACCTACTTCAGACCAAGATTGTGTAATGAGGTACCAACCAGATTGAATGTGGTCTCAGCCAATCATTTAAGGATTTTGACCATCCATTTCATAATAACTAACACAGTGTATTAAAACAAGATGGTACTATTGCTCACACAGGTCAAGAGATTATATCAGTTTATTAAGTATTTTAAAACAGTTTATGATAAACTTTCTTCAAATATATTAGATAAGACAGAGGAATATTTAGAATCAACAAACCTTTTGAGATTGGATATTACGGGAGAAAAGTTTTCATTTGTGGAAGTAATGAATGATACATAATCAAGGAAAAAAAACTTCACACCGGGACCAGATGGTTCACCACTGAATTTTATATTTGCATTTACACAGGAACTCTTACCCTGGTGATGTTATTACTGAATGAAATTACTACTCAGACATAATTCCCCCTTCTATGCTAGAGTCCAAAGTGGTTCTCCTACCTAAAGAAGAATAACGACAAAAAAATAAAAACTGAGAACTACAGGCCTATCACACTCTTAAGTCAAGATTATAAAATTATTTCTAACCTTATTGTTAGCCGAATTCAAGACCAGGGTTCAAATTTTCAAATGAAGGGGGACTAAGTCCCACTCCACAACTGCAGTTGTGGTCTGAAATCTCCACAGCTGTGAAGATTTGTGTTTTCAGTCTGGCACAGCTGTGGGAGATGTTATGCCTGGTCCCAGCGGGTGTAACATTTTCCCACAGCTGTGGAGGTTTGTATTTTCAGTCTGGCGCAGCTGCGGGAGATGTTACGCCTGGTTCCAGTGGGCGTAACATTTTCCCACAGCTGTGGGGAAAAACAGCCGCAAGCTGCTGGAAATCATGGAGCCGGTCGTAAATCGGCTCCACCGTTGGAAATACCGTTACCGCATGTAAAACAGCTGTGGGAGCTTCAAAGGCTCTATAAATCCAGCCACAGATCTGTAAGGTAATTCACCCAGAGCAAAAAGGCTTTGTTGACCTCCATGTGCAAGAGAGTGCGGAGGTGAGGAGCACACCCTCAAAGATAATCAAACTTGCAAACCAAAATCCAGCGGGAACAAATACAATGAAAGGGTACAGCTCTTGGAAAACATATTATAATTTGGAGGAAACAAAATACTTTTCAGTAACATAAATCTAACAGATACGATGAACTGGAGAAGTAAATGATACAGTGTTTCTCACTGAGGAAGGGCTATTGTACGAAATGTTTGGGAATAAATACAGACCCTGTATTCCAGCTTTACCAATCTGTCTGATATGTGCAAGAAATAAAAATATTTTTGATTACACTGGGTGAGTTGGCTCTATTCCTACCAATTTGTCTACGTATAGTGAGTGCCTTGATTGGTAGAGAGCTACTCCCTTAATATATACTTTTTTGTTTACCTACGTTGGCTTAACTGGATACCACACTACTCTATAAATCCAGCCCCATAACTCTAAGATAATTCCCCCATATCAAAAAGTCTTTGTTAACGTTTGATTTGATGAATCAGTCATATACAGTATGTTCTCATGTCTTATGTAAATGAGGCTTTCATCCAACACTGATACATTTTTTAAACTGCTTCACAGTACCCCAGGGCTCACCTACTATTCCTTAATGGTGTGAGACAAGATGTCTTCCTTCCCCTTCAATCTTTTATGTATTGAACCATTACTTATAAGAATTAGAGAAATAGAGAGAGAGAATGATATTTGGACAAGAAAGCTGCAAGCAAAGCTTGTTGAACATGCAGATAAAATGCTAGTGTTTATATCTAATCTCCTGCGAGACATGACATGCCCTTGTCCAGGAAATAGAGCACCCAATTTCACCCCACCCCCTTTGGATATGTACTTAACTTTAATGAAATTATACAATGCAGTATAAAAGAAATGTATCTAATGGTTAAAAATTGCTGAAGCCCTGGGAGAACATATCTCTGACTCTGTGGAGAAGGGTAGAAACACTTAAGATGATGACCATGCCACACTTTATTTACTCTTTGCAAGCCCTGCAGGGCTCTCTACATAATTTGTGGTTTGATTAAGTTAAACAAATTATGATTAGGTTTCTCTGGAAAGCGGCTTCACCCAGGATTGCGGGAAAAACATTGACTCTTCCAAGATAGAATGGAGGTATGAGGTAACCTGAACCTTTAGCCTATTATACTTCTAATAAGATAAAAATAGCTCTCATATGATCAAAAAAGATAGTAATAAAATTTACCACCTAGGTAATTATTGTTCTCATATCAAATATTGCTCGAATAAGGAAGACCCTGACCTATACGTTCAACATTTGTTGGAGTCCTAAAGAAGTTTGCACATATTAAATCACTAATTATTAAAGCTGTTGTTGATGCATGCTTATTGTTGAATAAGAAACAAAGACACAATCACTGGGCTGTACTTCAAAATAGTAACAAAAATAACATACTCTGGAAACAAGGTGAAAATATAGTACCTTGGTCTTCTGTCTTAGTAGAAGTGAATTTGAATTGAAACTTCCCTGTCTGAACAGGCGTTCCCTACCTCACTGTAGTCTCCTTTACTGTTAATCCCTTATCCCTTGCTTTTGTTTTCTGTTAACCCCCGCTACTGCATCTCCCTAAGTAATATCTCCTGCTAGGTTAATATTATTCCACTATGCTTATTTCCTTACTTTCTCTCCTCTCTCTCACCTCCTCTCCTTCTCCCCTTCAACTGCTCCTTTCCTCCCCTCTCCTGCAATCTCTCTCCCTCCTCTTTCCTTATCCTCACCTCCGCCTATCTCCTTCCCCTTCTCCATTGCCCCTGAAGTCCTGAGTGCTATCCTCTACTTGCTCCTTGGTTATACCTTGAAGTACTCTGGTGCATTTTGCCACTTTCTCACTTATCCTTCTCTCTTCTACTCCTCATCCTCCTCACCACCAAACAGCTTATTGATTCCTTTAAGTTCCTCATCTCTCTGCTGTTTTTGGTATGAGGTGACATTGAACTTAATCCTGGCCTCTCTTCTTTTCATCCTCTTAGCTTCTCAAAGGACTGATGGTTGCCCATCTAAACATCTGCAGCCACCTCCCAAAATAGGATGAACTGTAACCTGTTATGGTTGACCTCCAGCCAGATGTACTTATCATCTCTGAATCATGGCTCTCCTCTAAGGTCCCAGATGCTGTGATGACTAATTAAGGAATAATCCACGAGAAGGTGTGGGTTGGGCTGGGATTTACCCATACCTGGTGTGGTTCGGTCACTCAGCCCCAGGCCGAGAGACCAACCACACCAGACATGGATAAATCCCAGCGCAACCCACACACTGAAGGGGATTATTCCAACAATGCAATTTGAAAAAATTACTAATACACAAAAAAGTGAAAAAAAAAATATTTTTTTTAAATCTTTTCATGCTTGAAGGAGTAAAAATATCATTACGGAAGATTAAAAAGTTCTTCATTTTAACTTTTTGTTTGTGGACCGGAGCAGGAGTTGTAGCTGAGTCACCAGGTCTTCTTACATTCCTCACCAGGCGATTGGCTGTTGAGCACCACTTTCTGTGGTTCTGGCCCTGTCCACAAAGCAACATTGTAGTAGGGTGTAATTGGTAGCTATTGGCAATGGCAGTTATAAATTAAAGAGACCCATGTTTAAAGCACTTACAAGTGGCTGACAGGTTCAGTGAGAGAAGCCGCATATTAAAATGGAGAGAGAGAGAGAGGGACTGACAGTACAACTGAATCAAATGCAGCTGTGACTGGACAGAAAGGCGGTAACTGCATAGCATGGCTTTCAAATGTTTTAGAATCAGTAACTGTGATGTGCAGGATGGAGGTACAGAGCAATGTTTATGTGAACACTCAGGAGGGTGTAGTGATTTTCTTTACATGTGCAGTCAGCTGGTACTTTATGTGGTGGTTATTCAAAAATTACCCCATGGCATAAAGTTGACCAATCAGGACAAATAATTTTTTAACCCCACTGTCTAATCTATGATCAAACCTTAGTCAGACAGACTCCCCCCACAAGGGGCAGTGGTGTGGCAATGTGTCTCTCCACTGGCATTCAGTCTGTGGTTCTGTCATTATCTCATCTCCCTCTTCCTATGAGCTGCTCCTTCTGAAGCTCTCTTTCCCCTTCTTGGTTCCCATCTTTATTGATGAAGTGTACCGTTGCCCTGGTATGTCCCCTGCTTGGGTCAATGAGCTCCTTTCCTCTGTCTGTTCCCACTCTTCCAAAGGGGAGCTGCTCCTCCTTGGCAACTTTAATATTAATTGGCTCTCTTCTCCTACACATAAATTTTCCCAAAACATAAAATCTCTTCGGTTATCTAAGTTGCTTACTGTGCCCACTCAACTCAATCATAAATCCTTAAATCACTCCCTCCTAGACTGGGTTCTCTCTTCCCATTCTCACTGTATCATGGCTGCATGTATCCTCCATGTGGTCTGTGTGCATAAAATTCACCACCCTAAAGCCCCCCTAAATTCATCTCTCTCCAGTCCTTCAGGTCGCTGGACTTGTCCTCCCTCTAAGCCAACCTTTTGACCATTGACTGGTCCCCATCTCTGGAGCCACCAATATTAATTCTGCATTTAAATACTTCCAGGCCAAATTTATGGCTGTCTAGAATCACCATGAACCCCTCAGAAAAACTGGATTATGGGTCTCTTACCTCACCTGGATATCGGCTATGTTGTTAGCTTGCCTCTGTACCAGAGACATTTTCTGGCCTTCCTACATGATTACTGGCTCCCAGCCACTTTGGCCTATTACCGGTACCTTCACAGTGCCTGTACCAAAGCCACCAGGCTTGTGAAGTCAGAGTATCTTGCATCCCCACTCCAGAACAATCTTAATTGCCCCTCTAAGTTCTGAAAGGTTATTGGTGCCCTTTTCTCTTTTCTGACCCAGTCTCCCTCACCTGTCCTCAAGGTTGGCAACTCCCTAATCTCTGACCCTTCTGCCATTGTCTCTTCCTTTAACTCCTACTTTATCACCTGTCCTCTTTCACTCATCTCCTTCTTGACCTCCCCCCTTTTCCTTTGCCTTCTTTCCGTCACTCTTTCTCCTTCTCTCCCAACAATTCTCTCTGCCTCACTAAAGGCTCTCCTTGTGCTTAATCCTCACAAGGGCGTTAATTTTGATGGTCTCACCCCTTAGCTTCATTTACTCTCAGCTCCTGCCATTGCCTTTCCTATTACCTACCTCCTCAATCTCTCTTTCTCCTCTGCCATCATTCCTGATACCTGGAAAGAGGCTACTGTCACCCCTTTCTATGAAAGTAGTGATCCATCCTCTCCTAGTAGTTACTAACCTATCTCTCCTCTTCCCACTCTGGCTAAGTTATAGAAAATGAAAATTATGTATTTACCATAATTGCTGATCTTCCAGAATATCTTCAGCATTGATTACCACTTATGGTTCTGGGTCAAGAGTCACTAGAACCCTGTAGAAACAACGGTTTTGCAGGGAGAGTGCCAACATTGGCTACTGACAGCACCAGTGCACCTCACATGGTGCCCCATGTGCCAGCCAATGACTGTCACCTCACCGGCTTCCTCATGCACCTCAGTTCTGTTTGCCAGGGCATGAAAAACCTGCTGAGAAATAAAGAGGGCTAGATACTTACTAGCTCAAAGGGACAGGGAAAAGATCTAGGAAACAAACAACAAAATGAAAGCCGACTATGAACTTTGAATAAGAACAGGGCACACTAGATGGCACAAGGAGTAGCTGGGTTTATAGAGCCAGAGCCTCACACCACTAGCTGGACAGAAGGTGGATAGAGGTCTGGAAAAAATAGGGCAGCAGCCCTGAGCATGTGGATCTAGTAGAATCACGAGGAAGATGCCAATGAATGGGATTTCATTGCAAATGAAATGGCACAGTGTGCCAAAACAGGAAAGGAACACACACAGACTCCTGGAATAATGGGGAAACTCCATGCTAGCAGACAGAGAATGGATTAAACTTGTGAGTTAAACAGGTCCCTCTTTCTTACCTCAGGGAAGTGGGAAGTGGAAAGTGGGAACCTAGATGCGTGCGGAGTTATAGGACTGAAAAGTGCAAGGGAGTTGAGATGTGTACATTTCCACAGACACCTCTCAGGGTAGTGGTCTAAGGGCCTTAATACATAAAAAGGAAAAAGGGCATACCAACCAAAAAAGGCTGACATAGTCAGAAGAAAGATTCCATCATACAAATGACCTGCTTCTGCAACCACAGGGATGTACCCTGTGTAGAAGCTAGTGTGACCAATTCAAAAAGATGCAGCCCCTGCCCCCATATGCAGTGCAGTGCAGCTGCTAACCAGACTTAGACCTGACATAGCTCAAAGGCACATGCTGTATGTAGAAACTAGTAGGTGTATACCCACATGGGGATATACATAGAGATGGATGAAGTCCTCAAATTTCGCTCCACAAAATATTTCACGAAATTCCACATTTTGCAGGTGAAATTCCACTGTTCACGAGTGAAATTCCGCATTTCATTCCCACAAAATATTTCCCAAAAGGCACAAAATTCACAAAATATTTTGCAGGGCGAAATTCCCAATTTTGCAAGAATTTCACCGGTGAAATTAAATTTTGCCGCATCTATAGCTATACCACAAGCAGTTAGGAGGAGGAAAAGAAAGAAAAAGGAGCGAAGACACTACCTTCCTTTTGGTGTGATCACCCCAAAGGGCCCTCACCCCAATTTTTCTTTGTGAGTTCTTATAGCAAGAAAAAAGAGACCCCCGGGGGGGTGATGGGGGAGATACCCAATAGTTTGCTCATGGTGCTGCCAGGACCAGGAAGGTGAGCATGCATAGAGGCCCTGGCTCAGTCTGAATGAGGAACGGTGGGCAGGGCATGGTAGTCAATGGTGAAGATATTCTGGAAGATCAACCATTATGGTACATATGTAATTTTCACATCTTCCAGGACTCAATTTACACATGTGATTCTCATTTATAGGCCAGAGTTCCATGCTTTCTGTCTTTTCAGAGGGAGGAGCTGAAACATAGAATTTGTTGGCAGAAGCCTGGCCCATCCAGTCTGCCCATTTGTTCTGTGCCTGTACTGTCACTATAGACTCCATCTGATCTCCAGCTACCCCCCCACACACACTTTCCTACCAAGATTCTATCCCTTGCATGGTTGAAGTCCGCCACTGTTTTCACCCCCACAACCTATGCTGGAAGATTGTTCCAGTCATCCACCACTCTTTTAGTGAAGAACTGCTTCCTCACATCCTTCCTAAATTTCCCTCCTCCCAGCATCATTGCATGCTCCCTTCTCCTCGTGCACCTTGCCGCTGAAAAATACTCCCCTCCTGTACTTTATTCATGCCTGTGAGGTATTTTATATGTCTCCATCATGTCCCCTTTCTCCCTCTTCTCTTCCAGGGTGTACATACTGAGATCAATTAGTCGCCCCTCATAGGGCTTATGTTATAACCCATGCACCATTTTAGTTGCCCTCCTCTGAACAGTCTCTACCCTGTCTATGTCCTTCCTGAGACATGGTCTCCAGAACTGGACACAGTATGCCAGGTGGGGTCCCACCAATGATCAATATGGTGGTGGCATCACGTCTCTCCTTCTGCTGGTGCTATCCTTCCCTATGCACCCCAGCATCCTGCTGGCCCTGCCTACTGCCTTGTTGCACTGCCTCGCCACATTGAGGTCATCACATATGATTACCCCAAAGTCCCTTTCCTTTTTATTAACGGTCAGTATTTCTTGCCCCATTTCATATGCTGCCTCTGGGTTTATGTGCCCTCGATGCATGATTTTGCATTTTTTCGCATTGAAACCCAGCTGCCATACCCGTGACCGCTCCTTGAGTTTTCTCAGGTCTCTGCTCATCCTCTCTATTCCCTCTGGAGTATTTGTCCTATTGCAGATATTGGTGTCATCTGCAAAAAGGCATGCCTTCCCTTCCAGCACTGAGCCTTAAGGTACCCCGCTGGTCATTCTCCCCTCATTAGAGTGAGTGCTGTTTTTGCCACCACCCTCTGTCACCTATCCATCGACCAGTTCCATACCCAGTTTACCACCTTGAGTCCCACCGCAACTGCTAAGTATCCTTATAAGCCTCCTATGTGGTATGGTGTCAAAGGCCTTGCTGAAATCTAAGTAGGCCATGTCCACCACCCCACCCTGATCTATTTCTCTGGTCACCTAGTCAAAGAAATTGATCAGGTTCATCTGAGATGACTTCTCCCCCATGAATCTGTGATGTCTTGGGTCTTGTACCCTGCTGGATTCAAGACACCCTATATGTCATGGCACTCACCAGTCATACAGGAAAGCAAGTAGGCACAAATGAAGAGCCCTGTATTTCAGTTTAAGGAAGAACAATTTCTTTATTTATTCACAGTACCACAAAGTTTAAAAAAGACCTATCAAGCCCTGGAGGACAGAAAAACCTACTGACGTTTCACCTGTAAACGAGGCTTTCTCAAAGACACTGTCTCCTAGTGTTCATCCTTATTTATAGCACCATGTAAGTCACATGTTTAATTTAAAATCCCCTTAGTGGGACATCACAATATAATAGCAACACAAAAGTGCAAAACCATATAAATAGAACAATAAAGTGCAATAGTGCCCAATTGTGCTTTAAATACATTTGTAAACAATAGACAAACACAGAAACAGTACTTAAAATGCTCTCAGTACTAAAGGTTTGGAAATCTGATATTCCATAACATATAGGGTCACTAACACCTTATATATTTACTTTTAGTCTGACTCAAAGAACCAATAGAAAGAGCAAAAAAGTGGAGAAGTTCAGAAATGGATACAACCCATTACATAATATATACGTGTTTGCATGGTAGTGTAAGAGATGGACCAGCCTGTTCATATGACTAAGGGTATGGAAACAACCTAATACTCCAAACTTTTAAGGAAATCTCTAAAGTTTATAATAAAACTGGCCCAAAAGAAGGATGGGCAACAAAAAACCATGTGTTTAAGCATATATGTGGGGGGTGAGGGGTGGGGTTTTGTTTTGTTTTTGTTGTTTAGGAACAGGACAACTGGATAACAGTCAGATTGGAAACATATAATTTAACTTTAGGCAGAAACATGAAGAACTAAGTGTTGCCATGACTTTTCTGTAACAAGTATACTTACAGTAAGCAGGCCTAGTTAAAGAAAGTGAAGGGAAAGTATGAATCAACAAGATGGAAAAATAGCCAACCAAACAGGTTTGCTCCTTCTCTCTCTTCCTAAATCTGAAAGAGAACAGAAAATTGGTTTATTAACACATAGCCATTAAAAATGGCTTTATTCCAATCTGCTCATTCAGCCCTCTACCTTTATATGCATTCAAAGTATAAATCCAGTACATTTCTCTTTTCTCTGATAAGCCATCCCTGTCACTACTTCTTGGGCCCACTGTTACATGTTCAGTCCCGGTAAACATTAATTCATGTTCTTCTGCCCTTTCAGCATTTACCATGTGTACTGCCCGTATGCATTCCATATTATGGTTTGCTACTGCCCTAATATGCTTCCCCACTCTTTCCTTAAACTTCCTTTTTGTTTTTCCTACATAAAACGCCCCACATTTGCAAGTTGATAAATAAACAACATGAATGGTGTCGCAAGTGATGAGTCTAAAGATATCGTACATTTTGTTATTGTCTGGACATTTAAACATCCCCCACTCTTTCACCACTAGGCAGTATTTGCAGTGCCCACACTTCTTACAGCCCTTTGTGGGTAGGGGTAACCAGTTTAGGTGCCTAGTTTTCTCCTTAGTATAAGCTGAATGTACTAGTACATATTTAAGGTTGCTTGTTCTTCTATATGCCATCCTGAGTGGCTTTTTAGCTGTCTCTGTTGGGCGTGGATCTGTACCTAATACATACCAATGCTTTTGTATTATGTCCTTCATTTTGTGTGACCTAATACAATAGGTGCCAACAAAACTGATTTGGTTATCAGCCTCACCATTTTCTGCCTGCTCTACCTTTTTACGGCTGCATGGGTGGAGCCCTGCAGACGTTTTGCATGTAGAAAAGGGCTGACGTCATGTTTTCCATCCGTGGAACTGTTTTTCCTCCACCTGACCCTCCCCAAGAAGCAATCTGTCCATGTTGTCACTATGGACTGCAGCACTGCACTATATCACAGTGGGTGTTTTTTTTTATGGGCGTTTTTTTTGTACCGATACATCTGGCACACTATGGTGTGCAGCACACCATGGTGTGCAGCACACCACACGTGGGAGGGGGGATAGCAGCCCATAGTAAGTGTGTCTAACGCAGGTTAACACAAAACCAATACAAAAAAAACATCTTTCTCACAGACATATCTTCAACTATGGTGCAATTAAATGTGACCTCTAGGAATCGCAGCACTTGTACAATCGAACGTGTAGTGCCAACATCAGTCTCATTCATGCCCAATACTGATACCTTTGTTGTTGTTTTTTTGACGCGGAGCAGCTGATTAAATATGACCTCTAGGAATTGCAGCGCTTGTACAATTGACCATGTAGTGCCGACATCAATCTCATTCACGTCCAATACTGACACCTTTGGTTTTTTTTGACATGGGGCAGGCTGATGCCAAACTTTGACATTGTTCCAGAAGAGGCTGACTTCCCCTTCCCCAACTTTTTCACCAAAAAAATAACTCTACTGACTGAAGCACCCATCTGAAGCTGCAGCTGTTAAACCTATTTTACTCTGTACCATTGAACAGACTACACCACTGGCGAGATTCGACAACTTGGGAGGGAGTCCTCGAGAAGTGAGTGTTCCAGCAGTGCCAGGCTGATGACAGTTCTTCGCAACCTGCTTGGAAGCTACCCAAGTGTGTTTGCAGCACTGGTAGGTACCATCACTCACAGAGCCTTTTATTACTATTACAGAAACAGCCGACCCACACTCTGCTGAAGACAACTAGAATCGCAGACAGCTGCAAACGGGTCGAAGTCCACTCACAGCAGTACTTCTGCAGCTAGTTCTCATTTGTGCAAGCTGCATTTGGCTACCAGTATGAGATGTTTGCTTTCTTCATTATTCTTTCTATGATGCCTTTTATCCAGGAGACGGATGTTGCATTAAAAGCTCTACATAGTAACTTGGAAAGAAAATAACTGATTTGGCATTATGGAGACAACAGTTACCGAGGATGTTTTAATCCTCTATTTAGAGTGTAAGTACAATCGTTAGCTCATATTAAGAACGTTATTAAAGCATAGGAAAGCTTTCGAATGGTAAACCTACTTCAATCTTTGGCCCCACCTTCTACTACTTATCGAACCTGAATCCCGAGTCAAAAGTAAACTGGTCTAGTCACATAAGATCTGTGCCCCCTGTCGATTTACCTTTATCGGGGGAGCTGCTTAAATTTATGAAGCATTCAAAGCAAGTTTGTTTCCATTAAGGTGACAAGGGAAAAGAAGGGACCAATGCTGAAAAGCCATCCTGTACCCATGGTGTCCACAGCCCTTCCCTATGCACCTGACAACAACCATCTCCTATCTGTCGCTGGCTCAAATAAGCAAGAAAACCCTGGGAACAGCAATCCTGCTTTGATCACCAACTCAACCTTCTGCCAGCCAAGAAACCCAAATCTTGGATCGAATGCAGACTTCTCTGATAGCCTAAAATCTATACTTCACAGCCAATTTATTATCAGAGGAGATGTTTAGGTTGTAGGAGCATTTAAAGCAAATACGTTTTCACTAAGTTAATAAAGAAATATAAGGGGCAAATGTTAGCATGCTGAATTACACTAATACAACCTGTAAACCTATTTTACACACATTATCTTGTCTGTGTGTCTAACTGACTCTAACAGCTACCTCAGAGATTATTTAAGATAAAGGAAAATGCCCTTTTCTTAAGTTAAACTGATCTCTACCCCCATTGCCAGAACAGTTTTACATATTTTGTGCTTACCCAGTCTTTACCATTATTATTCCAACCTCTGAAATATCTGAAATAAAGACTGGAAATCAAAAATTAAAACCAGAGAGCGATAAAAGAATCAATTGCATCAATAACCCCGAAAAAAGAAATATCTCTCCTGAGAAAAGGATTTGTATAACCCAGGTTTTCAGTATGTATTTTTAAGCCACTAAAAGCTTGCTCCTTGGAGCTTTTAGGTAGAAACAGACATAGGAAAAAAACAAAACTCCAACTCCAGAAGTTTTCCAGAGATCCAAGCAGTCTATCATCCTCCGAAAGTCTTGTCCGGTAAAAGTCCTCACTTGTGAAAAGTACTGCGTCTAAGAAACCAACACAAAGCTAATGTTTTGCTGTTTGAAGTAGTAAAATATCGAATGAAAAATATGTATTACTGTATAAACCATTGCCGCATCTTTATTCTTTGGGCATAAATGCTACCCCAAGCAAAACTTTAGTCTACTTTTATACATCAGAATAACTAAAATTAAACCTGAAACACAGTCCCAAACTAGTCTTTAAATTCCTTCAGTAGACAACAAAACAAGCTGACGTTGTCCAAAGAACTTATGCCTTTCAACCTGATTTGAATAAGTCGGGGAACAGTTGTTTAACACACATAAACAAATTGGAAACATTAAGTATTGTTTATAGTTTTCATTACAACTGTTTCTTTACTAACAGTGAAAAATATCCCTTCTGTCTTTACCTGCTCATCAGGGAAATCTCTTCTGCTTACCCTGACTTTGAGATAATTGAGTCGGTGGCTCTAAAACAGGCCTTTGTTTTGTGTGTATAGTATGTTAGGAGAGTAACACTGTACTAGTGGAACAGAGCAGAATTTTGAATCCCTGTATTCCATGGTAAATATTCCATGAAAAACATTGTGGGCTGGATATTCAGAAGGGTTGCACATGGCGCCTTACAGGTCGCCATCTTAACTACTATTCCTTGACACGATATTCAAGCGGGGATTGTGCCTGCTTTAAAATCCCGATGCGCTGGAGCGCACCAGTAATGTATGCGGCGCGGGTAGGGGTGCATGCCTATGCATACTCCGCACATTCCGATATTCAGCCTGGGATGTGCTTAGCCCATTCATGTGCAACCCCTACCTGCGCTGTACACAGGTGAGCCAAAAAAAAGGAGCAACAGCTGGCCACCCACAGGTGAGCTGCCATATTGCAGGGCACAACACGGCAGCTGCCACTTGTGGGTGGCCACCCGAGCTCCGGCTGCACCTTCGTGGTGGCGCTCCCCCAAGCCCGATCATGGGCATATGTTGTAAAAGAAAAGTCCAATATCCCTGGTGGTCCAGTGGACCACTCACAGCTCAATCATGGGCATATGTAATAAAAATTGAGGTCAGTATCCCTGGTGGTCCAAGCGGTACCCCCTCTACACCCACCCACAGGCCCCACCCTGCTCCCCGGTCAGAGGCGGGCTGCAACCCACCCACCTGCTGCCCACCGCCCGCCTGCGGCACACCATACAGCGGTAGGGCTGTCGCCACTGGTCCTGGCGTGAGCCAATGGGCGTGCAGCCGTACCATACTACACAGTCAAGATATGTAGATGGATCCAGTCACATATCTGGACTGTAATCGTCTCAGTCTGGTGCATGCCCATTGTCTCCGGCTGTGAACCAATAGATGTACAGCCCTACCGCACAGTGTCAGCGGCACGGCAGGGGCGGCAGACGGGTGGGGTGCTGCCGCCCACCGCTGACCAGGGGAGCGGGGCAGTGGGGCTCAGTGGGCAGGTGGGAGGGTGTACCACTGGACCACCAGGGATATTGACCTCTTTTTTATTACATATGCCCGTGATCGGGCTGCGAGCATTCCACTGGACCACCAGGGATATTGGACGTTTCTTTTACAACATATGCCTGCAATCAGGCTGTGAGCGGTTCACTGGACCACCAGGGATATAGGACATATGCTTCTTTTACACGTGCCTGATCGGGCATTGGGGCACTTTGCTGCGATGTGCGGGCGCCAGTCCCGACAGCTGCAGTCTGGCAGGCGCCAGGCACAAGTCATCGGGATTGGCACACCTGCCTGCAAATAGAACCTTAATGATGCATAAATAGCCCCATTGTGCAGCTGCCTTGCTTATGGCCCCATTTGCAGAGCACTTTTGAATATACGTGGTTGTTGCGCCTAGTGCAATGGAACTTGTGCTGGTGCATCCCTCTGCTCCACTCTGGCCACTTGTGCTGGTGCAGTGCCACTGTGCCATGTGCACTGTGGGTGGCAAGGGTGTGATATTCAACTATGCTGTGCCATGGCGCAGCTCTATTGAATATCACCCTGTCAACGCCCCTGCGCAGCCAAGTTGCGCCGCACCCAGGCTTGCACCACAGCCTGGCGCAGTCTGAATATCCGGCCCTCTATGTTTTGAATGTGGGGAAACACAGAAAAAAAAAACATGATGAAGAAAGTAGGCAATACTGTAATGCTTTATAAATAAAGAGAAAAGGTGGGAAAACACACCATGCATAGGCAGAGGCAGACTCAGACTGCTCAAATACATTGCTGATGTTTATAAAAGCACACACATTTGAATCATACAGACGTGTGTTCAGGTGAAATGTACCCCCTTCCCCACCAAAAAAAAGGCAACTTGGCAGGTTTAAAGATTTTTTTTTTCTTACTAACCTTTCACCTCAATCCTATAGCTGTTTTCCTTTTATGTACTGGACCATAACACATAAGTGAAAAACAAAAATAAAGAGAAGGTTGCCTTCAATGAAACTATATAACTACAGTGTAATCAAAATTAAGTTTTAAACACTGCTTATGTTTTACAAATTTACAGATATTACAGTGCATTTATATCATAAAATTTACATGTCACATTGAAAATATTTATTTTCAACCAACTCTACTAATAAATACTTTAACTGCAAAGTACTGCAGTAGTTAACCTATTACTGAGATATGCTATTTTATGCATTAATAGGGACTACTTTTTCCATTTTTAGATGTTTTAGAGGTAATGTATTGTACACTCATGAAAACAGTAAATACGTTTTAATCCCTATCAGTGTAATTCAAATTAATTCTTTTATGATGGTGGCCCATTTTATAAGTGTAATAAGCCACTCCAGGGTGTGCATTAAAGGATTTTAATGCACTTCCCAGGGGTGTAAGGACACTCGGCCTTTGGCCTCGTGCCTTAACACACCCCTGGGGTTTGCATTAAAATTCTTTAATGCACACCCTGTCATGGCTTATTACTTACTTATTACATCAGATGCATTTTATTCATTCTGCTAGTACAGGACTTAGTGGTATGATACTTCTTAGTATCTGAAGTCTAACAGGGGGCACAGCTCAGATTGCTACTTTATCGTAGGTTATGGCTGGTGCTGGGAATTGAACCTGAAACCAATCAAGATAGGCTGGAAGATTATTTTACAGAGCTGTTTTTTTTTAACATTTGGCCAGCACTGTTTCCATTATTGTTATGTAAAACACAATAGCAGTAGACGGGGGGAAAAACAACAAATTATTTCTGTATTTTTATCTTAATTTGCTACCGCATGCTACTTAGGACTTCATGCCTTTGTGGGACCGTTATTGTGTATCATAACGCCCACCCAGCAACCCTTGGTTTCCAGATCAGAATTGAGCTTCTATAAAAAAATATATAGTGTTCCTTCCTCTTGCACCAGACTCTGTATATTTATTTTGATGGGAAAAAACTGAACTGTGGGAACAAGGGGAGTGCAATACAGAACCGAACAGTATATTTTTTATGTCCCACTCCAAGGAATCACCCACGATCCACTATTTGGGATTTTAACATTTTTTTTTTTTAATGAATGGGGCATCATTATTTTAAATGTAACATGTATTGTGACCAAAGTACTAGGAAGAGGGTTAAAAACAACTCAGCATGGTGATAAAAATCAGTCATGGAGGGTATACAGGACCACATGGCTTCCATTCATAAAAACGGTCCAGTAAAGCATATGTCCCAAGTAGTGCCTTTGTGACTGAAATGTGAAACAGCAGTACTGTACATGACATCTGGTTATTCTAGACATTTCATTTTTGTGTGTTTCAACTCAGAGAAGGGAATTATCTCTACTAATTGTTAACCAAGTTGATTTGGACTGCTTTAAGTCCCCCGTACTTGCCAGATACCCTGTACTTTATAGCCCAACCTTGTGAGCTTCTTGGAATTTTGTTTTAGTTATCATATAATGAACTGTGCACTATGTCAGTATCAATTTTGTCTGGCCTCATTAGCACAGGATTCCTTGGAATGCCCCATGGCCTCTATAGAGTGTTCCACAGCCTCGTCACTGCCCTGTTTAACTTCTAACTAACTAGAATCTGACGCCCATTATTTCATGCATCTAGCATGTAAACAGGTTAGAGCTGGATGAAATAGTAAACAGTTTATAGTGTTATAAATGAAACAAATTGATTTGATAATAGCAATAAGGCATGAGCGGGGGTTACATTAACAGCCTGCTAGTCACCCACTTGGGGTGTAACGTTGCATGAGGTGTGGCCGAGTGCCATATTGCACAAGGGGTTTATTAACTTATGGTAAATCTAACCCCTGGTCATGCTGTACTGCTATTATAAAAAATATTTCAAAATAAACTATTAAAAGTATACTTTTTGAATGTTTTTCTAATTTAGAGGGAGAGTGCTATTTAAATATTTCTTCTTCTAACAGTTACGTAACAATGGTTCAAAACCAGAATGCAACATTCCAGAAAATAAACAGTGTCACAAGATGCACTGCCCAGGGAGCTGGTAGAGGTGGAGACTGTGGATGGGTTTAAGAGGGGATGGGACAGGTACAGGGGGAGGGTAAATCTGACCAGGCCCAATACAGGTGGAACATCTGGGACTGGGGATGGTATAACTCAAGGGGAAGGGGGGACACCAAAATCGGCCCTCAGTGCGGGTGCTGAAAATCGAGCAGACTCGAGAGACTGTTAGGCCTATTCTGCTGGCGTTTTAGTATGTATGTTAGTATGTAAGATGGAATGTTGACAGGAAGAATATGGCATTGTGATCAGGCTGTACATGACATTGTAATGGGGATTAATTTAAGACTTCTGGTGGCATAACAGCCAATCATATTGCAGCACTTTGAGATCCTTTTTATAATTACTTTTAAACCATGTCTACAGTATGGTGAGGGTGACAGGTGTGTTGTATTTATTAGGAACTGAATATTTAGCTCTGCAGCACCTGCTATCATAATTTGTCGCATCACTTGGTTGCCTCCACACTCAGTCCTGTAGCCTACCCAACCCCTTCTTGCACCAAGAAAAGCACAAGACTTCACTGAAATGATCCAGCCAGGGTGCTGTTAGCCCACAGGAGGGCAACAAAAGTGCATTGTTTTGCTGATGTCAGCTGCTGTTTCAGAAAATACCACAGAAACAAAAATGGGTGCACTAGATGGACCCCTAGTCACCTTCTGCTGTCACCTTTCTATGTTTCAGTTATGTGTGGTCCAGCATCATTGCAGTGGTAGTGTATACTTGGTTGTAGGTGGTGGGGGTTGGGAGGCTTCAATCATACAAGACCTAGATAATTTGTCAAGAGGGGCAGTAAGTGCAGAGAAAGGATTTCATAGCAGTGCTAGTGTTCTCTGGAATAATTGAGCATGTTAATTTCTTTTAATGTTTGCCATTGTTCCAGATGCACAGGTGTGATTAATGGCTCCTTAAGATCTTGCACCTAGCAGTACAATGTTAGGGATCACACAATGGACTAAATATGAATCTTTAGCACACCATTATTTATCCCCAGCTAATCTCCTGGCTTTCAGCAGGTGATGTTAAGGGCCCTTGTTTTGTAACAATATATTTAATTACATCTAATCTTGGTGTAATTTAAACAGAATTTGCCATCAGAATTGGCAATATGACACAGAAAAGATAGCTCTTGGTGTATTAACATTTCATATTTTCCAAAGCAACTGACTACATTACCCTCATAAACATATAATTTGACACTAGGTAATGACCACAGGGGCCATCCTAGTCTGCCCATTTTCTTCACAAACTTCATTATGCAGCTGTGGTGGATCTGACAAGAATTTGTTTGTTAAGAGTGAATCTCTCTCTGTCTCTTCTACCACTGATCTTGCACTTTGTACTGTGGAACCTGCATAACCCCTTGCCAAAAAGTGTCCATCTAAGTCATCAAATTCTATCTTCATTTCAGCAGGATCACTACAATTACACTGTCCTCTTATAAACTGACTTTTAGGTATATTCTCCATGGTGTGGCATGGCTGGCAACTGCTGGCTAATAACACAGTGTTCCAGTCTGTGGGTTTTCTTTACGTTTTTGTACCCATAGTAACATCTACTTCTACCCTTATTGTCAAATCTAAAAATGCTACCTCATTTTTACTGATATTACTCGTAAAATCAGTCTCAACTTGTCCAGGATGTCACCTGTATCTCTTAAATATGATGGTAGATGAGTTACAGGATCCCTAATAAGGTCATCTATGAACTTTGCTGAAGGTTCTGTCACTGTACCAGTTCCCAAAATGATTGGCCTACCAGGGGGGTTCTCGAGCGTCTTATGGACTTTTGGGAGAGTATAGAATTGGGCTTTCAGAGGATGTTCAGTGATGAGAAAATCTTTCTCTCTACTGCTGATCAGACCTTCATTGTATGCCCCAAAAATAAACTCACCCACTTTTTTCTTTAAGTCAAGGATTGGATCCTTATCTACAGGCATATACAATTCTTTCTGTAATAGTTGTCTCTCTGCTTCCCTTATATAGTCACTAGTGTTCTGCACAACCACACTGCCCCTTATCTGCATTTTTAATTGTTATTTGCTTCTTCTTCAGTGAAACAACAGCCTTACTTTCCTATATAGTGACATTACAAAACCTGGGTTCAAATTCTTCTGTTTCTAGCTCATTAATGTCCTTTTCACATAATTTCAAAACAGTAGTCACAGCTGGTGACTGTAGGGGGCAAAAGGTGCTAGGTTTCTGTCTCTCATAATTAGTACTTGGGACAACATTCACATCACTATTCTCTAGTTCAGCTAAGGCTTCTGAAACGTCTTGCATTGGGATGACACTCACAACAGTTTAATTTAAATTTTCTGTTGAATTTTCAGTGACATTTTCTTCATGACAACTCATGATGCTTTTAGTGCCATAAAAACCCCTCAAATTTAAAACTCTACACAGATGGTCTAGATCAATAGTTAGTTGAAAAAAAATTGATATCTGTTGTTGGCACGAAGGTTACACCTTCATTTAAAACCTGTTCTTCTGCTGGTGTAAGGGTATAATTAGACAAATTGGCAATATTATTCTTGCAAACAGCACTTTCAAGTCCAGTACAATTTTCAACTACTAGATCTGCTGATAACATCTCTTCTGTTGACCTCTCTGGTCTGTACGACCTCCTGCGTCCTCGTCTTGTTCGTCATTGTGTAGCAGATACCTGCCCTTCCTTTTTTCTTTCCTGGTTAATTGTCCCAAGTCCTTGCCTAAAAAAGACCTCGAATTGTCAGAGTCACTGTTGTAACTTGTATTCGAAACACTGGTTGCACTTGCTGCAGAGCTTTCTCCATTACTGTTCACTGGTACTGCATGCTTAAGTTTAGATTTTTTCTCAAAATGCACTCTTGGTTTTCCTTTTGGGCTCCTCCAGCTCTGTTTCCTTTCATTTTTGGGCCAGGAAAAAATGTTCCCCTTTAAATAATCTCCGTCATCATGCTTACATTTCATTTTCTTTGTTGCAATGATTTTATTCTCTTGAAAGTTCAGTTCCTTTTGAAGTTCTCCTTTACACTTATTAAAACTAGAGTGTGCTGCAAATACCTCAAGCTTCTCTTCCTGATCCCACAGTCTTTTTTCCATTCAACCTGATCTTTCTTTGATTTTTTACAATTGGCTGCATCCATTTTGTTGTTACTTCTTCTGATATAACCCTCCAATCAGAAATAAATGCTTCATTGTCCTGTCCAAATGTAGGTTCTTTCATAATTCTTAGCCCTCTTGGTGCATGGGTAACATTCAAATAAGATTCTATAGATTTTATTTGCCACAGATTCTTTTAGTTTTTATCGCGGCTCTTTCATAGGAAAAAAATGCTGACCGAATATTGTTTACACCGGCTGTAGTTACACCTTCCTGTCAGGCAGCTGGTGTAGCTGAACAATCATTCCTACTTGTAATTACTTCTGAACAAAAAGGGTCCTCAGTCCTAAAACTTCCGAACAAACTCTCCGTGATTCCAAAAGTCCTCCTCTCACTTGCTGTCTCCGGAACTGCATCTGTGCTGGTACCAGTAACTACTGTGGACATTTAAAATTCCTGTGGCTTCTTTCCTTTCAACAGAAGGTTCAGACTGACACCTGGTTATTTTGCAGGTAAGAACTTATTGGCAATAAACTTATGTGACCCGACTGCTCGTACTCACTACCCATGCATTGCTCAACTTAATAGCAAGAAACAGCAAAAAGAACCACACTAGGGTAGAGCGTGGTGCTCTCTGACAATAGCTATAAATGAATAACAAAAGTCATGGCACTCACCAGTCATACAGAACAGCAAGTAGCACAGAGAGTCCTGTATTGCAGTTTAAGGAAGAACAATTTCTTCATTTATTCACAGTATCACAAAGTTCAAACAAGACCCAGGAGGGCCTGGAGGACAAGAAAAACTTCTGACATTTCACCTGCTAATGAGGCTTTGTCAAAGACACTGCCTCCAAGTGTTCATCCTTACTTATAGCACCACATAAGTCACATGATTAATTTAAAACCTTGTTAGTGTGACATCACAATATAATAGCAATACAAAAGTGCAAAACCATATAAATAGACTGACAAAGTGCAATAGTGCTCAGTTGTGCTTTAAATACATTTGTAAACAATAGACAAACACAGGAACAGTACTTAAAATGCTCTCAGTACTAAAGGTTCAGAAATCTGATATTCCATAACATATAGGGTCACTAACTCCTTATATACTTACTTTCAGTCTGACTCAAAGAACCAATAGAAAGAGCAAAAAAGTGGAGAAGTTCAGAAATAGATACAACCCATTACATAATATGTACACGTTTACATGCTACTTTAAGAGATGGACCATCTTGTTCATATGACTAAGGGTATGGAAACAACCTAGAACTCCAAACTTTTAAGGAAATCTCTAAAGTTTATAATAAAACTGGCCCAAAAGAAGAATGGGCAACAGGAAATTATGTGTTTAAGCACATATGTGGGGGCAAGGTGGGGGGGCACATTCGGCAGATTTAAGTTCCCCACCAGCAGCAGCTCCCCCTTTTCTGCCATGCCACTGATGGCTTCCCCCACTGCTTTATTCACTTCTTCCCTCTGTACTGGAGGTCTGTGTATTACCCCAGTGTGAACAGTGACTCTGGATCCTGTCTCCAGGGTGATCTACAGCACCCCCAACCCCTCATTTTCCTCTAGGTTCCCTTGCATTTCTGTTGCTGTAATACCCACCCTCACATACAGCACAACCCTTCCACTCTTCCTCCATGCCAGTCCTTCCTGAACTAAGTGTAGCCTGGTATGACCTTGTCCCAGTCGTAGCTCCCTGTTCACCATGACTCCATAATGGCCACAAGATCCAGCTCTGTCTCCACCATGATGGCGTTTGGGTCTGGAATTTTATTTCCAATAGGCTTTGTGATGGTACACGTGGCTCTCCACATCTTGCTCCCACTTTGCCTACAAGTCCCTTCCCCCCACTTGCCTTTGTTGCCACTTGAAACTTTCCCCTCTCCCCTTCCCCCCTCACTACCATCTTTATGCCTTGCCTTTTCAACACCTCCCTTTCTACACACAAGAATGGAGGGAGGACAGACAGCAAAAAATGGTTGGGCATGGTTACAAATGCCCGCAGCCTGGGAAATAAAATCCCAGACTTGGAGGCCTTGTTAGCAGAAGCAGACCTGGACAGAGCAGCAGTAACGGAGACCTGGTACACTGCAAATCATGACTGGGATGCATATGTTTCAGATTATGCTCTATTCAGAAGAGATAGGGAGGGTAAAAAAGGTGGGGGAGTGGCCCTATTTATCAGAGAGAATATAAAGGCAATAGAAATGCAGGGCAGACGGGGAGGTCAAAACACTATGGGTCACCCTTGAACCAGGAAACAGCACAGCAAGATGTACGGGGTGATCTACAGACCTCTGGCACAGAGAGAAGAAGTGGACAGGGACCAGTGAATGAAATACACAAGATGGCAACTAAAGGTGAGGTTCTGCTTTTGGGGGATTTCAATATGCTGGATGTTGATTGAACCACCCAGGCAGCTGCTTCAACCAGAAGCAGAGTCCCATCCTAGATTCCCTACAGGAGGCAGATCTCAGGCAGCTAGTGTTGGATACCACCAGGGGCAGGACAATCCTGGACCTAGTATTGACCAATGGGGACAGAGTGGTAGACGTCCAGGTAGAAGGACAGTTAGGGTCCAGCGACCACCACATAGTGAGATTTATCAGGAGACAGGGACTAAATCAAGTCACACAAAGGCAAATGTATTAGATTTCAGGAGGGCAGACTTCACTGAAATGGGTAGATGTCTTGGAGTAGCCCTGGAGAAGGGGGTAGTAAAGGGGGTTGAGAGCAGTGGGGGGCATCTAAAAGACACCATAATGGAAGTCACAAACCAATGCATCAGGTTGGTCTTGAAAGGGAAGAGAAGGAACAAGCCACTATGGTTCTCAAAGGAAGTGGTAGACAATGTAAGGACTAAAAGGGTGAGTTTCAGGATGTATAAGGGGATCCAAAGGGAGAAAGACAGGGAGGTGTACCTTGAGTGTCTAAGAGAAGCAGGGAAGATTGTTAAGACTGCAAAGGAGCAGACAGAGGAGGGGTTAGCACAGGCAATGAAGAAAGGGGACCAGACAATCTGTAGGTACATCAGCGAAAGGAGAAATAACAGGGGATAGTAAGGCTGAAAGGGGGAAGGAAGGAGAGTGTAAAGAGGAGACCTAGACAAGGCAGAAATGTTGAATAAATACTCTGTTCGGTATTCACAGAAGAGGGGGAGGGACAGGGACCACAGTTGAAGAACAGATGGGGGGGGGGGAGAGGTGGACACCAGTCTATTCACAGTGGAGAGAGTCCTGGAACAGCTCACAAAACTGAAGGTGAACAAAGTGATGGGGCCAGATGGCATATACTCAAGGATATTAGGGAGCTGCAAAGGGAACTAGCAGCGCCACTGGCGACCATGTTCAATGAGTCACTTCACACAGGAGTGGTCCCAGAGGACTGGAAGAGGGCACATGTTGTCCCTCTACACAAAAGCGGTAGTAGGGAGAAGGCGGGGAACTAAAGGCCAGTCAGCCTCACCTCAGTGGTAGGGAAGATCATGGAGGCACTGCTGAAAGAAAGGGTAGTGGCACACCTGGAATCCAACAGTGCCCAAGATCCAAGACAACATGGATTCACAGCAGGTAGGTTGTGTCAAACGAATCTTATAGTTTTTTTTGACTGGGTGAGAAAGGAAGAAAATCAGGGGGTGGTTCTGTGGACATTGCCTACCTTGATTTCAGCAAAGTATTCAGCACCATCCCACATAAAAGACTGGTTAACAGGATGGGTAGTCTGGAAATGGGGCACAGAGTGGTAAGCTGGGTTAAAAGCTGGCTAACTGACAGTGGCAGAGGGTGGTGATAAATGGGAGCCAATCCAAGGAGAGGGGGGGGACCAGCGGGGTTCCTCAGGGATCAGTCCTTGGGCCAGTCCTATTCAATGTCTTCATTACTGACATTGCAGAAGGGCTGGAAGGAAAGGTCTGCCTGTTTGCAGATGACACCAAGATCTGCAACAGGGTGAATACTCCAGAAGGGGTGGAGAAAATGAGGAGGCACGTGTGGAAGCCAGAAGTATGGTCAGAGGTGTGGCAACTGAGGTTCAGTGCAAAGCAGTGCAAAACAATGCTCCTAGGAAGAGGAACCCTGGGGAGAGCTACAGGATGGGGAGTGCTGATGATCACCAAGGAAAAAAGAGACTTGGGGGTCATCATTTCAGATGACCTAAAGGTGTCAAAACATAGCACAAAGGCTACAAGGAGGGCCAGTGACATGCTGGGGAGCATAGGCAGAGGTATCACTAGCAGAAGGCGGGAGGTGGTGATGCCATTGTATAAAAGCCTAGTGAGGCCTCACCTGGAGTACTGTGTGCAGTTCTGGAGGCCGCACCTTCACAAGGACATTGACAGGGTGGTAGCAGTACAGAGAAGGGCGTCCATGATGGTACAGGGCTTGCACCACAAAACATATGAGGAACGGCTAAATGACCTTAATATGTACTCACTGGAGGAAAGACAGGAGTTGGGGGACATGACAGAAATATTCAAATACCTTAAGGGCATAAACAACGTGCAGGGGGGAGACATTTTCAAATGTAGAAGGAGTCAAGAATGAGGGGGCATGACATGAAATTTGAGGGGGGCAGGTTAACAGGTAATGTAGGAAAGTTCTTCTTCACAGAAAGAGTGGTGGATGCATGGAATAGTCTTCCACAAGAGGTGGTGTGAATGAGCACAGTGGGGGGCTTTAAACATGCCTAGGACAGGCACAAGGGAACCTTGAGTTGGGAAGAAATGAAAAGTCATTGACCAGATAGGGTTAGTGACCACAAACATTATAGGGCTTATGGGCAGACTGGATGGGCCTAGCTGTCCTTATCTGCCAACAATTTCTATGTTTCTATGTACTTCTTCAGTTCCCATTCATTACAGTCCTTCAGTCTCACCTGGAGGGTAACAAGTTCCCCCAGACCTCTATGTGGGGGAGAACACCTGAGAACAGGGGCTCCTCATGGCTCTAGCAGGACCCGAGACTGGTCAGAACCGGGTGAAGGCTTTGTGGCACAAGAGAGGGAGGCCTGACAACTTTTGCCTGGCCCTGCAGAAGAAAAAAAATGAGCCTCCTGGAAATGTGAATTCAGCTCCTTACTCTGAGCCAAAGGGTCCAGTCTAGAGAGGCTAAGCCATGCCATTCGCCTGAGGCAGACTGCAGTTCCTGCAAGCCTGGAGGTCACCTCATTGGCATTGTATGATGCCTTTGATTAGTGCCTTGCCACCTCTAAGCCTCAAGCAGAAAGGCAAATGGCCTCCCTGAATAATTCATGCTGAAACACTGCAGCTAGGAGCTGACCTAGCTGCAACCACAGATGTCTGTTAAAGGCTGCCTGAATGGCTCGATGTACTGCAGTGCACGTGATGATGTGTGCTGAACAAAAACTCTTCCTTCCCAAGGCATCTGTGTAGGGAGAGTCCACTTTGGGAGGTCAGTCGCACATGGGACATCTTGGTACCGACTGGGTTTGCAACACCTGCAGGCCAGAAGAGGGGTGGGGATTACTGCACCAGCAGATCCCATTGGTGCACAATACCAGAACATGAGGTCCCTTGTGGTGGGGGGACAAGAGAATGTCTCCATGCTATCCTCAATGCCTCCTCAAAGTCTCTGGGCCAGGGAGAGATGGCAGAAGAACCATCATTGGGAACTCTGAGGAGTCCAAATGACAGAGCTACATAGCCTGTAAAGGATCCAACATCCAGAGCCTCCAACCAGTTCACCAGGAATCTCTGGTATAGAGCATACTCAGCAGTCAAGGACAAGAGATTGAAGATTTACTGTCCTCCGAGGAGGACATTATTGGAGAGGAGGTGCTGGATGCAGAGGTTGATGATGCCATGGAGAAGGGCTGAACCTGGGCTCTGCTGGAGTCACTATGGAATTACTCAAGGGTACCAATGAACTCTGCATGCTATTCCCAAGTAATTGACCCCAAAGGGCCTATTAAAGGTGGTCTTGCTCACGTACAAGGCCCTGTAAGGATCAGGCCCTGGCTACCTGACTAATCTCCTTATACCAGCCATTCTGGTACACTCCCTCCACTCCTCCACCAGGGGCCTTCTTGCGGTTCCAAGGGCCAGGCTGAAAACCTTGAGTGACTGTATGTTTGAGGAGGCTGACCCGGTCCTTGTCCAGTTCCTGGACCAAGTTAGCCAAAAAAACAAACAAATTGGGAGCTGGTAATACTTGGTGACTTCAACACTAACTGACTTGCCAAGGATACCGTGGCCATTACAGATAGAATTAGTGGCCTCTACCTCTCTCAAATGGTCTCACAAGAAACCAGAAAGAACTACAATACCGGTACTGCTACTGTCATTGACTGGCTCCTCACCAGCTGGCCAGAGCACATCACAAAGGTCTCTGTCCTTCCTGATACCCTAAGTGACCACTCCCCAGTAATATGCCACTGGACCAATAAGTGCCCTAAGGACCCACCGATTCTAACAAAAAATTGGTCACTGATAAAAAAGGACAACTGCACCACTTTAGAACATACCTAACTAATGTAAAAAACAAAAACAAGGCACTGCGTCAGCATGTGGTCTAAAAGCAAAACAAAATGGTTATATTAAATGCATGCTGAAAATAGAAAATAGAGTTAAAAATTTACATTTTGACCTTAGGTCTTCTTCAGGAAATATCTAAAAGAGAAAAAATACCTAAATAATACTGACTGGTCCCCCCTTGGATGACAAGATTGATACCACCCAGGCACTGGACTACTTTTGTGCCCTCTTCAACAAAGCCTGTGACTTATTTGCCCCGGTCAAATCCACCAAAGTCAAAGGCTCTTTTAACCCCTGGCTTAATGGCTCCTATATAGAGCAAATGAAATTGAAAGATAATCTCTGGCACATTGCCAAGGCTACAGGAAAACATTCTGACTATACTGCTTACAAAGCAGCCGGCAATAAATGCACCAGATTGCTGAGGGATGCAAAGGCTCACTACTATAATCAGAAGTTGGAAAATAGCTGGGGTAACGGGAGGGAGGGAGTTTTGGAATAATGTTAAGTCTCTAACAGGTCAGGAATCCAGAGCTCCACCCCGACCTCATAGTCACCCCTGCAGGTCCTCTGAAACAACCAATTGACTTGGTTAGTGCCTTCATTGATGCATTTACTAACCTCTCCGTGGTTCTGCCTCCTGAGTATCTAGTAACTGGCCCTTCTAGCAGACCCAAGGTCCCAAACCTTCACCACGCTCCTAACCTAGGACATGCACCCTTCTATTTCAAACAAATCACCAGGTCTCAAACAGTATGATATGTCTGTAGGGTACTAGGTAAAACCAGGATGGGAAGCTATAATATTGATATGAAGCTAGTTGCCCTCTTCCTGCAAGAACCAGCTCTCCCGCTGATGGAAATATTTAATATGCCTCTACGAACTGGTATATTCCTGGATAGGTGGAAGAATGCCCTGGTCACCCCTGTTTTTAAAAATGGGGATATAACGAACATAGGAAATTACTGGCCTATTTCCATACTGCCTCCACCATCAAAAGCACTAGAATGAAGTGTAGCTGACCAATTGACAGATTACCTGAACAAATATAATCTCCTCTGCCCGCAACAGCATGGTTTCCGGCAAAGACACAGCACAACTTCTGCTCTGATTGATTTCATCTCACACCTATACAATGCTTTAACCACTGGGAGGTCTGTGGCATCCATCTTCATAGATCTCACTAAAGCATTCGACACTGACTCACAACATTCTTCTGGACAACCTTGTGACCCTTGGACTGTCTCCTGACACAGTCACCTGGTTTGGAAGCTACCTGTCCCACAGGTAGCAGTGCATAAAAATAAGCAGGGTAGTATCTGAACCTAGGGAAGAGACCTTGGGGATTCCCCAGGGCTCTATACTGGGACCTCTCCTTTTCAGCTCATTTATCAACATGCTTCCAAGTGCCTACTCAGCTAAAATGCTACTGTATGCAGATGAAACTGTAATCTCCGCACCAGGCAACCACACGTCAGAAATAACCGGTGAATTACAAGAAGCTTCAACAAACTCGAGTCATGGTTCTCCAACAATAAACTGCTCCTCAATTACAAAAAAGCAAAGGCTCTTCATTTTGCTATGCCCCACCTTAAGAAAAAAGCTGGTCCTCTGACCATTAGAAGCCATAAGGGTGATCCTATTGAACAAGTCACCACCTTCAAATATTTAGGCATACACCTAGATGACATCCTCTCCTTTGGCCCTCACATAGATCATGTTGTTAAATCAGCTAACATTAAACTGGGCATGCTTTTTCACCACAGACATGCTATGACGCAGGAGGCTCTGAATCTGGTTACCCAGGGCTCAATTCTGTCTACCATAGATTACGGGCTTGTCATCTATGGAGCAGCCTCTGACACTGCCCTGAAAAGAATCAAACTTCTCAACAAATCCTGTAGACTGGCCCTAGGAGCAGACCACCTCCTGTACACATGCAGCCTCTACACAGTGTCTGGTTGGCTCCCTTTACAGCAAAGGATCAGGAACCAGACCTGTCTGGTATGAAAAAAGACCCTTCTTGGCCTAATGCCAGAATCACCTGTGGATTTATTTCAACAAAATGTAACCTCATAGCCTACCAGAAGAACTGCCAAGGGAGCCCTCAAGGCCCCCTACAAGTGCACTTCTTTTGCCCAAAGAACCCTGGCGTACCAAGGGCCTGTGTAGTTAAACAACCTCCCCTCCTCCCTCCTTGAACACTGCAAGATTGGTCCTTTCAAAAGAGACCTCCGCCACCACCTTGTGGTAGCAAGCAGTTGTGATTGCCCTTCCTAATTGGAACGTATGCATGTCATCCCCCGACCTTTCACACTTTCCTGTCTACCTACCCTTTTCCACTTCCACCCCCCACTGCCTCCACTCCTTCCCCCCTCCTGTCTGACAAAGCCTCCTGCCTGATACCTGCCAACCGCGCTGCACTTAGCAACTGACTTTATGCTATTGATTGTTTTCTCTCCGTGATATCATGTTATCTTCTAATTTCATGTTGTTACCTAACACTGAACAATTCTCCTCGAACCTTTGTATCTTTCACTGTGCTATCGTGCTACGTGTTCAGTTTGTATTTTTTGTTGACATGGAACCTTTGTAAAAGAGCCTTGGTTCAAAGGTGTTGATCTGAATTCCTTTGGAATTCACTTCCCAGATCTGTGAGGGAGGCCCCATCAGTGGAGGCATTCAAGAGGGATCTGAAAACTTATCTTTTCAGAGAGGCATTCCCAGATTAATAGCAGCTCATTTCAAATGGCTTATTTATTACCATTATTTATTAATGCTTATTTATGGTAACATTTTTATTGTGTAATTTGTGTGACTCTTTTACTGCTTTGATTTGTATGTCATTGCTGTTTTGCCTGCCTGTTCTGAATTCTAAATGAACTAAGGGGAGAACTACAGTACAGTAGTGTCACCACTGACTACCCTTTTTAACAAATCATGGGAGGGTGGGGTGGTACCTGAGGACTGGAGGAATGCGGATGTGATTCCTCTTCACAAAAGTGGGAGCAAGGCAGAGACAGGAAACTATAGATCTGTTAGTTTGACCTCAGTGGTAGGGAAAATGATGGAATCACTTCTGAAAAAAAGAACTGTTGAGTACCTAGAGGCCAGCAGTGCACAGGACCCAAGGCAGCATGGATTCACAGCGGGAAGGTCATGCCAGATGAATCTAATCAATTTCTTTGACTGGGTGACCAACGTAGTAGACCAGGAAGGGGCTATGGACATGGCCTACCTAGACTTTAGCAAGGCATTTGACACAGTCTCACACAAAAGATTAATAAACAAATTAGCCAGCCCAGGAGTGGGTCCCAGGGTGGTAGCCTGGGTAAAACATTGGCTGGACAACAGGACGTAGAGGGTAATAGTAAATGGTGTGCACTGCAAAGAAAGGGGGGTTACTACCGGGGTACCGCAGGGTTCAGTACTGGGGCCAGTCTTCTTTAATGTCTTTATAAGTAGCATTGCAGAGGGACTGGAAGGAAACATATGCCTCTTTGCAGATGACACAAAGAGCTGCAACAGGATTGATACACAAGGGGGGTCTGGAAAGGATGAGATGGGACTTGGCAAGATTGAAGGAATGATCAAATGTATGGCTGCTTAGACTCAATGCCAAGAAGTGCAAAGTAATGCACCTGGCAAACAAAAACTGAGGGGAAGAGTACACGATGGGGGGTGAGACACTGACACCAACAAAAATGGAAAGGGGCCTGAGGGTAGTCATATCAGACGACCTAAAGGTAGGCAGGCAATGTGAGAAGGCAGTAAGGAGGGCTGGGGGGGATACTGGGATGCATAGGGAGAGGCATCACTCCATCTGGAGTACGGTGTGCAGTTCTGGAGACTCCATCTCCTCAAGAACATAGACAGAATGGAGGAGTCCAGAGGAGGGCAACTAAAATGGCGCAGGGTTTGCACCAGAAACCATAGGAAGAGAGACTAAAGAAACTTAATATGTATACCCTTGAGGAAAGGAGGGAGAGGGTGGGCATGATAGAAACTTTCAAGTACCTCAAGGGAATCAACAAAGTCCAAGAGGGTAGGATCTTTCAAAACAAGTGAAGTGCAAGAACAAGGGGACACAGTCTGAAGATGGGGGAGGGGGACAGCTCAGGGGCAACATGAGGAAGTATTTTTTTACAGAGAGGGTGGTGGAAGCATGGAATTGCCTTCCTGAGGAGGTTGTGGGGTCAAAACAATGGGGGAATTCAAAAATGCATGGGACAGACATAAGGCATTTCTAGTGGGGGGTAGGAGGAAGTAGGCTGTTGGTTAAGTAGGATCTGCAGCTTATCCAATAGGTAGGAAAATAAGCAAACTGGGTGGGCCAAGTGGTTCTTATCTGCCATCAAAGTCTATGTTTCTATGTTTCTAGAAGGAGCACAGAGCCCCTGAGATTGGGCAACATATAAATGACGTTTACCTTACCTATGAACCCGGGTCATGGCTGCAGGAGGCAGAGAGACCTGGGAGGGAGTTAAGATGCAGGGTCTCTAGTGCTTCTGCCAGGGCTCCAGGGTTGCATAGGGCACCTCACCAAAGGGGAAGGCTTTTCAGGACTGCCCACATGGGGTCATCCTACATCAGAGGTATGAGCCAGTCTGTGCCCAAGGGAAGTTATCCCCTGGTGGGGACAGCAGAGCTGTACAGTCCCTGTAGGGCAGCCCTAGTCCCCACTGATGACAGTGTCTGCCAGTGGCTATGGGGAAGAATACTGCCTCTGGGCCACCATTAGACTGCTCGGGATCAACCAGTGACTTGGAGACAGGTTCATCCAGTCACTGCGATGTTGATCTAAGGGCAGTCCTTGGCCCTTTGGGCCTGTCCCAGTGCCAGGGACAACCCCATTGTCAGCATCATGCTCAGCAACAGGACCAGAACTGACACCATGGCTAGCACTGCATCCGTTGCCTGAGGCATTGTCATCCTCTTTCTCAGCATTACTAGCAACACCGGAAGAAAGAGTCAACTCCACCACAACAAGATGTAGCACAATCCCAGTGTCAGACCCTCCTCTGACATCATGAATGCTCCTGGAGGGGGACCCAATGTCTCAGCTGGTGCCAGCTCACCCACTGACACTGTGAATGATGCCAGGAGCTGGGGTGGCACCAGGCTGTAACACCAAGGTGTCCACTGAGAGAGACTGAGAATATTTGGCCTAACTATTGGGGATGTCTGCTGCCAGGGCAGACTGTGGGAGGTTTTTTTTTTCTGAAGGGCAGATCTAAGGAATTTAGCAAAAAAAGGCTGCCAGATTCAGTTGAAAAGGGGAAGATTACCCAGCAGTCGGTAGGAGGTCTGTTCATATCTGGCTGTCAGAGACAGAAGATGAAACCACTCTTCGTAGTAAGGGGGATCAGGGGAATGCCAGTGCCTGAGTATGACTGACTCTTCGCTAACGTAAAAGCACAGTTAGCCCAGGAGAGATGAGATGTGGAGAGAGGCACATCCTGTTGGGGGAGGCCTAAAATGGGAAGCTGGGGGTCTCTCAGCCTTGGCAAGGGTATAATCGAGGAACAGACAGCCCAAACCCTGGACCAAAAGCAGTTAAGAACAGGGCAGGACCATAAAATATGTGTCAAGGATGCTTGGGGGAATTGCAATGCCAGCAGTTACTGTTCGAGAGAAGACCAGCCCTGTATAACCACAAAGGGGTTCTGTAAGCCCTGTGGAGTATCTCGTACTGGATAGAACAGGCCTGAAGATCCTTCATTGAACAGAAAGAATTGAGTCAAACCTGGCTCCAGTCACGGGCTGAAATATTAATTCTCCGTTCTAACTCCCACTTGTCTTTGGGGACTACACAGAGAGATTCTTGAGAAGACTTACTCCAAAAAGTTTTAAGCTTGGCTGTCAAGTGATGGGGGCCTGGGAATCCGGTCAACCAATCCTCAAAAGGAAGGGTATGAGGAATAGTAAGATCACTAGAAATCTTTTGTCTGAAAAGGCTACGCAGTTGTAAAAATTTGCCAAAAGTGGAAAGAAGGGAGACTATATTGATTTTTAAGCTCTGCGAAGGAGTAGAAAATTCCAGAGAAAGGATCAACCAAATGCCCAATAGAGGTGATACCCTGCTGTTCCCAAGCTTTCCATTGAAACAGTTTGCTGTCAATAGTTAAGCCAGGGTTATCCCATAGTGGTCTCCTGGGCGAGGTACGAGAGCACCATCCTAAACTGGGGGCATACTTATTCCAGATAAACTGCATATAGCAGGCACACGGAGAGATGGAAGACCAGAGGGACCAGTCTGGAAAAAACAAGGCTTGTGGAATTGGGTGATATCCCTGGTCTAGTTCCAGGCAAAGCCACCTTGGCACCATGGCAAGTAGGGAAGGAGCATAACCCAGTACCGCTTAGCGCAGTGCAGTGAAATCATGAAACCATTTCATGTCGGGGAGATTAATGCTGGCTTCCACCCAGGATCTTTGCAAAATGGCATATTTAATTCTGGGAGGTGTACCGTCCCATAAAAAGGCTAATATTCTAGATGCCAGCCATTTGAAAAAATATAATGGCAGTGCCAATGGAGATTAGAGATAACATATTGGACTTTTGGAAGTGCCACTAATTTTAGGGCGTTGACCTTGCCCCATAAAGACAAGATCAAAGAACTCCATCTGGAAAGATCTGTATCAACGGTATCTAATACTTTCTGTACATTAGCTGATATTGTGTCCGAAAAGGTGGATCACAGAGCAATCCCAAGATGAGTGATACCAGCCGGGGACCATTGAAAGGGAAACCGAGTAAACATTTCAGCAGTGCAATGTGAGATAAGTGGAAGGTCCTGAGACTTACTGTCATTAGGTGTAAAGCCTGACAAGGCAGATCAATGAGAGATAATAGTCTGAAGAGAAGGAAGCGAGGTCTCAGGGTGAGAGACAAAAACAGTTACATCATCAGCAAAAAGCACACTTTTATGGGGTACGGTGTCCACTGTAATGCCAGGGAAAGTGGTGTCTGCTCTGATCTTAGCTGCTAAAGGTTCCATGGCTAAAAGAAAAATAAATGGAGACAAAGGTCAGCCTTGATGAGTACCCCGATAAAGGGCAAAGTAGGGGGATAGCACTGAATTGGTTAGAACTGCCACCTTTGGACTCAAATAAAAAATCCGGATTAATGCAAGAAAATAGGGGGGACCAAACCATCGCAGAGCTTCAAACAGATAGGGCCATTCCACCCTATCAAATGCCTTCTTGGCATCCAAGAATAGTGTGACAATGGGATGGGGCGGACCAAGCTTCTGAGAGGAGATCTAACACCTGGCGTATATTGTAGGAGCCCAGGTGGCCTGGCACAAAACCAACCTGATGCAGCTGGATTAATAGTGGGATAAGGGGTTCCAACCTTTTTTGCTATTATCTTAGCAACAATGTTAAACATCTACGTTCAAAAGTGAAATAGGCTGGAATTGCAAACAGAGGATACTATCCCTGCCCTTTTTAGGGATCAGGGTAATGATAGCCTTGATAAACGTCAAGGGGAGCCTGTCTGTCTCCCATGCTTCGTTAAAGACCCATGTGAGGCAACGGGCAAGCTGGTCAACAAAGTTAAGTAAAACTCCACCAGAAAGCCATCAGGGCCTGGAGATTTACCCTGTGACATGTCCCCAATAGCTGAAACAACCTTAGAGGGCTGAATGGGATTTACCAGTGAAGGAAGGAAAGAATCTGGTACCACAGGAAGGATAATGCCTGAGAAGAAAGCAGCCAGTTTTTCAGAGGAGGTGTTAACTTCTGAAGAGTAAAGCAGCTGATAGTAATCAAGGAAAGCCTGGTTAATATCCTTTGGCAATGTAACAGTAACCCCATCAGCCACATGAATCTTTGGAATACATTTTTCCTGAGTCAGAGCCCTCAACCAAGAGGTGAGTAGCTTCCCGGAATGCTCACCAGACTCCTAATACTTCTGATTAAGTTTGTAAAGAGCATACTCAGTTTGGTATTGCAAAATACTTTCAATTTCAGCTTTAAGAGACAGTAACCAGTGTTTAAGGGCTGGGTTCTCTCTGGGCATCTGGGAAAGCTGAGTCTGCAAGATTTTCAGTTCGGACTCAAGGCCTTTCAAAGTCGACTCTCTTTGCCGTTTAAGGCAAGTTGCATGGGCTATCAGGGGGCCTCTCAAAACAGATATAAGAGCCTCCCAAAGGGTTGTCTGTTAACATTCTGGGGAGTCATTGAGAAGAAAATATTCTTGGATAGCTTGGACAATCTTCGCACAGGTGTCCCCTAGAGATAGTAGCACTATATTGCGGTCGCAGGTGTTACACCTACCCATCGCCATATCCCAGGAAAAGGATAGGAGAACTGGAGCGTGGTCTGATAAGAGAATGTTCCCCAGGGCAACATCCCAAGTCCTGGAAAGAAGGTCAGGAGAGGTGAGGAAAACATCTATTCTACTATTAAGAACTATGGGATGTAGAATAACAACTAAAATCCATCTCCACCAGGTGCATGGCCCTCCAAATATCTATGAGGCCAGTCTCTCAGAGAAGAGGATACTAAAGGAGCCAGGAGGGCTCATATCGAGGTCCAGGGCCCGTTCTATCCAAGGGGGGGGGGGTCCAAAGCTAAATTTAGGTCACCTCCTAGAATAATCATGGACAGTGTCTGCGGGAGTTCAGTACAAAATATTCTGATAAAATTATACATCAGGGGAATTCAGGGCATAGAAACTACCAAGGACTATAGTCTCCTCCAGATATGTGCTAACTACAAGGACACAACATCCATCGCTATCCTTATAGACCCATGAGATACCCAGGAGCAGGTTTTTCTTACAGAGTATTGCAACACCCCTTTAACGTGATGTGTAGGTGCTGTAGTAATATTGACCGACCCACATCCATCCCAAACAAACAACATCTCTTTCTAACAGATGTGTTTCTTTGACCAGGGCTATATCGCATTGCGCATGTAGAAGATATTGCAATACAGTTCGATGCTTCTTAGGATCATTATGTCCTCTAATGTTCCAAGATACAATTTTCAAAAGGTTAATATTAGCCATTGTTCCCATACAATTAGCAACCAACCCTATAACAGAACAGTTATACACTGCAGATGCCCCCCATCCTCCCATCCCACCC
Source organism: Neoceratodus forsteri (assembly GCA_016271365.2). Lineage (NCBI taxonomy): Eukaryota > Metazoa > Chordata > Ceratodontiformes > Ceratodontidae > Neoceratodus > Neoceratodus forsteri. Next base: position 1,547,309,211 of record CM057449.1, on the reverse strand, counting down.
CAAAATCCCCAGTAAATACTACTACTCCAAATTCAAAACAAAAAAGAAACAGTACATTGAAGACAAGAGAGACAACTAAAAACAAAAGAAAAACACAATAACTAGGACCAACAAGAGAAAGCAAGAAAGTACTAAACAAAAAGAATAGAATGAGCATTCCCAAGCCCAGTGGAGGTACACTGGGTGCTTCTACTAGCTGAAAACTGGGGGCGGCGCACAAGCCAATGCTCTCATGGGCCTGTGGAGACAAGAAAGAACATAGGGTCCTACGGCCCCACCCAGCTCCTGGCTCCTCTCTGGCCAAGGACTAGCCCTACGAAAACAACACGAATATAATGAAACATTATAAGGAAAACAATATGAACATAATGAAACAGTATAAGGAAAACAACACAAATATAATGAAACAGTAAAAGGAAAACAACACAAATATAATGAAACAGTATAAGGAAAACAACACAAATATAATGAAACAGTATAAGGAAAATAAGAATTGGATCAAATCTAGCTCCGCCCATCCACCAGACTGACCGTGGGGTTTGAGAACAGAGAGAGGTCTACAGGGGCAAGCCAATAAAATAGTTTGCAGAGGGGCAGGCAGAGAAAAAAGAAGATAGTAAAGGAAAGAAAGCAATCAAGGGGATAAAGGACAGAATCACACAGAGAGTGAACTAAAAAAAGCAAGTTCAAAGGAAAGCTGGGGTTAACACTACATTCAAAGCAGCAAAGTGTAGAAAGTAAAGAAAACCAGCAAAGGGCTCTAGAAGCTGTAACAACAATTAAAAGGTCGAGGCGAATTTAAATTGCCCCAAGATATTTGAACATTCTTTGTAACCAGAAGATACCTCAGACATTTAAGAAATAATATGCATAAATGCAAAAGTGCAGTGTATAGAAACCTTCTGCTCTGGAAAATGTTAACAATTAAGGTTGCCGAAAAGAGCAGCAAATGATAACCTGGTGAACGTATAACCAGCTTTTAAAACCTAAAACAAGAACATGAAGGTAACTAGCCCCGGTAGCTCTCAAGACTCAGAACATAAATAAAAGCTGCTCCTGTAGCACTCGTGCCTGTTAATGAAAAGGCAAAAGCAAAGCTATACAGATTAATTAATAACTGAAGCATGTGAATTGATGAGCAGTACTGGGAGAACTAGGAGGGAACTTCAGATGCAGACTAATAAGGTATAACAGAAATAAAGCCTCAAAGTTCCAGGCACAGCTGAGTGGGTAACCAGAGTATCCATTAATGTGGAGAGCTGGCAAACGTGACGATCGTGACGATCTTGCTGAAGTAGAACATGAAGTTCCTCAAACAAGTATGATGTTCCCCAACACTTCTTTGATCACAGTAGAATGTCCTGGGAGAAGCAGATACATGAACAAACTCAGCACCAGATGCTAGGCAGAACCCCTTGCCAAAACACTCCAAGGAAATAAGAGCCAATGTCCTGGAAGGGAGAGGGGATCCAGGGACTATAATGGACCCGGCTGGAAATCATAAGAATGAATAGAGCCACTAGTGTAGAGCAGGGGCAACCAGTAGTAAAGCAGTACTTACAGTTCAAAACTGGAAGTCTCACAAAGAAAACAAAGTCACTGCATTCCACACCTCAGAAGCAGGCAGGTCTCCGTAGCTGGCAGGCAACACATTTAGTCCTGCTGGGGTGGAGTAGAGGCAGAAGCTTCTGTCGGGGGTTTGGACAGAGGCTTTGATGGCAACAAAGGATTGAAGGGGGGAAGAGTCCAGATGCTGATGCAAAAAGCGATTGGCATTGGCAGGAGAGGTGAATTGCACTGGCAGACCATCTCAAGAAAACGCCAATGTAGCTGGATACAGGAAAACATAAGTAAGTCCCTCACTCCTGAGTGCCTGCTTCTCTGAATCAAATGCCTGTTGCCTCTTGAGCATGGATTTGGGGTAGTCAGGATAGAGCGATATGCGGGCCTCTCCCACCCGTATCTCATGAAGCTCCCATACCTTAGTAAGGATAAGCACCTTATCCAGATAATGGAGCAATTTAAATATGAGAGGTCGAGGCTTGTTGGAGGAACGGGGCTGGGCTCTTCGTATACGGTCCACTTGCTCAATTTTAAAAAGGTACTCCTCCGGAGGAAGCTGTAGCCAACAGAGAGATGGTTGCAGAGATAGGAAACTGGATTCTTCCCCTCCGTTCCCTCTGGGAGACCAATCAGTCAAAGGTTCTTCCTCCGTCCTTGGCCTTCTAGGTCCTCCAGTTTCACAGACAGCCATACCACCTGGGCCTCTGCCTCCATCAACCACCGATCACGAATGGTGACTTTTTCTACAGTGGCCGATAAGGTCGCCTCAGTTTTTTCCGCCCAGCAGGTCAGGAGAGAAAGACTGTGCTGTGTTTCCGTAACAGTACGGTGTACTGCCTCCTCCGACTGGGTGATCTGCTCGATTAGTTGCACTTGCTGAACAGGATCTGGAGAGGTAGAGCGGCGGTCTCCCATGGTGGCCATCTTTGACTCAGGCAGCGGACTTTGAGGGGGGAAACTTGTCAATGGATTTTTTATGTTTCTGGAGCGATTGCAATTCCATTGAGATAAAGTCTTTCTGCATCAGTAATTCAACAAATCAGGTAAGGCAACAAATGCCAAGTCCAGTGCAAAAATACTTACATGGAGTGAGGAAACTGAAGGATGGATCAGAGCAGAAGGTTTAGGCAGCCATTCCGTGCAGGCGCTCATGTGATCTCCACCACTTTTTTAACTTTCTTTGACCCTACTTTTTCGGCTTTGGCATCGGGGAAAACAAAAGAAAAGGCACCATGGACTGCAAAGAGATGGTGATGCAGTTAGAAATGGTGACAGAAAGCGCTGTGCTGCTCCCATGGTGTTGCCTCAGTGGTGGGAAGAACAGAACTAAGGTACGTGAGGTAGCAGGTGATGGTTATTGGCTAGCATGAGCGGCACCAGATGAGGTATGCAGGTACCCTCAGTTACTGACATCGGCTCCCTCCCTACAAAAAAAAATTGCTGCTGCTAGGTCCTAGTGCCTCCGGCCCCAGACCCATAAGTTGGAATCAATGGAAGATTGATTCCTGGAAGATCACCTTGTTCTCTCACAGCTTTCTTCCTTCCTTGACTCCTCGTTCTTCTTTACTCCTCTCCATTCTGGTTCCAGGAACTCTCACCCCACATCCACCTCCATCCTCTGACTCACCGACTCAACCCTTTCAGGGGATCTAATCTCCTCTGCATCATTGTCCATTTGGCTAAAGCATTATATACTGTGGCACATCCCGTACTTCTGGACAAGCTTCTGGTGGTGGGCCTCTCTGGCTCCTTAGTCAATTGGTTCTGCTTCTACCTCGAGGACAGGTCTGTAACACCTTATCCCCCTCTACTGATTTGCTTAGGTGTCCCTCAAGGGTCTGTGCCAGGCCCCATTCTCTTTTCCATATTCCCGAATGATCTTCCTTCTACCTGCTCCTCTGTATCCATTCACATATACGCTGATGATACAGTGCTCTTTGCCTCTGGTTCCTCTGCCACTGACCTTGTTAACGGAATATAACTAGCCTGATAATATTCAATGCTGGTTCCAGGCAAACCAAGTGTCTCACAGTGTCAAACAAATGGTCTTTATGATCTTTGGCTCCCAAAAGAGGCTGCAGGCTCACCGTCCTCCTATTATTCTATACTCTTGAGAGTGCTATGGTTGACAATATCTCCTCTTTTAAGTACCTTGGGGTGTGGCAGGACCCCAATCTTGATCTCTCAACATGCATTGAAGCTTTTCACCTTAAGCTCCACCCCAAGCTTGGTGCAGTTTACAGGAAGAAAGAATGTATCTCACTTTCTGTCCACCTTGAAATTGTATTGAAAATGACTCTCCCCATCTTTGACTATGATAACATAATACAGTGCCGCTCCCAAATCCTCCCTTGCCAGACTGGACCCCCTCTTTCACTCACTCTGTCTTGGACTGTCCCTCTCACCCACATCACTGCTCTCTTAATACCTCACCCTCTTTCTCCCCTTCCTTTATGCCAAGCTTCTTTCCCACTGTCCTCCCTTCCTTCCTTCCTTCCCTCTCTGCCATCCTCCCCACCACTACCACAGTGTTTTCCATTCCCTTTCCATTACTCCCTTGGAATGCTACTGCTGGCTAAGCTGCCTTCCCATATGTGCCTAAACTCTGGTCCTCTCTCCCCCTTATCAGCTCATCATGTATTTCCTGGAAAAACTTTTGAAATATGTAAATACATAAATAAATAATCTTCTCATTAAGGGAAAAGTAGTTACTTTTTATGTTTTGTGGGAAAATCTATGACATTGTTGCCAAATACTTTTTTTATTCTCTGAATTAAAATCCACATTTCTGGAGTTGAAAAGTTAATAATGGGCAAAACAATATTCCAGTAGCATACTTTCGGCCAATTAATTACAGTGCAGTGGTCTATCCAAATCTGACAGTATAACTGCTTAACTATACTATTAAAAGGTACCCCACAAGGACCCAGTATTGCATAATGGATGGCTCTGCAGTTCCATTGCTGTATAATGTTATCTGTATGTGGGGTTGCAGGGCCCTCTGAGCCCTGTGCTCCCATCTACCTATAAGGGCCCTACACTAATGGTATACAAATGTGGGAGCGCAGGGCCCCTGCCTGTAATTGTAGAGATGCAGCGCAGGCCTAGCCACATTCCAAGTAACCCTTGTGCTGCAAATGGCGGAATATCTCAGTACCTGTAGCAACCTTGGAAAACATTCCACTGCAGTTGTAATCACAGGCTGGTAACCTGTATGCATGCTTAGTACACCTAAAGGTGTACTAAGCTGTACTTAGTGAAAAATCTGTATCTTAAACCATTTTCGAGATATAGGCACTGAAAGGTGTTGCATTTGCCACAATGTCATCCTGTGGGAAATTTCTCAATTTTGGAATGGCATAACTATGGAACCGATGAAAATTTTGACACCAAACCAACATAAGTCACATCTGTGGGACAATCCCTTTGTACTCAGCAAATGTTAAGCCAAAAGTCCTAACCATTTCTTTGCAATGAACTGGCAAAGAAACAACAAACTTTAAAAGTCTCTGTTCATGAGCTGTCAAAATCCCTGTTCATGAGGTGTCAAAATTCCTGTTCATGAGAAATCCTTGTTCTTGAGATAGGGCCATCTGGTTGTCTCCATATGAACAGGGATTTTGACAGCTCACGAACAGATATTTCTCACGAACAGGGATTTTGATGCCTCACAAACATGGATTACTTTTTATAATCCCTGTTCACGAGCCAAATCCCTGTTTGTGAGGTGTCAGAATCCCTGTTGATGAGAAATCCCTGTTCGCGAGATAGCGCCATTTGGTCATCACCATATGATCAGGGATTTTGACACCTCACGAACAAGGACCGGAAATGAGTCACAAATTTGGATTTTCACATTTTAAAATGGCTATTATTTGACTAAACTAAAATAAACTAGAGGGTGTTGTCCTGAACAAAACCCATACTTCAATCTCTACAGAAGACATCCCTTGGGCAAGTTACAAGGTTTTGTTTTTGAAGAAAATTGAAAAAATGATGGCAGCTCACAAACAGGGATTTTTTTTCAAACAAACAAGAATTTAATGAATCCTTGTTTGTGAGCTGTCAAAATCATTGTTTGTGAGGCCATATCCTTGTTTGAAGCTGTGCTGCTATCCAAAAGACTGAGCTGAGCATGCTCAGAACCTGGAATTTCTAAATTTAATAACTTCAGAACGGATTACTATTTTCTCACCAAACCAACACTGGCTTGTTCTTTTTAGCAAGCTTTTCTACCCTGAAAATGTTCAGTCAAAATCCCAAATGGTATGGCTGCAGCATGATGAGGACAATTCATCAAAAATGGGTGAAAAAAGTGACTTTTCCACTTTTTCCACTATAACTCTGCAAATCTGATCAAAACTAAACTTGGTACAGCAAGAGATATACCCCATGGGACAGCACATACCAAATTTTGTGCAAATCTGTTGGACGGCTGCAAAATTATTAAAGTGCAAAAGTTGGGGTTTAACATTAAACTGCCTACTCAACCCTAACTATAGTAGCATTACTGCACCACTATAATATATATATACACATACACATATATATGTTTGTGTGTGTGTGTCTATATCTATCTATCTATCTATCTATCTATATATATATATATATATATATATATATATATATAAGGGATATGCGGGGAGTGTCTGTGGGAAAACAAAGTTATTTGTACAGTTGATTGTGACCTCGAGTAATCTCACGAGTGGCTTTGCCACTCATGGGGGTTACAAGTGGTCACGGGCAACTGTACAAATAACTTTGTTATCCCACAGGCGCCCCCTGCATATTTGATCTATGCAACATGATTTTTTGAGGTTCTGGTTTGTCATATTTAATTTTTTTGTTAAGTTTCTTTTCATGTGTTTTCTCTGTGCCTGGTTGCTGTGTTTGGTTTGCAGGATTGCAGTGCTAAGAAAGAGTGAAAAATGTCTTTTGTTTCTTAAGAGTGTTTTCATTTAAAATGTGGTTCCGGTTTGGTGGGGGTGAGGTTTCGTTAGGGTGTGCATTTTGTGAGTGTCTGAGACTGTGATAGCTTGGGTTTAAAGCACACTGTGAGGAGATGAAAGTGAAACTGGGAGGCAGTACTGCTAAGCAGGCACCACAGGTGGTGGTAGTTAGTGATGTAGTCACTGTGTGGATAAATGGGTGATGATGTAGTTACTATGTGGATAAATAAATGTATCCACACAGTGACTCAGATAAATGGATTTATCACACCCCATTTATCCAGACACCTGTTGCATAAATATATATATTTTAGACTGGTATTGGTAAAATTGAATAAATCAGTACTAGGGTTTGTGAGAGTGTCAAACAGACATAGAATTGGTTGACTCTGCCTTGGGCTAAAAGAGTAATGAGTCTCCCAAACTTTGTAACTACTATCTATCAGCACAGATGGTGTTGTTGATGGCCAATGTCAAGGAACAAGTCAATACTGGATGGTATGACCTAGAGAACTCTCCCAGCCTCTAGGCCCCCCTGTTTGCTCTCCAATTTATAAACTTACAGCTGGAGATCTGGAAACAAATTATTAATCCCTAGAAGAAACATTCATTAAAGATAATCCAGAAATTGAGAGATCTATTGCAAATGCTTAACCTGGTGGTACCACTAATAGTGATTGTGGAAGACCCGTGTCTCCCCCAAGGATAGACGATACTTATATTGCCTTGGAACAGAGGAGCACTGGCCCACTATAATCAGTTGATAGAGAATTGTAGACTAAAAGCATCTGAGACCTTAAAAACTACATTTTATCTCCAAGATAGGGATTTTCATAGGTTTTTACAATTGTGCCCCTACTTACAAGGGGAGGTGGGAAAAAATGTCATGGTCACTAGCAAACTGGAAGAGTTCTTGCATTGGGCATTTACTATAAAAGAGGGAGGAAAGTATATTTCCCAGGTTTGCAACTTGTTATTCCATTCGGGGAAGAATCCCACCACCTACATAAAGACATAGTCTTCCCTGCAAGAAAAAGAGTGGGAGACTTATGGGGAAAAGGGTAGCATGTGTCATCTTCAGTGATCTGGCAGGTATTCCACTGGAAGGTGTGTGTCAGGTTTTTCACTCCCCACACACAATTTTATTTAGTTAGTTTTTGATTACTGGGTAAGTACATTGTACCAAAAAGGACAGTTTACGGATATAACCCGAGTACATCAGACAGGGTTAAAGTTAAAGTTAAAAAGTACATAAAAACAAATTGTACATAACAGTTATACCTACAACTAACCATAAATAAGCAATCTTGTATTAATAAGAGTTAGATTCAACATTAGAGAGCAAGTATTTGGTTATCTGCTGTTAAAAGACATTGTAAGAACCAACTTGTCAAATCTGAGATGAAATACTGTTCCACTTATTGGAAGAAATATACAAGAAATCTTTCTGTCCTGTTACAGGTTTTAAAGTTGGAGCAGCTAGAAAGTGTTGGTTAGATGACCTCATGTCTTTGTTGTATGGCATTTCAACAAACCAAGTATGGGACTTACAGGATAAAGAGTAACGGTCTTGTAAGTAAAAAGTGGCAAGCCCAGGAAATTCCTTTCCTGGAGGGAGAACCAATTAAGCTTGGTGTATAGGCTACAGTGATGTTCATAGCTATTTGTAGTAATACAAATCTGGAGACTGATTGCACTAGGTTGTCCAACTGTTCTTAACTCCAAGTGAGGCAGAACCCCAAATTAAACTTCCATATTCCAATAATGAAAGAAGGCTGCTTCTTGCAACTGTTTTCCTTGTTTTATTACTTAAGTACGTTTCGCAGTCTGTACAACAAGCCCAGTTTATAATCTGGCAAATTACATTTTTCAATATGTTTTTCATATGTACAGCAGGAGTCAACTGTTACACCCAAGTACTTAAAATGATCCCCTTTTCTTCAAATAGAAATTGACGTTCATTGTTACATTACAATCAACAAGATGTTTTCCAAGTTTTTCAGGGGTACTTGGGAGAATAGACTTTTTCTTCTGTCTGTTCGGTACTAGTCTGTTACCTTCAAATGATGGCTTTAATTTAGAAAACTTACAAACAATTTAAGCATTAAGAGATGAAACATCTGTTACATATGAACATACATATGAAATTGCCAGCAGAAGAAAGAAATTTCAGATGCTATTGAATAAATCACAGTTGTGCCAGCATATAATAACATTTTAGACCACTTCTGCCCTTACAAATTACCAGACACTTTGTAATGCCTGTACTAAAGCTACTAGGCTTGTGAAGTCTGAACACTATGCATCCAAACTCTAGAACAACCTTAATCACCCCTCTCAGTTCTGGAAGATAATTCACGCCCTTTTCTCCCTTCTGACCCAGTCTCCTCTCCCTGTTCTCAAGATGGGTGATACTCCTATATCAAACCCCACTACTCATCTTTCAATTCCCTTTTCCCCTCCTGTGCCTAATCCCTTGTCTCTTCCTCCTCTTCCTCTCCCTCTCTCTCTCTTCTTCTCTTCCATTACACTTTCCTCCTCCACCTGTCCTACTGCCCACCTCCTCCTGTTTTTCATTCTCATCCACAGCCCCTACTGCTGCTCTTAAGGCCCTCTTGGCCTAAACCCACACACAGGTGACAGCCCTGAATGTCTTGACCCCAGACTCCTATATCTCTCTGCTCATGCCATTGCCCTCCCTATCACCTACCTCCTCAGCCTTTCCTTATCCTTACCCTTATCCTGTGTCCCTAACTCTTGGAATCTGGCTACTGTCACCCCATTCTTAAAGGGGATGACCATTCATCCCCTCGTAACTTGTGTCCTATCTCTCTTCTCCCCACACTGACTAAATTCCAGGAACACCTTGTTCCTCCTTCATCTCTTCTTTCTAGTCTGGCTTTAAAAAGCCCACCTCCACCTTTCTGCTCCGGTTCACTGTTACAACCCTCGTGGTCATGGATCAGAGTCTTGTCACCACCGCCATCTTTGTTGACTTAGCCAAAGCTTTCAACGCTGTTGTCCACCCCATTCTCCAGGATGAGCTTAAGGTAGGTAGACTTTCTACCACCTCACTTGAGTGGTTCCACTCCTACCTTGGGGGCAGGTTGTAAGCTGTCCATATTGGAGATTTCCTCTCCTTCCCAGTCAGCTCAGGCATCCTCCAAGGGTCTGTAGTTGGCCCAGTTCTTTTCTCAGTTTTTCTAAATGAACTCCCCGCTACCTGCTCCTCTGTGACCATTCATATGTATGCAGATGATATGGTTCTCTTTTCCTCTGTCTCCTCTGCCTCTGACCTCATGAACCAACTCCAACTGGACTTTAACAACCTCCAACACTGGTTCCGAGAAAATCAGTTATCCCTCAATGCTATGAAAATGGTCTCTGACTTTCAGCACCAGGCAAAGGCTTGCTAGCGTCTCCTCACTTCCTTCCTTTCATACCCTTGATGGTGCTTCTATTGAAGATGTCCCCTGCTTCAAGTACCCCACGGTCTGGCTTGATCGCCACCTTGATTTCTTTGTTTATGTGGATACAGTTCACAACAAGCTCCACCTGAAACTTGGATTACTTTATAGAACTCGTTCTTTTTGCAAAGAGCTCCTCACTAAGACGATGCTCCTATTATTGACTATGGAGATATTGTTTACAGTGCAGTTCCAAAGTCTAATTTAGCTAAACTGGACCACATCTTTCATTCCATATGTTAATTTGTCCTTAACAAACCCCTGTGTACTCATCACTATTCTTTGTATAACTCTCTTTTTCCCTCCCCTCTCTTGATGCTAGGTGCATTTCCCACTGAACCCGCTTTATCTCCAAATTTTGGTTTGGCTCCTTCCCTCGTCTTGCTTGTCTCCTGTCTATCTTCACTTCTACCTCTTACTCCCTTCACAATGCTTGCTTTCTCTTGCTCTCCAACAAATTAAATCTGCTGCTGGACAAGCTGCCTTCTTGTTCTGCTTCCCTAAAATATGGGTCTGTCTCCTCCCTCCATTCGCTCTGTCCCTTCCCTATCCACTCTGAAATCTCTCCTCCGTGGGTTGTCTGTTCACTCTTGTAGTTGTTACAGTATTGGGGAGGATTTCTGTCACCTGCCTTTCACACTGCACTGACACTAGCTTAGCTTCTCTCCCCAAGTTTATCAATCAGTACCCCATGTCCCTGATATTATTGTTTTGTTGTTCACTGTTTAATGTTCTTTTGCCTGTTTTAGAATTTTACTATACAGTAATTAACTATATGAAAATTTTATTCTTGAAGTGTTTTCTTGTCATTTGTATATTTAGTTATACTTATGTCCATATTATTTTGTACATTGTACTTTGGATCTGTTCTGTTTTGTTCTGTTTTGTTCTGTTTTGTTCTGTTTTGTTCTGTTTTGTTCTGTTGTGTTCTGTTGTGTTCTCTTCCTCCCTCCCCCAAGGATGTATCTTAAAACAAGCCGATATCAGCTCATTATGATTTTCCTGGTAAAACTTTTGACATAAATAAATAAACAACTAGTTCATATATTTCTGGCAAGTCATTCACAAAGATTGTGAACAACAGTAATCCAGTATAGACCCCTGGGGTGTCTTGTACAGTAGTGAACAGGAAGAAGCCAAATTGCCATCCATCCTTACCATCCGTTTCCTACCTTTTTTTTATTTTTTATTTTATTTTAGGTGTTTATCCTCCTTTTTACCTGCTGGTGTACCTCTGTTCTCTGCCAGCCCTGGTCGCCATCTTAGCCCCCCGGCACACCTCAGGCCCTGTATCCCCCACAGATTACCCTTTGTGGTTGGGTAGGAGAGGGCCATCCTCCCCACTTACCAAGCACATATCCAGAGTGAGCCCGATAGCTCCATGAGGCTATGGCACTGGAGTACTGGAGGGGCTTCCAAGAAGCCAGCAGTCAATTTTCCTGTTTTTCTGTGGTCCCTTCCCCCTCGCAGCTGTGAACGTGCGTACGTGGAAGTGCATGCACATCACGATGACACGCTGTTTGTCTCCCTGGCTCTGATGCTACCCCCATCCTCCACTGGGGGGGGCAGCCAAGGAGCAGGACGACATGTCCACCCTTCCCCAGGAGAGGAGAGCTGTCATCGGATGCTCGATCCTCTCTCTCCCCTGCTGACCCCCAGCGGCCCATGCTCATTCCCAAACACGGGTCACCGGTGTGGCGCAAGTTGTGGCATCCAGCACCTCAACCCTCAGCACCACCAGGCCGGCCTGTTTCCTACCTTTTAAATAGTCACCAAACCAGTCAAGTGCTGGATGTCCAACCACCAAACTTTCAGTCTTTACAGCTGCATAGCATTAGCTATGCAAAGTGTTGCTAATTATGCTAACAAGGGGAGAGGGAGCAAGACAGATAGGAACAGGAACTGACATACAGTATATTACCTTGTCTTCCACAGCAGAGTTTCATCAGCTCATTGGTATGCATAAGATTCCTGCTCTTCTATGTCTGTCTGTGCCCCCAACCCCTTTCTCTCTCCCCATCCTCCATCCACATCTAGTTTATTCATGAATCTATGGCTTTGACCCTTTTCCTGTTTTTTTGTGTCACCTCTGCAGATGGAAGAATGCTGCTGGCTACACACAATATTCGGAGCCAGCCTTAGCCACCATTAGTCACAGTGGTCACTGGTGGCCCCTTACTTATAGGGGCCCCCCCAAACAGAGGCTGTGAAGGTCATTAGTCTTTCAAACTTTGTGTTTGTTTTAGCATACACAGGTCTCTCCCCATGTACTGTGGAATGATCACACAAGGGACATCACTGGGTTGGGCAGAACCTTCTAACTATACATCAAAATGCCAAATGAATACTCGCTAAGGTACATTCATGGGTCTTCAGTGGCTACCCCTGCTGGGGGCCCCCAGAAACACAGGACCAGCTCTGGCAATACTTAACATGGCAAGTGAGTGAAGAACAATTCTATCATCAACTAATGTGCTGTAAAGCTATTTAATTTTGTGCAACAAAATGTTCACGCTGTCAGCTAGTTACAAAGATTTGTGCCAAAAATTTTTGCGCCCTTACGCTTTCTGCCAATCACCTGGTCAGCTGTCAGTGTCATTTAAACAGTTGATCAGCCGAGTGCTCTTCTTTGTCATATCCTGTGCCTGTGCCAAGTTACCTTGCTAGTTTACCTTACTGGGTGATCACCATGTCGACTGTCAAGTGGCTTCACAGCTCAAAATCAAAACCTGTAGAAAGAGATTTCTCCTGCCCGCAGACAGCTGACATGGACCCCGAAATGCTAAGTTTGACAGCTAGAATTTCAAACTTAATGGCGAAGTCAGTCATAATTGAGTTATCCGCTGCTGCTGCCAGTCTGTCTCCAAAGAAATGCTGAACTCGGTATTCCTCCTGCTCACCACAAGTCTGATTTAAAATTGGAAACATACTTTAGTGCATGACGTCATGAATACCATTACTTTTTATCAGAGCAAGCATAAAAATGAAAATAATGAAAGTGTGTTCCGTAAATATAAGACAAATTAAGTGGCCAAACTGAAAGGTACACTGGACCCTTCCAGCTGCTACATGCACTCCAAGTAAAACCTCGGGATTGCCCAATTCTTCTCAATGAAGACATTAAAGAGGACTTAAAACAAATTTTTGTTTTGTTGTTTAACCAGAAGTAGCACACTAAGCTGAAAGCTTTTTTACAGGAGCGACCTGGGAGCACAGGAAAGTTAAGTGACTTGCTCAGGGTCACACAGTATGCAAGTGGAAGCTGTGGGATTCAAACCCAGGTCTGGTCTGCTGGATGTCACCAGATTTGCAGCTCAGAGCCTTAGACCACTGCACTATACTGCCTCCAAATTGTTGGATCACAATAGGTCTGACTGTGCGGAAACAGTTTTTTTTTTACTTCCATGGTACTGTACTGTCCTGTCCTGTCAGGGAGAGCAAACAAAAGATGGAGACACATCATCTCAGACCAGCTCACAGAATACCTGGATACGCACAACATCCTGTGCAAGCAACAACAGGGGTTCCACAAAGGTCACAGCACCTCCACAACCCTACTTGAATTCACCGGCACAATCCACAACGCACTTGACTCCGGTGAACTACTAGGCTCAATCTACATTGACCTAACTAAAGCCTTCGACACCATCAGTCACCATCTCCTGCTTGTCCAGCTTCGGAACACTGGGCTGTCAACCGACTCCATTGGCTGGTTTAAGAGCTACCTTGAAGAACGGTCCCAAATAGTAAGAATCGCTGATACATTTTCGGACCCTAGACCGGTCTGCTCAGGAGTCCCCCAGGGCTCCATTCTGGGACCCCTCCTCTTCAGCCTATTCCTAAACTCACTACCGGACAGCTGCCCAGAACAAATAATTCTCTACGCTGGCGATGCTGTGATCCTCACCTCAGACCCTGGTCCAATCCAATTACAAAATAAACTTCACCGGGCCTTCTCCTCCATCAAATCCTGGTTCCTAAATCATAAACGGCTTCTCAATCAGAAAAAAAACAAGTCTATGGTCTTCTGCAGCACCCACAACTAAAACAAACAACTCCACCTCTCCATTGCAACCGAACAAGGAGCCATCCTAGAGCAAACACAATCGTTCAAGTACCTTGTCATCACCCTTGATCCCCACCTCTCATACGCTGCCCATATCAGCAATGTTGCAAAGTCTGTCAATGCGTGGTTAGGCATATTATTCCGGCACAGGAAACACCTAACCCCAGAAGCACTGTCAGTGGCCGTCCAAAGCTCCATCGTCAGCATCATAGACTATGGTCTTATCATATATGGGTCTGCAACTACCACTGCTTTCAAACATATCGTGACCTCCCTGAATAAGGCCTGTCGTCTCATCACTGGCTCACATCACCATACCTACACATGTGACCTTTATTCCCAATCTTGATGGCTTCAACTGGACAAACGCATAAAATACCAAACCTGCATCACAGCCAAGAGAATTATAATGGGGCTTGTCCCACCTGGTGTCTGTGCACTCCTTAAGCCTAGACATAGGAACATCACTACAAGGAGATCCAATTCCCATCTACTACATATCCCATGATGTCGCACGACCCAAGAACAAAGATCATTCGCATATTGGGCATCCAACTGGCTCAACTCTCTTGGCAGCGACATAGCGACCGCTCCAACACTCGACCTCTTCAAGTCCAAGCTGCGCCTCTCACTGCTTGTATCCTGCGATTGCCCATCTTAACATTTCCACCATTCCAGCTGCACATGCCCCAGCACCCAGCACTTACAATCAGTCCTTGCACCCCTAGCACCTTATCTGTCATATTAACATACTACAATGCCAGCAGAATAGGCCTAATGGTCTTTCGCGTCTGCTCGTTTGGTCAGCCCCCACCCTGGGAGCTGACCTTGCTGCCCCCCTTGCCTTCACTGGCTTCTCCCTTCCCAGTTCCAAATATTCTCACTGCATTGGATTTTGCTTCCAGAACTCTTCCCCCTGTACCTGTCCCACCCTCTCTTGAACCCCTCCACCAGCCCACTAGGCAGTGCATTCCATGGCTCCACCACTGTCTCAGTGAAGTAGCACCTCCTCCTTTCTCCCCTGAATCTTCACCCCTCCAGCTTCCACCCATGCCCTCTAGTGGCCCCCTCCTCCTTCCTTCGAAGCACCCTGACTGCTTCTCCCCTATTTACCCCTTCATGTACCTGAAGACCTCTATCATGTCCCCCCGGTCCCTTCCCTCAACAAGGCCCCCTGGCTGCACTGTCTCCCACCACTTCCACCCCACCCACCCACCCCTTCCATTGTAGTGCTCATAGCTCAGTCTTTGTACTGGTTATTACATGTCTGTAAGTCAATGAATATATGTTTGTAACTAAAAATGATGACTGTTGCACATGCTGATGTGGAACCTTTGTAAAAGAGCCTCTGCTCAAAGGTATTGTAATCCTAGACTAAAATAAATAAATAAATAAAGGAGGATGAAACAGCCAGACTGTCATTAAGCTAATGATTCCAATTTACATAGGTATATGGAGAGTGGCAATGTAAAGCTGAGTTTTTCTGTGCTACTCTAATCACCAAGGCCTCCTCTTCTGTGTCGATCTGTGCCCTCACCCTCACCCTCTCCATCTCCCTACCCTCTATCCAGATCTGCTTCATTCATTAATCTATGGTTGTGGTACTGTTTTCTATTTTCTGTGCCACCTCTGTAGCTGGAAGAATGTTGCTGACTGCATACAAAATAGTTAGCATAGGAGGGACAAGTGACTGAAAAACAATTCCGTCATCAACTAATGTTGAACTGATATAGCAGGAACATTTTTTTTTTTTACTTTCATAGTATGTAATGTACTGTATGAGAGAACTAACAAAAGGTGGAGAGAATGAGATAGCCAGTCTATCATTAAACAGTGACTCAAATTTACATAGGCATGTAGGGAGTGGAAAATGGCAGTGCAGAAATCGGAGCTCTGGTTTGAATTTTCCTCTGCTGCTCAGATCACCAAGGAACTGTACCAATCCAAGACAATAATACAAGTAATTATACTGCTTTGTATCAGAATACAGTAAATGGAAAATAACACCACATGGTATGTTACAGGAGGGTGACAACTTTAATTGGACATTTAACTCTTGAAAGCTAGTCTCAAAATCAATTGTGTTAGTACAATAAAAATTATCACCTGCAACTTTTTTTCTTCTACATCATAGACTGGACTAGCAGAGCTGCCAAATTTCTCCATCAGGATAGAGCAAACTAGATCCACATTGTTATGTACAGTGTATTGTGCAGAAACCAGTGGCAGTGGGGGAGAGATGAAGAAAGGATAAAAATGTTAGTACAATAGTTTTGTTGGGAAAGTGTATTTCAGCACTTGCTCTTGACAGAAGCCCTCCCCCAAGCCGAACTTCATCAGCCATTTCTCTGGATTGGATCCCGGTCGGTCGCGAGGGCCTGAGTGCAGACGCCTCCCCCGGTTTAACTTCACCAGCCATTTCCCTGGATCGGATCCCGGTCGGTCACGCAGGGCCTGAGTGCAGACACCCTTCCTCAAGCCGAACTTCACCAGCCATTTCCTGGATCTGATCCGGTCGGTGGCGAGGGCCTGAGTGCAGATGCCTCCCGAGCTAAACTTACCAGCCATTTCCTGGATTGGATACCAGTCCATCGCAGCGCCTGAGTGCAGATGCCTCCTCAAGCTGAACTTCACCAGCCATTTCCCTGATCGGATCCCGGTCGGTCGCGAGGGCCTGAGTGCAGATGCCCCCCGCCGAACTTCACCAGGTGTGGAACGCAGGCTCAGCAGAAGAGTCGGAAAATTTCTGGCGCAGTTGGAAGCACTGTGTGTCTTTGTGCTTTGGCGCCTTTTTCTCTCTGTAACATTTTCTGTCGGCATAGCAGTGGAGATAGTTTTATTTCAGTAGAATCTCCACTGCCTTTACTTGTATAGCCCTAATCTTGTGCATTAAGTAGTTCAGGAACTGTGAGTGCTTTATTTTAAGCAAAATTGGAAAAGTAACCTTAAGAATCTCCACTGCCTTTACTTGTATAGCCCTAATCTTGTGCCTACTACAGTCAGCTCAGGTTCAGGTTTAACTTTAATTACTGCTGACAGACTAACTTATGTAAAATATTTGCAGCCATTTGCTTAGCTGTAATTACTGCTACCAGGCTAATTTATTTGAACTCACTCACTGCAGCCATTTGCTTTGGGCATGTCCCGATAGATGTGTTGTGCCTCAGAATAATCTGTAAGTCTCCTCCCCATTTCACAAAGCATAAATAACCCTTACCTGCTTTCTCTCCACAGCCATTTCCCTGGATCAGATCCTGGTCGGTTGCGAAGGCCTGAGTGCAGACGCCCTCCCCCCCGAAGCCGAACTTCACCGGGTACAGAACGCGGGCTCAGCAGAAGAGTCGGAAAACTCTGGTGCAGTTGGAACCACTGTGTTGCCCTGCCGATGCTTTGCGTCAGCTCCCCACTGCCCCACCACCACCCTTGGTGGGCACTCAGCTATATAGGGTGGATAAACCAATAGGAGTGCAGCTGTGTTTTCAACCAATCAGCCCACTTCTCCACCTGCAGATTATATTTGTTGGCCACTAGGGGGATCCAGCCTGCCACCACTTCTCTGTCTTCCTCACATCCCATACTCCAGCATGTCCCTTGTAGTGTTCTCTATACTAGCTCTGCTCTTCCCTGTGCTGTCCCCCCACCACTATCCCTCTGGTGAATCTCTCCAGCTCTGTTGTAAGAATACACCTGCCAGACTGTCAGCCTCCACTCGCCAAACCACCCATTGCTCCCAGCATCCCCATCTGTTTACCGCTTACCACTAACTCACCTCGCACGCTGGACCACCCTATCACCCTACCACACCCTCCACCAACATCCACTCCCCGGCCCCCTGTCCACGGTGCATGGTGGGCTCTCTTCATCCTAGCCATACCTGCCCTTAGCTCCCTACCCATCCCCTGCTTCTCCCCCCCAGATCCTCGTGATCTGCCCAAGCACTTCTACCCCACCCGCTGTAGTCCACTTCTCCGACTCATCACCTTACTCCTCCTGCTCTCTGGGAATGTCCACCCAAACCCTGGGCCTGGATACTCTACCCCCTTCACCCCCTGCTGGGTGTGGCCTCTATGAATATCTGCAGTCTCCCAAAGAAAACTGCTGCACTCCAGTGCTGGGTCACCCAACACAGGCCTGACAGAAAATCGTGTGGGTAAGCGTGGTGGCAGATGTGCAGTCTACTTGCATGACTCCCTCCTGGGCCACACACTACCTGCCCCCAAGCTCGATCACGGTGCCCAAGCCATCACCTTAAAAATCTCCCCTGACCCGGGCCGGGGCCCTCTTTATCTTACAACCACATACACACCCCCACGGTCCCAAAGTCTAGCTATCCACTCCCTCACTGACTATCTCTCTACCCTGCCCCACGAAGCTGAACAGCTCATCCTAGGTGACCTCAACATCAACTGGCTTGGCTCCACTGCAGCACGCATAAAAGACACCTTCACGGCTCTTGACCTAACTCAACTAGTCACTCATCCTACCAGATTCAACCAATCAAGTGGGTCCAGCTCCCTCCTTGGCATAATACTCTCCAATCGCCCCCACAAAATCAAGTCTGTTAGCATCCTAGCCAACTCCCTTAGCGACCACTCCCCTATCCTCTGTGTCTGGTCCTCCCCCATGCTCAACCCCACATGCAAAGTCACCCCCCGCTACCGCTTTCACCCCGGGGGGCCTAAATAAGCTAAAGCAGTACCTAGCCCAGCTTGACTGGTCCCTGATCTCCCGTGCGACGGATATAGATACTGCACTAGCCTTCCTCACCAGAGCCTTCTGCAAGGCCTGTGACATCTTTGCCCCCATCACCAGCACTCGCTCCAAAAGACACAATATTGCCTGGATTTCTCCCTCCCTAAGTCCAGTATCCAAGGATACTGGACTTTAGAAGGGCTGACTTTGGCACAATGGGTGAATACCTGAGGAATGCATTAGCAAATGGCCAAAAAGGAGGGGTGGAAGAACAATGGAGAAAAATCAAAACTGCCATCATGGAGGCAACAAGCCTTTGTGAAACAAATAAAAGAAAACAAAGCGGAATAAAAACCACTATGGTTCTAAAAGAGGTGTCAGGAAGGTTAAGGAGAAAAGGCTGCATTCAAAAGTATAAGGAATCACAGACGGAGCACGACAGGGAACTGTATCAATTAAAGCAGAAAGAAGTGGGGAAGGCAGTCAGAAATTCAAAGGCCCAAACCAAGGAAAAGATAGCCAACTCAGTTAAGAAGGGGGATAAAACCTTTTTATAGGTACATTAGGGAGCATAGAAAGGTTAAGGGAGGGATAGTGAAGATTAATAAAGGAGAGGGGAGGTGGGCAGAGGGAGACAGTGAAAAGGCAGAGATACTGAATGAATACTTTTGCTCAGTATTCACAAAAGAAGAAGAGGAGACGTTACCTAAACCAAACAGTAGAAGCACTCTGGATAGTGGGGTTGACACCAGTCCATTTACAGAAGAAAGAGTACTGAAAGAACTCCTAAAACTCAAGGTGGACAAAGCAATGGGGCCTGATGGGATTCACCCTAGAATCCTAAAAGAGCTAAGGGAGGACCTAGTGACACCACTAACCACACTTTTTAACAAATCATGGGAAGATGGGGTGGTACCTGAGGACTGGAGGAGGGCAGATGTGATTCCCCTTCACAAAAGTGGGAGCAAGGCAGAAGCAGGAAACTATAGACCTGTTAGTTTGACCTCAGTGGTGGGGAAAATGATGAAATCACTTCTGAAAGAAAGAATTGTTGAGTACCTAGAGGCCAGCAGGGCACAGGACCCAAAGCAGCATGGATTCACAGCAGAAAGGTCATGTCAGACGAATCTAATTGATTTCTTTGACTGGGTGACCAAAGTAATAAACCAAGGAGGGGCTGTGGATATAGCCTACCTAGACTTTAGCAAGGCATTTGACACAGTCCCGCACAAAAGATTAATAATCAAGTTAGCCAGCCTGGGAGTGAGTCCCAGGGTGGTAGCCTGGGTAGCAAACTGGCTGCACAACAGGACACAGAAGGTAATAGTGAATGGAACACATTCTGAAGAAAGGGGGGTTACTAGTGGAGTACCTCAGGGCTCAGTACTGGGTCCAGTCCTCTTTAACGTCTTTATAGGTGACATTGCAGAGGGTCTGGAAGGAAAGGTATGCCTCTTTACAGATGACATAAAGATCTGTAACAGAGTTGATACACAAGGAGGGGTAGAAAAGATGAGAAGGGACTTGGCAAGGTTGGAGGACTGGTCAGACATATGGCAACTTAGATTTAATGCAAAGAAGTGCAAAGTAATGCACCTGGGAAATAAAATCCAGGAGAAGAGTGCACAATAGCAGGGAGGTACTAACGACAACAATAATGGAAAGGGATCTGGGTGTAGTCATATCAGATGACCTAAAGGTGGGTAAGCAATGTGAGAAGTCAGTAAGAAGAGCTAGGGGATACTGGGATGCATAGGGAGGGCATCACAAGTAGAAAAAGGAAGTGGTTGTCCCTCTATACAGACAGTTGATGAGACCCCATCTGGAGTACTTGTGCAGTTTTGGAGACCCTCATTTACGCAAGGACATAGACAGGATGGAAGCAGTCCAGAGGAGGGCAACTAAAATGTTGCAGGGTCTACATCAGAAACCATATGAAGAGAGACTGAGAGAGCTTAATATATATATATACCCTTGATGAAAGGAGGGACAGGGGGACATGATAGAAACTTTTAAGTACCTCAAGGGAATCAACAAAGTCCAGGAGGGTAGCATCTTTCAGAAAAAGAGATGTGTAAGAACAAGGGGGCACAATTTAAAGTTAGAAGGGGGACAGCTCGGGTAATGTGAGGAAATTCTTTTTCATGGAGAGAGTGGTGGACGCATGGAACCACCTTCCTGGAGAGGTTGTGGGGTCTAAAACAGTGGGGGAATTCAAATATGCATGGGACAGACATAAGGCAATTATAGTGGGGGGTTGCAGGAAGTAGGCTGTTGGTTAACTAGAATCTGCAGCTTATCCAATAGGTAGGGAAATGGGCAGACTGGGTGGGCCAAGTGGTCCCTATCTGCCATCAAAGTCTATGTTTCTATGTTTCTATGATCCAGCAACTGAAGCAGTGGATAACCTGTGGCACATTGCGGTTGAGTCAGGAAGGACAGTAGACAGACTACTTTGGTATCCCAGTATTCCCACCATCATGCCCCACCTCCTGGATGAACGAGCCTCCTAGAGAAATAAGTTCAACCTGTCCGATGGGTCGAGGGAAAGGATATATTCCCACTTTTTCTTGTACCTAAAAGACAGGGACCTATTCCCATACTGACCAGCTATTCAAATACCTTGTGGCATACAAATGCTTCAGGATGGTCACGCTACCAGGGTTGATTCCGATGCTGCGCTAAGGTGCTTGACTAGCATCCTTGGATATGCGGGACGTGACACCCACACGCCAGTCGCTCTGCACCACAAGAGGTTCCCCAAGTGGGTTCGAATTTAGGGGTCAGCACTACCAATTCTGACATCACATTCAGTCTGTCACCGCACCCAGAGTCTTCACTAAATGTTTGGCAGTGGTGGCTACTGCACTCAGGGGAGAAGGGGACATGTACTGCCTTTACCTACCTGGATGACTGGCTGCTCATGGCACCATCCAGGAGAGGACTTCAGTCAGGCGTTGTAGGACACCTTTTCCATCTTTGTGCGGAACGGTATCACCATCAACCAACAAAATCGTTCCTCACCCCATGTTGTGAGGCTGCAGTTCATTGGGGCAGTCCTAGCAATCAAGGGGAAGGCCTTTCACTGCAAGACAGAGCAGATCGATCAGATATCCAGAGTCAGACAGGTCACAGCAAAACCATATTAAGACTGTTAAGCCATGTGCAGCTGCCATAGCCACAGTTCCTTTTCTCATCTCCGTATGAGGGTCGATCTAGTGGGCCTCTGGTCCAGTGGGATTGGAGACAGGGCGACCTCTACCTGTTGGTTATAGTCCCGGTTCCATACACGGAGTGCTTCAGTGGTGGCTAATCCTAGTACATCTAGCAACGGGGTACACTTCTGTCGGACACCTTCACAGATTCTGACCACTGACACATCAGGATGGGTTGGGAGCCCATCTAGATGACAGAAGGACACAAGGAGGTATGGTCTGGCTTCAGAAGGAGCTCTGCACATAAGCGTCCTGGAAATGAGGAGTGTCTTGTAGCCCTTCAGGCTTCCAGACAGATTTGCACCAGAACATCTGCTGATTCAAACGCAATATGGCAGTAGTGTTCTATGTCCAACAAACAAGGAGGTACCCACTCATACCAACTCTTGTCGGGAAAGCTTATCGAGTATGGTGTTGGGCCATGGATCACAGCATATTTCTGTCTGCAGTTCATGTCCAGGGTACAGAACACACTGGCGAGATATGTTGAGTTGCTCCAGATCAAGCACACAGTGGGAGCTCCTGCAACAAGTGGCAGAAATTCTGTTCGACAGGTGGGGAGCACTAGAGCTAGATCTTGCATCCCACACAGTGCAAAACTGCCCAGTTTCTGCTCTACTAGATCCAGGGCATGGTGTTTTCTTGCGAGACATTTACCCTCTCCTGGATGGGCAGATTTCTTTATGGCCCCCAATTCTTTCAGAGAGTCTCTACTTAGATTACAGGCGGAGGAGCGGACATGATCCTGGTGGCCCCACTTTTGCCCAGGCAAATCTGGTTCCCCTTCCTCTAATGAACTAGCAAGCGAGCCACTGTTACCTGTACCTTGAGCTCGCACTTACTGTCGCAGAACAAAGGGTCCCTTAGTTCATCCCCGAACTGCTGTCCCTACACCTGCACTACATGAGACCCTGAAGACCTAGTGATTTCTGCGGGTTCTCCACCAGAGTAGCAGATGTCCTTGTGGCAGCAAGGAAACCCTCTACTAGGGCCATGATGCCATGAAGTGGTGACATTTTTGCATTTGGTCCTCAACACGTGGTCTGGACCCATTGACTTACTTGTCCAGTGAACTCTGTATTGGAATACCTCCTTTCTTTGTCAAACTTAGGCCTAAGTTATTCCTCCACTAAGGTGCACCTTTCAGCATTAATCAGTGTACCGCTGCACCCTTTGGAGAACAAATCCCTAGCCCAATTGGAACTGTCATGCACATTTCTGCATGGCATTCACCATCTGAAACCTCCCATCAGGGACTGCAGTACCTCCTTAGGATCATCTTTTTATTTTGGAACAGCTCATATTGCTTCCTTTTAAACCAGCCGTGGATTCTGACTACATAGAAACACAGAAGTTGTGGCAAATAAGGACTACATGGCCATCATCAAGTCTGCCCTTTTCTCTCTACCTTATAAATGTGCCATTGGTCTTTGCTCTGTCAATGGCCTATCTATTCATACTCATGTTGCTCCATTATGCCTATCCATGCCTGTTTTGAAGCTCTGCACTGTATTCATACTCATCACTTTCTGAGGTAGGGTTCCGTGCATCCACCACCCTTTCTGTGAAAAGAACTTCTCACATTACCCCTAATCAGCCTCCTCTAATTTCATGTTGTGTCCTTGTCCTGCTATTTTCTCATATTGAAACATGTTAGACTCCTTACACCTTGTTAATGACTAAGGTGTTTGAAATTGTTTTGATCATATCACCTCTCCCCTCTCCCTTTGCTCTGGGGTATACATATTGAACCTCCAATAATCTGTCCTTGTATGTTTTCCATGTAGTCCCTGCCATTTGGTTGCCCTTCTCTGGACTGCCTCAATTTGGTTAATGTCCTTGTGAAGTGTGGCCTCCAGTACTTCATGCAGTACTCCAGATGGGGCCTAACCAGTGTCTTGCAAGAGGATTATGCCTCCCTCTTCCGACTTGTGATACCTCTACTAATACACCCCAACATCCCCCTAGCCTTTTCTGCTTTTGCGTGGTGGCTTGGATGCTTTCAGGTCATCGGTGATGATGATGCCCAAGTCTCTCTCTTCTCTTGTGACTGCCATCAACTCCCCTCCCAGTCTATAGTTGGCTTCAGGGTTTCTCTTCCCTATGTGCGTGATCTTGCACTTCTTTTCATTAAACCCTAGTTGCCACTCTGACCATTTTGCTAGTTTATCCAGATCTCTTCTCATTCTGCCCACCCCATCTGGATCATCTACTGTGTTGCAGATCTTGGTGTCATCTGCAGACAGACAAACCTTACCCTTTCAGTCCATCTGCAGTGTCACTGATGAAGATATTGAAGAGGACTGGCCCCAGGACTGATCCCTGGGTATTTTACTGTGACTTGCATCTCTTATGACTGTATATAGTTTACCACCACTGTGTTTTCTGCCCATCAACTAGTTTTACCCAGTTGACCAACTTCTGACCCACCCGAGCCTACCCATCTTATTAATCAATCTTCTGTGTGGAACAGTATCAGAAGCTTTGCGAAGTCAAGGTTGGCGACATTAACTGCCCCTTGGTCCACACTCTGGTTGCAGTCAAAGTAAATCTATTGAGATTAGTTTGACAGGACCTTCCTTTGTAAACCCATGTTGTCTTGGATCTGTGGTCCTATGGGTTCCAGGTGTTGCACTATCCTTTCCTTAAGGAGTGCTTCCATAATCTTGCCCACTACTGATGTAAGACTGACTGGTCTGTAGCTCCCTGCCTCCTCCCTGCTACCACTCTTGTGGAGAGGGATCATGTGGCCCTTCTCCAGTCTTCTGGGACCTCTTCTGTGCTCAGAGACTCACTGAACAGTTCTGCTAATGGCTCTACTAGTTCCACCCTTAGCTCCTTTAGTACCCTGGGGTGTATGCCATCAGGTCCCATTGCCTTGTCCAGCCTGAGCTTATCAAGCTCTTGTAGGACCCTTTCTTTTGTGAAGGGACTAGTGCACACCTCCCTCCCCCCTTTGTAAATGGTGCTGAGCTGTGGGCCCTGTCCTGCCTTCTCGTCAGTAAGTACTGAGCAGAAGTATCTATTTAGGATAGATGCTTTTACATGGCGTCCTTCTCACATACCCCCTTATCCCCTTGGATCATAACAATACCCCCTCTGGACTTTCTCCTTTCACTAATGTATCTGTAGAAAGTCTTGTCACCTTCTTTTACTGTTTGTGCTAGTGTTTCCTCTGTTTGGGCCTTTGCCTGCCTTACTGCCTTCCCTGCTTCCCTTAGGGAAGTTTGGTATGCCTTCCTATCTTCATCCTGCTGCGTTCCCTTATATTTCCTGAAGGCCAGCCTTTTGGCTCTGACCTTTTTTGGTACTGTTTTTGAGAACCAAAGGGTCCTTCTTCTTTGCACTTTCTTTTCTCTCTAACACAGTGGGATGTTGCTTAGGTATTACATCCTTAATGCTTGCCCACTTTACCTGTACCCCTCACCTGTATTTCTTTTTGCCAGGGCTAGCTTAACTCTGTTGGCCATCTTATCAAAGTCAGCCCCTCTGAAGTCCCATATTTTTGCCTTGGAATGGGATGATTTAGTTGTAGTGGCCAAATTGAATCATACCATGTGATGTTCACTGGCCCCCAGGTGACATTCTACCCGGAGATCTGAGATGCTTTCCTGTTAGTCAGTACCAGTTGTTTGAGGCCCTCCTGCAGGAATCCGCCTATGTCTAGGGGTGTCATGATAACATTTTGACGATACAAAAACCGTGATGAAATTATCGCGATAACCTTATTATCGTGATCATTTTGCCACTTGTACAACAATGTTAGCAAAACTATTTAAATTCAATTTTTTTTACATAATTTGCATATTTGACTCTTTTTCAAGCAATGCTATGCATTTATGCACATTATTTTGAAGCCTTTGATGTAAAATAACACAGAGTAAAAGATGTAAAAAAAAAAAAAATTATTTTTTCCCAATAAAATCTCTGAACTTTATACGGAGAAGGTGGTGGACGCATGGAACAGCCTTCCTGAGGAGGTTGGGGTCAAAAACAGTGGTGGAATTCAAGAATGCATGGGACAGACAAAGCAATTCTGGTGGGGGGTAGGAGGAAGTAAGCTGTTGGTTAGCTAGGATCTGCAGCTTATCCAGTAGGTAAGGAAATGGGCAGACTGGGTGGGCCAAGTGGTCCTTATCTGCCGTCAGAGTCTGTTTCTATGTTTCTGTAAAATTGCTTGCATTTTTTACATAAAAATTCAAATACACAATTAATACATGTGTTATACACACAGAGTACAATACATTTTAAAATGTGAATAAGCAAATATTTTTACTTCCTTGTTTAAAGAGCGCCTTTCCTGGATTTTTCTCCTTGCCTGCAAAATCATCAGGAGACTACCTTACCTGTCTGGGAGTTCCTCCATAGTAGTTGAACATTTTTCTCCTTAGTCCCCTCAGGAAGGGAAGGGAAGGGATCATATTTTCCCCCTAGGGGGGTTAGCTGCTCAATCCCTTCCACTTCCGGATCGCCAGTGCCATCCCTGTGCTTCCTTGTTTTGTGAGACCATCATATGCCTAGTGCAGGGGATGCGCATGCTGCATGCAAGTCTACTAGGTGGCATTTTAAAACTTAGTTTTATGATTTTAACCCGACTTGTGGTACAGATCGGAGTCCATGTTAAAGTAGCACAAGCCTTGTCATTTTTGTTAGATCAGGGTGGTGCCTTGGATGTAGCCTGCCTAGATTTCAGTAAGTCCTCCAACACAGTTCCACATAGGAGACTCATAAAAAGCTGGGCAGCCTGGGAGTGGGTCCAGAGGTAGTAAATTGGGTAAGAAAGTGGTGGGGGATAGACAACAGAGTGGTGGTAAACGGAGCTCACTCTGAGGAAGAGAGGGTGTCCAGTGGGGTGCAACAAGGATCAGTACTGGGACTGGTCCTGTTTTTAATGTCTTATTAGCACCATTGCAGAGAGGCTAGAAGGGAAGGTATGCCTTTTGCAGATGACACAAAGACCTGGAGTAGGGTAGACATTCGGGGCGGTGTGTGGGGAAGAAAATTAATAGTGGTCAAAGTGTGACAACTAGATTCTATGCTAAGAAGCACAAAATCATGCCCTTGGGGCAGAGGAACCCAGGGTGAAATACTAGATTTGGGGGTTAGTGGTACTGATGACCACCAAGCAGGAAAGAGACCTGGGATAATCATATATGACAACCTAAAGGTGGCCAAACAGTGTGACAAGGCATTGGGGAGAGCTAGTGGGATGCTTGGGTTCATAGGGAGGTGTCACCAGCAGAAAGAGGAGGTGGTGATGATACCACAGTATAAATCATTGGTGAGACCTCACCAGAGTACTGTGTTCAGTTTTGGAGACCACATCTCCAGAAGGATGTAGAGGTAGTCAGGAGGAGAGCAACTAAATGATGCATGGCCTGCATCATAAGCCCTATGAGGGAAGCTAAAGGACCTCAATATGTACACCCTGGAGAAAAGAGGGGTTATGATGGAGACTTTCAGATGCCTCATGGATACAAATAGAGTACAAGAGGGAAGCATTTTTAAGAAAAAAAGGTGCTCAAGAAAAAGGGGTCATGCTCTGATGCTGGAGGGGATAGAGTCAGGAGAAATGTGAGGAAGTATTTCTTCACAGAAAGAGTGGTGAATACCTGGAAAAGCTTCCCAGTGGAGGTGGTTGGGGCAAAAACAGTAACGGGATTCAAGAACACATAGGACAGGCATAAGGGAACCTTATTGATTAGGAAAGGGAGGGTAAAGCTGGAGATCAAGTAGGGTCTGCGATATCACATTAGGTAGGGAAAATGGGTCGACTAGATAGGCCAAGCAGTCCTTATCTGCCAGTTTTATCTAAGTAAGTTGACTGGTGCACATACCTCCCCCATTTCTTTTTCCCATCCTTGGGCTGGCACACGTATGATGGTGCTAGTATGTGACGATGTACTAGACCTCTGGAACCCAGTTAGAAGGCTGTTACTGCTGCATCATCCAGCCTCCTCGAGATTGCAGTCATGCAGTGAATTGCTCTTGTCACCTCTCCTCAAAGAAGGAGAGCCGTTGCCAGCTCAGTGGTGCGGAGGGTTGAGATGATGGACGCCACACCTTGCTCCACACCGGCAACCTGGGTTCGGGAACAAGCTCGGGTCAGCAGGGCGAGAGAGGATCGAGCATAGAGAGGACTGCTCTCCTCTCTCAGGGAAGGGAGAACATGTTATCCCGCTCGTTGACTGCCCTTTGGCAATGGCTGGAGGGCAGTACTGGTTGGGAGACGCTGCCGATGTCATGACGTCGGAGGGAGGGGGGGAACGGGAGAAAACAGGAAAAATGAAGCCCTTGCAGGCTCAGTGATGGCTTCCAGCATTTGCGAGGTTCAGCCCCAGCGATCTGGATTGGGTCTTTGGGGGGAGGGGGGAAGGGGGAATGCCGGCCCCTCTCTCCTGGCACTGCTGCAGGGGGCAGTCTGCGGGAGTCTGGCTGGGGCTGGCAATATGGGGATGTCAGGAGCTGGGGGGGTTAATCTCCTCATGAGGGGAGGCCGCAGCTCCTGTCAGGGGCTACCCAGAGGGATTAAAAAGGACAGAATGAAAAAGGGGAATCATCAATGGATGCTCAGTCCTCCTTCATGCAGTCAGCCCTCTTGCGACCCAGGTCTGTTTCTAAACCTGGTTTACCAGCATGGTGACAGGTGAGGTGCTCAGGCCCTCAAAACTCCATGCCACATGGCCAGCACTGCATTTCTTATTTTAAGGAAAAATGCAAAAAATCTGATAGGAGGATGGTGGGAAATCGGGAATCATGGTTGCACCTGGAAAGGGATGCGCTGCTAGTAAAGCAATCCAGCCACATGTTTAGCTCCCCTATCTCCCCTTCTCTGACCTTCCGTCCATCTGCCCCCCTCTCCTACGCCTTCTGTCTTGGAAGGTGTTCTTTTTGGTTGCAGTTACTTCGGCCAGAAGAATTTCAGAGCTTCAGGCTCTTATGTGTAAAGAGCCGTATTTGATTTTCCATAAGGACAGTGTGTCCTTAAGGAGCAATCCTAAGTTTTTACTTAAGGTAGTGTCAGAGCTTACTCTCAACCTAGAGATTCCCCTTCCTGTTTATTACCTGGAGTATCCTAATAAAGGAGAAACTCTCTTGCACACATTGGATGTACACAGGATACTCCGATACTATTTGACTAGAACCAGAATGCACCGAAAGTCAGATCAGTTGTTTGTTTCGTTTGCCCCCAGAATGTTAGGGGCACTGTTGTCAAAACGGACACTTTAGAAATGGTTGGTAAACTGTATTGATTTTTGTTATCAGAAGCTGAACAAGCCCTTGCTAGGACCAGTAAAGGGCTATTCCACCAGAGGGAAGGCAACCTCTTTTGCCTCCCTGAGGAACATTTCGGCTTCAGACATCTTTGCGACAGCTACTTGGGAGTACCGTGCACACATATATCAGCCACTACAGTCTAGACATTGTCTCCAGGAGCAGAGCTGGCTTTGGCCTTGCTGTCCTGCAGGGACTTCTTTCATGAGGGGGTTCCTTTTCACTCTCCTCCTATCCACCTCCCATTTTTTAGGGGCTACTGCACGCTGCTTGGGACTCTGTCCTAATGGTGTAACCTGCTGCAAGAGCTGTATCTCGAACTAAGATAGTACAGTTGCGTAAGAACTTACTGTAACAGTAGATCTTTGAGAACAGCTCTTGCAGCAGGTACATTACCACCCACCTTCCCCTCAGGAGGTCATCTGCATTTGCATTATCATCAGTAACGTCTTCCCTTGAAGGAATCCTCGGTCTCCCTTCAGAATGAACATTGCTATACCGGAGTCTCCGGTGGGAGAACTGAAGGATGCTGGGGGACTGCCTCTTCAATAATGTATGTGACGTCAGGGGAGGTACTCGCTGTATGTAGCTAGTTAGAAGTTCTCCATGGGTTCCTGCTCCTTGCTGGCTTCAGTCCTAATGGTGTAACCTGCTACAGGAGCTGTTCTCGAAGATCTACTGTTGCAGTAAGTTTTTTTGTGACACACTGTTTGAGTGCTAAGATGGGGAATCACAGAAGGGCATCTGTCCCCAGAAGAAAAAGTCCTTAAAATACACACGCACTCGGACATAATCTTAGAACAGAGAGGTTCTTTTTAATACTCCGTTTGTAGGGAGCAAAGGTAAGGCATAGTGTGATATTTAAAGAAAACTAATCAGCATAGTTTGTTATTTTAAATGTATTTTTCTTTCTTTTTCAGAAGAACGACAACAAGCTGAAATGGCTGCCCAAGAGGCAATTGAACAGAGCAGTAAAGAACAGGATAGCAGTTCAGTTAAAGAGGAATTTGATGAAAATGAGGGTGAAGTAATTATTGAACAGAAAGAATCTGTAAGTGACTCTGAGTCCATTGAAGGACCAATACTGACAGAGAGGGAGTTACCAGGGAATGGTAGTAGTTCTAGAAGTTCCAGTAGCAGCAGCAGTAGTAGTAGTAGCAGAAGCAGTAGTAGCAGCAGTAGTAGTAGATCGAGCTTTTCATCCAGTTCTAGTTCAGGCAGCAGCCACAGTACTTCTCGCTCCTCCTCTCCTAAAAGGAAAAAAAGGCGTACTCGAAGCAGAACTCCAGTCAAAAGCAAGACAGCGTGCTTGAAGCACAAGTTATGGCGTGAGGCGCCAAAGAGAGGAGCCAAGTAGATATTGATAGGGACAGGAGAAGATCTAGTGGAAACAGAAGCCTGGACAGCGAAAGACGTAGGAATCACAGTCGCTCCCAGGAAAGGAGAAGCAGGGAGAAACGTAGAAGCAGATCTAGGGACAGGCGAGCAACAGTAGTAGAAGTAGAGATAGACGAGAAGTGATGACTGGCATAGAAGTCGTAGTCGAAGCAGAGTGAAGCATACAGGAAGTAGTAGAGACAGGGATAGAAAGAATGAAAGAAGCAGAAGCATTGATAAAGATAAAAGAAAAGGACAAGGAGAGAGAGAGGGAACAAGACAAAAAGAAACTAAAGCAAACAAGAGAGAGGGAAAAACAGGAGGAAAAAGATAGATTAGGAAACCAAGAGGACAGTAAATCTTACAGAAGGAGGGACACTGTAAGGACCGAATCTCGTGATTCATACAGTAAGATTTCACGACAGGATTCTAGACAAGAACACAGATCAAGCAAGAAGATGTCTACAAAAGCTGAGAAAAGACACTCCGATTCAGAGTCTAGTGCAAGGAGCAGTTCTCGATCACCAGGGGGAAGCAGAGAAAAGAAGGCTAAGAAATCTAAACGTAGTCGATCACACTCCGTGGAGAAATCTCAAAGGTCTGGTAAGAAGGCAAGCCGCAAACACAAGTCTAAGTCCCGTTCAAGGTAGTACCCTTTTTAAGTATTTTATCTGATTATTTTCTAGATGTGTATTTTTAAATAGTTATTGAAATGTCTATAATGGTATTTTTTTCATATTGCAAATGTAATCTATTTTTACATTTTAAAGTGAATGATTTGTGTTTTCAGATGGAACAATTGCATGTTTCTAAAGTTTTTTTTTTTTTTTTCTCCGTCAGGTCAGTAACACCTGCTCATCGAAAACGCTGACAAAGGATCTGGCACAAATGCCACAACATTGTTAAAAAAATTCCATGAGTTTTAAAGGCTTGCCTCATTATAGAGGCACTTTGTAACTATGTAGGTGAAAGTAGATTTTTTAATTTGTAAATAGGTGAACTTCTCAACTACTGCTTACAGTTAGTGCTGATCTACAACAATAGACTTTCTTTGTATTACTGTACATTCTTTCAGGTTAGTAGGGTTGAGAACACAATATGCCATTCTCTTCAGATGTAATCTTAGTCTTACTATTGAATGTACTGTGCTGTCAATAAAAGTTTTTCAAGTCTTTTTTTTCTTCCTAAATTGTATGCCTTAGAAGCCAGCTGTAGGTTTGATTTTTGTATGAACCATTAAAAAGACGTGAAAAAGCTTATAAAACCTGGCCCAGTGTGGGCATACCAAGTTGGGTGCGAACCTGCCACCCACTTTGAACTGGTGGAGCTGTGGAAGGCTGGAGGAGGGTTGGGGAACGGGCTTAGCTTAAGCGCCTGTTGTGAAGGGCGTTGGATGCCATAGTTGACCATATGACACACCCCACACCACCCCTTTACTGTGACATCAGATGACCTTGGTAAACATGAGCAGCAGGCAGGAATATACAGGGAACAAAACAAGGCTTAATTGATGGATAACACTGGCTTCAAGGGATGTGGATATGTTCAATCCACACTGTCTGGCAGGTTCCTTGCCGCTTTAATTCTTGCCGGAAGGTCTTCAGGCTGGCTCCTCCCACCCAACCGGGTGGTAAAACCCTCGGCTCCACCCCATGACGCTAGATCTTCCTTACCGCTTGGAAGCTCAGGTTCCCTCCTTAGCGCTCTGCATTTTAGGCCTGGATCCTACCTCTTCGGGTTTACCGAAAAATTGTTTTAAAATTTACAAGACTTCAGTCATCTTCCCTCATGGCTGTGATGGACAGCCACTCCCGGCTTCCATCGGTGCCCTTGCAAGCAGATGATGTCCCAGACCGATCTGCAGTCCACGTGCATTTACTGCCTGGGTCTTGCTCATGATCAGCAGGCCTGCGATCTGTGTAAGTCCTTCTCGGCTTCGGTTCTAGAGGACTGCGCTGCCAGACTGCAACTTGGGCATCCCGAGAAACGGTACCCGCTGGTGAAGTCAAAAGTGGCCCGTTGGACGGTGTACGTGGCTGTGGGCCCAGGCCGCTTCATCTTCCTCCTCGGTCGCGGTGTTTATCCCGCTCTTGTTGGGCTCCTCCTATACTGCTTCTTTTATGGAGCTTTGCCAGTCCCTCACCACCAAAGGAGAAGGGCCATAGGGACATTCCAGTCGGTCTAAGAAAAAAGAACCAAAAAGTAAGTCCCACCGTCGACGTTCATGGGAATGGGAGAGATCCCCTTCACCAGACTGTTGACTCTCTACTTCGGTCGAGGTTGTGGCTAAGGCCACTGTCTTCACGGTGTCCCCGTGAGGTCAGCCGGCCGAGACATCTGTCGACGTGGTCGAGATTTTTCTCGACCCGTTAGATGGTTTATCGACTGGAGAAGCAGACAACCTTTCTTCACCGGTTCACCCAGTGGTAACCGAGGACTTGCACATGCCTCCTGTGCCGAAGTTCCCGGTAAAGGACCCTGAACCAGGGGATGAGCAGGTTTTCCGCTCCCTCTTTGACCCACCCTCGGCGACCCCAAAGGTCTTGGTCCTCTTCCAAGTAGAGTAGATCCCGCTGACATCGGCGGTCTGTCTCGACATCATGGAAAGCGGCGCCACCGCTCGTCGTCCTCATCCTCTTCGGAGGATAGGCTCCGACGTAAGTTACGTCGGCACTATGAGGACATGATGTGGCAGCAACTTTTATTGATCGGTAGCAGGCCGGCTCCGTTGCTTTCTCCGGCAATTGTCTGACACCGGAGCGACCGAAGCAACCCCTCATAGTCATCGAGGAGCCGACGAAACAGGCTGCTCCACCCATTGTGGTGGAACCACCGCCTCCTCAACTGAAGACTGGGGCCCCGACCAAGGACTCGCGGTCGGGTTAGGGCTTGCCCCACAGGTTGTCAGTCACCCTCACTGCTGATCTGCCTCGGCAGGTGGAGGGTGGCTCAGGCACTTGGCAGCTGTTTGCAGACTCCTCGGAGTCTGATGACGACTACTCCCTGTACTCCATGCCCATTGACCTGGAATCCGCTGGGGGTCAGTCGGTGGACGCGAGCCCATCCTCGTTCCTGGGTATTCTTCGACTTAGCTGAGTCTACTGGGATGCAGCGCAAACTAGTCCAGAAACATTCCAGGTATCCCCTCACGGAGATACTGGACAGAGGAGATTCTCCTACAGAGGCCTTCCTGGTGGCCGAAGCCATTGTTGGCCCGGCCCTGGAGTTGTGGCAGCGGCCTGCTTCTTGTCCTGCGCCTTCGGCCAGTATGGCCCACAAGTACGCAGTCCCCACCAGTTCACTCTCCGGTTTTTTGGAGCACTCCTCTGCAGAGGGGCTGGTGACCGATACTGTTTTCCAGCGTTCCGGACTGCTAGGGATGTGGACAAACCGCCCGATAAGGAATCCAAGAAGCTGGATTACTCGGGGCGGAAGGTTTACGCTGCTTCTTCCCAAGGCCTTCGACAGGCTGGCTTGGCTGTATTGATGGCACATTTCTCACATGCCCTTATCGGTTCCCTGGATGAGGTGATTCTCCATCTCCTGGCTGACCTTCAGACGATGGTAAAGCAAGTTCGGGATCAGGAAGTCGCGGTGGCTAAACAGCAGCTCCAAACCTCTTTTGGACATCGGTGACTCTTGTGCCCGGCAGTAACAGCTGCAGTAGCTATGGCTGCAGAGCTTGGCTGTGGATTTCCACCTTCACGGCGGACACCCAGCACAAGCTGGCAAGCGTTTCCTCCTGGGCGCCTGACTTGTTCAGGCCAGGTGGTGAGCCATCTCCAGATTATTGAGAAGTCCAGTGCCACCTTGGACTCGGTCACGTCTACCCAGAAGGATAAAGGTCACCAGCAGCAGCGTAAGCCCTATCGCCCTTCTGCTGCTGCGGCTCGTCTGGCCCAGCAGCAGCACCAGCAACAGGGCCAGCAGGCTCACACTGAGCCCTAAGGCCAAGTCTGCTGCTTCCTCCAATAGGGAAGCCTGAGGAAAGGCCCAGGAGGCCCTCGGCCGGTCCTTCCTCCAAGCCTGCTCAGTGACAGGTTGAGGGGTGTCGCCCAGCCTGTCATCCTCCCCGGGTTCCCCGTGGGGGCGGCCCTGCTTCCTTTCTGCCTGGTCCGCTATCACCATGGACCGGCTGGTACTAGAAGTTTCTCGCAGGGATCTGCCTCTGGAGTTCGAGCAGTCCCTCCCTATCGAGCTGTTGCCCCACCTGGGGACGAATGGGTTCCAACTTTTGTCGTCTTTTCGTTGAGCCGACATTGCCCTGCTTCTC
The DNA here is from genome assembly GCA_016271365.2 of Neoceratodus forsteri. Taxonomy (NCBI): domain Eukaryota; kingdom Metazoa; phylum Chordata; order Ceratodontiformes; family Ceratodontidae; genus Neoceratodus; species Neoceratodus forsteri. The sequence continues at coordinate 1,547,274,334 of CM057449.1, read as the reverse complement.
CAAAAAGGAGGTGATCAGGAGGTATGGACCCCGCCCTAGACCCAGGGTTTGTGTCCAGGTACTTCCTGGTCCTCAAACGGACGGGGGCTAGTGCCCCATTTCTATCTGCACCCAATTTTAACAAGTTCCATGACACCTTCAGGATGGTCACTCTGGTCAGATCATTCCATCCTTGAACTAGGCGTATGGTTTTGCTCTCTGATCTCCGGGACCCAATCAGTCTGTCTCATCAATCATTCCTCCGCTTAGAGAGGGATCTCTTTACGAGTTCCAGGCTATGCCCTTCGGCCTTTCTCCAGCTCCCAGGGTCTTCACCAAATGCATGATAGTGGTGACAGCATTCCAGCAGCGCCGAGGGGTCCGGGTGTACCCTTATCTGGACGACTGGCTGATAGCAGCCCTCCAGGTTGGAGGTGGAGGTCCAGAAATCTGGCCTCCAGGTCTGTTTCTGATTGGTCTCTCATCAACGAGGCCAAATCGGAACCTCCGTGCCATCGCAGATGATTCAGTTCATCGGGCAGAGCTCGATCCTCGACAGGGCCGGGGTCCTTCTCCTGCTCCAGTCATTTTTGGTTGGGCAGCTGCACCCTGCCCCGAGACTCCGCGCCCTCAGGGCCTCATAGAGCCCTGCACCAGCGCGGTCCATTGGGCTCTGCTGGCATATGCACCCCTGCAATGGGGCTGGCCAGCCAGTGGTCACAGCACTCACGGTTCTCTGACCAGCCAGTGACAGTGACCCAGAGATGTGGGACGGCCTGCAGTGCTGATGATCCCAGCTCATCTGCAGGAGGGTATCTCGCTTGTCCGCCCAGCCGACTGTCACACTGACAGGCGCTCTCTGATGGGTTGCCCATCTGGGGATCTCCGCCCACAGCCTCTGGACCTCTTAGGAGTCTCGATGCCACATCAACCAGCTGGAGCTTCGAGCGGTTCAACTAGCCCCTCACCGCCTCGATCCGCTTATGTATGGGGTCAGGTGGTTCAGGTCCAGACAGACAACACCACAACCAAGTACTACCTCAGCCGTCACGGTGGGACGCACTCCTTGCCTCTGTGCAAGGCAGATCTCCTAGCCATTCATGTGGCAGGAGCCCAACAGTCTGGATGATGCCTTCAGCCGGATAGGCGCTGCATCTCACGAGTGGTCTCTCCTGCCGGAGGTAGTGCAAGAACTGTTCTCCCATTGGGGCACTCCTAAGGTGGACCTGTTCACCTCCAGGGAGAATGCGGACTGAGGCTGTTTCACGACGCCCCTCTCAGCAGGGCTCGCTGCAGGGATACCTTCTCGAGACCATGGACCCCAGGCTACTTTTACGCCTTCCCTCTATTTTCCTTGATCCACAAGGTGCTTCCACAGAAGAGGGACAAGGCGTGAGGTGATTCAGGTAGTCCCAGACTGGCCTCCCAGTTCTGGTACCCAGATCTCCTCAGCCTCAGCTCCAGGCTCCCGACGCGGCTTCCAGCCCGCCTGGACCTGATCTCAGACAAGGGGAAGGTTCTCCATCCGGACCTTCAATCCCTGCATCTGACGGCCTGGTTCCTGAGCGGCTAGAGTTCCAGGCCTTGGGTCTTTCCGACGAGGTCCTTAACATCGTTGCGGCATCCCGTAAGGAGTGGACCAGAAAATGCTACGCCTTCAAATGGAAGAGATTATCCATTTGGTGTCAGGACAAGGGGTTGGACCACTCTTCCTGCCCCTTGGCTAGTATTTTGGACTACCTGTGGTCCCTTTCTCAGCAGGCTTTGGTCGACGATCCTCACAGTGCACCTGGCAGCCATCTCTGTTACCGACGGGCCGCAAGCAGTCGGGCGCAGGAGAAGGTGGTTGGACGCACAAAGGCCCTGATCACATATCCTTCTGGTGCGAGAACCTCACCTCCGTGGATCTACTGCTGGTATTTGCTAAGCTCATGGGCAAGCCATTCGAATCGGTTGCAAGGTGCGATGTCTCCCACCTGTCGTGGAAGACCGCTTGGTGGCTATAACGTTAGCCAGAAGGATGGGAGAGCTCCAGACGCTTTCCATAGATTCTCCTTATCTGGTCTTCCACAGGGACAAGGTTGTCCTTCACCCCCACCCGAAATTCCTTCCGAAGGTGGTGGTGGAGTTTCACCTTAACCAGGTGTTGACTCTGCCAGTGTTCTACCCCCGTCACACCTCGGAGGCCGAATGTAGGCTCCATACTTTGGACCCTAGAAGAGTGCTTGCTTATTATAAGGAACGAACGGCTGAAGTTCGGGGAGAGGTTCGCCAGCTGTTTGTCATCTACGCTGAAGCCGCACCTGGCAGACCTGCTGCCAAGGGGACGATAAGCAGGTGGGTCACCTCCTGCATAGATCTCTGCTATAGGTTGGGCTTGGAGCCTCCAAAGGGATAAGAGCTCATTCACCCACCATACCGCTGCTTCGGTGGCTGCTTTAGGGATGTCCTGTCCCGAAAATCTGCAGGGCTGCTACCTGGAAGTCAGCACACACCTTTATTTCCCATTACCACATTGACCTAGAGTCATGCCGGGATGCTGATTTTGGGACCTCGATTCTCCAGTCCTTATTCCCTAAGTAGGGGGTGCGCGCCTTGCCTCCCTCCTCCCGGAGAACTGCTAGGAGTCTACCAGACAGTGTGGATTGAACAACATATCCACGTCCCTAGAAATACAGGTTACTCACCTGTAACAGGAGTTCTAGGAGTGGTATATGTTGTTCATCCACACAGTCCACCCGACCTCCCCGGCTTCGCGCATCCTGACTCCAGCGGGCTAGATCTGGCGTCATGGGGCAGAGCCGAGGTTTTACCACTTGATGGGTGGGAGGGACAGCTTGAAGACCTTCTGGCAAGAATTAAAATGGCAAGGAACCTGCCAGATAGTGTGGATGAACAACATATACCACTCCTGGAACTCCTGTTACAGGTGAGTAACCTGTATTTCTAGGAGCGTGGATATGTTGTTCATCCACACTCTCTGGCATATCCCCTTCCCCTTTAAATTCACTGGAAAGTCTTCAAGCTGGCCCCCCCCCCCCACCAAACCCGTGTGGAAAATACCTTGGCTCCGCCCCATGACACCAGATCTTCTTTTCTGCTGGAAGATTCAGGTTCCCTCGTGCTACTTCTGCAGTTCGTAGGCCCTGGATTCTCAACGACTGTTTTCATTACAATCACTTTCTTTAAAACTCATCAGAGTTTATGATACCGATCCGAGCGCGTCGGACATGGAGGACAAGTCGTCCCCCGGATTTCGCTGTTGTCCCTGCGGACAGAAGATGTTGCGCACCGATCCCCACCTCTAGTGTGTCTACTGCTTGGGTGTCGTACATGACACCACCTCTTGCATCATCTGTCTGGCCTTCCATCCCAGTGTCCTGGACGACTGCAAGGTGTGCCTAAAAGTGGGGAGACTGGAGCTTCGCAATCCACCGGTGAAATCGAAGGAGGCCAGATGGGCGGTTTCCGCGGCCGCAGGATCCACCGAGCAGCTCGACCAGATGGCTTTCGAAGAGGAAGCTGCTCAAGCTTTGGCCAGCCGAAGTTTTTTCGTGCTGCTTAACCTGGGTTCTACCTTCACTGGGTCCTTTAGGGAGCTGTGCCAGTCTCTGCCTACCAGGGATGAGGCGCCCTCGAGCTCACACTCCTCCCGCCCTAGGAAAAAGGACAAGGAACCTAAATCTTCTTCACCCCGAAGAAGACATTCCTGAGACCGAGAACGGTCCAATTCTCAGGACCTTGTGGTCTCCACCTCAGTCGAGATCGCTTCCTCGGCCGCTGGCTTCTCAGACCTTCTGTCAGGTCAGGGCACTGAGGCCGAGGAAACTGCTGAACCGGCCGAGATTTCTGTTGACCCGATCGAGCCGTTGTCGCTGACTCTGGTCTCTGACTCCTTGGAAAGGACACCTATCCTTTCCTTCCCCGACGAGGAGACCCAGCCCTCGGGTGTCCTGATCGAGGGAAAGGTGCCGGAACCTCAGTTCTCCCCGACTCCGGCTTCTCCCGATTGAACGAGCCGACCCCGTTGGTCTTGATCAAGGACCAGTACCCCTTCGGTCGAAAAATCGAAGTAAGGTCACAAGCAGTTTAGGAAGAGGTGTCGCCACCGAGCCTCATCCTCCTCGAACGAGGAGAGACTTCGGAAGCTCCGTCGACGTTAAGAGGATCTCTTGTGGCAACAGTTAATTCTAACCGGTCAGAAGCCGGCTGCACCGGCAGTTACTTGGCCCCAGCCTCTTAGGCCGAAGCGACCCCTCCAGAAACGAAAATCCCGGTTCCTCCACCCATAGGGCCGGCACGCATTCCAGCTCAGCCTGTTTGTCTCCCCACCGATTTTGGTGGAACAACCACCTAAGCAACCTCAGGGAGGGGCTCCCTGGAAAGAGGATAGGACAGACATCGGCCTTCCCCATCGTCTGTCCTTTACTGTGGTCCCCAATCGCTCTCAGCGTATCGAGGGAGACATAGGCGGGAGACCTTTATATCCAGACTCTTCCGAATCTGATACCACTGGTCTGCACTCGCATCCGGGGGATGACGAGTCATCAGTGGCAGGCTTGGAGGAAGGTCCTTCCTCTTTTCAGGGCATGCTCCGCCTCATTTCTGAATCATCCGGAATGCCCTTGGAGCCTATCCAAAAGAAGGCGGAATACCCCTCACAGATATCCTCAAGAGGGGGATACCCCGATGGAGGCCTTTCCCGTGGCCGAAGCCATTGGTGGCCCATTCCCTTGAGCTGTGGGAACGCCCTGCCTCCTGCCTAGCTCAGTCTGCCCGCATGGCCCGCAAGTATACGGTACCCATGGGTTCCCTGGTGGATTTCACTGAGCATCCCTCGGCAGAGAGCCTTGTGACTGCTTCTGTGTTTAGACGCATGGGTAGCTCAGCTGACACTGACCGCCCTCCGGACAAGGAGTCCAAGAATATGGACCATTCTGCCTGGAAGGTTTTGCAGCCTCATTCTTGGGCCTTCATCAGGCCAGCTCTGCTGTGATCATGACACATTTCTCTCATGCCTTTTTGGGGTCTCTAGATGAAGTCCTCCATCATCTCCCAGCGGACATGCAGACCACGGTAAAGCAGGTCCGTGATCAGGGCCATGCTGTTGCCAAACAGCAGCTCCAGACGGCCCTGGACATTGGAGATTCCTGTGCCTGCTCCTTAGCAGCCACAGTGTCCACTTGCCGCTGGGCCTGTCTGAGATTATCCTCCTTTCCGCCAGATACTCGGCACAAGTTAGCTGACGTGCCCTTCCTTGGTACCGACCTCTTCGGTCCGAGACTGGCAGGTCACCTCCAGTGTATAGAGCAGTCCAATGCTGCCTTGGATGCTACCTCTGCAAAGGGTTCTTCGGACAGGAATCAGGAGGCACTTTTCCCCTGCGGTTAGACAGCCCTCCTATCAAGGAGGTCAGCAGCAACAGCAGGCTCAAGCTTGGTGCCCCAGGCCCAAGCAGGGTCCTCAACAGCCCCTTAAAGGAGGCCGAGGTGCCGGTCCAGGAGCCTCCTCTTCCTCCAAGCCTGCTCAGTGACGGGTCAGGGGTTGCCACCCCTACACCCATCACGCCGGCTCCATCACTTTCCGCTTGGTACGATGTCACTTCGGACAGGTGGATTCTGGAAGTGGTCGGCCAGGGTCTGCCTGTAGAATTTGAGCAGTACCTCCCAGCCAAGCCCGCACCCCTCAGGAGGAAAGGATCTCAGTTCGCACTCAGTCGGCCCTCCGGGACGACATTGCTCAACTCCTCCGCGGGGCGGTAGCTCAGTGCGGATCTTCTACAGACCAGACTTGTGTCCAGGTACTTCCTGGTGCCCAAGCGGGCGGGGGTTGCGCCCATCCTAGATGTCCATGACCTGAATCAATATCTCAGGTCTCGCACCTTCCAGATGGTAACTCTGAACCATATCTTACCATCCTTGGAGCGAAACATGGTTCTGTTCCCTGGATCTACAGGATGCGTTCTTTCACGTCCCAGTCCGTCCATCCCACCAGCGGTTCCTCCACTTCAGGGTCGAACGGACCCTGTGCAAGTTCTGGGCCATGCCGTTCGGCCTGTCATCGGCCCCTCGGGTCTTCACCAAGTACATTGCAGTGGTGGCAGCCCATCTTTGGTATCAAGGAGTACGAATATACCCCTATCTCAACTGGCTCCTGGCGGGTTCCTCCCTTCAGGAGGTGGAGACGTCCAGGGATCTGGCTCTCCGAACCTGCTCCCATCTAGGCCTCCTGATCAACAAGGCCAAATCGGAACTCGTGCCCTCTCAGGTGATGGGCTTTATCAGGGCAGAGCTCGACTCTCATCAGCCAGAGCCCGGCTCCCGGTGGACAGAGTGGAGGTTCTCTCTTCCTTTGCCCGATCATTTCTGGTTGGGCACTTGCGCCCTGCCCGAGACATTCTGCGCCTTCTGGGTTACATGGCGGTGTGCACCTCGGTGGTCCATTGGGCCAGGTGGCACATGTGCTCCCTCCAATGGGAGCTGGCCGCCCAGTGGACTCGGCGATATGGTGACTTTCACCGGCTTATCACTGTAACTCAGAAGATGTGGGATGCCCTGTAATGGTGGACCATCCCAGACCAATTGCAGGAAGCAATCCCATTTGTCCGCCCTGAACCAACAGTCGTCCTGATGACCGATGCCTCTCTCATGGGCCTGGGAGCCCACATGGGTGACGACAGGGCCCACAGGTTCTGGACTCCTGAGGAGTCCCAATGCCCCATCAAACCTGTTGGACCTCAGAGTAGTCAGACTGGCCCTGTCAGCTTTTGCTCCTCAGCTCCGGGGTCAAGTGGTTCAAGTCCAGACGGACAATACCACGACCATGTACTGCTTCAACAAACAGGGTGGCCGCACTCCCGTCTGCTCTGCAAGTAGGTGCTCCTACCGGTTGGAGGCAGATCTCCTTGCCATCCATGTGGCAGAAGTCTCGAACCAACTGGCGGATGCTCTCAGCCACTTAGGCCAGACATCCCACGAGTGGTCTCCATCCAGAGGTAGCTTACAATCTGTTCTCCCATTGGGGCAAACCGTTGGTGGACCTGTTTGCCTCCAGGGAGAACGCCAAGCTGAGACTGTACCATGCCCGGCCTCACCAGCAGGCTCTCGCTGCAGGATGCCTTCTGAGGCCGTGGACGCCAGGCTCTCTGTCCTTCCTCCATTTCCCTTGATCCACAAGGTGTTTCTCAAGGTGAGGAGGGAGAAGGCGAAGGTGATTCTGGTAGCCCCAGATTGGCTCCGCCAGTTCTGGTATCCAGATCTCCTCAGCCTCAGCTGCAGGACCCCAGAGCAGCTTCGTGCGTGCCTGAATCTGATATCATTGAACCTGGGGAAGGTCTTTCTTCCGGACCTTCAATCCCAGCACCTCACAGCCTGGTTCCTGAGCGGCTGGAGTTCCAGGCTCTGGGTCTTTCCGAGGATGTCTACACGGTGGTGGAGGCATCTCTTAAGGAATTGACCAGAAAATGCTATGCCTTCAAATGGAAAAGGTTTTCTATTTGGTGTCAGGGTAAGAGTCTGGACCAATTATCCTGCTCTTTGGCTAACATTTTAGACTACCATTGGTCTTTCTCCAAAGGGGGGTCTACGGTCATCGACCCTTAGGATGCACCTGGCAGCCATTTCTGCTTACTGGGTGTGGGCCGGTCAGCCGACATTGGCACAGGAGACAGTGGTCGGTGCTTTTTCAAAGGCCTGGATCACATATCCTCCAGTGCGTGAACCCCAGCTCCGTGTGATCTCTTGCTGGTTTTGACAAAGCTCATGGGCAAGCCATTCGAACCCTTGCACAAGTGTGAGCTCTCACACTTGTGGTAGACAGCCTTCCTGGTGGCTATCATGTCAGCCAGAAGGACAGGGGAACTCCAGGCGCTTTCGGTGGACTCCCCTTATCTGGTCTTTCACAGGGACAAAGTCGTCCTGCGCCCTCTCCCGAAATTCCTTCAAAAGGTGGTGTCTGAGTTTCACCTTAACCAGGTGTTGTCTCTGCCGGTATACTACCCTAACTACATCTCGAATGCAGAGTACAAGCTCCATACTCTGGACCTGAGACGTGCTGTCTCCTATTATAAGGAGAGGACGGCGGATATTCGTGGAGTGGTTCGCCAGCTGTTTGTCACCTACGCTGAAGCCGCTTCTGGCAGGCCTGCAGCTAAATGGACCATTGCGAGATGGATCACATCATGCATAGGTCTGTGCTATGAGTTGGTGGGCAAGGAGCCTCCGAGAGGGATAAGAGGTCATTCTACCCGCCATACTGTTGTATCGGTGGCTGCTTCCAGGGACATCCCTATCCAGGAGATCTGTCGGGCTGCTACCTGGAAGTCAGCAAACACCTTCATAATCCACTACCACATCGACTTTGAATCACGCTGGGATGCTGGTTTTGGGGCCTCGGTTCTCCAATCTCTGTTTCCTAAATAGGGGGTGTGCGCCTTGCCTGCCTCCCTCCCGGAGAACTGCTTGGAGTCTGTCAGAGAGTGTGGATGAACAACATATCCATGCTCCTAGAACAGGTTACTCACTTGTAACTGTAGTTCTGAGGGTGGTATATCGTGTTCATCCCACGCATCCACCCGACCTCCCGGCTTAGGCGCACTCCACCTTGCTTCTAGCGGACAGGATCTGGCATCATGGGGCGGAGCTAAGGTCTTTACCACCTGGGTGGGTGGGAGGAGCCTGCTTGAAGACTTTCCGTGAACTTAAAGGGGAAAGGGACATGCCAGAGAGTGTGGACGAACAGATACCACTCCTAGAACTACTGTTACAGGTGAGTAACCTGTTCTTATCCCCCTGTTCGACCTTCCCCGTTGTGCCTGCTCAGTCCCCTCCCTGATGGCATTTAGATGGCAGAGCATATCAGAAGTTCGAGCACATCAGGAGCTCTTCCCTCTGCAGGGAGATTTTCTGTGGTGTGGAGAGATGTTAGATGGCTCTGAGTTGGATTGGAAAGCTGCAGGACCTGTGAGATCTGCATGGAGGAGATCAGGACTGCTGAAGATGTAGAGATGCAGGAGGACAATCGAGGAATGAGAGTAGAAAATAAGTTGAAAAAAAAGCTTATTAATGTAAATTGGAAATAAGGGGTACTTTAATGCGTGGCCACAGAAATGGTTAACGATGCTGTGTTTTGGCCACCATAAATTTTAAGTAAAGACCAGTGGACCTGCCTGGAAAGTAACTGAAATGTAAAGAAAAACATGGTAATTGAAGGTCAAACATGACTCTGTGTCTGCTCTGCACCCTTTCAGAGGTGTTAGGTAAACAAGAAAATCTTACAAGAATCAGTCTTCTTATACAACAATCCATGTCAGCAGTGACTCTCAACTAAACGTGTGGTGGGAATGGGCTTTTGTGGAAGGAAGAGAGAATTATTGGGAGTTCTTGCTATGGGATACTGTGCCAAATTATGAAAAAAAGAGAACATTATATGGGATATGCTACAAAGCTAAAAACCCTAAAATCTTTGCATCATTAGAAACATACATTAAATATGCTAATGGGAATTTAATGGAGGCGAAGGATTTGACGTGGCTTTATCTAAATATATGGGATAGTTATCGGATGTGGCAAGGTGAAAGAAAAGATGCAGTAAAAAAAAATAGAATAACAAAAGTCTAATGGCACCACCTAATAAAAGGAGTATTTTGTTATTATGTAGATTTTAAGGAGATACTTGGAAGTCCTAGGAATTAACTACCTCAATATTTAACCCTAAAAAGAAATTTGAAATTCTATTAAAACAGTAAATAAAGAAAATACTGAATTAAAAACACAAACAGATCACTGAGATGGGTACCAATAAACTACTTGAGAATCTGTCAGAAAATTATTCAAAGACCCATGGAAAAAATAATTAATAAAGGTGGGCTCGAAATATAAACTATATTGTACAGCAATGGAAAAATTTGAGATTTAAAGCCAACAAAGATTTACCTCTTTGCAAAGAATAAAGCCATACAAAAAAAATAACTGATGGCCTATTTTACTCCCCAAGTTTTAGGCAACTTTTCTAAACAAAAAAATCTGACTTGGTATCAGTGTGGAAGACTGGAAAATTTGGCACATTGTCTTTGGGATTGTCCTAAGATAAAGCCATGGTGGATAAAAAAAGTTTCATTACTGGAATCAATATTGGAAAAACAGATTCCCATTGAGTTTATGATGCATCTAAGTTGGAAATGTACTGTATAGCAACAGTGATCACTAGAAGATTTATATTAGAACAATGGAGTGCCCCAAATATAAAAACCTTTCCTATAAATAGATGGTGTAATGGATTTGGGGGACTGTCCTTTTTGAGATATTGACGGATGACATCAGTAATGATAATGGCACTGATATATCAACATGGAAGGAAATGGGGGCCATGTTACCATCCCTGTTATACTGTTAAAAAATTATAATTTCAGTCTCCATAGTAGGGGGAGGAATTAATATAGGAAACCTATTAATGGAATTGAAAAATGTATCTGGTCATAACTAAGGAAATGACAGTGTAAATTGTATATAGGTAATATTTGTAAAGAAAAATTATATATGGTATGTCTTGAATTATGATATAATAAAACATATAAAAAAGAATTAGTCTTCTCCCATAGATTCTCACGTTCTGATCTTGGCACCAGTAGTGGCAGGACTACATTGGAATCGGAACATTTAGGGCTGGCAGCGTCTGTGCCTCCCCAGCATAAATATCGCCATCAGATGCAACCTTTTCAGTTGTTTTTTTTTCCCTCCTGCTGGCCAAGTGCAGCGTTTTCCTCATCAGGGATCAGAAAACCAGTTTACCTACAGATAGCTTTCTAGTCTACCTCATGATGTTTAGCTGCTTATTTTCTTGGGGATCGTAATATCAGTTTTTGTAGTTTAACTCATCTGAAAAGACTGGCTGCTCTAGCAGCGAGGTTGTTTGTGTCCACTCATCCTCTCTAAGTGTTCTGTTAACCAGGTATCGCATGACTGAGAGGTAGGCAGTGCTCCCACTGTTGCAAAAAGAAATGGTCCCAGTCCTGCTCTCACTTGGCATTGGGTTCTAGGGACTGTTAGAGTTCTACCTTGTCTTTGCATAGAAGCAGTATATTATACAATTGGCAACTTCGGTCTAGGTCGGGTTATTTCTATTCGGCCCGAGATTATAATCTCTCTGAGGAACTCCCAGTGTTTCTTCCTTCATAAACTTCAAGGCAGGATATCACACTGTACTTCCTTGCACCTTTGAGACGGTCTCTTCCATCTCCAGTGTACTACATAGCCTTCTTGGGGATGCATTGGATGAGAGTTTTGTTGAAAGACGGATCTTACTTCGAGTGTGAGCTCTTGCAGCAGGTTACACTGTAAGGACTAAGCCGCCAGGTGCCAGAACCGGACGGAAAACCTCTAGCCAACAGTCTATAGTGGGGGATTGCCCCCTGATGGCCTATCCCCAATGTCAGCCAGTGGTATAAAAGGTGCAGTCCCCCAGCCCCACCTCAGTTCTTTTCCTGTCATCGACCTCTGCACATCGGCTCCACGGATGCCTTCTACTTTTAGTTGTCCCTCATTTTCGTGTTTACTTGGCGCTTTATTATTTTACTGAAAACAGTATCCGCTACACCTCTCTGCATGTCTTCTCCTTCCTCGCCATCTGGCCGGTGGAACCTATGTACCAAGGGTAAGCAAATACCTTCAGGGGACAACCATTCAGCCCGCCTCATCTGTCTAGACCCTGACCACAATTCTGAGGCCTCCCATCATTGTCAAAGCTTCAACCGCAGGACCAGGATCCACCGCCTGAAGACCTTCCTGTTGGAACAACTGGCTGCTATGCCGAAGACCCCCTCCGGACAAAGCTCCTCTCCTCCTTCAGTTCAGGGGACCTCCTCCTCGACCCATGAGAAATCTAGTGGGAAACACCATCACCAGGACAAGGATAGGACCCCAGTTGAACTCCTGCTCTAGGTCCCCCACATAAGACAGTGACCTCTTCATACTAGGATTCATACTAAGATCTGTTAGGAGCCAGAGAGCCATAAGGCCCATAATTGCTCCTGTGACTGATTAATAGCTAGAGATTGAACCAGGATAAATAAACTTATCAAACCTTGCTTTAAATATTGATTGGAAACTACTATCACTTCTATTGGTAGAGGTGTTGGCTTGATAATACGTAATGTATAGAAAACTTCGAGAACAAGATTACATTTCTTTAATTGCAACTGTAGTAGATATGCTGTAAAAATTTTTTTTTCCTTGAAGTGGAAACCTAAAATTGTTGTTAAATACGGATCATTTATAATATCATACATAAGTAGATCACCTCTTAAACGCCTTATAGAAAGGCATCAAATTTAATAAGGTTAGTCTGGTTTCGTACAGGACATCTCCTAGATCTCTCACTGTTTTGGTGTATCCCCTTTGTACTTTTTCTAATTGTGCGAAGTCCTGTTTCTTAAATGGACACTACAACTGAGATGAGAAGTCCAGATGAGGGATGACATAGGCTGTATAAAGGGGCATCAAAACTATACCATCTCTAGATTTAATATTTCGTTTGATGGCCCAAATGACCATGTTTGCTCTAAGGATAACCTCATTTATCTGTAAGTTTGGAAGGAAATCGTCAGATATCAGAACTCTCAAATCCTTTTCAGTATCTGTAGTGACTAACGTCCGGTTATCTAATGTATATACATGCATGGGTTTTCTTGCCCCAAGGTTCCTCCTCCTATGGGAGGTCGAACTCTGCTCCCGGCAGCCCTCACTCCTTCCGGGCTCCCATTGGTGAAACATCCCGCCTTAATTTTGACGTCCAGCGGGGGGTCTTCCGGGCTTGGGTCTTCTTCAGCCCACACTGCCCTAAGTCTTGGGCCCTTCAAGCATTCCACAGGGCCTAAGTCAGGCGGATAAGCTGGTGTTTCTTCAGGTGGCAGGTCAAAGCCTGCCGTCCGCCTGGCTAGTGCGTCTCCATCGTCAGATTGGTCTTCAGGGTCCAGCGATGGCAAGAGATGTCAGGGGCAGGAACCCCAGAAGGGAGTTCACTCTCCTAGATGGCCGACGCTGGCCGGTACTCCGGACCACTGTTGGCAGACTCCAGTCTCTTCGACCCCAGCCTCCCTGAGGTAGAACCAGGCAAACCCCTCCCCCCAGCATCCCCCAAGCCTTGGACGTTGCCAGCCGTCTGGCTCCTCCTGAGCTGACGCCTGAGAACCTGGCACACCCTAACCCGACACTGGATATACAGACACCCGTACAGCTGCAAACAGCTAACCCTGCAACTCCAGACCTGACAACAGCATCGTCTGCTCCAGCTGGTCCGATACCAGGGCCCACTAATGCTCCCCCCTATCCCCGGTGCCCCTCTTGTCTCCCTCACAGATGTAGGGGCTCTGTTAAACTCCTGGTGAAACACCATTAAAGGTACCTGCTGCCTATGGGCCCTGACCCTCCTGACTCCATAACCCACTCCTCAGGGGCCCAGCCTCTGGCTCCTCCTAAGCAGCCTCCACCCAGGAAACCCATACTGCCGCTGAGGAAGGTTACCCCTACTGATTGCTCGGACGAGGGGTCCCTTAGGCAGCATGGACGAAAACGTTCTTCCTTCAGATCCACCTACAGACGCCGACCCCGGCATTCCTAATCTTCCTGAACTGCAGTCTCCACCACTCATTCACACTAATGGGATAGTGCCAGAGGCTGGGACCAAGTCAGAGCCAAAAATTTTCAGAAGGGTCAGCGCTGAGACAGGACCATGCATGCGCTGCACTGCGAGACTAGCTCGCGCCTGTGTAGGCTATCTCGGCATCGACCCTCCAACCAACTCATTTCCTTTTTTTCTCCACGGTCATGTGAGCTTGGATGTCGACGTCGCTTGTCTGCCAGAGTCAAAGTTTTCGTCTAGACAACAGCAGCATTAATCCATTTATTTGTTCAATATTTTAGTATTATTTTCTTATTTTAAGAAGAAAAAGGTCAGGAAGAAGATGAAAAAGAAATCCTCACCTGCCATCAGTGGAGTCATCCTTGGACGGTAGCGGTGACGGTAGGAGGACTTCGTTTGAAAGTTGTTATGGCAGAGGGGCTGTGTCTGTCCACCGCCCTTTGTGAAGGAGGGGTCCGACCATGGACAGTTATGTGCTCAGGGGGAGGGGGCTCCAAATCTGCCAAAGCACAAATCTGGTGGTTCCAATGATCTGGCTCCGCTTGACCTCAAGCTCTTCTCCTTCCTTGGGGGAAGAAGAATCGGTACCGTTCGAGGTCGCCCTGTGGTATGTCTGCGCAGGGATTGCCGGTGGTGAGGGGCGGTAGGCCTGAACTGACTTTGGTGGGTTCCCCTTGGTCCCCCTCCTCATTGCCGTGTTCTTCGACACTGGTTCCATCTCTGTCCTTGATGGAGTTCCGCGAGCAGTTTCACTTTGGGCGCTCCTTGGGAGCAGGGGTTCAACTTGTGTTCAGTTTTCCTGCATGGCACTGTGGGTGGTGCCATTGGTGTTCTGTGGCGCCCGTGGTATCGTTCATGGACGCAGCTCCATTGGTGCCTTGGGTGCTGCACGTCGCTTTGAAAGCGCCATTGGTGTCGTGGCAGCGCCATGGAGAGGGTCATGGTGCTGTGCAGCCAGGACGGCTCATGACAGTACCACGGTGTCGCGGATGGCGCTGTGGATGATGCCGGTACTACTGGTGATGCCTGCCAGTTAGTGCTTCCGCACAACAGGTGGCGGAGTTGTTCCCTTCCATGGACCTCCTCTTCTGCGGAAGTTGTTGCGAAGTGTTTCCACGGAATGAAGTCCTGTTCTATGGAATATTTCCACAGATCCTAGTGGTTAGGGTCACATGGGATCCAGTCGTTCCAGCGGGTTTTCCACTGGTGGGACTCTTATTCTCGCTGTTCTGCCGGCGGAATTCCACATTCCGCTCAGCACTTGGTTTCTTAAATGGCATCGAGCTCCTCAACACCTTTCCTGGTGGCGGAGTCTCTAGTGATTCTGGCCTAGACCTCCTTTTGGCGGTCCTTCTGGGCTAGAAGTGCGTCTGGATGATTCTCTCCCTGTTCTACTTGTCGGTGTTACAGTGGATGACTCATTTTAGAAACTAAGCCTTCTCTGTCAGCAGAGTCTGTGATGGAAGTTCTTCTTTTCAGTTTTTCTTCAGGGATATGGGGTCCACCATAACATTTCGGATTTCTTCCATGGAACAAACACTTCTCTATCTGGACTCTCTTCAGTCAGTACAATTACACCCTATGGAACACACTAATTCAGTGGTCGGGAGTCTTCCAGACTCTTCCACTCCTTTGAGGGGGTTCTTTGGCCCCCTGTGATACTGCCTTCTCGGTGGCTTCATCGGCAACAGGGGATTAACATCTCAGTTGTGATTATTGATCTGGTCTCGTTTTAAGTTACGGATGCTCAGGCTCCCCCTGCCCCTCTGATCAACGACATCTTCATCTTTCTTGTATCAAACAGTCCTTTCAAGGTAGAAGCCTGAGAGCCTTGTCAGGCTGTAACTAATTGTTAAATAGATTATATATATATATATATATATATATATATGTATATAATGTTATATATATATAATATATAATCTATCTTCACAGCAGAGGAGTCGTCCAAACTTCCGATACCATCCTTCTGGATCCGGCCCAGGTTCCACCTCAGTTGCCTTAGCGGCTGCTCCTAGACTACAATGGAAAGCTCCTGACTTCTGCTTCTAGGGAAGTCCAACCCAGCGGACATATGGGTCATTGCTTTCCCGAGGGAGATTAGATTAATTAGAGATGTTCCTAGACCTAGGCAGCAGCCCAGTCTGTTGGTTTTGTTTATTCAGACTCTCTTCTCTTGATCAGAGCCTCAGAGCAACAGCAGTGACCCCACGGTGAGTCAGAACCCGGGATCTTACTTTGAGAGGGTTCCTGCTGTAGGTCTTCACATATAGGACTGCACTCCCGGCGTCAGGTCCGCATGGCAAACTTGTAGATCGCAGTCATCAGCAGGGACTGCCCCCGACATCAGCCAGACTATAAAAGGGGTGGTACCGTGCCCGCTCACCAGTTCTTTCCTGCCTTCGCCTCAGTAATGTTCAGCTCGTGTTTGAACAGCAATCCAATGTCCGCGTTCTATTTTGTCGATGTTTTCTTCGCCTCTTACTAATATTTTTCTCAAAAGTTTTTCTTCAAATTGATGTCTTCTAGACAGAAGAAAAAGTGCTCTAAGTGCGGCGATCAACGTCCGCCGGGGATATCCATTCACTACCTCGTTTGCCTGGGTTCTAAACACGGCGTCCGGGGTGTTCCATCTGCCAGGCCTTCAACCAGGTGTCCAGAACCAGGCACAAACGGTACCTCGAGGCCATCTTCTGACCCGACGCTTGGCGCCTGTGAAAAGGAGCTCCAAAACAGGAAAGGTAGTCACCACGGCCCCAAAAAAGAAGAAAAAGAGAAGCGCTGGGACCAGAGTCCATCGCCACACGAGAGGCCTGCAACTGTGAGTACTTTGAGTGCCCCGTCCGCCTCCTTGGGCAGGCCCCTTCTCCCCCTACTGCTGAGGTGAGCAGGCAGCCGGGAGTAGCCTCCTTGGAGGTTGTAATTTCCTCGTCTTGTCCTGCCAGTAAGACACCGCTCGCTTCCAGCGAAGGCCACGCGGCCTCTACCGATCAGTCTAGCGGCGGCCTTCCAGCCATCTCTAGCTCTGCCAGATCTGCTGTATCGGACGCCGGCTCCTTCGACATCTGTCCAGAGCCATTAACTCTCCCGTCGGGCTCCAGTTTGGGTCCCGACGCTGGACAGAGTGAGGGACAAGTCGACCCATCGTTCTCTAGGGTTTTTCACCCCAGGGACTCGCCACACGATCCTTTGCTCTTTGCATTAGCCGGATCTTTTCGGACCTGCCATCGGGGCCCTCGAGCCCCTTGCCAGGCCTTCTGCCGTCTCCGGACCAGGAGTCGCCCGCGGCCGGGATCATGTCATGGAGCCTCCACACTGTGGTTCTCTGGAGCGCTCCCCGGATCCTCGCCATCTGCTGGCGCTACAGCAGTGCCCCGTGGGTCTTTCGGTTGGGTTCCCAGACTCTAGAACCTCCTTCCACGCCCCAGGCGGCCCTCTGTCAGTCACTCAGTACCCGGCTGGCCATGTGCCTCTGGCATCCTCCCGACACTGGGTTACCCAACGCTTCTTAACAGATGCCGGGTATCCTACCCCAGGATACCCCACGCCAGGGTATCCCGGAACTATTACTGTTACCTTCCTGGCAGTATCCTCAGTATCCGGGTTATCCTAGCTTCCAGCTCCTCCTCCTCCACCTCCGTGCCAGACCACAAGTCTGTTCCCCTTTGGTGGAAGGATGCCAGAACTCAACTTCTGTCAGAGTTAAGACAGTCAGTGGAGAAGCACCCACCCCTAGGGTCACCTCTCCACCGCCTCCTTGGACCAGAGCTTGGGCTGTTTAACTGTTGGCACCACAGAACCATACCCTTCTGTTCCTAAGCGGTTCTGAGCCCTCTGACACCGAGTCAGACACGGATCTGTTGGACCTAGGTCTCCCATAGAGGTTCCCCCGGAAGACTCTCCCAAGTCTCCCCGTAGGACCCCTCTTCTGGAGATTTGCTGCGTTCCATTCAGGCGTCTGGCGGATGGCTGTCCAAAGAGGTAGACCCGCAAAGAAAATGCCATGCGGAGCACCTGGATCTGGCCACCTCTAACCCTATCCCCATTCCCCCATGGATGGGGCCCAATGAGGACCTTGTGACTACAATTTGGCAGCAACCGTCCTCCATACCAGTGGTTTCGCGCAAAGCAGACTGCACCTATTAATCCTCAGAAAGGATCCCTTACCTTAACTCCCACCCTAAGGCTGACTTCATGGTCATCACGGCCCGCTCGACCCGTTCAGCCCAGCCAAAAACTTAAGCTGTTAGCCTTCTGATTAAGACTCGTGTCAGCTTGATCAGTTTGGTGTAAAATCTACTGTTCTACCTCTTGTGCAATCGTTCCCTTAATTATGTCTTGCATATGGTGCTTTTCAAAAGCTTCTCTTTTGGAACTTGAAAGAGACCTCTAAGAGGTTCAGGATTAAACCCTGAGGGAAGGATTACTGGACACAGGATGGGGAAATCGTCGTGTCATCATGCCCTACGGGCGACTTACGACTCGGTGGATTCTGTGGCTGGAGCTGCAGCCTCCGGGATCTGACTCTGTCACCTGTCCTGGCTTCGTATAGCAGGCCTGGTGCAGGACGTTCAGTCCTCTCTTCTGGATGCTCCTTTTATGGGTTCCGTCCTCTTTGGCAGCGATGCTAAAGATATTACTGGGCTGCAGGAGAGCGGGCGCTCTTTGCGGGATGTCCGTTCCTTATACAAGACTGGTCAGAAAAAGCAGCCTTTTCGCTGCCAAAGAAGGTGGAACAAATCCCAGGCTAAGCACCAAGCGAAGAAACGCGCTCCTGGATCTGGAGCTCAAACTCCACAGGCCAAATTTCCTAAACAGGCCTCTGGGGCAAAAGCTTCCCTCCCCTCGGCGTCCTGACTCCTTTCCCCTCCTTCCGCTCCCTCCAGTAACACAGGAGGACCCAGTCGGAGGGAGGTTCGGCCTCCACCTGGACGGTTGGAGGTTCGTCACCACAGAAGCTTGGGTGCTTCAGCTCATCCAGCGAAGTCACTCAATAGAATTCAGCGACATTCCAGACCCTTAACCGCTGGGACAGTCCTTCTATCCTTGGGATCAGGTCTCCATTGTGTCTCAGGAGATTCAGGCACTTCTTCTAAAGAAGGCCATAGAACCCGTCCCAACAAACCAAATAGGAAGGGGATTCTACTCCCACTTCTTCATGCTACCGAAGAAAACAGGTGACCTGAGACCGATCCTGGACCTCAGCACATTAAACATCTTTGTCGAGTACAAGAAGTTTCATATGTTGACCCTTCAGGGGCTCCTTCTCCTGCTCCACTCAAATTTGTGGCTGTGCTCCCTGGACATGCAGGATGCCTACCTGCATACTCCTATCCTCCCGGCCCACTGCTGATTTCTCCGTTTTGTCTTTATGGAGAAGCATTTCCAATTCAGAGCACTCCCTTTTGGCCTTTCTTCAGCCCCCAGAGTGTTCACCAAATGCCTAGCGGTGGTGGCGGCGATTTTTTTACTCTGTCATAGCATTTATGTCTTTCTGTTCTGGACAACTGGCTCCTTGCAGCACCCTCTCCTACCAGCCTGAAAGTCTCTCTCTTTCACTCTGAACTTGTTTGCTGTTCTGGGCACAACGATCAGTTTTTCCAAGTCCCAGCTAGTACCATCCCAGAGACTCCAGTTTATTGGAGCTGTACAAGGCTTTTCTGCCATTGGATCGGGCCGAGACCTTAGCTTCTCATGCCACTCTAGTGGCCCAGGCCTGATGGATCCCAGCACGCTCCGTGGTCCATCTCCTAGGACTGATGGCGCCGCCATTTCGACAGTTCCCATGGCCAGGCTTCACATGAGGGTCACCCAGTGGTCTCTTCGAGTCCATTGGGACCAGAGGACAGACGACATGAACCGAAAGGTCATGATCTCCAACAGTCTTCAGAGAGATCGTCACTGGTGGCAGGATCTCTCAAACCTATCGAAGGGAATTTCTTTCCATCCTTCAGTTCCTTCCCAAATTCTCACCACAGACGCTGCAGACCACTTGGGGACTCACAGGACACAAGGGTCTTGGTCCGACCAGGAGCTGATGCTCCACATCAATGTTCTGGAGACCAGGGCGGTTCTTTACGTGCTCCTGGCATTCCAGTCGCTTCTGGTTCCGGGATCTCTTCTAGTCCAGACGGACAACATGTCCACAGTCTGGTATCTAAACAAACAGGGAGGAACCCATTCATATCCTTTCTGCAGAGAAGCAATGAGGGTGTGGTACTGGGCGATTCAGCACAGCCTTTACTTGACAGCAGTCCACGTCCCAGGCATAAGCAACGTCGTGGTGGACAGTCTGTCGATCAGTGGCCAGGGCCCACGAGTGGGAGTTACCAAGTCAGAGGTGGTCGAAGATCTCTTTCTTTGCCTGTGTTGGTCAGAGATAGATCTGTTCACCTCCCCATACAATGCAAAAATACCTGTCTCCTGCTCGCTCGTTCCTGGGCATGGTGCTTTTTGGCAAGACGGCTGTCTCTTTCGTGGACAGGGAGGTTTCTGTATGTCCTTACCTTTCCTCTCATTCAGAAGGTCTTGGTGAAACTACAACAGAAGGGGGCTCATGCCATCCTCATTGCTCCACTTTGGCCGCACCAAATTTGGTATCCTCTGCTGCAACAGGTGGCACTGGAACCTCCGGTTCTTTTGCCCATTTCCCATGACTTTCTGACTCAGGAGCAGGCACCCTGGTGCATCCGAGCTTTCAGTCTCTCCATCTTCATGGGTGGCACCTGTGGACATAGCGATTTCTCATTATGGGGTGTCTTCGCAGATTGCGCATATTCTAGTGGAGGCTAGAATACCCTCCACCAGGTCTACTTACGCAATGAAGTGGAGGAACTTCACAATATGGGCCCAAGCAAGATGCGAGGATCCATTTTCGTGCTTGGCTTCCCAGGTCCTAGAGTACCTTGCACATCGGGCCTTAACTACTCCATTAAGCTCCACCTTTCTGCGGTGTTGGCCTACCACCTCCCGGTTGGGGGCAAAATCTTGGCTCAGCTGGAGGTTGCCAAAACCTTTTTGAAGGGCATCCTTCATTTAAAGCCCCCAATCCGGAATCCTTGTCCTCCCTGGACCTGAATTTCATGCTCAAGAAGCTGACTTTACCCCCATTTGAACCATCTTCTTCCTGCGGCTTGTGCTTCCTTTCCTGGAAGACCTTATTTTTAATTGCAGTTACTTCGGCCAGAAGGGTTTCCGAATTACAGGATCTTCCTGGACATAAGTCTCCACCACTCATTCACACTAGTGGGATTGGCGCCGGAGGCACTAAGACCCATCAGGGCAAACTTTTTGCTGGAGGTCGGCGAGGCCGGCGCCTGCGCGAGCAGCAGCTCGAGCAGTAATGACCATCTCGGCGATGACCCTCCAACCGCCTCAGTTCCTTTTTTCCCACCGTCGAGTGCGCTTCAGTGACGACGTCGCTCGCCTGTCGGGAGTCAAACTTCAAACTAGCGCATAGTTTTCAGTTTGTTTTTTTGTAACATTATCACGATAGTAGTATTGCTTAGTTTTATTCTATTTTCGTAAAATTTTTCTAATATTTAAATTTAACTTACTTGAAGAAGTCTCAGCCTATTGGACGGAGTCGACCATGAGCAGGTCAGGGTGATGTAGGAGACTTCGTGTAAAGCTGTTCAGTCAGCGGGCTGGGTCCGGTCAGCCTCCTTCTCCTCAGCGGGTTCCGACTACGGTCAGTCCGATGCCGGGGATGGGCGGTCCCCGCGGCATAAAATTAACGGTCGATTCTCCGCGCCGTTCGCCTCGAGCTCTTCTTTACGCCCACAGGTCAAAAAGAGAAGGCATCACTCGAGGTCGCCCTCTGGTATGTGCTGCGCCGACGGTCGGTTATCGCTGCTAGTTGCCGGTCTCCTTCTTGAGTCGCCAACTTCCGATAATCGTCGTCCTCGACATCGGAGCCCCTCCCCGCCTATAGGTAGGGCTCCAGATGAGCAGTTTCATCAGTGGGCCGCTCTTATGGAGCGATGGGCTCGGAGGTTGGTTCTTCTGCCTGGCTCGGTTACCTCGGAGCCCTCGGGCTCCTCCGGCGATCAGGTAGGGCGGTTGGACCTTCCTAGTCGCGCGGCGCCTTCTTCGGTGCTAGCGACTCCGTGCTTAGTTGTTTCCCCTCACATGGCTGCGTGCGCAGGGGCCTCACCGATGCCCTTATCTCCTGTTTTTTTCCTTCTTGCTTTCCAGGTTCCCGGGCTTTTCCGCGCCTCTTCTGCAGGGCCCAGGCTGTCGGCGCTGGCTGGGCCGGGCCGGAGCTTGGCGGTTGTTACGGTGTCAAAGGTGGTCTTCGGGCGCTGTTACGCCACATGGTCACAATGTGGTCTTCGTGCGCCTGTTCTCTGGCGCCGCTTGCTTGTGTGCTGCTGCACTGGGCGCGCTTATGTGGGCCACAGGCTTCGGCGCCTGGCGCCGTCCCCTCGGTGCTGCCTCCAGTCTGCTTTGCTGCCTGCGCCTGCAGCCCTTGGGGACTCTCCTTGTTTTTCCCCATTTCTCCTCTCCTAATTTTCACTCCTTTCCTGTCCAAACAGTCCTTTCTGGACCATCAGGAGATGATGTTGAGCTCTGACCCAGACCTTCGGTTGGTGATGAAGTGGAGGAAACAGGATCTTTCTTTGCTACAGAGCCTGTGGTCGAGGACCTGTCCTTTAAGTCTCTGTTGAAGAACCTGGGATCCACTCTTTTCTCCAGACTACAGACATCGATCCTGGGAAGATATTAAGACTCCATTATCTTCATGCTTCGGAGATCCCTACGGATTTGACTCCTCCGATTCAGCCTTCCTTCGAGATGCTGTCTCAAATGGTATGGAATAACCCTGCTCTTATTCCCTCAGTGGCTAAATCCATTGATAAGAAGTATTCAGCTCCCAAGGATCGTCCCATTTTGGCATCCCAAGCCTTATGGATCCTATTGTAGTCCTGGCAGAGAATGACAAGGTCGTTCTTCCTCAACTACTACAGCTCAATTTATTAACAAAGAGTCTCGTAAGATTGATACATTAGGTAAGAGAGTCTTTGCTGCCTCCACTCTAAGTATGCGTATTGCCAGTTATCAAGGCTATTTTTCTCAGTATGAGTATATCCTGTGGCACTCTATGAAAAGAATGGTTGAAGCTCTTCCAGATTCGGATTCCAAGTCAGAGCTTCTTCTGACCGTTATTAGAGGTATTGAGTCCAATAACCAACAGGTCAAAGCCGCCATGGACGCCTTCGACACTGCTTCTCGCTCAGCAGCCGCGGGGATTTGTACTGGCGCCATTCCCACTATGCGATTTGGCTTCACGAATGATGCTCAGCAGCAGGTGATGGCGCCGCCTTTGATGGCTCCTTTCTTTTTGGCCCTCAGGTGGGCAGCCTTAGAGGCCACTCAGAAGACTAGATCGGCCATTAAGTTGGCCAGACCTCCGCCTGCCCCCTCTCGGGGGCATGTGAACAGACGTCAGTTTCATAGTCGTCAGTCCTTTCGAGGCAGAGGCAGGGGAAGCTTCCATAAAAGCCAACCTGCCCAACCTCAAAAGAAGACGCAGCAGAAAGCGCAGGGACCTAAAGCTCCCAGCGCTACCTTATGAGTCGTTGGCCCAAGTTCCATCCACTCTGCCCGAGGTGGAACTTTCTCCTCCGGTGGGAGGTCGTCTGATGTACTTCTACAACCAGTGGAAGTCCATAACCTCAGACAAATGGGTCCTTCGGATAATTCGCGAGGGTTATTCTCTCAATTTCTTGGAAACCCCCCCGAATTGTCCTCCCATACGACAACCCAGGTTGTCGGCCTCTCAGTCAGACCTCCTCACCGCGGAGATCCAGGGCCTTCTGAACAACAGGGCAATAGAACTGGTGCCCCCGGATCTGCGAAACACAGGGTTCTACTCCCATTACTTTCTGGTTCCAAAGAAATCTGGGGATGCCCCATTCTAGACCTCAGAAAGTTAAACAAATTCCTCCCCAGGAGAAATTCAAGATGATTTCCTAGGTACCCTGTTACCCTTGCTGCATCAGCACGACTGGCTGGCCTCCTGGATATGCAGGATGCTTACCAGCATATCCCGTCCACCCGACCCACCGCAAATTCCTCAGGTTTGTAGCTTTGGGTCAGCATTATCAGTTCAGAGTCCTGCCCTTTGGGCTATCCCTCGGCGCTTGAGTTTTACAAGTGTTGTTGTGCAGTTCTGTGACTCTCAGGAAAGTCGGACTCCAGTGTTTCCTACCTGGACGATTGGCTTCTAGTAAGCCCTTCTGGCCAAGGGACTTTGGAAGCCGTGCAAACGACTTCTCGTCTTCTCACGTCCATGGGAGTTCTGCTGAATTTGAAAAAATCTCCAACTGCAACCCTCCCAGAGGCTCTTTTCATAGGACGCTTCTAGACACCTCTTCAGCGAAGGCTTTCCTTCCAGAGGACAGAAGACTGACATCCTTCGTATGGCCCGTTACATCAGGGAGAACCAATCGGTTACAGCTCTCTCGATGTAACGCATGTTGGGTCTCATGGCGTCCTCGGTCTTCACTGTCCCTCTGGCCCGACTGCACATGAGAACCACCCAATGGATGCTCTCCACTCAGTGGTCCCCACCTCTCACCCCCAGTCTTTTCCCATCAAGGTGACAGAGCCCCTTCGAAGGTCTCTCACCTGGTGGTCTCAAGAGAGCAATCTCCTGGAAGGATTCCCCTTTGCTCCCCCGGATCATCAGATCTCCATCACCACAGATGCATCGCTAATGGGATGGGGAGCTCACTGTCTCTCCCTCCACACTCAAGGTGTATGGACTCAGTTCGAAACTCATCTCCACATAAATGTCCTGGAGATGAGAGCGGTCCTCTATGCAATCCGAGCTCTGAAGGATGTCCTTTGTCACAAGAACATTCTCCTTCAAGCGGACAACAAAGCAGTGATGTATTACATCAACAAAGCAAGCCGGTGCTCATTCTTATCCCTTTGCAGGGAAGCAATGAGGGTGTGGGAGTGGTGCTTGGAGCACAAGTCTCTGATTCAAGCGGTTTATCTGCCAGGTATACAAAACGACCTAGCAGATCACCCTCAGCAGAACGGAGGCAGACCCTCACGAGTGGTCTCTGATCCAGCCGTGAGCTCGGTCCCTGTTCAAAGAGTGGGGACTCCAGACCTGGACCTTTGCATCCCCACTCAACGAAAACTGCTCTCTTCTGCTCCAGAAATCCAGGGCCTGGCATTTTCTGTCAGGATGCTCAGGCTGCGGTGGACAAACGCTTTACGCCTTTCCACCACTTCCTCTAATCCAGAGAGTACTCCTCAAGTTCGAGTCTCAGGGGACCAAGATGATTCTCATTGCTCCTTCCTGGCCTCGGCAACTATGGTTTCTCTACTCAACAGTATGTTGGCAGCTCTCCGAGACCACTTCCTTTGCAAATCAGTCTTTTGACTCAGGGTTCGTGGTCCATCCCAACCTGAAATCACTTCACCTTCATGCTTGGCTCCTGAAGAGATAGAACTGAATCGGTTCAACGCCTCGAGAGTCTCAGACATCCTTCTGGCTGCTCGAAGCCAGCCACCGAAAACGACGCTTCCAAATGGAAACATTTTTCTCTCTGGTGTGCAAAATCCTCTTGGAATCCCTTTCCTGTCCTCCTGGCAAGGTTCTGAGTATCTTTTGGACCTATCAAACTTGGGTCTTCAGTACTCCACAGTTAAAGTTCACCTTAGTGCCATCTCAGCGCTCCATGAGCCGGTTTCTTCCTTAACTCTGGCTCAGTTACCTATGGTGAAGAGATTTCTTAAGGATTCTCCATACCAGACCCCTGTTAAGCGCGTCCAGTTGCAGCCTGGGACATTAACCTGGTGCTGGACATGCTCACTCGGAAGCCTTCAACCCTTAGCTACCTGTGAGCTAAAATTTCTTGCCTGGAAGACTGCCTTCCTGGTGGCCATTACCTCAGCCCGCAGGGTCTCTGAGATACATGCCCTGGTTACGGACCCTCCGTATACTGTATTCCATAAGGACAAGGTAGTTCTCCGTACTCATCCTAAATTTCTTCCCAAGGTTGTGTCAGAATTCCATCTGAACCAACCTCTGGTACTTCCCGCTACTTACTAATTTCCAAATGAAGGGACGAGCTCTTCATTCCTTGGATGTTAAGAGAGCCTTGCGGTTCTATTTAGATAGAACCAGGATGTTCGTAAGACTCAGCAACTGTTCGTTTCTTTCAGCGACACCCGGCTGGGTCAACCTGTCGCTATTAGATGTATCTCTTCATGGTTAGTGGCATGCCTCGTCATTGCTATTCCATGGCTCAAGTTAAATTAGAAGGTAGAGTCGCTCACCTCTACTAGAGTGATCGCGCATCCCTAGCGGAAATTAGCAATGTTCCAATTGCAGATATACTGCGCCTACTACCTGGAGCTCAGTGCATCTTCGTTAAGCACTATGCACTGGATGTTCATGCCAGGCGACATTCCGCGTTCGGCAGAACTATCCTTAATGGGATTCTATCTTAGCAGCGTGAGCTCTGGCCTCCTGCCGCCCTTTTGGGGATTATCAGCTTGGTACTCTCCACTGGTGTGAATGAGTGGTGGAGACTTATGTCCAGGAAGATAGGAAAATTCGCGTACCTACGTAATTCTTGATCTTCTTGGACGAGTCTCCACCACTCATTCACACGCCCACCCTCCATCCCCGAGCTCACCGCTGTATTGGTCTTCACCCTCAAATCTTTAGGCCGTGAGGACTTCTTTGCTGACCCTTCTTACACGGGTCATAATGGACTATCTTATGTCCGCTTTTAATGTTGGGTTTACCTTTACGTTAGTTGCGCTGCACCTCCTTGGTAAAAGGTACTGAGGCGGTTGGAGGGTCGTCGCCGAGATGGTCATTACCCGCTCGAGGCGCTGCTTTCTGGCGCCATGTCTCCTTGGTAGCCGTCTCTACATGCCGACCCTCCAGCAAAAAGTTTGCTCCCGATGGGTCTTAGTGCCTCCGGCGCCAATCCCACTAGTGTGAATGAGTGGTGGAGACTCGTCCAAGAAGATCAAGAATTACGGTAGGTACGTAATTTTCCTCTTTTGTCTGTAAAGAACCTTATTTGATTTTTCATAAGGACCGGGTAGTCCTTTGGACTAATCCTTCTTTTTTACCCAAAGTGGTTTCGGAAACCACTTTGAAGCAGAGTGTGGAATTACCAGCGTACTGTCCACAGTATTCCAACAGTGGGGAATACCTTCTGCACACCCTTGATGTGCACCGGATTCTGAGGTACTACACAAACAGGACTAAAGAGGTTCGGAAATCAAGCCAACTGTTTGTAGCCTTCGCTCCACAGTGCCACGGCAAGGCTATATCCAAGCAAACCATCTCTCGATGGCTAGCTAACTGCATCCATTTTTCGTATACGAAATATGGGAAGTCCCGGGGGCAGTAAAAGGAAATTCCACCCGTAGCATGGTGACCTCTACTGACTTTTTTAGGAATGTGTCCATGGCAGAGATCTGTGCGGCGGCCACATGGTCGCCTGTTCACACTTACACTAAGCATTACAGTTCGACATTGCCTCTCAAGCAGAACTGTGATTTCTCATGGCGACTTCTCCTCCTCCCGGATGTATCTATGTTTTCGTTTTTCTCTGGCACTGCTTAGTATTCAGTCTTATATGTGGAGACCTACTGCAGGAACCCTCTCAAAGTAAGATATTGCAGTTACGTAAGAACTTACCTTAACAGTAGATCTTTGAGAGAGGTTCCTGCAGTAGATCTAGTTTTTCTTCTTCCTTCCCCCAGTTTTTGGATGTTTTATCCTTATTTTCCATCCTTTCTAGTCCTTGGGGACTGGAGTGGAAGTGGGGTCTGAGGAGTTTTTACTCTGGTCTCATCCTTACCTTTCTATAGGTCTCCGTTGGAAAAGAACTGGAGAGCGGGCGCGGGATCGACCCTTTTATAGTCGGGCTGACGTCACAACAGCCCATTGTGAGGCGGTCCTGCTGATCATTGCTATCTACAAGTTTGCCGTGCGGACCTGATGCCGGGGGCGCAGTCTTATATGTGAAAATCTACTGCAGGAACCTCTCTCGAAGAGTTACTGTTACGGTAAGTTCTTGCGTAACTGCAGTTTCCTGCTCCTTTCTTGCTCCAAGTTAACAGACGACATGCTTCCTTTCTCATCCGTAAAGGTCAGGTAGGTCCTTGTTCAGAGATGGGTTCTTGGTATTCATACCTTCACTTCCTGCATATTGTTTCCGTGCCAGTCGCTCCGGACTGGCCTCTTCAGCAGCAATTGTTCAGCTCTCCTTTCCCTTCCCAGGAAGAGTTTTTCCATTTAGGGGTAGGTGTTAGTTTCATCTTTCAGCAGCTTCTTCTCTTAGGAGCTCCCCTAGTTTCCTCCAGGGCAAAGGAAACCCTCTGGCACGAAGTTACGCACTTTGAATAGGTGGTGAATCTGGGTTTATTTTTCATTAGCAAGCAACCTAGAGCCTTTTTCCTACTCCCTTTCAGGAAGGCCGGAGTGAGTGGTGCCTACCACGTTGAGTCACTTTCAGCAATGGGTCAGCCCGAACTTGGTCCATTCTGTGTCCCTATCTTGCCTCAGAAAACCAGACCCTGGTTTTTCCTGTAGGAATGCTTCTCTGCAGTGGGCACGTCCTCCTGTACACTTTCCTCCCTTCCTTGAGTCAGAGACTGCTACTAGAGTTGTAGGCAAACGGCAGAATGATTTCTCTTGAATAAGAAATGGGTAGGCTCTGGTTCTCCCAGACTACCACAAGAGGCTTCTAATGTGCTTTTGGCCTTCCATCAAGAAGGCTTAAGTGTCTAAGTGGAAACCTTTCTCCTTTGATGTGCTAACCCTTCCTGGACCTCCTGTTGCTCACCAAGTAAGGGGTTCATGTGCCTCTTGGACCTGTTGTTCACAGGTCAGCCATACTTGGTAGTGGGGGGGGTATCCATCTGCGCTTCTTGGTCTACCTTGATCCAGTAGACTTTACCTCCATCTCTTTCAGTTAGTAAGACATTTTGCCTTGCCTCCAGAAGGAAGGGAGTGCTCCCTTCACTCTTTGATTGCTTAAGCGGCTCTGTGACTTTCTTCACAGAACTAAGAGCTGCACTCCCAACATTTTTTGTGTAGCATCAGCTTTCCTCAGTTGGATCACCTCCTTGCCCTGAGATGTTTTTAGGCTGGTTTAGTAGCAGTCTCCGACACTCTTAATTTGTGGCTTAGACCAAATTGAGAGGCCGAGTTCTCTCTGCTCTTCTAGAGTGGTTGCGGCCTCCTGGCGGAATTTCATTTTGTGTCCATTGCAGTTTTCTGCAAGGTGGTGAGGCACTGTGTTCTGGATCTTTTTTTTCCAGATGGCTCTTTTCTCAGTTGGACAGTCCTTGGATGTTCTTTGAGTGAGCCCTGTCTCCTGCCACCCTACTCTGGGTGGGTTGGTTTTAGCTTGGTACTCTCTTAGTAGTGTGATTGAGTGCTGGCGACTGCAGTCCAGGAAGATATGGAAATTGCGTACTTACCGTAATTTTTTATCTTCTTGGACGCAGTCTCCACCACTCAGTCACACGCCCACCCACCATCCCCTGGGCTCACTCGTTTTGTTTCTTTGGTCTTCACGGCCTTGTGGTTCCGCTGTGGAGACATTGCTCAATTGACATTTCTTGCAAGGGTCATCCGGACCTTTCAGGCCTGGAAGGTTAGGATAAGTTATTTTTACTAGTTACATTGCACCTCCTCTGTCGAAAAGGTACTGAGGTGGTTGGAGGGTCGACGCCGAGATAGCCTACACAGGCGTGAGTTAGTCTCGCGATGCCACGCATGCGTGGTCCTGTCTTGGTGCCGAACCTTCTGAAAATGTTTGGCTCCCGCTTGATCCTAGCACCTCTGGTGCTATCCCATTAGTGTGAATGAGTGGTGGAGACTGCGTCCAAGAAGATCAAGAATTACGGTAGGTACGTAATTTCTATTTCTTGATCTCCCTCATTGGAGGATTCCAGTCGGAGCGCTTCCTCCTCACCCAGGTCTTCAGGAGAAGATATTTCCCCTCCTCCTCATCCGGATACCCTCGAGGATTCTCTGAGGTCACTTCTGGATGATCCCACATTTATAGATGTGATGCACCACATCTAGTTCCTCAATAGGTGGGATACCGAGGACATGGATACAGAGAGACATCACCTTGTACAATTTCTTGGAATGAATGACCCTAAGCCCCTGGTTGTGCCTCCATTGGTGTCCCCTTTCCAGGATGTTACCAAGCTCGCCTGGAAATGCCCCCCATTTGCCTCGGCGATTCCTAAGAAAGCTGACAGGCTCTACAAAGCCCCTAGAAATGAACCTTACTTGGGGGAGCAACCTAGGGCCAATTATATGGTGTTGATTGTGGCTCATGGTAGGTCCAACCAGCCTAAGCACCTTAGTTCTCAGCCTCCAAACAAGGTGTTTGAGAATCAGCCAGTTTGGCCTCAAGGTCTTCTCTTCAGCTGCCTGCACCATCCGCTCTCTTAACTTCTTGGCACATTTGGTACAGTACCATAACTTCTTATGGAAAAAGGCTCTGGAACTGATGCAGACCCAACCGGACTTCTCTCAGAAGTCGGAGTTGCTGGATATCTTTCAATCGGGCGTGGACGTAGGTAAGCATGTCCTTCGCTCGTCCTATAATTCAGCAGACTCTGCTACCAGGGCGCGGCTGCCACTGGCATCTTCCTTCATAGGTATTCCTGCCTCCGAGTCTACGGTTTTCGCCAGGACCTTCAAAAAACTATCTTAAATGCCCCTTTACAGGGCCCGGGGCCTTTCCGGGAAGATGCTGAAAAAAATTATCACGGGCCTTCAGGATTCTGGAAAGGCTGTTCAGTCAGTTCATAAGATGTACAAATCTGAAAGAACTCCTCCAGATGCAGGCCTTTTAAATCGCTCAGGCTCCAGCACTCAAAGGCCAGCAACCCAGAGGGCCTTTAAATGTAAAAACCTCCTCCCAGCCTTCAGGGACCTTGGGCCTAGAAAGCATATGTCTCCCTGCCCACCCCAGTGTCTCTGCCTGACTCCTTACCTGACCTGGAGCTCCTGGGGGAGGTGGGCAGGGGGGTCGGTTCTCCCTCTCCCTTGAGGGTTGGACCAAAATTACTTCAGATCAGTGGGTCTTACAACTCATAGATGGAGAGCATGCCCTGGAGTTCTTGAAACTGCTTCCGGACAACCTTCCTGTCCCTTCCCGTTTCGCCATCCTGATCCAAGCAGAGATTCAGGTACACCTGTCCAAATAGGCCATAGAAAGGATTTTTAACCCCCATTTTTTCTTGGTTTCCAAGAAGACTAGAGATCTTCACCTGATACTGGATCTCGTCCACCTAAACACCTACGTGGAGTACAGAAGGTTCAGGATGGTGACCCTGCCGAGCCTGCCTGTTCCCATGTTCCGTCAGGGGACTGGCTTTGAACACTGGACATGAAGGACGCGTACCGTCATATCATGCTCCTGCACTCACTGAAGGTTCTTATGCTCCACCTTCCAGGGAAGTCATTATCAGTTCCAGGCTCTGCCCTTTGGCCTGTCATTGGCGCCCTCTATCTTCACCAAGTGCCTGGCTGTGGTGGCAGTGGACCTCAGGAGGAAGGGTCACTATGTCTTCCCTTACCTAGACTGGCTCCTAACTACTCCCTCAAGGGACCAGCATCTGAGAACCCTGGAAGACACCTTCTCATTGTTCAGAGACCTAGGGATCACTCTGTACCTACCAAAATCCTCCCATGGCCATTCCAAAGGTTGCAGTACATAGGGCAGTCCTGGACACCATCCAGGGAAATGCCTTCATTCCTGCTGACAGAGCAGATTGCCTTCAGGGCCTTGCTCAGGAGATTTCCTTCTCTCACCAGGTTCCAACCAGAACTTTCCTCCAGCTTCTTGGTCACATGACAGCCGCCATCGCGACTGTTCCCTTGGCACTATTCCACAAGAGAGTTCTCCAGTGATCCCTAAGGGTTCAGTGGGACCAGGTGCTGGTCTCTAGGGCAGTGTGCCAGATCCGGGAGTGGTGGCCGAATCCCTCCAGTTTGGAACATGGGGTGGTGGTGGTGGTTGTTGTTAAAAGATTTATTTTTATACAGGAGATGTTAGTTGGGGGAGACCCTCATTTTTTGACAAATTCCTGTGGTAAACAAATACAGTACAAATAATAAACTGCGCAAATAAGTTTATCGAAACAGTAATAAGTAAAGCTAAAAACAATAGCATTTAACCTTCAAAAAATTAAACAGTTCAAGTTTAAATTTGTGCAAATATACTATTTCAGTCAATTCGAAAGGTAACTTATTCCAGCTTCTGGCCAGGCTATTTTGTAAAGTCATATTCCCCATCCTATTTAAAATTCTAGTTATGGGAACCTTCCCGGAGGATTTCCTTAATATGGATGGATGATACGAGTGTGGTTCCAGTTGCACTAAATGCAACAGTGGATGCTGATTTTTGTTAGGGTACATAAATCTATGGCAGATCACAGTCCAAAGGTAATCCATCCATTTTAGTGGGAGCAACCAATCAAGTTCCTGGAAAACAGAACAGTGGTGTACTCCGTACCCTTTATTTAGAATGTATTTTCCCATCCTGTAATACAGTTGATCAACCTTAGCCAAGGACTTCTGGGTTGCATACATATAAGAGGTTCCTTTCTGGAGAGATACCCCTCACCAGATCCTGACAACAGATGCTTCGGGTCTAGCATGGGAGCCCATTTTGGAGACTGTGAAACAGGGCACCTGGTCTCCTTCAGAACTGAATCTCCATATCAACATTTTGGAGATGAGGCGATCCTCTATGCTCTGCACATGTTCCAGCCAGATATCTCACCAGGTTCTGTGGTGATCCAGGTGGACAGTGTGTCAGGGGTCTTCTACATCAACAAACAAGGAGGGACTCTTTGTACCCCCTCCGCAGGTAGGACATGAGAATCTGGTGCTTGGCAGTAGAACACAGTCTGGAACTCGCTGCCATATACGTTCCAGGCATTCTAAACACCTTGATTGACAGCCTAAACGGGTCCCAGTCCAAGGCCCACGAGTGGTAATGCCTTCAGTCTGTAGCAAAGAGTCTCTTCCAGAGGTGGGGTATCCTGAGTTCTCTTTGCGTCCCCGTTCAATGCCAAACTGACTAGTTTCTCCTCGCTAGATCCAGGGCCTGGTGTTTTCTGCTGAGACGCGTATCCCTTTCTTGGACAGGGAGGTTTCTGTATGCCTTTCCATTGCTGCAGAGAGTCCTACTCAAGCTGCAGTCATAAGGGGCAGGCATGATCCTGATTGCACCCTTCTGGCCTCATCAGATTTGGTTCCCTCTGCTCCAGCAGCCAACAGTGGAGCCTCCAGTTCCTCTTCCCCTGTCCTCACACTTGCTGTCCCAGTAGAGAGCACTCTGGTGCACCTGGACCTCGGATCGCTGCACCTCCATGCATGGCATCTGCAGACCTAGCTAGGACCCGTTTCAGGGTTTCCCCTAGGGTGGCTGCAAGAAAGCCTTCTGCCAGGGCCACGTACGCTATGAAGTGGAAACTTCTGACTGTGGGCTTCTACCCGTGGTGTTGACCTATTCACCTGTCCAGTGAATTCTGTCCTGGAGTATCTCCTCTCCTTATCTGATTCAGGACTTTGTTACTCTTCTATCAAGATACATCTTTATGCAGTTTTAGCCTATCATGCGCCCACAGAAGGCAAGACCCTTGCACAAATGGATTTGTCCCGCACCTTTTTGCATGGCATCTCACACCTGAAACCTCCCATCAGGGACCCTGTCCCTCCTTGGGACTTCCTTTTTTGTTGAAAAAAACTTACCTTGCCTTCCTTTCAACCAGCCACAAGTTGCAAGCTATGCATTGTGTCTTGGAAAGCATTATTTCTAGGGACATGGATATGTCGATCATCTTCGAGATACAGCTCTTGCAGCAGGTTACACCATTAGGACTGAAGCCGTCAGGCGCCAGGACCCCATGGAAATTTTCTAGCTAGCAGTCTTCAGCGGGGACCGCCTCCGACATCGGTCCTGCCCCCAACGCCTGGTGTAGTACATAAGGAGGCGGTCCCACCAGAATCCCGTGTTCTTTTTCCTGCTGCTGACTTTGCAAGCATTGGCCTCTCGGTCAGTTCTAGCGCACGACGCCTAGGAAAAATCTCAGCAGTTTTTCTAAGGATTTCGCCTGATGTCCTCTCCAACCTCCGTGAAGGGCCATTCTTCAAAGTGTGCCTGCAGCAAACAAATTCCTTTAAGGATCCTCACTCGGCTTGTGTCCGCTGCCTGGGTCCGGACCACGACACAGAGCCTGCTCCTTCTGTCAGGGCTTCAGCCCAGCCACACCGAGGATCCGCTGCCAGAAGGTTCCTCCAAGCTTTTCTCCTTGAGGAGAAAATCAAGGCTATGGACTGTGACCTCCTCCAGAGGAGAATCTTCTGGGAAGTCCCACCGGCACCATCAAAAGCACTGGGAGAAGGAGAGACCTAGATCCCCCTCCACGGCCTCGGACTCCCGCAGCTCCGGCTCCAGGTCGGACCGCTGTCCGTCGAGGGCCCGCTCTCAGCCTCCCCGGTTCTGGTCACATCGGTAAGTGGTTCCTCTTCTCTGCAGCCTGTAAAGACCTCCAGGCCTGCCTCTTCCACTCCGGCTAAGGCCTCGTCCAGGTCTGGGGAGTGCCACAAGTTGTCCTCCTGGCATCCGGCCTCCGACGTCAGGTCTGTCTCCCAGCCGCCGCCTCCCCAGCGTAAGACCAAGGAGCTGACCTCTCTCAAGCGGATGTTGGATCCGACATCGGCCCACCCGACGCCGGTCAAGGCCCACAGACACTCCAAGGAACAGACGACCGTCCGTCGACCGTCGCCAGTCAGGCAGTCGCCCCCGAGGACTCCAGCAGGGGGACCGGCGTCCGCCACCGCAGAGAAGGGAACCACACCACCGCCTACCGACGTCGGTCGGGAGGCGTCTGAGGAGGAGTCTACTCAGCCCGAAGACCAGGTTGGCGAACCCGGACCCGTCGAGCTCCCACGGGAACGCTCTCCGGAACCAGAGACCCCCGGGGACCGGACGACAGACCACCAGCGCCCGGCCCATTGTCGGGCATGAATCTGGCAGAAGTGAAGGAGCTCTTCACCCTCTGGTGGGACACCATCAAGAAGGATGTGGTCACCACGCAACCTCCTCCTGTGCCCACTGCCCCTCCGACTCCTGCACCCCCTCCTCCTTCCAGGGGGGTCAGCAGGACGAGCATCACCTCCTAGGGGCAGATCTCCATCTCCAATCAGCGTCCCCTCTCCGGATCCACACGACCTTCCCAGGTCCCCTCCGGATGACCCCTCGTTCTCCGAGATAATGAGGCATATTCAGGAGAACATGGGGTGGGACGCTGAAGAGCTTGACCCCGAAAAACTACGCCTTGCCCGCTATCTTTGGCAAAAAGATCCCAAGCCTGTGGTAGTGCCACCCTTGGTGGACACCTTCGTGGATGTCACCAAGGGTGCGTGGAAGCGTCCACACTCGACCCCGGCAATGCCGAAGAAGGCCGACCGCCTGTACAAGGCCCCGAGGGAGGACCAGTACTTGATGAACCATCCCCTGGCCGACTCCCTGATCATTACAGCGTCACATGACCGGTCTCAAAAACTGCAGCATTTGAGCACACAGCCACCGGACCCTGAGTCCAAGCAGTTTGACGTGCTGGGCAGGCGCACGTACGTGGCCGCGACTTGCGCCATTAGGTCATTGAATTACCTCACTCACATGGTTCAGTTTCAGAACGCTTTGTGGGAGCAGGGACAGGACCTGGCTGAGAAATTACCAGAGGAGTGGCCAGAAGGAGGAGCTGCTGCAGCTCTCCGTGACAACCGGACGGGAACCCAGGTTCTTAGAGCCGTGCCACGACTCTGCGGACTCTTCGGCCAGAGCTGCGGCCTCAGGCATGTGTCTCCGGAGACATTCATGGCTCCATGTCTCTGGGTTTACCCCGGATGTCCAGAGGAACATCATGGACGCCCCTTATCATGGCGAAGTTCTCTTTGGTGAAGCCTCGGAAAAGGTCAGCACCAAATTGCAGGAAGCCAAGAAGGCGATTAGATCTGTTCATGCCATGTACAGGTCTCGGCTCAGTTCCTTTCACAGGAACCAGAGCCACTTTCGCAGCTGGACTCAAAGGCCACAACCTCGTTCTGGCCAGCAATAGAGGGGCTCCTTCACTGGGAAAGCCCAGGCCAAGACATCCTCAGGCAAAGGCTAACGAGCCACAAAGTCGGCCCAGCCTGCAGGATCTAATGCTGCCACAGCATGACTCCTTCCCGGCCCCCGGCCCTCCTCAGGATCAATGGGAAATGAAGGTTGGGGGTCGCATCGCGGACCACCTGCAAGAGTGGCGCTCAATCACCACAGACAGGTGGGTGCTACGTGTTGGCTCAAAAGGCCATTATATAGAATTTGTAGACAACCCGCCCACAAGACCTCCTTTGCTTTCCTGATACCCGGGTCAGCACGCCCCGCTCATATAGCAGGAGTTGCTCACGCTCCTAGAGAAGGAAGCTGTGGAGCACGTTCCAGGGAACCAGAGAGGAGCAGGATACTATTCGCACTTCTTCCTGGTTCCAAAGAAAACCGGACCTCCGTCCAAATTTGGACCTCAGCGACCTCAATCAGTCGGTCGCCTACAAGCGCTTCCGCATAGTGACCCTTCAGGGATTAATCCCCATGTTGAAGAAGGACGCTTGGCGCCCTGGACATGCAGGGACGCTACCTGCATATCTTGTTTTCTCAGGCGCACAGGAGGTTCCTGCGCTCGTTTCTCGTCGCCACTATCAGTTCTGGGCACTTCCTTCGGACTGTCGCCAGCACCTTGGGTTTTACCAAGTGCATGGCAGTGGTGGCAGCGCCTCTGAGGAGACAGGGTCACTATGTGTTCCCGTACCTGGACGATTGGCTTCTCATGGCCCCTTCCAAGGAGGCATTACGGGTAGCCATCCAGTGTATCCAGACCCTTTTTCAATCTCGGGGCACCCTCATCAACTACGAGAAGTCTCTCCTGGTACCGTCACAGAAACTGCAGTTCATAGTGGCAGTTCTGGACACTGTCAAGGGGAAAGATTTTCTCCCTGAAGACAGAGCGGAACGCATTCGATCCCTCATAAGGGACCTTTAGGCAAAGAAGACCATCTCAGCCAGACTCGTCCTTCGCCTGCTCGGACACATGGCTGCGGCCATTCCTACAGTCCCGATGGCAAGACTCCACATGCGGGTAACCCAGTGGATGTTGAGAGTGCAGTGGGACCAAAGGCAAGACCATCTGCAGCATCCAGTCCGAATCACGAAGGCCATGATTTGAGACTGGCAGTGGTGACTAGATCCGGAAACCCTCTCCGTGGGGGTTCTCTTCACAGCACCGTTGTCGACTGTCACTCTCTCCACAGATGAGCCTTTAGGGGTGGGGAGCGATTTGGACGGGTGAGGTCTCAGGGACATGGACACTCATGAATCTCATCTCCACATCAACATATTGGAGATGAGGCGGTCCTTATGCCCTGCAAGCCTTCCAGTCGGACATTCCACAGAGTACCCTTCTGTTGCAAACAGACAATACTGCGGTGATGTATTACCTCAACAAACAAGGAGGCACACACACTCCTACCCCCTTTGCAGGAAGGCCATGAGAGTGTGGGAATGGGTAATACGACACGGCGCAAACCTCATTGCAGTTCACGTCCCCGGGGTGGACAATACCATTGCAGACAGCCTGAATCGTTCCCAGGCCAGAGTCCATGAGTGGGAACTTCTACAGGAGGTGGCAGAGGATCTGTTCCACAGATGGGGCACTCCAGAATTAGATCTATTCGCCTCCCCATCCAACGCAAAAATGCCCAATTTTTGCTCGCTAGATCCAGGGCCTGGTGTTTTCTGGCGAGACGCGTTGTCCCTCTCCTGGGCGGGCAGATTCCTCTATGCCTTCCCTCCTTTCCCATTGATCCAGAGAGGAGTTCTAAAACTTCACAGGGAGCATGCAACGCTTATCTTGGTGGCGCCTTTCTGGCCCAGACAAATCTGGTTCCTGCTTCTACATCAGCTATGCCGGGAAC
This sequence comes from Neoceratodus forsteri, assembly GCA_016271365.2. Lineage (NCBI taxonomy): Eukaryota > Metazoa > Chordata > Ceratodontiformes > Ceratodontidae > Neoceratodus > Neoceratodus forsteri. The sequence goes on along the minus strand of CM057449.1, from coordinate 1,547,236,677 downwards.
CTCCGCTTCCTTTGCCAATCAGCTCCCATCTGTTGTCTCAGGAGAAAGGTTCACTGGTCCACCCGGACTTGCGTTCATTGAACCTACATGCTTGGCTCCTAGAGACATAGCCATGATGCAACACGGGGTCTCGCGAGGAAGTGGCGAAGTACTATCCGCTGCCAGAAAGCCGCAACACACGCGTATATACCATGAAGTGGTGCAGGTTTTATGTGGCTCAGTTGGTAGCACATCCGCTTCTGACCAGAAGGTCGTGGGCCCGCCCACACCGAGATTGGACTTGCACCTAAAAATCGCTGGCATCCGGAAAGTGCAGCATTGGGGGTGCTGTACTGCTGGGGTGTGCCGTCCTCGGATGAGACGTTAAACCGAGGTCCCTTCTACCCGCCCTGGTGGGTGTCCAGGTGGAAGTAAAGAACCCAGGGCACTCTTGCGAAGAGTAGGGAACATTCCCGTGTCCTGGCCAACATTCCCTTCCCATAAGTCGTTCTTGCAATTATCCAGGCTGTGTGTAGGTGATGATGTGCGATATGGCCACCACCATTCAGTCACTTCACTACCAGTCTAGCATTGCTTGTAGCGCTTTGGATGTAAGAAAGCGCTATATAAATGCAGATTCTTCTTCTTATGGGCTCAAACGCGTGGTTTCTCCCTTAGACTGTCCCGAAGTTGGTCCTGAATACCTACTTTCGCTCAATCCGGACTAGCCTACTCCTGATTAAGGTGCACTTGTGTGTACTTCGCTTATCATGCCCCCATCGGCCATCGTGATGGTGGCTCAACTGACTCTGCTCGTGCCTTTTTAAGGGGGGTTCTCCACCTTAGGCCACCTATCAGGGACCCGGTTCCTCCCGGGGACCTGCCCTTTGTCCTGGAGCAGCTTACGCTGCCACCTTTTGAGCCAGCTGAGGATTGTGAGCTACGTCTTCTGTCGTGGAAAACGTTGTTTTTAGTTTCAGTTACTTCGGTGAGAAGAATCTCCGAATTACATGCGCTCATGTGTAAAGAGCCCTAGTTAGTTTTTCACCAGGATAGGGTGTCCCTGAGGACAAATCCTAAGTTTCTGCCTAAGGTGGTTTCGGCCCTTACCCTTAATCAGGATATCGACTTACCAGTGTACTTTCCTAAGTACACTAATTGAGGAGAAGCACTGCTTCACACCCTGGATGTTCACAGGTGCCTCAGTTATTACCTGACCAGAACCAAACAGTACCGGAAAGCGAATCAGCTGTTTGTATCCTTTGCTAAGAGGATGAAAGGGGCCCCTGTTTCGAAGCAGACCCTTTCACGTTGGCTCATCCAATGTATCTCTTTCTGTTGTGACAAGCGCAGCAAGCCCTTGCCAGGCGTGGTTAAGGGCCATTCTACCAGAGGAGTGGCTACTCCTTTGCAGCGCTGAAAGAACGCTTCCACTTTAGCTATCTGTGCTGCAGCTACCTGAGCTCGGTGCATACCTTTATTAGGCATTACAGCCTGGACATCGCTTCTAGGCGAAGGGCAGGTTTCGGCCTTGCCGTCCTTCAGGGACTTCTGTCCTAGGCTCGGACAGGGTGGTAATCTCTGTCTTTCCTCCTCCCGGTGGCGTAAGATTGTCGCCATAGCTTGGGAATCTGTCCTAATGGTGTAACCTGCTGCAAGAGCTGTATCTCGAAGAAGATAGTACAGTTACGTAAGAACTTGCCGTAACAGTAGGTCTTCGAGAACAGCTCTTGCAACAGGTACCTTCCTGCCCACCATTCCCCCTTGGAGGAGGTAGGTTATAGCCTAACATCCATCTTCTGGGATGGAACGATTTAATTTTGATCTCCGCCATCTGATGGCAGATCCTTGGTCTCCTCTTCTGATGTCATCCAGTGGCCGTGAGTCTTCGGCGGGAGAACTGGGGATTCTGGCGGGACCACCTCCTTATGTACTATGCTTGACGTCGTGGGCGGGACCAACGTCGGAGGCGGTCCCCGCTGAAGACTGCTAGCTAGAAAGTTTCCGTGGGGTCCTGGCGCCTGACGGCTTCAGTCCTAATGGTGTAACCTGCTGCAAGAGCTGTTCTCGAAGATCTACTGTTACGGTAAGTTCTTGCGTAATTGTATTTTCATCCACACTGTCTGGCAGTTTCCTTGCCGCTTTAAATCTTGCTGGAAGGTCTTCACGCTGGCTTCTCCCACCCACCGGTGGTAAACTCTTGTTGACTGGTGAAGCCGACAACCCTTCATCACTGGTTCCCGGTGGAAACCGAGGACTTGCCTGCGCCTCTCATGCTGGAGTCCCCGGTCAAGGCTCCTGAGCCGAGGGAGGAGCGGGTTTCCCCCGTTCCCTCCCAGACCCACCTTCAGTAACACCGAGGGTCTCAGTCTCGCACCAGGAAAGTGGCAGCGCAGCTCGCCCTCGCTCTTCCTTCTCGAAGAGGAGAGGTCTTCGCAAATTAAGCCGACGTTACGTAGGACCTTAATGTGGCAGCAGCTCCTTCTGTCCAGTAACAAGCCGACGCCGCGGCCTTCCTCGGCCATTAAGTGGTTATCACCTGAAAGGCTGAAACAACCCGTCACGGTGGTCGGTGCCAAGCCTGGGCCGGTTGTTCGGCCAAAACTAGCTGCCGACCGATTGTGGTGGATCCTCCGCCTCCACAACCGAAATCGGGGCTCACCATGATTCTCGGTCGGTCAGGGTCTGCCCCACTGGTTGTCTGTCACCTCACTCCCGACTGTCCTCGCAGGTGGAAGGTGGCTCAGGCCCCAGGCAGCTCTTGACTCCTCTGAGTCTAACGACCTCCCTGTTTTCCAGGCCCCTTGACCTGGAGTCCTACGGGGGACAGTTGATGGACGAGAGCCCATCATCATTCATGGGTCTGCTTCGGCTCATCTCGGAGTCCACCGGGATGCAGCTCGAGCCCGTATCCAAGCGGCCCAAGTGTCCCCTGACGGAGATACTGGACCGAGGGGATTCTCCCACAGAGGCCTTTCCGGTGGCTGAAGCCATTGTTGGCCCAGCCTTGGAACTATGGCAGCGGCTGGCTTCCTGTCCTGCACCTTCGGCCAGGAAGTATGCTGTCCCTACCGGCTATTTGTCTGGTTAACACCCCAGTGTTCTGGGAATGCTAGGGATGTGGATAAGTACCCCAACAAGGAGTCCAAAAAGCTGGACTATGCCGGCAGGCGCCGTGCTCCTGCTCGTCCTCCTTTGGCCCTCGATCAGGCCAGTTTGGCCGTACTGATGGCGCACTTCTCCCACACCCTCATGGGCTCCCCTGGATGAGGTGATCCTCATCTCGGCTGATCTCAAGTGCGGTCAAGCAGGTGTGAGATCAGGGGAAGGCAATGGCGAAACAGCAGCTCAAGCGGCTCTTGATATCGGAGACTCCTGTGCCCGGTCAGTAGTGGCCATAGTGGCCATGCGCGCCGAGCCTGGCTGAGGATATCCACCTTTACGCAGATACCCAGCACAAGTTGGCGGACGCCCCTTCTTGAGACCGACCTGTTCGCCCCTGGGTGGAAGGCCACCTCAGAGGATTGAAAGTGCAACTCTGTCACGCCTGTTCAGAAGGACAAGGCTGTCGACAGCAACATAAGTCCTTTGACCTTCTGCCCTCAAGTGCACATCCGGGCCCAGCAACACCAGCATCAGGGCCAGCAGGCTTGCATTGGCACCTGCCACATGCAGCTTCCTCAACAGAAGCAGAGAGGAAAGGTCCAGGAGGTCCCTCGGACGGGTCCTTCCTCCAAGCCTGCCCAGTGATGGGTTGAGGTGTCGCCCCAGCCACGTCGCTTCCCCTGAGATCCCCGTGGGACTGCTCCCGCCACTTCCTTTCCGCCTGGTCTATCACCACGGACCGTTGGGTGCTGGAGGTGGTAGGAAAGGGTCCGCCTCTGGAGTTCCCGGCAGGCCCCGCCTTCTGAGCCGCCGCCTCATCGGGCTGCGGTCTCAGAGTTCGTCTGCTCTGCTCATTGAGCCCACATTGCCCTCCTGGTTCAAAAGGAGGTGATCAGGAAGGTGGCGGATCCTCCACCAGATCCAGGGTTTGTGTCCAGGTACTTCCTGGTCCCGAAACGGATGGGGTGCTGGTACCCCATTCTAGACCTGCACGACTTGAACAGGTTCCTAAGGTCTCGAACCTTCAGGATGGTCACTCTGGCTCAGATCATTCCATCCTTGGAACGAGGCGTGTGGTTCTGTTCTCTGGACCTCCAGGACGCGTTCTTTCACGTCCCAATCCGTCCATCCCACCAGTGATTCCTCCGCTTCAGAGCAGAGGGTTCCCTCTACGAGTTCTGGGCCATGCCCTTCGGCCTTTTCTAGCGCCCAGGGTTTTCATCAAATGCATGGCAGTGGTGACAGCATTTTCGTGCACTGAAGGGTCCGGTGTCCCCTACCTGATCCATTGGCTGATTGTGGCCTCCTCTAGAATGGTGGTGGAGAGGTCCAGGATCTGGCCCTCCAGGTTTACTTCCTGTTGGCCTCCTTATCAATGAGGCCAGGTCGGAACTTGTGCCAAAGCAAGTGATCCAATTCATCGGGCAGAGCTCACCTCTGCAGCCAGAGCATGGCTTCCGTGGGACAGGGCCAATGTTCTTTCCTCCTTGCCCAGTCATTTCAGGTTGGGCAATTGTGCCTTGCCCGGGACTCCTGCCTCCTGGGCCTTGTGGTGGCCTGCACCAGTGTGGTCCATTGGACCCGTTGGCACATGCTTCCCCTACAGTGGGGACTGGCCAGCCAGTGGTCACAGCACTCCGGTCCTTTGGATTAGCCAGTGATAGTGACCCAGGAGATGTGGAACACTCTCTAGTGGTGGATCGTTCCAGCTCATCTGCAGGAGGGCATCCTGTTTGTCCGCCCCGAGCCAACCCTCTATCGACCGATGACTCTCGGATGGACTGGGGTGCCCATCTGGGGGAGCACAGAGCGCACGGCCTCTGGTCCCCTTGGGAGTCCCGATGCCAGATCAGCCTGCTGGAGCTTTGAGCGGTTCATCTAGCCCTCACCGTCTTTGCTCCGTTTGTACTGGGTCAAGTGGTCCAGGTCCAGACGGACAATACCACGACCATGTATTACCTGAAACACCAGGGCGGGACGCACTCCATGCCTCTGTGCAGGGAAGCTCTCCGCATTTGGTCCCTCGTGCGCAGCCTGGAGGCGGATCTCCTTGCCATCCATGTGGCAGGAGCCTCCAACATTCTGGCCGATGCCCTAAGCCGGATAGGAGCTGTGTCCCATGAGTGGTCTCTCCTGCCGGAGTAAAGATCTGTTCTCCCACTGGGGCATGCCTCAGGTGGACCTGTTTGCCTCCAGGGAGAATGCAAAGCTGAGACTGTTTCATGCCCGTCCCCCTCAGCAGGGCTTGCTGCAGGGGGATGCCTTCTCGAGGCCATGGACCCCGGGCTTCTTCTATGCCTTTCCCCCATTTCCCTTGATCCACAAGGTGCTTCTCAAGGCAAGGAGGGACAAGGCGCAGATGATTCTGGTAGCCCCAGACTGGCCCCGCTAGTTCTGGTATCCAGATCTCCTCAGTCTCAGCTCCAGGCTAAGTCGTCCCCAGGCAGAGCCCAATGCTACACTAAACTGGACCAGCCTGCAGGGACCAGTGCTGCCGCAGCATGACTCCTTCCCGCCCCCGGATCAACGGGCGCAAAAGGTCAGGGGTCGCATCGCTCGCCACTTATCAGGATGGCAGTCGATCACCACCGACCGGTGGGTTCTCCACTTGGTCAAGAAGGGCCGTTTCATAGAATTTCTCGTCCACTCACCGGCAAGACCTCCCCTGCTTTCCCGTTACTCGGGTCAGCATGCCATGCTTATACAGCAGGAGGTGCTCACGCTCCTGTAAAAAGAAGCGATAGAGCAAGTTTCGCGGAACCAGAGGGACGCAGGATATTATTCTCACTTCTTTGTGGTCCCCAAGAAAACGGGTCTCCATCCGACATTGACCTCGCGACCAACGAGTCGGTCCGCAGAAGCAAATGCCTGCATGGTGATCCTCCTAGGTCCACCCCATGCTCAAGCAGGGCACCTTTCTAGCGCTTTGGATATGCAGGGCCTTACCTGCATACACCCATCGCTCGAGCGCACAGGAAGTTTCTGCGCTGCGAGTTCCAGGGCCACCATTATCAGTTCCAAGCCCTCCCTTTCAGACTGTCGTCAGCATCTCTGGTATTCACGAAGTGTATGGCGGTTGTAGCGACGACTCTGAGGAGGCAAAGCCACTACGTGTTCCCCTACCTAGATGACTGACTTCTCATGGCGCCCTCTCGGGAGGCCTTGATGTCAGTCATTCACTATACTGGGTCTCTGTTCGAGATGTTGGGCATCTTGATCAATCAAGAGAAGTCTTGTCTGGTTCCGTCTCAGACTCTGCAGTTCATAGGCGCAGTTCTGGACACTGTCCAGGGGAAAGCTTTTCTTCTCCAGGACAGAGCGGAACACATCAGATCCCTCAACAGGGACATTTAGGCAAAGAAGACCGTTCCTGCCAGATTGGTCCTTTGCCTGCTCGGACACATGACTGCAGCCATTGTAGCAGTCCCACTTGCTCATCTCCACATGCGGGTCACCCAGTGGATGTTACGAGTTCAGTGGGATCAAAAGCAAGACCATTTGCAGCTTCCAGTCCGGATCATGAAGACCGTAATCCGGGATTGACAGTGGTGGCTAGATCCTAAGAATCTATCGGCAGGGGTCCCCTTCATTGCTGCCCAATTGTGACACACTACAGATGCCTCAGGTGTGATGGGGAGCACATCTCCCCTGTGTCCTGCCCTGGGCTTGTGGATTGCCAAGAGACTCATCTCCACATAAACATCCTGGAAATGAGAGCAGTTTCACGCCTGCAGGCCTTCCAGTTGGAGATTCCACTGGGTACTCTTCTGTTACAGACAGACAGTTCGCGCGGTGCTGTATTACCTCAACAAACAGGAGGCACCCATTCCTACCCGGTTTGCAGGAGGCCATGAGGGTGGGATTGGGCTTTGCAGCACTGCAACCCTCATTGCTGTTCATGTCCCAGGAGGGACAGGGCCATCGCAGACAGCCTGAGCCCTCTCAGGCCAGAGTCCATGAGTGAAACTACTCCAGGAGGTAGTAGAGGATCTGTTTCACAGATGGGGTACACCAGAGTTAGAGCTGGCGCTCCATCCAACGCAAAACTGCCCAATTTTTTGCTCGCTAGATCCAGGGCCTGGTGTTTTCTGGCGAGACCGTTGTCCCTCTCCTGGTGGGCAGATTCCTCTCCTACCCCTTCGCTGGATCCAGAGGGTTCTTCTGAAACTTCTAGAGAGAGCTGGGCAACGCTGATGCTCATTGCGCCATTCTGCCCAGGCAGATTTGGTCTCTGCACATCACCATCCTGGGAATCTCCGTGCCTCTGCCAATCTGCTCTCACTTGTCTCAGGAGGAGGGCTTCTGGTCCATCCGGACCTTCGCTCACTGAGCCTGCACGCTTGGTCCTAGTGACGTGAGCCATTTTGCAACACGGGCCCGCATGAGGTGGCTGACGTTCTAGTACGTAGAAAACGCAACATCAATACATACTTACGCCATGAAATGGCGCCGCCTTTTGCCTATGGGCTCAAGCGTGGGGTTTTTGCCTCTAGCCTGTCCAGAAAACTCGGTCTTGGACTCATCTCCGGTCTCTTCTTCAGACTGGCTTGGCCTACTCCTCGATCAGAGTACACCTCTGTGCCATATCACCTATCATTGTCCGATCAGGCCAACGCACCATATCCCAGTTGGACATGGCAGCAGCCTTCCTGAGAGGTATTCTCCCACCTTAGACCTCCGACTATGATCCTATTCCGCACATGGATCTACCTTTGCTCTGAGCAGCTCAATGCCACCCTTGAACTAGTCACGATTATGACTCACGCCTTCTCGCTTTGGAAGACGTTTTTATGTTGCTACTTCAGCCAGAAGAATTTCTGAACCCATGCACTCATGTGCAAAGAGCCTTATTTGGTTTTTCACCAAGACAAGGTATCCCTGACGGACTAATCCCAAATTTCTGCCTAAGGTGGTCATGCAGCTGTCACCCTTAATCAAGACATTGATCTACCAGTGTACTTTCCCAACTATTCTAATCGAGGAGAGGCCCTGTTGCACGCCTGGATGTGCATATAGTGTCTCGATACTTCCTGACCAGAACCAAACACTACCGAAAATCGGACCAGCTTTTTGTCCTTTGCCCATTAGTGCTGGCAGCTCCTGCTTCCAAACAGTCGCTGTCCAGGTGGCTCATTCATTGTATCACATTCTGGTTGTCTGAAGCGTAACAAACCTTTACTGGGCGTGATTAGGTCATTCCACAAGGGGTGGCTACCTCCTTTGCAGCTTTAAGAATGTGTCCACCTCGCCATCTGCGCTGCAGCTACTTGGAGCTCTGTGCATACTTTCATCAGGCATTATAGCCTGATATTGCATCGAGGTTTAAGAGGAGGTTTTGGTCTATCAGTCCTTCAAGGACTTTGTCTCAAGCTTTTGTTCATTAAAGATTTCACCTTCCTTCTTCTCAGTGGTGTGGATTTCTAGGTTTGCTGGAATCGGTCCTAGTGGTGTATTCGCTGCAATAGCTGTTTCTCAAAGTAAAATAGTACAGTTACATAAGAATTTGCCGTAACAGTAGATCTTCAAGAACAGTTTTTGCATCAGATACTTTTCCCTCCCACCATCCCCACTGGAGGTAAATGCTAGTTCCAACATCCTTCTCCTAGGATTAGGTGTCTCAGCATTTCTCTGACTGCCATTTGTTGGCGGATCCTCAGTCTCCTCTTCTAATGTCATCCAGCGGCTGAGAGTCTCCAGTGGGAGAACTGGTAATTCTGGGGACCGCCCCATAAGTACTATGTCTGATGTCGGGCGTGTCCTGCTGAATACTGCTAGGCTAGAAAATTTCCAAGGGGTCCTGGCGACTGCGGCTTCTGTCCAAATGGTGTAACCTACTGCAAGAGTTGTTCTCGTAAGATCTACTGTTACGGTAGTTCTTACATAAGTGTACTTTACTAAACAGCAGCTCCAGAGCGGCCTTGGATATGGGGATTCTTGTGCCCACCACTGGCAGCTGCAGTGGCCTCGCGCAGAGCTTGGCTGAAGCTTTCCTCCTTCCCAGCAGATACTCAGCATAAGCTTGTTGATGTGCGCCTCCTGGTACCGACTTGTTTAGTCCAGAGAGGCCAGTCATCTTCAGCATATAGAGCAGTCCACTGCCACCCTGGATGCTACTTCCAAGGGTTCCTTGGGGAACAACCAGCAGAAGAAAAGGAAGAAGCCATTTTGGCACTGTTCCCCTTGGTCGCGCACACATCAGCAGCAGCAGCAGCAGGCTGAAGCTGCACACTCGGCCCACACAGGGTCCTCAGCAGCACTGTAAGGAGGCCAAGGCTCAGATCCTGGAGTCCTCCTCTTCTTCAGCTCTGCTCAGTGACGGGTTGGGGTGGCCTCCACCACCTGTTACACCAGCTCTGGGTCCTCCTTGGGGGTCAGCTTCACACTTCCTTTCTGCCTGGTCTGTCACTTCGGACAGGTGGGTTGTCGAAGTGGTCGGTTAGGACTGCCTCTTAGAATTTGAGCAGTACCTCCCAGCCGAGCCCACGCCTTCAGGAGGAATGGTTTTCCATTCACCCAGTCTGCTCTTCGAGATGACGTAGCTGTGCTCCTCTGCAAGGAGGCAGTAGCTCCAGTGCTGGATCCTCCAACAGACCAAGGCTTTGTCTCCAGGTACTTCCTGGTGCTCGCGGATGGGGTTGGCGCCCATCCTATATCTCCTCGATCTGAATCAATATCTCAGGTCCCGTAGCTTTTGGATGGTCACTCTGAACCACATCATACCATCCCTGGCGCTAACGTTTTGTTCACTGGCTCTACAGGGCGCGTTCTTCATGCCCCAATCCGTCTGTCCAATCAGCGGTTCTCTTCTGCTTCAGGGTCAAGGGACTCCTGTATGAGTTTCGACGCATGTGCCGCTCGGCCGGTCATCGCCCCACGGGTCTTTTCACCAAATGCATTGCAGTGGTGGCTGCCCACCTTAGCGCCGCCGAGGGAGCGAATCACTCTATCTCAACATTTGGCTCTTGGCAGGTTCCACCCATGAGAGGTGGAGAGGTCCAGGATCTGGCCCTCAGACTCTGCTCCCAACTCGGCCTGCTGATCGAGGCCAAGTCGAACTCGTGCTTTCTCAGGTGATGGGCTTTATGGGCAGAGCTCGACGTTGTCAAGTTAGAGCTCGGCTTCCGGTGGACAGGCGGAAGTTCTCTCCTCATTTGCTTGGTCATTTTTGGTTGGGCATTTGTGCCCCACCCAGGACTTTCTGTGCCTTCTGGGGTACATGGCGATGCACCTCGGTGGTCCATTGGGCCAGATGGCACATGTGACCCTTCAATGGGAGCTGTCGACCAGTAGACTCAGCGATATGGTCATTTCTACCAGCTGATCACTGTAACTCAGGAGTTGGAATGCTCTGCAGTTGTGGGTTGCCCCAGACCGGTGTAGAAGGATCCCATTTGTCGCCTCGAGGAGGCGGTCATCCTTGCGACCAGTGCCTCTCATGGGCTGGGAGCCCTCATGGGGACATCAGGGCCTGTAGGTTCTGGACGCCGAGGTCGATTACCACTCAACCTGTTGGAGCTCAGAGCATGCAGACTGGCACTGTCAGCTTTCGGCTCCTCAGCTCCGGGTCAAGTGGTTGAGGCGACAGACAGTACCACGACCATGTAACTACTGTCAACAAGCAGGGCGCCACACACCCTGTCTGCTGTGCAAGGAGGCGCCCACATCTGGAGCCTCATAAGCTGTTTGAGGCAGATCTCCCAGCCATTCATGTGGGAGGAGCGTCAACCAGCTGACGGATGCTCTCAGCTGCATAGGCCAAACATCCCACGCTCTGGTCTCTCCATCCAGAGGTAGCTCCTGCCTGTTCTCCCGTTTGGGCAAACCGGATGGACCGGTTTTCTCCGGTAAAAACAACAAGCTGAGGCTGTATCCTGCCCGCCACCCCCGTCAGGGCTCGCTGCAGGGGAATGCCTTTTGAGGCCATGGACCTTAGGGTTTCTACGCCTTCCCTCCATTTCCCTTGATCCACGGTGTTACTGATGGTGAAGAGGGACAAGTCGAAGGTGAATCCCATTACTCTCATGTCCTACCTGTAAAGTGGTAGGAATGAGTGCCTCCTTGTTTGTTGAGGTAATACATCACCAGGGAATTGTCTGTTTGTAACAGAATGGTACCTGGTGGAATCTCTGACTGGATCAGCCTGCAGGGCATAAAGGACTGCTTTCATTTTCAGGATATTTATGTGAGTGAGTCTCTTGGACTGTCCACAGGCTCTGAGACTGGACACCATCAAGGTGTTTTCCTGTCCGAGCCCGGGTTGCCTGTGGAGAGTGCCACAGTCGGAGATGGGCGTCACGAAGGTGACCCTCGTTGATAGATTCTTCGGATCTAGCCACCATTGCCAATCCCGGATTACAATCTTCTTGATCTGGATTGAAGCTGCAGATGGTCTTGCTTTTGATCCCATTGGACCTAGAATATCCACTGGGTGACCCAAGACATGGAGACGGTTGCGCGGAACTGTTGCAGTGGCTGCAGTCATGTGTCCGTAAGCAGTCAAAGGGACCAATTGGCAGGAACGGTCTTCTTCGCTAAAATGTCCCTTGATGAGGGTCTGATTGTTCCCGCTCTGTCCTGGGAAAGAAAAGCTTCCCTTGATGTGGTGTCCAGAACTGCACTCTATGAACTGCAGAGTTCAGACGGAACCAGCGGCGTGACTGCGTGATTGGATCATGATGCTCAGCATTTCAACAGAGATTGGGCGATAATGGATGCATGGACATCAAGCATCTCCCAAGAGGGTGCCATGAGGTCAGTCATCCAGGTAGTGAACACGAATGGCCTTGTCTCCTCAGAGCCGCTGCTACGACTGCCATACACTGCAGAATACCTGAGGTGCCAATGACAGTCCAAGGGGAGGGCTCGAACTGATAACGGTGGCCCTGGAACTCTTAAGTGCAGAAGCTTCCTGTGTGCTTGAGCAATGGGAATATGCAGGTGGCGTCCTTCATGTCCATGGATGCTAGAAAGGGCACCTTGCTTGAGCATGGGAATCAAACTGGGAGGGTCACCATGTGGAGCGCTTTGTACAGGACCGACTTGTTGAGGTCGCTGAGGTCCAGTATCAGACGGCGTCCCCTGTTTTCTTGGGAACCAGATAGAGTGAGAATAATACCTGCAGTCCCCTGGTTCCGTGGTACGTGCTGTATCGCTTTTTTCCAGGAGCACAGCACCTCCTGCTGTATGAGCAGGGCATGCTGGACCGATTAACGGAAAACGGGAGGTCTTAAGCTAGATCATGCAATATCCTTCAATATTGATGTTTTTTTGGATCTCCTCATGAGGAATTTTGCAGGATTTGTTGTTATGCTGGTGGATCTTACCCCTGCGATGAGGCAGTGATCACTTATATCGCAGAGGAGCACTCCAGCGTGTGTGAATAGATGTGGTTTACTCACTAGCATGATATCAAGCAGTGTGCTGTTACTGCTATTCCTTGCATTAATTCTTGTTGGTTCATTAATTAACTGTGTGAGCCCATAGGTGTCACAGAACAATACCAGAGGTGTAGCTGCCTGGGTGAGCCAGTTGAAATTCAGGTCACCTAGTATAATGACTTCTTCAGTGCTGGGCTTGACCAGGTTCCCCAGGTGGGATAAGAGCTTGTGTTCAGCAGAGGGGGTTCTGTAGCATCCAATAAGTTGAAAAGCTGCTGTATTGGGGAGAAAGACTTTTAGGGATAGGCATTCAAACTCCTTGGGCATAGATGTTGCAGCAATACAGGATACAGTTATACCAGATTTTGTATATATGGCTACTCCACCTCCCCTTTTGGCGATCAGCTCTGAATAGCTGATAGGTAGGTTAACATCCCTGTCCGCTGTGGTGGGTTTGAGCCATGTCTCAGTTACCACAAGAAAGTCTGGCAAGGTATGGGCAACCCAGGCTTGTATCAATGTGAATTTTTCAACAGACTGCATACAGTAATATGAAGGAAACTGAGGCCTTTAATTGAGGTTAGATCTGATGGAGAGTGATACATTCAAGAGGTCCAGGGTTGATTTCCACATTACCAATACAGAGCAATAGAAAGAGCAGTAGTTTCATGAGGGCTGCCAGTGATAGGGGAGGGGCTGTCTTTGGTCCTCCTTCTTTTATTCTGTTGCCACTCTTTTTTTGGGGTGCTCCCTGTGCGTTTAAGGAAATGTGTTGAGACACCAAGTAGCAGTTTGGCGCCTAGCCTTAGGGGGGATCTGTATATCCAGCAGTGGAGCCATGACTGATATACATGTGTGGTGATATGTGTCTCTTTATGGTGATTATACCACTGAAGTCGATGCAGCAATGGTAGCGGGTTTGAGTGTCAGCCAAAGGGGATGGTTCAGAGAGACTGGGCGGATGGATCACCCTAATTTGTATGACAGAGGAGGGTGCAGCAGTTAATAAAGGCAGAATCAAGCATTCCTGAGCATCACTGACTAAATCTGCACTACAAAAGGACCATGGGGGGGGGGGTGCTGTGGCGCCTCAGCGTCTGGCCCACCTTGCACATTCAAAAAAGGAGCTGTAATTACAGTAAAGAGCAGTAAAATGGCAGTTTCCCCTTGCAAATACAATAGTGGAAAACAGCACCTTTTAGGTAATTTGCACAGTTAAGAGAAGGAGAGTGGTGCCTCAGCGTCTGGCCCACAGCTGCTAACAGGATTCAGCAGAATTCAAACAAAAATAACAGATTCCCTCTACAGATGCATTACAAGTCGGAGACAGCTCTTTTGGAGATTTTGCAGTAATACAGAGGAAGAAAGAAAACAAAAATCAAGTCCCACACAGATTTCGGCAAGGCAGGCTGAGTCAGTGAAAGTCAATGGGGCAGGAGAGCCAATCGGCTGCTGTGCCTGGAGGAGCTGCCCTACCGATTGGCTGTGCCTTTCCTGCGTGCTCCCTCGCTGTTCCTCCCAGCCTCGTGGTTCCCTGGTTCGGCTAAGGTGCCGCCAACCGCCCGCTGGCAGAGCAAAGCCCCGGCGCTCAGTTGGGTGCTGTGGGGTGGGAACTGCAGGCGATTGGCTGCGCCTTTCCCGAGTGCTCCCTCGCTGTTCCTCCCAGCCTCGTGGTTCCCTGGTTCAGCTAAGGTGCCGCCGACTGCTCGCTGGCGGAGTGAAGCCCCGGCGCTCAGCTGGGTGCTGTGGGGTGGGAATTGCAGGCGATTGGCTGCGCCTTTCCCGAGTGCTCCCTCGCTGTTCCTCCCGGCCTCGTGGTTCCCTGGTTCAGCTAAGGTGCCGCTGACCGCCCGCTGGTGGAGCGAAGCCCCAGTGCTCAGCTGGGTGCTGTGGGGTGGGAATTGCAGGCAATTGGCTGCACCTTTCCCGAATGCTCCCTCGCTGTTCCTCCCGCCTCGTGGTTCCCTGGTTCGGCTAAGGTGCCGCCGACCGTCCGTTGGCGGAGCGAAGCCCCGGCGCTCAGCTGGGTGCTGTGGGGTGGGAATTGCAGGCGATTGGCTGCGCCTTTCCCGAGTGCTCCCTCGCTGTTCCTCCCATTAAATTAGAATGTTCCACAGAGTGTAATTGTCCTGACAACTGAAAAAATCTAGACGCAGAAGTGTATGGTCCACGGACGCAGTCTGAAATACTATAGTGGACCCCATTACTGAGGAACTACAGAAAAGATCTTCCATCATGGACTCTGATGATAGAGAGGTTGTGCCCTTCAGTATATAAAATGAGTCATCTGCTGTATTACTGACCAGAAGGGCGGGGGGAAACCCATCTAGATGCACTTCTTCCCCAGAAGGCCCTCTAAAGGAGGTCTAGGTCAGAGCAACTAGAGACTCCGCCACCAGGAAGAATGTAGAGGAGCTTGGTACCAGGTAAGGAGCCGAAAAAATGCGGAGCGGAATGAGAGATTCCGCTGGCAGAACAGTACAGCAGAGTTCCATCAGCAGAAAACCACTGGATGGCACAAGATCGCATTTAGACCGTCCCTCACTAAGATGTGTGGAAAAAATAATCCGCAGAACAGGACTTCATTCTGTGGAAAACATCCTGCCACAAGTTCTGTGGAGAAGAAGTCCGTAAAGGAAAAATGTGTCACTAATTCAGCCAGACAGCACCCACTAGCACCCCTGCAGCACCAGCATTACTGTGGCACAGGAGGGTACCAAGCAGTGCCTATGCCAACCTGGGTGATACCAGAGGGCACCCGCGCGCACCCTGCAGGCACCCCCGCCACCCATGCAGCAATGGCACCCGAGGCACCCCTAACACCAATGGTGCCATGGCACCAATGGTACCCATGATACCCATGGCAAGAATGGCACCCGAGGGCACCAGTGGCACTGAAGGCACCCATGGGCACCTGTGGCACCCAGGGGTGCCCCCAGTGCCACCCGTAGCATCCAGGGCACCCATAGCATCCAAGGGTGCCCGTGGCACCACCCGCAGCACGCATGGCTGCTCGGCACCACCCAGACACCCGGAGCACCACTAGCAGTGCTGACAACCAACGGCAGCAAAAACAGCACACACTGCACTGCACAGAGCGATGGCGCTGACCCACGGTGCCGGCCAAGGCACGGCGCCGACCAAGGCACCGAGGCATGGTGCCGACCAAAGCACCGAGGCACGGTGAGAAGAAGGGGAGAAGGAAAAAGGTGGCGCCCATGCCAGCCCCTGCATGGAAAAAGGAGTGGGGGGGTAGGCACGAGGGGTCAACACGATGGTGAAGACACCAAGAGGGCACCGCGCTCATCCTGATCCAATCGACCCGGCTCCAGTCCAACGGCTCCATTGCCCGGAGGCCCCGAAATTGGGAACACAGCCAGGAAAACTGGAGAAGTCAAACCCCCTGCTCCACAGGAGCGGCCCAGAGATGAAACTGCTCACTGGAGCTCCAACGAGGACAGAGATGGAGTTCAGAGTTGAGAATGCAGCAGTTAGAAGCGGGGCCAAGGGGAACCCACCAAAGTCTGTTCAGGCCTATTGCCCCTCCCGACGAATAATCCTCATGCAGACGTACCAAAGGGCAACCTCGAGCAGCACTGATTCTTCTTCCCCAACGAGGAAGAAGTGCTCGAGGTTAAGCGGAGCCGGTCCCCGGAACCGCTAGATTTGTGTTTCGTGGACTGTCCTCCGCTGCTGGTTGTGGAGTGTCCATAGTCGACCCTCCCCATTTATCAAGGGCGGACCGACACAGCCCTCTGCCATAAAAACTTTCAAACAAAGTCTTCCTACCGTCTAAGGACGACTCCGTTGATAGCAGGAAATAATTTATTTTTCTTCTTCTTCATAATCATCTTTTCTTGTTCGTAAAATAAGAAATTACTACTAAAATATTAAATTAAATACTAAAAGCTGCTGTTGTATAGACAAAAACTTTGACTCTGGCAGACGAGTGACATTGACATCCAAGTGCACTCGACGGTGGGAGAAAAGGAACTGAGGCGGTTGGAGGGTCGACGCCGAGATAGCCTACACAGGCGCGAGCTAGTCTCGAGGTGCTGCACATGCGTGGTCCTGTCTCGGTGCCGACCCTTCTGAAAAATGTTGGCTCCCACTTGGTCCTATCACCTCCGGAGCTATCCTATTAGTGTGAATGAGTGATGGAGACTTAGTCCAGGAAGATTGCCTTCCAGAAAAGGAAGCACAAATCACAGCTCATAGCCGGCTCAAAAGGAGGAAGGATGAGCTTTTCCAAAATGAAGTTCAAATCCCAAGGAGGAGTATGGCTGCAGATGGGGGGGGTTTCAGATGGAGAATCCCTTTCAGAAAGGTTTTTGAGACTTCCAACTGAGCCATGGGTTTACCATCCACAAGCTCATGGTACAGCGAAATAGCTGAAAGATGGACCTTCAACGACGAATATGAAAGACCGGAGTCTGACAGGTGAAGGAGGTATTCCATGACTTGAGGGGCAGAACATGGGAAGAGGTTCCAACCCTTGGCGGTCGCCCAGATGGAAAACTGCGTCCACTTCATGGCATAAGTGGAACAAGTAGAGGGTTTTCTGGCCTCGATGAGGACCTGAACAACCTGGGAAAAGACCCCAAAGCGAGAGATCACTATGTCTGCAGGAGCCATGCATGAAGATGCAGAGTCCTGAGCCCTGGATGTAGCGGTCAACCTTGATCCTGAGTCAGGAGGTCATGAGTCACTGCAAGTGGAACCAGTGGTTCTTTGGAAAGCTGTTGCAGCAGCGGGAACCAGATCTTTGTCGGCCAGAGAGGAGCGATGAGAATCATCTTTGCCCTCTCTGCTTGAAGAGGAGGACTCTCTGGAGAATGGAAAATGGAGGGAAGGCATACAAAAATGTCCTTGTCCAAGAGAGAGATAGCACGTCATGCCAGAAAGCACCATGCCCTGGAATGAGCGAGCAAAAACTGGTAAGTTTTGCACTGAATTTGGAGGCAAAAATGTTAATTTCCGGATGCCCCCAATGAAGGAAGATGGATTCCGCCACTTCCTGATGTAATTCCCACTCGTGAGCTAGGGTCTGAGATCTGCTGAGACTGTCCGCTAGGACATTTAGAACGCATAGCACATGCACGGCCATGAGGGCCAGATTGTGCTGGACCGCCCAGTTCCACACCCGCATCACCTCCCTGCACAAGGGATACGAGCACGTTCCTCCATGTTTGTTGAGGTACCAAACTACCGACATGTTGTCCATTTGGACCAGCAGTGATCCCTTGGAAAGGAGGGACTGGAAGGCCTGTAAGGTGTACAGGACAGCCCTCATCTCCAGAACGTTGATATGTAACAGTCTCCAAGCTGGACCACAGTCCCTGGGCTTGGTGCACCCCTAGATGTGCTCCCCATCCCATGTTCGAGGCATCCGTGGTCAGGGATGCTGAGGGAGCTGGGTTCCTCAAGGGAAGACCCAAAGAAAGACTGGAGGGATCCCTCCACCAAAGCAGTTCTTTCTGAACCGCTGAGGAGACCAGCACCGGATGGTCCTGGTTGTCCCGGAGTTGATCCCACTGCATGCGCAAGGACTATAGAGTGACTCTCATGTGGAGCCTCAGAAGGGGAAAAGTGGTGATGGAGGCCGCCATCAGGCTGAGAAGGTGCAGGATCTCCTGGGCCGGGATGTTCCTAGAAGAAGCCTGACAGATTAGTGTCTCCACCCTGTCTGGAGGGAGGAAGGCTCTGCAATGGACCGTATCCAAAACTGCTCCAGTGAACTGAAGTTTCTGGGCAGGGGTCATAGAGGACTTGGGAATACTGACAGTAATCCCTAGCCTGTTCAATAGGTCCAAAGGGAAAGAAAGAGCCTCTAGTATATAGTCCCTGGATGGGGCTGAAATCAGCCAGTCATCCAGGTAAGGGAAAACCACAATGCCCCTGCAGCGTAAGAAGGCTGCAACCACTGCCAGGCACTTGGTAAATACCAGGGGTGCCGAGGACAGGCCAAAGTGGAGTGCTCGGAACTGGAACTGTTCCCCCTGGAACTGAAACTGCAGGAACCGCCGGTGGCTGGGGAAGATGGGGATATGCAGGTAAGCATCCTGCTTGTCCAGAGCGCACAACCAATGGTTTTCCAGAAGTAGTGGAAGGAGGCTCTGGAGAGTCAGCATCCAAATTTTTTGGTACTTGACAAACTGGTTTAAGTTGCTTAAGTCGGCATGGGTCTGAAACCTCGTCTTTTTTTGGGAACCAGGAAAAAATGGGAGTAAAACACCTTTCCCCTTTGCCGGAGGGGAACGTGCCCTGTTGCTTCCTTGAGCAAGAGACTGTTCACCTCTTCTCAGATGAGAAAAGCCTGATCCCTTGAATAGGAGGATCTTTTTGGTGGAGTTTCTGGAGGAAAGTCTAGAAACTCTATCTTGTGTCCGACAGACACTAGCTGCAGGACCCATTCGTCGGAGGTGATCGCCCTCCAGTCCTGCAAGTGGCGGGCGAACCTCCCCCACCTGCTACCCATCAGGAGACTGAGAAGGCAGTCGGGATGGGAAGTCAGGAAGTGGCTGGACGTTCAGGTGGAGGACCCCCTGCGTGTCTCTGGTTCTTGGAGGCAGGAGGGGTGACTATACCCATGGCCTTACGCTTTCCCTGGCAACGTGCCAGGGCTTGCTTTCTCTGCCTCCAGGTCCTTTTCCGAAAAGGCTGCTGTTGTTGGTTGCCTGATCAGTACACGAACCTCACCGAACTGAGGGAAAGACCTTTGTCCTGCAGGTCAGTGATAATGTCTTTGGTGTCCCCACCAAACAGTACTGAGCCCCTGAAGGGGGCATCTTGAATCACCGACTGAACCTCATTAGCAAGTCCAGAAAAGAGAAGCCAGGAGTGCCGTCTAAGGGCAACGGCAGTTGCTGAGGTGCGCGCCACAGAATCGACTGAGTTGTATGTGGCCCACAAAGCATGCCTACAAGAGAACTTGGAGAGGTGAAGATGCTTGACAAGTTCCTCCTTTAAGGTCGAGGGATCCATGGCCTGGACTCGAGCCTCTAACCTGGCCAAGGTAGCTTTTTGATGAGACACCATATGGGCCACATAGTTGAAGGACTGAAGGGCGCATGTGGCCGAAGAATAGATCTTTCTCCCAGACTGGTCCATTGCCTCGACTCTTTGTCCGGAGGAGAGGTGCTCATGTGCTTGGGTGCGGCGGAGTGGTCATGAGCAGCAGAAATGACAACAGAGTCAGCCTTAGGGTGTGTTTTCAAGAATGGGGCATCCTTTGGCACCTGGTAAAGTCTGCCCGCCCTCTTGGGGACCGCCAGGAGGGAATGAGGCATCTGCCAGATGGTAGAGGTGAGGTCCTGATGAGGTCCAATCCATGGAGGAATGGGGACTGGAGACAGAGATTCTAAGTCCAGATGCTCAGCAAGCCTCTGTCTCATAGGCTCCTGATCCTCAGACTCCCAATCAAAGAAATCCTTCATAGACCTCAGAGGGTCCGAAAAGGCAGGGTCCTCTGGTGGGGATTTCGGGGAAACCTTGCCTAACGGAACCTCAGGCTCCTCCAGGACATCTTCTGCAGAATCGCTGGCCCTCTTCTCATCATCATTATCGTCGTCTGCCCCTTCATCAGGATGGTGATGGATATCCAGAAGTGAGGTGCCCTGATGAGTCTTCCCCGAGACATGCACCGTAGCCACAGAAGAACTGCTTGGGGTAAGGGACCTAGGAGACCGTAGGAGAGGGAACCTTGTGTCCAGGTCCAACACCAACTTTGACCAAGCCCCCTGCCACCAAGACTGAATCAGGGTCTTGAAGTCCAGTGCAACTGGAGGAGGTTGGGGCTGGGGGGGGGAGGAGGAGGCGGCATTACCGTTGGGGGTGGGTAATGATAGCCCTGGAATCCCTGGTAATGAGTGAAAGAATTGAATACAGGGTAAAACTGCCTGTAGTAACTCCAGTTCAGAGGGGGGCCAGACGGGTAGTGGTCCCCAGGAAACCCCAATGGGTAATGAGGGACAGTTCGGGGTCTGGAGTAAATCCCCGTCATCAGGTCTGGCAGCGGGGGTAACCACGTCGGACCCGCCGTAGTATATATAGGCTGGAGGTCTGGCACCGATAGCCCACGCCAGGGGACCGACATCGAACCGCACCACTCATCCAGTGCCGGAAAAGGTCCGCATTAGAACGCTAAGGCCCTGATGGCAGGATTCTGCCGGGGCAGTGGCTGAGGCTAACCGATGGTCCTGACTGAGGGACTGTAGTCAGGACTGGCATCAGAACCAACGGCTGGGGCCGATCGCTAGGTCCCGGTTCAGCAACAGTCTTCGGGACATCCGACGTAGGAACAAGGTTCGCTGGGTCCTCTGGCGGGATGTTGGCCGTAGTCGGCATTACAGGGATTCCGCCTGGTGGAGGAGGAGGGGCCTCCACAGTAAGGCCTGCCGGCCGAGGCAGAGCCTTCTTCCCTTTCACCCCAAGAGGAGAGCGTGGATTTGACCCCGTGGAATCGACTACGTTGAGGGGTTCTCCGCTTTCTTTGCCGGAGGTACCCGCCGTTGAAGTGGGAGGGCATGGGCGGGGAGAGGGCCTTCTCCCCCTGGTTCTGCCGGACGCCGGGTGAGGCGCCATTAGGCCCCGATGGGGGAACCACACCTGTGCGGCCGTCAGGGATGGGCATCTTAGCAGGTGGCATCAGGCGGGCGGGGGAGCAGCCCCCAGCCGACTTATCGACAAGTGACAGGCGGGTCCCCACAGGCTGGGGAGCTGGCTTACCAGCTGCCGTGCGGTCCCCGGAGGAGCTGGGGGTCGACTTATCATCGTCGGAGGAGCCAATGATCGACTGACCCGCTGCGGTCTTACCAGACTTACTGTGCAATTTTCTGGGCAGCGGCTGGGCCTTGCTCATTGAGGGCCACGCGTTGTCCACGGAGTGCTCCCACTCCCTAGACTTCTCCTTATGCTTCTTCGATGGAGATTTATCTGCAGAGGACTTCTCAAACGGTCCATCTTTTCTAGAGAAGCCAAGTGGGCTTTCAAGAGATGGGCCTCCAGAGCCTGCTGTCTCCTTTTCTTAGTGACCTGGTTGAAGGTCTGGCATCCGGCAGGAGGAGACAGGGTGGTCTGGGCCTAAACAGAGGACATACTTGAGATGACCGTTCTTGTGCGGGATCTGTATGCCACAGGACGAACACTTCTTCTTAGGTGAATACGTCAATAAAGACAATAAAAAAGCAGAGAATTTTAGTGAAGGAAATTCTGATGCAAGACACTTTCACGAAGATCGCTATATGGAAGTCTGCAATGCGACTGACAGGAGGCAACGGGGAAAAGAACTGGAGGGTGGGCGTGGTGACCGCCCACTATATACAGTCATGCTGATGTTGGTCCCGTGACGTCGGGTGGGCGGTCCCCCATCAGGGATTGCTAGAAAAATCTGCCCTGCAGCCCGACACCAGGTAGCACCAGTCCTATAAGTGATGACCCACTGAAAGAACCCTTTCAAAGTAAGATCTATAAATACCTCACAAGGGTAAATAAGGTATAGGAGAGTATTTTTCAGAAAAAAAGGTGCACGAGAACAAGCTGGCATAAAATGGAACCGAAGGGGGGAATTTAGGAGGGATGTGAGGAAGTACTTCTGAAAGAGTGGTGAACACTTCAAAACAGTCTTCCAGCGGAGGTTGCTGAGGAAAAAACAGTGGTGGGTTTCAAGCAAGCATGGGAAAAGGACATAGGAATTCTTGGTAGGAAAGGGGAGTAAGTATCCAGAGATCAAGTAGGGTCTGCAGTTACAGTACAGGCAGAGACAAAATGGGTAGACTGAGTGGGCCAAGCATTCCTTATCTGCGAACACATTCTATGTTTCTATGACAAAGTGAGAGTGTGTGTGTGTGTGTGTGTGTGTGTAGGGCATGACTTCAAAATGGATATAAGTAAATACATATAGCATGGCTGGTGAACAGGAGAACAATCTACCCTGTAATGTGATTAATGCTTTAACTACCTTGGGGTTTAAAAAACAGATATTTACAAAGGGGTAATTAGAAACAAAAGGGAGTGCGGGGACTCTGGGAGTCCTGAAAAGATTAAGCAATTCTAGGCAGAAATAGGGCAGGCATGGATTTTTCCGTCCTTTATCATCTATGTACAGGCATCTATGTATCCATCTTGTCACTGTTCTGTCTGTCCACTCTAATTAGTGAAATGTGCCACCTGCCTTTGCTGGGACTCAAACATGGGACCCTGAGCCCTAAAGGCCACAGCAATCAGTAGCAGAAAGAGAGAGGTGGTGTTGCGACTGTACAGATCACTGTTGAGAGAATAACATTTTAACTAAACAGACCCCTTCCCCCAACCAAGCTAGAAGGTTGCAGTGCTTCATTTACTTTCATGCGTACTATCCAACGGACCACCACTAGATGGATGTAATGCTTGCGACTGAAATTCACAGCTTTCAGTGCTTCATAGCACTGCTTTGCACAAACTGCCTTTTCTCATATACAGTACATATACACATACATATACAGATATAGATATATAATAAGGACCTTCCCACCTGCTCTCACCCTGCTGTGCTGGGAAGGAAATACAACTATTCCCATGCCATCTTCCACAACTTTCCAATGTTAAACACACAAAGCTAACTTAAAACTGTGAAATCCTTGATCCACTCTGCTAATGTGTCCATCTCTGATACTGTTGCTACGTTAAATGCTAGCACTAGCCATAATTTAACACAATGGCAGTCAGCAGCAGAGATGTATCAAAAGTCTAACAGGTTTTCAGGCAGTTGATCTGGAACAGGGAAGATGGCTGATTTTTTAAAGTAAGACAGAATGATGACAGTAGATGAGAGAGACAAGGAAACAGCATGAGCTTTCTTTGTTTAAAATTACAGAAGGGTAAGAGCAGATGGAAAGAGAGACTGAGGTATTTTGAGAGGGTAAAAACAGATACAAGGGGAAGGGGCGATCTTTATTGTAAGGGTTGGTGACAGCAACTGAAAAGAAAGGTTCTTTTTTTCAAATATAGGGGGAAAAGTAGACTCTCTATGCATAACAGTCCTTTTTTTGATTAGTAAATTCAGTCATTTTACGCTATATCTAGCCAGCAAACCTCAATTGTTCATCCAGTTTGGGAAGCAAAGCCCAATTATCAATGGTCTGATTTTGCTTCTGTCTTAAGTGTGGATGCTACACACTGAACCTTTAGGCAACCAATCAGCCTTTTTCAGCAGGCCTTGTAGGTAACATTCAGAAAAGGGTCTCTAATGTGTTAACGTGGTTATTAATACATCTGAGTTTTGCTAGAGTAGCTATTGGCACTTTAATCTGTCCAAATCTAGACCTGATTTTATTTTAATCAGTGTACAACTTAACAAGAAAACAAAACTTTCTGCAAAAAACGAAACATCAGCTATTTAAGTTCTTATTTGAAGAAAAAGGAACTTAATAAAACGCACACAAATGCTGAAATTTAAAAGACTTGTACTCTTTTCTCCTTGAAAATATGCTTCGAGCAATATCCTAGGTGAAGTGGAAGACTCTGAGATGGTTGGTCAAATAGAGCGCTCACAGATGTGCCGACATATGGAAGCCAGTGCCACTGCGCTACAACCTGTTGTACAGTGTCAGCAGTATAATGACAGAACAGGTTGAACTACTGTTAATGACCAAAGGAATCAAGGACTAACTGCAAGAGATGCATGAAACTGTATGTGAAACTTCACATGTCCATCCAC
Organism: Neoceratodus forsteri; assembly: GCA_016271365.2. Lineage (NCBI taxonomy): Eukaryota > Metazoa > Chordata > Ceratodontiformes > Ceratodontidae > Neoceratodus > Neoceratodus forsteri. The sequence continues at coordinate 1,547,212,521 of CM057449.1, read as the reverse complement.
AGACAGTAAACGCTGAATATCTGCACTATTTATCAAATGCTACTCTATCTTAACAGCTTAATAAACAAAATCAGCGGTACAGCAGGCCAATTTAAATAATTATCAAGGTCATAAGTCAAGAATTGGTGGCATATGCTACATATGTACTTTTGCACCGACCTTTCGCAGACTGTAGGTTGCTTCTGTTTTTTATTGGATAGTTCACTAAGATATGATAGATAAAATAAAAACAGGGAGAACAGATCACCAATACCAAACAAGACTGTCCAAAGCAATGTCTCGTTAGGGTTTTTCTCACTATGCTCATCAGAACAAATTGTAAACAGAATGAAAGCGATGATGTTGACAAACTGGGAATTGAGCCTGGGTCCCCTTGATTATCATTGAAGAGGAACTTTCATGATGGTCCAAAAAGTTACAGCTTCTAGTCATCATATGCAGTACTAGACCTGAAAAGGTGTGTGCATTTGTTATTTTTAGCCAAGATTTACTCTGCCTTCCATAATTTGGATTTGTTTTTGAGCCCTGCTGCCCTTGCCTTTGCTATTCAGCTGCTGGGCTGCTAGCTCGTGAAGACATCATTGTAGGGTACAGGAGTGATTCACACTGTGCAGTACCATGCAGTTGCAACCATGTTGCAAGGAAAACCTACCAGTACTCTGTGTACATACTGTGCTTCTTCTTCCCCAAGACACCCTGTTAGCAATGCATAATGCCAAAATTCAAATGCCTTGTCAGTATGTCTTTTTTTGTGAAATTGACTCTGCCCTATAGTGACGTCAGCAATACAACCCTGAGCCAACAGCAACCCCAGGCTTGCTATAGAAGCTCTAGTACATCCTGCAGTTTTCAGCATCTCAGAATGCAAAAACTAACTACAGCGGACAGTAATGAAATATAATTCCAGAATCAATGCAAGAAGGGGTAATGTATGCATGAAAATCAAAAGGACTGGGGAAGTTCCTCTGTAAGGTGCTTCTCCACTTGAACTGCCAAGCCATACAATTAGCTCGGGTTGCCAGTAGCCACATTCCATCTTATGTTGCAAATCCAGCAACAGGGAACATTTTAGAGGGGAAAAAAGACCATTGGCACAGGATCAGTTACTGCTAGGTAGGCCCTTGAAACTGAAATACATGTCTGCACAGAATGCTTTGTTTTCATTCCTAAGCTTGCAACAAGCTCAGACTGATCATAATGCATTGACGGTTATATGGGGGTGGGTACACCATTTTACAGTGCAGGAGAATCTCCTAATCAGAGGGGTACCAACTGAACTCATAACATTGCCATCTGTACCCAAGTGCACACGTCTGCTATTGGCACAAAAATATCTTGTGGCAGTCTCTGTTGCCTGATGCAGCCGTTGGTGCAATTCGATCACAGTGTGATGGAACCAACAGAGCATCCTTGTGGGTAGCAGAGGGCAGTCTGGGTAAACATGGCATACTGCCTTCTCAAAGATATTGTTTTTAATAAATTAAAGTTTTACAACAATTTTTACCATGCAAACAAATTCGCTGACCATGCAAATTCAAACCAGGAGGTGAGCATACAAGAGACACAAGATGGGTTCTGAAGTGCTCTTTCCTTTAACAACAGAACCCAGACCACTTGAATATCATTCAGGTGCTCTACCAGATGAGTTAGCAGACCCTCTGATCTTACTGTAGCTGCACAACTTGCAGTGTGAGACAACGAGTGACTGAGGCCACTCGCACTAACTAGGTATCTGGATAGCTCTGATGGTTGAGCACCTGAGTGGGTGGATGGGCCTGGGCTGACTTCCCTTACGTCACACTGCTGCTTTCTCATTATAGTTTGTATCGCTAATCCAAATGGCTAGCCAATACAGTACTGACAACTTCTTTGTATCTTTCTTGAATACCATGGATTTTTCAGAAGACGTTTTTGTTTGTTACTTTTGTTTAGGTAATACTATGCACACATTGACAAGCAAATTAGTAAAATGTTTACCAGCCGATCACTGCCATGAGTAGGTGCCATGGGTGTTATGTCCCACCAATGAATGTCATATTAAAGGCAGGTGGTAGGAAAAAAAAATAGGTCTACAAATCTACAAAATGGACTTCTAAGCCACCTTACAATTTTTAAGACACGCAAAACTGTAGCTTATCCTACCTGTTTTTTTCCCCATTTAAATTACAGCAATCGTACTAGATTCTGTAATATTCAAAAATGTTGCACATCTGCAAGGTAGCACCGTACACTTGTATGTGAGTACACCTGTACATACAGGAAAGCACTAATGTAAAGAGCTGCTCAGTTAATTAAATGTATACAACAGTATCTGGTCAGTTCTCACTCCTCTTTGGTCAGGACCCATCACTTGGTACTGTGTTAACCCAGCAAATACTCCTATTCAGAAGACATAGCAGGGGTGCAGTAATCGAGAGCACAGTCAGTCAGAGTCAAACAGGTCAGTACGTTAATTACATATCATCAGGGTCAAAAGGGCCAGAATGCAAATCAAACAACACAGCAATATGTAAGGAATAAGGCATGACAGAGGAGGAATTATGCTATGTTAATGTACCGAGTAGTGGCTTGGAGTCACGTGCACTTTGGGCTTGGAACCCCAACCTACCACGTGGTACATTAACATAGCATAACCCACCCACCCCCAGTCATGCCTTATTTCTTAAATATTTCTAGTCTCCAAGAAAACAGCCCTTCTAAAGACCAAATGTCCTAATTCATTATATATGCGCACCAATGCACATAATTATGCAGCATGTCTGCAGGATAAATGTTTTCATCTTAACTGCAAGTTAAGAAAACACAAAGATATAATGGAAAGGAGACAAAGCTTCTCAAAACCTATGCATATTGGGTTCAAAGAATGATTTAGAGTGTACTATACTGTATGCGTCACACTAGTTCCTAATCAAAAAAGAGTCTTAACAACATCAAAGTCTGATTAGCGCTAAGCTACAAAAACAAGATTTTGCTGCCCAGATTTCAATATGAAATTGTGCTTTTTGTCCAAGCAAGCATATAAAGTCTAGCTGTTAAATGTTGCATCGGACAACAAACTTGCAATCTGGAACTCCATACCACCTGAGGCCTTTTATGTTTGCAGGTTGGTTTCCTCAGATACTAGTGAGTAAGCTTGGACTACACCTTGTACCGTTATGGTCTGCAGACAAATGACCATTTTATTATATGTATTCAGCCCAAATCCCTGGATCCAGGCTTGGATCCTTCTATCCCAAACTCGCTTAAACTCATGCATTGGAAATCCTTGACAAGGAATGCTAACCAAAGTCTAGTCGTGTTGTTTTGTTTGCCCAACACAATGAGCTGGTAATAACATTTCAGGTAGTTCTAATGTGCTCAGCATCATAAGGAGGAACAGCAGGTATGGCCCAGTGGTTAAGAGCACTAAACTGCAAACCAGGAGGTCCCATGGTCTGAATCCCACCACAGTCACCAGTGCAAGAGCCTGAACAAGTCACTTGATCTCTGTTTCAGCCCACTCAGCTGTTAAATGGGACAGAATCAGAGCCCACTTTAAACAAGATGGTACAACGTGGTTGGACTACCCTGTGTAAACAAGATACATACACCTAGGCCCCAGTATTCAGAATGCGCCCAGCAATGCAAAGACGTGGTGGTGCAGTACAACCGAAAGCGCCGAGCAAGCAAGGGAGATATTCAAAGGAGATGTGCCATGGCGCATCCCCCAGACAGGTAGGGACTGGGAATGCTCCAGTGCAACTGTAGCTGCACTGGGCACAAGTCCCGGATATTCAGACCTGGACATGCAAGTGGGGCCATAATGTATGCAAGGCACAAATGGGTCTATTTGCATGTCATTATGGACCCATTTGCATATGTTGCGCAGGGTGGCCAATGAAATGTGCCTGGCACCCAGCACAGCATGTGGTACGGAGGACAGAGGGGGTCCTGGGGCACCCCCCGCCCCATAGCGGCGATCGCTGCACAGCATGCATCCTAAACGTCCCTGGTAGTCTAGTGGCACCCCTTCCCTCTCATAGCTCCGATCATGGTACAATGAACAGGTACAGCCACCCTGATAGTCTAGTGGCACCCCCTCCCGCATGTAGCTGTGCCACCGGTACAATAAAATGCATCAATCCCTGGTAGTCTAGCGGTACCCCCCTCTCTGTAGCTCGATTGCCTAGGCTACAATAATACATGAACCCTGGTAGTCCATTGGGACCCCCGATGCGGTGATCATCGTAGGTGTACAAGTCTGTACAGCCCTGGTAGTCTAGTGGTCCCCCACCCCAACCGTATCCCACGATCATCATCCAGTATAGGTCTCCCCACCTGGTGGTCCAGTGGCCCCCACCCCACAAGCCCCTGCCCACCCAGTACCTCCCATCATCGGGCGGGCAGCTGCAACCCACCCGCATACGCTTGGTCGCCCGCCAAATGACATCGCATAGTATGAGCTGTAGTCCACTGGTCCACACTGTGGACCAATTTACTAAAGATTCCTATGATCTAGTTTTCATTTTCAGCCTAGTCTAGTATGCCAGCCTCTACTCTTCAAACTGCCTTGCTGGCCTAATCTTCAAGGTGACTGTCAGGAATGAGCCAGGGAATAATACACCAGAACCAACATGAAATACTGCAACAGTGAGATTTTCAGGAGTGCAGACAAGTCAACAGTAGTCCTGTTGCCCTTCATCCAACAGGAATACTCAGATGCAATACTCAAAAGACAGTTTTATTTAAGTCTCCCTAGCAGAGAAATGCTGCATCAATCCCTAAGTCGCTGGATAAATCAAAAGTCTGCAATCCTAAAGTTCACAATAGTGGAAAATAAACAGAAGGTCCCTGTAGCAATGCACACAATCTGTCCCAGCAAAACGTCTGACAGCTGCAACACTAACAAAATTAACAGTGGATGAATTAGTACCAGACGCTATGCTGGGGAAATAACCATCCCACTATTTTAGTTCATTCAAATCTCACCCATCCAACCCTACACACCCCAAAAGTGCATTCACCTCATTAATTATCTGTACAAAACTGGCCATTATTTATGCAAGCTATTGTCTTTTCAAAATGACTTAATGTGAAATACCCATATAGCTACTTCTAATATACAAGGGTAACAAATGAAGAACGAACAAGTTCTAGAAAAAATATTTACAGCAGGGTCAGAGAGATGATATATAATAAAGCTGAGGACTCAACCTGCAAGTCAAAATATGGCTAGCTACTGTACTTTTTAAGCAAGGGTCATTTTCATGTATACCAAATTCACCTCTGGCGACAACCTGTGCATGGTTACAGTATGTTTTTAACCACTTTCAGAAGAGGGGCAGTTAACACTGATAATGAAGGCTGTCAGAGTTTTCAAAACCACTAACTTGGCACAATGTTAAAGTACAAACTGTTTTTAAGCAGCATCTGTAGCATTCTACCTGTTTGGCCTCATGGAAATGGAAATTATGTACCTACTATTATTGTTGATCTTTTCTTGTATCTTCACCATTCATTACTGTTTGGGTGTAAGCCGGATGCGTGCACCTGCTACAGGAGTTTGTTTTTTGGAGGGAGGAGTCAAGGGCTGGACGCGCCACCCACGAGCATAACGCACTGCTGGGTGGTGCATGAGGAGCAGCTGTTAGCGCCAGAGACCGCCCATCCCAGTTCTGTAAGCCCGAGAGGCGAATAAAGAATCAGAAGGATAAGAGTGAGGCAAGAGGACTGAGGGATAGAGAAAGGAAAGGAAACAAACAGAAAAGTAATAAGCCAAAAAGAGGACAGGAAAGAGGAGAACCCTACCCTAAGGGACCGCAGGACCTCAATCCTTGGGCGGCTCTGAGGGAGGAACAGATATGGGAGAGGATACGGTAGGAAGAAGAAGAAGGATAGTAGGAGGAGGGAAAAACTGGCATGAAGTTTTGGAGAAACTGGCTTGAAACTTTCCAGTTTGGAGCTTAAAAGCAAGGGAGCATGGATCCCATCAGACAAAACTGGTTAGATGGTTCAACCGAACCTTCTGCACAGTTTGGTATGAGTGAGGCAGATTTCCCTACGCATCCCACTATCCAATTATCTCTCACTCAGGCTGAGAACTCACAGATTGTCCAAAGGAAAAAGATCTGTTCCAAACAGGAAAAAGCCCCCAACTAGGTGTAGGGGAAAAGACCCCACTAGTACGCAGCCATATGATTACATACTAGAAGGGGGGGGGGCCCAAGAGGGGGCAACCTATTTTTGGAAAAGTAAACAGAGATAGGGAAGAAAACCCCTTCTGACTCCCTGGCTGAAGGCAGAGGTCAATGGTACCACACCACCAGTGCAAGCTGGTAATTTTTGAGTCGGGTTAGAAATTTTCTTTTGACTAGCTCCTATTTGCATTTGTAAAAGGCAAAGATTCAGGAACACCAGCTAGATCCGAGACGACTAAGGGTTAGAGGACTGTCTCAGACACTAGCCCTGCTGGCTGGTGGTTGAACCATGCCTGACTAGAAGGTAGAATCCCCAAAAGGGAACCCCTTCCAGAAGAAGAAGAATCGTAAAGAGTTCCCTCAGATGGAAAGGAAGAAGCTCCACTCGCTCTCCTCACTCTTCAAATCCTTCACTGCTTTTTAGAGAAACATAAAAGGTCCCCAGGACCAGAAGAACTTAGCCCCAAATCAGCCTCGGGGGTGGGGTGGGGGAGGAGGGTGAGCAGGGCGGGGGAGACGCCTAAGAAATGAGGCACATGAGGGGAAGGTGGGCAGGATTCAGTAATGAATGGTGAGGATACAAGAGAAGATCAACAATTATGGTAGGTACGTAATTTCCATATCTTCCCTTATCAATCTTCATCATTTATTACTGCTTGGGTGAGTACCAAGCCCCCTGAAGGAGGCCTAGCATAGCCCTGAGGGAACAAGACCCTCAGTCTCCTGTTGGTGGGAAACAGGAGGAAGAGACCCTGACCATAGTATACTGAGAAGTCTAAGGCTGAGGAGAGCTGGAAGATGTCCCCTTAAGACGAGGAGACGGAGAAAGCCCCTGAAGAAGCCTCCTAGCCCTGCAGGAAAAAAGGCAGGTCCCTCGGAAGGCAGAGCGGATCACCCTACGCCAGACCAGGGGTGACAACCTCGACAGACGAAACCACGCCATCCGTCTAATACAGATTGCTGTCCCCGGAAGCCTGGAAGTCACCTCACTGGCATCATAAGATGCCCTTGCTTGGTGCCTTGCCAGTTCTAGATCTATGGCAGAGAGGGCAATGGCTTGTCGAGATTGCTCCGAGTCAGGCAGCAATGCCAGCACCTGAGCCAGCACTGACCACAGGTGCCTATTCTAGGTAGCATGGTGTGCCTGATGTGATGTATCACACGAGAAGAAGACAAAACTCTTCACCCCCACCAGTCGAACCTGAGGGAATCCGAGTCTGGTGGTCGGTTGGTTGCAAGGCGCCGACACCTAGAAGAAGTCTCTAGGAATGCCAAGCCTGAGGGAGGGTGAGGGAGAGAACCTAGAGACACACTTGTGGAGCACAATGCCTCCTCCTGCAATCTGCTGGGGAAGGGGCGGCTGGAGACTGTCAGGTGCGGATAGACACTTCCTGGAAGGGGACAGGCCAGGATGGCACCACCAGGTGTTGGGCACTGAATTCGCTGAGGAATTCACATGTCTGCCGCTTGGTATTGTCCCGTCTGACATAGGAGATAAGGAGATCCCGAACCATCCTCGACAGGAAGCACTGATATTCAGTGAAATCAGCATCGGAAGAAAGGTGAATGGTAGGTTCCTCTCCCTCCGAGAAGGGAGTCAAGAAGGATGCAGAGCTCGACTGTCCAGAGGACTCCTGCGGTGGTGGGGACAGGAAAAAGTCCCGTTCATTCATGTACCTAACATATGACAGGAAGGCCGCCACAGTGGCTCTGAACGTCTCCCAGGATAAGAGCCCCGTAGGACCCACGTGGCCTGGGAGAGAAGGGGGTGGCTGCAGAGGAATGGGAGAAGGGCACCTGCAGGGAAGTGCTTGTCCTCTGCCAGGGCTCTGGAATACAGGGAATGGAGCCCGAGCTAGAGGGATCCCTGATATCAAACAGGGTTACAGAGTGGAAGCCTGGGGGTGCAAACTCTGGAAGAGTCCAGACGGGGAATCTCTCCTGTGATGCACCTGGGGTTGCATGAGTCTAGAAGGGCAACCATGAGCGCTGCCACTGGAGGAAACCCTGAAACCCGAGGAGAAGAGGCGGGGGGAGCTTGGCGCTGCAGCTCCTCCCTGCGCCCCGCAGGGTGGCAGTGAAGTGTCGCTGCCCCTTGCCTCAACCCCTCAGACTCCGAGGACGCCCTCCTCCTCCTCCTCGACCACAGGGAAGGAGTCCCAAGATCCAGAGGTCTCCCAAGGGAGGCCACCAAAGCTAGGGTCTCCAATCCCCCTTGGGAGGGTGCAGCAGCACCACGGTAGGCAGCTGCCGCAGCCTCTCCAGAGGAGATAACTAACTCCCCAGCCCTAGAGCTGTCCTCCCCAGTGGACCCCGAGCCACCCTTAGCCGAGGGGTCCTCAAAGGTAGACTGCTCCGGAGACTCGGGGTGCTGGGCCACCTGACGCCGCGTCCCACAGAGATCTCAGATTTCTAGAAATCAGGCAGCCAGTCCGGGTTCAAATCTGAGTCATCGCCCTCCGAAGAGGAGTCAAACAGAAGGACTTCAATACTGGCCACACTGGGAACATCTCTAGAGATGGCACCTCGAATGGTGCCGGCATCACCAGCGGTGCCAGCCGATCCCACCGCACCGCCCAAAGCCCTAGAGCCCAACACCGACCCATCTATGGCCCTGGTTGAGTCCCGGGTGTTGTGTGCGGTGCCGGAACCCGAAACAGCGCCACCAGCAGTGTCACGCAGGGCATAGGAGCTGCGAGCAGCGCCGAGAACCAAACTGGCACCATATGTGGCGCCGCCTCGATCACCAGCACCATGAATGGCACCAGGACCCGAAACAGTGCCGCAAAGCAGCGTCGAGGGTCCGCCAGTGCCGGACCCGGCAACCGTGGGCTGCAACACTGGAGGAGCCTGCACCTCAGGAGAGGTGACTGCCGAGGCGGTGTCAATGACGTGACCCCCGGGAGGAGCTGCGCCACTCCTTCGACACAGCAAAGGAAGCTCCTCCTCGGCAAGGCCTGAAGATGAGGAGGCCCCCCTCTTCACCAGACCATATAGGCCTGGGAGGGGACCTGGAGGAAGGATCTAAAGACCTGGCCTGGGAGGCCCAAGAGTGACGTTGTCCTCAGAAAGTCGGTGGGACCCTGCTGACTCTAAACGTATGGATTTCCAGAACATGGCAATCCATGGAAAAACAGGTGTCACATCTATCCATATCATGGTTAGGTCCCAGGCACCACAGACAGACATTATGCTGGTCCAAAACGAAAACTGCTCGGCCACAGGAGCACTGGACGATAGGGGCGCCGAATTCGCCGACTTACGGCTATTCCCAACCAGACATGATGTGAAGTTAACCAAAACACAGTAAAAGATCCTGCACTCAATTTTTAGCAGAGTTCCAGCTAGATCCACTGAAAATCTGCACCATCCTGCATACTACTGCCCTGAAACTCCAACTGGTCTGGATCCTATAGTCCTGATGCAGACTACATCTAAATCTGCAAAACAACAGGCAAAATTATGCTTTAATCAGCCTTCCAATCTGACCACTGCATCGCGGCCTGCAGAACCAACGAGGGCCCCCCCCCCCAGGCCCAAGCCTCACAAGATCCTAGAGGTGATGCTGAAAATACAACGATGGACACAAACTACCAAAATCTGGAAAGATTGATCCGCGATCTGAAGTATGACTTGGGCACACAGATTCAGTCAGGTTTTGATAATATGACTGCACAAATTCAGCATTTAAAACAACTGGTGAACGCAACCTCAGAGACTGTGGCGGCCCATGCTACTCGCATTGCTGAAGCGGAATCCAGAATCAATACTCAGGAGGACACAACAACACAATTGTCCACAGACCTACAACAAGCCCTAAAAGACATTGAATTTTTAAAACAAGTAGTGGACGACCATGAAAATTGAGAACGGAGATGCAATATCCGCCTCATGGGCCTCCCCGAGGGAATGGAGGGGAAGGACTGCCCAACATACCTCTCAACCTCTTGCCTCATGAATCAGGGACAAGGCTTAAAAAAATCAGGGACAAAGACCCAAAATCAGGGACACATCTTAAAAATTGGTACTACTCACACAGAAAGCTGTTACAATAAAGGGATGTAAGTTAAGATGCATTTTCTGAAGAAGAACAAGTCTATAACTTTAATGTTTGACATTATTTTGTGATTTTAATCTCCACTGTTCTGTCACAAAAATACAAATTTTACGAGGGACAGAGGAAAATTTTGAGGCAAAATCAGGGACGTCCCTGAAAATCAGGGACAGTTGAGAGGTACGCTGCCCAACATTCATTAAGGACTGGCTTCAAAGAACCCTGGCACTTCCACCAAACATCACCCTAGAAATACAACGGGCCCATCGTTCCCCAGGTCAGAAGCCAATGCCAGAACAAAAGCCAAGGCACCTACTTGTGAAATTTCTCCACTTCCAAGATTGCCAGGCAGTCCTTGCAGCAGCCCAAAAGTGTGAACCCATCATGGAGCAGGGTTCCCAAGTTAGCATCTTTCTGGATTTCTCCAGGCCTTTACAGAACCGAAGGCAAGCATTCACGGAGGTTAAACTCAAGCTGCATGACATTAATTGCCCCTTCACGCTGGCCTACCCAGCGTGGTTGATAGTGCACCACCCTGGCAGCGAGCCTTTACTGATCCCAACGAGGCAATGGAGTATGTGTGGGGACTGAGATGACATGAGCAGGCTGACTGCACAGGAGAGAACAAAGTGTGAACTCAACAATATGGTGCCAATCTGTATTGTTTCCTAACCAGGTAACCCCGGAGATGGGATTTTAGGGGAGGGATCTTCTTGGCCCGTAACTCCGGGGCTTGGAGGACTATCAAGGCAGGGCTCAAGGGGAATCCTGATTTTACCCACCCTGTCACTCAGGAGGACTTCCCTCCTGGCAATACGATTCGTTTACCTCCAGGGCACTGTATTACTAAGACTATGAAGCTTTGGACACTGACTTTTAGCCCTCTGTGTTTCTGTGGAGTCCATTTTCACTGTTAAGATGTTGATGTTTGGCTATTGTATTCATTCTATGTTCTGGGATGTTTTTGGCCGCTGAAGGAACATAATTATGATCGCATGGTTATAGAACTGGCCCGTATTGGATTTGGGCTGTATGTGCTAACGAATTGGTGGGGGGAGGGAGGTACATAGGTGGGCAAACACATGCTATTGAGCCCAAAAGCCCATCCTCTCATTAAGGGATTAGCTACACCTTGTATTTTTAGATGGGGATGTCTAACTGTGTATGAAAGAGCAATGGAGACAAGCTGTGTTAAGCATATTAGAGCTACAGAGGGCTGCGTTTGAATGCGCCACTCCGGGCCTCTCTGTCTGCTACCCCGTACATACATCTGACTAATGGCTTAAAGGGATGGGGGCAGACGGGTTGTTTTTCCTTGCAGGCACTCACCAGTGGCCAGTGTATCACGCCGGTGGCGCGCCTTCCCCCACACCACAGTACTGTGGTTTACACGCAGGATGTTCCCATCTTTATGATATTCCCTCTTCAGAGCCAGTGGATCTAGTGGCTCACTCTACGAAAATAAGAGGATGAGAGACGAAGAGGAACTCCACAAGAAACTAGGGACTGAAGGAGGTAATGGGGCAGAGGGAGTGAGGGGGATAGAGACATGGGGTGTAAACAAGGAGTAATAGGAGATACACAAGCAAAGGGCAGAGTTGGTGGGGGAAGAGGGACTGAAGGTTCTGTTTTGAGGGGGTTTGTTAAAAGTTAAAGTTGTGGATTCTACAGACAATGTTTTGATATAGCTGACATCAATCAAAGGTACTGTTTTGTTGCCGTGTCTAGACATATTAAGATTCTTCCAAGATGGCAGACTTAACAGGATATCATGGAATGTCAATGGATTGAAAACGGTGGTTAAAAGAAGGTATGGTCTTCCATAAAGAAAGAAAAAGGAGATGTGATGCTGCTACAGAAAATTCACCTCACCAAAGACAAGGCAAACAGGCTGGCTCAGTCGTTGGGGGGGGGGTCCTCTTGGCAGCACCATTCACCTCGAGGGCTTGGGGAGTTGCAATCTGGATTCGACCCGGCCTTCCCCATAAAATTAACAAATGGGTGGCAGATCCTCAGGGCAGGTTTGTTGTAGCTGAGGTAGACTGGGGGGCTGTTCACCTTTGCTTCAATCTATGGCCCTAACTTTGACTCTCCAGATTTTTTCACTCACCTGGGAGTGAACCTAGCCCTTTCCTTGACAGCATAGTGATTGGGGGGGGGGGGATTTCAACACCTATCTAGACCCAGCTCTGGACCATTCTGGAAATAAAACAAAACCATACCCTAAAAGTGTGGCAGTACTGAGAAAGCTGATAGAAGGGAGGGCCCTAGTGGAAGCCTGGAGATACATTCACCATGGGGACAAAGAATATTCTTTTTACTCTCATGCCCACCGACTCTATACATTACTAGACTACATATTCATCTCCACTCCCTTGGTCACAAGAGGACATGCGTGCCACATATGGACCCATGCTTATCTCGGACCATGCTCCTCTGATGCTACACTTGCAGATCATGCCGTGGGCCCCCACTGACATTACATGGAGGATGGACCCACCCATACTCTCAGACCCACACTATATAATCCATATAAATGAGAAAATGAAGATCTTTACTGATCTCAACAAAGACAAAGGGACTCATATTACCTATGTCTGGGATGCTCTCAAAGCCTTTATACGAGGAGAGACAATCTCCTATGCTGCCCATCAAAACAAACAGTCCATTAGGAAAGAAGGCCTCCTTTTACAGGACATTCAGAAGCTGGAGAAGGCGGCCATGGCAGATCCCCAACCACACCTAATTAAACAACTAAAATTATTAAAGGGCACCCTAAACCAATTAGAGTCTAGGAAATTGGGAGAGGGACCTCCTAATCACCAAGTCCTATATGCATTTTGAGAGGGACAAGGCGGGCAAGTGGCTTGTTGGGCTAGAGAAACACAAAAAGCCAGAAAGGGACACACTTAAAATGGTCAGGCCAGACGGTACCCATACCTGTGACCAGATGGAAATAAACTATACCTTCCGGGAGTTTTACTCCAGCCTATACACCTCTCAAGTGCCACAGGATGGTAACCCTGAGACATTTCTCAAAGGTGGTCACTATGCCCTCCCTAGGTGCGGACCTAAGAGACAACGTGAATTTACCTATCACTTCTGAGAAGATCAGAGAAGCCATGTGGCAGATCAATAAGGGGAAATAGCCTGGCCTGGACAGCATTCCTGCAGAGTTCTATAGGCATACTTGGGACTCTTTGGGCTCACTCATGACAGAAGTCCTCTGCAATTCTCTGGAGGAGGGAGCACTACCACCATCTCAGAGGTTGGCAACCATTGTGGTACTCCCCAAGCCAGGAAAAGACTCTATGTAATGTAGCTCTTACCCTGCCATATCCCTTCTCAATGCTGACTACAAAATACTAGCTAAAACACTAGCGGGTAGGCTGGAAAGGTCCTGCCAGAACTAATATATAACGATCGGGAAGTCTGTCAAAGGTCTTCAGGCTAAGCACAATATCAGATGCTCTATTAACATAATCCACGGTGGACCACTGGAAGGGGTCCCAACAGAGACCTTCTCGCACTTGACGCCGAAAAGGCCTTTGACCGGGTCGAATAGCCCTTTATGGTTGCAGTCCTCCATAAATTTGGACTGGGAGGACCCTTCCTCACCTGGCTCAAAGCCTTATATAACAATCCCCAGGCCCAGATACTAACTAACACCACCACCTCAGCTCCATTTGCTTTATTCAGAGGGATGAGACAGGGTTGCCCCTTGTCGCCCCTGCTCTATGTCCTCACTATGGAGGCTCTGGCATCCACAATATGGGGAGACCCAGCAATAAGGGGATGTGGGCCGGGAGGGATAAATCATGTTATTTCCCTGTTCGTTGATGATGTCCTTTTATTCTCAGACAACCCGGAGGATGCCCTGCTGGCCCCAGACAAAATATTTTGGGAGTACGGGCCATTATCAGGACATAAAATTTATTGGGACAAGAGTGCGTGGCTCTCACTAGAAAGGCGAAGACAGCCATTATGATTGCGGGCAGTACCATCTCTTCCACCAAACAAATAAAATACTTAGGAATTCTCCTCCCCTGCAAACTGTCCCACATTATCCAAATTAATTACAGGGCGCCGATACAGAAAATTAGGGAGTACTGTACTAACTGGAGAGCCCTTCCCCTGACCCTCTCGGGAAGAGTTAATATGATTAAAATGTATATTTTACCACATGCCCTCTACCTCTTTCAAACCATTCCTACCCATCTCCCTAAGAAGTACCTTAAGACGCTAGAGGGAGCGAGCACTCAGCTGCTGTGGCAGGGCAAGAAATCCAGAATTCGGAAGGAAACATTATGGAACCCAGAGCACCTGGGGGGCCTGGGGTTACCCAACATGCGTTTTATACTACCTAGCTGCACAAATAGCTCACATACAGGAGTTGCTGAAATAGGGAGGTGCTGCCCCCACTTGGAGGGACATGGAGTCTAGAGGAGACTCACATCTTTACCATGCCCTACTAGTTAATTCAATAAGGAATAAGGTCCTTCCTAAGAGTAAGAACCCTTGCACTAGAGCAACCTGGGGTTCGTGGTCAGCAGCTCATGCCCTGCTGGGGGCCCTTCCACATTTCTCACCTGTTATCACCTTGGAGTCGGTGCTGGAGGGAGAGAGCAGCCTTTCCAAACACGAAGGTAGGGGTCTCAAAGCCTGGAGAGCCCGAGGCCTATTTAGACTGGGCCATTTTCTAGAGGAGGGAAAGGTGCGCCAATTCCTGGCCTTAAAGCAGGAATTTCAGCTCACTACGACATATTACTTCCTTTACACTTCAGACTTAAAACCAAGATAAAAGCGGAGTTGTCCACAAGGCTTGGTCATCGAGCTGTACAACGCACACTCATAAAAGAGTTATTTTCCAAATATTCTAACACCCAGGGTTTCAAACCATTAACTAGATGCTATAAGATGTTACTGAGCTGCCTCCTGGACCCTATGGAGAGAAGAAAAAAAATACTTACCATAGTAATGTTGTTTCTTCTAATGGAGACTTGCTGTATTCTGACAATATGCAGTTAGACCGACCGGTTCAACTGCCCTGGAGAACCAAGAGTTAAACTCTATGCAAATGCATAGAAGGTTGAGCTCGAGCTCGGTTTTCAAACCACTGTCCTCGGAATGTTCTAGTAATTGATCAGATACTATGAAGCGAACTAATTTAATATGTGTGTAATGGCCAAAACCAAGCCTAGACAGGACCCCAACAGGGGCACATCAGGAAACAAAATCCAAAGCGCATATGAAAGACTCAAGTCACATATGCCCAGAGAAAACCAATACCACTGATGGTTTCAAAAAGCTGCTGCAGAAGAGCCACCCTTCCCCAGGTTCTGAAGGGGAGGTAGGGTGGGAGGTCAGAATACAGCAAGACTCCACTAGAAGAAACAACATAACTATGGTAAGTAATTTTTTCTTCAAACAACATGAAGTCTTGCTGTATTCTGACAATAGGCAGACTATAAAGCAGTGCCCCCAGGAGGTAGGCACAGAACCTATTTAGGGAATAGGCTCTGCAGTACTGCTGTGCCAAACCTGGCATCACTCCTTGCCTGAATATCCAGGCTGTAATGCTTAGTAAGTGTATGGACAGACTTAAAGGTGGCAGCCTTACATATCTCAAGCTAGGGGACTTCCCTGGCAGCCGCCAGGGAGGCCACAGTGCCTCTGGTAGAGTGGGCCCCTAAGACCTGCTGGTGGGTCCTTACCTAGCTTAGTGTAGCAGAACTGGATACAGGCCACAATCCATCTGGCTATAGTCCTTTTTGCAGTTAGCCTGCCTTGGCCAACATCCCCATAAGTAAGAAAAAGCTGGGAACAATCTTTCCTTAGCTCGTTTGTCCTGTCCATATAATAGCTAATAGCTTGTTTAATATCCAGGCTGTGCAGCCTGCATTCACCTGAACTAGAGTGATCTGAGAAAAATATAGGCAAAGTAATGGATTGGGTGAGATGAAAATCAGAAACCACCTTAGGGAGAAATTTCCTGTTGGTTTGGAGCACAATCTTGTCCCTGTGAGGCGAAATATAGTTGGGCTCCACAGATAAAGCTTGAAGCTCACCGATTCTTCTAGCAGAAGTGATAGCCACTAAAAAAACAGTTTTCCAAGTGAGAAACTTGAGTTCTGAAGAAAACATAGGTTCGAAAGGAGGCTGCATAAGCTGACCTATACATATGTTCAGGTCCCATGCAGGGGTAGTTCCCTATGTGGGGGATGAAGATGCAACAACCCCTTGAAAAACTTTTTGAAAACTGGGTCTGCAGCCAGCAAAGATGCTTTCCCTGCTGAAAGATAAGCAGAGACAGCAGAAAGATGTATCTTCAGGGTAGATGGCTGTAAATGCAGAGACTGAAGGTGGACTAGATAGTCCAGAAGCTGAGGAATAGGTTTTTCTGGTAGCAGGCTTTCTGGCACCTTTCAGGATATCCAGGACAGGTTGAGACAGGTGTAAATCTACATATTCTAGGTCCCCAAGAGCAAAGCCCTGAGGTGAAGGGACTGAAGATTGGGGTACATTATCCTGCCCTGAGAGGATGTCAGCAGACTGTACCTCCTGGGTAGAGAAATCGGTTTGGTCACTGATAGGGACAACAGCATCGGATACCATGGCTGTCTAGCCCAGTCTCGGGCTATGAGAGTCATTGTAGCAGACTGGGACCTCAACTTGACCAGGACTCTGGCAATTAGAGGAAAGGGAGGAAAAGCATAAAGGAACCTGTTTGACCAGTCCAGAAGGAGAGCATCCAGTGGCACTGAGCCTTGGAGTGGAAGCCTGCAACAATACAGAGGTAACTGGTGATTGTCTGGGGCTGCAAACAGATCTATCTCTGGAACCCCCCACCTCCTGAATACTGAAAGAAGGACCTGCATGTTCAATGTCCATTCATGATGGCCCTGTCTGATTCTGCTGAGAGCATCCGCCAGTACATTGTCCTTGCCTGGCAAGTGAACTGCTAACAGTGACATGTTGAGAGAATATGCCAGCTTCCAAATCTTCATGGATTCTGTGCAAAGCAGGGAGGATCTTGTTTCCCCCCCCTGCTTGTTGATGTAGTACATGGTGGTGGTGTTGTCTGTCCTGACCTGTACCACCTTGTCCTGTAGGAGACTGGCAAACTCCTGAATAGCTAGAAGCACCGCTCTGAGTTCCAGAAGATTGATGTGCAAGAGAGATTCCTGAGGGAGCCATGTACCATGTGCTGTGGGATCCCCCAGGTGGGCACCCCAGCCCAGGAGAGAAGCATCCGTTGTCAGCACCAGAGAGGGTACCAGCGGGAGAAAAGGAACCCCCACTCTGAGGTTGTCCATCTCCTGCCACCACTGAAGAGCTAACAGAAGGGTGTGAGACACTGTAATCAGTTTGGACAGAGAATCTTTTTTTTTGACCAGAAGGATCTGAGGTGGAACTGAATGTCCCCTCATCTGAAACCTGGCCCTCAGGACCACAGCTGTGGTGGAGGCCATGTGTCCTAGAAGCTGTAAAAAGTACCTCGCCGGATGAGGAACTTGAACCCGAAAGGATTTTGCCAACTCTATGAGGGCCTGCGCCCTTGCAGAAGGCAAAAAGGCTCTTGCCTGAATGGTATCCAGATCTGCCCCTATAAAATCTAGTATCTGTACTAGGGTTAAGACAGACTTCTGATGATTTACCAAAAACCCTAGGGAGCGAAGAGTATCCCGAGTGAGTTTTAGGGCTTCTGTGACCTGCTTGGGGGATTGACCCACCAACAGCCAGTCGTCTAGGTAGGGGTAAACTGAAACCCCTTGTCTTCTGAGGAATGCCACCACTACTGCCAGACATTCTGTAAACACCCTTGGTGCAGATGTCAGACCGAAGGGCATAGCTCTGAATTGGTAGTGGCCTGAAGGCAGTCGAAACCAGAGATATTTTCTGTGAGACTGTCTGATGGGGATGTGGAAGTAAGCATCCTTTAGGTCTAGGGATGCCAGCCAATCCCCTTGCTTGAGAGTAGGTAGAATGGTAGCCAAGGTTGTCATTTTGAATTTTAGCTTTGTAAGATGCCTGTTCAGGAATCTGAGATCCAGAATAGGCCACCACTCCCCATTTTTCTTGGGTGCCAGGAAGTACATGGAGTACAGTCCTTTTCCCCCGTACTGATGTGGCACAGGTTCCACTGCTCTTGACTGAAGAAGTGTGGAAACCTCTGCCTCCAGCTGGGCAGTTTCTGCAGTACTGGAAGGTCTGAAAATTCTTGCTGACAGGTTTGGGGTCACCTTGAAAATGAGAGCAAGTCCCTGACCCACTATCTCCAGGAGCGATTTATCTGAAGTGATGGAACGCCAAGCCTGGAGATAGTGGGTCAGCCTGCCCCCAACAGGATACGGGGAGGTGGTCCGAACAGAGCTCTCACGGTGTCTGTTTGGCTGGGGTAGCAGACTGGGGGGTGAAGGTGGCCCTGCCAGCACCTGTCCTGCCTCTCCCTCTAAAGAACCCCTTGGGTTGCTGGTAAGAGGGAAAAGCTTGGGCCTGGTGAAAAGGCCTGGGGTAAGGTCTACCCTTAAACCTGGCCTGCTGCTTCTGAGGAGTAGCAGCCTTCTCTTTTGCTGAAGCACTCCTGTATGCCACTCTGTACTCATTCATTTTCTTCATATATGCCTCAGTCTGTTCCCCAAACAGAGAGTTCTGGACAAGGGGAAAATCCATGGCATTATTGTGCATGCCCTGGGACAGGTTAGTACACCTGAGCCAGGAAAAATGCCTGAGGGATATGGCAGAAGCCATAGCCCTAGAAGCTGCATCACTGGAGTCCACAGCCATGTGGAACTGGGATTTAGATGCTTGTACCCCCTTACTGACCAACTCCTGAAGGTCAGCAGAAAATTCAGAAGGGGCCTTTTGAGCTAGATGTTCGACAACCTCCCAAAGGGACTTTTGATACCTGGAGGCATAAGCCATGTAGGAGGCTTGCCTGATACCCAAGGAAGATGCCAGGTACCCTTCCTTGGCAAGAGAATCCACCTTCCTGGAATCCTTGTCAGGGGGGTGAGAGGCCAAGGGAATGCCAGCCTTCTCGCAGGCTGCAGTTTGAACTACCCCTACATGGCTACAATGGCTAGTTAAAAAGTCAGTGCCATTGCCAGCCAGAAGGTACTTAATGTCCACCTTCTTATCTAAAGGAGGAACAGAACTAGGGGTTTGGAGGATCTTTAAAGTCTGCTTCTTTAGGGACTTGTGAATGGGAATCGAAAGTCCCTGGGATACAGGAAGATCTATCATCTCCTTGTAATCCTCTTCCTCATCATCCTCCTGCCTGGCCTCTTGTACAGAGAGCTGCAGGGTCTCAGCCACCTGCCTCATAAAAGCAAAATGGGAGGTAGCCTCAGACACAGGCCTAGGAGGGGATTCGTACTGAGGATGGTCAGGGGAGACCTCAGGGTCAATGAGCTCCCCTTCTTCCTGCTCCTCATCCTCCTCCTCCTCATATTCAGAAAAGTAATACTCCTCAGGATCAAGGTGTCCTGAAGGAGGTGAACTGGTATCCGGAACCACTGGCTGCCCAGACGGTACCTGCGACGGTTTGCCAAATCTAGATTGCAAAGACTGCACTATTCGGATGGCCTTTGCAATTTCATCCGCGGTTGGAACCGAGACCGATCGCTTATGTGGTTCTGAACCGGAGCGTCTGGCTTTCTTCGACGGTGCGGGTTCAGAAACTGACTCCAAGCGTCGTTTAGCCGTCATCGATTCACCCTGGCTTGAAAGGTCGGTTGTCGGATCAGGAGGTTCAGTAGAACCGGAACCGGCCTCAGCAGTCTTGTCCATTCTTTCCTTCAGTTTACCGAGGTGCCTGTCTAAAGTAGACTGAGGGAAATTCTTACAAATATCACAGTCTGTTTGTAAGTGGTTAAAACCCAAACAATACAGACAAACCAAATGTAGATCAGCTTTTGCAAATCGCTCCCCACACTCAGTACAACGCTGAAACCCAGTGGGACTGGTTTTTCTCTTGGGTTTCTGTGACAGAACCCTAAAATTTGGAGCTCAACCCAGTGGCTTAGTTGGGCCGGTTAAGCAAGAATCAAATACCTACTTTATCCGTAGTGGCTTAGTTAGGCCAGGATAAAAAAATAGAAGAAAAGAGAAAAATTACCCCTGAAGGCTTAGTTAGGCCGGGTAATAGAGAGGACAAAGTCTGAACGGGCCAACGGTTTAGTGCCAGCCAAAAAATGAACTGAGAGCCCCCGGTTCTGGTCAGGACTTTGCACCGGTATCCCAATACAGTGAAAATTTAGATAAACAGAGAAATTTAGAAGTTCGGCCCCCTCATGGTCGCGGAACCGATCGGAAACCGAACACTTACCTAACCTAGGAAACGTAAGCTATACCGAAGACAGCGGTTTGAGAATGTTACTGAAATAAAACAACAAAGTGGTTTGAAATAAACCGTCAAAACTATACTAGACCGAAAGCAGCGAGGAGAAATCTCCGAGGCGTCTTCACTGGTGAGCGGAGTAAAGAATCTGATCAGTTACTAGAACGTACCGAGGACAGTGGTTTGAAAACCAAGCTCGAGCTCAACATTCTATGCATTTGCATAGAGTTTAACTCTTGGTTCTCCGGGCAGTTGAACCGGGTCGGTCTAACTGCATATTGTCAGAATATAGCAAGACCTGATGTTGTTTGAATTAGGAAAGCATGGAAAGAGAACATTTACCCAGATGCACTCATGGGGGGACTGGAACTTAATATGTAAAACATTTTGAAGTGCTCTGTCAATAACCGCCTGACAATTATCCAGTATAATTTCTTTATGCAGATATACCACACTCCCAAATTAGCACACGAAATTGACCTGGGGTGTTCCCCCATATTACTATAAGTGCTCAGCACAAGAAGGCACCTTCTATCATATGGCTTGGGAGTGCCCAAAAGTTCCGAAATTTTGGGAGGGGGTGGTAGACATCCCATCTAAAACCGTGAATTATGCACCTAGACTAGATCCGGCTGAACTAGGGCTTCCAAGTCAGGGGATCTGGAAACCCACGAGGGGACATAAGTTGTGGAAACTGGGTATTGTGGTGGGAATGTGGGAACTAGCATTACACTGGAGACTTCAACAGGCCCCCACTATAGCTACCTGGATATCCTCCATGCTCCAGGTAATGAAATTGGAAAGAACTCAGTACCTAGTTAGAAACCAAATGGGAAAATATGAAGAAATCTGGTGCCCCTTGGAGCAGGCACTCTCAAAGGACTGGTTCCTGGCCTTTTGAAGTGGAAGTATAGATCCATTGACATTTCCTATCTTTCTTACTAGGCTAAGTCTAGTACTTCTATAAGTACAATTACTGTATGTAGCCACAAATGAGTATTTTTTTAATGTACAGATAAAGGTATAAGCACAGTGCTTAACTGACCATAATCTGTATTTTTTAATTGTTTCTTACTACCAATTTATTGCTACCTCAGTTAGTGGTGGATTACTTATGGTACTTCAGTTATTTAATATATTGTATCCCTCCCAGGATGGGGGAAGGCGAAGTATGTCTGTAGGAGTCCAACTTAGAAACATAGAATTTGACAGCAGATAAGGACTGCTTGGCCCACCCAGTCTGCCCATTTCCTACCTAATGGATAAGCTGCAGATCCTAGTTAACTAGCAGCCTACTTCTTTTCTACCCCACCACCTAGAATTGCCTTATGACTGTCCCATGCATGCTTGAATTCAACCACTGTTTTGACTCCACAACCTCCTCCGAAGGCCGTTCCATGCATCCACAACCCTCTCTGTGAAAAAATACTTCCTTACATTACCTCTGAGCCACTCCACCATCTTCAAATTGTGCCCCCTTGTTCTTGCACACCTCTTTTTCTGAAAGATGCTACCCTCTTGGATTCCCTTGAGGTACTTGAAAGTTTCTATCATGTCCCCACTCTCCCTCCTTTCCTCAAGGCTATACATATTAAGCGCCTTTAGTTTCTCTTCATATGTCTTCTGGTACAGACCCTGCACCATTTTAGTTGCTCTCCTGACAGCTTCCATCTTGTCTATGTCCTATGGAGACTGGGTCTCCAGAACTGCACACAGTACTTCAGATGGGGTCTCACCAGCTGTCTGTACAGAGGATAATAACTTCCTGTTTTCTACTGGTGATGCCTCTCTCTATGCATCCCAGTATCCCCCAGCCTCCTTACTGCCCTCCCACATTGCTTGCCCACCTTTAAGTCATCTGATATGACTACCCCAGGTCCCTTTCCATTTTTGTTGTTGTTAGTATCTCACCCCCATTGTGTACTCTTCCCTGGGTTTTGTTTCCCAGGTGCATTACCTTACTTCTTAGCACTGAATCTAAGCTGCCATACATTTGACCATTCCTCTAACCTTGCCAAGTCCCTCTCATCCTTTCCACCCCACCTTGTGCATCAACTCTGTTGCAGATCTTTGTGTCATCTGCAAAGAGACATACTTTTCCTTCCAGTCCCTCTGCAATGTCGCTTATAAAGACACTGAAGAGGACTGGTCCTAATACTGAACCCTGCGGTACCCACTAGTAACCCCTTTCTTCAGAGTGGACTCCATTTACTATTACCCTCTGTGTCCTATTCTCCAGACAATTCTTACCCAGGCTATCATCTTGGGACCCACTCCGGCTGGCTAACTTGTTTATTAATCTTTTGTGGGACTGAGTCAAATGCCTTGCTAAAGTCTAGGTAGGCCATGTCCACAGGCCCTCCCTGATCTACTACTTTGGTCACCCAGTCAAAGAAATCTATTAGATTCATCTGGCATGACCTTCCCGCTGTGAATCCATGCTGCCTTGGGTCCTGTGCCCCTCTGGCCTCTAGGTACTCGACAATTCTTTCCTTCAGAAGTGACTCCATCATTTTCCCTATCACTGAGGTTAAACTAACAGGTCTGTAGTTTCCTGCTTCTGCCCTGCTCCCACTTGTGAAGGGGAATCACAGCTGCCCTCCTCCAGTCCTCAGGTACCACCCCATCCTCCCATGATTTGTTAAACAGGGTAGTCAGTGGTGTCACTAGTTCTACCCTTAGTTCTTTTAGAATTCTGGGATGAATCCCATCAGGCCCCATTGCTTTGTCCACCTTCAGTTTTAAGAGTTATTTCAGAACCCTTTCTTCTGTAAATGGGCTGGTATCAACGTCTGTACCCAGAATGTTTCTATTGTTTGTTTTAGGTACCTCCCCCTCTTCATTTGTAAATACTGAGCAAAAATATTTGTTTAGTATCTCTGCCTTTTCACAGTCACCCTCTGCCCACCCCTCCCTTTATTAAGCCTCACTATCCTCCTTAGTCTTCCTTTGCTCCTGATGTACCTAAAAAGGTTTTATCCCCTTCTTAACTGAGTTGGCTATCTTTTCCTTGGTTCGGGCCTTTGCTGTTCTGACTGCCTTCCCAGCTTCCTTTTGCTTTAACTGATACAATTCTCTGTCCTGCTCCTTCTGTGATTCCTTGTACTTTCTGAATGCTTTCTTCTTCTCTTGAACCTTCACTGCCACCTCCTTTGAGAACCACAGTGGTTTCATACATCATTTTGTTTTGTTTATTTGCTTCACACAAAGGCTTGTTACCTCTGTGATGGCAGTTTTTATTATTCCACATTGTTCTTCCACCCCTCCTTCCTGCCCATTTGCTAGTGCATTCCTTAGGCACTCACCCATTCTGGCAAAGTCAGCCCTCCTGAAGTCCAGTACTTTTGCCTTTGTATGGCTTGACTCTATTGCTGTGTTTATTGTGAACCATACTGTTCGATGGTCGCTAGTTCCCAGATGGCTACCCACGTCTACATCTGTGATCCTCTCTCCATCTCCATTTGAGAGGACCAGGTCTAAGATTGCTCCCTCTCGAGTGGGTTCCAATACTAGTTGTCTAAGGCATGCCCCCTGTAGGGCATCTAGAATAACCCCACTCTTAGAAGTGGCTGCTGCAACTGCACTCCAGTTAACATCTGGCATATTCACATCACCCATCAGCAATATCTCCCCTTTATCTGCCATTCTAAGTATACTTTCTATCATTTCCTTGTCCATTTCTTCCCCCTGAGAGGGAGGTCTGTATACAATCCCTGTGCGGATTGTGGTGCCATTGCCTGCCTCCAAATTGACCCACAGTGCTTCTTCTCCTCCCTGTTTACCCTTTTGTTCTGTTGCTTTGATTCCTTCCCTTATGTAGAGAGCTACTCCTCCTCTTTTACCCTCTCTGTCCCTCCTGTAGATAGTGTATCCTGGTATGTTTACGTCCCAGTCATGGTTCTGTGTGTACCATGTTTCTGTGACTGCCACGATATCCAGATGTTCCTCCTCCATCAAGGCCACTAATTCAGGAAGCTTGTTACCCAGACTACGGGCATTGGTACTCATTGCTCTCCATTTTTTGATGGCTTTACCTTCTGTAGTAGCAGCATCCCCCACTGACCTTTCTACCTTGGTCTTTTTCTCATTTAGTACCCTGTTTTGTAGTGGGAGGCTGGGATTTTCCTACTGCTTTTCAGTGTCTCCCCCCTTGACTAGTTTAGAAGCTTGCCAATGAAACATTTAAACCGATTGCCCAAAAGACGTGTTCCCTTGCTGAACAGATGCAGACCATCCTGCCAGTATAGGCTGGTGTCCCTCCAGGTGGAACCCCAGTCCTCAATGAAGCCAAACTTAAATAAAGTTTACAAAAAAAAAAAAATACATAAATGGAACAAACTTGCCGGCCACTAATGGCATTGGGATGGAGAACCGGGATGAGAAGTCGTCGAAAATGGCGCCAAAGAAAGTTAGCCTCATGGATGAATTGCTAAAACACTGTAACTGTGCAGCAGGTGCAGCCTTGACAGTGGGAGAAACAGAACTGGGATGGAGGAGGAGTTCGCTGTGCCTAACGTTATCTCCCTCACACACCATGCGGTGTGTCATGCTCGTGGAGGCAGAGCCATCAGTGCCAACTCCTCCCTAAAAAAAAAAAAAAAAACCACTCCCGTAGCGGGTGCACGCATCCGGCATACACCCAAGCAGTAATGAATGGTGAAGATTGACATGGAAGATCCATCCCTATGCAGATTACTCAGTTCCCTACATTTTTAGGGATAATTAAGCCAATCTACAGAACTCTGCAACAACAGCACCAGAACACTGCAACATCTTATGTTTTAATGACAATTTGCTAGAAGAAATAAGGTGCACAGGATCTGTATTACCACAATTCATACAACTGGGAAAGTACATTTGCCGAGATAAATGGTGTTATCCTGGTTGGTGACACATGCAACTTTCAAAACTGTATCTATCTATCTCTCTATCTATCCACTGCAAAAAACTATGTTAAAGTCCTGTCCATCGATGCAATGGTAGAGCTACTGCTGGCGATGTCAGCGACCCAGGTTCAGGAACGAGCCAGGGTTGTCGAGAGCTGTTCAGGGAGAAGAGGATCATGCATCCATCCCAGTGGACACTCTCCTCTTTTGTGGAGTTAGGGCTGCTTGCCTTGCAGTGTTATCGCTGCCTCTAGTTGTACAGGTGGCGGAGCATCTGTCGAGACATGAAGGAGGGCCCTTTAGATGTGTTTGGGTGGAGAGTGCATTAGCATGCTCCTGCTTGGACCTAGGTCCCCATGGTGCAGGGAAGCAGTTGCAGCCTGGAGGGAAAACAAACAGGATAAACCCTCTCCGCCAGAGCTCCATGAAGGCCAGTATATCCAGTCTGACAGTGGTACATCCACCACACTGGGCAAGAGGAACCAAAAATACTAATTAAAAAAAAAAACACATTAATGAAGGCATTAGGGAATGAAGAATGCAAAGTGCACAAAGTAAGGAAAAGAAAAAAATGAATGTGTGGTGTCTCAGGAGTCTTGGCAAATCAATGGTGTCAGGTTCCTTTCCACCCTACTATCCACCCCCTGTCCCAGCCTCATGCCTTGTGACCCAAGCACAAGCTACAGGTCAAAGTCCATGCCCCACAAGTCGTGTGCTTAGAACTAGACACTTATGGCTCTCCAAATGGGACCCGCAGAGTTAGTTACAACTTTCTTCTTGCAGGGACCACACAGTTTCTGTGAAGCAGGGGATCAGTCATAACTTTCTTTGCACAGGGGCCTGCCTGAAGCAGAAGATCATTTGTAAAATTCTTTATGCAGATACCATATGCCACAGACCAGTAACTAGTTCTTGGGACACAAGACTGGGGCCTTGACGAGTGGGGTTGGGGGTTGA
Organism: Neoceratodus forsteri; assembly: GCA_016271365.2. NCBI lineage: Eukaryota > Metazoa > Chordata > Ceratodontiformes > Ceratodontidae > Neoceratodus > Neoceratodus forsteri. Next base: position 1,547,186,106 of record CM057449.1, on the reverse strand, counting down.
AAACCCCAAGGAACACCACAACACTGATTTGCCAAGTTTCCTGAGACTCCAACCCCTTATCGTTTCATTTCTTTACTTTGTGCATTTTGCGCGGGAGCTCAATACCTCGACTCTGAAGAGTAATGAGGAACAGTAAAATGGTCAAGGAACCTACGCTGCTAACGCCTGGGTAGAGACCTGCTGAAGAATGTTGGGATCAGACATACCAACTTCAGTACTTGAATCTTCAACATCTGGTATTCAAAAGAGAAGCAGGTGTAGCTGACCTGGTGGTGCAGAGGGCTAAGGCGCTCATGAGTGCTTTACCTCACGCCGGGTCAGTGACCAGAGTTTAGGAACGAGCTCAGGTTGCCAGGGGGTCGGGGGGGGGATTAATTGAAACTGCCATCAGGCAGCTCTCCTCTCCCGGACTGGGGTGGCTTGCCGACCTGACTTTTGGCTGACACCAAGTGGATACCTGGAGCAGTGCCAATGTCTGAGCAGCTGATGAGTTCAACACAGGGTAGGGGGGCCGGCCTGGTGGCGCTGAGGGTTGAGGCGCTGGATGCCACACCTCGCACCGGCGACCCGGGTTCGGGAACAGACTCAGACCGCCGGGGGCTGGCAGGGGGAAGGAAGGATTGAGCATCCTAGGACAGCTCTCCTTCCTTCGGGGTGGGTGAGGGATATGCGCCGTGCTGCAGTGACACCCAGCGGAGGCTGGGTGTTCGGCAAGCTACGGGCATTTACAAGGGGTGAAGAGCAGGCGGATGTTTACACATCAGTGCGTTGACGTCATAGCACGTCCAGCTCTTCAGTGGGCCAAAAATCAAGGGTGCCCTCCTCGGGCTTCAATTAGCCTCTGTTGCTGGATTCCCCAACCAGATATTGGTTCTGCGGGCTGGACAAAGGAACAGTTATGCAGCCCCGCCCTCCGGGGGGAAAGCCAGGGGTGACCGGGGGATCATGACATAGACAGATGGTGGAAGACCATGGCCATGACCAGGGCTGAAATCTGGTGGAGAACCCTGCAAAAATACGTAAAAAAAAAAAACAGGGTAGGGGGACAGTTGCAGTTTCAGGGGCAGATGTGTACCTTCATGTGCATACGCAACCCATGTCACTTTGGTTCGCACAAGAAAAAAAGCAGAAAAGGGACTCGAGGGTTGACTGGCGTGCAGCATACCTCTCCAGACCCACACCACCTCCCGGACTGCTTGGCCCCTTCTGTATATGGACTCCAGGAGAGGTGGCCCTTCCCCTCCTCTGGCCCTGTCATGGGGAGGTAATCCGTGTGGGATCTGCAAAACTAAACCTGCATTCACAATGTCTGAAAACTGATACTGAAGGCTTTGGGATTTTTACAGCCAAACATACTGCTCAGAAAATACAAAAATAAAGTAGAGATCAAATTGAGGTACTGAAGTTTGCTCCACAGTGTGCACTTCATGGTGGGGAAAACAGAACTGAAGTAGTTTGGGCATCGTCAATGGTTACTGTTTGTTTGCTTGTGTGCGTTTGTTAAAAACTGCAACCACAAAAGGTGGTTGAAGGTAACACAATACACAATCAAGACTTAAAAAAAAATACGTACAGAATAACTTACATTGACATAAAGTTCAATAAACCACTGACAAACTACAGCCAGAAACACTGCGTTGCACCCCTAAACAACAAATACAAGACACATGCAGGTCCATGTTCAACATTTTCTGCCGACATGTAATGCAGAAATTTTAAGCCGTGGGATGACTTAGCTTCCTCCATGTCCATCTGATCGACAGGCATGGCAAGAATAGAGATCTCAAAGAAACTGTCAATGCGTAAAGTAACCCTCTAACATGAGGATCAGAGGGTTTCCTTGGTAGAGCGGTAAAGGAGAAGACATGTGCCTTCCCTGCAATCACAGGGCAGAGATGGAGGATATATTGCCCAGGTGGTGGCAGAAACTTAGCTTAAAGACGTCTGATGAATCAGCACTTCCAGTGAAACTGCCAGAGTGTGGACAGTGAACTGTATTCATGACTCTAAAAACTCCCATTTTATATGTTTACCTGTAGAGTTCCGGCACCTCGGATCATTATAAGAGTGCCTTCTGGAGTTCTTTAGGTGAGAGAACCGGGATGTGAAGCAACACAGTTCTGACTCGCAAAGGACTTCCAAAGACACTCATAACTGTAAGAAATGCCGGAATTGTACCATATGCATGCTATTAATCATGTTAAAGACTTCAATTAAAAAAAAAATGGAACCAGAAATTAAAATTAAAACATTTTACTTTGTAGAAAATAAGAGAACCCCACTGAACAGGAACTAGACTATGCCAACGGAATCTAGAACTTCAGAAGTTTAAAACTGCATGAGAACCCCTTTTTCAGTTAACATTTTATTTCAGAACAAAGTCTTAACTACACTATGTACAAAGTAAATTACAGTAGCATTATCTAAGCAAATTCATAGTAAATAGTTATAAAATATATGCACAACACTTTTATTGTACTTATCACTGTAGGATTTCCAACAGATCACCAAATCTTGAATGATAACTGGTGATATTATGTTTAATGCAAGCAATCATTTTCCTTATTCCCAAGGCAGCTTCTGTCTCTGTTAACTGCTCGTTATGGCTCAAAGTAATAGTGTCCATCCAATCTCGAGTACAACCTTATTTGCTGCTATTGCTACAAAATTTATTGGAGATTTTTGCCTTAAATCCAATCCCTCAAATACTAATCTGCCTCCAATGGTACGTTAGTGGATTGAAAATATTGTTATTTTTATCTTTGAAAAATGCACACAACTGGTCTTAACCCTTCTTATGGTCATAAGAATATCTGGAATGATTAGATGTGGGTGAACACTGCAAAAGTTCCGCCATTTTTCACGTATGATTTATGTTTATGTTAAGAAGAGAAAGAGAATACATAAAATGCATCACTTCAACTGATAATTACCCACTGTACAAGGTCTTAATATTGTTCTGCATTGTGTGTACTCAATTTCTCTTCTTGACTGATTGTTTTTGCTGCTTGTAGTTTAATTCTATGTTACCTTTGCTTGAGCAAACTGATGTTTTGCAGAGATGAATACAGCAGGTACATATTATGCAGTAATGCTTATAAACACTTGGCAGAAGCTTTTTTTTTTTTACTCTGTTCTAAACTGAGTACAGTTTTCATTATTTTCTAGAGATACAAGTAACATACTCCAAAGTTTAGGCACACAAAAGAAGAAAGACTTGTGTCCCTGACTGAGAGATAGTCCCAGTTATTTAAATAAGGCCTTATCATGAGACTGGAAACAGGGGAGGTACCCAAAGACTGGAGGACAGCAGATGTAGTCCCCTTACACAAAAGCGGGAACAAAGAGGAAGTGGGAACTACAGACCAGTCAGCCTGACTTTGGTAATGGGGAAGATCATGGAAGCACTACTGAGCAAGAGATTGGTGGAACATCTGGTTGCCAACAGACTACAGGGCCCAAGACAGCATGGTTTCACCGGATGTAGGTCAAGCTAGACCAACCTCATTGACTTTTTCAACTGGGTGACAAGGGAGGTGGATCAGGGGAGGGCAGTGGACCTGGCCTATCTGGACTTCAGCAAGACCTTTGACACTGTGCCGCACAGAAGGCTGTTAAACAAACTGGGGAATACGGGAGTGGGCAGGACAGTAGAGCGGTGGGTGGGTAATTGGCTGGGTGGCAGGACACAGAGGGTGGTGGTTAATGGCTGTCACTCCACAGAGGGAAGAGTGATCAGTGGGGTGACACAGGGATCAGTGCTCGGACTGGTCCTATTCAACATCTTCATTGGTGACATTGTGCAGGACCTAGAATGCAGAATTTCCCTATTAGCTGACGATATGAAGCTCTGTAACAGAGTCGATATCCCAGAGGGTATAGACAGAATGAGGAGGGACCTGCAGAAGCCTGAAGAATGGTCAAGGGTTTGGCAGCTGAAATGTAACGCAAAAAAGTGCAAAATAATGCATATGGGGCACAAAAACCATGGAACAACTTATCAGTTTGGGGGGTTAAGGATATAGCATGCACCAAGCAGGAAAGGGACCTTGGGGTTATCATCTCTGATGACCCCAAGGTGTAGGGAAACAGTGAGACAAGGCGGCAGGTAAAGCAAATAGGATGCTCGAATGCATAGGCAGGGGCATCACCAGCAGGAAAAGGGAGGTCATAATTCCACTACACAAGACACTAGTGAGGCCCCACCTGGAGTACAGTATCCAGTTCTGGAGATCTTATCTATGTAAGGACACAGACAGCATGGAGACAGTTCAGAGGAGGGCAACAAAGATGGTGCAGGGATTCTATCACAAGTCCTAAGAGGACAGGCTGAAGGACTTGAATATGTACTTTCTGGAGGAAAGAAGGGAGAGAGGGGATATGATAGACATATAAGTACCTAATGGGGAGGAACAGAGTGCAGGAAAACACTATTTTCCAGCCAAAAAGGTGTACCAGGACTAGAGACCATGGGATGAAGTTGGAGGGAAGGCGATTCAGAGGAAATGTGAGGAAGAATTGTTTCACAGAAAGGGTGGTGGACAAGTGGGACACCCTGCCTAAGGAAGTGGTGGGGGCTGAAACAATCACAGGATTTAAGAATGCATGGGATAAACATAAAGGTATCCTGGAGGTCAGGAGTAAGGGGCAACAGACTTTTGAAAAACTTATTACGAGCTCAAATGGACAGACTGGGTGAGCCATAGGCCCTTATCTGCCAACAGTATTTATGTAGCTATGTACTTTACACTAAGTATCCTGTTTGCTCTGCATAAATGCACAAATAATGATCTTGGGGATTCATTTTTAGTAAACTGTCAATCAGGTAGTCCAAAATAAAAGCTGTTTTTGCATCAGAGGGCAATCAGCCTAGTTCAACACACATGGTGCAATAATGGGTTCTATGATTTGCAAGTAATCTTTAGTTGCTGGATAGTTTGATATTTATTGGACCAATACATGTCTTGAACAAAGATGGTATAGTACACAAGATTTTGGGGCCCCATAAGTCCCTTCTTCAGGAGAATAGCAAACTATGACATTATGATCAATGATCAACTAGTAATCACTAGTAATACCAGCACACATCTCATCTCTTCCTCAGTAGCCAAAACAGCTACTTTCTATTCCTGGGCTTCATACTACCATTGCTGCCTGCAAGTCTGCAGCTAAGCCCAGCTACACAGTAGCCAATTTATGGTCACGACTGTGATGGGTGGAAACTTTAAGGACCTTGCTGCACTAATCAGGAGCCTGAAGGGGCATGTGGTACATGTGAGGAAAAGATCCACCTGCCAAACCAGCCTTCGTGCCATCCATTTGAAGTTTTCCTCCAATATGCAGAGCAATCCCATGCTCACCAGAGTGGTACTTATGGCCAAGAGGACATCATCTGTTCTTCTTGGTGGCTGGATCCACTACATTCTCTTACTAAGCCCCACAGGACACTGCCAGTTGTGAGTTTGTAGCTCATCTTGGCTATGTGGAAGCCAAAGAGAGTCATGCCTGTGTTAAGGACTCCTCCAATCAATGAGCACCCCATGACGTCAGATCTTAGCTCACTGGAAGCCAGGTTTGTGCATTGCAGCTGGGGAGGTCGGGTGCGTCTGTGTGGATGAACAACATATACTACTCCTAGAACTACTGTTACAGGTGAGTAACCTGTTTTTCTAGGGACGTGGATATGTTGTTCATCCACACTTCTTGGCAGACTCCTAGCAGTTCTCCAGGAGGAGGGAGGGAGGCAAGGTGCACACCCCCCAACTTTGGGAACAGAAACTGGAGAACTGAGGCCATGTGGTAATGGGTGATGAAGGTGTTTGCTGTCTTCCAGGTGGCAGCCCGACAGATTTCCTGGATAGGGATGTCCCTGGAAGCAGGCACTGACGTAGCGGTATGGCGGGTAGAATGAGCTCTTATCCCTGTGGGAGGCTCCTTGCCCACCAACCTACAGCAGAAAGAAAAAATTACTCACCTTAGTAATGTTGTTTCTTCTAATGGAGTCTTGCTATATTATGACAGTAGCAGTTTGATCCAGCTCTAGAACTGCTCCGGAGGTGAAATGGTTAAAACCATTCCAAAATAGAATTTGGCCACGAGCTCTAAGAAGCAGCTCTATCTGTGTTATTTCAAACCTGAACTGTCAGATCTTTACGAGCCAAACTCACTAAGGTCTGTGTGGAAGCTGTAACTACACTAGCCAAATGGCTACCTAAATAATAATAACCATTGCTGGTCCCAACACCCAAGACTCAAGTCAGGGACCAGAAATACTAACACAATTCTAATCATATGAGAATAAAACATAAGTATAACAAAACACATAACACACCCCAAAGCCCCAAAAGGGGACAAAAATGCTAACAGGGCATAAAAAGGTGCCCACACTGCTGCCCGCACTCCCACCCAAGTAGAGGTTCTGAGAGGGCAGGCTGGGAGGTCATATATAGCAAGACTCCATTAGAAGAAACAACATTACTAAGGTGAGTAATTTTTCTTCAAACAACATGAAGTCTTGCTATATTATGACAGTAGCAGAATACACAGCAGTACCTCCATGGAGGAGGGGCAGAACCTACTTAGGGAATAGGCTCTGAAGAACAGCTGTGCCAAACTGAGCATCTCTCCTGGCCTGGACATCCAGGGAGTAATGCTTGCTAAAAGTGTGTACCGTTTTCCAAGTAGCAGCCTGGCAAATCTCTAATATAGGGATGTTCTGGCAGCAGCTAGAGACATAGCTGTACCCTGGTAGAATGAGCCCTCAAACGGGGGCTCTGCCCAGTTCTGATAACAAATTGGATACAAGAGACAGTCCACCTGGCAATTGATCTCTTAGTGGCAGGTTTGCCTTTCCCAACTTCACCATAGGTAAGGAAAAGTTGGAGGGATTCAACCTGTGACCTTTGTGCGCTCTATATAGTAACTAAGAGCTCTCTTAACATCCAGGCTGTGCAACCTCCTCTCACCAGAAGAGGAGTGATCAGTGAAAAATACTGGAGGGAGATAGATTGATTAAGATGAAATCTGAAACCACCTTAGGCAAAACTTCCTATTAGTCCTAAGGACTACCTTATCCCTGTGGAAAGAAATAAAGTCAGTTTCCACTGACAAGGCTTGCAACTCACTTATGCATCTGGCAGAAGTGATGGCCACTAGAAAAACAGTTTTCCAAGTTAGGTACTTAAGCTCTGCAGAAGACACAGGTTCAAAAGGGGGTTGCATTAACTGGGCAATGCAAACATTAAGGTCCCAAGCAGGGGCCGGTTCCCGAAAGGGTGGATTAGTATGGAGTAATCCTTAAAAACTTGGAAAACACAGGATGAGAGGAAAGAGGAATGACTTTCCTGCTGACACAAAAGCAGATACAGCTGCCAAATGAACTCTCAGGGTAGCTGGTCTGAGACCCAAGGAATTAAGATGTACCATGTAATCTAACACAATGGGCAAATCAGCAGATTCTGGGAAATATTTTCCCAGCACACCAAATGGAAAACCTTTTCCATTTAGAACTATAAGTAGCCCTAGTGGAAGGCTTTCTAGAAGCCTTTAGGATCTCAAGAACACCCTGAGAGAGGTGTAAATCAGCAACTCTAACTCCTCAAGAGCCAGGCCTTGAGGTTGAGCGATTGAGGTCTGATACCAAACCCTTCCCTGGGCACAAGTCAACAGGTTGTGATTCCTGGGAAGGCAAAGGGAAGATGGATTGTCAGTGACAGAAGGAGTGGGTACCAGGGCTGCCTGGCCCAATCCGGGCAATCAGAATCACCCTCAAGGCTGAGATCTGATTTTGACTAGTACTTTGAATAGGAGAGGGAAGGGGGGAAAAGCATAGAGAAACTTCCCCTCCCAATCCAGAAGAAGGGCATCTAGGGGAACTGAGCCCAGCACTGGAGGCCTGCAACAGAACAGAGGAAGTTTGTGATTGTCTGGGGCTGCAAAAAGATCTATCTGGCAAAGACTATCCCCAGCACTTGAGGATCCAGGGACCATTTGTGATGGCCCTGGGAAATCCTGCTGAGAGCATCCGCTAGGACATTGTCCTTCCCGGAAGATGAACTGCTATGAGGGAAGTGTTCAGGAATAGGCCAGAGACCACAACTTCATTGCCTCGTGCACAAGGTCAAGACCGAGTGCCCCTGTTTGTTGATGTACCACATTGTTGTGGTGTTGTCTGTTCTGACTTGTATCACCTTGTCGTGGACAGATGCAGAAATGCTTGAAGAGCTAAAAGACAGCTCTGAGTTCCAGCAAATTGATGTGGAGCAGAGATGCCTGGGGACCACACCCTGAGGGAAAGGTCGCCCATGTGGGCCCCCAACCCAGAAGGGAAGCATCTGCAGTGAGAGTCAAGTCGTGGTAGGGAATAGGGGACCCCCAATCTTAAATTCTCTGATCCTGCCACCACTGGAGGGCTAGGATCAAGGTTCGAGTCACTGGGACCAACTTGGAAGGGGTCTCTTCTCTGAAACCAATAGGTTCTCAAGTGAAACTGAATGTCTCTCATCTGAAATCTTGCTCCCTGCACAACAGCTGTGGATGCAGCCATGTACCCCAGAAGCTGCAGAAAGTGTCTTGCTGGTCGAGAGACCTGCAGAGTGAAGGAGGAGGCCAGAGCCACTAAATTCCTTACCCTTTCTAAGGGAAGAAAGGCTCTGGCTAGCTTTGTGTCCAATTCTGCCCCTATAAAGATGAGTACCTGGACTGGTTCCAGAACTGACTTTGGTAGATTTAGCAGAAAGCCCAGGGAGGTGAGAAGCTGCTGGGTGACCTGCAGGTGAGATTTTACCTGTTCTGGGGATTGGCCTACAATGAGCCAGTCGTCTAGATAGGGAAAAACAGCAATCCTTTGCCTCCTTAAGTGAGCCACTGCCACTGCTAGACACTTTGTGAATACCCTTGGGGCAGAGGTAAGGCCGAAGGGCATTGCTCTGAACTGGTAATGACCTGAGGGCAGTTCAATCTGAGGTACTTCGATGGGAGCTTCTGATTAGGACATGGAAATAGGCATCCTTGAGGTCCAGGGAGGCTAGCCAGTCCCCTGGCCTTAGGGAGGTAAAATCATTGCCAGAGTTACCATTTTGAACTTTGGTTTCAAAAGATGCTTGTTCAGATATCTGAGATCTAATATGGGCGCATTCTCCTGTCTTTTTGGGGTAAGGAAGTATCTGAATATAGACCCCTGCCCTGGTGCAGGGAGAGACCCTTCTACTGCTCTGAGAGCTAACAGGGATGAGACCTCTGTTTCCAGAGCAAGGGTCTCTGAAGCACTTGCAGGTAGAAAAAGTCTGCTTCTCAACTTGGGAAACTTTTTGAAGCTGAGAACCAGACCCTGGCCTACTACTTCCAGAACCCACTTGTCTGAGGTTAAAGAAGCCCAATTCTGGCTGAAGTAAGCCAGCCTGCCCCCTACCGGTACAGGAGAATCGGCCCTGGGCACCCCATCAGGGTGCCTGCTTAGCAGGAGCTTTAGGCTGGGGGTGGGAACAGGTCTGCCCACCCCTCGCCTGCCTCTGCCTCTGAAGAAGCCCTCTGAGCACAGGCAGGAGGCCTGAGTCTGGTAAAGGCCTGTGAAAGGCCCGCCTACCCCTGGGGTATGCCTTTGAGGAGTGGCTTGCAGCTCCTTAGCCTGGGCACTCTTGTAAGTAGTCCTATATTCATCCATCTTTTTCATGTAGTTCTCTGTCTGCTCCCAAACAGAGAATTCCCCACCACAGGAAAATCCATAGCCTTAGTCTGGGTATCTGTGACAGACTAGTACACCTGAGCCAGGCCAACCTCTAAAAAGCTACAGATGTGGCCATGACCCTAGAGGAAACATCATTAACATCCACAGCAGCATGAAACTGAACCTTAGAAGCCTCAATGCCATCAGCAGCCACCTGTTCTAGTTCACTAGCCAGCTGGCCATGGGCTTGCTTGGCTAATTGCATCACAGTATCCCATCTAGATTTCTGATACCTAGCTACATAAGCCATATAATTTGCTTGCCTGAGTCCCAGAGAGGCTGCCATATACTGTTTTTTTGCCACGGCATCAATCTTCCTGGAATGCTTGTCAGGAGGATGTGAAGCCAGGGGAATATTAGCTTTATCACAGGTAGCAGCCTGAACTACCCCAACATGACTGCATTGCTGAGAAAGGAATTCTGTATCAGGACCTGACAATGTGTACCTTCTGTCCATCTTTTTATCTACAGGAGGCACAGAATTAGGAGTTTAAAATTTTATTGTTTGCTTCCTAAAAGACTTATGTAAAGGAATAGACAATCTCCTAGACTCTGGAATATCTATCATTTCTACAAAATCAGGCTCCTCTTGCTCATCCACAGCTTCTTCTAAGGGAAGCTGGAGGGTTTCAACAACTTTTTGTAAAACATGAAATGAGATGGGGACTCAGACAGCATAGGGAGATTCTAAAGGTCTGTCTGGGGAGATGTCGGTTCAATGGGCACACCCAGACCTTCCAGCCACATTCATACTGTTCATAATCATCCTCCCCTCCTCTGGTTCATAAAATTCCTCAATATCATATTCCTGAACCACTGGGACGGACGAACCGACCTTTTGCCAGATAGTGGCGGTTCGGACGGACCCTGAGACAGTGACTGGACAATTTGTATGGCTTTTACTATCTCTGCAGCAGTTGGAGAAGGGGTTTTGGACTCCAGACCTGCTGATTTTCTAGTTTTCTTTACTGGAATTGGTTCCTCAGAACCAGCTTTTCTTTTTCCCGAGGAAGTCTCGCCCTGGTCAGAGGGCACTCCCTCCGGTTCGGTTGGCACCGAACCGGGCTGGCCATCCGGGTCAGCGGACTTTTTGGCCTCTCGTTCCCTGAGCCTGCCCAATCTTTTTTCCAGGGTGGCTGCAGGGAAATTCTTACATATCTGGCAGTCTGACTGAGGTGGTCAAACCCCAGACAATAAACACATGTGGTGCGTGGGTCAGCCTTGGCAAAGACTTCCCCACAAACATCACAGTGTTGAAACCCAGTGGGCCCGGTTTTTCTTTTGGGTTTCTCAGACATAATGCCAGCCTAACCAGAAAACTTGCCCTTTAAATGGCAGTGCCAGGCAAGACACCCTTATCGGTTCCTAACCGTGTCATGGGTATTGGAAAAAAACGTAATAAATCCGATTTTTTTAGAACCGATAAGAACCGGGAACCGCACTCTAAAATATTAAATTTTTAGTTTTAAATGAGTTTTAAACCCAATTGATCGGTTCAAAACTGAACCGATAACTTACAAGTTCCACACAGACAAAACCTTCAATTTACTTACGGTTACCACAGATAGAGCTTGAACCGAACGGTTTTACGGTTAAAATAAAACTATTCTCGGTTGAATCCAACCAAGAAAACACTTTTTAAACAGAGAAATGAACCGAGCAGTAGGAGAAATCTCCGGAGCGACTGTTCACTGAGGCGGAGTAAAGAATCTGACAGTTCAGGTTTGAAATAACACAGATAGAGCTGCTTCTTACAGCTCGTGGCCAAAATTCTATTTTGGAATGGTTTAACCATTTCACCTCCGAGCAGTTCTAGAGCTGGATCAAACTGCTACTGTCATAATATAGCAAGACTTCATGTTGTTTGAATCAATGCAAGATGTAATCCATCTTGCGATTATCCCGCTTTGCTGCAGGTCTGCCAGAGCGGCTTCAGTGTAAGTGACAAACAGCTGGCAAACCTACTCCGAATTTCTGCCATCCTCTCCTTATAATAGGACACAGCCTGTCCCAGGTCCAGAGTATGGAGCCTGTACTCAGCAGCCGAGGTGGTTAGCTAGAACACAGGTAGAGTCAACACCTGGTCAAGGTGAAACTCTGACACCACCTTCAGGAGGAATTTGGTGGGGAGCAGGACAAACTTGTCCCTGTGGAAGACCAGATAAGGGAGTCCACCGAGTGCATGGAGCCCCTGTCCTTCTGGCAGATGTGATAACCACCAGAAAGGCAGTTTTCCACGACAAATGTGACATCTCACACTTGTGCATCGGTTCAAATGGCTAGCCCTTGACCTTTCCCAAGACCAGCAGTAAATCCCACGGAGGTGGAGGTTCACACAGTGAAGAGGATATGTGATCAAGGCCTTTGAAAAAGCACCAGACCACCTTCTCCTGTGCCACCGTCTGCTGACCGGCCCATGACCAGTAAGCAGAGATGACTGCCATTTGAATCTTAAGGGTCAAAGACCGAAGCCCTCATTTGGAAAGAGACCAAAGGTAGTCTAAAATGCTAGCCACAGGACAGAGGGTCCAGGCCCTTGCCCTGACTCCAAATGGAAACTCTTTTCCACTTGAAGGCATAGCACTTTCTGGTCAACTCCTTCCTGGATGCTGCCACTACTGTGAATACATCCTCGGATAGACCCAAAGCCTGGAACTCTAGCTGCTCAGGCACCCGGCTGTCAGGTGCAGGGACTGAAGGTCCGGATGAAGGACCTTCCCCTGATTGACAAATAATAGGTCTGGGTGTGCTGGAAGACGCCTCGAGAGCCTGTTGCTGAGGCTGAAAAGATCTGGATACCAGAACTGGCGTGGTCAGTCTGGGACTACCAGGATCACTTGCGCCTTGTCCCTCCTCACCTTTAGGAGCACCCTGTGAATCAAAGGAAATGGAGGGAAGGTGTAGAAGAGGCCGGGGTCCACAGCCTCGAGAAGGCAACCCCCTGCAACAATCCCTGCTGAGGGGGGCGGGTGTGAAACAGTCTCAGCTTGGTGTTTTCCCTGGAGGCAAACAGGTCCACCATTGGTTTTGCCCCAGTGGGAGAACAGGCTCTAAGCTACCTCTAGATGGAGAGACCACTCATGAGATGTCTAGCTATGCGGCTGAGGGCATCCGCCAGTTGATTTGAGGCTCCCGCTACATGGATGGCTAGGAGATCTGCCTCCAGTCAGCTCATGAGTGTCCAGATGCGGAGCGCTTCCCTGCACAGCAGCCGGGAGTGCGTGCCACCCTACTTGTTGAGGAAGTACATGGTCGTTGTATTGTCCATCTGGACTTGAACTACTTGACCCCGAAGCTGCTGTGCGAATGCTGTCAATGCCAGTCTGACCACTCTGAGCTCCAACAGGTTGATGTGGTAAAGGGACTCCTCGGGGGTCTAGAACCCATGGGCCCTGCTGTCCCCCATGTGGGCTCCCCAGACCATGAGAGAGGCATAGGTCGTGAGGATGACCATCGGCTCAGGGCAGACAAACTTTTTTTCCTTTCCAGCAACCGGTCTAGGACGGTCCACCACTGGAGAGCGTTCCACATTTTCTGGGTCACAGTGATTCAGCTGGTCGAAATGACCTAGGTGTTGAGTCCACTGGGTGGCCAGCTCCCACTAAAGGGCGCATATGCCACCTGGCCCAATGGACCACAGTGGTGCAGGCCGCCATGTAACCCAGAAGGCACAGAAAATCCTGGGCAGGGCGCAATTGTCCAACCAGAAATGACTGGGCAAAGGAGGACAGAACCTCCAACCTGTCCGCCGGGAACCGAGCTCCGGCTCGCAGAGTCGAGCTCTGCCCCGATGAAGCACATCACCTGAGAAGGCAAGAGTTCCGACTTGGTCTCGATCAGTATGCCAAGTTGAGAGCAGGTCTGGAGGGCCAGGTCCCCGGACCTCTCCACCTCTTGCTGGGTGGAACCTGCTAAGTGCCAATCGTCAAGGTAAGGGTATACCCTGACCCCTCGACGCCTGAGGTGGGCTGCCACCACTGCAATGCATTTGGTAAAGACCCATGGAGGCCGAATGGCTTGGCTCGGAACACGCAAAGGGTTCCCTCTGCTCTGAAGTGGAGGAACCGCTGGTGAGACGGACGGATTGGGACATGAAAGAACGCATCCTGAAGAGCCAGTCAGCAGAACCACATGTTTTGCTCCAGGGATGGTATGATCTGAGACAGAGTTACTATCCAAAAGGTGCGTGGCCTGAGATGCTGATTCAGGTCATGCAGATCTAGAATGTGACACCAGCCCCCTGTCCACTTTGGGACCAGGAAGTACCTTGAAACGAACCCTGGGTTGACTGGAGGATCTGCCACTCGGACCACTGCCTCCTTGAGGAGAAGCTGGGCTATGTCATCTCTCAGAGCCCACTGAGTGTTGGCTGATACTCTCTCCTCCCATGGGGCTTGGGCTCAGCTGGGTGGATACTGCTCAAATTCTAGAGGCAGACCCTGACCGACCACTTCTAAGACCCACCTGTCTGTGGTAATAGCGGACCAGGCAGAAAGGAAGTGGCGGAGCTGACCCCCCACCGGAGGACCCAGAGCTGGCATGACAGGAATAGGGATGGCCACCCCTATCCCGTCACTGGTCAGGCTTGGAGGAAGGCGGTCCAGGGATTGAACCCCGACCTCCTCTGCGGGCCTGGGGAGGTCTGAGATTGGGCCAGGGGTGCCAAGTCTGTGCCTGCTGCTGCTGTTGTCCTCCCTGAAAGGAGAACTACTAGGCCGCAGGAACAGAGTGCCGAAAAGGCTTCTTCAGCTGCTACAGCTTCTTAGAACCAGAAGCGCTTTGAGCAGAAGTAGCCGAGTCCAAGGTAGCACTAGACTGTTCAATTTGCTGAAGGTGACCATCCACACCTGGCCCGAAGAGATCGGTACACAGGAAAGGAACATCAGCAAGTTTGTGCTAGGTATCCGCCGTGAAGGTGGAAAGCCTCAGCCAAGCCCTGCGGCGTGAGGCAACTGCATCTGCCACCAAACGGGCGCATGAGTCCTCAATGTACAGAGCCATCTGAAGCTGCTGCTTAGCAACAGCACGACCTTGGTCCCAGATCTGCTTGACTGTAGTCTAAAGATTCGTGGGAAGATGTGGGAGAACTTTGTCCAAGGACCCCAGAAGGGCATGGGAGAAGTCTGCCATGATGATGGCCCAGCTTGCCTGATGGAGGCCTAAAGAGGATTCTGCATAGATCTTCTTGGCAGAGTGGTCCAGTTTCTTGGACTCCTTGTATGGGGTCTATCGGTGTCAGCAAAACTGCCTGTACATCTGAACACAGAGGCGGTAACAAGGTTCTCGGCCGAAGGATGGTCTGTGAACCCCGAGAGGGACCCAATGGGCACCACATACTTGTGGGCCATCTGGGCAGACAGTGCTGGGCAGGAGACAGGATGCTGCCAAAGACCCAAGGCCGGGTCAACAATGGCTTCGGCCATAGGAAAGGCTTCCGTCATGGTATCCCCTCTCTTGAGAATGTCAGTGAGAGGGTATGCCACCTGTTTCTAGATTGGTTTCAGGGGCATCCCCCGTGGATTCGGAGATAAGGCGGAGAATCCCTTCAAAAGGATGAAGGGCCTTCCTCTGTTGTCAGATCACCGGCCCACTCATCATCCTACGGGTGAGAGTGAAGATCGGTGTCGCCTGAATCCAAGGTACCCGGATGTAACGGCCACCAAGGTCACCCAAATATGCCTGGGGTATCAGTGAGGGAGGACCAAGATCTTGTGAGGAAGACCCGGCTGACCGAAGCCTCTTCATAGGAGCCCCTCCTAAAGGCTGTTTAGGTGGCGGCTCCACCACAATCAGTGGAAAGACCGATACTGGCTGAACCAGAGCGGGTTTAGTCGGCTCTGCGGACGGGGAAACCGATTTCACCAGTTCCAGAGGAGTTGGCTTCGGCCTAGGAGGTGAAAGCCAAGTAATCGCTGGAGTAGAGACCGTGGCTGGCGTCTGCCCGGACAGGATCAGCTGCTGCCACATCTGATCCTCCCGGCGTCAGCGGAGCTTCAACCGAAGCCTCTCCTCATCCGAGGAGGACGAGGATGACTGATGGCGTCATCTCTTTTTGGAGTGCTTATGCGCCTTCCTCGGCCTCTCGGTCAAGGGGGTCCGAAATCTCGACCTGGATCTGACTGGCCGAGTTGGTCACTTGGGAGAGACCGGTTGGACCGGTGACTGCCCGGGATCAGGGATCAGTTCCTCAATGGGATTCCCAGCTGGCTGGGTCTCCTCATCGGGGAAAGACAGGACCAGAGTCCTAGTGAGAGAGTCGTCGATTGGAACGGGCGACAATGGATCGATGGGATAGATAACCTCGTTGATCGAGACCTCGGTCAACTGGCCAGACAGCAAGGCCGAGAAGCCAGCGGCTGAGGAGGCAATTCTGACCGAAGGTTTTGAAGCTAGGGCCTACAAAAAGTGAGAACAAAGAGGAGGCAACCTGAATCTTCCAGCAGAAAGGAAGATCTGGCGTCATGGGGCACAGCCGAGGGCTATACCACCCGGATGGGTGGGAGGAGCCAGCTTGAAGACTTTCCGGCGATTCTTAAAGGGGAATGGGACATGCTGAGCAGTGTGGATGAACAACATATTCACGTCCCTAGAAATGTAAATTACGTACCTACCATAATTCTTGATCTTCTTGGACAAAGTCTCCACCACTCATTCGCACTGACAGGACTACGCCGGAGGTGCTAGGACCCAGCGGGAACCACAAATCTTCAGGAGGGCCAGCACCTAGGTAGGGCTGTGAGGAAGCGGCACCGCGAGCTCGGCTCATGCCGTATAGGCTACCTCAGTTGACCTTCCAACCACCTCAGTACCTTTTTTTACTGAGGAGGTGCAGCGTAAACTAACCTACTGAAAATTAACCTATTGTCGGACATAAGATAGTCCGAATGACCCGTGCAAGAAGGGTGAACACAACAGAGTCATCATAGCCCAGCCATTGAGGGAATGAAGACCACAAACAGATAAGTGAGCTTGGGGGATGTCAGGTGGGTGTGTGAATGAGTGGTGGAAACTTCGTCCAAGAAGACCAAGAATTATGGTAGGCACATAATATACATATCTTCCTGGACATAAAGTCTCCCCCACTCATTTACACTGATGGGAGAGTACCGAGCTAAAATAATCCCCCGAGATGGACAGCAGGAGAGAGGAGCTCAACCAGGACAGAAGTCCATTAAGGACTGTCCTGCCAAAAGACTGATGCTGTCTGGCATGGACATCCAAGGGGTAGTGCTTACTGGAGTGTGTATGGAGCTCCAAGTAGCCGCACTGCAGATGTCCGTAATGGGCACGTTGTAAATTTCTGCCAGAGATGCGACTGCTCTGCCACAATGAGTATAACTCTGCCTAAGCTTAACCTGTGCCATGAAGTAGCAGAGGCATGCCACTAGCCATGCTGAAATACACCTGATAGCAACAGGCTGACCAAGCCAGGCCGTGCTGAAGGAGACAAACAGTTGTTTAGATGTAGGGATTTCCTTAGTCCTGTCTAAGTAGAGCGACAAGGCTCTATTCACATCCAAGAAATGTAGGGTACGCGCTCCCTCATTCTGGAAGTTCATGAGGTAGGTAGGAAGGACAAAGGGCTGATTCAGATGGAATTCTGAGACAAACTTAGGAAGAAACGTGGGGTGGGTCCTAAGAACCACCTTGTCTTTGTGAAATACAGTATACGGGAGGGTCTGAGACCAAAGCATGTATTTCAGAGACTCTGCAGGCAGAAGTGATGGCTATAAGAAAGGCCACCTTCCAAGTCAGAAATTTCAGGTTACAAATAGGTAGGGGCTCGAAAGGTTTATGAGTGAGCATGTCTAGCACAAGGTTAATGTCCCAGGCTGCTACTGGTTGTCTGACCGGTGGCCTGGTATGTAGAATGCCTTTAAGAAACCTCTTGACCACAGGAAGCTGAACCAGAGACATGAAGTGTACGGGCTCATGGTATGCCAAGATTGCGAAGAGGTGAACCTTCACAGTCGAGAACTGCAGGCCTGTGTTTGACAGGTCAAGAAGATATATGGAGTAACAGACTGGACAAAATTGTCCACGCAGGAATACTCCCGGATGCCATCTCTGATCACTCACCTACCTACTGCATCTGAAGCTCCACTTCACCAGCAGAGTGATCCAGGTGAGGGACTTCTCCAAACTCATCCTCGAAGACTTCCTCGAGGATCTATGATGTGCCGACTGGTCCAGGGTCCACAGCACTAATGACCCTGTTGCAGCCCTTGACCACTTCCTGGCCGTATTCATTCCCCTGCAAAACAGGCAGGCACCCTTACAAAAAGGTGGGTGAGGGGCACTGTCACGAAGTGGCTCCATGGAGGCCTTCTTTCCCTAATGAAGCAAAGAGACAAATGCTGGGGGAAACGCAAAATCTCCTGCAGTAATAACGACCTCCTAGAATATCGGTGGCTCAGAAACTCTTGTAAAGAGAGGCCATGTCGCCAAGGCGGGACACTACAAATCGCCCTGCTAAACTCGGCCTATAACCCCGGCGCCTGGCAAAACATCAAAACCTGGTCGGAGGTTCCGCCAAGGAAACACTCAAGGACATGAATGTCGGGGATTAACTGCACAACCCCCATACTATTGCTCTGCCAACGGCATGTTCTCGGACCTGCCTGCTCCACCCACCTCCCAATCCTCCCCCAATACCCCGGGTGAGCTCCCGCCCCACCACTCTACCTTAAACGAATCTCAGTTAAAGAGACTCAGGCACTCCTTGTCGGTCTCCCCTACCATATAGGGGGATCGACAACCTCGAGCCAAAGCTGCTAGCCTGGGGCGCCCTCCTGCCCAGCCCGTCCACCATATATTCAACTCTTCCCTTATTTTGGGAACCATACCTGACGTATGGAAAGTGGCCAGGGTTTCCGGTCTACAAGCATGGCGACTCTAAAGAGATGAAACTATCGCCCCATAGCCATACTCTCGGCTATCTGTAAGCTCCTTGAAAAGGCAGTGGCTGCACAAATCTCCCATTACCTACAGGAGTACAGAGTTCTCTCCCCTGCACAACATGGTTCCAGGAAGAGGCACAGCACAGAGTCTGCAATTGCCATGGTCACCTCTAAGGTCAGATCCTTGACGGACCAAGGTAAACTGACTGGAGCCATCTTCGTTGACCTCTTTAAGGCCTTCGATCAGGTTGCTCATAATCTCCTCCACTCCACTCTACACTCGATCGGATTCTCCCCCCAGGCCCTTGCATGGTTCTCCAACTACCTTGGGGGGGGCGACAGCAATACACCAGCTTCAACCGTGCCCTCTCGGCCCTTTCCCCAGTTAGCTGCGGGGTCCCCCAGGGGTCCGCCCTTGGCCCTATTTTGTTTTCCCTTTTCGTGAAATGAGCTGCCCTCCGTTGCATCCTACGGGCACACATACTCTATAAGTGGATGACCTCATAGTACTGGCTAGTTCCCTGGACATTACAACCATCAATTCCGTCTTAATTCAGACTTCGTTCATATCCATAACTGGCTCATGGGACACAAGCTCACCGTAAACTTGGACAAGACCCAAACCATGCTCTCTGGTTCAGCGGCCAAAACTGCTTCTTGCCCTACTCCGTTAGCTATCCTTGGGCTAATGGCTCCTCCTGCGGTCATTGACTCCGTCCGTACCTTGGCGTCACCCTTGATCCTCAACTGGATCTTACTGAGCACCTTGAACATATGTAAAGCCACCAACAGCAAGCTTGGACTAGCCTACAGAGCTAAGGATTGCCTCACTATGCCTGCTCAGCTCGCCATAGCCAAGGGGATTCTCCTTCCCACTCTGCTATGGGCTTGTAGCTTTGCCCCAGTTCCAAATTCCAGTCTAGCAAATGGGATACAGCATATGACATTTGTCGCCAAGACTCTCCACTCGCCTTTACTCATCGCTGTGAGCTCTGTTCCCTCACTGGATGCCCCCCAGAAACACCGAGCCTTTGTCCTCAGCAATTTCAGACAATATAGTTAGAACAGAGACCCCTCTGCTTGCCTACCCTCAAACAGGTAACCCATGCCTACCACTTAAGGTGTAGTGTCTGCCAGGTCTGGCTGGTCCCAAGGACTCGCCCTCACTGGTGACCAGGCCTTCTCCGATATGCGCGCCACTTTGAACTCCTTCCCGCCCTTGTTCGTGCCTCCCCTCCCACCCTTGCTTCAAAACATCCCTATGGAACTTCCTCAAAGTGGCTTCTACCTGTCTATGTGCTGCATAGACCCAGAGTAGTCTCTCCTCACCTCGTCCCTCCCGCCCTGGGTGTTTGTGTGCCATCTCTCCGGCCCCATTTCCCTCTGACACTTGACCTTAAGCACTTTCCACTCCGTCCTTGGAGCGCCCCTCACATTCTCAGCACTCACTCTAGCTGCACTTTGATGCCCCACTTTCCCTCTGGTCAAGCATTTTGTATTGTCTGTACTTCGTTTTCGTGGGAGTTGTCACTACGTAGTCCCCTACTGATTCTGCCTCCCAAAACTAATTTCACATCTTGCTGGCGCTCTGCCAACTCGCTGCCTTGCTGTTCCTGCTGATTTTCTACCTCCCCATGCCACTTATGTACCCTGCTGATGTACTGCCCTGCTTTACTGTATAATTTTGCCATGTGTACTGTTGCTGTCCACCCACTAGTGCGTGGCCCTGTATGTATCTCTTGTACCCTGGAACTACCGGTATGTGGGCCTGTATGTTACCTTGACATTGTATAATGTGTCTCATGTACTCTGTAACCTCCGGGTCACACCTGAAAATAGGCACTTGTTGTCTAGTGTGCTTACCTGGTTAACAAAAAGCAAATAAATAATAAATAAAGAAATACTCTAGGACCTTGTTTGGTGGGCAGGAAAAGGATTCATGAGATTTTGCACATCAGATGGAGAAGCGCTTCCACTTAGCTGTGTAAGTTTTTCGAGTAGCTGGCTTGCATGCAGCTAACAGAACACCTGAGACCCTATGTGAAACATTAAACCTGTTCACCTCTCTCTCCTCAGGAGCCAGGCATGGAGGTGAAGGGACTTCAGGTTGGGATGGACCACAGGGCCCTGGGACAGCAGATTCGTAAGAAGTGGAAACTGTCTCAGCGAAGTTTCCGATAATCTGTTGATTAATGGAAACCAGATCTGACAAGGCCAAAATGGGGCAATGAGAATCATTCTGCCCCCACCCCCCCCGTGCCTCCAGTTTGAGCAGCACCCTCTGAACTAGGGGAAGAGGAGGAAATGTGTACAGAAAGCATTTTGTCCACCACAGGCTGAATGCAACCTGACAAAAAACACCAGGTCCTGGATTTCTGGAGCAGAAGAGAGGCAGTTTTGTGTTGAGTGGGGACGTAAAAAGGTCCAGGTCTGGAGTTCCCCATTCTACGAAGAGTGACTGCATGACACTTGCGTCGAGAGACCACTTGTGAGGATCTGCCTCCGTTCTGCTGAGACAATCCGCCAGATCGTTCTGGACTCCTGGCAGGTAGACCACCTGGATCAGAGCTTTGTGCTCTAGGCACCATTCCCACACTCTCATCGCTTCCCTGCATAAGGGGTAAGAGTGTGCTCCGCCCTGTTTGCTGATGCAGTATATCGCTGCCTTGTTGTCTGTTTGAAGGAGAATGGTTTTATGACAGAGTATGTCCTTCAAGGCCCGGACTGCGTAGAGGACTGCTCTCATTTCCAGAACATTGATGTGAAGCTGAGACTCGTCCTGACTCCAATGACCCTGGGTATGGAGATCCTGGCAGTGAGCTCCCCATCCCAGTAGGGACGCATCCGTGGTGATGGAGATCTGGGAATCTAGAGGGGCAAAGGGATAACCCTCCCGAAGGTTGTTCTCCTGAGTCCCCCAGGTGAGCAACCATTTCAGCAGTTCCGTCACCTTGATGTGAAAGGACTGTGGTTGTGTGGCTAGCGACCACTAAGTAGTTCTCATGTGAAGGCGAGCCAGGGCACAGTGAGCACTGAGGATGCCATGAGACCCAGCATCCGCTACATTGAGAGAGCTCGGACCAAGTTGTTTTCTCTGATGAAGCAGGCCATCTAGAGGATGTCACTCCTTCTTTCCTCTGGAAGAAAGACTTTCGCATTGGAGGTATCCAGAGGGCTCCTATGAAGAACAGCCATTGGGAGAGCTGCTGCAGTAACTTTCAAGTTTAGCAGGACTCCCATGGATGTGAGGAATTTTGAAGTCGTAGCTGCAGCTTCTTGAGTCTCTTTGTCTGGAGGGGCTTGCGAGAAGCCAGTCGTCCAGATACAGGAACACCTGAATTCCGAGCTTCCTCAGATGTGCTGCAAGAACTGCAAAACACTTTGTAAAAACTTGAGGCACAGAGGATTACCTAAAGGGCAGGACTCTGAATTGGTAGTGCTGACCCAACGCCATGAATCTGACGTATTTGTGGTGGTCTGGGTGAATGGGAACATGCTGATAGGTGTCCTGCATGTCTAGGGAGGCTAGCCAGTCATGTTTATGAATCAGAGGTAAGAGCGTAGAGTGATATCATCTTGAACTTTTCCTTGAAAAGAAACTTGTTTAACTTTCTGAGATATAGAATAGGTCACATGCTGCCTGTTTGCTTTGAAACTAGGAAATAATGGGAGTAGAACACCTGTGTTCCACTGATCCAGTGGAACTATTTCTACCTTGTTGTTCAGAAGGCCTTGGATATCAGAAGCAAGAAGGTCTGACTGAGAGACAGACAGCCTGAGCTGTCATTTGGGTGGATGATCGGAGGGGTTTCCGACAGATTTAAGTACCCTAGTGGAATATTCTGTGCACCCATTTGTCTGATGTGATTGACTTACCGGTCATAAAACTGAGTCAGACACCCTCCTACTACCAAGGAAGAGGCCCCCCCCCCCCCGACAGCTGAGGTGGGACTTGGGCCGGGATCTCAGAGGGTGGCCCTAGGCACTTTGGGGCCCCGTGCCCTCTGTTGCCTTTTCTTTTGCAGCTAAGGGGTTTGGTTTCTGTTAAAGCCCCCTCTGCCTTTACCACGAAAGGACTGTTGGTTCTGAAACTGATGCCTGTTCCCGCCCCTTTGAGGGGCTGCGGAAGGTGGTCTGGCCATTTTGATGGCCGTCCTAGTCTTCTGAGTGGCACCTAGTGACTGCTCAACCTGAGGACCAAACAGATACATACCATCGAAAGGCAAGGCCATAAAACCCTATGTTGGGCATTATTTGTGAAGCCCAAGATGTGCAACCAAGAGAGGCGATGGGTGCAAATATCAGCTGCCACTGCTCTGGAGGCAGTGTCAAAGGCATCCATGGCAGCTTTGAGCTGTTGATTATTGGATTCTAGTAATGCTTTGAAGGATCTCTGCATTAACGGACTAATCTGGAAGAGCTTCCATCGTAACCTTGAGCGAATGCCAGAGTATATACTCACATTGAGAGAAGTAGCCCTGGTAGCGAGCACTATGCATGCCCAGGGTGGAAGCAGCAAAGACTCGCTTCCCCAAGGTGTCGATCTTGCGAGATTCTTTGTTTATTGTATTAGCCGTAGATTCTTGTGGAAGAACGGCTTTATCATTCTCTGCCTGAACAATGTTGGTATCAGCAAAGGCTTGTGAGGCCAGAACACGTCAATCCTTGGGAGGGGCATATTTCCTGTCTCAAAAGAGGGCTATACAGGGGGAGTCTATTCCACAGGGATGTCCGGAAAGTGCAGGTACTGCAGATGCAGCAATATCCCAGGATCGATTTCTGAAGTCTGTTGAGAGACTGGTATTCAAATTCTTGAGCAGATTCTTAAAAGAAAGTTCCTCGACCAAAGGCTCTGTTGAAAGAGGTTTATTCACTGCCCCTAGGGAGGAATCATCGTCGAAGCCATCCCCCAATCGAAGATCAGGATCGGGCTCACTGTCATCCCCTACTAGTCCAGATGGGACTGTATAGATAGGAAAAGGAGGAAATGAAGGAGGAGGAGGAGCAGCAGCAGTGTGAATTGGAGTCGAAAACCCCTGCATCGCATGCGGCACCACAGACGCTCCCAGCGCTGCTACAGGAAGTGGCACCTAAAACACATGTGGCACTGGCAGAGGATGTGGCGCCGAACGAGAGGTTCCCAACCCCCGACTCGCTGTGGAAAAATGAAGACATTCAGCAGGAGATAAAGGCACCAGTGTGGACCCCTGCGCCACAGCCATATGAGGGAGATAAACACCAGAGCACGGTGTCGACGGCACCAGAGAAGGCACCGCGCGACCAGGAAGCCCCAACCGCCCTGCCCACAGGTCCTAAACCAAGAGGCCTGAAGGCCCCAGAGACAGACTCGCCTGCTCATGCAGACAGGACAACCGCTGAACCCACTGCTCCATAAGAGCAGCCCAATGGTGAAACTGTTCACCTGAGGACCCCCCAGTGGGCGGGGAGGGACTCCGGAGTAGAGGATGCCAGCCATCAGAGACAGAGACTGGAGAAGACCACGTAAGAGATGGAGTCTGGCCTCTGCCACCAGTAACTGACAATCGACGCGCAGACATACTAAAAGGCGACCTCGAGTGGTGCAGTTTCTTTTTCGACCAGGACGTAAAAGAAGTACTCAGGTCGAGTGGTGCCGAGTCCTCGACAAGGACCGAGAATGGGATGCTCCTTTTTGCTCTTTCAGTGAAGACCGCCCATTCCCCCCCCCCAGCACTAGACTGCCTGTAGTCAGACCCCCTCCCTCCATAGAGGGTGGCAGACCAGACCCAGCCCTGCTGACCGAACAGCTTTCATGCGAAGTCTCCCTACCATCACCTGCCCCGTTCATATTCGACTCCGTCGAAGGAGAGCTGAAGACTTTTCTGGTGAAAAATCTACTTAAATTATTTTCTTTTTAAACTGGTAAGAAAATAATAAAACTACTAAAACTAATCTAAACTGAAAGACTATAGCTGCTGTCGTACAGACGAGAAGTTTTGACTCCTGGCAGGCGAGCAACGTCATCACTGAAGTGCACTTGACGGCAGGAAAAAAGAAACTCGGGTGTCTGGAGGGGCGACACCATGGCAGCCTATATGGCGCGAGCCGGGTGCCACTTCCTCATGGTTCTACCTAGGCGCCAGCCCTTCTGAAGATTTTTGGCTCCCGCTGGGTCCTAGCACCTCTAGCATAGTCCCATCAGTGTGAATGAGTGGTGGAGACTTTATGTCCAGGAAGATCACAGATTCAGCTAGAATCTCTGTAACTGTTCTGTAAGTTGTATTGTCTCATAAAGAGTACTCTCAAGTAGTAACAATACAAAAATGTTGTGATGTGTAATGGGATAATGGATGCACTCACTGTTACGTTTTCCCTTTCTAGGAAAAAAGAAAACAGAGAGACCCACTTGGAGACAAGCGCCATCTACTACTAGGGCACATCCTCTACCCATGATGGCATAACAGGAGAGACAAATAAAACAAAAAGAGTCATTCTTCCAATTGTCCTAGAAGGAAAAAAAAAACAAAACAGAAATTTCAGAGATGGCCTCTGCAGAAAGGTGATTAACAGAGTGACAGCATATTAGATGAATAACCTGTGGTTACCAGTTACACCTATGGTGCTGTGTCCTTGGGTATAAATTCAAGTTGTCTTCCTAAGCAATAATGAAGGAAAAAGATTAATTACTTGTAACTATAGTTCAACTACTGGTATTCAATTCACATCCACACTTAGGCAGAATCCTCTAGATGTAGCTCAGTCACAGAAAGTCTCAAGCTTGGCTCCCACTACCCACTGTGTCCTCCTCCAGCTCCGCTCCTTGCAATGTCAGATCTTGCACTCAGAAGCAGGGTTCTGTGTGCTTCTTGGGTGTGTTGTGTGGATGTCGACTGAATACCTGTAGTAGAAAGTACAGTTACATAAGAACTTACTGTAACAATACATCTTCGAGAGGCTCTTGCAGTAGGTAATCACCTTGAGGACCGAGCGCCCATGGCATCAGGACCTCATGGAAACTTTAGCCAGCAGTATCTGATGGGGGACCGTCCACCAGAGGCTGACTCAGCATGACCCTATATAGTGGGCGATCCCCCCATATCTTTCAGTTCTCCTGCCGCAGAACTCCATGGAGGTGCGACAGGAGAAGAATAAACGCTTCTGGAGCTCAGAATGAGCCCATAAAGAAAAAGCAAAAATAAGTAGGGGATGGAGGGAGGAAAAGGTTACCTACTGCAAGAGCCTCTCAAAGATCTACTGTTATGGTAAGTTCTTACGTAACTGCACTATCTTACTTTGAGAGGGCTCCTGCAGTAGGTAATCACATTGAGGAATGAGTCCCAAGCAGTGTGAATCAGAAGAAAAGACGGAAACACGGGAGATAGGAGCTAAGAACCTGCTATAGGCCCAGAAAATTTATGACAGGAGGCCCTGAAGTACACCTAGGCCAAAACCTGCCCTGCGCCGAGAAGCAATGTCCAGGCTGTAATGCTTTGTGAAAGTGTGGACTGAACTCCAGGTAGGCACGGTACAGATGTCAGCAGCAGACACATTCCTGAAATAAGCAAGGGAGGCAGCCACTCCCCTAGTGGAATGCCCCTCGACTTCCCCTGGGAGGGTTTTACCATGCTTCTGGCAACAAAAAGTAATGCAGTTTGCCAACCATTTGGATAAACACTGTTTGGTAACTACCACACCTTCTCTCTTGGGTGCAAAAGAAATGAAAAGCTGATCCATTTTTCGGACAGACTTTGTCCCGTTTGTGTAATTTCTGTGAATATCTAACATGTGCAGAAGTGCTTCTCCCTGATTAGAATACTCGGGGTATGGCCCAGTGGCATTGAGGGTTGAGGCGCTGGACGCCACACCTTGCTCCATGCCAGCAAACAGGGTTCAGGAATGAGCCCAGGTCATCGGGGTTGGCAGGGGAGTACTAGGATGGAGCGTCGACAACAGCTCTCCTAGTCCTGGGGAAAAGGGGGATCCACACCGCGCTCTGGTGGTCCCTGGGATGCCCGTGGTACTGCAGATGTGCGAGGTCTAGGGAGAGGGAGCACAGCGGACGTCTGCACGCTAGTGCATGGATGTCACTGCACGTCCATGCTCCCATTGGGCAGAACAAGGAAAAGGGCTGGGCGCACTGTGCAGCTTGATGGTCGAGCCCTGCCATGTTGGGAGGACTGTCGTTTAATTGCACTGTGGGGGGGGGGGTTCGGTGCTGGGCCGGGTGGCAGGGACGGGGAAGCCCTCCAGCGGACTGGCCATGGCTGTGCTGGACCCCCTCATCATGCAAGTGAGCCAGCTGCTCTCCCCGTGGCCAGGGCTGGTGGCTGGATGCCCCCGCCGGTAGGCGCCGCAGCGGGCACAAAAAGAGGGATGCAATAAAAAAAGAATACTTGGGGTAGTACACTGGTAGTTGAATCGACAGATTCAACGTAAACTCAGAAACCACTTTAGTAAAAACTTAGGGTTGGTACGAAGATCCACCCGGTCTCTGTGGAAAATTAAATAGGGCTCCTTACAAATCAGGGTCTGAAGCTCTGAAATCCTTTGAGCTGAAGTGACTGCCACTAAGAAAAGTGCTTTACAAGATAAATAGCGCATGTCACAAGAAACAGCTGGTTCAAAAAGAGGCAGGGTCAACTTTTCCAAAATAAAATTAAGATCACACGGTGGCACGGGGCTGCGCTCAGGGGTTTCAGGTGTAACATCTCTTTTAAGGAAAGTCTCTGAGACTTCTAAGTGGGCCAGTGTCCTGCCGCCAACCAAGGCTTAGAAAACGGGCAAAGACAATTCTCTCTTCTGATTGGCTGAGATGCTTCTTTAGGTGGGCATCTATCAGACATTAGATGCCCACCAAATAAAAAACCCAGCCTAAGCCTGCCTGATAGCCAGCAAAGTATCTGTGTGCCCAGCACCTGCTTCCTCATTGACTGAAGTGCTGGGTACACAATTTCAAACAGCCATTTTTTCACTCGGTAAGAGACAGCCGACACTCAACCCCATTCTCCACCTGCCTGCCTGCCCGTTTAGCCTACTGCGCAAGGAATTGCCAGTTTTTCTTACTAGTTGGTCCCATCGGCTCCAAAACGCAAACTGACCATGTTTTGTTTTACCCTTTCACCGAGTGACTGAATTCCACCCCTCACTCATAGTACAGTCTCTGTACTTACTGTAAGTAGCAACGCTAGGTCACTTTATTCAAATTCCCCCTCGCTTATGTTAAAAAGCAGTTTTTTGTTTTTTAACTGGTATCCGACATGTTGTTCTCTCGCTTTCAAAAGATGCAGCCGCTCCCCCTCTCATAAAAACATCTGTTAAGCCACCCAGCAAGACTTTTTAAAAAAATGTGGCACAAGCTATGCCCCTTTTTTTTCTGACAAACAACTTCAGTCTTTGTTGTTTAAACGAGAAACACTAGCACATCACGTGCTAAGCGTTACTAAGACGCAACTTCCCCAGCTTGCTCTGACTCCACTACCATTGAATCTGTCAGGAACAGTGTAAGTAAGGAGTTGGAGCTACTGTTTTTGCTGGTGATCGGGTCACGGTTAGGGGATGACTCACAGTACAGCCTAGTTACTGAATGACAGCTCTTTCTATTAAAAAAATAAATAAACAAAAGTGACAAGGGAGCACCTGATTGCACTTCCCGAGACTGCTTCTCACATCTTCTTGAGGAACTGCTGCTCTGCCAAGCCCTTGCCTCAGCTTCTATTTTAAATTTGTGAAACCCGATAGCCCACTTATTCAAAACCTCCCTGCCTTCAGTTCACTTCCTGGACATGCAGATCATTCTGCTTATTTTCGGCTCTGCTATCTCTTTTGATGGGATCGTTCTTCTCACTGTTCGCCCCCCCCCCCATGTGGCATGCAGAAGCTGTTTAAAAAGAAACCCTTTTCTCTGCTGTTTGCCCCCTTCATCCATCCATCTGTAGCACCAGCATGCTGAAGCTATTTAAAAAAAAAGTAAAAAGTGTCTCTAGTGCCATAACATTCCGGTCTCATCTGCTTACAAGAGTTCCTCTTCTTGACCACGCTCCCTGATCCCCAGCTATGTACACTTTGCGATTGCGATCACTTATTTTTCTTGCTCATGTTGACTGCTACTGTAACAGTACTTGGTCCCAGTTAAAAAAAAACAGATTGAAAGAATAATACTGCCACACAGTAGAGGGTGTGGAAGAACCTGAAAGTGTTGGGGTCAGACACAAATCCTTCAATGCTGACCACCTGTTTCAGCACTATGACCACACTGAATGTGTTCAGTCAAGTCCCCGTCTGGATGGTGGTCGATCAATTAATAACAGGAAACCAATGACACACAAAAAAGGCTACAAGTACAGTGGCTCAAATATAACAAAAGTCCCTAAGCAAAAAAAAAAAAAAACACATTGTAATGCAGGCGGAGGAACTATTTTATTACAAAATGAATGAAACACTTAAGAATTTTAACATTTAAACATGAACGTTATATTTTTCACACATACATAATACAGTGGTCCATTTTCTAAGCGCAATAATACCCTCCAAGATGGGCGGTATTGGCTATACTGGACCTTCCAGGGGCTATAAGGCCCCGCCCTCGGCGCCGGCCTCATTGCGCCTCTGTGTCCGTATAGCCCATACTGCTAATTCCTGTCAGGTATTATTGCTTGCATGGTAGGCAGAGACAGCCAACAAATGGACCTTTAGTGATGAGTAGCCTAGGCCCAACTCATAGAGGTGCAGCAGATATTCCATGACCGATGGAGGGGGACACGAGAAAGGATCCTAACCCTTAGCAGTGACCCAAATTGAAAAACGCTTCCACTTCGTGGCATAAGTGGTCCTTGTGGAAGGCTTTCTGGCCTCCATGAGAACCAGAGCCACGTTGGAAGAAACCCCAAAGCATGAAGCGGCTATGTCCTGAGGTGCCACGCATGTAGGTGAAAGGACTTCAGTCCTGGATGGACCAGCATGCCCGCCTCCTGGGTTAGGAGGTTGTTGCAGAGAGGCAAGCTGCTGAAGCAGTGGAAACCAAACCTGACGGGCCAAAAAGGGGCAATCAGAATCATGTGGGCCCTTTCATCCATAGCTTGAGCAGCACCCTCTGCAGAACTGGAAATGAAGGAAGGCATACAAGAGAACCTCCTTTGTCCAACGTGTTTAGCCAGAAAACACCATGTCCTGGAGCGGGCGAGTGAAACTTGGGAAGTTTTGCGTTGTATGGGAGGCGAACAGATTCAGTTCCAGCTGAACCCATAGTTCAAGATGGAGTCGACTATCTCTTGTTTTAGTTCCCACTGTGGCTCTAACTATGCTGCAGCTGAGACTGCTAGGATGTTTTGCACACCGGAATGTGTACAGCTGTGAGGTGAATCTGATGCAGGACAGCCCAATTCCACATCCGCATCACCTCCCTGCATAGGGGATATGAATGGGTGCCTCCTTGCTTGCTGAGATACCAGACCATGCACATGTTGTCCGATTGGACTAGCAGAGTACCCTTGAAAAGCCAGTATTGAAAAGCTTGAAAAGCGTACAACACTGCTCTAATCTCCAACAGACTGATGTGTAGAGAAGAATCCAATAGGGATCATGTGCCTTGAGTCCTGAGGTCTCCCAGATGAGTGCCGCATCCCAATCCTGACGCATCCACTGTCAGGGTCTGAGAGGGAGGAGGGACTGAAAAAGAACCCCCTTGGTGATACTGGAAAGATCCTGCCACTAAGAGAGATCCCTCTGCATGGAATTGGAGACCATGACCATCTGGTCTAAGTTGTCCGATCTCTGATTCCACTGTGCCATGAGCGTCCACTGTGAGATGCACATGTGAAGCTTGGCTAAAGGTACTGTGGGGGTAGCTGCTGCCATCAGGCCCAACAGTCAAAGAATCGACCTGGTGGAGACCTACTTGCTGGAGGCCACAAAATGAGCCTGCCTCTGCAGGGTTTGCGCCCTGTCCTGGGGGAGGAAAGCCATGCCCTGGACCATGTCCAACACCGCCCCAATACATTGCAGGTGCTGGGAAGGAACACGCTGGGATTTGTGAAAGTTTACAGTGATCCCAAACAGACATAAAAGGTCCAGGGTTGCAGACAGAGAGAGTTCCAACTATTCCCTCGATGGGGCTGACAGAAGTCAGTCATCGAGGTAAGGGAACACACAGTGGTCCTGACACCTCAGGGCCACCACCACTACCGCCAGGCACTTTGTGAAAATGCGAGGTGCAGAGGAAAGGCCAAAGGGCAGGGCCATGAATTGGTAATGTTCCCCCTGGGAGGAGAACCATAAGTAGCGATGATGGGCCCTGAATATAGGGTTGTGCAGGTAAGTATCCTGCATATCCAGAGTGCAGAGCCACTAACCCTTGCGCAGGAGTGCAGCAGACCCGGGGGTGTCAGCATACGGAACCTTTTGTACTCTATGTACAAGTTTAGAGTGCTGAGATCCAGAATGGGATGCAAATCTCCCATCTTTTTAAGGACCAGTACCCCTTTCCTACCTGGTGCACAGGGACAGGTTCTATTGCTCTCTTCTGTAATAGAGCCCGAATTTCCTCTCTTAGGAGATGGATGTGCGCCTTTGGGTACTGAGAATGTGCCGGAGGCCTGTCTGGAGGTTTTGTGAGAAATTCCAGAGTATGGCCGTGCTCTATGAGCTGAGGGACCATGAGTCAGTTGTCACCGCCTGCCACCCTAGTAGATGACAAGCAAATCTTCCACCCACCTGCTCCCCTGCAAGACTCTGAGAGGGGTGGGCGAATGGCGAGTCATGTGAGGAAGGGAGGGCTGGTGAGAGCTGCACCTGAAGCTCTCTGGGATTTGGCCTGGGGAGCGTCTGAGGCCGACTGCGCCCTACGTTTGTTTTGACATCGGGCTGTCTAATGTTGCTCTGGCTGCTGCTTGTCTTGGCGCCAAAAGGGATTCTTTGCCTGAAATTTTTGATGGTACATTGTTTGTACTCACCGAAGCGCCGAGCCTTTATCCTGCAGGGTGGTAATGATGTTTTGTGCATTACCCCCAAAGAGGACGGATCCCCGGAAAGGGGCCCTCCTGGATGGCATTCTGTACATCCTGTGCCAAACCCGACACACTTAGCCAGGAGAAAAAAATGCAAGCTGATGGCTCTGGCAGCCCCCATGAGGGAAGAGTCTACTGCATCGTAGGTGGTTTGAAGCGAATGCCTGCAGGCCACTTTTGCCAAACGTATCAAATCTGCCAACAGGGTTTTCGATTACAAATCTGGGAGTGCCTGAATGGCCAGCTCTAACTGGGCAAATAAGGATTTCTGGTATACCAGCATTTGCCAGCGTGAGTTGAGGCCCTCATGGCCAGAGTGGAGAAGAATAACATTTCCTATCAAACTGGTCCAGCTGCCGAGATTCCTTGTCTGGTGGTGAGGTACTCATATGCCGGGGCATAGAAGCGGCTGCTATAATGACCGAATCGGCCTTTGGCTGCATGCTGAGGTGGTCCTTCCCTTCTGGTGTATGGTAGGTGAGGTGTGCTGTCTTGGCCACCACTGGACTGGAGGAGGGCATCACCCAGATCGTTGATGCCAGATTCTCATGGGGCTCGAGCCAGGGTGGGGGTAAGGATCAGGGCCTCCTCCTTCATGTCCAGGTGTTCTGCAAGGCATTGCCTTTTTGGATCCTGGGCATCCGACTTCTAGTCGTACACCTCCACTACTTTTCCAAGGAGGTCCGTGAAGGAAGGATCCTCTGGAGGTGACCTGGGGATTCTTTGGGCTGGGGTTCCCCTATAGGCAGGGTTTCGAAACCTGACCCTAACGACTCAGAAGAATCTCAGTCAGAATCCTGGTCTGAGTCAGAAGACTCCCTGGGTTTGGCGTGGGTTTGCCCGAGGGACTGGCTGGCATCGGATCCTTAGAACGGGCCGGCATCAGCTGAGGCAAAGGGCGGAACCTGCCTCGGTTGCTGAACCTCAGGGCTCCTAGGAGATTCTCTGGGAG
This sequence comes from Neoceratodus forsteri, assembly GCA_016271365.2. Classification (NCBI taxonomy): domain Eukaryota; kingdom Metazoa; phylum Chordata; order Ceratodontiformes; family Ceratodontidae; genus Neoceratodus; species Neoceratodus forsteri. Next base: position 1,547,153,550 of record CM057449.1, on the reverse strand, counting down.
GCTGACGGTTGTCCAACTCTGTTACCAGCTGGGCCTTGGTCTCTGATCACCAAGACTGTAAAATGGACCTAAAGTCCACTGGAGGTTGAGGAGGAGGCTGGTAAGCTGGAGGATAGCCTGTAGCAAAGCCTGGTGGTGGGTAGCCTGACAAAGGATAGGCCTGGCGTACCCTGGCATATGAAACTCTGATTTGGCGGAGGCAGCCCAGTGGGTTATACGCCGGTGCCTGTGGCGTCAGATATCCTGATGGTGGGAACCTTGAAAGAGGCCCCGACGGAGGGTACCCCGACGGAAGGCCCGACGGGTGAAACCCTGACGGTGGGGCTGAAAGCCCTGACGGAGGTCCCTGCGGCACGCTAAACCCTGATGGCCCTGGTAGGGTTAGGTCTGGTGGAGGGCATGCCGGTGGCATGATAGCCCCTGATGGTGGGGGAGGTGGCTGGGAACCATCCGGTACAGTGCCAGCTCCCATTGCCAGATGTGAAGGTGTGTCTGGAAGCTCACCTGACGGAAACTCTTCAATTCCCGTCCCTTGATCAACAGGCGAGTGAGGGGGGTACCACGTCCAGTGGAGTGGGAGAGGCCTGATGGGGAGAATCCTCCCTGGAAAATTGGGGTAAAATTGGCAGCTGGGAAATGTTGGGGCCATCACCTGATCCCGACTCCAGGTCGGTCGGTCGGGCATCAGCAGAGCCAGTGTCCGACTTATCGGCTGAGACGACTGTGTGAACAATGGACTGCCCAACGTTCGCACGTGGTCAAAGCTGGGTGGGCTTGGAACCTCTGGAGCCCGACACAAGCAGGAGCCGAGCTCGTCTGAGGGGCCCGATGAGTCGAACAACGGCTCCCATCAGTGCGGTTGACCCCCCCCCCATGGAGATGGGTCTAAGCATGGCCTCAGCCAAGGTTCCCGTGGCCACTAGGACCAGTGGCGGCGGGGGGCCCAAGCACTGCTCTTTGAGGGGAGCAGGCTGGGCCATGGCAGCCAATTTCCCAGAATAAGTCATCCATCGCTCGTCCGAAGGGCCCCTCAGGCAGCTTTGGACATGATGGGGACTGGTCCTGATCCCTACACTTCTCCTTCTCGGACTCGCTGGGTGAGGTGGAAGCACTGCGTAACTTTTGGAGCTCTTTTTCTATGGTGGCCATTCTCTTTCTGAGTAAATGGGTCTCATGGCAGCGCTTCTGTGTGGCCAGACTGAAGCTAGCACAGGCCCCACAGTCCTCAACCTTGTGCTCCGGGCCTAAGCAGAAGAGGCAGAGGGAGTGCGAATCCTTGTACAGTAGTTGTGTGGCGCACAAAGCACACTTATTCTTGTGCTCAACGCTGGAAGATGACGACATGTACAAATAAACTAAAGACCTGAATTTTGAAGGAAAGAAAATGGATACTCATCCGAATAGTGGTCGAACTACAGCGTACGATCTCTGCAAGGTCTGACTGTTCAGGCAGACATAGGGAAAGAACCGGAAGGTGGGCGTGGGGACTGCCCATTATATAGGGTCACACTGACGTCAGCCACATAACGTTCGGTGGGCAGTCCCCCGTCAGATACTGCTGGCTAAAATGTCTGTATGGTCCTGATGCCAGGGGCACTCAGTCCTCCGCAGTGATTACCTACTGCAAAAGCCGTCTCGAGTAAGATCTATGGTTACAGGCAAGTAAACTTTATTTCCACCAACTTGAATTCAGTTCACAATACACAGACTCCTAGCAGTCCTCCAGGAGAAGGTGGGCAAGGTAAGCACCAGAACTATTTGGTGAACAGAGACTAAAGGATTGAGGCTGCAAGCACAGAATGTAAGTGCTGTAGTGGGAGAAGAATATATGTGCATTGAACCAGACAGCAACTCTGCTGATTGCCTCCATCAGGGTATACCTTGTTGAAGCAACCAAGACAGCAGTATGTCTGCTGGAATAAGCCTTCAACCCCTTGGGTGCCCTATCAGCCAACTTGTTCCAGGGTCGATGCAGTAGGTTGTATTATCAGCTAACCCTCGGTTCAAACGATGGCCTGGTCTGCCCAGAGTGGCCTCAGCACAGGTCACAGACAGCTGACAAGCCTCATTGTGATGCCCTACTGTGTGTTCCTTGTATTAAATGAGCAACTGGTATATGTCCAGAGTATGGGGCACATGCTCATCATCCAAAGAAGGTGTTAGATAGTTAAACAAAGAGGTATAACACCTGGTTATGGTGCAACTCTGTGGCTACCTATGGCAGGAACTTTGTAGGGAAGGGGATCTTGTTCTTGTGGAAAACCAAATATGGAGACTCTACAAAGAGTACCTAAAGCTCACTCACCTGTCTGGCTGAGGTGATAGCATCCAAAAACACAGTCTTTCACAACAAGTGTGACATCTCACACTTGCCAGTTGGTTTGAATGGTTTATCCATCAGCTTTGCAAGCACCAGCGGTAAGTTCTATGGTGGCAGAAGCTCTGGTATTGGAGGGGGAAAGTGGTCTAGGCCTTTGAAAAAAATACGCCTGATGTCCTTCCATGTGCCAGCGCTGGCATACTGAGCCAAGCCTAGTACACCAGGGGCACATTAAGGACATGGCTCATAATCCCAAACTGAGACAGGGACAAGAGAAAGTTGAGGATCCATGCGAATGGATAGGTGAGAGGGCCAATCTCTTTGCCTGCACATCCACTTGAAAACCTGGTCAACTTGAACAAATCGTTTCACCAGCTGACTCCTTGTCAGATGCCACCAGTACTTGGAGACGTATTCTGAAAAGCCCAAGCTTGGAACTCTAGCGCTCAGGTACCAGGCTGGCAGGTGCAGTGACTGATGGTCTGGGTGCTGGACCATTACCCCTTGTCTCATCAGCAGGTCCAGGCAGACAGGAAGCTGTCACAGGAACCTGCAGCTGAGGAGGTCCTGGTAACAGAACTGTTTGGGCCAGTCTGAAGCTCTAATCATGAGATCTGCCTTGTCCCTGCATGCCTTGAGCACTTCTTTGTGATTCAAGGAAAGTGGGGAGGCCTGTTGGCACAGCGGTTGAATTTGCACTTGTGACGCCAGCAACACGGGTTCGGGAATGGATCCGGGAGCTGGAGGGCCAGCCAGGGGAGAAGGATTGCGCATCCCATGGACTGCCTCCTTCTCTGGGGGGAGGGAGTAGAATGTCCAGTGCTGAGGGACCCCTGGCAGAAGCCGGGGGAACCACGAGTGACCGGCGCCTGCACGCAAGAGGGGAGGTGCGGACGCTGGACGTTACTGCATATCCCCGCCCAAGGGCAGCTCAAGAAAATCACTGGCTGCCGTGGATGACGGCCACCCCAGCACCTGACCTCAATTGCTCCCTGCCTGTCCTCAAACTACTACTGCTCCACAAGGCATCTCCTTGAGGGAGAGGCCAAGGAGGTAATGTTGGCAGCAGCCGACACACTCCCCCATCGCAGACAGGTCTGGTAAAGTGCCGTGGCCCCACCCTGGAGTGTAAGCCGGGGTATCCTGGAGGTAAGGCAATAAGGGAATCCTGGAGGTAAGGCAATAAGGGAAGCGAGGTGGGTGCTAAGGGGTGGTGCTGAATGAGTGGCGACCAAGGGCAAAAAACATACTAAATAAAAAAAAAAAAGACATATAGAAGGCCCGGGGTCCAGGGCCAAAAAGAAGTCATCCCCATTAGCATTTCCATCTGAGGGGGGTGGGCACAGAACAGCCTCCGCTTTCTGTTCTCACACGAGGCAAACAGGTCCACCAGATTTATGCCCCACTGGGCGAACAACTGTGTCATCACATCATGATTCAAGGACCACTCATGAGACATCACTCACACTTGGCTGAGAGCATATGCTGACTGATTTGTCCTCTCCTCCTATATGCACTACAAGGAGATCCACCAGCAGGCTGCATACCAGGTGCAGATCGTCTCCTGACACAGGGGAGAGGAGTGCATTCCACCTTGCTTTTTCAGGCAAAACATGGTCGTTGTGTTGTCTGTCTGGACACCCCAACCTGATCCCAAATCTGCAGAGTAAACTCTGTCAGCCCCAGCCGCACTGTCTGGAGCTCTAGCAGGCTGATGTACTGCTGGGCCTCGCTTAGTGACAAAAATACATGGGCTCTGTAGTTGGACATGTAAGCACCCTATCTCACAGAGACGCATCCATGGTTAGGGTAAGGGATGACTCTGGGTGAACAAATGGAATTCCCTCCATGAGGTTCTGTGGGCATAGCCATTACTCAATGTTATCTCACATAGTCTCTGTCACCTGAACTGGCTGGTTCAGGTGATCGTGATGCTGAGGCCATTGGTGTCCCAGGTCCTAGTGGAGGGTGCACATGTCAGTGGGCCCAAAAGGCCGCCCTGCAAGGTCACCATGAATCCCAACAACCAGAGGAACTCCTAGAACAGGTGTGATTGTTCAGCCTGAAATGACTGGGCAAGATCATTCACCCTGCCAGAAGGTAAGCAAGCCCTGGCTTGGAGAAAGTCCACTTCAATGACTAAGGCTTTGGTAGGCTTTAGCTCAAGACTGCTGTGAGAACTCAAACATATGCTTGTCATTTTGACTATGTTATAATTTCTGCTGACAAAATTGTCTCATTTAAGGTTCAGGTGCATTATCTGGTGTATGTCTGTACAACTCAGAGAAAGGGGCTGGGAATAACCTAGCCATGTAGAACTAATATGAGATCATACATAGCTTAGTCAAAAACACATTATCCTATCTTAGAAGTGTTGGACACTGCTTGGTACAAAAAGTACTATATAAGAAAGTAGACTTTTAGCAGTGCCTTGTTACACAGACAAGATATAATGACATCTGTGAAACCCTGTTGAAGTGAGTATGGCTATTTTTAGTGTACTTAGCAACAATTAGCCAAGGTGATAGGGTACCTATAACACAAGTATAGAAGGTATTTTATATTCTAGGTTTGTGTGCTTGAAATATAATGGTCTATTGATATAGAATTGTTATATTGAACATCTGTTTCTTGTTTGGCCTGATCCTGTAAAACTGGATTTTGTTACACTTTATACTGCTTGTAAGATTTTTATTGGAAACTGTAAAATAATTCTAATATAATAAGTCACAAATACAACAGTATGGGTATACTCTGTCGCCTGAGGTAGGCTGCCATGACAGACAGGCATTTGGTGAAAAAGGCAGGCTGAGCGACATGATCCTGAACTGGTCAGTACCCTCTCATGTGGAATCTGAGGTGCCACTTGTAAGGTGGACTGATGGGGATGTGAAAGTATGTGTCCTGGAGGTCCATGGAACAAAACCATTCCCCTGGCACCAGAGACAGTATGATATGGTTAAGCTTTACCAAACAAAACTTTTGTCTGCAGATGAACTTGGTCCAGTCATACAGGTTCAGACTAGGGGCAGCATCTCATCCACTTCAGTACCATAAAGTAATGATGCACATATTCCTGTGAGGTCAGGGCATCCAGGACAACCTCAATGGCACTGTACTCTAACAGCTGAGGGGTATTGCTCTGTAGTGTTGTTAGAGTGTCTGCTGGCCCCATGGACTCCTCGGTGCTCGGGGCCCGTATGAAGGGAGAGTCTCAAACTCCAGAAACAGACCTGAACCCACCACTTTTAGCACCCAGTTGTCTGATGTGATGGCTAACAACTGAGGAAAGAAGTGGAGAAGCAGGCACCCAACCGGAAGCTGTATCAGAGACTTTGTGGGAGGGGAAATGGCACCCTGCTACATGTCACATTTTGCCACTGGAGGAGTCTCCGGAGGACTGGCCACTGGACGTATCACTGCTCCTGACTGTTGGACTTGGACTTCTCCAGACAATAGTGCTGACACTGCTGCCTCTGGGCTGCTCTTGCTACTGAGGTTGGTAGCTCGAGCAACGAAGGTAACACTTTTTGGGCGTAGGCAGCTGTTTAGCCTGCTGGAACAATGCCACCAAGTCTAGGGTGACAATGGACTTCTTAATGCATGTGAGGTAATCCTCCACCTCAAGACCAAGGAGGTTGGTGCCCCCGAAAAAGGCACATGCGACAAATTGTGCTGGGTATATGGAGTAAAAGTCAAGAGATGCAGCCAGGCTCTCCTGTATACAGACACCAAGGCGGCCACTACAGGGTGCATGAGTCACCTACATCCAGAGCAGTCTACAGCTGGTGCTTTGAGCTTGACACTGGCACAAACCACAAATCTGACCCCAACATCAACCCCATGAATGGTGTCAGTGCCAGTGTCATTCTCAGTGTCATTACTGCAAATGGTGACAACAGCCTGGTGGCACCAAAGTTGGTACCAATGTCACTGAGGAAGTGACAAGGGCTTAGACCCTGATCCTGGTAAGTCCTGTCACTCTGGGAAAACAGACCACAGTGGGCTCTCCACCAGCGGCCAGAAGGAACCAATGATGTACCTGACACAATCACCAAAGATGCCATCATAACCACAGCAATGTGGGAGAGGAGGACTCCATACTTCATAGAAGGTTGATTCAAAGAAGCTTGCTCACTAGAGAAAACTGTCTTGCATCTCCTCCTTAGGAGTCTCTTCCTGGGCATCAAGCTACAGTACAACTGCTGCTTGCAAGTTTGCAGCTCTGCTCAGCTAGTTGGTAAACAATTGGAAGTGGTGCCTACGGCGGAAACTTCTCCAAGCGAGAGACTCCAACATTGTTTTGGTGTGTGTGGTACCCCCACTCTGCAAGGATCTGTATCCCAAAAGTATCAAATCTTGTATCCCAAAAAGTTTCGAATCGTTACAGTGCAATCAAATGCCATGTGCATGTTTCAGTTACTAAGTAGTTGTCGGCAGAAAAGGACCTCCTGGTCCATCTAGTCTGCCCTGTTTTCAAATTGGCTCCTACAAGTACAGTATATTTCATTCTACAGAATTTTACCCAGAAATAGTCTGTCACTGATTGTCAAGGATTGTAGGACAGAGCTCAGTAATCTCAATAATCAACTACGGCCTGATCATCTACGGCTCTGCCTCTGCCACCGCCGTCAGGCGCATATCCATTGCACTAAACAAAGCTTGCCATCCCATAACTGGCTCCCATTGCCTCACCCACACGCGTGAGCTCTATGCACAGATTGGGTGGCTTCAATTTTCAAACCGGATCAAGTACCAAACCTGCCTTATGGCAAAGAAAATAACACTAGGCCTTGCTCCCCCAGGTGTCCAAGCTCTCCTCTGCCCAGCGCAGACTACTCGCATCACCAGGGGCTCTGAATCCCAGCTTCTGCATATCCCAGGTTTCCACACCACACAAGGGCAAAGATCGTTTGCGCACAGAACTCCCAGCTGGTTCAACGGTCTCAACATTGACATCGCCTCAATGCTAAAGCTTGGTCCCTTCAAATCCAGTCTCTGTCACATCCTGTCTGCATCTAGCTCCGTCACTGTCCTTCCTAATTGTTCTCCCCTCTCCTCTTTGCTCTTTCCACCTAGCACATAACCCTCTCCCCCTCAACTCCCTCTCCCATACTCCCATTTATCCTCCCTCCTCCCACCCTCATTCCCTACTCTCTTGTAGCACTTTAATTGATATTTGACAAGTGCCTATGGCCACCCCACCACCCACCAGTGTGTCTCTCCTCCATACCGTGTCAACCCTGTTACCAGATCTCCTTCTGGCATTTTTGCCATTGTATTGAATGTATAAAACTATATGTAACTGCATGTAACCCACTGATATACTGTTATTCAATATCTTATTTGAAGTTTGAATTGTACCTCAACTGACATGGAACCTTTGTAAAAGAGCCTTGGCTCAAAGACACTTGTAATCCTAGATTCAAATCAAAAAAAAAAATGTTGACAATGATTAACCTGGAGTAACAGAAATACAAACACTGTAGTTAAAGCTCAGCATATGTACTAATAAAAATTATAAAGGGCAAACAGAAAGTCACAATCTGGCTTACAGACATTCTAAATCCCTAGCAGAGGCATTCTAAGTCCCTAGAATAACTGCTGGAAAACTGGAGGTTGTAGCCTTATCACAAGAAAGCACAGCAGATCCATACTCTAGAACGGGAATGGGGAAAAAACAATATCTACAATCCCAACCATTTGAACAAACAAAAAACCTGTCAGGCAGACATTTAAATTTCATAAGGGTTATCTACTATAGTAGGCAGTAGGAACATAACTGTTCTATCCACAATCAAGCTTTTTTGCATAAAAGATTATCTCCAAATTTTTTTTTAAATACAGGACTGCTACATTAGCACAGCAGTAAAACAAGTAAATATATTTTAGAACAGTCATAATCCCCGAGTTTATCATCACGTGTGACCACCCGCCCCCGGAAATTGACAAATTAACCAGGTTTTTCCTGTAACTGTTATGTAGCTGGGAGAATCATAAAGGTAGCAGGAAGGATATGAAAATTACATACTCCTGGTAATTCTTGATTTTCCAGAATATCTTCCCCATTCATTACTGACAGGTCTGTGTCAGAGGCGCTAGGACCCTGCTGGAGTGTATAGCTTTAAAATTCTTGAGCTAGGCGACCAATGTCTGGGGTGGCGCCACCCAAGAGGCGGACGCATGACATGGCGCTCACAGGTTGGCCAATAGCCAATGCCAGCACCCTGCTTTTCTCAGTTCTGATTGCCAGGAAAAGAAACAAAAGGGTAAGAAAAAAGAAAGGATGGAGCAAGGTTGCCCATGGGATAGGAAAACTATATAGGATATAAAAAGAACAAAGCAATAAAACCTGGCTACCAGAGAAAAGAAAGAAGAGGTGGGAAGGGAGGGAGGGCCTAGGTAGCTGGTTAAAAGATGTCCAGGACAACTGAACAGGAAAGGAAGAGTAGCGGGGATCCCGAGCTCTCAGTAGGCGAGCAATGCTTTCAGAAAAGTTGGCTTGCTTGCAATTGCAGGGAAATTTACCTACTATATGTTCCTCTGCAGATTAAATGGCTTCTAAGCAAAGTCAGACATCTCAGAAAATTACATATAAAAGCAAAAGTATGGGATGAATTCTTTGAGCAAGGTTCCACTTCTCTGAAAGACACAGGAATGCTAGTAGAGGTATGTGCCCTGAAACTGTGTACCAGCAAGGCCTTCCACCTGCATATTACATGAACTGCAGAGGGGCAGAGACTCAAAGATCCCATATAACCAACGTAAAAGTATGGGATGCAATTTACTGAAGAAGTCCCATGTTTTTAAAGCACAGTAATCAGAAGAGCCAGGACTCAGGAAATGTGCTAACCAAGGTTCTCGAACTGAGAAAAGACACCTAGGAATTCGAAGGCCAACAGAGCAATCCCAAGAAGGGAAAAACAAATTGGGACGAGGGAGTCCCTGCTAGAAGGACACAGACCAACTGAGAGAATCGAAGATATATGATAATTCTTCCCACATCTTGCCTTTTCTTATTAAAAGATCCCCGGAGAGGGAAGTAAGAGAAAGAAAATGCAGCAAGCTGGCCAGAGAGAGTGCAGGAGATGTACTTCAAGGAAACAGGAGAGCTGCACCAGGTGAAGGAGTCTGAGCTGGAACTCCAGCATATGTCGCCTGGTCCTCTCCTACCCCAGCAAACAAGCTACAGACTCCCCTATATTGGGCGGGGGAGAGTCACAAAATGAGGGTTCCTCACCTGTAACCATGGTTCTAGGAGGGTGATATGGTGTACAGCCACATTTTTGCAGAATCCTTTCCCTTTAATTCTCTGACTGGAAGGTCTTCAAGCTGGCTTCTCCCAAACACCTGGCTGATATCCTCCTTGGCACCGCCCCACGACATCAGATCTTATCTACTGGAATCAAGAGTCAGTCTACCACTTGCCAGGGGAGGTCGGGTGAGTTGTGTTGATGTACACCATACAGTATACCAGACTTAGAAAGTACAGTTATGTAGGAACTTACCATAACAGTAGATCTTGAGAGAGGTTCCTTCAGTAGGTCATCATTTATAGGACTGGTGCCACCTAGCGTTGGGCAGCATGGCAAACTTTTCTAACAATCCCTGACGGGGGACCACCAACCTGGCGATCGCATTGACCCGGCATCAATGTGACTCTATAGTGCTGGTCCCACGCCCGCGCCGTCCAGTTCTCCCGCTGGAGCCAGGAAGAGGCCTGACAGCAGGAGCGAACAGGATTTGGCGACCCTGTAAAACACAAAATGAGGGGAAGGAGGGAGGGAAAAATATGACCTACTGAAGGAACCTCTTTCGAAGATCTACTGTTATGGTAAGTTCCTACGTAACTGTACTATCTTACTTCGAGAGGGTTCCTTCAGTACGTCATTACTTATAAGACAGAGTCCCAAGCAGTCCCTCCAAAGAGAGACCGAGAGAAACTAGGGAGGAGGGAAAATAACTCCAACAGAAAAACTGGACTCCAGAATGGGCCCAGTCTAGGACAGAAGGCCCTGTAACACAGCTAGGCCGAAACCAGCCCTCTGCCTAGAAGCAATGTCCAAACTGTAGTGTTTGGTAAAGGTATGGACAGAACTCCAAGTGGCTGCAGCACAGATATCAGCTGCAGAAACATTTCTCAAAAAGGCAGCAGAAGTAGCCATGCCCCTAGTAGAATGATCTCTGATTGTACCCGGCAGAGGTTTTTCATACTTCTGGTAACAATACCTAATGCAGTTGCCAAACCATTTTGGAAAGGCCCTTAGAAACTGGTTTGCCATTCGATCTGGGAGCAAAACAAACAAAAAGCTGATCACAGCTACGGAATTCTGTAGTCCGGTGAGTGTAAAACTGGAGAATCCAATGTACGTCCATGGTATGGTGGAGTGCCTCTCCTCTGTTTGAGGGGACAGATAGTATACAGGAAGCTCTACTAATTGTTCTAGCGTGGCTTCTGACACCATCTTGGGAAGAAACTTCAGATTTGTTCTGAGGACACGCCCAGTCCCTGTGAAAAATCAGATAGGGCTCCTTACAAACCAGAGCATGAAGCTTCGAAATCCTCCGGGCTGACGTGATGGTAACTAGGAACAACGCCTTCCAGGAAAGGAAGCGTAAATCACTACTCATAGCTGGCTCAAAAGGAGGAAGGGTGAGCTTTTCCAAAATGAAGTTCAAATCCCAAGGAGGAGTTGGGCTGCGGATGGGGAGTTTCAGATGGAGAATCCCTTTCATAAAGGTTTTCAAGGGACTTCCGGTGACGTCATGGAGCGAATGGGAGCTTAACCCAAAAAGCCTAACACTCAACCAGAGATAAATACCTCCAAAACCGGAAAAATCAACCTCAAAATGTCCTTAAAATCGGGAGGGAGATGTACAGAACAACATAGAGGCAGAAATCAACTCAATAATAAACCTAAACCGATGGATGACTTGGGATCGATGGAGGGAACCTGCAGTTGGTCAGTCTCTCCGTCAAACTCTCATGCGGCCAGCTACAATACTGAGGGGGAGGCGAACAGCTCACCAGATCCCATTTTGAAACCCTCCTAAATGAGATCTGGGAATCACACAGACAAAGCAAAACAGAATTCCAAGCCATGCAGAAGCAACTCTCACTCGTGGAGACCAGGACTGGGCAGATAGAGGCACAGGTAACTGAGACAGAAGACACAACAACCCAGCTCTCTCAGATAGTGCATTCCCTGGTCATGCAAACAGCAGACCTCCAGGCCAAATGTCTAGATCTTGAAGTCTGCTGCTGCAGAGACAATTTGTGTCTGTATGGCTTACCGGAGGGGAAAGAGGTACTCCCAATGGCCCCTTCATTGAAAACCTCTTAAAAGACATGCTAGACCTGCCACCCACCTACCACTGCATATTGAGAGGGCCTATCATTCACTAAAAAGCGAAGCCAACTGGATCCTACTGCCCGCCTGTGGTCTATAGTTTTAAAGTCAGTTCATTCAGCACCAAGGAAGATCTATTGCGGCGAGCATGGATTAAAAAAAAAAGAGAGATCAAATATTTGACTTACAGGCTGTTTCTGGACCACAACTATCCTCCGGAGGTCCAACAACAATGTATGTGATATCTCCCAATTATCAGAGCATTAAAGGATAAAGTCATTCGATTTCATACACCGTATCTGGCTTGCTTGAGAGTTTTTTGGGAGGAGGGAACAAAAGTATACAGCATTGTGGAGGAGGCCCAGGCCGCACTTAAGTAGAGGCAAATTTATACTAAAGAGCCCAGGAACCAAAATGAGGAAAGGAGGTAACCACAGTGGCAGCTCACAACAGGAAGGAAATGGCCAGGAACCAAAACACACTGAGGCCCTCAGTCAGATCCAGAGGATACTCGCAAGGAAGATCGCACCAGAGAGCAAACCAGCCTGAAGATACACAACTTCAAACTTGGAATAAAGATTTTGTCTTTTCTTGTCCTCCCTTGGCTGTACCCCACATATTGAATCCAAGCTAAGTGAATAACATTCAAACAGAACTAAATAAAAGATTTGGTAAAACACTTGGACTGCAAGGAGGGAAGGGGGAAGTAGGATGATCACCGTGGGAACTGAGAGGGCTGATTATTACAATTACCGCAGCCCCCACCCACCACGAGCATAGATTGCTTGTCTGGGGGGAGGGACAAATAAACTGTGTAACCTTTGGAGACTTCCATCATAGAGACTGAGTTAAATGGACTAAAGTCTCGCTATCAACAGAGTGAATCCCCATGTGTGAGCAACCTAGCATTTTAGAATTGAAGATCCTCTATGTAACCTTAAACCACTTTTATTGATAACCTGGGTCAAGGGGTCATGCCTTGTTTTCCTCCACCCCTCAAATCCTTTCTGAGCAGGGGTGGAGATAGATGAGTGTGCTACAACACATAAGTATAAAGGGCAGTTAATGTTTGATCTAATCCCCTTAATTAATACGCCTCTACGTAACACCACCTAATACAAATGGTCGAGTTCAGGGTGTTGTGTAGCTCACTCTGTGACAAGTAGTACCTAAAGGTACACATCAATGGAGAGCTTTTTTTTTCTCTTTTTTTTTCTTGTTACCTTACCATCTTCAAAAAGCTCTAGAGGAGGTCTTCCAGAAATGGAAGCGCAAGCATGCCTCCTCGATCTTCTCTTGATGGAGAAAACACAGAGGCTAACTAGGGATGTTAGCCTCCAACCTTGGAAGCACAAGAATCTTCTGTTGTTTCAAAAGTTTAAAGCAGTTAAAGTTACAATTGCTGCCAAGTTGGCAATCTTTTTTTGGTTCTATTGTTATGGGCTAAAGAAATCAGCAGGTACTTATAATAGGTCCAAGCAAAACAAAAACCTGAGCATACGGGGAGATGAATGGGTGTGTGTGGGGGCCCAAATGTATACTATATGCGATTATAATGTGCATGGCATTACTGATCCAATAAAACGCAGCAAGCTAGTCCGGTACTCAAAGAGGGGCGGGGTAGACGCGGCACTTCTACAAGAGACTCATCTCACACAGACAGAACATTAGAAGTTTGAAAACTGGGATTCTCCCATGTGGTGGCCTCCTACAAGGGGGGACGTAGAAGGGGGGTGATATTATTAATCAGAAAGGGGTTACCCTTTGAATTAAAGGCTAAGATGATAGATAAAGAGGGACAGTACGGTGTTATAAAGGGAACCCTGGTGGGACAGGTGATGACCTTGGCATCTACATACTTCCCTCCAGCTACAGAATTACAAGTTTATAAAATTATTTTCTTAAAGTTGTCTCAATGGGCAGAGGGACAAATCATTTCTGCGGGAGACCTTAACTTTAATATAGCCCCAGGAACTATCCCACAGAAGGTGGGAGGAAAAACATCTGAAACAGCAAGAGAACTAGGGAAGAACCATTGAAGAACTTGGTTATGGAGATGCCTGGCCACACCTGAGTGGATCAGCCCCCAGGCACACATTTTACTCACAGACTCATGGAACTTACTCCTGCATAGACTTTATTTTAGTCTCTAGGGAGCATATGGAGTCATCACAGAGGGCCTGGTCAGGGGATTTTGTTTTATCAGACCGTTCCCCGCAGTTTCTTAGGGTGTGAACAGAAGAACCAAAAAAAAACCTTCTGGAGACTAAATTTATCCCTAAGGGAGGAGGGAAATGGAAAAGAGATATAAGAGAGCATAGCGCAGACCCTCCTAGATAATGACACCGAGGACACTAACCCGGCAATACTATGGGATACTACTAAGGCTATACTGAGAGGGAGACTATAGTCTCTCTGCCCATGCAGAGAGACAATGTGAGGTAAGAGGACTACCCTGGAGGATCAGATTAAAGAACTAGAGGCAAAGCAATCCCAGAAAGTCAGTAGAGCCAGATCTCTACAACTAGCTAAACTTAAGAAAGAACTAAATACTATCTTAGATTATTACACAGAACACAAATTGATGTACTTAAGACATAACTATTAAGATGGAGGACTTGGGTATCTCAAAATAATGGCAAGTCACTTACGAGCTCATAGAGCTACAGCCACCATCCTTAAAATTAGGCACCCTCTCTCGAATGAGCTCAAAACGACCCATTCAGGCATATCAGCTGCATTTGTAGCTTATTACTCACAGCTATACTCCCAGGAACCGAAGACCTCAGGCCAAGATATTTCCAATTTTCTTTCCACTCTGCAATTTTCAACTCTCTTGGTCCAACAAAAGTCCCTTACAATAAAACCAAAATCTACTCAAGAGGTAGAGGAGACAATCAAAACATTGAAGACAGGAAAATGCCCGGGGCCAGATGGACTCCCCGGGGAATTCTTTAAGACAGTTACCAAAACCATAACGCCCCTATTGATAAGGGTTTTTTTCTCATGTAACTACAAAAGATGGAGGGACTCTTCCCTCTTGGAATGAGGCAACAGTTTCTGTTATTCCCAAGCTTGGTAAGGACCCCACAATATGCCCATCCTATAGACCTATCTCAGTCTTAAATACGGACTATAAAATATTCTCCTCATTATATCTCGTCGTATGATGCAGTTTATCCCCTCTTTAATCCATCAAGGTCAATGTGGTTTTAAACCAGGTAGACAAGCCCAGGATAATATTAGATGCACAATTTACTTAATTGAATATACTCAAAAGCAAAATTCCCCCACCCTTTTAGTAAGTTTGGATGCAGAAAAAGCATTCGACATGGTGTCCTGGGACTTTTTGTGGGGGGGGGGGGGTCACTGCCTCATTTGGTTTCCCACAGCAATTTATTGAAACAGTTTTTAAATTCTGTTGGACCCCTAGGGGTTATAAAAGAGCTAATGGACATACCTTGGAAGGTTTTTCCCTCCACCAAGGCACAAGACAGGGATGCCCTCTGTCCCCCCTGTTATTCGCCCTCTATATAGAGCCCTTAGCTCAATATATACGATCCTCCCCTGATGTCAAGGGGATACATCTAGCAAATAATGAACATAAACTAGCATTGTCTGCAGATGATGTCCTAGTATACTTAACAGACCCAGATACTTCCCTCCCTGCTTTATTCAAAAGGATATCGGACTTTACTACCCTGTTAGGATATACCCCAAACACAAATAAATCAGAAATTTTCCCTTCAATTTCACACCCTCTGCCTCGAGATCTAAATTTAATATGAAATGGGATCGACGGGCTATTAGATACTTTGGAATAGTGATAACTGGAGATTTATCCCAACTATTTTCTTTAAACTACTCCCCATTGTTTTCTCAATTAAAACAAGACATGGGCAGATGGAATATTCTGCCCATGTCTTTTTATTCTCGCACTCTCTTGTTAAAAATGAATGCCCTCCCTAGGCTTCTTTATCTGTTCCAGTGTGTCCCATGCTCAATAACACCAAAAGAAATCTTATCATGGCAGAAATAATTTTTGTCCTTTCAGTGAGGAGGCAGAAAGCCCAGAATTAGCCAAAACACGCTGTTCCTACCAAAGGACTTAGGGGGAGTTGCCTTGCCATCCCTGAAAGATTCAAACGAAATTGGATTGTGGCCCAAATGCGAATTGCATTGCTATGTGGTCATCATACATACTGGGCACACTGGAAACAGATTGACCTGGACAGACTGCTATCCACACACATACAGGTGTCATTGTCCCCCCAAACACTAAAGCAAGTCATCCAACAAGTTCCTAAAGCTACAGCATCGGTGCAGGAGGGTTGGTTAAGGAGCCTCCACAGTAAAATAGTACAGAAGCACCTATGGAAGTACCAATGGTTTATGGACTCCCCCCCCAATGTTTTCCAAAACAGTACAAATCATGGTATTAGAAACAAGACGTTAAGGGCCTTACTGCGCCCTAGCAACTACTGAGGGGGGCAGACATCATAGAATTTGAGGAATGTCAAACGAAATATGGATGGAAGGCAGGAGATAGATTACATTATTATCAGATGAGAGCCTTTATTACCAGAATGATGAAACAACAAGAGAGGAACCCTCTATCGCTAGATGATCCAATACCGTACATGTTAGTGTGGAAGTCGAAACAAGGAGAGCAGGCCATTTCAAAAAAATACAAGTCCCAGATATTGATCCTTGAACACCACACTGAAGCACTTAAAGCTAGTTGGGAGAGGGAGTTTAACATTCCAGTGAATCAGAAAGATTCAAGGGGAATCTGGAGAGGAACATGGGCCACCACCTCCTCTTCTATTTGGAAAGAATTTGTGTGGAAAGTCCGCAGTAGATTCTTTTTGGTCCCCACCGTGGTGGCCCATAGAGTCCCAGGAATGGATGCAGATTGCTGGAGAGGATGTGGAGAAACAAAAGCCTCCCAAAAACATGTTTTCCACGACTGCCCCAAATTGAGTAGATTCTGGCCCCAGCTGTCCATACACGTCTCTAAAATGTTAGATACCCCACCTGTCCTGAAGAGTGAGCAGTGTATCCTGGGCATTCCCCCTGGGGGAATGAGGAGAAAGGACACCCTTTACTTATGGCATATTCTTTTGTGTGCAGCATATAAAGCGATTACAGAGAAGTGGCTTCTGGAGGACCTGCTCACACAGTCTGACTGGAATTCAACATAATGAGCAACTCTACTATGCAATCCATAACAGGATGGACACCTTTACAGCCCATTGGACAAGATGGGAGCTGTGTCAAGACCAGATATGCCCCTGAAAGGAGACCCTTTGGTTTCCATTCCAGAAGGCTCGGCATGATTTGCCGGATGATTAATTCTTTTCCAAATGACAGACCCAGGGAAAACAAAGAAGAAGTCAATGGTAGGACCTGTAGGGTCGGCAGAAGGAAGCCACAGGGGTCTAAGTATCCTGCTAAGGACTACAGTATCTAAAATAATAATAATGAGTGTTCCTGCTATGTTGATTCCAAATATTTAAATCCTTTTTGTTAGTTATTTCTGTAGCCCAGAAGTTGTGTAGTACATCTTTGTATGTTAAGATATGAGTGATGTTAAATACGGATGCAATTGCAACCACTGATCTGCACTTTCTAAGTACAGCTCAAACAAGTATGTACCATATATCCAATCAATAAACTAAGTATAAAAAAAAAAATTTTGAGACTTCCAACTGAGCCACGGGTTCACCATCCACTAGCTTGTGGTACGCCAAAATAGCCAAAAGGTGGACCTTCAACGACAGGTGGAGTTATTCTATGACTTGAGGGGCAGAACATTAGAAGGGGTTCCAGCCCTTAGCGGCTGCCTAGATGGAAAACCATTTCCACTTCATAGCATAAGTGGAACGAGTAGAGAGTTTTCTGGCCTCAATGAGGACCTGAGCAACCCAGGAGGAAAACCAAAGCGAAAAATCGCTATGTCTGCAGGAGCCATGCATGAAGATGCAGAGTCCTGAGCCCCAGATGTAGCAGTCGACCTTGATCCTGAGTCAGGAAGTCGAACCGGTAATTCCCTGGAAAGCTGTTGCAGCAGCGGGAACCAGATATGTCTTGGCCAGAGAGGAGCGATGAGAATCATTTTTGCCCTCTCTGCTTGAAGTCTGAGGAGGACCCAATGGAGGGAAGGCATACAAAAATGTCCCTGTCTGAGAGAGAGAGCATGTCATGCCAGAAAGCACCATGCCCTGGAACGAGCGAGCAAAAACTGGGAAGTTTTGCATTGAACTGGGAGGCGAAAAGGTCGATTTCGGATGCCCCCAATGCAGGAAGATGGATTCCGCCACTTCCTGGTGTAACTCCTACTCGTGAGCTAGGGTCTGAGATCTGCTGAGACTGTCCGCCAGGACATTTAGAATGCCTGGCACAGATTGTGCTGGACTGCCCAGTTCCACACCCGCATTGCCTCACTGCACAAGGGCTACGAGCGGGTTCCTCCTTGTTTGTTGAGGTACCAAACTACCAACATGTTGCCCATTTGGACCAGCAGTGATCCCTTGGGAAGGAGGGCATGGAAGGCTTTCAATGCATACAGGACAGCCCTCATCTCCAGAACGTTAATATGTAGAGCAGTCTCCGAGCTGGACCACAGTCCTTGGACTTAGTGTTCCACCAGATGTGCTCCCCATCCCATGTTCAAGGCATCTATGGTCAGGGATGCAGAGGGAGCTGAGCTGAAGGGAAGACCCCAAGAAAGGTTGCAGGGATCCCTCCACCAAAGCAGTTCTTTCTAAACTGCTGAAGAGACCAGCACTGGATGGTCCAGGTCGTCCAGGAGCTGATCCCACTGCACGTGCAAGGACCACTGAGTGACTCTCACGTGGAGCCTCGAGAGGGGAACCGTGGTGATAGAGGTTGCCAACAGGCCGAGAAGGCGCAGGATCTCCCGGGCCGGGATGTTCATGGAGGAAGCCACTTTGGAAGGCTGACAGACCAGTGTCTTCACCCTGCCTGGAGGGAGGAAGGCTCTGCAGTGGACCGTATCCAAAACTGCCCCAATAAACTCAAGTTTCTAGGTAGGGGTCATAGAAGGCTTAGGAATACTGACAGTAATCCCAAGTCTGCTGAAAAGGTCCAAAGTGAAGGAAAGAGCCTCTAGTAAAGAGTCCCTGGACGGGGCAGAGTGTGTCGTCCAGATAAGGGAAACCATAATACCCCTGTGGCGTAAGAAGGCCGCAACCACTGCCAGGCACTTGGTAAACACCCGGGGTGCTGAGGATAGGCCAAAGGGGAGCGCTCAGAACTGGAAGTGTTCCCCCTGGAACTGAAACCGCAGAAACCGGCAGTGGTGGGGAAGATGGGGATATACAGGTAAGCATCTTGCATGTCCAGAGCGCACAACCAATGGTTCTCAAGAAGGAGTGAAGGTGGCTCTGGAGAGTCAGCATCCGAAATGTTTTGTACTTGACAAACTGGTTTAAGTTGCTTAAGTCGAGTATGGGTCTGAAATACCCCATCTTTTTTAGAACCAGGAAAAAATGGGAGTAAAACCCCTTTCCCCTTTGCCAGAGGGGAACGTGCTCTATTGCTTCCTTGAGCAAGAAACTGTTCACCTCTTCTCGCACGAGAAGAGCCTGATCCCTTGAGTAGGAGGATCTCTTTGGTGGAGTTTCCGGTGGAAAGTCCAGAAACTCTATTGTGTGTCCGATGGACACTAAGTGAAAGACCCATTCATTGGAGGTGATCACCCTCCACTCCTGCATGTGGTGGGCAAACCTCCCTCCCACCTGCTCCCCGTCAGGAGACTTGGGAGGCAGTGGGGATGGGAAGTCAGAAAGTGGCTGGATGTTCAGGGGGAGGACCCCCTGCACGTCTCCGGTTCTTGGAGGCAGATGGGGTAGCTGTACCCGTGGCCTTACGCATCCCCTGGCAGTGTGCTGGGGTTTGCTTTCTCTGCCGCTAGGTCCTTTTCCGAAAAGGCTGCCATTGTTGGGTGCCCAATCAGTACATGGACCTCACGGATCTGTGGGCAAGACCTCTGTCATGCAAGTCCGTGATAATGTCCGTGGTGTCCCCACCAAAGAGCCCCGAAAGGGGGCATCTTGAATCACTGACTGAACTTCATTAGCAAGTCCAGAAAGGCGAAGCCAGGAGTGCCGTCTAAGGGCAACAGCAGTTGCCGAGGTACGTGCCACAGAATTGACAGAGTCGTATGTGGCCCATAAAGCATGCCGACATGAGAACTTGGAGAGGCGAAGATCCTTGATAAGCTCCTCCTTCAAGGCCGAAGGATCCATGGCTTGGACCCGAGCCTCTAACCTGGCCAAGGTAGCTTTCTGATGAGACACCATATGGGCCACATAGTTAAGGGACCGAAGGGCACATGTGGCCAAAGAATAAATCTTTCTCCCGAAATGGTCCATCTGCCTTTTTGTCCGGAGGAGAGGTTCTCATGTGCTTTGGTGCTGCAGAGCGGTCATGAGCAGCGGAAATGACCACAGAGTCAGCCTTAGGATGTGTTTTAAAGAACGGGGCATTCTTCGGCGATCGGTAAAGCCTGTCTGCCCATTTGGGACAGCCGGGAGGGAATGCGGCATCTGCCAGACGGTAGTGGTGAGGTCTTGATGAGGTCCAATCCATGGAGGAATGGAGACCAGAGACTCTAAGTCCAGATGTTCTGCGAGCCTCTGACTCCCAGTCAAAGAAATCCTTCATGGACCTCAGAAGGTCCAAAAAGACAGGGTCCTCTGGTGGTGATTTCGGGGAAACCTTGCCTGTCAGGCCCTCAGGTTCCTCCGGGACCTTCTCCGAGCAGTCAGCCCCTTCATCAACATCGTCGTCTGCCCCTTCGACAGGACGGTGACGGATATCGGGAAGAGAGATGTCCTGACGAGTCTTCCCCGAGACATGTACAGTAGTTATGGAAAAATTGCTCGGGGAAGGGGACCTGGGAGACTGTGGGAGAGGGAGTCTCATCTCCAGGTCCAACACCAACTGAGACTGAGCCTCCTGCCACCAAGACTGAATCAGGGTTTTGAAATCCGGGGCAGCCGGAGAGGGTGGCAGAGTTGGTTGAGGCTGAGGGGAAGGAGGCAGCATTACCGGTGGGGGAGGGTACTGATAGCCCTGGAATCCCTAGTAGTGAGTGTAGGGATTGAACCCAGGGTAAAACTGCCTGTAATGACTCCAGCCTGGAGGAGGCCAGCCGGGTAGTGGTCCCCAAGGAACCCCTGCAGGTAATGAGGGCAGTTCGGGGTCTGGAGTAAATCCCTGTCATCAGGTCTGGCCGCGGGGGTACCCATGTCGGACCCGCCGTGGTATATATAGGTAGGGGGTCCAGCGTCGGGACAGCCCACATCAGGGGGACCGATGTCAGAACTGGCACCCCCCGATCCGGTGCTGGAAAAGGATCCGGTGTCAGAACCAGACCAAGGGGCTCTGACGGCAGGACCGGATCTGGCATCGGGCCAACAGCGATTGATAGGTCCAGGCTAAGGGACTGTCATTGGGACGTCCGGTGTCGGAGCCAGTGGCTGCGGCCAATCGCTAGGTCCCAGATGAACAACAGTTGTCGGGACATCCAGCGTCGGGGTAAGGTTCGCCGTGTCCTCTGGTGGGATGATGGGCAGAATCGGCACCACAGGAAGCCCGGCCAAAGGCGGAGGAGGGGCCTCCAAGTTAAGGCCATGTTGGCTTATGAGGAGCCTCCTTCCCTTGACCCCAAGAGGAGAACGCGGAGTTGACCCGTGGAACCCGACTTCATTGAGGGTTCCGCTGTGTCTTGTGAAGGTACCTGCCATTGAAGTGGAGGGTACATGCGAAGGAAGAGGAGGGAGAGGGGCTTTCTCCCTCTGGTTCTGCTGGATGTCGGGTGAGGCACCATTAGGCCCCGATGGGGGAACCACACCTGTGTGGCTGTCAAGGACGGGCGTCTTAGCAGGAGGCATTGGGCGGGCAGGGGAGGAGCCACCGGACGACTATTCGATGGGTGCTGGAGAGCCAGCTTACCGGCTGCCGCGCGATCTCCGGAGGAGGCGGGGGTCGACTTATCAGCTGGCGCGGTGTGGTTGTCGGAGAGGGGCTGACAACTGACTGACCCGCTGCAGTCTTACCAGACTTACCGTCCGATTTTCTGGGCGGCCGATCCTTGCTCGTCGAGGGTCGTGTATTGTCCACAGAGCGCTCCCGCTCCCTAGACTTCTCCTTGTGTTTCTTCAATGGAGAAGATTTATCTGCTGAGGACTCTCTCAAATGGTCCATTTTCTTTTCTAGAGCAGCCATGCAGGCTTTCAAGAGATGGGCCTCCAAACCCTGCTGCCACCTTTTCTTGGTGGCCTGGTTGAAGGTCTCGCACTCCTGGCAAGAGGAGACAGGGTGGTCTGGGCCTAGACAAGAGGACGCACATGAGGTGACCATCTTTGTGCAGGATCTGCATGCCACAAGACGAGCACTTCTTCAGTGAAGACATCAATGAAGAGTTGCAAAAAGAAAGAATTTTTTGGCAAGGGGAAAAACTGATGCAAGATACTTTCACAACAATCGCTATAAGGAAGTCTGCAATGTGACTGACATGAGGTGACCGTGGGAAAGAACTGGAGGGGGGGTGTGGGGACCGCCCATTATATACAGTCACACTGACGTCATTCACTTGACATCAGGTGGGCAGTCCCCCATCAGGGATTGCTAGAAAAGTCTGCCATGCAGCCCGATGCCAGGTGGTGCCAGTCCTATAAGTGGTGACCTACTGAAGGAACCCTCTCAAAGTAAGATCTACGGTTACTGGTGAGTAACCCTCATTTCTGGAAACGTGGCTATGGTGTACTATCCACACTTCTGGAAGACTCCTAGCAGTTTTCCGGGAGCAGGGGGCAAGGCACACAACCCGTATTTAGGGAAAAGAGACTCGAGAACCGAGGCCCCAAAACAAGCATCCTAGCATGACTCAAGGTCGATGTAAGTAAGCAGGTAAGATTTATTTCTATGGTGCCCAATCCCAGAGGCTCTGGGTGCTTTACACAATCAGAAACAGGCAGGGTAAGTAATCACAGTAGAATAAAAACTCTAAAGCATTATCAAAAATGTGAAATTCAAACATAAATAAGCTAATTATAAATAATAAATAAATAATAAAAAACAGGTTTAGAACACTATGTGTAATCTGGAAAGGCCTGTTTATAGAGATGAGTCCTTAGGCCCCTCTTGAATACCTCCACCGATGGGGCCTCCCTTTCTGAGCTGGGCAGCGAGTTCCAGAGGGCCAGGCTGGCCACCTCAAAAGCTTGATCACCAGAGGTTTTCAGCCTGGCTCTTGGATCTGCAAGGAGGCCCCTGGTGGAGGAATGGAGGGAGCAATCAGAGTGGCAAGGGTAAGGAGATCAGTCAGGTAGCCAGGGCCTGATCCATACAGGGCCTTACAGGTGAGCTAGCCCACCTTAAAGATGATCTTCCACCTGACAGGCAGCCAGTGCTGATCTCGCAGGACCGGGCTCACATGACATAACCTAGACAGGCCCATCAGTAACCTGGCCACTGCGTTCTGCACCAGCTGCAGCCGGCGGAGGGTGCCTCCACAGACCCTGAAGTACAAGGCATTGCAGTAGTCAAGCCTCTCTCCACAGGAAAGCCATGAGCGAGCTCCAACACTGCTCTTGCAGCCCCAGCCACTTTGCCACACCAGGCACTCCCTGCCCGAGACACCGTTGGCTCTACCAGATACAAGAAAGCCTTGAGCGGGCTCCAACGCTGCTCCTGCAGCCCCGGCCACTTTGCCAAGCCAGGTGCTCTCTGCCTGAGACGCCGCCGGTTCTACCGGACACAGGAAAGCCCTGAGTGGGCTCCAATGCTGCTCCTGCAGCCACGGCCACTTTGCCAGGCGGGGTACTCCCTGTCCAAGATGCAGGTACGGATGAAGAAACCAGCAGACTGGAAACCGTGAATTTGATTGGGGCTTGATTGCTCTCCGCTTGGCTCCCGTTGGCTGCTTTAGCTTCTGGCCAACTCTCCATTGGCTCACAGCTACAAGGCTCCAATTTTTTTTCCCCCCCAGATATTTTATTCTCTCTCTCTCTCTCTCCCTCCCTTCCGGAGTCGTCTCTTCAGGAGAGCCAATTGAGCCTGTCCCTATTCCCATCATACCTCACCGATCAGGATCCTCCATCATACTGCGGTTTACCCCCAACGCGGTTGTCGGGGTAGAGGCACACCCAAACCTTCAAGTCTCATCAGGACCCTAATTCGGCTGGGCAGGCGGTGGCAAATTGGGATCGAGCTCTGCTCTCCATCTACCTGACTCCGAAGGGGCTATTTCCGATTTTCGTAGGTGGACTTGCATGCCCCAGAGTCAAGGCAAAGGCGCCGATGCTCCCAAAGTCCCACCCCCAGTTCCCGTCCCCTGAAGCTGGTTGGTCCGTGGCTCGCCCTGACCAATCGGCAGCCACAGTGACTCCAAGCAGCTGCTGCACCCCCAGCCTCCTCAGGGGGTCACCGCTAGCCGTGGCACCCACCCTCCCCTAGAGAAGGCGAGCCATCGTCGGAGGCTCGAGCCTTCTCCTCCCTGGCCAACCCCTGGAAGGGGAGAAGAGACTTGATCACTCTCCGTTCGGCTCCCACTGGCTGCTTTAGCTTCTGGCCAACTCTCCATTGTCTCACAGCTACAAGGCAGGGATCGACAAATTTCAAAATGGCATGGTAGTCCCGGACAACTGGTCTAGTCAAAAATGGTAGTCCCAAAGTTCCGAGTGGTAGCCCAGTACTACACTTATATGAAAATTTTAACCCAACTTATGTAGAAATAAATTACATGGTGTGTCTGGGGTTGTACTGTTGTATTAGGATGGATGTAGATGTAGAAGAACAGTGTAAATTGGGAAAAACAATACTGAGTGACTCTCCATCTAAATCCTTTCTTTTCTGAATGTTAATACGGCAGGTCCAGGGTGGGACCGGTGTACCATGTGTGTGGGGGGGTACTGTACCTCGTACCAGATTTTGGGATGCCAAAAAGAGGACACTTAGTTCCCCGATGAGCCCTGGTGCCAGACCCCGAGTAAACAGGTTTAAAGTCTCCACTGCCTTCACAGCACATATACAAGGGGTGGTCCTAGGTAGGAGAAGAGAGTAAAACAATTATAAAAATAATAATAATACAACAGGATATGAAGATACATGAAGAATATTTGGCAGCTGGAAAAGAGGACATGTCCACTCCTCGTAAAAGAGGACATCTGGTTTTGACCCTAACTAACTAACCATGTGTGCAGGCTGAGGCTGAAGTCTGTTTCAGAAGAGATTGGATAATTGTTTAAGAATTAGTGAAATGAAGCCAAGGCCATCAATCAACAAGCCATTCTGTGAATATAGCATGGCTGTCATCAAGTGGTAGACTGACTAGAGATTGGGAGGACAGGAAGAAGATGATGATGATGATGGAGCACTACTAGGAGTACTTGCATCAGGATCATCATCACTCATCAGGAGAAGAAACGGAAGCAGCAGCGGCACCACCAGCAGTAGATGTAGCAGCAGTAACAGCAGCATGCCCATGAACATGTCTAGTTCCTGGACCACAGAGCAGCCAGTGGTTAATTGCAGGATCAGGATTAAATTCATGCTGTTCAGGACCTTCTACCGCTATCTGCAGGAGAGACTGTAGTGTGTCATCAGAAAGCCGTGTCCGTATTTTTGTTTTGATAAGGTTCTGAATCGAAAAAACTCTTTCACACTTAGCAGTTGAGACACTCATAGTTATTAGTATTTCGACTAAGTCAAGAATAATGTGCCCAATCTGTGGTGGTTTTTCTTTTAGTAATTTTGCATAGACCTGCAAATAGGGCTTGTCAGCTGAAGATTTAAGCAGCATTTTAAATGCAGCATACTCACACTTTATATGTTCCTGCTGCTCTTCCGTGAAAAAATCAAAGTATTCAACCAGGTTTGCCAGTTCACAGGTCCCAAACACCGCTAGTTGGTCTCTTGGCAGATCAAACTGCTTGAAATCTAAACAGCTGAACCATTTGAGATGCACCTCTGAGAAATTTTTAAACCTCTCATCTATGTACGTTATCGCTGCATCTATTAAATTCTGCAATTGTGCATCTCTTACAAAATTGACTTCTGGGCAGTTGCCTCTGAATGGGAAAGAACAGTCCTCTCCTCCTCCTCCTCCCTTCCCCTCTTTGACATTACATACTCCATCCATTTCTGTTCAGGTTTGTAATGGCTAAGGAAAGCTGCCATGTATTTCCCTGGTGACGTTTTCAGCTCCGTAAGCTGGAGTAGGCAGTCTCAACAAGTTGTGGAACTTCCAGTATTATTATGTCATCTCTTTGAAACTGGAGTACAGGTTTTTAGTATTGGCAGGAAGTCTTAGTATACATAGGGATTTTACAAACTGCACACTCTGTACTTCTTTAAGAGGGCCTTTGTTCTAGAACCTTCATCACCAGCAGCAGAAGATGCATGTTCTAGGTGTTGAGCGACACTGGGTAGGTTAACCTGAACTGCATGAACTGACCGTGACCTACTGGCAAGCATTTCACTTGTTTTATAGCACTAAAGTGAGCAAGATCAGTATCCATGACATTTGCAATTTCTTTTAGTTCTCTCATTTTTTGGGACTGTAATGATAAAACTTAAATATTCCCTTGAGAATACTTTCAAACTTTGACACAAATGTATTTTTTTTACCACATCAAGAACTGCCAGCTCTAACTTATGGGCAACACAGTGCATCGCAATTATTTGAGGACAGTGTTCCCGCAGCTTTGCTATGGTTTCTCCTCTTTCGCCCATCATGACACTGGCCCCATCAACATTTGCTGAAACAAGGAATGGCCCTGCATTGTGAACATTTTGTAGGTTACTTAGAGAAAGATTTACTAACTCAAGTGCAGTCGTTATTGCGTGAAATACACCTTCTGCATGTGCATGTTCCAGTGGCACAGCTTGGATAAGCACTGTACGCACCTGTTTTGAGTTTGGTCAACAAACCGTATGAAAACATTTTCCCACTCAGTTATACTAGAATCTGTACTACCGCCAGCAAGAACTGTCACATATTTAACATCAGTAAGAGTCTGCATCTGGTTTGGGATATAACTGCTGATATAGCACCACAGAAGTCCCTGGCTCGCTTATCATTGGTATAATTAGAACCAAGTGTTATCCCATTTTTTCTTGCAGTTCACAGAGCCACCCATGTCCGAAAGGGCGCAGATTTTGGTAATGGAATATGCTGTGTTGAACAGGCGTTGTATCTTGACCTTAGTGCCCTTGATCCAACTGCGTAAATGCTTGATACAGTGGGGACTCAGTGATATCAAAATGTACCACACGCTGACCACTGTGTGCAATATGTTGATTCATACACAGCAAATGTGGATTGGACTTGTCATGAGCACGTAGTGACTCAATTCGAAAATTATTTGAGCCAGTGGCAAAAACATTAGGTTTCTTTGAAAAGGCTGGTACTGCAATGGTTGGATATTTTTCAGACATAGTGCAATACATCAGTTCTTTTTTTTCATCATATCTCAGCCAGTTATAAATGGTTAATCAATGCCTTTGAAACAATCTGGCCCTTTTCTCCTGATCGTATTTCTTATCTTTATTTGGCCTCTCTGGCCTCTCATCCTGCTCATGGAGCACTAAAGTACGTTTTTTAGGGAGTGGATGTAAACTTTCACCTAAGCCTTCATTGCTTAATTCAAGACAGTGATGATCAGCAGTTATATCTCCTGACACAGATATAGGCTCATTGTCATTGTTATTACTCTTATCTGCACTAGACACAGAGGTGGATTGTGTTTCAGTTTCAGGTGGTGTATTGCTACTGATGGAGTCTGCTGTCACTGCTGCTACTCGTGAGGCTACTGACCAGAGAGAAAAAGAGTCTGCTGTTTACTGCTCCTACTCCTGTTCTGCATAGTGTGGCACTTATTTTCTTCCCCCAATGATAATAAAATAATAAAATATATTTTTTCAGTGTGCTTGAGTGAGTTTCTTTGGGTGCCGGGGTTTGGTGGACTGGGTGGCAGACAGTGACACTGGGGAGACGGCCCAGAAGGACACTACAACGATCGGGTGCTCACTTCGTGAGGTGCTAACCTCAAAATATCAACCAATCACATTTTTGATTTATTTATTTATAGCCCTGGCCTTAAGCCCTCCTTGCTTTCTTTCTCCTCCTTACTGCTGCAATTTTATTTTCCTCCCTTCCCTTATTAGGCTCACCACTGACTCCACAGTCTCAACCTAGCAGACAGTTTAGCCCCAGACAACAGTCCAAACTAAAAAAAAGTTGCTGCAGTACAAAGGGCCTGCCTGATACTGAACTTGTATTTTTTTTACCAGCTTACAACGCACTGTGTTTCCTTGGATCACTGCACTAGTTCCCCCTTCCCTCCCTGTTTATTTTGGTTATATAGTATACCCCTCCTGATATCCTTGTTCTTCAGTGGTCCTTTCCTAAGTCCACTCTTCAATTAAGTTCTATTAAAATATGGGAACAAATTGCACACTTCAGTTCACTTATTTGTATCAAAACTGCCATCACAGAGGCAACAAGCCTTTGTGTGAAGCAAATGAACAAATCAAAACGAAAGAAAAAGCCACTATGGTTCTCAAAAGAGGTGGCTGTGAAAGTCAGGAAGAAAAAGATAGCATTCCAGAAGTATAAGGAAACACAGAAGGAGCAGGACAGAGAGCTGTACCAGTTAAGGCAGAAGGAAGCAGGGAGGGAAGTCAGAATAGCAAAGGCCCAAACTGAGGAAAAGATAGCCAACCCAGTAAGAAGGGGAATAAAACCCTTTATAGGTACATCAGCGAGCGAGAAAGACAAAGGGAGGGATAGTGAAGCTGAATAGAATGAACAGTGGTGGGCAGAGGTGGACAGTGAAAAGCAGGAATACTGAACGAATATTTCTGCTCAGTATTCTACAAAGAGGAGGAAGTGCCTAATCCAATTAACAGAAGCACTCTTGATAGGGGGTCGATCCCAGTCCTTTCACAGAAAAAGAGTTCTGCAAGAACTCCTAAAACTGAAGGTGGACAAAGCAATGGGTCCTGATGGAATTCACCAGAATTCTAAAAGAATTAAGGGAGGAACTAGTGAAAACCACTGGCTACTCTTTTAATAAATCATGGAGGATGGTGTGGTACCGAGGACTGGAGAAAGGCGGATGTGATTCCCCTTACAAAGTGGGGTCCAAGACAGAGGCAGGAAACTACAGACCTGTCAGTCTGACCTCTGTGAGTAGGAAAGTGATGGAGGCACTTCTGAAGGAAAGAATAGTCGAGTACCTAGAGGCCAGTGGAGCACAGGACCCAAGGCAGCATGGGTTCACAGCGGGAAGGTCATGGCATGTATAATCTAACAGATTTCTTGATCAAGACCAGTAGCATTCAGGGAGGGGCTGTGGACATGGCCTACCTAGACTTTAGCAAGGCATTTGACACAGTCCCACACAAAAGATTAATAGTTAAATTAACCAGCCTGGGAGTGGGGCCAGGGTGGTAGCCTGGTAAAACATTGGCTGCACAACAGGACACAGAAGGTAATTGTAAATGGAGTCCATTCTGAAGAAAGGGGTTACTAGTGGGCACCGTAGGGTTCAGTATTGGGTCCAGTCCTTTTTAATGTCTTCATCAGTGACACTGCAGAGGGACTGGAAGGAAAAGTATGCCTTTTTGCAGATGACACAAAAATCTGCAACAGGGTTGATACACAAGGAGGCGTGGAATGGATGAAAAGGGACTTGGCAAGGTTGGAGGAATGGTCAGAAGTATGGCAGCTAGGATTCAATGCAAAGAAGTGCAAAATAATGCACCTGGGAAATAAGAACCCAGGGGAAGAATACACAATGGGTGGGGAGGTAGTAACAACAAAAAAAGAAAGGGACCTTGGGGTAATCATATCAGATGACCCATGTTGGCAAGCAATGAAAAGGCAGTAGGGAGGGCTGGGGTATACTGGGATGTATAGGGAGAGGCATCAGCAGCAGAAAACAGGAAGTTGTTATCCCTCTGTACAGACAGTTGGTGAGACCTCATCTGGAGTACTGTGTCCAGTTCTGGAGACCCCATCTCCGCAAGGACATAGACAGGATAGAGGCAGTCAGGAGGAGGGCAACTAAAATGGTGCAGGGTCTGCAAGAGAAGCCGTATGAGGAGAGACTAAAGGAGCTTAATATGTATACCCTTGAGGAAAGAAGGGAGAGGGGGGACATGATAGAAACTTTGAGTACCTCAGTGGAATCAACAAAGTCCAAGAGGGTAGCATTTTTCAGAAAATGAGACTTGCAAGAACAAGGGGACACAATTTAAAGATAGAAGGAGGGCGGTTCAGGGGCAATGTGAGGAAGTATTATTTCACAGAGAGGGTAGTGGATGCATGGAACAGCCTTCCTGAGGAGGTTAGGGTCTAAACTGTGGGAGAATTCAGAATGCGTGGACAGACATAAGGCAATTCTTGTGGGGGGTAGGAAGAAATAGGCTGTTGGTTAACTAGGATCTGCGGCCTATCCTGTAGGTAGGGAAATGGGCAGACTAGATGGGCCTAGCGGTCCTTATCTGCCGTCAAAGTCTATGTTTCTATGTTTCTATGTAATACCCCTTATTGACTTTGTGTTTTCTCTCGTTTTTTTTTGGCTTCTGCAAGGATCGAGTAAAATCAGAACACTCAGCTCAACACAGACAGTAAAAGGCTGGCTTCAACAACGTTCTCCCTCCAGTCCCTATTTTTTTATTTGTGTGAGCAAACAAACTGATGACACTGGCAGCTTCAGAAGTTTCATTTGTGTCCAGCTTTATGGCTTCCTCCTCGCTATAAGCCACACCAACCCCAGCTCTCCTCGCTAACTCGAACTTCCTGGCCTTTTTTTATATTAAAACTGGGTTTAGTTAAACAGGCAGTGCCTTTTAAACAGACAAGACAGCCCCTCGTAGGACTAATCGACTTCTCTTCAAGTCTCCACGACAAGACAACAACAAACTGCTCTGGGAACAGCACGCACGTCCTTTCTCTGTGAAGATGAGAGGAAGTGAGTGTGTGTGTGTCCCCAGATCAGTCTCGCCAAGCCTACGCTGGAGCCAATGTGCGCCTTACCCTTCGGTGAGCCTCGGTTGGATCTGCTGCCACATATGCCAGTCTCATGACTGGCTCCTCCTCTGTACCATATCTTTGGCCACAGCCATACCCGCTCAAGGCCTTGGAAGCCCCAAGACTGTTTCTGTCCCCCGCTGCCGACCTGCCATATCACGTGAGTGTTGCTCCTGTGGGTCAGATGACCACCAGCACAGGACAGGTTGGCGCAGGACTGCTGCAGTATAGCGTGACGCGCACCCTGCTGGCAAAAGTTGGTATTGCAGGCAATATATATATATTTATTTTAATGCTTGCCCACCGACAAGTGGCTCCTTACAACAGTACTTGCCCTGACTGGGAAGTAATAGCCTGGGACATCGGGCTATCGTATTTGTCGAACCCTGCTACAAGGCTCCAATTTTTGATTCTCGGGACTGCTGGCTTAGCCTAGACATTCCCGATACACTGTAATTTGTCCCACCCACCCCGTCCCCGACCTCTATTAAATGCTCTTTCCTAGAAGCAAACCCCACCTCCTACCCACCTAATTAGTCCATCCTGTTGGCTGCACCTAAACTCTAAGGGGTGTTTCTGTGCATTCCTATTCCCGCAGTCATCTCCACTGCTGCCCAATCTAGTCGATCCGAAGAAAATGTTGGCGCGATCCACATGCTTTAGTCTTGTGCCCAGCTCCTACCTCCTGGGTTCTAGTGGCACAAGTATAATAATATTTTTCCAAAGTGCAACACGGGTGGCACCACAACTTATAGCTCTCTCTTTAGTGGAGCTAACTTAAACCTGTTGACAACCACTACAGTGCTATTTTAACTTACCCAGCAGAATTTTCCCTGCTAAACATCTGCTCTGGTCTCCAACATGTCCCATGCTGGTGCCCTTCTACTGAGTGGTATTCTACTGCTCATCTTCTCAAGTATTCCAGGCCCTTAACTCCCTAATTCCCCCATCAATGCTGCCAGTACTGCATGGACTATGCCTGTATGCCTATAGCACTGGTACCACAACCTATAGACTCAACTCCTACATCCCTCCCTGCTTGTGGGTGGCATACAAACTCAAAGGACCGATGGTGCACCAGCCCAACTGGCTGCCCCCACTGGCCCTCTTACCTGGAATCTTTAGCATCCAGGAAAAATACCCCATCTACCGCAACCAGATGAGGCAAACTAAACTCTACAACAAGCTTCTAAAAGAATATATATTGCCTAGCTCTTCTACTACTACTGCTCTCAGGCAATATACACTCCAACCCAGGCCCACCTCAAACACTCTCCGTCCAACAGAGAACGACAGGACACCTAACCATCGCTTCAATTAACATATGCAACCTCCTTCCTAAAATGGACATCCTGAACACATGGGTTCTGCAGCACAATCCTGATATTCTTTCAATAGTTGAGACTTAGCTCTCCCCTAATGTAGCAGACACCGCAGTCGCAATTCTGGGATACAGCATCTACAGGTAAGAGCGCCTAACCAAGCGAGGTGGGGGCTGTGCAATTTACCTGTTGGATACTATTCAAGGCCTAGTACTACCACTGCCCAGCACTGGGGTACACATGCAAGACCTCGCGGATCACCTAACCAAGCGAGGTGGCAGCTGTGCAGTTTATCTGTGGGATAATATTTAAGGCCTAGTACTACCACTGCCCAACACTGGGGTACACATGCAAGCCCTCGTGGTAAAAGTGCTCCTTGCTGCATACAATAAAACTCTTACTGTCCTTACAGTATACATCCCACCTGGTCAAAAGGCCACTGGTTTGGACTCCCTCATGGGCTGCCTGGGTAGCCTAAATCTTTACGCAGAAACCATACTGTTGGGGGATTTCAACATCAACTGGCTCGCTCCTGCTGCAAGCCTGTACAAGGATGCAGTCTCAGCTGTTCACCTCTCCCAGCTAGCTGATGCACCCACCAGGACAAACTACAAGACAGGGACATCTACCATACTTGACTGGGTACTGTCTAACCACCCTGAGCACATTTCCAATATAGCTGCTCTTCCTGATGCCTGTAGTGACCACTCTCCTGTCCTTTTCCAATGGTCTAATCATTACATTAAACCCCCTGTTAGAACTGTTACTAACAGGGTCCTCAGATGTGGCCATCTGGACCTACTAAAAGCAGAACTCCATCACCATGACTGGTCCCTGGTCTACTCCTCCTGCACAGTAAACGCCGCTCTCAGCCAGTTTATTCAACAATACAACACAGTGTGTGACAGACATACTCCAATCAAAAAGCAAAAGATCAAAAGCCACAGTAACCTGTGGTTCTCTTCCGAACTCCATGACCGAATCAAGACAAGAGACCACCTTTGGCATCGAACTAGAGCATCAGGCAAGCAGGCCGACATCCAGGCTTATCAAGCTGCCAGGAATGACTACACTAGGGCCATACATGCGTTAAAAAAACAGTACTATAAGGATGCCCTCACATGATCTTGGAGTGACGGACCAAAATTCTGGTCCAACATTTTATTTATTGATATTTATAAAATTTTGTTAACCGGGTGAGCCACTGGGCTCCAAAAGTCCCTTTGTTAGGGGCGACCCGGAATAAGTTACAAACGATACAGTGCAAAATACATAATGGTAAAAACAGTACAGTGCAAACATGAAAGAAATCACATGGAAAGATAATAAGTCAGCACCCACAATGTTCAATATCGTTGGCAAACCCACACTGAATCCATATACCATAACTAATGCTTTTAACACAGTCTTTTCAGACCTAAGTGGTGTTTTACCGTCAGATTTCTTCCTCTACCCCAACTTGGGGCACGTCAGTCCAGTTGACGGGCCAACTACATACCCTCATTTCCACTTTAGAGCCATCACAATGAGTGAAGCCAGACAATACTTTCTGAAAGTCTAGATACAGCAGCGACTCCCTCGATCTTAAATTTGTGGCGCTTACCTTGGATGAAATAATAGCACCTCTTATTCACATCGTCACTACCTCCCTGTGACTGTCTCAGTTCCCACAGAAATGAAAGGCAGCATTAGTCACACCAATCTTTAAGGGCAGGGATCGTACCGCACAAGGTAATTATAGGTTTATTTCAATCCTCCCGCCATTATCAAAAGCACTTAAAAGAACTGTTACCGATCAACTGGTGGAGTACTTAGAAAAGTACCAAATTCAATGCCCACAGCAACACTGCTTCCGCAAAGGCCACAGCACCACCACTGCTCTACTGGAGTTCACTGGCTATAGCTACAATGCTTTGGAACAGGGCACCCTCGTTGGTGCTGCTTTCATTGATCTAACGAAAATGTTCAACATGGTTAATCACATCCTCCTTGTCGAACACCACTCATCCACTGGCCTATCGAGTGGTACCGCTGCCTGGTTCAAGAGTTACCTTTCAAACCGCTCACAGCAAGTCAAGATTGACAACACCCTACCTGAAAGCAGACCTGTGCGCTCTGGTGTTCTCCAAGGCTTAATCTTGAGTCCACTTCTATTTAGAATATCCCTCAACTGAATCTCTTTCACCTGCCAATGTCAAATTCTACTATATGCAGACGATGCAGTCCTGTTTACAAGTGACCCTGACTCAGAGCAACTGGAGAGAAAGCTACGAGAAAGTTTCTCGGATGTAGAACAATGGTTTGGTAAGCAAAAACTCATTCTTAACTACAAGAAAACTAAATTAATGTTGTCCTCCAGCACCCAGAACAGGCATCACACATACTCCCTCAACATCACTAATGTGGCCGGGACCCCCTGGAATTAGTCCAACACTTAAAATATCTAGGCATTATGGTGGACAGCAAATACAGGTTACTCACCTGTAACAGGAGTTCTAGGAATGGTATATGTTGTTCATCCACACTGTCTGGCAGGTTCCTTGCCACTTTAAATCTTGCTGGAAGGTCTTCAAGCTGGCTCCTCCCACCCACCCGGGTGGTAAAACTCTCAGCTCCGCCCCATGACGCCACATCTAGCCTGCTGGAAGCCAGGTTGTGCGTCGAAGCTGGGGAGGCTGGGTGGGTCGTGTGGATGAACAACATATACCATTTATAGAACTCCTGTTACAGGTGAGTAACCTGTATTTCTAGGGACATGGATATGTTGTTCATCCACACTGTCTGGCAGACTCCTAGCAGTTCTCCGGGAGAAGGGAGGCAAGGCGCGCACCCCCTACTTAGGGAATGATGACTGGAGAACCGAGGCCCCAAAACCAGCATCTCGGCGTGACTCAAGATCGATGTGGTAATGGGTAATGAAGGTGTGTGCTGACTTCCAGGTAGCAGCCCTGCAGATTTCCTGGATAGGGACGTCCCTGGAAACAGCCACCGATGCAGAAGTATGGTGGGTAGAATGAGCTCTTATCCCTCTAGGAGGCTCCATGCCTGCCAGCCTATAGCAGAGATCTATGCAGGAGCTGACCCACCTGCCTATTGTCCGCTTTGCTGCAGGTCTGCCAGGTGTGGCTTCAGCGTAGGTGACAAACAGCTGGCGAACCTCTCCTCGAACTTCAGCCATCCGCTCCTTATAATAAGAGAGCGCTCTTCTAGGGTCCAGAGTAGGGAGCCTATATTCGGCCTCCGAGGTGTGACTGGGGTAGAACACCGGCAGAGTCAACAGCTGATTAAGGTGAAACTCGGACACCACCTCCGGAAGGAATTTCGGGTGGGGGCGCAGGACAACCTTGTCCCTGTGGAAGACCAGATAAGGAGACTCGATGGAAAGCGCCTGCAGCTCTCCCAACCTTCTGGCTGACGTGATAGCCACCAAGAAGGCGGTCTTCCATGACAGGTGAGAGATGTCACACCTGTGCGTCGATTCAAATGGCTTGCCCATGAGCTTAGCCAATACCAGCAGTAGATCCCACAGAGGTGGAGGTTCTCGCACCGGAGGGGATATGTGATCAAGGCCTTTGAAAAAGCAACCGACCACCTTCTCCTGCGCCACCGACTGCTTCCCGGCCCGTGCCCGGTAAACAGAGATGGCTGCCAGGTGCACCTTGAGAGTCGTCGACCTAAGCCCTTGCTGAGAAAGGGACCACAGGTAGTCCAGAATGCTAGCCAAGGAACAGGAAGAAACACAGAATTTGACGGCAGATAAGGACTGCTTGGCCCACCCAGTCTGCCCATTTCCCTACCTAATGGATAAGCTGCAGATCCTAGTTAACCAGCAGCCTACTTCTTTCTACCCCCACCCCACCATGCTTGCTTGAATTCAACCACTGTTTTTGACTCCACAACCTCCTCCAGAAGGCCGTTCCATGCATCCACAACCCCCTCTGTGAAAAAATACTTCCTTACATTACCTCTGAGCCGCCTCATCTTCAAATTGTGCCCCTTGTTCTTGCACACCTTTTTGAAAGATGCTACACTCTTGGACTTTGTTGATTCCCTTGAAGTACTTGAACGTTTCTATCTCGGAAGGGTCCAGGCCCTTGCCCTGACACCAGATGGAGAATCTCTTCCATTTAAAGGCGTAGCATTTCCTGGTCGACTCCTTACGGAACACCTCAACAATGTTGAGGACCTCATCGGAAAGACCCAAGGCCTGGAACTCTAGCCGCTCAGGAACCAGGCCGTCAGGTGCAGGGATTGAAGGTCCGGATGGAATACCTTCCCCTGACTGACTTAGATCAGGGCCGGGCGGACTGGAAGCCGCCTTGGGAGCCTGGAGCTGAGACTGAGGAGATCTGGATACCAGAACTGGCGAAGCCAGTCTGGGACTACCAGAATCACCTGTGCCTTGTCACTCCTCGCCTTGAGTAGCACCTTGTGGATCAAGGAAATGGGGAAAGGCATAGAAAAGGCCGCGTCCACGACTGAGAAGGCATCTCTGCAGCGAGCCCTGCTGAGGGGGGGAGGGCATGAAACAGTCTCAGCTTCGCATTCTCCCTGGAGGCAAACAGGTCCACCTGAGGCATGCCCCAGTGGGAGAACAAATCTTGTACTACCTCCGGCAGGAGAGACCACTTGTGGAACACAGCCCCTACCCGGCTTAGGGCATCAGCCAGAATGTTGGAGGCTCCTGCCACATGGATGGCAAGGAGATCCGCCTCCAGGCTGCGCACGAGGGACCAAATGCGGAGAGCTTCCCTGCACAGAGGCATGGAGCGCGTCCCACCCTGGCAGTTTAGGTAGTACATGGTCATGGTATTGTCCGTCTGGACCTGGACCACTTGACCCCGTATAAACAGAGCAAAGGTGGTGAGGGCTAGACGAACCGCTCGAAGCTCCAGCAGGTTGATGTAGCATCGGGACTCCTGAGGGGACCAGAAGCCATGCGCTCTGTGCTCCTCAACCCATCAGAGAGGCATCAGTCGATAGAGAGACCGTCGGCTCGGGGTGGACGAACCGGATGCCCTCCTGCAGATGTGCTGGAACGGTCCACCACTGCAGGGTGTTCCACATCCCCTGGGTCACTGTCACTAGCTGATCCAAGGGATCGGAGTGCTGTGACCATTGGCAGGCCAGCCCCCACTGAAGGGGACGCATGTACCAACAGTCCCAATGGACCACGTTGGTGCAGGCCGCCATGAGGCCCAGGAGGCGCAGAAAGTCCCGAGCAGCGTGTAATTGCCCAACCTGAAATGACTGGGCAAAGGAGGAAAGAACCTCGGCCCTGTCCGCCGGGAGCCGTGCCCTGACTCATAGAGAGTCAAGCTCTGCCCCGATGAATTGTATCACCTGCGTTGGCACGAGTTCCGACTTGGCCTCGTTGATGAGGAGGCCAACCCGAGAGCAAACCTGGAGGGCCAGATCCCTGGACCGCTCCACCTCCATTCTGGAGGAGGCTGCAATCAGTCAGTCGTCCAGGTAGGGGTACACTCGGACCCTTCAGTGCCGCAGGAATGCTGTCACCACTGCCATGCATTTGGTGAAGAACCTGGGAGCTAGGGAAAGACCAAAGGCCATGGCCCGGAACTCGTAGAGGGATCCCTCTGCCCTGAAGCGGAGGAATCTCTGGTGGGATGGACGGATTGGGACATGAAAGAACGCGTCCTGGAGATCCAGAGAACAGAACCACATGCCTTGTTCCAAGGATGGAATGATCTGAGCCAGAGTGACCATCCTGAAGGTTCAAGACCTTAGGAACCTATTCAGGTCATGCAGGTCTAGAATGGGGCGCCAGCCTCCCGTCCATTTCGGGACCAGGAAGTACCTGGACATAAACCCTAGGTCTGGTGGAGGATCCGCCACCTTCCTGATCATCTCTTTTTCAAGGAGCAGGGCAATGTCGGCTCGGTGAGCCAACAGAGAGGCTGCGGACCCCATAGCCCCCCTGAGGGGTGACGGCTCGGAAGGGCGGGGCCTGCTCGAACTCCAGAGGCAGGCCCTTTCCTACCACCTCCAACACCCAGCGGTCCGTGGTGATAGCGGACCAGGTGGAAAGGAAGTGGCGGAGCTGTCCCCCCATGGGGAACCGGGGAGTGACAAGGCTGGGGGCACCTCAAACTGTCACTGGGCGGAGGCTTGGAGGAGGGGCCAGCTGAGGGACCTCCTGGGCCTTTTCCTCCCTGCTTCCTGTTAGAGGAAGCCGAAGGCTTGGCTTTGGGATGCCAAGCGCAAGCCTGCTGGCCCTGATGCTGGTGTTGCTGGGCCGGACGTGCCGCTGGCGCAGAAGGACGAAAGGACTTATGTTGTTGACGATGGCCCTTGTCCTTCTGGGCGAAGGTGGCAGAGTCCAGGGTAGCGCGGACTTTTCGATCCGCTGGAGGTGGCCTTCCACTCCAGGGCCGAACAGGTCAATCCCCAAGAAGGAGACATCCGCCAATTTATGCTAGGTATCCGCCGTGAAGGTGGATATCCTCAGCCATGCCCCACGGCGCATGGCCACTGCGGCCGCTATTGATCTGGCACAGGAGTCTCCAATGTCCAGAGCCGTTTGGAGCTGCTGTTTCGCCACCGCCCTTCCCTGATCCCGCACCTGCTTGACCGTGGTCTGCAGGTTGGCCGAGAGATGAGGGATCACCTCATCCAGGAAGCCCATGAGGGCATGGGAGAAGTGTGCCATCAGCACGACCAAGCTGGCCTGGCGGAGGCCTAGGGAGGATGCAGTGTACACCTTGTGCCCGGCATAGTCCAGCTTTTTGAACTCCTTGTCGGGGGGGCTTATCCACATCCCTAGCATTCCCGGAACGCCGGAAAACGCTACCGGTGACTAATCCCTCCGCAGAGGGGTGCTCGGAAAAACTGGACAAAGAGCCAGTAGGGACCGCATACTTTCTGGCCATCCTGGCCGAACACGCAGGGCAGGAAGACAGCCGCTGCCAGAGCTCCAAGGCTGGGCCAACAATGGCTTCAGCCACCGGAAAGGCCTTCATGGGTGAATCCCCTCGGTCCAATATCTCAGTCAGGGGACACTTGGCCCGCTTGGATACGGGCTCGAGCTACATCCCAGTGGACTCTGAGATGAGCGGAAGCAGACCCATGAACGACGATGGGCTCTTGTCCATAGACTACCCCCCGGGGTCAAGGGGCCTGGAAAACAGGGAGGAGTCAGACTCCGAGGAGTCCACGAAGAGCTGCCTGGGGCCTCAGCCACCCTCCATCTTCCGAGGACGGTCGGGAGTGAGGGTGACCGACAACCTGTGGGGCAGACCCTGACCAGAACGAGAGTCCTTGGTCGACGCCCCCGATTTCGGTTGTGGAGGCGGAGGTTCCACCACAATCACTGGGGCAGCTGGTTTCAACCGAACAACCGGCCCAGGCTTGTGCACCTCAACTACAGCGAGAGGTTGTTTCAGCCTTTCGGGTGACAGCCACTTGATGGCCGGGGAAGGCGTTGGCTTGTTCCCGGACAAAACTAACTGGTGCCACATTAAGTCCTCGTAGCGTTGACGCAATTTGCGTCAAAGCCTCTCCTATTCCGAGGAGGAAGATGAGGACGAGCGGCGCCGCCGCTTACTTCGGTGCTGAGACCGAGACCGCCGATGTTGCGGGATCGGCTGGACCGAGACGAGTCCGAGGACCGAGACGCCGCGTGTTTCAGAGGGCGGTCTGGGAGATAGAGGGGGACACTCGCTCTTCCCTCGGCTCGGGAGCCTTGACTGGGGACTCCGGCACAGGAGGTGCAGGCAAGTCCTCAGTCTCCACCAGGGGATTCGGTGAAGAAGGGTTGTCAGCTTCACCAGTTGACAGCCCACCCGACAGGTCGAGAAAATCTCGACCCGGCGTCGACAGGTGTCTCGGCCGGCTGACCTGACGGGGACACCGTGAAGCCAGCGGCCTTAGCCGCAACCTCGACTGAAGTCGAGTGTCAACTGTCCGGGGAAGGGGACCCCTCCCGCTCCCACGAATGTCAACGGTGGGACTTACCTTTCGAGTCCTTCTTTTTGGACCGAGAAGAGTGTCCCAATGGCCCCTCTCCCTTCGTGGAAAGGGATTGGCAAAGTTTCTTAAAAGAAGCTGTGTAGGAGGATCCCAGAGAGAGCGGGATAAATGCCGTGACCGAGGAAGATGAGGATGCGGCCTGGGCCTCCTCCTCCTCGAGGGCGATCATCTGCTCGAGTTGCTCAGCCGAGCTAGCCACCGCGGACACCGCCCAACGGGCCTCCTTGGACTTCACCGGCGGGTAGCACTTCTCGGGGCACCCAAGTTGTAACGGACAGCGGTCTTCTAGGGCGTTGGCTGGAAACGACGACATTACTCGCAGGCCTGTGGGTCGTGATCTACGCTGAGGCAGTAGACGCACGTGGAATGTGGGTCCATCCTGGACATCTTCTGCCCACATGGGCACCGCCGAAATCAAAGGAGTCGATTTGTCCATCGCAGCCACGAGGGAGTAATTAGACCGAAGTCTTGAGAACTTTACAATTATTTTCGGGCGAACCAAAGAATTAGGATCCAGTCTATACGCAGAGCGTTAAGGAGGGAACCTGAGCTTCTAAGCGGTAAGGAAGATCTGGCATCATGGGGCGGAGCCGAGAGTTTTACCACCCGGGTTGGTGGGAGGAGCCAGCTTGAAGACCTTCCGGCAAGATTTAAAGTGGCAAGGAACCTGCCAGACAGTGTGGATGAACAACATATCCATGTCCCTAGAACATGTCTTACTCAAAACACATAGACAACACTGCTAAAGCAGTCAACAGGCGAACTGGCATCCTACATAGACATAAGCAAAGTCTCTCCTAGCAGACTCTCAATCTGGCCATCCATAGTTCAGTGATCTCACTCACTGACTATAGACTTGTAATCTATGGCTCAGCAACAACCACGGCCCTCCGCTGTGTCATGGTAGCTTTAAACAAGGTATGCCGGTTGGCTACCAGTTCCCCAAGGCTGACTCATACCTGCGCGTTGTATGAACAAGCAAACTGGTTTCAGTTTGATGGCAGACTCAGGTACCAAACCTGTCTTCTGGCCAAAAAGATTAGGCAAGGCATGGCTCCTGCTGGGGTGCTGAAGTTCCTTACCCCTTATGAACTCTACTGCTGTACCAGGAGCACTGACAGTATGGTCTGCAAAGTTCCTCGCTGCTGCACCTCTTTGGGCCAGAGGGCCTTTACTCACCGTGCACCTTTGTGGTTGAATGCCCTGCCCCTGACATCTCTTCTGTAACATCACTAGGCTCATCCTAACGCCATCTGGCTCGCAACCGCGACTTTCCTACCTACCCTACCTGGGTTACTCCACCTCTTGGCTCACAGGCCTTGTCCATCCCTTCACGTGGTCCCTTGAACTGAAATACTCTTTTTTGTAAACCTACAGACTTACCTGCTCTCTCCCCTGTCCCTCTTTGTTAGAATCTCTCTCTCCAGTAGTAATACTGTTTACCTTCCCTGTCCATTCCTTGGATTATTTGGCATATTTGTACATAGCCTGTATTGTTGTTTTCTTTCTTGGGAATGTAGTCCTAAAATGTATAGCACTGTATGTATAGTCCCTGTATGTACCATTACCTGTATAACCAACTGCTGTTACTTTTTACTATTTTATCTGACGTTGAAACCTATGTAATGAGCTTGTTCTCAAAGGTGTTAATCCGAGATCACAATAAAATTAAAAAAATAAATAAAATAAAGGCGTGTACTAGTGATGACAGGTTCTCGGGCGGAACTAAGGGTTTAATCTGGGCGATATTCCTTAAGTGGTAGAAACCACTTTGGACAAGAGATGACACCTAAGCATCAAGTGTCAGTCTGCCGTCCAGGAAAACGCCCAGGCATCTCACCCTAGCTAGGGGAAGCCATCACTGAAGTGGTTCCCAGGACCAGTCCTGTAGTCACTCCAGAGGCACTCCTATCATGCCCTCAACCAGGCTCAATCACCTGGACCTCCATCTTGTTGGAATTTAGCCTCAGCCAGTTGGAGACCATCCAGTCCTGGATTTCAGCAAGGCAGTAGATAAGCACTTTCACGGTGTCATTTGTTCTGGGGGCAAAAGACATGTACAGCTGGGTATCATCTGCATAGCAGTGAAAACCCAGACTGCACCATCTAATGAGCTCCCCAAGGGGTAGCATGTACACCGCGAATAGCACAGGTGACAGAATCAACCCCTGAGGAACTCCACATGGTAGGAGCTTCAGGAGGAGGAGGAGGAGGAGAAATTCCCCATCACCACCCACTGCTTCCTGCACGAGAGATAGCACTCAAACCAGTTGATGACAGAACCAGTAAGTCCACAATATTCTCTAAGGGTAATCCAAAAGCACAATGTGCTCCATGGTGCCAAATGCTGAGAAGAGATCAAGGAAAATGAGAATTGACTGGTCTCCACCCTGATCAGCACCATTTCAGTGCTATGCCTAGCCCTGAAACAAGACTGGAATGGCTTATAAACGTCACAGGCCATAAGGAGTGCCTCGAGCTGCAGTGCCACTATTTTCTCAACAACCTTCCCCAAAATTGGGAAGCTGGAGATAGGTCGATAATTCGCCAGGACAACAGGGTCCAGTGATGACTTCTTCAGGAGGGGCCTCACCACTGCCTCCTTCAAGGCATCAGGGAAGCCCCCCTCCGAAACAGAGTACCTGATTATCCTGGCGAACACTGGACCAATGGTCCCAGAACATCCCACTAAGAGACAGGTCAGGGCCAGGTCCAGTTCACAAAAAGTGGGCTGTAGCTTCAAGATCACCTCAACAACCTCAGCCACCTCTAACGGCCTAAACTGCTCCCAGACATAGTAGTGCCAGTGGCGGAACCAGCCAGGTTTGGGAGAGTTTGGGAGCTGGGGGGCATTCAGTCAACCATGAGCTCCACAATAGGCACTAAACAGTGAATAAAGATGCACCACTTGAAGCCAGGACTGGTTTTTGGATCCTCGGAGTCCATATTTCTGAAAATGGAATGAGTTTTGTCGTCGAACACTCAAAGAACAAGTTACCTAACATGATGCTGCGATGGAGGGAACCCGATGCTGCCAGTGGAAAGGAAGATCTGATGTAATGGGGCAGTGCAGAGGAGGATACTACCCGTGTGGGTGGAAGGAGTCAGCCAGCTTGAATACCTTCTGGCCAGAGAATTAAAGAGAAAATATTCTGCCAGAAGTGTGGCTAGTACACCATATCTACGTCCCTAGAACTCTTTCTTTTTTATTTTTTTATTTTTTTAACGCAACGAGGAGCTAGGAACTGGAACAAATGGGGGAGTCTGAAAAATCAAGTTTATTTATATATATATATATATATATATATTTTATGGAGAGCCATAAAAGGGGGCCTCATAGGAGGTAAAATCATTTTCCATCATTTTATTCCCCTCCTCGTGCCTCCCTTTTTTTTTTTATTTTTAAACTGGTGTGCCTAGCAAAGGAGGCAGAAGGTGACAGAGACACAAGGAGAGATAGAAAAGCTGTCCAGATGTCTGGCCACTGAGGGGGAAAGTGGGTGGGTTGCAGTAATGAATGAAGATATTTGGGAAGATCAAGAATTATGGTATGTAATTTTCATATCTTCAAAGAATCAATCTTCACCGTTCATTATTGCTGGGTCAGAGTGCTAAGCTCATCACCAAGGGCAGTGTTGGCTTACCCTGAGGGAAAACGGTTGT
Source organism: Neoceratodus forsteri (assembly GCA_016271365.2). NCBI lineage: Eukaryota > Metazoa > Chordata > Ceratodontiformes > Ceratodontidae > Neoceratodus > Neoceratodus forsteri. The sequence goes on along the minus strand of CM057449.1, from coordinate 1,547,109,834 downwards.
TCCCTCAGCCTCCTGTGGGGAAAAACACAGAGAGTCGGTGACCCCTTACCGGCCTGGCAAGGCCCAAGGCTGGTCAGGGACAGGCAGAGGCTCCTGTGGTCTAGGAGCAGCAAGGCGCACCGCAAGCTCACACCTGGCCCTACGGGAGGAGAATTAGTCCCCCTGGAACTGCAAGGCAATAACCCTACGCTGTGCCGAGGGTGACAACTTGGAGAGACAAAGCTGCGCCATCCGTCTAATCCAGATTGCAGTTCCCACCAACCTGGAGGCTACCTCACTGGCATAGTAGGACACCTTTGCCTGGTGTCTTGCCAGCTCCAGACCCTGTGCAGAAAGGCATGTGGCTTGTCTAGTTTGCTCACAGTCTAGCATGGACACCAGGAGATGTCTCACTGTTGCCCACAGGTGCCTACAATAGGACGCCCTGTGTGTCTGGTGTGCCAAAGATGCACAACATGGTGCATGCTGCCGAGAAAAGTCTTTGACACCAGGCATCAAACTAGGTGCAGTCCGATTCTGGGGGATGGTCACACACTGAGTGTCTATAGCTAGAGCCTAGAAGTGGGGTGTGGCATGGCTTCTGGAAACCCCACGGGCACACAATACCTGCACTGGGTGTCCCTCAGGGCTGGAGAGGGGGCAGAGGGGAAGACCCATACCTCTCTTGACACCTCCACAAATAGCCTAGGCCACGGAGGTATGACTGAATAGTCATGACTGTACTCCCTAAGGAAGGACAGCATCAGATAAAGAGGATTGGGGCCTGAAAAATGATCTAGTTGCAGCTCCCTCATCATCTTGGCAAAAAAACTACTGGTAATGAGAGTATTCAGCGCCTGAGGAGAGATGAAGGGAAGAGTCCCCTTCCTCTAAGGAGGAAGATGAGGAGCTGGACTCAGGAGGTGGTGGTGCCAGGGTCTCAGACTGGAAGACAGCCTGAGATAGTGCCAAAAGTTAAGTGAGAAAGGCACTTAGTGATGCCCTGTAATGTTCCTAGGTTTGGGCCCCAGTAGGAACCAAAATGCCTAGGAGGGCTGGAGGGGAAGGTAGAGGAGAAGGTGGATGAGTAGAGTCATGATGGGTTAGGCCACAATCTCTGCCAGGGCTACGAGATCTTACAGGGGACCTCACCCAGGGGGATGGCCTGACCAACTTGTCCACCTGACAATGGCCAAATGTGGAGGGGCGGTCTAAGTGGTGCTCTTGCAGGGAACCACCAGGCAGAGAGATCTGAGGCATAAAGATCCCACAGAGCATCCCCTATCCCCACCTACGACAGGCCCAGATGGTTAGGGAGAGGCCAGAGGACACAAGTCAGCACTACAGCTCCTGCCAGAGCCACCAGAAGCCCTGGGTGTGGGGCCGAATGGGACCTGCCAACCCCCACCTCACCAGAATCAACTCTGCTTTTTGGGCTAGGCTGATGTCAGAACCAGCATTAGAGACCTGCACTGAGGGACAGCCAGGGACAGACAGTGGCAACAGAATCCCCCCTAGTGCTGTGAAAAGCACCAGAGCCAGACCTAGCACTGGGGACAGTGCTGGATCCCGACCTGGCACAGAAGGTGGCACCAGAACCTGGCCCGCCACTTTGTATGGCACCATGCCCCTTCTCAGGGCTGGAATTGGCACCGGAGTCATCTCCGGTGTCGCTCGCAAAACCAGGAGACAGGAGGAGGTGGTGTCACGACTGGCACCAGGGTGAGAAGCCATCAGAGGAGACACAGAGGACAACAGAGACCTAGAACTAGGCCCAGAAAGGCCTCCTTCATCGCCAGTGCCCGGAAGCAGGTGAGGATCATCCTGGTCCTGATCCCCTGGGTCATCTGACCGCTCAGGGGACGAGATCTAGAGGATCTCTGCTCGGCCGCTGACTCCAGAAGCCTTCCCTCTCCCAGTGCCTCAAGTGGTAGCGACCAGGCCAAGTGGGAGGTCCTGCTCCACTCGCCAGCACCAGCCTCAGTGCTGGGAGCCAAAACAGCACCAGACTGTGCTCCCGAGAAGCCCACCACTGTAGTCCCAGCATACAGCTCCAACCTCTTCACCAGGGCTCTTGGGCCCCTCAGGGGGCTCCAGACTGGGAGGGGTGTGCAACCGACCCCTAGAAGTAGTCAGCTGTCCCACAGACCCCTCCCCCAGGCTCTCCATCTCAGCAAGACGAGGACCAGAAAAGGCTTGGTCTCCCTCAGTACATACAGTACTGGGGAGGGGCTCAGGGGAAAAGCCCAGAGACCTTATCTTGTAGTCCCGTGTGCGATGCCTACCTCCTGAAAGTAGGGGGTTACCAACCCACTTCATTGTGCGGATTTCAAGTGTGCAAAAGTCCATGGAAAAACAGGTGTCATAAAGGTCCATGTCATGTTGCACTCCAAGGCAGATCCAGCAATGGCCATGCTGGTCCTAGAGACATGTTTTTCCCACAGGGGCACCGACGCATGGGGGGGAAGACTCTGTCTTCTTCCTTTACTTCTGAGACCCCTGAGACTTGGACGTGACTGATTATGGAAAAAATAACAAAAACCAGCAAAAAAAAACCAAAAAAACAATAAAACAGCCTGATGCGGTAAAAGGACACAGAAGAAGGTGGTGACGGAAAAGTGTTGAAAGAAGTAGTTATGGTGTTGAGCTGGTGGCGATGAACTGAGTTGTGCACTTTAAAAATGGCAAATGCTCCCACAGAGTGTGACCTCGACAGCGGGAAGAACAGAACTAAGGAGAGCAGGGGGCCGGTGTTGGTCACTTGCCAGTCCGCGAGCACCACATCATGTGTCTGCTTCATGGGTGGCTCCATTCCCGTTGATCCCCTAGCTCAAGAAGTGGAGTTCTAGCGCCTCCAGCACAGACTCATCAGTAATGAATAGTGAAGACTGATTCTTAGAAGATCCAGCTACTCTACTATTGCAGCAGACTTGGACAGTTCCTCGGGGGTCAATTAAGATGACAGCTAGTTTAGGTAACATAGAAACAAAGAAGTTGTTGGCAGATAAGGACCTCTTAGCCCACCTAGTCTGCCCTAAAGTTCCCTTTCTATTGTGCTACTGCAGACCTTAAGTCACCTAAATGATTTTTTTCTCTTTTGTTTACTACTCTGCTCATTTGACAGTCCTTTTTTTACAAATGAATGTAAAACAATTTAACATCTGTAATGGGTCTGACTCCAAAGTAAGAAAAACGATAACAAAAAGGGATTTCCCCCCCATAAACCTGCTAAGTATAGTTAGTAAATAAAAAAACCTTTTGAAAACTTATGAGTATAGCAAAAATGTATAAAAATGTTTCTGGGTCTCTGTTTATTTTTAGAATAGCATAAAGGTGCTCCTGGGAGCTGATTTATCAGTAAAGGGGACTCCTCACCTCCCCTGCAGTTATGTTGCAGGATCTTTAGGTCCTGATTAAGAAAAACACAGCTAAAGTAAAAGTTTTCACATACTTAGTAATTTGTAATTTCATTTTCTATCTGGTTGATCCTGTGACACTCTGACCACCATGCTATCTCACTACAAGTCCCAGTGTCCCTCACGGCCAGCCCTCTGATGATGTGACTGATGGACTGAACCTTTGGGGAACCTCTATGTGCCGGCAAGTCAGTTAAGAGTGTATTAGCGTGATGGAGCGCATGATCATGCTTATTCTACCGGTACCTATCGAAGCGCGATCATGTGCTCCTTCACACTGATCTACTCTTAAATGACTTGCCAGCACATAAAGGTCCCTCGCAGCTAAGTTCATCAGTTGCATCATCAGAGGGCTGTCTGCGGGGACACCGGGACTTATAGTGAGTAAACATGGCGGGCGGAGGGTTGCAGGATCAACCTAATAAATTAAATTGCAAATTAGTAAGTGTATGAAAACTTTAACTGCATTTTTCTTAATCAGGAACTCAAGGTCCTGCAGCATTACTGCAGGGAAGATGAGGTTTCCCCTTAATCAAAACCACAGCTGCTTGCGACCTCGACTATGCCTTGGGGCCCCATTATGCATCTGGAGGTTGGATTAACTTCTGGTAAACCAGTGGGCACAGCCAGTGACTGGCTGGCTCAACTCGCTGATCAAACCAGGAGAGAGTTTCCCCACCCAATTGGATGAGCACATGCACTCATGGCAGCCTTTGGGGAGGGGGTGCCAGGCCACACGTGCTCATCCACACTGCCAATGGCACCTCCACAGAGTCACACCTAGGTGTCACTACAAGTGCAGCACTGGTTCCCCACCCTTGCAAAGAGGACAGCATCCACTGGGACACTACTTGAGCCCTCCTTGCCAAACTCCAGCTCTGACATTTCAGGACCAAGGTGTGAACCCAGGTAGTCAGCATGTCCAAGCAGTCCCCTACCACTCAGGGACAAACAGCAGGCATCACGTGCAGTTATTCTGCCTAGTGTTGAGGAAAACTGATGGGAAGACCACTGAAGAAGGGTACTGGTTCTCCCTATATTCCACCAGGGACTAACATTCCAAAATAAGGACATTCACATTTGACTCTCAGGCACAAGGTGTCATATTCTGATAATGTAACCAAACTAAAAGATATATCCTAGTCTAGTCCATTTAGGAAAAATCTAACTTTTACAGGATTTTAACCATAGCCATTATGGTACGGGATAAGGCTTTATTGTAGATGGATTTCGATCGGGCCCAGAAAATTGTAGGACAGTTCAAAGATCAAAAACGTTATAGTACAGTAGTTTTGTCACTACTATACTACAGCTTTTTACATCCTGTGTGCCTGCGCTCTGTCTGCCATGCAGTATTCTCACTAGCGCGGCTCTCAAGAAATGGCTACTGCCAACTCACTGCCGTGTCTGGTTCACAGTTACCGACTCAGTCTTGAGTCTCTCCCCAATCACTCTATGAATTAATTTTCTGGACTGATGTTCCTCCGCAACCATTTAGTCTCCCAATGCTAACATTTCTGGAACTTCTTAATGCCACAACCCAACCTTCTCACCACCATGCAGGTATTTAACTCATTATACCCTGGGCGGCCATTTTGTGTCATGTAAACAATGGATAGTTTGGGCTTCTTATGAAGCTACTGAAGGCAATGAGTTTTAACCAAATAAAAGGTAGAATTTTAAAAAATCATGTACTATATAAAATAACAGCGAACAGTCCAGAGACAAAGCTGTTTCCCCATCTCAGGGGTTTATGACATCATAGGGACTTCCCAGTCTTCACTCTTAAGGTTTATGATGTCGTCAACCTCTTCGATAGAGAAACAGACTTGTTGTGCGCAGTTCCCTATCATTGTTCTTTATGTGGTTCTGTAGTACATTCCAACTGGAGTGTCAGTTTTTCTATCGGATCAAAATAGGAATTTATGTTATCCATCATCATTCTTTAAATACATCTTTTGAGCCCTGTCAATACAAGTTTAAAGCATAAATTTGCATGTGCCACAATTAACACACCTACAAAGCACCACTGTGAACATTTTCCGCATCAAGAAGCATACATTCCTTTAGGGCTTGCAAGCTCTCTCACAATATGAAGCCATATGCTCCCTCAGCAGTGCTTTAAGTTCTCCCTAGCAAACCTCTTTTGATCCTGGAATAAAGCCAAAACAGTTAAGGAAGTTAGAAAGCAGGTTAAATATTTAAAGGGGTATTCTGTTTATTCAGGGAGTATTACATACGAAGTATTAAGGCAATGCTACAGAAGTATTTCACTATGACCACTTTTTCTGCTAGTGTACAACCTACTAAGCGTCAAAATTATCAGATCACACCATCTAGAATGAGCTGGGAAGGGGCAAATGCTGTTCCCAACTTAGATGCACTGAGTCTGCTAGTATCTTGACCAGGAATAGCCGATGTTCCATTCTCAAAAAGGTTTCTGCCATTTAGTGACAGAAGCTTGCTTTACAGCACTGAAGATATCACATCTACAAAGCAGCTATGCTTCAATGAAGGACCTTAGAAACCTACATGTCTGAAGCTGGATAATGTGCTACTAAAAAGAGGGTGCAAGGCACCGATCTGTCATTACTGAAGTCCTTTACTTGGAATCCCGACTCAGATACCAGATTGAGCTCAGTGGTCTATCTCTGTTCCTAGTGGACAGCAGTTTACCCCCACAGTTTCTGCAATTCTGAATCACTTGTAGTCTCTGCTGGAAAGAAAACTAGGACTGAATAAGCGTGGAGAATACATTAGCCACTTAATCAGGACAGGTGGTGCCTTGAGTCAGTGCCGATGGGCTTTTGGCAAAGTGGAGTGTCTGTGAACAGAGGGCCTCACTTCCATGTATTATCAGTCTATCATTTTTGCTAAGTGTTAGATTTGATAGCACAGACTCCCTTAGCACTAAGTGAGGTTCAGTTGGACCTTCTTTTCGCAAATGGGGGAGGGAGGGCAGGAGAGGTGTTTCACATAGGAAAATCTGGGGAAGAAATTGGCAGTGTATATCACCAGACTCTTACTATCAGAACAGTTGCAATCCTTTCACTATACAGGACATTTCTGAAATCTGAAACAAGTAGTTCTATTTTTGTGCTTCAAAAATTCTACTTGGTGACAGACATCAGTAAGAATTTAGGGATGAGTTGTGAACAAGCTTGGTACATCCAGCAGACTTGGGTTTGATTCTCTTATCTCTGCTTGCATACTGAGTGACCACGAGCAAGTCACTTAACCTTTCCAGTGCTCCCAGGTCACATCTGTAGACGGGCCATGTGCCCAGTGGGCCTTACCTGGTTACCAAAGACTGAAAAAAAACAAAAGGAGTTGCTACTAAATGTGTTGTATGCACATATTTTAATTCTGTGTTTATACCTTGTACATCAGTTTAGATTTTTTTACGCTATCAACAATACAGTCACTCTTATTAGGCTGGCACATGCAAAATGCAACCGAATATGAAATCTGCATTTTATGTTACTGCACCAATGTGTCATCCTACGTTTTGAACACAATGTATTAAAAAATGCCTCATTGAGAGGCCAAAGCAATAAATTCAGTGTTTTAAGTCCTGATCAACCACCTAATTTAACTGAAAAGGGCAACAATCGTTGTGTGGGGAATGAGTGTCCCACAGCCCCCTGGAAAAAAAGCATTTTTTTTAGTGAAAGGAGCAACTACTACCTTCACATATAGTCATATACAAAGTATCAATTCCTAAAAGAATCATTTAAAAACCATACAACATACAGTATTTATATTTCCTAACAAGTTGTTTAGTTAAGAAAATGGCAGCAATTGTGCCGTTCATATCATCCCATTTGCTGTAACTGCATTTTAAGTGCTTCATTATGAAATGAATGATACGAACTGATCTGGCAGCTTACTGTTCCTCCTGAGAATGCTGAACCCCTGAAGGTCTTAATTTAACTAATCAGTTCTATTGTGAGAACAGCCACATGTCACTCTCAGTTATACAGCCAACATGCTCATGTTCAGAGATTAAAAAATACATATATCTCATAAGGACCTAGCTTTTTACTGTAACAAATATTTCAGTGAATACCTTTTTTATTGTGGATTTCTTATAATTTTTTATGAGAATATACAGTACAATCTCGATTATCCCGACTGCTTGAGAGATATAAGATTAGTTCAGATAACAGGAGTCCGTAGAACTGGGATTAAAACGTTCAGAGTGTATTCACTTGGGAAACATGCCACCAGTCCATTAGATAGGGATGTCCATACAATGAGGGTTCATTAGATCACGACTGCACTGTACATTCATTAGCACCACTTAATGGCTAGCACCGTGGAGAACCATTTGCTGGTGTAAGAATTTTTATTTACTTGAAAACTACTAACTGGGAGAGGCACACTGAGCCAAAGCTCATTTCCAGGTGCAACCAAGGGGAGGGGAACAGAGGAAGAACAGCAGCATAATACATAATATGTAAAACTGAGGAACAGCATTTGATAAAAAGTTTGTACAAAACTAAAAAAAAAAAAAATTACAATAACTGTATGTGCAGAGAACAAAGTGAAGTACAGCTCAAAAAGAACACCTAACAAGTGCATATTCAGAAGTGGCAGCAACACACAGTGAACAAGAACACTGCTGACAAAAGGCGATTGATCTGAAGGGTGAGTTGTCTGACCTCATAATGGAGGGAGAAGACTGTAGTGGTGCGGTAGTGAAACCAAGGTAAACTGCAGGGATCCAGACGGCTGCTTACCTGGATGGTTAAGGCTTTGCCTGGGAGGTGTCTGGAGGAGAGGTAACAGGAACAGGTGGGTAAGGGTTGGAGTTTTAAACTGGTACCTGAGAGCTAGGGGATGGGAAGAGTCAGAGAGTAGCTGGTTCCTGAGTGAGGGACATTGATAGGAGAAGGCAGACCACCCAGCAGAGAAGTGGGGGTTAAGGAGTGGCAGAAGTGCAATGGTCCCTTGAATGGCAGGAACAGGAAGCATAGAGCAGTTGGGAGAGGAGACAGAAGAAGTAAGATGGAAGGGAACCAAACCAGAATTTGGATATAATAATAATAATAAACTTTATTTATAAAGTGCAATTCTAAAACCAAAGCACTATACACTAATAAAATAACTTAATAAAATAGCAAAAATCCACAGATTCCAACCTTACAAAAATACAAACTGGGTTATTCTGCATAATCACCATATGCCAAATAAAATAGATATGTTTTAAGGCCATTTTGAAGCTCTCCACAGTTCTGCACTCGCGAATCTGACAAGGTAGAGAACTCCACAGGGTGGGATATGAAGAAACTACAGTGACCCTGGCGACGTGAGGACAGAGGGAGGATGAATATAATGAACAATGGTGTGGGGGCGGGGGGAGTTTGTAGCATAGAGGCAGAAGGAGTTGCAGAGGCTGTCCAGTCTGTTAAGGGAAATGGTAGGTGCAGTGCTACAGACCACATCCGCGTAGATGAAGATAGGTAACACCATTCTGGTAACGAGCTCCCTGTGGACATGTGGAGATGAGCAGTCTTTGCTTCGCTACAGGGCACCAAGCTTGGGACAGAGTTTTGCACGGATAGCATCGATGTGTAAGAACAGCTGTGTTAAGAACTTACCATAACAGTAGATCTTCAAGGGGACCTCAGTCTTCAGGTAACACCGTAGGAACCTTCACTGTCAGTGAAGGGGAATCTACACAGAAGATTTTCAGCAGTACAACTGGGGCCGCTTAAGCGATCACCAACCCTATACAGGCGTGGGTGGCCCCCGCTCCCTCCTCAGTTCTTTCCCGATGAGACTAAGGGAGTGAGGCTCTTGCCCTGGGGGACCAAGGAGAGAAAGAGGTACCCAGACCTAAGAGAAAAACTGGAAACACCAGACAGCAAGTTCCTAGACAGGAGCCCCAATAAGGCGGATGGTGGGAGGGAAAATACACCTGATCACTGAGATCCCCTCAAAGATCTGCTGTTACAGTAAGTTCTTACATAACTGTTCTGTCTTGTTTAGGGGTATCTCAGTCATCAGGTAACCCCACAGGAACAAGTCCTAAGCAGTTGCAAGAGCAAACAGTCCGGGGAGAGGGCTCTCCATGAACTCCCCCCCCTATTGTTTAACCAGGAGTAGCACACTAAGCTGAAAGCTTGCTTACAGGTGTGACCTGGAAGCACAGGGAAGTTAAGTGACTTGCTCAAGGTCACACAGTATGCAAGTGGGGGTTGTGGGATTTAAACCCAGGCCTCCACATTTGCAGCTCACAGCCTTAAACCACTACACTATACTGCCTCCTTCCTTAAGACAGGAGTCCCTGTAACACAGCCCTGCCAAATCCTGCACATGCACTTGAGGCAATGTCCAGACTGTAGTGCTTGGTGAAAGTATGGACTGTACTCCAGGTGGGACCCGCACAAATGTCAGCAGCCGAGGCCCCTTTGAAACAAGCCACCAAGGTAGCCATTCCTCTGACGGAATCAGCTTCGACAGCACCGGCAATTCTTTGCCATACTTGCTGTAGCAGAACACAATGCAATTTGTCAACCATTTGGATAAACACTGCTTAGAAACTGAAATGGCCTCTCTACCCGGGGTGAAGAAAACAAACTGCTTTGACTTTCTGTACTCTTTAGTCCTAAGCAGGTAGTATTTCAAAGTTCTGCGCACATCTAACATATGGAGCAGTGCTTCCCCTGGATTAGCATGCTCTAGAAAATAAACAGAAAGGTGGACAGACTGATTGAGTGTGAACTCTGAAACCACCTTAGGCAGAAAAGTACAGTTGCGTAAGAAATTACTGTAACAGTAGATCTTTGAGAGAGGCTCTTGCAGTAGGTAATTACATATAGGACTGATGTTGGTAGGTGGCAGGACCCCACGGAAAAATTTCTAGCTAGCAGTCTCTGGCGAGGGACCACCCTCACATCAGGTGACCGGCATCAGGAGACGTTGGTATAAAGGGGCGGTCCCTCACGCCCGCCTTCCAGTTCTTTCCCACCATAGGCCACGAGACACTGGACGAGAGAGAAGAAAAAATTACTCACCTTAGTAATTATGTTTCTTCTAGTTGAGTCTTGCTGTATTCTGACAAGTGCAGTTAGCCCCAGCCTTTAAACTGCCCTGGAGAACAATGGGTTAACTTTTCTATGCATGGCACAGAATGTTCATCTCAAGCTCGGCTGATGTCTCTGCCTGTTGTTATTCGAACTGCAACCGTCAGATCTTTAAGAGCAAAACTCACTAGGTGTTCTGTGTGGAAACTGTAAAATTTTTAACTAGCCAACTGGCAGAAGAATAATGTTTTGGGTTCTCAAAGGAAGAGTCAAGTCAGGAAACCCAAACACAAAAACCAATCAAATGAAATAACATTTCACCCCAAGAGAACAGAGGGTGTAAAGGGGGCACCCCTATGGTGCCAACACTGCTCCTGCTCACCCATCCCAAAATCTAGGTTCTCAGAGATGGCGGGAGTTAGAATACAGCAAGACTCAACTAGATGAAACATAATTACTAAGGTGAGTAATTTTTTCTTCCAACAACATGAAGTCTTGCTGTATTCTGACAAGTCTGAACTACCAGCAGTACCTCCATGGAGGAGGACAGAACCTACTTTGGGAATAGGGCTCTGAAGTACTTGCTGTCAAAGCAGGAGCATCACTCCTAGCCTGGATATCCAGAGAGTAATGCTTGGTAAGAGTATGGACTGTTTTCCAGGTGGCTACTTGACAAATTTCTAAAGGGGATATCTCGGCAGCAGCCAGGAAACAGCTGTACCTTTGTGGAATGAGCCTCAGGCCTGAGGGTGGAGTTTTCACCAGTTTTTCATAGCAGAATTGTATACAAGACACAATCCACCTGGTAATAGATCTCTTGGTGGCAGGTTTGCCTTCCCAACTTCTCCATAAGTGAGGAACAACTGGAGAGTCAAATCAGCTTATTGTATTCACGCTCTATATGGTAGCTAAGGGCTTTTAACATCCAAACTGTGTAGCCTCCTCTCCTGAGGAAGAATGATCAGTGAAGAAACGGGGAGAGTATAGACTGATTCAGGTGGAAATCTGAAACCACTTTAGGCAAGAACTTTCTGTTAGTTCTAAGGACCACTTTATCACCGCGGAAATAGATGAAATCAGCTTCCACTGATGGCGCTTTGCACCACTGATACGTCCAGCAGAAGTAATGGGCCACCAAAACACAGTTTCCAAGTCAAGTACTTAAGCTCTGCTGAGGACAAAGGTTCAAAAGGGGCTGCATGCTGAGCAATGCAAACATTAAGATCCCAAGCAGGAGCAGGATCCCTAAAGTTGTGGATTGGCGTGAAGCAATCACTTGAAAACTTACAGAATACAGGGTGGGTGACAGTGAGGAAGACTCCACTGACAGGAAAGCAGAAACAGCTGACAAGTGTACCTTGAGAGTAGCTGGTCTGAGACCCAGGCCATTGAGATGGACCATATAATCCAGAACCGTAGGCAATTCAGCAGTGTCTGGAGAAATATTCTTCTTAGAACACCAAATGTTGAATCTTTTCCATTTGGAGTTGTAAGTCTTTCTGGTGGAGGGCTTTGGAGAAGCCATGAGGATATCCAGAACCCCTTGGGAAAGATGCAGACCTGCACACTCTAACTCTTCAAGAGCCAAGCCTTAAGATTGAGAGACTGAAGATTGGAGTACCAAATCCTCCCTGAGAGGATGTTAACAGGTTGTAATTCCTGGGAAGAGACGAGAAAGATGGACTGCTAGGGACAGTAACAAGGATACCATGGCTGCCTGGCCAGTCTCAGGAGCAATCAGAATCACTTTGCAAGGTTGTGACCTTATCTTGACTAACACTTTGAACAGGAGAGGAAATGGGGAAAGCATACAGAAATTTCTCCCAGTTCAAGAATCGAGAGCATCCAGGGGACTGAGCCCAAGACTGGGGGTCTGCAACAAAAAGAGGAAGTTGGTGATTGTCTGGGGCTGCAAAAAGATCTATCTGTGGAGTGCCCCATCTTGAGAAAATCACCTTCAACACCAGGGAATCCAGGGCCCATTCGTAATGGCCCTGGGATATTCTGCTCAGTGCATCTGCTAGAACATTGTCCTTCCCTGGAAGTTGAACTGCTATCAGAGAGGTTTGCAGGGAATAAGCCAGGGACCACAACTTCATTGCTTCTGTACACGAGGCCGTAGACCAAGTGCCTCCTTGCTTGTTGATGTACCACATGGTGGTGGTGTTGTCTGTTCTAACCTGAACCACCCTGTTCTGTACTGATTTGGAAAAAGCTTGTAGTGCCAGAAACACTGCCCTGAGTTCCAAGAGATTGATGTGTAGAAGAGATTCCTGAGGCGACCATAGTCCCTGGGTGGTGAGGTCCCCCAAATGGGCTCCCCAGCCCAGCAGGGAAGCATCTGTGGTAAGGACCACTGAATGAGACTGAGTGGCAAATGGAACCCCTTGCCTCAAATTGTCCTGATCCTGCCACCATTGCAGGGCTTGGATCAGAGTTCTGAGTCACTGGGATTAGTTTGGTAAGGGAATCCTTTCACTGGGACCAAAAAGCTCTTAGGTGGAACTGAATGTCCCTCATCTGGAATCTTGCACCTTGGACCACTGCTGTAGAAGCTGCCATGTGGCCCAAGAGCTGAAGGAAATGCCTTGCTGGTCGAGACACCTGAAGGCTGAATGAAGAGGCCAGTTCCATGACAGCTCTTGTCTTTCCAGGGAAGGAAGGCTCTTGCTTTTACCATATCCAGCTCTGCCCTATGAAGGTGAGGAGCTGCACTGGTTGAGAACTGACTTTGGTAGGTTGAGAAGAAATCCCAAAGATGAGCACTTGCTGGGCCTTGCAGGCAGGTGTGACTCGATTCTGGTCTGGGGACTGGGGTCCACTATGAGCCAGTCAAGCTCAAATATGGAAAAATGGAAATCTTTGTCTTCTTAGGAAGGCAACAACTACTGCTCAGGCACTTTGTGAAGACCCTGGGGCTGAGGTTAGGCCAAAGATCATTGCTCTGAACTGATAGTGGCCTGAGGGCAACTTGAACCTGAGGTACTTTCTGTGGGAGCACCTGATGGGAATGTGAAAGCAGGCATCTTTGAGGTCCATGGAGGCTAGCCAGTCCCCTGGTCTTAGAGAGGGAAGGATAATTTCCAGAGTTATCATCTTGAACTTTGGCTTTAAAAGATGTTTGTTCAGGTATCTTAAGTCCAGGATGGGTCGCCACTCTCCTGTCTTTTTGGGGGTTAGGAAATACCTGGAGTAGAGTCCTTTGCCCCAATGTAGGGTAGGTACTCTCTCTATAGCTCTTAGAGTTAGGAGAGAAGAAACCTCTGCCTCTAGGGCAAGAGTCTCTGAGAGATTTCCAGGTGAAAAAGATCTGGCTCTCATCTTGGAAAATTTTTTGAGGCTGAGAACCAGTCTCTGGCTTACTACTTCCAGGACTCACTTATCTGATGTAACAGACATCCAGTCCTGGACAAACTAAGCCAGCCTGCCCCTACTGGAATAGGAGAATCGACCCGGGCAGACCCATCAGGGTGTCTGCTTGGCAGGGGCTTTAGGCTGAGGGGTGGATGCAGGCCTGCTCATCCCCCTTCTGCCTCTCCCTGTGAAGAACCTCCTCTGTCAAAAGGAAGAAGAGGCCTGTGCTTGGTAAAAAGGCCTTTGGAAAGGCCTGCCCCTGACCCTGGACTGCTGCCTTTGAGGAGCAGCCAGCTTTTCCTTGGCCTGAGCACTCCTGTAAGTGGTCCTGTATTTGTCATTTTTTTTTTCATGTAATTCTCTGTCTGCTCTCTCAAACAGAGAATTACCCACTACAGGAAAATCTATGGCCTTCAGCCTGGGTATCCCAGTGAGGCTTGTGCCATCTAGAGCCAAACCATTCTCGAGAGCCACAGATGTAGCCATGACTCTTGATGATACATCACTGGAGTCCACGGCAGTATGAAACTGAACTTTTGATGCCTCAATCCCATCTGCAGCCACTCATTCTCCAGCTCCTGGCAAGCTGGGGAAGCCTGTTTAGCCAGTGCCAGTACAGTGTCCCACCTGGACTTGTACCTAGCTGCATAGGGCATATATAATTTGCTTTGCCTGAGTCCCAAGGAAGATGCCATACTGCTTCTTTGCCATGGCATCAATCTTCCTGGAGTCCTTGTCTGGGGTGTGATGCCAAGGGAATGCTTGCCTTATCACAGGCAGCAGCCTGTACAACCCCAACATGGCTGCACTGCTGATAAAGGAACTCCATTGATCTGAGCCTGAAAGAGTATACCTCTTGTCCATTCTTCTATCCACAGGAGGTATAGAATTGGGAGACTTAAGAATTTTTTGTGTCTGTTTCCCAAAAGATTTGTGGAGGGGAATAGACAGTCTCCTGGACTCTGGAATGTCCATCATTTCTACATAGTCAGGCTCCTCCTGATCCTCCACTGCCTCCTCCACAGGAAGCTGGAGGGTATCAGCCACCTTTCTGTAAAACATGAAGTGCAAAGGGGACTCAGAAAGCCTAGGAGGAGAAACACTTCTGAAGGTCTGTCTGGGAGATGTCTCTGGGTCAATAGGCACATCCAGACTTCACCATCACCATAATCATCTTCCAACTATCCTTCCTCCTCAAACCGGTTCATAAAATTCTTCCAGGTATAATCTTGAACGGGGAACCGACTGAACGAGCCCTGCCAAAGGTGCCAGATCAGTCGGAACCGGGCGGTGCATTCCACAATACAAATCGCCGGCTATTTCTTCAAGGTCAGAGTATGATTTCTGGATCCCAACCAGTCTACTTTGTTCTTTATGCTTTTTGTCGAACTGATTCCTCGGAACTGCCTCTCCTTGGCCGCAGCATCTCCCTGTTCTGGTTTGTCGAACTGAACCGGACTGGCCATCCGCCGGGCAGACTTCTCGCCTCCCTTTCTCACAGCCTACCTAATCTTTTTCCAGGGTAGATTTGGGAAAATTTTTGCAAATTTGGCAGTCTGAATCGAGGTGGTCAAACCCCAGACAATAAAATGGTGTGGGGATCAGCCTTAGCAAGACCTCCCCCACACACACTGCAGTGTTGAAACCCAGTGGGCCCGTTTTTTTTCTTGGGTTTCTCAGACATGGCCAACCTAACCAAACTTACCCTTTTTCGGCAACTGCCAGGCAAAACTCCCCTATCGGTTCCTGACTGTGTAACGGGTCTTGGAAAAAAAGTACTAAAACCCGTTTTTTTTAGAACTGATACGGACCGGTAACCACACATTAAAGTAAAGTACAAAATTTACCTGAATGATCGGTTCAGCCGAACCGATCCACACTTTTTACAAGTTTCACACAGAAAACATAACAAAACCTGTCTAGTACTCACGGTACCACAGACAGAGACTTGAACCGACTATGTGGAAACAAAATTTCAGTAGAAAACCGACCGAAAACCAACACTACAACCGAATTTGAACCGAGCAGCAGGAGAAAATCTCCGGAGCGATTGTTCAGTGAGGCGGAGTAAAGAATCTGACAGTTGCAGTTACAAAAACAACAGGCAGAGACATCAACCAAGCTCGAGATGAACATTCTATGCCATGCATAGAAAAGTTAACTCATTGTTCCCCGGGGCAGTTTAAAGGCTGGGGCTAACTGCACTTGTCAGAATACAGCATTACTTCATGTTGTTTGAAGCAGATATTTCCCTTACTGGAAAAGAGGCTAGAAAAGCTTGGGGGGTGGAGGCGGAAGGTATTACCTGCGAGAGCCTCTCTGTTACGGTGAGTTCTTATGTAACTGTCTATCTTACTTCGAGAGGGCTCTTGCAGTAGGTAATTACATATAAGACTGAGTCCCAAGCAGTCTGGAACAGAAGCAGCACACAGGAGAGAAAGCTACTCAAAGCAGATCCTCTGGCTGTGAAGGCCTTAGAAAGAAGGCCTTGCAGGACAGCGGCAGCCTGCTCCTCATAGGAGGCAATATCCAAACTGTAATGTTTTGTAAAGTGGACAGAAGTCAAGTGGCGGCAGCACAGATGTCTGCCGCTGACAAATTCTTGAAACATGCCGCCGAGGCAGCGACCCCTCTGGTGGACTGTCCTCTTACTTGACCCGGAAGGGTCTTCCTGTACTTGTCATAACAGAAGGTGATGCAATGAGCCAACCATTTAGACAGGCATTGCTTAGAAACAGCATTGCCTTCTCTTTTGGGTGCAAAAGAGGCAAACAGTTGATCAGTCTTTCTGAGGTCATTTGTTCTGTTAGTGTAGAATCTCAGAATGCGGTGAACGTCCATAGTGTGAAGTAAATACTCCCCCTGACTGAAGTACTGTGTAAAGAAGGCGGGTAATTCGATAGACTGTTTCAATGTAGATTCCGCTACCACCTTGGGGAGAAACTTAGGATTGGTGCGTAGAGCCACGCTCTCAGAAAAATCAGGTACGGATTTACACATCAGGGCCTGGAGCTCGGAAATCCGTCAGAGCAGAGGTAATGGCCACTAGGAAGAGCGCCTTCCATGAAAGGAACTTCATGTCTGCTGAGGCCGCCGGTTCAAAAGGAGGCAAAGTAAGTTTCTTAAGAACGAAGTTCAAATCCCAAGGAGGGGTGGGGACTCAGATAGGGGGTCTCAAGTGAAGAACCCCTCTGAGGAAACTCTTAGAGACTTCCAATTGAGAAAATGTCCTATCTGCGAAGGGAACATGGTAGGCAGAAATGGCTGCCATGTGTACCATCAGAGACGAGTGACTAAGACCCAGGTCGAAGAGATGGCACAGGTACTCCAGCAGTCACCCAACTGAGCAGGAGAAAGGCTTGAAGCCTTTTGAAGGAGCCCAGATTGAGAACCGTTTCTACTTCATGGCATAAGTAGACCTAGTAGAGGGCTTCCTAGCCTCCACAAAGATCTCAGCCACTTGGGGAGAAACCCCAAAGTGGGCTTGAGCTATGTCTGCAGGAGCCATGCATGCAGTTGAAGGGACTTGAGACCTGGATGAACCAGAGTCCCCTGATCCTGGGTCAACAGAATCCTCGACAGCGGAAGAGGAACAGGAGGTTCCTCTGAGTATTGTTGCAGTAGAGAGAACCAAACTTGCCTGGGCCAAAAAGGAGCGATCAGAATCATTCGTGCTCCTTCTGAACATAGTTTCTGCAAGACACGCGGGATCAGAGGAATCGGGGGAAAGGCATAGACGAATCTGTTCCTCCAGTCTAGAGACAGAGTGTCTCTCCAGAAAATGCTCTTGAACAAGCTAGTAGAAGTCGGGAAGCTTTGCGTTTAGAGGTGAAGCAAACAGGTCCACCTGAGGTGTTCCCCAACGTAGGAAGATATCGTCTAAGACCCCCTGATCCAGCTCCCACTCATGAGCTTGAGCAAATGAGCGACTTAGTTTGTCTGCTAAGGAGTTCTCGACCCCCAGAACATGAACTGCCATGAGGTGAAGGTCATGCTGTGCTGCCCAATCCCAGACTCTCATCGCTTCCCTGCAGAGAGGGTAGGACAGAGTCCCGCCCTGTTTGTTGATGTACCATACCACATACATATTGTCCGTCTGGACGGCTAGGTGGCCTGGAAGAAGATGCAGGTGGAGAGCCTGGAGAGTGTAGAGCACTGCCCAAAGCTCGAGTACATTGATGTGCAGTGATTGCTTGAGCTTGGACCAAGAGCTCTGGGTCCGATGTGGACCGAGATGGGCTCCCCAGCCTTTGCCCGAGGCGTCTGTGGTCAGAGTCTGGGAGGGAGGAGGAAGGAAGAATAGAACTCCCCAACCATCCACCATTGTAAGTCTCGAATCATGGGAGAGGAGACTAGGACCAAGTGGTCCAAGTCATCTACCAACTGATCCCACTGAGAGCGAAGTGTCCACTGAGAGACCCTCATGTGGAGCCGAGCACGAGGGACTGTCGGGATAGCAGCCACCATAAGCCCGAGTAGGGGAAGAACTAACATTGCACTGACCCGTCTGCGGCCGGACAACAGGCTTATCTGAGTCTGGAGTGTGGCCACCCTGTCCGGAGGCAGAAAGGCCCTGCCTAGGGTCGTGTCCAGTATTGCCCCAATAAACTGAAGCCTCTGGGATGGGATCAAGTGAGACTTGGAATGGTTGATGGTAATACCCAGGCAGTCAAAGACCTGCTGGGTTAGGGAGAGGCAGTGCAGGAGTTCCTCCCTGGATGAGGTCACCAGAAGCCAATCGTCCAGGTACGGGAAAACCTGTACCCCCGGGTACGCAGGTAGGCCGCCACCACCGCAAGACATTTGGTAAAAACTCGAGGGGCCGAGGACAGGCTAAATGGAAGTTCCTTGAATTGGTAGTGGTCCCTCTGGAAAGCAAAATGAAGATATTTGCAGTGAGACTGGTGAATGGCTATGTGCAGGTATGCGTCCTGCATATCCAGAGCGCACAGCCACTGGACCGAACGGAGGAGGGGCAGAAGGCTCTGTAGTGAGAGCATCCTGAACCTCTTGTACTCCACGAAAAGATTTAGGGAACTGAGATCTAGAATAGGTCTTACATCTCCTGTCTTCTTCGGGACCAGGAAGAAGTGGGAATAGTAACCCGTTCCCTGCAAGGGAAGGGGAACAGGTTCTATCGTCTCTTTCAGCAAAAGTACTGAAATTTCTTCCTGGACCAGAAGAAGATGTTCCCGAGAGTACGACGACCTTGGGGGAGGATGACAAGGTGGTTTCTGCAGAAACTCTATTGAGAGTCCTTCTGTGATTAGCTGGAGCACCCATGAATCCGATGTTATCCTCTCCCAGCCCGGAAGGTGGAGGGAAAACCTCCCTCCTACCGGTTCCTCCGGGAAGCCCAGAGGTAGTGGGAGAGGAAAGGAGTCAGGTGGTGTGGGGCAGCGCCGCAGCTGAAGCTCCCGCTGCTTTTTTGGGCGGGGGTTTGCAGCTGGGGGCCCCGACGCTTAGTGGCCTCTTCCTGTGGTCTCGCTTTGGGATATTCTGCCTGCGAAAGGGACGGCGCTGTGATAGATAAGGATGGTACATAGAGTCAACAGACTTTAGTGCCATCCCCTTCTCCTGCAGGTCGGTGATGATGTCCTTGACATCACCTCCGAACAGCACCGAACCCCGGAAGGGCGCTTCCTGGATCTCGGACTGCACTTCCGGGACCAACCCTGACACTCGGGGCCACGCGTGACGCTGTAAACCTATGGCGAAAGCTGAGTTCCTCCCAGCAGTGTCCACTGCATCATAGGTCGCACGAAGAATGTGCCGACTGGCCAAACATGCAGAGCAACGAGGTCTGCCAGTTCCTGCTTGACCTGAGAGTCCGGAAGGGAGTCCAATTTGGATTCCACCTCACTCAGAATCGCCTTCTGGTAATCCCCCATGTGACCAACGTAGTTCAGGGCCCTAATACCCAGAGTGGAAGAAGCAAAAATCTTCTTGCCATACTTCTCCAGAAGGCGGGATTCCTTGGCAGGTGGAGACGAGCTAAGATGTTTGGGTTGAGCTGACCGACCATGAGCGACGCTAATCACAACCGAGTCGGCCCGAGGGTGGGAGTCTAAGAAGTCAACACCCTCTGGAGCCTGGTATAGCCTGTTCGACTTCCTGGGAAGTGGGGCTAAGCCCGACGGTTGTTTCCATATGGTGGTAATAATGTCAGCATGAGGCTCGATCCAGGATGGCACCAAAGTGGGAGCTGACATGGACAGATCCAGATGCTCAGTGAGTTTTTTACGCTGGGGGTCTGGCTCCAAGGATTGCCACTTATGAACTTCCTGGATCTTCCGTAGCAACTTCGTGAAGGAAGGATCCTCCGGAGGGGACTTCAAAGGAGTCCTTGGCCAGGGCTTAGACGGAGAGTGTGGCTCGTCGTCTTGCTCGGAACAACCTTGGGAAGGATCCGAGGTGTCCGAGGAAGAAGAAGATGAGGAAGAGATAGACTCCCTCTCCCATCGAGGGGGAAGAATGGACCCCTTGGGAATCCCCCGGGTAAGCGTGTCCTGCCCCCCCCTCTGGACCCAGAACGGTGAGCCCTGGTGTCTGCAGGTGGGGAGGGAGTGTGTCATCGTGGACGTATGGGAACCGGCACCGGCATCGGAAGACGACTCTCCACCTCTCTGGTGAGCTGAGCCTTGGCCTCAGCCCACCAGGAGGCCAGAGTCTCCTGCAAATCAACCGGCAGCTGAGGGGGCGGTGGAGGAGGAGGAGGGGATACGGGTATGGACTATACCCGAAGGGTGCGTATCCATAACCCGACGGTGGGAAGCCCGGCGTCGGGTATCGAGGAGCCGAGTACTGCGGCATCGGATATGTCGGCGCCGGGTACTGAGGCGCCAGATACTGCGGTCCCAGGTATGGTGGCGGCGGATACGACGGGGCCGGGTACCCAGGAGCCGGAGGAGCTGCCTGGGCAGAAGGCCTGGCCGGAGGCCCCACAGGCAGTTCTGGAGTGGAAGACCTGTGGGGTGGAGGGCCTGGCGCCGGGCTACATCGGGGGATGTCATCCAGCTTCGCAATACCGCCGGAGCCAGCGGCCAAAGAGCCGGGCATCTAGGAACCGACGTCAGACCAGTCGGACCAGAAGGAGGACAGTCTGACGGAGGTGGACCAGAAACCTCAGCGCCGCCCGGGATGGGGGAAAATCGCGGGGTCAGGCTGAGGAGACTCAAGGTCTCCGGAAGGCAGCGAAGGCTGCGGGGATCCGGGAACAACGGACGTGGGGGGGGGGTCCGGCATCGGCTCATCCACTGTGTGGATGTCGGACGGACCAACGTGCGGCTTAGCAGCGGGATCCGGCGAACGCTGGATGGGCGGCGTCCGACTAACGGATCCTTCACCGGAGGAAGGCCCGGGAGGGGCGCCTGGTTACGGAACGGGGCCGCGCGCGACCGTCTGGCGGTCGGGCGACTTATCGACCGCCTCCGTGCGGGCGTCGGAGGAGCCGACATCCAGCTTATCGGAGCCGCTCGGACCAGTAGGCCACGAAACAACAGTTCTACTGGGAGCGGAGGCCTCCACAAGCCCGGAGGCGCCCGAAGGGCCTGAGCACGAGAAAGACGGGTGGGCCGACACCACCTCAGAGGCCTCTAAGCTGGCCGTCGTGGAGTGGTCCCGGGGGACATTATCTGTTTCCCTGTGACTCCCGAGGAAGATGCGGTGGGAGAGGAGCCCTTGTCCTGGTGTCTTTCCTTACCTTTTTTCTTGTGATGGCCTTCAGGGGAGGTCAACGCCCGTCAAAGCTTTTTCAGTTCTTTTTCCATGGAGCTCATTTTCTTTTTTAAAATGTGGGCTTCCAGGGACTGCTGCCGCCTTCTCTGGGTGGCCGCGTTGAAGCTGAAACAGTGCTGGCACTTCTCCACAGGATGGCTGGGGCCTAGGCAAAAAAGGCTCAGGGAATGGCTGTCCTGTGAGGGAGTTGGGCGCCACACGAGTCGCACTTGTTTTTGTGCTCGGAGGGTGTAGGGGATGACATACACCGACGGGTACCTGACGATGGCTAAGAAAAAAGCGAAAATACTCGGTAAAATAACCGACGAAGGAGCCTGACAAGCAGGGAACTTTTCCGCGAGGCGCTGGCATAAGCTAACGGCGGGAAAGAACTGGAAGGCGGGCGTGATGGACCGCTGCTTTATACCAACGTCTCCTGACGCCGGTCACCTGACGTGGGGGCAGTCCCTCGCCAGAGACTGCTAGCTAGAAATTATTCCGTGGGGTACTGCCGCCTGCCGACATCAGCCCTATATGTAATTACCTACTGCAAGAGCCCTCTCGAAGTAAGACCTTAGGATCTGTGCTCAAAGACACCCTGTTTTTGTGAAAAAAACAAATAAGGCTCCTCACATCAGACAGCCTGAAGCTCTGAAATACTTGGAGCAGAAGTAATTGCAACTATAAACAGCGCTTTCCAAGACAGAAAGTGCAAGTTGCGATTGGCTCAAACGGAGACATGGTCAACTTTTACAAAATAAAGTTAAAGTCCCAAGCCCCGACAGGGGTATGGATTGGAAGTTTCAGATGCAGGATGCTCCTAAGAAATGTACGGGAAACATCCAGCTAAGCAATCATGCATTCACCCATGGGCTCATGAAATGCAGAAATAGCCAAAAGGTGGACCTTGATGGAAGAATACTGGAGGTTTGAGTCGGACAGCGAGATCAGGTAGTCCAGGATATGATTCACCAAACAGGTGAAGGGGTCTAAGTCATGTTTGGCAGCCCAGATGGCAAACCACTTCCACTTCATGGCATATGTGACTCAAGTGGAAGGCTTCTGGGAGGTCACAAAGACATTCCCCACCCTGAGACCTCGAACCTGGTGATGGCTATGTTCTGAGGAGCCAGGCATGCAGATGGAGAGACCTGAGGTTGGGATGGACCAGGGTCCCCTGACCCTGGGTCAGCAGATTCCTGCAAAGAGGAAAAGGAACCGGAGGTTCCTCCGCCATCTGTCGACAGAGAGGGAACCATATCTGGTGAGGCGAGAATGGAGCCACTAGAATTATGCTGGCCCCCTCCATCTGCAACTTGATTAGCACACTCTGGATTCGAGGAAACGGAGGGAATACATAAAGAAACCTCCTGTTCCAAGAGAGGAACGAGCGTCTAGCCAGAAAACTCCAGGCCCTGGATCTAGCAAGCACAAACTGGGCAGTTTTGTGTTAAGTGGGGATGCAAAAAGGTCCCACTCTGGATGACCCCATCTGTCAGACAAGTCCTCTGCGAAGCTCCCATTCGTACATGCTGGACTGAGTCCTGCTGAGACTGTCCGCTAGGGTGTTTAGGATGCCTGGCACATAAACCGCAGAGAGTGTTAGACTGTGATCCAGCACCCAGTACCACACTGTCATGGCCTCCCAGCAAGGGGGTACGAATGAGTTCCCCCCTACTTGTTGATGTAGTACACTACACTTAGATTGTCTGACTGCACCAGCACATGAGCAAGGTGTTCCTGAAAAGCCTGCATGGTGTAGAACACTACACTCACCTCCAGGACATTAATAAGCAGGGAGGCTTCCCACTGGGACCAGAAGCATTGGGTTTGGATGGGGCCCAGGTGTGCTTCCCAGCCCAGATCTGATGCATCTGTGGTTAGGATCTGATGCGGGGAAGAGATCTGGAATGGAACATCTTGAAGCAGATTCAAGGAGTCCACCCACCACTACAGTACCTTGCGTACTGGAGAAGAGACCAGGACTGTTTGTTCTAACTCATCCATGCGCTGGTCCACAGTACCAGGAGGGTCCACTGGAGAGTACACAAATGGAGCCTGGCCAGCAGAATGGTGGGTATGGCAGCTGCCGTTAGCAATGAGAGATAAGCCCTGGCAGGAATGTATCGCTCTGGGCGACTTCCTGAGCTTGGGCTATAAGGCACTCTGTCCTGTTTTGGGGCAGGAAGGCCTTCCCCTGTGCAGAGTCCGAACCGTCCCTATAAACTACAGCCTTTGGAATGGTACCAGAACTGACTTGGGCAGGTTAGCAGTAATGCCCAGGAAGTGGAAGAGCTGGACCGTTCGCTCCAGAGTCAGCAAAAGCTTTTCCCTGGACGGGGTCATTTGGAGCTAATCATCCAGGTAAGGGAAGACATACAGTCCCTCTCTTCTGAGAGCTCCTGCAATCACTGCCAAGTACCTGTTAAAGACTCTGCATAGAAGATAAGCCAAAGGGCAGCACTTTGAAATGATAATGCTCGCCCTGAAAGGCAAAATGGAGAAACTTCCTGTGCTGTGGAAAGATCAAGATGGCAAGTAAGCATCCTGCATGTCCAATGAACAGAGTCAGTCCCCCGACTTGAGGAGGGGCATTAGGCCAGGCAAAGTTACCATCCGGAACTTTCTGTACTGGACAAACAGACTGAGGTCCTTCAGATCTAAAATGGGCCTCAGATCTCTGGTCTTTTTGGAGACCAGGAAAAGCCTGGAATAAAACCCTGTGTTTTTCTGGTGCTTGGGCACTTGTTCGATGGCCTGCTTACGCAGAAGAGACTGCACTTCCTTCCGGAAAACAGACAAGTGAGCCGAGGGGTAACTGGACAGTGGAAACGGGGTGTCTGGAGAGACTGCTCTATGAGCTCCAAGATGTGACCCTTTTCTATGACCAGCAGAATCCATGCATCCAAAGTCATGGCTCTCAATTGGTTCAGATGGAGGGATAACCAACCTCCGACCACCATTTCCTGTTCCGGGACCAGAGGAAGGGGTCTGGCAAGGAGTCAAGCAGAGGTGGAGCCAGCCGCAGAAGCTGGTCCCTCACTCCTAGGGCACTTGGCCACCACTCCAGCACTGGAGATGGCGGGCAAGGGAGCCTGGCCTCTGTGTTTTCCCTGAGGACAGGGAGCTGTTCCAGGCCTACTGTTCTGTTTATGAAAAGGAGGCCATCCTCTGCCCTTTGGCCGGGTATGATAGAGGGAATGGACCGATTTGAGGGCCCTGCTCGAGGGTTGCAAATTATTTATGAGGTCCAGGACATCAAGGCCAAATAGCTTGGTGCTACTGAAGGGAGCATTAAGCACTTTCTGTTGCACATCAGCTGCAACCCCCAATACTGTGAGCCAGGAGTGTCTGCAGAGGCTTATGCCCATGGCAGCTGCCCTGGCAAATGAAAATTATGTACCTACTGTAATTCTGCATCTTCTTGGATGAAGTCTCCACCACTCATTCACACTAATGGGACTATGCCAGAGGCGCTAGGATGCAGCAGGAGCCAAAAATCTTCAGGAAGGTCGGCGCCTAGGTAGGACTGTGCATGCGCAGCACCATGAAACTGGTTCACGCCGTATAGGTTATCTCGGCATTGACCCTCCAACTGCCTCAGTTCCTTTTTTACTGAGGAGGTGCAGCATAAACTAATCTAGGAAACTAACTTAACCTGGACATAAGATAGTCTGTATGACCTGTGTAAGAAGGATCAATTCAACAGTGTCTTCACAGCCCAGCCAATGAGAGAGGGAAGACCAGAAACAGGATGAATGAGCTCGGGGATGGTGGTGGTGGGGGCGGTTGAATGAGTGGTAGAGACTTTGTCCAAGAAGATCAAGAATTACGGTAGGTACGTAATTTTCATATCTTCCTGGACTAAAAGTCTCCACCACTCATTCACACTAATGGGAGAGTACCAGCTGAAATCAATCCCCCAAGCAGGGCGGCTGGGAAAAGGAGTTCACTTAGGACAGAAGTCAATTAAGGATTGTCCTACCAAAAGGAGGGTGCTGTCTGGCATGGACATCCAGAGCGAAGTGTTTCACAAAGGTGTGTACAGAGCTCCAAGTGGCCGCACTGCAAATCTCCACAATAGGCACGTTCCAAATCTATGCCAGGGATGTCGCAACCATTCTGGTAGAGTGGGCATACACCTGGCCTTTCAGCTTGACCTGCGTCATCGAGTAGCAGTGGTGAAGGTATGCTACTAACCATGCTGAAATGCATCTGATAGCTACAGGCTGACCCAGCCGGGTCATACTAAATAATATAAAGAGTTATTTGGATTTACAAATCTCTTTCGTTCTCACGATGCAGAATCGCAAAACCCTCGCCATCCAGGGTGTAAAGGGTGCGTTCCACTTCATTCTGGAAGTTTGCAAAATAGGTCAGAAGGACCGAGGGCTGGTCAAGGTGAAATTCCAAGATCACCTTAAGCAAGAATTTAGGGTGAGTTCTGAGAATCACCTTGTCCTTGTGAAATACTGTGTAAGAGGGATCTGTGACCAAGGCATGTATTTCAGAGACCCTGCGAGTGGAGGTAAGGGCCACAAGGAAGGCTGCCTTCCAGGTCAGAAACTTCCAAGTCACAGGTTGCTAGAGGCTCAAAGGGTTTACGGGTAAGCATGTCTAGCATGAGATTGATATCCCACATGGCCACCGGTCTCCTGAATGGGGGCCTAGTGTGTAGGATGCCCTTAAGGAATCTCTTGACAAGTGGCAGCTGAGTCAGCGACATATTTTGCACTGGCTCATGGTAGGCGGAAATCGTGCAGAGATGTACCTTTACTGTCGAATACTGCAGTCCCGATTTGACAGGTCTAGTAGGTGCTCCAATACTTTACTTGGTGGGCAAACAAAGGGGTCCAGGGTGGAATCTGTGCACCAAATGGAAAATCATTTCCACTTCCCCGTGTAAGTCTTCCTAGTGGATGGCTTATGCACAGCTAAGAGGATTTCTGAGAGTCTCTGAGAGACGTTAAACCTACCCACTTCTATCTCCTTAAGAGCCAGGCATGGAGATGAAGGGATTGCAGGTTGGGATGGATCACCGGTCCCTGTGTTAGGAGGTCAGTTTGTAGGGGAAGTTTCCTCAGAGGGTCCTCCGACAATCCGTTGATTAACAGAAACCATATCTGATGAGGCCAATACGGGGCAATGAGAATCATGCTGCCCTGTGTGCCTCCAATTTGAGCAGCACCCTCTGAATTAATGGAAGAGGAGGAAATGTGTACAGAAAGCGTCTTGTCCACCGCAGTCTGAATGCATCCTGACAAAAAGCGCCAGGTTCTGGATTTCTGGAGCAGAATAAAAGCAGTTTTGCGTTGAGTGGGGATGCAAAATTGTCCAGGTCATCAACAGTTTATCATCAAAATTCCAAAACAGCGAGACTGAATAAATGGTTTTTGGGGCCAACTTTTGAAGCTCTCCACAGTCAAGCACTCCCTTACCAAATGAGGTAGAGAATTCCACAGGGTCGGGGCCACAAACAAAAATGCCCTGGCACCTGATGTCTTCAGTCCAACCCTGGAAATCTCTAGCAATCCCTCGTCGGTGGAGCGAAGAGGGCAGAAGGGGCGATAGGGATACAGGAGTTCTTGCAGGTAGCGTGGACCCAGTCAGTGCAGGGCATTATAGGTCAGCAAACTGACCTTGAAGGTGGCTCGCAACTGAACAGGCAGCCATTGTAGGCCACGGAGAACAGGTGTGACATGGCAAGATCGAGGTAAGCCAGTCAACAACCTACAGTAGCTGCTACATTCTGCACCAGCTGCAAGCCGCGAATGTCAACCCCCGGAAGCCCTAGGTATAAGGAGTTGCAGTAATCAAGGCACAAGGTCACAAAGGCATAGAACAAAGTTAGAAGGTCACTGGGTGGGACCAGGTGTTTTATCCAGTGGATATTCCTCAGATGGTAGAAAGAGGATTTGACAATGGCCGACACCTGTGACTTAAGTGTCAGCCCCTCATCAAAAATAACACCCAGATTACGCACCCGATCCAAGGTCAACAGCAGGCTGCCCCCAGCCAAAGTCCGGAAGGCCGACCAGCCAGTTGCCCCTCAACCCGATTGCCCGGATCCACAACCAGCACCACGGTCTTGTCAGGGTTCAGCTTCAACCAACTGGCACTCGTCCAGTCCTGGATTTAGGCGAGGCACTTGCTAAATACCGAGACCAAATCATCCTGCCTGGGCACAAACGACATGTAGAGCTGAGTAACATCCATATAACAGTGAAAACTCAGCCCATACCGCCTCACAATGTCCACCAACAGCAGCATATACACCACGAACAACTTGGGCGACAACACAGAGCCCTGAGGGACCCCACATGGCAGGGAGACCAGGTCAGAGGAACAAATCCCCAACACCACTCTCTGAAACCTGCCGGTGAGGTATGAATGGAACCACCTGAGGACCGTACCTGACAGCCAACAGATGAGCCTCAGGCGCTCCAGAAGCACACCATGGTCCACAGTGTCAAATGCTGCAAAGAGATCAAGAAGAACCAAGATGGAACGGGTCCTCTGATCTCTCGTTATCAGGAGATCATGGAGTACCCAGACAAGTGTCATCTCGGTACTGTGCCTCTTCCTAAATCCCGACTGGAGTGGATCGTAGATCTCGTGGATGGTAAGATGATCCTCCAGCTGCAGCGCGACCGCCTTCTCAATAACCTTCCCTACAAAAGGAAGGTTAGAGACAGGCCTGTAGTTAGCGATACAGTCAGTGTCAAGAGAAGATTTCTTAAGGAGGGGTGTCACCACCACTTCCTTTAGGGTGTCCGGAAACACATCTGTCTCTAAAGAACACCCGACTATCTCTGCTAGGACTGGGCCGATTACCTCAACACACCCCACAAGGAGGCAAGCTGGACCCAGGTCCAAACTACAGGAGGTCGGCCGCAAACTCTGGATGACCTTCACGACATCTACTACTACCAACTGATCTAAATCCGACCAAACAAACCAAGGAGCCGTGATCTCCCACTGATCATCGCAATCCCCATTAGAGTGAGTCGCACAGATATCCGCTCTCATGCCAGCACCCTTATCTGCAAAGAACCAAGCAAACTTGTCACACATCCCTTGTGACAACGCTCTCCGAGACTGGAGACAGGCTGGACTGCACAGTCTGTCCACAGTCCAAAACAGCTGGGCTGGTTCATTCTGTGCAGTAGTTGTTTCCCTGGACAGAATTCTGCCTTCTTATGGGAAATAACCAAATTATATACTTTATAGTGAGACATCAGTCTAAGACTTCCACCAGCTCTGCTCCAGCCTTCGTCCCACTCACCTCAACTCCCTAAAGGTCCCATCAAACCAAGGGGACCGAGGGCAGAGAGTGAGAGGGTGAACACAGACAGGAGCGATGGAATCCAGAGCCTCTACCACAGCCCTATTATAGCTGTGCAGCAGGTTCTCTGGGTCCGTGCTTACACTTGGCAAGCTCGATAGATCCAGCACTGCCATCAAGCCATCTGGGGTCAAACCCCAGACCATCTTCACGGGGCAGGCCTCTTGGAAGGGATCCAAGAAATTTAATCTTATGATGTGATGGTCAGACCATCCGACCGGTTCCACCACCACATCGGAGATCTCCATCCCCAGTAGGAAGACCAAGTCCAATGAGTGACCATAAATATGGCTTGCAGAGGTAATCACCTATGTGAAGTCCAACAAAATCATTAGTTGGAGGAAGTCCTGACTAAACTGCGAGAGTTCATCATCGACCGAGGCACTGAAGTCCCCCAGCAGCACCCATCTGGGGGACCCCAACACCACATCGACAATAAACTCTGCTACTTCCTGCAGAAACTGCTTCTCGCCCCCCGGGTAGATGGTAGAGGAGAAAGATCCTGCACCCCACACCTGCACCAATGATACATTCAAAGGACTTGGTCTCCTCAACTGGCATCAGTAAGGCCCAATTTCATTTTAAAACAGATCGCTACACCTCCACCCGTGATCCCTCTTTGGATGGTATATTACCAAAAAAAAACCGTCCGGGAACAGCTGACTCAAGAATAGGCCCACCATTCTCATCCAGCCAGGTCTCAGAGATGCAAGCCAGATCGGATGACCCAACAAGATCAGCAATTACTGCCGTCCACTCCACTCCTCTCCCACTCCAGGTCTGCGGCCCCTAGCCTTGTGCCTCTTCCTCTTGCTCCCTTGTGGTTAGAAACACAGAAACATAGAAGGTGACGGCAGATATTAAGGACCGTGTGGCTCACCCTGTGTGCCCCTTTTCCCTACCTAGTCCAATACCGCAGACCCTAGTTGATCTGCGGCTTACCCTCTCTCTTCCCTACTGCAAGAGTACTCTTATGTCTATCCCATGCATTCTTGAATTCCCCTAATGTTTTTGCCCCCACCACCTCTGCAGGGAGGCTGTTCCAAGCATCCACTACTCCTTCTGTGAAAAAGTACTTCCTCACATTGCCCCTGAGCCTATCCCCCAGCCTCATATCATGCCCCTTGTTCTTGTACACCTTTTTTCTGAAAGATGCTACCCTCCTGTACCTTGTTTATACCCGAGATACTTTTTATTTATTTATTTTTTTTTTTTTACTTCCTTTCTTTATCCTCCTTCCTACCTCCGGAGCCCCCTCCTTCCGTCCGCTCATGTCTCCATTGCCTACCTGAGGGATCTGCCCCTAGAGTGCCCATCCTCCTCTCCTTGCACAGTGGGGTCTGTCCTGCAGGTGGTCCGGGTGGACTTAGGGTGGCCTTCATCTAGGGCTGCTGGAGGGGATTTTCGGTTTTTCTCCCCTTACGTCCCCTACCCTTTGGGACGTCGAACGCTTGGGACATATGTCCCGAGTAATGGCATGCTGACGACGCAGAGCACCTCATATCACACGCCCTCCCCACTCCATTAGGACAGAGCTGCCTCCACCGGCCACGAGGGTGATGGTGAACGCGAGCGTTTGAGTTCCCACCGAGGGAGGAGAGCATCCGCTGGGATGCTCGATCCTCCTCTCCCTTGCAGACCCCGGCCACCTGAGTCCGTTCCCGAACCCGGGTCGCCGGCGCAGCGCGAGGTGTGGCGTGCAGCGCCTCAGCGCCACCGGGCCGGCCACCCCTGAGATATTTTAATGTATTTATCATATCAATCATCTCTTTCCTCTCCTCTCCTCAACGGGATACATATTGAGGTCCTCTAGTCTTTCCTTATATGAATTTTGATGCAGTCTCTGCACCATTTTTGTTGCCCTTCTCTGGACTGCCTCTGTTTTGTCTATGCCATTCTGGAGATGCAGCCTCCAGAACTGGACACAGTACTCCACATGAAGTCTCACTAGTGATCTGTACAGTGGCATAACCACCTCCTTTTTTCTGCTGGTGATACCTCTCCCAGTGCACCTTAGCATCTCACTGGCTCTCCCCACAGCCTTCTCACATTGTTTGGTTACCTTTAGGTCATCTAATATGATTACCCCCGGTCCCTTTCTTGATTGCGCTATTTTGTCAGTGCTGTCCTCAGTGCTATATTCAGAGTTGTGCTGCTGCAGTGCGCTGCGTAAACACCTGTCATTGGCACGGCATACAATCCACCCTATATGCAATGGGTTTAGTGCCGGCGCAATGCCTCAATATGTCAGGCTATGGGGTCTGGCACAGGAGCACTGCAAACACTGCACCTGTGTGCAGTTCTGAATATCTGGGCCCTGGTTCATTTGAATTAGACTGAGTTCACAGAACACTAAAATCTAAACCTGCAGAAGGGAACCCCCAACGTGCAATGGTTACTAAATGTTTCAAGTCACAAGAAAGACAAGCTACACTTATGCAACCAGTTTATAAAAAGAAATTTATTGAGCTGGACAAAAAACTAATTACCATCTTTCATGAATTGCCATTAGAAATTGTACAAGCCAAGAAGTTGTTTCAAAATTTGCTAACTCTTCTATGGAAGAATAACTTCAAATGTGCAATGCTGCACCCTGCTAGGCTACGTGTGGTGATTAATGACCAGACACCAATATTTTCTACAGAGGAAGAAGCTGAAAGTTAATTATATATTTGTGTAACTCAAAACGTTTTTTAACGAATGAATAATTTTTAAGCTTATATACAGCACCCATAATATGTGAATGACTGTTTCTTCTTTGTAAGTTGTTGTTCCTAAGCAAAACATGAGATTATAAATAGCAATACACAGCAGTTTAATAATTAAAATTTGATATTTCTTTTTCCCTTCAGGTTTACTCATTTAATAGACACAATGTACGAATGCAGTAACTAAGGTTATTTTATAGTACAGCATAATAATGGGCATCAGTATAGTAATGGAAACACCACATAAAATGTGATTACATTTATTTTCTTCTCATTTTATTCTTAAAATATGAGAAGATAGTGTACAATTAAAATGGATATAGGTTAATTAAGGGAAATTGTAGGGGTGTACACTTTGAAAATAATTAGTTGTATGAAGACTATCAATATGAAATGGAGTGGGGGAGAAACAGAGGGGTAGAGGAATGCAACCTAGAAGGAAGTCCTGCACCAAGGCCTCCAATAATTATGGATGCAGAAAGTTTAGTGCTTATACCTGATGTTTCTTTTCATTGGCGTTATAGGAAGCAGTCAAAATATTGTTTTGTAAATGATACAAATATTTAAGGGGAAATATATTGTCTTGTAAAGTGTTAGTTTTCAGAATAAAATTAAAATAATGAACAGATGGAGGGAGGGAATTTAATTACTGTTTGTGTCATGTGGAATATAAATGGTGTCCACTCCCCAATTAAGAGAAGAAAAATAACAATACTGTACTCAAATAAAAATAATTTTCTTATAGGAAATACATTTGGACGAAAGTGAAGTCCAAAAGTTATATGTATCATGGGTGAGCCAGCTATATTACAGCTTGGAAATATCAAAAAGCCATGGATGTGCAGTTTTAGTACAGAAACATTTAAATTTTAAATACATAGGTAGTGAGGAGGATCAAGAAGGTAGGATAATTATGGTAAAAGCACATATCCTGGGAAAAGAATATTTTTTTTGAGATCAGTTTATGGACCATTTATCAAACATTTCATGAATAATATCACACATGCTATTATACTAATGGGCCAAGCACCTATCATAAGAGCAAGTGATTTTAACATCTATTAAATTCTTGAATTAGATAAAATGCCATGTAGTAGTACTAATGAAGATAAAAGAAAAGCTAGTTTATTTGCAAACTTCAGGAATATGCATACCCTCGTTGATATTTGGCGTACAAGAAACATCGGTATAAAAATTTTTACAAATCACTTGAAACCAACTAATACATATTCAAGATTATACAATGGCAAGAAAAAATCCTGGACTCTGATTGGTCAGTCTGGGACTGGACCCGTGATGTTATCCCAGTACAACATCACGGGTCTAGCTCCAGCACCCAGATGACCGCAGCAGTTCTTCAGCAAAAACAAGAAATCTCTCCACGTAGCTCCTCGGCAGCGCAACCCCCCCATTTCTCATTCGCGCTGTCAACCCGCCTTCAACCCACTCTGAATGCTTCCGACTCACTTGCCAGTGACCACCGGCCATCAAACTGCCCCTGCCTTGCTTGTGCTCCCACCAGAAACAGTGAAACAACACCCCCCCCCACTCACACACAGTGTTCCGATAAAAAAAAAAGCCGTCATTAAACACGGCATTTAAATTTCCCTGTCCGCTGCAGCACGAGCACAGTTTGTCTTACAACTCCACAGACATTAATACCTACTAAATTATCCCCAACTAGCCTGCCTTGA
Source organism: Neoceratodus forsteri (assembly GCA_016271365.2). NCBI lineage: Eukaryota > Metazoa > Chordata > Ceratodontiformes > Ceratodontidae > Neoceratodus > Neoceratodus forsteri. The sequence continues at coordinate 1,547,076,591 of CM057449.1, read as the reverse complement.
CCACCAAACATTTATGGAAAGAAAAAAAAGCCGTCATTTTAGACGGCATTTCAACTCTGGCCAGCAGCAGCGCGAGCCCTTTCAGACGGCCACACTCCCGCTCGCTTCCTTAAACACCTCCACTGGTTACGGTCACCATTAAAAATAAAAAAAAAATGATCGATAAAATAACACTCACATATTGGAACTCCACAAAAATTACCTGCCATTGCTCCCAATCAGTAAGTCCCCAAACAACCCAGAAGTGGGATCGCGGTTCCTCAACTCTCCTGCTTTTAAAGCTATATATAAAAAAAAAAAAAAATGCTAAGCAAAACAATATTAGCCAGTTCCAGATTTGAATGTTAGTGTATCGACTGCTGTCTTTTCCTGGGTGGGGGTGCAGGAGCAGACAACAGACACACAATAACATTACAATGGGACTATTTTTTTATTTAGTATTCCTGCCCATTGAAAAATGAAATAAAAATACACTTTTAAAACCTTTTTTTATTATTTTTCTTTTATTACTAGCAACAAGCCATTGTATAATAGTAATAATGCACTCCAGGGTGTGTTTTGTGCTGGGATAACGTCATGCCTGGGGTGATTAGTCGCACTCGGCCTGCGGCCTCGTGCCTAATCACCCCAGGTGTGACGTTATCCCAGCACAACACACACCCTGTCGTGCATTATTGCTTAATTGGACTACATACTGTGTTCAGCAATCTATAATGATTTTTATTAACTAAATATAGCTCCAGTAATTATTTCTGATCACACACCATAGCATGGTCAACATCATTTAGACCAACAGAACAAAACATACGTACAAGAGAATGGTCTTCAGACAGTTCTTTACTCAGAAAACCAGAATTTAAAATGTATATAATTGAACAGATTCAACAGTTCTGGTATTTTAACTATAATGGTGCACATGAGATTATAAAACGTTGGGATGCCTTTAAGACAGTAATAAAGGGGGCTATAATTTCTTTTGAAATAAAACACAGGCATAGTAAAAAGTCATAGTTACAAAGTTTGGAAAAGCAAGTAGTAGAATTATACAAATTACTCCAGCAGAATCCACATAATATTCAAGAGCTGTACACAGAAAAGGACAGACACTTAAATGAAATCCAGGATATTATAAATCAACAAACAGAAAAAGACCTACGGATGCTCAAAATAAACTTTTATTATAATGGTGACAAAAGTGGAAAACTATTGCCCAATACTTTGAAAAAACATAAGGAAATGAATTTAATGAGATTTACAAATTTACAAAATAAAATGTTTTCCCCGGATACCCATATTAGGAAAGTTTTTACTCAATATTATAAAACTATTTACAGAAATTCAGTGAATATAATATAATAAACTAACACAATAGAATGAACAAGCCCAGATACCAACGTTTAGAAATACAGAAAATGAAAATTACGTACCTACCGTAATTCTTGATCTTCTATCTTCACCATTCATTACTGACTGGGTGTAAGCCGGAGGCGCGCACCTGCCACGGTAGTTTTTACCCCAGAGGTCGAGTACCCGTGACGACGCCCCCGAGGTGACGCATCACATGATGTGCAAGGGCGCCGTTAGGCGCCGCAGACTCCTCCTCCATCCCAGTTCTGTTAGTCGGAGAGGCAAAATAAGGATAAGAAAAAAAGAGCGAGGAAAGAGAGCCGAGGGATAGAAAAAGGAAAGGATATAAACTGAAAAAGGAATATGACGGTAGAGGATAGAAAAAAGAAGGAAATGCCTACCCTAAGGGACCTCAGGGCCTCATTTCTGTGGCGGCTCCAAGGGAGGAGCAGAAAAAAGGAGAGGAGAAGGAGGAGGAAGAAGAAGAAGAAGAGAGGGAAGAGAAAGTACAGTTACGTAAGAACTTACCGTAACAGTAGATCTTCGAGAACAGCTCTTGCAGCAGGTTACACCATTAGGACTGAAGCCAGCAAGCATCAGGACCCCACGGAAAAATTCTAGCTAGCTATCTTCAGCAGGGACTGCCCCAGACGTCGGTCCCGCCTCCGACGTCAGGCGTAGTACATAAGGGGGCGGTCCCTCCAGATTCCCCAGTTCTCCCGCCAAAGACTTCCGGCTGCAGGCTGACATCGAAATGGGAGACCGAGGATCCACCGTCAGAAGACAAACGGAAAAAAATCCCTGTTAACAAAGGCTTAAGCCATGCCTCCTCCAAGGGGGAAGGTGGGCGAGATGTACCTGCTGCAAGAGCTGTTCTCAGAAGATCTACTGTTACGGTAAGTTCTTACGTAACTGTACTATCTTCCCAGACACAGCTCTTGCAGCAGGTTACACCATGAGACTGATTCCCAAGCAGTAGCGCTTGCAAACGCTCTGGGAGGAGGAAATTAGAAAGAACGTTCCAGGTCCTGAATCTAGGACAGGAGACCCTGTAGCACCGCCAGGCCAAAGCCTGCTCTTCGCCGTGAAGCGATGTCCAGGCTATAATGCCTGATAAAGGTATGAACAGAGCTCCAAGTGGCTGAAGCACAAATGGCAGAGGTGGAGACGTTTCGAAGTGCTGCAAAGGAGGTGGCCACACCCCTAGTGGAATGGCCCCGGACTGATCCTGGGAGGGCTTGCTTGATATCATAACAGTATAGAGATGCACTGGACAAGCCAGTGAGACAGGGACTGTTTGGATACTGGTTGGCCCATCATCCTTTCAGTAAAGGAAACGAAAAGTTGCTCCGAAGTACGAAGCTGCTTAGTTCTGCTCAGGTAGTACCTTAAGCTGCGGTGAACATCCAGGGTGTGAAGCAGCGCCTCTCCTCTATTAGAATAATTAGGGAAGTAGACCGGCAGGTCAATATCCTGACTGAGAGTGAGTGTGGAAACCACCTTAGGCAAGAATTTAGGATTCGTCCTCAAGGATACTCTGTCCCGGTGGAAAATTAAATAAGGCTCTTTGCACAAGACAGCCTGAAGCTCAGAAACTCTTCTCGCTGATGTAACAGCAACCAAAAACAACGTTCTCCATGACAGAAAATGCAGCTCGCAATCCGCGGCAGGCTCAAAGGGGGGGAGCGTGAGTTGCTCCAGGACAAAGAGCAAGTCCCATGGAGGCACTGGGTCCTTAATGGGCGGCCTAAGATGCAACACCCTCTCAAGAATTTTCACAGGCATCTAATTGTGCCACTGTCGCTGTCCCACCGGGTGATAAGCTGAAATGGCACAGAGGTGCACTTTAATAGAGGAGTAGGCGAGACCCGAACGGAAAAGGAGAGCAGGTACTCTAACACCGCTTTCACGGACAATCTAAAGGGAAAGGCCGTGTACTGCGACCATAAATAAAAGCAGGCGCCATTTCATGGCGTCACGTCCAGTAGCGTTGCTGGCTTTCTGGCTGCAGAAAGAACTTCCGCAACCTCTTGCGAGACCCCGTAACGCAAGATGGCTATGTCTCTAGGAGCCATGCATGCAGGTTCAGTGAGCGCAAGTCCGGGTGGACCAGTGAACCCTTCTCCTGAGACAAGAGATGGGAGCTGAATGGCAACAGGAGCGGAGGTTCCCAGGATAGCTGAATTAGCAAAGGGAATCAGATCTGTCTGGGCCAGAAAGGACCAGGTCCTTGTTGCATGCTCCTGCACAGTTTGAGAAGAACTCTCTGGATCAGCAGGGAAGGAGGGGGCGTGAGGAATCTGTCCGCCCAGGAGAGGGACAAGCTGTCTCTCGCCAGAAAAACACCAGGCCCTGGATCTAGCGAGCAAAAATTGGGCAGTTTTATGCTGGATGGGGAAGCGAACAAGTCCAATTCTGGAGTTCCCATCAAGAAACAGATCCTCTGCTACCTCCTGAAGAAGTTCCCACTCATGGACTCTGGCCTGGGAGCGACTCAGGCCATCTGCAATTGTGTTGTCCACCCGGGAACATGTACTGTGATCAGGTTGGCCGTGTCGGATTACCCAATCCCACACTCTCATGGCCTCCATGCAAAGGGGTTAAGAGTGTGCGCCTCCTTGTTTGTTGAGGTAATACATCACCGCTGTGTTGTCTGTCTGAAGCAGGAGAGTACTCGGCGGCATCTCTGACTGAAATGCCTGCAGGGCATAAAGGACCGCCCTCATCTCTAGGATGTTGATATGGAGGTGGGCCTCCAGAGGGGTCCACGAACCCTGGGACTTCACCCCATCCAGGTGTGCTCCCTACCTTAGACCTGAGGCGTCTGTGGTGAGGATTACCTCTGGGGACAGCGCTATAAACGGGACGCGAAAAGAGAGTGTCCCTGGGTCTAGCCACCACTGCCAGTCTCGAATCGCGGTGTTCATTATTCTGACCGGATGCTGCATGTGGTCTTGCCTTTGGTCCCATTGCATCTTGAGCATCCACTGAGTTACCCGCATGTGGAGCCTTGCGAAAGGGACAGTAGGAATGGCCGCAGCCATGTGTCCGAGCAAGCGAAGGACCGACCTGTCTGGGACGGTCTTGTTCGACGAAAGCTCCCTGATGAGGGATCTGATGCACCCGCCTGTCGCCTGGAAGAAAGCTCTTCCCTGAATGGTGTCCAGTACTGCGCCTATGAACTGCAGCTTCTCGACAGTACCAGGAGAGACTCTCGTGGTTGATTAGGATACCAGGATCGAAACAGGGTCCTGGGTGCTCTGGATCGCCCATAACAACGCCTCTCTGGAGGCGGCCATGAGAAGCCAATCATCCAGGTACGGGAACACATAATGGCCCTGTCTCCTTAGAGATGCTGCCACGACCGCCATGCATTTGGTAAAGACCCTGGGTGCTGATGACAGCCAATGGAAGGGCTCGGAACTGAAGATGATGGCCGAGAAACTCGAAGCGCAGGAACCTCTTGTGCGCTTGAGCTATAGGGATGTGCAGGTAAGCGTCCTGCATATCTAGAGATGCTAAAAAGGCGTCCTGCTTCAGCATGGGAATAAGACCCGGAAGAGTTACCATGCGGAATCTTTTGTAGGCGACCGACAAATTGAGGTCGCTGAGGTCCAGAATCGGACAGAGTTCCCCTGTCTTCTTTGGAACCAGGAAGAAGTGGGACTAGTATCCGTGTCCTCTCTGGTTCTCTGGGACGTACTCTATTGCTCCCTTTTGCAGGAGCGCGAGTACTTCTTGTCTGATCAATGACTTGTGCTGACCCGGGTACCGGGAGAGCAAAGGAGGCCTCGAGGGTGGCTTTTCCGTGAATTCTATAAAGTGGCCTCTTCCGACCAACTGTAGAACCCACCTGCCGGTGGTTATAGTCCTGCATCCCTGGCAAGAAATCATAATCGGGCCCCGACCATGACGTCCGTTGATCCTGAGGGTGGGGGCCGGGAAGGAGTCAGGCTGTGGCGGCTGAGGGTCCCGCTGGCTGGACCGGTTTAGAGTGCGCTGGCTTCAACTGCGGGTTGTTTTCCTGGGCTCTGCGAAGCGGAGCCCCTCTGTTGTGGAACGGGGCGAGACTGTTGTCTCTGCGTCCGTCCACGAAATCGGCTTTGGTTCCTACAAAAGGAACTAAGCTTGGGTCGGTACATGGCCTGAACCAACCTCACCGCCTTCCCGGGCTCCCGGGGAGGAGGTAACCGGCCTGCAGACCCAGACGGAGAAAGGGGCGCAGGAACCGGAGGAGCAAAGCAGGAATGCCTGTAGGGCCTTCTGGCGACAGATCCGGGTTCTGCTGTTGAAACCCTGGCAAAAGGTGCAGGACTGGGTGTCGTGGTCTGGGCCTAGGCACCGGACACAGGCCGAGTGCGGATCATTGAATAGGATCTGCTTCCCACAGGGCGCATTAGGAGTGACGGAGGTCAGAGAGGACATCAGAGAAAAACTGAGCATGAAGGCAGATTTTCCGTGGGAAAACCTTTACCACTTGGCGTCGGCATAGAAACTGAACCGAGGGTCAGACATGCAAGTCGACAGCGGAAAGAACTGGAAATTGCGGACCGCCTCTTGTGTACCACAACCAGACGCCGGAGGTGGGACCGACGTCGGGGGCGGTCCCCGCTGAAGATAGCTAGCTAGAATTTTTCCGTGGGGTCCTGATGCCTGCCGGCTTCAGTCCTAATGGTGTAACCTGCTGCAAGAGCTGTGTCTCGAAGTAAGATCGAGGGATGTTGGGAGGGGAGAACTCTGCCAACTGAGAGATGAGTTTAAAGGCTTATAAGCTCAGAACCAAAAACAAGGGAGCAAGGATCCCACTTGATAAGACTGAAGAGAAGGTTCAACCAAACCGCTTGGACAGACTGGACATAAAAGGCAGATTCTCTATACCTCCCGCCATCCCTACCCCTTAAACTCTATCTGAGAGCTCAAAGACTGCAAAGGCAGAAATTCTGTTCTGAAAGGAGAGCACCCAACCAGGAAGGGGAAAGAAACCCACTAGCAGCTTGTTAAGTGCTAACACAGATGTGTGTGGGGAGGGGGTGAGCTCTACAGGGGGAACCTCTTTACGTAAAGGATACAGTGGGAACTCAATTGGACTCCCTGAAGGCAAGAACACCAGTTCAAGGAAACTGCAGTGTCAGGACAGCACCAAACCAGCAGAAGTTGACACAATAGGAGATTAAGAACTGCCAGAGGGGACCTGGAAAAAGGGGGATCGAGCCATAAGAGGGACGGTCTCCTTAACTGTGAATTGAACAACATGGCTAAGAAAGAGCCAAGAGATCACCCCTAGGGGCAATCAGAAAGAGTTCCCTCAGGATAGAAATAAACCTACTCATTCCCTCTTACTCTCAGGAAATAGGATCCGTCCAGAGAAGAAAGGAAAAATCAAGATAGTTTTTTTTTTTTTTTGGCTTAAAGGCCAGCGAAGAAGGGGAAGGAGCGAGCAGGAGGGGGTGGGGAGGTGGGCAGGTATCAGTAATGAGCGGTGAAGATACAAGAGAAGATCAAGAATGCAGTAGGTAATGCATTTCATATCTCCCTTGTCAATCTTCACCATCCATTACTACTTGTGAGTGTTAAGCCCTCCAAAAGGGGGGCTGACAAGAGAAACCCTGAGGGAACAAGACCCTCAGCCTCCTGCTGGTGGAAAACAGAAGGGAGAGACCCTGGGCTAATTAGACGAGAAGCCTAAGGCTGAGGAGAGCTAGGAGGTGTCCCCTGGAGATGAGGAGATGGAAGAAGCCGCTACAGAAGCTTCCTAGCCCTGGTGGAGAAAAGGCTAGTCCCCCAGAAACTGGATCGAATCACCCTACGCCGGGCCAGGGGTGACAATCGATAGATGAAGCCATGCCGTCTGCCTAATGTAGATCACTGTCCCTGCAAGCCTGGAAGCCACTTCACTGGCCTCATAAGATGCACTCACTTGGTGCCTTGCCAGCTCCAGGGCTATAGCAGAGAGGGCAATGGCCTGTCTAGATTGCTACGTGTCAGGCATTGATGCTAGAAGCTGAGATGGCATCGACCATAGATGTCTGTTGTAGACAGCATGGTGTGCCTAATTTGATGCGATACACAGCATTGCACGAGAGGAAGAGAACACTCTTCTCCCCAACCGGTCAAATTGTAGAGAATCTGAGTCCGGTGGTCGGTCGTGCGCCAGGCGGCGCCTGGAAGGAGTCTCTAGAGACACCAATCCCGAAGGCAGGTTGGGAAGAGAACCTAGGGACTCAGATGGGGCACACCTCCCAATGCAGTCTGCTGGGGCTAGGATAGGGTCAGCTGGAGACTGCCAGGAACGGATAGACGCCACCTGGAAAGGATTAGGCCAGGATGGCACCACCAGATGTTGGGCACTGAATTCACTGAGGAATTCACGCATCTCCCGTTCAGTATTGTCTCACCTAACAAATGAGATACAGAGGTCCCCAACCATCCTCAAAAGGAAGCGCTGATAATCAGTGAAATCAACGTCGGAAAAGAGGTGAGCAGAGGGTTCCTCTCCCTCCGAGGAGGGAGACGAGGAGGATGGGGAGCTTGAATGTTCATAGGACTCCTGCGGTGGTGGGGATAGGCAAAACACCCACTCATGCATACATCTAACATATGAGGGGAAGGCTGCCGCAATGCCTCTGAATGTCTACCAGGATAACGGACCCATAGGACTGACATGGCCTGGGAGAGAGAGAGTGGTGGCTGCAGAGGAATGGGAGTAGGGCACCTATGAAGAGGCAACGGTCCTCTGCTCAGGCTCTGGAATCCGGCACTATGGCTTCTACCTACACCCCGAGGGGCAGCAGGCGAAACTCGGTGTGCCTCACCCTGGCCCCCTCAACCCCTCGGACTCAGAGGACGCCCTCCTGCTCGACGCCAGTGACAGAGCCCGTCGATCCCAGGATCTCTGAGGTGAGACCCCAGAAGATAAAGGCCCCTAGTCCACCCTGAGAGGGCGCAGCAGCACCAGAGTTGGCAGCTGCTACAGCCCCTTCTGGGCAAACAGACCCCTCCCCAACCCACACACCGTCCCCTTCTAAGGACCCTAGGCCACCCCCAGCCTGGGAGTCTTTAGAAGACGACTGCTATGGAGACTGAGGAATAGGCACGCTGGGCCACTTGACACCTTGTCCCACAGGAGACTCCGATCCTGAGGAATCAGGGAGCCACGATGGGTCCACGCCTGAGTCGTCTGCTTCCGAGGAAGAGGCAACTAGAAGGACCTCAATACTGGCCACCCCAGGAGCCCCCTGAGAAACGGCGCAGTGAAAGACGCTGGTGCCACTCACGGTGCCCTTCGGCATTGGTGCACCGGAGACAATGCCGGAACCTGGTCCCGACTCACCCGTGGTTCCGGCTGAGTCCCCAGCATCGCCCTTGGCACAGGGACCCGATACGGCACCGCCAGCGGAGTTGGCCAGGCCAGCGGCACAGAGAGCCAAAATGGCACCGATCCACCCGCGGCACCAGAATCTGAGATGGCGCCAGAAAGCAGCGTCGAGGGTCCACCCAAGCTGGGCCCGGCAGCCGCGAGCCATGACACCGGGAGTCTGCACCTCCGAAGAGGTGACTGCCGAGGTGGTGTCCCCACCGCTGCCCTGGAGGGACCATGGCTCCCCTGGACACTCAGAAAGAGGCCTCCCTGCAAGACCTGGAAGATGAGGAGGCCTCCTCCTCTCCAGACAGTATAAGCCTGGGAGGGGACCTGGAGGAAGAGCCTAAAGATCTGGCCTGGGAGGCCCGAGAGCAACGCTGTCCTGCAAAAGTCGTCAGGGCCTTGCCGATATTGAATGTGCGGACTTCGAGAACATGGCGGTCCATCGAGAAAGAGGTGTCACATCTGTCCATGTCATGGTTAGGTCCCAGGCACCGAAGGCAGACATCATGCCGGTCCATCACGGAAAAATGCCGGCCACAGGAGCACCGACGCATAGGGGCATGGTCCACTTTCGACTTTCGCTTAGCTCCCGGACATGATGCGAAAATAACCTAAAACACAGCAAAGCTCCCAGCGCCATCAAAAAAGAAAATGGAACGGACTTACCAGAGTCAACAGCGTCAGGGAAAAAACAAACCGGGATGAAGGAGTTGCTTCGCTGTGAACTAAGCCTATAGGCGCGGTACCAAAACTCACCACAGCGCAGCAGGTGTAGCCTCGACAGTGGGAGAAACAGAACTGGGATGAAGGAGGAGGTCTGCAGCCTACCGCCTCACACATCACACGATCGCGCCAGGGGGGGAAAAAAAAAAAAAACTCCTGTGGCTGGTGTGCACCTCCGGCTTACACCCAAGCAGTAATGAATGGTGAAGATTGACAAAGGAAGATCAGCATTCATCAGACATGATATTACTGAGGTCATTCAAATGCTTCCAAAAGATTTAATGGACTACGGAAGACACAGATTACAACAGAATTAAACAAAAATAATGATTCAGAAGCAGTATCAATTGGCTGGATGCTTATAAGGCCTTTGATTTTTTGTACTGGTCATTCATGTTTTAAAGCTCAGAAAGGAACCAACTCGGCAGAAGGCAATACTGGACCTTGTGCTCAAACACAGGGACAGTGTGATGGGGGTAACAGTGGGGGAACACCTGGGGAACAGTGACCACCAGTCATTGTGGTTTGAAATCACAGAAGGAGCAGAACCAAACCACACAAAAACAAGTATCCTGGATTTTAGGGGGGGCAGACTTTGGGAAAATGGGGAGATACTTGAAAGAGGCATTAAGGGGAATGGAGCAGGAATCAGGGGTTGAGGAACAGTGGGCAGTATTTAAAATGGGGATTACAAGAGCAACAGAATTATGCATTAAGCAGGTTAACAAGGGGAAAAGGAAGAGGATACCATTATTTTCCAAAGAGGTAGCAAAGAAAGTGAAAGCCAAAAAGATTGCATTTAGGCAATACAAAAAGACACAGGCAGAAGGGGATAGAGAGAAGTACCAGGAGAAGCAAAGGGAGGCAGGGAGGTCAGTAAGGGAAGTCAAAGCTCAGCAGAAGAACATACTGCAAAATCAGTGGGTAGAGGGGACAAAACCTTTTACAGGTACATAAGTGAAAAAAGAAAGGCAAAGGGAGGGATAGTGAGACTGAAGGGGGAGGATGGGGGCCGCGTGGAGGATGACAACAGTAAAGCTGACATATTGAACAGGTATTTCTGCTCAGTCTTTACTGAGGAAGAGGAGGGTAATGGGTCTGAAGGGCGTACAAGGGGTGGGAATGGTGCAGAAATGGACATAAGTCCCTTTACACGAGAAAAGGTCCTGAAGGAACTGGAAGTAATAAGAGTTGATAAAGCAATGGGGCCAGATGGGGTTCACTCTGAGGGTCCTTAAAGAACTAAGAGAGTGGTGGCTGAACCTCTGGCTATCCTGTTTAGCCGATCACTGGAAACAGGGGACGTACCCAAAGACTGGAGGACAGTAGATGTAGTCCCCTTATACAAAAGTGGGAACAAAGAGGAAGTGGAGAACTACAGACCAGTCAGCCTCACCTTGGTAGTGGGGAAGATCATGGAAGCACTACTGAAGGAGAGACTGGTGGAACATCTGGTTGTCAATGGACTACAGGACCCAAGGCAGGTCATGTCAGACCAACCTCGCTGAATTTTTTGACTGGGTGACGAGGGAGGTGGATCAGGGGAGAGCAGTGGACATGGCCCATCTGGACTTCAGCAAGGCCTTTGACACTGTGCCACATAGAAGACTATTACACAAACTGGGGAATATGGGTGTGGGCAGGACAGCAGTGTGGTGGGTAGGTAACTGGCTGGGCGGCAGGACACAGAGGGTGGTGGTAAATGGCTGTCACTCCACAGAGGGAAGAGTGACCAGTGGGGTACCACAGGGATCAGTGCTGGGACTGGTCCTATTCAACATCTTCATCAGTGACATTGCGCAGGACCTAGAAGGCAGAATTTCACTGTTCGCTGATGACATAAAGCTCTGTAACACAGTAGACACACCAGAGGAATAGACAGAATGAGAAGGGACCTGCAGAAACTTGAAGAATGGTCAGGGGTTTGGCAGTTGAAATTCAATGCAAAGAAGTGCAAGATAACGCATATGGGGCACAAAAACCCTGGCACAATATATATCAGTTGGAGGTGAGGATATGGCATGCACCAAGCAGGAAGGGATCTTGGGGTTATCATCTTGATGACCTCAAGGTAGGAAACAGTGTGACAAGGCAGCAGGTAAAGCAAATAGGATGCTGGGATGCATAGGCAGGGCATCACCAGCAGGAAAAGGAGGTCATAATTCCACTATACAAGACACTAGTGAGGCCCACCTGGAATACAGTGTACAGTTCTGGAGACCTTACCTACGTAGGACATAGACAGGGTGAGAAGGTTCAGAGGAGGGCAACAAAGATGGTACATGGATTGCATCACAAGTCCTATGAGGACAGGCTGAAGGAACTGAATATGTACTCCCTGGAGGAGAGGAGGGAGAGGGGATATGATAGAGACATACAAGTATCTTACAGGGAGGAACAGGGTGCAGGAATACACTATTTTTAGCGAAAAAGATGTTCCAGGACAGAGGGCATGGGATGATGTTGGAGGAGGGCGATTCAGAGAAGCGTGAGGAAGAATTTCGTCACAGAGCGGGTGGTGGACAAGTGGAACACCCTGCCAGAGGAAGTGGTGGGGGCTGAAACAATCACGGGATTTAAGAATGCATGGGATAGACATAAAGGAATTCTGGAGGTCAGGGGTAAGGGGCAACAGACTTATAGGAAAACATAAACTGAACTTACAAGCTCAAATGGGCAGAATGGGTGGGCCATAGGCCCTTATCTGCCGACACTGTCTATGTATAGGTTTCCCAGACCCTTTTATAAATATCATTAAGTCATTTTACAGTTCACCTGAGACATTAAAGATTAATCGATACTGTATATAACACAATCAATGTGTCAATCAACCAAGGCGGTCCAGAGGAGGGCTACCAAAATGGAGGAGGGTCTGCATCAAAAGCCCTACAAGAAGTGACTTAAGGTGCTAAAATGGAAATTATGTACCTACTGTAATTCTTGAACTTCTTGGTCGAAGTCTCCACCACTCGTTCACACTAATGGGATTTACGCCGGAGGCGCTAGGACCCAGAGGGAGCAAACTTTTTGAAAGAGGGCCGGCGCCAGAGATGGAGCCGTGAGGAGCGGCGCCACGAGCCTCTGCTCGCGCGGCAATGACTATCTTGGTGTCGACCCTCCAACCGCCTCAGTACCTTTTTTTCCAAGGAGGTGCATCGTAACTAACCTGGAAGGATACCCTAACCAAAAAACGGACATAAGATAGTCTGGAAGAGTCAAGAAAGAAGTCCTCACAGCCTAACGACTGAGGGAGTGAAGACCAACAATAGAGGTGAGCTCGGGGGATGGTGGGTGGGCGTGTGAATGAGTGGTGGAGACTTTGTCCAAGAAGATCAAGAATTACGGTAGGTACATAATTTCCATATCTTCTTGGACATAAAGTCTCCACCACTCATTCACACTAATGGGAGAGTACCAAGCTAATAATCCTCCGAGAGGGCGGCAGGAGAGACCAAGAGCTCACAAAATTAGGACAGAAGTCCATTAAGGATGGTTCTGCCAAACGAAATATGTCATCTGGCATGGACATCCAGGGCATAGTGTTTGACGAAAGTATGCACTGAGCTCTAGGTAGCCGCATTGCAAATATCTGCAATGGGCATGTTGCAGATTTCCACCAGGGATGCCGCGACTGCTCTAGTAGAGTGAGTGTACACTCTGTCTTCCAGCTTAAACTGCGCCATGGAATAACAGTGGCGAAGGCATGCCACCAGCCATGCTGAAATGCATCTGACAGTGACAGGTTGACCCAGCCAGGTCTTGCTGAAGGAAACAAACAGTTGTTGAGCTTTGCGAAATTCTTTTGTTCTATCTAAATATAAACGCAAAGCTCTTTTGATGTCCAAAGAATGAAGAGAACACTCCCCTTCATTTTGGAAGTTTGCAAAGTAAGTAGGAAGGATCAAAGGTTGGTTTAGATGGAATTCTGACACAACCTTAGGGAGAAACTTAGGATGGGTCCTAAGAACTACTTTGTCTTTATAAAACACAGTATACAGAGGGTCAGTGACCAAGGCATATATCTCAGAGACCCTGCGGGCCGAGGTAATGGCCACCAGGAAGGCCATTTTCCAAGTGAGAAATTTCAACTCACAGGTAGCTAGAGGCGCGACATGTTTTCGAGTGAGCATGTCTAGCACAAGATTAATGTCCCAGGCTGCAACTGGACGTCTGATAGGAGGTTTGGTATGCAGAATACCCTTAAGAAACCTCTTAACCACAGGTAACTGATCCAGTGACAAGGAAAGTACTGGCTCATGATAAGCTGAAACGGCACAAAGGTGAACCTTGACTGTAGAGTATTGCAGACCCGAATTTGAGAGGTCTAAAAGGTCTAGAACTTTATTTGGTGGGCAGGAAAAGGGATTCAAAGAGGATTTTGCACACCAGAGTGAAAAACGCTTCCATTTGGCTGTGTAAGTTTTCCGAGTGGCTGGCTTGTGTGCAGCCAGAAGGATATCTGAAACTCTGCAAGGGACATTGAACCTGTTCACTTCCATCTCTTCAGGAGCCAAGCGTGAAGGTGAAGTGATCTCAGATTGGGATGGACCACAGGCCCCTCGAGTCAGAAGCTTCATCTGAAGGGGAAGCGCTTTCGGCGGGGTTTCCGACATACTGTTGAGTATCGGAAACCATATTTGTCAAGGCCAGAAGGGAGCAATGAGGATCATTTTGTCCCCCTGGGACTCAAACTTGAGAAGTACCCTCTGAATTAGAGGAAGATGCGGAAAGGCGTATAGAAAGCGTTTTGTCCACTGCAGCCTGAACACAATCCTGACAGAAAATGCCAGGCCCTGGATTTCTGGAGCAGAAGAGAGGCAGTTTTATGTGGAGTGGGGATGCAAAAAGGTCCAGGTCTGGAGTTCCCCACTCTGCGAATAGTGACTGAACTACGGTTGAGTCGAGAGACCATTTGTGAGGATCTGTCTCTGTTCTGCTGAGACGGTCTGCCAGTTCGTTCTGCACTCCCGGCAGGTAGACCGGTTGAATTAGAGCCTTGTGCTCCAAGCACCATTCCATTCCCACACTCTCATCGCTTCCTTGCATAAGGGGTAAGAGTGAGCACCGCCCTGCTTGTTGATGTAATACATCACTGCTTTGTTGTCTGTTTGAAGGAGAATATTCTTGTGACAGAGAATGTCCTTCAAAGCCCGGACTGCATAAAGGATGGCTCTCATTTCTAAGACATTTATGTGAAGCTGGGACTTGTCCTGAGTCCACGTACCTTGACTGTGGAGAGTGACAGTGATAATGGAAATCTGATAATTCAGAGAAGCAAAGGGATACCTTCCCAGAAGATTGTCCTCTTGCGACCACCAGGTGAGTGACTTCTTCAGAGGTTCTGTCACCTTGATGAGAAAGGACTGAGGGTGAGTGGTTGGGAACCACTGAGTACTGAGCATCCATTGAGAGGTTCTCATGTGAAGGCGTGCTAGGGGTACAGTGAACAACGAGGATGCCATGAAACCTAGCATCCACTGCATCGAGATAGCTCGAACCGAGCTGTTCTCTCTGATGTAGTGGGCCATCTGCAGGATATTGCTCCTTCTGTCCTCTGGTAGAAAAGCTTTCGCACAGGAGGTGTCCAGAAGAGTTCCTATGAAAAGGAGCCTCTGGGAGGGCTGCAGCTGTGATTTCTTGAGATTTAGCAGGACTCCCATGGACGTGAGAAAGTCTGAGGCCATGGCAACGGCGTCAAGGGTTCCTTGCCTGGAAGGGCTTGCTAGAAGCCAGTCATCCAGGTTTGGGAACACTTGTATTCTGACTTTTCTGAGATGCGCTGTGAGAATTGCACAACATTTTGTAAAAACACGCGGCACTGAGGATAGCCCAAAGAGCAGGACTCTGAACTGATAATGCTGTCCCAAAGCCACAAACCTTAGGTATTTGCGATGCTTTGGATGAATAGGAATATGTTGGTAAGCATCCTGCATGTCCAGGGAGGCTAACCAGTCATGTTGATGAAGCAAAGGTAACAGGGTCCCTTAGCAATATCATCTTGAATTTCTCTTTGGGAAGAAACTTGTTTAATTTTCTGAGGTCCAAAATGGGGCGCACGCCCCCAGTTTTCTTTGGAAGTAGAATGTAATGGGAGTAGAACCCTGTGTTCCGTTGATCCAGCAGAACTACTTCCACTGCCCTGTTCTTCAGAAGGCCTTGTATTTTGGAGACGAGAAGCTCTGACAGAAGAACTGACAGCTTTGGCTGCCGTTTGGGGAGACAATCCAGAGGTTCTCCAAAAAATTGAGGGAATACCCCTCACGGATTATCCAAAGGACCCATTTGTCCGAAGTTATGGACTTCCACTGGTTGTAGAATTGAGTCAGACGACCTCCCACTGCTAAAAAGTCCCCCTCGGGCAGCTGAGGTGGGACTTGGGCCAGAAACTCAGAAGGCGGCACTGGGTGCTTTGGGTCCTTGCACCTTCTGTTGTGTTTTCTTTTGAGGCTGAGGGGCTTGATTTTTATTAAAACCTCCTCTACCTTTGCCTCGAAAGGACTGACGGTTATGAAACTGGCGTTTGTTAACACCCCCTCGAGAGGCGTGGAGGAGGTCGAGCCAATTTAATGGCTGACCTAGTCTTTTGTGTGGCCTCTAGAGCCTGTTCTACTTGAGCGCTGAAGAGATACACACCATCGAAGGGCAATGCCATGACCTGTTGCTGGGCATCATTTATGAAACCTGAAATGTGCAGCCAGGAATGGCGGCGGGTACAAATGCCGCCGCCGCTCAGGAGGCAGTATTGAATGGTCCATAGCTGCTTTAACCTGTTGGTTGTTGGACTCAATGCCCCTGGTTATGGTTTGAAGAAACTCTGAATTAGTGTCCAACTCCGGTAGAGTTTTAACCATTTGTTTGAGCAAATGCCAAAGAATATACTCATATTGACAGAAATAGCCCTGGTAGCTCGCGATACACATACCCAGGGTGGATGCAGCAAAGACTCTCTTACCTAAAGCATCTATCTTATGAGATTCTTTGTTTATAGGTCAAGCTGTAGTACTCTGAGGAAGGACGACCTTATCATTCTCTGCCAAGACTACAATAGGATCCGCAAAGGCTTGGGAGGCCAAAATGGGTTGATCCTTGGAAGCAGCATACTTCCTATCTATGGACTTAGCCACAGAAGGAGTGAGAGTAGGATTATTCCATACCATTTGAGAAAGCGTCTCAAAGGAGGGTTGTACCGGAGGAGTTAAATCCATAAGGATGTCCAGAACATGAAGGTATTGGAGTCTTAAAAGCTTCCCTGGATCGATGTCCATAGTCTGGAGAGAAAGAGTGGAATTCAAATTTTTTAGCAGAGACTTATATGACAGGTTCTCGACCACAGGCTCTGTAACAGGATTAGATCCTGCTCCTTCCACATCATCACCCAGTCTAAGATCTGAGTCAGGCTCAATATCATCTCCCGACAGTCCAGGAGGGACTGCATGGATAGAAAAGGATTGAAAATCGTCAGAAAAAGAGGAAGGAAAAGAAATCGGACAGGGGACACCCTGAAGACTGGTAGAAGAAAGCCCAACCTCAGCGCCAAAAGAGAAACATGGCGCCAAAGAGCCGCACAACAGGGACAAAGCAGATGGGCGCCGAAGGCCCAGCAGCCGAGAAACTCTATGGTGCCAAAAAGCCCATGGCGCCGACAGGTGCCAAAGACAGGACCGACAGGTGCAACGCGGCGCGAGGTCACCCGCTGCTGGAAATGGCGCCAGCGACCCACCAACGCGCAGTGCCAAAAACCAACCTAGGGCCCGAAAATTGAATCTGAGGAAAGAAGGAAGAATACCAGGAGGTAGAGGCATCGGTGGGGCCCCCTGCACCGCAGCCATGTGAGGGGGGGAAAACACCTGGGCACGGAGTCGACGGCACCTAAGAGGATGCCGCGCAACTAGGGAGGCCCAATCGCCCTGCCCGATCCCCCAAAGAGCCCGAGGGCCCCTGAGTGACCGGACCAGGCAGCTGGACCAGCCTCCGAGCCCATTGTCTATTAAGAGTGGGGCCTACTGATGAAACTGTTGCATCGGAAGCCCTACCAAAGGCGGGAGGGCTCCGATGTCGAAGAGGTCGGAGACCAGAATCCAGAAACCGCTCCGAGCGAGGAGACCGCAACTGACCCCAATGACCGATCGTCGACACGCAGACATATCAGAGGGTGACCTTGAGTGATGCCTTCTTTTTGACCCAGGGTCAAGAAGAGCTTTGAGGCCTGAACGTGCCGAGAATGGGACCGCTTACTTTTACGTCTGGGACCGCCCATCCCCTCGGCACTGGACCCCGCTGTCAGACCCCTTCCAGAGAGAAGGCAGCAGACCGGACCCAGCCCAGCTGACTGAACAGTCTTCATACGAAGTCTCCCTACCGTCACCTGACCCGCTCATGGTCGACTCCGTCAATGTAGGCTGAGACTTCTTTCTTTGATAAGAATAAATTATTGTAAGCGGTACTTTATTTGAAAAATTCTGCAAAATAATAAACTGAAAACTATGCTGCTAGTTTGAAGTTTGACTCCCGCCGGGGGAGCAACGTCATCACTGAAGCGCACTCAACGTCGGGAAAAAAGGAACTGAGGTGGTTGGAGGGTCGACGCCGAGATAGTCATTGCTGCTCGAGCAGAGGCTCATGGCGCCGCTCCTCATGGCTCCATCTCTGGCGCCGGCCCTCTTGCAATAAGTTTGCTCCCGTTGGGTCCTAGCACCTCTGGCGCAGATCTCATTAGTGTTAATGAGTGGTGGAGACTTTATGTCCAGGAAGATTATGTGCTCCCTGGCAGAGGGAAGGAAGAGGGAGGTATGATAGAGACCTCTGAATACATTACGTGAGATTAATAAGGTACAGGAAATACAGGTTACTCACCTGTAACAGGAGTTCTAGGAATGGTATATGTTGTTCATCCACACTCATTGGCAGTATCCTTGCCGCTTTAAATCTTGCCGGAAGGTCTTCAAGCTTGCTCCTCCCACCCACCCGGGTGGTATAACTCTCGGCTCCCGCCCATGACGCCAGATCTGGCCCGCTGGAAGCTTAGGCTAAAGCGCCGGCCGGGAGCTAGGAATGTAGTGGATGAACAACATATACCATTCCTAGAACTCCTGTTACAGGTGAGTAACCTATATTTTAGGACATGGATATGTTGTTCATCCACACTCATTGGCAGACTCCTAGCAGTTCTCCGGGAGGAGGAGGCAAGCACGCACCCCACATACTTACTTGGGAAAGAGAGACTGGAGAACCGAGGTCCCAAAACCAGCATCCCGGCGTGACTCAAGGTCGATGTGGTAGTGGGTAATGAAGGTGTTTGCTGACTTCAGGTAGCAGCCCTGCAGATTTCCCGTGATAGGGACGCCCTGGAAGCAGCCACCGCTAGCAGTATGGCGGGTAGAATGAGCTCTTATCCTCTGGGAGGCTCCATGCCCGCCAACTTATAGCAGAGATCTATGCAGGAGGTTACCCACCTGCTTATCGTCCGCTTGGCTGCAGGTCTGCCAGATACGGCTTCAGCGTAGGTGACAAAACAGCTGGGCGAATCCTCTCTCAATTTCAGCTGCAGGCGCCTTTATAATAAGCGAGCCTTCTAGGGTCCAGAGTATGGAGCCTATATTCGCCTCCGAGGTGTGATTGGGGTAGAATACAGCAGAGTCAACTGGTTAAGGTGAAACCCCGACACCACCTTCGGAAGGAATTTCGGGTGGGGGCGAGGACAACCTTTGTCCCTGTGGGAAGACCAGGTAAGGAGACTCGATGGAAAGCGCCTGGAGCCTCCCATCCTTCTGGCTGACGTGATAGCCACCAAGAAGGCGGTCTTCCACGACAGGTGAGAGAAAGCACACCTGTGCATAGGTTCGAATGGCTTGCCCATGAGCTTTGCCAGTACCAGCAGTAGATCCCACGGAGGTGGGGGTTCCCGCACTGGAGGGGAAATGTGATCAAGGCCTTTGAAAAAGCGCCAGACCACCTTCTCCTGCGCCACCGACTGCTTCCCGGCCCGCGCCCGCTAAGCAGAGATGGCTGCCAGGTGCACCCTTAGGTCGCCGACCTAAGCCCTTGACTAGAAAGGGACCATAAATAGTCCAAGATGCTTGCCAAGGAACAGGAGGAAGGGTCCAAGCCCTTGTCCTGACACCAAATGGAAAACCTTTTCCATTTGAAGGCATAGCATTTTCTGTCGACTCTTACGGGACGCCTCAACTACATTGAGGACCTCGTCGGAAGAAACCCATGGCCTGGAACTCTAGCCGCAGGAACCAGGCGCTAGGTGTGCAGGATTGAAGGTCCGATGAACACCTTCCCTGATTGACTGAGAGCAGGTCCGGGCGAGCTGGAAGCTGCCGCGAGTCTGGAGCTGAGACTGAGGAGATCTGGGTACCAGAACTGGCGAGGCCAGTCTGGGGCTATCAGAATCACCTGCGCCTTGTCCCTCCTCGCCTTGAGAAGCACCTTGTGGATCAAGGGAAATGGGGAAAGGCATAAAAGAGGCCGGGGTCCACTGCCTCGAGAAGGCATCCCTGCAGCGAGCCCTGCTGAGGGGGCGGGCATGGAACAGACTCAGCTTCGCTTCTCCATGGAGGCAAACAGGTCCACCTGAGGTGTGCCCAAAGGAGAACAGATGCTGTACTACCTCCGGCAGGAGAGACCACTGTGGGATGCAGCCCCTATCCGGCTCAGGGCATCGGCCAGGGTGTTGGAGGCTCCTGCCACGTGAATGGCTAGGAGATCCGCCCAGGCTGCGCACGAAGTGACCAAATGCGGAGAGCTTCCTTGCATAGAAGCATGGAGCGCTGGCCCCGCCTCTGGCGGTTTAGATAGTACATGGTCGTGGTATTGTCCGCTCTGACTCGGACCACTTGACCCCGGAGGAACGGAGCAAAGGCGAGAGCTAGGCGGACCGGCCGGAGCTCCAGCAGGTTGATGTGGCATCGGGACTCAAGGGGACCAGAGGCCATGAGCCCGGTGGTTCCCCAGATGGGCACCCCAACCCATCAGAGAGGCACGGGTCGACAGAGAGACCGTCAGGCCGGGCGGACGAACGGGATGCCCTCCTGCAAATGATCTGGAACGGTCCACCACTGGAGAGCTGCCCACCATCCCCTGTGTCACACACAAGCTGGTCCAAGGGATCGCAGCTGCCAGACCACTGGCTGGCCAGTCCCCACTGAAGGGGACTGATGTTCCAGCGGGCCCAACGGACCACGCTGGTGCAGGCCGCCATGAGACCCAGGAGGCGTGAGGAAGTCCCGGCAGGGCGCAATTGCCCAACCAGAAATGATCGGGCAAGGAGGAAAGAACTCGGCCCTGTCCGCCGGGGCAGCGCTCTGGCTCGAAGAGAGTCGAGCTGCGTCCGATGAATAGAATCACCTGCTTCGCTCGAGTTCCGACTTGGCCTCGATTGATAAGGAGGCCCAGTTGAGAGCAGACCTGGAGGCCAGATCTCTGACCACCGCCTCCTTCCTGGAGGAGCCGCTATCAGCCAGTCGTCCAGGTAAGGGTACACCCGGACCCCGCGGCGCCGCAGAGAATGCTGTCACCACTGCCATGCATTTGGTGAAGACCCTGGGAGCTGGAGACAAGCCAAGGGCATGGCTTGAATCAAGAGAGATCCTTCCGCCGAAGCGAAGGAATCTCTGGTGAGACGGACGGATAGGACGTGGAAAAACGCGTCCTGCAAGTCCAGAGAGCAGAACCACACTGCCGCCCAAGGATGGTATTATCTGAGCCAGAGTGACCATCCTGAAGGTTCGAGACCTTAGGAACTTGTTTAGGCTTGTAGGTTTCAGAATGGGGCGCCAGCCCCGTCTGCTTTCGAACCAGGAAGTACCTGGACACAAACCCTGGGTCTGAAGGAGGGTCCACCACCTTCTCTTACCACCTCCTTCTGGAGGAGGAGAGCGATGTCGGCTCGACGAGCCGCCAGTGAGAGGCTGGGGACCCCGAGGGGCGACGGCTCTGAAGGTGGTGCCTGCTCGAATCCAGAGGCAGGCCTCTTCCCACCACCTCCAAGACCCACCTGTCCGTGGTAACAGCGGACCAGGTGGAACGGAAGTGCCGGAGCCGTCCCCCCACGGGGACCAGGTGAGTGACGGGATGGGGGCGACACCCCTCAGCCCGTCACTGGGCAGGCTTGAGGAGGAGGGACCGCCGAGGGACCTCCTGCCCTTTCCTCCCTGCCTCCTGTTAGAGGAAGCCGGGCGGCTTGGGTTTGGGATGCCAAGGTCGAGCCTGCTGGCCCTGACGTTGCTGGGTCGAGGCCAAAGGGCCAGGAAGGACCAAAGGGCTTAGGCTGTGGTTTGCGCCTTGTCCTTCTGAGCCGGAAGAGACCCGAGTCCAAGGTGGCATTGGACTCTCGATCCTCTGCAGGTGACCTTCCACCCCAGGGCGAAGAGGTCAGTCCCCAAAAGGGAACATCCGCCAACTTGTGCTGGGTATCCTAAGTAAAGGTGGATATCCTCAGCCAAGCTCGACGAGAGCAGCCACGCGTGTCACGCACCGATCTGGCACATGAGTCCCCTATATCCAAAGCAGTCTGGAGCTGCTGTTGGCCACTGCCCTGCCCTGGTCCCGCACCTGCTAAACCGTAGTCTGCAGATCGGCGGAAGATGAGGATGACCTCATCCAGGGAGCCCAACAGGGCATGAGAAAAATGTGCCATGACGGACCGAACTGGCCTGACGAAGGCCGAGAGAGACGCAGCGTAGACTTTTCTGCTCGACATAGTCTAATTTCTTGGACTCCTGTCAGGAGGTTTGTCCACATCCCTTATGCTAAGCCGCGCCGGAAAACGCTGTCGGTAAACCAACCCTCAGCAGAGGTGTTCCGGAACCGACAAGGAACCGTAGGGGACCGTGATACTTCCTGGCCATCCTGGCCGAAGGCGCAGGGCAGGAAGCAGGGCGCTGCCAAAGTTCCAGTGCCGGGACCCACTATGGCCTCGCCACCGGAAAGGCCTCCGTCCGAGAATCCCCGGTCCAGAATCTCCGTGAGGGGATACCTGGCCCGCTTGGAACGGGTTCGAGCTCCATCTCCGTAGACTCGAGATGAGCCGGATGTGTCTCAGGAAGGACGACGGCTATCAGCCCATTGACTGACCTCTGAAGACTCAAGTCCAGTCGCGGAGAAGAAGGAGGAATCATCTTCGGACTCGAAGAGTCCTCGAAGAGCTGCCTCTGGCCTGAGCCACCTTCACCTGCCGAGGTCGGTCGAGTGAGGGTAACTGACAACCGATGGGTAAACCCTTAGCCGACCGAGAATCCTTGGTCGGAGCCCCAACTGGTGGCTGTGGAGGCGGAGGTTCCACGGAATCGTGGAGCAGTGGTTTTGGCCGAACAACCGCCTGGTATAGGCCTCGGACAAGTCGAGGGGTTGTGTCGGCCGCCCGTGACAGTTACTTAATGGCCGGAAGGCGCGAGTCGGCTTATTCCCCGCCAGGAGGAGCTGTTGCAACATAAGGTCCTCATACCGCCGACGTAATTTACGCCAAGCCCCTCATCCGAGGAGGAGGACGAGACGAGCGGCGACGCCGCTATCATGCGGGCAAGTCAGACCGAGACCGCCATGACGGTGGGAACGGCTGACCGCGAAGAGGTCCGAGGACCGAGACCAGAGTCCCGAATTTCCGGGTCGGTGCGGAGGTGTCGGCCGGAACCGCACTCTTAGGCTCGAAGGTCCATCCGAGGGCTCCGGAACCGAGGCACAGACGAGCCCACGGGATCCACAACCCTCCCGGGAACCGGGAGAGGGAATCTCGCCGCTAAAGGCGACAGCCCGTCCAATGGGTCGAGAAAATCTCGACTTCATCAGTGGAGTCTCGGTCAACTGACCTGACGGGACACCGTGAGGCCAGTGGTCAAGCGAAGCGGTCGATCGAAGCCGACGGACGACGGCCCGGGAGGGACCTTCCGTCCCAAGAGCGCCGACGAGGGACTTACCCCTGTCCTTCTTTTTGGACCGAGAATAAGGTCCAGCAGACGCAGGCCCTTCTCCTTTAGTGGAGAGGGACAGACAAAGCTCTTTAAAAGAAGCCGTGTAGGAAGAACCCAGAGAGAGCGGGATAAATGCCGCGGCCGAGGAAGATACGGCCCGCGCCGCCTCCTCTTCGAGGGCGATCATCCGCTCGAGCTGATCCGCCGAGCCCGCCGCCACGGACACCGCCAACCGGGCCTCCTTGGACTTCACCGAGGGAACGCCGACGGCCCAGTTGCAATCGGGCAGCACGGGCCTTCGAGACGAGGCCGAGAAAGATGAGCACAGGTCGCAAGCCCGCGGGTCGTGCTCAAGGCCTAAGCAGTAGACACACGCGGAGTGTGGATCCGCCCGAGACATCTTCGTTCGCATGGGCATCTCCAACCGGAGTCGATTTGTCCATCGCAGTCATGAGGGATAGAAGACTTTTGCAAATTTTATTTTAAATCCGCAAACGGAGGAATAGGAACCAGTCGCAACGCAGAGCTAAGGAGGGAACCTGAGCCCAAGCGGTAAGGAAGATCTGGCGTCATGGGGCGGAGCCGAGAGTTATACCACCCGGGTGGGTGGGAGGAGCAAGCTTGAAGACCTTCCGGCAAGATTTAAAGCGGCAAGGATACTGCCAATGAGTGTGGATGAACAACATATCCATGTCCCTAGAAGGGGTATTTTTCAGAGAAAAATGTATTCTAGTGCAAGAGGGCATGCTATGAAGCTGGAGGGGGGGTAAATTCAGGAGGGATGTGAGGAAGTACTTCTTCACAGAAAGGGTGGTGGACACCTGTAAAAGCACTTCAGCATAGGTAGTGTGGGTGAAAACAGTGGTGGGGTTCAAAAATGCCTGGGAGAGGCACAAGGGAATCATAGGGGTAAAGAAGGGAGGAGATGGCAGCATAGATCAAGCTGGGTCTGCAGCGAAAAATGGGCAGACTGGATGGGCCCAGCCACCCCTTATCTGCCAACAGTGACTATGTTTCTAGTGGAAATCCCTAATGGGGTAAGACAGAGCTGTCCCCTCTCACCAATACTTTTCATAATTTATTTAGCAACATTACTGCAGCATTAACCTGGAATAACTAGGAGTGGAACCAAGGACTTTTTAGGCTAGAAGGAGGGGGAACAACCAGGGGCCAAGAGTGGAAGCTGGAGGGGGGAAACTACAGGGGGAGCGTATGAAGCATTTTTTCACTGAGAGGGTGGTGGAGCCATGGAATGCGCTGCCTGGGAGGCTGGTGGAAGAGGGCACAGTGGAGGTGATTCAAGAAGGGGTGGGACAGGTACAAGGGGAAACAAACTAAAGGAGACCCTCTTGAGGCTAGGGGGTGGTAAGGCGAGCAGCCACTAGGTTGCTGGCTTTCGAACAGACAAGACAGACCATTTGGCCTATTCTGCTGGCTTTTTAGTATGTTAGTATTTGTGGCTTAATCAGCAAATAGAAGGATTAAAGGTAGGAAGAGAGATTGTTAAAATAAACGCATACGCAGACGATCTGATGATTTTCCTAAAAAACACAACATTTCAGTAATAAAGAAAGTGAAAAGTTTTCAGTGGATCTTTTCAGAAATCATTAATGCAGCTCAACTACTGTAGACAAAAAGATAATTATTCCATATTTATACATCAACTGAGTGTATAGGTTCACCAGACCAATATCTAAATAAATTACTTAAGTTAGGTAGGAATAACCAGATGGTAACACTGTATTAATACCACAGGCTTGTACTTACACCAGACGTTTAATGAAATAAATGTACACTTGAAGATTACCTGGTGGGAACATAAAGTAGTGACTACACTTTTAAAGAAACTTTCAGAGCATGCTGGTTATCAAGATACACAGGATCAGGACAAGCTACTTCAAGAACAGGAAGGAAATGTAGCTACATATTTAACATGTATAATTAAAAAAACTGTATAAATAAATAATAGTTAAAGAAACAGAGAAAAGTCATGTAGAATGAAGAAAGGTGTCCGATAAATGGTCCAGTGCATCTAAAACCGCAAAACATATAACTGGATACAAATATGTCAAATGGTGAACAAAATGCACTAATCTGCAAAGAACAAAACCATCCACTATAAAACATTCTCACGGGCACACATTACTCTGGTAAGGCTATATAAAATTGGACATAAAAAAAAGACAGTAAATGTTGGCACAATTACAGTAAAAAAAGGGATTTATAAAATTATTTATAGGAATGTAATGTTAAAAAATAGAGGCTATACACATGGCAACAAGCTAAACATTACAGCAAGAAATTCTGTACCTTTTGAGTTTGCCACAACTGTACTGAATGATTTTACTAAAATAGAAATTAATACAGTCTAACAGAATTCTAGCAATAATAAATATATGCTCTAGAAGAATGATTTTAAAACACTGGAATGCACCCTCCATTCCAGAATTTAACTTTTAGAAATGCACAGTTGACTAATATGCTCTCTGTTGTAAAGCTAATGTTAAATTATGCCCAACCATTTAGGGAGTCTGCCTCCTCGAGCAGGATCTTCGCTGTAAGTGGCGCCCGACGGCCGCATCTCCGGCCACTGTGCGGCCCAAGGACCCTCCTCAATCAACGCCTGGACCTTTGGTCAGATTCCCTGCCAAGGGAGTCTGCCTCCTCAGCCCAGGATCTTCGCTGTAAATGAAGCCACAATGACGCATCTCTAGCCACTGTGCCGCCCAGCGGACCCTCCTCAATCCGCTCCGCCTGGATCTCCAGTCGGATTCCCTGCCAAGGGAGTCTGCCTCCTTGAGCAGGATCTTCGCCGTAAGCGGCGCCCGATGGCCGCATCTCCAGCCGCTGTGCCGGACCAACGGACCTTCCTCAATCCGCTCGCCTGGATATCTGAGTCGGATTCCCTGCCAAAGGAGTCTGCCTCCTCGAGCGGGATCTTCGCCGTAAGCAGCGCCCGACGGCCGCATCTCCGGCCGCTGTGCCGGCCCATCGGACCCTCCTCAATCCGCTCGTCTGGATCTCCGAGTCGGATTCCCTGCCAAGGTACGTCTGCCCCTCAGCCTGGAGCCTGGTTCCCTGCGGCTGGATGCCGATTGGTTTACCGACACTACCTGCGGCTTGTGATTGGGCTGGGTGATTTAGGCTGCACAGCCATTGGAGTGCCTTTCTCCTGGACCTAAGCCCGTCTCCCATGCCAGCTACTGTCTGCCCTCTGCTCTGATATTTCTTATTTAGTAATTGTAATCAGTAACCTGTATCTACAGTTTATTAGTGTGCTTTGCCACTGTTACTGCTGCATTGCAAATGTGATATATTTTACTGGTCTTGTACTGCTGATTTTAGCCCTTTTACAGTGTTAGATTGTAATCTTTCACTTTCTCCTATCTTCCTGCTCTATCCCTCCTCCGCCCCTCTGACCGCATACTGGGCCGGTAACGTTCCCAGATACTGCATCACCCCCCCCCCCCCACTACCTACTCTAAACTTTCTTTTATCCCTTTCAACCTCTGCATGAGTCCCCTGGTGTGACTCCCTCAAGATTCTCTCAGGTTTCATCCATCCTCCCCTCTTGTATTCAGTCCATTCCGACTTTGTTTAATTTCTTTTGCCTTTGTTTCTGTGACTCTCCCTCCAACCCTTCCCTTAAGTCCCTGTAACCTTTCTTTTGTCTTTCATCCCCCCCCAACTTTCTGCCAGTTCCTCGCCCCGCTTGCACTGCAATTACAGCCCTCTTAACTGGCTTCTCTCTGATTTCTCCACATTTAGGGAGACTGCCTTCTCGAGTGGGATCTTCGCCCTTAAGCAGCACCCGACGGCCGCATCTCCAGCCACTGTGCCGGCCCAATGGACCCTCCTCAATCCGCTTGCCTGGATCTCCAAGTCGGATTCCCTGCCAAGGTACCTCCGCCCCTCAGCCTGGAGCCTGGTTCCCTGCGGCTGGATGCCGATTGGTTTACCGACGCTGCCTGCAGCTTGTGATTGGGCTAGGTGATTTAGGCTGCACAGCCATTGAAGCGCCTTTCTCCTGGACCTAAGCCTGTCTCCCACACCAGTTACTGTCTGCCCTCTGCTCTGATATTTTTCTCCTACCCCCACCTCCTCTTCTCAGGCCTCCTTTAAATACGCTTTCAGTCTGCCCACTATCAATTGACATCTATCTCACTGGTTCGCTTCTCCTGCCCTAACCACTCCTTATGCAAACCCCTCTCCCTCTCCATCTCTCTCACCAACGTTGCAGCCGCTTCTACCCTGATTTTGTACTCTTTGTCCCTTCTGTGATATCCCCAGTATTCTTACTTTCTCGTCTTCTAAAATGCTTACTCTACTTACTACTGTAGTTATCCTTGTGCTACTCTGCCCCCTATCCTTTGGGCACAGCTCCTGCCATTCACAACCTCATCTGCTACCTCTGTCAGCCCTGCATTACACCCCTGGTTTGATCACAGGATCCCATGACTTGGACCGTCTGGCACTCAGCCCACCTTTGTGGCACCTTACGGTCCTCCTCATACTTAAAGCAAGCAGCCCCATGACGATCCCACAAGCTATGTATGTTCTCTACAACCTGTCAAGACGCCCCCAACACTATGGCACTATAAAGCACAGGAACATCACACACAAACAGGTCTGCAGCATGCTCAAATCCTTTCTCCTTTGACTTTTACTTATGCTGCTCCTCCTCTCAGGAAATGTGCACCCCAATCCAGGTCCCTCTGGGCAGCAGCAGAAACTTCAATAAGGAGGGAAGGGTCTTTCACCCTGGCATCTATTAATGCCTGTAGCATCCTCAGCAAGTTAGATTCCCTTCAAGCATGGATTCAACAGCATAACCCTGATGTCTCTCCGTGGATGAAACGTGGCTACACCCTAAGATCCCACATGCTTCCATCTCAATCCCTGGCTACTCCATATTCAGGCAAGATAGGGCTTCCAAACATGGTGGGGGCTGTGTCATATATCTCAAGAGTACCCTCTTAGGTTACCCTATGCCATCACCTAACCTGGGCACCTCTGCTCAGATCCTCACCATCAAAGTCCTCCTTGGAGCTCACAATAAGTAACTTACTATTATCTCAGCTTATATACCCCCTAAGAACCAGGCCACAGGCCTCAGGCCTCAACAACATTCTGGAATACATTAGGCGCTTGCATCATAACACAGAAACTATCATTCTTAGTGACTTTAATATTAACTGGCTCTCCCCTGAGGCTACTCTATACAAGGATGCAGTAACAGCACAGCACCACTCACAACTGGTCCTCACCCCCACCAGATGCAACTACAGGACCAGAACTCTCATACTACTAGATTAGATTCTGACTAACCGCCCTGAACGAATTTCTAATATCCCAGCCCTCCCGGACTCAAATAGTGATCACTCCCCTGTCCTCTGCTCTTGGTCTAACAAGTTTCTCAACCTCCCCTCCCAAGATTCTCTACACAAGGGTAATAAACAAGGGGCACCTTCAGCTACTAAAATCCCACCTAAGCAGACTTGACTGGGCAGTGCTGGATACACTCAATGATACTAACAAAGCCTTGGACTTGTTCATCGATTGCTTTAACTTGGCCTATAACATCTATGCTCCACTAAAAAAGATGAAGGTCAAAGGACAGTCGAACCCCTGGATTACCTCTGAGCATTTAACATGTCTTAAGCACACAGACCACCTTTGGCAATTTGCGCATGCTAACCCTTCACAAGAAAACATTCAAAAATACAAAGCAGCCCGCAATGCCTGCACTCACCTAATTCGGAATACCAAAAGTAAATATTTCAAGGAGGCACTGACCAACTCCTGGAGTGATGGTAAAAACTTCTGGATCAACCTGAAAGAATTCACTGGCAAGGAACCTAAAGCGCTCTACCATGCTCAACTTACATGGCACTCCAACGCTTGACCTTGACACCATTACTAATACCTTCAATAATGCTTTCACGAACCTGGACAATGTGCTTCCACCTAATTTCTTCGACGACCCTTCCCCCAATGCCCCCCTCAAGACCACCTTAAATTCTCATTCAGCTCCACCTTTCTTCTTCAAAGAGGTTCCTCCACATGTGGCTCATACCTATATCTGCAAAGCCATCTGCAAGTCCGGGTTCAGTGGTGACTCCTTTGACCTCAGACTACTGGCGTGTGTTCTGGATGAGGTCACTGAACCCCTGACGAAAATGTTTAACCTCTTGCTAAGATTGGGCCAATTCCTTGCATGCTGGAAGCAGACAACTGTCACACTGGTGCATAAAAATGGAGACAGGTCTCTTCATTCCAACTACAGAACTATCTCACTCCTCCCCCCGCTATCAAAGGCATTAGAGCGAATAGTGTCAGACCAGCTAGTCGAATACATGGATAAATATGATGTCCAATGCCCTGAACAGCATGGCTTCAGAATAGGGCACAGCACCACCACCACGGCTCTTCTGGAATTCACGAGTTTCATTTACTACATGCTCGACGAAGGACACTGTGGTGGTGCAGTCTTCATTGACCTCAAGAAGGCCTTCGACACTGTTAATCACCTTCTATTTCTTAGGCAACTGTCCTACATTGGGCTCTCTAATGAGACTCTTCAATGGTTTGCTAGCTACCTCAAGGATCGGACCCAAAGGGTCAGGATTGCAGGTGTCATGTCCGATGTCAAACCTGTCTGCTCCGGAGTCCCCCAGAGGTCCATCCTGGGACCTCTACTCTTCTCCCTCTTCCTCAATATGCTCCCTGATGTCTGCCAGCAAAAAATTCTACTCTACGCGGACGATGCAGTACTATTCTCCTCTCACCATGACACTAATCTTCTTGAAACACAGATGTAACTTGACTTCAAACATGTCGAAGACTTGTTGACCTCGCATAAACTCATCATGAACTATAGCAAGACCAAAGTTATGACATTCTGTAATCCGAGGAGCAGGTACAAATCTTGGTCACTCAATATCATGAACAACGCTGGGCTTTTGCTCGAACACATCCTGGAGTTCAAATACCTTGGTGTCACACTGGACAGCTCCCTCTCCTATACGCGGCATACTGACACTGTTGCCAATGCTGTTAACATGTGAATTGGATTGCTACACAAACACAAGTCCTGTATGACTGCGAACGCCCTTAGACTGGCCATCTATAGCTCTCTCACCTCTATCATTGACTATGGTCTGGCAATCTATGGCTCTGCTTCCTCAACTGCCCTCCGTAGAATCTCAGTCTCGCGCAACAAAGCCTGCAGACTCTTGACAGGCGCTGCCAGAGACACGCCCACATGACCTCTATACACAGACTTGTTGGCTACCACTCCTCAGCAGGATTCAATACTTGACCTGCCTGCTTACCAAGAAGATTCTCCTTGGACTCATGCCTCCTGGTGTGTTTAAGCTCCTCTCTGCCTTCAGTGGTACACAGCAAACACGTAATGCCCAATCCCAAACCTTTCAGGTTCCTAGATGCCGTACCTCTTTGGGTCACCGGTCCTTCTTCTATAGGGCTCCTTATTGGTTTAATACCCTCAACAAAGAAGCACTTTCCTCCTCTACAATTGGACCCTTTAAAAAGAATCTCCGACTTTACCTCACCTCTACCTCCAAATGTGACTGCTTCCCCTAACTGACTGGTCCATTCTTTGACTAGAAGATCTTGACCTGGGCCCCGCATCCCTCCTGACACTACTCCCACTAGCAAATGTCTCCCTGTGCTCTTTTTCCCTCCTCCATCATTCCTCCCTCCTTCCCTTTCCCCCCTACACTCCTCCTCCACTCTTCTAACCCCACCTTTTCCCCTGTTTTGATCCCTTCCCACCTTCCTTCTCCCCCTCATGACAAAGGCCCCCTCAACCTGCCTCATCTCTCTTGCAATTATCAGGCCGTTTGTCCCCGTTCTTCTTAATTCCCTTACTCTGCTGTATCTTCTATCTGCCTACCTTTGTTGCTCCCTACTGATAACCTTTATCTCTAAAGTAAGAATTGTCAACCTTGTCTATATTATGCCTGGTTACCATTACCAACCTTTGTATGTATGTTTCCGATTACTTTGACGTGGAACCTTTGTAAATGAGCAGCTCCTACTCAAAGGTACTTGTAATACGAGAGTTTAATAAAAAAAAAAACAACTATGGATTACATAGAACACATGTGGCAACAAGTAATTAAAATATTACCTCCTTCACTGAGAATTTGAAAAGAAAAAGCCAACATATTCTGAATGGATTTCCCCAAAAAGTAGAAATACATATTTTTTATATTTCTTTTTTCTTTTCTATTTAAAAATGATGGAACTTTTGAATGAATATATGAATTGTTTGAAATACTCTTTGTAAAGACTGCAAAACTGTTTAATATGTTAAAGAAGAATTATAAATTTCAATAAAAAATATATGTTAAAGAGTCTTTTCAAGGTGAGCTTACAGCCTGATATGGCTCCAAATTTTGACAGAATCTGGAGGACAGGTGGTATGAAGGTTAGGAAATCCTCTATGAGAAGGAGGATTGCATCCACATAGGTCCATATTTTATAGTGGTTTCCTCCCAACTGAATACCCTGGACTTTTCTTAGTTTAACTTTAATTTGCCAGGGAGGAACTGTAGCTGGGAGATATTTGCAGTAATTTGTGACTAGATCGGATACTTGACCTCTGTGAAATAGGTGTCTGAAAGGAAGGAAGGTACTCCCCAGGGTGGAGGGTCATAGTTGTAGTTGATTTTTTCTGGAGGGCATAGCTAAGGAGGGAGGCACTGAAAAGGAGAAGGAAAATCCTAGCCCCAAAAAATCAGGGTAGTTAGTGAGGTAAACTCTAAGATAGAGCAGTCAACAGGGAGAAGGGCAGGGGTAAATGGAGAAAAAGACAAAGGCAGTAAGGACAGAGATGGGGCAAAAAGAAATAAAGCCATAAAAAAAATGGTGGGTAATAAGTACCAATGCCCGTAGTCTAGGTAAAAAGCTCTCCCTAATGGTGGCCTTGATGGAAGAGGGATGCCTGGATTTCATGGCAGTCAAAGAAACATGGTACACAGAGAACCATGACTGGGATGTCAACATACCATGGTACACAATCTACAGGAGGGACAGTGAGGGAAGAGGAGGAGGAGGAGGAGTAGCTCTCTATGTAAGGGAAAGGATCAAAGCAACAGAACTAAAGGGTAAACAGGGAGAAGAGGAGGCACTGTGGGTCACCCTGGAGACTGGAAATGGCACCACAATACGCACAGGGGTTGTATAGAGACACCCCTCTCAGGGGGAGGAAATGGACAAGGAAATGACAGAAGGCATCCTTGGGATGGCAGAGAAGAAAAAATTACTCACCTTAGTAATTGTGTTTCTTCTAATGGAGTCTTGCTGTATTCTGACATTATGCAGTTAGCCCCAGCACTTGAACTGCCCCAGAGAGGAAAGAGTTAACTCTATGCCAGAGCACAGAATGTTAGCTCGAGCTCGGTTCAAACCTCTGTCTGCTGCACTTTGAAGTGTAACCATCAGATTCTTATGAGCTAATACTAACTACACCTGCTAAGTGGAAATTGTAAAATCTACTAGCCAAAAGGCAACCAAATATTTTGAGTTCCCAAAAAGACTCAAGTCGAGAACTCCAAAACAAAAACTAGGTAGTGAACAAAACATAACTATAGAAAATATAACTAAACTCACTCCCCCTCTATAAAGGGGAGCGTGCCAAATGTACCCCTGAGGTGCAACACTGCACCTGCCAGCCCACTTTCCAAAAAACAGGTTCTGAGAGGGGAGGCAGGGAAGGAGGTCAGAATACAGCAAAACTCCATTAGAAGAAACACAATTATTAAGGTGAGTAATTTTGTCTTCTAACAACATGAAGTCTTGCTGTATTCTGACATTACGCAGACTACCAAGCAGTACCTCCGTGGAGGAGGGTACTGAACCTATTTTGGGAATAGGCTCTGCAGTACTGCAGTACCAAACCTAGCATCACTCCTAGCCTGGATATCCAGAGTAATGCTTGGTGAATATATGAATTGTATTCCAGGTGGCTGCTTTGCATATCTCTAACAAGGGTATATCTCTGGCAGCAGCCAGAGAAGCAGCTGTACCTCTAGTCGAATGAGCCCTCAGGCCTGAGGGGGGTACTTTGCCTAGCTTTTCACAGCAGAATTGTATACAAGAGACAATCCACCTGGCAATAGTCCTCTTAGTAGCAGGTTTACCCTTTCCCACTTTACCATAAGTGAGAAACAACTGAGGACAGTCAAACCTAAGTGCCTTAGTGTGCTCTATGTAGTAGCTAAGTGCCCTCTTAACATCCAAACTGTGTAATCGTCTCACTACTGAAGAAGAATGATAAGTGAAGAACACAGGAGGAGACATGGACTGGTTCAGATGAAAATCTGATACCACTTTTGGTAAGAACCTCCTGTTGGTTTTAAGGACCACCTTATCTCTATGGAAGGAGATAAAATTAGGCTCCACTGACAGAGCTTGTAATTGACTAGTATGTCTGGCAGAGGTGATAGCTACCAGGAACACAGTTTTCCAAGTCAAGTACTTAAGTTCTGTTGAGGCCAAGGGCTCAAAGTGTGGTTGCATAAGCTGAGCAGTGCAAACATTAAGATCCCAAACAGGAGTAGGATCCCTAAAAGGAGGATTGGTATGGAGCAATCCTTTAAAGAATTTACAGAAAACAGGATGAGATGCCAGTATGGAGGCCTTTCCCACTGACAGGAATGCAGAAACAGATGACAAGTGTACTTTCAGGTTAGCTGGTCTGAGGCCTAAGCCATTAAAGATGAACCATATGATCCAGAACTGTAGCCAAGTCAGCAGAATCTGGGGATATGTCCTGATTGGAACACCAAATGCTGAATCTTTTCCATTTGGAGTTATAAGTTTTTCTGGTGGCAGGTTTTCAAGAGGCTTTGAGAATGTCCATAACCCCCTGATACAAATGCAGGCTTGCATATTCTAGCTCTTCAAGAGCCATGCCTTGAGACCGAGAGACCGAAGGTTGGGGTACCAAATCCTCCCCTCAGAGGAGGTTAACAGGTTGTCATTCTTGGGAAGAGATAGGGGAAGATGGACTGCCAGGGACAGCAACAGAGGATACCAAGGCTGCCTGGCCCAATCTGGAGCAATCAGGATCACTTTACAAGACTGTGACCTTATCTTGACCAGAACCTTGAAAAATAGAGGAAAACGAGAGAAAGGCATACAGAAATCTCCCCTCCCAATCTAGAAGTAGAGCATCCAGGAGGACTGAGCCCAAGACTGGGGGTCTGCAACAGAAGAGAGGAAGTTGGTGATTGTCTGGGGCTACAAAGAGATCTATCTCTGGAGTGCCCCACCTTGAAAAAATCACCTTCAACACTAGGGGATCCAGGGACCATTCGTGATGGCCCTGAAAAATCATGCTCAATGCATCTGCTAGTACATTGTCCTTCCCTGGAAGGTGAATTGCTACCAGAGATGTCTGTAGGGAATAAGCTAGGGACCATAACTTCATCGCTTCCATGCACAAGGCTGTAGACCGAGTGCCTCCCTGCTTTTTGATGTACCACATGGTGGTGGTGGTGGTATCTGTCCTGACCTGAACCACCTTGTTTTGTACTGAGTCCGAGAAAGCTTGTAGAGCCAGGTACACTGCCCTGAGCTCCAGAAGATTGATGTGAAGTAGAGACTCCTGAGGGGACCACACTCCCTGTGTTGTGAGGACCCCCAAGTGAGATCCCAACCCCAGGAGAGAAGCATCTGCGTTAGAACCACAGAGTGAGGCAGAGGGATGAATGGGACTCCTTGCCTGAGGTTATCCTGATCCAGCCATCATTGAAAAGCCTGGATCAGGGTCTGAGTCACTGAAATTAGTTTGGTTATAGGATCTTTTTTCTGAGACCAAAAAGCTCTCAAGTGGAACTGGATGTCTCTCATCTGAAACCCTGCCCCTTGTACCACTGCAGTGGAAGCTGCCACGTGGCCCAGGAGTTGAAGAAAATGCCTTGCTGGTCGAGACACCAGGAGGTGAAAGGAAGAAGACAGGTCTATAAGGGCCTTTGCCCTTGCCAGAGGGAGAAAGGCTCTTGCTTTGACAGTATCCAACTCTACCCCTATGAAGGTCAAGAGTTGCACTGGTTCGAGAAATAACTTTGGAAGATTGAGGAGGAATCCCAGAGAAGTGAGCAATTGCTGGGTCACTTGAAGGTTTGACTTGACTTGGTCTGGATACTGACCCACAATGAGCCAGTTGTCCAGGTATGGAAATATGTAAATGTGTTGTCTCCTTAGAAAGGCCACTACTACTGCTAGGCATTTTGTGAACACCCTTGGTGCTGATGTTAGGCCGAAGGGCATTGCTCTGAACTGATAATGGCCTGAAGGCAGTTCGAACCTGAGGTACTTTTTGTGGGAGCACCTGATGGGAATCTGAAAATAGGCATCCTTGATGTCCAGGGAGGCTAGCCAATCCCCAGGCCTTAGAGAGAGATAAGAATTATTCCCAGAGTCATCGTTTTGGATTTTGGCTTTACTAGGTGCTTAAGTATCTTAGATCTACGATGGGCCGCCACTCCCGTCTTTTTTGGGGTAAGGAAGTATCTGGAGTACAGACCTTTGCACCTGTGTGTAGTAGGAACTCTCTCTATGGCTCTGAAAGCCAGCAGAGAGGAAACCTCTGCCTCTAGGGCAATGATTTCGGAGATGTTTGCAGGTGGAAAAGACCAGACCCTCAGCTTTGGAAATTTTCTGAAGCTGAGGGCCAGTCCCTGGCTTACTACCTACAGGACCCACTTGTATGAGGTAACAGACTTCCAGGCATGGAAGTAGTAAGCCAGCCTGCCTCCTACAGGAAATGGGGAGTCGACCCAGGCTGTCACCTCAGGGTGTCTGCTTGGCAGGAGCCTTGGACTGAGAGAAGGATGCAGCCCTGCTCGTCCCCCTTCTGCCTCTCCCTCTGAAGAACCCCCTCTGAGGAAAAGGAGAGGAGGCCTGTGCCTGGTAGAAAGGCCTGCCCCTGCCCCTAGATTGCTGCTTCTGAGGAGTTGCCTGCCTTTCTTTGGCCTGTGCACTCCTGTAAGTGGTCCTGTATTCATCCATTTTCTTCACATAATTATCTGTCTGCTCCACAAACAGAGAATTATCCACAACAGGGAAATCCATGGTCTTAGCCTGGGTGTCCTGTAAGAGGCTAGTACATCTGAGCCGAGCCAATCTCCGAAGAGCCACAGATGTAGCCATGACTCGTGATGATACATCATTAGAGTCTACAGCAGCATGAAACTGGATCTTAGATGCCTCTATCCCATCAGCAGCCACCTCCTCCAGCTCCTTGGCCAGCTGGGGGGAAGCCTGTTTAGCCAGTTACAGAACAGTATCCCATCTGGACTTCTGGTATCTGGCTGTGTAGGCCATGTAGTTAGTCTGCCTGAGTCCCAAGGAGGATGCCATATACTGCTTTTTAGCCATGGCATCAAGGGTGTAGACAGGCATACTCACTGCACACATTTATGTAAGTTTTGTTGAGTGCCTGTCACAAACCATATGCCTTTCTGTTAACATTTTCATTCTGATCTGTAATATTTGGGTTAGTGTAGGCCACTGAGGAGTGTCTGTTTAAACTTTTGCTGTTTAGGAGATTGATACATGTATAACCTCTTTAGAGGTGTGAGGAATCATCTGACAATCTGACTTGTTTGGAAGGGGGTGCCATTTGGAAAGGATGTGTACATTTTTTAATGGGGGGGGGTGTGTGTGTAACTGTTGGAGATTGTGTACAAAGTGGAAATTTCTGGCTACACCCCTGCATGGCATCCAGCTTCCTGGAGCCTTTAACTGGGGGTGGGGGGGGGGTGTGTGTGAAGCCAAGGGTATGTTAGCCTCATCACAGGCTGCAGCCTGCACAACTCCAACATGGTTGCATTGCTAATACAAGAACTCCATACCTGAGCCTGACAGCATGTATCTTTTGTCCATTCGTTTGGCCACAGGAGGGAAAGAATTTGGTGTTTTAAGTAGTCTTTGTGTGTTTTTCTCCAGGGATTTATGCAGGGGAATAGACAATCTTTTTGACTTGGGAATGTCCATCAATTCCACAAAGGCTCTTCTTGTTCCTCAACAGCTTCAACGAGGGAAAGCTGGAGGGTTTCTGCCACCTTTCTGTAAAACAAAAAGTGTGAAGGGGACTCAGAAAGCCTAGGAGAGGAAACACCAGAAGGCCTGTCTGGGGAGATGTCCAGTTCTATAGGCTCATCCCGACCTTCAATACCATCACCATCGTCGTCGTCATCATAGTATTCATCCCCCTCCAGATGCGGTTCATAAAACTCTTCTGGGGAATAGCTGGGAACCAGAGGAACCGACCGAACCGAGCGCCTACCGAGAGGCACCGGATTGGATCAGAACCAGAAGGAGCGATTCAACTATACTAATCACCCTGGCAATTTCTTCGGCAGTTGGACGATGCAGTTCTGGATCCGAACCATCCGATTTCTCCTTTCTCTTTCCCAGAACCGACCCCTCAGGATCGGCTCTCCTTTTGCCCGAGGGAGTCTTGCCCAGGTCAGTGAGCACTCTCTCAGGTTCGGTCGGAACTGAACCGGGCTGCCCATCCAGATCAGCGGACTTCTCAGCCTCCTTTTCCCTAAGCCTGCCCAATCTTTTATCTATGGTGGCCTTAGGAAAATTTTTACAAATTTGGCAGTCTGAATCAAGGTGGTCAAAACCCAGACAGTAAACACAGGTGGTGTGGAGATCAGCCTTAGTAAAGGCCTCCCCACACTCACTGCAGTGTTGAAACCCAGTGGGCCCGGTTTTTCTTTTGGGTTTCCCAGACAAAGCCATCCTAAAACTTACCCTTTACTCGGCAAAAACCAGGTAAGACCTCCTAACCGTGTCACGGGTATTTGAAAAAAACAATGTCTAAAATACATTTTTTTTTATTAGAACTGATAAGGACCGGTACCTCACACTAGTACAGAAACAAAAATAAAGTTAGAAGAAGTAAAGCAGACAATTGGTTCAGCTGAATCGATGGAAAAAACTGCTTTTACAATTTCCACACACAACTCACACTCAGTCCACTACTTAAGCACTTACTGTACCGCAGACAGGGATCTGAACCGAAATAAAATAAGAAGTAGCGGTTTAAACCAACGTCTTTTACTGAACCGAACCGAAAGCGAAGGAGAGATCTCCGGAGCAACTGTTCAGTTAGGCGGAGTAAAGAATCTGACGGTTACACTTCAAAGTGCAGCAGACAGAGGTTTGAACCGAGCTCAAGCTCAATGTTCTATGCTCTGGCACAGAGTTAACTCTTTCCTCTCCTGAGCAGTTTAAGTGCTGGAGCTAACTGCATAATGTCAGAATACAGGATGACTTCATGTTGTTTGAAAGGGGAGATACTGCTGATAGGGGACCTGAATATGCCAGATGTTAACTGGAGCACCTTTACTGCAGCCACATCCAAGAGCAGGGCCATTCTCAATGCTCTAGAGGGGTCATGCCTCAGACAGCTAGTTTTGGAACCCACTCGGGAGGGAGCAATCTTAGACCTCGTACTCTCAAATGGGGATGGAAAGAGGATCATCGATCTTGAAGCGGGTAGCCATCTGAGAACAAGCAACCACCAAACGGTGTGGTCCACGATAAACTTAGCTGTAGAGTCAAGCCATACAAAAGTGAAGGTACTGGACTTCAGGAGGGCTGATTTTGTCAAAATGGGAGAGTGCCTCAGAAAAGCACTAGCAACCAGGCAAGAAGGTGGGGTAGAGCAACAATGGGGAAACATCAAAATTGCCATCACAGAGGTAACAAGGCTTTGTAGAAGCAAATAAACAAATCAAAATGAAAGAAAAAACACTATGGTTCTCAAAAGAAGTGGCGGGGAAGGTAAGGGAGAAAAAGACAGTATTCAGGAAGTATAAGGAAACACAGAAGGAGCAGGACAAAGAACTGTACCAGTTAAAGCAGGAGGAAGCAGGGAAGGCAGTCAGAATAGCAAAGGCCCAAACTGAGGAAAAGACAGCCAACTCAGTTGAGAAGGGGGATAAAACCTTTTATAGGTACATTAGAAAGCAAAAAAAGACTAAGGCAGGGATACTGAGGCTGTATAAGGAGGAAGGTGAATGAGCAGAGAGCGACAGTGAAAAAGCATGGATACTGAACAAATACTTCTGCTCAGTATTCACAATGGAAAAGCAGGGGGAAGATACCTAATCCAGTCAACAGAAACGCACTCTGGACAGGGGGTTGATATTAGTCGTTCACAGAAGAAGGCATGGGGTCATTATGTCTGAAGACATACTGCTGCATGATACAATCGTGTCATGCCGATTTATGCCATGAGGCATATGTTTTTGTTCTGTGGGGGTTTCTGACCCTGCGCTTCAACCCCACCCACTAAAGATTCTCAACTCCGGCGGGGGTCCAACTCGGGGGCAGTGACAGGTCTGGGTTCGCCATAATGCTGTATGCTATTAAGCGTGCGACATTATGACCCGGTGCGCAGCAAGAAAGGGTTCTGAAAGAACTCTTAAAACTGAAGGTGGATAAAGCAATGGTGCCTGATGGGATTCACCCCAGAATTCTAAAAGAACTAAGGGAACAACTAGCAACACCACTGACCACCCTTTTTAATAAATCATGGGAGGATGGAGTGGTAGCTGAGGACTGGAGGAGTGCAGATGTGATTCCCCTTCACAAAAGTGGGAGCAAGACAGAGGCAAGAAACTACAGACCTGTCAGTTTGACCTCAGTGGTAGGGAAAATGATGGACTCACTTCTGAAGGAAAGAACTGTTGAGTACCTAGAGGCCAGTGGGGCACAGGACCCAAGGCAGCAAGGATTCACAACAGGAAGGTCATGTCAGACAAATCTAATTGATTTCTTTGACTGGGTGACCAAAGTAGTAGACCAGGGAGGGGCTGTGGACATGGCCTACCTGGACTTTAGCAAGGCATTTGACACAGTCCCGCACAAAAGATTAATAAACAAATTAGCCAGCCTGGGAGTGGGTCCCAGGGTGGTAGCCTGAGTAAAACACTGGCTGGACAACAGGACACAGCGGGTAATAGTAAATGGAATCCACAGTGAAGAAAGGGGGTTACTAGTGGGGTACCACAGGGTTCAGTACTGGGGCCGGTCCTTTTTAATGTCTTTAGAAGTGACACTGCAGAGAGACTGGAAGGGAAAGCATGTCTCTTTGCAGATAACACAAAGATCAGCAACAGAGTTGATACGCAAGGTGGGGTGGAAAGGATGAAAAGGGACTTGGTAAGGTTGGAGGAACGGTCAAATGTATGGCACCTTAGATTCGACGCAAACAAGTGCAAAGTAATGCACCTGGGAAACAAAAGCCCAGGAGAAGAGTACACAATGGGGGGTTGGGGGTGAGACACTGACAACAACAAAAATGGAAAGGGACCTGGGGGTAGGCATATCAGATGACCTAAAGGTGGGCCAGCAATGTGAGAAGGCAGTAAGGAGGGATGGGGGGATACTGGGATGCATAGGGAGATGCATCAATAATAGAAAACAGGAAGTTGTTGGCCCTCTGTGCAGACAGTTGGTAAGACCACATCTGCAGTACTGTGTACAGTTCTGGAGACCCCATCTCCACAAAGACAGTGGAGGGTGGAGGCTGTCTAGAGGAGGGCAACCAAAATGGTGCAGGGTCTGCACCAGAAGACATATGAAGAAAGATTAAAGGAGCTTAAGATGTATAGCCTCGAGGAAAGGAGGGAGAGGGGGGACATGATAGCAACTTTCAAATACCTCAAGGGAATCAACAAAGTCCAAAATGGTAGCATATTTTAGAAAAAGAGATGTGCAAGAACAATGGGGCACAATTTGAAGATAGAGAGGGGACAGCTCAGAGGTAATGTGAGGAAGTATTTCTTCACAGAGAGGGTTGTAGATGCATGGAACGGCCTTCTTGAGGAGGTCGTAGAGTCAAAAACAGTAGGAGAATTCAAGAAAGCATGGGACAGACATAAGGCAACTCTAATGGGGGGTAGGAGGAAGTAGGCTGTTGGTTAACTAGGATTTTTTTTTAGTAGGGAGTATAGCGCAGTGGTTTAAGGCTCTGAGCTGTAAATCTGGAGACTGGGGTTTGAATCCCACAGCCCCCACTTGCATACTGTGTGACCCTGAGCAAGTCACTTAACTTCCTTGTGCTCCCAGGTTGCACCTGTAAACAAGCTTTCAGCTTAGTGTGTCTCACCAGGTTAAACAATTGGGAAAAAAAAAAAAAAAAAAGATCTGCAGTTTATCCGTTAGGTAGGGAAATGGGCAGACTAGGTTGGCCAAGTGGTCCTTATCTGCCATCAAATTCTATGTTTCTACGTTTGTTTTTTTTCCACAGGAAGAGAGTTGCCTGGTTAATGGTTCTAGGTAGAGGGTGAATACGTATGGGGATAAAGGTCACCCGTCTGGTACATTTTTCCAGTTTAAATGGGGAGGCACCAGTACAAGATATTTTAGCTTGTGTGCCACGTAACTGTGCCAGGAAGCTCCCTATCGGCCTTCTGATGACACTGAAGTTCAGGAAGATATCCACCTGGAGAGAGACTGCTTCAATACCAACTTACCCGGCAAACACTCAGCAAATGACACAAACAGCAGAGGGGGCAGTCAGATATCCTTGGTGCTGTCCAGGTAAAGACGGAACACCCTGTGGAGGCCTGGGAGCTCAGTAGCACTTATGTTGGACTTTGTGGGTTCCGTAAGAACACAGGCAGGTCGGCAGACTGACAGAAAGAGTATTCAGAAACCACCTTAGGCTGAAATTTATGATGAATCCTAATTGCCACCCAATCTGGATGCAAGATAAGAAAATGGGGAGAACAACTGGAGCCTAAAGCTCAGACACCTGGCATGCTGCAGGGATACCAACAAGAAATAGAGGTTACTCACCTGAAACCATAGTTCTAGCAGTGTATTCAGTTCACATCCACACTCTGGCAATTGGTCTTAAGACAGCAGAGTCCTCGAATGCCTTCAAGATAAGCTGCTCCCACCACCTGAATGATATATTCTCCACCACGTGACATCAGATCTTAGCATGCTGGAGGCAAGGATTTGGATGCCACTTGCTAGGGGAGGTTAGGTTGACTGTGTGGATGTGAAGTGAATACCACTATCAGAACTATAGTTACAGGTGAGTAAACACAGGTTACTCACCTGTAACCGTAGTTCTAAAAGTGGTGTATGGTTCACATCCACACACTGGCAGTCCTTCCTTAAGAGCTGTTTCACCAGAAAGTCTTTAAGCAAAGCTCCTCCCACCACCCAGATGGTACATCCCTCAGCTCTGTCTTGTGAAGTGAGATCTCTGCATGCTGGAAGCAAGGATCTGTATGCCACTTGCTAGGGATGGTTGCGTAGGTAGCATGGATGTGAACCATATATCACTTCTGGAACTACGGTTACAGGTGAGTAACCTATTTTTGTAGGGGTGTGGATATGGTTCACTTATCCACACACTGGTAGACTTCCAGCAGTTCTCCAGGTGGGGGGGGGGGGCAAGGCATGCACCCCTATTTGACAGAGACTGGGGAACCGTGGTCTCAAATTCAGCATACAGATGAGACTCAAGGTCAACACTGTAATGGGAAATGAAGATGTGTACTGACTTTCAGGTG
The DNA here is from genome assembly GCA_016271365.2 of Neoceratodus forsteri. Lineage (NCBI taxonomy): Eukaryota > Metazoa > Chordata > Ceratodontiformes > Ceratodontidae > Neoceratodus > Neoceratodus forsteri. The sequence continues at coordinate 1,547,033,659 of CM057449.1, read as the reverse complement.
GAGCCCTGCAGATCTCCTGGATAGGAATGTCCCTGAAAGCAGCCATTAAGACAGCGTTATGTCTGTTGGAATGAGCCCTGAGACCTACAGGAGGCTCCCTATCAGCCAACCTATAAACACAGGTCTATGCAGGATGTGATCCACCTGCCAACAGTCCTCTTAACTGCCAGGCTTGCCAGGTGCAGCTTCTGAGTATATCACAAAGAGATGGCAAGCCTCACTACGAACCGCAGCCATGTACTCTGCATAATATAGGACAGCATGCAATATTGGGTCCAAAGTATAGAGCCTATGGTTGACTTCCGAAGATGGATTCATTACGAAGACCAGGAGGTTCATCACCTGGTTAAGGTGGAACTCTGAGACAACCTTTGGGAGGAACTCTGAGTGTGGGTAAAGGATGACTTTGTCCCTGTGGAAGACCAGGTACGGAGGCTCCACCAAGAGCGCCTGGAGTTCACTGATACTTCTGACTGATGTGACAGCCACCAGGAAGGCTGTCTTCCATGGCAGGTGAGACATTTCACACCTGTGCATAAGCATAAAGGTTTGCCCATGAGCATAATTAGAACCAGCAACAAGTCCCAAGGTGGTAGAAGTTCACGCAGTAGTGGGGACAAGTGGTCAAGGCCTTTAAAAAAGATGTAACCATCTTTTCCTGTGCCAAAAGCATGCCAGCCCACACCTGGTAAGAAGAAATGGCTGCCAGATGCACCTTAAAGGTCAGTGATTGTAGTCCCAGCTGGGATAGGGACCAGGGGTACTCCACTATATTAGCCACATGGCAGACAAAGGGATCAAGACCCTTACCCTGACATCAAATGGAAAACCACAGCACTGGTGAGTCGACTTTTTCAAGAGGCCTCCACATGACCTGGTGGTGCTGAGAGTTGAGGCGTTAGATGCCATACCTTGCGCTATGCCGGCGATGCGGGTTCAAGAGTAAGCATCAGGTTGTTGGGGTCAGCAGGGGGAAGGGGAGGAGCAGGATGGAGCAGCCACTGGCAAACTCCCCTCTCTTGGGGAGGGTTTCTATGGCTCTCAGCGCAGCAGCAGCACCCAGTGGTAACTGGGAGCCTCTGCAGCTGGGACCACTTGGGAAGGGTACGGGAGGGGACAGAGGCCTACAGGAGTTGTGCAGGAATGCACGACTTGGCGTTCTGAAGTCACTGCATGCCCCCCTTCTTGGGGCACCACAAGAAAGAAGTGGAAAAACCCTGGCGGCCACGAGGATGATGGCGAACCCCGAAGGAGCGGCACACATGCCCACCGCCGGTCCCCACCCGACCAGCTCTCCCAGAGCCACTCCTCTGTCTAGGGTCACAGTGGGAGAGGATTCCATCCCTGATTTCCTGGCTGGAGGGATTCAGGTAGGGTAGTAGGTGCCACTCAAGGGAGGTCTCACCTGAAGGAGTTCCTGGCAACCGCAGCGAAAAAGAGTTGACAAAAAAAAAAAAAGCCTCCACAATGTGGAGAACATTGTTCGAAAGACCCAAAACTTGGAACTCTAGCTGCTCAGGAACCAGGCTGTGTGGAGCAGCGATTGAAGGTCCAGGTGCAGGATCTTCCCCTGTTGTTGGGTCAGCAGATCCAGGTGAAGAGGCTAACATTACGGAGATCTGCTGCTGAGGTTGAGGAGATCTGAGTAGCAGAACTGGCGAGGTCAATCTGAAGCTATCACAATCATATGCACCTTGACCACCACCTTATGGATCAGGGGAAAGCTAGGAAATGCATACAGGAGGCCTGTGGTCCAGGGCCTTACAAAGACATCCCCCACCAGTTCCCAGACTGTGGGGGCAGGTACAGAACACCCTCAGTTTTGTTTTCTCCCAGGAGGCAAAGAGGTCCGCCAGAGGGGTGCCCCACAGGGAGAACAGGTAGCCTTGATTAAATGAATCACCTTCAAAGGGATCAGTTTGGACTTGGTTGAGTTGACCAACAGGCCCAAGTCTCAGCAGGTCTGGAGGGTCAGTTCCCTGGACCACTCCACTGCCTCTTTGGATGGCCTGGCTAAGTTAGAGAAATTTCACCAAGTTTGCCAATGGCATACTTAATAGGCCCTACAATGCATGGAGCTGTGAAGGAGGAGACCAAACTCTTCCAGAAGAAAGGAATATCTAACATCATGGGGTGAGACCGAGGGATAAACCACCCAGGTGGTAGAAGGAGCTTTGCTTAAAGACATTCCAGCAAACAGCTCATAAGGAAGAACTGCCAATGTGTGGATAAGTGAACCATATCCATGCCTCTAGAACCTATATTTTTAAAAATGTGGGTTCAGTTCACTGTCTACACTCTGGCAGACTCCTAGCAGTTCTAAGGGAGGAGGGGACAAGGTGCGCACCCGTATTTGGGGAAAAGAGACCGGAGGACTGAGGCTCCAAAAGCAGAAAGTGATGACTCTCAACATCAATGCTGTAATGAGAGATGACGGTGTGTGCTGCTGCCTAGGTTGCAGCCCTGCAGATCTCCTCAATCGGAATATCCCTGGAAGCAGCCACTGAGGAAGTGATATGTCTGGTAGAATGTACCTTAAGTCCCATGGGCGACTCCTTAGCAGCCAACCTGTAGCACTGGTCAATGCAAGATGTGATCCACCTGGCAATAATCTGCTTTGCTGCCGGTCTGCCTCTCTACAAACCTCCACGCCATGTGAACCTCGTATTAGGGAAGTGCCCTTCACAGATCCGAGGTATGGAGCCTGCAATCTGTGTCCAAGTTCGGACTGGTGAAATAAACAGGGAAGTTTATCAGTTGGTGGAACTCTGACATGACCTTTTGGAGGAATTTTGTGTTGGCAAAGGATGACTTTGCCCTTATGGAAGACCAGGTAGCAGGGGCTCCACTGAGAGCACCCGAGCTCACTCACTGTTCTGACTGACATGATAGCCACAAAGAAGGCAGCAATCCATGACAAGGGTGACATTTCACACTTGTGCATCAGCTCAAATACCTTGCCCATGAGGACTGACAAATAAGAAGTAGGTCCCACAGAGGCGGTGGTTTGCACACTGGAGAGGACAAGTGATACAGGCCTTTGAAAAAGCATCCAACCACCTTTTCCTGCATTATGAATTTTTGCAAGCTGATGAAGAGTGTGATACCAAGAATTACGGAAAATTTCAAAGCACACTGCATCTTTATTAAGGTCACTATGTATTGGGTTGAGTGCCTTGCATTTGTTCTACTCTTTTCGGTACCACAAAATCTCCCCCCCCCCCGACTTTTATGGAATCAAACAAAATAAAAAAAAGGAACCCAGGGATCAGACTGGTATTTTATTCTTTGAAAAAACATCAACCATCTTTTCCTGTGTCACTGTTGGCATACCGGTGTGCAGAGGTGGCTGACAGATGCACCTTCGGGGCGTGGCTCACAGGTGCAACTGAGACAGGGACCAGAGGTAGTCAAGAATCATCACAGCTTGGATCAAGCTCCTTAATCTAGCACCAGAGCAAGAATCTATTTGATATAAACACATAGATTTTGCAAGTCCACTCCTTTCAGGATGCCTCTACCACATGGAGGACATCTTCCAAGAGGCCCAATGCCCTGAAATCTGGCCATTCATGAATCTGGCCAATAGGTGCAGACACTGACTGTCTGGGTACAGGACTGTCCCTTGTTGACTGGTCAGCAGGTTGGGGCAGAGGCAACCACCATGGCGGCCTACTGCTGAGGCTGAGTAGATCTGGTTACCACAACCGTCCGGGTCAGTCTGGTTTTGCAGCCCAGATAAGTGCACATTCAGCATAAGTGCACAGTTTTTCAATATCCCGATTTTTTTCCTGTTTCCCATGTTAAATTAACTGCTTAAGTACACACTGTATAAGTGCACATTTTGGTTAAATGCAAATTTTTTGGGAGGAAAAGCATATAATATTTTACATCCTTCTTCCTCATAAGCGTACATGCATCATACGTCTCAATCTGTTATAAAACACCACAATTCCACCTTTAACAGTCCACCTTTTTATATTTAATTGGCTTCAATTAGCTGTAATTGGTTTTAAATACTACGTTTACTGTAGCACCTCGTGGCTCCTCTGCAATGGAGCCTGTAAAGAAAGTGACGCTCACTCTTGAGCAGAAGACAGCAGTTCTGAACAAATTAACACAGACTGATGCCAAACGGTGTGATGCTGCTCGAGAGTATGGCATCGATGTTTCTACCTTGTCCCACATCTACAGTTCAAGGGAGAGCTTGCTCGCTGAATTGGGAGGGTGGTGAGAACACTGGCCAAAAAGAAAGCGGGTGGGTAAGAGTGAGTCCGTAGAGACTGCCTTACTCCGCTGGTTCATAGCTAGCAGAGCCATAGATGCCCCGATTAGTGGTCCTATTCTGTTGCAGAAGATGCAATAGCTGGCACATATGATGTCCATCCCCTTTACACCAACAACTGGGTGGCTCTGCTGGTGGAAGGAGCGGCACGGCATCATCTACAAACGATGTCATGTGGAGAGAAGGGATGCCGATGCTGACTCCGCTGAGCACTGGATTAACAATCTGCTGCCAGCAATCCTGAATGAGTATGTTCCGTTTGATATTTTTAATGCAGACGAGATGGGGCTGTACTTTCGAGCCACTCCTGAGGGATCGCTGACATTCAGGTGCGATGCTGCATGCGGTGGCAAGAAGGCTCGAGAGAGGATTTCTGCCTTACACTTCTACTCCCCGTCCTATCTACCTACTTGCTGCGACAAAACTTGATCGCTGCCCTCTGTCCTGTTCTGTTTTTGTATACTGCTCTTTTCTACCCTCTGGCTACTTTCTCCATTACACAAGCAGCATGGCACTATCGTGCCATAATGCAGTGTTGCTCTTGTACCAGCTGACGGAATTCAACCAATTGCCTTTCTCATTTCTCATCTTTCTATTTTTGCCATGTTACAAATGGCTACAGATAAAGTTTGTACCACTACAGGGGGAATAATAGAAATCTGATTTTAAAAAGAGAAGCATTTTGGATTTTGAAGTTAAAAGCACACAAGCCACCTGGCTGAAATTATAGGTTTGATTTAAAACCTTTTTTTAGCAGAAAGGAGAAGGTAGCTGTGTTTTCAGTATCTCCTCTCCCCCTCCCAACCCCACAATGAAATGTGTCTCTTTTATGGATTTCATTTTTATTATGAAGGAATATATCCCTTTTAAAGTGGTGCTGTAACTTTTTTTTATTTTCAGAAAGGATAGAATCGTTTTATTACGGTTCCCTTTTTTCCCAGGTTGTTAATCCCCCTTTCCCTTTTGAATATAATGCGTCTATCCCAGTTTTCTTACAACCTAGACATAAGAAACATTTTAGTGTCTGAAGTGTAATTGCCTATGAGAATTTCTATAATTTTAACTTGTTTGACCTGAATCAACATGCTGAGTGAACAGGTTTCTTTTATTATGTAATTGTGTTATGTCATGTTTTAATGGGTATAAAATCTCTGTTTGATGTGTGGACATTTAGCTTTTGAGAAAGGGTCTGGTAAGACCAGAAATGCATTAGACATGTTTGTAATAAAGTAAAGTCTTTTTACTTGTGGTGGTTCAAGTTTTTCTTTTTTTTTTTTTTGTAGGGGTGATATGCTTCGTTTTTGTGAAGAAATGTCCAGACTATAATGCTTGGTGAAAGTGTGGACTGTACTCCAGGTGGCAGCCGCACAAATGTCAGTGGCCGAGACCCCTTTGAAACAAGCCACCAAGGTAGCCATGCCTCTGGTGAATGAGCTTTGACAGCACAAGGCAAATCTTTGCCATTTATCAATCAGGTTTCAGGTCACAACATAGTACCAATACTGCACTGGTTAAAGTGGTTACTGATCTGCAGCTGAGCCTGGACAGGAGACAAATGGTTGGAACTTTGTTTGTAGATCTTTCTAAAGCTTTTTTTTTTTGCTCCCTCCCAGCTCCGCACCGGCCTCTCCTTCAGGCCACCTAAGCCCTCCGTACCATACTGCCTCGGATCAGTCACCTCTTCGCCCCATATTGCAGTCCACCAGGTAACCCCCAGACGTAACTCTTCGCCGGGTGGGTCCCTCTCCTCTGAGGGGGAAGGCACCGGTGGGGTGGACAGTGCGATACTTGCCACGGGTGCTGCTGAAATTGTGCATGCACCGTCCTCGGACTCGCAGCAACGAGAGCTGGCGAGCGCCATCTGGTCGGCTGCAGGCTGTTTCCCTTTGCTCCCCAGGGCATGGTGTGCCACTAACATAAGGCTGATTAGAGCATTCACCATGCCCTCTTGGTGAATGGGACCCGATGCATTGCCGTTCCCCAGCCTCCGGCGGGTCAGCAATCGCTGGGTCATGTCCCCGCCCTCCCCCAGAGAGAGAAGGCAAGCCATCAGACGAAGCTCAAGCCTTTTCTCCCCAGCTGGCCCTCCAGCACACAAGTCCGTTCCTGAACCCAGGTCGCTGGTGTTGCAAGTGGAAATCCAACCGCTGCACCGACGGGCTGGCTTTCTAAAGCTTTTGATACTTTAAACCATCAGGTGCTCCTGTCCAGGCTCAGCCAGATCAGTATGACTACTCAGGCTGTTAATTTGTTTTCCTCTTACATAAGAGAAAACAATTTGTAGAAATAGGTCTTTTTAAGTCAAAGTTAGCTAATATGTCTACTGGTGTCCCGCAGGGGTCAATTTTGGGGCTATTGTTGTTTAACATCTATCTTAACAAGCTTACTCTTGACCTCCCAGATACAAAGTACCATCTATATGTGGATGACACAATAATATATGTTGAGGGTCAAACCCTTTATCTGATTAGACCTAAACTTCAGATGGTTTTTGATCAGGTGCAGAATTATTTCAACAGGCATCTCCTAATAGTAAATCCCCAAAAGACCCAGGTTGTTTTGTTCAGGAATAAACATGTAAAGAACAGAACCCATGTTTGGCCATTACAACCTTAGATAGTATCAAACATAACGGAGGTGGACTATTGTAAGTACTTAGGCCTTTGGTTAGACAGTAATTTGTCCTGGTCTCCCCACATAAATAATATGATAATGGAATTAAATAGAAAATTCGGGGTCCTCTATAGGTTTAAGAAATATATGTCAAGGGATAATCGTTAAAATGTAAATTCTTTATTAATGCCCGTTTTGGACTATGGGGACCTCCTATATGGTGGAGCCCCTAGTTTCCTATTGAATAAGGTGGACTTGATGTTTCACAGGATGGTTCGCTTTGTTCTGGAGGTCCCGTATAGAACACATAGGTGTATATTTAAGCAATAAGGCATGACCAAGGGTTATGTTAATGGTCTGTTAATCATCTTCTAGGGGTGTACTGTGGCACGAGGTGTAGCCGAGTGCCACATGCCCCTAGAGGGTGATTAACTGACCATTAACATAATCCCTGGGGGTGCCTTATTGCTATTATAATAAAAAATGTTTTTGAACAGTGTTAAACCTTACTCAGCATATGGCTAAACTCTACATGTATGTTAATAAAAGATTAACATAAGGCCGTTAGAATGTTTGCAGCCAATCAGAAAGTTCAATTTCTCAGACCCTTTTTATAATATTTAATAATCTGGGTTGGTCAAAGCCTTCTGAGTGCAGGAATTCACACCTCCTTAAATTCATGTTTCAAATTTGGAAAAAAGAGGTCCCAATTTATATCATTCAGTTATTTCCCCTGAAAAGCACTAAAGGCAATCTGAGGTCTGCCCAGGGAATACAATACCTAATTCTTAGATGTAATCTGAATGTGAGCAAGTCAACTATGTTATATAGAGGGATGACTTTGTGGAATAGAATACCCTTATCCCTAAGGGAGACTGGTCAAATGGTCTACCTATCTGATCTGAATAAGTGGTATTTGGGATGGTCTAGTAGTTTATCCTACTGTAATCAATGTGACGCTTATTCATTTTTGATTACTTGTCTATATAGTTATTTTTTTCTTTGTATCTTTTTATAATGTACGGCTGTACACTTTTTACATTGTAAATTAATGTTTTGTCTTGTGTGCTATTTTACTCCGAAACTGATGCTAGCTGTTTTGATACTGGGACTTCATTGTAAATGAGCTTTGCTCAAGTGAATGCTTCCCTTATTCATATGGATGAATAAAAAAGATTTGCTACTACTTTACTTTGCCGTACTTGCTGTAGCAGATGACAATTCAATTTGCCAACCATTAGTTGCCCTTAATCAACCTAATGTTGGGGTCCCTCCCCATTTCTGGCCCATAGCCTTGACAATGTACGTTGGACTGCCCCCCTCCTTTTTTTCTTTTCCTCACCCGTTCCTCACCCTTCCATAAGGTATTCCAGTATGACCAGGGTTGTGACTTCTACTATTGTTATACTTTCACGATTGCTATTTAATGCATGTAACTTTATTCTGTAAACCACTGTTGTATTGCGTTCTTTTATCTGTATTGCACCTGTATGTTACCTCTGTTGTATCTCACACTGTAACCATGTCTACCCTCCCTGCGACGAGGTGCCTTTATAAATGAGTCCCTGACTCAAAGGTTGTAAATCCGACTTTAAAAAATAAATAAATAAATAAACATTGCTTAGAAACTGAAGTGACCTCTCTACCTGGGGTGAAAGAAACAAACAACTGCTTTGACTTTCTAGACTCTTTAGTTCAAAGCAGATAGTACTTCAAAGTTCTGCACGCATCTAATGTATGAAGTAGTACTTCCCCCTAGATTGGCATGCTCAGGAAAATAAACAGGAAGGTGGACAGACCGATTTAGTGTGAACTCAGAAACCACCTTGGATAGAAACCTGGGATTTGTGTGCAAAGATACCCTGTTTTTGTAAAAAATCAAATAACGCTCCTCGCACCAGAGGGCCTGAAGCTCTGAAATTCTTTGAGCAGAAAAAACTGCAACTGAAAACAGCGCTTTCCATGAGAGAGCGCAAATCGCAGGTCGAGACTGGCTCAAAAGGAGATAGGGTCAGCTTCTCAAAAACAAAATTTACGTCCAAAATTGGGACAGGGAAACGGATTGGGGGTGTCAGGTGCAGGATGATTCTGAGAAAAGTGCAGGAGACATCGAGCTGAGCAATCGTACGGTCACCCACGGGCTCATGAAAAGCAGAAATAGCCAAAAGGTGGACCTTGAGTGAGGAATACTGGAGGCCTGAGGCTGACAGAGATCAGGTAGTCCAGCATATGATTCATCGAACAAGTGAAAGGGTCCAGGGCATGTTTGGCAGCCCAGATGGCAAACCACTTCCACTTCATGGCATATGTGGTGCGAGTGAAACTCTTCAGGTGGCCGCCAGGATGTCCGCTACCTTGTTAGAGACTCCAACCCTGGTGATGGCCATGTTTTCAGGAGCCAGGCATGCAGATAAAGGGACCTGAGGTTGGGATGGACCAGGGTCCCCTGATCCTGTGTCAGCAGATTACTGCAAGAGGACGAGGGACCAGAGGTTCCTCCACCAGCTGCTGAAGGCTGAAGCACAGGGAACCATACCTGGTGAAGCCAGAATGGAGCCACCAGAATCATGCTGGCCACCTCCATCTGAAGCTTGATTAGCACCCTCTGGATCAGAGGAAACTGAGGGAATGTGTACAGAAACCTCCCGCTCCAAGACAGGGACAATGCATCTCGCCAGAAAACTACAGGCCTTTGATCTAGCGAGCAGAAATTGGGCAGTTTTGTGTTGAGTGGGGATGCACAAAGGTCCAACTCTGGATGACCCCATCTATCAAACAGATCTTCTGCGATGGATGAGAGAAGCTTCCATTCGTGCATGCTGGACTGAGTGTTGCTGAGACTGTCCACCAAGGTGTTAAGGATGCCTGGCACATGGACTGCAGAGAATGTCAGACTGTGCTCCAGTGCCCAGTACCACACTCTCATGGTCTCCCTGTAACGGGGGTACGAGTGAGTGCCACCCTGCTTGTTGATGTAGGACTACACTCAAATTGTCCGACTGCACCAGCAGCTGGCCCGGAGTGAGATGCTCTTGAGAAGCTTGCATGGCATACAGTACCGCTCTTATCTCCAGGACATTGATATGCACTATCTGGTTACACCCTATACAGATCAGATAGAATGGGAAAAAGGGGTGGGGGTTGTGCCATCTATCTCCATGATGCACTACAAGATCATGTAATCCCGACTACCCTCCCTGCTGCTAATGCCCAATCTCTTGCCCTTAAAATTTCCATTGGGACTTCTGGTAAAACGATATACCTGATGTCTATATACATACCCCCCCACCCTGTAACCAGAAAGAGGCTTTCACTTCAATTCTAGACATCGCAGCCCGACTCCCCAAAAACTCTGAGATCATCGCACTTGGTGACTAACACAAATTGGCTTGCCCCTCAATCAACCTATTTCAGAGATGCCGCTGCTGCCCAAAACCTAACTCAACTGGTCCCCTCTCCAACCAGGCTTAAGCAAAACACGGGCAAGAGAATCCTCATTGACCTCATTTTCTCCAATCACTCTGAACGTATCTCCGATGTCCAGGTGTTATCTGACTCGCTTAGCGATCACTCCCCAGTCACCTGCCGCTGGTCAAACAGATAGAAACCGTGCCCCCCCCCCCAAATATCACTAGACACCGACTCCTTAGGAAAGGTGCTCTAGGGCATTTCCGCAATCATCTTCTCAACTCTGATTGGATCCCGCTCGATTATACTGCATCTGTCGATGATGCGATTAGTCCCTTTAACTCTGCCTCCGATATCTTTGCCATTTTGTTAAGCGGGTGGTAAAAGGTCACTTCTCTCCCTGGGTCAACCAGTCTATTATTGCCCAAATGACTGCTCGTGACAACCTATGGTGCTGAGCCTTGGAATCTGGCATTCCCGCGGACTGTCAACTATACCGTGCTGCCTGAAACTCCTGCACCTGGGCCATCCACCAAGCTAAGGCTGCTTACTACCAAGCTAAACTCACCACCTCGCAGGGGCAGACATGTAATTTCTGGGAGAATATTAAGGAACTCCTTGGTAAATCCTCCCCCCCCACTGATCATAAACGAGGTCCCTACCCAAGATCCTGACCAGATTACCAACACCTTTAATGCGGCTTTTACTGATCTTAGCTCAGTAATTTCCCCAACTTCTTCTCCACTCCCCTGGGATGTCCCCTCACTAGTGTCCCACCATTTAGTTTCTAGACCATCTCCTGAGTACTGCCCACTCCTACCTCTCTAAGTTCCTTGGCAAATCCAGACAGAGTGGCGATATACTAGACCACAAATTGCTCAACCTGACTCTAGACGCAGTCCTAACCCCCTGACCAACATCTTGAATATATCGCTATGCCTTGGTCAGCTCCCTTCCCAGTAGAAACGGGCTGTGGTCACCCTATTGACAAGAGAGACGACCGAACCTCCCATAATAACTACAGTTCTATCTCCAGTCTGCCCCCCCAAAAAAAGCGCTCAAAACAAAATCATCACCTACCAACTCACTGACTTCCTGGAATCACATAACCTCTTCTGCCAGCAACAGCACGGATTCAGGAAGGGCCATATCACCACCACTGTCCTCCTAGAGTACACCTCATACATTCACGATGCCCTTGACCAAGGGGCCTTGGTTGGGTCTGTGTACATAGACCTCACCAAGGCTTTTGATACGGTCAATCATTCCCTATTATCAGACTCTCTCCCTTCCACTGATCTGTCCCAGAAGGCTACTGCCTTAGTACACCCACTACCTGCAAGGAAGATCTCAGCAAGTGAAGATAAATGGTACCCTATCCACTGGTCTGCAGCTTCGCTCTGGGGTACCCAAGGGTTCCATTCTTGGCCCACTCCTATTTACCCTGTACCTGAACTCTCTCCCCTCAGCCTGCACCAGACATCTCCTCCTCTATGCGGATGCTGCAGTGATTTTCTGTCGCCACCCTGCTTCAACAGGACCTGCAGTTCTCCTTCAAGGAGGCTGAATGCTGGTTTTCAACTCATAAACTTATTCTCAATTAGAAAAAGACAAAGGTAATTTTATTCTCCCATCACCAAAATAAGCACAAGTCCTCCACCCTCAATTCTCATGGCACCCCTTGGAATCTTTAAAATGGGGATTACAAGAACAACAGAATTATGCATTAAGCAGGTTAGGAAGAGGAGACCATTATGGTTTTCCAAAGAGGTAGCAAAGAAAGTGAAAGCCAAAAAGATGCATTCAGGCAATACAAAAAGACACAGGCAGAAGGGGATAGGGAGAAGTACCAGGAGAAGCAAAGGGAGGCTGGGAGGTCAGTAAGGAAAGCCAAAGCTCAGACAGAAGAACACATTGCAAAATCAGTGGGTAGAGGGGACAAAACCTTTTACAGGTACATAAGTGAAAAAAGAAAGACAAAGGGAGGGATAGTGAGACTGAAGGGGGAGGATGGGGGCCGCGTGGAGGATGACAACAGTAAAGCTGACATATTGAACAGGTATTTCTGCTCAGTCTTTACTTAGGAAGAGGAGGGTAATGGGTCTGAAGGGAGTACAAGGGGTGAGAATGGTGCAGAAATGGATACAAGTCCCTTTACACGAGACAGGGTCCTGAAGGAACTGGAAGTAATAAGAGTTGATAAAGCAATGGGGCCAGATGGGGTGAACCCCAGGGTCCTTAAAGAACTAAGAGAGGTGGTGGCTGAATCTCTGGCTATCCTGTTTAGCCGATCACTGGAAACAGGGGAGGTACCCAAAGACTGGAGGACAGCAGATGTAGTCCCCTTATACAAAAGTGGGAACAAAGAGGAAGCAGGGAACTACAGACCAGTCAGCCTCACCTCAGTAGTGGGGAAGATCATGGAAACACTACTGAAGGAGAGATTGGTGGAACATCTGGTTGTCAATGGACTACATGCCCCAAGGCAGCATGGTTTCACCAGGGGGAGGTCATGTGAAACCAATCTCGTTGAATTTTTTGACTGGGTGACTAGGGAGGTGGATCAGGGGAGGGCAGTGGACATGGCCTATCTGGACTTCAGCAAGGCCTCTGACACTGTGCCACACAGAAGATTATTACACAAACTGAGGAATATGGGTGTGGGCAGGATAGTAGAGTGGTGGGTAGGTAACTGGCTGGGTGGCAGGACACAGAGGGTGGTGGTAAATGGCTGTCACTCCACAGAGGGAAGAGTGACCAGTGGGGTACCACAGGGATCAGTGCTGGGACCGGTCCTATTCAACATCTTCATCAGTGACATTGCAGGACCTAGAAGGCAGAATTTCACTGTTCGCTGATGACACAAAGCTCTGTAACAGAGTAGACACACCAGAGGGTGTAGACAGAATGAGAAGGGACCTGCAGAAACTTGAAGAATGGTCAGGGGTTTCGCAATTGAAATTAAATACAAGGAAGTGCAAGATAATGCATATGGGGCACAAAAACCCTGGCACAATATATCAGTTGGGGGGTGAGAATATAGCATGCACCAAGCAGGAAAGGGATCTTGGGGTTATCATCTCTGATGACCTCAAGGTAGGGAAACAGTGTGACAAAGCAGCAGGTAAAGCAAATAGAATGCTGGGATGTATAGGCAGGGGCATCACCAGCAGGAAAAGGGAGGTCATAATTCCGCTATACAATACACTAGTGAGGCCCCACCTGGAGTACAGTGTACAGTTCTGGAGACCATACCTACATAAGGAAATAGGGTAGAGAAGGTTCAGAGGAGGGCAACAAAGATGGTGCATGGATTGCATCACAAGTCCTATGAAGACAGGTTGAAGGAACTGAACATGTACTCCCTGGAGGAGAGGAGGGAGAGAGGGGATATGATAGAGACATACAAGTATCTTACAGGGAGGAACAGGGTGCAGGAATACACTATTTTTAAGCGAAAAAGATGTTCCAGGACTAGAGGGCATGGGATGAAGTTGGAGGGAGGACGATTCAGAGGAAACATGAGGAAGAATTTCTTCACAGAACGGGTGGTGGACAAGTGGAACACCCTGCCAGAGGAAGTAGTGGGGGCTGAAACAATCACGGGATTTAAGAATGCATGGGATAGACATAAAGGAATTCTGGAGGTCAGGGGTAAGGGGCAACAGACTTCTAGGAAAACATAAACTGCAAGCTCAAATGGGCAGACTGGGTGGGCCATAGGCCCTTATCTGCTGACACTGTCTATGTATCTATGTATTTTAAATACCTTGGTATCACCGTTGATTCTGCCCCTTCCTTCCATGAACACATTACCGCTACCTGATCTGCAGTTAATGTCAGAACTGGCCTCCTACAGAATTAGGCCCCCATGCTCTTAGTCTGGCTATTTCCAGCTCTGTTCTATCCCTGGTAGACTATGGTATTGTCATTTACAGGTCTGCCTCAAACTCTGGCCTGAGACTAATTAAACTTGTCTTAAACAAAGCCTGCCGCCTGCCCACTGGTTGCGACAGGTTGACGTATACCTGCGATCTCTATCAAAGCTTGGCCAGGCTAAATTTCCAAGGACGTCTCTACTACCAGGCTTGCCCACTAGCGGAAAAAAAATCTCTATGGGCCACTCACCCCCTGATTGTAACCTCCTCCTCTCTCCAGGGCAGCACAGGCAGGCAACCAGACATACCTACAAAACTGCTTTTCAAGTCCCCTTCTATAGAACCACCGCCGGTCAAAGGTCCTTCAAACATACGGCCCCTTTAGGGATGAAATCCATCCCCAGTTCCCTCCTATCCATACCCAGGTCGAGCCCTTTCAAAAAAGAACTGCGGGACCACATCCTGGTTTCGTCAAACTGTGACTGCCTGTAACACTGTCATAACCCTCCAACTATTTCCTCTCTTGCATCTTAGCCCCACGACAACGCCCACTGGGCAGCTTTCGGGTCTCTACTATATTTCCAGCTGCCCACTGGTCCACTTCCTGGGACTGTTTCTCACTTTCTCCTCCATAGCTCCGTTGCTCTCGTCTCCAATATTTATTTTTCTCCTCTGACTTATTTCAACAATTTTGGTTACTCCCATGTCAACTGACAATGCTTATTATACTGCATCATTATTAGGTAACTCCCTATTGTATAATTTTCTTTCTGTATATAATTACTGTCATTGTTCATGACGTCTATAACATGTGCCTACTACACTTCGCAATGACATGGAGCCTTTGTAATAGCTCCTATTATATAATTTTTCTCTTTGTGTACAATTACTGTCATTGTTCATGATGTCTGTAATACCTGCCTGCCACATTTTGTACTGACGTGGAGCCTTTGAAAAAAAGAGTCCCTGACTCAAAGGGCTGTAATTCCTAGACTTCAATAAATAAATAAATGCAGGTTGGCTTCCCACTGGGACTAGGAGCCTTGGGTTTGGAAGGGACCCAGGTGCGCACCCCAGCCCAAACCTGAAGCATCCATGGTCAGGATCTGATGCAGGGAAGAATTCTGGAAGGGAACACCTTGAAGTAGATTCAAGGGATCCATCCACCTCTGCAGTACCTTACATACTGGAGAAGAGGCCAGGACTGTTTGGTCCAACTCGTCCATGCGCTGGTCCCATTGTACCCTGAGAGTCCACTGAAGCGTGCGTGTGGTATGGTGTGGTGTGTTCTACACTGGCACTTTAATAAAATTACTACACTTAAGCAGACATTTGTGAGCAGCCTTCATTTGTTTGTAGTGATGAGTGCAGGATTTGTGCATTGAACTTCTACTTTATTTATCCAAGCACCCCAACCTGGTGCAGCTCTCCTTTTCTGAATGAATACTAATATGAAGCCTGGCGAGCGGAATGGTGGGGATTGCTGCTGCCATTAGGCCCAACAATCTGAGGTACATCCTGGCCAGAATGTACCGACTGAGCGACTTCCTGAGCTTGGGTGATGAGGCGCTCTGCCATGTTTTGGGGGTAGGAAGGCCTTCCCCTGTGCAGAGTCTAGAATCGCCCCTATATAATGTAGTCTTTGGGATGGAACTACAACTGACTTGGGCAGGCTGACTGTAATGCCCAGGGAGTGGATGAGCTGGAGGATGCGCTCCAGAGTCAGCAAAAGCTGTTCCCAGGATGTTGCCCTGAGAAGCTAATCATCCAGGTACAGGAACACCTACAGTCCCTCTCTTCTGAGAGTTGTTGCAATCGCTGCCAAGCACTTGGTAAAGACTAGCAGTGCAGAGGATAAGCCAAAGGGCAGCACTTTGAACTAATAATGCTCGACCTGAAGGCAAAGCGAAGGAACCTCCTGTGAGGAGGAAAGACCAAAATGTGCAGGTAAGCATCTTGCATGTCCAGTGAACACAGCCAGTCCCAGGTCTTGAGGAGGGGCATCAGGCCTGGCAAAGTTACTACCCGGAACTTTTTGTACTGGACAGAGATTGAGTTCATTTAGATCTAAGATGGGCCTTGGATCTCCAGTCTTTTTGGGGACCAGGGAAAAACCTGGAATAAAACACCTGGTTTCTCTGGCACCTGGGCACTGGCTCAATGGCCTGCTTGCACAGAAAAGACTGTACTTCCTCCCGGAGCACAGACAAGTGGGCCGGGGGATAGTTGGGGGGGGGGTATCTGGAGGCTGCTGTATAAGTTCCAAGGTGTGACCTTTTTCTATGATCTGAAGAATCCATGCATCTGAAGTTATGGTCCTCCACTGATTCAGATGGAGGGAAAACCGACCTCAGACCACCGCCTCCTGGGTCTGAACCAGAGGAGGGGATTTGGCAAGGAGTCAAGCTGAGGTGAAGCCAGCTGCAGAGGCTGGTCTATCTTTTTTGGGTTGCTTGGCTGCCACTCCAGCACTAGAGGGGGTGGGCAAGGGAGCCTGGGCTCTATGCTTTCCCTGGATATGGGGAGCCATTCCGGGCCTACTGGTCTGTCTATGAAACGTAGTCTGCCCACTATGCCCCTTGGCTGAATGTGGTAGAAGGAATGGACCAATTTATTGGCTGTGCCCAAGGTCTGTAGATCATTTATGAGGTTCTGAACATCAGGATCGAACAGCCTGGTGCCACTGAAACGGGCATTAAGCCCCTTGTTTGGCACATCAGCTGCAAATCCGGAAACTCTAAGCCAGGAGTGCCTACGAAGGCATATGCCAGTGGCAGCTGCTCTGGCAACTGTATCAGCCATATCATACAGTGCCCTGAGGAGATGTTTGCTAGCATCCTCAGCAGACTGTAAGCACTGAAGAATTTCCTGCTTCTGGGATCCATTAAGGAGGGCCAAAGCTGCAGCTCTGCCCTTTCTCCAGTTGGCATTTGGTATTTAACCATGTGCGACAGATAATTTGCACTCTTCAGACCTAAGGTGGAGGAAGCATAAACCCTTTTTCTCCAGAGCTCAATCCTGCTGGATTCCTTATCTGGGGGAAGGGAACTAAGGTGTTTGGGCACCTTAGATCTGTTTTGAGCTGCCTTGATGACACTAAATCAGTTTCCGCCTGGGCAGCAAAATAAGGGAGACTCTGAGGAGTGTTATAAAGTTTGTCCATCCTGTGTGGCATGGCTGGCACCATGTCTGACCTGTGCCAGGCTGCAGTAGTGGCATTCTTCAATGCTGTCAGCACTGGAGGAATGATCTTAGGGAGAGACTCACGGATCTTCAGGAAATCCACCAGGTCTTTCTGGGTGACATCCTCTTCCTCAGTCTGGAAGCCCATGGTGGAAGACAACTGCTTCATCACATTAAGGAATGTGATGTCCTCAGGAGGGGACCTTGCAGCATGTTTCACAGAACCCTCACTGAACAAAGAGACTGTGTACTTGTCTGAGATCAGGGTCGCTTATTCTTCATCCTCCACATCATCAGGGAGAATGAGATCAGGGTGACACTCCTCTTCGACGTCAATCTCCTCAACCTCTGAGTCTGGCATTGGATTAACTGGTGGTGCCCCGCGAGTGGGGGTTGTCTCTCCTGGGGTCAACGTCGTCGTCGAAGGGGGCCTATTCAAGGTGCCCAGCTGCTGAACTAGTATATTAGTGAACTGAATCAGTATTTCATTCAGGTCCATAATGGACGTCGATTGGGGGGGGGGTGACGGCATAGGTGTTGATGACCCTCCGTCTGTGTCCTGGGAACCCAACAAGCCAGTAGCCCTGGAGGGAGATGGGGTAGGCCTCAATGGAATGGCTGACGATGGAGAGGCTGATGCCGGGGAGGACGACGGCCGGGTGCCCTGTGCGTCGGGCGGAGGTGCTGTAGGTATGGGTCTGATATGCACAGAGACCTGGACAGCTGGCCTCTTTGTCTGGGCAGCTGCAGCCGTTCCCCCCTGAGGTGCGGCTGGCGGGGAGTAGGATCACTACAGGGGGAAGCGGTTGCAATCCTGCCCTTTGAGACTTTTCTTCAAGGACTTGTCTTGGGCCTAGGAGCTAGAAGAGCCAGTCATCAACTGAGGGGCCGGGCCCCCAGAGGACCCCTGCCCGGAGCTGGCTACCTGCTATTCCATCAGGAATTTTCTGAGAGCCTTCTTGCATCACCTGGGGGTTGTCTGGTTAAACTTCTGGCAGAGCTCACTGTTGGAGATGTCCTGGTCAGGCCCAAGACAGCAGATACAAACAGGGTGTTCGTCTGTAGAAGTGATATTCTTTCCACAGTGGCAGTGACAGAAAAGAGAAGAGGAGGGATTAACTCTCAACATAATTAAAAAGAAAAATCTCTTAAAAAAAGAGATTTAAGTAAAGTAGAAAGAAAAAAGCCGTAGGTTGAAAAAAGGCACGAAGACTGCAATGAAGCTTCCTCGGAGACTCATGCGAGCAAGTCAATGGCAGGAAAGAACTGAAGAGGGAGCGGGCCCAGTTGTAATACTGAAAATCTTCCATGTGGAATCCCCTTCACAGACGGTGAAGGTTCCTACGGTGTAACCGGATGACTGATACCCCCTAAGAAGATCTACCTCTCTTTCTCTAAGAACGGAATGACCTGAGTTGCAATGAATCTACAAAACTTTTACTTGAGGATAAAACTGTTCAGGATACACAGATTCAGGATGAGGCACCATCCCTCCATCCTCTTGGGTACCAGAAAGTACTGCAACACAAATCCCTGCTGAGCTTGACGTTCTGGGATAGGCTCTATCACATGCTGTGCCAGGAACTGCTGAACTTCATCCTGCTGAGCTGATAGAAATTCCAGTGGGAGCATGTCTTCTAGAGGTGTGCAGGGCCAAAAGGGGTGGGGATCTCAAACCCCAGACACAGTCTCATATCAGCCACTTGCTGGACCCACCTGTCTGAGTTGATAGCAGACTACAAAGAGAAAGTGGGACAGCTGGCCAATGACTAGGTACTGCAAAAATGACTTAGATGATGGGGCTCCTCATCCCAGCACTTTTTGCCTTGTCTGGGACTTTAAATCTTCCATTTTCCCTAAGACAAACTTGATGGACAAGTGGCTTTCACTTATGGACTCCTTGCCAGGGCTTCTCAAACTCTCCTTGCAATTTACTCTTGCGTATCACCACAGGGGGTACAGTTAGAGGCAACTTATGTGTCCCCTTCAGGAGGACTTTACTCGGCCAGCACTTTTCGACTACAGGACTCCACGCTGGCTAAATAAGCTCCTGGTCAAAGTAAACAACTCAGAAAAGGTCCCTACTTTGAAGCGAGACCTGAAGCATTCCCTAATCAATACTAGAATTTGTGAGTGTTAACATGCACATGGCACTTACACCACTCATAAAAGTACTCACTGTCCGCATAAGGACTACTCTGTGGGTCATTTGACTTACTCGCAGGACAAGAGGACACAGCATGAGTTCAATATAAGAAAAATAGCAGGACAAGAGGACACAGCATGAGATTACAGGGAGGCCGATTAAGGGAGAATGTGAGGAAGTTCTTTTTCACATAAAGGGTGTTCGATGCATGGAACAGCCTACCTCAGGAAGTGGTGGATATGAACACAGTGCAGGGCTTCAAACAGGCATGGGATAGGCATAAGGGAGCAATAAAGATGAGTATGACTAGATAGGCCATTAATAGAGTACAGGCTTATGGCACATTCACAAAGTAGAAAAAATGGGCAGAATGGATGGGCCTTGCGGTCCTTATCTGTCGTCAACTTCTATGTTTCTAGCTCCCCCCGCTAAGATATAAATTCCCCGTAGTCTAGTTCATACTCCTATACGTATTCCTTCATGCTCCTCTCTTTGCTTGCACTAGCACCAGTAATTTTTGGACTCATCTCTGTGACTCTTATCCTGTTCCTACCCCCATACCTCCTCTCCCATCCCGGTCATGCCACCCTAACCTGCCCTTACCTCATACTCACGTTCTCCTTCCTTCTTCATTTTCTCCAGTTGCTCCCCAAGCACTACATTATTTCTAATCCCACCTCTGGGATTGAGACCGTTTCATTTCCCGATCACTTACCCATCTCTGTCCATCCTTTACCTGCACTTTTTTAGTAGAATTAGGACCTGTAACAAGTGACATTGCCTGGTTCCTAGGCAGCAAATTTTACCTCTCCAACTTTTGCAACTGATTAATTTCAACTGCTTGAAAATGTATTATCCTGCTAGCATTCCTATGTTAGATACCTGTAATTCTGTCTATGTGAATCTGTTCTATTGTAACTGTCTTATTTGTCTCATGACGTGGAACCTTTGTAAACGAGCTCCCAGCTCAAAGTTAATTTCCGATGAAATAAATAAACAAACATCTGCCGATGGATCCTCCAGGAAAGGGTGCTCCACAAAAATAGTTTCATAGGAGCTTATCGTAATGGTAGATCTTCGAGAGGAGCTCTTGCAGCAGGCTATAACAATTAGGACTATGCCGCCAGGCACTAGGACCCTACAGAAAATTTTCTAGCTATCAGTTCATAGCAGGGGACCGCCCCCTTATGTCAGCCCCGCCTTAGTCACCTATGGTATAAAGGGGTGGTCCCCCAGCACCACCTCAGTTCACCCACCAGAGACCCGCCTTGCATGAGGGATGGGGAACTGAGGAGGTTCTAATGTCCCCGAAGGGAAAAGAAAAATAATACCACCCAAAACTGGGGGAAGGAGGGAAAGCATGCCTGCTGCAAGAGTTCCTCTCGAAGATCTACCGTTACAGCTTAATCTGGTTCAAGGTCAGTTGGCATTCATCTGTATCCACCTCCCCCCGGGTCATGCCTGAAAATAGGCAGAATGTGTCTAGTGCACTTACATGGTCAACAAAAACTAACTAATGGTAAGTTCTTACATAACTGTACTATCTGGGTATATTCATGAAAAGGGGTTACCAAAGTATGACATAAGAGCCAAATTTTCAAATTAATTCTAGGTTACATTTGTGATGCATTTCAAAATATTATGAGCCAGGTACAAAAAAAGAAACATATTGGGAGATAAAAGCCTCACAGGTTCCTGAGAGAAAAGAACTATATTACGGTAAATGTAACAAGTGACACCACACAACGTGGTGAATGTAACACCTGACACAAGACATTTGTTTTAGTAGTAAAAACTTTAATAAACATATGTAATGAGTTATATTAAAACATGAGAAACAAATATTTGCAAGAATTACATTACATTAATTGCAAATGTGATGTTCTGCACCACATCCTGTGGTTAACATAACAAGTGACACCACACTTATGTTTCACTTACTAAAACTGTACTAAACATGTCTTAACAACTAACATACTACTGCTACTGACTCACATACTGCTATAAAACATGAAATGTGACAATTACATTGCTGCCAAGTGTGATGCTTAACACCACATACCATGGTGAATGTAAAGAGTGACACCACACATTTGTTTCAGTTTTACAGTTTACTGAACATGCCTAATGAATGAAACTTTATTTATACGGTGCCTTTCTTAAACCAAGGCGTCTTACAATAATTTAAAACAATAAGCAATAAATAATAAACACAAATCCATAAATAATTAATACTATACTAAATCTGAGCTCCAAATCACAATCAATTAATTAAAATTAATCTTAGACCATAAATAGGTCTTGGGGGCCTTTTTAAATTCCTCCCGGTTGCACACTGACGAAGCAGATGGGGTAGAGAATTCCACAGGGTTGGAGCAACAAACATAAAAGCACGAGCACCTGATGACTTTAGAGAAACCCTTGGAATCTACAGCAACCCCTCGTCTGCCGAGCGGAGAGACTGCCCAGGGTGGTAGGGACACAAAAGCTCTTTCAAGTAGTCTGGACCCTGTCCGTGTAAGGCTTTGTAGGTCAAAAGACCAACTTTAAAGGTGATCCGCCACTGAATCAGCAGCCAGTGCAGATCGCGTAATACCGGCAAGATACGACAGGTATGAGATGTACCCGACAACAATTGGGCCACAGCGTTCTGCACCAGCTGCAAGCGGCAGATATCAACCCCAGGAAGCCCTAGATAAATGGAGTTGCAATCATCCGGGTGTGAGGTCACAAAAGCGTGGACCAAAGTAGGAAGGTTAGCTGGCGGAACAAGGTGCTTAATCCTGGCGCTGTTCCTAAGATGATAAAAGGAAAGTCTGACAACCGCTGAAACCTGCAAATGCAGTGTCACTTCGTTGTCAAAAATCACCCCCAGGTTCCGCACCCATTCAGAGGCAGGGGGCCGGATACCTCCCAGAAATAAACCTGAGGATAAACCAGCTCCCATCCCCTCTATCCTGCGACCTGGGTCCACAACCAATACCTCCATCTTCTCCGAGTTCAACTTTAACCAGCTTGAATTCATCCAGTTTTGGATTTCGGTGAGGCAGCTATTAATGACCAAGAGAGCTCTATCCTGGTCGGGTGCAAAAGACAAGTAGAGCTGAGTATCATCTGCATAGCAGTGAAACTTTAGCCCATACCGTCTTACAATGTCTCCGAGGGGCAGCATATACACTGTGAACAACATGGGGGACAACACCGAGCCCTGGGGTACCCCACATGACAGTGAGAGTGGTCAGGAATAATTTAATCCAGACACCACTCTCTGAGTCCTGTCAGTGAGGAAAGATCTAAACCAATTGAGGACTGTCCCTGACAGACCACAGATAATCTCCAGAAGCGCGAGAAGTACCCCATGGTCCACAGTGTCAAAAGCTGACGAGAGATCAAGAAGAAGGAGAGTGGAATGATTCTTCTGATTTCTAGCCATCAGGAGATCACTGAGCACCCGAACCAGCGCTGTCTCGGTACTATGCCTCTTTTGAAAACCAGACTGGAGGGGTTCATAGATGTCATGGATGGTTTAATGGTTCTCCAATTGTGCTGCCACCACTTTCTCAATAATCTTCCCAACAAAGGGAAGATTAGAGATTGGCCTGTAGTTAGCATGGCAGTCAGGGTCCAAGGTAGCTTTCTTCAGGAGAGGTGTCACCACAGCCTCCTTCAGTCAGCTAGGAAACTCACCCGTATCCAAGGAGCACCAGACTATCCGTGCCAGAACTGGGCTAATAGTCTCAAGACAACCCTTTAAGAGGAAAGTCGGGCCCGGATCTAAACTACAGCACATAGGGCGCATACTCTGGATAATCCTCATGACATCAATGAACTCAGGCCAGTCAAACGAACTCCAAGAGACACCGGAGGGAGCAACCAAATGCCGATCAAAAGCATCTCCAACAGAGGGAGCAGGTCGGAGTGCTGCCCTAATGTCAGCCACCTTATCTGCAAAGAAGCCAGCAAGCTC
Source organism: Neoceratodus forsteri (assembly GCA_016271365.2). Taxonomy (NCBI): domain Eukaryota; kingdom Metazoa; phylum Chordata; order Ceratodontiformes; family Ceratodontidae; genus Neoceratodus; species Neoceratodus forsteri. The sequence continues at coordinate 1,547,010,179 of CM057449.1, read as the reverse complement.
GTCACACTCTAATTGTGAAAAAGCTTTCTGAATCTGGAGACAGGCTGGGTTGCACAGTCTGCCAACAGTTCGAAAAAGCTGAGCTGATCGGTTCTGAGCAGCCGCAATCTCTCTGGACAGGAACTCTGCCTTCTTACGAGAGATTGTGGAATGATAGAGTTGATAATGTAGCATCAATCTAAGATGGTCGGCATCAAGGGCAGTTCTCCGCCAACAATGCTCTAATCTTCATCCTTGTCGCCACATCTCCCTCAAGGCCTCATCAAACCATAGAGACCGAGGTTGAAAGGGGAGAGGACGAACACAGACAGGAGCAATTTAATCCAGAGCCAAGGAGATGGCCCTATTATAGGCCAGCACCAAAGCATCGGGATCATTGCTCACTTCAGAGAACTCCGATAGGTTAAGTGCTGCTGGCTAATATGCTACTACTAATACCTGACACAATTCTACAAAACTTGGAGAAATCTGACAATAATAACAGTACTAAAAGGTGTGATGTTTGACACCACATACCGTGGTGAATGTAACAAGTGACACCATACATTTGTGTCAGTAGAAAAGTTTACTGAACATGCCTAATGGCTAACATGCTGCTACTAATGACTGACACAGTGCTACAAAACCTGAAGAAATTTGACAATAATATTGTTACTGAAAGGTGTGATGTTTGACTTCACATAACCATGGTGAACGTAACAAGTGACACCACACTTATGTTCGATTTACTAGAATTGTACTAAACTTTCCCAACTAACAAACTACTACTACTGACTGACATACTGCTATAAAACATGAAAAAAATCAACAATTACATTACTGGAAAGTGTGATGCTTAACATCACACAATGTGGTGACTGTACCAAGTGACACCACACATTTGTTTCAGTTTTAAAAAGTTTACTGAACATCCCTCATGGTTAACATGCCACAACTAATAACTGACATAGTGCTACAAAACCTGGAGAAATTTGACAATAATAACAGTACTGGCAGGTGTGATGTTTGACACCACATATCATGGTGAATGTAACGTGTGACACCACAAAGAAAATCAATTTTGACCCCCCCCCCAATATACACAGTTTAATCCCTTTTACAACTGATTCCCAGCAGTTTTCCATGACATGCAGTTGTCACTGGAATTTACTCTCTGAAAATTTGCCCCACAGTCAGTGAATGAAGGTAACCGAAGCCTACCTGTGGTGAATGTAACTGCAGTCGTCATTGCTGCATGCAGTGCTTATCTTCATGGAATGTAGATCTACAAAATGGAGGAGCCACATGCGAACAATGGGTTTTAAACCACAACTCAGCTACTTCCTCTATGGCTGCAGCTTGCTTCTGAGGGGCAGGTTATGACTTTGCAACTGTCACAGACTGACAGGAAAACATTGGGCTTGATGTGACCCCAAGTAGAGTGAGGTCAAAGGTTGCTCTCCCTTCTGTGGGAGAGCTAGATCAGGCAGTAACACAGTCAATTATCACAAGGAGGGAAACTGGAAGAGCAGCCAGAAAATCATTTGAAGTGCTAACAGCACAATGACAGATTTGGGGGCCATTCGGGTGAATGTAACACGCTGTGACGCCAACTGTTACATTCATCACACTAAATACAAAGCTGCACAAATTAAAAATGGAGCATTACAATGGGCTAAAGAGTACAGATAATAAAAAACACAACTCCAGATTAGTAAGCAGGTTTACTTTATTAAAGGAAAACAGTAAATAAAGCTTGCAAAAACAATTAGTAAAACGTGTTTTTGCATGTCACACTTTTCCCGGTAAAAAAAAGCAGCAAAATGGAACGTGACACTCCATTAAAATAAAATATGGATATCCTAGAATTCTATAGTTATGTTATTTATCTGCACATATAGCCAGCTTTCAGATTTAATCAAAAACATACGACTGACAGTTCTTGATTTTTAAAAATGTGCTATGTACTATATGGAGGGCACTGGTAACCCTTTTTCATGAACAGACCCATCTCGCTTTGAGAGGGAGCTCTTGCAGCAGGCTATAACAATTAGGACTGAATTCCACGCAGTACAAAGAAAGATTCAGGTCAGAAGAGCGGAGGATATGAAATCCATAGGAGCTCTTAAGAGAGCAGTCACTGGAGGACGGCTAGACCAAAGTCTGCCTTCCTTCTCGATGCAATGTCCAAACTGTAGTGCCTTATGAATGTGTGGACAGAACTCCAGGTGACTGCGGCACAGAGATCTGCCGCAGATATGTTACAAAGTGATGCAAATGAAGTTGCAACACCCCTAGTGGCGTGACCCTTAACTGGGCCCGATAAGGGTTTGTTGCACTTGTAGCAGAAGACTATGTCATTGACTAACCATTTCGGCAAGGTCTGCTTAGTCACAGGGGCCTCTAGCATTCTTGGGGCAAAAGACATGAACAACTGCTCCGATTTCCAAAAAGACAGAGTACGGTCAACATAGTAACGCAAAATCCTATGAGGATCCAGAGTATGTAAAAGGGCCTTCCCTCAACTGGAGTACTCTGAGCAGTATACAGGAAGATGAATGTCCTGGTTAAGAGTGAATTTGGGTAATGGCGAGAGGCTGAGACTCAGAGCTCCCCGGCGATCACCCCTTAATCGTTTGAAATCCTCTGAGAAAAGCATATACTGTATAACCAACAATCAAACACATTATTTGATAGCTCAGGATGGCAGGTAAACCCCCGAAAACAAAGGGTTCAAAACAAATGCATACCGGAGGTAAAATGAAGCAAACGCTGCTGAGCAGATCCCAAGAAGGCCTAACTGCCCTACCTGCCCGGAGACGCTATCCCTCCGACTCCTCCGTAGATTTAGATCCTGAAGAATTGGATCCTACAGAGGGTACGAAGCACACGCTACAAAAGATATTATCCACAGTGAACAAAATAGATAGCGACTTAGCAGACCTTAGACAAGACATGCGCCTTCTAGACAAAAAAGTCTCTAAAAACAACGTTCGTTTGGAGGAACTGGCGGAGACGCAGGAAAGTAATGACCGTCTGTTGCTATACTTAATGCAAAGAGACCACGAAACAAGTGCCAAACTTGAGAACCTGGAAAACAGGTCCCGGCGTAACAACTTTAGAATTCACAGGTTATTAGAAGGAGTGGAAGAAGGGTTTGCCACAACCTCGGATTTCATCCAACATGTAGCGAGATCCACGTTGGAGATCCCAGCAGACCTCGACCTAACGATCGACCGAGCACATAGATCTTTAGTGCCTAAGCCGACAGACCCAGCAGCGAGGCCTAGATCATTTGTGATTAGCATGCTTCATTTCCAAACAAAGGAATGGATATTACGGGAAGCTTGGAGACACAGAGATCTAAAGTACAAGGATGCAGCAATCTATTTTGATCAAGACTTCTCGATGACCCTCCAAAAGGAAGACAGCGAGTCAGAGGAATAATTAAGGAGCTACGAGAGAAAAAAGAAATCAGAGCCCAACTTCTGTATCCAGCCAGATTGAAGGTATATGCTGAGAATGGTACGAAGATTTTTCCCACGCTGCTCGATGCAGCCCCCTTCCTGAAGAACTTAGAAATCATGGTTCCAGATCTAGCGTACAAAGTTTTGGAGAAGCAGCTGAGAGCAAGTGCCTGGAATGTAGCTACCAGAGGCAAGAATAAGAACAGAGGGACATCTACATCACTCCCAAAATCAGCACTGGGGGACATTGTGAAACTAATGCAGAGAACCGAAAAAAGAAATCAGCCAGCAGCATCGAGTAAAGGAAACTCATCACCAATGAAGGACTGAATATAATTACAGGTATTACCCTTATTTGTGTATACTTTTTCCTCTTTTAAAGCATTAACGAGAGGTACTGTGAACTTTAAGAGCACCGAAGGGGACTCTGAACAGTGCAGAACGATAGAAACGTGGAACTAAAAAGTGAAAACCCTCAAAGCGGGAGGTGGAAGTGGGAGGGGGGATGGGGGGTGCTACACAAACTCTCGAGATGACTCAGAAGGGAAGAATCGAGGTGAAAAGGGCTACACATTGCTTTGGCGACCAAGGGTCAGAAAGAGGGGTGACAAACCCACATCCTGGTAGGAAATAGCTGATAGCCCTCTGTTATTTACAAATACATAGGAGGAGGAGAGGAGAGCAGGAATGCAGGAGGAAGGGGGATCTAATTTTGTGTAATAAGTGGTGATCATCATCCTGGAGCTATGCAAGCAGGGTTGGATATGAAGTAACAAGCAAATGGGAAACTGAAGGGATCTTTAGTAATAGATAACAGATTGGGGGGGATGTCGTGGGGGGAGATGGAGGTACACAGTTTTTCTCACCAAAGGGACGTTTCTAATTTTAAAGCTGTCAGCAAGCTACACCTAGGAGTGTATTAGCTACAACACCCCCTGAACACCTTAGGGGCCTAATAACTAGTCACAGATGTGACTGCAATCTTCCTTGGAAGTGAAAGGTATAAAAAATTAAACAGCTGAATTAGCTTACTATTATAAACAAAATGTTTTGTTCAATGTTTTGTAAGTTTGATGTGATTTTTCAATGTGAATTTCTTTTTTTAACAAAACGAAGGAATGTGAAAACTTGGATACCTTAGAAAGGGGGGAGGAATTACATGGCAGCCTGGCCTAGTCACTGGTATTTGGAGCAATAGCCAAGTAGAACACCACGATATGGCTTTACTGAATATAGTTTCATATAATGTTAATGGTATTAATTCCCCTGTGAAAAGAACTAAATTACTAATGGAACTTAAGAGGTTGGGCTGCGATGTGGCCCTCCTTCAAGAGACCCATCTCTCAGATTCAGAGCACTTAAAGCTCAGAAGAGCTTGGGTAGGGAGAGTGGAAGCTGCTTCATATGCTGGGGCTAAAAAAGCGGGGGTAGCAGTTTTGTTGAAGAGAGACTGCCCACTAATGATACAAGAGGTGGAGAAAGTTTTTGAAGGGAGGTATATTAGAGTTATGGAGTTGGTCCAGGATCAAGTGGTACATATAGTTAATATATATGCACCTAATATAGGAACTGACAAGTTTCATTTAGAGATCTTTCAAAATATAGCTGACCTTTCCACTGGGGTATTGATACTGGGAGGGGATTTTAATGCAGTCCCTTGCCCGACAATGGATTGCTCAGGGGGGCAAACAAACTCCAAGATCAGTAGACAAGAAGCTTAAAGCTAGGCTGGAAGAAAGCGGGTTGGTGGATGTTTGGAGGTACCAGCATTTGGGGGAAAAAGACTACACTTGTTATTCTGCAGCTAATAAATCCTATTCACGGATAGATCTGTTAATGACCCACAGGGCCAATATCCATTATTTTACATCCTCTAATATTGATTCATTTACTTTATCGGACCACGCACCACTTACTACTAAGATAAAATGGGGGGCGAGCTGGAGATTGAATGTCTCCCTACTCAATGATAAAGAGTGTCGTAAGGCAAATAAAACAAATTGTTTGTAATTTAGTCACAGACTCCCTGATGACGGATAGCTCCCCACTATTATGGTGGGACACAATGAAAGCGGTAGTAAGGGGGCAAATAATCAGTTTAGTCAAAGCTAAAAAGAAACTTAGAGAAAAGGGCTAATAGAAATCATAGAAGCTTTGGAAAAGGAGCATAAAGACCAACCAAAGGGGAAAGGAGAAGGAATTTTAAAAGAGTTAACTAAAAAAAGGGAGGAACTGAGGGTGATGGACAACGAAAAAGCAGAAGGGATTCTAAGGTTCACGAATCAAAAGTACTATGGGGGGGGGAGGCAATCAAATTGTTAGCACTCCGATTGAAAAAAGAACACGCAAGCAGATATATCCCTTTTATATTAGACAAGAACAAGTAAAAGAGAAAGAGGGTGAAACCAAGTGAGATAGCTATAGCATTCAAAGAATATTATAAGACACTGTATGCAGAAAATAGAGACCCACAGGAAGTTAAAAGGGAAGTAGCAGAATCCATGAAGGCCTTGGAGATCCCTAAACTAACTTTAGAAATGCAGAAAGAGCTTTCATCCCCATTAACAGATGAGGAGGTACAGGGGGTTATTGTAAACCTTCCAGCCGGTAAATCACCAGGACCTGACGGACTTCCCGACGAATTTTATAAAAAACTGAAAAATACATTAGCCCCAAAACTAACCACAGTTATAAATGCCATCTTGGAGGAGAAAAAGCTTCTGAATTCCTGGCAAGATGCAGTTATTACAGTAATCCCTAAACCAGGTAAGCCCCCTATGTATTGTGAATCATTCCGACCCATATCCCTGTTAAACCAAGACTTTAAAATTTTGACAAAGATTTTGGCCAACCGAGTACAAAAATATACTGGGACCTTAATCCACCCAGACCAAACGGGTTTTATTCCTCGCAGACATTTATCTAATAACATCAGAAGACTGCTTAATATAATTAGTAATGAAGTCAAACCACCAACTTCACAAGTGGCAATTTTTTTAGACGCTGAAAAAGCCTTTGATCGGCTGAACTTGATATATTTACAGGAAGTACCTCAATATACGGGCTTTGAAGGTCCGTTCATGCAGTGGATTATGGCAGCATATCAAAACCCTATGGCTCGGGTTCGAGTTAATGGCACAATATCAGAGGGGTTTACAATAGAAAGGGGCACTAGGCAAGGCTGCCCATTATCTCCGCTGTTGTTTGCCATCGAGATGGAACCTTTGGCCCAAGCAATTAGAACAAGAAAAGATATTAAGGGTATCCAGGTACAGGGGACAGTAAATAAGATATCATTATATGCGGACGATACGCCGATTTATTTATCAGACCTGGAAACATCCATCCCCCTTTTACTAGAACTACTCACACAATTTGGCAGAATGTCTGGCTTTAAAATTAATAAAGATAAATCAGAGATCTTACCACTAGGTGGAACCCCATCTACAAAACCCCCTGGAAAGATTCTGTTCAAATGGGTGAAGGATCACTCCAAAAGAAGGTCTCTGAAGATAATAATAGATGGCAAACACTCCCCCGACCCACACAAATAGGATTGATACAGTTCAAGTCAATGTGCTTCCCAGATTTTTATTCTTATTTACAAATCTGCCTATCCCTTTTTCACATAAAGATTGGAAGGAGCTTAAACATAAACTGTCAAGATTCATTTGGGCTGGGAGAAAGACGTGGAAGAGATGGGAGCTCCTCACACTAGATAAGGGTAAAGGGGGGAAGAGGGGTACCTAACTTTTATAATTACTGTACAGCAGCACAAGTTCTCCCAATTTTAAAAATGTTAAACGCAGATGGTAGTGGGGGCTGGTACTTGATAGAGAAAGAGGCCCACCCTACAGTACCTCTGAAAGTATTACCATGGATAGCCACACAGGCTGATGTTAAATTAATTAAGAAAAGGTGGCTCAAACAAACAATAAAACTTTGGATAGACTCACGTCAATGGTGGGAAATACCCACACTGGTTTGGGAATATATCCCCCTAAACCATCTCCCTAAATTTCCCACTAGCCAAGGGGACAGCTGCTTTCATAGACGGAAAGGTTTAAATAATCTCACCCAGTTCATTGAGAGAGACGGGGTAAAATCATTTACAGATATGCGGAGAGAATTTAACCTGCAAAAACCAGACTTCTTCAAATATCTGCAATGCAGACACTACATTGCCACCACGGTAGGAGAAGAGGCCTTAAAGGCCCATCCTACACCCCCAATAATAGCCACACATGAAAAAAGCCTTATGGCGGACGTGAAAGGGTATATATCACTTATATACAAGGCTTTACAGGAAGAGGCGGGGAGAATACATGTTGTAAAAATAGAGAATGAGTGGCAAAATGAGCTGAATACAATAATATCAGAGGCAGAATGGGGCAGAATTTGGGAGAGAATCTCTAAAACAACAAGCTCGCCTGGGTGGAAAGAATTCAAGTGGAAGGTTATCTCTAGATATTTTATCACCCCAGTAATCTCCACCCATTATACTAGCCCACCTACTGACCGTTGTTGGAGGGGTTGTGGAAATAGAAGCACATATATTCATACTTTTTGGGAATGCCCACAGATTAGGGGTTTCTGGCAGGAAGTTATACAAGCCCTACAAAACATTTTTCAACTACAAGAAACTCCCACAGCAGTAAATACATTACTAACCTCTAACCCCGAAGGAAATTAAAACGAGGAACCAAAAATACTTGTTTTACATTTTGGTAACTGCAGCCCTTAAGGTTATCACCCAACATTGGTTGCAACAAAGTTTACTGACTAAAGATATGTGGAGAAGTAATATAAACAAAATCAAAGTTATGGAAGCTATCACCGCCCAGTTAAACTTAAAAGTGGATCAATGTAATTCTAAGTGGCTCCCATATTGTGATTATATTGAGGATACTGAAGGGAACCCCAGTCCTAGACCAGTTCTTTCAGAACTGAAGGGGAGAAACTGAGAGATGGGTCAAACATTACAAGTAATGAGACAGGGTCAATGAAATTCAGAGCTAATATGAGAACCAAGTAAGAAAGTTAAGACCCGGAATTGAGGATAAACGGTTAAGAGTAAAATCCACATCGAATGGAACGTTACTAAGTTGAAGTTGTGTATAGTAGATTAGTATGAGGAGTTAATTACCTTCTAGAATTGTAATATAATAATATTATAGTTTAATGCATTAGAAAAAGAAATATCATCTGAAGGCAGTTCATCGAAAAGCAACTGAGGTAAAAAGCAAGAAAAATTGTAAGTATGAACATGATGCTTAATTGGTACATGTCTATGTACATGCAATGGAATACTGCCAAAAGTGTATTGGAATGATAAACTATAAATAAAAAATTAATTAAGTTAAAAAAAAAGAGTGAATTCGGACACCATCTTTGGCAGAAATGTAGGGTTAGTATGCAGGGAAACCCTGTCCCTGTGGAAAATTAAATAGGGCTTTTTACACATCAGGACCTGCAACTCAGAAATCCTCTGAGCCGAAGTAACTGCAACTAAAAACACAGGTTACTTACCTGTAATAGTAGTTCTAGGAGTGGTATATGTTGTTCATCCACACATCTTGGCAGTTGCCTTTCCCTTTAAGATCAGCCGGAAGTCTTTAAGCTGGCTCCTCCCACCCACCTGGGTGGTATAACCCTCGGCTCTGCCCTTTGGTGCCAAATCTTGCCTGCTGGAAGCAGTGGTTGTGCGTCAAAGCCAGGGAGGTTTGGTACAGTGTGATGAACATGTACCACCTAGAACTACTGTTACAGGTGAGTAACCTGTGTTTCTAGGGATGTGGATATCTTGTTCTTATCCACATGTCTTGGCATACTCCTAACAGTTCTCCGGGAGGAGGGAGGCAAGGCGCACATCCCCTACTTAGGAAAAAGAGCTTGGAGAACTGAGGCTCCAAAACCAGCATCCAGCGTGACTCTAGGTCGACGTGGTAGTGGGCAATGATGGTGTTTGCTGACTTCCAGGAAGCAGTCATGCAGATTTCCTGGATAAGGATGTCCCTAGAAGCAGCCACCGACGCAGCAGTGTGGCAGGTGGAATGAGCTCTTAGCCCTCTGGAGGCTCCCTACCCACCAACCTGTAGCAAAGATCAATGCAGGATGTAATCCAACTGCCAATCGTCCACTTGGCTGCAGGTCTGCCAGGCGTGGCTTCAGCGTAGGTGACAAACAGCTGGTGAACCTCTCCCTGAACTTCAGCCATGCGCTCCTTATAATAAGCAAGCGCTCACCTCAGGTCCAAAGTATGAAACCTATATTCGGCATCCGAGGTGTGACTGGGGTAGAACACTGGCAGAGTCATCACCTGGTTCAGGTGGAACTCTGACACAACCTAACATACTAACATACTATTTGCCAGCAGATTAGGCCTTACGGTCTATCGAGTCTGCTCGAACCTAGATCCTTAGTTGGGTGCCAAGATCCTCCCATCCCTTGTTCTCTAGAAACCCCTATCATCCATCCCCACCCCCCCCGGGACAGGCCATCATCTGATACATCCACTTTCTGTGTCTATCCCACCCTCTCTTGAAGCCCTCCACTGTGGATCTCTGAACCAGCTCACCAGGCAGTGCATTCCAAGGGTCCACCACCCTCTCGGTGAAAAACCTCCTCCTCTTTCCCCCTCACCCTTCCACCTTCCAACTTCAAACCATGCCCTTGGTGATACCTCCTGCTTTAGTCTAAAGATCCCTCCATGTTTACCCTATTTATTCCCTTGAGGTGCCTTGAAGACCTCAGTCATGTCCCCCTGTCTCTCCTCTCCTCCAATGAAAATAGGCAGAGCTCCTCAAGTCTGTCCTCATAAGTCAAATCCCCTAGCCCTCGTTATCATCTTTGTTGCCCTCCTCTGTACCCTCTCCAGGAGCTGTATGTCCCTCTTCAAATGTGGTCTCCAGTACTGTACACAGTACTCAAGGTGTGGTCTAACAGTCCATTGTACAGCGGCAGAATCACTTCCCTGCTCCTAGAGGTGATCCCCTTACGATGCATCCCAACATCCTGTTTGCCTTGCTAGCTGCTCTCCTGCACTGCTCAGAGTTATTCATACATGTATCCACCATGACCCCTAGGTCTTTTTCCCTATTGAGGCCTCCAGCCTCCCTCCCAGGGTGTACCTGTGTTTAGGGTTTCCCGACCAAGATGCAACACCTGCACTTGGTGATATTGAAATTTAATTTCCATGTGTGAGCCCAGCTTTCCAGGGTGTCCAGGTCCCTTGCAGGGCCACCTCCTCTTCTCCCTCAACTACTGCTCCCATCTTGGGTCATCCGTGAAGAGACTCATTTCACACCCTATACCCTCCTGATGTCTGATATGTATGCATTAAACAGGATCGGACCCAGGACCGAGCCCTGTGGTACCCCCTACCAACCTCTCTAGGGTTCGAGGCTCCCCACAGACCACTACTCTCTGAGTGCGTCCAGCTAGCCAGTTTTCAATCCATCTGACCATCAAAGGGCCTATTCCTAACCCCATCAGTTTATCCACCAGACCATTGTGGAGACAGAGTCAAACGCCTTGCTGAAGTCCAAGAATAATACATCCACAGGCTTACCCCTGTCCAGTTCTGATGTTACCCATTCATAGAACTCACAAGGTTGGTTTGACATGATCTACCTGGCACAAACCCATGTTGCCGACTATCCAGACCTCCCACCTCCTCCAAGTACACCCCAATCGTTCCTTTAGAATACTCTCCATTAATTTTCCCACCACCGAGGTCAAACTGATGGGTCTATAATTACCTGGTACTTCCCTCGACTCCCCTTTATGGATTGGTACCACAAGTGCCTCTCGCCAATCCCTAGGCACCCTCCCTGTCTCAAGTGACCTGCTGAAAAGCTCCGCCAGGGGTGCAGCCAGTATGTCCGCCAATTCCCATAGTACTCTCGGATGAATGCCATCCGGCCCAGGAGATTTGTTTTCTTTAGGGCCTTGAGGGCTAACCACACCCTTTGGTGGAGATAGCATCATCCGTCCCTCCCCTTACTGGTCTTTTATCCTTATCCAGATGTGACCCCCTAAGTTCTACTTTCCTCCTTCTTGCTCCATTTCTGTTGCTCCCCTGATCCCACTCCCTGCCTTCCATCCCCTTCATGCCTTGTTTTGTAGATATCCCATCCCCCTAGTGAACACAGAGGCAAAATACTCAGTAAATACCTCTGCCTGGTCCTCGCCTCTTCCACCCACCCTCCTTCTGATCTCAATCTGCTGAGATGGCCTTAGTTTTCTCCGCTCCCCAATGTACGGAAGAACCCTTTTCCCTTTATGTATTCCTGTGCCAGCCGCTGCTCTTTACTGGACTTTGCTCTCCTCACCATACGGGTGACTTTTCTAGATGCAAGCTGGTACATTTCATCCCTATCCTCTTGTTGTTTTATATTTTTGTAGGCAGCCTTCTTTTCTCTGACTGCCTGTACCTCACTGGACCACCAGCATGGTTTACGTGACCTTGCTCCCTACGTTTCAACTTAGCAGATCCTGACTGCTTCATGAAGTCCCCGTTTATGACCTCCATCTCCTTTCCACACTTGTCATTGAGGTAATCCTTCAAGTGATCCTTGAGAATATTTCCCATGCCCATAAAGTCTGCCCCTGAAGTCCACTGCCAGTGTCCTAGATCTCACCCCACTCCCCCATGCTTATTTGAAACCAGACAGTATTGTGGTCACTCCCAGTCAGGGGTCCTGTACAGCTAAGTCCTTACCAGATCCCCATCTGCCAGAACCACATCCAGGACATGCCCCTCCCTTGTGGGCTCCATCACATGCTGTGTTAAGAACACATCCTGGAAGCCATCCAGCAGCCTCTGCCCCTGGCCACCTTAGAGGACATGGTTCTCAGTTTGTACCTGGCTAAAGGTCCCCATCAACACCACTCCTTCCCTTTTGGACCACACTGGGCAATGATGTTGTCCAGCAAACCATCCTCTAGAACATCACTCATCCCGGGGCCTATATGCTACTCCCAGCTTGACCTTATCTCCTGCTGGGGATCAAGGTGACCCATAAGGCCTCCACGCTTCTCTGCCTCTTCTACCATAGCAATTTCTATATCATCTCTAATGAACATAGCTACTCCACCCTCTGACCTCCTTTCTATCCTTCCTAAGCATAGTGTACCCTGTACATTTAGGTCCCAGTCGGTTTTTGTTGGCCCACGCCTGGACCGCCACATCCACCCCACCCCTCAACAGCATGGCCTGAACTCCTGCAACTTGTTTCCCAAGCTCCTGGCATTTACTAACACCAACCCCCACCCCTTATCCCTGATCCTCTTTGTCAAACCCACCCAGATTCCTTATACTTCCATCCTCCCCTGCTCCTCCTGAAACCTCCACCTCAGTCTGTTTCCTCCCTCTTGGGCTTGACGGCTACTCCCTCATCTGGAGGAGAGGCTTCTGGTCAGCCCCTCCCTCATCCCTTCCCCCTTACAAGTTTAAACCCCACCTTTCTTGTATGTAGTCAGCCATCCCTGTTTAAGGACTTCCTTCCTCAATGGGGCAAGATGAAACCTGTCCTTGGCATATAGTCCTTATCCTCCCAAACTCCATTCCAGTTCCTAACACCCCAACCCATTCTCTTCACCCACTTCCTGAGCCAGTCATTAACCTCTAGGAGCTTCTTTTTCTCCACTGAGGTCTTTTGTACTGGCAATATCTCCAAAAGGAAATGTTGCATCCATTATCCTGACAGACTCTGGCAAGTTCTGAACCTTGCTTGGATTTCCAAATGCTATTTCCTCTAGATCATTAGTTCCCAAATGCACCAGGAATCGGTTCCTCCACAATCCCAACCATTTCATACACCATGAACTTTGCTCTGTGCACTGTCAGCCCAGAGATACTCACTACCTTCACCTGGCTATGGCATCCACCCCCTGTCCCTCCCAATGGATACCCTAATCATCGAGTCTCCCAGTAACAGAACCTTAACACCGCCATCATCCTTATGGTTACCTCCACCATGCCCCCTCTCAGCCCCCCTCTCCCTTATTCATGATCTCAATTTCATGGGAGTCTTCCTGCCTTATTAGAGACCCCTCGTCACCCTCCCTTTCTGCCTCCCTTGCTATTTTGCCCACTTAACTCAAACCCCTCTGAATAGGTGTCCTTTAACCCTCTCTTATCTGAACCATTTATCCTGGCCCTGATGGTTCCCTTCCCCACCACCACCATCCTCCCCTTGTAATAGTACCCCTGCTTCCAGAGGTTCTCTGTGGTCCCCTTTAGCTAGGGCCCCATCCTTGGTACTGACCTCCCAGCTGAAGGGGCTCCTCTCCCACCTCCTTGTCTCCCAGTTTCTCTCCAATCATGCTCTCCTCCCTCATGTCTGGAATATGTTGCATCTCCCCCATTTGCTTAACATATATGTTTCCCCTTCTCCCTCTGGGACTATGTCTATCCTTTCCATAGCTGGTCTGTGATGCCCTATGGGTATCCGACTCCCTCCCCCCGGCCTCTGTATAAGTTTCCTCATTTCCACCAACCCCTTCCTCCCCCTCTAGGTTGCTTAGTAGCTCAAATTTATTGTGACACTCTATATCAGCCTCCATCAAGTAACCCAAGTTTCCCCTGACTGCATCTCTAAACTGACCCTCTTCTTCCTCTCTTGCACTGTTCACCTTAGGAGCTCCCTTCCCACAGTCTGCTGTTTTAGGCTTCCGCACAACAGTCCCTCCTGACTCTTCCTCTCCAGTCTCTTTGTATTCGAATGTTCACTCCCACGCTTCCCTTAGCATCGACTTCCCTATCTAAGGTCCTCTGTCCCTAATATCCCCCTCCCTGCTTGCTGTAACAAGCGTCCTGTAATTTCAGGCGTTGCCCAGCCTCCCTCAGCCCCACCCTTCTGCTGCCCATATCCACACCCCTTATCCTTGGACACCCCCCAGCTCCCACAGCTTACTCCTAACCAATATACCTCACCCTGATACAAGATAGCTGGCTCACAGAGTGGCAGCCTCCCTCTCCAGGCCCAATTTAGAATTATTGCCATCCCACAGCCTGTGCAGCCTACAACCCTTCCAAAGATGCCTGCCATGGTGAATATTGCCACCCTGATTTTCCCCTCTGTTTATAATAGCACACCCTTTTCTCAGTCCCTTCCCCGAGTACAGTTTCTCATACTGACTGTAGTTATTTACAAACCCAATTTCAACCCCACCAATAACGCTCTAAGTCTCACAAACACATACAATCCAGTGTGAGTTCGGTCCCACTAACAGTGTATGTAAGCAGACATCAGGTACCATACGATGTCACAGGCCCACCAGCTCCTGTTGCTCCGAATTTCAGTCCCAAACAGAAATACTCAGCCCTTCAATCCCAACCCCCAGTGGCTTTTCAGTATTTAAGAAGGCATACAAAACCTTCGGAAGGAATTTCGGGTTGGGGCACAGGACAGCCTTGTCCCTGTGGAAGACCAAATAAGGAGACTTAACAGAGAGCGCCTGGAGCTCCCCAATCCTTCTTGCTGACGTGATAGCCACCAGAAAGGCAGTCTTCCACGAGAAGTGTGACATATCACACTTGTGCACTGGTTCGAATGGCTTGCCCATGAGCTCTGCCAGTACTAGCAGTAGATCCCATGTTTGTGGTGGTTCACGTCCCGGAGGGGAAATGTGATTGAGACTTTGGAAAAATCACCAGACCAGCTTCTCCTGTGCCACCGTCTGCTGTCCAGCCTGCACCTGGTAGGCAGAGATGGCTGCCAGGTGCACCTTAAAGGTCATCGACCGAAGTACCCCTTTGGAGAGAGACCAAAGGCAGTCTAGGATGCTAGCCACTGGACAGGACAAAGGGTCCAACCCTTTGCCCTGACGTCAAATGGAGAATCTCTTCCACTTGAAGGCATAGTACTTCCTGGTTGATTCCTTCCTAGATGCCTGAATTACAGTGAGTACATCTTCAGAGAGACCCAAAGCCTGCAACTCTAGCTGCTCAGGAATCAGGCTGTCAGGTGCAGGAATTGAAGGTCCGAGTGGAGTACCTTCCCCTGATTGATGGAGAGCAGGTCCGGGCATGCTGGAAGATATCTCGGGAGCCTAATGCTGAGGCTGAGGAGATTGGGCTACCAAAACCGGCACAGCCAGTCCGGAGCCACCATGATCATCTGTGCCTTGTCCCTTCTGACCTTGAGGAGCACCTTGTGGACCAAGAGAAGTGGAGGGAAGGCAAAAAAGAGGCCTGGGACCAACGGCCTCGAGAAGGCATCCCCCTGCAGCAAGCTCTGCTGAGGGGGCCGGGCACAAAACAGCCTCAGCTTTGCGTTCTCCCTGGAGGCAAACAGATCCACCTGAGGGGTTCCCCACTGTGAGAACAAGCTGTGTACTACCTCTGGATGGAGAGACCACTCGTGGGACGCCTGGCCCACTCGGCTGATGGCATCCACCAGTTGCTTTGAGGCTCCTGCCACATGAATGGCTAGAAGATCCGCTTCCAGTCTACTTATGAGGGTACAGATGTGGAGAATTTCCATGCACAGTGGCTGGGAGTGAGTGCTGCTCTGTTTGTTGAGATAGTACAACAACTTGACCCCGAAGGAATGGAGCGAAGGCAGTCAGTGCCAGCCGGACTGCTCGGATGGAGAGACCACTCGTGGGATGCCTGGCCCACTCGGCTGATGGCATCCACCAGTTGCTTTGAGGCTCCTGCCACATGAATGGCTAGAAGATCCACTTCCAGTCAACCCATGAGGGTACAGATGTGGAGAATTTCCCTGCACAGTGGCTGGGAGTGAGTGCCGCTCTGTTTGTTGAGATAGTACTACCACTTGACCCCGAAGGAATGGAGCGAAGGCAGTGCCAGCCGGACTGCTCGGAGCTCCAGCATGTTGATGTGACATCAGGATTCCTTGGGGGTCCAGAGCCCATGGATTCTATGGTCTCTCATGTGGGCATCCCAGCCTGGTAGAAAGGTGTTGGTCTTCAGGATGACCGTTGGCTCAGAGCGGACAAACGGGATCCCTTTCTGCATATGCTCCAGGATGGTCCACTACTGGAGAGTGTCCCACATCTTCTGGATCATAGTGTCCAGCTGGTCAAAATGACCTAGTTGCTGAGTCCACTGGCTGGCCAGCTCCCACTGAAGGAGGCGCATATGCCACTGGACCCATTGGACCACTGAGGTGCAGGATGCCATGTAGCCCAGAAGTCGCAGGAAGTCCTGGGCAGGGCAAAAGTGACCAACCAGAAATGATCGGGCAAAGGAGGAGAGAACCTTGATGAAGCAGATTAGCTGCGAAGGCACGAGTTCCAACTTGGTCTCGTTGACCAGGAGGCCAACATCGATGCAGGTCTGGAAGCCAAGTACCTGGACCTCTCCACATTCTGCCTGGAGGGACCTGCTATAAGCCAACCATCCAGGTAGGGGTACACTCTGATCCCTCGATGCCAAAGACGGGCCGCCACCACTGCAATGCATTTAGTGAAGACCCTGGGGACCGATGACAGGATGAATGACATGTCTTGGAACTCGTAGAGGGTTCCCTCTGCTCAGAAGCAGAGGAACCTTCGGTGTTATGGACGGTTCGGAATGTGAAAGAATGCATCCTGCAAATCCAGGGAGTAAAACCACATGTTCTGCTCGAGACATGGTATGATCTGTAACAGAGTTACCATCCGGAAGGTGTGTGACCTGAGAAACGTGTTCAGGTCGTGCAGATCTAGAATGCAGCGCCAGCCCGCCGTCCGTTTTGGGACCAGGAAGTACCTGGAAACGAACCCTGGATTGACAGGGGCATCCAAGACTCTGACCACCACCTCCTTGCAGAGGAGTTGGGTGATGTTGCCTCGAAGAGCCGACTGAGTGTCCATGGATACCTTCTCCTCATGTGGGGCGTGGGCTCGCCTTGGTGGGTACTGCTCACATTCCAGAGGCAGACCTTGGCCGACCACTTCCAAAACTCACCTGTCCATTGTAACAGTGGACCAAACGGAAAGGAAGTGGTGGACCTGGCCCCCCACGGGTGGACCCAGAAGAAGCATGACAGGCATGGGGGTGGTCACTCCCATCTCATCACTGTGCAGGCTTGGAGGTGGAAGGTCTGGCTGGGGATCCGCCGGTGATTCTTCCCTCTGGGCTTATGAGCCCCTGACTTGGGCCGAGGGCGCCAAGACTGAGCCTGCTGATGCTGCCCAGATTGGTACTGGGCCTGCTTGGTCGCAGGGGCAGAAGGCCGAAAGGGCTTGTGCTTCTGCTTCTTGGAACCCTGAGATTCCTTCTGGGCGGAAGCAACGGAGTCCAAGGTGGCACTGGACTTCCTGATGCGTTTAAGGTGACCATCAAGCCCTGGACCGAACAAGTCAGTGCCCAGGAAGGGCATGTCTGCCATTTTGTGCAGGGTGTCTGCCGCAAAGGTCGAGACTCAGCCAGGCCCTGTGGTGCATGGCTACTGCGGCAACCACCAAACATGCACAGAAGTCCCCAATGTCCAGAGCCATTTGGAGTTGCTGTTTTGCCACAGCCCGACACTGATCCCGGACCTGCTTGACTGTAGTCTGGAGGTCCGTAGGGAGATGAGGAAGCATCTCATCTAAAGAGCCCAAAAGGGCTTGGGAGAAGTGTGCCATGATGACAGCCGAGCTCGTCTGATGGAGACCAAGCAAAGAGGCAGCATAGACTTTCCTACAGAGTGGTCCAGTTTTTGGACTCTCTGTCTGGAGGTCTATCAGTGTCTCTAGAATTGCCCGAGCACTGAAACACTGAGTTGGTCACCAACCCCTCGTCTGAGGGGTGCTCCATGAACCCTGAAAAGGAGCCGATGGGCACCGTATACTTGCGAGCCATCCGAGCTGATGGCGCAGAACAGGAGTCAGGGTGCTGCCAAAGCTCCAGGGCCAGGTCAACAATGGCTTCAGCCACTGGGAAGGATTCTGTCAGAGAATCCCCTTTATCCAGAATGTCTGTCAGGGGATATCAAGCCCATTTTTGAACAGGCTCCAAAGGCATCCCCGTAGACTCAGAGATGAGACGGAGAATGCCCATGAAAGACGTGGGACCCTCCGCCATCGAAAGACCCACAAGCGATTCCTCGTCGAGCGGACAGGAGTGCAGGGAGGGGTCCTCGGACTCCGAATAGATCGGCCAACCACCTGTGTCACCTCTGACCCGCCACAGACGGTCGGGAGTAAGAGTGACCGACAGCCTGTGCGGGAGGCCCTTAGCAGGCTGAGATTCCTTGAGAGGAGCACTTGATGGAGGCTGTTTAGGAGGCGGCTCCACCATAATCGGTGGAGTGGCTGTTTTCGGCCTTCACCGGCTCTGCAGGTGGAGGGACAGTGTTGGCTGGCTCTGGAGGAGTCAGTGTCAGCCTAGAGGGTGATAGCCATGTGATGGCTGGTGTGCAAGACTGTGTCGACTTTGAACCAGCTAACACTAACTGTTGCCACATGAGATCCTGGTAGCGTCGGCGCAACTTGCGCCGAAGCCCCTCCTCTTCCGAGGGGGACATCTTTTTAAAACGCCCAGAGTGGCATTTATGGGTTTTCATTGACCTGTCGGATGAAGATTACCAACACCTAGTCCTCGACTACCAGGGGCGCTCAGAAGGAGCTGGGGAAACCCGCGGTTCCTCCAGATCATGGTCAGGGACTGTGAAGAGGTGTCCAGTAGGCTGGGTCTCCTCCACACTGGGTCCAGGCAGGACTGGATTCCTGAAAAGGAAGTTGTCTGCCTCATCAAGCGACGACAGGTTGATGATAATTTCGACTGAGTCACCGTCCCGCATCTCAGGCGGCTGGCCTGATGGGGGCACTGTGAAGTCATCGAAACTGGAGATTCCTGGAAATGAGAATGCTCTCGATCCCAAGAATGATGACGTCAAATCTTCTCCTTCTCTCTCAACTCCTTGGAATCCTTATCCCTTTTTGAGGAACGGGAGCTGTGCGAAGCTGACGGGACCTCCCCCTTGGTCGGGAGAGACTGGAACAACTCCTTGAAGGAGCCTGTAAAGGTGGAGCCCAGTTTTAGCGGGACAAAAACCGAAGCCGTACAGGACTGACCAAAAGGCCTTCATCTGTTCCCGTTGCTTGGTGGACCCCGCGGCTGTGGAAACCACTCAACGGGCTTCTTTAGATTTGTTTGGCGGGTTCCATTTCTCCGGATGGCCAAGCTGCAGTCAGGCGAGATGACCATCTGGCATATTCGATCGGAAAGTGCAACAAAAATCGCAAGCCTGGGTATCGTGATTGTGACCCAGCCAATAAACGCACATGGCGTGCGGGTCAGTGCGAGATGTCGTCTGCCCCGCAGGGGCACTAGTGGAACCCTGGCAAGGACCTGTCCTCCATCGCGGTCACAATAAAAGATCATAGTGGAAAAACTCTTACGAGTTTAAGTACTGGTAGAAAATACAAAGATTTAAGTGCCAGGGCCTACTCAACGCGGGAGCGGTAAGGAGGGAACCTGATTCTTCCAAGCAGAAAGGAAGATCTGGCATCAAGGGGCGGAGCCAAGGGTTATACCACCTAGGTGTGTGGGAGGAGCCAGCTTAAAGACTTGCGGTTAATCTTAAAGGGAAAGGCAACTACCAGGATGTGTGGATAAGAACAACATATCCACATCCCTAGAAATAACGCTTTCCAAGACAGGAAGCGTAGCTCGCAACTTGCGGCTGGTTCAAAGGGAAGCAAAAGGTTTTTCTAACATAAACAGCAGATCCCATGGGGGAACAGGGTCCCGTATGGGAGGTTTGATATGCAGGATACCCCTCAGGAAGGTACAAGATAGGTCCAGCTGTTCCAGGGTCCTGCCATCCACTGGTACGTGATATGCCGAAATGGCTGAAAGGTGCACCACCTTTATAGATGAGTAATCCAGGCCCAACTCAGACAAGGAGAGAAGGTACTCCAGAACCATGCTCACTGAGCAGGATAAAGGATCCAGACCATGGGCTGATGCCAACAGGCAGAAGCGCTTTCCATTTCATGGCATAGGTGGCCCTGGTCAAGGGCTTCCTAGCTGCTATGAGAACGTCTGCCACTTTGGAAGATATGCTAAACTTGCTTTGCAGTATGTCTGTAGGAGTCAAGCATGCAGGTGCAATGACTTGAGATCCGGGTGCACTAGTTTCCCCTGGTCCTGGGAGAGCAAGTGTGAGGACAGGGGAAGAGGAACTGGTGGCTCTACTCCCAGCTGCTGGACCAACAGAAACTAAATCTGGCAAGGCCAGAAAGGTGCTATCAGGATCATGTCTGCTCATTCCGCTTGTAGCTTCAGCAGAACCTTCTGAAGCAATGGGAACGGAGGGAAGGTGTAGAGAAACTTCCTTGTCCAGGAGAGGGACAACGCGTCTCACCAGAAAACACCAGGACCTGGATCTAGCCAGCATGAATTGGGCAGTTTGGTGTTGAGCGGTGACGCAAAGAGGTCCAGCTCTGGGAGTCCCCATCTCTCGAAGAGATCATCTGCTACCTCCTGTAGCAACTCCCACTTGTGAGCACGAGACCGTGAGCAACTTTGGCTGTCAGTCAAGGTACTTTGGACTCCTGGAACATGGGCTACTACGAGCTCTAGACCGTCATCCACTGCCCAGTACCATACTCTCATGGCCTCTCTGAAAAGAGGGTAGGAATGCATACCCCCTTGCTTGTTGATGTATTAGATGACAGACATGTTGTCTGTCTGTACCAGTAAGGGGCCTGGGAGGAAGACCATCTGAAATGCCTGTAAGGCATAAAGGACAGCTCTCATCTCCAACACATTTATGTGTAGGTCTTGTTCCATAGCAGTCCATGCCCCTCTTGTCTGGTTGTCCTGGAAATGCACTCCCCATCTGAGTCCTGAGGCATCTGTGGTCAGCACTTTCTGAGGACTGGGCTTCTGGAAGGGGGCTCCTGAAGGGATGGGGTTAGCCGCCACCCCAGGGTCTGACGTACTGCATTGGAGATCCGAACCAGTTGATCTAGATCATCCAAGCATTGATCCCATTGCACCCTGAGGTTCCACTGCACGACTCGCATGTGGAGCTGGGCTAATGAGACGGTCACAATGGCAGCTGCCATGTGACCGAGCAACTGCAGTATGGTGCGAGCTGGGATCTAGTTGTTTGAAGCAATCCTCCATGCCAACGACTGAATGTGATCCGCCCTGTCAGAGGGGAGAAATGCCCTCCCTTGGTTGGTGTCCAAGACAGCCCCCTATGTATTGGGAGTCTTTGACAGGGCCAAAGGGAGGATTTGGGGAGATTCAGCATGACCCCTAGCATCTGGAAAAGCTGGAAAGTCCCTTCTAGAGTAAGAAGCAACTGCTCCTTTGTTGAAGCTGTTGGGAGCCAGTCATTCAGGTAGGGGTAAAGGAAAACCCCCTTCCTCCTGAGAGCTGCTGCCATTACTGCCAGGCATTTGGTGAACACCTGAGGTGTCGACGATAGGCCAAATGGCAGAGCTCAAAACTGATAATGCTCTCCCTGAAAGGTAAAGTGAAGGTATTTCCTGTGGGATGGGAGGATCTTGATATGCATGTATGTGTCTTGCATATCCAGGAAACAGAGCCAATCCCTCTGGTTGAGCATGTGCAGTAGGCCTGGCAGGGAGACCATCCTGAACCTCTTGTACTCAATGAAATAATTCAGATGACTGAAATCCAGGATGGGGTGGGGGTCTCCTGTCTTTTTTGGCACCAGAAAGAAGTGGGAGTAATACCCCATTTCCCTCTGATTCAGAGGAACCTCTTGAATCACCTTTTTTGACAGGAGGGCCTATATCTCCACCTGAATGAGGATTGTGTGAGATGGAGAACAGTGGGTGGGAATCGGTGGGCTGTCTGGAAGCAACTGGGTGAACTCCAGAGAGTACCCCCTCTCTACAGTCTGAAGTACCCACTGATCTGAGGTGATGCTGGACCATCCTGAGAGGTAAAGGGAGAACCGCCCTCCTACTGTTCCCCTTGGAGCTCTGCTGGAGGAGGGTGGGCAGGTAGGGAGGCATGCGGTAGGCGTTGGAGTGGGCAAGGGAGCACTTGCGCTCTAGGCATTTATGTGTCCCTGCTGTCTGAGGGGGAGCCTTTCTCTTGTATCATCCTCTTTGTGGTTGCCTTATTGTTTGTTGACCTTGTTGTTTACGCAAGGGTTGACACCTATATGGGGTCAGCTCTGACTTGTTCATCTTGTGGACATCGGAAATGGCCTTTCCCAAGTACTGTAGTCCAGTTATCATCTTTTCTACCTCTTGGCAAAAGAGGACTGGCCTTTGGAAGGGAGCATCTAGGATAGTATCCTGTAAGTCCTGCCTGAATCCTGACACCTGCAACCAAGAATATTGTCTAAGGCAGTCCCCTGTAGCTGCTGCCCTGGCTGCTGCATTTGCAGAGTTGAAGGAGGATCTGAGAACATAGTTTCACATGTCCGCCCTGGACTGTAGAATGGCTATAAGTTCTGACCTGGCCGGGGAGTCTGACTGAGACCTAGCCAGGTCTAAAGCCTTTCTCCAGAGGGACTTCTGGTACATAACCGTATGTGCCAGAAAGTTGAGAGATCTCACCGTGCATGTCGCAGAGGTATAGACCTTGCAGTCAAACCAATCTATCTTTTTAGATTCTTTGTCTGGAGGTTGAGAACTCATATGTTTTGGCTGTTGTGTCCATTCATGTGCCGCAGTGAGGACCATGGAGTCAGCATTTGGTTGGTCACTTAGATGTGGTGCCTCTCTAGGGGTTCTGTAAAGGCAGTTGGCCTTCTTAGGCACCGCCGAAGTCATGGATGGATGCTTCCATGCAAGTTTGGTTACATCAAGCCAGCCTGGTGGTGCTGAGCGTTGAGGCACTGGACGCCTTACCTCACGTTACACCATCGACCCTGGTTTGAGAATGATCTTGGGTCATCAGGGTGCCGGCATGGGGGAGAAGCAGGATCAAGCAGAGCCGGCAGGCTGCTCTCCTCTCCTGGGGTGGGTTGTCGCCCACCGTAGTTCCGCTTCCACCAGGTGGTGGTCCGGTGGGATATCGCAGACTGAGGGAGCAGCAAGGATAGGAGGGTGGAAGGGGCTGTGCTGACGCCATGGTGTGCATGCCTCCACATGCACGCATGTATGTACGGCCATGTGCCAGTAACTCGGGCAGGGAAGTTGGACACTACTACCTGTCACGCTCTGTCCCCTTGCTTATGATTACTTTATGATATCTGTAGAATAAATAACTGGTCTGTGTATGAAATTGTCTCACACAAGTTAGCAGATTTGACTTTGACTTTCAGGAGGTCAGTAGCTGAAACTACAGGATGTAATTAAACAGACCAGGAGGGGCCATTTAATTAAGACTTCCTTACAGAAGGGCATTTCATTACCTTTTTATGACCTGCCCAGGCTTTTGAAGTTGAAACCGAATGTGAGTTTATGATGTTTCAGGAACGAAGGTAACTGGGCTGGTTCATCTCAGTATTAGCTCATAGCCAGAAGTGTGTGAAAAGTCGTAAACTCCCTCAGATCACACTAGCACAGGAAATCAGCAAAGGGACATGAGTGTGGGATTGTTAAGTTCAAAGAGAAATGTTTAATCAAAGGGGTGTCATATGTGGGAAATGTTTTTTTATTTGCTGATGTTCACACTATATTTAAAAATACTTCCTCGTATATAGTTTTGTAAGAATTAATCCTAAACGGAGGTGGGGAAAGATAGAGTTAAATGAAACATTGTGTATGGGATTGGGTCATATCATCTTTGGGCTCCGAGACAGAAAAAGTTCTCTAACAATCAGCACTTAAAAAGGTAATACTTAGCAAAGATCTTAAGTATTGTGGTAGGAGTCTGTGTTCTGTAATTTTCTCATTTTCTTTTATGACTGTGAGCTCATGCTATTTGTTCTGTATTTTATTTTACCTATTTTACAATTTTTAGTAAACAACATTTTCTTTAAGATACTGCCTGTGTCTCCTCAGTCATTTTTGCCTGTCATTGCTGAACCAATATTAAGTCTGACAGCTGTAAGGGCTTGCATGGTGTTACTAAGGTGGAAAAAAAGGTAGGGAATACCTGGGTCTCATATAGAGTTTTAAAAGGGTTGATTTTGGAGACCTGGTTTGGTGCCCCTGGCGAAAGATTGTACTGCAGTCCCGAAGAGGGTACATATCTGAGACTGTACATTGGGTATGCTAGCATACGGTTCACAGTTTGAATCCCCTCCAAAACTCAAGGCTAAAGGTGATTCGGACCCAAAGTAGACAGGAGAGTTACCCTGTCTGTTACCCATTCACACTATTGCACTCGGAGTTTGGTACTGTGGGAGCAAAGGGCTTGACCTGCGGAGTGCATTTGTGACACTACCTACAAAGAAAAACCCATAAAAATCTATATATAAAAAGTTCGGGGGGGGGGCTGTGGAGCCTGAGCTGACAGGCAGCAACTTGGAATGGCCTGCATAAAAAGCTCTAAAATAGATCAAAATCTGCTATTTTGGTTGCTAATTTAAGAAATAAACCCAACGGATACAACAAGGAACCTCATAAAGCTAACATGGGGAATCCCAGAAAAGACAGAGGTGGTGGTACAAGTGCCAAATCTACTAGAACTCCGCAGGCAGCGAGTCATGGGACAGAGAAACAGGCCGCATCTCTTCTGGAACCAGAGGAGACCATGTCCTCTATCGGTCTTAAGATGCAAAGATTAATTACATCTGTTTCTGACTTAAGTTCCAAAAATGGACACTTTCACAACATGGGTCACTCTGGTGGAGAATTCAATGGCAGGGATGCAGGTGGAGATGGGAGATGAAAGGGGGCAAGCAGAATCTGCAGCAGCAGCAACCACGCTTTTGGTGAAGGAGAATCACCACCTGAGAGTCAGGCTCGAAACTTTAGAAAATCAAGCCCTTTCCTCGTACGTCCGAATCCTGGGTCTACCTGAAGGGATAGAGGGAGACCACCCTCTTATGTTCTTGTGCGAATGGCTGGACTCAAAACTAATGCCAGAGGGTCACAGCCTAAATATCTCATTGCAGAAGGCTTACCGGATCACGCCAAGAGGATATCGAGAAAACTCAGAGAAGCCCAGGACACTGCTTCTAGTCACGGATGGAGTTGGTTCTCGGGACAGAATCCTGCGCCTCGCCAGACAAGCAAGCCCCATAACGCAGGACATTCAAAATATTTTTTTATTCCCTGACTTAAGTTATGCCACACGTATCAGGAGGAAGAAATCTGATGGAGTTAGAAGAGTGCTACGGGAAGCTTCAATCATCCACTCGATGATCTTTCCTGCCAGACTGTGAATACTACACAAGGGCAAGGTTTGGGCCTTCTCTGACCCTACTGAAGCCGGGAAATGGGCCTCGAGATTTGTTTCAGTTCAGGATCGTCGTCGTGAACCTGGAGAGGCTGACTCGGACGCCGAGGACTGAATTTCAACGAACTGCAATGTAATAAAGTTGATATTTCTAAGCTTTAGCTTTATCTTAAACTTGAAGTAATCTTGTATTTGCTGCGAGGATGCCCCTAAATCTGCTTTAACCTGAAGGCATTAAAGCATTGCAATATTACCAGCCCCTCGCGTTAAAACATGGAGACATGTTGTTTTGAAATGTTTAATAATTGTTGGGTTTTGTCTCTTGAAAAGAAATATAAAGTGCTTAGATGAGTAAATCCTGAATGTTACTTTGAAAAGAAGTGGATTGGGTGGAGGTCTTAAGATGTTGCTGCCCTATTTATTTATTTATTTGCTTTTGTTAACCGGGTAAGGCACACTAGACAGCCATGTGCCTATTTTCAGGTGCGACCCGGGAGGGTTACAAGGTAGATGCGTATAAGAACAGTGAGTGAGTCAAGTTAACATACAGTGAGATAACAGTCAATAATAAAATGTGACATACAGAAAAATAATAGGCTTAATAGGGATTGAAAAGGTAGCTAACAGCATTTGAGATGATTTAGGACATGATAAATAAAGTGAGGTACATACATGGTGAGTTAGGCAGTGAGCAGCAAAATACATAAACAGGTTCGATCAGATGCAAACAGAAGTAAGTACTAGCAAAAAAGGGGTGGGGCACTGGGGGGGGCACACTGGGGAAAGGACAACAGAGAGGAAGGATATAGAGGACCAGGTGAACTCATTGGGAAGGAGGACAGGGAGTAAGCCTGGTGCAAGGAAGTCATGTAATAGTTACTCGACCAGTTAACAGGAGGGTAAGTGCAGTGGAAGCTGTGGGCACTGAAACCCTCCAGCATACCAGGTGCTAGTGTGCTACGAGGTACTGGGACATGTGGTGGATCCCTTCAGGAAGTTCCAGAGGGAGGCTTTAAATCCGGGATGGGAGGAGGAGGACCGAGTAAGGGCTGGGAACGAGTTCCATATTTTTGGGGGCGTGGGGCAAAGGCGTGCGATCCCGCCAGAAGTGCGAGGTTCTAGGAACTGGGCGATCCAGCGCTGCCCTCACCCAAGAGGGTAGGATGAGTGTGTCAGGCTTGAGGGAAGGGCGAGGCAGCAGGGTGGCTGATCTGACGACATGTTGTCGATGAAATCTCTGCGAAGGTGCTGTGCTTCTCAGGAGGAGCCACTCTAGGCATGTGTAGAGGCTCACAGCGGTGCGTGAGGGAGGGGCAGAGAGCGCAAAGCGGCAGATGTTGTTGTAGGCCGTGTCCCATTTCAAGAGGCTGGATTTAGGCACTGGGGCAAAGGTTACTAGCCCATAGCAGAGTGTAGGGAGGAGGACTTCCCCCCGGCTAGGGCCACACAAGCGGACGGGGTCAAGCAGTTTTTGGATCTGTAGGTGAGATCGAGCTTACCGTTCATTGCCTTGCAGACCTTCCGGATGTGTAGGGTAAGATCCAGCTGTGGATCCAGAGTGATGCCCAGATACTTGACAGCGGTCACCGTCTGCAGGGGAGAGCCATCAGCCCCGTAGATTTGTAGGGGAGCGAGGCAGGATTTTGTCTTGTTCAGGGAACCAAAAACCATGGCTTGGGTTTTCTTGAGATTGGTGGTAAGCCTGTGTTCCACCAGCCAGGACTAGATGTGCTTGAAGTCGGAGTTTAGTTGGGAATTTATGGTGGCAATGTCCCGGGCACTGGCTAAGATAACAAGGTCATCCGCATACAGGGTGGTATGCCCATGTGTGGTGATGGATGGCAGTTCATTAATGAAAAGGGAGAAGAGGGTAGGGCCAAGGACAGAACCCTGAGGGACCCCACAAAGGACAGATGTGGGGTTGGAAAGGGTCCAATTAAATTTGGTGTACTGCTGCCTTCCAGAGAGATAGTTGAGGAACCAAGCATGGGCAGGGGGGTGAGAGTCCAAGGGAAAGAAAAGTGGAGCTGAGTAGGGAGTGATCAACTCTGTCAAAGGCTTTGGAGAGATCCACAAAGATAGCACCGCTAAGGTTGCCTTGGTCGGTGGCAGTTCTGATCAACGAGGTGACTACAGCTAGGGTGGTAGCCGTGCTATGCCCCTTCCTAAACCCATGCTGAGCTGGAGAAAGGAGATTGTGGTTCTTTATATACTGGGTTAGCTGAGAGGCCACAACTTTCTCCTGAATCTTGGAGGCAGCAGACAGAATGGCGATAGGTCGATAGTTCAGGGGATCTTTGGGGTTGCCTTGTTTAAGGACGGGGACCACCTTGGCCACTTTCCAGATGTTTGGGATGATTCCAGTGGTAAGAGTGGTATTGAAGATGTACGTTACGGGCCTGGCAAGTAGGTGGGCCCCTAGCCTGAGCAGTTTCGGTTCGAGGCTATCGTGCCCTGCCCAGCTATGAGGGGAGAGGCTGACAAGCAGCTTCTGGGTCTGTTTTACCGACACCTGTTGTAGGTAGAAAGGGGGTCGGGAGTTGGGTCCGAGCGGAGGGGTGCTAGGGGCCTTGGGGGGAGAGGACAGGGAAGGAGGGGCAGACAATTTGGAAAACATGGCATTTGAAATTGTATGTGGGTTATTGCAACTGACCCCGCCAATGAGCAAGTCAGTGACTTGCACTCTGGCAGAGCCCCCAACCGCACTTCTGATGTTCTGCCAGAAACTCCTCG
Organism: Neoceratodus forsteri; assembly: GCA_016271365.2. NCBI lineage: Eukaryota > Metazoa > Chordata > Ceratodontiformes > Ceratodontidae > Neoceratodus > Neoceratodus forsteri. The sequence continues at coordinate 1,546,981,775 of CM057449.1, read as the reverse complement.
GATTGCTGGCAGAGGAGAGCAGGGCAGATTGGCAGAACTCACTTTTTGCTGAGCAGATGGCTTTTTTACAGGCGTTTCTGAGGCGTCTGTAAGCTAGGAGATCATTGTTGCTTTGGGAGGCCTTGTAGGTCTCCCAGCATTTGTCCCCGAGTTTCATAATGGAGAATAGGGCCCCCATGAAGCCATTTGGTAACAGCGCCCCTCACCCTCCTTCTAGTGAGGGGGGCGTTTGTTCTGCATGGGGATAAACTTATTTAAGAATACTTCCAGGGCTTGTGCCAGGTTCTTGGAGGTAATGACCCCTGACCAGTCAACTAGTATGAGGTCAGAGAGGTAGTCATGTATGTTAAATTTCGAGTAATCCCTCATCTGGATCACTTTACTGGGAATTTTAGTCTGAGAGATGCCCCATGTGCAATAGATAGGCAAGTGGTCAGAGATGGCATCTGGGAGAATATCTGAGGATGTGATCCTGTCGGGTCTGTTGGTCAGGATCCAGTCAATTAACGACCCTTTGTCCCCCCAGGAGGAGGGCCTTGTGCATTCGGTGATAATTTGGCTTAGGGTAAGGCCCGAGAGCAGTGGTTCGTATAATTTGCAATTGGGTCCCAACCAGTTAAGGTTGAAATCGCCTATGACAAGGACTTCACTGGGACCCATTTTATCACTAATACTGTGGAGAAGTGAGGAGAGTCCAGGCAGACCGCCCTTTGGAGGGTTGTAGGAACAGATCAGGTGAATTTTCTTTGTGAGCCCGAGCAGGAGAAGGGCGTGCAGGAACTCACTTGATGGGGAGGTAGTTGGTGAGTGATCAATGGTAGACATGTTTAGGTGCACTTTATAATAGAGCAATACCCCACCACCTTGTTTGTTCCCCTCCCAATCATGTCTGATGTGGCTGTACCCCGGGAGGGTGCTCATTGCATCAGGAATATGTGGCTTCAGCTATGTTTCCGAGATACCCATGATATCCGGCTTGTAGTGCACCCAGGCAGTAAGCTCTGCTAGGTTGGGTAAGAGGCTACGTAAGCTCTGCTAGGTTGGGTAAGAGGCTACGAACGTATAGGTGGACAATTTTTAGCCCTTTGGAGGAGACTTGAGGGAGGGCAGGGTGGCAACCTGGCTAGGTATGGTGGCCACGTCCCTGGAGTGTCCGGGGGGGTGGTGGTAGGGGAACAGCCATAGTGACAGGAGGTGGAAAGAACTGTCTGAATCGACTGCAAGGTGGGGGAAAGCTAGAGGAAAATAGGGAACAGATCACAGGACAGGAAAATAGCAAAAGAAATGGAAGCCAGAGGGAGTGACAGCGGCTAGGTGGCACAACCACACCCTGGACTCAGTACAAGGGGCTGTAAATTGTGTTATCGAGTGGCAGCTAAGGCAGTAAAAACAGATTGAGAAACTGCAGAGTTTCAAGCCAGAAGGCAGATTAGAGGGAGTTGAATAGGATGGGTTATAAGGCCGGCCACTAGTGGTGGGAGAAAATAACCTGCAAATGGTAAACAGGGTTGATTATTTTTCAGCCTCTCGTGACATCCACCAGCCTATTTAAGGGAGGGCCGACCAAGGGTGGTGTATACTCTAGGTACAGTATAAACTTACTTATATATAGCTTTATACTTTTAAATAGTATGACACCAATAGCCCCCAGGAGGGGCATGGCTTTTACGGGACTTTTATGGACTTAAGTTCTATGGACTCGGTCACACTGCTCATGGGCTCATTTCACAGCTCAATTTTGCTCTTGATATAAATTTGTGTAAAATGTTTAGCTACCCCTCTATGTGGTATCAATATATTGGGGATGCATTTAATCCTAAATATTAAGGGGAAATGTTATTGTTTCTCCAGATGGAGATTTACTATTGTGTCGTGGTCTGTCCCAGATATGGATTTATTGTATGTATGTATACATGTATAACAATAAAAATACAGTACAAAAAAAAAAAAGTTCAATTACATCTTGAAAGGGTTCCACAAGAGGTGGAATGACCAGAGGCTTAGGGCCACTGGCCACTAAGAATTTCACTAACCTGAGTCTTTCGGGTTCAGATCCTCGGTTTCCCACTGGTTTAGAAATAGAATATACTCATAACATCTAAAAAAGTGGTATCATCTGGGGGGATCTAGGCAAATCCTTCCTCGGCTGTGGGGAAGGAAGACAACCCTTCATCCGATGAGTCGTCAGAGGAGGAAAATCTGCTGGGCCCCTCTGATGAATAAGAAAAGGTGCCGGCCACATCCCTTTCATCTGAAGGACCCCTGGTCTGAGCTACTCAGGGATGAACGGCCTGGCGTTGGGGTTGGTGAAGGTGATTTCCTTGGACTTGGGGGTAGGTATGGCAGGGGGAGTTGGCATAGGGCTGACTCGTGTGGCTTGGGTAGCAAATCCCCTTTGATAGTGTTCCAATGCCCCCACTTCAGCTAGAGGAACCACAGGCGCTTGCAGTGGGTCTAGCATCTAATTGGGAGCGCCGCTAGGCCCTGGCGTTGGACCTGTAGGGTCAGAATGTCCTGTTGTCAAGTCTGGCATTTCAGTAACGGGGTGTCTGGTCCATGGGTGCCTCTTTCTCCCGTGTCAGGTGCCCTGGTGTATGGTCCGCTGGTGCCTGAGTGGGAGGTGATGGTGGAGAACCTGACACCTTGCCCCTGGGCAATTTGGCGCCTAGTGTTAGGTCCTCTGGCAGCTGTTCTGATGACGGAATCTTCTTGGAGCTCTTGGGATTAGACGACGGCTTAGAAGGCGGCATCTAGCCCGACGTCTCAGCTGGAGCATCAGTCACAGAAGTGGCTTGCCGGAGGACTCGTGTTTCGGTTGGCAGCTTATCGGACAAACAATGCTTTTCTTTACATTCAAGCTCGTGGCGTCTTTAAAGAGTTGTCAGGGTCTGTCATCTTGTCCAATGACCCAGAAGGAACAGCCTTATGGATGGCAGGCTCCTACCCACCATCCAAACCTCCTGACTTTGGCTCAAGGGAATGTGTGTGGGGCCTAATTGTCAGAGAGATGGGGGCCTTGGACAGCCCTTGCCCTGAAGACCTCCCTGCCTGACGTCTGGTCGGGGGCAGGAGGCTTTATCGACAGTAACCCAGGCAAGGAGAGGGAAATGGGAGGGACAGAGTCCAACATCACGCTGGAGGAGGAACTTAGAAACATAGAAGTTGACGGCAGATAAGGACCGCAAGGCCCATCCAGTCTGCCCATTTCTTTTTCTACCTTATAAATGTGCCATCGGCCTTTGCTATGTCAGTGACCTATCTATTCATAGTCATTTGTATTGCTCCCTTATGCCTATCCCATGCCTGTTTGAAGCCCTGCACTGTATTCATAGCCACTACTTCTGTGGTAAGCCATTCCAGCCATCTACCACCCTTTCTGTGAAAAAGAATTTCCTCATTCCCCTTAATCGGCCTCCTCTAATCTCATGCTGTGTCCTCTTGTCCTGCTATTTTCTTATATTTAAACATGTTAGACTCTTTCACCTTGTTTATGCCCTTAAGGTGTTTAAATGTCTCGATCATATCACCTCTCTCCCTCCTTTGCTCAAGGGTATACATATTGAGCTCCGTTAATCTGTCCTCATATGTCTTCTGATGCAGTCCCTGCACATTTAGTTGCCCTTCTCTGGACTGCCTCAATTTGGTTAATGTCCTTGTGAGTGTGGCCTCCAATACTCGCAGTACTCCAGATGGGCCTACAACAATGTCTTGTACAGAGGATTATTACCTCCCTCTTACGACTTGTGATACCCCTACTAATACACCCTAACACCCCCTAGCCTTACCTACTGCTTTAGAGGTCTGCTTGATGATTTCAGGTCATCAGTGATGATGATGCCCAAGTCTCTCTTCCTTTGTGACTGCTAGCAACTCCCTCCCAGCCTATAAGTGGCTTCAGGGTTTCTCTTCCCTATGTGCATGATTTTGCACTTCTTTGCATTAAATCCCAGTTGCCACTCTTCTGACCATTCTGCTAGTTTATCCAGATCTCTTCTCATTCTGCCCACCCATCTGGATCATCTACTCTGTTGCAGATCTTGGTGTCATCTGCAAACAGACAAGCCTTACCCTCTAGTCCATCTGCTAGGTCACTAATGAAGATGTTGAATAGGACTGGCCCCAGGACTGATCCCTGAGGTACCCCACTTGTGACTTGCATCTCTTCTGACTGTATACCATTTACCATCACTCTCTGTTTTCTGCCAGTCAACCAGTTTGCCACCCAGTTGACCAACTTCTGACCCACCCCAAGCCTACCTAGCTTATTTATCAATCTTCTATGTGGAACAGTGTCAAAAGCTTTGCTGAAGTCAAGGTAGGCGACATCAACTGCTCCCCCTTGGTCCACCACTCTGGTTACCCAGTCAAAGAAATCTAGAACTCTTCAAAGATTCACGTGGGGACCTCGAGTGGGATTCTGACCTGGATCTGTCCTTGTCACGGTAATGGTACTTCCTGCTGGATTTCTTCTCTCTGGGGGGAGGTCCCTCTGGCTGAGGAAGAAGACAAACTGTGGTCTGAGTGGGTTTTCTGCACTTGTTGTTCCAAAAGGTAAGTCTTTAGCCTCTTTAATCGGTGGATCTGGGTGCAGCAGTTAAAACTAAGGCAGTGCGGGCAGACATCCAGCTTGTGATCGGGGCCTAGGCATAAAAGGTAGGCCAAATGGCTGTCTTTCACCGGGATCTGCTTCCCGCATGCACACTTAGATTTCCGCCGGTGCGATGAAGATGTAGGCAGGGAAAATATACACTAAACAGCCATAGTACGTAAAAAGCGTAACTCAGAGAAGCGTGAAAATGGCGGGCGACTGAAGCAGGAGGCGTCTGTGGAGCCAAAATGCAAGGGTCAACGGCGGGGAAAAACTGAGATGGTGCCAGGGGACTGTCCCTTTATACTACAGATGACAGTGGAGGCGGAGCCAACATAAGGGGCGGTCTCCGCCATGGACAGCTAGCTAGAACATTTTCTGTGGGGTCCTAGTGCCTGGCAGCATAGTCCTAATTGTTATAGCCTGCTGCAAGAACTCCCTCTCCAAGTGAGATCCTGGTATATCCCGCTAAGGGCACCACATGCTTGCAGTCCACCATCCAAGGTAGGTCAGGGAAAGACACAGGGTGCTCTCAGATATGATGCATAAGGGCCCCATCACTGCCGGTGTGATAGTTCTGGTGGTTGTTCAGATGGATGTTAACGGTCCTGTGACACTTCTTAAAGAGTACAGGAATTTCCTTGGTACCCAGGACAAACTGCCCCCATTCACTAAAATACTAACAGCTTAATCTACTTCAATTTCAGTTAACACAGAAACACAGAATTTGTCGACAGAAGAGGACTGGTAGGCCCATCCAGTCCGCCCTATTTTCCCTGCCTTTTACTACACCTTGGACCCTATTTGGTCTCAGGTGTTCATCCCTCCAACCTTTCCTCTACTTATTATGCCCATGTGCCTATTCCACACATGCTTGAAGCTCCCCATTGTCTTCGCCCCACCACCTCTTCTGGCAAGCTGTTCGAGACTTCCACCACCCTTTCTGTGAAAAAGTATTTCCTCACATCACTCTTAAACTTCCCCTACTCAAGCCTCATTGCATGCCCCATGTCCTGGTGCTCCTCCTCCTCTTAGACTTCTCTTCTGCACCTTGTCACCCCTGTAAGGTACTTATAGGTCTCAATCATGCCCTCTCGCTCTCCTCTCCTCCAGGGAGAAAATGTTGAGCTCCTGCAGCCTTTCCTCATATGGTTTCTTGTGCAACACCTGCACCATTTTGGTAGCCCCCCTCTGGATCGCCTCCACTCTGTCAATGTCCTTGCGGAGGTGTGGCCTCCAGAACTGGACACAGTGCTCTAGGTGGGGTCTCACCAACATGCAACACAATGGTAACACCACTTCCCTTCTTGTGCTAGAAATTCCCTCCCTACGCACCTCAGCTGTCCACTAGTCTTGCCTACTGGCTTGTTGCACTGCCCTGCCACCTTGAAATCATCAGATATGATTGCCACAAGGTCCCTCTCTCGCTTGGTGACTGTAAGTACCTCCCCCCATCTTATGCACAGTCCCTGGTTTTCCCCACCCCAGGTGTATGACTTTGCACTTTGGCACGGAAACCCAACTGCCACACCCTAGACCACTCTGACAGTTTTTCCAGAGCCCTCTGCATTCTTTCCAGCCCTTCCTGTGCGCCCACCCTGTTACAGACACACTTTCTCCTCCTGTTCCTTAGCAATGTCACTTATGATGACACTGAAGAGGACAGGCCCCAGTACCGATCCCTGTGGCACTCCACTGGTCACTCTCCTGTCGCCCAAGTGACTGCTGTTTACCACCACCCTCTGCCTCCTATCCTTTAACCAGGTTGATACCCATTTTACCACCCTCTACCCAACCCCCAGGTTGCTAAGTTTATTAGCTTCCTATGTGGCACAGTTTCTTTTTTTTTTTCTTCCATAAGCATTTTTTACTCCCAGAGCCCTGGCAGGCGGTTACAGCCCTCCAAACAGAGGGACTCTCTCTCTAGTCTCACCACTTGTAGCAGAGCTTCAAAGGCCTTACTGAAGTCCAGACAGGCCACATTCACTGCCTTCCCCTGCTCCAATGACATGACTCCCCCCCCCCCATGAAACCATGCTGCCGATGGACCTGTAGCCCATTTGTCTCCAGGTACCACATCAGCCTCTCCTTCAGCAGGGTCTCCGCTAATTTCCCCAGTTTGTTTGCATCTGTAATCCCCTACCCCCACCCCACCCGAGGAATGTATCTGAAAATAGATAGTACTGTCGAGCCCTTCTTTCAGGGTCAACAAAAAAAAAAATGATCTCCTACCAAGGTAACCAGATAGGACTTCAGGCTGTCAATGTCCCAATCCCTGTCACTATCTCAGCCTGTCGACACACTGGAGTCTAAGTCCGGTTACAGAGAATACAAACGCCTGTGAGAGGAGTGAATCACATGTTTAGTTCACCACCACCGACAGAACCCTAGAATGTCTTGCCAGCCTGAGGTTCTTTGTAAGGCTGCCTATACTCGGCTGGGGCTGTGGAGCTCGACCCAATATAGAAATGTTGGCGCTGCTGGCATTGCTCTGGGTGGAGGTGGTTTAAGTGCAGGAAGGGTACATGGAGGAACAGTTTCCAAGTCTGAAATGAAAGTGGAATGTCCGATGACAGCAGTCAACACTGCCTGCAAGAGTAAGTATCTGTGGCAAATAACTGCCATGTTGCTGTCTGCAGTAAAAAATGTGTTTAACACTGACAGTGAGAGCCGAAAGGTAACGATCTTGACTGGCAGTGGCGACAACAGTGTTCAGTGAGAGAGCAAGATAAAAATCGAATCCTACTTTGATGTGCAATATGCAGACAATTCTGAAAGGTTGGAAGGCAGTGACTCCATGACTGTACGGAAAACCTGGTTGATTTCCTGAGGGTCAGGTACATCTTAACTGCAGTTGCAGTCACCCTTCAGCAGGTCAAATAACAGGACGTCCTGGTCATCAATGACCTGTTGAGTTTCCTACTGATGGGCGGGCCACAGACCACGCTTTGAGCACCAGCGCCTTTCAATCCTCAATCACTTTTAGGTACAGTACATGACCTAACACCAGAGAAATGTATCCATGTTGTGAGTAATCCCCAGACTGCAGACACAGGCACCATGTCCACTGATGCTCGGTTATCAAAAATAATTATAAACATTAGTATTCTGAGCTTGCAATGATGTGTTTGATGATATATCACACATTCTGCCTATTTGTCACACATCTGGGTAAAGAAAAGAGTAATGGACAGACATGGTGAACCCAAAACAGTGCACTTTTTTAAATCATGAATTCTTCCTCTTATTTATAATGTTGACAGAGCTGCGAGTCAGAGTCATGGTGCGGAAGCAGAGTCTGAAGAAAATTTTAAAGAATTTGAAAACTTCACTGAAAATCAAATTCACTACAAGAGGTGCTGAAGGCCCCCGGAGGAGCTGAAGGCGGCTAAGCCGAGGGACCTCTGGGAGCAGGTGGGTCAGTTGGTTGGCCTGAGGTGTCTACAGGGATCCCTGACGGGCCAGGAGGGGGCTCCGACATCGGAACATAAAATCCAGAGTCTATCACTAAATCAGTGAGGATTTGGACTAGAGACTGGCCTGGAACCAGGGGTCGAAAGACGCCCAATGTTTGATACGTCTGAGCAGAGAAGGGTGAGGGGGGGTAAGGGAATCAATACCCCCATCATCAGGTCTGCTAAAGAAGCAGAGATCTCAGTAGTAATGCCCGGCGTAGGAGAGGTCTCCTTGACAGTAGAACTCAAGTACCAGGGTTCCTGGGAAAATGAGAGGCCGGGCTGGATCAGTGAGGCTCAGGAGGGAGAATCCTCACAGGACACAGGGGAACCTGGAAGCTCACTCTGCGCAACTTCGGGAACCAAAGCAGTGTCTGACAGGAGAGCTTCAACCGGGTGGTTGCAGGGCAAGCAGTCGACCGGGCGGGTGTCGGAGGACCCGACGTTCGACTTATCGGTCGTGGTAGAGTGGACAACTGCCAAGGAGCTGGAGTCCGGCTTGTTGACCGAGGCCGTGCACCCAGAGGCAGAGAAGGAGGCCAGCTTATCGGCTGCGCTGTCAACAGGTTCCGAAACTAAGTCCTCCAGAGAGGAACCCCCTTGCTGCCCACTGACTGAGACAGTAGGTGGAGAAGGTGTCTGATCCATGGCAGCAGATGGAGACTTAGGTGCAGGAGTACTCACCAATGTGGAGGCCACAGCTGAAGTGACGTCGGCTGTCTGGCGATGCTACATAGAGGAAGACTGGTCCTGTTCCTGGCGCTTCTCCTTTTTCTCTGGGGTTGGTGAAGAGGAATGTTCCCGCAGGTCCTGAAGCACCTTTTCCATCAATGCAAGGCACTTTTTTAGGAGATGGGCATCGAGGGCCTTCTGGCATCGGAAGCACGTGGCCTGGTTAAAAGACTGGCAGATTTCTCGATCAGCCACCCGGTGTTTGGGGCCCAGGTAGAGAATGCAGTGGGAGTGACCGTCCCCATGCGGGATCTGAGCGCTGCACTGTGAGCACTTCTTTTTAATTTTGCGTGAAGACGTGCGACACAATTTTAAGAGTATGGTAGAAAAAACGTAGAAATACTTAGGAAAAATGGTGGTCAACTGAAGCAGAGTTCACCACGAGTTCTGACGAGTTCAGGTCGACTGCAGGAAAGAAATGAAGGGCAGGCGTGGGGACCGCTCCCTATATACGGTCACACGACGCCCCTGTCATGCAGGTCAGTGGTCCCCCCTGCACTGCTAGCTAGAAGTTTGCCATGCAGCCCTGAAGCCAGGGGCAGTCCTAACTGTAAAGACCTACTGCAGGAACCCTCTCAAGTAAGATCATACTTAGGTGTGCAGTAGTCAATGGCTTGAATGGGATCTCCATTAGCTTGGCTATACACAGGTTCAGATCCCAAGGGAGGACCAGCTCCCTGAGAGGTGGGTACAAGTGCAGGACTCCCTTGAAGAACTTCTTGAAAATGGGGTGAGAGGCCACTGACCTCTCCTTACCCACTGAGATATAAGCAGAAATTGCTGCCAAGGCGGACCTTAAGAGTGGAAGGCCTGAGGCCTAGGGTCTGCAGGTGGACTAAGTCACCAAGCAGCACAGGCAGGCCTGCTTGTAGGGTACTAATTTGCTTACGCCCACACCACAAGGAGAACCTCTTCCATTTGGAAGCATAGGTTTTCCTAGTTGTAGGCTTCCTGGATATCCTGAGAACCTCTAAGATGTCCTTGGAAAACTGGAGGTTAGAAAAAGTGCAGTTACGCAATAACTTACCATAACAGTAGATCCTCAAGAGGAGCTCTTGCAGCAGGTAACACCGTTAGCACTGAAGCCGGCAGGTAAAAGGACCCCATGAAAAACTTCTAGCTAACAGTATATGGTGGGGGACCAAACCCCCTGACATCAGCCCGCCCTATCCGTCTGCCTATGGTATAAAAGGGGCGGTCCCCCAGCCCAACCTCAGTTCTCCTGCCGGAGACCCCAGCATATACAGAAACTGGAGAACAGAGGAGATTCCTTTACACTGAGGAAAGAAAGGTAACAGCAATGGAGAAGCAGTCACCAAGGGGATGGAGGGAAGGAAAGCAGCACCTGCTGAAAGAGCTCCTCGCAAAGATCTACTGTTACAGTAAGTTCTTACGTACCTATTATCTCACTTCAAGGGGGCTCTTGCTGTAGGTAACACTCTTAGGACTGAGTCCCAAGGAGTGAAAGGACTGACCCCGGTCAGCTGGGAGGAGGTAGAAGTCAGTGTAAAGGCTCTCAAGAGAGCAGGCCCTGCAGGACTGCCAGTACAAAACCTGCCCTGTGCCTTGATGCAATGCCCAGACTGTAATGCTGAATGAAAGTGTGGACGAAACTCCAACTGGCTGCTGCACAAATTTCAGCAATGGACTCATTTCTGAAGGATGCAAATGAAGTAGCTACATCCCTGGTAGACTAGCCTTTAACTGGGCCCGGTAAAGGCTTGTATTTGCGGCAACAATAAACAATGCAATTAACTAACCATTTGGACATAGATTTTTTTTGAAACAGGAGCCCCTTCTTTCCTCGGGGCGAATGAAACAAACAACTGATCAGATTTTCTGATGGCTTGGGTGCGGTCCAAATAATAGTGAAGCACCCAGTGAACGTCCAGAGTATGCAGTAAGGGCTCCCCTTGATTCGAATACTCTAGGATATACAAAGGGAGGTGAATGTCTCGATTCAGAGTAAACTCAGACACCTCCTTAGGAAGAAACGCAGGACTGGTCCTCAAGGACACCCTGTCCTTGTGGAAAACTAAATAAGGTTCTTTACACATCAGAGCCCGTAGCTCAGAAATCCTTCGAGCAGAAGTAATACTGTAGCAACTAAAAATAATGCTTTCGATGACAGAAAGCGTAGCTCACAGCTTGCGGCAGGTTCAAAGGGAGGCAAAGTAAGCTTTTCTAAAATGAACGAGAGATCCGGGGGGGGGAGACAGGGTCTCTTATAGGAGATTTCAGATGCAGTATGCCCTGCAAGAAAGTGCGTGACAGGTCAGTTTGGGAAAGAGTGCACCTTGATCGACGAGTAAATTAGGCCTGAGTCTGAAACGAAAAGGATACTCTAGAACGAGATTCTTCGGACAAGTAAAGGGATCCAGGTAAAGAGTGGTAGCCCATATGGCAAACCGCTTCCACTTCATAGCATAAGTGGATCATAGCATAAGTGGATCTAGGACCGAGGACTGGAGGAGGGCAGATGTGATTCCCCTTCACAAAAGTGGGAGCAAGGCAGAAGCAGGAAACTACAGACCTGTTAGTTTAACCTCAGTGATAGGGAAAATGATGGAATCACTTCTGAAGGAAAGAACTGTTGAGTATCTAGAGGCCAGAGGGGCACAGGACCCTAGGCAGCATGGATTCACAGCGGGAAGGTCATGCCAGACTAATCTGATAGATTTCTTTGACTGCGGACCAAAGTAGTAGATCAGGGAGGGGCTGTGGACCGCCTACCTAGACTTTAGCAAGGCATTTGGCACAGTCCCACACAAAAGATTAATATACAAGTTAGCCAGCCTGGGAGTGGGTCCCAAGATGACAGCCTGGATAAAGAATTGGCTGGAGAATAGGACACAGAGAGTAATAGTAAATGGAGTCCACTCAGAAGAAAGGGAGGTTACTAGTGGGGTGCCGCAGGGTTCAGTATTAGGACCGGTCCTCTTCAATGTCTTTATAAGCGACATTGTAGAAGGACTGGAAGGAAAAGTATGTCTCTTTGCAGATGACACAAAGATCTGCAACAGAGTTGATGCACAGGGTGGGGTGGAAAGGATGAGAAGTGACTTGGCAAGGTTAGAGGAATGGTCAAATGTATGGCAGCTTAGATTCAATGCTAAGAAGTGCAAGGTAATGCACCTGGGAAACAAACACCCAGGGGAAGAGTACACAATGGGGGGTGAGATACTAACAACAACAAAAATGGAAAGGGACCTGGGGTAGTCATATCAGATGACCTAAAGGTGGCCAAGCAATGTGAGAGGGCAGCAAGGAGGGCTGGGGGGATACTGGGATGCATAGGGAGAGGCATCACCAGTAGAAAACAGGAAGTTATTATCCCTCTGTACAGACAGCTGGTGAGACCCCATCTGGAGTACTGTGTGCAGTTCTGGAGACCCAATCTCCAGAAAGACATAGACAGGATGGAAGCTGTCCAGAGGATGGCAACTAAAATGGTGCAGGTTCTGCACGGAAGACATATGAGAGCGAAAAGGAGCTTAATATGTATAGCCTCGAGGAAAGAAGGAGAAGGGGACAAGATAGAAACGCTCAAGTACCTCAAGGGAATCAACAAAGTCCAAGAGGGTAGCATCTTTCAAAAAAAGAGGTGTGCAAGAACAAGAGGGCACAATTTGAAGATAGAGGCGGCTCAGAGGTAATTTAAGGAAGTATTTTTTCACAGAGAGGGTTGTGGATGCATGGAACGGCCTTCCGGAGGAGGTTGTGGAGTCAAAATCAGTGGTGGAATTCAAGCATGCATGGGACAGTCATAAGGCAATTCTAGGGGGTGGGGGTAGGAAGAAGTAGACTGCTGGTTAACTAGGATCTGCAGCTTATCCAGTAGGTAGGGAAATGGGCAGACTAGGTGGGCCAAGCGGTCCTTATCTGCCGTCAAATTCTATGTTTCTATGTTTCTATGTAGTGGAGGATTTCTTGGCTGCCACTAGGACGTCTGCCACCTGGGGAGAAACCCTAAATCTGGCAACTGCTAAATCTGCAGGAGCCATGCATGAAGGGGTAGTAACTTGAGGTCCAGATGGATCAGGGTGCCCCGTTCCTGGGAGAGCAGATCACAACGCAGAGGGACTGCAGGCTCCACTGCTAGTTGCTGGAGGAGTGAAAACCATACCTGGTGCAGCCAGTAAGGGGCTATCAGGATCATCTCTGCCCCTTCTGACTGCAACTTGAGAAGAACTCTCTGCAGCAATGGAAAGGAAGGGAAGGCGTACAGAAACCTCTCTGTCCAAGAGAGAGACAATATGTCTCGCCAGAAAACACCAGTCCCTGAATCTAGCGAGCAGAAACTGGATGAGGACGCAAAGGTGACCAGTTCAGTACGGCTCCACCTGTGAAAGAGATTTTCGACCACTGAGGGAAGACGTTCTCATTCATGTGCCTTGGACCAGGAATGGCTTACACTGTCGGCCAAGGTGGTTTGAATGCCTGGAACATGCACAGCAGTCAGATCCAGGTGATGCTCTATGGTCCAATACCAAACTCTCATTGCTTCCCTGCTGAGGGGTGAAGAAGGCACTCCTCCCTGCTTGTTTATGTAAAAGATCACAGACATAGTGTCTGTCTGGATCAAAAGAGGTCCTGGGAGCAGGTTTGTCAGGAAGGCTTGCAGAGCATACAGGATCACCTGCATCTCCAAAATACTGAAGTGGAGATGCTGCTCCAGCGGGGACCAGGTCCTCGGAGTCTGATGGTTTGCCAGATGGGAGCCCCAGCCCTGGCTCGACACAACCGTGGTCAGAATCTGTCGAGGTGACTGACCGGAAGTGGACCTCCTTGGAGAGAGATTGGAGGGGTTCAGCCACCACATCATAGTCTGTCGCACTGAGATGGATACCGGCACTGGAAGATCCAAATCGTCTGTGCTCTGATCTCATGGGACCAGAAGGTTCCACTGACCTACCCTAATGTGCAAGTGAGCCAATGGAACTGTTGCAATGGCTGCAGCCATGTGTCCCAGGAGTCTTAGAAAGGTTCTGGCTGGGACCTGGTGAGACGATGAACCCTGTTGAGTCTGTGCGTGAAGGCATTATGCCCTATCTGGGGGAAGAAAAGCATTGCCTTGGGTGGTGTCCAAGATTGCCCATATGTACTGAAGTCTTTGACTTGACCAAAGAGAGGATTTGGAGACGTTGAGAGTTACCACCAGATCCTGGAACAATGAAAGTGGCCTCCATGGTTCTGAGCAACTGCTCCTTGATGGGAGCTGTCAGAAATTAGTCATCTAGGTAAGCAAAGACATAATGGCCTTCCCTCCTTAAGGCTGTTGCCACTACTGCGAGGCATTTTGTAAAAGACTCATGGGGTCGAGGACAGGCAGAACAGCAGAGCCCGAAACTGGTAGTGGTTTCCTTGGAAGCGGAAGTGAAGGAACCTCATGTGGGGTGGGAACACCAAGATGTGAAGATAAGCGTCTTGCATGTTCAGAGAACAGAGCCAATCCCCCTGACAAAGTAAGGGAAGAAGGCCGGGGAACAGTGACCATCCTGAACCATTTGTATTCTATGAACTGGTTCAGATGGCTGAGGTCCAGGATGGGATGCAGATCTCCTGATCTCTTTGGTACCAGGAAGAAATGTGAGTAGAATCTCTTCCCTCGCTGTGCTGATGGGACAGGATCTATGGCCTGTTTTCACAGGAGTGCCGGGATCTCTTCTTGGATAAGGGTGATCTGGGCCTGAGGGTAATGGGAGGGAACTGAAAGATTGTCCAGAGGAATCTCCATAAATTCTAGAGTGTGCCCCAGTTCCACTAACTGCAGAACACACTGATTCGAGGTGATTCTGCACCAACCCTCACTGTAGAGAGAGAAATGACCCCCCCACCACCTCCCCCAGGGATTCAACTGGGGGAGGGTAAGGAGTCAGGCAGAGGAGCTGGGGACAGGCAACGAGGCGTGGAAGGTTCTGGGAGCTCTGGGGGCAGAACCTCCTGTGACTTGGGAAATAGCCTTTCTCCTAAAGGCACTTCTCAGCTGTTGGCTTCTGGGAAGTTGCTTGGAGGTGCGATGAAATGACTGCCACTGGGACGATTTGAGGCTGAGATCGGTACAATGTTTGAACCAAATGTAGAGCCTTGCCCAACTCTTGGATCCTTGCATGACTTAATTCCTGCTGGGGCGCTATCCTAAATTACCACTGTTCTTGGAGAAACACTAGAGTATGTAGCTAAATTCAAATATCTAGGAGTTTGGCTTGATCATAAACTTTCCTTCGCCAACCATCTCGAAGAACTTCAGAAGAAACTAAGGCAAAGATTAGGACTATTCTACAGAATTAACCACCTGCTCACAAAGGAGGCTAAAATTCAACTTGTTCAAGCTACCTTCCTAACTTTAATAGATTACGTGGACCTGCTCTACAGCCACTGCACTGGCTAAGTTGGACACCCTCTACCACAGAGCTACCAGGTTCATTACTGGTCTTCCACTTTCCACACGCCACTGCTCCCTGTATTCATTGTTAGGCTGGACTTCCCTTCACTATAGAAGGAATAGAAATGCCGCCCTGCGGGCCTTCAGAGCGGTGACCAACAAGCTCCCCTCATATGTCTCAGATTGTATTCTCCAGAGTGTGATAGGCACCTACGCTCTAAGGAGCTATTCCCTAATTGCCCTCCAAATTCCAAGGGTGAAAACTAATTTCGGCAAAACTGCTCTAAGCTTCTCTTTACCCACATTGTGGAACGGTTTACAAAGGAACTTGAAGCTGAGCTGCCCTGTTAGCCTGAATATCTTCAAGGTGCTCTACGATCACTACATGAAAGCACCTTGCAGATGTTTTCCTCACCGCTAGCCCACTAATTCTGCAACTCCCCCTTTCCATCCTGATGCTTGCCATGTTTCTACTCCTGGCTCTCACTCTTTCCCTATTAACTCGTCCTGCTGCACCCACCCTTCCCTGTCCACTCCAGCCTGGCTAAAGTCTCACCCCATCCACAGTAGTGTCCCAATTATCTACCCCTCCTCCGTCATTATCATAATAAACAAGTACATGACAGCCATTGTCACTTTCTGTGGTTTTAGCTAAATTTTTCCCCCAGTCGTTGGTACTATATCCCTCCTCTTCTTTACCTCTTTAACCTGCCACCCCATACACGGCCTCTTTCCCCTATAAGTGTAGTTGCCGGCTGCCTCACTCAAAAGATCTCTGCTTATAACCCCTGTATGCCTATGGTTGATTGTACATCTGCTGACTTCTTCAATTGTAAAATAATGCTTTTTTTATTTTATTTATTTCAACCTTGTACTCGTACCGTATACACTGTACATATTTTTTCTTCCTTGTATATTATTGCTTTTTGTATACCTGCTTCTGTACTGTACTTTGATGTATTCATGACTAAGTCCATCTTGCAAATGAGCCTTGCTCAATGGTGCCCGCCTGGATAAATAACGATTTTGATTGATTGATTGATTATATTTTCAGAATCCTCGCCAAACAAAATGGAGCCTCTAAAAGGGGTGTTAAAAATTTTAAACTGGACATCCAGAGCAAAACTGGAGAACCTAAGCCAGGACTAACAACGAAGGCAAACTCTCATAGCCGCAGCCCTACCTGCGGAGTCCACAGAGTCATAGGAGGTTCAGAGAATGCGAGCCCCCAGGCTGAGCCTGTGCCACTTCAAAAGCCTTCTCCCACACGGCATTCTGATACTGAACCATGTGGGCTAGGAAGTTTACGGAGCAGACAGCGCAGGTGACTGAGGAATAGACCTTCTTATCAAAATGGTCTATCTACCTGGAGTCCCCGTCGGGAGGCTGAGTGCTAAGGTACAAGGGCTGCTTAGAACGGTCATGGGTCACGTTAGTAACAACTGAGTCAGCATCTGGGTGCCCCCCATATAAAGGTTCTTCCCTTGGGGCATTGTACAGCATGATCTGCCTCTTAGATGTACGGTGTAGTACAGGGGTGTTTCCAAGCAGCCCTATTGACATCCTTGAAGGAGTCAATAAGGGGAGGAATGACTAAAGGCAATGACTCCTCCTTACAGAGGAAAGTGGCTAGTCGATGTCGCCCGGGATCCACTTCCTCCTTGTTCCAACCCATAAGGGCCTGGATGTGCCTCATCACATCCATGAAAACTGGGTCATCTGGAGGAGACCACGGGGTGTCCTTGGGCTCCTATGGTTCAGACGGTTAGTCAGAATCTCCGGAATCATCGTAAGAGGATGAAGACTATCCCCCTGACTCACCAGAGTCCAGAGAAGGTGAGCAACGATGCCTATGCTGGTGGGTCCTCGGACATCTGGTGCCAGCTCTTGCTGGTTCTGAATTTGACTCCTTAGGAGGTGGACATTAGGGCCTTCTTAGGGGGAACCTGCTCCTTAGTTGGGTTGGTAGAAGGGTCCCTCAGAGTCGGAACTGAGGGCTCCTTTGAGGCCTCTTTATCCTTGAAGTATGCCCACCAGGCCACAAAAAGGGCATTAAGGTTTGTCGGCGGAGTATGAGGCATGGCCGGGAAAACCGGCAGCTGTGGGGTAGGGTGAGAGGGCCCCGGAGTTGGTTCTTTTGGCTGCAGTAACCCTGGTGTGTGATCCACTGGCGTAAGTCCCTGGGGTAGGGAACCATCCAGCGTCAGTCTGACTGGCGTCAAGAGACCTGGCGTTGGTCCCAAGTGCGTCAGCTGTGTGACAACAGGGCCAGACGGCGACTGTGGAGGGTTAGGAGACGACAGCTAAGATATCACAGGGGTCGACTCAGGGTGGCGGCGTCGGCCAGGACAGAGGTGGTGAGACGCGTCTGGTGATGCAGCTGGTGCCGACCTAGAAGGGAAGCCTGTCCCATGGAGCTATCTGAAATGTAGGGCAGGCGTCACTCCGTGGGGAGGTGAGCGCATGCCCCTGGAGTCGTTTGGAGGCGCTGGTCCCCGACGTTGAAACCGACTTAGCAGATGCCTTGACCAGGAGAGTGACGGGCAAAGACTCGCCGCCCAAGGAGGACCCGCCTGCTGAATGGGCCTGAGGTTCTGGGGCTGAGAGGCTGGGGACAAAGTCCCGAGCCCCAAAGAACCACTGCCAAAGACAGTAAGGAGTGTGGGTGATTTCACCACTGGGAGCCCGGAGGGATAGAGGGTTGCCGTAGTGGAAGGGGCCAACCTTCTTCGGGAGGAAGACCCATGTTCGGTACCTGACTTGCCCAGGGACCCAGAGTGGGAAGCCAATCAGGGTTTTTCCCTCTGCTTCTCCTGGTGTTTGTGCTTTCCCGAAGACAACTTCTTCTTGGCTGATGAAGTGGAAGCCCCAGAAGACAGGGAAAGAGGAGGTACTATTCTGGAGCTCCTTCTCCATCACTGCAAGTTTCTTCTGCAGCAGAAAGGCTTTCAGTGTCTTCTGGCGGCAAAACCGAGTGCGCTGGTTAAAATCCTGGCAGGCCTCAGTGTCATGATCCGGGCCTAGGCAAAGCAGACACAATGAATGGCTGTCCTTGTGGGGAAACTGCTTTCCACAAGCACACTTCGTTCACCGCCACTCCACTGAAGAGGATGGAGAAATAGACATGCATAGAGCACTGTAAATTCTGAAAAAAATGGGAAAATAATAAAACCGTGGGTAATGCAAAGAAAATGGCGGTCGACTAAGGCAGAAGGCATTCGTGAAGGTCAGAACTGCACGGGTTGACGGCGGGAAAAGAACTGAGGTTGGGCTGGGGGACTGCCCCTTTTATACCATAGGTGGATGTCGGGGGCAGATCGATGTCAGGGGGCGGTCCCCCACTGTACACTGCTAGCTAGATGTTTTCCATGGGGTCCTGGTGCCTGCTGGCTTCAGTTCTAACGGTGTTACCTGCTGCAAGAGCCCCATCGAAGTGAGATCTCTAGGTCTTCAACAGTCAAGCTTTGAGGCAAAGTGACCTGAGACTGGGGTACAGAATCCTGCCCTGGGACATGGTCAGGAGATTGTGCTTCTGTGGAAAGTGAATAGGCTGTGATACAGACAGAGCTAGCAGTTGGGAGTACCATGGCTGTCTGGCCCAGTCTGGGGCCACCAGAATCATGGCTGCTGACTGGCTCCTTAGAGAACCCTTAGCAATAGGAGAAAGGGGGGACAGCACAGAGGAACCTCCCTGTCCACTCCTGAGAGCCAGGGCATCCAAAGGCACTCAGTTACCCCATCTCCTGAAGATGGTGTCCAGTATCTGTTTGTTCTGGGACCACTCATGGTGGTTCTGACAGATTCTGCTGAGAGAATCTGCTAGGACGTTGTCCTTCCCCAGTAGGTGGATTGCACACAGGCTGATCTGTCTGGAGTAGGCTAGGTTCCAGATTCTCATGGCCTCTGCACTGTTTGGTGAATCCGGTGCCACCCTGCTTGTTGATGTAGTACATCGTGGGGTGTTGTCTGTTCTGTACTAATTTGCCTTGGATCTGAGGGGAAAAGGAATGCAGGGCGAGAAAGACTGCCCCGAGCTCTAGTAAGTTGATATGCAAGCTTGACTCCTGGGGTGACCAACTACCACTTACTGTAGGGGCAGCCAGATGTGCTCCCCACCTTAACAAGGAAGCATCTGTTGTGAGAATGACCATGGGAGCCTGTTGTTGGAATAGCAATCCCCCTCTGAGATTGTCCCTTTCCTTCCACTACTTGAGAGCCTGTAGGGAGGATTTTATGACTGAAACCAGTTTGGAGAGAGGGTCTCTTTTCTGGGACCAAAGGAATCTCAGATGAAACTGTATGTCCCTTATTTGGAATCTGTCACCTGAGACCACTGCTGTGGTGGCTACTATGTGGTCTATGAGTTGCAAGAAATGTCTTGCTGGTCTGGGCTGCCCTAGGACAAATGAACTTGCCAGTGCAAGAATACTGTCCACTCTGTCTTGTGACAGGAATGCCTTTCCCAGCAAGGTGTTTAACTCTGCTCCTATAAACTCCAGGACCTGTACGGGTTCTGACACCCCAAGGATTCCAGGGTGCCCTGTGCTAGATTGAGAGAATCCTTCACCTACTGATAGGACTCTCTAATGACTAGCCTGTTGTCCAGGTAAGGGAACACTGTGACTCCTAGTTTCCTGATATGTGCCACCATCACTGCCAGGCACTTTGTGAACACCCTGGAGGCCGAGGAGAGACTGAAGGTAAGGACTGAGAACTAGTAGTGACCTGAGGATAGCCTGAATCTCAGATACCTTCTGTGACAGGGCCTGATCGGAATGTGGAAATATGCATCCTTCAGGTACAGCGAGGCCAACCAGTTCCTTTGTCGAAGGGCAGAAATTACTATGGCCAAAGTGACCATCCTGAATTTGGGCTTCATCAGGTGCTTGTTTATAAGTCTGAGATACAAAACAAGTTGCCATTCTCCATTTTTCTTCTGGGTAAGGAAGTATCTTGAGTAGAAGCCTTTTCCCTACTGTGGTATGGGAATTGTCTCCACTGCATTCATCTGCAGGAGCTTCTTGACCTCCAGCTCTAGGAAGACATTCTTTGCTGTGGTTGCAGGTTTGAAACTTCTGTGACCCTGCAACTTGCAGAACGACTTGAAATTCGGTGACAGACCTTAGCTCACTATCTCCAAGACACACCTGTCTGTGGTGATGGTTTCCCACACTTGGAAGAAGTGAACCAGCCTGCCTCCCACTGGGAGTGTGGTGGCGACCTCAGCAAGTACATCAGGGGTGTTGCTTGAACTGGATTCTGGTAGCTGGTGCTGGGTCAATCCGTTTAGAGAGCCTCCTGCCCCTACCCCTGCAATAACCTCTGGGCTACTGATAATCAAGGGTTGCCTGAGCCTGAAAAAAGGGCCTGGAATAGTGCCCCTACCACCATCTCCCCGTCCCTGTGTCCTATAAGAAGTGGAGGCTTTCTCTTTAGCTGCATTGCTTCTATAGGTAGTCTTGTATGCCTCAATCTTTTCCATTAAGTCTCAGTTTTGTCATCAAAGAGCAAGTTGTTCTCACAAGGAAAATCCATGGCTTTGGCCTGAGTGGACTAAGAAAGACTAGTGGTTCTGAGCCAGGTGAATCTCCACATGGAGACAGCTAGAGCCATGAACATACAAGCTGCATCGTTGGCATCTACTGCCACGTGGAACTAATACTTGGTTGCATCCAAAGCTGTCATGGCAGCCTCTGCCAGATCAAGTGCCCCCCTCACCTGTGATATTGTCACTCATGGCCAAAACTGACAACCAGAGGGCCTTTTGGTACTGGGCTGCGTAGGCCATGCAGTCAGCCTGCTTGAGAAGGAGGGAGACTGGCAAACACCCTTTCTTCCCCATGCTGTCCAATTTTCTGGAATATTTATTAGGGGTATGTGAAGAAATAGAGACCCTAGCCTTGTCACGAGCCGCAGCCTGGACTACACCCTCATGGTCTGGATGAGTAAAGAGGTAGTCCGATTTGATCTGTCCAGCTGATACTTTTTTGTCTATTTTCCTGTCAACCATCAGTATAGAGTTGGGGTTCTGCAGGATCTTGAGGGATGCCTTCCTGAGGAACTTGTGGATTGGTAAAAGTAACCTTTTGGTAGGAACCAGCCCCATCATGTCAAGGAAACTGTCCTCGTCCTCATCCTCTACCATCTCCTGGGTGGAGAGATTCAGGGTGTCCACCATATGTCTCATGAAAGCATAATGAGACAAACTGTCCTCTTGGCCACAAGGAGGGGAACAAAAACCTTATTCTGGAGAGATCTTTGGCTCAGTGTGGTCCCCTTCCTCCTCCTCCTCCTCTTCCTCATAAAAATATTCCAGTTCCTGGCCAGGGGGGAACCGAAGTCTGGACCAGATCCTCAGAAGGAACTGGTGTGCCCAAGAGAGAACCGATGGACTGGAAGTCATGAAGAACTTGCAAAGCCTTAGCTATGTCCTCCACGGAGGGCACTGCAGGTTTGTCAGCTGAGAGTTCCTTTGCTTTTTCAGCAGGAGGTGCAACATGTTTTTTCTTATATTTTTTTCTTTGCAGGAACTGGGTCGGCAACCTGTTCTATAGACCTTTTCAATTTAGAAGAGTCCCCTTTATCAGTGGTTTTGGGCTCTAAGGACTCTTTAGGCCTGTCCTTGGATTTAGAGTGCGAGGGGGAGGCCTCTTTGGAAGGCTTCAGTGACAAAGAGGTGGGAGAAACCAATCCTCCAACTTCTCAACCCTCTCTTTAACTGATTTAGGGCAGAATTTGCTACACAAGTCACAGTTAGCAAAAACATGGCTAGGGCCCGAGACATTTCAAACATAATATGCTTTATTTATTTATTTTTAATTCGCCTTTCAGATATCAAGGCGCAGTACAATTAAAACAGTTAAAACCAATGCTGTAATCACAATAAAAAATATACAGTACAGTTAGGGTCTGACATAAATTGTATCCATCGGCTTTAGCCAAAATCTTAACGCGCTTAATACAATTTTAAACCCAGTCAGTCCCATTCTCTTTTTAGGCCTCTCTGACATGCCCAATCGTCAGAAGGTCGAAAAAACACAGTTCCAAAAGAAAAAAGTACAATTTGCAGTCGGTTCCCTCAAAAGAAAGAAACCACGAAAATTCACTACAATGAAGTTATAAAATCAAAATTAGGGCTTTGGTTCCCTGAAAAAGGAATCGGAGCATAAACCAGAAATAAGTAAATAAAACAGAAGAAAAAAATTAAAAGAAAACGCAGTAAAACCACTAATTCTAGGTTTTTTCCAGTTCCCTGGAACCGTTGATGAATTGGAGAGAACCGCTTGAAAACAGTAAAATAAAAATCTTAAAATGAACTAATCAGAAAAATATGACTTGGGGGCAGACTTAATGAAAATAATCTTAGTTTGTTTCCATGGAAAACAATGAAACAGTGAAGCGCTGAGGAGAGCTCTCTGAGGCGTCTTACTAGGCAGGCGGAGAAATGAATCTGAACGATTCAGAACGCTGCAGAACCTAGGAGAAGACATTTGAATTACTAGCATGAGCCAATGATGCATTCTATCATTTACACACGTTCCAATCTCTCCAGGGCACTTCAACATAGGAAGCTAATTGCTACAGTTAAGCATACTGAGGGATTCCTGGGGTTTAAACTGCCAGCAGTGAGGTATCTTGTACCACCAAAGGGTGGGAGTTCTGAGACTTAGAAATCTTTTTCAGAAGAGCCAGAAAAGTAGGTTCCTTGGCGTGGTGATGCTGAGTCGACTGGACTACCTTAATTGGACTTAGGTCCACACATCCCAAACACAATTCTTCTAACTCCTCTTAAGAAGATGCCTCCTGTTCTAAGAGAGTAAATTTTCAGTCTATTTGTAGGTGTTTTTCTTTTTACTCACTAAAAAGGGAGCACGCCTGAGCTGAGAGAGCTGGGGGTGCTGGCTGCTTAAAGGGATTAGAAAGCTGAGTGGAAGTGGGAGGAGATGGTAGATAAATAACTCTTCTGAAGATAGCAGCCATCATCTCAAATGACTATCTCCTGCTTCTGGATCTTCTCTTGGTGTTTAAAGTCTACCCCTGCATACATGGATCTTGATGCTGAGGAAGGAGAGCAGCACCTTGTGTTCTTACAAAATCTTCAACTCTTGTTCCACAAGCCACTTACCATCAGCACAGTCACTGTACTGAATAAGAACAATCACGATCATTGGTCAACCAACATGGCGACACCAGGTGATGGAGAAACACTGCCCTCAACCAATTCAGTACTGTCATACTCAGAAGTGGTCTTTGTGGAAGTCGGATTCAAAGCCCTTGAGATCCTAATGGGAGCTCTATCAGAAGTTTCAGTTTGTCCTGCCCCCTTGGGGTTCAACTTACTAGCAGCGCAGTACCAAAGAATGGGGCTCTATTAAGCATGATATTCTTGAAGATGTCTTGCTATTTTAATGCTGCAGTTTTTCATCTAAGCCAGATTTCTAACCATATGTCAAAGACTCAGCTCTGTTAGTGTTAACTTACAATAGTTAGCATCACAACACAACTACCATTGTACAAAACACAGTAAATATCGAATGTATATGTAGAATAACATAGCACTTACTTTTGGCACAGCTGTGTGAAGAGTAGTTTGGGTGAAAGGGGGCCCTTTCCAGTTTCGTTCATACTATGAAGGAACAAGAACATGGCTGAGGTCAATGGCCCGGGACTTGGGAGGTTCACAACCAAAGGATCCTGTTGATCAAGACAAGCGTTAATTAACATTTTACCATAATCTGTATCAAAATAAAGAGAAAAACAACGATGAAACGGATAGCCACAATAGCTTCAGAGCAGCATTACACAATATGGTAATAAGGTCAGGCTCTATGGACCTACGTTCTCCTTCTGACATCACATTCTATTTTTCTACATTTCTCAAATCTTTAAAGGCAGGGATGGAAGGGGGTGGGGCATATTTTCTTTCATTTGGCATCTAAGTAAGATGCATTCTATCCATGTTGAAGTAATGTTCTTTGTTTAATGAGTTATCATTTACTATAACTGATCCAACAGGCCAACCTACTGTCTCACTTAGTTTCAAATTAGGGTATATGGCCAATAAGTTGGCCCTCCTCCAACCAACATTAACACTTTTGTTATTTGGTCAAAAAAAAATAAGTACAAATCTGTAAAACAACGTAACTTGCATACAATCTCACTAAAGTACAGTTTGACTTTTGTGTTTTAATATGTGGGTCTTTTTAATGGTGGGTTTCTGCATTTGTGTATGTCCTCTCTATACAGCCCCAAAAAAAAAAAAACAAATCAATGATTATGACTAGTCTAAAGCAGCAACAAAAAAACTATGTATCAAGAGGTTCAGTTAAATTTTTGGAATGGAAGTCAAAAACATCCATAGGTCCAAATTAAAGTTATTCCACTTTCCTGGAGACAAAGAAAGAAGAATTGCTGGAAGGTAATATGAACTATTATAACATGGGGTACTCAAATACAGTCACCTGATTGGTACATGAGTATCAGGTGACTGTTGATTAATCCCCCATATATGCACACCTAGTTGTGAAGGGGCAGAGAAAACAGATCCCTAAGTAGACTTGCACTTGTTATGTTTGGGAAAATGATATAGAAAAGGCAGTTATTGAAGTAGAAGGCAAAGTGAGTGATACTGTTTGGAAAGTAGAAACAGCTGCAGTGAGTACTGTGCCAGCCCAACTGATTTGTTCCCCATTTTGGTGTAAAGATACACAAGTTGGCTCCTTTTGGGTACATATGAATGCCAAGAAAATGTGAGCTGTGCACAGTGAGAGACAGACAAACAGTGACAGGGAGAGTACGAGTTGGGGACTTCTACATCTGAAATGCCACTGTGTCCCCTGGCTGTCTCTGTGTCTCTTTCTGGCATTCTTGAATTCCCTTCTGGTATACAGTTGCTCGCCCATGCCAATGTTCCCCACCCCACCAAACAGTGAGAGGCAGACATGTAATTGACCCGCAGGCATATCCCTCCCCCCCCATTCCAGAAACATGCTCACCAACTGCACAGCACCTACAGAGACCAACAGAGTGACAGCGAGAGTGCCGCGACCGTCAAAGAGAAGTCTACAGAGAGAGTGACACTGACACAGGGAGGGTGAGTGAGTGAGAGAGAGAGAGAGAGAGAGAGACGGACATGTCATTGTCATTTGCTGCACTCTCCTCTCTCTCTCTCTCTCTTCACGTTGTACCGCGTGAACGAGAGTTGTCCTCTAAGTGATCTGGCAGCTAGCTATGAAAGTGGGACCTCTGTTTTCTGTACGCTCCCCGCTGTGCTGTTTCCCACAGAGAGCAACAGTTGTCTGCAGACAGAGAGGGAGAGCAGCAGCCACGGTGCTGCCAGAAAATGACAACTGTTCCTCCACAGCGGTACTGCAAGGACAGCGAGAGAGACAGCAACCGAGCAGCAGCAGACACCCGGGTGCAAAACACACAGTCACCAACACACAGTCCCTCCACCACGGCTTGCTAGCTGGGGCGCAAGACACAGACTGATCAGCACTCAGTTCCCCCATCATGGCTTACTTCACCATGTGGGAAGGGAGAGAAAGAGACACGCACTGCAGCACAGTACAAGGCGGTCGCAGGTGCTGTGAGCTAAAAATCATGCAGTCCTCTCCACGTCTCTATTTACTTGCCGTTCTATAATGTTTTAGTAGTAGTGGCATACAATCCCCCATACCTGGTTACTACACAGTGTTTAAAATCAGCCGTCTATGTGTGGCACAGCTGGACTGGAGAGAGAGGCATGTTTTCTGTACTGCACTATACACAGGGACATGTCATGTTCTGCCACTAAATGTTACTGTTTTGGTGCGGGATATGTTATGTTATGCCAATAAATGTTACTGTGTTGGTCTCCAAACAGTCTGCCTGTTGACTGTGCAAACAGGCATATTGTGCAAAATATATCATCGGCATTGAAACAGTGGGACTACTTTGTGTGGGAGAAAGATACTTCTTAAAATCTTGACTTTTTCATAATTTTATATGACTTGCCTGTCATTTTATAATCGTATACTAACCCCATATAGTGTATAGTGGAATGTTGTTAGGGATAGAAATTCATCTCTCGAATAGGGTTGCAATGCTGCAGTAGCCACATCATCATAGCTGTGATGATGCACTAGCTACGTAGCTACTGCAGCATAACAACATCGAACGAGTCACCCCTCATGCTCTACCATTTCAAACAGAAAAAAAAACTCTCCTGAAGTGAGGCGTTTTCAGCCGCTGAGAAGTGGGGTTGGGACAGTGGCTGAAAAACTTCTAAACATAAACTTCCCGCGCCCCCATCATCAGGTCCCCTTGGTATGGCAGCAGTCCCCAGTGTCGGCGGTTGATAGCAGGGATCCACTGGCTACTGTGAGGGCTCTGTTAATCCCCCCCTTTTTTTTTTAAATGCAAAGTAAAAGTTTATCACGGTCCCTCGAAGGTACATCAAGCTGCGGTGGTGTGAAGAAAAAGAGCCGAGAGGAGCACTGTCGGCAAAGGGATTCTGCGATGGTGAGAAGCAGTGTCAGTAAGTCAGTGTCAAGAGCATCGGGGGTGGAGCAACAAGATCCCCTGTCAACCATACCTGAGCCGACATCCGCTCCTCTTCTGCTGGCATCCTCTCCTCCAAAAAGTTAAACCATACACTATAAAAAATAATGTATGGGTGACCATCCATAACAAAGGCTGTGTTTCTTCTCGAGAAGTGAAACCATCACAGAGACCCCTCAAGGTCATGATGGTTTCACTTCTCTCAAAGAAACACAGCCTTGTTATGGATGGTCACTCATCCATTATTCTCTATGTTATAAGCACAATAACCCACTCCAGGGTGTGCAGTTATTGGGGATTAATCAACACCCTGGGGGCTGTGAGGGCACTCGGCCTGCGGTCTCGTGCCTCACAAAGCACCCGGGGTGTTGATTAATTCCCAAGAACTGCACACCCTGTCATGGGTTATTGCTTACTTACAGATAAAATACCTGTTCATTAAGAAAAATCAACCATCTGATTTCCATGTCTGCAAAATTGGATTTCCTCCGATTTTTTCCCCCTTTCAGGAGTCAAATACTTCTCCCACTTTAATTTTGCAAGTTGTGAATAATTTGTGGAACTCAAATACTTACAAAGCAGCATTAACTGAAGTCCTAATGTTAACTCCCATCACTGTGGCTGAGGCCCCCAGCAAATACAGTGCTAGCCACCACCACTTTCATCTCTATCATACATTATGGTACAGTGCAGCCAGATACCTTTGTTCAATGCCACATTCATCTGAATGCAGCATTTCCAGTATTAGAATTTGCCGCATGCGCCATAATATGTTATTTTTTTTAAGTGGCAGTAGCTGGCACTGTATATGTCTGTGTAGTGCTGTGACTGGCTCAATGACCACTGCGGGCTTGAAAATGTTTATCATGACACTGTTGTACTTATATCTCTCTTAACCCTCTGTATAAGGTAGCCTTAATGGCTAATGTGTTCTAAATAGGAGAAATTCCTTCATATTTACCATGATTTATTTTTCTGCTAGCTCCAAAATTGTCAATGGGAAAAGTTAACAAATATGGATAATATGCACCCCTCTCAGGGGTAAGTGGTACAGTCTGAACTTTTAGACTGTCCCAGCCACACAGGAACACTAGGATCATGAACATTCCATGTGTGTCAGCCAGCTCACATTTTTTGCCATGCTGTTCCGAAAGAAAACTCGTCAATGTTCACAAGCCAGGGTGAGCCCTCTACCAAACATGCGAGACTATAACATCTTACAAAAATAATACAGGACATAGCCGGCCTAGTGGCGTGGAGGGCTGAGGCATCATGCCTTACCTCCTGCCACGCCAGCAACCCATGTTCACAGGTCGCTGGGGGTCAGCTGGGGTGGGAGAGGATCGAGCGTCCAGAAGACAGTTCTCCTCTCCAGGGAGGGAAGAAAAAATTACTTACCATAGTAGTTTTGTTTCTGTATTCTGACATATGCAGTACGGTTTCAGCATAGGACTGCCCTGGAGCCAAAATGGTTACTAGAACCTATGCAAATGATGGCATGCTAGGCTCAAGCTCGGTTTTCAAACTACTGTCCCTGGAATACATCCTGCAACCATCAGATTCTTACGGAGCATGCATAAGAACAAACTATCTAAACTACCCTAATAAATATCTAGCACCCCCCAAAAACAAACCAACAATCACCTCACATTTAAGAGTGTGGGCATCACTAAGACTCAAGTCACAGATGCCACAACAAGAAACAACTCAGAAGTTTCAACAGCAAGGACAACTGTAGTGCAGTGCCCATAGGTTCTAGCAGGGAAAGTAGGATGGGAGCTCAGAGTACAGAAAGATTCCCTTGGAAGAAACAAGATTACTATGGTAAGTAATTTTGTCTTCTAACCCCAGGAAATGTTACTGTATTCTGACATATACAGACTACCCAAGCAGTATCTTTGGAGGAGGGCATAGGAAACAGGCTCTACAGTACTGCTGTGCCATATCTGATGTCACTTCTGGCCTGGGTATCCAGGCTATAGTGTTTGTTAAATGTATGAACAGTTTTCCTGGTAGCTGCTTTACAAATTTCCAACAAAAGAATATCTCTTGTAGCTGCTATAGAAGCAGCTGTACCCCTTGTAAAGTGGGCCCTAAGGCCCACAGGGGGTTCTTTGCCTACTTTGCTGTAGCATAATTGAAAACAGGCAACACTCCAGCATGCAATGGTCCTCTTTGAGGCAGGTTTGCCCTTGCCCACCTCTCCATAAGTCAGGAAGAGCTGAGTACTATCCTGCCTATGTTTTTTAGTGTGATCCAAATAGTAGCCGATAGCCCTCTTAACATCCAGGCTATGCAGCCTCTTATGTTCTCCTGAACTGGAATGTTCAGTGTAAAAGACTGGCAACGTGATGGACTGATTCATGTGAAAGTCCAACACCACCTTGGGGAGAAACTTCCTGTTAGTCCTGAGGACTACTTTATCCCTATGGACTGAAATGTAATTTGGCTCTGTGGACAAGGCCTAGAGCTCACTGATTCTCCTGGCTGAGGTGATAACTATCAGGAAAGTACAGATACATAAGAATCTACCGTAGCAGTAGATTTTCGAGAGAGGCTGTTGCAGTAGGTAATTACTTGCAGGACTGCACCCCCTGGTGTCAGGACCACAAGGAAACTTTTGCTAGCAGTGTCTGATAGGGGACGGCCCACCCAAAGTCATGTGACGGCTGTCAGCGTGACACTATATAGTGGGCGGTCCCCACATCCGCACTCCAGTTCTCCCACTGGAGACCTCCAAGACTTATGACAGGAGAATTGGAAGAGGCTCTCGAATCCAAGAAAAGGCTCCTGGAAAGAGAGCTACAAACTCAATAGGGGGAAGGTGAGTGGGAAAAAGGTTACCTACTGCAAGAGCCTCTCTTAAAGAGCTACTGTTACGGTAAGTTCTTTCGTAACTGTACTATCTTACTTCGAGAGGGCTCTTGTAGTAGGTAATTACTTGTAGGACTGAGTCCCAAGCAATCAGAGTCTAAGGGACAGGAAAACATGGGAGGCTGAAACAGGAAGCTAGTAGGTAGCCGAATACTTAGGACAGGAGTCCCTGGAGAACTGCAAGTCTGAAACCAGCCCTGCACCTAGAGGCGATGTCCAAACTGTAGTGTTTCATGAAAGTGTGGCCAGAACTCCAAGTAGTAGCCGCACAGATTCCTGCGGCAGATACGTTTCTGAAACAGACTGCAGAAGCAGCCATACCCCTGTAGACTGTCCTTTCACCTGTCCCGGAAGGACTTTACCATACTTCTGGTAACAAAAAGTAATGCAGTTTCCCAACCATTTGGAAAGGCACTGTTTAGAAAGTGCTGCACCTTCTCTCTTTGGTGTGAACGAAACAAAAAACTGATCCATTTTGCGGACAGCTTTAGTCCTGTTTGTGTAAAAATGTTAAATTCTGTGAACATCTAATGTAAGCAGAATG
This sequence comes from Neoceratodus forsteri, assembly GCA_016271365.2. NCBI lineage: Eukaryota > Metazoa > Chordata > Ceratodontiformes > Ceratodontidae > Neoceratodus > Neoceratodus forsteri. The sequence continues at coordinate 1,546,951,656 of CM057449.1, read as the reverse complement.
GCCTCCCCCTGATTAGAATGTTCGGGGTAACACACCGACAACTGAAGAGACTGATTCAGAGTAGTCACAGAAACAACCTTTGGAAGAAACTTAGGATTTGTGCGCAAAGCCACCCGGTCTCTGTGAAAAGTCAAATAAGACACCTTGCACATCGGGGCCTGAAGCTCGGAAATTCTTTGAGCAGAAGTGACCGCAACTAAAAAGAGTGCTTTCCAGGACAAAAAGTGCCAGTCACATGTCCTTGCCAGTTCAAAAGTAGGTAAGGTCAATTTTTCTAAAAGAAAATTAAGGTCCCACGGTGGGGCAGGGTTATACAACGGGGGGTTTCAGATGCAGAATACCTTTTAAGAAGGTTTTTGAGGCCTCTAATTGAGCCAGAATCTTGCCCCCTACTAAATCATGGTAAGCAGCGATGGCCGCTAGATGCACCTTCAGTGATGACTAGCTCAAGCCCAGGTCAGACAGATAGAGAAGATATTCCATGACCTGGGAGCGGGACATGAGAAAGGATCCAAAGTCTTCAAGGTGGCCAGATGGAAAGGTGTTTCCACTTCATGGCATAGGTAGTTCTGGTAGAGGGCTTTCTTGCCTCTACCAAAATCTGAGCTACCCGAGGGGAAACCCCATACCTTGAAGCAACTATGTATTGAGGAACCACGTGAGAACATGAAGGGATTTTAGTCCCAGATGTACTAGCGTGCCCCCCTCCTAGGTCAAGAGACTGTAGAAAAGTGGTATTACTACTTACTTGGTATGAAAGAACAGAAGAAGGCCAGAGCCCAGCGAGACTGTTCCCCACACTATGTGGGACATTATTTATCTATTATCCCTCAACCAAACATCTGATTTGTTTTTAAAGACAGTGGCACTAGTTGCCTCTACCAATTCTTGTGGCAAGGTGTTCCATACAATGGATGCTCTTACTGGAAAAGTTTCCCCTTCTGCTGGTTTTATAAGTTTTTATTTCAAGCTGTTTATTATGCAGTCTCGGAACATGTCTCCTTTTGGAGAGTGTTAGACCACATTTTTCCATTAGATCTGGCGAATTTATTAAATTAAAAACCATAGGCATAGCACCTCAATCTTCTAGTTTGAAGAGAGAAGAGACCAGTAGCTTTTAATCTGTTCTGATAATCCAAGTTTGTTAATCTTGGAATCATTCTAGTTACTCTCCTTTGAACCTGTTCAAGAATTGCTACATCTTTTTTTTGGTATGGATTCCAGAAAGGGGAGCCATAGTCTAGATACAGTCTAATGTATTCCCTATACAATGGAATAAGGCATTGTTCAGTGCGATTAACAAAAGAGTGTTTTATTTGCCTCAAAAGTCTGCTGGTCATGCAAGCAGTTCTAACACAGTGATCATTTGATGTAAGTTTATTATTAACATATATCTCTAAATCTTTTTCACAATTTGATGAGTGAAGTGGTAGTCCGTTTATATATCGTTTTTGGATTATTTACACCAAAATGCACTGCTAAACATTTGTCTTGATTAAACTGCATATGATTTTCATTTGCCCAAAGTGTTAATTTTTCAAATCCTTCTTTAATGCACAAAATATTTTCTTGATTATTAACCTTGCCCCCCCAAATTTAGTATTGTCTGCAAATTTAACCATGAAGTTATCTGGCCCTGTTTGTAAATCACTGATAAAGAGATTAAACAATGTTGGTCCCAAGACCGACCCCTGTGGTACATCACTTGGTCACACTACCTGAATCAGACAAGATATCATTAATTCTCACTCTCTGAGAATGATTTGTCAACCAGTTTAAAGTCCAGTTGACAATATCAGGTGACAAACCTAGATTGTGCATTTTAGTAATGAGTTTTTCATGTGAGACTTTATCGAAAGCTCTAGTAAAGTCCAAAAGAATTACATCAGTAGGGACACCCACATCTAGTAGAGTACTTATATTATTGTAAAAAGATATCAGATTGGTGGTGCAGGAATACTGGTAGAGGAACTGGAGGTTCCACTGCTAGCTGCACGAGCAGCAGGAACCAAATTTGTTGAGGCCAAGACGAAGCTATCAATATCATTTGTGCTCCTTCTGTTTGTAGCTTGATCAGCACTCTCTGTAAGACTGGGAAGGAAGGGAATGCATACAGAAATCTCCCTGTTCAAGAAAGTGACAGCGCTTCTTGCCAGAAAACACCACGCCCGGGATGAAGCGAGCAAAACTTGGGAAGTTTGTGTTTGGCATATTTCTTGAACAGATACACCTTGGACAACCACAAAAGTCGAAGATGTGATCTAGTACTTCTTGTTTTAGCCCCCACTCATGGGCTCTTACCCTGGTGCGGCTGAGGCTGTCTGTGAGAACGTTCTACATGCCTGGGACATGGATCGCCAGAAGACAGTGCAAGTGTAGTTCTACAGGTGACCACAGGCCCTGGGTCCTGTGGCATCCCAGATGGGCACCCCGTCCCATTCCCTACGCGTCTGTGGTCAGGATTTGGGAGTAAGGAGAGGCCTGGAAAGGAACTCCTCGAATCAGGTTGTTGGGAGTTCTGCCACCACTGCAGATCCTTCTGCATCGGACTGGAAATTAGGACATGACTGTCCAAGTCGTCCACCCTCTGATACCACTGGGACCTAAGAGTCCAGTGCAAGATGCACATGTGGAGTCTCGCCATTGGGACTGTAGGAATAGCCGCTACCATAAGGCCGAGAAGGCGGAGAACCACCCTGGCCCAAATGTGTCGATCGGAGGATACCAGCGTCGCTTGCCTCTCCAGGGTCTCTACCCTGTCCAAGGGGAGGAGGGCCATACCCTGTACCATGTTCAGAACCACCCCAATAAATTGTAGGTGCTGCGAAAGCGTAAACTGGGATTTGTGGTAACTGATGGTAATACTCAGACGCTCGAAAAGGTGCAGGGTAGCTGATATGGAAGCCTCCAATCCCTCCCTAGATGGAGCCATAAGAAGCAAATTATCGAGGTAAGGGAAAATGTAGTGCCCCAGACTCCTCAAGGCACCTGCCACCACCACTAGGCATTTGGTAAAAACCCACAGTGCGGAGGAAAGTCTGAAAGGGAGAGCTTTGAACTGGTAATGCTCCCCTTGGAAAGAAAACCTGAGGAATCTGCGGTGTGCATGGAATATTGGGATGTGAAGGTACGCATCCTGCATGTCCAGGGCACAAAGCCATTGTCCTTTGGAAAGGAGAGGCAGAAGGTTTTGCAGTGTCAGCATCCGAAACCTCTTGTACTCTATGAAGAGGTTGAGGGTGCTGAGGTCTAGAATCGGGCGTAGATTCCCGGTCTTTTTGGGTACCAGAAAGAAGTGGGAGTAGAATCCCTTCCTGATCTGGTTTCCCAGCATTGGCTCTGTTGCTTCTTTTTGAAGAAAAGCCATGATCACCTCCCTTAAATGGGGAATGTGTGCCCTTGGGTAGTGTGAAAACCTCGGCAGACTGTTTTTTTTTTTTTCTCAAAATTCGAGAATGTGACCAAGTCTGATTAACTGAGGCACCCAGACATCAGCTGTGATGGACTCCCAGTCTCCCAGATGTCTTGCGAACCTTTCACCCACCTGTTCCTCCGATACATGAGGAGGAGGGAGTGCAGTCAGCGAGTCAGGAATGGAGGTTGGGAAGACCACTCCTGAAGCCCTCTGGGTTTTGGCTGGAGGTGTGGCGCATTGGAGCCCTACATTTAAACTGACATTTGGGCACCTGTTGATTTTTCATCTGGCGTCTATTTTACCAACGAAAAGGAAGCTTTTGTTGTTGTTTCAGGCAGTACATGGTATGGACCAATTGAAGAGCTGTGCCTCTATCTTGCAGGCTTGTGATAATGTCTTGGGCATCGCCGTCATAAAGGACAGAGCCTCGGAAAGGGGTGTCCTGGATAGTCAGCTGAATATCAGAGGTTAGGCCTGATACTCGTAGCCAAGAGTATCGGTGAATGCTCACAGCTGTGGCCATACCTCTCGTGAAGGAATCCACTGCATCGTAGGTGGCCTGTAAGCAATGACATCCTGCCACCTTGGCCGATCTTAAAGTGTTTGCCAAGGTGGTCTTTGCTTCAGAGTCCGGAAGGGCCTCGACAATGGGCTTGAGCTGGCGGAAAAAAGACTTCTGGTACACTAGCATGTGCGAGATGTAGTTCAGAGCAAGAATGACTAGTGCCAAAGAAGAATAGAACTTTCTCACAACCTGGTCCATTTGTGTGGATTCCTTGTCGGGAGGAAAGGTGCTTTGGCTTGGCAGACCAATCATGGGCTGCAGTGATGCCCACCGAATCAGCCTTAGGATGCACGCTGAGGTGGTCCTTGCCTTCAGGGGTCCTGTAAACCCGGTCAGCTTTCTTGGCCATGGCCGGGATAGAGGAAGGTCTCTGCCAAATGGTCGAGGATAAATACTCGTGATGTTGCAGCCATGGGGGTGTAAGCACCGGACTAGTCTCTGGGAAATCCAGATGCTCTGCCAGTCTTTTGATGTTTTGGGTCCAGAGTGTCCGATTTCCATCCTTGTGCCTCCACCATTTGTCTGAGGAGGTCCATAAAGGTGGGATCTTCAGGAAGGGATTTGGGAGACTCCCAAGGGACTGGTTCCTCATGGGGAGGTGTTTCAAATCCAGAACCCTCTGATGAGGAATCAGAATCCACTTCGGAATCATCAGAATCCTCCAAACATTTTTCAGGAATCAGGGGTTCTGTCTCCTTGGGGGTCCCTTCTGATGTCAGGGGTTGCATTTGGGCTGTTGTCTGGCCCGACATCGAGGTTCGAGGGATGACCGGAGAGGGCGCCCTAGGAGTAGGATACTACAGTTACGTAAGAACTTACCGTAACAGTAGATCTTCAAGAGAGGCTCTTGCAGTAGGTAATTACATATAGGACTGAAGCCGGCAGGCGGCAGGGCCCCACAGAAAAATTTCTAGCTAGCAGTCTCTGGCGGGGGACCGCCCCGATGTCAGTATAAAGTGGCAGTCCCCCATGCCCACCTTCTAGTTCTTTCCTGCCAAAAGCCAAAAAGGAAGATGAGAGAGAAGCGGATGTTTCCTTCCCTGGAAAAGGAGCTGAAAAAGCTTAGGGGGGATGGAGGGCGGAAAGGTATTACCTACTGCAAGAGCCCCTCTCGAAGATCTACTGTTACGGTAAGTTCTTATGTACAGTACTATCTTACTTCGAGAGGGCTCTTGCAGTAGGTAATTACATATAGGACTGAGTCCCAAGCAGTCTGGAACAAGGAGAAGCATTTGGGAGGAGGAAACTTCTCAAATGTAGACCCTCTGGCTGTGAAGGTCTTAGGAAAGAAGACCTTGCAGCACAGCCAACCCAAAGCCCACTCTACGATGAGAGGCAATGTCCAAACTGTAATGTTTTGTGAAGGTATGGACAGAAGTCCAAGTTGCAGCTACACAGATGTCTGCCGCTGACACATTCTTGAAACAAGCAGCAGAGACAGCGACACCCCTGGTGGAGTGGCCTCTGACTTGACCCGTCAGCGTCTTGTGGTACTTGTCATAACAGAAAGTGATACAATGAGCCAATCATTTAGAAAGGCATTGCTTGGAGACAGCATTGCCTTCTCTTTTTCGAGCAAAAGAGACAAACAGTTGATCAGTCTTCCTGAGATCCTTCATCCTGGTGGTGTAGTATCTCAGAATTCTGTGAACATCCAAAGTATGCAAGAGGTACTCCCCTTGATTGGAGTGCTGTGTAAAGAAAGCAGGCAGCTCAATGGATTGATTCAGCATAGATTCTGCTACCACCTTAATGAGAAACTTTGGGTTGATACGCAGACACACACATTACTTGTGAAAAATCAAATACGGGATTTTGCACATCAAGGCCTGGAGCTCGGAAATCCTTCGAGCAGAAGTAATGGCCACTAGGAAGAGAGTCTTCCAGGAAAGGAGCTTTAGGTCTGCTGAGGCTGCCGGCTCAAAAGGAGGCAGGGTAAGCTTCTCAAGAATAAAATTCAAATCCCAAGGAGGGGCAGGAACGTGAATAGGGGGTCTCAAGTGGAGAACCCATCTAAGAAAAGTCTTAGAGACTTCCAACTGCTCAAAAGTTCTGTCCCCAAAAGGAACATGGTAAGCGGAGATGGCCACCATGTGAACCTTCAGAGAGGAATGACTGAGACCCAGATCAAAGAGATGGCGCATGCAGTCCAGAAGCCTCCCAAAAGAAAAGAGAATGGCTCGAAATCTTTGGAAGAGGCCCAAATCGAGAACGGTTTCCATTTCATGGCATAGGTAGATCTAGTGGAGGGCTTTCAGGCCTCCACCAGAATCTCAGCCACCAGCGGGGAAACCCCGAATCGGGCTTGAGCTACGACTGCAGGAGCCATGCGTGCAACTGAAGGGACTTGAGGCCTTGATGGACCAGGGTTCCCTGATCCTGGGTCAGCAAAAGTTGCAACAGAGGAAGAGGAGGTTCCTCTGAATACTGTTGCAGAAGAGAGAACCAAACTTGCCTGGGCCAGAAAGGAGCGATTAGGATCATGCGAGCTCCTTCTGAGGTGAGTTTTGTAAGACCCTCGGAATCAAGGGAATCGGGTGGGGGAAGGCATAGACAAATCTGCCCTTCCAATCTAGAGACAGAGCGTCTCTCCAAAAAATGCTGGGCCCTGGAGTGAGCGAGCAGAAGGCGGGAAGTTTTGCGTTGTGAGGAGACGCCAACAGGTCTACCTAAGGA